>JAVMKO010000001.1:300634870-303134870 GCA_032164245.1 Sternotherus odoratus
TGTAACGACTTTGCTAGAGAACGAATAGACTCTTATTCATAAGCTTGTTGGCATCATGTAAGCTTTCTCAAGGTCCACACACCAGGTGCCTCAAGAGGGCACTGACCTAGGACTGATGTCAGGGTTTGCTGATGCGCATGCTTCAAGTAGGTCTTTCCCTCCCTCCACCCATTCCCCCTCCCCTTTGAATATACTCTATAAATGTTTGCTTAGTACTGATAATAAACGGAGCTGCTGCTAACCCCCTTTCTTGACCGAGAGGAGGGTGCCTCAGTTTCCCCTTTGATCAAAGTTGAGTTGTGTGTTTCTTCAATGGTCTCTGACAGCTTGTGAGCTACTTGCCTCAACTCCGCCACAGCAATCTGGAGTGTAACGGCTGATTTCCTAGCTCCACATAGGCAACTTACTAGGCCTGATTTTGTTGCAAAATTAAGCAGTTCATATGGTATGAGCCCAAAAGGGACAGATGGCTTTACGGTCAGTCCTTTTTCAACACCACAGTGGAGATTTTAAAAGGCCTTCTTATCTCTGAGTTGGCGCCTTGCGGGTTGAAGGGGAATAGTCCGCAGCAGCAGCTGCTGTTTTAACTGGGCATTATCATCCGAGTCACGGCACCAAATTGTGGAGGAAAAATGGATTTCTTACTTTAGGTTGGATACAACAAGTTAGAGACAGCTTTATTTCAAGCAATTGTAAAAAAAAAAAAATAAATAAAAACACAGCTGGCAGAAAGCGTCTCTGCTTAGTTTTTTTTAAATACAAGCAATTTTACATAAATGTTTATACCCCTTTATAACATGCATTAATTAAAAACATTTTCAGTTTATTTATATTAGGTTTTTCGATTTTAATATTTTTTGCTACTTATTTTAAACATTGTTATTTTAAAGCTAGGTTACTTTAATTATTTTTCTATTTTTACTTGCTTCTAACGTAAGCTTTTCTTTAAGAAATCTTGCAATGTTAAACTAAAACTTAGCCTAACAATTGCTCTATCTCTAACAACTTAAAATGGCTACTTAAACCCTCTCTTTCTTTTCCTACTTCCACAGCAGTAACAGACCTTTAGGGTCACCACTTTGCTGTAGGTTTAAAATTAGCATTTTGAAATAAGTAAAAAAAATCAATGATTGTTTTCCCCTGCAATTTGATGTGCCTGTTCAAATGTTCTGTGGAAATCAATCCCGTTTCATGTGTGAATGAGGAATGTGTGTGTTGAAAGATGTTCTAGGGAGGAACCAAGGACAGATATCAACGCGCCAGGAGACTGCAACTCATCCCTACTGAGATGTCGAAGGAGGGCAGATTGTTGACTTTAAAGATGAGGCAGGCACCTACCAATGGGGACAAAATAGCTGTGACTGAAATCACCATGGGAGCACTCCCCGAGAGACTGATGAAGGAATAAAATAAAGGATAAGAAAAATAATTGAAGAAAACAAGTACTCGTCAAATGGCGATTGATTACAGCATGAGGGTGAAAAACTCATGGGTCCCAATGAAGGAAGATCACTATATAAACATGGTGCTGTGCCAAGAGATTTTTGGTTTGTCCTGCCAAGGCTTCCCCAGAGCATCGTATCACGACCGACGGAACCCAGTTCCTTCATGCCTGCAATCAACCTAGCTGGCTACTAGGTTGCTCTGGACTCTGGACAGGTAAATATAACATAGATTGGCAAGAAAGTGAGGAACACTTGTAGCACCTTAGAGACTAACTAGTTTATTTCAGCGTAAGCTTTCGTGGGCTATAACTCACTTCATCGGATGTAAGACCGCTAAGGTACAAAGGCACTTAGCAAGGTTTATTGTTGCTGAAGCATGGTACTAATATATCACAACTCTACCGGACCACTGGTATATGTCTACCCATAACGATGGACCAGATAAGTGAACGGTGGGATTTTCCATTCCTCTCTAGGCTAGATAGAGACATTCCCATTGAGGCTCCATTTTATACATCAATAGAAACAAGTTACATTCGGAGCCTCGTACATAGTTAATTGACACCCCCGACATAGCCGGTTACCCATCACACTGTCATCCTGACTATCTTTAGGATGAGTCACCATGTTCCTCTTCTCTTTAGGGGATGTGCTGTGTGATAGACCCAGGCCAGTTGGGTCAGCAGGGTAGCAGAAGGCAGATACACCGATCGCTGGATAAGCAGTTTTCTGTTCCCTGACTGACCAGAGCAGGGGGCTGCTCAAGGCTAGGGTGCACATCTACAATATAAAAACATATGGAGATATACCGATCTCATAGAACTGGAAGGACTTTGAAAGGTCATCAAGTCCACTCCCCTGCCTTCACTAACAGGACCAAGTACTGTCCCCTGACAGATTTTTTCACCCCAGTTCCCTAAATGGCCCCCTCATGGATTAAATCCACACCCGTGGATTTAGCAGGCCAATGCTCAAATCACTGAGCTATAACTCCCCCAACTGACATGCAAAGAGTCAGGTAAGGCTGTTAAGCAAATGTGAACACCTGACTCTAATTAAGGCCGCTCTGATAGTATAAAAGGGCTCACTCCAGTCAGGTCAAGGGGAGTCAGAGGAGTGGAGGTCCGGCTGAAGGGCTGGGTAATGAAGACACCCTCAATCCACTGATAAGGGAGTCCTAAGCCCATTTTGAAATAAGTAAAAGAAATCAATGATTGTTTTCCCCTGCAAGTTGATGTGCCTGTTCAAATGTTCTGTGGAAATCAATCCCGTTTTATGTGTGAATGAGGAATGTGTGTTTTGAAAGATGTTCTAGGGAGGAACCAAGGACAGACATAAAGGCACCAGGAGACTGCAACTCACCCCTACTGAGATAAGGATGAAGAAGAGAGAAGCAGGAGAGCTGTAGGGAAGGGACCCTGGAAACTGTAGCAACTCTGGCAGTGAAAGGTCGTCTGACAACAGCTGCTACCATTAGGGGTGCATGGGCCAGAACCTGGAGTAAAGGGCAGGCCCGGGTTCCCCCCAACCCACCGCTACAGAAACACCTCCTGGGAGGAGAAAACAGGCCCCTGTAAGGGCAGGTGGCTAAACTGTTCTGGAATAAGCCCAGAGGGACAACAGAGACGGTGGGAGTTCTCTCACCAACCTCCTCGTTGGCTTATGATGAAAAGGGCTCATAGACTGTAACCCTGGCCCTAGAGAGAGAAGGGCTATGTGGCGGGTCACAGTGAGCCTCTGAGGCTAGCATAAAACGCCTGGAAGCGCGGGACCCACAGGGACAAGGGCGGAGCTCTGCCACAGTTGGTATCGGGGTGTACTGGCACCACCCTTCTGAAATGTGATTGTGTGAGTGCTCTGTGCCCAGCGCCTCTTAGAAACGTGTGACTTTGAAATATCAGCCCCGTGTTTGTCAGATTATGTGAGCAGGGCCTGCCTCTAGCTCACAGCCTGATTTTGCTTTGTATCAACAAGGCTTTGACCATTACTATAGCTCAGGCCATAGGCCTCCTACTAGGGCTCTAAGACAAGGGCTTATGTCTCAGGCTCTCTTACTACTACAGTTCCACACTGTGAGAGTGTTTCTGCATTTACAGTCCCACATGACAGGCAGTTGTCTCACAATGAAGTTTTTGATGATTCTCTCAACAAATGCACTCCAGTCCTAGCTGACACTCGAGTTCTTACTGATTGTCTATTTTGCTGTTAGTTACAGGAAACTGAACAGAAGATCCAAGTGATGGTACATGATGCCAGCTGACAACGACACCATTTTTGACCCTGTAACCTACATCCTGACCGGCATCCCAGGTACGGAGGAGTCTCAGGTCTGGATCGCCATCCCCTTCTGTCTGATGTACATTGCAACGCTTTTTGGGAACTCTCTCCTACTATTCATCATAGTAACAGAAAAAAGCCTCCATGAGCCCATGTATCTATTCGTGTCCATGCTGGTCACTGCTGATCTCCTGTTATCTACCACTACGGTGCCCAAGATCCTGGCTCTGTTCTGGTTTAGAGCGAGGGAAATTTCTTTTGTTGGCTGCCTGACCCAGATGTTTTTCATCCATGTCAGTTTTCTTGCTGAGTCGGCCATCTTGCTGGCCATGGCGTTTGATCGCTACGTTGCCATCTGCAACCCGCTGAGATACACCACTGTGCTGACCAAGTCTCTGATTGGGAAGATAGGGCTGGCGGTTGTCACAAGAAGTTTCGGTATCACTTTCCCAGTCATCTTTCTTGTGAAACAGCTGAAGTTCTGCAGAACCAACCTCCTGCCTCACAACTATTGTGCGCATGTGGTCATAGCCGAGCTGGCCTGTGACAACATCACAGTCAATGTCTGGTATGGTGTAGCTGTGGCTGTTTTAGTAATTGCTTTGGATGCAGTACTCATTTCTTTGTCTTATGGGCTGATCCTTAAGGTCATCTTCCAGCTCCCCTCCAAGGATGCCCGGATGAAGGCTCTCCGCACCTGCAGCTCCCACCTTTGTGTCATACTGATGTTCTACACAACGGCTTTTTTCTCCTCTTTTGCAAATCAATTTGGGCACATCATCCCAGGTTATATTCTCAACCTACTGGCCAACATCTACCTGCTCATTCCCCCGATGCTAAACCCCATCATTTATGGGGTGACAAGAAAAGCGATCCTGAAACGGGTGATCAACCTTTCTTATCGATGCTGCAGCAGAAGCTCCCTGCTGAGCTGAAGGAGGCAACAGAAAATGTTCTGGGACTTGGAAATTAAAGCCAGGTTTTCATTGGAACTACAGGAGTATTTTAACCATGTGAGATCGAAAGCTGGTCTCTCCGTGAACAGAATTTGATCCAATGAAAACTCTCTCTTCCTCCACTTTGTCTCTCTAATATCCTGGGGCTGGCATGGATAGAACAACGCTGTGCACTGCCACAAAATGCAGCCAGACTTAATGAGTCTTGTTCTAAATTGAAGGGAAATGGAAAAACAAGAAAGCCCAAAGGTAATGAGAGAGCACGGCGTGTGCATCTCCTCTGTGACAAGCTGCATGTGAGCTGGACTCTTAATGGCAATAGAAAGCAGCATTGAAGGGGGCCGTGCCTTGGGCCGGTGGTCCGTGCACTGGGTTGCACACTGGGAGACAGGGGCTCTAATCTTGGTTCTGCCACTGACCTGTTGTGTCACCTTGGGAGAATTTCTTTCCTCCTCAAACTCCTAAATCCTTCTCCGGTCACAGCTTTGTCGGCCTTAGTACCCCATTCTGTAGCCAAGGCCTGTGTTCCACGGACCTTTCGTCTGTCTCCCTTACGGCACATTTCACATGGATGAGCCCGGTTTCCCAGGCTAATCTCGCGCTTTTCAGTACACATGTGGGTTTGTGGTGGTGGCTGGGTGGGAGAGAGGATAGGGGGTGCTGTGGCCTGGACCAGTGGGTGAGGAGCTCATTTATACATGCTCTCTGGTCCCCCAAAACAGTGGGGCAGAAGGAGGGAGAATAGAATCGTGTGTGTGCAATTAGCTCTGTCTTACTCTGTGCTAAAGCAATGTTTTGCCACTGTGGATAACGTTGCCCAGTCATCCAGTTCTGTGAGATCTCTCTGTACCCGATCACAGTCTCCTTTGCATTTAACTACCTTGAATAATATTGTATCCTGTAAGAGAATACCCCTTCCCCCACTCTAAACTCTAGGGTAAAAAGGTGGGGGTCTCTTATATGACAAAATAACTGTAAGATGCTTCCCCAGCCTAAGTTAGATCCTTTCCCCCCAAAACCCAACTAGTCCAGCTGGGGATTGAGACCCGCTGCCACCATCAATGTGATTAATCCAAAACCATGGAGTGGGGCACATTGACACCCCAAAAGTAACACTCCCTCCCTTGCTACCTGGGAGAGAAACTCCCCCATCCCTCTTGTTACCGGGGAGAGATTTAGAACACAGACACACAGCCCCTCCCCCCTGTTACCAAGGAGAGAGATTCCTAAGCACACAGACCCTCACTAACCATGAGCTGCCCGATCCAAAGCCAGGATCCCTTCACTAGAATTACCAGACAATTCTTATAGGTATAAAAAGTTTAATAGAGAAAAGAGAAAAGCATACAACTTATACAGCCTTCACAGATATACAGCTTTCTATCCTGAGTCTCCTTGCATAAACCAGCCCCCTCCCTGGGAATTTCTCTCTCTGCTGAACTTTACAGTTTAAGGACACCGGAGATCAATTACAAAGCTTATACAATCACAAGTTTACCCACTGTTAGTCTAATTTAGAAGTAGGAAGGTGAGACATTCTCCCAAAGCCAGGAGAGAAGAGAAAAGAACCACGCAGGCTAAGAGCCCGGGCAAAAAGTGAAACTAAAACTCGCCCCCTCCCATAGGGATGAGAGCTTTTGACTTCATTGCCTCTTCTGCTGCATGTTAGCTCCTTACAGGCACAAGAGTAATTCTAAGACCTTTACAAAATCTCGGTTTACTCTTCCCAACACATTGTGTTTATCTTTTGAAGCCATTGGATATATTTGCTGCCACCAGGCGCAGCTGGGCCAGACACCAAAGTTGTCAATCATCCCCTCCATAAACGTATTGTCACATTACTGAAATTATCTGGAATCATATAGATCATTGGTGCAACCAAGGTCCTATAGGGGCACCAAATCTTATGTAAAGGGGGTCATATAAGGTGTCTATGACCAGGTTATAATCTGCTGATTATGAATATGCTATCTGTATGTATCTTTTTATGCTTTGCTTCCAGACATATTGCTGTTAGCTCCGCCAGAACCTACTTGACGGCCCATTAAGGACTATCAGCTATACAATGAAGTCTGGGAGCTTGAAATGCTCCAATCCACATGAGAAGTATAGCAGAGAACAGGCAAGATAGATGGTGAATAATGGTCACCGCCTGTGAATTCTAAGTCATAAGGCATGGTCATGTGATATGCCCAAATGACTCAAACTCCATTTTGCTGTAAGTTTCCACAGCAAGGGACAAATAAAATTCCTGCACCTGGAAAGGATATAAGGGTGGTGTCCCACCTCCATTGTCGTCTTCAGTCTCCAGTATTTAGCCTGGCAGCTTCCTCTTTTCTCCAGTGTGTAGGGGGGTGGGGAACATCACTCTGTCCCACTCCGCCTCAGGACTTTGCTAACCTTTTAAGCCCCCCTTCTCCTTCCTTGAGTTGTGATTACAATGACCATCTTCCTCTCCGCCGATTGGTTCCCCGGATTCAAATTCAAACCCTCGGCCATTACAGGAGCAGGGTTTGCATCCTGCCCCCAGGAAGACACAGTTCTCCCCCCAACAGAATCTCCCAGCCGATATGCTGGAGACCCCCAGCACCCTGCCAGCCCCTCCTGTGTCTTCACAGGGGTCTGGGCTCTAGGCAGGGCGAATATCTTCCTCCCTGTGACCCTCACCCAGGTCACACCACCCCCCAGCATCCAGTGACACTGCACCTTCAGGGCCCAACAACACTTCTCCCCATCCCAGGGTCTTGCCACCCCAGGACTGTCTCCCCATTCACCACCTCCTTCCGCTCCCTCTGGGTGTCCACATGACTTGAACCCAGGGGACTCCACACAGACATACCGGTCGGGGACGGGGTGGGAGTCTGTTCACCACCCCACCCATCTGGCGAATGGCTTCGATAGCCTTGGGACCCAGCGGGGAACTAGACACCGGGGCTTTTCCGCACGGTTCCCCTGGTTCGAATTGCCAGCCTGCTTACCAGCAGTGAGGTGGACATTCCCATCCCCCATCCCTTACCCAGGGACCCCAATTTTGTATTGAGGCTCCCTGCGGAACTGGCATCCAGGGGTCTATCCAAACACACCCCTCTGAAGTCCCTTGGATCCCTTTGGCTTCATCATTCCCAGTTCACACTGCTGCTTCTGCTGCAGCACTTCCAGGCTCTTGCCGCTTCTCACAGTCCAATTTCTCTCTTGGACTCTCCTCCACTTCCCTCCGTCTCCGGTCCCCGGATGGGGAATCCAATCGTGAAGACCCTCGTCTGGTGAGGGACAGGAGTCCTGGGGATGCACAATGACCACTCCAGATGCTCCCAGATTCTCCTGCAATCCCATCCTGGATCAGGAATCTTTCATCTGTCTCCGAGGGGTCAAATTCTCCAGCTTCTGCTAACTGCACGATTAACCTGTGCTTTGCAAAGCACAAACCCCCTGTATTTGCACAGGGTCACGAAGTCCTTCATCACTTTGTTCTCGACTCACAGGCCTGTGTGCTCTTTGCCCCACAGTGTCCAGGGGGAACCCACTTGTGTGCCAGACCTTTTCCAGGTCACCGCCTCTTTGCCAGGGTTGAGCATGTGCTCCTCCGCCCCTGGGACCGCTCACTGCAAACCCCAGGGGTACCCTGGATACTGCAAAAATCCTTCTCCCTCCTAGGGCCAAGCCGCATGCTTCTCCACCCGACTGCTCCTTGCAGTTTTCAGGAGGACCCTGGATCCACAACAGTCCTTCTCTTTGGTCACACACTCTCAGGGGTTAAGCTGCAGCTTTTCCACCCTGTGGCGGGGTGACCGCCCGCCCCCTACCGGAAGGGGCTTGGAAAAGCCCAAAGAGGGGTTTGAAATAGCCCAAGGAGTGGGTTAAGGCTGGGAGCCAGCAGGCTTTTCAGGCCTGATTGGACATTAGGCCCAGCTGGGTGGCCACGCCTCAAACACAGGCCTGTATAAAGACTGGGAGGCAAGGGCCTAGGAAGAGGAGTCTCCCCTGCATTCAGAGGGAGACAGGCCTGAGTGCAGGAGCTTGAGCCAGGTACCTGGGTTAGGGCAGAGCTGGGGCAGGGCAGAGGGAGCAGGGCAGGCTCTAGCCGAGAGCCCCAGGCCTCCGGGCCTGACACAAGGACCGGCCCAGGAGTACCAGGGTTGCAGGGGGCAGCCCAGGGCTGGAGATAGCGACAGCAGGCCAACCCTCCTTGCCTGTGGTGAGAAGCCATGATACTGCAGTCCGCCCCAGAGAGCGGGGGCAAGTGGTGACTGACAGTGGCACACTCTGAGGCGAGGGGGGATAGGGGGTAGAGGGTTCCCCCGGGGAGACCCTCACACCAAAGGGGGTACTGCAGGGGTGCAGCACCCACAGGAGAGGGCACCGTGGTCCGGGAGGGACACGGGGCCAGCAAAGGAGCGGGGCATCAACCTGTGGAGGGCGCTCTGGACGCTGAAGGAGCTGATTCGCCAGACGACCAGCGGGAGGCACCACAGGGGTGAGTGTCAGCCCCGTTACACACCCCCTGTAACTGGCATTCTCTGGGCCTTCAGCACGCCTGCTCCCCAGCGATCCCACAGTCACTTACTGCTGGGTGCGCCGTCCACGGGGTGCCATACATCCCACCGCTGTGCCACCAGTTGTCACGGAGTGCCCGGGCGATGGTCTGGAACCACTCCCTAGGAAGAGAGACCGGACTTCGGGTGAAGGGCCCTTTCTCCGTACACAGCCTGTTTCCAAGTCTAGGAGCTTCACGGCTACCCACTGCCCTCTTCCTGGGTCTGACCTCAGAGCATTCAGCACCTTCTTCCCCTCCATGTGCTTCCCCCAGCGAGCCCCCCTGGGCGGGGTCCTGGGGGAGCCCATGGGTTCTGCACCCCAAATCCACAGTCAAACGTGACTCTCAGCCAGTCAGTAAAACAGGTTTATTTGATGACATTTATCTGGTCTAACACAGACCATACAGCGAGCGTGAGCCCTCAGCTGGATCCATCTTGGGGGCCAGAGAGCTAGATAGCTTCCCTGCCCTCCCTGCCTGACTCCAGCCAGCCCAGACTGCTCACTCCCCCTCCAGCCCCTCCTCTGCTTTCTTTTGTCTCTTTTCCCGGTCTAGGTGAACCTCCCTCCCCCACTTGGGGTCAGACTACAGCATCAGGGATGCATACCTTGAGAGGGGAGAGGGCGTTGCCTCCTTGTTTCCAGGGTCAGCCCCTATTCCTCAAGAAATGCATAGGGGAAATTGAGGCACGCACACACAGTATTCTTACTTCGTCACATAGGCCTCTTAACCGAACTCTGGATTTTAGGCATCTGAAAGCTGACACAAAGACTGTGAGAGAGATTACCCTTCCCCCACTCTAAACTCTAGGGTAAAGATGTGAGGGTCTCTCATGCAAGACAATCAAACCCCAAGCTTATCCACCAGCCTAGGTTAAATCTTTTCCCCCAAAACCCAAACTTCTCCAGTTGGGGCTTGGAATTCGCTGCCACCATTAATGTGAGTCTCCAAAACTACGGAGTGGGGCACATTAAAACCCCCGAGAGTAACACCCCTCTCCCCCTTGCTACCTGGGAGAGATTGAGAACACAGACTCCAAGTAACACCCCCCCCCCCGTCCTCCCCCTTACTACCTGGGAGAGATTCAAGCACACAGACCCTCACTTGCCGTGAACTGTGCCCGATCCAAACCTAGGATCCCTTCACTAGAATTACCAGACAATTCTTAAAACAAAAAAAGAGGTTTAATAAAGAAAGAGAAAAGGATACAACTTATACAGACTTCACAGATACTCAGTTTTCTAGCCTTAACCCCTCTCTTGAGATTTCTCCCCCTGATGAGGTTAAAGACACCATAGATCAATTACAAGCTTATACAATCAACAACTTTACTTACTGTCAGTCTAACTTAGAAACTTATTAAGGGATGAGTAGGAGATGATTCATTTCCTCAGAGTCGGGGAGAAGATGGAGAGAGACCGATAGTTTCACTTCTTCCCAGGCTAACTTCTTTGTCTTTAGGAATGCTAGCTTTGACGTCACCCCCTCTCCTGTTCAGGTTAACCCCTTACAGGTAAAACAGTAAGCCTAACGCACTTCATACTTATGACATGCCCTCCCAAATCGCAAACGGTGTCGGAAAATCACTGTGTGCGATTTCTTTCTGGAGCTCTAGGAAAAAACAGAATTAAACACATGCATCTCTAAAAATACTACTGGTTACAGTAAAGCTAACAGTAGTCCCACATTCCAAGGACAGTTTTAACTAATTTATTCTGGGAAACTTTCACTTTCCTAAGAAGGATTGGACCTGTTTCTTGGACTTGGGGAAAGGTTACTTTTGGATAGCATCCACCTTGGCCTGTAGGAGATTGATGGTTCCTTGACCCACCTGGTGTCCAAGGTAAGTCACTCTGTTGAGGCCTATTTGACACTTTTTAGCCTTAACAGTTATTCCTGCCCCCTGTATGCGCTCAAAGACTTTCTGGAGATGTTCTAGGTGCTCTGCCCAGGAGTCAGAAAATACAGCCACATCATCAAGGTAGGCCACTGCAGATTCTCCCAGTCCCACTAGGAGACTATCTACAAGTCTTTGGAAGGTTGCGGGTGCATTTCGCAGCTCGAATGGGAGTACATTAAACTCATACAGCCCTGCATGCATAATGAAGGCTGACCTTTCTTTGGCAGATTCCTCTAACGGTACTTGCCCGTACCCCTTAGTTAAGTCTAGGGTGGAAATGAACTGGGCCCATCCCAGTTTTTCCAATAGCTCATCTGTGCGAGGCATCGGGTAGTTGTCGGGGCAAGTTACCGCATTTAGCTTACGGTAGTCCACACAAAAGCATATGTCCCCATCCGGTTTGGGGACTAGAACCACTGGAGATGCCCATGCACTTTGAGAAGGGCGGATTACACCCATCCCTAGCATGTCCTGGATCTCCCGTTCTATAGCAGCTTTGCCTGGAGGAGCCACCTGGTAAAGTTGGGCTCTACCAGGGTGGGCATTACCTGTGTCAATGGAGTGGTATGCCCGTTCAGTCTGTCCTGGGGCGCTTGAGAATAGTGGCGCAAAGGTGGTGCACAGGTCCTTGATCTGCTGGCGCTGCAGGCATCCGAGTGTCATGGAGAAGTTTACCTCTTCCACACCACCGTCACTGTTCCCTTCGTAGTAGACACCGTCAGGCCACTCAGCGTCATCGCTTCCCTGGGCTGTAAACTGACAAACCTTTAAGTCTCTGGAATAAAAAGGCTTTAGAGAGTTTACATGGTGTACTTTAGGCTTTGGGGGAGAGGTAGGGGATGCTACCAGGTCGTTAACGGCTCCCAGGCGCTCTTTGACCGTAAAGGGTCCTTCCCAAGACACTTCCATCTTATGGGCTTAGAGCGCCTTTAAGACCATTACCTGGTCCCCTACTTTAAAGGAACGTTCTCTGGCATGTTTGTCATACCAGGCCTTTTGCTCTTCCTGAGCATCCTTCAGGTTTTCTTTAGCAAGGGCTAAAGAGGTTCGGAGGGTGTTTTGCAGGTTGGTTACAAAGTCCAGAATGTTAGTCCATGGAGGAGGTGTAAACCCCTCCCATTGTTGTTTCACCAACTGTAATGGCCCCTTAACCTCGCAGCCATACACAAGTTCAAAGGCTGAGAACCCTAAACTGGGATGTGCAGAGCAACTGCAGAATGACAGAAGCTGAGAGGGGAGGGGAGGGAATGGATCACTCCATAACTTCCCTGATCTGTTCACCCCCCAGAATCTGTGATATGGGCCATTGCTGGAGACAGGACGCTGGACTAAATGGATGCTGGATGATTGGTCTGACCTCGTTTTTTGTTCTTCTGTGACATTTCTTCTCAACAGCTGGAGGAATGGAACAGCTGCCATATGAGGGGAGATTAATAAGATTGGGACTTTTCAGGTTGGAAAAGAGAAGACTTGGGGGGGATGTTACTGAAGTCTATGAAATCATGACTGGTGTGGAGAAAGCAAATAAGGAATTGGATAAAAAAAGATCTAGATAAGTTCATGGAGGATCGGTCCATCAATGGCTGTTAGCCAGGACGGGCAGGGATGGTTTCCCTAACTTCTGTTTGCCAGAAACTGGGAATGGGCAACATGGGATGGATCATTTGATGATTCCCGGGTCTGTTCATTCCTTCTGGAACACCTGATGTTGGCCACTGTCAGAAGACAGGATACTGGGCTAGATGGTCTTTTGATCTGACCCAGTAGAGCTGATCTTATGTTCTTAATGGAAGATGGAGAAAAAGGGAAAAAACAGATTCCTGCAGCATTTTTGTGATGTTAGCAGGTTAAACAAGTCTCCAAG
The DNA here is from genome assembly GCA_032164245.1 of Sternotherus odoratus. NCBI lineage: Eukaryota > Metazoa > Chordata > Testudines > Kinosternidae > Sternotherus > Sternotherus odoratus. The sequence goes on from JAVMKO010000001.1 coordinate 300,647,847, forward strand.
CGCCAGGAGAAATCAGCTTATTATCCTCAGCAATAAAACATTCCTTTAGAAGGGGTGACACACACCTATCGCACACACAGGGTTATATTCTCCCTCTCCCATGGTCGGAGGGACCAAAGAGCACGTGCAAATAAGCCCTTCGCCCACTGCAGCAGGTCACCACATCCCCTGACCTCTCTTCCGCCCAGCCACCTGGGTAGGGTAGAGAGTGAGATCAGGTTGGGGAAGTCGGTCCCACCCACGCAAAATGTGCCATTAGGGAGCCAAACTCATGGTCCGTGGGACACAGGCCTTGGCTTGGGATGGGGAACTGAGGCCAGCAAAACTGTGTCCCTGAGAGGGATTTAGGAGTTTGCAAATCTTTGTGGAAGGTGCTGTAATGAAAAAAAAAGTTACTGGGTTCAATACAGGGGTGATTGGGTAGAATTCTAGGGCCTGTGCAATGCAGGAGGTCAGACTGTGGTTCCTTCTGGCCTTAAACATTATATATCATCATGTTTGCTGTGAGGTGGGTTTGGGGGTCTGTGCTGCCCTCTTGGGGTGGATCTCCAGGTCAATGAGTTTCATCATGGCCCAGTCAAAGCCACCCCTGCTTGGGTTCTGGGCTTTGTGGAGGAAGGCCATGCAATCCTTGCTCTGTCTCCCTGAGGAGACTTGCTCTTGACTTCCATGCTGGCCCCAAACTGTGTCCACTTTGCTGGTGAAGAGGAAAGAAACTCCCAAGATAGCACAGAAGTTGGGTGGCAAAACCAAGATTACAGACTCAATCAGACTGGCTACTTTTTCTGGAAGTGAGCGGTGGTGTTATAGCAAAGTCATTCCCAGGATATTAGAGAGGCAAGGGGAGGAGGGAATAGCTTTCATTGGACTCAAATTCTGTTGATGAGAGAGACCAGCTTTCGAGCTTACACAGTGAAAGTACATCGTTAAAACACCCCTAAAGTTCAAATGAAAACCTGGCTTTAATTTCAAAGTCCCAAAATATGTTTTGTTGCCTCCTTTAGCTCAGCAGGAAGATTTTCCTGCAGCATGGATAAACACATTGATCAACCGTTTCAGGATCTCTTTTGTTGCCACCCCATAAATGATGGGGTTTAACATGGGAGGAATGAGCACATAGAGGTTGATCAGTAGGTTGAGAATATAACCTGGGATGATGTGCTCAAATCGATATGCAAAATAGGAGAAAAAGGATGGCATGTAGAACATCAGTATGACACAGAGGTGGGAGCCACAGATGCGGAGAGCCTTCATCCGACTGTCCTTGGACGGGAGCCGGAAGACGGCCTGGAGGATCAACCCATAAGATACAGCAATGAGCACAGCATCCAAGCCGATTGCTAAAATAGCCAAGGCTACGCCATAAAATATGTTGACTGTGATGTCGTCGCAGGACAGCCGGGCTATGCTCATGTAGTCACAATAGTTTTGAGGAAGGAGGTTGGTTCTGCAGAAATTCAGCCGCTTCACGAGAAAGATGAGAGGAAAAATGAAACAGAAACTTCTTGTGACAACCGCCAGCCCTATCTTCCCGATCAGAGACTTGGTCAGCACGGCGGTGTATCTCAGCGGGTCACAGATGGCAACATAGCGATCAAACGCCATGGCCAGTAGAATGGCCGACTCGGCAAGGAAACTGACATGGATGAAGAACATCTGGGTCAGGCAGGCAGCAAAATAAATTTCCCCCGCTCTAAACCAGAATACAGCCAGCATCTTGGGCACTGTAGTGGTAGATAACAGGAGATCAGCAGTGGCCAGCATGGACACGAAAAGATACATGGGCTCATGGAGGCTTTGTTCTGTTACTATGATGAATAGTAGGAGAGAGTTCCCAAAAAGCGTCACAACATACATCAGACAGAAGAGGATGGTGATCCAGACCTGAGACTCCTCCGTACCTGGGATACCAGTGAGGATGAAACTAATGGGATCAGAAATGGTGTGATTGTCAGCTATCATCACGTACCATCACTTGGATCTTTTATTCCGTTTCCTGTAACTAAGAGCAAAAGAGACAGTCAGCCTAGACTGGATTCCATGTGTTGACAGTGTGATGGGTTTGCTTCGGGTACCACCTGCAACTGGGGTTTCCTTGAGCCCTCTAACCCACCAGTCTGTGCTCCCCCTCACACTGTGCGGGTGTGATGATCTGAAGACCTGCTCCCCGTCTTACACCAGCATTCACACAGCTAGGGATACACCCAGCTCCAGTTACACGCAGGCTCTGACCAGCCACTGCGTGTGAACCAACAATAGAGAGGCTGCAGCCAAATTAACCACCAGCTTCCCAAATGCATCCATCCTTTGGAGCATGAACCCAAAATGTTACTGACTCACCCTGCACAGAGAACTGTACAGCGTAAACTCATAAAATTCACCCCTCCCTGAATGTGGTAAGAAATATACAACAGCCTTTCCCCTCCAGATATGATTTTCCTATGTGCTTCATTCCAACTCACTAGTTTACATACAGCAAAAACAAGATTATTAACTACAAAGGATAGATTTTAAGTGATTGTAGGTGATAGGAAACTGATTAAAACATATTACCTAGCAAAAAAACAAAAAAACAAACTAAGCCTAAGTTGCTAGACCAATCCTAAAATGCTAACAAGATAGGATATGTAACAGCAAATTCTCACCCTGGCATATGGTACAAGCAGTGTGGCAGTTTCTCAAGATACAAGCTGCACTTGCTTTACAGTTTGCAATCCCCATGTCTTTCATACACAGATTACAAATCCCTTTGGCCTGGGTCCAGCACTTCCGCCGGTACAGTTTATATTACTCAGGTGTTTACAGGAATTTTCTAGTCTGGGGAGTGAACAACAAAATGAAGCCACTCCTGCTCGTATATAGCTTCAGCAGATGGTAGGAATCCTCTGTTTCAAAACTTGGTTCTCAGGCCAGTTTGGTTAACTTTACAGATGTTCCAAGATGGAGTTCAGAGTCACAGGGGCTGGTCCCATGTCCCATGCGGAGTGATAGCAGCCATTATCCATAGGCCTTTTGGAGTGTTCTCAGGAAGGCTCATTGGGTGAAAGATATGTTTCTCCTAAGGCTTATTAAAATCATAGAATCATAGAATATGAGGGTTGGAAGAGACCTCGGGAAGTTGTCTAGGCGAATCCCCTGCTCAAAGCAGGACCAACAAAAATGAAATCATCCCAGCCAGGAGTTTGTCAAGCTGAGCCTTAAAAACCTCTGAGGATGGAGAGTCCATCACCTGCCTAGGGAGCCCATTCCTGTGCTTCACCACCCTCCAAGTGAAATAGTGTTTCCTAATATCCAACCTAAATCTCCACCAGTGCACCTTGATACCATTGCTTCTTGATCTGTCTTGTTCTATTGTTTCTCCAATTGCTCATTCCCTGAATAGTCCCTTCTCATCCAGCAATCTAGACTAAAAGCATCTTGCTTAGTGGGCGTTACCCAGTTGTAACAACAATTGAAGTTCAGATACATAGTCAATATTTATAACTTCAGATACAAAAAATGTAAACACACACAAATAAGATAATCATAGTCAGCAAATTAGAACTTTTCCAATGACACCTAACATGACTTATCTGGTACAAAATGTATCATAATTATATCACCATAATATCAGTTTGAAGAATGTGGGGTGCAGTGTCACAGAGAGAATGATAGATACCATGAAAAAGTTGAAGTGACCGTACTTGTTGTATGGGACCATAAATCCAGAAACATTCTCCTGCTCTGGAAGGTCTCCATTTCAAGAGAGGAAAGAGTATTTGGATGGTTCTGGTCCCAGGTGAAGAAGGGCGCGCCTCCCACAGTAGAATCTCTCCTGAATACATTTCCTAATTTACTCAGGGCTCAAGCAGTGACTGTGAAAGTGAGTTAAAATGGCCTTAAGAATCTCAAAATCAAATTATATCACCAGCTAGGATGAGAATCTGCTAATTCATACCAAATCTGTTTAGTATATGAAGTTCAGGCTGCAATTTTGTTTATTTGCTAGGTGACCCGCTTTAATCAGTTTCGTAGAATTTATCATCTCTACTTGGTTACCCCAAATTTTCATGGTCCTCTTCACACTGAGGGAGAGGCTAACGGGTATTAAACACACATCCTGGTCAGATTGGATCAGGCAGAAGGGTTCTGCTCTGGGATCCTAGGCTGGAGGTCTGGTGCTTCGAGAGCCTGTGTGTAGTGGCAGCTGGGTGTGTGTCTACCTGTGTGAATGCTGGTGACCGTGCAGGCTGGAGGGCTTTGCAGCTTGTCACAGCTGCACAGGGTGTGTGTGAGCCCAGGTTGGTGGGTCAGCAGATTCAGTGGTACCCCAGATCCAGATGGCATCATGGAGGTAACCTGTCACAATTGAATCAAGGGAGCCCCTATAATCAGTTGTTCCTGGGTTATGCAGTTTGGAAATTCAGAGCTATGCTGCTTAAAGCCAGCTAATTTCTGCAACCAGAATGGACCCAGACCCAGTGAAGGGCTCGGAATTTGGGGTGCAGAATATTATGGGGTCTGAGCAGATTTACAATGGGGTTTATTCTGCACAGTCATATTAACCAAGAATATTAACAGTCATATTAACCAAGAATGACTGAGACTAGAGTTCAACAGCAAGACCCTGTAATGTCCATTGGAGGGGATCAGGGGAACCCGGCTCCTCTTCCTAACCCTGACCCTCAGCGCAGTCACAGGAGCCTTATCTCAGTGCCCGGCTCCCGTCCTGCCCCTATAGTCAGAGTCCCCTCCCCCCCCCCGCCCCGTTCTATCCATCCCCAGCTCAAACATTTCCTGGGGTTCGTGTGTTTCCATTCGCCCCTTCACAGATTCCTTCCACGCAAACCACTCACCAGGCTCTGGCCCCAGCTGGGGAGGAGGAATCTCTGCCTGGGACCCAGTCGGGGAGCTGCAGGCTGCGGGGAAACTGCACTGACCGGGGCTGAGCTACAGGGATATTTATACTGCTGTGCTGGGAATCCCAGCGGGGACTCAGAGCCAGCGGAGCCCCAGGGACCTGGCCTCTGTGACTGGCTCAGGTGGTGAAGAGCAGCAGAGAATTAACCCTTTCCTCCTCTCACTTCTTTGATTTGATCATTTCTCCTTTTGTACGTTGTGTACAAAGGTTGTTGTGACACTGAACGCCCGGGCAAAGAGTTCCCTGTTCTTTGCAAACAGCTCTCACCTCAGTCCTAACACACTCATTACACCTCACACACGTCTTAGGGAATATTTACACATAAAGATTAGCATATAAAGTGTGTGCAGAAAATTTGTCACTTCTCAATCTTCCTAATCATTACAAAAAGCCCATCCTGGTAATAGTTAAGGAATAACATATTGATATTGACTGTGTGCTTTATGGACTTGGTGTAGACATCAGTCACCCAGCCAGGGTGTTTTGGTGATGGCCATTCGAAGAAGGTGTTGTCACCCTTCTCTGGTGTCACGTTACTGAAATAATTTGGGATCCTATAGATCAGTGATGGCAAACCTTTTTGAGCCCAAGTGCCCAAACTGCAAACCAAAACGACTTGTTTTTTTCAAAGTGCCAACACTGCAATTAAACCTGAATAACGAGGTTTTAGTTTAGAAAAAACAATTTGTACAGTTTTTCAAACTAATTAACAGCTTTTGTTTAAAAAGAAAAACACAACAACAGAGCTTTCCATTAAACATTTTTTTATTGAAAAAAACAAAAACAAACAAACAAACAAAAAAAACTGTACACCCCCCCCAACTGACCCACTCAGCCCAGTCTCTCCCCCCAAAACCTCCTTCCCTCCCACCCACCCCCCAAATGACCCACCCAGCCCGGTCTCTCCCCCCAAAACCTCCTTCCCTCCCACCCACCCCCCAAATGACCCACCCAGCCCGGTCTCTCCCCCCAAAACCTCCTTCCCTCCCACCCACCCCCCAAATGACCCACCCAGCCTGGTCTCTCCCCCCCAAACCTCCTTTCCTCCCACCCCCCCAACTGACCCACCCAGCCAGGTCTCCCCCCCCAAACCTCCTTTTCCTCCAACCCCCCCCAACTGACCCACACAGCCAGGTCTCTCCCCCCCAAACCTTCTTTCCTCCCATCCCCCCCAACTGACCCACCCAGCCAGGTCTCCCCCCCCAAACCTCCTTTCCTCCCCCCCCCCAACTGACCCACCCAGCCAGGTCTCCCCCCCCAAGCCTCCTTTCCTCCAACCCCCCCCAACTGACCCACACAGCCAGGTCTCTCCCCCCCAAACCTTCTTTCCTCCCATCCCCCCCAACTGACCCACCCAGCCAGGTCTCCCCCCCCAAACCTCCTTTCCTCCCACCCCCCCAACTGACCCATCCAGCCCGGTCTCTCCCCCCCAAACCTTCTTTCCTCCCATCCCCCCCAACTGACCCACCCAGCCAGGTCTCCCCCCCCCCCCAAACCTCCTTTCCTCCCCCCCCCAACTGACCCACCCAGCCAGGTCTCCCCCCGCAAACCTCCTTTCCTCCCACCCCCCCCAACTGACCCACCCAGCCTGGTCTCCCCCCCCCCAAACCTCCTTTCCTCCAACCCCCCCCCCCAACTGACCCACCCAGCCTGGTCTCTCCCCCCCAAACCTCCTTTCCTCCAACCCCCCCCCCAACTGACCCACCCAGCCTGGTCTCTCCCCCCCAAACCTCCTTTCCTCCAACCCCCCCCCCCCAACTGACCCACCCAGCCTGGTCTCTCCCCCCCAAACCTCCTTCTCTCCAACCCCCCTCAACTGACCCACCCAGCCTGGTCTCTCCCCCACACCGCTTACCCCCGCTCCCAGCCTTCCCCCGGCGTTTACTTGTTCGCTGGGTCACGCTGCTATGACCCGACTCCAGCGAGGCCCCTGCCCCAGTCGCTCCTGTGATGTCCGTGTGTCAGGTGATAGAGCGGGGGGCGTGGCTTCAGTGTTCTCTGGGGAGGGTTCTCCCCAGAGAACTGTGGGAGATGTAGTCCGCGGGAGCCGACGCCGTGACTACAGTGTATGACTGTAGTCACGGCGTGCCCACAGAGACGGCTCGGCGTGCCAGCAGCGGCACGCGTGCCACGGGTTCGCCATCACTGCTATAGATCATTGGTGCAACCAGAGTCCTCTAGTGGCACCAAATCTTATCGACAGGGTGTCATAATGGGTGTCTATGACCAGGTTATGGATTGATTATTATGAATATGCTATTGGTATGTGTGTATCAATTTGGTAGTTGAAGTTATGAATATTGGCTCTGGACTGTTTGTCTTTCCAAACATTGTGCTCTGTTGGAGGGGACATTCCGGAATACTGGGCGACATCTTTCATTGGGCTGCCTGATGGCTCATTAAAGGACCATCAACTACACAATGAACTTTGTCCACACCCAAGCTTCTCCAAGAATGTAACCTGCCTGGTCAGAAACTGAATCTTGGAGAGTCTGGTAATTGGACCATGTGGCTATGAACCTAAATTTTGAAACTGAACTCTGCATAAGGAGGAGGGGGGTCTTCGCTCACAAGAGGAAGTCTATAAAACCTGAGACACACTGCCTCCATTTTGTCTTCTACCTCCAGACTTCAGCCTGCCTTGTTTCCAGCTCTGGATGGAACTTTGCTACACAGTAGAACTCTGGCCAAAGGGTGCTGACCCATCCCTGGAGGGGATGCTTTCCAGAGACTGATTTGAACCTGCAGTTATTCTACCTTTGCTGCAAATCTGAACCAAGGTATTTGCCATTACTGCATGTAATTGATTTCTTTTAACCATTCCTAACCCTCACCCATACCTTTTTCCTTGAATAATAAACCTTTAGATTTTAGATTCTAAAGAATTGGCAACAGCGTGATTTGTGGGTAAGATCGGATTTATATATTGACCTGGGTCTGGGGCCTGATTCTTTGGAATTGGGGAGAACCGTTTTCTTTATTTGGGGGATTGGTTTTCATAACCATTGGTCCCCAGGACAGGTGGCTGCTGGTGGTGATACTGGGAATCTGGAGTGTCTAAGGGAATTGCTTGTGTGACTTGTGGTTAGCCAGTGGGGCGAAACCAAAGTCTTTTCTGTTTAACTGGTTTGGTTTGCCTTAGTGTGGAGAAACCCCAGCTTTGGGCTGTAGTTGCCCCTTTGGAAGCAATCTGTCCTGTTCTGACACTCACAGTTGGATCCCACCAGGAACAGCACCGTTACAGGGAAGTTCTCATGAAAAATTGGATGGTCGTTCTTGTGAATCCAACCAGCTCTGGAACAGGTTAAACTTGGGGAAGGAGCAAACCTACTTTATTAGCTATGAAAGAACAAATATAGAGTCTTGCACTTAGGATGGGAGAATCCCATCCACCACTACAGGTTGGGGACCTACCGGCTAAGCAGCAGTTCTGCAGGAAAGGACCTGGGGATGACAGTGGACGAGAAGCTGGATATGAGTCAGCAGTGTGCCCTCGTTGCCATGAAGGCTAACAGCATATTGGGCTGCATTAGTAGGAGCATCCCCAGCAGATCAAGGGACGTGATTATTCCCCTCTATTGGGCCCTGGTGAGGCCACACCTGGAGTCCTGCATCCAGTATTAGTCCAACCCCCCCTTTGCAACAGATGGGATGTGAACATATTCTAGAGTCCCCAGCTAAGGGCTTTGAAAATGATCAGGACGCTGAGGCACATGATTTATGAGGGAACTAGGGTTATTTAATCTGCAAAGGAGAGGAGGGATTTGATCCAGCCTTCAGCTACGTGAAGCGGGGTTCCAAAGAGGCTGGATCTAGACTGTTCTCAGTGGTAGCAGATGACAAACAAGGAGTTATGGTGTTGAGTGTGAACTTTGCCCTGGCTCTGACCTGAACCGCAGTCTCTGACCCTTTTCCCACTCCGGCAGACATGTTTCTATTGTCTCTCTTATTAGCATTTCTCAAACAGTTGTAACACTGGTTTTAACTGGATACAGCCAGGAGAAACTTGGTTGATCATGCATGTACATCATGACCAGTTAAGTACTTTGTTTAGTCCTGTCTATAAATACTGCTGTATGTCACAAATAAAGCTGCCACATGCTTCTCAAGCTTCTGAGCTGAGGAGGGTGTGAGCCCCTTGATTAACATATTGGGTATTTGTATTGTTTGGTCTCTGTCAGCTTCTGAGCCCCAATCCAACTCCGCACTACTCGGGTGTGGAATGGTGAGTAGGACCTGCTATTTTTACCTAACAATGGTCTCAAGTTGCACAAATTTCTCTATCCCTTCCACACTATAGGGACACACACACACCTTTACCCAGTTCCTAGGGCTCAAGGTGCAACCCTGTTAATTTATACAGCCACCCTTACCCAATTCCTAGGGCTCAGGGCACATCTTCCTGCGGGTCGGCAGGATCTTTAGCCACTGAAAGAGCCTCAGACAGTTATATTCTTATCCTCTATTTATTGACAATTCCCAAACAAGCAGAATACACAAGCTAAGCACAGTATCATGCTCACCTAGGGTGACCAGATTTTATCGGGACAGTCCCGATTTTAGGGGACTTGTCCCGCGTCCCGACCTTGCATTGGTCGGGACTCCCTTTGTCCCGATATTTGGGACCAAGGGAAGTTCCAGGACGCAGGCATCAGCAGGCAGTCACTGGCGGGACGCTCACTGCTGCTCTGCCTGCCGAGGCAGCTCCGGCAGGAGCTCGCAAATTGGCCCCAGGCGTCCACAGAGCCAGGCACATGCTGCAGGGGCGGCGCTTGCGAAGAGTCCCCGGCGTTGCCCCCCTGCCCACGAGGTAAGCACCGCCTTCGCCTGTGCCTGCCCCGCAGCGGGAGGCTGCACCTGGAGCTGGGAGTGGGTCAGGGGAGTTCGCGCGGAACAGGGGGCGGGGGCTGTGCCGAGCGCCGACCCGCAACCGGGGGCGGGGGGGGAGGCTGTGCCCGCCCCTGGAGGACCCTGCACCGCCGATCTATGGCAGGAGAGGGGGTGTTGCCCAGAACCAGAGCCACGTGGGAGCCCTGTGCTGCTGACCCACAGCAGGGGGGGAGCTGCGCCCGGAGGCCGGGGGGGGGGGTATTTTCAAGCGGAGCCAGGTGTCCAATGGGGTGGGGAGCCTGTGGCTGCCCCTCCCCCTCATGTGTCCCGATATTTAGCTGCTGTCATCTGGTCACCCTATGCTCACCAATCCTGGGACAGGCAAGCAGGCTTCCCCTGTCTATGACAGGCAAGGTCAGACTCTGGATCTCAGCTGCTGCACCTCACGGTCAGAAAAGTCCTGGCAGCATTTAGCTGGGTCTTGGAGGTGAATTCTTTTCCTCGGGGGTTCCTTGTCTCCTTTGGTCTTCTTCCAGCCCATTTCCTCCTTGCTTCTGTTACTTCTGATCTTCTCCTCAGCTCCTTCTCGGACCCCAGTTTTTATAATGAAATTTGAGTCTTGCTTACCTTAACCAATCATCTTAGTATAATTTTACTAACCAATCATAATAAAATTACCTAACCAACCCTACCCCACCACCTTAACTGATTTACACCTGGCACAATCTATATATATAAAAGTCAAGTGGTGTATGTATGAGTGTATGTATGTATGTATGTATGTATGTATGTACATATGACTGCGAAGTCCTCCCGCACCGTTTGAGCCAGAGACTTGAAATTTGGTACAGTGAGGGGTCTTGGGGTCTAGATGCTGGTAAGGGTCGAAAAATTTTCGGATCTCACCTCTGACGCCCCCCAGGGGTGAAAGTCTTTCAGGGCCAATCACATCGGCTGGGCGGTTAGGTGGTGATGATGTCATAATACCCCCCTCCAACAGACACCTCACTCGCTCAGCTCGCCCCTCCCTCCTCCAACGGAACCCCGGAGATCCCTCAGCTCACTGCCCCTCCCCCCTCCCAACGGAACCCCGGAGATCACTCAGCTCACTGCCCCTCCCTCCTCCAACGGAACCCCGGAGATCACTCAGCTCACTGCCCCTCCCCCCTCCCAACGGAACCCCGGAGATCACTCAGCTCACTGCCCCTCCCCCCTCCCAACGGAACCCCGGAGATCACTCAGTTCACTGCCCCTCCCCCCTCCAACAGAACCCCGGAGATCACTCAGCTCACTGCCCCTCCCTCCTCCAATGGAACCCCGGAGATCACTCAGTTCACTGCCCCTCCCTCCTCCAACGGAACCCCGGAGATCACTCAGCTCACTGCCCCTCCCCCCTCCCAACGGAACCCCGGAGATCACTCAGTTCACTGCCCCTCCCCCCTCCAACAGAACCCCGGAGATCACTCAGCTCACTGCCCCTCCCTCCTCCAATGGAACCCCGGAGATCACTCAGTTCACTGCCCCTCCCTCCTCCAACGGAACCCCGGAGATCACTCAGCTCACTGCCCCTCCCTCCTCCAACGGAACCCCGGAGATCACTCAGCTCACTGCCCCTCCCCCCTCCAACGGAACCCCGGAGATCCCTCAGCTCACTGCCCCTCCCCCCTCCCAACGGAACCCCGGAGATCCCTCAGCTCACTGCCCCTCCCTCCTCCCAACGGAACCCCGGAGATCACTCAGCTCACTGCCCCTCCCTCCTCCAACGGAACCCCGGAGATCACTCAGCTCACTGCCCCTCCCTCCTCCAACGGAACCCCGGAGATCACTCAGCTCACTGCCCCTCCCTCCTCCAACGGAACCCCGGAGATCACTCAGCTCACTGCCCCTCCCCCCTCCCAATGGAACCCCGGAGATCCCTCAGTTCTCTGCCCCTCCCCCCTCCAAACGGAACCCCGGAGATCACTCAGCTCTGTGCCCCTCCCCCCTCCAAACGGAACCCCAGAATCCATCAGCTCTGTGCCGCCCCCCACCTGCGAAGGTCCCCGGAATCCCTCGGCTCTGGGCCCCCTCCCCGCCTGCGACGGATCCGGTTTGGTGGGACGGTAAGTGAGGTGGGGGTGTTGGGTTTGGTCGGGGGGGTGAGGTGGGGGTGTTGGGTTTGGTCGGGGGGGTGAGGTGGGGGTGTTGGGTTCGGTCGGGGGGTGAGGTGGGGGTGTTGGGTTTGCTTGGGGGGGTCAGGTGGGGTTGTCGGGTTTGGTCGGGGGGTAAGTGAGCCGGGGGGTGTTGGGGTTGGTCAGGGGGGGTGGGAAGGTGTCGGGGTGGGTGAGGAGTGAGGTGTGGGTGTTGGAGTTCCTCAGGGGGTGTCAGCTGTCTGTCCCCTCCCCACCTCCGACTGACCCGAGCAACGCCGGGCACTTATGCTAGTTAATTATACAGGAGACAGAAACCACTACAAACCAGACAGAGATCACAGTGTCAAACAATAGGAAAGTGTAATGACAATGCTTTAGCGGGTGACAGTGAGAACTATTAGGGGAAGTCCCTCCTCACAGCCTGGTGTGAATCTTTTCAATACATTTTAGATGGAATGTCAGGATGTGACTCCAGGCCTGCAGCTAATGGCTGCTGCTTCTTCAGTCTGGCTGCAGAAGGTGGCTTTAGTTCAGGCCTTCCAGCATGGCTACAGAAAAACCACATTGTTACAGGGGAGGTCTAGGTTGGATATTCGGAAACACTAATTCACTAGGAGGATGGTGAAGCAATGGAATGGTTTCCCTAGGGAGGTGGGGGAATCTCCTTCCTTAGAGGTTTTTAAGGTCAGGCTTGATAAAGCCCTGGGTGGGATGATTAAGTTGGAGATTGTTTGTTGTAGTGATTTTGTCAGGCCTGAGGTGTGAGCAGTTTGCAAAGAACAGGGAACCCTTTGACAGGGGCCTCAGTGTCACAACGACCTTTGCAAATAACATACAAAAGGAGAAATGATCAGATCAAAGAAGTGAGAGGAGGGAAGGGTTAATTCTCCGCTGCTCCTCACCACCTGAGCCAGTCACAGAGGCCAGGTCCCTGGGGCTCCGCTGGCTCTGAGTCTCCCCGGGGATTCCCAGGGCAGCAGTATAAATATCCCTGTAGCTCAGCCCCGGTCAGTGCAGTTTCCCCGCCGCCTGCAGCTCCCCGACTGGGTCCCAGGCAGAGATTCCTCCTCCCCAGCTGGGGCCGGAGCCTGGTGAGTGGTTTGCGTGGAAGGAATCTGTGAAGGAGCGAATGGAAACACACAAACCCCAGGAAATGTTTGAGCTGGGGGTGGATAGAACGGGGGGAGGGCGGTAACACTGACTGAAGGTCACCGGGTTCCCCTGATCCCCTCCCACAGAGTCACTGGGGGTTTTGCTGTTGAACTCAGGGGGCTCTGGACTGGGCCATTCCTGGTTACCTGACTGTGCAGAGTAAACCTCATTGGAAACCTACTCAGGCCCTGTAATATTATGCACCCCAAATCCCAAACCCTTCACTCAGGCAACACTTCCATTAACCCCACAGGGACCCCAGGGCTGGGTCAATTCCAGTTGCAGAAATTAGCTGGTTTTAAGGAGCAGAGCTGTAAACGTTCAAACTGCATAACCCAGGAGCAACTGATTATAGGGGCTCCTTTGACACTGATTGTGATGGGTTCCCCCCAGGGTGCCATCTGGATCTGGGGTACCACTGAGCTCACTGACCCACCAGCCTGGGCTCCCTCTCACCCTGTACAGCTGTGACAAGCTACAAAGCCCTCCAGCCTGCACGGTCACCAGCATTCACACAGGTAGACACACACCCAGCTGCCACTACACACAGGCTCTCGAAGCACCAGCCCTCCAGCCTTGGACCCCAGAGCAGAACCGCCCTGCCTGGTCCAATCTGGCCAGGATGGGTGTTTAACACCCGGCCGCCTCTCCTGCAATGTGAAGTGGACCATGATCCCTTGTGGTAACCAAGCAGAGATTATAAATTATATGAAACTGATTAAAGCAGATTACCTAGCTTCATAGTCTAACCAGATTTGATATGAATGAGCAGATTCTCATCCTAGCTGGTGATACAGTTGGACTTTGAGATTCTTTAGGCCATTTTAACTCACTTTCACGGTCACTTCATGAGCCCTGAGTAAACTGCAGCAATCGTGTGGAGGAGAGATTCTGCTGTGGAGAGCATGCCCTGCTGCACCTGGGGCCAGAACCATCCAAACGCTCTTCCCTATTCTGGAATGGAGACTTTCCATAGCACCAGAGTGTTTCTGGATTTATGTTCCCACCCAACAAGTACGGTCACTTCAACTTTTTCATAGTATCTATTATTCTCTGTGTGACACTGTGCCCCACTTTCTTCACACTGATAATATGATGGTATAATTATAATGCATTTTGTACATGATAAGTCTTGTTAGGTGTCATTGGAAAGGTTCTAATTTGCTGAATATGATTATCCTATTTGTGTGTATTTACGTTTTTTGTATCTGAAGTTATAAATATTGACTATGTATCTGAACATCAATTGTGGTAATGCCTGGGTAATGCCCACTAAGCAAGATGTTTTTAGTCTAGTTTATTCAGGGCAATGAACAATTGGGGAACAATAGAACAAGACAGAACAAGAAGCAGTAGTCTCAAGTTGCAGTGGTGGAGGTCTAATTTGAATAATAGGAAACCTTATTTCACTTGGAAGGTTGTGAAGCACTGGAATGGGTTCCCTAGGGAGGTGATGGACTCTCCATCCTCAGGTGTTTAAGGCTCAGTTTGACAAAGTCCTGGCTTGGATGATTTCATTTTTGTTGGTCCTGCTTTGAGCAGGGGATTGGCCTAGATGACCTCCTGAGGTCTCTTCCATCCCTAGTGTTCTATGATTCTATGATTCTAATAAGCCTTAGGAGAAATTATCTCCCACGCGATGAGCCTTCCTGAGGACACTCAAGACAGCCTATGGATAATGGCTGCTATCACTCTGCAAGGACATGTGACCAGCCCCTGTGACTCTGAACTCCATATTGGGACATCTGTAAATTTCAACAAACTGGCCTGGGAACCAAGTTTTGAAACAGAGGATTCCCACCATCTGCTGAAGTTATATACGAGCAGGAGTCACTTCTTTTTGTTGTTCACTCCCCAAACTAGAAGTTTCCTGGAAACACCCGAGGAACAAAGACTGTACCTGGGGAAGAGCTGGACTCAGGCTAAAGGGATTTGTAATCTGTGTATGAAAGACCTGGGGATTGCAAGCTGAAAAGCAAGTGCAGCTTGAATCATGAGAATCTGCCACACTGCTTGTACCATTTGCCAGGGTGAGAATTTGCTATTGCATATCCTATCTTGTCTTTGAAGCTGATTTCAAGGCAGTGACAGAGCTTTAGGGTCACCGCTTTGCTGTAGGTTTAAAATTAGCATTTTGAAACAAGTCAAAGAATACAATGATTGTTTTCTCCTGCAATTTGATGTGCCTGTTCAAATGTTCTATGGAATTCAATTCTGTTTCGTGCATGAATGAGGAATGTGTGTGTTGAAAAAATAGTGTGAAGGGATCACAGGACCAGATGTTCTAGGGAGGAACCAAGAACAGATGTAAAGGCGCCAGGAGACTGCAACTCACCCCTAAAAGGGGGCAGATTGTCAACTTTAAAGATGAGGCAGGCACATATCAATGAGAACAAAATAGCTGTGATTGAAATCAGCAGGGGATTAACTCCCAATAGACTGATGAAGGAATAAAATAAAGAATAAGAAAAATAATTGAAGAAAACAAGTACTCGTCAAATGGCGATTGATGACAGCATGAGGGTGAAAAACTCCTGGGTCCCAATGAAGGAAGATCACTATATAAACATGGTGCTTTGCCAAGAGATTTTTGGTTCGTTCTGCCAAGGGTTCTCCAGAGCATCCTATCACAACTGACAGAACCTGCGTCCTCCATGTCTGTGATCAACTTAGATGGCTATTAGGTTGCTCTGGACAGGTAAATATAACATAGACTGGCAAGACCACTAAGGTACAAAAGCACTTAGCAAGGTTTATTGTCGATGAAGCATGGTACTAATATATCACAACTCTACCGGACCACTCATATATGTCTACTCATAATGATGGACCAGACAAGTGAACAGTGGGATTTTCCATTCCTCTCTAGGCTAGAGAGACATTCCCATTGAGGCTCCATTTTATACATCAATAGAAACAAGTTACATTCGGAACCTCTTACATAGTTAATTGACACCCCCTGAAATAGCCGGTTACCCATCACACTGTCATCCTGACTATCTTTAGGATGGTCACCATGTTCTTCTTCTCTTTAGGGAATGTGTTGTGTGATAGACCCAGACCAGTTGGGTACAGCAGAGTAGCAGAAGGATAGAATCATGGAATCATGGACTATCGGGGTTGGAAGGGACCTCAGGAGGTCATCTAGTCCAACCCCCTGCTCAAAGCAGGACCAATCCCCAACTATATCATCCCAGCCAGTGCTTTGTCAAGCCTGACGTTAAAAACCTCTAGGGAAGGGGATTCCACAACCTCTCTAGGTAACCCATTCCAGTGCTTCACCACCCTCCTAGTGATAACATTTTTCCTAATATCCAACCTAAACCTCCCCCACTGCAACTTGAGACCATTACTCCTTGTTCTGTAATCTGCTACCACTGGGAACAGTCTAGATCCATCCTCTTTAGAACCCCCTTTCAGGTAGTTGAAAGCAGCTATCAAATCTCCCCTCAGCCATCTCTTCTGTAGACTAAAGAATCCCAGTTCTCTCAGCCTCTCCTCATAAGTCATGTGCTCCAAGCCTCTAATTATCTTTCTTGCCCTCCTCTGGACTCTTTCCAATTTTTCCACATCCTTCTTGTAGTGTGAGCCCCGAAATTGGACACAGTACTCCAGATGAGGCCTCAACAATATCGAATAGAGGGAAACGATCATGTCCCTCGATCTGCTGGCGATGTCTCTACTTTTACAGCATAAAATGCGGTTAGCCTCCTTGGCAACAAGGGCACACTGTTGACTCTTATCCAGCTTCTCGTCCACTGTGTAACCTCTAGGTCCTTTTCTGAAGAACTGCTGCCTAGCCATTCGGTCCCTAGTCTGTAGCGGTGCATGGGATTCTTCCGTCCGAAGTGCAGGACTCTGCACTTGTCCTTGTTGAGCCTCATTAAATTTGTTTTGGCCCAATCCTCTAATTTTTCCAGGTCCCTCTGTATCCTATACCTACCGTCCAGCGTATCTACCACTTCTCCCAGTTTAGTGTCATCTTCAAACTTCCTGAGGGTGCAGTCCACACCATCCTCCAGATCATTGATAAAGATATTGAACAAAACCGGCCCCAGGACTAACTCTTGGGGCAGTCCGCTTGATACCGGCTGCCAACTAGACATGAAACCATTGATCCCTACTCGTTGAGCCTGATGATCAAGCCAGTTTCCTATCCACCTTATGGTCCATACATCCAGCCCATACTTCTTTAACTTGCTGGCAAGAATACTGAGGGAGACAGTATCAAAATCTTTGCAAACGTCAAGGAATACATCGACTGCTTTCCCCTCATCCACCCCATGTGTAGGGTTCAAGTGAGCCTCGGAGGCTAGCATAAACCGCTTGGAAGCGTGGGACCCATGGGGACAAGGGCGGAGCTCTGCCACAGTTGGTATCGGGGTGTTTTGGTACCACTCTTCTGAAATGTGTTTGTGTGAGTGCTCTCTGCTCAGCGCCTCTTAGAAATATGTGTCTTTGCTATAAGAGCCCCGTGCTTGCAGATTATGTGAGCAGGGCCTGCCTCTAGATCACAGCCTTATTTTACTTTATATCAACAAGGCTTTTACCATTACCTTAGTCCAGGCCTCAGGCCTCATATTAGGCCTAAGACAAGGGCTTATGACTCAGGCTTTCTTACTACTACAGGTCCAAAGTATGAGAGTGTTTCTGCATTTACAGTCCCACATGACAGGCAGTTGTCTCACAATGAAGTTTTTGATGATTCTCTCAACCAATGCACTCCAGTCCTAGCTGACACTCGAGTTCTCACTGACTGTCTCTTTTGCTGTTAGTCACAGGAAACTGTACAGAAGATCCAAGTGATGGTACATGATGCCAGCTGACAACTACACCTTTTTTGACCCTGTAACTTACATCCTGACTGGCATCCCAGGTACGGAGGAGTCTCAGGTCTGGATCGCCATCCCCTTCTGTCTGATGTACATTGCAATGCTTTTGGGGAACTCTCTCCTACTATTCATCATAGGAACAGAACAAAGTCTCCATGAGCCCATGTATCTATTCGTGTCCATGCTGGCCACTGCTGATCTGCTGTTATCTACCACTACAGTGCCCAAGATGCTGGCTCTGTTCTGGTTTAGAGCGAGGGAAATTTCTTTTGCTGCCTGCCTGACCCAGATGTTTTTCATTGATGTAAGTTTTCAAGCCGAGTCAGCTATCTTGCTGGCCATGGCATTTGATCGCTACATTGCCATCTGCAACCCCCTGAGATACACCACAGTGCTAGCCAAGTCTGTGATTGGGAAGATGGGGCTGGCGGTTGTCACAAGAAGTTTCGGTATCACTTTCCCTCTCATCTTTCTCGTGAAGCGGCTGAAGTTCTGCAGAACCAACCTCCTTCCTCACAACTATTGTGAGCAGCTGGTCATTGCCCGGTTGGCCTGCGACGACATCACAGTCAACGTCTGGTATGGTGTAGCTGTGGCTGTTTTAGTAATTGCTTTGGATGCAGTACTCATTTCTTTGTCTTATGGGCTGATTCTTAGGGCCGTCTTTCGGCTCCCTTCCAAGGACGCCCGGATGAAGGCTCTCCGCACCTGCGGCTCCCATGTCTTTGTCATTCTAATGTTCTACACATCGGCCTTTTTCTCCTCTTTTGCAAATCGATTTGAGCACATCTTCCCAGGTTATATTGTCAACCTACTTGCCAACCTCTACGTGCTCCTTCCCCCCATGTTAAACCCCATCATTTATGGGGTGACAACAAAAGCGATCCTGAAACGGGTGATCAACCTTTTTTATCTGCCTACCTCACTCCTCTATTTGAACCAGTTACTGCTCCACAATGGGGCCTTCCCTCTTATCCCCTGATGGGTCACGTTGCCTAAGAGCCTTTGGCGAGGGACCTTGTCAAAGGTTTCTGAAAGTACAAGTCACTCTAACCCCTGGATCACCCTGCTCCACATACTTGTTGATGCCGTAAAAGAGTTGGATCGTCTGGGGAGACATGATTTCCCTTTCACAAAATCTCTATTGACTCTTCCCAACACATTGTGTTTATATTTTAAAGCCATTGGAGATATTTGCTGCCAGCAGGCGCAGCTGGGCCATACGCCAAAGTTGTCAATCTCATTCTACCATCCCCTCCATAGACCTATTCAGCTCACTTTGTAGAGCAGGAAATTTCTTGGGGCAGACTGGGCTTGAGGGGGCTGATAGCTCGGGATGGGGGGATCCCGGCTGGGGGGTGGCCACTCTGCAACTGTGGAGCCAGACTGAGGAGTGGAGGCAGCGTAGGGGCAGGTTTAACAGAATCCTAGAATCACAGAATATCCGGGTTGGAAGAGCCCTCAGGAGGTCATCCAGTCCAACCCCTGCTCAAAGCAGGACCAACCCCAATTAAATCATCCCAGCCAGGGCTTTGTCAAGCCAGGCCTTAAAAACCTCTAAGGAAGGAGATTCCACCACCTCCCTAGGTAACCCATTCCAGTGCTTCACCACCCTCCTAGTGAAAAAAGTTTTTCCTCATATCCAACCCCCCGCAGCCCCCCTGCTGGCGTCCTGTGACCCCCCGGACCCCTCCCAGCTTCCCACAGCCCTGCCCCCGCCCCCACAGCGGCCTTTTCTCACCGCCCCCCCCCCCCCGCGTCCCCCGCCCGGCTCCTCCTCTCCCGCCCCCACCAGGTCCAGGGCACTGATTCCGTCCGCATTGGTGCTGTTGACCAGGCCAGGCCGCTCCCCGCCAGGCCCCCCTCCACAGCATAGCCCGGGCCTCGCCCAGCTCCCCCCCCCCTCCCGGCGCAGGCGGCCAGGAACTCGGCAGCGCGCTCGAAGCGCACGGCCTGGGTGCGTGGCGGCCGCGGGGGGCAGGGCGGGGCCGGCGCCACCTCCCACTGCTGGAGCTGCTTGCGCCGCCGCTCGCAGGCCGCCACCGCCGCGCCCCCATCTGCCACCATCTTCCTGGCACGGCCCCGTGGGCTTCCGTACCCCACCCACACTGTACACTGTACCTAAGGCTGAATGCAACGTATTGCACACAAATACAATCAACCTGCCAAAAACTAGCACACACCATCTGAAAATAGCCCCAAAACTAGCCAACCGCCAACTCGTAAAATTTCTCACCACCACCCTTCAGAACTAGCCCAATTTGGTGTGAAACCACCCACCTGGCAACTCTGGTGCTCAGTTATCTCAGCGCTCAAGTGAGTTCAGCTTATAGTAGGGAAGCCTTAGTGCAGATACACTACTGGTCCTAACATGAGCTCAGCTTAGCGAGTTGAAACTAGACTCCTAACAGGGCACCAAAAGATATAAACATCTATCCATTACCTCTCTCAATTCAGTGGGTTTTGGAACCCCTGTCCCTTGGCCAGTGAGTGCTACCTAGATGGTGGTGAGTCCCTCCATCATGACAAAGGCCAAGTACATGTCCCAGTCCCTCATTCACATAATCAGGTTAACAACATTTTATCATCCCTGCCCCAATAACAGAGAAACTGGGGATCCCACAGCAGCTGAAGTGACCATTTGGGCTGCTGTGAGCTCAGACTAGGCACGGTGGGTGTGTCTATGCAAATAAGATCAGCTGAAGTTATTTTCCACAACTCACAATTCCCGCAATTCACCATCAGCTCATCCTGACACTGCTTACATCAGCACATATAAATATAAGCACAGAGAGATGATGTGACTTGCCCAAGGTTCTCCAACAGGCTGGTGACAGAATTTGTGGATTGAATCCAGACCTGTTGAATACCAGCCCTGATTCACAGCCTGTGTGGATGCAGAGCCATTCTATACCTTAAGATTCTAAATTCTCAACCCCATTAGATTGGGGAACACCTAGTGTGATGGTGTACCCCATAAAGCTTTATGGGGGGGTGCCTGTAAATATATGTATGATATTACTCGAATATGGTTTTGCTACATATGCCATGTAACATATCTATGTGAAGGTAATGATCCCCTGGATCTGTTCATCCTATTTATATGTTTGTATCTGTTTTGTGTTCAAAGTTATGGATATTGGCTATGTGCTTGGTTAGTTATATGTAGACTTTGGAAAGCAGCTGAGCAGCTCTCTGAGAAAAAAAAAACTATTCTCAATTAAGCCCAATTAAGAAACAATCAAGCAAACAATGAACTTTGTAGATGCCCGTCCACACCCAAGCTTCCTCAGGAATGCAGCCTGACTGGTAATGAGGAGAGTCTGGTTCAAACCTGGAACTGAGCCATGTGCTCTGAGAGTCCATGTGGACTCTGCATAGGAAGGAGGAGGGGCTCTCCACCCACAGGAGAAAGTCTATATAAACCTGGGAGAGACCTCTCCATTTTGTTCTCAGCTGGCTCAAACAACAGCCCTCCACCCCCCCCAAGGATACCTGGAAAAAACTGGACCAGAGGACTGTGACTGCAGGGGGTAGGGGGGGTACGAGTGATAGCTGGACCAGGCTAACGGAGTTTAGCCTGAAAGAAGGAATTCACTGAGGGTGAGGCTTTTTACTATATGTGAGATCTGTAAGAAAAAGTTAAATTATAAGTAAATGTCTTAATGAAGCTGTGTAACTAGCTCTGGGTTGCTTTAAGTTGTTATCTTGTGTTATGCATTCCTGGAGGCACCACTGGGCCTCACAGGGTTCAAACTCCTATCTTGTCCTGTACATTTCATGTTTTGTCTTACCTCATATAGTTTAACTCATATCTGCATGTATTCTTACCCCATATGTACCATTTCAAGACAGGAACTTTGTGTTTGTATGTCCTGTTCTTTCCAGACAAATAAGTAGATAGATAGGGAACAACGTCATGTTTTTACTTGTCAGTTTGCATGAGGACCCTCTTGCCTCCTCCTCCATGTAAAGAACCATATAAAAAGGTGTGACGAAGTGGGAATACTGTGTGTGTGTGCCTCAGTTTCCCCTATGCATTTCTTGGGCGTCTATGTGAAGGGAAAGGAATGTGTAGCTGATTCAAAGCAAAGCCAAGGTGAAGCTGTAACCTGACCCCAAGTGGGGGAGGGAGGTCAGCTGAACCTGTTGGAGGGAGGTCAGGTGATACCTGAAGCCCGGGAAACCAGACAAAAGGAAAAAAGGAGAGCAGGGAGTGGCTAGAGGGGGTTTGTGAGTAAGTGAGTCTGGGTCTAGCTGGGAAGGGGAGAGAAGCCTTTTCGCTCTCTTGCCCCAAGATGGATCCAGCTGAGGGCTCACGCTCGCTCACTGCATGGTCTGTGTTAGACCAGATAGAAGTCATCGAATAAACCTGGGGGAGAAGCAGGAGCCCAGAATCTGGGCCTCACCTCCTAGCACCCCAGAAAGACCTGCCTGACTGGATGGGCCCTGTTGAGACTGAGAAGCTGTGAGTTGGATGGTGTTCCTGACATCTCAGATAAACCGTCTATTCTGCTGGCTGGCTGAGAGTCACGTTTGACTGTGGATTTGGGGTGCAGAACCCATGGGCTCCCCCAGGACCCCGCCCAGGCGGGCTTGCTGGGGGAAGCACACGGAGGGGCAGAAGGTGCTGAATGCTCCGAGGTCAGACCCAGGAAGGTGGAAGTGGGGATCCCTGAAGCTCCTGGCCTGGAAAACAGGCTGTGTACGGAGAAGGGGCCCTCCACCCGGAGTCTGGTCTGGCTTCCTAGGAAGCGGTTCTAGACCATCGCCCGGGCGCTCCGTGACAACTCAGGTCAGCTGAACCTTGGCTTTGCTTTGCATCAGCTACACATTCCTTTCCCTTCACATAGACGCCCAAGAAATGCATAGGGGAAACTGAGGCACACACACACAGTATTCCCACTTCGTCACAAAAGGTTTGTAGTGATGTATAAGAGCAAGCCATAATTTGAGAGCTAACTCTGTGGCTTCAATTCGCTAGCGAATAAACTTGTATTCAAACCTCCTCCAGGGTCTGCCTGTCTTTGAAGATAAATTGAGACTGTCTCCAAAGGAACGAAGCCATTTGTTCAACAAATTTGCGTTTTCTATTTTATTTTATTTGGTAATTCACTTTATTCTGTCTGTTACTACTTGGAACCACTTAAATCCTATTTCCTGTCTTTAATAAAATCACGTCTTACTTCTTAATTCACTTGGAGTACGTGTTGTTACCGGGGGGGGGGGGAGGGGGGAGAGCTGAGCATATCTCTCTATCATTGTTATAGAGGGTGAACAATCTATGAGTTTGCCCTGTATAAGCTTTATACAGGGCAAAACAAATTTTATTCAGGGTTTGACCCCATTGGGAGTTGGGCATCTGAGTGCCAGAGGTAAGGGTACCTCCTGCCTGTTTCCAGGAAGGCCCACAGCTGTTAGGGGACGTGGCTCAGACCTGGCAGGGTACTGAGGTCCTAGGCTGTTTGGGCAGGACAACTGAGGCAGGAGTAGCCTTGTCATGCCAGGTGGCGGCTTCTAAGGGGGTTTCTGTGATCCCAACCCATCACACCTAGATTAAACAGTTTTTCTCACCCCCCTGGATACTGCAGTTCATAGTACTCAGATGTCACCCTTGAAATCTGGGCACGCCCCCCCCGCTTGGAGTCTTCAGAGTGTCCCTGTTGTTTGCAGTGTAGGTGGGGGCAGGAGAAAGGCGAAGCAAGTGGCCCCTGTATTCTGTTTTATACCCTCAGTCCCCTGTGCTTGGAGAACACGAGTCCAGGCATGTCTGGGGGCATTGCTGAATCTCCAGACAAGGTTGAGCAATTCTCCTGGTGCAGTCCCATGCAGGTGAGTCATTGAATTGTAGCTCCCTGCCTGGACAATGGCTCTTAATGGGTTAATTGACACTTCACCCCGGTGTTGGTCACTTTCCTTGCCCTTGTCTCTGGGAGCTATCTGACTGATCCCCCAATTTACAACATGTTTTAGTGACAACCAAACAACATAATTCTCAGAACTTCATATGCACAAATGATATACATCTTTAGATAGACCAGTGGGTTACAGCAGTTCACAGCCTTCCCCCCGATAGCTCCCATGGCATGCTTTATGTGCAAGATCACAGTTAGATATAAATGAGGAATTTTGGGGGAGGAGGGATTTACAAGATGCACTCTTCGGGCATAGAATGGCACAACATCCACACAGGCTGTGAATCAGAGCTGGTATCCAACAGATCTGGGTTCAATCCCCAAATTCTGACACCGGCCTGTTGGAGAACCTTGGGAAAGTCAGATCATATCCCTGTGCCTCAGTTCCCCATCTGTAAAATGGGAATAATTATCCTACTGTCCTTTGTGGAGTGCTTTGAGATCCACATATGAAACAGCTCAGTATTATTATTTAATCTTGTTATTGAGGCCAAAGGCCTGTGCCAGGCACCTCCCAAACTGAGACGTGTTCCCTGACCTGAGGTTACAAACTAGGCCAGACATCACACAGAGGCAGAGGAGAATCTGACCCAGGGAGCTGGCCCAATGCTGGATTCACATCCCCATTATTCACCCATTCATTAAGTCCAAGACCAGAAGGGACCATCGTGCTCATCCGGTCTGAGCCCCTCCCTCGCACAAGCTGGGGGCCTGACCCCTAATAATTCCCAGAGCAGAGCTTTTAGAGAAAAACCTCCCATCTTGATTGAACAATGGTCAGTGACAAACGTTGTACATTGTTCCAACGGTTAATTCCCCTCGCTGTTAGAAATCTACCCGCTATTCCAGGCTGAATGTGTCTAGCTTCCACTTCCAGCCATTGGATGGTGTGAGACCTTTCTCTGCAAGGGAGAAGAGCCCGCTGTTAAACGTTTGTTCCCTGTTGTGATACATAAACACTGTGATCAGACTTAATTTCCTCTTCGTTAAATTAAACCACATGTGTCAAACTCAAGGCCCGCGGGCCACATCCGGCCCACCATACAATTATATCCGGCCCGCGAAATCGTTTTATATATCTGTTTTTAATGGCCCTGTGATATGACGCCCCAATAACACACACTACAAATCCCATGATGCAGTGCAATTGCCGCCAACGGCAAGCCGCGGTTCAAGTTCGCGGTCTGTTGATGTATACAACGCTAATATCAAATCAAAGCTAGACCCCAACAATGGCCAAGAGAAAAATTGATTCTGAAAACCGAGGCTTTCAAAGCCGGTGGGAGAATGAGTATATGTTTACTGAAATTGCAGGTAAACCAGTGTGTCTCCTTTGCGGGAGTAATGTCGCTGTAATGAAGGAGTATAACCTAAGACGGCACTACGAGACGAAACATGAGAACAAATTCAATAACCTGAGCGCAGGACAGAAGCTACAAAAGGTAGAGGAGTTGAAGAAGAATTTGACATCCCAGCAGACGTTTTTCACCAAAGCAAAATCACAAAGTGAAGCTGCTGTGAAAGCAAGTTTCATTGTGGCCGAAGAGATCGCCAAATCAGGACGGCCGTTTACCGAGGGGGAATTCGTAAAGAATTGTATGATGAAAGTGTGCGACGTCCTTTGTCCAGATAAAACACGAGCGTTTGCAAATGTAAGCCTCAGCAGAAACACTGTTGCTAATCGGGTTTGTGAGATGGCGACTGATTTGAAAACACAGTTGATTGAAAGAGCAAAAGATTTTGTTGCATACTCCCTTGCCGTGGATGAAACTACTGACGCGACTGACACTGCACAGCTGGCGATATTTATCCGTGGTGTGGATTCCAATTTGTGCGTAACAGAGGAAATACTGGACATTAAATCGATGCACGGGACAACGAAAGGAGAAGACATCTTTGGAAATGTATTTCAAAGTGTAACTGACATGAAACTGCCGTGGGAAAAACTCGTTGGACTTACAACAGATGACGCACCTGCTATGTGTGGTGAAAAAAATGGACTGGTGGGAAGGATGCGCTCAAAGATGCGGGAGGAGAACTGTGCCGGTGAGTTGACAGTGTATCACTGCATCATACACCAGGAATCGCTGAGTGCTAAAGTCCTAAAAATGGATCATGTGATGAACACTGTAACACAAACCGTCAACTTTATCAGAGCCCACGGTTTAAATCACCGCCAATTCCAGTCTTTTCTGTGGGAAATAGATAGCGAGTTTGGCGATATGCCATATCATACGGAGGTCCGGTGGCTAAGTCGGGGAAAAGTTCTCAAAAGACACTTTGAGCTGCGAGAGGAAATCTGCCAGTTCATGGACAGTAAGGGGAAAGACTGCACAGTTCTGCGGGATGAAAAGTGGAAATGTGAGTTGGCGTTCCTGGCTGACATAACGTCGCATCTTAGCGCTTTAAACCTTCAACTCCAGGGACGGGAGCACATAATAACCGATATGCATGATACAGTGAAGGCATTTCAAGTGAAGCTGCGCTTATGGGAGACACAAATGCACCAATGCAACTTGTCTCACTTTCCCTGTTGCCAAGTAATACGGAACCAAGAAAGTGCCACAGTTTTCCCAAATGCCACCTTTGCTGAAAACTCAGCGCGCTGCGCACTGAGTTCGCACGGCGCTTCAGTGACTTTGAGGCACAGAAAAGTAACTTCGAGCTGCTTCGCAACCCATTTGCAGTCGATGTGGAAACCGCACCTGTAGAAATGCAGATGGAGCTGATAGAACTGCAATGTAACGGGACAATGAAGGCAAAGTACGACACTGCGGGGCCAGCACAGTTCACTCGCTTCATTCCTGAAGCGATGCCGCAGCTCCGCCAACATGCGGCTCGAATCCTGTCCATGTTTGGCAGCACATATCTGTGCGAGCAGCTGTTCTCTGTGATGAAAATTAACAAAACGTCACACAGGAGTCGCCTCACTGATGAACACCTGCAATCGATCCTGAGAATCTTCACAACACAGAACCTAACCCCAAACATAAACGAACTTGTTGCAAAGAAAAGACTCCAAGTATCAGGCTCTGACTAAATAGGACAAGAAAATGGAATGTTATGATTTGTTATGATTATACTTTTGCTTTAAATTCAATTTTTTATTTATATTTTCAGATTTTTTAATATTCCAGCATGTACAGATTTTGAATGTATTGTATTGACAGGATATTTTTTTATGAAGAGCAAAATATTTTAAGTTGAAATGTATTTATTTTGGAATGATATCCTGTATTTTGGTTCATATTAATGGTTAAAAAACATAAATATTTAGTCTGTTAAATAAATGGATATACTGTTCGGCCCGCGAGTTTTGAGTTTTGGCCCCCTGTGCAATTGAGTTTGACACCCCTGAACTAAACAGTCTGGGTTCTTTGAACCTGTCACTCTCAGGCAGGGTTTCTCATCCTTTACTCGTTCCCGTGGCTCTTCCCTCAGCCCTCTCCAATGGATCAGCGTCTTTCTTGGGTCTGTCCATTTCGGGAGCAGGGAGGGAGGGGCTGCCAATGGCATTGCTGCTCACAACGACGTCATCAGTGATGTCACAGTCGGCCCAGCAGGAGGGCAGGAGAGAGGTGGGGGCTGGTATGCATGATTTGGGCCTGGATTCTGGCATTACACAGGGCTGGGGGAGGCCGGTTCCCTTCTCCTGCTCCCCCACCCGTAGATCTGTGATCACAGCAGCAAGAACAATACTAAGAATATCATCATAGTCAAGGAAATCCAGCCCCCTCCCCTCCACTCTGACTCTCCTCGGCCCTCCCCGAGCCTCAATTAAAGCATGGCTGACAGTGGAGAGAACACCATCGCCCGTCCCGTCATCGCCGCCAACCCCCCTGTCACAGGGTCCACACAGGTCTCACTCTCTTTCCCCTGTGCCCTGTGTTCTGGCTACTAGAAATAAAAGTCTTCACACCCTCTTCTGGTGCTTCACCCTAGTGTCCTTTATTTACAGTGTCCCTCAGTGGCTTCAGTGCAAGAAAGTGCTCCCCTTTGTCCCCCAGCAGTTACCCTCTCTGTGCCTGGGTTCAGGGTTTTTAGGCCCCTGAGGCGCCTTGCCTGGAGTGAGAAGATAGCGGAGCAGCCTCCTGTCCCCTTCCTGGCCTGCCTCCCAACTGAATAAACTCAGGGACTTTCCTCTCAGTTTGTAGCCTCAGCTGTGACCCCTTAGCCTAGCCTGCTGCAGTGAGCCGGCCCACAGCTGGGTTCCCTGCTGGCTGCTTCAAGCCTCTGCCCTGGCCCTCTTGCCAGAAAGCAGGGCTTAGCCACAGGGTTAGGGCATCCAAGGGGATTTACCCCTGCCCTGCCTCACCCCAACATCATCCGGGTCACCGTGAAAACCCCACGGTGAAGGAGGAGTTTGTGGGGAAGCCAGAGGACCCTGCACACCCACTCCGCAGTCAGCCGTGTGGCTCAGCCAGCGTGGAAAACAGACGGTTTATTTGTCGAAGGAACAGAATATAGAACAGAACTTGTTAGCACAGAAATCAGTGACTTACAGCCTAGTCCATCTTGGGGGGACCCTGGGCCGGACAGCCTGAACTCACCTCCCTCTGGGTCCCCCACAGCAGACTGCCCAGCTTCCAGCAGCCCAACCTCAAACACACCCATTGCTCCTCCTCCTGGTCTTTCATTTGCTTCCCAGACAACATGTGAGCTTGTCACAATAGTGATTCCATGACAATTATGTGGACGTGATTTTTGCAATGATTATGAATCTTGACAAGTTACAACCTGTCTGCACACACCTTACATGCTACTCTTTATGGGTAAATATTCCTTAAGACCTGTGTGAGGTGTAGTGAGTTTGTCAGGCCTGAGGTGAGAGCTGTTTGCAAAGAACAGGGAACTGTTTGCTGGGGGCCTCAGTATCACAACAACCTTTGTAAATAACGTACAAAAGGAGAAATGATCAGATCAGACAGGTGAGAGGAGGAAAGGGTTAATTCTCTGCTGATCTTCACCACCTGAGCGGATCACAGAGGCGAGGTCCCTGGGGGGCTCCGCTGGCTCTGAGTCCCCGCTGTGATTCCCAGGTTAGCAGGATAAATATCCCTGTAGCTCAGCCCCGGTCAGTGCCGTTTCCCCGCCGTCTGCAGCTCCCCGACTGGGTCCCAGGCAGAGATTCCTCCTCCCCAGCTAGGGCCGGAGCCTGGTGAGTGGTTTGTGTGGAAGGAATCTGTGAAGGGGCGAATGGAAACACACGAACCCCAGGAAATGTTTGAGCTGGAGGTGGATAGAACGGGGGAGGGGGTAACTCTGACGGCAGGGGCAGGACGGGACCCAGGCACTGAGATAACGCTCCTGTGACTGCGCTGAGGGTCAGGGTTCGGAAGAGGAGCCGGAAGAGTTCGGAAGAGGAGCCGGAAGAGGAGCAGGGTTCGGAAGAGGAGCCCTGATCCCCTCCCACAGATGTCTCTGCGGGTCTTGCTGTTGAACCCAGTGTGCTCTGGTCTGGGGCATTCTTGGTTACGTGACTGTGCAGAGTAAATCTCATTGGAAACCTACTCAGGCCCTGTAATATTCTGCACCCCAAATCCCAAGCCCTTCACTCAGGCAACACTTCCATTAACCCCACAGGGACCCCAGGGCTGGGTCTGTCCCAGTTGCAGAAATTAGCTGGTTTTAAGGAGTAGAGCTGTAAACGTCCAAACTGCATAACCCAGGAGCAACTGATTATAGGGGCTCCTTTGACACTGATTGTGACGGGTTCCCCCCAGGGTGCCATCTGGATCTGGAATCAGAGAGGTAGCCGTGTTAGTCTGGAATAGCAGAGGTAACAAACAGTCCTGTGGCACCTTAAAGACTAACTAAAGTATTGGAGCATAAGCTTTCGTGAGCTAACACCCACTTCGTCGGATGCAAGCAGTGGAACTGACCCACCAGCCTGGGCTCCCTCTCACCCTGTACAGCTGTGACAAGCTGCAAAGCCCTCCAGCCTGCACTGTCACCAGATTCACACAGGTAGACACACACCCAGCTGCCACTACACACAGGTTCTCGAAGCACCAGCACTCCAGGCTAGGACTCCAGAGCAGAACCGTCCTGCCTGGTCCAATCTGGCTAGGATGTGTGTTTAACACCCGGTCCTCTCTCCCTCAGTGTGCAGAGGACCATGAACCAAGCAGAGATTATAAATGATAGGAAACAGATAAAAGCAGGTTCCCTAGACAATAAACAAAAATGCAACCTACCCTTCATATACTAAACAGATTTGAGATGAATTAGCACATTCTGATCCTAGCTGGTCATACAGTCTGACTTTGAGATTCTTTAGGCCATTTTAACTCACTTTCACAGTCACTGCATGAGCCCTGAGTAAACTGTAGCAAATATGTGGAGGAGAGATTCTGCTGTGGACAGCAACACCAGGAGGGCCCATCCTGCTTTACCTGGGGCCAGAACCATCCAAACTCTTTTCCCTCTGTTGAAATGGAGACCTTCCAGAGTAGGAGAGTGTTTCTGGTGTGGAGAAAAAACTAAGTTTTTATTTTAGGTTGGATACAACAAGTTAGAGACAGCTTTATTTGAAGCAACTGAAAGGGAAGGACCCAGCTGGCAGAGAGCATCTCTGCCTCAGTTTCTTTGAAGTACAAGCAGTGTCATACAAGTATTTACACCCTTTAATGACATACACTAATTAATAAAAAAATACATTATTATGTTTTACCCATTTCGGTAATTTTACATTTTTGTTTTTAAACATTCTTATTTTTCAGGCTAGGTCACAATAACTTTGTGCTGTATTTTCCTTTTGCTGTAGACAGACTGTCTGGTTTTTCAAGTTTTGCATTATGAGAAAGAGAGTTAGCCTTACTGTGCTCTGTCTTGACATGACTTATAGGATCAACATTATATTTTTAACCCTTGTTTCCACAATTCCCCCCTTTCGTGCTTGCCCAGCACAATTAACATTTTTAAACCTTTACTGCATGATGCCTTGTATTTTTGTTTTTATCTTAACAAGATTAGGATTGTTTTATAAATGTTTAGCTAAATCTACTAATGATGCTTGGTTAGCAGGAACATGAAAGACATTATAATAACACAACAACATATTTTTAGGCTAAGAAAATCTATTCTTGCATTAATATTTTAATATAATATGTTAGGAATGTTTTACTATTTTAATTACATAACATATTGCATTATAATTAATAAACAAAATAAAATACTGCATAAGCTATATAAAAATCATGCTTTTTAATTTAATATATATTTTGAAGCACATGGATTTGATTTTTTAAATTAGAAAATATTTTAACCTTTGGTAGAAGTGAATACAAATTTTGGAAGTAATTAGGAATTAAACTGGTTTAATTAAATATGCAATACCTGAGGTTTAATTGTGGGGTTTTATTTGCTGGCCAATAAATAATGTAGTACTTTGCGATTATGGGGAAATTGAAATGCATATTTAGTAAAGTGGTGGCCTTAACATACACCCAGCTATTACCAGCCTGAAAAGCAACTATTTTGTGAGGGTGGGTTTTTATTTTGCACCTTTTTAATAAACCCCGTTAAACACTGACAACTATTTTTTACCTTAATTTGTTTACACACTGAAGTTTAGGGGGTTTTAAGGGTTAAAATATTCAACATTAATTTTTAATTTAATTTCAATATTGGGTGTTACTTTAAGAGCACTACCAACACATTGACTAGGCATACCAGGTAGTTTAATTTTTTAGATGGTATGGTGAATAATTTAATTTAACAGGTTCAAGAATAGCAGCCGTGCTAGTCTGTATCCGTAAAGAAAGTGAGGAATACCTGTAGCACCTTAGAGACTAACTAGTTTATTTCAGCATAAGCTTTCGTGGGCTATAGCTCACTTCATCGGATGCATAGAATGGAACAGAACTAAGATGCATTTAAACACACAGAAATAAAAAGAAAAGAAAAGAAATTGTACATTAGCATACCAGTTCTAGGAGGGCTGTTAAATGTAGATGATCCATTATCACTAGGAGAAAAATACACCTTTTGAAATGGAGATCTGTTGTCAGTAACTCAGGAAGTGCAATTAATTACTGTAATGAGAGAACCAGCTTGGGTTAGGGGTTAAAGTTAGCAGGTATTTTTTTAATGGACCCTGCAGGATTTGGGATGTGGAAGCCCAGGCCCCTTTTACCGGTTTAGATGCTTGAAAGGAGCACTGCGAGTACTTGCACATGTCTTTTGAAAATCTTTAAGTATGTTTTTTTGGCTACAAATGAGATGGTATTTCTGAAGCACGGCAGTGGGCCAAGCCTGATGCTTAAGATTACTTTGAATGGCCATTAGCTGGTTATTTAGGAAATTTTGCGTTTTTGAACATGCTGGATTTTACTGCCATTTTTTGTTTGTTTTTGTTCGTTTTTGCTCTGGTGATGTTTAACACCATTTTTGTTAACAGCTTTTGGGTTATTGCACTAAAGGCAGAAATAGCCTGTAATTTACCAACTTTAGCTTGCACCTGGGTTAGCTGTGCTTTAGTAATATGACCAGTAGCTTTTTTTAATTACCCTATTTTTTTATTATGCTGTTTGCCTTAAAAGCTGCAGTAAAAGAAAACTTTTACTTTTTACTTACACACCTTTTTCAAAAATAATGAACACGTATAACTTGCCCTTTACCCCATACTTCAGTTTGATTGCTTAGTGTATGCCACATACACCCTTTTAGTAAAATAACTTTATTACAGAGCTTTGGAGCAACAAAACAGCACAAGCATGTTGACTAACAACAATTTTAACAACAATTTTATTAATTAAAAGATTTTGCCAGTGAAAATGTATTTAAACCTTAGCAGTTTTAATAATATTTTTTTTAAAATTGTATTTTAAATTGAATAAACAAACATTTTCATTTTAATTTAACCCTTTTATTTGGTTTTGAATTAGACTGCCTTATGAAAATTTAACACAAAACAGTTTTGGCACAAGACAAACACCACCAGACAAAGCATAGAACACAAAACACAAGTCTCATTGTGCCAGTAAATGCATGCATGGTATGTTGATTGCTTTTTAGCTCGCATTAGCTTTTTGCCAAGTTCTGAAGTTAGGGCCTGCCTCTGGCTCACAGCCCAGCTTTGCTTAGCAATACCTGGATGTACTTTGGTTCAGGCCTCAGGCCTCATGCTAGGCCTCTGATACAAGAGTTTATGTTTCAGGGCTGCATCTAAACTACGATTTGCATTAACTCAGATGCTTTTGGGCTTGATTTTGGATTTAAAACTACAGCTTAAAAACTTTTACTTCAAAGGGATACAATTGTTTTTACCAGAAGAACTTATATGCTTTTTACCTTTAACGCCTGCTTTTATTCACACAGCAACTTGAAACACCACGATTGTAGCTTTTTAGAGTTTAATAAAATTTTAATTAAGTAGCATTGTATAATTGCATTTTTTGGAAAAGGCTGATTTTTTAAAATGGCTGCAAAGAAACCAAGATTTTATTTTTTTTTAGCATTTTTACAAAGTTTAACTGCTTAATTATTTTCAGCAACTACAGAGTTAAGTTTTTACTGTTTTGTTTTTAAACCACTTGCTTGTTTTTTGAACTACACTTTTTAAAGTATTGTCCTGGGGATTTGAAATTCCCATGCTTATACTTACCTACTTTTTTTTTTTTTTTACTATGCTGTTATTGTTTTTAACCTGTTTTTTAATTTTCTTATTTGCTGCTTGCCTGGGCCTGATTTTTCTTTTTTTGCTGAACCGTTTCTTTTTGTGGACACTACCTTGTTTTACTATCAATTTAACAAGGAGGCTGACTTTTTAACTAGCCCCTAGCACTTCTGGGTTTGTCTTTTTTTAAAAACATTTTTACTTATAAGGGCTACCTGAATTTTTTCTTCTAAGTCTTGCCACCTGGGCAGAACACCTGGCCAATTGGCGTTTAACTATTTAATTTTTTTTCATGGCAAACACACTCCTGTTATGATGTATGCTGAGCCCTCACACTGCCCACCCCTGGAGCCCCAACCTGCACTGTCTCTGCAGATTTTAAAAGGTCTTCTTACCTTTGAATTAGCACGTTGGGGGGTCGAAGGGGAATGGGCCGCTACAGCTGAAGCTGTCTCAGCCGGGTGCTACCATCCAAGTTACAGCACCAAATTGTGGAAATAAAACTAAGTTTTTACTTTTAGGTTGGATAAAACAAGTTAGAGACACCTTTATTTCAAGCAATGGCAGGGGAAGAACACAGCTGGCAGAGAGCATCTCTGCCTCAGTTTGTTTAAAGTACAAGCAGTGTTATACAAGTATTTATACCCTTTAATGACATATACAAATGAATAACAATTTACTTTATATTTATATTATGTCATACCCATTTTGGTAATTCTACATTTTTGTTTTTAAACATCCTTCTTTTTAAGGTTAGGTCACACTAACTTTATTCTGTGTTTTCCTTTTGCTGTAGAGAGACAGTCTGCTTTAGCAAGTTTTGCATTATGAGAAAAAGAGTTAGCCTTACTGTGCTGTCTTAACATGACTTATAGGCCTAAAATTATATCCTTTAATCCTTGTTTCCACACTTGATTTATGGTCCCACCCAACAAGTACGGTCACATGAACTTTTTCATGGTATCTGTCATTCTCTCTGTGACACTGCGCCCCACATTCTTCACACTGATATTATGGTGATATAATTATGATAAATCTTGTACCTGATAAGTGTATCTGAAGTTATAAATATTGACTACGTATCTGAACTTCAATTGTGATTACACCTGGGTAAAGCCAACTTAGCAAGACACTTTTAGTCTAGTTTACTGGATGGGAAGGGAATATTCAGGGCAATGAGCAATTGGAGAAACCATAGAACAAGACAGAATAAGAAGCAATGGTCTCAAGTTGCAGTGGTGGAAGTCTAATTTGGATATTAGGAAACACTCTTTCACTTGGAGGGTGGTGAAGCACTGGCATGGGCTCCCTAGGCAGGTGATGGACTCTCCATCCTTAGAGGTTTTCAAGGCTCAGCTTGACAAAGTGCTGGCTGGGATAATTTCAGTTTTGTTGGTCCTGCTTTGAGCAGGGGATTGGCCTAGATGGCCTCCTGAGATCTCTTCCAACCCTAATATTGTATGATTCTCTGATTCTAATAAGCCTCAGGAGAAAGTTATCTCTCACCTGATGAGCCTTCCTGAGGACACTCCAGACGGCCTATGGATAATGCCTTCTGTCACTCTACAGGGACATGTGACCAGCCTCTGTGTCACTGAACTCCATCTTTGGACATCTGTAAATTTCAACAAACTGGCCTGGGAACCAAGTTTTGAAACAGAGGATTCACACCATTTCCCGAAGCTCTCTAATAGCAGGAGTGGCTTCATTTTGTTGATCGCTCCCAAAACTAGAAGATTCCTGGAATCCATATGCCATGGTGAGAATTTGCTATTACATATCCTATCTTGTTATCATCTTAGCTTTCGTTTGTGTTTTTGTGTATTAGCTAGGTAATATGCTTTAATTGGTTTGCTATCATCTACAATCACTGAAAATCTTTCCTTTGTAGCTAATAAACTTGTTTTTGCTTTATGTAAACTAGTGAGTTGTAATGAAGCACATAGGAAAATCATAGCTGGAGGGCAAAGGCTGTTGTATATTCCTTTCCACATTCAGGGAGGGACGAATTTTATGAGTTTACGCTGTACAGTTCTCTGTGTAGGGTAAGACGGTAACATTCTGGGTTTATACTCCAGTGGGGGATGAATCTGGGAAGCTGGTGGTGAATTTGGCTGCAGCCTCTGTAGTGTTGATTCACATGCCCTGGCTGGTCAGAGCCTGCATGTAACTGCAGCTGGGTGTGTCCCTGCCTGTGTGTATGCTGGTGTCAGTGTAAGATGGGGAGCAGGTCTGTAGCTTGTCACAGTGTGAGAGGGGACGCAGGCTGGGGATTCAGAGGCTCAAGGAAATCCAGTTGCAGGTGGCACCCGAGGGGAACCCGTCACACTGTCAACAAATGCGCTCCAGTCCTAGCTGGCACTCGAGTTCTCACTGACTGTCTCTTTTACTGTTACTTACAGGAAACTGAATGGAAGATCTAAGTGATGGTACAACATGCCAGCTGACAATCACACTGTTTCTGACTTCGTAACTTTCATCCTGACCGGCATCCCAGGTTATGAGGAGTCTCACGTCTGGATCGCCATCCCCTTCTCTCTGATTTATGTTGTGACACTTTTGGGGAACTCTCTCCTACTATTCATCATAGTAACAGAACAAAGCCTCCATGAGCCCATGTATCTTTTCCTGTCCATGCTGGCCACTGCTGATCTCCTGTTCTCTAACAGTACAGTGCCCAAGATCCTGGCTCTGTTCTGGTTTAGAACGAGGGAAATTTCTTTTGCTGCCTGCCTGACCCAGATGTTCTTCATCCATGTCAGTTTTCTTGTGGATTCTGCCATCCTGCTGGCCATGGCGTTTGATCGCTACGTTGCCATCTGCGACCCTCTGAGATACACCACCGTGCTGACCAAGTCTGTGATTGGGAAGATGGGGCTGGCAGTTGTCACAAGGAGTTTCTGTATCATTTTACCTTATGTCTTTATCGTGAAGCAGCTGAATTTCTGCAAAACCAAAGTCGTGCCTTACACGTTTTGTGACTACTTGAGTATAACCCGGCTGGCCTGCGACGACGTCACAGTCTACATCTGGTATGGCGTAGCCATGCCTAATATAGCAAGTGGCTTGGATGCTGTGCTCATTGCTGTATCTTATGGGTTCATCCTCAGGGCCGTCTTCCGTCTCTCATCCACGGACGCCCGGCTGAAGGCTCTTCGAACCTGCAGTTCCCATATCTGTGTCATACTGATGTTCTACACGCCATCCATTTTCAATTATTTTCTATATCCATTTGTGGACAAAATCCCAGGTTATTTTATCAATCTAATGGGCATCCTCTACATTATCATTCCCCCCATGTTAAACCCCATTGTTTATGCTGTGACAACAAAAGAGATCCTGAAACGAGTGATCAATGTGTTTTATCCATGCTGCAGGAAAAGCTCTCTACTAAGCTAAAGCAGGCAACAGAAAATGCCTTGGGAGTGAGAAATTAAAGCCACGTTTTCATTTGACCTATAGGGGTGTTTTTACTATGTACTTACACTGTGTAAGCTCCAAACCTGGTCTCACTCTGCAACAGAATTTGGGTCTAATGAAAGCTATTTCCTCCCCACCTTATCTCCCTAAAATCCTGGGACTGACATGAGAACAACAACATCGCTCATTTCCATAATAAGCAGCCAGACAGAATGAGTCTCTGTTCTAAGATGAAGGGAAACAACAACACAAGAAAGCACAAATGTGATATCATCCTGTGAGAGAGCACAGTGTGAGAGAGCACAGTGTGAGAGAGCACAGTGTGAGAGAGCACGGTGTGAGAGAGCACAGTGTGAGAGAGCACGGTGTGAGAGAGCACGGTGTGAGAGAGCACGGTGTGAGAGAGCACGGTGTGAGAGAGCACGGTGTGTGCATCTCTTCCATGACAAGCTGCATCTGAGGTGGACTCTAAATGGCAACTTAAAGCAGCTGCCAATGGGCAACCGGGCTGCACATGGGGAAACAGGCTCTAGTGGTTGTTCTGCCACCAACCTGCTGTGCCACCTTGGAAGAGTTTCTTTCCTCCTCATTGTAGAAGTGAGGACAATGTGGGGCCAGCATGGATGTCAGGAGCAAGCTCCCGCAGGGAGACAGCACAGGGATTGCATGGCTCTCCTCCACACAGCCCAGAACCTGAGCGGGGGTGGCTTTGACTGGGTCATCATGGGCCTCCTTGACCTGGAGATCCACCCCAAGAGGACCTGGCTAGGGCAGCACAGACCCCTAAAACCACCCCTCAGCAAATATGGGATTCATAATGTTAAACGCCAGAAGAAACAACTGACCTCCTGTATAACACAGGCTCTAGGGTTATACCCAGTCACCCCAGTATTGAACCCAATAAATGGTTTTTCATTACAGCACCATCCACAAAGATTTGCGAAGTCTGAAATCCTTCTCTGTCTCACTGTTTCCTATCCAACTTATAGCCCATTCATCTAATCCATGTTCTTTAACTTGCTGATAAGAATACTGTGGGACATTGGGTTAAAGGTTTGCTAAAGTCAAGATATATCACATCCACTGCTTTCCCCTCGTCCACAGAGCCAGTTATCTCATCCTACAAAGCAGTCAGGTTGGTCAGGCATCACTCGCCCTTGGTGAATGCATGTCACTGTTCCTGATCAACTTCCTCTTCTCCAAGTGCTTCAAAATGGATTCCCTGAGGACCTGCTCCATGATTTGGCAGGGGACTGAGGTGAGGCAGATCTATCACTATGTTCCCTTCCCCATTCAGTAAGAGTCGCCCTGACCATCGTGGCTAATATCCATTGATGGATGGATTCTCCACGCACTTATCTATTTCTTTTTCGATCCCAGTTGTACATGTGTCTAGGTCTTTTTTGAATGCAGTTGTACTTTTGTCCATCACTACATTCCCCTGGCAATGAGTTCCACCAGTTACATATGTGTTGCACCAAAACCCGCGTCCTCTTGTTTGTAGTCAATCAGCTGCCCATTAATATCATCGGGTTACCCCTGGTTTTTGTATATTGTAAGACAGTAAATAACACTCCTCTAGTCACTTTCTCCACACCAGACATGATTTTGTAGACCTCTGTCATATCCTCCCTTAGAGTTCTCTTTTCTAACCTGACCAGCCCAAGTGTTTTTAATCATGGTGAGAACCCCCAGGGTGAGGGAGGAGTTTGTGGATAAGCCAGAGGGCCCGGCACCCCGACTCCGCAGTCAGTCATGACTCTCAGCCAGTGTGTAAAACAGAAGGTTTATTTCTCGTCGGAACAGACTGTAGAACAATACTGGTGAGCACAAAAACCAGTGACTTTCAGTAAATCCATCTTGGTGGGACCCCGGTCCAGATGCCCTGGACTCCCCTCTCTCCAATTCCCCCAGAACAGACTTCCCAGCTTCCAGGTGCCCGTCCTCTGACACACCCATTGCTCCTCCTCCTTGTCTTTGTCTCCCTTCCCAGGCAAAGTGTCACCTGGTCGCATCCCTCTCCTGGGTCTCGGCTAATGAAGGGCACCGGCACCGGCCATCACTTACATGCAGGCAGCTGGAGGCACCTCACCTGGCTCTGAGGGCCTCAGGAAAAGCCACACACCTTTATTCCCACCACCTAGGCATTGGTGTAGCAGAAAGGGAAACTGAGGCACGCACAGTATTGATGGAAGTCCGTAAGATTCACATAGGCTCGTATACCACATAATAAGGAGGGGAAACCCCCTTTGGAACAGGCACTTAGTGGTGCCTAAGGCCCAGAAGACAAATTCTCTGACTCAGCCTCTCGCTGAAGTCATCAGCACATCCCACCTGACCCGGAAGGATGTGGAGACATCACCCAGTGATAATGTTAGATGTGTAGGGCTGGAAGGGACCTCACCAGGTCAGGTAGCCAGAAGGGCAACTGACAGGGAGAGGGCTTGGGGAGGAGTGAGTGGGAGGTGGAGGTTCAGGGAGAAGGGGTGGTGCATGGTGCGGATTTGGGGGGCAGAGGTGGGCTGGGGCCTCTGGGCAGTGGCAGGGTGGGGTCCCAGTGGTTGGTGGTGTGAGGGGGGGGCTCGGGAAGGGGAAGAGCAGGGCGGGGGCTCATAGCAAGTTGCTATGTGAGGACGGGGGGGAAGGGGCGGTGGGACGGTGGGGTTTGGGGAGAAGTGGTGGTATGCGGCTTTGGGGGAGGGGCGGTGCAAGGTGGGGAGGATTGGTGGGCTGGGGTAATTTTGGGGTTGGGAGAAAGAGGCAGTGCGGGGGGGTGAGAGGGGGGAGGCTACATTTCAGGAACCTGTGCCAGCCCCACACACTTTTTTGGAGCTTCTGCAACAGTTACCTGCACCAGCTGCTTCAGAAGATGCTGTGAGAATCTCTCAGAAAGAGAGATTTGGGATAATTGTCCCGTCGGTCCCTGCGTCCATCCTCATCTCTAACAGAGACACAGGGCAGTTCTTCAGGTCTGAGACAGGGACTCGGAGTGTCCCAGCCAAACACAAGGTGGAACAGATAGTTTAGCGTGAGTCGTTCTCACCTATTCAAAGGGACCGTTCAAGGTGAACAGGCCAAGTAAAAGTTGGCCCAGTAAAGGATATTCCCTCCCCAGCGGAAGGGTTAAAATCCATGGCTGTTGTGTACAATTTGGTGTATGGCTTTGTGTCAGCTTTCAGAGACCTAAAATCCAGAGTTTGGTTAAGAGGCCTAGCAAATAGTGATTAGCTAAGAGAACGCAGCCCAACAGAAAATAACCTTGCTTTGTTTGTTTAATCATAGTCAGCAGAATGGCATAATTAAATCTGTGTGTCTAATTCAAAGTTGCAAATGGAACAAAGATGTCCTATTCCTGTGGGGTTAGTTCTCCTGTAAGGAGGAGTTCTTCCCACAAGACCAGCCTTGAGTTCATGAAAGGTTGACATGTGAGTATAAGATACAGCTTCCTCCCAAATTCACTTTCCAAGGGACCAGCGCCTGCCTTAAAACACGAAGGGGCAACTTGAAAGACAATTCTTATTGCCAGTTACTTTACACTGTTTCTTTGCTTAACTCCTAGGAATGTACCTGCTAAATGATCTGAGGAGCTACTTCATTCAATGTATACAAATATATATTATACTAATACAGTTCAAAGTACTAATTATGTGTTAACTTGTTAACCTGAAACCATGGGCGGAGCCATTGTGTAACCTTTTGAC
Source organism: Sternotherus odoratus (assembly GCA_032164245.1). Lineage (NCBI taxonomy): Eukaryota > Metazoa > Chordata > Testudines > Kinosternidae > Sternotherus > Sternotherus odoratus. Next base: position 300,688,348 of record JAVMKO010000001.1, read on the forward strand.
CATTGGCTACTGTTCTATCTTGTCTTGCTGTGATGGACCTATCTGGGGCTCTGGAACTGCCTATCCCCCGTCACTTTTGCATGTGCCTGGTAAATCCATATAATTCATTGCAATCAATTAATTAACAGTGTTTCTGAGCCTAATAAGCGAGGGGACACTCCATCAGCGCTGTACAGAAAATTTCTTTTGCAGCCTGCTTGTCCCAGATGTTTTTCATCCATGTCATCTTTATTGCTGAGTCGGCCATAATGCTGCCCATGGTGCCGATATCACAGTCAAAATCTGGTACCGTGTAGCCTTGGCTATTTTAGCAACCGGCTTGGATGCTGCCCTCCAAGGACGCCCGGCTCAACGCTCTTCGAACCTGCAGCTCCTACCTCTGTTATTCTGATGTTTTACACACTGGCCTTTTCCCCTTTTTGTACATCCATTTGGACACAACATCCCAAGTTATGTTCTCATCCTATCAGCTAAACTCCATGTCCTGTAACCCCCATGTTAAACCCCATCGTGTATGGGATGACAACAAAAGAGATCCTGAAATGGGTGATCAACATGTTTTATCAATGCCGGAGAAGAAAATTCTTGCTGAGCTAAAGGAGGCATCAGAAAATGTTTTGGGAGCTGGAAATTAAAGCCAGGTTTCCATTTGAACTATAGGGATGTATTAACCAGGTCCTTACACTGTGTAAGCTCGAAAGCTGGTCTCTCTCGCCAACAGAATTTGGGTCCAATGACAGAAATCTCCTCCCCCACCTTGTCTCTCTAATATCCTGGGACCAACATGGCTACAACTACACCGCTCACTTCCACAAAAGGCAGCCAGACTGAATGAGCCTCTGTTCTAAGATGAAGGGAAACAAGAAATCAACAAAGCACAAAGTAAAGTCAGCCTGTGAGAGAGCACGGTGTGTGCATCTCCTCTGTGACAAGCTGCGTCTGAGCTGGACTCTTAGTGGCAACTGAAAGCAGAAGCCAAGGGGCCATGTCATGGGCCAGTGGGAAGAGCACCAGGCTGTACACTGAGAGGCAGGTTCTATTGTTGGTTCTGCCACCAACCTGCTGTGCCACCTTGGCAGAGTTTCTTTTCTCCTCATTGCCAAAGTGAGCACAGTTGGGGGCCAGAAGTCAGGTGCACATCTCCTCAGGGAGAGAGCACAGGGATTGCATGGCCCTCCTCCGCACAGCCCAGAATCAGAGCCGGGGTGGCTTTGACTGGGCCATAATGGACCTCCTTGACCTGGAGATCCACCCCAACAGGACCTGGCTAGGGGAGCACTGACCCCCAAACCTACCCCACAGCAAATATGGTGATTCAGAGTGTAAGGCCTGTGGGGAGCACAGTCTGACCTCCTGTGTAACACAGGCCCTAGAATTTTACCCCGTCACTCCTGTATTCAGCCCAGTAACTTGTGTTTGGCTAAGGCACCCTCCACAAAAATAGGAAAACTCCTAAATCCTTCTCAGGTCACAGTGTTGTCGCCCTCAGTCCCCAATTCCATAGCCAAGGCCTGCGTCCCACGGACCTTGTGTTTGGCTCCCTCACGGCATATTTCATGTGGATGGGACCTGCGTACCCAGGCTGATCTTGCTTTCTTCCCTACACGGGTGGGTTTGTGGGGGTTGGTGGGCGGGAGAGAGATCAGGGGTGCTGTGGCCTGGTGCAGTGGGTGAGGGACTCATAAACTCATCGACTCTAAGGTCAGAAGGGACCATTATGGTCACCCAGTCTGACCTCCTGCGCAACGCAGGCCCCAGAACCTCACCCACCCACTCCTGTAACAAACCCCTAACCTGTGTCTGAGCTACTAAAGTCCTCAACTCATGGTTTAAAGACTTCGAGGTGCAGAGAATCCTCCAGCAAGTGAATCGTGCCCCACGGTGCAGAGGAAGGCGAAAAACCATCTGGGGGCTGCCCCTCTGCGCGTGCGGAGCTAGGGTGAGGAGTAGCAGCAGGGCAGGGGCAAGTTTATATCTCAGTGAACTGCAAGTTCACAACCTCTTTAATTACCCCCGTGTTTCCAGAAGCTTCTAGTTTGGGTTGTGGATCCCTCTGGCTCTGGGAGGAAAGAGGCAGGTGGAGGTTTTGTTACAGAGCCTGTTACACACGAGTTTTAAGTTAGTTACCTGTTGTTCCCCTTTTACATCACTGACTGGCAAGAGAAAATGGATCGTTCCTTTCTCCCTAGGCCAGTCCTGTAACCCCAGGGTAAAGGGTTTGCATGGACGGGAGCTCCAGACCCTCGATGACATCCACACAGGCTGTGAATTTGGACTGATATGCAGGAGAGCTGCGTCCTAGAGCCAAGCTCTGCCAGTGGTCCGCTGGAGAACCTTGGCAAGTGATCTCATCTCTCTGTGCCCCAGTCTCCCCTTCTGTGTAATGGGAATAAGGAGTCTGACGGTCTTAGGACAGAAATCAGTGACTTACAGCCTAGTCCATCTTGGGGGGAACCTGGGCTGAACAGCCTGGACTCACCTTCCTCTGCGTCCCCCACAGCAGACTGCCCAGCTTCCAGCAGCCTGACCTCCAACACACCCTCCTGGTCTTTGTCTTGCTTCTTAGACAATGTGTCAGCTGGTCACAATAGTTATTCCATAACTATTACACGGATGTGCCTTTTGAAATGCTTATGAAACTTGACAATTTACAACCCTTCTGCACACACCTTATATGCTACTATATGGGTAAATGTTCACTAAACTATGTGTGAGGTGTAGTGAGTTTGTCAGGCCTGAGGTGTGAGCAGTTTGCAAAGAACAGGGAACTCTTTGCCGGGGGCCTCAGTGTCACAACAACCTTTGTAAATAACGTACAAAAGGAGAAATGATCAGATGAAACAAGTAAGAGGAGGAAAGGGTTAATTCTCTGCTGCTTTTCACTGCCAGAGCAGGTCCCAGAGGCCAGGTCCCTGGGGCTCCGCTGGCTCTGAGTCTCCCCGGGGATTCCCAGGGCAGCAGGATAAATATCCCTGTAGCTCAGCCCCGGTCAGTGCAGTTTCCCTGCTGCCTGCAGCTCCCCAACTGGGTCCCAGGCAGAGATTCCTCCTCCCCAGCTGGGGAAGAGCCTGGTGAGTGGTTTGCGTGGAAGGAATCTGTGAAGGGGCGAATGGAAACACACGAAACCCAGGAAATGTTTGAGCTGGGGGTGTATAGACGGGGGGTCGGAGTGGTGGAGGGGTGTAACTCTGACAGCTGGGGCAGGACGGGAGCCAGGCACTGAGATAAGGCTCCTGTGACTGTGCTGAGGGTGAGGGTTAGGAAGAGGAGCCGGGTTCCCCTGATCCCCTCCCACGGGAATCACTGGGGGTCTTGCTGTTGAACTCAGGGGGCTCTGGACTGGGACATTCTTAGTTACGTGACTGTGCAGAGTAAACCTCATTGGAAACCTACTCAGGCCCTGTAATATTCTGCATCCCAAATCCTGAGCCCTTAACTCAGGCTCCCTCTCACCCTGTACAGCTGTGACAAGCTGCAAAGCCCTCCAGCCTGCACGGTCACCAGCATTCACACAGGTAGACACACACCCAGCTGCCATTACACACAGGCTCTCGAAGCACCAGCCCTCCAGCTTAGGACCCCAGCGCAGAACCATCCTGCCTGGTCCAATCTGGCCGGGTTGTGTGTTTAATACCCAGTCGCCTCTCCCTCAATATGAAGAGGATCATGAACACTTGGGGTAACCAAGCAGAGATTACAAATTATAGGAAACTGATTAAAGCAGATTACCTAGCAAATAAACTAAAATGCAACCTAAACTTCAAGTTCTAAACAGATTTGATATGAATTAGCAGATTCTCAACCTCGCTGGTGATAGTCTGACTTCGAGTCTGCTTTAACTCACTTTCACAGTCACCGCGTGAGCCCTGAGTAAACTGTAGCAAATGTGTGGAGGAGAGATTCTGCTGCGGACAGCAACACCAGGAGGGACCATCCTGCTTCACCTGGGGCAGGAACCATTATAACCCTCTTCCCTCTGTTGAAATGGAGACCTTCCAGAGCAGGAGAGGGTTTCTGGGGTGGAGGAAAAACGAAGTTTTTACTTTTGGGTGTTTTTACAACAAGTCAGAGACAGCTTTATTTGAAGCAATTGCAGGGGAAGAAAACAGCTGGCAAACAGCATCCCTGCCTCAGTTTCTTTAAAATACAAGCAGTGTCATACAAGTATTTGTACCCTTTAATGACATACACTAACTAATAACAATATACATTATATTTATATTATGTATTTTACCCATTTCGGTAATTTTACATTTTTTTTTTAAACATTTAAACATCCTTATTTTCAAGGCTAGGTCACACTAACGTTGTTCTGTGTTTTCTTTTCGCTGTAGAAAGACAGTTTTGCATTATGAGAAAGAGGGTTAGCCTTACTGTGCTCTGTCTTGACATGACTTATAGGACCAAAATTATATCTTTTAACCCTTGTTTCCACAATTCCCCCCTTTCGTTCTTGCCCAGCACAATTAACATTTTTAAACCTTTAGTGCATTATGCCTTGCATTTTTGTTTTCAGCTTAACAGAGTTAGGAATATTTTATAAATTTTAGCTAAATATACTATATAATATATATATATATAATATAATTCATGGTTAGTAGGAAAATTTGTATTATTACATTTTTGATAACAACAACAACATATTATTAAGCAAAAAAAATTATAGCATTAATATTTTATTATAATATGCTAGGGTTGTTTTACTATTTGAATTACATAACACATTGCATTATAATTAATAAACCAAATAAAATACTGCATAAGCTATCTAAAAAGCATGCTTTTTAATTTATTATAGATTTTGAAGCACATGGATTTGATTTTGTAAATTAGAAATGTTTTGAACCTTTGGTAGGAATGAATACAATTTTTGGAATTAATTAGGTCTTAAACTGGTTAAATTAAAAATGAAATACCTGAGGTTTAATTGTGGGGTTTTATTTGCTGACCAATAAATAATGTAGTACTTTGTGATTGTGGTGAAATTAAAATGCATTTTGAATAAAGCGGTGGCCTTAACATACACATAGCTATAATCACCGTGGAAAGCATCTATTTTGTTAGGGCATTTTTTAATTTTACACCTTTTTAACAAACCCTCTTAAAAACTGACAACTTTTTTTTGCCTTAATTTTTTACACACTGAAGCTGCAGGGGGTTTTAAGGGTTAAAATATTCAGCATTCATTTTTAATTTAATTTAAATATTGGGTGTTACTTTAAGAGCACTACCAACAAATTGACTGTCATACCAGGTGGTTTAATTTTTTAGATGTTATGGTGAATAATTTATTTTTACGTGCATTTTTTTTATGGACCCATCAAGATTTGGTATGTGGAAACCCAGACCTCTTTAACAGTATATATGCTTGAAAGGAGCACTGCGAGGACTTGCACATTTATTTTGAAATTTTTTAAGTGTGTTTTTAAGGCTACAAATTAGATGTTATTTCTGAAGCACTATTAAGGGCAGTGGGCTAAGCCTCATGCTTAAGATTACTTTGAATGACCATTAGCTGGTTATTTAGGAAATTTTGCATTTTTGAACATGCTGGATTTTACGGCCATTTTTTGTTTTTTTGTTTGTTTTTGCTCTGGTGATGTTTAACACCATGTTTTTAACAACTTTGGGTTATTACACTGAGGGCAGAAATAGCCTGTAATTTACCAACTTTAGCTTGCACCTGGGTTAGCTGTGCTTTAGTAATATGACCAGTAGCTTTTTTTAGTTGCCCTATTTTTTTATTATTCTGTTGGCCTTAAAAATATTTTAAATTGCAGCTGCACTATTTGCACCATTTTATACATCTTTAGATACTTTTTTAAAAAAGGAAACTCTTGTTTTTTGCTGTGCTAACCAAATAGCAGCATCCTTTGAGCAATTTGGAGATATGAAATGATTTAAAAGCTGGATTGTGGCAAAGTGAATTTCACAGTTTTTAATGTGGCATTAATTATTGTTATTTGGTGTTTTAATAATTTTTTTGGGGGGATAGCATCATACCACATTTATTATTTAACAATTTTAAATACTTTTAAAAGGCATTACATTAATAGCATAATAAGGAGTATATTGCAAAATAATACTGGTTAAATTATTAGTTATTGGAATTATTTTAAGACAATTTTTTTTAGCGGCAAAACACATTTTTTGAATATGAGTTTGATTATTTACTAACTGGGTAACTAAATAGCAATAAGAACCTTTTTTTTATAAGATGCAAACTTTTGGGACTGCTAGCATTTTAATTTTTAATTTACTTATTTTTTATAGCCCATGTATTTTAAGCTTTAATTTTTGAGGCCTACTTTTAAAAACATTAAATATGTTTATTTTTACTGAACCCCCTGATTGTACGGCTTGCTTATATAATTTACTTTGAGCCTTAAAAATAACTTTTTTAGACAATACTTAAATAAATTACTAACAGGTAATGGCCTTGGCCATTGGGTTTTATTAGAATGAATAGTATTGTTTGTGTTTGGGTGCATTACAGGAGTGATAGTGGTAGTGAAAAAGAAAAACATTATGACATGGGTAGTGGTTGTGGCAATAGAGAACTTTAGGTATTTTTTATTTGAAAGCCAATTAGGGAAAGCAGTACACACTGAAGGTATTTGCACAGAAATGCAGGGCGCAACCTGTGGAATAAATTTTAAAATGTAATTAATACCACATTTTTAAGCCTGGGATTTACCAGTGTATAATTGTTTGTTTTTTTATCAGGTTTAGTTTTTAATGTTTTTTGTAATTAAGAATTTTTTGACTTTGGCAGGTTTTGTGGAGCAAGTTTTTTTTTTTTGAAAAAATACAATTGTGTCTCAGAATTATACAGGGGACAGGTTCCAGAACGTTACCCTGTAGTGCTTTGCTTTTTTAGCAAATGCTGAATGCAGGTTAGCTTTGTTAGTGGACAAGGGAGAGATTGCCAGCACTTTACTTTGGTTTTTTTTCCAGAGGAGGAACAGAAGTATCAGATGTAGAAACAAGATGATTAGGAATTAATGTAGAATTATTTGGAGGAGGAGGAGGTTTTGTGCAATGAAAAACAGGGGTTTAGACAGTTAGTTCTTGGCACTTTACAGCAGCGTTGGTAGTTAGCAGGACTTGGTAGGTCCTTTTTCGCGTGGATCCAGGGCATTTTTTTGCTGGTGGACTATTACATAGACCCAATTTTTTGATTTCAGGGTGTGGCGAGGCTGTTCAGGATTCTTGGGTAATGCTTTTTTTATATGAATAAAAAAACCTAACACATTTTATTAATGCCTGGCAGTATTTTGCAGATTTTACAGCTGCTTGGGCACATTTTACCCAATTTACTTTTTTTGGTTGTTAGCCAAGTTTTAGCTGTGAGCAGTGTTTTTGAACAGGGCCAGCATTTTATTTGAGATTCCTAAATGCAGTGTTGAATTAAATTGTTTTGGTGGTCTTTTGTTTTTTTTTTTGTGGGGTGGCTTTTTTTAACCTATAAAGAAAACTTTCACTTTTTACTTATACAGTAAAACCTCCATTTAACGGACTAATTCGGGCGAGGGGGTGTCCGTTAAATCAAAAAGTCCGTTATTTAATAAAAAAAAAAACCGAGCTGTCGGAGCAGCAGCCCGCCTGCCACAGGGTCGGGGCGGCAGCTCCGCAGCCTGCCCGTTGCTGGGACCCGGGCGGCGGCCGGGAGCCGTCAGCCAGCCCACCTGCTGGTGGGACTCGGGCAGGAGCCGGGAGCCGGCAGCCACCCCGCGAGAAATGGATTTCGGATGCATCAGAATTGCTCAGAAATTTTGTCCATTGCATCCGAAGTCCGTCAAATCGAGGTCCGTTAAATCGAGGGTTTACTGTACACCTTTTTAAATAAAATGAACACATATATTGCCTGTTATCTAGTACTTTAGTTTTATTGTTTACCGTATGCCACATACACCCTTTTATATTTTTATTACAGAGCTTTGGATCAACAAAACAGGACAAGCATGTTGACTTTTGAGGAGTTTATTTGATACAACCTTTGGTGTTTAATAACTTCTTTTTTCTTTTTTTCCCCCTTTTTTAGCCCTTTGACTAAGATTTGCAGTAGCCACAAGGATTTTATGTGCAATATGGGAGAGAGTTAACTTTTTATGTTTTTGCTTTTAAAGTTTATTGTTATATAATTTTTAAAAACAACTTTATTAATTAAAAGATTTGGCCTGTGAAAACGTATTTAAACCATAAATTTTATTTATTCTTATTTTTTTAATAATATTTAAAACATTTTGTATTTTAAATTGAATAAACAAACATTTTCATTTTAATTTAACCCTTTTATTTGGTTTTGAACTAGACTGCCTTATGAAAATTTAACACAAAACAGTTTTGGCCACAAGACAAACACCACCAGACAAAATATAGAACACAAAACACAAGTCTCATTGTGCCAGTAAATGCATGCATGGTATGTTGATTGCTTTTTAGCTCGCATAAGCTTTTTTAAATTTTTTGAAAGACAAAAAGACATATCTTTACCCCCTTTAGGGCAATTAGTTATTGCTTAAAATATTTTTTGTACAAATGCCCTTGTTGATTGCAGACCAGATTTTAGTGACTTTTACCTAATTAATTAGGTCGTTTGTGTTGTCAGTAGCTACCCAATGTGGTGCTCTGCTCTTGTTCGATTATGATATCGGTCGGCTGCGTGCGTGTTCCCTCCGTGCGCTGCCCCAGCTCTGCACAGATCGCTGACCCAGCAGACCCCCCAAAGACCACAGACTCTAGTAAGGTACGAAGACACCCGGGCCACGTTTATTGTCAAATGAAACACAGTCTCTAGCTTTGCCAGATTAGAGATCGATGGGTCTACTAGTCCTTATGTCCCCCACACACAATGGACACAGCTCAGTCAGTGGCGGGACGTTCCACTACCCCCTTGGCTGGACAACAATGTGGACTCCTAGACCTACTTTCATATAGTACAGGGCCGATTACTCATCTCTCCTGTCAATTGAAGTACAGCCCCTTGGCTCATTAGGGTGCTATCTCCCGCTTTGATCATGCTGGTTCAAACAGACAGATCTATCCATCATGCCGACCTTTTCACCCTGTCTCTGAGGTGCACCTGGCTGTTCCGTGTTGTCTCTGTGAAGTGTCCTCGGGATGTCCATGTGCCACTTTGGGACAACTACTTATATCATTAGCGTGGACTTTCTAGCAGCCCTTTGCTTGTCAAGTTCTGCAGTTAGGGCCTGCCCCTGGCTCACAGCCCAGCTTTGCTTAGCAATGCCTGGATGTACTTTGGTTCAGGATTAAGGCCTCATGCTAGGCCTCAGGCCTCATGCTAGGCCTCTGATACAAGAGTTTATGTTTCAGGGCCACATCTTACTACAATTTACACTAACACAAATTCTTTTTGGCTTGATTTTGGATTTAAAACTACACTTTAAGAACTTTTACTTCAAAGGTATACAATTGTTTTTACCAGAAGTACTTATATGCTTTTTACCTTTAACGCCTGCTTTTATTCACACAGCAATTTGAAACACCACGATTGTAGAGTTTTAGAGTTTGATCGGATTTTAATTAAGTAGCATAGTATATTTGCATTTTTTGGAAAAGGCTGATTTTTAAAAAAATGGCTGCAAATAAACCAATTTTTTTTTTTAGCATTTTTACAAAATTTAACAGCTTATTTTTTTTCAGCAACTACAGAGTTAACTTTTTACTATTTTTTTTTAAACCACTTGATTGTTTTTGAACTACACTTTTTAAAGTATTGTCCTGGGGATTTGAAATTCCCATGCTTATACTTACCTACTTTTTCTTTTTTTTTACCATTCCCTTAAAGTTTTTAACCTGTTTTTTAATTTTCTTATTTGCTGCTTGCCTGGGCCTGATTTTTCTTTTTTTGCTAAACGGTTTCTTTTTATGGAAACTGCCTTGTTTTACTACCAATTTAACAAGGAGGCTGACTTTTTAACTAGCCCCTAGCACTTCTGTGTTTTTTTGGGTTTTTTAAAACATTTTTACTTATAAGGGCTACCTGAATTTTTTCTTCTAAGTCTTGCCACCTGGGCAGAACACCTGGCCAATTGGCATTTAACTATTTAATTTTTTTTCATGGCAAACACACTCCTGTTATGATGTATGCTGAGCCCTCACACCGCCTACCCCTGCAGCCCCAACATGCACTGTCTCTGCCCATTTTAAAAGGTCTTCTTACCTTTGAATTGGCACGTTGGGGATGGAAGGGGAATGGGCCGCAGCAGCTGAAGCTATCTCAGCCGGGTGCTACCATCCAAGTTACGGCACCAAATTGTGGAGGAAAAACTAAGTTTTTACTTTTAGGTTGGATAAAACGAGTTAGAGACACCTTTATTTCAAGCAATGGCAGGGGAAGAACACAGCTGGCAGAGAGCATCTCTGCCTCAGTTTCTTTAAAATACAAGCAGTGTTATACAAGTATTTATACCCTTTAATGACATATACAAATTAATAACAATTTACTTTATATTTATACTAGCATAAGTGCCCGGCGCTGCTCGGGTCAGTCGGAGGTGGGGAGGTGGCAGACAGCTGACACCCCCTGACCAACCCCAACACCCACCCCTCACTCACCCCGATACCTTCCCACCCCCCCAAGCAAACCCAACACCCCCACCTCACCCCCCGACCAAACCCGACACCCCCACCTCACTTACCGTCCCACCAAACCCAACTCAGATCTGTCACAGGCGGGGAGGGGGCCCAGAGCCGAGGGATTCCGGGGACCTTCGCAGGTGGGGGGCGGCACAGAGCTGATGGATTCTGGGGTTCCGTTTGGAGGGGGGAGGGGCAGAGAACTGAGGGATCTCCGGGGTTCCGTTGGGAGGGGGGAGGGGCAGTGAGCTGAGTGATCTCCGGGGTTCCGTTGGGAGGGGGGAGGGGCAGTGAGCTGAGTGATCTCCGGGGTTTCACTGGAGGAGGGAGGGGCAGTGAGCTGAGTGATCTCCGGGGTTCCGTTGGAGGAGGGAGGGGCAGTGAGCTGAGTGATCTCCGGGGTTCCGTTTGGAGGGGGGAGGGGCATTGAGCTGAGTGATCTCCGGGGTTCCGTTGGAGGAGGGAGGGGCAGTGAGCTGAGTGATCTCCGAGGTTCGGTTGGGAGGGGGGAGGGGCAGTGAGCTGAGTGATCTCCGGGGTTCCGTTGGAGGAGGGAGGGGCAGTGAGCTGAGTGATCTCCGGGGTTCCGTTGGAGGAGGGAGGGGCAGTGAGCTGAGTGATCTCCGGGGTTCCGTTGGAGGAGGGAGGGGCAGTGAGCTGAGGGATCTCCGGGGTTCCGTTGGAGGAGGGAGGGGCAGTGAGCTGAGTGATCTCTGGGGTTCCGTTGGAGGAGGGAGGGGCAGTGAGCTGAGTGATCTCCGGGGTTCCGTTGGAGGAGGGAGGGGCAGTGAGCTGAGTGATCTCCGGGGTTCCGTTGGGAGGGGGGAGGGGCAGTGAGCTGAGTGATCTCCGGGGTTCCGTTGGGAGGGGGGAGGGGCAGTGAGCTGAGTGATCTCCGGGGTTCCGTTGGAGGAGGGAGGGGCAGTGAGCTGAGTGATCTCCGGGGTTCCGTTTGGAGGGGGGAGGGGCATTGAGCTGAGTGATCTCCGGGGTTTCACTGGAGGAGGGAGGGGCAGTGAGCTGAGTGATCTCCGGGGTTCCGTTGGAGGAGGGAGGGGCAGTGAGCTGAGTGATCTCCGGGGTTCCGTTGGGAGGGGGGAGGGGCAGTGAGCTGAGTGATCTCCGGGGTTCCGTTGGGAGGGGGGAGGGGCAGTGAGCTGAGTGATCTCCGGGGTTCCGTTGGAGGAGGGAGGGGCAGTGAGCTGAGTGATCTCCGGGGTTCCGTTTGGACGGGGGAGGGGCAGTGAGCTGAGTGATCTCCGGGGTTCCGTTTGGAGGGGGGAGGGGCAGTGAGCTGAGTGATCTCTGGGGTTCCGTTGGAGGAGGGAGGGGCAGTGAGCTGAGTGATCTCCGGGGTTCCGTTGGAGGAGGGAGGGGCAGTGAGCTGAGTGATCTCCGGGGTTCCGTTTGGAGGGGGGAGGGGCATTGAGCTGAGTGATCTCCGGGGTTCCGTTGGAGGAGGGAGGGGCAGTGAGCTGAGTGATCTCCGAGGTTCGGTTGGGAGGGGGGAGGGGCAGTGAGCTGAGTGATCTCCGGGGTTCCGTTGGAGGAGGGAGGGGCAGTGAGCTGAGTGATCTCCGGGGTTCCGTTGGAGGAGGGAGGGGCAGTGAGCTGAGTGATCTCCGGGGTTCCGTTGGGAGGGGGGAGGGGCAGTGAGCTGAGTGATCTCCGGGGTTCCGTTGGGAGGGGGGAGGGGCAGTGAGCTGAGTGATCTCCGGGGTTCCGTTGGGAGGGGGGAGGGGCAGTGAGCTGAGTGATCTCCGGGGTTTGGTTGGGAGGGGGGAGGGGCAGTGAGCTGAGTGATCTCCGGGGTTTGGTTGGGAGGGGGGAGGGGCAGTGAGCTGAGTGATCTCCGGGGTTCCGTTGGAGGAGGGAGGGGCAGTGAGCTGAGTGATCTCCGGGTTTCCGTTGGAGGAGGGAGGGGCAGTGAGCCGATGTGATTGGCCCTGAAAGACTTTCACCCCTGTGGGGCGTCAGAGGTGAGATCCGAAAATTTTTCGACCCTTACCAGCATCTAGACCCCAAGACCCCTCACTGTACCAAATTTCAAGTCTCTGGCTCAAACGGTGTGGGAGGACTTCGCAGTCATACGTACATACATACATACATACGTACATACATACATACATACACCACTTGACTTTTATATATAAAGATTATGTCCTACCCATTTTGGTAATTTTACATTTTTTTAAAAACATTCTTCTTTTTAAGGCTAGGTCACACTAACTTTATTCTGTGTTTTCCTTTCACTGTAGAGAGACGGTCTGCTTTTCCAAGTTTCGCATTATGAGAAAGAGATTTAGCCTTACTGTGCTGTGTCTTGACATGATTTATAGGCCTACAATTAAATCCTTTAATCCTTGTTTCCACAGTGGATTTATGGTCCCACCCAACAAGTATGGTCACTTGAACTTCTTCATGGTATCTATCATTCTCTCTGTGACACTGCGCCCCACATTCTTCACACTGATATTATGATGATATAATTATGATGCATTTTGTACCAGATAAGTCATGCTAGCTGTCATTGGAAAAGCTCTAATTTGCTGACTATGATTATCCTATTTGTGTGTCTTTACGTTTTTTGTATCTGAAGTTATAAATATTGACTATGTAACTGAACTTCAATTGTTGTTACACCTGGGTAACACCCACTCAGCAAGATGCTTTTATTGTAGATTGCTGGATGGGAAGGGACTATTCAGGGCAATGAGCAATTTGGGAAACAATAGAACAAGACAGAACAAGAAGCAATGGTCTCAAGTTGAAGTGGTGGAGGTCTAATTTGGATATTAGGAAACATTATTTCACTTGGAGGGTGGTAAAGCACTGGAATGGGTTCTCTAGGGAGCTGATGGACTCTCTATCCTTAGAGGTTTTTAAGGCTCAGCTTGACAAAGTCCTGGCTGGGATAATTTCAGTTTTGAGCAGGGGATTAGCCTAGATGACCTCCTGAGGTCTCTTCCAACCCTAATATTCTATGATTATATGATTCTAATAAGCCTTAGAAGGAACTTATCTCCCACCAGATGAGCCTTCCTGAGAACACTCCAGACGGCCTATGGATAATGGCTTCTGTCACTCTACAGGGACATGTGACCAGTCTCTGTGTCACTGAACTCCATCTTGGGACGTCTGTAAATTTCAACAAACTGGCCTGGGAACCAAGTTTTGAAACGGAGGATTCACACCATCTCCTGAAGCTCTCTAATAGCAGGAGTGCCTTCTTTTTGTTGATCGCTCCCCAAACTAGAAGATTCCCGGAATCCATATGCCACAGTGAGAATTTGCTATTACATATCCTATCTTGTTATCATCTTAGTCTTCATTTGTGTTTTTGTTTATTAGCTAGGTAATATGCTTTAATCGGTTTGCTATCATCTACAATCACTGAAAATCTTTCCATTGTAGCTAATAAACTTGTTTTTGCTTTATGTAAACTAGTGAGTTGGAATGAAGCAATTGGGAAAATCATAGCTGGAGGGCAAAGGCTGTTGTATATTCCTTTCCACATTCAGGGAGGGACGAATTTTATGAGTTTACGCTGTACAGTTCTCTGTGTAGGGTAAGACGGTAACATTCTGGGTTTATACTCCAGTGGGGGATGAATCTGGGAAGCTGGTGATGAATTTGGCTGCAGCCTCTCTAGTGTTGATTCACATGCCCTGGCTGGTCAGAGCCTGCATGTAACTGCAGCTGGGTGTGTCCCTGCCTGTGTGTATGCTGGTGTCAGTGTAAGATGGGGAGCAGGTCTGAAGCTTGTCACAGTGTGAGAGGGAACACAGGCTGGGGATTCAGAGGCTCAAGGAAACTCCAGTTGCAGGTGGCACCCAAGATGAACCCGTCACACTGTCAACAAATGCGCTCCAGTCCTACCGTGTTTCCCCGAAAATAAGACAGTGTCTTATATTAATTTTTGCTCCCAAAATTACATTACATTATATTACAGCGAGAGGCAAAACTGGAAGTACGTCTTATTTTCGGGGGATGTCTTACTTTCGGGGAAACAGGGTAGCTGGCACTCGAGTTCTCACTGACTGTCTCTTTTACTGTTACTTACAGGAAACTGAATGGAAGATCTAAGTGATGGTACAACATGCCAGCTGACAATCACACTGTTTCTGACTTCGTAACTTTCATCCTGACTGGCATCCCAGGTTATGAGGAGTCTCACGTCTGGATCGCCATCCCCTTCTCTCTGATTTATGTTGTGACACTTTTGGGGAACTCTCTCCTACTATTCATCATAGTAACAGAACAAAGCCTCCATGAGCCCATGTATCTTTTCCTGTCCATGCTGGCTACTGCTGATCTCCTGTACTCTAACAGTACAGTGCCCAAGATCCTGGCTCTGTTCTGGTTTAGAACGAGGGAAATTTCTTTTGCTGCCTGCCTGACCCAGATGTTCTTCATCCATGCCAGTTTTCTTGTGGATTCTGCCATCCTGCTGGCCATGGCGTTTGATCGCTATGTTGCCATCTGCGACCCTCTGAGATACACCGCTGTGCTGACCAAGTCTGTGATTGGGAAGATGGGGCTGGCAGTTGTCACAAGATGTTTCTGTATCATTTTACCTTTCGTCTTTATCGTGAAGCAGCTGAATTTCTGCAAAACCAAAGTCGTGCCTTACACGTTTTGTGACTACTTGAGTATAACCCGGCTGGCCTGCGACGACGTCACAGTCTACATCTGGTATGGCGTAGCCATGCCTAATATAGCAAGTGGCTTGGATGCTGTGCTCATTGCTGTATCTTATGGGTTCATCCTCAGGGCCGTCTTCCGTCTCTCATCCACGGACGCCCGGCTGAAGGCTCTTCGAACCTGCAGTTCCCATATCTGTGTCATACTGATGTTCTACACGCCATCCATTTTCAATTATTTTCTGTATCCATTTGTGGACAAAATCCCAGGTTATTTTATCAATCTAATGGCCATCCTCTACATTATCGTTCCCCCCATGTTAAACCCCATTGTTTATGCTGTGACAACAAAAGAGATCCTGAAACGAGTGATCAATGTGTTTTATCCATGCTGCAGGAAAAGCTCCCTCCTAAGCTAAAGCAGGCAACAGAAAATGCCTTGGGAGTGAGAAATTAAAGCCACGTTTTCAGTTGACCTATAGGCGTGTTTTTACTATGTACTTACACTGTGTAAGCTCCAAACCTGGTCTCACTCTGCAACAGAATTTGGGTCTAATGAAAGCTATTTCCTCCCCACCTTATCTCCCTAAAATCCTGGGACTGACATGAGAACAACAACATCGCTCATTTCCATAATAAGCAGCCAGACAGAATGAGTCTCTGTTCTAAGATGAAGGGAAACAACAACACAAGAAAGCACAAATGTGATATCATCCTGTGAGAGAGCACAGTGTGAGAGAGCACAGTGTGAGAGAGCACAGTGTGAGAGAGCACAGTGTGAGAGAGCACGGTGTGAGAGAGCACAGTGTGAGAGAGCACGGTGTGAGAGAGCACGGTGTGAGAGAGCACGGTGTGAGAGAGCACAGTGTGAGAGAGCACGGTGTGAGAGAGCACAGTGTGAGAGAGCACGGTGTGAGAGAGCACGGTGTGAGAGAGCACAGTGTGAGAGAGCACAGTGTGAGAGAGCACGGTGTGTGCATCTCTTCCATGACAAGCTGCATCTGAGGTGGACTCTAAATGGCAACTTAAAGCAGCTGCCAATGGGCAACCGGGCTGCACGTGGGGAAACAGGCTCTAGTGGTTGTTCTGCCACCAACCTGCTGTGCCACCTTGGAAGAGTTTCTTTCCTCCTCATTGTAGAAGTGAGGACAATGTGGGGCCAGCATGGATGTCAGGAGCAAGCTCCCGCAGGGAGACAGCACAGGGATTGCATTGATCTCCTCCACACAGCCCAGAACCTGAGCGGGGGTGGCTTTGACTGGGTCATCATGGGCCTCCTTGACCTGGAGATCCACCCCAAGAGGACCTGGCTAGGGCAGCACAGACCCCTAAAACCACCCCTCAGCAAATATGGGATTCATAATGTTAAACGCCAGAAGAAACAACTGACCTCCTGTATAACACAGGCTCTAGGGTTATACCCAGTCACCCCAGTATTGAACCCAATAAATGGTTTTTCATTACAGCACCATCCACAAAGATTTGCGAAGTCTGAAATCCTTCTCTGTCTCACTGTTTCCTATCCAACTTATAGCCCATTCATCTAATCCATGTTCTTTAACTTGCTGATAAGAATACTGTGGGACATTGGGTTAAAGGTTTGCTAAAGTCAAGATATATCACATCCACTGCTTTCCCCTCGTCCACAGAGCCAGTTATCTCATCCTACAAAGCAGTCAGGTTGGTCAGGCATCACTCGCCCTTGGTGAATGCATGTCACTGTTCCTGATCAACTTCCTCTTCTCCAAGTGCTTCAAAATGGATTCCCGGAGGACCTGCTCCATGATTTGGCAGGGGACTGAGGTGAGGCAGACTGGTGTGTAGTTTCCCAGGTTCTCTTTCTTCTCTTTTTAGATTATGGGCACTATGTTTGCCTTTTTCCAGTCATCCGGAACCTCCCCGATCTCCACCAATGTTCAATGATCTCGTCCAATGGCGCTGCGATAACATCAGCTGATGCCCTCAGCACCCTCGGGTGCATTAGAACTGGACCCATGGACTTGTGCATGTCCAGTTTTTCTAAATAACCCTTCACATGTTCTTTCAACAATGAGGGCTCCTCACCTCCTATCCCTACTGTGTTGCCCAGTGCAGCGGTCTGGGAGCTGCCCTTGTCTGTGAAGACCGAGGCAATAAAAACCATTAAGTAGTTCAGCTTCTCCCACATCATCTGTCACTATGTTCCCTTCCCCATTCAGTAAGAGTCGCCCTGACCATCGTGGCTAATAGCCATGGATGGATGGATTCTCCATGCACTTATCTATTTCTTGTTCGATCCCAGTTGTACATGTGTCTAGGTCTTTTTTGAATGCAGTTGTACTTTTGTCCATCACTACATTCCCCTGGCAATGAGTTCCACCAGTTACATCTGTGTTGCACCAAAACCCACGTCCTCTTGTTTGTAGTCAATCAGCTGCCCATTAATATCATCGGGTTACCCCTGGTTTTTGTATATTGTGAGACAGTAAATAACACTCCTCTAGTCACTTTCTCCACACCAGACATGATTTTGTAGACCTCTGTCATATCCCCCCTTAGAGTTCTCTTTTCTAACCTGACCAGCCCAAGTGTTTTTAATCATGGTGAGAACCCCCAGGGTGAGGAAGGATTTTGTGAGGAAGCCAGAGTGCCCGGCACCCCGACTCCGCAGTCAGTCATGACTCTCAGCCAGTGTGTAAAACATAAGGTTTATTTCTCGTCGGAACAGACTGTAGAACAAAACTGGTGAGCACAAAAACCAGTGACTTTCAGTAAATCCATCTTGGTGGGACCCTGGTCCAGATGCCCTGGACTCCCCTCTCTCCAAGTCCCCTAGAACAGACTTCCCAGCTTCCAGGTGCCCGTCCTCTGACACACCCATTGCTCCTCCTCCTTGTCTTTGTCTCCCTTCCCAGGCAAAGTGTCACCTGGTCGCATCCCTCTCCTGGGTCTTGGCTAATGAAGGGCACCGGCACCGGCCATCACTTACATGCAGGCAGCTGGAGCCACCTCACCTGGCTCTGAGGGCCTCAGGAAAAGCCACACACCTTTATTCCCACCACCTAGGCATTGGTGTAGCAGAAAGGGAAACTGAGGCACACACAGTATTGATGGAAGTCCGTAAGATTCACATAGGCTCGTATACCACATAATAAGGAGGGGAAACCCCCTTTGGAACAGGCACTTAGTGGTGCCTAAGGCCCAGAAGACAAATTCTCTGACTCAGCCTCTCGCTGTAGTCATCAGCACATCCCACCTGACCCGGAAGGATGTGGAGACATCACCCAGTGATAATGTTAGATGTGTAGGGCTGGAAGGGACCTCACCAGGTCAGGTAGCCAGAAGGGCAACTGACAGGGAGAGGGCTTGGAGAGGAGTGAGTGGGAGGTGGAGGTTCAGGGAGAAGGGGTGGTGCATGGTGCGGATTTGGGGGGCAGAGGTGGGCTGGGGCCTCTGGGCAGTGGCAGGGTGGGGTCCCAGTGGTGGGTGGTGTGAGGGGGGGGCTCGGGAAGGGGAAGAGCAGGGCGGGGGCTCATTGCAAGTTTGCCATGTGAGGACGGGGGGAAGGGGTGGTGGGACAGTGGGGTTTGGGGAGAAGTGGTGGTATGCGGCTTTGGGGGAGGGGCGGTGCAGGGTGGGGAGGATTGGTGGGCTGGGGTAATTTTGGGGTTGGGAGAAAGAGGCAGTGCGGAGGGTGAGAGGGGGGGAGGCTACATTTCAGGAACCTGTGCCAGCCCCACACATTTTTTGGAAATTCTGCAACAGTTACCTGCACCAGCTGCTTCAGAAGATGCTGTGAGAATCTCTCAGAAAGAGAGATTTGGGATAATTGTCCCCTCAGTCCCTGCGTCCATCCTCATCTCTAACAGAGACACAGGGCAGTTCTTCAGGTCTGAGACAGGGACTCAGAGTGTCCCAGCCAAAGACAAGGTGGAACAGATAGTTTAGCGTGAGTCGTTGTCACCTATTCGAAGGGACCATTCAAGGTGAACAGGCCAAGTAAAAGTTGGCCCAGTAAAGGATATTCCCTCCCCAGCGGAAGGGTTAAAATCCATGGCTGTTGTGTACAATTTGGTGTATGGCTTTGTGTCAGCTTTCAGAGACCTAAATCCAGAGTTTGGTTAATAGCAAGTAGTGATTAGCTAAGAGAATGCAGCCCAACAGAAAATAACCTTGCTTTGTTTGTTTAATCATAGTCAGCAGAATGGCATAATTAAATCTGTGTGTCTAATTCAAAGTTGCAAATGGAACAAAGATGTCCTATTCCTGTGGGGTTAGTTCTCCTGTAAGGAGGAGTTCTTCCCACAAGACCAGCCTTGAGTTCATGAAAGGTTGACATGTGAGTATAAGATACAGCTTCCTCCCAAATTCACTTTCCAAGGGACCAGCGCCTGCCTTAAAACATGAGGGGGCAACTTGAAAGACAATTCTTATTGCCAGTTACTTTACACTGTTTCTTTGCTTAACTCCTAGGAATGTACCTGCTAAATGATCTGAGGAGCTACTTCATTCAATGTATACAAATATATATTATACTAATACAGTTCAAAGTACTAATTACGTGTTAACTTGTTAACCTGAAACCATGGGTGGAGCCATTGTGTAACCTTTTGACCATTGGCTACTGTTCTATCTTGTCTTGCTGTGCTGGACCTATCTGGGGCTCTGGAACTGCCTACCCCCCGTCACTTTTGCATGTGCCTGGTAAATCTATATAATTCATTGCAATCAATTAATTAACAGTGTTTCTGAGCCTAATAAGCGAGGGGACACTCCATCAGTGCTGTACAGAAAATTTCTTTTGCAGCCTGCTTGTCCCAGATGTTTTTCATCCATGTCATCTTTATTGCTGAGTCGGCCATAATGCTGCCCATGGTGCCAATATCACAGTCAAAATCTGGTACCGTGTAGTCTTGGCTATTTTAGCAACCGGATTGGATGCTTCCGGCTCCCCTCCAAGGACGCCCGGCTCAACGCTCTTCGAACCTGCAGCTCCTACCTCTGTTATTCTGATGTTCTACACACTGGCCTTTTCCCCTTTTTGTACATCCATTTGGACACAACATCCCAAGTTATGTTCTCATCCTATCAGCTAAACTCCATGTCCTGTAACCCCCATGTTAAACCCCATCGTGTATGGGATGACAACAAAAGAGATCCTGAAATGGGTGATCAACATGTTTTATCAATGCTGGAGAAGAAGTCAGGAGCACATCTCCTCAGGGAGAGAGCACAGGGATTGCATGGCCCTCCTCCGCACAGCCCAGAATCAGAGCCGGGGTGGCTTTGACTGGGCCATAATGGACCTCCTTGACCTGGAGATCCACCCCAACAGGACCTGGCTAGGGGAGCACTGACCCCCAAACCCACCCCACAGCAAATATGGTGATTCAGAGTGTAAGGCCTGTGGGGAGCACAGTCTGACCTCCTGTGTAACACAGGCCCTAGAATTTTACCCCGTCACTCCTGTATTCAGCCCAGTAACTTGTGTTTGGCTAAGGCACCCTCCACAAAAATAGGAAAACTCCTAAATCCTTCTCAGGTCACAGTGTTGCCGCCCTCAGTCCCCCATTCCATAGCCAAGGCCTCCGTCCCACGGACCTTGTGTTTGGCTCCCTCACGGCATATTTCATGTGGATGGGACCTGCGTACCCAGGCTGATCTTGCTCTCTTCCCTACACAGGTGGGTTGGTGGGGGTTGGTGGGCGGGAGAGAGATCAGGGGTGCTGTGGCCTGGTGCAGTGGGTAAGGGACTCATAAACTCATCGACTCTAAGGTCAGAAGGGACCATTATGGTCACCCAGTCTGACCTCCTGCACAACGCAGGCCCCAGAACCTCACCCACCCACTCCTGTAACAAACCCCTAACCTGTGTCTGAGCTACTAAAGTCCTCAACTCCTGGTTTAAAGACTTCGAGGTGCAGAGAATCCTCCAGCAAGTGAATCGTGCCCCACGCTGCAGAGGAAAGTGGAAAACCATCTGGGGGCTTCCCACTCTGCGCGTGCGGAGCCAGGGTGAGGAGTAGCAGCAGGGCAGGGGCAAGTTTATATCTCAGTGAACTGCAAGTTCACAGCCTCTTTAATTTCCCCCGTGTTTCCAGAAGCTTCTAGTTGGGGTTGTGGATCCCTCTGGCTCTGGGAGGAAAGAGGCAGGTGGAGGGGTTGTTACAGAGCCCGTTACACATGAGTTTTAAGTTAGTTACCTGTTGTTCCCCTTTTACATCACTGACTGACAAGAGAAAATGGATCATTCCTTTCTCCCTAGGCCAGTCCTGTAACCCCAGGGTAAAGGGTTTGCATGGACGGGAGCTCCAGACCCTCGATGACATCCACACAGGCTGTGAATTTGGACTGATATGCAGGAGAGCTGCGTCCTAGAGCCAAGCTCTGCCAGTGGCCCGCTGGAGAACCTTGGCAAGTGATCTCATCTCCCTGTGCCCCAGTCTCCCCTTCTGTGTAATGGGAATAAGGAGTCTGACGGTCTTAGGACAGAAATCAGTGACTTACAGCCTAGTCCATCTTGGGGGGAACCTGGGCTGAACAGCCTGGACTCACCTTCCTCTGCGTCCCCCACAGCAGACTGCCCAGCTTCCAGCAGCCTGACCTCCAACACACCCTCCTGGTCTTTGTCTTGCTTCTTAGACAATGTGTCAGCTGGTCACAATAGTTATTCCATAACTATTACACGGATGTGCCTTTTGCAATGCTTATGAAACTTGACAATTTACAACCCTTCTGCACACACCTTATATGCTACTATGTGGGTAAATATTCCCTAAACTATGTGTGAGGTGTAGTGAGTTTGTCAGGCCTGAGGTGAGAGCTGTTTGCAAAGAACAGGGAACTCTTTGCCGGGGGCCTCAGTGTCACAACAACCTTTGTAAATAACGTACAAAAGGAAAAATGATCCGATCAAACAAGTGAGAGGAGGAAAGGGTTAATTCTCTGCTGCTTTTCACTGCCAGAGCTGGTCCCAGAGGCCAGGTCCCTGGGGCTCCGCTGGCTCTGAGTCCCCGCTGGGATTCCCAGGGCAGCAGGATAAATATCCCTGTAGCTCAGCCCCGGTCAGTGCAGTTTCCCCGCCGCCTGCAGCTCCCCGACTGGGTCCCAGGCAGAGATTCCTCCTCCCCAGCAGGGGCCAGAGCCTGGTGAGTGGTTTGTGTGGAAGGAATCTGTGAAGGAGCGAATGGAAAGACACGAACCCCAGGAAATGTTTGAGCTGGGGGTGGATAGAACGGAGGGTGTGTGTGTGGGGGGGTATAACTGACTTCAGGGGCAGGACGGGACCCAGGCACTGAGATAACGCTCCTGTGACTGCGCTGAGGGTCAGGGTTAGGAAGAGGAGCCGGGATACCCTGATCCCCTCTCACGGGAATCACTGGGGGTCTTGCTGTTGAACTCAGGGGGCTCTGCTCTGGGCCATTCTTGGTTACCTGACTGTGGAGAGTAAACCTCATTGGAAACCTACTCAGGCCCTGTAATATTCTGCACCCCAAATCCTGAGCGCTTCACTCAGGCTCCCACTCGCCCTGTACAGCTGTGACAAGCTGCAAAGCCCTCCACCTGCACGGACACCAGATTCACACAGGTAGACACACACCCAGCTGCCACTACACACAGGCTCTCGAAGCACCAGCCCTCCAGCCTGGGACCCCAGAGCAGAACCGTCCTGCCTGGTCCAATCTGTGTGTTTAATACCAAGTCGCCTCTCCCTCAATGTGAAGAGGACCGTGAACACTTGGGGTAACAAGCAGAGATTATAAATTATAGGAAACAGATTAAAGCAGATTACCTAGCAAATAAATTAAAATGCAACCTAAGCTTCATATGCTAAACAGATTTGATATGAATTAGCAGATTCTCATCCTCACTGGTGATAGTCTGACTTCGAGTCTGCTTTAACTCACTTTCACAGTCACCGCGTGAGCCCTGAGTAAACTGTAGCAAATGTGTGGAGGAGAGATTCTGCTGTGGACAGCAACACCAGGAGGGACCATCCTGCTTCACCTGGGGCAGGAACCATTATAACCCTCTTCCCTCTGTTGAAATGGAGACCTTCCAGAGCAGGAGAGGGTTTCTGGGGTGGAGGAAAAACGAAGTTTTTACTTTTGGGTGTTTTTACAACAAGTCAGAGACAGCTTTATTTGAAGCAATTGCAGGGGAAGAAAACAGCTGGCAAACAGCATCCCTGCCTCAGTTTCTTTAAAATACAAGCAGTGTCATACAAGTATTTGTACCCTTTAATGACATACACTAACTAATAACAATATACATTATATTTATATTATGTATTTTACCCATTTCGGTAATTTTACATTTTTGTTTTTAAACATTTAAACATCCTTATTTTCAAGGCTAGGTCACACTAACGTTGTTCTGTGTTTTCTTTTCGCTGTAGAAAGACAGTTTTGCATTATGAGAAAGAGGGTTAGCCTTACTGTGCTCTGTCTTGACATGACTTATAGGACCAAAATTATATCTTTTAACCCTTGTTTCCACAATTCCCCCCTTTCGTTCTTGCCCAGCACAATTAACATTTTTAAACCTTTAGTGCATTATGCCTTGTATTTTTGTTTTCAGCTTAACAGAGTTAGGAATATTTTATAAATTTTAGCTAAATATACTATATAATATATATATATATATAATATAATTCATGGTTAGTAGGAAAATTTGTATTATTACATTTTTGATAACAACAACAACATATTATTAAGCAAAAAAAATTATAGCATTAATATTTTATTATAATATGCTAGGGTTGTTTTACTATTTGAATTACATAACACATTGCATTATAATTAATAAACCAAATAAAATACTGCATAAGCTATCTAAAAAGCATGCTTTTAAATTTAATATATATTTTGAAGCACATGGATTTGATTTTGTAAATTAGAAATGTTTTGAACCTTTGGTAGGAGTGAATACCATTTTTGGAATTAATTAGGTCTTAAACTGGTTAAATTAAAAATGAAATACCTGAGGTTTAATTGTGGGGTTTTATTTGCTGGCCAATAAATAATGTGGTACTTTGTGATTGTGGTGAAATTAAAATGCATTTTGAATAAAGCGGTGGCCTTAACATACACATAGCTATAATCACCGTGGTAAGCATCTATTTTGTTAGGGCATTTTTTAATTTTACACCTTTTTAACAAACCCTCTTAAAAACTGACAACTTTTTTTTGCCTTAATTTTTTACACACTGAAGCTGCAGGGGGTTTTAAGGGTTAAAATATTCAGCATTCATTTTTAATTTAATTTAAATATTGGGTGTTACTTTAAGAGCACTACCAACAAATTGACTGTCATACCAGGTGGTTTAATTTTTTAGATGTTATGGTGAATAATTTATTTTTACGTGCATTTTTTTTATGGACCCATAAGGATTTGGTATGTGGAAACCCAGACCTCTTTAACAGTATATATGCTTGAAAGGAGCACTGCGAGGACTTGCACATTTATTTTGAATTTTTTTAAGTGTGTTTTTAAGGCTACAAATTAGATGTTATTTCTGAAGCACTATTAAGGGCAGTGGGCTAAGCCTCATGCTTAAGATTACTTTGAATGACCATTAGCTGGTTATTTAGGAAATTTTGCATTTTTGAACATGCTGGATTTTACGGCCATTTTTTGTTTTTTTGTTTGTTTTTGCTCTGGTGATGTTTAACACCATGTTTTTTAACAACTTTGGGTTATTACACTGAGGGCAGAAATAGCCTGTAATTTACCAACTTTAGCTTGCACCTGGGTTAGCTGTGCTTTAGTAATATGACCAGTAGCTTTTTTTAGTTGCCCTATTTTTTTATTATTCTGTTGGCCTTAAAAAATATTTTAAATTGCAGCTGCTCTATTTGCACCATTTTATACATCTTTAGATACTTTTTAAAAAAAGGAAACTCTTGTTTTTTGCTGTGCTAACCAAATAGCAGCATCCTTTGAGCAATTTGGAGATATGAAATGATTTAAAAGCTGGATTGGGGCAAAGTGAATTTCACAGTTTTTAATGTGGCCATAATTATTGTTATTTGGTGTTTTAATAATTTTTTTGGGGGGATAGCATCATACCACATTTATTATTTAACAATTTTAAATACTTTTAAAAGGTATTACATTAATAGCATAATAAGGAGTATATTGCAAAATAATACTGGTTAAATTATTAGTTACTGGAATTATTTTAAGATAATTTTTTTTAGCGGCAAAACACATTTTTTGAATATGAGTTTGATTATTTACTAACTGGGTAACTAAATAGCAATAAGAACCTTTTTTTTATAAGATGCAAACTTTTGGGACTGCTAGCATTTTAATTTTTAATTTACTTATTTTTTATAGCCCATGTATTTTAAGCTTAATTTTTGAGGCCTACTTTTAAAAACATTAAATATGTTTATTTTTACTGAACCCCCTGATTTTTATTGTACGGCTTGCTTATATAATTTGCTTTGAGCCTTAAAAATAACTTTTTTAGACAATACTTAAATAAATTACTAACAGGTAATGGCCTTGGCCATTGGGTTTTATTAGAATGAATAGTATTGTTTGTGTTTGGGTGCATTACAGGAGTGATAGTGATAGTGAAAAAGAAAAACATTATGACATGGGTAGTGGTTGTGGCAATAGAGAACTTTAGGTATTTTTTATTTGAAAGCCAATTAGGGAAAGCAGTACACACTGAAGGTATTTGCACAGAAAAGCAGGACGCAACCTGTGGAATAAATTTTAAAATGTAATTAATACCACATTTTTAAGCCTGGGGTTTACCAGTGTATAATTGTTTGTTTTTTTAACCAGGGGTAGTTTTTAATGTTTTTTGTAGTTAAGAATTTTTGGACTTTAGCAGATTTTGTGGAGCAAGATTTTTTTTTTAAAAAACACACAATTGTGTCTTAGAATTGTACAGGGGACAGGTTCCAGAACATTACCCTGTAGTGCTTTGCTTTTTTAGCAAATGCTGAATGCAGGTTAGCTTTGTTAGTGGACAAGGGAGAGATTGCCAGCACTTTACCTTGGTTTTTTTTCCAGAGGAGGAACAGAAGTATCAGATGTAGAAACAAGATGATTAGGAATTAATGTAGAATTATTTGGAGGAGGAGGAGGTTTTGTGCAATGAAAAACAGGGGTTTAGACAGTTAGTTCTTGGCACTTTACAGCAGCGTTGGTAGTTAGCAGGACTTGGTAGGTCCTTTTTCGCGTGGATCCAGGGCATTTTTTTGCTGGTGGACTATTACATAGACCCAATTTTTTGATTTCAGGGTGTGGCGAGGCTGTTCAGGATTCTTGGGTAATGCTTTTTTTATATGTGAATAAAAAAACCTAACACATTTTATTAATGCCTGGCAGTATTTTGCAGATTTTACAGCTGCTTGGGCACATTTTACCCAATTTACTTTTTTTGGTTGTTAGCCAAGTTTTAGCTGTGAGCAGTGTTTTTGAACAGGGCCAGCATTTTATTTGAGATTGCTAGCTGCAGTGTTGAATTAAATTGTTTTGGTGGTTTTTTTTTTTTTTTGTGGGGTGGCTTTTTTTAACCTATAAAGAAAACTTTCCCTTTTTACTTATACACACCTTTTTTAATAAAATGAACACATATATTGCCCATTATCCAGTACCCGACGAAGTGGGTATTAGCCCACGAAAGCTCATGCTTCAAAACTTTATAGTTAGTCTTTAAGGTGCCACAGGACTTTGTTACCTCTGCTATTCCAAACTAACACGGCTACCTCTCTGATTCTTAGTTTATTGTTTACCGTATGCCACATACACCCTTTTAGTAAAATAATTTTATTACAGAGCTTTGGATCAACAAAACAGGACAAGCATGTTGCGTTTGAGGAGTTTATTTGATACAACCTTTGGTGTTTAATAACTTCTTCCCCCTCCCCCCCCCCCTTTTTAGCCCTTTGTCTAAGATTTGCAGTAGCCACAAGGATTTTATGTGCAATATGGGAGAGAGTTAACTTTTTATGTTTTTGCTTTTAAAGTATATTGTTATATAATTTTAAAAAACAATTTTATTAATTAAAAGATTTGGCCTGTGAAAATGTATTTAAACCGTAAATTTTATTTATTATTATTTTTTTAATAATATTTAAAACATTTTGTATTTTAAATTGAATAAACAAATATTTACACTTTAATTTAACCTTTTTATTTGGTTTTGAACTAGACTGCCTTATGAAAATTTAACACAAACCAGTTTTGGCCACAAGACAAACACCACCAGACAAAATATAGAACACAAAACACAAGTCTCATTGTGCCAGTAAATGCATGCATGGTATGTTGATTGCTTTTTAGCTCGCATAAGCTTTTTTAAATTTTTTGAAAGACAAAAAGACATATCTTTACCCCCTTTAGGGCAATTAGTTATTGCTTAAAATATTTTTTGTACAAATGCCCTTGTTGATTGCAGACCAGATTTTAGTGACTTTTACGTAATTAATTAGGTAGTTTGTGTTGTCAGTAGCTACCCAATGTGGTGCTCTGCTCTTGTTCGATGATGATATCGGTCGGCTGCGTGCGTGTTCCCTCCGTGCGCTGCCCCAGCTCTGCACAGATCGCTGACCCAGCAGACCCCGAGAGACCCCCCAAAGACCACAGACTCTAGTAAGGTACGAAGACACCCGGGCCACGTTTATTGTCAAATGAAACACAGTCTCTAGCTTTGCCGGATTAGAGATCGACGGGTCTCCTAGTCCATATGTCCCCCACACACAATGGACACAGCTCAGTCCGTGGCGGGACGTTCCACTACCCCCTTGGCTGGACAACAATGTGGACTCCGAGACCTACTTTCATATAGTACAGTGCCGATTACTCATCTCTCCTGTCAATTGAAGTACTGCCCCTTGGCTCATTAGGGTGCTATCTCCCGCTTTGATCATGCTGGTTCAAACAGACAGATCTATCCATCATGCCGACCTTTTCACCCTGTCTCTGAGGTGCACCTGGCAGTTCCGTGTTGTCTCTGTGCAGTGTCCTCGGGATGTCCAGGTGCCATCTTGGCACAACTACTGATATCATTAGCGTGGACTTTCTAGCAGACCTTTGCTTGCCAAGTTCTGCAGTTAGGGCCTGGCCCTGGCTCACAGCCCAGCTTTGCTTAGCAATGCCTGGATGTACCTTGGTTCAGGCTTCAGGCCTCATGCTAGGCCTCAGGCCTCATGCTAGGCCTCTGATACAAGAGTTTATGTTTCAGGGCCACATCTAAACTACAATTTACACTAACACAGATTCTTTTTGGCTTGATTTTGGATTTAAAACTACATCTGAAAAACTTTTACTTCAAAGGGATACAATTGTTTTTACCAGAAGTACTTATATGCTTTTTACCTTTAACGCCTGCTTTTATTCACATAGCAATTTGAAACACCACGATTGTAGTGTTTTAGAGTTTGATCGGATTTTAATTAAGTAGCATAGTATATTTGCATTTTTTGGAAAAGGCTGATTTTTAAAAAAATGGCTGCAAAGAAACCAAATTTTTTTTTTTAGCATTTTTACAAAATTTAACAGCTTATTTTTTTTCAGCAACTACAGAGTTAACTTTTTACTATTTTTTTTAAACCACTTGATTGTTTTTGAACTACACTTTTTAAAGTATTGTCCTGGGGATTTGAAATTCCCATGCTTATACTTACCTACTTTTTCTTTTTTTTACCATTCCCTTAAAGTTTTTAACCTGTTTTTTAATTTTCTTATTTGCTGCTTGCCTGGGCCTGATTTTTCTTTTTTTGCTGAACCGTTTCTTTTTGTGGACACTACCTTGTTTTACTATCAATTTAACAAGGAGGCTGACTTTTTAACTAGCCCCTAGCACTTCTATGTTTTTTGGGGGTTTTTTACACATTTTTACTTATAAGGGCTACCTGAATTTTTTCTTCTCAGTCTTGCCACCTGGGCAGAACACCTGGCCAATTGGCGTTTAACTATTTAATTTTTTTTCATGGCAAACACACTCCTGTTATGATGTATGCTGAGCCCTCACACCACCTACCCCTGGAGCCCCACCCTGAACTGTCCCTGCAGATTTTAAAAGGCCTTCTTACCTTTGAATTGGCGTGTTGGGGGTCGAAGGGGAATGGGCCGCAGCAGCTGAAGCTGTCTCAGCCGGGTGCTACCATCCAAGTTACGGCACCAAATTGTGGAAATAAAACTAAGTTTTTACTTTTAGGTTGGATAAAACAAGTTAGAGAAACCTTTATTTCAAGCAATGGCAGGGGAAGAACACAGCTGGCAGAGAGCATCTCTGCCTCAGTTTCTTAACGTACAAGCAGTGTTATACAAGTATTTATACCCTTTAATGACATATACAAATTAATAACAATTTACTTTATATTTATATTATGTCCTACCCATTTTGGTAATTTTACATTTTTGTTTTTGAATATCCTTCTTTGTAAGGTTAGATCACACTAACTTTATTCTGTGTTTTCCTTTTCCTGTAGAGAGACGGTCTGCTTTTCCAAGTTTTGCATTATGAGAAAGAGAGTTAGGCTTACTGTGCTGTGTCTTGACATGATTTATAGGCCTAAAATTAAATCCTTTAATCCTTGTTTCCACAGTGGATTTATGGTCCCACCCAACAAGTATGGTCACTTGAACTTCTTCATGGTATCTATCATTCTCTCTGTGACACTGCGCCCCACATTCTTCACACTGATATTATGGTGATATAATTATGATGCATTTTGTACCAGATAAGTCATGTTAGGTGTCATTGGAAAAGTTCTAATTTGCTGACTATGATTATCCTATTTGTGTGTGTTTACATTTTTTGTATCTGAAGTTATAAATGTTGACTATGTAACTGAACTTCAATTGTTGTTACACCTGGGTAACACCCACTCAGCAAGATGCTTTTAGTATAGATTGCTGGATGGGAAGGGACTATTCAGGGCAATGAGTAATTTGGGAAACAATAGAACAAGCCAGAACAAGAAGCAATGGTCTCAAGTTGAAGTGGTGGAGGTCTAATTTGGATATTAGGAAACATTATTTCACTTGGAGGGTGGTAAAGCACTGGAATGGGTTCTCTAGGGAGGTGATGGACTCTCTATCCTTAATCAGGGAGGTAGCCGTGTTAGTCTGGAATAGCAGAGGTAACAAAGTCCTGTGGCACCTTAAAGACTAACTATAAAGTTTTGTTGCATGAGCTTTCGTGGGCTAATACCCACTTTGTCGGATGCAGGCAGTGGAAGTGTTCAGAGGCAGGTATAGAAAAGCAGGCAAGAACCAGGTGGGAGGTGAAAAGGTTAGTCCAATTAAGCTGAACCAGCTTGTTATCTCCGATCAGGGAGTGTGGATTATTCTTCTAGCATTTGAATGGGGTGTGTGAACATGGAGAGAGGAGAAACAATGTCTGTAATTAGCCAGCCATTGTAGATCTTTGTTCAATCCGAGATTGTGTGTGTTGAATTTGCAAATGAATTGAAGTTCTGCAGTTTCCCTTTGCAGTCTGGACTTGAAGTTTTTTTGCTGCAGTATGGTGACTTTTAAATCTGCAATTGTGTGTGCAGGGAGATTGAAGTGTTCCCCTACAGGTTTTTGTATATTGCCATTCCTAATATCTGATTTGTGTGCATTTATCCTTTTTCGTAGGGACTGTCCAGTTTGGCCGATGTACATAGCAGAGGGACACTGGTGGCATATAATGGCATATGTTACATTGGTTGATGTGCAGGTGAATGAACCAGTGATGGTGTGGTTGATCTGGTTAGGTCCTGTGATGGTGTTGCTGGTGTAGATATGTGGCCTGGTGTAGAATTCAAATGCTAGAAGAATAATCCACACTCCCTGATCGGAGATAACAAGCTGGTTCAGCTTAATTGGACTAACCTTTTCACCTCCCACCTGGTTCTTGCCTGCTTTTCTATACCTGCCTCTGAACACTTCCACTGCCTGCATCCGACAAAGTGGGTATTAGCCCACGAAAGCTCATGCTCTCTATCCTTAGAGGTTTTTAAGGCTCAGCTTGACAAAGTCCTGGCTGGGATGACTTCATTTTTGTTGGTCCTGCATTGAGCAGGGGATTGGCCTAGATGACCTCCTGAGGTCTCTTCCAACCCTAATATTCTATAATTATATGATTCTAATAAGCCTTAGGAGAAACGTATCTCCCACCAGATGAGCCTTCCTGAGAACACTCCAGTCGGCCTATGGATAATGGCTTCTATCACTCTACAGGGACATGTGGCCACCCTCTGTGTCACTGAACTCCATCTTGGGACATCTGTAAATTTCAACAAACTGGCCTGGGAACCAAGTTTTGAAACAGAAGATTCACACCATTTCCTGAAGCTCTCTAATAGCAGGAGTGGCTTCTCTTTGTTGATCACTCCCAAAACTAGAAGATTCCTGGAATCCATATGCCATGGTGAGAATTTGTTATTACATATCCTATCTTGTTATCATCTTAGCTTTCGTTTGTGTTTTTGTGTATTAGCTAGGTAATATGCTTTAATCGGTTTGCTATCACCTACAATCACTGAAAATCTTTCCTTTGTAGTTAATAAACTTGTTTTTGTTTTATGTAAACTAATGAGTTGGAATGAAGCAATTGGGAAAATCATATCTGGAGGGTAAAGGCTGTTGTATATTCCTTTCCACATTTAGGGAGGGACGAATTTTATGAGTTTACGCTGTACAGTTCTCAGTGTAGGGTAATACGGTAACATTCAGGGTTTATACTCCAGCAGGGGATGAATCTGGGAAGCTGGTGGTGAATTTGGCTGCAGCCTCTCTATTGTTGGTTCACGTGCAGTGGCTGGTGAGAGCCTGCATGTAACTGCAGCTGGGTGTGTCCCTGCCTGTGTGTATGCTGGTGTCAGTGTAACATGGGGAGCAGGTCTGTAGCTTGTCACAGTGTGAGAGGGAACACAGGCTGGTGATTCAGAGGCTCAAGGAAACTCCAGTTGCAGGTGGCACCCAAGATGAACCCGTCACACTGTCAACAAATCCGCTCCAGTCCTAGCTGGCACTCGAGCTCTCACTGACTATCTCTTTTACTGTTACTTACAGAAAACTGAATGGAAGATCTAAGTGATGGTACAACATGCCAGCTGACAATCACACTGTTTTTGACTTTGTAACTTTCATCCTGACCGGCATCCCAGGTTATGAGGAGTCTCACGTCTGGATCGCCATCCCCTTCTCTCTGATGTATGTTGTGACACTTTTGGGGAACTCTCTCCTACTATTCATCATAGTAACAGAACAAAGCCTCCATGAGCCCATGTATCTTTTTCTGTCCATGCTGGCCACTGCTGATCTGCTGTTTTCTACCACTACGGTGCCCAAAATACTGGCTCTGTTCTGGTTTAGAGCGAGGGAAATTTCTTTTGCTGCCTGCCTGACCCAGATGTTCTTCATCCATGTCAATTTTCTTGCTGATTCTGCCATCCTGCTGGCCATGGCATTTGACCGGTATGTTGCCATCTGCGACCCTCTGAGATACACCACCGTGCTGACCAATTCTGTGATTGGGAAGATGGGGCTGGCGGTTGTCACAAGGAGTTTCTGTATCATTTTACCTTATGTCTTTATCGTGAAGCAGCTGAATTTCTGCAAAACCAACCTCGTGCCTTACACGTTTTGTGACTACTTGAGTATAACCCGGCTGGCCTGCGACGACGTCACAGTCTACATCTGGTATGGCGTAGCCATGCCTAATTTAGCAAGTGGCTTGGATGCTGTGCTCATTGTTGTATCTTATGGGTTCATCCTCAGGGCCGTCTTCCGGCTCCCATCCACGGAAGCCCGGCTGAAGGCTCTTCGAACCTGCAGTTCCCATGTCTGTGTCATACTGATGTTCTACACGCCATCCATTTTCAATTATTTTCTATATCAATTTATGGACATGATCCCAGGTTATTTTATCAATCTAATGGCCATCCTCTACATTATCATTCCCCCCATGTTACACCCCATTGTTTATGCAGTGACAACAAAAGAGATCCTGAAACGGGTGATCAATGTGTTTTATCCATGCTGCAGGAAAAGCTCCCTACTAAGCTAAAGCAGGCAACAGAAAATGCCTTGGGAGTGAGAAATTAAAGCCACCTTTTCATTTGATCTCCATGCTCTATGCTTTTGCAGGGGACTGAGGTGAGGCAGACTGGTTTGTATTTTCCCAGGTTCTCTTTCTTCCCTTTTTAGATTATGGGCACTATGTTTGCCTTTTTCCAGTCATCCGGAACCTCCCCGATCTCCGCCAATGTTCAATGATCTCGTCCAATCAGTCGATGCCCTCAGCACCCTCGGGTGCATTAAAACTGGACCCATGAACTTTTGCATGACAAGCTTTTCTATATAACCCTTCACCTGTTCTTTCACCACTGAGGGCTCCTCACCTCCTACCCCTACTGTGTTCCCCAGTGCAGCGGTCTGGGAGCTGCCCCTGTCTGTAGGACCAAGGCAATACAAACCATTGAGTAGTTCAGCTTCTCCCACATCATCTGTCACTATGTTCCCTTCCCCATTCTGTAAGAATCACCCTGACCATCGTGGGTAATAGCCATGGATGGATCGATTCTCCATGCAGTTATCTATTTCTTATTCGATCCCAGTTATATGTGTCTAGTTCTTTTTTTGAATGCAGTTGTAGTTTTGTCCATCACTACATTCCCCTGGCAATGAGTTCCACCAGTTACATCTGTGTTGCACCAAAAACCGCGTCCTCTTGTTTGTAGTCAATCAGCTGCCCATTAATATCATCAGGTAACCCCTGGTTTTTGTATATTGTGAGAAAGTTAATAACACTCCTCTTTTCTAACTTGACCAGCCCAAGTGTTTTTACTCCTGGTGAGAACCCCCAGGGTGAGGGAGGAGTTTGTGGATAAGCCAGAGGGCCCGGCACCCCGACTCCGCAGTCAGTCATGACTCTCAGCCAGTGTGTAAAACAGAAGGTTTATTTCTTGAAGGAACAGACTGTAGAACAATACTGGTCAGCACAAATAACAGTGACTTTCAGTAAATCCATCTTGGGGGGACCCCGGTCCAGACACCCTGAACTCCCCTCTCTCCAAGTCCCCTAGAACAGACTTCCCAGCTTCCAGGTGCCCGTCCTCTGACACACCCATTGCTCCTCCTCCTCATCTTTGTCTCCAAATTCTCTGACACAACCTCTCGCTGACAGAAGCCATCAGCGCAGCCCACCTGAGCCAGAAGGCTGAGGGGACAGTACCCAGTGATAATCCTAGACGTGTAGGGCTGGAAGGGACCTCACCGGGTCAGGTAGTCCAGCCCCCTACACTCAACGTTTTCCAATGGGTTTTGATTTGGCTTCAGGGGCACTGGAACAAGGGGGGCTTAGGGCCATGGCCCCATCACTTTGAAATGTTAGAGGGCTAAGCCTCTCCATGTTTACTAGCCAGAAGGACAACTGACTGGGTGAGGGCATGGAGAGGAGTGAGTGGGAGGTGGAGGCTCAGGGAGAAGGGGTGGGGCCTCAGTGGAAGGGGTGGTGCAGGGTGGGGGTTTGGGGGATAGAGGTGTGCTGGGGCCTCTGGGCAGGGGTAGTGCAGGGCAGGGCCCCAGGGGTGGGTGGTGTGAGGGCGGGGGCTCAGGGGAAGTTGTGGTGGGAGTGTGGGTTTGGGGAGAAGAGGATGGGGCCTTGGGAGAGGGGCGATACAGGTGGGAAGGATTGGTGGGCGGGGGTAAGTTGGGGGCTGAGGGAAAGAGGCAGTGCGGGGTGGGGGGGGGTGGCTACATTTCAGGAACTGGTGCCCACCCCAGACACTTGTACGGAGCTTCTGCACCAGTGGCCTGCACCAGCAGCTTCAGAAGATGCTGTGAGAATCTCTCAGAGAGAGAAATTTTGGATAATCTTCCCCTCAGACCCTGCTTCCATCCTCATCTCTAACAGAGGCACATAGGGCAGGGTTCTTCAGGCCTGAGACAGGGACTCAGAGTGTCCTAGCCAAACACCAGGTGGAACAGATAGTTTGGAGTGAGTAGTTCACATCTATTCGAAGGGACCATTCAAAGCGAAGAGGGCGAATAAAAGTTGCCCCAGTAAACGATATTCCCGCTCCATCTTTGTCTCTCTAATTTCCGCCGACTGATGGAACTCCAAGGACACGACACACACACACACACACACATAGTGGTTTTCAGGATGGTGGACTATGGGAGACTAAAAGCAGTGTGTAGAGGAATGACTGGGATGGGTCTCAGGGTTCCAGGGCTGCGAGTCATCTGTTACCCCCTGACTCAGTGAGCGGGGATTCTCCTCTTGGCTAGACCAACCTCTCTTCACATTTCATAGAAACAATAGGTCGACCCCCACTTCTGAACCCCTGTGAATTCAAACCCTGTGATATCCTGCCCTGATACTGGCTACTCACAGAAATCCAGATTCTCTGCCCAAAGGGAGCAGTGTATCCCAGTTTACCAGTATGACGGGATCCCCGGGGTGCAGCCTGGGACTGTGGGACCCTTGTGGCACCTGAACTCTGCAGCCTGGGCTGTCTCTCGCAATGCCTGGCTAGTGACCAGCAGCAAATCCCTCCAGGTGCTGTTATCACTCAGCACAACCACATATGGAGCGCCCACACCAGGCGAGATTGTATGAATGCTCCCAGAGACACTCATGAATCACACAGAGAAAGGTACCATGCAAATCCTCCCAGCTCCCAGCCTTCTACCTCAGGAATATCCCGTCTTGCACTGCTCGGGATGAGCAGGGCACATTTATTAATTGGTTCCCCACTTCATCAATGGAAAGTGAATATGCACCAATTTTGCAGAACCTTAGCAGATTTACCATACACTTCAGGCAAACTCACTGGGAAAGACAAACAGTAAAAGAAGTTTATTGATGGAAAAAGATAGATTTTAAATGATTATAAGTGAGAGGAAAAATTCAGAGCTAGTTACTGAAATAATATAAAATATAAGCACACAGTATAAACCCTATTAGACTGGGCAACACTGAGATTAAGCAATTTTTCTTACCCTCCTGGATATTGCAGTCACAGTACACAGATTTCACCCTTGAAAACTGTGCCAATCCCCTCTGTTGGAGTAGTCAGTCTTCTGAGTCCCTTTGTTGCTTGCAGCATAGGTGGGTGCAGGAGAGAGGCCCAGCATGGTGCCCCTGTGTTCTGTTTTATACCCTCAGTCCCATGTGCTCGGAGAACACACATCCAGGCATGTCTGTGGGCACTGCTGTGTCTCCAGGCAAGGTTGATCAATTCCCCTGGTATGGTCCCATGTGGGTGAGTCATTGAACTGTAGCTCTCTTGATGGACAATGGCTGTGGATGGATTGATTGGCACCTCGCCCAGGCGTTGGTTACTTTCCTTGCTGTTGTCTCTGGGAGCGGATATCTGGCTGATTCCCCGACTTACAGCATGTTTTAGTGCCAACCAAACAACACTATTCTCATCACTTCATATACACTAAAAATATATATATATTTAGAGAGAATAGTGATTTTCAGCTGCTCATAACCTTTTCCCTGACACCTCAGAGGACATGCTTTATGTGTGAGATCACAATGATATACAGATGAGGGATATGGGAGTTACAAGACGCTTATAGTATGTCACAATAAGTTTTGTAGTAAGTCACCATTCCTTTATTACACATGGAGTGTCACAATCAGAAGGATAAGGGGAGCATAAAATGCCACTGTACAGCTCTACTGAATTACTTTACCTGTAAGGGGTTAAGAAGCTCAAATAACATGGTTGGCATCTGACTAAATGAACCATTCCAAAAAGAAGATTTTCAATGCTGGGGTAGGGGTTGTTTGTGCTCTCTTTGTTTGTTCCCTCTCTGGGTGAGGAGCGAAGCCAAGCAGGGACAACATCTCCTGAAAACATACCTGGAATAATCCAACTAAGAGTTACAGAAATTGTAAGGGAGGCAAGGAAACACGTTAGATTATCTTTTGTTTTAGATTGTGAATTTTCCCTACACTAAAAGGTAGTTTTATTCCAGGTTTGTAAATGTGAAGCTGAGTCCAGAGGGGAGTCCTCTGTGTTTAAAATCTTTTTATTTTCCTGTAAAGTGACCTTCCATCCTGATTTTGTAGGTGTGATTCTTTTACTTCTTTTTCTTTATTAAAAAGTTCTTCTGAATTATTTTAGAGTCTTAAAGATAAAGGGTCTGGTCTGTACTTACATTAAAGGCAATTGGTTGGTGTATTCTTCTCAAGCCTCCCCAAGAGATGAGGTGAAGGAGTTTGGGGGATATTTTGGGGTAACAGGGATTCCAAATGACCCGTCCCTGAATTTTTGCTTAAATCACTTGGTGGTGGCAGCAATACCGTCCAAGGATAAGGAAAGGAATTTGTACCTTGGAGAAGTTTTTAACCAAATCTAGTAGAAATAAGCTTGAGCTCATGCGGGTCCCCACATCTGTACCCCAGTGTTCAGAGTAGAGAGGGAACCCTGACATGGCGCTTGTGAGCACTAATAATAAATAAAAAGTCAGGTTAGTCAAGAACAAAGGAGAGTTAACTAGAAAAAAGAGAGAAGTGGAAACAAATGGTTACAATATAAATTAATGAAATGAGAACGTAGGTTATAGGTCCCCTTCATAGAATCATAGAAGATTAGGATTGGAAGAGACTTCAGGAGCTATCTAGTCCAACCCCATGCTGAAAGCAGGACTAACCCCAACTAAATCATCCCAGCCAGGGTTTTGTCAAGCCTGACCTTTAAAACCTCTAAGAAGGAGATTCCACCACCTCCTTAGAGAACCCATTCCAGTGCTTCACCACCCTCCTAATGAATTAGTGTTTCTTAATATCCAGCCTAAACCTCCCTCTCTACAAATAGAGACCGTTACTCCTTCTTCCGTCATCTGCCACCACTGAGAATAGCTGAACTCCATCCTCTTTGGAACCCCCCCTTCACGTAGCTGAAGGCTGGATCAAATCTCTCCTGATTCTTCTGCAGATTAAATAACCCCAGATCTCTCGTAAATCATATGCCTCAACCTCCTAATCATTTTCATTGCCCTTGCCCTTCGCCTTCTCTCCAATTTGTCCACATCCCTTCTGTTGGGGAGGTGGCGATGGACCAATACCGGACGCAGGACTCCAGGTGTGGCTTCACCAGGGCCCAAATAGAGGGGAATGATCATGTCCCTCGATCTGCTGGGGATGCTCCTACTAATGCAGCCCTAAATGTCGTTGGCCTTCTTGGCAACGAGGGCACACTGTTGACTCATATCCAGATTCTCATCCACCGTCATCCCCAGGTCCTTTTCTGCAGAACTGCTGCTTGGACAGTCGGTCCCCAACCTCTAGTGGTTCATTGGATTCTTCCATCCTAAGTGCAGGACTCTGCATTTGTTCTTTCATAGCTAATAAAGTAGGTTCCCTCCTTCCCCAAGTTTAACCTGTTCCAGAGCTGGTTGGATTCACAAGAACCAGCATTCAATTTTTCATGAGAACTTCCCTGCAACACAGGATGGCTCGCCAGTGAAAGGATCTAGAGGCCCTCTCTCCACTCTGTGTTCTCCTGACAGCGTCTTTTGTCTTTGTTCATAGGCAGGGCAACCGCCATCTGTTATAATGTCCCTTCATTTATCTCTAAGTGGTGTTGATAGTTCACAGTTGTCTCTGATGGTTTTCTTCTGATAATCATGAGAGAGAGAAGGCTGGATAATTGATCCTGGCATGACATCCTTGGCTAACCAGGGTGGGGTGACAACACCCTCTTGGAATGGCCATCACCAACGCACACTGCCCTGGTAACTGACTTCTACACCAAGTCTATAAATCACACTGTCAATATCAATATGTTATTCCTTAACTATTACCTGGACAGGCCTTTTGCAATGGTTATGAAGCTTGACAAGTTATGAGCTTTCTGCACACACCTTACATGCTACTCTTAATGGGCAAATATTCCCAAAGACGTGTGTGAGGTGTGGTAAGTTTGTCAGGACCGAGATGAGAGCTGTTTGCAAAGAACAGGGAAGTCTTTGCCAGGTGTTCCGTGTCACAACAACTTTTGTAGATGTAAGGAGAGAGAGAACTGGCCCAGCCATCTGGTGGTGAGCGATGGGAAAGGACTTTTGGGCTAATTTCATTTGCATGGGCTCCCCCACCCCGCCTAGCATGATGGGACTGTTGCCCAAATGGTCGATTTGGCTGCTGTGGGATCCCCAGTCTCTTTGTTACTGGGGCAGGATGAATAAATGTTATCCTGGTTATGTGATTCAAGAACAGTAGAACTGTGCCTAACATGTTATGACTCACCCTCAGCTACTTAGCACTTGCTAGGCAAGGGACATGGGTTCCAAAGCCCAGGGAATAGGGGGAAATTGGGGATAGGGTGTTTATAAATTTGTTAGATGGGTCACCACTGAGTGCACTGTGTCTTTCCTCTCCACTGTGGGATATCTGAGCTATTGTTGGAGTCCATTAGGGCTTTAATTTCAGGTTGCTAAGCTGAATTCACTGTGGGCCCAGTGGTGCACCTGAACTAAGGTTCCCCTACTATAAGCTGAAATCATGGGGCACTGGTTAAGTAGGGTGTCACGGTACTGAAATAGTTTGGTACCGTGTAGATCAATGGGTGCACAAAATATTATGTGAAGGGGGTCATAACAGGTGTCTTATGTATGTATCTATTCCATATGTGTGTATCTATTCCATGTGTGTGTATCTATTTTGTAACTAAAGTTAAAAGTGCCTGTACTTCAAGATTAGGCTTGGCTCCTGTAAAGGCTCAGACATGCTGGGGCTACCTGATGGCCCATTAAGGGACATCAACCACACAATGGACTTTGTATATGCCTGTCCACACCCGAGCTGCTCTAGGAATGTCATCTGCCCGGTCAGAAACTGAATCCTGGAAAGTCTGGTGATTGGACCTTGTGACTGTGAGCCTCCATCTTGCGACCGGACTCTGCAAAAGAAGGAGGAGGGTCTTGGCCCAGAAGAGAGAGTCTATAAAAGCTAGAAGAAGCGTCCTCCATTTTGTCTTTTACCTCCAGACTTCAGCCTGCCTTGTTTCCAGCTTTGGATGGAACTTTGCTACTCTGGGAACTCTGGACTAAGGTGCTGACCCACCCCTAAATGGGGTGCATCCAAAGACTTTAATTTGAACCTGCAGTTATTCTACCTTTGCTGCAAGCCTGAGCTAAGAGATGTGCCATTACTGCGTGTAATTGATTTCTTTTAACCATTCTTAACCCTCACCTATACCTTTTTCCTTTTATAATAAACCTTTAGATTTTAGATTCTAAAGGATTGGCTACAGCGTGATCTGTGGTAAGATCTGATTTGTATGTTGACCTGGGTCTGGGGCCTGATTCCTTGGAATTGGGGAGAACCGTTTTCTTTATTTGGGGGATTGGTTTTCATAACCATTGGTCCCCAGGACAGGTGGCTGCTGGTGGTGATACTGGGAATCTGGAGTGTCTAAGGGAATTGCTTGTGTGACTTGTGGTTAGCCAGTGGGGCGAGACCAAAGTCTTTTCTGTTGGGCTGGTTTGGTTTGCCTTAGTGTGAAGAAACCCCAGCTTTGGGCTGTAGATGCCCTTTTGGAAGCAATCTGTCCTGATCTGACACTCACAGTTAGATCCCACCAGGAACAGCACCGTCACATAGGGTGGGCCTGAAGATATATTGCTGAGCAGCCGGTGGAGTGGAACAGTTGGCAGAGCAGTTTGTGGAGCGGCTGGTGAAGTGGAAGAGCTGGCAGAGCAGAACAGTTGATGGAGTGGCTAGTGGAGTAGAACAGTTTGCAGAGCTGCTGGCGGAGCAGAGCAGTTCATGGGACGGCTGGCGGAGCACCTCATGGTGAGGGCTTCAGCAGAACCCCACGGAGAGGCAGATCAATCAGCCTTTGACCAATAGGGTTCCCCTGCCCATTTCCACCAGGCTGGGAGATAAAACTCTACAGATGAACTCTGCACTGACCAGGGAAGAGACTTTTGGGACTTTGGGGGTCTCAAGAAACAAAAGGAAAGGACACAGCCCGGTGGTGTTTCCCCAAAATAATCCACATTGTTTCTCTGTTATTAAAAGGCTTTTGGTACCCTCAGACTCTGTGCTTGTGAGAGGGGAAGTAGCCCCTCTTTGAGGTGCCCAGAAGGGTGGTATGTGGTTGACCCAGGTCACTGGGTGGGGGCTCGAGAATGTTTTGAATTGTGTTATTGGAACGGAACCCCTGGATACTGAACCCGGCACTTGTTGCTGCCAACTCTGTCGGGCAGAAGGGTTACATGTACAATGTACAAAAGGAGAAATGATCTGATCAAACAAGTGAGAGGAGGAAAAGGTTAATTCTCTGCTGCTCTTTACCACCTGATCCAGGTCCCTGGGGCTCTGCTGGCTCTGAGTCTCCACTGGGATTCCCAGGGCAGCAGTATAAATATCCCTGTAGCTCAGCCCCGGTCAGTGCAGTTTCCCTGCCTCCTGCAGCTCCCCGACTGGGTCCCAGGCAGAGATTCCTCCTCCCCAGCTGGGGCTGGAGCCTGGTGAGTGGTTTGCATGGAAGGAATCTGTGAAGGGGTGAATGGAAACACGCGAACCACAGGAAATATTTGAGCT
This sequence comes from Sternotherus odoratus, assembly GCA_032164245.1. Classification (NCBI taxonomy): domain Eukaryota; kingdom Metazoa; phylum Chordata; order Testudines; family Kinosternidae; genus Sternotherus; species Sternotherus odoratus. Next base: position 300,730,099 of record JAVMKO010000001.1, read on the forward strand.
GGAGGGGATAGAATGGTGGGGGGGGGGGAGGACCTCTGACTGCAGGGGCAGGATTGGAGCCGGGCACTGAGATAAGGCTCCTGTGACTGCGCTGAGGGTCAGGGTTAGGAAGAGGGGCCGGGTTCCCCTGATCCCCTCCCACGGACGTCACTGGGGGTCTTGCTGTTGAACTCAGGGGGCTCTGGACTGGGCCATTCCTGGTTATGTGACTGTGCAGAGTAAACCTCATTGGAAACCTACTCAGGCCCTGTAATATTCTGCACCCCAAATCCCGAACCCTTCACTCAGGCAACACTTCCATTAACCCCACAAGTACCCCAGGGCTGGGTCTGTCCCAGTTGCAGAAATTAGCTGGTTTTAAGGAGCAGAGCTGTAAACATCCAAACTGCATAACCCAGGAGCAACTGATTATAGAGGCTACTTTGACACTGATTGTGACGGGTTCCCTCCATGGTGCCATCTGGATCTGGGGTACCACTGAGAACACTGACCCACCAACCTGGGCTCCCACTCACCCTGTACAGCTGTGACGAGCTGCAAATCCCCCCAGCCTGCACGGTCACCAACATTCACACAGGTAGACACACACCCAGCTGCCACTACACACAGGCTCTCGAAGCACCAGCCCTCCAGCCTGGGACCCCAGCGCAGAACCATCCTGCCTGGTCCAATCTGGCCGGGATGTGTGTTTAACACCCGTCCGCCTCTCCCGCAATGTGCAGAGGACCATGAACACTTGGGGTAACCAAGCCGAAGTTTTTCCCAATCACTCCCATTGAAGGTCACTGGTTTAGATTAGAACAAAAGTTTATTAACTACCAAAGATAGATTTTAAGATTTATATTAAGCTTAGGTTGCAGTTTTGTTTTGTTTACTAGGTAATCTGCTTTGATCTGTTTGCTATAACTTATAATTACTTAACATTTATCTTTGGTAGTTAAGAGAATTGTTTTTGCTTTATCTAAAGTAGTGAATTGGAGTGAAGTGCATGAGAAAATCAGAGCTGCAGGGCACACGCTGTTGTATATTCCTCTTCAAATTCAGGGAGGGGCGAATTCTATGAGTTTACGCTGTACAGTTCTCTGTGCAGGGTGAGATGGTAACATTTCAGGTTTATACTCCAGTGGGGGTATGAATCTGGGAAGCTGGTGGTTAGTTTGTCTGCAGCCTCTCTAGGGTTGATTCACATGCAGTGGCTTGTGAGAGCCTGCATGTAACTGGAGCTGGGTGTGTCCCTGCTGGTGTGATTGCTGGTGTTAGTGTAAGATGGGGAGCAGGTCTGCAGCTCATCACAGCCGCACAGTGTGAGAGTGAACACAGGCTGGTGATTCAGAGGCTCAAGGAAACTCCAGTTGCAGGTGGCACCCAAGATGAACCCTTCACACTGTCAACAAATGCGCTCCAGTCCTAGCTGGCACTCGAGCTCTCACTGACTGTCTCTTTTACTGTTACTTACAGGAAATGGAATAGAAGATCTAAGTGATGGTACAACATGCCAGCTGACAATCACACTCTTTTTGACCCTGTAACCTACATCCTGACCGGCATCCCAGGTACGGAGGAGTCTCACATCTGGATCGCCATCCCCTTCTGTCTGATATACATTGCAACGCTTTTGGGGAACTCTCTCCTACTATTCATCATAGTAACAGAACAAAGCCTCCATGAGCCCATGTATCTATTCGTGTCCATGCTGGCCACTGCTGATCTGCTGTTATCTACCACTACGGTGCCCAAGATGCTGGCTCTGTTCTGGTTTAGAGCGGGGGAAATTTCTTTTGCTGCCTGCCTGACCCAGATGTTCTTCATCCATGTCAGTTTTCTTGCCGAGTCGGCCATCCTGCTGGCCATGGCGTTTGATCGTTACGTTGCCATCTGCGACCCCCTGAGATACACCACCGTGCTGACCAAATCTGTGATTGGGAAGATGGGGCTGGCAGTTGTCACAAGAAGTTTCTGTTTCATTTTCCCCTTAATCTTTCTTGTTAAGCAGCTGAAGTTCTGCAGAACCAATCTCCTGCCTCACACCTATTGTGAGCACATGGGCATAGCCCGGCTGGCCTGCGACAATATCACAGTCAACATCTGGTATGGCGTAGCCATGGCTATTTTAGCAATCGGCTTGGATGCTGTGCTCATTGCTGTATCTTATGGGTTGATTCTCAGGGCCGTCTTCCGGCTCTCATCCAAGGACGCCCGGCTCAAGGCTCTCCGCACCTGCGGCTCCCACTTCTGTGTCATTCTGATGTTCTACACACCGGCCTTTTTCTCCTTTTTTGCACACCGATATGGGCACAACTTCCCAGGTTATGTTCTCATCCTATTGGCCAACCTCTACGTGCTCATTCCCCCCATGTTAAACCCCATCGTGTATGGGGTGACAACAAAAGAGATCCTGAAACGGGTGATCAACATGTTTTATCAATGCTGGAGCAGAAGCTTCTTGCTGAGCTAATGGAGGCAACAGAAAATGTTTTGGGAGTTGGAAATTAAACCAGGTTTCCATTTGAACTATAGGGATGTATTAACCAGGTCCTTACACTGTGTAAGCTCGAAAGCTGTTCTCTCTCATGAACAGAATTTCTCTGGGTGTTAAACACACATCCTGGCCAGATTGGACCAGGCAGGAGGGTTCTGCGCTGGGGTCCTAGGCTGGAGGGCTGGTGCTTCGAGAGCCTGTGTGTAGTGGCAGCTGGGTGTGTGTCTACCTGTGTGAATGCTGGTGACCGTGCAGGCTGGAGGGCTTTGCAGCTTGTCACAGCTGTACAGGGTGAGAGGGAGCCCAGGCTGGTGGGTCAGTGAGCTCAGTGGTACCCCAGAACCAGATGGCACCCTGGGGGGAACCCATCTCTTCACCTTTACTCTCTAATATCCTGGGACCAACATGGCTACAACTACACCGCTCACTTCCACAAAAGGCAGCCAGACTGAATGAGCCTCTGTTCTAAGATGAAGGGAAATAAGAAATCAACAAAGCACAAAGTAAAGTCAGCCTGTGAGAGAGCACGGTGTGTGCATCTCCTCTGTGACAAGCTGTGCCTGAGTTAGACTCCTAATGGCAACTGAAAGCAGCAGCCAAGGGGCCATGTTGTGGGCCAGTGGGAAGTGCACCAAGCTGCACATTGAGAGGCAGGTTCTATTCTTGGTTCTGCCACCAACCTGCTGTGCCACCTTGGCAGAGTTTCTTTTCTCCTCATTGCCAAAGTGAGCACAGTTTGGGGCCAGCATGGAAGTCAAGAGCAAGTCTCCTCAATGAGGCAGCACAGGGATTGCATGGCCCTCCTCCGCACAGCCCATAAACTGAGCAGGGGTGGCTTTGACTGGGTCATCATGGGCCTCCTTGACCTGGAGATCCATCCCAACAGGACCTGGCTAGGGCAGCACAGACCCCCAAACCCACCCCTCAGAAAACATGGTGATTCAGAATTTAAGGTACCACAATCTGTCCTCCTGTGTAACACAGGCCATAGGATTTCACCCAGTCACATCTGTATTCAGCCCAGTAACTTCTGTTTGGCTAAGGCACCCTGCACAAAAATACGAAAACTCCTAAATCCTTCTCAGGTGTCATGTTACTGAAATTATTTGGACTCATATAAATCATTGGTGCAACCAAGGTGCTGTAGGGGCACCAAATCTTATGCGAAGGGGGTCCTATAAGGTGTCTATGACCAGGTTATGGATTGCTGATTATGACTATGCCATTGGGATGTGTGTATCCTTTTTGTAGTTGAAGTTATGAATATTGGCTCTGGACTGTCTGTCTTTCCAACTATGCTGTTGGGGATATTCCAGAACCCTGGGCGTCAGCTTTGCTTACCATGCTTGATGGCCCATTAAGGAGTATTGGCTATTCAATGGACCCTTTGGGAGCTTGGGATGCTCCAATCCACAAGAAAAGTCTAACAGGGACATGCAAGGTAGATGGTCAGCAATGGCTACCACCTGTGAATTCTGAGTCATACATGGTCATATGATCTGCCCATGTGACTCCAGAACTCAATGGGGCTAAACTTTTCATAGCAGGAACAAAGAAATTTCTTGCACCTGGGGCAAACTATAAAAACCTGCTGCAGCCTGCACGTCTGGTCTTCAGTCTCCAGTCTCCAGCCTTGCTCCTAACTCTGGATGGGACTTTGCTACCAATGGAAGCTCTGGCCAAAGGACTGCATGACCCACCCATGCAGGGGATGCATTCCAGATACTTTGATTTGAACCTGCAGTTTATTCTACCACTGATGCAAGCCTGATACAAGAGATTTTCCATCACAGCATGTAATTGATTTCTTTTAACCATTCCTAACCCTCACCTATCTCTTTTTCCTTGTATAATAAACCTTTACATTGTAGATTCTATAGGATTAGCATAGGTGTGATTTGTGGGTAAGATCCGATTCGTTTATTGACCTGGGTCTGGGGCCTGATTCTTTGGAATTGGGGAGAACCATTTTCTTTATTTGGGGGATTGGTTTTCATAACCATTGGTTGCCAGGACAGGTGGCTGCTGGTGGTGATACTGGGAAGCTTGAGTGTCTAAGGGAATTGCTTGTGTGACTTGTGTTTAGCCAGTGGGGCGAAACCAAAGTCTTTTCTGTTTGGCTGGTTTGGTTTGCCTTAGAGGTGGAGAAGCCCCAACTTTGGGCTCTAGTTGCCCTTTTGGAAGCAATTTGTCCTGATTTAGCACTCTCAGTTGATCCCACCAGGAACAGCACCGTCACATCAGGTCACAGCTTTGCCAGCCTCAGTCCCCTATTCCATAGCCAAGGGCTGCGTCCCATGGAACTTGTGTTTGGCTCCCTCACAGCTCTTTTCACGTGGATGGGACCTGGTTACCCAGGCTGATCTTGCTCTCTTCCCTACACAGGTGGGTTTGTGGGGGTGGTTGGGCGGGAGAGAGATCGGGGTGCTGTGGGTGCAGTAGATGAGGGACTCATAAACTCATCGACTATAAGGTCAGAAGGGACCATTATGATCATCTTGTCTGACCTCCTGCACAACGCAGGCCACAGAACCTCACCCACCCACTCATGTAACAAACCCCTAACCTGTGTCTGGGCTATTGAAGTCCTCAACTCATGGTTTAAAGACGTCAAGGTGCAGAGAATCCTCCAGAAAGTGAATCCTGCCCCTCGCTGCAGAGGAAGGTGAAAAACCAGCTGGGGACTGCCCACTCTGCGCGTGCGGAGCCAGGGTGAGGAGTGGCGGCAGGGGAAGGTGTATATCTCAGGGAACTGCAAGTTCACAACCGCTTTAATTTCCCGCGTGTTTCCAGAAGCTTCTGGTTGGGGTTGTGGGTCCCCCTGGCTCTGGGATGAAAGAGGCAGGTGGAGAGTTTGTTACACACAAGTTTTAAGTTAAGTTTAAGGGTCTCCACGGCAGGGAGCTCCTGACCCTGGATGACATCCACACAGGCCGTTAATTTGGACTGAGGTTCAGGAGAGCTGCGTTCTAGCCCCAAGCTCTGCCACCGGCCTGCTGGAGAACCTTGAGCAACTCACCTCACCTCCCTGTGTCACAGTTTCCCCTTCTGTATAATGGGAATAATGAGACTGATGTCCTTTGGAGAGTGCTTTGAGATCCACGGATGAAACAGCTTAACATTATTATTATTGAAGATCATTTCCATTGGGTTCAAAGGCCTGTGCCAGGCACCTTCCAAACTGTGACGTGATCCATGCCCTGAGGAGCTTACAAACTAGGCCAGAACTTGCACCGAGGCAGAGGAGAATCTGACCCAGGTGTGACACAGTAGGAATACTGTGTGTGTGCCTCAGTTTCCCCCATGCATTTCTTAAGTGTCTGTATGAAGGAATAGGGGCTCATAGTGTTGCGAAGCAGAAAGACAGTGTAAGCAAGCAGGCAACACCCTGTCCCCTCCCCCACCTCTCTACCTCTGAACCTGTTGGAGAGATCAGCTAACCTGCCTGGGGAAGGAAAGACAGAGAAAGGAATGCAGGGGAGGGACGGATGAGGAGGTGGGAGTCTGGATCTCACTGGAAAGAGGAAGAGAGCTCAGGCAGGCTGCCTCGCTCTCTGGGCCCCCAAATGGATCCAGCTGAGGGCTCACGTTCTCTGTATGGTCAGTGTTAGACCAGGTACCTGTCTTCGAATAAACCTCTGTTTTACTGGCTGGCTGAGAGTCACGTTTGACTGTGGATTTGGGGTGCAGAATCCACGGGCTCCCCCCGGACTCCGCCCAGGCGGGCTTACTGGGGGAAGTGCACAGAGGGGCAGAATGTGCTGAATGCTTCGAGGTCAGACCGAGGAAGGTTGAAGCGGGAACCTGTGAAGCTCCTAGCCTTGGAGACAGGCTGTGTACGGAGAAGGGACACTTCCCCTGGAGTCTTGACTGGCTTCATAGGGAGCAAGTTCCAGACCCTCGCCCCAGGCACTGTGACACCAGGGACCTGGCCCATTGCTGGCTTCACATCCCCATTATTCACCGATTCATTAACTCCAAAGCCAGAAGGGACCATCGTGCTCATTCGGTCTGAGCCCCTCCCTCTCACAGGCTGGGGGCCTGACCCCTAATAACTCTCAGAGCAGAGTTTTTAGAATAAAACTCCCATCTTGATTGAACAATGGTCAGTGATGGAGAATCTACCACAAACCTTGTAAATTGTTCCAACAGTCAATTCCCCTCGTTGATAGAAATTTACACTTTATTCCCAGTCTGAGTGTGTCCAACTAGTGAATTACATGAGGCTTTCTCTGCAAGGGAGAAGAGCCCATTGTTAAACATTTGTTCCTGGTGCAGGGACTTACACCCTGTGACCAGAGTTGACTTTCTCTTTGTTAATCTAAATCGATTGGGCTCTTTGAACCTGTTACCCTCTGTCAGGGTTTCTCATCCTTTACTCATTCCCGTGGCTCTTCCCTCAGCGCTCTCCAATGGATCAGCGTCTTTCGTGGGTCTGTCCATTTTGGGGTGCAGGGAGGGAGGGGCAGCCAATGGCATTGCTGCGCACAATGATGTCATCGGTGATGTCACAGTCGGCCCAGCAGGAGGGGCAGGAGAGAGGGGGGGGCTGGTATGCATGATTTGGGCCTGGATTCTGGCATTACGCAGGGACAGGGGAGGTCGGTTCCCTTCTCTTGCTCCCCCACCCGTAGATCTGGATCACAGCAGCAAGAACAATACTAAAACTATCACCATAGCCCCCCTCTCTGCTCCAGCTCTCCTCGGCCCTCCCCGAGCCTTAACTAAAGCATGGCGACAGCGGAGAGAACACCATCGCCTGCCCCGTCATCGCTGCCAACCCCCGCATCATCCGGGTCACCGTGAAAACCCCCACTGTGAGGGAGGAGTTTGTGTGGAAGCCAGAGGGCCCTGCCCCCCGACTCCGCAGTCAGCCGTGACTCTCAGCCAGCGTGTTAAATCGAAGGTTTCTTTGTCGAAGGAACAGAATGTAGAACAGAACTTTTAGCACAGAAATCAGTGACTTACAGGGTTTGGGGAAACCCTGGGCCGGACACCTGGACTCCCCTCTCTCCGAATCCCCCACAGCAGACTGCCCAGCTTCCAGTGGCCGGCCCGACCTCCCATTACTCCTCCTGGTTTTGTATCACTTCCTGGACAAAGTGTCACCTTGTTGCATCCCCCCGTCACAGAGATCCATTTGGGATTGCGCTGAAATGACCTCTGACCCCATTTTCCCTGCCAGCTTGGGACTCCAGAATCTGCCTCCTTGAGCCAGACACACCAGGCTGCTGCAGCCCAGAGCCAGGATCTAGGCCTCACCCTCAGAGCTGCCGACGTTAACCAAAAACAGTTCAGTTGATTTCCTCCCTAGCAACCAGACACTCATTTCCCAGTGGGCTCCAATCCCCAAATAAATCCATTTTACTCTGTTTAAAGATCATACACAGTAATCTCATAAATTGTCCACCATCTATAACACTGAGAGAGAGAGATATGTGCAGCTGTTTGCTCCACCCGCCTGGAATAGCCATCACCAATACACACTGCCCTTGTATTCTACTCCTACTCCATAAAGCACACTGTCAATATCAGTATCAATTATTCCTTAACTATTACCCAGACAGGCCTTTTGCAATGGTTATGAATCATGAGAAGTGACAAGCTTTCTGCACACACCTTACATGCTACACTTTATGGGTAAATATTCCCTAAGGCATGTGTGAGGTGTAGTGAGTTTGTCAGGCATGAGGTGTGAGCAGTTTGCAAAGAACAGGGAACGCTTTGCCGGGGGCCTCAGTGTCACAACAACTTTTGCAAATAATGTTCAAAAGGAGAAATGATCAGAATCAAACAGTAAGAGGAGGAAAGGGTTAATTCTCTGCTGCTCTTCACCACCTGAGCCGGCCACAGAGGCCAGGTCCCTGGGGCTCCGCTGGCTCTGAGTCCCTGCTGGGATTCCCAGGGCAGCAGGATAAATATCCCTGTAGCTCAGCCCCGGTCAGTGCAGTTTCCCTGCCGCCTGCAGCTCCCCGACTGGGTCCCAGGCAGAGATTCCTCCTCCCCAGCTGGGGCCGGAGCCTGGTGAGTGGTTTGCGTGGAAGGAATCTGTGAATCATAGAAGATTAGGGTTGGAAGGGACCTCGGGAGGTTATCTAGTCAACCCCCTCTTTAAAGCAGGACCAATCGCCAACCAAATCATCCCAGCCTGGACTTTATCAAGCCTGACCTTAAAAACCTCTAAGGAAGGTGATTCTACCACCCCCCTAAGTAACCCATTCCAGTGCTTCACCACCCTACTAGTGAATTTTTTTTTCTAATATCCAACCTAGACCTCCCCCACTGAAACGTGAGACCATTACTCCTTGTTCGGTCATCTGGTACCATTGAGAACAGTCTAGATCCATCCTCTTTGGAACCCCCTTTCATGTAGTCGAAAGCAGCTATCAAATCTCCCCTCAGTCTTCTCTTCTGTAGACTAAACAATCCCAGTTCTCTCAGCCTCTCCTCATAAGTCATGTGCTCCAGGTCCCTAATCATTTTTGTTGCCCTTCTCTGGACTCTTTCCAATTTTTCCACATCCTTCTTGTAGTGTGGGAGAACAAAGGGGTTTCTACCCACAAGAGAAAGCCTATATACGGCCCTGGAAACTCCACCATTTTGTCTTCAGCTGGCTCAAGAGATAGTCTCTCTAGCCCAAAGAGACGCCTGAAGGTAACTGGAACAAAGGACAGTAACCACGCGGGTGTGAGTGACTGCTGGACCCAGACTAGGAAGGAGACTACTCTGTGAAAGAAGCTTATTGGACATCTGTGAGGGTGAGATTTACCTGCATTTGGTTTCCTATTGTATTAGGCTTAGAGTTGCATGTTTTATTTTATTTTGCTTGATAATTTACGTTGTTCTGACTGTTGTTATTTGGAACCCATTGAAACCTACTTTTTATATTTAATGAAATTACTTTTTGATTATTAATTAACCCAGAGTAAGTATTAATACCTGGGGGAGCAAACAGCTGTGCTTATCTCTCTATCAGTGTTACAGAGGGAGGACAATGTATGAGTTTACTCTATATAAGCTTTATACGGAGTAAAATGGATTTATTGGGGGTTTGGACCCCATTGGGCACTGGGTGTCTGGTGCTGGAGACAGGAGCACTTCTTACGGTGTTTTCAGTTAAGTCTGCAGCTGTTGGGGGATGTAGCTGAGACCTGGGTCTGTGTTTTTAGCAGGCTAGGGTGTCTGGCTCAACAAGGCAGGGTCCTGAAGTCAAAAGCTGCCAGGCTCAGAGGTAATGTAAACACATCAGGAGACCGTTCCAAAGGGGTTTCCGTGACTCAACCCATCCCACCCGGTTCCTGTGTTATTAGAAGGAGTTAAGAACACTTCCATATTTACTCTCTCTACACCACTCATGATTTTACAGACCTCTATCATATCTCCCCTTAGTTGTCTCTTTTCTAAGCTGAAAAGTCCCAGTCTTCTTAATCTCTCCTGATATGGCAGGCATTCCATACCCCTCATCACTTTGTTGCCCTTTTCTGAACCTTTCCCAATTCCAATATCTCTTATTTTTAGATGGGGCGACCACATCTGTACGCAGTATTCACAACGTGGGCGCACCGTGGATTGATATACCGGCAATATGATATTTTCAGTCTGATGACCCATCCCTTTCTTAATGATTCCCAACATTCTGTTTGCTTTTTTGGCTGCCCTTGTATATTGACAGGTTCAAGATTAGCAGCCACATTAATCTGTATCTGTAAATAAGATGAGGAAGACTTTGTAGTCTCTAAGGTGCTACAAAGTCTTCCTCGTCTTATTTACTTGTATATTGAGAGGATGTTTTCAGAGAAGTACCCACAATGATGCCAAGATCTCTTTCCTGAGAGGTAACAGCTCATTTAGATTTCATTTTATATGTATAGTTGAGTGTATGTTTTCCAATGTGCGTTACTTTGCATTTATCAACATTGAATGTCATCTGCCATTTTCTTGTCCAGTCACCCCAGGTTTGAGAGATCTTTGTGTAGCTCCTCACACTCTACCTGGGATTTAACTATCTGGAATAGTTTTGTATCATCTTCAGATTTTGTCACCTCTCTATTTGTCCCTTTACGTGAATCATTTATGAATATGTTGAATAGGACTGACCCCTAGGGAACACCACTATTTACCTCTCCAGTCTGAAAACTGACCATTTATTCCTAGCATTAGTTTCCTATCTTTTAACTGGTTGCCAATCCATGAGAGGACCTGCCCTTTTATCCAAGGTGCCACAGGACTTTGTTACCTATCCAAGGAGAGTTTATTTTGCTTAAGATCTTTGGTGAGGGACCTTGTCAAAGGCTTTCTGAAGACAGAAGTACACTATATCCACTTGATCCCCTGTGTCCACATGTTTTTTGGCAGTCTAAAATAATTCTAGTAGATTGGTGAGGCATGATTTCCCTTTAGAAAACCCATGTTGACTGTCCCCAACAACTTATTTTCACCTCTGTGTGTGACAATTTTGTCCTTTACTGTAGTTACAACCAGTTTGCCCGGTACTGAAGTCAGGCTTACTGGCCTGTAATTGCCGGGACCACCTCTGGAGATCATTTTAAACATTCCTGTTACATTAGCTATCCTCCAGTCATTCGGTAGAGAAGCTGAATTAAATGAGATGTTACAGACTACAGTTAGTTGTTCTGCAAGTTCACAGTTGAGTTCCTTCAGAATTCTTGGGTGAATCCCGTCTGGTCCGGGTGACTTATTACTGTTTAGTTTATCAATTTGTTCTAAACCCTCCTTTAATGACACCTTAATCTGGGGCAGTTCCTCAGACTTGTCACCTAAAATGAATGGCTCAGGTTTGGGAATCTCCTTTACAAACTCTGCTGTGAAGATGACCCAGCCCATGTGTTTCCAGAGCTTATATCTTCTCTTCCCCCACTGCCCCTGACCCGCATTCCCTTGGCTGGTAGCAACTTGTTCCTTCCTGCTGCACAGTTTTGAAAGGAAGGCAGGACCCAGTGTGGGGGAAAGGGAGGTGAATCATATTTTCTGCACATTAGGATACATGTCTGCCTGTAATAGTGGGATTTTCCATTCCTCCCTAGACTAGACAGAGACATTCCCTTTGAGTTTCCATTTTATACATCAATACAAACGTGTTACATACGGAGCCTCTAACATAGTTAATTGACACCATTGGACGTAGCCGTTTACAATCAGCTTGAACATCTCTACCCATCACAATGTCATCCTCAACCTATCTGTAGGATGTCACCATGTTCCTCGTATCTTTAGGGAATGTGTTGGTACCGGGGTGTTCTGGTACCACCCTTCTGAAAGGTGTTTGTGTGAGTGCTCTGTGCCCAGCGCCTCTTAGCAACGTGTGGCTTTGAAATATCAGCCCCGTGTTTGTCAGATTATGTGAGCAGGGCCTGCCTCTAGCTCACAGCCTGATTTTACTTGATATCAACAACGCTCTGACCATTACTTTAGCATAGGCCTCAGCCAGCATACTAGGCCTCTAATACAATGGCTTATCTTATAACTCAGGCGCTCGTCCTACTACAGTTGCACACTATGAGAGTGTTTCTGGATTTACGGTCCCACACGACAGGCAGCTGTCACACAATGAATGTTTTTGATGATTCTCTCAACAAATGCACTCCAGTCCTAGCTGACACTCGATTTCTCACTGACTGTCTCTTTCGCTGTTAGTTACAGGAAGCTGAATGGAAGATCCAAGTGATGGTACATGATGCCAACTGACAATCACACTGTTTCCGACCCTGTAACTTACATCCTGATTAGCATCCCAGGTACGGAGAAGACTCACGTCTGGATTGCCATCCCCTTCTGTCTGATGTACATTGCGACTCTTTTGGGGAACTCTCTCCTACTATTCATCATACTAACAGAACAAAGTCTCCATGAGCCCATGTATCTACTTGTGTCCATGCTGGCCACTGCTGATCTCCTGTTATCTACCACTACGGTTCCCAAGATGCTGGCTGTATTCTGGTTTAGAGCGGGGGAAATTTCTTTTGTTGGCTGCCTGACCCAGATGTTTTTCATCCATGTCAGTTTTCTTGCTGAGTCGGCCATCCTGCTGGCCATGGCGTTTGATCGCTACGTTGCCATCTGCGACCCCCTGAGATACACCGCTGTGCTGACCAAGTCTGTGATCGGGAAGATGGGGCTGGCGGTTGTCACAAGAAGTTTCGGTTTCACTTTCCCTCTCATCTTTCTCGTGAAGCGGCTGAAGTTCTGCAGAACCAACCTCCTGCCTCACACCTTTTGTGAGCACATGATCCTTGCCCGGGTGGCCTGCGACGACATCAGTGTCCATGTCTGGTATGGCGTAGCTGTGGCTACGTTAGTAATTTGTTTGGATGTTCTATTCATTGCTGTATCTTATGGGTTGATCCTCAGGACCATCTTCCGGCTCCCATCCAAGCACACCCGACTCAAGGCTCTCCAGACCTGTGGCTCCCACCTCTGTGTCATTCTAATGTTCTATATACCGGCCTTTTTCACCTCTTTAGCACACCAGTTTGGGCACATCATCCCAGGTTATATTCTCATCCTATTGGCCAACCTCTACGTGCTCATTCCCCCCATGTTAAACCCCATCGTGTATGGGGTGACTATAAAAGCGATCCTGAAACGGGTGATCAACATGTTTCATCCACGTGGCAGCAGAAGTTCCCTGCTAAGCTAAAGGAGGCAACAGAAAAGTTGATGCCGGTAGCTCCGGCATCGGTGCCTATACAAGGAGCCACATGTTAACTTCTGAAGAGCCGCACGTGGCTCCAGAGCCACAGGTTGGCTACCTCTGCTCAAGGGAGCTAATATTGGCTGATCCCCCAATTTACAACATGTTTTAGTAACAACCATACAGCACAATTCTCAGAACTGTGTTATGAGAGGCATTAAAGATATACATCATTAGATAGACCAGTGGGTTACAGGAGTTCATAACTTTCCCCCTGATAGCTGACTTGGCATGCTTTATGTGCAAGATCACAGTTAAATATAAATGAGGAATAGGGAGATTACAGGGTGCTCCTTTGAGGACTAGAAAGTCACAATAGCCACATAGGCTGTGAAAGTGGCTTGGGACTCAGGAGAGCTGGGTTCAAACTCTGCCACCAGCCTGGCTGTAAACCTTGGGCAAGTCACCTCACTGCCCTGTGCCTCAGTTTACCCTTCTGTGAAATGGGAATAATGAGACTGATTTGCTTTGAGACCCACTGATGGAACAGCTTAAAATTATTAATATTGACATCTTTTTTTTCCATTGGGACCAAAGGCCTGTGCCAGGCACCTCCAAAACTGAGACGTGACCCCTGCCCCGAGGAGCTTACAAAGTAGACCAGACATGGCACCAAGGCAGAGGAGAATCTGACCCAGGGAGCTGGCCCATTGCTGGCTTCACATCCCCTTTATTCACCCATTCATTAACTCCAAGGCCAGAAGGGACCATCGTGCTCATCCGGTTTGAGCCCCTCCCTCGCATACACTGGGGCACAGCTTTTAGTAAAATCTCCCATCTTGATTGAACAATGGTCAGGGATGGAGAATCCACCACAACCCTTGTAAATTGTTCCAGCGGTTCATTCCCCTCGCTGTTAGAAATCTACCCTCTATTCCCAGGCTGAGTGTGTCTAGCTTCCACTTCCAGCCATTGGATTGCATGAGACACAGTAAAGCAACCCCCCGCACCCACCCCCCCACACACACACTCCGGCTCCCCTGCGTCTCATTATGGATGACTGACAGCGGAGAGAACACCATCGCCTGCCCAGTCATCGCTGCCAACCCCCACATTATCCGGGTCCCCGTGAAAACCCCCACGGTGAGGGAGGAGCTTGTGGGGAAGCCAGAGGGCCCTGCACCCCGACTCCGCAGTCAGCCGTGACTCTCAGCCAGTGTGTTAAACAGAAAGTTTATTTGTCGAAGGAACAGAATGTAGAACAGAACTTGTTAGCACAGAAATCAGTGACTTACAGCCTAGTCCATGTTGGGGGGACCCCAAACTCCCCTCTCTCCAGGCCCCCACAGGAGACTGCCCAGTTTCCAGCACCCAACTTCTGACATGTCCGTTACTCCTCCTCCTGGTCTTTGTCTTGCTTCCCAGCAATGTGTCACCTGGTCACATGCCCCGCCTGGATCTCAGGTGATGAAGGGCACCGACCATCACCTACGTGAAGGCACCTGGTGCCCCCTCCCCTGGCCCCGAGGGCCTCAGCAAAAATCACACACCCTTATTCACACCATTTAGGCATTGGTGCAGCACACAGGGAAACTGAGGCACAGATGGTAGTCTTGCAAAACCGTAAGACTCAAATAGGCTCCCAAACAACATAATAAGGAGGGAAAAAACCAGATTCTTACGGGTGTGTCCAGGTGCCGAAGGGCCCTGTAGACTGATATTCAAGACATGAGGTCCCTGACACCCAGACTACTGGAGATAGAGTCAAACTGGTTGATGGGAGCCTTAACTCCTGACCCCGTTTGCTATCGCTGCCAATCAAGTCTGTGCTGAGCAGACAAATTCTCTGACTCAGCACAGCCCACCTGACTGGAATCACCCAGTGATAATCCCTAGACGTGTGGGGCTGGAAGGGACTCACCGGGTGTCACGTTACAGGAATTATTTGGGATCATATAGATCATTGGAGCAACCAAGGTCCTATAGTGACACCAAATCTTATGGGAAGGGGGTCATGACAGGTGTCTATGACCAGGTTATGGAGGGCTGATTATGAATATGCCATTGATATGTGTGTATCTTTTCTGGAACTAAAGCTATGAATATGGGATATATGGTGCCTGTACTTCAAACTAATGCTTGGCTGCTGGGTGAAATCTCAGACAAGCTGTGGTTAACTTGGCTGGCCTGGCTGATGGGCCGTTAAGGGACATCAACTACACAATGGACTTTGTAAATGCCTGTCCACACCCGAGCTTCTCTAGGAATGTCAACTGCCTGGTCAGAAACTAAATCGTGGAGAGTCTGGTAATTGGACCATTTGACTATGAACCTCCATTTTTGCAACTGGACTCTGCATAAGAGGGAGGAGGAAGTCTACAACACCGGGGAGACACGTCCTCCATTTTGTCTTGTACCTCCAGCGTTCAGCCTGCCTTGCTTCCAGCTCTGGATGGAGTTTGCTACACAGGGGAACTGTGGACTAAGGTACTGACCCATCCGTGGAGGGGATGCTTTCCAAAGACCTTGATTTAAACCTGCAGTTTATTCTACCTTTGCTGCAAGCCTGAACCAAGATATTTGCTGTTACTGCATGTAATTGATTTCTTTTAACCATTCCTAACCCTTAGCAATACCTTTTTCCTTGTATAATAAACCTTTAGATTTTAGATTCTAAAGGACTGTCAACAGCGTGATTTGTGGGAAGATCTGATTTGTATATTGACCTGGGTCTGGGGCCTGATTCTTTGGAATTGGGGAGAACCATTTTCTTTATTTGGTGTATTGATTTTCATACCATTTGTCCCCAGGACAGGTGGCTGCTAGTGGTGATACAGGGAACCTGGAGTGTCTAAGGGAATTGCTTGTGTGACTTGTGGTTAGCCAGTGGGTGAAACCAAAGTCTTTTCTGTTTGGCTGGTTTGGTTTGCCTTAGTGTGGAAAAACCCCAGCTTTGGGCTGTAGTTGCCCCTTTGGAAGCAATCTGTCCTGATCTGACACTCACAGTTGGATCCCACCAGGAATAGCACTGTCACACCGGGTCAGCCAGTCCAGTTCTCTACACTCAAGGGAAACATTTTCCAAAGTGGTGCCGATTTAAAGGTTTTTAGGGCTGGACACAGGGGCACAGGAAAGACATGGGCCAAGGGCTATGGCCCCATCAATTGCCAAAGTCAGAGGGCGCAGCCCTCCCAATTTTTACCAGCCGGAAGAGTAAGTGACGGGGGAGCAGGTGGAGAGGAGTGAGTGGGGGTGGAGGAGTAGCTGGAAGGGGTGCGGGGAGGAGGGGTGGCACAAGGGTGGGGTTCGGGAAAAAGGGGGTGGGGTAGGGCCTCAGAGGGAGGAGCAGTGCAGGGTGAGGTCTGGGGGAAAGGGACAATGTGGAGGGGACAGGCCAGAGTTCAGGCAATGGTGCCCCCCCACACACACCCTCTTTTGGAGCGTCCGCCACTCCTGTTTTGATGCTGAGTTTGTATCACCTGGGGTCTGGCTTTTCCCAGCTGCTGAGCACCCACAAGTCCAGGGGCAGAGAATGGGAGCTGAGAGCACTCAGCACCTCTTGAAATCTTGGCTGAAGGTATCCCAGGTGGGGGGCTGCAGCAGGTTAACTTTACACCGTGGAAGAGGAACATGGGAACCCCCAGACTGGATCAGAACTGGGTTCATCCAGGCCAGGGGCCTGTCGGCAACAGCGGCCAGCATCAGCTGCTTCAGAAGAAACCGTGAGTATCTCTCATGAGGGAGATATGGGATAATCTTCCCCTAACAGTCTGTGTCCATCCTTCTCCCTAACAGAGATTGGCTTAAATCCTCAGCCAAAACGTTATTAACTCTGGTAACGCCGGGTATTGTTGATACCCAGATAAATGTTCAATCCCGTCTTGAATCTTGCTAAGGCCTTGGCCTCAACAAAATCCTGCAGCAGTGAGTTCCACAGTCGAATTACGTGTTTTGTGGGAAACTATTTCCTTGTATAGAGTTTTATTTGCCACCTTTCACTTTCCTTGCATGTCCCTTGTTCTAGTGTAATGAGAGGAAGATCGCTCCTGATGTCCCCTCTCTCCATGAGCTCCTGTCTTACATACACACAAAGAGCTAGACAAGGTGTGGGAAGCGATATCTGTCATTGAACCAACTACTGCTGGGGAGAGCATCAACCTTTCAGGCTATATGGAGCAGTTTTTCAGGTGTGGAAAAGGTTCTCAGGGTGTCCTAGCTAAATACAAGGTGGAGCAGAGAATTTAGAGTGAGTAGTTCACATCTATTGGAAAGGAACACACACGGTGAACAGGTCAACAGAAGTCAGTACCGTCTCTCTAATGTCCCAGAAGTGATGGATCTACAATGAGACTGCACACACACTCCAACCATCCTGAAAACCCATATGTGTGTGACACTTATTGAAGTCAGTATTGAATTATTGTGATGGTTTTCGGGGCTCGCAGGACTGTGAGTCACCCCATTACCCTCTGACTTCAGGATCCACTTGTTCATGAGAACATCCCTGCACCACGAGATGTCTCCTCAGTGAAAGGATCCAGAGGGCCTCTCCCCACTCTGAATTATTCTGAGAAATCTCCTGTCTCTGATCATAGGTAAGGCTATCCTTACCTATGATCAGAGACAGGATTGTGTCTCTGTTGTGATGTCCCTTCATCTATCTATAAGTGGTGTGGACGGTGTGCAGTTGTCTCCGATGCTTTTCCATTGATCACCTTGGGATGAAGCAAAGCTGGAGAACTGATCCTGGCATTACATCTCTGGCTATCAAGGTGGGGGTGAAGACATCCTCCTGGAATGGCCATCACCAAAACACACTGCTCTGGTGACTGACTTCTACTCCAAGTCCATAAATCACACTGTCAATAGCAATATGTTAATCCTTAACTATTACCCAGATGCAATGGTTACAAAGCTTGACAGGTTACAACCCTTCTGCACACACCTTACATGTTACTCTTTATGGGTAAATATTCCCTAAGACCTGTGTGAGGTGTAGTGAGTTTGTCAGGCCTGAGGCGAGAGCTGTTTACAAAGAACAGGGAACTCTTTACCGGAGGCCTCAGTATCACAACGACCTTTGTAAATAACGTACAAAAGGAGAAATGATCTGATCAAACAAGTGAGAGGAGGAAAGGGTTAATTCTCTGCTGCTCTTCACCACCTGAGCCAGTCCCAGAGGCCAGGTCCCTGGGGCTCCGCTGGCTCTGTGTCTCCCCTGGGATTCGCAGGGCAGCAGGATAAATATCCCTGTAGCTCAGCCCCGGTCAGTGCAGTTTCCCCGCCGCCTGCAGCTCCCCGACTGGGTCCCAGGCAGAGATTCCTCCTCCCCAGCTGGGGCCGGAGTCTGGTGAGTGGTTTGCGTGGAAGGAATCTGTGAAGGGGGGAATGGAAACACATGAACCCCAGGAAATGTTTGAGCTGGGGGGGAATAGAACGGGGGGAGGTGGGGAAGGTGTAACTCTGACGGCAGGGGTGGGATGGGAGCTGGTCACTGAGATAAGGCTCCTGTGACTGTGCTGAGGGTCAGGGTTCGGAAGAGGAGCCGGGTTCCCCTGATCCCCTCCCACGGACGTCACTGGGGGTCTTGCTCTTGAACTCAGGGGGCTCTGGACTGGGCCATTCTTGGCTACCTGACTGTCAGAGTAAATCTCATTGGAACCCTACTCAGGCCCTGTAATATTCTGCACCCCAGATCCCGAGCCCTTCACTCAGGCAACACTTCCATTAACCCCCCAGGGACCCCAGGGCTGGGTTCATTCCCGTTGCAGAAATTATTTGGTTTCACGGAGCCTCGCCTTGAATGTCCAAAATGTGAAACCCAGGAACAGCCGATAATACGGGCGGCTTTGAGACCAGTGTCCCACCTACTCAGGGTGACCATATCTCCCTGTGCTGACTGCGGGACCCCTGGTAAAATTACCCGAATTCAGACGAGTTCCATGTCAATTAATCACAACTGTGCAGTACAGATGTTCAAATTAACATCAAATTTACTGATCCCCAGTTATAAATAACTATGGCATAGTTGGCTCCTTTTTAGTTACCTTCTTCTCTTTAAGGTTTAGGGCTCAAACAGGGTGGGCCACACACACACACACACACACACACACACACAAACACACACACACAGGCAGGCAGAGGTGACACACACACACACAGAGAGAGAGAGAGACACACACACACACAGGCAGAGGTGACACACACAGAATCCTGTAAACCTCTCTCACAGAGCAGGGGTGCACAACCTACTGACCCGATCTTCCCAGTCTGGCACATTCTTCCCTCCATACCTGGCTGGGACCCCCGGATGGACCTGCCTCCTCTGGTACCTCACTCTGTGGCTTCCCGAGGCAACATTTGGGGTGGGGGACATGCAAGGTCACATGTCACCACCCCACCCCTCTTCCTTTTCTGCCAGGGTTCCCACCAAAATCTGGCCAGCACAGCCATTCAGCACTGTGCGGGAGGGATGGGATGGGGGCTGCTTCCGGTCGCAGGGAAGTAGGAGTGTGGGGGGGAAGCACAAGAATATAAAAAACAGGTCCATCCAGCCCAGTATCCTGTCTATCGACAGTGGCCAATGCCAGGCGCCCCGGAGGGAATGAACAGAAAAGGGAAACTATCAGTGATCAATCCTCTCACCCATTCCTAGGTTCTGGCAAACAGCAACTAGGGACACCATCCCAGCCCGTCCTGGTCAATAGCCATTGATGGACCCATTCTCCATGAATGTATCTAGTTCTATTTTCATCCCTGTTATAGTCTTGGGCTTCACAACCTCCGCTGGCAACGAGTCCCACGGGTTGACTGTGTGTTGTGTGAAGAAAAGCTTCCCTTTCTTTGTTTTAAATTTGCTTCCTATTAATTTCTTTTGGTGACCCCTAGTTCTTGTGTTATGAGAAGAAGTAAATAACACTTCCTAATCTACTTTCTCCACACCAGTCATGTTCATATAGCCTCTATCTCATCCCCCCTTAGTTGTCTCTTTTCCAAGCTGAAAAGTCCCAGTCTTATTAATCCCATCCTCATACGGAAGCCGTTCCATACCCGTAATCATTTTGTTACCTTTTTCTGATACTTTTCCGATTCCAACAAATCCTTTTTTGAGATGGGGGGGCCACATCTGCCTGCGGTATTCAAGATGTGAGCGTAACATGGATTTATATAGAGGCAATCAGATATTTTCTGTCTTGTTATCTATCCCTTTCTTAATGATTCCCAGCATTCTGTTTGCTTTTTGACTCCCAGTTCACACTGAGTGGCTGTTTTCAGAGAACTATCCACAATGGTGCCAAGATCTCTTTCTTGAGTGGTAACAGATCATTTAATTCCCATCGTTTTATATCTATAGTTGAGATTATGTTTTCCAGTGTGCATTACTCTGCATTGATCAGCATTGAATTTTATCTGCCATTTTCTTCTCCAGTCACCCAGGTTTGAGAGTTTCTTTTGTCGCTCTTGGCACGCTGCCTGCGACTTAACTATCTTGGATAGTTTTGTTTCATCTGCAAATTTTGCTACCTCACTCTTTATCCCTTTCTCCAGATCATTGATGAATATGTTGAATAGGACTGGTCCCGGTACAGACCCGTGGGGGACACCACTATTTACCTCTCTCCATTCTGAAAACTGACTATTTATTCCTACCCTTTGTTTCCTATCTTCTAACAAGTTACCAATCCATGAGAGGCCCTGCCCTCTTATCCTAGGACAGCTCACTTTGCTTAAGAGCCTTTGGTGAGAGACCTTGTCAAAGACTTTTGGAAAATATAAGTACAGCATCTCCTTAGACCCCTCAAATAATTTGAGTAGATTGGTGAGGCATGAGTCTCCTTTAGAAAAAAAACAAGTTGACTCTTCCCAACAAAGTATGCTCATCTCTGTGTGTGACAATATTGTTCATTACTATGATTTCAACCAGTTTTCCCGGTTCTGAAGTCGGTATTACTGGCCTGTAATTCCCGGGATCACCTCTAAAGCCCTTTTTAAAAATAGGCATCACAGTAGCTATGCTCCAGTCCTCGGGTACAGAAGCTGATTGAAATGGTAGGTTACAGAGAACAGTTAGTAGCTCTGCAAGTTCACATTTGAGTTCGTTCAGAGCTCTTGGGTGAATCCCGTCTGGTCCGGGTGACTTATTGCTGTTTAATTTATCAATTTCTTCCCAAATCTCCTCTAATGACACCTCAGTCTGGGAGAGTTCCTCAGATTTGTCCCCTAAAATGAATGGCTCAGGTCTGGGAATCTCCCTCACATCCTCTGCCGTGAAGACGACCTGGCTCGTGTCTTTGCAGACCTCATCCCCCGCCGCCTCCGCCCCACGTTCCCTTGGCTGGAAGC
Organism: Sternotherus odoratus; assembly: GCA_032164245.1. Taxonomy (NCBI): domain Eukaryota; kingdom Metazoa; phylum Chordata; order Testudines; family Kinosternidae; genus Sternotherus; species Sternotherus odoratus. The sequence continues at coordinate 300,751,572 of JAVMKO010000001.1, forward strand.
AGCTTGTCCCTTCCTGCCGCACAGTATTAAAAGGCTCTAAAACCTCCAGGCAGCTTCTGGCCACCAACATAACCCAGCGGCCTCCAGTCCCCCGGCTACAGCATGGGCAGGAAGTGGTTAAGGCATACGGCTGTGCTGTGCACCAGGGCCCAGGGAACGGACTGCAGGGGACTCAGGGAGCTGGGAGAGAGACTTGGTCAGCAGGGGAAAGTATCTAGTGGACGGAGCAGCCCAGCACCCCAGGGGCAGGACTCAGGGCAGGGAGCCTCTGCCTCAGGGGCTGTGGTGGACCCTGCAGGTTGGGGGCAGGAACAGGCTGGGAATCGCTTCCCCCACTACTCAGAGCTTAGCTGAGGGGCGGGGAGGTTTCCGGGGCCGGGGTGTGCGGGGCTTTGGCACCTGTAGGGCTCAGCATCTCCCGGCCAGCGGCCTTCGCTGGAGGTTCGGGTTCTCCAGAGGCGCCGGCAGTGGGGGGAGGAAGGATCCCGCCGGCCCGGCTGCTCATGAGGGGCTGGTTCTCCGCACAGTGCTGGGAGCGGGACGTGCCCCACTGGGGGGTCGGGATGTGGGGGAGCAGCGGGGTTGGGGGGAATGGAGGGGCAAAGCAGGGAGAGGACAATGAGAGGGGGAGCATGTAAAGGGCCGATGGGTGGGCAGCGGAAGCCACCAGGGGTGTCAGGTTTGTAGAAATTTTGGTGTTGTTTGTAGAAATTTTGGTGGTGTCCAGAATGCCCCCCACAAACTCTGCCCCCACAAACTCCAGCCTAAGGCTCGTGGGGGGAGTTTGGGTGAGAAAGGGAGTCTGGGGTGCAGGATCTGGGAGGGAGTTTGGGTGCTGGGTGCAGGCTCCGGGGGTAGGAGGTGAGAGGGGCAGGCTCTGGGAGATAGTTAAGAACATAAGCACATAAGAACGGCCGTACTGGGTCAGACCAACGGTTCATCCAGCCCAGTATCCTGTCTACCAAAAGGGGCCAATGCCAGGTGCCCCGGAAGGAGTGAACCTAACAGGTATGATCGAGCGATCTCTCTCCTGCCGTCCATCACCCCCCTCTGACAAACAGAGGCTAGAGGACACCATTCCTTACCCATCCTGCCAAAGAGCCATGAATGGACTTAACCTCCATGAATTTATCCAGTTCCCTTTTAAACCCTGTTATAGTTCTAGCCTTCACAGCCTCCTCAGGCAAGGAGTTCCACAGGTTGACTGTGCGCTGTGTGAAGAAGAACTTTGTTTTATTTGTTTTAAATCTGTTGCCCACTAATTTCATTGGGGGGCCCTAGTTCTTATATTATGGGAAACAGTAAATAACATTTCCTTATTCACTTTCTCCAAACTTTCATGATTTTTTAGACCTCTATAATATTCCCCCTGAGTCTCCTCTTTTCCAAGCTGACAAGTCCTATCCCCTTTAATCCTCCTCATATGGGACCTGGTCCAATCCCCTAATCATTTTAAGAATCAGAGAGATAGCCGTGTTAGTCTGGAATAGCAGATGTAACAAAGTCCTGTGGCACCTTAAAGACTAACTATAAAGTTTTGAAGCATAAGCTTTCGTGGGCTAATAACCACTTCGTCGGATGCAAGCAGTGGAAGTGTCCAGAGGCAGGTATAGATAAATAGTCAGGAATCAGGTAGGAGGTGACAAGGTTAGTCCAATCAGGCTGAACCAGCTTGTTATCTCCAATCAGGGAGGGTGAGATATTCTGGACACACAATTACAGATTTAAAAGTCACCATACTGCAGCAAAAAAACTTCAAGACCAGACTGCAAAGAGAGACTGCAGAGCTGCAATTCATTTGCAAATGTAACACAATCAATCTTGGACTGAACAAAGACCTTGAGAGGCTTGTTAATTACAAAAACAGTTTCTCCTCCCTCCGAGTTCACACCTTCAATTCAGCTGCTAGAAGAATATCTCACCCTCCCTGATTGGAGATAACAAGCTGGTTCAGCCTGATTGGACTAACCTTGTTACCTCCTACCTGAAATATAGAAATATAGAAAGTAGGATTTAAGTGTTTTCAAGTGGTAAGAGACAGAACAAAGTGAATGATGAAGTAAAATAAAATAAAATACACAAATCTAAACCTGATACAGTAAGAAAACTGAATACTGATAAATCCTCACTCACAGAGGTGTTCCAGTGAGCTTCCGTTTACAGACTAGACTACCCTAGTCTGGGTCCAGCTATCTCTCACATCTCTGTGGTTACTGTTCTTTGTTCCAGTTTCTTTCAGGTATCCTTGGGGGTGGAGAGGCCATTTCTTGAGTCAGCTGAAGACCAAATAGAGGGGCTTCCAAGGAGTTTGAATAGATTTTTTTTCTTGTGGGTGGAAACCTCTTCCTCCCCCTGTGTAGAATTCCAGCTACAACATGGAGATTTAGAGTCACATGGCAAGTCACATGTCCATGCATACCTCAGAACTGTCCGATAGCAGCCTTTGTTCACATGCTACTTTGAACGTCCTCAGGTAGACTTCTTATGTGGAATGAATCTTCCAAAGATCCATTGTCCATTAAGTGCATCTTGACTGGGCACTTAACTTACACATTCCTTTCTGAAGAAGCTGCCCAAAGGCTTTACTGAGGCTACGTAAAAATCAAGCAAGTGCACAGCCAATATTCATAATTTTGAACACAAAAATGGCAAACGCATACAAATAGGAGGAATAGATTCAGTCGATCATAACCTTTATCAAGATATGTTACATGACATATGTAGCATAAAACATATCCCAGTTCTGTCATATCTACATTCATCAGCATATTTCCATAAAGCCTTATGGGGTGCACTATTACAATGAAGTTCTGGATGGTATCTATGATTCTCTCAGCACATGCATTCCAGTCCTAGCTGACACTCAAGTTCTCCTTGATTTACTCTTTTACTCTTAGCTACTGGAAACGGAGTAGAAGATCCAAGTGATGGTACATGATGCCAGCTGACAATCACACCCTTTTTGAACCTGTAACTTACATCCTGACCGGCATCCCAGGCACCGAAGAGTCCCAGGTCTGGATCGCCATCCCCTTCTGTCTGATATATGTTGCGACGCTTCTTGGGAACTCTCTCCTACTATTCATCATACAAACAGAACAAAGCCTCCATGAGCCCATGTATCTATTCATGTCCATGCTGGCCACTGCTGATCTCCTGTTATCTACCACTGCGGTGCCCAAGATGCTGGCTGTATTCTGGTTTAGAGCGGGGGAAATTTCTTTTGTTGGCTGCCTCACCCAGATGTTCTTCATCCATGTCAGTTTTATGGCTGAGTCGGCCATCCTGCTGGCCATGGCGTTTGATCGCTACGTTGCCATCTGCGACCCCCTGAGATACACCGCCGTGCTGACCAAGTCTGTGATCGGGAAGATGGGGCTGGCGGTTGTCACAAGAAGTTGCTGTCTCGTTTTCCCTCTCGTCCTTCTCATGAAGCCACTGAAGTTCTGCAGAACCAACCTCCTGCCTCACATCGTTTGTGAGTACATGATCCTCGCTCGGCTGTCCTGTGACAACATCAAAGTCCACATGTGGTACGGCATCACTGTGGCTATATTGGTCGTTGGTTTGGATGTGGTGCTCATTGCTGTGTCATATGGGTTGATCCTCAGGGCCGTCTTCCAAATCCCCTCCAAGGATGCGAAGATTAAGGCTCTCTGCACCTGCGGTTCCCATGTCTGCATCATACTGATGTTCTACATACCGTCCGTTTTCTCCTCTATAGCACACATGTTTGCGCACATCATCCCAGGTTATCTTGTCAACCTACTGGCCAACCTCTACGTGCTCCTTCCCCCCATGTTAAACCCCATCATATATGGGGTGACAACAAAAGAGATCCTGAAACGGGTGATCAACATCTTTCATGGATGCTGGAGTAGAATCTCCCTGTTGAGCTAAAGGAGGCAACAGAAAATGCTTTGGGACTTGGAAATGAAAGCCAGGTTTTCATTGGACCTTTAGGGGTGTTTTTACTATATTCTTACACTGTGTGAGCTGAAAAGCTGGTCTCATGAACAGAATTTGGTCCAATGAAACATATCTCCTCCCCCACTTTGTCTCTCTAATATCCTGGGACTGACATGGCTACATCAGCACCGGTCATTGCCACAAGAGGCAGCCAGACCGAGTGAGTCTTGTTCTAAGTGGAAGGGAAACAGCAAAACAGGAATGAACAAAGGGAAACATCACCCGGTGAGCGAGCACGGTGTGTGCATCTCCTGTCTGACAATCTGCATCTTAGCTGGATTCTTAATGGCAACAGAAAGCAGCAGCTAAGAGGGGCCATGCCATGGGTCAGTGGGACGTGCACTGGGCTGCACATTTGGAGAGAAGGGCTCTAGTCTTGGTTCTGCCACCGACCTGCTGTGTCACCTTGGGTTCCTCTCTTTCCTCCTCACACTCCTAATCCCTTCTCAGGGTCACAGCTTTGCCAGCTTCAGTCCCCTATTCCGTAGCCAAGGCCTGCGTCCCATGGACCTTGTTTTTGGCTCCCTTATGATGCATTTCACGTGGGTGGGCCCGGCTTCCCCGGCTGATTTTGCTCTCTTCCTCCACGGGGGACTTCATCGGGGTAGCTGGGATCCTGTTCTCTGTAACTACAAGTTCTGTTTTAGACTGTGTTCCTGTCATCTAATAAACCTTCTGTTCTACTGGCTGGCTGAGAGTCACGTCTGATTGTGGAGTGGGGGTGCAGGGCCCTCTGGCTTCCCCAGGAGCCTCCCCCCCCCACCGCCCCGGCAGACTCACTGCAGAAAGCACACGGTGGGGCAGGGGACGTTGAATGCTCTTAGGACAGACCCAGGTAGGTGGAAACTGCTCAGAGAGAGGAGGCTCCCCCAGAGTCCTGACCAGCTTCGTATGGATCTGTTCAGAGCATCATCCCGGTGACTCCACGAAAATGTGTTGCTAAGATTATTTATTCCACTGTGCATCATTTTGCACTTATCGATGCTGAATTTCATCGGGCATTCCCTTGCCAGTCATCCAGATTTGTCGATCCCTCTGTACCCGATCACAGTCTCCTTTGGACTTAACTATTGTGAGGAATTTTGTATCCTCTGCAAACTTTGCCACCTCGCATCTCACTCCCTTTTCCGGATCAAGGAATGTGTTGAACAGCACTGGTACCAGTACAGACCCTTGGGGGACCCTACTGTTTACCTCACTCCATTGTGGAAATGGGTCATTTATTCCAAACCCTTTCTTTCCTCTATTTTAACCAGTTACTGATCCACGAGGGGCCCTTCCCTCTTATCTCCTGACGGGCTACATTGCCTAAGAGCCTTTGGGGAGGGAACTTGTCAAAGGTTTCTGAAAGTCCAACTTCACTATAACCCCTGGATCGCTCTGCTCCACATACTTGTTGATATTGTAAAGAATTTGAATAGCCTGGGGAGACATGATTTCCCCCTTTACAAAACTTCTGTTAACTCGTCCCAACACATTGTGTTTATCTTTTGAAGTCATTGGAGATATTTGCTGCCAGCAGTGGCAGATAGACCATACCCCACTGTCGTCAATCTCATTCGACCTCCCCTCCATAGACTTATTCAGCTCACTTTGCAGATGAGGAAATGTCTGGGGGCAGAGTGGCCTTGAGGGGGGTTGATAGCTCGGGATGGGGGGACGCCGGCTTGGGGTGCCCACTCTGCAACTGTGGAGCCAGGCTGGGGAGCGGAGGCAGGGCAGAGGCAAGTTTCATAGGATCATAGAATATCAGGGATGGAAGGGACTGTGGCGGTGCTGTTCCTGGTGGGATCCAACTGTGAGTGTCAGATCAGGACAGATTGCTTCCAAAGGGGCAACTACAGCCCAAAGCTGGGGTTTTTCCACACTAAGGTAAACCAAACCAGCCAAACAGAAAAGACTTTGGTTTCACCCCACTGGCTAACCACAAGTCACACAAGCAATTCCCTTAGACACTCCAGCTTCTCAGTATCACCACCAGCAGCCACCTGTCCTGGGGATCAATGGTTATGAAAACCAATCCCCCAAATAAAGAAAACGGTTCTCCCCAATTCCAAAGAATCAGGCCCCAGACCCAGGTCAATATACAAATCAGATCTTCCCACAAATCACACTATTGCCAATCCTTTAGAATCTAAAATCTAAAGGTTTATTATACAAGGAAAAAGGTATGGTTGAGGGTTAGCAATGGTTAATAGAAATCAATTACATGTAGTAATGGCACATCTCTTGGTTCAGGCTTGCAGCAAAGGTAGAATAAACTGCAGGTTTAAATCAAGGTCTTTGGAAAGCATCCCCTCCAGGGATGGGTCAACACCTTAGTCCACAGTTCCCCTGTGTAGCAAAGCTCCATCCAGAGCTGGAAGCAAGGCAGGCTGAACGCTGGAGGTAGAAGACAAAATGGAGGACGTGTCTCCCCGGTGTTGTAGACTTCCTCCTCCCTCTTATGCAGAGTCCAGTTGCAAAATGGAGGTTCATAGTCACATGGTCCAATTACCAGACTCTCCACAATTTAGTTTCTGACCAGGCAGGTCACATTCCTAGAGAAGCTCGGGTGTGGACAGGCATTTACAAAGTCCATTGTGTAGTTGATGTCCCTTAACGGCCAGGTGGGGGGCTGCAGCAGGTTAACTTTACACCTTGGAAGAGGAACATGGGAACCCCCAGACTGGATCAGAACTGGGTCCATCCAGGCCATGGGCCGGTCGGCATCAGCTGCCAGCATCAGCTGCTTCAGAAGAAACCGTGAGTATCTCTCATGAGGGAGATATGGGATAGTCTTCCCCTCAGACCCTGTGTCCATCCTTCTCCCTAACAGAGATTGGCTTCAATCCTCAGCCAAAATGTCATTAACTCTGGTAACTCTGGGTATTGTTGATACCCAGATAAATGTTCAATCCCGTCTTGAATCTTGCTAAGGCCTTGGCCTCAACAAAATCCTGCAGCAGTGAGTTCCACAGTCAGAACATGTGTTTTGTGGGAAACTAGTTCCTTGTATAGAGTTTTATTTGCCACCTTTCACTTTCCTTGCATGTCCCTTGTTCTAGTGTAATGAGAGGAAGATCGCTCCTGATGTCCCCTCTCTGCACGAGCTCCTGTCTTACATACACACAAAAAGCTAGACAAGGTGTGGGAAGCGATATCTGTCATTGAACCAACTACTGCTGGGGAGAGCATCAACCTTTCAGGCTATATGGAGCAGTTTTTCAGGTGTGGGAAAGGTTCTCAGGGTGTCCTAGCTAAATACAAGGTGGAGCAGAGAATTTAGAGTGAGTAGTTCACATCTATTGGAAGGGAACACTCAAGGTGAACAGGTCAACGGAAGTCAGTACGGTCTCTCTGATGTCCCAGCAGTGATGGATCTACAATGAGACTGCACACACACTCCAACCACCCTGAAAACCCATATGTGTGTGACACTAATTGAAGTCAGTATTGAATGATTGTGATGGTTTTCGGGGCTCGCAGGACGGTGAGTCACCCCATTACCCTCTGACTTCAGGATCCACTTGTTCATGAGAACGTCCCTGCACCACGAGATGTCTCCTCAGTGAAAGGCTCCAGAGGGCCTCTCCCCACTCTGAATTATTCTGAAAAATCTCCTGTCTCTGATCATAGGCAGGGCTATCCTGTCTGTTGCGATGTTCCCTCATCTATCTCTAAGTGGTGTGGACGGTGTGCAGTTGTCTCCAATGCTTTTCCATTGATCGCCTTGGGATGAAGCAAAGCTGGAGAACTGATCCTGGCATTACATCTCTGGCTATCAAGGTGGGGGTGAAGACATCCTCCTGGAGTGGCCATCACCAAAACACACTGCCCTGGTGACTGACTTCTACTCCAAGTCCATAAATCACACTGTCAATAGCAATATGTTAATCCTTAACTATTACCCAGATGCAATGGTTACAAAGCTTGACAGGTTACAACCCTTCTGCACACGCCTTACATGCTACTCTTTATGGGTAAATATTCCCTAAGACCTGTGTGAGGTGTAGTGAGTTTGTCAGGCCTGAGGTGAGAGCTGTTTACAAAGAACAGGGAAGTCTATGCCGGGGGCCTCAGTATCACAACGACCTTTGTAAATAACATACAAAAGGAGAAATGATCTGATCATACAAGTTAGAGAAGGAAAGGGTTAATTCTCTGCTGCTCTTCACCACCTGAGCCAGTCCCAGAGGCCAGGTCCCTGGGGCTCCGCTGGCTCTGAGTCCCCGCTGGGATTCCCAGGGCAGCAGGATAAATATCCCTGTAGCTCAGCCCCGGTCAGTGCAGTTTCCCCGCCGCCTGCAGCTCCCCGACTGGGTCCCAGGCAGAGATTCCTCCTCCCCAGCTGGGGCCGGAGCCTGGTGAGTGGTTTGCGTGGAAGGAATCTGTGAAGGGGGGAATGGAAACACATGAACCCCAGGAAATGTTTGAGCTGGGGGTGTATAGAACGGGGGGAGGTGGGGAAGGTGTAACTCTGACGGCAGGGGTGGTTTGGGAGCTGGGTACTGAGATAACCCTCCTGTGACTGTGCTGAGGGTCAGGGTTCGGAAGAGGAGCCGGGTTCCCCCGATCCCCTCCCACGGACGTCACTGGGGGTCTTGCTCTTGAACTCAGGGGGCTCTGGTCTGGGCCATTCTTGGTTACGTAACTGTGCAGAGTAAACCTCATTGGAAACCTACTCAGGCCCTGTAATATTCTGCCCCCCAGATCCCGAGCCCTTCACTCAGGGAACACTTCCATTAACCCCCCAGGGACCCCAGGGCTGGGTTCTTTCCCGTTGCAGAAATTTGCTGGTTTCACGGAGCCTCGCTGGGAATGTCCAAAATGTGAAACCCAGGAGCAGCGGCTTTGAGATCAGTGTCCCACCTACTCAGGGTGACCATATCTCCCTGTGCTGACTGAGGGACCCCTGGTAAAATTACCCGAATTCAGACAAGTTCCATGGCAATCAATCAGAACTGTGCAGTACAGATGTTCAAATTAATATCAAATTTACTGATCCCCAGTTATAAATAACTATGGCATAGTTGGCTCCTTTTTGGTTACCTTCTTCTCTTTAAGATTTAGGGCTCACACAGGGAGGGACACACACACACACACACAGAGAGAGAGAGACACACAAACACAGAGAGAGAGAGAGAGAGAGAGAGAGAGAGACACACACACACACAGGCAGGCAGAGGTGACACACACAGACTCCTGTAAACTTCTCTCACAGAGCAGGGGTGCACAACCTACTGACCCGATCTTCCCAGTCTGGCACATTCTTCCCTCCATACCTGGCTGGGACCCCGGGATGGACCTGCCTCCTCTGGTACCTCACTCTGTGGCTTCCCAAGGCAACATTTGGGGTGGGGGCATGCAAGGTCACATGTCACCACCCCACCCCTCTTCCTTTTCTGCCAGGGTTCCCATCAGAATCTGGCCAGCACAGCTATTCAGCACTGTGCGGGAGGGATGGGACGGGGCTGCTTCCAGTCGCAGGGAAGTAGGAGTGTGTGGGGGAAGCACAAGAATATAAAATAAGGTCCATCCAGCCCAGTATCCTGTCTACGGACAGTGGCCAATGCCAGGTGCCCCAGAGGGAATGAACAGAAAAGGGAAACTATCAGTGATCAATCCTCTCTCACCCATTCCGAGGTTCTGGCAAACAGCAACTAGGGAAACCATCCCAGCCCGTCCTGGGCAATAGCCATTGATGGACCCATCCTCCATCGATGTATCTAGTTCTATTTTGATCCCTGTTATAGTCTTGGGCTTCACAACCTCCGCTGGCAACGAGTCCCACGGGTTGACTGTGCGTTGTGTGAAGAAAAGCTTCCTTTTCTGTGTTTTAAACTTGCTTCCTATTAATTTCATTTGGTGACCCCTAGTTCTTGTGTTATGAGAAGGACTAAATAACACTTCCTAATCTACTTTCTCTATACCAGTCATGTTCGTATAGCCGCTATCACGTCCCCCTTAGTCGTCTCTTTTCCAAGCTGAAAAGCCCCAGTCTCATTAATCCCTCCTCATTGCCAGTGGGCAATCCCTCCGCGTTGCCATAGGGCAGTATGGGGCCTGGGGCTGTTTTAAATGGCCCCGGGGTGGCGTGGGGCTGAGTGAGGGACCAGGCCCCAAACGTTGCTGGAGCCGGGCCCCGGGCCAGGAATATTCCTTGTGCCCGGGCACTACGGGCCATAGGACTCAGCACCCATCAGGTGACACTCACTGGCCACTGCCTGGTTCCTGCCCACCCCCACTGACCCCTGCAGCTCCCAGTGCAGGAAACGGGACGGGGGTTGGGTCTCTTCTGGCCGAGAGCCGGCCCAGAGCGGGGGCTGCACGTACGGACCAGCAGGGGGAGCGGGCGGCCCCGTGGGCTAGATCTTCACCCTGTCCCCACACACACACTCAGGACGGGGGACGGGCACCTGGGAAGCAGGGATTTGGCCAGCAGCAGGATCCACCTGTATTAATTGGGGGGAGGGTGGGGATAGAAAATATGGGACAATTTATGTGTTTTTAAGAACAAGTGGGGACACCTGCAGGGGGGCTTAAATACGGGACGGTCCCTTTAAAAATGGGGCGTCTAGTCCCCCTGCACCAACTGCTGCTGTCGTTCTCTGAAGCAGAGCGACCAGCCTGGCTAGGCCTAAAGTACCGCGTCGGCACAGCTGCACCGCGGCGGGGCGTTAACGGAGACGCTCAGCGGTGTTGCGGGGGAGCTCCCCCAGCCGCGTCGTGAATCTTCCTCCCTGAGAGGCTCTAGCTCTGTCCATGGGGGGTCAGGTCGGTGTATCTATGTCGCTCATGGGTGGAGATTTTTCATCCAAACCATCTTCCGTATTCTGGAATGGAGATGGCACGTCAGAGAGTCAGTACGCAACTAGTCGTGGGTCACCCGGGTGTTAAATGTTCTCCTGCCTGTATGTGTGTTCGCAGTGTCCTGTCCCAGCTCTGCACAGACAGCTGGCACAGCAGACCTCGAGCGAACCACCCAATGACCACAAGATCCGTTAAGGTACGAAGGCACCGAGCCAGATGTATTGTCGATGGAGCACAGCACTAGTATCCCACAGACTCCACTAATACGTGTCTGCCCGAAACAATGGACCAGCTCAGTGAACAGTGAGACTTTCCACACTTCTTAGGCTAGACAGAGACATTCCCTTTGAGGTTACATTTTATACATCAATACAAACGTGTTACCTACGGAGCCTCTAACGTAGTTATTGATGTTCTCTGACATAGCCAGTTACCTTGTACATCTCTTCTGATCACACTGTCATCCTGACCATATCTGTAGGATGGGTCACCCCGTTCCTCTTATCCTAAGGGAATGTGCTGGTATCGGGGTGTTCTGGTACTGCCCCTCTGAAATGTGCTTGGGTGAGTGCTCTGTGCCCAGCAACTCTTAGAAACGTGTGACTTCAAAATATCTGCCCCGTGCTTGCCACGTGATGTGAGCAGGGCCTGCCTCTAACTCACAGCCTGATTTTGCTTTGTATCAAAAAGGTTTTGACCATTACTTTAGCCCAGGCCTCAGCCTGCATACTAGGCCTCCAATAGAAGGGCTTCTGTCTCATGCTCTCTTCCTACTACAGTTCCACAGTGTGAGCGTGTTTCTGGATTTACGATCCTACACGACTGGCAGTTGTTGTGATGGGTTAGATCACAGAAACCCCCTTGGAGTTGCCAATTTATGTGCCAAGACTATTTCTGCCCCTGCTTTCCTGGCCTGGCAGCTTCAGACTTCAGAGCCCTGCCTTGTTTGAGTCTGACGCGCTAGCCTGATTAAAACCCAGATCCAGGTCTGAACCGCATACCCTAACAACTGCAGGCTTAATTGAAAACGGGTTAGGAAGTGTTACTGTCTTTAACACTCAGATACTCAACTCCCAACGAGGTCCGAACCCCAAATAAATCAGTTTTACCCTGTATAAAGCTTATGCATGGTAAACTCATAGATTTTTCGCCCTCTATAACACTGGTAGAGAATATGCACAGCTGTTTGTCCCACCCCCACCCCCACCCCCAGGTACTAATATGTACTCCAGGTTAATTAACAAGTAAAAAGTAATTTTATTAAATATAGAAAGTAGGATTTAAGTGTTTTCAAGTGGTAAGAGACAGAACAAAGTGAATGATGAAGTAAAATAAAATAAAATACACAAATCTAAACCTGATACAGTAAGAAAACTGAATACTGATAAATCCTCACTCACAGAGGTGTTCCAGTGAGCTTCCGTTTACAGACTAGACTACCCTAGTCTGGGTCCAGCTATCTCTCACATCTCTGTGGTTACTGTTCTTTGTTCCAGTTTCTTTCAGGTATCCTTGGGGGTGGAGAGACCATCTCTTGAGCCAGCTGAAGACCAAATAGAGGGGCTTCCAAGGAGTTTAAATAGTTTTTTTTCTTGTGGGTGGAAACCTCTTCCTCTCCCTGTGTAGAATTCCAGCTACAAAATGGAGATTTAGAGTCACATGGCAAGTCACATGTCCATGCATACCTCAGAACTGTCCGATAGCAGCCATTGTTCACATGCTACCTTGAACGTCCTCAGGTAGACTTCTTATGTGGAATGAATCTTCCAAAGATCCATTGTCCATTAAGTGCATCTTGACTGGGCACTTAACTTACACATTCCTTTCTGAAGAAGCTGCCCTAATGCTTTACTGAGGATATGTAAAAATCAAGCAACTGCACAGCCAATATTCATAACTTTGAACACAAAAATGGCAAACGCATACAAATAGGAGGAATAGATTCAGTCGATCATAACCTTTATCAAGATATGTTACATGGCATATGTAGCATAAAACATATCCCAGTTCTGTCATATCTACATTCATCAGCATATTTCCATAAAGCCTTATGGGGTGCACTGTTACAATGAAGTTCTGGATGGCATCTCTGATTCTCTCAACAAATGCATTCCAGTCCTAGCTGAAACTCGAGTTCTCCCTGATTTACTCTTTTGCTCTTAGCTATTGGAAACGGAGTAGAAGATCCAAGTGATGGTACATGATGCCAGCTGACAATCACACCCTTTTTGAACCTGTAACTTACATCCTGACCGGCATCCCAGGCACCGAAGAGTCTCAGGTCTGGATCGCCATCCCCTTCTGTCTGATATATGTTGTGACACTTCTTGGGAACTCTCTCCTACTATTCATCATACTAACAGAACAAAGCCTCCATGAGCCCATGTATTTATTCATGTCCATGCTGGCCACTGCTGATCTGCTGTTATCTACCACGACGGTGCCCAAGATGCTGGCTGTATTCTGGTTTAGAGCGGGGGAAATTTCGTTTGTTGCCTGCCTCATCCAGATGTTCTTCATCCATGTCAGTTTTATGGCTGAGTCGGCCATCCTGCTGGCCATGGCCTTTGATCGCTACGTTGCCATCTGCAACCCGCTGAGATACACCGCCGTGCTGACCAAGTCTGTGATCGGGAAGATGGGGCTGGCGGTTGTCACAAGAAGTTGCTGTCTCGTTTTCCCTCTCGTCCTTCTCATGAAGCCGTTGAAGTTCTGCAGAACCAACCTCCTGCCTCACACCTTTTGTGAGCACATGATCCTCGCTCGGCTGTCTTGCGACAACATCAAAGTCCACATGTGGTACGGCATCACTGTGGCTATATTGGTCGTTGGTTTGGATGTGGTGCTCATTGCTGTGTCTTATGGGTTGATCCTCAGGGCCGTCTTCCATATCCCCTCCAAGGACGCAAAGATCAAGGCTCTCTGCACTTGCAGTTCCCACGTCTGCATCATACTGATGTTCTACATACCGGCCGTTTTCTCCTCTATAGCACACATGTTTGCGCACATCATCCCAGGTTATCTTGTCAACCTACTGGCCAACCTCTACGTGCTCCTTCCCCCCATGTTAAACCCCATCGTATATGGGGTGACAACAAAAGAGATCCTGAAACGGGTGATCAACATGTTTCATGGATGCTGGAGCAGAATCTCCTTGTTGAACTAAAGGAGGCAACAGAAAATGCTTTGGGACTTGGAAATGAAAGCCAGGTTTTCATTGGACCTTTAGGGGTGTTTTTACTGTGTTCTTACACTGTGTGAGCTCAAAAGCTGGTCTCATCAACAGAATTTGGTCCAGTGAAACATATCTCCTCCCCCACTTTGTCTCTCTAATATCCTGGGACTGACATGGCTACATCGGCACCGGTCATTGCCACAAGAGGCAGCCAGACCGCCACAGCCCAGACCGCCACAAGAGGCAGCCAGACACAAGAGGCAGCCAGACAAGACTTAGAGTCTTGTTCTAAGTGGAAGGGAAACAGCATAACAGGAATGAACAAAGGGAAACATCACCCGGTGAGCGAGCACGGTGTGTGCATCTCCTGTCTGACAATCTGCATCTTAGCTGGACTCTTAATGGCAACAGAAAGCAGCAGCTAAGAGGGGCCATGCCATGGGTCAGTGGGACGTGCACTGGGCTGCACGTTGGGAGAGATCGGCTCTAGTCTTGATTCTGCCACCGACCTGCTGTGTCACTTTGGGTTCCTCTCTTCCCTCCACGGGTGACTTCGTGGGGGTGGCTTCGTGGGGGTGGCTGGGGTCGTGTTCTCTGTAACTACAAGTTCTCTTTTAAACTGTGTTCCTGTCATCTAATAAACCTTCTGTTTTACTGGCTGGCTGAGAGTCACGTCTGACTGTGGAGTGGGGGTGCAGGGCCCTCTGGCTTCCCCAGGAGCCCCTCCCCCCCAGGTAGACTCACTGCGGAAAGCACATGCAGGGGCAGGGGACTTTGAATGCTCTGAGGACAGATCCAGGAAGGTGGAAACAGCTCAGAGAGAGGAGGCTCCCCCAGAGTCCGGACCGGCTTAATATGGAGCAGTTCAGAGCTTCGCCCCGGTGACTCCATGAAAATGTGTTGCTAAATTATTTATTCCACTGTGCATCATTTTGCACTTATCGATGCTGAATTTCATCGGGCATCCCTTGCCAGTCATGCAGATTTGTCGATCCCTCTTTACCCGATCACAGTCTCCTTTGGACCTAACTATTGTGAGGAATTTTGTATCCTCTGCAAACTTTGCCACCTCGCATCTCACTCCCTTTTCCGGATCAAGGAATGTGTTGAACAGCACTGGTCCCAGTACAGACCCTTGGGGGACCCCGCTGTTTACCTCACTCCATTGTGGAAATGAGTCATTTATTCCAAACCCTCTATTTTAACCAGTTACTGATCCACAAGGGGCCCTTCCCTCTTATCTCCTGACGGGCTACATTGCCTAAGAGCCTTTGGGGAGGGAACTTGTCAAAGGTTTCTGAAAGTCCAACTTCACTATAACCCCTGGATCGCTCTGCTCCACATACTTGTTGATATTGTAAAGAATTCGAATAGCCTGGGGAGACATGATTTCCCCCTTTACAAAACCTCTGTTAACTCGTCCCAACACATTGTGTTTATCTTTTGAAGTCATTGGAGATATTTGCTGCCAGCAGTGGCAGATAGACCATACCCCACTGTCGTCAATCTCATTCGACCTCCCCTCCATAGACTTATTCAGCTCACTTTGCAGATGAGGAAATGTCTGGGGGGAGAGTGGCCTTGAGGGGGGTTGATAGCTCGGGATGGGGGGACGGGACGCCGGCTTGGGGTGCCCACTCTGCAACTGTGGAGCCAGGCTGGGGAGCGGAGGCAGGGCAGGGGCAAGTTTCATAGGATCATAGAATATCAGGGATGGAAGGGACTGTGACGGTGCTGTTCCTGGTGGGATCCAACTGTGAGTGTCAGATCAGGACAGATTGCTTCCAAAGGGGCAACTACAGCCCAAAGCTGGGGCTTTTCCACACTAAGGCAAACCAAACCAGCCAAACAGAAAAGACTTTGGTTTCATAGAGGTAGAGGTATATAAAATTATGAGTGGAGTGGAGGAAGTGAATAAGGAAAAGTTATTTACTTGTTCCCAAAATAGAAGAACTAGGGGCCATTCAATGAAATTGGCGTGCAGCAGGTTTAAAACAAATAAAAGGAAGTTCTTCTTCACACAGCGCACAGTCAACCTGTAGAACTCCTTACCTGAGGAGGCTGTGACAGCTAGGACTATAACAGGGTTTAAAAGAGAGCTGGATAAATTCATGGAGGCTAAGTCCATAAATGGCTATTAGCCGGGATGGGTAATGAATGGTGTCCCTAGCCTCTGTCTGTCAGAGGGGGGTGATGGATGGCAGGAGAGAGATCGCTCGATCATACCTGTTAGGTTCACTCACTCCGGGGCACCTGGCATTGGCCACTGTCGGTAGACAGGATGCTGGGCTAGATGGACCTTTGGTCTGACCCAGTATGGCCGTTCTTATGTTCTTATGTTCTTATGTTCAACCCACTGGCTAAACACAAGTCACACAAGCAATTCCCTTAGACACTCCAGCTTCCCAGTATCACCACCAGCAGCCACCTGTCCTGGGGATCAATGGTTATGAAAACCAATATCCCAAATAAAGAAAACAGTTCTCCCCAATTCCAAAGAATCAGGCCCCAGACCCAGGTCAATTACAAATCAGATCTTCCCACAAATCACGCTGTTGCCAATCCTTTAGAATCTAAAATCTAAAGGTTTATTATACAAGGAAAAAGGTATAAGTGAGGGTTAGGAATGGCTAAAAGAAATCAATTACATGCAGTAATGGCACATCTCTTGGTTCAGGCTTACAGCAAAGGTAGAATAAACTGCAGGTTTAAATCAAGGTCTTTGGAAAGCATCCCCTCCAGAGATGGCTCAGCACCTTAGTCCACAGTTCCCCTGTGTAGCAAAGCTCCATCCAGAGCTGGAAGCAAGGCAGGCTGAACGCTGGAGGTAGAAGACAAAATGGAGGACGTGTCTCCCCGGTGTTGTAGACTTCCTCCTCCCTCTTATGCAGAGTCCAGTTGAAAAATGGAGGTTCATAGTCACATGGTCCAATTACCAGACTCTCCACAATTTAGTTTCTGACCAGGCAGGTCACATTCCTAGAGAAGCTCGGGTGTGGACAGGCATTTACAAAGTCCATTGTGTAGTTGATGTCCCTTAACAGCCAGGTGGGGGGCTGCAGCAGGTTAACTTTACACAATGGAAGAGGAACATGGGGAACCCCCAGACTGGATCAGTACTGGATCCATCCAGGCCAAGGGCCTGTCGGCAACAGCGGCCAGCATCAGCTGCTTCAGAAGAAATCGTGAGTATCTCTCATGAGGGAGATATGGGATAGTCTTCCCCTCAGACCCTGTGTCCATCCTTCCCAATAAAAGACATTGGCTTAAATCCTCAGCCAAAATATGTGTTGTCATTAACTCTGGTAACTCCAGGTATTGTTGATACCCAGAT
The DNA here is from genome assembly GCA_032164245.1 of Sternotherus odoratus. Lineage (NCBI taxonomy): Eukaryota > Metazoa > Chordata > Testudines > Kinosternidae > Sternotherus > Sternotherus odoratus. The sequence continues at coordinate 300,768,842 of JAVMKO010000001.1, forward strand.
AAATGTTCAATCCCGTCTTGAATCTTGCTAAGGCCTTGGCCTCAACAAAATCCTGCAGCAGTGAGTTCCACAGTCGGATTATGTATTTTGTGGGAAACTATTTCCTTGTATAGAGTTTTATTTGCCACCTTTCACTTTCCTTGCATGTCCCTTGTTCTAGTGTAATGAGAGGAAGATCGCTCCTGATGTCCCCTCTCTGCACGAGCTCCTGTCTTACATACACACAAAGAGCTAGACAAGGTGTGGGAAGCGATATCTGTCATTGAACCAACTACTGCTGGGGAGAGCATCAACCTTTCAGATTATATGGAGCAGTTTTTCAGGTGTGGGAAAGGTTCTCAGGGTGTCCTAGCTAAATACAAGGTGGAGCAGAGAATTTAGAGTGAGTAGTTCACATCTATTGGAAGGGAACACTCAAGGTGAACAGGTCAACAGAAGTCAGTACAGTAAAAGGTGCCACCTAGTCTCTCTGATGTCCCAGCACTGATGGATCTACAATGAGACTGCACACACACTCCAACCATCCTGAAAACCCATATGTGTGTGACACTAATTGAAGTCAGTATTGAATGATTGTGATGGTTTTCGGGGCTCGCAGGACGGTGAGTCACCCCATTAGCCTCTGACTTCAGGATCCACTTGGTCATGAGAACGTCCCTGCACCACGAGATGTCTCCTCAGTGAAAGGCTCCAGAGGGCCTCTCCCCACTCTGAATTATTCTGAACAATCTCCTCTCTCTGATCATAGGCAGGGCTATCCTGTCTGTTGCGATGTTCCTTCATCTATCTCTAAGTGGTGTGGACGGTGTGCAGTTGTCTCCAATGCTTTTCCATTGATCGCTTTGGGATGAAGCAAAGCTGGAGAACTGATCCTGGCATTACATCTCTGGCTAACAAGGAGGGGGTGAAGACATCCTCCTGGAATGGCCATCACCAAAACACACTGCCCTGGTGACTGACTTCTACTCCAAGTCCATAAATCACACTGTCAATAGCAATATGTTAATCCTTAACTATTACCCAGATGCAATGGTTACAAAGCTTGACAGGTTACAACCCTTCTGCACATGCCTTACATGCTAGTCTTTATGGGTAAATATTCCCTAAGACCTGTGTGAGGTGTAGTGAGTTTGTCAGGCCTGAGGCGAGAGCTGTTTGCAAAGAACAGGGAACTCTGTGCCGTGGGCCTCAGTATCACAAAGACCTTTGTAAATACAATACAAAAGGAGAAATGATCTGATCAAACAGTGAGAGGAGGAAAGGGTTAATTCTCTGCTGCTCTTCACCACCTGAGCCAGTCCCAGAGGCCAGGTCCCTGGGGCTCCGCTGGCTCTGTGTCTCCCCGGGGATTCGCAGGGCAGCAGGATAAATATCCCTGTAGCTCAGCCCCGGTCAGTGCAGTTTCCCCGCCGCCTGCAGCTCCCCGACTGGGTCCCAGGCAGAGATTCCTCCTCCCCAGCTGGGGCCGGAGCCTGGTGAGTGGTTTGCGTGGAAGGAATCTGTGAAGGGGGGAATGGAAACACATGAACCCCAGGAAATGTTTGAGCTCGGGGGGGAATAGAACGGGGGGAGGTGGGGAAGGTGTAACTCTGACGGCAGGGGTGGTTTGGGAGCTGGGTACTGAGATAACCCTCCTGTGACTGTGCTGAGGGTCAGGGTTCGGAAGAGGAGCCGGGTTCCCCTGATCCCCTCCCACGGACGTCACTGGGGGTCTTGCTCTTGAACTCAGGGGGCTCTGGTCTGGGCCATTCTTGGTTACATGACGGCAGAGTAAACCTCATTGGAAACCTACTCAGGCCCTGTAATATTCTGCCCCCCAGATCCCGAGCCCTTCACTCAGGCAACACTTCCATTAACCCCCCAGGGACCCCAGGGCTGAGTTCATTCCAGTTGCAGAAATTTGCTGGTTTCACGGAGCCTCGCTGAGAATGTCCAAAATGTGAAACCCAGGAGCAGCCGATTATAAGGGCGGCTTTGAGATCAGAGTCCCACCTACTCAGGGTGACCATATCTCCCTGTGCTGACTGTGGGACCCCTGGTAAAATTACCCAAATTCAGACGAGTTCCATGGCAATCAATCAGAACTGTGCAGTACAGATGTTCAAATTAACATCAAATTTACTGATCCCCAGTTATAAATAACTATGGCATAGTTGGCTCCTTTTTAGTTACCTTCTTCTCTTTAAGGTTTAGGGCTCAAACAGGGAGGGACACACACAGAGAGAGAGAGAGAGAGAGAGAGAGACACAGATTCCTGTAAACCTCTCTCACAGAGCAGGGGTGCACAACCTACTGACCCGATCTTCCCAGTCTGGCACATTCTTCCCTCCATACCTGGCTGGGACCCCGGGATGGACCTGCCTCCTCTGGTACCTCACTCTGTGGCTTCCCGAGGCAACATTTGGGGTGGGGGGCATGCAAGGTCACATATCACCACCCCACCCCTCTTCGTTTTCTGCCAGGGTTCCCACCAGAATCTGGCCAGCACAGCCATTCAGCACTGTGCGGGAGGGATGGGACGGGGGCTGCTTCCGGTCGCAGGGAAGTAGGAGTGTGGGGGGGAAGCACAAGAATATAAAAAACAGGTCCATCCAGCCCAGTATCCTGTCTATCGACAGTGGCCAATGCCAGGCGCCCCGGAGGGAATGAACAGAAAAGGGAAACTATCAGTGATCAATCCTCTCTCACCCATTCCGAGGTTCTGGCAAACAGCAACTAGGGACACCATCCCAGCCCGTCCTGGTCAATAGCCATTGATGGACCCATCCTCCATGAATGTATCTAGTTCTATTTTGATCCCTGTTATAGTCTTGGGCTTCACAACCTCCGCTGGCAACGAGTCCCACGGGTTGACTGTGCGTTGTGTGAAGAAAAGCTTCCCTTTCTTTGTTTTAAACTTGCTTCCTATTAATTTCATTTGGTGACCCCTAGTTCTTGTGTTATGAGAAGGAGTAAATAACACTTCCTAATCTACTTTCTCCACACCAGTCATGTTCGTATAGCCGCTATCACGTCCCCCCTTAGTCGTCTCTTTTCCAAGCTGAAAAGTCCCAGTTTTATTAATCCCATCCTCATACGGAAGCCGTTCCATACCCCTGATCATTTTGTTGCCCTTTTCTGATCCTTTCTAATTCCAACAAATCCTTTTTTGAGATGTGGGGGGGGGGGGCACATCTGCCTGCGGTATTCAAGATGTGAGCGTAACAGGGATTTATATAGAGGCAATCAGATATTTTCTGTCTTGTTATCTATCCCTTTCTTAATGATTCCCAGCATTCTGTTTGCTTTTTGACTCCCAGTTCACACTGAGTGGCTGTTTTCAGAGAACTATCCACAATGGTGCCAAGATCTCTTTCTTGAGTGGTAACAGATCATTTAATTCCCATCGTTTTATATGTATAGTTGAGATTATGTTTTCCAGTGTGCATTACTCTGCATTGATCAGCATTGAATTTTATCTGCCATTTTCTTCTCCAGTCACCCAGGTTTGAGAGTTTCTTTTGTCGCTCTTGGCACGCTGCCTGCGACTTAACTATCTTGGATAGTTTTGTTTCATCTGCAAATTTTGCCACCTCACTCTTTATCCCTTTCTCCAGATCATTGATGAATATGTTGAATAGGACTGGTCCCGGTACAGACCCGTGGGGGACACCACTATTTACCTCTCTCCATTCTGAAAACTGACTATTTATTCCTACCCTTTGTTTCCTATCTTCTAACAAGTTACCAATCCATGAGAGGCCCTGCCCTCTTATCCTAGGACAGCTCACTTTGCTTAAGAGCTTTTGGTGAGAGATCTTGTCAAAGACTTTTGGAAAATATAAGTACACTATGTCCACTGCATCTCCTTAGACCCCTCAAATAATTTGAGTAGATTGGTGAGGCATGAGTCTCCTTTAGAAAAAAAACAAGTTGACTCTTCCCCACAAAGTATGCTCATCTCTGTGTGTGACAATATTGTTCATTACTATGATTTCAACCAGTTTTCCCCGTTCTGAAGTCGGTATTACTGGCCTGTAATTCCCGGGATCACCTCTAAAGCCCTTTTTAAAAATAGGCATCACAGTAGCTATGCTCCAGTCCTCGGGTACAGACGCTGATTGAAATGGTAGGTTACAGAGAACAGTTAGTAGCTCTGCAAGTTCACATTTGAGTTCGTTCAGAGCTCTTGGGTGAATCCCGTCTGGTCCGGGTGACTTATTGCTGTTTAATTTATCAATTTCTTCCCAAATCTCCTCTAATGACACCTCAGTCTGGGACACCTCAGTCTCTCCTCATATGGGACCTGGTCCAATCCCCTAATCATTTTAGCTGACCTCCTCTGAACCTTTTCTAATGCCGGTACAGCTATAGAGTTTGGATGCTGGGTGCAGGCTCTGGGGGTGGTGGAGAGGGTGGGGGGTGCAGGTTGTTGGGGTGGTGGAGAGGGTGGGGGGTGCAGGTTCGGGGGGGGGGTGGAGAGGGTGAGGGGTGCAGGTTCTGGGGGTGGTGGAGAGGGTGAGGGGTGCAGGTTCTGGGGGTGGTGGAGAGGGTGAGGGGTGCAGGTTCTGGGGGTGGTGGAGAGGGTGGGGGGTGCAGGTTCTGGGGGTGGTGGAGAGGGTGAGGGGTGCAGGTTCTGGGGGTGGTGGAGAGGGTGAGGGGTGCAGGTTCTGGGGGTGGTGGAGAGGGTGAGGGGTGCAGGTTCTGGGGGTGGTGGAGAGGGTGAGGGGTGCAGGTTCTGGGGGTGGTGGAGAGGGTGAGGGGTGCAGGTTGTTGGGGTGGTGGAGAGGGTGAGGGGTGCAGGTTGTTGGGGTGGTGGAGAGGGTGAGGGGTGCAGGTTCTGGGGGTGGTGGAGAGGGTGAGGGGTGCAGGTTGTTGGGGTGGTGGAGAGGGTGAGGGGTGCAGGTTCTGGGGGTGGTGGAGAGGGTGAGGGGGGCAGGTTCTGGGGATCGTGGAGAGGGTGAGGGGTGCAGGCTCTGGGGGTGTGGGAAGGAGATTGGGTTGCAGGCTCTGGGATGGAGTTTGGTTGATGTGTGCAGGCTCCATCTTGGGAGAGCGGTTAGGGGTGCAGCAAGGGGATGAGGGGTGCAGGTTCTGGGAGTGAATTTGGGCGCGGGCTGGGGGTGGAGGTTCAGTCTCTGGGAGAGTGTTTTGGGGGCAAAGGGGAGGTGCAGGCTCTGGGATGGTGTTTGGATTTTAATGGGGGGTGCAGGCTCTGGGAGGGGGTAGGGGTGCAGCATTTTCCTGGAGCTCCTAGGCAGGGCGGTCCGGGAGTCTCCATATGCTGCGACCACCAGGCACCGCCCCTGCAGCTTCCCATTGGCCGCAGAGGTTCTGGGGGTGGGACACAGACCCACCCTGCTCCACTGCGTTGCCAGACGGCAGTGTGGGGCCCGGGGGAGGCGTGGGGCTGAGGGAGGGACCAGGCCCCAAACATTGCTGAAGCCGGGCCCCGGGCCAGGAATATTCCTGGTACCCGGGCACCACGGGCCATAGGACTCAGCACCCATCAGGCGACACTCACTGGCCACTGCCTGGTTCCTGCCCACCCCTCACTGACCCCTGCAGCTCCCAGTGCAGGAAACGGGACGGGGGGTGGATCTCTTCTGGCCGAGAGCCGGCCCAGAGCGGGGGCTGCGCGTACGGACCAGCAGGGGGAGCGGGCGGCCCCGTGGGCTAGATCTTCACCCTGTCCCCACACACACACTCAGGACGGGGGACGGGCACCTGGGAAGCAGGGATTTGGCCAGCAGCAGGATCCACCTGTATTAATTGGGGGGAGGGTGGGAATAGAAAATATGGGACAATTTATGTGTTTTTAAGAACAAGTGGGGACACCTGCAGGGGGGCTTAAATACGGGACGGTCCCTTTAAAAATGGGGCGTCTGGTCCCCCTGCACCTACTGCTGCTGTCGTTCTCTGAAGCAGAGCGACCAGCCTGGCTAGGCCTAAAGTACCGCGTCGGCGCAGCTGCACCGCGGCGGGGCGTTAACGGAGACGCTCAGCGGTGTTGCGGGGGAGAACCCCCGGCCGCGTCGTGAATCTTCCTCCCCGAGAGGCTCTAGCTCTGTCCGGGGGGGAATGGGGGGGGGGTGTTTCAGGTTGTTGTATCTATGTCGCTCATGGGTGGGGATTTTTCATCCAAACCATCTTCCGTATTCTGGAATGGAGATGGCACGTCAGAGGGGCAGTACGCAACTAGTCGTGGGTCACCCGGGTGGTAAATGTTCTCCTGCCTGTATGTGTGTTCGCAGTGTCCTGTCCCAGCTCTGCACAGACAGCTGGCACAGCAGACCTCAAGCGAACCACCCAACGACCACAAGATCCGTTAAGGTACGAAGGCACCGAGCCAGATGTATTGTCGATGGAGCACAGCACTAGTATCCCACAGACTCCACTAATACGTGTCTGCCCGAAACAATGGACCAGCTCAGTGAACAGTGGGAGTTTCCACACTCCTTAGGCTAGACAGAGACATTCCCTTTGAGGTTACATTTTATACATCAATACAAACGTGTTACCTACGGAGCCTCTAACGTAGTTATTGATGTCCTCTGACATAGCCAGTTACCTTGTACATCTCTACCGATCACACTGTCATCCTGACCATATCTGTAGGATGGGTCACCCCGTTCCTCTTATCCTAAGGGAATGTGCTGGTATCGGGGTGTTCTGGTACTGCCCCTCTGAAATGTGCTTGGGTGAGTGCTCTGTGCCCAGCAACTCTTAGAAACGTGTGACTTCAAAATATCTGCCCCGTGTTTGCCACGTGATGTGAGCAGGGCCTGCCTCTAACTCACAGCCTGATTTTGCTTTGTATCAAAAAGGTTTTGACCATTACTTTAGCCCAGGCCTCAGCCTTCATACTAGGCCTCCAATAGAAGGGCTTCTGTCTCATGCTCTCTTCCTACTACAGTTCCACAGTGTGAGCGTGTTTCTGGATTTACGATCCTACACGACTGGCAGTTGTTGTGATGGGTTAGATCACAGAAACCCCCTTGGAGTTGCCAATTTATGTGCCAAGACTATTTCTGCCCCTGCTTTCCTGGCCTGGCAGCTTCAGACTTCAGAGCCCTGCCTTGTTTGAGTCTGACCCGCTAGCCTGATGCAAACCCAGACCCAGGTCTGAACCACATCCCCTAACAACTGCAGGCTTAATTGAAAACGGGTTAGGAAGTGTTACTGTCTTTAACACTCAGATGCCCAACTCCCAACGAGGTCCGAACCCCAGATAAATCCGTTTTACCCTGTATAAAGCTCATGCAGGCTAAACTCATAGATTGTTCACCCTCTATAACACTGGTAGAGAGAATCAGAGAGGTAGCCGTGTTAGTCTGGAATAGGAGAGGTATCAAAGAGTCCTGTGGCACCTTAAATACTAACTAAAGTACTGAAGCATAAGCTTTCGTGGGCTAATACCCACTTCGTCAGATGCATGCAGTAGAAGTGTCCAGGGGCAGGTATAGATAAGTAGGCAAGAACCAGGTAGGAGGAAACAAGTTACTCCAATCAGGCCGAACCAGCTTGTTATCTCAAAGTTTTTTTGGTGCAATATGGTGACTTTTAAATCTGTAATTGTGTGTCCAATGCAACAAACCTCGATGCCAACTCTGCCCACATATCTACACCAGCAACACCATCACAGGACCTAACCAGATCAGTCACACCATCACTGGTTCATTCACCTGCACATCTACCAATGTCATATATGCCATTATATGCCACCAATGTCCCTCTGCTATGTACATTGGCCAAACTGGACAGTCGCTACAAAAAAGTATAAATGGACACAAATCAGATATCAGGAATGGCAATACACAAAAACCCGTAGGAGAACACTTCAACCTGCCTGGACGCACAATTACAGATTTAAAAGTCACCATATTGCAGCAAAAAAACTTCAAGACCAGACTGCAAACAGAAACTGCAGAGCTGCAATTCATTTGCAAATTTGACACAATCAACCTGGGATTGAACAAACATCTTGAATAGCTTGCTAATTACAAAAACAGCTTCGCCTCTCTCCGAGTTCACACCTCCAATTCAGCTGCTAGAGGAATATCTCACCCTCCCTGATTTGAGATAACAAGCTGGTTCAGCCTGATTGGACTAACCTTGTTACCTCCTTCCTGGTTCTTGCCTACTTATCTATACCTGCCCCTGGACAGTTCCACTGCTTGCATCCGACGAAGTGGGTATTAGCCCACGAAAGCTTATGCTTCGGTACTTTATTTAGTCTTTAAGGTGTCACAGGACTCTTTGTTACCATTCCTTTCTCAAGAAGCTGCCCAAAGGCTTTACTGAGGCTATTTAGAAATCAAGCAAGTACACAGCCAATATTCATAACTTTTAACACAAAAATGGCACACACATACAAATAGGAGGAATAGATTCAGTCAATCATAACCTTTATCAAGATATGTTACATGGCATATGTAGCATAAAACATATTCCAGTTCTGTCATATCTACATTCATAAGCATATTTCCATAAAGCCTTATGGGGTGCACTGTTACAATGAAGTTCTGGATGGTATCTATGCTTCTCTCAACATATGCATTCCAGTCCTAGCTGACACTTGAGTTCTCCCTGATTTACTCTTTTGCTCTTAGCTACTGGAAACGGGGTAGAAGATCTAAGTGATGGTACATGATGCCAGCTGACAATCACACCGTTTTTGACCCTGTAACTTACATCCTGACTGGCATCCCAGGCACCGAGGAGTCTCACGTCTGGATCGCCATCCCCTTCTGTCTGATATATGTTGCAACACTTTTGGGGAACTCTCTCCTACTATTCATCATACTAACAGAACAAAGCCTCCATGAACCCATGTATCTATTCATGTCCATGCTGGCCATTACTGATCTGCTGTTATCTACCACTGCGGTGCCCAAGATGCTGGCTGTATTCTGGTTTAGAGCGGGGGAAATTTCTTTTGTTGCTTGCCTCATCCAGATGTTCTTCATCCATGTCAGTTTTATGGCTGAGTCGGCCATCCTGCTGGCCATGGCTTTTGATCGCTACGTTGCCATCTGCGACCCTCTGAGATACACCGCCGTGCTGACCAAGTCTGTGATCGGGAAGATGGGGCTGGCGGTTGTCACAAGAAGTTGCTGTCTCGTTTTCCCTCTCGTCCTTCTCATGAAGCCGCTGAAGTTCTGCAGAACCAACCTCCTGCCTCACACCTTTTGTGAGCACATGATCCTCGCTCGGCTGTCCTGCGACAACATCAAAGTCCACATGTGGTACGGCATCGCTGTGGCTATATTGGTCGTTGGTTTGGATGTGGTGCTCATTGCTGTGTCTTATGGGTTGATCCTCAGGGCCGTCTTCCAAATCCCCTCCAAGGACGCAAAGATCAAGGCTCTCCAGACCTGCGGCTCCCACCTCTGTGTCATTCTAATGTTCTATATACCGGCTTCTTTCTCCTCTTTAGCAAACCAGTTTGCGCACATCATCCCAGGTTATATTCTCATCCTATTGGCCAACCTCTACGTGCTCATTCCCCCCATGTTAAACCCCATCGTATATGGGGTGACAACAAAAGAGATCCTGAAACTGGTGATCAACATGTTTTATGGATGCTGGAGAAGAATCTCCCTGTTGAGCTAAAGGAGGCAACAGAAAATACTTTGGGACTTGGAAATGAAAGCCAGGTTTTCATTGGATCTTTAGGGGTGTTTTTACTGTGTTCTTACACTGTGTGAGCTCAAAAGCTGGTCTCATCAACAGAATTTGGTCCAATGAAATATATCTCCTCCCCCACTTTGTCTCTCTAATATCCTGGGACTGACATGGCTACATCAGCACCGGTCATTGCCACAAGAGGCAGCCAGACCGAGTGAGTCTTGTTCTAAGTGGAAGGGAAACAGCAAAACAGGAATGAACAAAGGGAAACATCACCCGGTGAGCGAGCACGGTGTGTGCATCTCCTGTCTGACAATCTGCATCTTAGCTGGACTCTTAATGGCAACAGAGAGCAGCAGCTAAGAGGGGCCATGCCATGGGTCAGTGGGACGTGCACTGGGCTGCATATTGGGAGAGAAGAGCTCTAGTCTTGGTTCTGCCACCGACCTGCTGTGTCACCTTGGGTTCCTCTCTTTCCTCCTCACACTCCTAAACCCTTCTCAGGGTCACAGCTTTGCCAGCTTCAGTCCCCTATTCCGTAGCCAAGGCCCGCGTCCCATGGACCTTATTTTTGGCTCCCTTATGATGCATTTCATGTGGGTGGGCCCGGCTTCCCCAGGCTGATTTTGCTCTCTTCCTCCACGGGGGACTTCATCGGGGTGGCTGGGATCCTGTTCTCTGTAACTACAAATTGTCTTTTAGACTGTGTTCCTGTCATCTAATAAACCTTCTGTTTTACTGGCTGGCTGAGAGTCACGTCTGATTGTGGAGTGGGGGTGCAGGGCCCTCTGGCTTCCCCAGGAGACCCCCCCACCGCCCCGGCAGACTCACTGCAGAAAGCACACGGTGGGGCAGGGGACGTTGAATGCTCTTAGGACAGACCCAGGTAGGTGGAAACAACTCAGAGAGAGGAGGCTCCCCCAGAGTCCTGACCAGCTTCGTATGGAGCAGTTCAGAGCATCACTCCGGTGACTCCATGAAAATGTGTTGCTAAGATTATTTATTCCACTGTGCATCATTTTGCACTTATCGATGCTGAATTTCATCGGGCATTCCCTTGCCCAGTCATCCAGATTTGTCGATCCCTCTGTATCCGATCACAGTCTCCTTTGGACTTAACTATTGTGAGGAATTTTGTATCCTCTGCAAACTTTGCCACCTCGCATCTCACTCCCTTTTCCGGATCAAGGAATGTGTTGAACAGCAGTGGTACCAGTACAGACCCTTGGGGGACCCTACTGTTTACCTCACTCCATTGTGGAAATGGGTCATTTATTCCAAACCCTTTCTTTCCTCTATTTTAACCAGTTACTGATCCACAAGGGGCCCTTCCCTCTTATCTCCTGACGGGCTACATTGCCTAAGAGCCTTTGGGGAGGGAACTTGTCAAAGGTTTCTGAAAGTCCAACTTCACTATAACCCCTGGATCGCTCTGCTCCACATACTTGTTGATATTGTAAAGAATTTGAATAGCCTGGGGAGACATGATTTCCCCCTTTACAAAACTTCTGTTAACTCGTCCCAACACATTGTGTTTATCTTTTGAAGTCATTGGAGATATTTGCTGCCAGCAGTGGCAGATAGACCATACGCCACTGTCGTCAGTCTCATTCGACCTCCCCTCCATAGACTTATTCAGCTCACTTTGCAGATGAGGAAATGTCTCGGGGGAGAGTGGCCTTGAGGGGGGTTGATAGCTCGGGATGGGAGGACGCCGGCTTGGGGTGCCCACTCTGCAACTGTGGAGCCAGGCTGGGGAGCGGAGGCAGGGCAGAGGCAAGTTTCATAGGATCATAGAATATCAGGGATTGAAGGGACTGTGACGGTGCTGTTCCTGGTGGGATCCAACTGTGAGTGTCAGATCAGGACAGATTGCTTCCAAAGGGGCAACTACAGCCCAAAGCTGGGGTTTTTCCACACTAAGGCAAACTAAACCAGCCAAACAGAAAAGACTTTGGTTTCACCCCACTGGCTAACCACAAGTCACACAAGCAATTCCCTTAGACACTCCAGCTTCCCAGTATCACCACCAGCAGCCACCTGTCCTGGGGACCAATGGTTATGAAAACCAATCCCCCAAATAAAGAAAACGGTTCTCCCCAATTCCAAAGAATCAGGCCCGAGACCCAGGTCAATATACAAATCAGATCTTCCCACAAATCACGCTGTTGCCAATCCTTTAGAATCTAAAATCTAAAGGTTTATTATACAAGGAAAAAGGTATGGTTGAGGGTTAGCAATGGTTAAAAGAAATCAATTACATGTAGTAATGGCACATCTCTTGGTTCAGGCTTACAGCAAAGGTAGAATAAACTGCAGGTTTAAATCAAGGTCTTTGGAAAGCATCCCCTCCAGGGATGGGTCAACACCTTAGTCCACAGTTCCCCTGTGTAGCAAAGCTCCATCCAGAGCTGGAAGCAAGGCAGGCTGAACGCTGGAGGTAGAAGACAAAATGGAGGACGTGTCTCCCCGGTGTTGTAGACTTCCTCCTCCCTCTTATGCAGAGTCCAGTTGCAAAATGGAGGTTCATAGTCACATGGTCCAATTACCAGACTCTCCACAATTTAGTTTCTGACCAGGCAGGTCACATTCCTAGAGAAGCTCGGGTGTGGACAGGCATTTACAAAGTCCATTGTGTAGTTGATGTCCCTTAACGGCCAGGTGGGGGGCTGCAGCAGGTTAACTTTACACCTTGGAAGAGGAACATGGGAACCCCCAGACTGGATCAGAACTGGGTCCATCCAGGCCAGGGGCCTGTCGGCAACAGCGGCCAGCATCAGCTGCTTCAGAAGAAATCGTGAGTATCTCTCATGAGGGAGATATGGGATAATCTTCCCCTCAGACCCTGTGTCCATCCTTCTCCCTAACAGACATTGGCTTAAATCCTCAGCCAAAATATGTGTTGTCATTAACTCTGGTAACTCCAGGTATTGTTGATACCCAGATAAATGTTCAATCCCGTCTTGAATCTTGCTAAGGCCTTGGCCTCAACAAAATCCTGCAGCAGTGAGTTCCACAGTCGGATTACGTATTTTGTGGGAAACTAGTTCCTTGTATAGAGTTTTATTTGCCACCTTTCACTTTCCTTGCATGTCCCTTGCTCTAGTGTAATGAGAGGAAGATCGCTCCTGATGTCCCCTCTCTCCATGAGCTCCTGTCTTACATACACACAAAGAGCTAGACAAGGTGTGGGAAGCGACATCTGTCATTGAACCAACTACTGCTGGGGAGAGCATCAACCTTTCAGGCTATATGGAGCAGTTTTTCAGGTGTGGGAAAGGTTCTCAGGGTGTCCTAGCTAAATACAAGGTGGAGCAGAGAAGTTAGATTGAGTAGTTCACATCTATTGGAAGGGACCACTCAAGGTGAACAGGTCAACAGAAGTCAGTACGGTCTCTCTAATGTCCCAGCAGTGATGGATCTACAATGAGACTGCACACACACTCCAACCATCCTGAAAACCCATATGTGTGTGACACTAATTGAAGTCAGTATTGAATGATTGTGATGGTTGTCGGGGCTCGCAGGACGGTGAGTCACCCCATTAGCCTCTGACTTCAGGATCCACTTGTTCATGAGAACGTCCCTGCACCACGAGATGTCTCCTCAGTGAAAGGCTCCAGAGGGCCTCTCCCCACTCTGAATTATTCTGAGAAATCTCCTGTCTCTGATCATAGGCAGGGCTATCCTGTCTGTTGCGATGTTCCCTCATCTATCTCTAAGTGGTGTGGACGGTGTGCAGTTGTCTCCAATGCTTTTCCATTGATCGCTTTGGGATGAAGCAAAGCTGGAGAACTGATCCTGGCATTACATCTCTGGCTAACAAGGAGGGGGTGAAGACATCCTCCTGGAATGGCCATCACCAAAACACACTGCCCTGGTGACTGACTTCTACTCCAAGTCCATAAATCACACTGTCAATAGCAATATGTTAATCCTTAACTATTACCCAGATGCAATGGTTACAAAGCTTGACAGGTTACAACCCTTCTGCACACACCTTACATGTTACTCTTTATGGGTAAATATTCCCTAAGACCTGTGTGAGGTGTAGTGAGTTTGTCAGGCCTGAGGCGAGAGCTGTTTGCAAAGAACAGGGAACTCTGTGCCGTGGGCCTCAGTATCACAAAGACCTTTGTAAATACAATACAAAAGGAGAAATGATCTGATCAAACAGTGAGAGGAGGAAAGGGTTAATTCTCTGCTGCTCTTCACCACCTGAGCCAGTCCCAGAGGCCAGGTCCCTGGGGCTCCGCTGGCTCTGAGTCCCCGCTGGGATTCGCAGGGCAGCAGGATAAATATCCCTGTAGCTCAGCCCCGGTCAGTGCAGTTTCCCCGCCGCCTGCAGCTCCCCGACTGGGTCCCAGGCAGAGATTCCTCCTCCCCAGCTGGGGCCGGAGCCTGGTGAGTGGTTTGCGTGGAAGGAATCTGTGAAGGGGTGAATGGAAACACACGAACCCCAGGAAATGTTTGAGCTGGGGGTGTATAGAACGGGGGGAGGTGGGGAAGGTGTAACTCTGACGGCAGGGGTGGTTTGGGAGCTGGGTACTGAGATAACCCTCCTGTGACTGCGCTGAGGGTCAGGGTTCGGAAGAGGAGCCGGGTTCCCCTGATCCCCTCCCACGGACGTCACTGGGGGTCTTGCTGTTGAACTCAGGGGGCTCTGGTCTGGGCCATTCTTGGTTACATGACGGCAGAGTAAACCTCATTGGAAACCTACTCAGGCCCTGTAATATTCTGCCGCCCAGATCCCGAGCCCTTCACTCAGGCAACACTTCCATTAACCCCACAGGGACCCCAGGGCTGAGTTCATTCCAGTTGCAGAAATTTGCTGGTTTCACGGAGCCTCGCTGGGAATGTCCAAAATGTGAAACCCAGGAGCAGCCGATTATAAGGGCGGCTTTGAGATCGGAGTCCCACCTACTCAGGGTGACCATATCTCCCTGTGCTGACTGCGGGACCCCTGGTAAAATTACCCAAATTCAGACGAGTTCCATGGCAATCAATCAGAACTGTGCAGTACAGATGTTCAAATTAACATCAAATTTACTGATCCCCAGTTATAAATAACTATGGCATAGTTGGCTCCTTTTTAGTTACCTTCTTCTCTTTAAGGTTTAGGGCTCAAACAGGGAGGGACACAGAGAGAGAGAGAGAGAGAGAGAGACACACACACACCGATTCCTGTAAACCTCTCTCACAGAGCAGGGGTGCACAACCTACTGACCCGATCTTCCCAGTCTGGCACATTCTTCCCTCCATACCTGGCTGGGACCCCGGGATGGACCTGCCTCCTCTGGTACCTCACTCTGTGGCTTCCCGAGGCAACATTTGGGGTGGGGGGCATGCAAGGTCACATATCACCACCCCACCCCTCTTCCTTTTCTGCCAGGGTTCCCACCAGAATCTGGCCAGCACAGCCATTCAGCACTGTGCGGGAGGGATGGGACGGGGGCTGCTTCCGGTCGCAGGGAAGTAGGAGTGTGGGGGGGAAGCACAAGAATATAAAAAACAGGTCCATCCAGCCCAGTATCCTGTCTATCGACAGTGGCCAATGCCAGGCGCCCCGGAGGGAATGAACAGAAAAGGGAAACTATCAGTGATCAATCCTCTCTCACCCATTCCGAGGTTCTGGCAAACAGCAACTAGGGAAACCATCCCAGCCCGTCCTGGTCAATAGCCATTGATGGACCCATTCTCCATGAATGTATCTAGTTCTATTTTGATCCCTGTTATAGTCTTGGGCTTCACAACCTCCACTGGCAACGAGTTCCATGGGTTGACTGTGTGTTGTGTGAAGAAAAGCTTCCCTTTCTTTGTTTTTAAACTTGCTTCCTATTAATTTCATTTGGTGACCCCTAGTTCTTGTGTTATGAGAAGGAGTAAATAACACTTCCTAATCTACTTTCTCCACACCAGTCATGTTCGTATAGCCGCTATCACATCCCCCCTTAGTCGTCTCTTTTCCAAGCTGAAAAGTCCCAGTCTTATTAATCCCTTCTCATACGGAAGCCGTTCCATACCCCTGATCATTTTGTTGCCCTTTTCTGATCCTTTTCCAATTCCAACAAATCCTTTTTTGAGATGGGGGGGCCACATCTGCCTGCGGTATTCAAGATGTGAGCGTAACAGGGATTTATATAGAGGCAATCAGATATTTTCTGTCTTGTTATCTATCCCTTTCTTAATGATTCCCAGCATTCTGTTTGCTTTTTGACTCCCAGTTCACACTGAGTGGCTGTTTTCAGAGAACTATCCACAATGGTGCCAAGATCTCTTTCTTGAGTGGTAACAGATCATTTAATTCCCATCGTTTTATACGTATAGTTGAGATTATGTTTTCCAGTGTGCATTACTCTGCATTGATCAGCATTGAATTTTATCTGCCATTTTCTTCTCCAGTCACCCAGGTTTGAGAGTTTCTTTTGTCGCTCTTGGCACGCTGCCTGCGACTTAACTATCTTGGATAGTTTTGTTTCATCTGCAAATTTTGCCACCTCACTCTTTATCCCTTTCTCCAGATCATTGATGAATATGTTGAATAGGACTGGTCCCGGTACAGACCCGTGGGGGACACCACTATTTACCTCTCTCCATTCTGAAAACTGACTATTTATTCCTACCCTTTGTTTCCTATCTTCTAACAAGTTACCAATCCATGAGAGGCCCTGCCCTCTTATCCTAGGACAGCTCACTTTGCTTAAGAGCCTTTGGTGAGAGACCTTGTCAAAGACTTTTGGAAAATATAAGTACACTATGTCCACTGCATCTCCTTAGACCCCTCAAATAATTTGAGTAGATTGGTGAGGCATGAGTCTCCTTTAGAAAAAAAACAAGTTGACTCTTCCCCACAAAGTATGCTCATCTCTGTGTGTGACAATATTGTTCATTACTATGATTTCAACCAGTTTTCCCGGTTCTGAAGTCGGTATTACTGGCCTGTAATTCCCGGGATCACCTCTAAAGCCCTTTTTAAAAATAGGCATCACAGTAGCTATGCTCCAGTCCTCGGGTACAGACGCTGATTGAAATGGTAGGTTACAGAGAACAGTTAGTAGCTCTGCAAGTTCACATTTGAGTTCGTTCAGAGCTCTTGGGTGAATCCCGTCTGGTCCGGGTGACTTATTGCTGTTTAATTTATCAATTTCTTCCCAAATCTCCTCTAATGACACCTCAGTCTGGGACACCTCAGTCTCTCCTCATATGGGACCTGGTCCAATCCCCTAATCATTTTAGCTGACCTCCTCTGAACCTTTTCTAATGCCGGTACAGCTATAGAGTTTGGATGCTGGGTGCAGGTTCTGGGGGTGGTGGAGAGGGTGAGGGGTGCAGGCTCTGGGGGTGGTGGAGAGGGTGGGGGGTGCAGGTTGTTGGGGTGGTGGAGAGGGTGGGGGGTGCAGGTTCGGGGGGGGGTGGAGAGGGTGAGGGGTGCAGGTTCTGGGGGTGGTGGAGAGGGTGGGGGGTGCAGGTTGTTGGGGTGGTGGAGAGGGTGGGGGGTGCAGGTTCGGAGGGGGGGGTGGAGAGGGTGAGGGGTGCAGGCTCTGGGGATCGTGGAGAGGGTGGGGGGTGCAGGTTGTTGGGGTGGTGGAGAGGGTGAGGGGTGCAGGTTCTGGGGGTGGTGGAGAGGGTGAGGGGTGCAGGTTCTGGGGGTGGTGGAGAGGGTGAGGGGTGCAGGTTCTGGGGGTGGTGGAGAGGGTGAGGGGTGCAGGTTGTTGGGGTGGTGGAGAGGGTGAGGGGTGCAGGTTGTTGGGGTGGTGGAGAGGGTGAGGGGTGCAGGTTCTGGGGGTGGTGGAGAGGGTGAGGGGTGCAGGTTGTTGGGGTGGTGGAGAGGGTGAGGGGTGCAGGTTCTGGGGGTGGTGGAGAGGGTGAGGGGTGCAGGTTCTGGGGATCGTGGAGAGGGTGAGGGGTGCAGGTTCTGGGGGTGGTGGAGAGGGTGAGGGGGGCAGGTTCTGGGGATCGTGGAGAGGGTGAGGGGTGCAGGTTCTGGGGGTGGTGGAGAGGGTGAGGGGGGCAGGTTCTGGGGATCGTGGAGAGGGTGAGGGGTGCAGGCTCTGGGGGTGTGGGAAGGAGATTGGGTTGCAGGCTCTGGGATGGAGTTTGGTTGATGTGTGCAGGCTCCATCTTGGGAGAGCGGTTAGGGGTGCAGCAAGGGGATGAGGGGTGCAGGTTCTGGGAGTGAATTTGGGCGCGGGCTGGGGGTGGAGGTTCAGTCTCTGGGAGAGTGTTTTGGGGGCGAAGGGGAGGTGCAGGCTCTGGGATGGTGTTTGGATTTTAATGGGGGGTGCAGGCTCTGGGATGGTGTTTGGATTTTAATGGGGGGTGCAGGCTCTGGGAGGGTGTTTGGATTTTAATGGGGGGTGCAGGCTCTGGGATGGTGTTTGGATTTTAATGGGGGGTGCAGGCTCTGGGAGGGGGTAGGGGTGCAGCATTTTCCTGGAGCTCCTAGGCAGGGCGGTCCGGGAGTCTCCATGTGCTGCGACCACCAGGCACCGCCCCTGCAGCTTCCCATTGGCCGCAGAGGTTCTGGGGGTGGGACACAGACCCACCCTGCTCCACTGCGTTGCCAGAGGGCAGTGTGGGGCCCGGGGGAGGCGTGGGGCTGAGGGAGGGACCAGGCCCCAAACATTGCTGGAGCCGGGCCCCGGGCCAGGAATATTCCTGGTACCCGGGCACCACGGGCCATAGGACTCAGCACCCATCAGGCGACACTCACTGGCCACTGCCTGGTTCCTGCCCACCCCCACTGACCCCTGCAGCTCCCAGTGCAGGAAACGGGACGGGGGTTGGGTCTCTTCTGGCTGAGAGCCGGCCCAGAGCGGGGGCTGCACGTACGGACCAGCAGGGGGAGCGGGCGGCCCCGTGGTCTGGATCTTCACCCTGTCCCCACACACACACTCAGGACGGGGGACGGGCACCTGGGAAGCAGGGATTTGGCCAGCAGCAGGATCCACCTGTATTAATTGGGGGGAGGGTGGGAATAGAAAATATGGGACAATTTATGTGTTTTTAAGAACAAGTGGGGACACCTGCAGGGGGGCTTAAATACGGGACGGTCCCTTTAAAAATGGGGCGTCTGGTCCCCCTGCACCTACTGCTGCTGTCGTTCTCTGAAGCAGAGCGACCAGCCTGGCTAGGCCTAAAGTACCGCGTCGGCGCAGCTGCACCGCGGCGGGGCGTTAACGGAGACGCTCAGCGGTGTTGCGGGGGAGAACCCCCGGCCGCGTCGTGAATCTTCCTCCCCGAGAGGCTCTAGCTCTGTCCGGGGGGGAATGGGGGTGGGGGGTGTTTCAGGTTGTTGTATCTATGTCGCTCATGGGTGGGGATTTTTCATCCAAACCATCTTCCGTATTCTGGAATGGAGATGGCACGTCAGAGGGGCAGTACGCAACTAGTCGTGGGTCACCCGGGTGGTAAATGTTCTCCTGCCTGTATGTGTGTTCGCAGTGTCCTGTCCCAGCTCTGCACAGACAGCTGGCACAGCAGACCTCAAGCGAACCACCCAACGACCACAAGATCCGTTAAGGTACGAAGGCACCGAGCCAGATGTATTGTCGATGGAGCACAGCACTAGTATCCCACAGACTCCACTAATACGTGTCTGCCCGAAACAATGGACCAGCTCAGTGAACAGTGGGAGTTTCCACACTCCTTAGGCTAGACAGAGACATTCCCTTTGAGGTTACATTTTATACATCAATACAAACGTGTTACCTACGGAGCCTCTAACGTAGTTATTGATGTCCTCTGACATAGCCAGTTACCTTGTACATCTCTACCGATCACACTGTCATCCTGACCATATCTGTAGGATGGGTCACCCCGTTCCTCTTATCCTAAGGGAATGTGCTGGTATCGGGGTGTTCTGGTACTGCCCCTCTGAAATGTGCTTGGGTGAGTGCTCTGTGCCCAGCAACTCTTAGAAACGTGTGACTTCAAAATATCTGCCCCGTGCTTGCCACGTGATGTGAGCAGGGCCTGCCTCTAACTCACAGCCTGATTTTGCTTTGTATCAAAAAGGTTTTGACCATTACTTTAGCCCAGGCCTCAGCCTGCATACTAGGCCTCCAATAGAAGGGCTTCTGTCTCATGCTCTCTTCCTACTACAGTTCCACAGTGTGAGCGTGTTTCTGGATTTACGATCCTACACGACTGGCAGTTGTTGTGATGGGTTAGATCACAGAAACCCCCTTGGAGTTGCCAATTTATGTGCCAAGACTATTTCTGCCCCTGCTTTCCTGGCCTGGCAGCTTCAGACTTCAGAGCCCTGCCTTGTTTGAGTCTGACCCGCTAGCCTGATGCAAACCCAAACCCAGGTCTGAACCACATCCCCTAACAACTGCAGGCTTAATTGAAAACGGGTTAGGAAGTGTTACTGTCTTTAACACTCAGATGCCCAACTCCCAACGAGGTCCGAACCCCAGATAAATCCGTTTTACCCTGTATAAAGCTCATGCAGGCTAAACTCATAGATTGTTCACCCTCTATAACACTGGTAGAGAGAATCAGAGAGGTAGCCGTGTTAGTCTGGAATAGGAGAGGTATCAAAGAGTCCTGTGGCACCTTAAATACTAACTAAAGTACTGAAGCATAAGCTTTCGTGGGCTAATACCCACTTCGTCAGATGCATGCAGTAGAAGTGTCCAGGGGCAGGTATAGATAAGTAGGCAAGAACCAGGTAGGAGGAAACAAGGTTACTCCAATCAGGCCGAACCAGCTTGTTATCTCAAAGTTTTTTTGGTGCAATATGGTGACTTTTAAATCTGTAATTGTGTGTCCAATGCAACAAACCTCGATGCCAACTCTGCCCACATATCTACACCAGCAACACCATCACAGGACCTAACCAGATCAGTCACACCATCACTGGTTCATTCACCTGCACATCTACCAATGTCATATATGCCATTATATGCCACCAATGTCCCTCTGCTATGTACATTGGCCAAACTGGACAGTCGCTACAAAAAAGTATAAATGGACACAAATCAGATATCAGGAATGGCAATACACAAAAACCTGTAGGAGAACACTTCAACCTGCCTGGACACACAATTACAGATTTAAAAGTCACCATACTGCAGCAAAAAAACTTCAAGACCAGACTGCAAACAGAAACTGCAGAGCTGCAATTCATTTGCAAATTTGACACAATCAACCTGGGATTGAACAAACATCTTGAATAGCTTGCTAATTACAAAAACAGCTTCGCCTCTCTCTGAGTTCACACCTCCAATTCAGCTGCTAGAGGAATATCTCACCCTCCCTGATTTGAGATAACAAGCTGGTTCAGCCTGAGTGGACTAACCTTGTTACCTCCTACCTGGTTCTTGCCTACTTATCTATACCTGCCCCTGGACACTTCCACTGCTTGCATCCGACGAAGTGGGTATTAGCCCACGAAAGCTTATGCTTCGGTACTTTATTTAGTCTTTAAGGTGTCACAGGACTCTTTGTTACCATTCCTTTCTCAAGAAGCTGCCCAAAGGCTTTACTGAGGCTATTTAGAAATCAAGCAAGTACACAGCCAATATTCATAACTTTGAACACAAAAATGGCACACACATACAAATAGGAGGAATAGATTCAGTCAATCATAACCTTTATCAAGATATGTTAGTTGGCATATGTAGCATAAAACATATTCCAGTTCTGTCATATCTACATTCATAAGCATATTTCCATAAAGCCTTATGGGGTGCACTGTTACAATGAAGTTCTGGATGGTATCTATGATTCTCTCAGCACATGCATTCCAGTCCTAGCTGACACTTGAGTTCTCCCTGATTTACTCTTTTGCTCTTAGCTACTGGAAACGGAGTAGAAGATCCAAGTGATGGTACATGATGCCAGCTGACAATCACACCGTTTTTGACCCTGTAACTTACATCCTGACCGGCATCCCAGGCACCGAGGAGTCTCACGTCTGGATCGCCATCCCCTTCTGTCTGATATATGTTGCAACACTTTTGGGGAACTCTCTCCTACTATTCATCATACTAACAGAACAAAGCCTCCATGAACCCATGTATCTATTCATGTCCATGCTGGCCATTACTGATCTGCTGTTATCTACCACTGCGGTGCCCAAGATGCTGGCTGTATTCTGGTTTAGAGCGGGGGAAATTTCTTTTGTTGCTTGCCTCATCCAGATGTTCTTCATCCATGTCAGTTTTATGGCTGAGTCGGCCATCCTGCTGGCCATGGCCTTTGATCGCTACGTTGCCATCTGCGACCCCCTGAGATACACCGCCGTGCTGACCAAGTCTGTGATCGGGAAGATGGGGCTGGCGGTTGTCACAAGAAGTTGCTGTCTCGTTTTCCCTCTCGTCCTTCTCATGAAGCCGCTGAAGTTCTGCAGAACCAACCTCCTGCCTCACATCGTTTGTGAGTACATGATCCTTGCTCGGCTGTCCTGCGACAACATCAAAGTCCACATGTGGTACGGCACCGCTATGGCTATACTGGTCGTTGGTTTGGATGTGGTGCTCATTGCTGTGTCATATGGGTTGATCCTCAAGGCCGTCTTCCAAATCCCCTCCAAGGATGCGAAGATTAAGGCTCTCTGCACCTGCGGTTCCCATGTCTGCATCATAGTGATGTTCTACATACCGTCCGTTTTCTCCTCTATAGCACACATGTTTGCGCACATCATCCCAGGTTATCTTGTCAACCTACTGGCCAACCTCTACGTGCTCCTTCCCCCCATGTTAAACCCCATCATATATGGGGTGACAACAAAAGAGATCCTGAAACGGGTGATCAACATCTTTCATGGATGCTGGAGTAGAATCTCCCTGTTGAGCTAAAGGAGGCAACAGAAAATGCTTTGGGACTTGGAAATGAAAGCCAGGTTTTCATTGGACCTTTAGGGGTGTTTTTACTATGTTCTTACACTGTGTGAGCTGAAAAGCTGGTCTCATGAACAGAATTTGGTCCAATGAAACATATCTCCTCCCCCACTTTGTCTCTCTAATATCCTGGGACTGACATGGCTACATCGACACCGGTCATTGCCACAAGAGGCAGCCAGACCGAGTGAGTCTTGTTCTAAGTGGAAGGGAAACAGCAAAACAGGAATGAACAAAGGGAAACATCACCCGGTGAGCGAGCACGGTGTGTGCATCTCCTGTCTGACAATCTGCATCTTAGCTGGACTCTTAATGGCAACAGAAAGCAGCAGCTAAGAGGGGCCATGCCATGGGTCAGTGGGACGTGCACTGGGCTGCACAATGGGAGAGAAGGGCTCTAGTCTTGGTTCTGGCACCGACCTGCTGTGTCACCTTGGGTTCCTCTCTTTCCTCCTCACACTCCTAATCCCTTCTCAGGGTCACAGCTTTGCCAGCTTCAGTCCCCTATTCCGTAGCCAAGGCCCGCGTCCCATGGACCTTGTTTTTGGCTCCCTTATGATGCATTTCACGTGGGTGGGCCCAGCTTCCCCAGGCTGATTTTGCTCTCTTCCTCCACGGGTGACTTCGTCGGGGTGGCTGGGATCCTGTTCTCTGTAACTACAAGTTCTGTTTTAGACTGTGTTCCTGTCATCTAATAAAACTTCTGTTCTACTGGCTGGCTGAGAGTCACGTCTGATTGTGGAGTGGGGGTGCCGGGCCCTCTGGCTTCCCCAGGAGACCCCCCCACCGCCCCGGCAGACTCACTGCAGAAAGCACACGGTGGGGCAGGGGACGTTGACTGCTCTTAGGACAGACCCAGGTAGGTGGAAACTGCTCAGAGAGAGGAGGCTCCCCCAGAGTCCTGACCAGCTTCGTATGGAGCAGTTCAGAGCATCGCCCCGGTGATTCCATGAAAATGTGTTGCTAAGATTATTTATTCCACTGTGCATCATTTTGCACTTATCGATGCTGAATTTCATCGGGCATTCCCTTGCCCAGTCATCCAGATTTGTCGATCCCTCTGTATCCGATCACAGTCTCCTTTGGACTTAACTATTGTGAGGAATTTTGTATCCTCTGCAAACTTTGCCACCTCACTGTTCACTCCCTTTTCCGGATCAAGGAATGTGTTGAACAGCAGTGGTACCAGTACAGACCCCTGGGGGACCCTACTGTTTACCTCACTCCATTGTGGAAATGGGTCATTTATTCCAAACCCTTCCTTTCCTCTATTTTAACCAGTTACTGATCCACGAGGGGCCCTTCCCTCTTATCTCCTGACGGGCTACATTGCCTAAGAGCCTTTGGGGAGGGAACTTGTCAAAGGTTTCTGAAAGTCCAACTTCACTATAACCCCTGGATCGCTCTGCTCCACATACTTGTTGATATTGTAAAGAATTCGAATAGCCTGGGGAGACATGATTTCCCCCTTTACAAAACCTCTGTTAACTCGTCCCAACACATTGTGTTTATCTTTTGAAGTCATTGGAGATATTTGCTGCCAGCAGTGGCAGATAGACCATACGCCACTGTCGTCAATCTCATTCGACCATCCCCTCCATAGACTTATTCAGCTCACTTTGCAGATGAGGAAATGTCTGGGGGCAGAGTGGCCTTGAGGGGGGTTGATAGCTCGGGATGGGGGGACTCCGTCTTGGGGTGCCCACTCTGCAACTGTGGAGCCAGGTTGGGGAGCGGAGGCAGGGCAGAGGCAAGTTTCATAGGATCATAGAATATCAGGGATGGAAGGGACTGTGACGGTGCTGTTCCTGGTGGGATCCAACTGTGAGTGTCAGATCAGGACAGATTGCTTCCAAAGGGGCAACTACAGCCCAAAGCTGGGGTTTTTCCACACTAAGGCAAACCAAACCAGCCAAACAGAAAAGACTTTGGTTTCACCCCACTGGCTAACCACAAGTCACACAAGCAATTCCCTTAGACACTCCAGCTTCCCAGTATCACCACCAGCAGCCACCTGTTCTGGGGACCAATGGTTATGAAAACCAATCCCCCAAATAAAGAAAACGGTTCTCCCCAATTCCAAAGAATCAGGCCCCAGACCCAGGTCAATATACAAATCAGATCTTCCCACAAATCACACTGTGGCCAATCCTTTAGAATCTAAAATCTAAAAGTTTATTATACAAGGAAAAAGGTATGGTTGAGGGTTAGGAATGGTTAAAAGAAATCAGTTACATGTAGTAATGGCACATCTCTTGGTTCAGGCTCACAGCAAAGGTAGAATAAACTGCAGGTTTAAATCAAGGTCTTTGGAAAGCATCCCCTCCAGGGATGGGTCAACACCTTAGTCCACAGTTCCCCTGTGTAGCAAAGCTCCATCCAGAGCTGGAAGCAAGGCAGGCTGAACGCTGGAGGTAGAAGACAAAATGGAGGACGTGTCTCCCCGGTGTTGTAGACTTCCTCCTCCCTCTTATGCAGAGTCCAGTTGCAAAATGGAGGTTCATAGTCACATGGTCCAATCACCAGACTCTCCACAATTTAGTTTCTGACCAGGCAGGTCACATTCCTAGAGAAGCTCGGGTGTGGACAGGCATTTACAAAGTCCATTGTGTAGTTGATGTCCCTTAACGGCCAGGTGGGGGGCTGCAGCAGGTTAACTTTACACCTTGGAAGAGGAACATGGGGAACTCCCAGACTGGATCAGAACTGGGTCCATCCAGGCCAGGGGCCTGTCGGCAATAGCGGCCAGCATCAGCTGCTTCAGAAGAAACCGTGAGTATCTCTCATGAGGGAGATATGGGATAGTCTTCCCCTCAGACCCTGTGTCCATCCTTCTCCCTAACAGAGATTGGCTTCAATCCTCAGCCAAAATGTCATTAACTCTGGTAACTCCGGGTATTGTTGATACCCAGATAAATGTTCAATCCCGTCTTGAATCTTGCTAAGGCCTTGGCCTCAACAAAATCCTGCAGCAGTGAGTTCCACAGTCAGAACATGTGTTTTGTGGGAAACTAGTTCCTTGTATAGAGTTTTATTTGCCACCTTTCACTTTCCTTGCATGTCCCTTGTTCTAGTGTAATGAGAGGAAGATCGCTCCTGATGTCCCCTCTCTCCATGAGCTCCTGTCTTACATACACACAAAGAGCTAGACAAAGTGAGGGAAGCGAAATCTGTCATTGAACCAACTACTGCTGGGGAGAGCATCAACCTTTCAGATTACATGGAGCAGTTTTTCAGGTGTGGAAAAGGTTCTCAGAGTGTCCTAGCTAAATACAAGGTGGAGCAGAGAATTTAGAGTGAGTATTTCCTATCTATTGAAAGGGAACACTCAAGGTGAACAGGTCAACAGAAGTCAGTACCGTCTCTCTGATGTCCCAGCACTGATGGATCTACAATGAGACTGCACACACACTCCAACCATCCTGAAAACCCATATGTGTGTGACACTTATTGAAGTCAGTATTGAATGATTGTGATGGTTTTCGGGGCTCGCAGGACTGTGAGTCACCCCATTACCCTCTGACTTCAGGATCCACTTGTTCATGAGAACGTCCCTGCACCACGAGATGTCTCCTCAGTGAAAGGATCCAGAGGGCCTCTCCCCACTCTGAATTATTCTGAGAAATCTCCTCTCTCTGATCATAGGCAGGGCTATCCTGTCTGTTGCGATGTTCCTTCATCTATCTCTAAGTGGTGTGGACGGTGTGCAGTTGTCTCCAATGCTTTTCCATTAATCGCCTTGGGATGAAGCAAAGTTGGAGAACTGATCCTGGCATTACATCTCTGGCTATCAAGGAGGGGGTGAAGACATCCTCCTGGAGTGGCCATCACCAAAACACACTGCCCTGGTGACTGACTTCTACTCCAAGTCCATAAATCACACTGTCAATAGCAATATATTAATCCTTAACTATTACCCAGATGCAATGGTTACAAAGCTTGACAGGTTACAACCGTTCTCCACACACCTTACATGCTACTCTTTATGGGTAAATATTCCCTAAGACCTGTGTGAGGTGTAGTGAGTTTGTCAGGCCTGAAGTGAGAGCTGTTTGCAAAGAACAGGGAACCCTGTGCCGGGGGCCTCAGTATCACAACCACCTTTGTAAATACAATACAAAAGGAGAAATGATCTGATCAAACAAGTGAGAGGAGGAAAGGGTTAATTCTCTGCTGCTCTCCACCACCTGAGCTGGTCCCAGAGGCCAGGTTCCTGGGGCTCCGCTGGCTCTGAGTCCCCGCTGGGATTCGCAGGGCAGCAGGATAAATATCCCTGTAGCTCAGCCCCGGTCAGTGCAGTTTCCCCGCCGCCTGCAGCTCCCCGACTGGGTCCCAGGCAGAGATTCCTCCTCCCCAGCTGGGGCCGGAGCCTGGTGAGTGGTTTGCGTGGAAGGAATCTGTGAAGGGGTGAATGGAAACACACGAACCCCAGGAAATGTTTGAGCTGGGGGTGGATAGAACGGGGCGGGGGGGGGGGGAAGGTGTAACTCTGACGGCAGGGGTGGGTTGGGAGCTGGGTACTGAGATAACCCTCCTGTGACTGCGCTGAGGGTCAGGGTTCGGAAGAGGAGCTGGGTTCCCCTGATCCCCTCCCACGGTCGTCACTGGGGGTCTTGCTCTTGAACTCAGGGGGCTCTGGTCTGGGCCATTCTTGGTTACATGACGGCAGAGTAAACCTCATTGGAAACCTACTGAGGTCCTGTAATATTCTGCCCCCCAGATCCCGAGCCCTTCACTCAGGGAACACTTCCATTAACCCCCCAGGGACCCCAGGGCTGGGTTTGTCCGAAATGTGAAATCCAGGAGCAGCCGATGATAAGGGCGGCTTTGAGATCAGATTCCCATCTACTCAGGGTGACCATATCTCCCTGTGCTGACTGCGGGACCCCTGGTAAAATTACCCAAATTCAGACGAGTTCCATGGCAATCAATCAGAACTGTGCAGTACAGATGTTCAAATTAACATCAAATTTACTGATCCCCAGTTATAAATAACTATGGCATAGTTGGCTCCTTTTTAGTTACCTTCTTCTCTTTAAGGTTTAGGGCTCAAACAGGGAGGGACACACACACACACACACACACAGACACACACACACACACAGGCAGAGGTGACACACACAGATTCCTGTAAACCTCTCTCACAGAGCAGGGGTGCACAACCTACTGACCCGATCTTCCCAGTCTGGCACATTCTTCCCTCCATACCTGGCTGGGACCCCGGGATGGACCTGCCTCCTCTGGTACCTCACTCTGTGGCTTCCCGAGGCAACATTTGGGGTGGGGGACATGCAAGGTCACATGTCACCACCCCACCCCTCTTCCTTTTCTGCCAGGGTTCCCACCAGAATCTGGCCAGCACAGCCATTCAGCACTGTGCGGGAGGGATGGGACGGGGGCTGCTTCCGGTCGCAGGGAAGTAGGAGTGTGGGGGGGAAGCACAAGAATATAAAATAAGGTCCATCCAGCCCAGTATCCTGTCTACGGACAGTGGCCAATGCCAGGTGCCCCAGAGGGAATGAACAGAAAAGGGAAACTATCAGTGATCAATCCTCTCACCCATTCCGAGGTTCTGGCAAACAGCAACTAGGGACACCATCCCAGCCCATCCTGGGCAATAGCCATTGATGGACCCATCCTCCATGAATGTATCTAGTTCTATTTTGATCCCTGTTATAGTCTTGGGCTTTACAACCTCCGCTGGCAACGAGTCCCACGGGTTGACTGTGTGTTGTGTGAAGAAAAGCTTCCCTTTCTTTGTTTTAAATTTGCTTCCTATTAATTTCATTTGGTGACCCCCAGTTCTTGTGTTATGAGAAGGACTAAATAACACTTCCTAATCTGTATAAAGCTTCCTAATCTGTATAAAGCTTCCTAATCTGTATAAAGCTTATGCAGGGTAAACTCATAGATTTTTCGCCCTCTATAACACTGGTAGAGAATATGCACAGCTGTTTGTCCCACCCCCATCCCCACCCCCAGGTACTAATATGTACTCCAGGTTAATTAACAAGTAAAAAGTAATTTTATTAAATATAGAAAGTAGGATTTAAGTGTTTTCAAGTGGTAAGAGACAGAACAAAGTGAATGATGAAGTAAAATAAAATAAAATAAACAAATCTAAACCTGATACAGTAAGAAAACTGAATACTGATAAATCCTCACTCACAGAGGTGTTCCAGTGAGCTTCCGTTTACAGACTAGACTACCCTAGTCTGGGTCCAGCTATCTCTCACATCTCTGTGGTTACTGTTCTTTGTTCCAGTTTCTTTCAGGTATCCTTGGGGGTGGAGAGGCCATCTCTTGAGCCAGCTGAAGACCAAATAGAGGGGCTTCCAAGGAGTTTAAATAGTTTTTTTTCTTGTGGGTGGAAACCTCTTCCTCTCCCTGTGTAGAATTCCAGCTACAAAATGGAGATTTAGAGTCACATGGGCAAGTCACATGTCCATGCATACCTCAGAACTGTCAGATAGCAGCCATTGTTCACATGCTACCTTGAACGTCCTCAGGTAGACTTCTTATGTGGAATGAATCTTCCAAAGATCCATTGTCCATTAAGTGCATCTTGACTGGGCACTTAACTTACACATTCCTTTCTGAAGAAGCTGCCCTAATGCTTTACTGAGGATATGTAAAAATCAAGCAACTGCACAGCCAATATTCATAACTTTGAACACAAAAATGGCAAACGCATACAAATAGGAGGAATAGATTCAGTCGATCATAACCTTTATCAAGATATGTTACATGGCATATGTAGCATAAAGCATATCCCAGTTCTGTCATATCTACATTCATAAGCATATTTCCATAAAGCCTTATGGGGTGCACTGTTACAATGAAGTTCTGGATGGCATCTCTGATTCTCTCAACAAATGCATTCCAGTCCTAGCTGAAACTCGAGTTCTCCCTGATTTACTCTTTTGCTCTTAGCTATTGGAAACGGAGTAGAAGATCCAAGTGATGGTACATGATGCCAGCTGACAATCACACCCTTTTTGAACCTGTAACTTACATCCTGACCGGCATCCCAGGCACCGAAGAGTCTCAGGTCTGGATCGCCATCCCCTTCTGTCTGATATATGTTGTGACACTTCTTGGGAACTCTCTCCTACTATTCATCATACTAACAGAACAAAGCCTCCATGAGCCCATGTATCTATTCATGTCCATGCTGGCCACTGCTGATCTGCTGTTATCTACCACGACGGTGCCCAAGATGCTGGCTGTATTCTGGTTTAGAGCGGGGGAAATTTCGTTTGTTGCCTGCCTCATCCAGATGTTCTTCATCCATGTCAGTTTTATGGCTGAGTCGGCCATCCTGCTGGCCATGGCCTTTGATCGCTACGTTGCCATCTGCGACCCTCTGAGATACACCGCCGTGCTGACCAAGTCTGTGATCGGGAAGATGGGGCTGGCGGTTGTCACAAGAAGTTGCTGTCTCGTTTTCCCTCTCGTCCTTCTCATGAAGCCGTTGAAGTTCTGCAGAACCAACCTCCTGCCTCACACCTTTTGTGAGCACATGATCCTCGCTCGGCTGTCTTGCGACAACATCAAAGTCCACATGTGGTACGGCATCACTGTGGCTATATTGGTCGTTGGTTTGGATGTGGTGCTCATTGCTGTGTCTTATGGGTTGATCCTCAGGGCCGTCTTCCATATCCCCTCCAAGGACGCGAAGATCAAGGCTCTCTGCACTTGCAGTTCCCACGTCTGCATCATAGTGATGTTCTACATACCGGCCGTTTTCTCCTCTATAGCACACATGTTTGCGCACATCATCCCAGGTTATCTTGTCAACCTACTGGCCAACCTCTACGTGCTCCTTCCCCCCATGTTAAACCCCATCGTATATGGGGTGACAACAAAAGAGATCCTGAAACGGGTGATCAACATCTTTCATGGATGCTGGAGTAGAATCTCCCTGTTGAACTAAAGGAGGCAACAGAAAATGCTTTGGGACTTGGAAATGAAAGCCAGGTTTTCATTGGATCTTTAGGGGTGTTTTTACTGTGTTCTTACACTGTGTGAGCTCAAAAGCTGGTCTCATCAACAGAATTTGGTCCAATGAAACATATCTCCTCCCCCACTTTGTCTCTCTAATATCCTGGGACTGACATGGCTACATCGGCACCGGTCACTGCCACAAGAGGCAGCCAGACTGAGTGAGTCTTGTTCTAAGTGGAAGGGAAACAGCAAAACAGGAATGAACAAAGGGAAACATCACCCGGTGAGCGAGCACGGTGTGTGCATCTCCTGTCTGACAATCTGCATCTTAGCTGGACTCTTAATGGCAACAGAAAGCAGCAGCTAAGAGGGGCCATGCCATGGGTCAGTGGGACGTGCACTGGGCTGCACGTTGGGAGAGATCGGCTCTAGTCTTGATTCTGCCACCGACCTGCTGTGTCACTTTGGGTTCCTCTCTTCCCTCCACGGGGGACTTCGTGGGGGTGGCTTCGTGGGGGTGGCTGGGGTCCTATTCTCTGTAACTACAAGTTCTCTTTTAGACCGTGTTCCTGTCATCTAATAAACCTTCTGTTCTACTGGCTGGCTGAGAGTCACGTCTGACTGTGGAGTGGGGGTGCAGGGCCCTCTGGCTTCCCCAGGAGCCCCTCCTCCCCCCAGGTAGACTCACTGCGGAAAGCACATGCAGGGGCAGGGGACGTTGAATGCTCTGAGGACAGATCCAGGTAGGTGGACACTGCTCAGAGAGAGGAGGCT
This sequence comes from Sternotherus odoratus, assembly GCA_032164245.1. NCBI lineage: Eukaryota > Metazoa > Chordata > Testudines > Kinosternidae > Sternotherus > Sternotherus odoratus. The sequence continues at coordinate 300,800,020 of JAVMKO010000001.1, forward strand.
CCCCCAGAGTCCGGACCGGCTTCGTATGGAGCAGTTCAGAGCATCGCCCCAGTGACTCCATGAAAATGTGTTGCTAAGATTATTTATTCCACTGTGCATCATTTTGCACTTATCGATGCTGAATTTCATCGGGCATTCCCTTGCCAGTCATGCAGTTTTGTCGATCCCTCTGTACCCGATCACAGTCTCCTTTGGACCTAACTACTGTGAGGAATTTTGTATCCTCTGCAAAGTTTGCCACCTCACTGTTCACTCCCTTTTCCGGATCAAGGAATGTGTTGAACAGCAGTGGTCCCAGTACAGACCCTTGGGGGACCCCGCTGTTTACCTCACTCCATTGTGGAAATGGGTCATTTATTCCAAACCCTTTCTTTCCTCTATTTTAACCAGTTACTGATCCACGAGGGGCCCTTCCCTCTTATCTCCTGACGGGCTACGTTGCCTAAGAGTCTTTGGGGAGGGACCTTGTCAAAGGTTTCTGAAAGTCCAACTTCACTATAACCCCTGGATCACTCTGCTCCACATACTTGTTGATATTGTAAAGAATTCGAATAGCCTGGGGAGACATGATTTCCCCCTTTACAAAACCTCTGTTAACTCGTCCCAACACATTGTGTTTATCTTTTGAAGTCATTGGAGATATTTGCTGCCAGCAGTGGCAGATAGACCATACCCCACTGTCGTCAATCTCATTCGACCTCCCCTCCATAGACTTATTCAGCTCACTTTGCAGATGAGGAAATGTCTGGGGGCAGAGTGACCTTGAGGGGGGTTGATAGCTCGGGATGGGGGGACGCCGGCTTGGGGTGCCCACTCTGCAACTGTGGAGCCAGGCTGGGGAGCGGAGGCAGGGCAGGGGCAAGTTTCATAGGATCATAGAATATCAGGGATGGAAGGGACTGTGACGGTGCTGTTCCTGGTGGGATCCAACTGTGAGTGTCAGATCAGGACAGATTGCTTCCAAAGGGGCAACTACAGCCCAAAGCTGGGGCTTTTCCACACTAAGGCAAACCAAACCAGCCAAACAGAAAAGACTTTGGTTTCGCCCCACTGGCTAAAGACAAGTCACACAAGCAATTCCCTTAGACACTCCAGCTTCCCAGTATCACCACCACCAGCCACCTGTCCTGGGGATCAATGGTTATGAAAACCAATATCCCAAATAAAGAAAACGGTTCTCCCCAATTCCAAAGAATCAGGCCCCAGACCCAGGTCAATTACAAATCAGATCTTCCCACAAATCACGCTGTTGCCAATCCTTTAGAATCTAAAATCTAAAGGTTTATTATACAAGGAAAAAGGTATAGGTGAGGGTTAGGAATGGTTAAAAGAAATCAATTACATGCAGTAATGGCACATCTCTTGGTTCAGGCTTACAGCAAAGGTAGAATAAACTGCAGGTTTAAATCAAGGTCTTTGGAAAGCATCCCCTCCAGGGATGGGTCAACACCTTAGTCCACAGTTTCCCTGTGTAGCAAAGCTCCATCCAGAGCTGGAAGCAAGGCAGGCTGAACGCTGGAGGTAGAAGACAAAATGGAGGACGTGTCTCCCCGGTGTTGTAGACTTCCTCCTCCCTCTTATGCAGAGTCCAGTTGCAAAATGGAGGTTCATAGTCACATGGTCCAATTACCAGACTCTCCACAATTTAGTTTCTGACCAGGCAGGTCACATTCCTAGAGAAGCTCGGGTGTGGACAGGCATTTACAAAGTCCATTGTGTAGTTGATGTCCCTTAACGGCCAGGTGGGGGCCTGCAGCAGGTTAACTTTACACAATGGAAGAGGAACATGGGGAACCCCCAGACTGGATTAGTACTGGATCCATCCAGGCCAAGGGCCTGTCGGCAACAGCGGCCAGCATCAGCTGCTTCAGAAGAAATCGTGAGTATCTCTCATGAGGGAGATATGGGATAGTCTTCCCCTCAGACCCTGTGTCCATCCTTCCCAATAAAAGACATTGGCTTAAATCCTCAGCCAAAATATGTGTTGTCATTAACTCTGGTAACTCCAGGTATTGTTGATACCCAGATAAATGTTCAATCCCGTCTTGAATCTTGCTAAGGCCTTGGCCTCAACAAAATCCTGCAGCAGTGAGTTCCACAGTCGGATTATGTATTTTGTGGGAAACTATTTCCTTGTATAGAGTTTTATTTGCCACCTTTCACTTTCCTTGCATGTCCCTTGTTCTAGTGTAATGAGAGGAAGATCACTCCTGATGTCCCCTCTCTTCACGAGCTCCTGTCTTACATACACACAAAGAGCTAGACAAGGTGTGGGAAGCGATATCTGTCATTGAACCAACTACTGCTGGGGAGAGCATCAACCTTTCAGATTATATGGAGCAGTTTTTCAGGTGTGGGAAAGGTTCTCAGGGTGTCCTAGCTAAATACAAGGTGGAGCAGAGAATTTAGAGTGAGTAGTTCACATCTATTGGAAGGGAACACTCAAGGTGAACAGGTCAACAGAAGTCAGTACAGTAAAAGGTGCCACCTAGTCTCTCTGATGTCCCAGCACTGATGGAGCTACAATGAGACTGCACACACACTCCAACCACCCTGAAAACCCATATGTATGTGACACTAATTGAAGTCAGTATTGAATGATTGTGATGGTTTTTGGGGCTCGCAGGACTGTGAGTCACCCCATTACCCTCTGACTTCAGGATCCACTTGTTCATGAGAACGTCCCTGCACCACGAGATGTCTCCTCAGTGAAAGGATCCAGAGGGCCTCTCCCCACTCTGAATTATTCTGAGAAATCTCCTCTCTCTGATCATAGGCAGGGCTATCCTGTCTGTTGCGATGTTCCTTCATCTATCTCTAAGTGGTGTGGACGGTGTGCAGTTGTCTCCAAAGCTTTTCCATTGATCGCTTTGGGATGAAGCAAAGCTGGAGAACTGATCACGGCATTACATCTCTGGCTATCAAGGAGGGGGTGAAGACATCCTCCTGGAATGGCCATCACCAAAACACACTGCCCTGGTGACTGACTTCTACTCCAAGTCCATAAATCACACTGTCAATAGCAATATGTTAATCCTTAACTATTACCCAGATGCAATGGTTACAAAGCTTGACAGGTTACAACCCTTCTCCACACGCCTTACATGCTACTCTTTATGGGTAAATATTCCCTAAGACCTGTGTGAGGTGTAGTGAGTTTGTCAGGCCTGAGGCGAGAGCTGTTTACAAAGAACAGGGAACTCTGTGCCGGGGGCCTCAGTATCACAACGACCTTTGTAAATACAATACAAAAGGAGAAATGATCCGATCAAACAAGTGAGAGGAGGAAAGGGTTAATTCTCTGCTGCTCTTCACCACCTGAGCTGGTCCCAGAGGCCAGGCCCCTGGGGCTCCGCTGGCTCTGAGTCCCTGCTGGGATTTCCAGGGCAGCAGGATAAATATCCCTGTAGCTCAGCCCCGGTCAGTGCAGTTTCCCCGCCGCCTGCAGCTCCCCAACTGGGTCCCAGGCAGAGATTCCTCCTCCCCAGCTGGGGCCGGAGCCTGGTGAGTGGTTTGCGTGGAAGGAATCTGTGAAGGGGTGAATGGAAACACATGAACCCCAGGAAATGTTTGAGCTGGGGGGGATAGAACGGGGGGAGGTGGGGAAGGTGTAACTCTGATGGCAGGGGTGGGATGGGAGCTGGTCACTGAGATAACCCTCCTGTGACTGCGCTGAGGGTCAGGGTTCGGAAGAGGAACCGGGTTCCCCCGATCCCCTCTCACGGACGTCACTGGGGGTCTTGCTGTTGAACTCAGGGGGCTCTGGACTGGGCCATTCTTGGTTACGTGACTGTGCAGAGTAAACCTCATTGGAAACCTACTCAGGCCCTGTAATATTCTGCACCCCAGATCCTGAGCCCTTCACTCAGGCAACACTTCCATTAACCCCCCAGGGACCCCAGGGCTGAGTTCATTCCCGTTGCAGAAATTATTCAGTTTCATGGAGCCTCGCCTTGAATGTCCAAAATGTGAAACCCAGGAGCAGCCGATGATAAGGGCGGCTTTGAGACCAGTGTCCCACCTACTCAGGGTGACCATATCTCCCTGTGCTGACTGCGGGACACCTGGTAAAATTACCCGAATTCAGACGAGTTCCATGTCAATTAATCAGAACTGTGCAGTACAGATGTTCAAATTAACATCAAATTTACTGATCCCCAGTTATAAATAACTATGGCATAGTTGGCTCCTTTTTAGTTACCTTCTTCTCTTTAAGGCTTAGGGCTCAAACAGGGTGGGCCACACACACACACACACACACACACAGGCAGGCAGAGGTGACACACACACACAGAGAGAGAGAGAGAGACACACACACACACACACACAGGCAGAGGTGACACACACAGAATCCTGTAAACCTCTCTCACAGAGCAGGGGTGCACAACCTACTGACCCGATCTTCCCAGTCTGGCACATTCTTCCCTCCATACCTGGCTGGGACCCCGGGATGGACCTGCCTCCTCTGGTACCTCACTCTGTGGCTTCCCAGGGCAACATTTGGGGTGGGGGACATGCAAGGTCACATGTCACCACCCCACCCCTCTTCCTTTTCTGCCAGGGTTCCCACCAGAATCTGGCCAGCACAGCCATTCAGCACTGTGCGGGAGGGATTGGATGGGGGCTGCTTCCGGTCGCAGGGAAGTAGGAGTGTGGGGGGGAAGCACAAGAATATAAAAAACAGGACCATCCAGCCCAGTATCCTGTCTACGGACAGTGGCCAATGCCAGGTGCCCCAGAGGGAATGAACAGAAAAGGGAAACTATCAGTGATCAATCCTCTCACCCATTCCGAGGTTCTGGCAAACAGCAACTAGGGACACCATCCCAGCCCATCCTGGGCAATAGCCATTGATGGACCCATCCTCCATGAATGTATCTAGTTCTATTTTCATCCCTGTTATAGTCTTGGGCTTCACAACCTCTGCTGGCAACGAGTTCCACGGGTTGACTGTGTGTTGTGTGAAGAAAAGCTTCCCTTTCTTTGTTTTAAACTTGCTTCCTATTAATTTCATTTGGTGACCCCTAGTTCTTGTGTTATGAGAAGGAGTAAATAACACTTCCTAATCTACTTTCTCCACACCAGTCATGTTCGTATAGCCTCTATCACATCCCCCCTTAGTTGTCTCTTTTCCAAGCTGAAAATCCCAGTCTTATTAATCCCATCCTCATACGGAAGCCGTTCCATACCCGTAATCATTTTGTTGCCTTTTTCTGATACTTTTCCGATTCCAACAAATCCTTTTTTGAGATGGGGGGGCCACATCTGCCTGCGGTATTCAAGATGTGAGGGTAACATGGATTTATATAGAGGCAATCAGATATTTTCTGTCTTGTTATCTATCCCTTTCTTAATGATTCCCAGCATTCTGTTTGCTTTTTGACTCCCAATTCACACTGAGTGGCTGTTTTCAGAGAACTATCCACAATGGTGCCAAGATCTCTTTCTTGAGTGGTAACAGATCATTTAATTCCCATCGTTTTATACGTATAGTTGAGATTATGTTTTCCAGTGTGCATTACTCTGCATTGATCAGCATTGAATTTTATCTGCCATTTTCTTCTCCAGTCACCCAGGTTTGAGAGATCCTTTTGTCGCTCTTGGCACGCTGCCTGCGACTTAACTATCTTGGATAGTTTTGTTTCATCTGCAAATTTTGCCACCTCACTCTTTATCCCTTTCTCCAGATCATTGATGAATATGTTGAATAGGACTGGTCCCGGTACAGACCCGTGGGGGACACCACTATTTACCTCTCTCCATTCTGAAAACTGACTATTTATTCCTACCCTTTGTTTCCTATCTTCTAACAAGTTACCAATCCATGAGAGGCCCTGCCCTCTTATCCTAGGACAGCTCACTTTGCTTAAGAGCCTTTGGTGAGAGACCTTGTCAAAGACTTTTGGAAAATATAAGTACACTATGTCCACTGCATCTCCTTAGACCCCTCAAATAATTTGAGTAGATTGGTGAGGCATGAGTCTCCTTTAGAAAAAAACAAGTTGACTCTTCCCAACAAAGTATGCTCATCTCTGTGTGTGACAATATTGTTCATTACTATAATTTCAACCAGTTTTCCCCGTTCTGAAGTCGGTATTACTGGCCTGTAATTCCCGGGATCACCTCTAAAGCTCTTTTTAAAAATAGGCATCACAGTAGCTATGCTCCAGTCCTCGGGTACAGAAGCTGATTGAAATGGTAGGTTACAGAGAACAGTTAGTAGCTCTGCAAGTTCACATTTGAGTTCGTTCAGAGCTCTTGGGTGAATCCCGTCTGGTCCGGGTGACTTATTGCTGTTTAATTTATCAATTTCTTCCCAAATCTCCTCTAATGACACCTCAGTCTGGGAGAGTTCCTCAGATTTGTCCCCTAAAATGAATGGCTCAGGTCTGGGAATCTCCCTCACATCCTCTGCCGTGAAGACGACCTGGCTCGTGTCTTTGCAGACCTCATCTCTTCTCTTCCCCCGCCGCCCTCGCCCCACGTTCCCTTGGCTGGAAGCAGCTTGTCCCTTCCTGCCGCACAGTATTAAAAGGCTCTAAAACCTCCAGGCAGCTTCTGGCCACCAACATAACCCAGCGGCCTCCAGTCCCCCAGCTACAGCATGGGCAGGAAGTGGTTAAGGCATACGGCTGTGCTGTGCACCAGGGCCCAGGGAACGGACTGCAGGGGACTCAGGGAGCTGGGAGAGAGACTTGGTCAGCAGGGGAAAGTATCTAGTGGACGGAGCAGCCCAGCACCCCAGGGGCAGGACTCAGGGCAGGGAGCCTCTGCCTCAGGGGCTGTGGTGGACCCTGCAGGTTGGGGGCAGGAACAGGCTGGGAATCGCTTCCCCCACTACTCAGAGCTTAGCTGAGGGGCGGGGAGGTTTCCGGGGCCGGGGTGTGCGGGGCTTTGGCACCTGTAGGGCTCAGCATCTCCCGGCCAGCGGCCTTCGCTGGAGGTTCGGGTTCTCCAGAGGCGCCGGCAGTGGGGGGAGGAAGGATCCCGCTGGCCCGGCTGCTCATGAGGGGCTGGTTCTCCGCACAGTGCTGGGAGCGGGACGTGCCCCACTGGGGGGTCGGGATGTGGGGGAGCAGCGGGGTTGGGGGGAATGGAGGGGCAAAGCTGGGAGAGGACAATGAGAGGGGGAGCATGTAAAGGGCCGATGGGTGGGCAGCGGAAGCCACCAGGGGTGTCAGGTTTGTAGAAATTTTGGTGTTGTTTGTAGAAATGTTGGTGGTGTCCAGAATGCCCCCCACAAACTCTGCCCCCACAAACTCCAGCCTAAGGCTCGTGGGGGGAGTTTGGGTGAGAAAGGGGGTCTGGGGTGCAGGATTTGGGAGGGAGTTTGGGTGCTGGGTGCAGGCTCCGGGGGTAGGAGGTGAGAGGGGCAGGCTCTGGGAGATAGTTAAGAACATAAGCACATAAGAACGGCCGTACTGGGTCAGACCAACAGTCCATCCAGCCCAGTATCCTGTCTACTAGCAGGGGCCAGTGCCAGGTGCCCCGGAGGGAGTGAACCTAACAGGCAATGGTCAAGTGATCTCTCTCCTGCTGTCCATCACCCCCCTCTGACAAACAGAGGCTAGAGGACACCATTCCTTACCCATCCTGCCAAAGAGCCATGAATGGACTTAACCTCCATGAATTTATCCAGTTCTCTTTTAAACCCTGTTATAGTTCTAGCCTTCACAGCCTCCTCAGGCAAGGAGTTCCGCAGGTTGACTGTGCGCTGTGTGAAGAAGAACTTTGTTTTATTTGTTTAAAATCTGTTGCCCACTAATTTCATTGGGGGGCCCTAGTTCTTATATTATGGGAAACAGTAAATAACATTTCCTTATTCACTTTCTCCAAACTTTCATGATTTTTTAGACCTCTATAATATTCCCCCTGAGTCTCCTCTTTTCCAAGCTGACAAGTCCTAGCCCCTTTAATCTCTCCTCATATGGGACCTGGTCCAATCCCCTAATCATTTTAAGAATCAGAGAGGTAGCCGTGTTAGTCTGGAATAGCAGATGTAACAAAGTCCTGTGGCACCTTAAAGACTAACTATAAAGTTTTGAAGCATAAGCTTTTGTGGGCTAATACCCACTTCGTCGGATGCAAGCAGTGGAAGTGTCCAGAGGCAGGTATAGATAAATAGTCAGGAATCAGGTAGGAGGGAACAAGGTTAGTCCAATCAGGCTGAACCAGCTTGTTATCTCCAATCAGGGAGGGTGAGATATTCTGGACACACAATTACAGATTTAAAAGTCACCATACTGCAGCAAAAAAACTTCAAGACCAGACTGCAAAGAGAGACTGCAGAGCTGCAATTCATTTGCAAATGTAACACAATCAATCTTGGACTGAACAAAGAGCTTGAGTGGCTTGTTAATTACAAAAACAGCTTCTCCTCCCTCCGAGTTCACACCTTCAATTCAGCTGCTAGAAGAATATCTCACCCTCCCTGATTGGAGATAACAAGCTGATTCAGCCTGATTGAACTAACCTTGTTACCTCCTACCTGAAATATAGAAATATAGAAAGTAGGATTTAAGTGTTTTCAAGTGGTAAGAGACAGAACAAAGTGAATGATGAAGTAAAATAAAATAAAATAAACAAATCTAAACCTGATAAAGTAAGAAAACTGAATACTGATAAATCCTCACTCACAGAGGTGTTCCAGTGAGCTTCCTTTTACAGACTAGACTACCCTAGTCTGGGTCCAGCTATCTCTCACATCTCTGTGGTTACTGTTCTTTGTTCCAGTTTCTTTCAGGTATCCTTGGGGGTGGAGAGGCCATCTCTTGAGCCAGCTGAAGACCAAATAGAGGGGCTTCCAAGGAGTGTAAATAGATTTTTTTTCTTGTGGGTGGAAACCTCTTCCTCCCCCTGTGTAGAATTCCAGCTACAACATGGAGATTTAGAGTCACATGGCAAGTCACATGTCCATGCATACCTCAGAACTGTCCTATAGCAGCCATTGTTCACATGCTACCTTGAACGTCCTCAGGTAGACTTCTTATGTGGAATGAATCTTCCAAAGATCCATTGTCCATTAAGTGCATATTGACTGGGCACTTAACTTACACATTCCTTTCTGAAGAAGCTGCCCTAATGCTTTACTGAGGCTACGTAAAAATCATGCAAGTGCAGAGCCAATATTCATAATTTTGAACACAAAAATGGCAAACGCATACAAATAGGAGGAATAGATTCAGTCGATCATAACCTTTATCAAGATATGTTACATGACATATGTAGCATAAAACATAGTCCAGTTCTGTCATATCTACATTCATCAGCATATTTCCATAAAGCCTTATGGGGTGCACTGTTACAATGAAGTTCTGGATGGTATCTATGATTCTCTCAGCACATGCATTCCAGTCCTAGCTGACACTCGAGTTCTCCTTGATTTACTCTTTTACTCTTAGCTACTGGAAACGGAGTAGAAGATCCAAGTGATGGTACATGATGCCAGCTGACAATCACACCCTTTTTGAACCTGTAACTTACATCCTGACCGGCATCCCAGGCACCGAAGAGTCCCAGGTCTGGATCGCCATCCCCTTCTGTCTGATATATGTTGCGACGCTTCTTGGGAACTCTCTCCTACTATTCATCATACTAACAGAACAAAGCCTCCATGAGCCCATGTATCTATTCATGTCCATGCTGGCCACTGCTGATCTGCTGTTATCTACCACTGCGGTGCCCAAGATGCTGGCTGTATTCTGGTTTAGAGCGGGGGAAATTTCTTTTGTTGGCTGCCTCACCCAGATGTTCTTCATCCATGTCAGTTTTATGGCTGAGTCGGCCATCCTGCTGGCCATGGCCTTTGATCGCTACGTTGCCATCTGCGACCCTCTGAGATACACCACCGTGCTGACCAAGTCTGTGATCGGGAAGATGGGGCTGGCGGTTGTCACAAGAAGTTGCTGTCTCATTTTCCCTCTCGTCCTTCTCATGAAGCCACTGAAGTTCTGCAGAACCAACCTCCTGCCTCACATCGTTTGTGAGTACATGATCCTCGCTCGGCTGTCCTGCGACAACATCAAAGTCCACATGTGGTACGGCATCACTGTGGCTATATTGGTCGTTGGTTTGGATGTGGTGCTCATTGCTGTGTCATATGGGTTGATCCTCAGGGCCGTCTTCCAAATCCCCTCCAAGGATGCGAAGATTAAGGCTCTCTGCACCTGCGGTTCCCATGTCTGCATCATACTGATGTTCTACATACCGGCCGTTTTCTCCTCTATATCACACATGTTTGTGCACATCATCCCAGGTTATCTTGTCAACCTACTGGCCAACCTCTACGTGCTCCTTCCCCCCATGTTAAACCCCATCATATATGGGGTGACAACAAAAGAGATCCTGAAACGGGTGATCAACATCTTTCATGGATGCTGGAGTAGAATCTCCCTGTTGAGCTAAAGGAGGCAACAGAAAATGCTTTGGGACTTGGAAATGAAAGCCAGGTTTTCATTGGACCTTTAGGGGTGTTTTTACTATGTTCTTACACTGTGTGAGCTGAAAAGCTGGTCTCATGAACAGAATTTGGTCCAATGAAACATATCTCCTCCCCCACTTTGTCTCTCTAATATCCTGGGACTGACAAGGCAGCCAGACCGAGTGAGTCTTGTTCTAAGTGGAAGGGAAACAGCAAAACAGGAATAAACAAAGGGAAACATCACCCGGTGAGCGAGCACGGTGTGTGCATCTCCTGTCTGACAATCTGCATCTTAGCTGGACTCTTAATGGCAACAGAAAGCAGCAGCTAAGAGGGGCCATGCCATGGGCCAGTGGGACGTGCACTGGGCTGCACAATGGGAGAGAAGGGCTCTAGTCTTGGTTCTGCCACCGACCTGCTGTGTCACCTTGGGTTCCTCTCTTTCCTCCTCACACTCCTAAACCCTTCTCAGGGTCACAGCTTTGCCAGCTTCAGTCCCCTATTCCGTAGCCAAGGCCCGCATCCCATGGACCTTGTTTTTGGCTCCCTTATGATGCATTTCACGTGGGTGGGCCCGGCTTCCCCGGGCTGATTTTGCTCTCTTCCTCCACGGGGGACTTCATCGGGGTGGCTGGGATCCTGTTCTCTGTAACTACAAGTTCTCTTTTAGACTGTGTTCCTGTCATCTAATAAAACTTCTGTTCTACTGGCTGGCTGAGAGTCACGTATGATTGTGGAGTGGGGGTGCAGGGCCCTCTGGCTTCCCCAGGAGACCCCCCCACCGCCCCGGCAGACTCACTGCAGAAAGCACACGGTGGGGCAGGGGACGTTGAATGCTCTTAGGACAGACCCAGGTAGGTGGAAACTGCTCAGAGAGAGGAGGCTCCCCCAGAGTCCTGACCAGCTTCGTATGGAGCAGTTCAGAGCATCACCCCGGTGACTCCATGAAAATGTGTTGCTAAGATTATTTATTCCACTGTGCATCATTTGGCACTTATCGATGCTGAATTTCATCGGGCATTCCCTTGCCCAGTCATCCAGATTTGTCGATCCCTCTGTACCCGATCACAGTCTCCTTTGGACTTAACTATTGTGACGAATTTTGTATCCTCTGCAAACTTTGCCACCTCGCATCTCACTCCCTTTTCCGGATCAAGGAATGTGTTGAACAGCACTGGTCCCAGTACAGACCCCTGGGGGACCCTACTGTTTACCTCACTCCATTGTGGAAATGGGTCATTTATTCCAAACCCTTCCTTTCCTCTATTTTAACCAGTTACTGATCCACAAGGGGCCCTTCCCTCTTATCTCCTGACGGGCTACATTGCCTAAGAGCCTTTGGGGAGGGAACTTGTCAAAGGTTTCTGAAAGTCCAACTTCACTATAACCCCTGGATCACTCTGCTCCACATACTTGTTGATATTGTAAAGAATTTGAATAGCCTGGGGAGACATGATTTCCCCTTTACAAAACCTCTGTTAACTCGTCCCAACACATTGTGTTTATCTTTTGAAGTCATTGGAGATATTTGCTGCCAGCAGTGGCAGATAGACCATACCCCACTGTCGTCAATCTCATTCGACCTCCCCTCCATAGACTTATTCAGCTCACTTTGCAGAAGAGGAAATGTCTGGGGGCAGTGTGGCCTTGAGGGGGGTTGATAGCTTGGGATGGGGGGACGCCGGCTTGGGGTGCCCACTCTGCAACTGTGGAGCCAGGCTGGGGAGCGGAGGCAGGGCAGAGGCAAGTTTCATAGGATCATAGAATATCAGGGATGGAAGGGACTGTGACGGTGCTGTTCCTGGTGGGATCCAACTGTGAGTGTCAGATCAGGACAGATTGCTTCCAAAGGGGCAAGTACAGCCCAAAGCTGGGGTTTTTCCACACTAAGGTAAACCAAACCAGCCAAACAGAAAAGACTTTGGTTTCACCCCACTGGCTAACCACAAGTCACACAAGCAATTCCCTTAGACACTCCAGCTTCCCAGTATCACCACCAGCAGCCACCTGTCCTGGGGATCAATGGTTATGAAAACCATTCCCCCAAATAAAGAAAACGGTTCTCCCCAATTCCAAAGAATCAGGCCCCAGACCCAGGTCAATATACAAATCAGATCTTCCCACAAATCACACTGTTGCCAATCCTTTAGAATCTAAAATCTAAAATCTAAAGGTTTATTATACACGGAAAAAGGTATGGTTGAGGGTTAGCAATGGTTAAAAGAAATCAATTACATGCAGTAATGGCACATCTCTTGGTTCAGGCTTACAGCAAAGGTAGAATAAACTGCAGGTTTAAATCAAGGTCTTTGGAAAGCATCCCCTGCAGGGATGGGTCAACACCTTAGTCCACAGTTCCCCTGTGTAGCAAAGCTCCATCCAGAGCTGGAAGCAAGGCAGGCTGAACGCTGGAGGTAGAAGACAAAATGGAGGACGTGTCTCCCCGGTGTTGTAGACTTCCTCCTCCCTCTTATGCAGAGTCCAGTTGAAAAATGGAGGTTCATAGTCACATGGTCCAATTACCAGACTCTCCACAATTTAGTTTCTGACCAGGCAGGTCACATTCCTAGAGAAACTCGGGTGTGGACAGGCATTTACAAAGTCCATTGTGTAGTTGATGTCCCTTAACAGCCAGGTGGGGGCCTGCAGCAGGTTAACTTTACACCTTGGAAGAGGAACATGGGAACCCCCAGACTGGATCAGAACTGGGTCCATCCAGGCCAGGGGCCTGTCGGCAATAGCGGCCAGCATCAGCTGCTTCAGAAGAAACCGTGAGTATCTCTCATGAGGGAGATATGGGATAGACTTCCCCTCAGACCCTGTGTCCATCCTTCTCCCTAACAGAGATTGGCTTCAATCCTCAGCCAAAATGTCATTAACTCTGGTAACTCCGGGTATTGTTGATACCCAGATAAATGTTCAATCCCGTCTTGAATCTTGCTAAGGCCTTGGCCTCAACAAAATCCTGCAGCAGTGAGTTCCACAGTCAGAACATGTGTTTTGTGGGAAACTAGTTCCTTGTATAGAGTTTTATTTGCCACCTTTCACTTTCCTTGCATGTCCCTTGTTCTAGTGTAATGAGAGGAAGATCGCTCCTGATGTCCCCTCTCTCCATGAGCTCCTGTCTTACATACACACAAAGAGCTAGACAAAGTGAGGGAAGCGACATCTGTCATTGAACCAACTACTGCTGGGGAGAGCATCAACCTTTCAGATTATATGGAGCAGTTTTTCAGGTGTGGAAAAGGTTCTCAGAGTGTCCTAGCTAAATACAAGGTGGAGCAGAGAATTTAGAGTGAGTATTTCCTATCTATTGAAAGGGAACACTCAAGGTGAACAGGTCAACAGTAGTCAGTACCGTCTCTCTGATGTCCCAGCACTGATGGATCTACAATGAGACTGCACACACACTCCAACCATCCTGAAAACCCATATGTGTGTGACACTTATTGAAGTCAGTATTGAATTATTGTGATGGTTTTCGGGGCTCGCAGGACTGTGAGTCACCCCATTACCCTCTGACTTCAGGATCCACTTGTTCATGAGAACGTCCCTGCACCACGAGATGTCTCCTCAGTGAAAGGATCCAGAGGGCCTCTCCCCACTCTGAATTATTCTGAGAAATCTCCTCTCTCTGATCATAGGCAGGGCTATCCTGTCTGTTGCGATGTTCCTTCATCTATCTCTAAGTGGTGTGGACGGTGTGCAGTTGTCTCCGATGCTTTTCCATTAATCGCCTTGGGATGAAGCAAAGTTGGAGAACTGATCCTGGCATTACATCTCTGGCTATCAAGGTGGGGGTGAAGACATCCTCCTGGAGTGGCCATCACCAAAACACACTGCCCTGGTGACTGACTTCTACTCCAAGTCCATAAATCACACTGTCAATAGCAATATGTTAATCCTTAACTATATCCCAGATGCAATGGTTACAAAGCTTGACAGGTTACAACCCTTCTGCACACACCTTACATGCTACTCTTTATGGGTAAATATTCCCTAAGACCTGTGTGAGGTGTAGTGAGTTTGTCAGGCCTGAGGCGAGAGCTGTTTACAAAGAACTGGGAACTCTTTGCTGGGAGCCTCAGTATCACAACCACCTTTGTAAATAACGTACAAAAGGAGAAATGATCTGATCAAACAAGTGAGAGAAGGAAAGGGTTAATTCTCTGCTGCTTTTCACCACCTGAGCCGGTCCCAGAGCCCAGGTCCCTGGGGCTCCGCTGGCTCTGTGTCTCCCCAGGGATTCCCAGGGCAGCAGGATAAATATCCCTGTAGCTCAGCCCCGGTCAATGCAGTTTCCCCGCCGCCTGCAGATCCCCGACTGGGTCCCCAGGAGAGATTCCTCCTCCCCAGCAGGGGCCGGAGCCTGGTGAGTGGTTTGCGTGGAAGGAATCTGTGAAGGGGTGAATGGAAACACATGAACCCCAGGAAATGTTTGAGCTGGGGGGGAATAGAACGGGCGGAGGTGGGGAAGGTGTAACTCTGACGGCAGGGGTGGGGTGGGAGCTGGTCACTGAGATAACCCTCCTGTGACTGTGCTGAGGGTCAGGGTTAAGAAGAGGAGCTGGGTTCCCCTGATCCCCTCCCACGGACGTCACTGGGGGTCTTGCTCTTGAACTCAGGGGGCTCTGGTCTGGGCCATTCTTGGTTACATGACGGCAGAGTAAACCTCATTGGAAACCTACTCAGGCCCTGTAATATTCTGCCCCCCAGATCCCGAGCCTTTCACAAACCCTTCCATTAACCCCCCAGGGACCGCAGCGCTGGGTTCATTCCGGTTGCAGAAATTAGCTGGTTTCACGGAGCCTCGCTGGGAATGTCCAAAATGTGAAACCCAGGAGCAGCCGATTATAAGGGTGGCTTTGAGATCGGAGTCCCACCTACTCAGGGTGACCATATCTCCCTGTGCTGACTGCGGGACCCCTGGTAAAATTACCCAAATTCAGACGAGTTCCATGGCAATCAATCAGAACTGTGCAGTACAGATGTTCAAATTAACATCAAATTTACTGATCCCCAGTTATAAATAACTATGGCATAGTTGGCTCCTTTTTAGTTACCTTCTTCTCTTTAAGATTTAGGGCTCAAACAGGGAGGGACACACACACACACAGAGAGAGAGAGAGAGACACACACACAGGCAGAGGTGACACACAGAGATTCCTGTAAACCATTCTCACAGAGCAGGGGTGCACAACCTACTGACCTGATCCTCCCTGTCTGGCACATTCTTCCCTCCATACCTGGCTGGGACCCCGGGATGGACCTGCCTCCTCTGGTACCTCACTCTGTGGCTTCCCGAGGCAACATTTGGGGTGGGGGACATGCAAGGTCACATGTCACCACCCCACCCCTCTTCCTTTTCTGCCAGGGTTCCCACCAGAATCTGGCCAGCACAGCCATTCAGCACTGTGCGGGAGGGATGGGACGGGGGCTGCTTCCGGTCGCAGGGAAGTAGGAGTGTGGGGGGGAAGCACAAGAATATAAAATAAGGTCCATCCAGCCCAGTATCCTGTCTACGGACAGTGGCCAATGCCAGGTGCCCCAGAGGGAATGAACAGAAAAGGGAAACTATCAGTGATCAATCCTCTCACCCATTCCGAGGTTCTGGCAAACAGCAACTAGGGAAACCATCCCAGCCCGTCCTGGTCAATAGCCATTGATGGACCCATCCTCCATGAATGTATCTAGTTCTATTTTGATCCCTGTTATAGTCTTGGGCTTCACAACCTCCGCTGGCAACGAGTTCCAGGGGTTGACTGTGCGTTGTGTGAAGAAAAGCTTCCTTTTCTGTGTTTTAAACTTGCTTCCTATTAATTTCATTTGGTGACCCCCAGTTCTTGTGTTAAGAGAAGGACTAAATAACACTTCCTAATCTGCTTTCTCCCCACCAGTCATGTTCGTATAGCCTCTATCACATCCCCCCTTAGTCGTCTCTTTTCCAAGCTGAAAAGCCCCATTCTCATTAATCCCTCCTCATTGCCAGTGGGCAATCCCTCTGCGTTGCCAGAGGGCAGTATGGGGCCTGGGGCTGTTTTAAATGGCCCGGGGGAGGCGTGGGGCTGAGGGAGGGACCAGGCCCCAAACATTGCTGGAGCCGGGCCCTGGGCCAGGAATATTCCTTGTGCCCGGGCACCACGGGCCATAGGACTCAGCACCCATCAGGCGACACTCACTGGCCACTGCCTGGTTCCTGCCCACCCCCACTGACCCCTGCAGCTCCCAGTGCAGGAAACGGGACGGGGGTTGGGTCTCTTCTGGCCGAGAGCCGGCCCAGAGCGGGGGCTGCGCGTACGGACCAGCAGGGGGAGCGGGCGGCCCCGTGGGCTAGATCTTCACCCTGTCCCCACACACACACTCAGGACGGGGGACGGGCACCTGGGAAACAGGGATTTGGCCAGCAGCAGGATCCACCTGTATTAATTGGGGGGAGGGTGGGAATAGAAAATATGGGACAATTTATGTGTTTTTAAGAACAAGTGGGGACACCTGCAGGGGGGCTTAAATACGGGACGGTCCCTTTAAAAATGGGGCGTCTGGTCCCCCTGCACCAACTGCTGCTGTCGTTCTCTGAAGCAGAGCGACCAGCCTGGCTAGGCCTAAAGTACCGCGTCGGCGCAGCTGCACCGCGGCGGGGCGTTAACGGAGACGCTCAGCGGTGTTGCGGGGGAGAACCCCCGGCCGCGTCGTGAATCCTCCTCCCCGAGAGGCTGTAGCTCTGTCCATGGGGGGTCAGGTCGGTGTATCTATGTCACTCATGGGTGGGGATTTTTCATCCAAACCATCTTCCGTATTCTGGAATGGAGATGGCACGTCAGAGGGGCAGTACGCAACTAGTCGTGGGTCACCCAGGTGGTAAATGTTCTCCTGCCTGTATGTGTGTTCGCAGTGTCCTGTCCCAGCTCTGCACAGACAGCTGGCACAGCAGACCTCGAGCGAACCACCCAACGACCACAAGATCCGTTAAGGTACGAAGGCACCGAGCCAGATGTATTGTCGATGGAGCACAGCACTAGTATCCCACAGACTCCACTAATACGTGTCTGCCCGAAACAATGGACCAGCTCAGTGAACAGTGAGACTTTCCACACTCCTTAGGCTAGACAGAGACATTCCCTTTGAGGTTACATTTTATACATCAATACAAACGTGTTACCTACGGAGCCTCTAACGTAGTTATTGATGTTCTCTGACATAGCTAGTTACCTTGTACATCTCTTCTGATCACACTGTCATCCTGACCATATCTGTAGGATGGGTCACCTCGTTCCTCTTATCCTAAGGGAATGTGCTGGTATCGGGGTGTTCTGGTACTGCCCCTCTGAAATGTGCTTGGGTGAGTGCTCTGTGCCCAGCAACTCTTAGAAACGTGTGACTTCAAAATATCTGCCCCGTGCTTGCCACGTGATGTGAGCAGGGCCTGCCTCTAACTCACAGCCTGATTTTGCTTTGTATCAAAAAGGTTTTGACCATTACTTTAGCCCAGGCCTCAGCCTGCATACTAGGCCTCCAATAGAAGGGCTTCTGTCTCATGCTCTCTTCCTACTACAGTTCCACAGTGTGAGCGTGTTTCTGGATTTACGATCCTACACGACTGGCAGTTGTTGTGATGGGTTAAATCACAGAAACCCCCTTGGAGTTGCCAATTTATGTGCCAAGACTATTTCTGCCCCTGCTTTCCTGGCCTGGCAGCTTCAGACTTCAGAGCCCTGCCTTGTTTGAGTCTGACGCGCTAGCCTGATGAAAACCCAGACCCAGGTCTGAACCACATCCCCTAACAACTGCAGGCTTAATTGAAAACGGGTTAGGAAGTGTTCCTGTCTTTACCACTCAGATACTCAACTCCCAACGAGGTCCGAACCCCAAATAAATCAGTTTTACCCTGTATAAAGCTTATGCAGGGTAAACTCATAGATTTTTCGCCCTCTATAACACTGGTAGAGAATATGCACAGCTGTTTGTCCCACCCCCACCCCCACCCCCCGGTACTAATATGTACTCCAGGTTAATTAACAAGTAAAAAGTAATTTTATTAAATATAGAAAGTAGGATTTAAGAGTTTTCAAGTGGTAAGAGACAGAACAAAGTGAATGATGAAGTAAAATAAAATAAAATACACAAATCTAAACCTGATACAGTAAGAAAACTGAATACTGATAAATCCTCACTCACAGAGGTGTTCCAGTGAGCTTCCGTTTACAGACTAGACTACCCTAGTCTGGGTCCAGCTATCTCTCACATCTCTGTGGTTACTGTTCTTTGTTCCAGTTTCTTTCAGGTATCCTTGGGGGTGGAGAGACCATCTCTTGAGCCAGCTGAAGACCAAATAGAGGGGCTTCCAAGGAGTTTAAATAGTTTTTTTTCTTGTGGGTGGAAACCTCTTCCTCTCCCTGTGTAGAATTCCAGCTACAAAATGGAGATTTAGAGTCACATGGGCAAGTCACATGTCCATGCATACCTCAGAACTGTCCGATAGCAGCCATTGTTCACATGCTACCTTGAACGTCCTCAGGTAGACTTCTTATGTGGAATGAATCTTCCAAAGATCCATTGTCCATTAAGTGCATCTTGACTGGGCACTTAACTTACACATTCCTTTCTGAAGAAGCTGCCCTAATGCTTTACTGAGGATATGTAAAAATCAAGCAACTGCACAGCCAATATTCATAACTTTGAACACAAAAATGGGAAACGCATACAAATAGGAGGAATAGATTCAGTCGATCATAACCTTTATCAAGATATGTTACATGGCATATGTAGCATAAAACATATCCCAGTTCTGTCATATCTACATTCATCAGCATATTTCCATAAAGCCTTATGGGGTGCACTGTTACAATGAAGTTCTGGATGGCATCTCTGATTCTCTCAACAAATGCATTCCAGTCCTAGCTGAAACTCGAGTTCTCCCTGATTTACTCGTTTGCTCTTAGCTATTGGAAACGGAGTAGAAGATCCAAGTGATGGTACATGATGCCAGCTGACAATCACACCCTTTTTGAACCTGTAACTTACATCCTGACCGGCATCCCAGGCACCGAAGAGTCTCAGGTCTGGATCGCCATCCCCTTCTGTCTGATATATGTTGTGACACTTCTTGGGAACTCTCTCCTACTATTCATCATACTAACAGAACAAAGCCTCCATGAGCCCATGTATCTATTCATGTCCATGCTGGCCACTGCTGATCTGCTGTTATCTACCACGACGGTGCCCAAGATGCTGGCTGTATTCTGGTTTAGAGCGGGGGAAATTTCTTTTGTTGCTTGCCTCATCCAGATGTTCTTCATCCATGTCAGTTTTATGGCTGAGTCGGCCATCCTGCTGGCCATGGCCTTTGATCGCTACGTTGCCATCTGCAACCCGCTGAGATACACCACCGTGCTGACCAAATCTGTGATCGGGAAGATGGGGCTGGCGGTTGTCACAAGAAGTTGCTGTCTCGTTTTCCCTCTCGTCCTTCTCATGAAGCCGTTGAAGTTCTGCAGAACCAACCTCCTGCCTCACACCTTTTGTGAGCACATGATCCTCGCTCGGCTGTCCTGCGACAACATCAAAGTCCACATGTGGTACGGCATCACTGTGGCTATATTGGTCGTTGGTTTGGATGTGGTGCTCATTGCTGTGTCTTATGGGTTGATCCTCAGGGCCGTCTTCCATATCCCCTCCAAGGACGCAAAGATCAAGGCTCTCTGCACTTGCAGTTCCCACGTCTGCATCATACTGATGTTCTACATACCGGCCGTTTTCTCCTCTATAGCACACATGTTTGCGCACATCATCCCAGGTTATCTTGTCAACCTACTGGCCAACCTCTACGTGCTCATTCCTCCCATGTTAAACCCCATCGTATATGGGGTGACAACAAAAGAGATCCTGAAACGGGTGATCAACATGTTTTATGGATGCTGGAGCAGAATCTCCTTGTTGAACTAAAGGAGGCAACAGAAAATGCTTTGGGACTTGGAAATGAAAGCCAGGTTTTCATTGGATCTTTAGGGGTGTTTTTACTGTGTTCTTACACTGTGTGAGCTCAAAAGCTGGTCTCATCAACAGAATTTGGTCCAATGAAACATATCTCCTCCCCCACTTTGTCTCTCTAATATCCTGGGACTGACATGGCTACATCGGCACCGCTCACTGCCATAAGAGGCAGCCAGACTGAGTGAGTCTTGTTCTAAGTGGAAGGGAAACAGCATAACAGGAGTGAACAAAGGGAAACATCACCCGGTGAGCGAGCACGGTGTGTGCATCTCCTGTCTGACAATCTGCATCTTAGCTGGACTCTTAATGGCAACAGAGAGCAGCAGCTAAGAGGGGCCATGCCATGGGCCAGTGGGACGTGCACTGGGCTGCACGTTGGGAGAGAAGGGCTCTAGTCTTGATTCTGCCACCGACCTGCTGTGTCACTTTGGGTTCCTCTCTTCCCTCCACGGGTGACTTCGTGGGGGTGGCTTCGTGGGGGTGGCTGGGGTCCTATTCTCTGTAACTACAAGTTCTCTTTTAGACTGTGTTCCTGTCATCTAATAAACATTCTGTTCTACTGGCTGGCTGAGAGTCACGTCTGATTGTGGAGTGGGGGTGCAGGGCCCTCTGGCTTCCCCAGGAGCCCCTCCCCCCCCCAGGTAGACTCACTGCGGAAAGCACATGCAGGGGCAGGGGACGTTGAATGCTCTGAGGACAGATCCAGGAAGGTGGAAACTGCTCAGACAGAGGAGGCTCCCCCAGAGTCCGGACCGGCTTAATATGGAGCAGTTCAGAGCTTCGCCCCGGTGACTCCATGAAAATGTGTTGCTAAGATTATTTATTCCACTGTGCATCATTTTGCACTTATCGATGCTGAATTTCATCGGGCATTCCCTTGCCAGTCATTCAGATTTGTCGATCCCTCTGTACCCGATCACAGTCTCCTTTGGACTTAACTATTGTGAGGAATTTTGTATCCTCTGCAAACTTTGCCACCTCACTGTTCACTCCCTTTTCCGGATCAAGGAATGTGTTGAACAGCACTGGTACCAGCACAGACCCTTGGGGGACCCTACTGTTTACCTCACTCCATTGTGGAAATGGGTCATTTATTCCAAACCCTTTCTTTCCTCTATTTTAACCAGTTACTGATCCACATGGGGCCCTTCCCTCTTATCTCCTGACGGGCTACATTGCCTAAGAGTCTTTGGGGAGGGACCTTGTCAAAGGTTTCTGAAAGTCCAACTTCACTATAACCCCTGGATCACTCTGCTCCACATACATGTTGATATTGTAAAGAATTCGAATAGCCTGGGGAGACATGATTTCCCCCTTTACAAAACCTCTGTTAACTCGTCCCAACACATTGTGTTTATCTTTTGAAGTCATTGGAGATATTTGCTGCCAGCAGTGGCAGATAGACCATACCCCACTGTCGTCAATCTCATTCGACCTCCCCTCCATAGACTTATTCAGCTCACTTTGCAGATGAGGAAATGTCTGGGAGCAGAGTGACCTTGAGGGGGGTTGATAGCTCGGGATGGGGGGACGCCGGCTTGGGGTGCCCACTCTGCAACTGTGGAGCCAGGCTGGGGAGCGGAGGCAGGACAGAGGCAAGTTTCATAGGATCATAGAATATCAGGGATGGAAGGGACTGTGACGGTGCTGTTCCTGGTGGGATCCAACTGTGAGTGTCAGATCAGGACACATTGCTTCCAAAGGGGCAACTAGAGCCCAAAGCTGGGGTTTTTCCACACTAAGGTAAACCAAACCAGCCAAACAGAAAAGACTTTGGTTTCAACCCACTGGCTAAACACAAGTCACACAAGCAATTCCCTTAGACACTCCAGATTCCCAGTATCACCACCAGCAGCCACCTGTCCTGGGGATCAATGGTTATGAAAACCAATATCCCAAATAAAGAAAACGGTTCTCCCCAATTCCAAAGAATCAGGCCCCAGACCCAGGTCAATTACAAATCAGATCTTCCCACAAATCACACTGTTGCCAATCCTTTAGAATCTAAAATCTAAAGGTTTATTATACAAGGAAAAAGGTATAGGTGAGGGTTAGGAATGGTTAAAAGAAATCAGTTACATGTAGTAATGGCAAATACCTTGGTTCAGGCTTGCAGCAAAGGTAGAATAAACTGCAGGTTTAAATCAAGGTCTTTGGAAAGCATCCCCTCCAGGGATGGCTCAGCACCTTAGTCCACAGTTTCCCTGTGTAGCAAAGCTCCATCCAGAGCTGGAAGCAAGGCAGGCTGAACGCTGGAGGTACAAGACAAAATGGAGGACGTGTCTCCCCGGTGTTGTAGACTTCCTCCTCCCTCTTATGCAGAGTCCAGTTGCAAAATGGAGGTTCATAGTCACATGGTCCAATTACCAGACTCTCCACAATTTAGTTTCTGACCAGGCAGGTCACATTCCTAGAGAAGCTCGGGTGTGGACAGGCATTTACAAAGTCCATTGTGTAGTTGATGTCCCTTAATGGCCAGGTGGGGGGCTGCAGCAGGTTAACTTTACACCTTGGAAGAGGAACATGGGGAACCCCCAGACTGGATCAGTACTGGATCCATCCAGGCCAGGGGCCTGTCGGCAACAGCGGCCAGCATCAGCTGCTTCAGAAGAAACCGTGAGTATCTCTCATGAGGGAGATATGGGATAGTCTTCCCCTCAGACCCTGTGTCCATCCTTCCCCCTAACAGACATTGGCTTAAATCCTCAGCCAAAATATGTGTTGTCATTAACTCTGGTAACTCTGGGTATTGTTGATACCCAGATAAATGTTCAATCCCGTCTTGAATCTTGCTAAGGCCTTGGCCTCAACAAAATCCTGCAGCAGTGGGTTCCACAGTCGGATTATGTATTTTGTGGGAAACTATTTCCTTGTATAGAGTTTTATTTGCCACCTTTCACTTTCCTTGCATGTCCCTTGTTCTAGTGTAATGAGAGGAAGATCGCTCCTGATGTCCCCTCTCTGCACGAGCTCCTGTCTTACATACACACAAAGAGCTAGACAAGGTGTGGGAAGCGATATCTGTCATTGAACCAACTACTGCTGGGGAGAGCATCAACCTTTCAGATTATATGGAGCAGTTTTTCAGGTGTGGGAAAGGTTCTCAGGGTGTCCTAGCTAAATACAAGGTGGAGCAGAGAATTTAGAGTGAGTAGTTCACATCTATTGGAAGGGACCACTCAAGGTGAACAGGTCAACAGAAGTCAGTACAGTAAAAGGTGCCACCTAGTCTCTCTGATGTCCCAGCACTGATGGATCTACAATGAGACTGCACACACACTCCAACCATCCTGAAAACCCATATGTGTGTGACACTAATTGAAGTCAGTATTGAATGATTGTGATGGTTTTCGGGGCTCGCAGGACGGTGAGTCACCCCATTAGCCTCTGACTTCAGGATCCACTTGGTCATGAGAACGTCCCTGCACCACGAGATGTCTCCTCAGTGAAAGGCTCCAGAGGGCCTCTCCCCACTCTGAATTATTCTGAACAATCTCCTCTCTCTGATCATAGGCAGGGCTATCCTGTCTGTTGCGATGTTCCTTCATCTATCTCTAAGTGGTGTGGACGGTGTGCAGTTGTCTCCAATGCTTTTCCATTGATCGCTTTGGGATGAAGCAAAGCTGGAGAACTGATCCTGGCATTACATCTCTGGCTAACAAGGAGGGGGTGAAGACATCCTCCTGGAATGGCCATCACCAAAACACACTGCCCTGGTGACTGACTTCTACTCCAAGTCCATAAATCACACTGTCAATAGCAATATGTTAATCCTTAACTATTACCCAGATGCAATGGTTACAAAGCTTGACAGGTTACAACCCTTCTGCACATGCCTTACATGCTAGTCTTTATGGGTAAATATTCCCTAAGACCTGTGTGAGGTGTAGTGAGTTTGTCAGGCCTGAGGCGAGAGCTGTTTGCAAAGAACAGGGAACTCTGTGCCGTGGGCCTCAGTATCACAAAGACCTTTGTAAATACAATACAAAAGGAGAAATGATCTGATCAAACAGTGAGAGGAGGAAAGGGTTAATTCTCTGCTGCTCTTCACCACCTGAGCCAGTCCCAGAGGCCAGGTTCCTGGGGCTCCGCTGGCTCTGTGTCTCCCCTGGGATTCGCAGGGCAGCAGGATAAATATCCCTGTAGCTCAGCCCCGGTCAGTGCAGTTTCCCCGCCGCCTGCAGCTCCCCGACTGGGTCCCAGGCAGAGATTCCTCCTCCCCAGCTGGGGCCGGAGCCTGGTGAGTGGTTTGCGTGGAGGGAATCTGTGAAGGGGCGAATGGAAACACATGAACCCCAGGAAATGTTTGAGCTGGGGGTGTATAGAACGGGGGGAGGTGGGGAAGGTGTAACTCTGACGGCAGGGGTGGTTTGGGAGCTGGGTACTGAGATAACCCTCCTGTGACTGTGCTGAGGGTCAGGGTTCGGAAGAGGAGCCGGGTTCCCCTGATCCCCTCCCACGGACGTCACTGGGGGTCTTGCTCTTGAACTCAGGGGGCTCTGGTCTGGGCCATTCTTGGTTACATGACGGCAGAGTAAACCTCATTGGAAACCTACTCAGGCCCTGTAATATTCTGCCCCCCAGATCCCGAGCCCTTCACTCAGGCAACACTTCCATTAACCCCCCAGGGACCCCAGGGCTGAGTTCATTCCAGTTGCAGAAATTTGCTGGTTTCACGGAGCCTCGCTGAGAATGTCCAAAATGTGAAACCCAGGAGCAGCCGATTATAAGGGCGGCTTTGAGATCGGAGTCCCACCTACTCAGGGTGACCATATCTCCCTGTGCTGACTGCGGGACCCCTGGTAAAATTACCCAAATTCAGACGAGTTCCATGGCAATCAATCAGAACTGTGCAGTACAGATGTTCAAATTAACATCAAATTTACTGATCCCCAGTTATAAATAACTATGGCATAGTTGGCTCCTTTTTAGTTACCTTCTTCTCTTTAAGGTTTAGGGCTCAAACAGGGAGGGACACACACAGAGAGAGAGAGAGAGAGAGAGAGAGAGACAGATTCCTGTAAACCTCTCTCACAGAGCAGGGGTGCACAACCTACTGACCCGATCTTCCCAGTCTGGCACATTCTTCCCTCCATACCTGGCTGGGACCCCGGGATGGACCTGCCTCCTCTGGTACCTCACTCTGTGGCTTCCCGAGGCAACATTTGGGGTGGGGGGCATGCAAGGTCACATATCACCACCCCACCCCTCTTCCTTTTCTGCCAGGGTTCCCACCAGAATCTGGCCAGCACAGCCATTCAGCACTGTGCGGGAGGGATGGGACGGGGGCTGCTTCCGGTCGCAGGGAAGTAGGAGTGTGGGGGGGAAGCACAAGAATATAAAAAACAGGTCCATCCAGCCCAGTATCCTGTCTATCGACAGTGGCCAATGCCAGGCGCCCCGGAGGGAATGAACAGAAAAGGGAAACTATCAGTGATCAATCCTCTCACCCATTCCGAGGTTCTGGCAAACAGCAACTAGGGAAACCATCCCAGCCCGTCCTGGTCAATAGCCATTGATGGACCCATCCTCCATGAATGTATCTAGTTCTATTTTGATCCCTGTTATAGTCTTGGGCTTCACAACCTCCGCTGGCAACGAGTTCCACGGGTTGACTGTGTGTTGTGTGAAGAAAAGCTTCCCTTTCTTTGTTTTAAACTTGCTTCCTATTAATTTCATTTGGTGACCCCTAGTTCTTGTGTTATGAGAAGGAGTAAATAACACTTCCTAATCTACTTTCTCCACACCAGTCATGTTCGTATAGCCGCTATCACGTCCCCCCTTAGTCGTCTCTTTTCCAAGCTGAAAAGTCCCAGTTTTATTAATCCCTTCTCATACGGAAGCCGTTCCATACCCCTGATCATTTTGTTGCCCTTTTCTGATCCTTTTCCAATTCCAACAAATCCTTTTTTGAGATGGGGGGGCCACATCTGCCTGCGGTATTCAAGATGTGAGCGTAACAGGGATTTATATAGAGGCAATCAGATATTTTCTGTCTTGTTATCTATCCCTTTCTTAATGATTCCCAGCATTCTGTTTGCTTTTTGACTCCCAGTTCACACTGAGTGGCTGTTTTCAGAGAACTATCCACAATGGTGCCAGGATCTCTTTCTTGAGTGGTAACAGATCATTTAATTCCCATCGTTTTATATGTATAGTTGGGATTATGTTTTCCAGTGTGCATTACTCTGCATTGATCAGCATTGAATTTTATCTGCCATTTTCTTCTCCAGTCACCCAGGTTTGAGAGTTTCTTTTGTCGCTCTTGGCACGCTGCCTGCGACTTAACTATCTTGGATAGTTTTGTTTCATCTGCAAATTTTGCCACCTCACTCTTTATCCCTTTCTCCAGATCATTGATGAATATGTTAAATAGGACTGGTCCCGGTACAGACCCGTGGGGGACACCACTATTTACCTCTCTCCATTCTGAAAACTGACTATTTATTCCTACCCTTTGTTTCCTATCTTCTAACAAGTTACCAATCCATGAGAGGCCCTGCCCTCTTATCCTAGGACAGCTCACTTTGCTTAAGAGCCTTTGGTGAGAGACCTTGTCAAAGACTTTTGGAAAATATAAGTACACTATGTCCACTGCATCTCCTTAGACCCCTCAAATAATTTGAGTAGATTGGTGAGGCATGAGTCTCCTTTAGAAAAAAACCAAGTTGACTCTTCCCCACAAAGTATGCTCATCTCTGTGTGTGACAATATTGTTCATTACTATGATTTCAACCAGTTTTCCCGGTTCTGAAGTCGGTATTACTGGCCTGTAATTCCCGGGATCACCTCTAAAGCCCTTTTTAAAAATAGGCATCACAGTAGCTATGCTCCAGTCCTCGGGTACAGACGCTGATTGAAATGGTAGGTTACAGAGAACAGTTAGTAGCTCTGCAAGTTCACATTTGAGTTCGTTCAGAGCTCTTGGGTGAATCCCGTCTGGTCCGGGTGACTTATTGCTGTTTAATTTATCAATTTCTTCCCAAATCTCCTCTAATGACACCTCAGTCTGGGACACCTCAGTCTCTCCTCATATGGGACCTGGTCCAATCCCCTAATCATTTTAGCTGACCTCCTCTGAACCTTTTCTAATGCCGGTACAGCTATAGAGTTTGGATGCTGGGTGCAGGTTCTGGGGGTGGTGGGGAGGTTGAGGGGTGCAGGTTCTGGGGGTGGTGGAGAGGGTGAGGGGTGCAGGCTTTGGGGGTGGTGGAGAAGGTGAGGGGTGCAGGCTCTGGGGATCGTGGAGAGGGTGAGGGGGGCAGGTTCTGGGGGGGGGTGGAGAGGGTGAGGGGTGCAGGCTCTGGGGGTGGTGGAGAGGGTGAGGGGTGCAGGTTCTGGGGGTGGTGGAGAGGGTGAGGGGGGCAGGTTCTGGGGATCGTGGAGAGGGTGAGGGGTGCAGGTTCTGGGGATCGTGGAGAGGGTGAGGGGTGCAGGTTCTGGGGGTGGTGGAGAGGGTGAGGGGGGCAGGTTCTGGGGGTGGTGGAGAGGGTGAGGGGTGCAGGTTCTGGGGATCGTGGAGAGGGTGAGGGGTGCAGGCTCTGGGGGTGGTGGAGAGGGTGAGGGGTGCAGGTTCTGGGGGTGGTGGAGAGGGTGAGGGGGGCAGGTTCTGGGGGTGGTGGAGAGGGTGAGGGGTGCAGGCTCTGGGGGTGGTGGAGAGGTTGAGGGGTGCAGGTTCTGGGGGTGGTGGAGAGGGTGAGGGGGGCAGGTTCTGGGGATGGTGGAGAGGGTGAGGGGTGCAGGTTCTGGGGATCGTGGAGAGGGTGAGGGGTGCAGGTTCTGGGGGGGGTGGAGAGGGTGAGGGGGGCAGGTTCTGGGGGTGGTGGAGAGGGTGAGGGGTGCAGGTTCTGGGGGTGGTGGAGAGGGTGAGGGGTGCAGGTTCTGGGGGTGGAGAGGGTGAGGGGTGCAGTTTCTGGGGGTGGTGGAGTGGGTGAGGGGTGCAGGTTCT
This sequence comes from Sternotherus odoratus, assembly GCA_032164245.1. Classification (NCBI taxonomy): domain Eukaryota; kingdom Metazoa; phylum Chordata; order Testudines; family Kinosternidae; genus Sternotherus; species Sternotherus odoratus. The sequence continues at coordinate 300,828,378 of JAVMKO010000001.1, forward strand.
GGGGGTGGTGGAGAGGGTGAGGGGTGCAGGTTCTGGGGGTGGTGGAGAGGGTGAGGGGTGCAGGTTCTGGGGGTGGAGAGGGTGAGGGGTGCAGTTTCTGGGGGTGGTGGAGAGGGTGAGGGGTGCAGTTTCTGGGGGTGGTGGAGAGGGTGAGGGGTGCAGGTTCTGGGGATCGTGGAGAGGGTGAGGGGTGCAGGTTCTGGGGGTGGAGAGGGTGAGGGGTGCAGGTTCTGGGGGTGGTGGAGAGGGTGAGGGGTGCAGGTTCTGGGGGTGGTGGAGAGGGTGAGGGGTGCAGGTTCTGGGGGTGGTCTAGGGGGTGAGGGGTGCAGGTTCTGGGGGTGGTGGAGAGGGTGAGGGTGCAGGTCCTGGGGGTGGTGGAGAGGGTGAGGGGTGCAGGTTCTGGGGGTGGTGGAGAGGGTGAGGGGTGCAGGTTGTTGGGGTGGTGGAGAGGGTGAGGGGTGCAGGTTGTTGGGGTGGTGGAGAGGGTGAGGGATGCAGGTTCTGGGGGTGGTGGAGAGGGTGAGGGGTGCAGGTTCTGGGGGTGGAGAGGGTGAGGGGTGCAGTTTCTGGGGGTGGTGGAGTGGGTGAGGGGTGCAGGTTCTGGGGGTGGTGGAGAGGGTGAGGGGTGCAGGTTCTAGGGGTGGAGAGGGTGAGGGGTGCAGTTTCTGGGGGTGGTGGAGAGGGTGAGGGGTGCAGGTTCTGGGGGTGGTGGAGAGGGTGAGGGGTGCAGGTTCTGGGGGTGGCGGAGAGGGTGAGGGGTGCAGGTTCTAGGGGTGGAGAGGGTGAGGGGTGCAGTTTCTGGGGGTGGTGGAGAGGGTGAGGGGTGCAGGTTCTGGGGGTGGTGGAGAGGGTGAGGGGTGCAGGTTCTGGGGGTGGCGGAGAGGGTGAGGGGTGCAGGTTCTGGGGGTGGTGGAGAGGCTGAGGGGTGCAGGTTCTAGGGGTGGAGAGGGTGAGGGGTGCAGTTTCTGGGGGTGGTGGAGAGGGTGAGGGGTGCAGGTTCTGGGGGTGGTGGAGAGGGTGAGGGGTGCAGGTTCTGGGGGTGGTGGAGAGGGTGAGGGGTGCAGGTTCTGGGGGGGGTGGAGAGGGTGAGGGGTGCAGGTTGTTGGGGTGGTGGAGAGGGTGAGGGATGCAGGTTCTGGGGATCGTGGAGAGGGTGAGGGATGCAGGTTCTGGGGATCGTGGAGAGGGTGAGGGGTGCAGGTTCTGGGGATGGTGGAGAGGGTGAGGGGTGCAGGTTCTGGGGGGGTGGAGAGGGTGAGGGGTGCAGGTTGTTGGGGTGGTGGAGAGGGTGAGGGGTGCAGGTTGTTGGGGTGGTGGAGAGGGTGAGGGGTGCAGGTTCTGGGGATCGTGGAGAGGGTGAGGGGTGCAGGCTCTAGGGATCGTGGAGAGGGTGAGGGGTGCAGGTTCTGGGGGTGGTGGAGAGGGTGAGGGGTGCAGGCTCTAGGGATCGTGGAGAGGGTGAGGGGTGCAGGTTCTGGGGGTGGTGGAGAGGGTGAGGGGTGCAGGTTCTGGGGGTGGTGGAGAGGGTGAGGGGTGCAGGTTCTGGGGGTGGTGGAGAGGGTGAGGGGTGCAGGTTGTTGGGGTGGTGGAGAGGGTGAGGGGTGCAGGTTGTTGGGGTGGTGGAGAGGGTGAGGGGTGCAGGTTCTGGGGGTGGTGGAGAGGGTGAGGGGTGCAGGTTGTTGGGGTGGTGGAGAGGGTGAGGGGTGCAGGTTCTGGGGGTGGTGGAGAGGGTGAGGGGGGCAGGTTCTGGGGATCGTGGAGAGGGTGAGGGGTGCAGGTTCTGGGGGTGGTGGAGAGGGTTAGGGGTGCAGGTTCTGGGGATCGTGGAGAGGGTGAGGGGTGCAGGCTCTGGGGGTGTGGGAAGGAGATTGGGTTGCAGGCTCTGGGATGGAGTTTGGTTGATGTGTGCAGGCTCCATCTTGGGAGAGCGGTTAGGGGTGCAGCAAGGGGATGAGGGGTGCAGGTTCTGGGAGTGAATTTGGGCGCGGGCTGGGGGTGGAGGTTCAGTCTCTGGGAGAGTGTTTTGGGGGCGAAGGGGAGGTGCAGGCTCTGGGATGGTGTTTGGATTTTAATGGGGGGTGCAGGCTCTGGGAGGGGGTAGGGGTGCAGCATTTTCCTGGAGCTCCTAGGCAGGGTGGTCCGGGAGTCTCCATGTGCTGCGACCACCAGGCACCGCCCCTGCAGCTTCCCATTGGCCGCAGAGGTTCTGGGGGTGGGACACAGACCCACCCTGCTCCACTGCGTTGCCAGAGGGCAGTGTGGGGCCCGGGGGAGGCGTGGGGCTGAGGGAGGGACCAGGCCCCAAACATTGCTGGAGCCGGGCCCCGGGCCAGGAATATTCCTTGTGCCCGGGCACCACGGGCCGTAGGACTCAGCACCCATCAGGCGACACTCACTGGCCACTGCCTGGTTCCTGCCCACCCCTCACTGACCCCTGCAGCTCCCAGTGCAGGAAACGGGACGGGGGTTGGGTCTCTTCTGGCCGAGAGCCGGCCCAGAGCGGGGGCTGCGCGTATGGACCAGCAGGGGGAGCGGGCGGCCCCGTGGGCTAGATCTTCAGCCTGTCCCCACACACACACTCAGGACGGGGGACGGGCACCTGGGAAGCAGGGATTTGGCCAGCAGCAGGATCCACCTGTACTAATTGGGGGGAGGGTGGGAATAGAAAATATGGGACAATTTATGTGTTTTTAAGAACAAGTGGGGACACCTGCAGGGGGGCTTAAATACGGGACGGTCCCTTTAAAAATGGGGCGTCTGGTCCCCCTGCACCTACTGCTGCTGTCGTTCTCTGAAGCAGAGCGACCAGCCTGGCTAGGCCTAAAGTACCGCGTCGGCGCAGCTGCACCGCGGCGGGGCGTTAACGGAGACGCTCAGCGGTGTTGCGGGGGAGCTCCCCCAGCCGCGTCGTGAATCTTCCTCCCCGAGAGGCTCTAGCTCTGTCCGGGGGGGAATGGGGGGGGGGGGGTGTTTCAGGTTGTTGTATCTATGTCGCTCATGGGTGGGGATTTTTCATCCAAACCATCTTCCGTATTCTGGAATGGAGATGGCACGTCAGAGGGGCAGTACGCAACTAGTCGTGGGTCACCCGGGTGGTAAATGTTCTCCTGCCTGTATGTGTGTTCGCAGTGTCCTGTCCCAGCTCTGCACAGACAGCTGGCACAGCAGACCTCAAGCGAACCACCCAACGACCACAAGATCCGTTAAGGTACGAAGGCACCGAGCCAGATGTATTGTCGATGGAGCACAGCACTAGTATCCCACAGACTCCACTAATACGTGTCTGCCCGAAACAATGGACCAGCTCAGTGAACAGTGGGAGTTTCCACACTCCTTAGGCTAGACAGAGACATTCCCTTTGAGGTTACATTTTATACATCAATACAAACGTGTTACCTACGGAGCCTCTAACGTAGTTATTGATGTCCTCTGACATAGCCAGTTACCTTGTACATCTCTACCGATCACACTGTCATCCTGACCATATCTGTAGGATGGGTCACCCCGTTCCTCTTATCCTAAGGGAATGTGCTGGTATCGGGGTGTTCTGGTACTGCCCCTCTGAAATGTGCTTGGGTGAGTGCTCTGTGCCCAGCAACTCTTAGAAACGTGTGACTTCAAAATATCTGCCCCGTGCTTGCCACGTGATGTGAGCAGGGCCTGCCTCTAACTCACAGCCTGATTTTGCTTTGTATCAAAAAGGTTTTGACCATTACTTTAGCCCAGGCCTCAGCCTGCATACTAGGCCTCCAATAGAAGGGCTTCTGTCTCATGCTCTCTTCCTACTACAGTTCCACAGTGTGAGCGTGTTTCTGGATTTACGATCCTACACGACTGGCAGTTGTTGTGATGGGTTAGATCACAGAAACCCCCTTGGAGTTGCCAATTTATGTGCCAAGACTATTTCTGCCCCTGCTTTCCTGGCCTGGCAGCTTCAGACTTCAGAGCCCTGCCTTGTTTGAGTCTGACCCGCTAGCCTGATGCAAACCCAGACCCAGGTCTGAACCACATCCCCTAACAACTGCAGGCTTAATTGAAAACGGGTTAGGAAGTGTTACTGTCTTTAACACTCAGATGCCCAACTCCCAACGAGGTCCGAACCCCAGATAAATCCGTTTTACCCTGTATAAAGCTCATGCAGGCTAAACTCATAGATTGTTCACCCTCTATAACACTGGTAGAGAGAATCAGAGAGGTAGCCGTGTTAGTCTGGAATAGGAGAGGTATCAAAGAGTCCTGTGGCACCTTAAATACTAACTAAAGTACTGAAGCATAAGCTTTCATGGGCTAATACCCACTTCGTCAGATGCATGCAGTAGAAGTGTCCAGGGGCAGGTATAGATAAGTAGGCAAGAACCAGGTAGGAGGAAACAAGGTTACTCCAATCAGGCCGAACCAGCTTGTTATCTCAAAGTTTTTTTGGTGCAATATGGTGACTTTTAAATCTGTAATTGTGTGTCCAATGCAACAAACCTCGATGCCAACTCTGCCCACATATCTACACCAGCAACACCATCACAGGACCTAACCAGATCAGTCACACCATCACTGGTTCATTCACCTGCACATCTACCAATGTCATATATGCCATTATATGCCACCAATGTCCCTCTGCTATGTACATTGGCCAAACTGGACAGTCGCTACAAAAAAGTATAAATGGACACAAATCAGATATCAGGAATGGCAATACACAAAAACCTGTAGGAGAACACTTCAACCTGCCTGGACACACAATTACAGATTTAAAAGTCACCATATTGCAGCAAAAAAACTTCAAGACCAGACTGCAAAGAGAAACTGCAGAGCTGCAATTCATTTGCAAATTTGACACAATCAACCTGGGATTGAACAAAGATCTTGAATGGCTTGCTAATTACAAAAACAGCTTCGCCTCTCTCTGAGTTCACACCTCCAATTCAGCTGCTAGAGGAATATCTCACCCTCCCTGATTTGAGATAACAAGCTGGTTCAGCCTGATTGGACTAACCTTGTTACCTCCTTCCTGGTTCTTGCCTACTTATCTATACCTGCCCCTGGACACTTCCACTGCTTGCATCCGACGAAGTGGGTATTAGCCCACGAAAGCTTATGCTTTGGTACTTTATTTAGTCTTTAAGGTGTCACAGGACTCTTTGTTACCATTCCTTTCTCAAGAAGCTGCCCAAAGGCTTTACTGAGGCTATTTAGAAATCAAGCAAGTACACAGCCAATATTCATAACTTTTAACACAAAAATGGCACACACATACAAATAGGAGGAATAGATTCAGTCGATCATAACTTTTATCAAGATATGTTAGTTGGCATATGTAGCATAAAACATATTCCAGTTCTGTCATATCTACATTCATAAGCATATTTCCATAAAGCCTTATGGGGTGCACTGTTACAATGAAGTTCTGGATGGTATCTATGATTCTCTCAACATATGCATTCCAGTCCTAGCTGACACTTGAGTTCTCCCTGATTTACTCTTTTACTCTTAGCTACTGGAAACGGGGTAGAAGATCGAAGTGATGGTACATGATGCCAGCTGACAATCACACCGTTTTTGACCCTGTAACTTACATCCTGACCGGCATCCCAGGCACCGAGGAGTCTCACGTCTGGATCGCCATCCCCTTCTGTCTGATATATGTTGCAACACTTTTGGGGAACTCTCTCCTACTATTCATCATACTAACAGAACAAAGCCTCCATGAACCCATGTATCTATTCATGTCCATGCTGGCCATTACTGATCTGCTGTTATCTACCACTGCGGTGCCCAAGATGCTGGCTGTATTCTGGTTTAGAGCGGGGGAAATTTCTTTTGTTGCCTGCCTCATCCAGATGTTCTTCATCCATGTCAGTTTTATGGCTGAGTCGGCCATCCTGCTGGCCATGGCGTTTGATCGCTACGTTGCCATCTGCGACCCTCTGAGATACACCACCGTGCTGACCAAGTCTGTGATCGGGAAGATAGGGCTGGCGGTTGTCACAAGAAGTTGCTGTCTCGTTTTCCCTCTCGTCCTTCTCATGAAGCCGTTGAAGTTCTGCAGAACCAACCTCCTGCCTCACACCTTTTGTGAGTACATGATCCTCGCTCGGCTGTCCTGCGACAACATCAAAGTCCACATGTGGTACGGCACCGCTATGGCTATACTGGTCGTTGGTTTGGATGTGGTGCTCATTGCTGTGTCTTATGGGTTGATCCTCAGGGCCGTCTTCCATATCCCCTCCAAGGACGCAAAGATCAAGGCTCTCCAGACCTGCGGCTCCCACCTCTGTGTCATTCTAATGTTCTATATACCGGCCTCTTTCTCCAATTTAGCAAACCAGTTTGGGCACATCATCCCAGGTTATCTTGTCAACCTACTGGCCAACCTCTACGTGCTCCTTCCCCCCATGTTAAACCCCATCGTATATGGGGTGACAACAAAAGAGATCCTGAAACTGGTGATCAACATGTTTTATGGATGCTGGAGCAGAATCTCCCTGTTGAGCTAAAGGAGGCAACAGAAAATGCTTTGGGACTTGGAAATGAAAGCCAGGTTTTCATTGGATCTTTAGGGGTGTTTTTACTGTGTTCTTACACTGTGTGAGCTCAAAAGCTGGTCTCATCAACAGAATTTGGTCCAGTGAAACATATCTCCTCCCCCACTTTGTCTCTCTAATATCCTGGGACTGACATGGCTACATCAGCACCGATCATTGCCACAAGAGGCAGCCAGACCGAGTGAGTCTTGTTCTAAGTGGAAGGGAAACAGCAAAACAGGAATGAACAAAGGGAAACATCACCCAGTGAGAGAGCACGTGTGTGTGCATCTCCTGTCTGACAATCTGCATCTTAGCTGGACTCTTAATGGCAACAGAAAGCAGCAGCCAAGGGGGGCCATGCCATGGGTCAGTGGGACGTGCACTGGGCTGCATATTGGGAGAGAAGGGCTCTAGTCTTGGTTCTGTCACTGACCTGCTGTGTCACCTTGGGTTCCTCTCTTTCCTCCTCACACTCCTAAACCCTTCTCAGGGTCACAGCTTTGCCAGCTTCAGTCCCCTATTCTGTAGCCAAGGCCCGTGTCCCATGGACCTTGTTTTTGGCTCCCTTATGATGCATTTCACGTGGGTGGGCCCGGCTTCCCCGGGCTGATTTTGCTCTCTTCCTCCACGGGGGACTTTGTGGGGGTGGTTGGGATCCTGTTCTCTGTAACTACACGTTCTCTTTTAGACTGTGTTCCTGTCATCTAATAAACCTTCTGATCTACTGGCTGGCTGAGAGTCACGTCTGACTGTGGAATGGGGGTGCAGGGCCCTCTGGCTTCCCCAGGAGCCCCCCCACCCCCCAGGCAGACTTACTGCGGAAAGTGCACGGTGGGGCAGGGGACGTTGAATGCTCTGAGGACAGACTCAGGAAGGTGGAAACTGCTCAGAGAGAGGAGGCTCCCCCAGAGTCCGGACCGGCTTTGTATGGAGCAGTTCAGAGCATCACCCCGGTGACTCCATGAAAATGTGTTGCTAAGATTATTTATTCCACTGTGCATCATTTGGCACTTATCGATGCTGAATTTCATCGGGCATCCCTTGCCAGTCATCCAGTTTTGTCGATCCCTCTGTACCCGATCACAGTCTCCTTTGGACTTAACTATTGTGAGGAATTTTGTATCCTCTGCAAACTTTGCCACCTCGCTGTTCACTCCCTTTTCCGGATGGAAGGGACCTCGGGAGGTATCTAGTCCAGCCCCCTGCTCAAAGCAGGACCAACCCCAACTAAATCATCCTAGCCAGGGCTTTGTCAGGCCGGGCCTTAAAAACCTCTAAGGATTGATGTAGAAAACTGACTTAAGACCTAATTTAGGCAGGTTATTGACCATAGCTAGGCCGACTGTATGCCTGACACCGGGGACGGGAGTGGGGGAGCGAGGGGGAACTAGGGACTTTTTGTCTTGCAGTTTGAGCCATGCTAATTTCCAAATGTAACTGCCTGTTAAAAGTGACATTTGTAACACTGCTGCTGCTGACCGCAAGATTTGAAGAAGTGACCCTAAGACAACCATTGCCTGCAAAAGCCCCTAAAATCCCAAGGATGAGGAAAACTTGTTTTTATTAATTCTTATAGGATAGAATTTGTTGTTAACGCTTATTGGCTAAAAGTTGCTGCTCTTAACACCTTATTGGATAAAAGCTTGTTGCTCAATAAAAATGTACAGATATCTAATGTGGTTTAAAGGCATAAAAGCCTGTGTGATTTTCTGCTCGGGAGGGGCAACTCCAGAGTTGTTACCTCCCTGCATATAATCTCGTATTTACAGTCTACTTCAATAAAAAGCCTTCGGCTATCTGATTTAAACACAAATGTGTGGTTAATTATCACAACAGGATGGAGATTCCAGCACCTCCCTAGGTGACCCATTCCAGTGCTTCACCACTTCCTAGTGAAATATTGTTTCCTAATATCCAACCGAGACTTCCCCGAATGCAGTTTGAGACCATTATTCCTTGTTCTGTCATCTGCTACCACTGAGAACAGTCTAGAGCCATCCTCTTTGGAACCCCCTTTCAGGTAGTTGGAAGCAGCTATCAAATCTCCCCTCAGTCTTCTCTTCTGTAGACTAAACAATCCCAGTTCTCTCAGTTTATCCTCATAAGTCATGTGCTAAAGCCCACTCATGGTTTGTCAGTTTGCTCATGGCCGGGGGGGGGGGGGGGAGGGTGTAACTCTGACGGCAGGGGCAGGACGGGACCCAGGCACTGAGATAACGCTCCTGTGACTGCGCTGAGGGTCAGGGTTCGGAAGAGGAGCCGGGTTCCTCTGATCCCCTCCCACGGACGTCACTGGGGGTCTTGCTGTTGAACTCGGGGCTCTGGCCTGGGCCATTCCTAGTTACGTGACTGTGCAGAGTAAACCTCATTGGAAACCTGCTCAGGCCCTGTAATATTCTGCACCCCAGATCCCGAACCCTTCACTCAGGGAACACTTCCATTAACCCCACAGGGACCCCAGGGCTGGGTCTGGTCCGGTTGCAGAAATTAGCTGGTTTCACGGAGCCTCGCTGGGAATGTCCAAACTGCAGAACCCAGGAGCAGCCGATTACGCGGGTGGCTTTGGGGCGGATGCTCCGTGTAGTACAGCTCTAGTCCTCTGTCGCAGAGCTCCGGGCTCGGCCAGGCTTGAAATCCTGCGTCGCGAGGTGAGTTCACGAGGACGCTCTGGGCTGACTTTTCTCCAGTGGCCACCAAGGGGGTTCCCCGTAGCCACACCAGCTTCCTCAGTGGAGAGAGGTGGTGGGGGAGGCAACGCACTGTCCCCTCTCCCCTCCTTCCGTGTCCTCCTGCGTGTGCAGCCATGCACGGCTCCTGGGGACTGGTGGGACGCAGCGCTGCAGGAGCACCATGCGTTCTCCACTGGGGGGGGGGGGGGGAGAGATTAGGGGCCCTGGCTGCGCAAACCAGGGCTCCAGCCATTGGGATTCAGGGGCCCACACCCGGCTCCAGCTGAGGGTTTTGGACACCGATCCCCAGCGTTGGACGGGCGGCCCTGACCTGTGGTCCTGGGGCTTCGTATCAGACTCTAACCCCTGGCCACGTGGCGGCAAGCTCCAATTTCTGCCTCTGGCCATGCGGCGCCCTGGGCCCTGACCCCTGACCCCGGCGGGAGCCCCTGGCCCCGGACCCCAACCCCCAGCCACATGCTCCAACCCTCTGTCCTGGCTTCCAGCCCCGGGCACTGATCCCCGGCCCAGGGTGTGCGGCGGTAGGCGCCAGTCCGCGGACCCGGGTGTGTGCCGCTCCCCGGGCATGTGGCAGCGGGTGCTGGGTTTGGCCCTGTGGCCACACGGCCCCAGGCTCTAGCACCCAGATCTGGGCTCTGGCAGCCTGGCAGTGGGCACCGGCCCTGGGCTCCAACTCCCACCCCTGGCTCCAGCCACGCAGCTGTGGGGCTCACCACCCGCCCTCCTCTTTCTTGGCCCCCTCCCCATAGCCCCTAGGCCCCACAGCCTTCCTGGCTCTGCCTGTCCAGGGCCCCAGGGCCCCACCGTCTCCCCCCGCCCACATAGGGTGACCAGACAGCAAGTGTAAAAAATCGGGACAGGGAATGGGGGGGGGGTAATAGGTGCTTATATAAGAAAAATCCCCCCAAAATCCAGACATCTGGTCACCCTAGGCCCACATGCATGCTATCGTGTCCCCCACTGCCCCTGCCTCCAAAATTCCCTCCCCGCATCCAGGGCTTAATGTGCCCTGGGCCTTGCTGAGAAAATTGCTATTAACGAACATGCAAGTATCCGTTTCCACGGCCTTCCAGGTCACTCCTAAGTGTCCTGTGACAAGGGATTGCTAATAACAAACACACAAATACAACGAGGCGTCCGGTGGCACCTTAAAGACCAACAGGTTTATTTCTGCATAAGCTTTCGTGGGTAAAAAACCCACTGCATCTGAAGAAGTGGGCTTTTTACCCACGCAAGCTTATGCCCAAATAAATCTGCAAGTCTTTAGGGTGCCACTGGACTCCTCATTCTATTTGTGGATACAGACTAACATGGCTGCCCCTCTGATACCAAATACACAAATATAAGGAAATTAGGAAAAACTTTTTCCCTAGGAGGGTGGTGAAGCAGTGGAATGGGTTCCCTAGGGGGGTGGTGAAGCAGTGGAATGGGTTAACTAGGGCGGTGGTGAAGCACTGGAATGGGTTACCTAGGGGGTGGTGAAGCAGTGGAATGGGTTCCCTAGTAGGGTGGTGAAGCAGTGGAATGGGTTACCTAGGGGGATGGTGAAGCAGTGGAATGGGTTACCTAGGGGGATGGTGAAGCAGTGGAATGGGTTACCTAGGGGGGTGGTGAAGCAGTGGAATGGGTTCCCTGGGGGGGGGGGTGAAGCAGTGGAATGGGTTACCTAGGGGGGTGGTGAAGCAGTGGCATGGGTTACCTAGGGGGGTGGTGAAGCAGTGGAATGGGTTACCTAGGGGGGTGGTGAAGCAGTGGAATGGGTTACCTAGGGGGGTGGTGAAGCACTGGAATGGGTTCCCTAGGGTGGTGGTGAAGCAGTGGAATGGGTTCCCTAGGGGGGTGGTGAAGCAGTGGAATGGGTTCCCTAGGGGGGTGGTGAAGCAGTGGAATGGGTTACCTAGGGGGGTGGTGAAGCGGTGGAATGGGTTACCTAGGGGGGTGGTGAAGCGGTGGAATGGGTTACCTAGGGGGGTGGTGAAGCGGTGGAATGGGTTACCTAGGGGGGTGGTGAAGCGGTGGAATGGGTTACCTAGGGCGGTGGTGAAGCAGTGGAATGGGTTCTCTAGGGGGGTGGTGAAGCAGTGGAATGGGTTACCTAGGGGGGTGGTGAAGCAGTGGAATGGGTTACCTAGGGGGGTGGTGAAGCGGTGGAATGGGTTACCTAGGGTGGTGGTGAAGCGGTGGAATGGGTTACCTAGGGCGGTGGTGAAGCAGTGGAATTGGTTCCCTAGGGGGTGGTGAAGCAGTGGAATGGGTTACCTAGGGGGGTGGTGAAGCCGTGGAATGTGTTACCTAGGGGGGTGGTGAAGCAGTGGAATGGGTTACCTAGGGGGGTGGTGAAGCAGTGGAATGGGTTACCTAGGGGGGTGGTGAAGCAGTGGAATGGGTTCCCTAGGAGAGTGGTGAAGCACTGGAATGGGTTACCTAGGGGGGTGGTGAAGCAGTGGAATGGGTTACCTAGGGCGGTGGTGAAGCAGTGGAATGGGTTACCTAGGGGGGTGATGAAGCAGTGGAATGGGTTACCTAGGGCGGTGGTGAAGCAGTGGAATGGGTTACCTGGGGGGGTGGTGAAGCAGTGGAATGGGTTACCTGGGGGGGGGGGTGAAGCAGTGGAATGGGTTACCTAGGGGGGTGGTGAAGCAGTGGAATGGGTTATCTGGGGGGGGGGGTGAAGCAGTGGAATGGGTTCCCTAGGGCGGTGGTGAAGCAGTGGAATGGGTTACCTAGGGGGTGGTGAAGCAGTGGAATGGGTTACCTAGGGCGGTGGTGAAGCAGTGGAATGGGTTACCTGGGGGGGTGGTGAAGCAGTGGAATGGGTTACCTGGGGGGGGGGGTGAAGCAGTGGAATGGGTTACCTAGGGGGGTGGTGAAGCAGTGGAATGGGTTACCTAGGAGGGTGGTGAAGCAGTGGAATGGGTTACCTAGGGGGGTGGTGAAGCAGTGGAATGGGTTACCTGGGGGGGGGGGGTGAAGCAGTGGAATGGGTTACCTAGGGGGGTGGTGAAGCAGTGGAATGGGTTCCCTATGGCGGTGGTGAAGCAGTGGAATGGGTTACCTAGGGGGGTGGTGTAGCAGTGGAATGGGTTACCTAGGGGGGTGGTGAAGCAGTGGAATGGGTTACCTAGGGGGTGGTGATGCAGTGGAATGGGTTACCTAGGGGGTGGTGAAGCAGTGGAATGGGTTACCTAGGGCGGGGGGTGTGAAGCAGTGGAATGGGTTCCCTAGGGGGGTGGTGAATCAGTGGAATGGGTTCCCTAGGGGGGTGGTGAAGCAGTGGAATGGGTTCCCTAGTGGGGTGGTGAAGCAGTGGAATGGGTTCCCTAGGGGGGTGGTGAAGCAGTGGAATGGTTACCTAGGGCGGTGGTGAAGGAGTGGAATGGGTTCCCTAGGGGGGTGGTGAAGCAGTGGAATGGGTTACCTAGGGCGGTGGTGAAGCAGTGGAATGGGTTACCTAGGGGGGTGGTGAAGCAGTGGAATGGGTTACCTAGGGGGGTGGTGAAGCACTGGAATGGGTTACCTAGGGGGGTGGTGAAGCAGTGGAATGGGTTACCTAAGGCGGTGGTGAAGCACTGGCATGGGTTACCTAGGGCGGTGGTGAAGCACTGGAATGGGTTTCCTAGGGGGGTGGTGAAGCAGTGGAATGGGTTACCTAGGGGGGGGGGGTGAAGCAGTGGAATGGGTTCCCTAGGGGGGTGGTGAAGCAATGGAATGGGTTCCCTAGGGGGGTGGTGAAGCAGTGGAATGGGTTACCTAGGGGGTGGTGAAGTAGTGGAATGGGTTACCTAGGGTGGTGGTGAAGTAGTGGAATGGGTTACCTAGGGTGGTGGTGAAGCAGTGGAATGGGTTACCTGGGGGGGGGGGTGAAGCAGTGGAATGGGTTACCTAGGGGGTGGTGAAGCAGTGGAATGGGTTACCTAGGGCGGTGGTGAAGCAGTGGAATGGGTTACCTGGGGGGGTGGTGAAGCAGTGGAATGGGTTACCTGGGGGGGGGGGTGAAGCAGTGGAATGGGTTACCTAGGGGGGTGGTGAAGCAGTGGAATGGGTTACCTAGGGCGGTGGTGAAGCAGTGGAATTGGTTCCCTAGGGGGGTGGTGAAGCAGTGGAATGGGTTACCTAGGGGGGTGGTGAAGCCGTGGAATGTGTTACCTAGGGGGGTGGTGAAGCAGTGGAATGGTTTACCTAGGGGGGTGGTGAAGCAGTGGAATGGGTTACCTAGGGGGGTGGTGAAGCAGTGGAATGGGTTCCCTAGGAGAGTGGTGAAGCACTGGAATGGGTTACCTAGGGGGGTGGTGAAGCAGTGGAATGGGTTACCTAGGGCGGTGGTGAAGCAGTGGAATGGGTTACCTAGGGGGGTGATGAAGCAGTGGAATGGGTTACCTAGGGCGGTGGTGAAGCAGTGGAATGGGTTACCTGGGGGGGTGGTGAAGCAGTGGAATGGGTTACCTGGGGGGGGGTGAAGCAGTGGAATGGGTTACCTAGGGGGGTGGTGAAGCAGTGGAATGGGTTATCTGGGGGGGGGGGGTGAAGCAGTGGAATGGGTTCCCTAGGGCGGTGGTGAAGCAGTGGAATGGGTTACCTAGGGGGTGGTGAAGCAGTGGAATGGGTTACCTAGGGCGGTGGTGAAGCAGTGGAATGGGTTACCTGGGGGGGTGGTGAAGCAGTGGAATGGGTTACCTGGGGGGGGGGGTGAAGCAGTGGAATGGGTTACCTAGGGGGGTGGTGAAGCAGTGGAATGGGTTACCTAGGAGGGTGGTGAAGCAGTGGAATGGGTTACCTAGGGGGGTGGTGAAGCAGTGGAATGGGTTACCTGGGGGGGGGGGGGGGGTGAAGCAGTGGAATGGGTTACCTAGGGGGGTGGTGAAGCAGTGGAATGGGTTCCCTATGGCGGTGGTGAAGCAGTGGAATGGGTTACCTAGGGGGGTGGTGTAGCAGTGGAATGGGTTACCTAGGGGGGTGGTGAAGCAGTGGAATGGGTTACCTAGGGGGGTGGTGATGCAGTGGAATGGGTTACCTAGGGGGGTGGTGAAGCAGTGGAATGGGTTACCTAGGGCGGGGGGTGTGAAGCAGTGGAATGGGTTCCCTAGGGGGGTGGTGAAGCAGTGGAATGGGTTCCCTAGGGGGGTGGTGAAGCAGTGGAATGGGTTCCCTAGTGGGGTGGTGAAGCAGTGGAATGGGTTCCCTAGGGGGGTGGTGAAGCAGTGGAATGGGTTACCTAGGGCGGTGGTGAAGGAGTGGAATGGGTTCCCTAGGGGGGTGGTGAAGCAGTGGAATGGGTTACCTAGGGCGGTGGTGAAGCAGTGGAATGGGTTACCTAGGGGGGTGGTGAAGCAGTGGAATGGGTTACCTAGGGGGGTGGTGAAGCACTGGAATGGGTTACCTAGGGGGGTGGTGAAGCAGTGGAATGGGTTACCTAAGGCGGTGGTGAAGCACTGGCATGGGTTACCTAGGGCGGTGGTGAAGCACTGGAATGGGTTTCCTAGGGGGGTGGTGAAGCAGTGGAATGGGTTACCTAGGGGGGGGGGGTGAAGCAGTGGAATGGGTTCCCTAGGGGGGTGGTGAAGCAATGGAATGGGTTCCCTAGGGGGGTGGTGAAGCAGTGGAATGGGTTACCTAGGGGGTGGTGAAGTAGTGGAATGGGTTACCTAGGGTGGTGGTGAAGTAGTGGAATGGGTTACCTAGGGTGGTGGTGAAGCAGTGGAATGGGTTACCTGGGGGGGGGGGGTGAAGCAGTGGAATGGGTTACCTAGGGGGTGGTGAAGCAGTGGAATGGGTTACCTAGGGCGGTGGTGAAGCAGTGGAATGGGTTACCTGGGGGGGTGGTGAAGCAGTGGAATGGGTTACCTGGGGGGGGGGTGAAGCAGTGGAATGGGTTACCTAGGGGGGTGGTGAAGCAGTGGAATGGGTTACCTAGGGGGGTGGTGAAGCAGTTGAATGGGTTACCTGGGGGGGGGGGTGAAGCAGTGGAATGGGTTACCTAGGGGGGTGGTGAAGCAGTGGAATGGGTTACCTAGGGGGGTGGTGAAGCAGTGGAATGGGTTACCTAGGGGGGTGGTGAAGCAGTGGAATGGGTTACCTAGGGGGATGGTGAAGCAGTGGAATGGGTTCCCTATGGCGGTGGTGAAGCAGTGGAATGGGTTCCCTAGGGGGATGGTGAAGCAGTGGAATGAGTTACCTAGGGGGGTGGTGAAGCAGTGAATGGGTTACCTAGGGGGGTGGTGATGCAGTGGAACGGGTTACCTAGGGCGATGGTGAAGCAGTGGAATGGGTTACCTAGGGCGGGGGGGGGGGGGGTGAAGCAGTGGAATGGGTTCCCTAGGGGGGTGGTGAAGCAGTGGAATGGGTTCCCTAGGAGGGTGGTGAAGCAGTGGAATGGGTTCCCTAGGGCGGTGGTGAAGCAGTGGAATGGGTTACCTAGGGGGGTGGTGAAGCAGTGGAATGGGTTACCTAGGGGGGTGGTGATGCAGTGGAATGGGTTACCTAGGGCGGTGGTGAAGCAGTGGAATGGGTTACCTAGGGCGGGGGGTGTGAAGCAGTGGAATGGGTTCCCTAGGGGAGTGGTGAAGCAGTGGAATGGGTTCCCTAGGGGGGTGGTGAAGCAGTGGAATGGGTTCCCTAGTGGGGTGGTGAAGCAGTGGAATGGGTTCCCTAGGGGGGTGGTGAAGCAGTGGAATGGGTTACCTAGGGCGGTGGTGAAGGAGTGGAATGGGTTCCCTAGGGGGGTGGTGAAGCAGTGGAATGGGTTACCTAGGGCGGTGGTGAAGCAGTGGAATGGGTTACCTAGGGGGGTGGTGAAGCAGTGGAATGGGTTACCTAGGGGGGTGGTGAAGCACTGGAATGGGTTACCTAGGGGGGTGGTGAAGCAGTGGAATGGGTTACCTAGGGCGGTGGTGAAGCACTGGAATGGGTTACCTAGGGCGGTGGTGAAGCACTGGAATGGGTTACCTAGGGGGGTGGTGAAGCAGTGGAATGGGTTACCTAGGGGGGGGGTGAAGCAGTGGAATGGGTTCCCTAGGGGGGTGGTGAAGCAATGGAATTGGTTCCCTAGGGGGGTGGTGAAGCAGTGGAATGGGTTACCTAGGGGGGTGGTGAAGCCGTGGAATGTGTTACCTAGGGGGGTGGTGAAGCAGTGGAATGGGTTACCTAGGGGGGTGGTGAAGCAGTGGAATGGGTTACCTAGGGGGGTGGTGAAGCAGTGGAATGGGTTCCCTAGGAGAGTGGTGAAGCACTGGAATGGGTTACCTAGGGGGGTGGTGAAGCAGTGGAATGGGTTACCTAGGGCGGTGGTGAAGCAGTGGAATGGGTTACCTAGGGGGGTGATGAAGCAGTGGAATGGGTTACCTAGGGCGGTGGTGAAGCAGTGGAATGGGTTACCTGGGGGGGTGGTGAAGCAGTGGAATGGGTTACCTGGGGGGGGGGGTGAAGCAGTGGAATGGGTTACCTAGGGGGGTGGTGAAGCAGTGGAATGGGTTATCTGGGGGGGGGGGGGTGAAGCAGTGGAATGGGTTCCCTAGGGCGGTGGTGAAGCAGTGGAATGGGTTACCTAGGGGGTGGTGAAGCAGTGGAATGGGTTACCTAGGGCGGTGGTGAAGCAGTGGAATGGGTTACCTGGGGGGGTGGTGAAGCAGTGGAATGGGTTACCTGGGGGGGGGTGTGAAGCAGTGGAATGGGTTACCTAGGGGGGTGGTGAAGCAGTGGAATGGGTTACCTAGGAGGGTGGTGAAGCAGTGGAATGGGTTACCTAGGGGGGTGGTGAAGCAGTGGAATGGGTTACCTGGGGGGGGGGTGAAGCAGTGGAATGGGTTACCTAGGGGGGTGGTGAAGCAGTGGAATGGGTTCCCTATGGCGGTGGTGAAGCAGTGGAATGGGTTACCTAGGGGGGTGGTGTAGCAGTGGAATGGGTTACCTAGGGGGGTGGTGAAGCAGTGGAATGGGTTACCTAGGGGGGTGGTGATGCAGTGGAATGGGTTACCTAGGGGGGTGGTGAAGCAGTGGAATGGGTTACCTAGGGCGGGGGGTGTGAAGCAGTGGAATGGGTTCCCTAGGGGGGTGGTGAAGCAGTGGAATGGGTTCCCTAGGGGGGTGGTGAAGCAGTGGAATGGGTTCCCTAGTGGGGTGGTGAAGCAGTGGAATGGGTTCCCTAGGGGGGTGGTGAAGCAGTGGAATGGGTTACCTAGGGCGGTGGTGAAGGAGTGGAATGGGTTCCCTAGGGGGGTGGTGAAGCAGTGGAATGGGTTACCTAGGGCGGTGGTGAAGCAGTGGAATGGGTTACCTAGGGGGGTGGTGAAGCAGTGGAATGGGTTACCTAGGGGGGTGGTGAAGCACTGGAATGGGTTACCTAGGGGGGTGGTGAAGCAGTGGAATGGGTTACCTAAGGCGGTGGTGAAGCACTGGCATGGGTTACCTAGGGCGGTGGTGAAGCACTGGAATGGGTTTCCTAGGGGGGTGGTGAAGCAGTGGAATGGGTTACCTGGGGGGGGGGTGAAGCAGTGGAATGGGTTCCCTAGGGGGGTGGTGAAGCAATGGAATGGGTTCCCTAGGGGGGTGGTGAAGCAGTGGAATGGGTTACCTAGGGGGTGGTGAAGTAGTGGAATGGGTTACCTAGGGTGGTGGTGAAGTAGTGGAATGGGTTACCTAGGGTGGTGGTGAAGCAGTGGAATGGGTTACCTGGGGGGGGGGGGTGAAGCAGTGGAATGGGTTACCTAGGGGGTGGTGAAGCAGTGGAATGGGTTACCTAGGGCGGTGGTGAAGCAGTGGAATGGGTTACCTGGGGGGGTGGTGAAGCAGTGGAATGGGTTACCTGGGGGGGGGGGGTGAAGCAGTGGAATGGGTTACCTAGGGGGGTGGTGAAGCAGTGGAATGGGTTACCTAGGGGGGTGGTGAAGCAGTTGAATGGGTTACCTGGGGGGGGGGGGTGAAGCAGTGGAATGGGTTACCTAGGGGGGTGGTGAAGCAGTGGAATGGGTTACCTAGGGGGGTGGTGAAGCAGTGGAATGGGTTACCTAGGGGGGTGGTGAAGCAGTGGAATGGGTTACCTAGGGGGATGGTGAAGCAGTGGAATGGGTTCCCTATGGCGGTGGTGAAGCAGTGGAATGGGTTCCCTAGGGGGATGGTGAAGCAGTGGAATGAGTTACCTAGGGGGGTGGTGAAGCAGTGGAATGGGTTACCTAGGGGGGTGGTGATGCAGTGGAACGGGTTACCTAGGGCGATGGTGAAGCAGTGGAATGGGTTACCTAGGGCGGGGGGGGGGGGTGAAGCAGTGGAATGGGTTCCCTAGGGGGGTGGTGAAGCAGTGGAATGGGTTCCCTAGGAGGGTGTTGAAGCAGTGGAATGGGTTCCCTAGGGCGGTGGTGAAGCAGTGGAATGGGTTACCTAGGGGGGTGGTGAAGCAGTGGAATGGGTTACCTAGGGGGGTGGTGATGCAGTGGAATGGGTTACCTAGGGCGGTGGTGAAGCAGTGGAATGGGTTACCTAGGGCGGGGGGTGTGAAGCAGTGGAATGGGTTCCCTAGGGAGTGGTGAAGCAGTGGAATGGGTTCCTAGGGGGGTGGTGAAGCAGTGGAATGGGTTCCCTAGTGGGGTGGTGAAGCAGTGGAATGGGTTCCCTAGGGGGGTGGTGAAGCAGTGGAATGGGTTACCTAGGGCGGTGGTGAAGGAGTGGAATGGGTTCCCTAGGGGGGTGGTGAAGCAGTGGAATGGGTTACCTAGGGCGGTGGTGAAGCAGTGGAATGGGTTACCTAGGGGGGTGGTGAAGCAGTGGAATGGGTTACCTAGGGGGGTGGTGAAGCACTGGAATGGGTTACCTAGGGGGGTGGTGAAGCAGTGGAATGGGTTACCTAGGGCGGTGGTGAAGCACTGGAATGGGTTACCTAGGGCGGTGGTGAAGCACTGGAATGGGTTACCTAGGGGGGTGGTGAAGCAGTGGAATGGGTTACCTAGGGGGGGGGTGAAGCAGTGGAATGGGTTCCCTAGGGGGGTGGTGAAGCAATGGAATGGGTTCCCTAGGGGGGTGGTGAAGCAGTGGAATGGGTTACCTAGGGGGTGGTGAAGCAGTGGAATGGGTTACCTGGGGGGGTGGTGAAGCAGTGGAATGGGTTACCTGGGGGGGTGGTGAAGCAGTGGAATGGGTTACCTGGGGGGGGGGGGTGAAGCAGTGGAATGGGTTACCTAGGGGGGTGGTGAAGCAGTGGAATGGGTTACCTAGGAGGGTGGTGAAGCAGTGGAATGGGTTACCTAGGGGGGTGGTGAAGCAGTGGAATGGGTTACCTGGGGGGGGGGGGGTGAAGCAGTGGAATGGGTTACCTAGGGGGGTGGTGAAGCAGTGGAATGGGTTCCCTATGGCGGTGGTGAAGCAGTGGAATGGGTTACCTAGGGGGGTGGTGTAGCAGTGGAATGGGTTACCTAGGGGGGTGGTGAAGCAGTGGAAAGGGTTACCTAGGGGGGTGGTGAAGCAGTGGAATGGGTTACCTAGGGGGGTGGTGAAGCAGTGGAATGGGTTACCTAGGGGGATGGTGAAGCAGTGGAATGGGTTACCTAGGGGGGTGGTGAAGCAGTGGAATGGGTTACCTAGGGGGATGGTGAAGCAGTGGAATGAGTTACCTAGGGGGGTGGTGAAGCAGTGGAATGGGTTACCTAGTGGGGTGGTGAAGCAGTGGAATGGGTTACCTAGGGCGGTGGTGAAGCAGTGGAATGGGTTACCTAGGGCGGTGGTGAAGCAGTGGAATGGGTTACCTAGGGGGGTGGTGAAGCAGTGGAATGGGTTACCTAGGGGGGTGGTGAAGCAGTGGAATGGGTTACCTAGGGGGGTGGTGAAGCAGTGGAATGGGTTACCTAGGGGGTGGTGAAGCGGTGGAATGGTTTACCTAGGGGGGTGGTGAAGCAGTGGAATGGGTTACCTAGGGGGGTGGTGATGCAGTGGAATGGGTTACCTAGGGCGGTGGTGAAGCAGTGGAATGGGTTACCTAGGGCGGGGGGGGGGGTGAAGCAGTGGAATGGGTTCCCTAGGGGGGTGGTGAAGCAGTGGAATGGGTTCCCTAGGAGGGTGGTGAAGCAGTGGAATGGGTTCCCTAGGGCTGTGGTGAAGCAGTGGAATGGGTTACCTAGGGGGGTGGTGAAGCAGTGGAATGGGTTACCTAGGGGGGTGGTGATGCAGTGGAATGGGTTACCTAGGGCGGTGGTGAAGCAGTGGAATGGGTTACCTAGGGCGGTGGTGAAGCAGTGGAATGGGTTACCTAGGGCGGGGGGTGTGAAGCAGTGGAATGTGTTCCTTAGGGGGGTGGTGAAGCAGTGGAATGGGTTCCCTAGGGGGGTGGTGAAGCAGTGGAATGGGTTCCCTAGTGGGGTGGTGAAGCAGTGGAATGGGTTCCCTAGGGGGGTGGTGAAGCAGTGGAATGGGTTCCCTAGGGGGGTGGTGAAGGAGTGGAATGGGTTCCCTAGGGGGGTGGTGAAGCAGTGGAATGGGTTACCTAGGGGGGTGGTGAAGCAGTGGAATGGGTTACCTAGGGGGGTGGTGAAGCACTGGAATGGGTTACCTAGGGGGGTGGTGAAGCAGTGGAATGGGTTACCTAGGGCGGTGGTGAAGCACTGGAATGGGTTACCTAGGGCGGTGGTGAAGCACTGGAATGGGTTACCTAGGGGGGTGGTGAAGCAGTGGAATGGGTTACCTAGGGGGGGGGGTGAAGCAGTGGAATGGGTTCCCTAGGGGGGTGGTGAAGCAATGGAATGGGTTCCCTAGGGGGGTGGTGAAGCAGTGGAATGGGTTACCTAGGGGGTGGTGAAGCAGTGGAATGGGTTACCTAGGGTGGTGGTGAAGCAGTGGAATGGGTTACCTAGGGGGGTGGTGAAGCAGTGGAATGGGTTACCTGGGGGGGGGGTGAAGCAGTGGAATGGGTTACCTAGGGGGTGGTGAAGCAGTGGAATGGGTTACCTAGGGCGGTGGTGAAGCAGTGGAATGGGTTACCTGGGGGGGTGGTGAAGCAGTGGAATGGGTTACCTGGGGGGGGGGGGGTGAAGCAGTGGAATGGGTTACCTAGGGGGGTGGTGAAGCAGTGGAATGGGTTACCTAGGAGGGTGGTGAAGCAGTGGAATGGGTTACCTAGGGGGGTGGTGAAGCAGTGGAATGGGTTACCTGGGGGGGGGGGGGTGAAGCAGTGGAATGGGTTACCTAGGGGGGTGGTGAAGCAGTGGAATGGGTTCCCTATGGCGGTGGTGAAGCAGTGGAATGGGTTACCTAGGGGGGTGGTGTAGCAGTGGAATGGGTTACCTAGGGGGGTGGTGAAGCAGTGGAATGGGTTACCTAGGGGGGTGGTGAAGCAGTGGAATGGGTTACCTAGGGGGGTGGTGAAGCAGTGGAATGGGTTACCTAGGGGGATGGTGAAGCAGTGGAATGGGTTACCTAGGGGGGTGGTGAAGCAGTGGAATGGGTTACCTAGGGGGATGGTGAAGCAGTGGAATGAGTTACCTAGGGGGGTGGTGAAGCAGTGGAATGGGTTACCTAGTGGGGTGGTGAAGCAGTGGAATGGGTTACCTAGGGCGGTGGTGAAGCAGTGGAATGGGTTACCTAGGGCGGTGGTGAAGCAGTGGAATGGGTTACCTAGGGGGGTGGTGAAGCAGTGGAATGGGTTACCTAGGGGGGTGGTGAAGCAGTGGAATGGGTTACCTAGGGGGGTGGTGAAGCAGTGGAATGGGTTACCTAGGGGGGTGGTGAAGCGGTGGAATGGGTTACCTAGGGGGGTGGTGAAGCAGTGGAATGGGTTACCTAGGGGGGTGGTGATGCAGTGGAATGGGTTACCTAGGGCGGTGGTGAAGCAGTGGAATGGGTTACCTAGGGCGGGGGGGGGGGGTGAAGCAGTGGAATGGGTTCCCTAGGGGGGTGGTGAAGCAGTGGAATGGGTTCCCTAGGAGGGTGGTGAAGCAGTGGAATGGGTTCCCTAGGGCGGTGGTGAAGCAGTGGAATGGGTTACCTAGGGGGGTGGTGAAGCAGTGGAATGGGTTACCTAGGGGGGTGGTGATGCAGTGGAATGGGTTACCTAGGGCGGTGGTGAAGCAGTGGAATGGGTTACCTAGGGCGGTGGTGAAGCAGTGGAATGGGTTACCTAGGGCGGGGGGTGTGAAGCAGTGGAATGTGTTCCTTAGGGGGGTGGTGAAGCAGTGGAATGGGTTCCCTAGGGGGGTGGTGAAGCAGTGGAATGGGTTCCCTAGTGGGGTGGTGAAGCAGTGGAATGGGTTCCCTAGGGGGGTGGTGAAGCAGTGGAATGGGTTCCCTAGGGGGGTGGTGAAGGAGTGGAATGGGTTCCCTAGGGGGGTGGTGAAGCAGTGGAATGGGTTACCTAGGGGGGTGGTGAAGCAGTGGAATGGGTTACCTAGGGGGGTGGTGAAGCAGTGGAATGGGTTACCTAGGGGGGTGGTGAAGCAGTGGAATGGGTTACCTAGGGCGGTGGTGAAGCACTGGAATGGGTTACCTAGGGGGGTGGTGAAGCAGTGGAA
Source organism: Sternotherus odoratus (assembly GCA_032164245.1). Classification (NCBI taxonomy): domain Eukaryota; kingdom Metazoa; phylum Chordata; order Testudines; family Kinosternidae; genus Sternotherus; species Sternotherus odoratus. Next base: position 300,851,070 of record JAVMKO010000001.1, read on the forward strand.
TGGGTTACCTAGGGGGGTGGTGAAGCAGTGGAATGGGTTCCCTAGGGGGGTGGTGAAGCAATGGAATGGGTTCCCTAGGGGGGTGGTGAAGCAGTGGAATGGGTTACCTAGGGGGTGGTGAAGCAGTGGAATGGGTTCCCTAGGGAGGTGGTGAAGCAGTGGAATGGGTTCCCTAGGGGGGTGGTGAAGCAGTGGAATGGGTTCCCTAGGGAGGTGGTGAAGCAGTGGAATGGGTTCCCTAGGGGGGTGGTGAAGCAGTGGAATGGGTTCCCTAGGGGGGTGGTGAAGCAGTGGAATGGGTTCCCTAGGGGGGTGGTGAAGCAGTGGAATGGGTTACCTAGGGGGGTGGTGAAGCAGTGGAATGGGTTACCTAGGGGGGTGGTGATGCAGTGGAATGGGTTACCTAGGGCGGTGGTGAAGCAGTGGAATGGGTTACCTAGGGCGGGGGGTGTGAAGCAGTGGAATGGGTTCCCTAGGGGGGTGGTGAAGCAGTGGAATGGGTTCCCTAGGGGGGTGGTGAAGCAGTGGAATGGGTTCCCTAGTGGGGTGGTGAAGCAGTGGAATGGGTTCCCTAGGGGGGTGGTGAAGCAGTGGAATGGGTTACCTAGGGCGGTGGTGAAGGAGTGGAATGGGTTCCCTAGGGGGGTGGTGAAGCAGTGGAATGGGTTACCTAGGGCGGTGGTGAAGCAGTGGAATGGGTTCCCTAGGAGAGTGGTGAAGCACTGGAATGGGTTACCTAGGGGGGTGGTGAAGCAGTGGAATGGGTTACCTAGGGCGGTGGTGAAGCAGTGGAATGGGTTACCTAGGGGGGTGATGAAGCAGTGGAATGGGTTACCTAGGGCGGTGGTGAAGCAGTGGAATGGGTTACCTGGGGGGGTGGTGAAGCAGTGGAATGGGTTACCTGGGGGGGGGGTGAAGCAGTGGAATGGGTTACCTAGGGGGGTGGTGAAGCAGTGGAATGGGTTATCTGGGGGGGGGGGGGTGAAGCAGTGGAATGGGTTCCCTAGGGCGGTGGTGAAGCAGTGGAATGGGTTACCTAGGGGGTGGTGAAGCAGTGGAATGGGTTACCTAGGGCGGTGGTGAAGCAGTGGAATGGGTTACCTGGGGGGGTGGTGAAGCAGTGGAATGGGTTACCTGGGGGGGGGTGTGAAGCAGTGGAATGGGTTACCTAGGGGGGTGGTGAAGCAGTGGAATGGGTTACCTAGGAGGGTGGTGAAGCAGTGGAATGGGTTACCTAGGGGGGTGGTGAAGCAGTGGAATGGGTTACCTGGGGGGGGGGGTGAAGCAGTGGAATGGGTTACCTAGGGGGGTGGTGAAGCAGTGGAATGGGTTCCCTATGGCGGTGGTGAAGCAGTGGAATGGGTTACCTAGGGGGGTGGTGTAGCAGTGGAATGGGTTACCTAGGGGGGTGGTGAAGCAGTGGAATGGGTTACCTAGGGGGGTGGTGATGCAGTGGAATGGGTTACCTAGGGGGGTGGTGAAGCAGTGGAATGGGTTACCTAGGGCGGGGGGTGTGAAGCAGTGGAATGGGTTCCCTAGGGGGGTGGTGAAGCAGTGGAATGGGTTCCCTAGGGGGGTGGTGAAGCAGTGGAATGGGTTCCCTAGTGGGGTGGTGAAGCAGTGGAATGGGTTCCCTAGGGGGGTGGTGAAGCAGTGGAATGGGTTACCTAGGGCGGTGGTGAAGGAGTGGAATGGGTTCCCTAGGGGGGTGGTGAAGCAGTGGAATGGGTTACCTAGGGCGGTGGTGAAGCAGTGGAATGGGTTACCTAGGGGGGTGGTGAAGCAGTGGAATGGGTTACCTAGGGGGGTGGTGAAGCACTGGAATGGGTTACCTAGGGGGGTGGTGAAGCAGTGGAATGGGTTACCTAAGGCGGTGGTGAAGCACTGGCATGGGTTACCTAGGGCGGTGGTGAAGCACTGGAATGGGTTTCCTAGGGGGGTGGTGAAGCAGTGGAATGGGTTACCTGGGGGGGGGGTGAAGCAGTGGAATGGGTTCCCTAGGGGGGTGGTGAAGCAATGGAATGGGTTCCCTAGGGGGGTGGTGAAGCAGTGGAATGGGTTACCTAGGGGGTGGTGAAGTAGTGGAATGGGTTACCTAGGGTGGTGGTGAAGTAGTGGAATGGGTTACCTAGGGTGGTGGTGAAGCAGTGGAATGGGTTACCTGGGGGGGGGGTGAAGCAGTGGAATGGGTTACCTAGGGGGTGGTGAAGCAGTGGAATGGGTTACCTAGGGCGGTGGTGAAGCAGTGGAATGGGTTACCTGGGGGGGTGGTGAAGCAGTGGAATGGGTTACCTGGGGGGGGGGGTGAAGCAGTGGAATGGGTTACCTAGGGGGGTGGTGAAGCAGTGGAATGGGTTACCTAGGGGGGTGGTGAAGCAGTTGAATGGGTTACCTGGGGGGGGGGGTGAAGCAGTGGAATGGGTTACCTAGGGGGGTGGTGAAGCAGTGGAATGGGTTACCTAGGGGGGTGGTGAAGCAGTGGAATGGGTTACCTAGGGGGGTGGTGAAGCAGTGGAATGGGTTACCTAGGGGGATGGTGAAGCAGTGGAATGGGTTCCCTATGGCGGTGGTGAAGCAGTGGAATGGGTTCCCTAGGGGGATGGTGAAGCAGTGGAATGAGTTACCTAGGGGGGTGGTGAAGCAGTGGAATGGGTTACCTAGGGGGGTGGTGATGCAGTGGAACGGGTTACCTAGGGCGATGGTGAAGCAGTGGAATGGGTTACCTAGGGCGGGGGGGGGGGGGTGAAGCAGTGGAATGGGTTCCCTAGGGGGGTGGTGAAGCAGTGGAATGGGTTCCCTAGGAGGGTGTTGAAGCAGTGGAATGGGTTCCCTAGGGCGGTGGTGAAGCAGTGGAATGGGTTACCTAGGGGGGTGGTGAAGCAGTGGAATGGGTTACCTAGGGGGGTGGTGATGCAGTGGAATGGGTTACCTAGGGCGGTGGTGAAGCAGTGGAATGGGTTACCTAGGGCGGGGGGTGTGAAGCAGTGGAATGGGTTCCCTAGGGGAGTGGTGAAGCAGTGGAATGGGTTCCCTAGGGGGGTGGTGAAGCAGTGGAATGGGTTCCCTAGTGGGGTGGTGAAGCAGTGGAATGGGTTCCCTAGGGGGGTGGTGAAGCAGTGGAATGGGTTACCTAGGGCGGTGGTGAAGGAGTGGAATGGGTTCCCTAGGGGGGTGGTGAAGCAGTGGAATGGGTTACCTAGGGCGGTGGTGAAGCAGTGGAATGGGTTACCTAGGGGGGTGGTGAAGCAGTGGAATGGGTTACCTAGGGGGGTGGTGAAGCACTGGAATGGGTTACCTAGGGGGGTGGTGAAGCAGTGGAATGGGTTACCTAGGGCGGTGGTGAAGCACTGGAATGGGTTACCTAGGGCGGTGGTGAAGCACTGGAATGGGTTACCTAGGGGGGTGGTGAAGCAGTGGAATGGGTTACCTAGGGGGGGGGTGAAGCAGTGGAATGGGTTCCCTAGGGGGGTGGTGAAGCAATGGAATGGGTTCCCTAGGGGGGTGGTGAAGCAGTGGAATGGGTTACCTAGGGGGTGGTGAAGCAGTGGAATGGGTTACCTGGGGGGGTGGTGAAGCAGTGGAATGGGTTACCTGGGGGGGTGGTGAAGCAGTGGAATGGGTTACCTGGGGGGGGGGGGTGAAGCAGTGGAATGGGTTACCTAGGGGGGTGGTGAAGCAGTGGAATGGGTTACCTAGGAGGGTGGTGAAGCAGTGGAATGGGTTACCTAGGGGGGTGGTGAAGCAGTGGAATGGGTTACCTGGGGGGGGGGGGTGAAGCAGTGGAATGGGTTACCTAGGGGGGTGGTGAAGCAGTGGAATGGGTTCCCTATGGCGGTGGTGAAGCAGTGGAATGGGTTACCTAGGGGGGTGGTGTAGCAGTGGAATGGGTTACCTAGGGGGGTGGTGAAGCAGTGGAAAGGGTTACCTAGGGGGGTGGTGAAGCAGTGGAATGGGTTACCTAGGGGGGTGGTGAAGCAGTGGAATGGGTTACCTAGGGGGATGGTGAAGCAGTGGAATGGGTTACCTAGGGGGGTGGTGAAGCAGTGGAATGGGTTACCTAGGGGGATGGTGAAGCAGTGGAATGAGTTACCTAGGGGGGTGGTGAAGCAGTGGAATGGGTTACCTAGTGGGGTGGTGAAGCAGTGGAATGGGTTACCTAGGGCGGTGGTGAAGCAGTGGAATGGGTTACCTAGGGCGGTGGTGAAGCAGTGGAATGGGTTACCTAGGGGGGTGGTGAAGCAGTGGAATGGGTTACCTAGGGGGGTGGTGAAGCAGTGGAATGGGTTACCTAGGGGGGTGGTGAAGCAGTGGAATGGGTTACCTAGGGGGGTGGTGAAGCGGTGGAATGGTTTACCTAGGGGGGTGGTGAAGCAGTGGAATGGGTTACCTAGGGGGGTGGTGATGCAGTGGAATGGGTTACCTAGGGCGGTGGTGAAGCAGTGGAATGGGTTACCTAGGGCGGGGGGGGGGGTGAAGCAGTGGAATGGGTTCCCTAGGGGGGTGGTGAAGCAGTGGAATGGGTTCCCTAGGAGGGTGGTGAAGCAGTGGAATGGGTTCCCTAGGGCTGTGGTGAAGCAGTGGAATGGGTTACCTAGGGGGGTGGTGAAGCAGTGGAATGGGTTACCTAGGGGGGTGGTGATGCAGTGGAATGGGTTACCTAGGGCGGTGGTGAAGCAGTGGAATGGGTTACCTAGGGCGGTGGTGAAGCAGTGGAATGGGTTACCTAGGGCGGGGGGTGTGAAGCAGTGGAATGTGTTCCTTAGGGGGGTGGTGAAGCAGTGGAATGGGTTCCCTAGGGGGGTGGTGAAGCAGTGGAATGGGTTCCCTAGTGGGGTGGTGAAGCAGTGGAATGGGTTCCCTAGGGGGGTGGTGAAGCAGTGGAATGGGTTCCCTAGGGGGGTGGTGAAGGAGTGGAATGGGTTCCCTAGGGGGGTGGTGAAGCAGTGGAATGGGTTACCTAGGGGGGTGGTGAAGCAGTGGAATGGGTTACCTAGGGGGGTGGTGAAGCACTGGAATGGGTTACCTAGGGGGGTGGTGAAGCAGTGGAATGGGTTACCTAGGGCGGTGGTGAAGCACTGGAATGGGTTACCTAGGGCGGTGGTGAAGCACTGGAATGGGTTACCTAGGGGGGTGGTGAAGCAGTGGAATGGGTTACCTAGGGGGGGGGGTGAAGCAGTGGAATGGGTTCCCTAGGGGGGTGGTGAAGCAATGGAATGGGTTCCCTAGGGGGGTGGTGAAGCAGTGGAATGGGTTACCTAGGGGGTGGTGAAGCAGTGGAATGGGTTACCTAGGGTGGTGGTGAAGCAGTGGAATGGGTTACCTAGGGGGGTGGTGAAGCAGTGGAATGGGTTACCTGGGGGGGGGGTGAAGCAGTGGAATGGGTTACCTAGGGGGTGGTGAAGCAGTGGAATGGGTTACCTAGGGCGGTGGTGAAGCAGTGGAATGGGTTACCTGGGGGGGTGGTGAAGCAGTGGAATGGGTTACCTGGGGGGGGGGGGTGAAGCAGTGGAATGGGTTACCTAGGGGGGTGGTGAAGCAGTGGAATGGGTTACCTAGGAGGGTGGTGAAGCAGTGGAATGGGTTACCTAGGGGGGTGGTGAAGCAGTGGAATGGGTTACCTGGGGGGGGGGGGGTGAAGCAGTGGAATGGGTTACCTAGGGGGGTGGTGAAGCAGTGGAATGGGTTCCCTATGGCGGTGGTGAAGCAGTGGAATGGGTTACCTAGGGGGGTGGTGTAGCAGTGGAATGGGTTACCTAGGGGGGTGGTGAAGCAGTGGAATGGGTTACCTAGGGGGGTGGTGAAGCAGTGGAATGGGTTACCTAGGGGGGTGGTGAAGCAGTGGAATGGGTTACCTAGGGGGGTGGTGAAGCAGTGGAATGGGTTACCTAGGGGGGTGGTGAAGCAGTGGAATGGGTTACCTAGGGGGATGGTGAAGCAGTGGAATGAGTTACCTAGGGGGGTGGTGAAGCAGTGGAATGGGTTACCTAGTGGGGTGGTGAAGCAGTGGAATGGGTTACCTAGGGCGGTGGTGAAGCAGTGGAATGGGTTACCTAGGGCGGTGGTGAAGCAGTGGAATGGGTTACCTAGGGGGGTGGTGAAGCAGTGGAATGGGTTACCTAGGGGGGTGGTGAAGCAGTGGAATGGGTTACCTAGGGGGGTGGTGAAGCAGTGGAATGGGTTACCTAGGGGGGTGGTGAAGCGGTGGAATGGGTTACCTAGGGGGGTGGTGAAGCAGTGGAATGGGTTACCTAGGGGGGTGGTGATGCAGTGGAATGGGTTACCTAGGGCGGTGGTGAAGCAGTGGAATGGGTTACCTAGGGCGGGGGGGGGGGGTGAAGCAGTGGAATGGGTTCCCTAGGGGGGTGGTGAAGCAGTGGAATGGGTTCCCTAGGAGGGTGGTGAAGCAGTGGAATGGGTTCCCTAGGGCGGTGGTGAAGCAGTGGAATGGGTTACCTAGGGGGGTGGTGAAGCAGTGGAATGGGTTACCTAGGGGGGTGGTGATGCAGTGGAATGGGTTACCTAGGGCGGTGGTGAAGCAGTGGAATGGGTTACCTAGGGCGGTGGTGAAGCAGTGGAATGGGTTACCTAGGGCGGGGGGTGTGAAGCAGTGGAATGTGTTCCTTAGGGGGGTGGTGAAGCAGTGGAATGGGTTCCCTAGGGGGGTGGTGAAGCAGTGGAATGGGTTCCCTAGTGGGGTGGTGAAGCAGTGGAATGGGTTCCCTAGGGGGGTGGTGAAGCAGTGGAATGGGTTCCCTAGGGGGGTGGTGAAGGAGTGGAATGGGTTCCCTAGGGGGGTGGTGAAGCAGTGGAATGGGTTACCTAGGGGGGTGGTGAAGCAGTGGAATGGGTTACCTAGGGGGGTGGTGAAGCAGTGGAATGGGTTACCTAGGGGGGTGGTGAAGCAGTGGAATGGGTTACCTAGGGCGGTGGTGAAGCACTGGAATGGGTTACCTAGGGGGGTGGTGAAGCAGTGGAATGGGTTACCTAGGGGGGTGGTGAAGCAGTGGAATGGGTTCCCTAGGGGGGTGGTGAAGCAATGGAATGGGTTCCCTAGGGGGGTGGTGAAGCAGTGGAATGGGTTACCTAGGGGGTGGTGAAGCAGTGGAATGGGTTCCCTAGGGAGGTGGTGAAGCAGTGGAATGGGTTCCCTAGGGGGGTGGTGAAGCAGTGGAATGGGTTCCCTAGGGAGGTGGTGAAGCAGTGGAATGGGTTCCCTAGGGGGGTGGTGAAGCAGTGGAATGGGTTCCCTAGGGGGGTGGTGAAGCAGTGGAATGGGTTCCCTAGGGGGGTGGGGAAGCAGTGGAATGGGTTACCTAGGGGGGTGGTGAAGCAGTGGAATGGGTTACCTAGGGGGGTGGTGATGCAGTGGAATGGGTTACCTAGGGCGGTGGTGAAGCAGTGGAATGGGTTACCTAGGGCGGGGGGTGTGAAGCAGTGGAATGGGTTCCCTAGGGGGGTGGTGAAGCAGTGGAATGGGTTCCCTAGGGGGGTGGTGAAGCAGTGGAATGGGTTCCCTAGTGGGGTGGTGAAGCAGTGGAATGGGTTCCCTAGGGGGGTGGTGAAGCAGTGGAATGGGTTACCTAGGGCGGTGGTGAAGGAGTGGAATGGGTTCCCTAGGGGGGTGGTGAAGCAGTGGAATGGGTTACCTAGGGCGGTGGTGAAGCAGTGGAATGGGTTACCTAGGGGGGTGGTGAAGCAGTGGAATGGGTTACCTAGGGGGGTGGTGAAGCACTGGAATGGGTTACCTAGGGGGGTGGTGAAGCAGTGGAATGGGTTACCTAGGGCGGTGGTGAAGCACTGGAATGGGTTACCTAGGGCGGTGGTGAAGCACTGGAATGGGTTACCTAGGGGGGTGGTGAAGCAATGGAATGGGTTACCTAGGGGGGTGGTGAAGCAGTGGAATGGGTTCCCTAGGGGGGTGGTGAAGCAATGGAATGGGTTCCCTAGGGGGGTGGTGAAGCAGTGGAATGGGTTACCTAGGGGGTGGTGAAGCAGTGGAATGGGTTACCTAGGGTGGTGGTGAAGCAGTGGAATGGGTTCCCTAGGGAGGTGGTGAAGCAGTGGAATGGGTTCCCTAGGAGGGTGGTGAAGCAGTGGAATGGGTTCCCTAGGGGGGTGGTGAAGCAGTGGAATGGGTTCCCTAGGGGGGTGGTGAAGCAGTGGAATGGGTTCCCTAGGGGGGTGGTGAAGCAGTGGAATGGGTTCCCTAGGGGGGTGGTGAAGCAGTGGAATGGGTTCCCTAGGGGGGTGGTGAAGCAATGGAATGGGTTCCCTAGGGGGGTGGTGAAGCAGTGGAATGGGTTACCTAGGGGGGTGGTGAAGCAGTGGAATGGGTTACCTAGGGGGGTGGTGAAGCAGTGGAATGGGTTCCCTAGGGGGGTGGTGAAGCAATGGAATGGGTTCCCTAGGGGGGTGGTGAAGCAGTGGAATGGGTTACCTAGGGGGTGGTGAAGCAGTGGAATGGGTTACCTAGGGTGGTGGTGAAGCAGTGGAATGGGTTCCCTAGGGAGGTGGTGAAGCAGTGGAATGGGTTCCCTAGGGGGGTGGTGAAGCAGTGGAATGGGTTCCCTAGGGGGGTGGTGAAGCAGTGGAATGGGTTCCCTAGGGGGGTGGGGAAGCAGTGGAATGGGTTACCTAGGGGGGTGGTGAAGCAGTGGAATGGGTTACCTAGGGGGGTGGTGATGCAGTGTAATGGGTTACCTAGGGCGGTGGTGAAGCAGTGGAATGGGTTACCTAGGGCGGGGGGTGTGAAGCAGTGGAATGGGTTCCCTAGGGGGGTGGTGAAGCAGTGGAATGGGTTCCCTAGGGGGTGGTGAAGCAGTGGAATGGGTTCCCTAGTGGGGTGGTGAAGCAGTGGAATGGGTTCCCTAGGGGGGTGGTGAAGCAGTGGAATGGGTTACCTAGGGCGGTGGTGAAGGAGTGGAATGGGTTCCCTAGGGGGGTGGTGAAGCAGTGGAATGGGTTACCTAGGGCGGTGGTGAAGCAGTGGAATGGGTTACCTAGGGGGGTGGTGAAGCAGTGGAATGGGTTACCTAGGGGGGTGGTGAAGCACTGGAATGGGTTACCTAGGGGGGTGGTGAAGCAGTGGAATGGGTTACCTAGGGCGGTGGTGAAGCACTGGAATGGGTTACCTAGGGCGGTGGTGAAGCACTGGAATGGGTTACCTAGGGGGGTGGTGAAGCAATGGAATGGGTTACCTAGGGGGGTGGTGAAGCAGTGGAATGGGTTCCCTAGGGGGGTGGTGAAGCAATGGAATGGGTTCCCTAGGGGGGTGGTGAAGCAGTGGAATGGGTTACCTAGGGGGTGGTGAAGCAGTGGAATGGGTTACCTAGGGTGGTGGTGAAGCAGTGGAATGGGTTCCCTAGGGAGGTGGTGAAGCAGTGGAATGGGTTCCCTAGGGGGGTGGTGAAGCAGTGGAATGGGTTCCCTAGGGGGGTGGTGAAGCAGTGGAATGGGTTCCCTAGGGGGGTGGTGAAGCAGTGGAATGGGTTCCCTAGGGGGGTGGTGAAGCAGTGGAATGGGTTCCCTAGGGGGGTGGTGAAGCAGTGGAATGGGTTCCCTAGGGGGGTGGTGAAGCAATGGAATGGGTTCCCTAGGGTGGTGGAATCTCCTGCCTTGTTAGGTTTCTAAGGTCAGGCTAGACCTGGGGTGGGCAAACTACAGCCCACGGGCCACTTGTGGCCCGTGAGCCGTTTCTATCCGTCCCGCGAGCTCCTGCCGGGGGAACGGGACCTGTGATCCAGCTCTCCTCAGTCTGGCCCTCTGAGAGCGCCCCAGAGAGCGGGGCTGGCGAGCCGCCCGGGACAGTGGACCCGCAGTCAGCTGGGCATACTACCTGGAGCCCAGGAGAGTGGGCCCACGGTTGGCCGGGCACACCACCCGGAGCCTGGGACAGCGGCCCGCGGCTGACTGGGTGCCGCCTGGAGAGCAGGGCTGGCCTGCGGCTGGTGGGGAACTCCGCCCGGAGCCCAACCTTGGCTGAAGGAAAGAGTTTTACATTTCATTTTGGACTTTAGCTTAATGGATCAGACCCTGAGGGGGGAGGGGCTATTGTTACAGAACTTCTCAAAGTCTCTTTTTTTCAGTTTAAGGTGCCATGACGGGAAATTGAGGCAAGGGGCTGCTGGCAAGACTGCCCTGAGGCCACCTGGAGTAGTCCAGGAGGAGGCCATTTGTTGACACTCCTCTTCAGAACAGTAACCATAAGGCAAGCTGGCCATTCTGTGATCTGGAAAGTATGTGGTGTTAATTCAGATATATAATGAAATGAACCCTCCCTCCACTTATTATAGCCACTGATATGAACACAATTAATTTTGCAGGTTGGCTCCTAAGCTACCACACCCTGCATATCCTTTATGTCAGGTGTTATCTATGAGGGTTATTTTTTCTTAAGGCCGGTGACTTTTTCAAGTCCCATAATAGGGTCTATCTGATTTTAGCACCGCCGGGAGCCCCGAACAGCTGGCCCGCCGGTGAGCCCAGGAGAGCAGGCCCACAGCTGGCTCGGCAGGCTGCGCACTCTGCCTGGAGCCCGGGAGAAGCGTGGCTGGCAGATAGCTAGGCCTCTGCCTTGGAGAGTGGGGCTGGCGGATGGCCGAGTGCTCAGCCCGGGACAGCGGGCCAGGGGCTTGCCCCCCTCCCCTCCAGCTCTGGGGGTCAGGACTGCTGTTTTGCTGCTCTTCAGTGATGGGCCGTCATTTTGAGCATCATCTTCAGGGAGGATTCTGCAGACAAAACTCCCCGCTCTTAAGGTCTGACCTCACCATCCCTTCAATTGAGTTTGCCTGAATATCTCTGAATTATTAATTTCGTGAGCGTTGACGGCCCACCATGAGAAAGTCAGGGGGCAGGAAGTGGGAGGGGCCTGGAAAGGGGCGGGGCCAGGCTATCCAGCCCATCCATACAGTTTCGCAACGCCGATGTGGCCCTCGGGCCAAAAAGTTTGCCCACCCCTGGGCTACACAAAGCCTTGACTGGCATGATTTAGTTGGTCCTGCTTTGAGCAGGGGGTTGGACTAGTTACCTCCTGAGCTCCCTTCCAACCCTGATATTCTATGATTCTATGATCACTTTTCACAGTAATATTTTTATCAAGTTTGCAAAAAACAACAACAAAACCCTACATACATGACAGTGATGTGGCTATGTGCTATTGAATTGTTTTTCCTAAAGTTAATCAAGTATTTTAGGAAAAGGTGTCAGTGCATCCACCACTGGCCACACTCTGAGGCCAGCAAACAATGTGTTGCGAGAACCCCTTGCTCTATGATGACATAGTGTGGTCTAAATGGGGGGTCGGGTTGGGGTAACTACAGAGCCCAGCGGGGTGGATTTGTCACACACCTTGGCAATGTACTTATCCCTATAGGGATTGGTCCTGCTTTCAGCAGGGGGTTGGGCTAGATGAACTGTTGAGGTCCCTTCCAATCCTGCTCTTCTATGATTCTATGATCCCAATATAGGTCTGTAGTGCAGAGCAGACCTTAGCTGAGATTGGCTTCACATATTTAGGGCCAAATTGTGAAAAAAAACTTGCAACTTTATCCATGTGAGTATTTTCATAAAAGTCAATGGAGTTGCTTGTAACTGAGTTTTCTCATAACCTTGAGTGTTGGGTGTGTCAAGGTCTCACAGCCTAAAGGATCCAGCAGGGGGATTGTGCAGGAAAGAGGTTCTGCTCTTATGAACTGGGAGTGACTCCCCAGTGGTGAGTGTATGGTCACACCAAACCAACTTCCCTCTTTTGTTATGGAGACCCTCCGTATTTCTGGATTTATGGTCCCACCCAACAGGCAGTTGTCACACAATGACATTTTTGATAGTCTCTAGGATTCTCTCAACCAATGAACTCTGTGACTTTATCCTCACACACAATTATTTCAAATTCAGTGACAATATATACCTCCAGACCAGTGGCACTGCTATGGGCACCTGCATGGCCCCACAGTATGCCACCATCTTTCTGGCTGACCTGGAACAATGATTCCTCAACTCTCGACCACTCACACCCCTTCTCTATCTATGCTACATTGATGACATCTTCATCATCTGGACCCATGGGAAAGAAACTCTGGAAGAATTCCACCATGATTTCAACAGCTTCCACCCCACCATCCACCTCAGCCTGGACCAGTCTACACAGGAAGTCCACTTCCTAGACACCACGGTGGAAATTAATGACGGCCACATCAACACCACCCTATACCGAAAACCTACCGACAGCTATGCCTACCTTCATGCCACCAGCTCCCATCCCGGACATACCACACGATCCATTGTCTATAGCCAAGCACTGAGGTACAATCGTATTTGCTCCAACCCCTCAGACAGAAACCAACACCTACAAGATCTTCACCAGGCTTTCTCAAAACTACAATACCCGCACAAGGAAATAAGGACACAGATCAACAGAGCCAGACGTGTACCCAGAAGCCTGCTGCTGCAAGACAAGCCCAAGAAAGAAAACAATAGAACACCACTGGCCATCACCTACAGTCCTCAGTTAAAACCTCTGCAACGCATCATCAGTGACCTACAACCCATCCTGGACAAAGCACACCGTGCCATAATAACTCCGACTCAGGAACCAATCCATGCAACAAACCTCGATGCCAACTCTGCCAACATATCTACACCAGCAACACCTTCACAGGACCTAACCACATCAGGCACACCATCACTGGTTCATTCACCTGAACATCTACCAATATGATATATGCCATTATGTGCCAACAATGCCCCTCTGCCATGTACGTTGGCCAAACCGGACAGTCTCTACATAAAGAATAAATGGACACAAATCAGACATCAGGAATGGTAACATACAAAAGCCAGTAGGAGGACACTTCAATCTCCCTGGACATTCTGTAACCGATTTAAAAGTAGCCACCCTGGAACAAAAAAACTTTAGAAGCAGATTTCAAAGAGAAACTGCAGAACTACCATTCATTTGAAAATTTAACACCATTAATTTAGGCTTGAATAGGCACTGGGAGTGGCTGGCTCACTACAAAAGCAACTTTTCCTCTCTTGGAATTGAGACCTCCTCATCAATTATTGAGAGTGGACCATATCCATCCTGATCGAATTGGCCTTGTCAACACTGGTTCTCCACTTGTGAGGTAACTCCCTTCTCTTCATGTGTCAGTATAATAATTTTCACTCCATGCAGCTGAAGAAATGGGTGTTTTACCCACGAAAGCTTATGCCCAAATAAATCTGTTAGTCTTTAAGAAGCCACCAGACTCCTTGTTGTTTTTGTGGATACAGACTAACATGGCTACCCCCTGATACTATCTATCCCGAATGGACTTTCCTGTGATGACTAAGGGACAGCATTCATGGACATGTGACTTGCCCATGTGACTCCGAACACCATCTTGTTACCTGTCATTTCCATATTACCTGTAATTTTCCCTAATGGGAGCATACTAACCAAAGGACTTAGGGCCTTCCAGTGATTTGAAAGCAACCAGATACTTAACAAGCCAGCAGTTTATTCCATCACTGCTACAAGCCTGATCCAAGAATTTTGCAATTATTGTGTGTATTTCATTCCTTTAGCCAATTTTTACTCTAATCTTTTTCTTTCTTTCTTTCTTTCTTTCTTTCTTTCTTTCTTTCTTTCTTTCTTTCTTTCTTTCTTTCTTTCTTTCTTTCTTTCTTTCTTTCTTTCTTTCTTTCTTTCTTTCCATTAAATCAGAGGCCTGGTAGGCGGCCTGAAGCCTGAACTAAAGTAATGGGCAGAGCAGAGTCAAGCGGGGCTGATCAGCAGGGGTGTGTTTGTGTGTGTGTATGTGTGTGTGTGTGTAGCCAGGCTGGGGAGCGGAGGCAGGGTAGGGGCAGGTATGTACCTCAATGAACTGGAAGTTCACAACCTCTTTAATTTTCCCCATTTTCCCCATATCTTCTCAGGGGGTGGGGGTCCCCCGGCTCTGGGATGATGGAGGGAGACAGAGAGTTGGTTACAGACCCCATTACACTTTGACTTCCCCCCTTCCCCGGCTATATGCTACTGAAGAACAAGAGAAAACAGTCCCTTCCTCTCACCCTAGGCCAGTCCTGTAACCCAGGGCAAAGTGCCTGCATGGCAGGGAGATATAACCCCTGGATGACATCCACACAGGCTGTGAATCAGGGGTGGGACTCAGGACATCTGGGTTCTATCCCCAAGCCCTGCCACTGGCCTGCTGGAGAATCTTGGGCCAGTCACGTCGCCTCCCTGTGCCTCAGTTTCCTCATCTGTAAAATGGGTATAATGATACTGCCGTGCTTTGAGATCCACTGATGAAACAGCTCAATGTTATTATTTAATCTTGTTTCCATTGGGGCCCAAAGGCTTGTTCCAGGCATCTGCCAAACTAATAAACGGAGACGGGATCCCTGCCCCAAAGAGCTTACAAATGAGGCTAGACATAAGCAGGGAGAAACAAGGTCATGCTCTGCCAGGGGAAGGACAGCAGGTGCGGAGCAGAAGCAGGGCCATGGGCTTTGATTTTAACCTGTCTTTGCCTTCCGTGGGGTTATTCCTGATCTGTGCCCCTCCAGAGGAAAATCCGACGTAGGGAGCCGGCCCAGCCCTGGTTTCACGTCCCCATTATTCACAGATCCATTAACTCCAAGGTCAGAAGGAACCATCGTGCTCACCCGGTCTGAGCCCCTCCCTCCCACAGGCCAGGGAGCTCCCCAGAATAATCCCTAGAACAACAACCCATCTTGACTGAACAGTGGTCAGGGATGGAGACTCCACCCCGACTCTTGTAAATTGTTCCAACGATTCATTCCCCTTCCCGCTAAAAATGTCTCAGTGTCTCGCTTCCACTTCCAGCCATTGGCTCACGTCAGACCTTTCTCGGCTAGAATGAAGAGCCCACTGTTAAACGATAGTTCCCTGCACAGGTATTTATAGACTACGATCAAGTCACCCCTTAATTTTCTCTTTATTAATCAAGTGGGCTCTTTCAGCCTGTCACTCTCAGGCAGGGTTTCTCATCCTTTACTCATTCCCGTGGCTCTTCTCTGAGCCCTCTCCAATGGAAAAAAAACTCTGCAAAAGCGACAAAGAGTCTTGTAGCACCTTATAGACTAACAGATCTTAGGGATCATGAGATTTCGTGGGCCAAGACCCACTTCATCAGTTGAATGTCTTGTGCCTGTCCATTTCGGGGAGCAGGGAGGGAGGGGCTGCCAATGGCATTGCTGTTCACAATGATGTCATCGGTGATGTCACAGTCGGCCCTGCCACAGGGCAGCGCGGCCAACCGCTGGAGAAGCAGGAGGGGCAGGAGAGACGTGGGGGCTGGTACGCATGATTTGGGCCTGGATTCTGGCATTACACAGGGCTGGGGGAGGTCGGTTCCCTTCTCCTGCTCCCCCACCCGTAGATCCGTGATCACAGCAGCAAGAACAATACTAAGACTATCACCATAGTTAAGGAAATCCAGCCCCCCTCTCTGCTCTGACTCTCCTCCGCCCTCCCCGAGCCTCAACTAAAGTATGGCGGACAGCGGAGAGAACACCATCGCCTGCCCCATCATCGCCGCCAACCCCCGCATCATCCGGGTCACCGTGAAAACCCCCAAGGTGAAGGAGGAGTTTGTGGTGCCGGAGAACAGCACCATCAAACAGTTCAAGGAGGAGATCTCCAAGCACTTCAACTGCCAGACCAGCCAGCTGGTGCTGGTGTTTGTGGGGCGGATTTTGAAAGACCAGGACACCCTCCGGCAGCGGGGGATCCAGGACGGGATCACGGTCCACCTGGTCATCAGGACGCAGAAGGGACCCCAGGACAACCCGCTTCCGCACATGTATGTGGCCCGGAGCGTGGCCCCGGCCCCAGCGCTGTCCAGCGTGGCCCCCACCCACGGCAGCGCCTTCGACCCGAGCTGGCGGGGCCCGGGGGTGACCGTCTCCAGCACGGAGCTGCAGAGCCCGCTCCAGCTCCTGGCCAGCTCCGAGATGATGGCCCGGAAGGTGGAGAACCCGTTCATCCAGAGCATGCTCTCCAACCCCGACCTGATGCGCCAGCTCATCATGGCCCACCCGCAGATGCAACAGCTGGCCCAGCAAATCCCCGAGATCAGCCGCATCCTCAACAACGCCGACATCATGAGGGAGATGCTGGACATCGTGCGCAACCCGGAAATGATGCAGGAGATGAGGAGCCAAGACCGCGCCGTGAGCCACCTGGAAAACATCCCGGGCGGGGACAACGCCCTGAGGTGCGCCTACGCCGAGCCCCCGGAGCCGGCCCTGAACGCCGCCCAAGAGCCGTTCGGAAACCTTCCCTTTGCGATGCTGGTGAGGAATCCCTCCTTGGAGGGGGTGGGCGGGGGCCGCCAGCCGTCCTGCCTCGAGCCCAGGGACCTGTCGGCTCCTCCCTCCATCTCCCAGAGCGCCACCAGCGTCTGCACCGACAGCACCTGCGGGGACCCGGAGAGCGGCGTGACCGGCGGCGGCGCCAACCCGCTCGGCGAGAGCTCCTCCATGCCCAGCCTGGGGCCGGTGATGTTCACGGCCGGAGGGATCCAGAACTTGGTGCAGCAGATCACCGAGAACCCCCAGTTGATCGTCAACTTGTGCGCCTCCTACACCAAGTGCATGATGCTCTCCCTGATCCAGAACGCCCAGCTGGCCGCCCAGGCCAGCTTCTCGGCGGAGAGCCCCCAACCCCAGGAACCGGTGACGCAGCCCCTGCCCAATTTCTTCCAGCAAATCCAGAACCCGGAGATGCTGGTGGCCATGTCCAACCCGAAAGCCATGCAGGCTTGGCTGCAGATTGAGCAGGGGCTGCAGACGCTGGCAGCGGAGGCCCCCGTGCTTCTGCCGTGGTTTACGCTTCGTTTGTGGGGGCTGGGGAATCCGGGGAGCTCGGTAAACGCCGCCAGGCCTAACCCCGCGCCCAGCGAGACGTCCCACACGGAGCCGGCGGCGTGCGAGCAGGGCCGCCAACACCTAAACATGCTGCGGATGCTGAAAGTTCTCCCCGGGACGAACCCCCAGCACTTACAAGCTCCGGAAATCAAATTTCAGGAAGAACTGGAGTAGCTGGACGCGGCGGGCTCCTCGAACCGTGACGGGGACGCACACAGCAACCGGAGAAGATATCAGCGCAAGCGTGGGAAGACAGCGCCATCCAGCCCACCCGGCATAGCCCCGTCCCTGTCACGTGTCCGCTTGGATTTCGACCGTATAAACCAAAGCCAATAACGGTGCACCTTTGTGTGGGGAGCTCTCATTTTCTTGCCGGAGGCCGGAAGTCGGTAGCCTTTGCCTAAAGATGTTGCATGCTTCTGCCCTCTGATGACATGCAATTACCCGGCAGCTGTCCTCTAGGGAGTTTGAGATAATGAGTTCACTCATTAGGAGCACCATTACATGTCTGTGAAGTACCGTATATACTCGTTCCTAAGCTGAATATTTTTGGTAAAAAAGGGCAGCATCAAAGAGCGGGGGTCGGCTTCGAAACGGGTCCGCCCCAAAATGTGATGATGTTAAACTCTGCGGAATTATTGCATTGAATGGACGATCTAATACATTGTCGTTTTGTTTACCTGGCGCGCCCGCCGGCATTGAACCGCCTCAGCGCCAGGTGGCCACGGTTCACCGTTCCCAGCCAATGGGAGCTGCGGGAAGTCAGTTCGCTGTTCCCAACCCCAGCCAATGGGAGTTGTGGGAAGTGGCGCCATTTCCTGCAGCTCTCATTGGCTGGGAACAGCGAACAGCTGAGGGGCTCCGAGCCTGAAGATGCTCCAAGTAAACAAAACATCCTGACCACCAGCAGTGTACCCTGATTCTGGCCGGGAGCCAAAGTTTGCCAACCCCTGAAATAGAAATACAGGGTCGACTTATGAAAGGGTCCTAAAGTTTTTGCTATTTTTACCTATCCGTCTTGGGGGGTCGGCTTATAAACAAACGGGCGAATGATCGAGTATATACGGTATATAGTATTTAGAGCTGTCTATCGGCCGGGGCCCGGAGGAGTGTAGTTTGATTGACTGACACACAGTCAAGACGTTATCCTCACACCAGCCCTGTGAGCAAAGGGTTGGTCTGGAAAAAAGTCTCCGAGCCCAAGTTGACTGGCTTCTGCCTGCAGGACTCACGCTGTGTGGCTAAAAATAGTGGTAGAAACATTCGGCTGACTCAGGCTCTGAGAGCCGCTGCCATGGGTTTGTGTGGGGGGGTGTTTTTTATACACTTAAACTGTGTTATTATCCCCAGGGTGTAGATGGGGGAAGTGAAGCACAAAGAGATTGATTTATCCAGAGTTACACATGACATCTCCGCGAGACCTGGAGTAGAACCCGATCTCCTGGGTCCCAGTCCAACAGTTGTGACTATAGTTGTGAAGCTCTAGCCGCAGTAGCTGGCTGGTTTTGCACCATTTTTCATTCACGGTTCAGCGCACGTTAGTGAACTTGTGTTTTGTTCACAGGGATGTTTACGGAGGAGGTTTTTATTGGTGTAAATAACAGTGTTTGTCAGCGATCAAGTGTTGGATGTAGTAGCCCTATGTCATCCGATCAGGAAACAGAAACCATGCCATGGGACTTAGTTGCTCAAATAGTAAACCAGTCAAAGTCCAAAACAAGTTCATAAATGCTCGTTAGCTAACAATCACGAATGATGAAAAAACCTCAGGAATGTTGCAATCGGGGTGTGGCCAAATCGCAGACAGAGAAGGGTTAAATTTGAGGCACGAATTTGTCTCTGTAACTAATTCAAGCAGCTTTACCAATATTTGCCAAATTCACACCGGGGCTGCACTAGTGCAGTATCGGGTGGGGAAACTGAGGCACGGGTCGGTGAAGTGACTTATGCCAGGCCTCATGAGCGGCAAAGGTAGGGACACAATCCAGGTTTACTCCTCTTTGGTCTGCCGTGACTGATTTGGAAGCCAACATCCACTTCCCAGCTGGGTGCGGAGGGGTTTGTCTTTCTTAACTGGTCTCAAAAGCATTTCCTTTGTAAACACTGATCTCACGGACAGCATGTAGACTAGAAACAGCCAGGGGCAAGTTATTTGTGGGGGCAAACCACCCTGAGATCAATGGAGTTACACCATGGATTAATGCAGACAGAACACCAGTAGCCATATCACCTTGTATCCACACCTAGGCTGGAGTGGCTATTCAGATGGAGAAGAGCTGGTCTCCTCTGTCCTCTTTCCAGGTAGGCTCACAGGAGATCACCTCTTCCACCTCCTGGAGGAGCGGGTGAGCTGACACCCTCTTGTTGTGGGAGAGCGGGACCCAGAAACCCCAGACCAGAGGGACCGTCTGCATGGCCAGGCCAGAGAGGGTTAGGGTTCCCCAGTGCTTCCTCCGTTCTGCCCCATCATCACCTATCATGCACTGTGGGGTGGAGGTGCTTCCAAACACTAAGGGGCCGGAGCAGTGGGGCTCACAGAAGGTGTGTGGGGGGGTCCTGCTGCCCGTCACCGGAGGAGCAGGCCTGTCCTCTGGGGAGCAGAGGGAGGTGGGAGGTCACAGGCCTCCCCCCTGGAGAGCTGAGAGAGGGGAGGGCAGCTGGGTGTCTGAGAAGACAGACTGGCATGGGCCGCCCCTGAGGGGGGAGGAGAGCTGCCCGGCCCATGGGAAGACGACCCGCATCGTGGCGGGAAGTGGGATGCCCGGAGACGGTGCGGGGGCGGGGCCCTGAAATCAAGAACAGGAGGCCCCACTGCTGCCAGCTGGTGGGAGGGGGCAGAGGACATTTTCCAGGGGGACGTGCAGGGAAGGGGCCAAGGGCTGCCTCCGCTGAGCAGTCGGGGAGGAGTTGTGGTGGAATCCTAGACTATCAGGGTTGGAAGGGGGGGGGGCTTAGCGGGGCTCGGACTTCAGAGCTGGGGTGCTTGGGCGGTGGGGATTTAGGGGGCATGGCTGCAGATTAGGGCTCCAGCCGGGGGGCTTCAGACTCCAGTGCCTGGCCGCACAGCGCTTGGCTCTGATCTCTGGCTCCGGCCGCGTGGCGCTGACCCCCAACCCCACCGGCAGCCCTTGGCCCCCGGCGCTGTCCCCCGTCCGTCAGCCCTAGTCACTGACCCTGGGGGCCGACCTCTGGCACTGGCCCTGGGCTCCAGCGGGTGCTGGCTCTGGATGCTGACCCCTAGCCCCTAAGTGCCAGCCCCGAACCCCAACTGGCTTCAACACCCACCCCTCGCTGCTGACCCCGGGCGCTGCTCCTGACTGTGGGCCTTGGTTTCCGGCAGGGCTCTGGCTCCGCGCACTGATCCCCCAGCCCCCAGAGGCAACCCACCTCTCCAACCATGCGGTGGTGGGGGCGGGGCCCCTCATCCATCCTCCCTGCCCCCCCCCCCCCCTCCCGGCTGCCTCGTCGTCCCCCTCCTCCTTCCTCTGGGTCTTAACTTGCCAGGACTTGCTGTGAGAAGTGCTACTGACACACAGACAGAAGTCCTGTGTTACTGAGTCTGCAAGAAAAGCCCCCCCCCCCCGTAAAGTCCAATGATCCGGATGTGGTTCTGTGCTCTTGATTTTGTTTTCCTAAAGTGAATGACGTCTTGTAGGGAAAAGTGTCAGTGCAGCCGCCATTGGCCATCAAAGCATTTGCCGTGTGAAGGCCTGTGCTAGCCCAGGGTAGCCCCAGATGCCGGGTACAGTGGAGGGAAGGATGGGCCAGGAGCGGGTGAGGCCCGGCCTGTTTCAACGCCTCGTCTTCTCACTGTGATGTCAGCCGTGATCTCACAGTGCCCCGGGGCAGGCAGGGTGGAAACTCTGCCCGGCCAGGCAGCATCAGCAGCAGAAAGACCATGAGAGACCCTGCCCGG
This sequence comes from Sternotherus odoratus, assembly GCA_032164245.1. Taxonomy (NCBI): domain Eukaryota; kingdom Metazoa; phylum Chordata; order Testudines; family Kinosternidae; genus Sternotherus; species Sternotherus odoratus. The sequence goes on from JAVMKO010000001.1 coordinate 300,871,861, forward strand.
TGGTGAGTGAGCGGAGGAGCAGGCCAACATCCGGCTGGCATGCGCGCTCTGGGTTTGACATCCAGCAGTACCCCGGGGAGAGCAGGCCAGATCCCCCTTCCCACCGCTCAGCCCCGGAAGCCCGTAACGACATCGGCAAAACCGCCCGCTCGGCCAAAAGGAATCGTCCTCCGTCACGTCCCCATCTCCATCCCCGGGCACCTCTGCTCCCCGAGGAAGGACCGAGCTCCTGGGTCCCGGTCACCATGTCCGAAAGCCGACGGGCCCCTGGGGCCATCACGACCGCGGCCGGCGGCCTCCTCAAGGTGACGGTGAAGACCCTCAAGCAGAAGGAGCAGTTTGAGGTGGCGGAGAGCAGCACCATCCAGGCGTTTAAGGAGGAGGTTGCCAAGCGCTTCCAGGCTCCCTCGGACCTGCTGGTGTTAATATTTGCTGGGAAGATCCTGAAGGATCAGGACACGTTGAGCCAGCATGGGGTCCGCAGTGGATTCAGCCTCCACCTTGTCATCCGGTCCCCAAAGAGGCCCCAGGACCACCCGTCTGAGCCGCCAAACATCGCCGCCCCGCCGATGCCGTCCGCCAACAGCAGCGCTTCGAACCTGCCTCCCTGGGGCCGGGGGCCGGCTCTGCAGCCCCTGGGCCTCAGCTACTCCAACGTCTCCGAACTGCAGGGCCGCTTAGAGGAGCTGGTGGCCTCCAGCCAGGAGCTGGTGGCCCAGATCATGGAAAACCTCTTGTTTGAGATCATCAGTTCGGGCCTGGATCTGAACACCATCAACAGCAACCCCTTCCTTCTGGGCTTCCTCATCGGGGTGACGGGCATGAGTGTGCTGGGGCTGGACCCAACCGACGTGTCGGATTTAACGAGCGAGGCCTCCGAGGCCAACGGGTCCATACAGGACTTGATGAACGAGGTCGCACAGAACCCCTTGGTGCAGAACATCCTCACCAACACCGACCTGGTCCAGGAGATCCTCCTCTCCAACCCGCAGATGCAGCAGCTGGCCGAGCAGAACCCCGAGATCAACCACATCCTCCGCAACCCCGACTTCATCCGGGAAATGATCGAGGTCTCCAGCAGCCCGGCCATGCTGCAAGAAATCATCAGGAACCACGACCGGGCCTTGAGCAACCTGGAGAGCATCCCGGGGGGGTACAGCGCCCTCCAGCAGCTGTACAACGAGATCGAGGAGCCGATGATGAACGCCGTGCACGCCCAGTTCGGGGGCAACCCGCCTGCGGCGCTGGAGAATAACCCACCCTTGCGGGGAGCCGGTCCGCCCGCCCGGATGGAAAACAGAGAGCCTTTGCCCAACCCCTGGGCCATGGGGACGAATAGGGCCGGTGATTCGGGGCCTAACCGGGATAGCCATCGGACCGGCCACGGCGCAGGGCAGAACTTTATTGTACTCAATTTTGGGCCCGGAGCGGGCCCTGGGTTCCCCAACACGGGAGGAATTCAGAGCATGGTCCAGCAGCTAACGGGCAACCCGGAGTTCCTGCAGAACATGGAGTGTGTGTTGTCCAACCCCAATGGACCAGCGCAGCTGCTGCTGAATAATCCCCACCTCTCCCGGGACGGACGGTCCCGGCCTCCAGACGAGGGGACACACCGGGTCCCTCCGGAGCTGGAGAGGGCGGAAATCGCCCCCTTGCTGACCAGCCCCAGAGCCATGCAGGCGCTCTTACAGATCCAGCTGGGCCTGCAGACGCTCTCGACCGAGGTCCCCGATTTTCTCCTCGGGCTGGGGGAGCGGGACGTAGAGCTGGAGCTGGAAAGCATGGAAGACTCCATGGCCAGCAGCGAGTCGGAGGAGGACGTCAGTCTAGCGTCGGAAAAGGACGAGCCCGAAGGCCAAGAGGGCGCGGATCCGGGGGCGCCCGCCGTCAGATTTGAGCGCGAAATGGAGCAGCTCCGAGCCATGGGCTTCCAGGACCGGGAAGCGAATTTACGGGCTCTGATGGACGCCGACGGGGAAATCAACGCGGCCATTGAGATGCTAACAAAGTCCCAGCCATCAAGCCAGAGATTGTAACGTGTTCCTTTTGCCTGTTGTAATTCCGTCTTGTTACATACTAAAAACAGCTTGGTGCATATTAAGGTGGCGTGCGGCGGCTTGTTTCCAAAGGGCTCCCTCCCCGCGCGGGTTTCAGGCGGTACCGGCCGGCTGTACTCGGCACGGCACAGAACACAGAATGAGAGTCCGTCCCTGCCCCAAAGAGCTTGCGATCTAAATAGGCGGGATGGGCACAGGGTGGGGGAAAGGAAATGTTTTTATTTCCATGTTACAGAGAGAAACTGAGGCGGGGGGGGGGGAGGGGGGGTGTCCCAGAGCGCAGGCCCCAGCCCAAGCCTGAATGTCTACACAGCAGTTTTTAGCCCTGCAGTCCAAGCCCGAGTTAGCTGACTCAGGCCAGCCGCAGCTGTGCCATGGGGGCTTATATCCCTGGGTTGATGCATCCTAAGTGACTTGACCCAGGTCACCCAGAAAGTCTGTGGCAGGGCCAGGAATTTAACCCAAGCCTCCTGAGTCACCTAGTCCAGCTCATGAGCTGCACCCTTCCTTCACTTGGCCCGGCAAGGAGCGTTTTGAGCCCTGGGTTTGCCCTCCGGGCGTGTGGCCCGGTTTCGTGTGACATACGCTGCCGTCATTCTGCTGGTTCCGCTTCGGGAGTCCTGGTCCTTGCCGGGCAGTCAGAGCATCCCGGCTAATGGAAATTGATCAGAGCCGGGATGAGGAAGCCGGGGTCCCAGCCTCAAAGTTCAGTTTGCAAACAAGCTTCCCATGTCAGTCATCTCTTTGCCCCCAGCCCTGAACACTGCTTGTAGTCACCACTCCCACCCCAAACACTTCACGCTTCCCGCCCCGGGAGGCACCGGTGATAACTGGGCACAGAACCCTGGGCCGCATTGGAGTATTTAATGCTACAACATGGACCAAGGGGTTCATATGCCCCTAGTCCCGGGTGGGCCCCTCTTCGGCCCCTCAGTGCTCATCCAAAGCTCGGGATGAAATGTTCCCTGGATTCCCGCAGCACCTTGGGCGGTGCTGTGGAGCCCGATTTGACGTGTAACGGAGCCTTGCTCCTCTGCACATGGTTAAACTGAATCACCAGAGGTGAGGGTAAGAAACAGGGAACAGATTGGGAGGGGTTCGGGGAGGAAGGATGGTCACTTGGCTCTAATCCGAAGTCAGGTTCAGTGGGCTTGGTCTCAAAGTTTCACTGAAGGGCCGGGATTCAGGATGTCTGCCACAGGCCTCCTGGCACAGTCACTGAACTGCTCCTTCCCCGTCTGTACAATGGGCGCAGTGATACCACCCGCCCTTCCTGGACCTTTCTGAAGTGCCACTGCAAGCTTCTTATGGATAAGGCGCTATGTAGTTTACAAAGGCTCTTCTTCCCCGGGGAGATCTGCAGGAGAAAGCGCTGACCTGGTTCTTATCAAGCCCATGAAACGGAACGGGGTTTGGGTCGACATCCTGCCCTGCCGATGGGAACACTCCTCGCATTTGGCTAAACCTTCCTTTGTGATTTTCATAGCAACCCCTTTCACTTTGCATCACTTTCCCCACGTTGAACGCTTCTCTCTTTGCAAACAGCTAGGGTGGGGAGGGGACTTCCCCAGCATGTCCTGTTAGCTCGTTATAACACCCACTTCACACCCGGGGGGGGGTTATTTACAGTGATCAGAGACCAAGTGTGAAAAATCGGGACAGGGTGTGGGGGGGGGGCGGTAAAAGGTGCCAACATAAGAAAAAGACCCAAAAATCGGGACTGTCCCAGTCAAATCAGGCCATCTGGTCACCCTCTGGTTCTTGCACAGGGGTAACGTGGGGCGGAAGGCAGCAGAGAATTGCCAAGATTTTCAAAACAAGGTGCCTAAAGTCAGGACCCTACGTAAGAAGCCTGATTTTCAGACCCGCTGAGTCCCCCGGCGGCTCCCAGGGGTGTGAGTGGGAACAGCTGGGCGCTCGCAGGAGCCGGACTTGATGTTTGGCTCTCTTGCCCTGATGCCACGCGGCCTTGTCCTGCGGCGTGCGGCGATACTAGACACATGCACGAGTCACGTGACCTCCTGCACCTGTTAATATTTAACCCTGGGGTGAGTGATAGAGGCACGGGGGGGGGGGGAGGGGGGACTGCAGGGAAAGCTTCCGGACGGGGACGAGATGGTGAACTCAGAGGAGCAGAGCTGCACCTCACTGAGACCCAGACGCTCCGTTATCTGGCGCGGGACTCAGGCCAGTCCAGATCACGCTTTGATTCCACGTAACCGGCTGTCCCCTGCCCTGGGGCCCGTGCAAAGTGAAAAGAAACACGACACCCCCACCACGGGGATCAGACTCGCAGCCAAAGGCAACTACACACCACAGCATTTTGCTAGCAAAATAACCCCCCCCTCACCCCCCCCCAATCAACCAAAAGATGCCGGCAGCCGATGCTGCGGAGGGAGGAAAACGAGCGCTGGAGGAGTGGGACGATCTGCCCCTCACGGAGATCTAATCCTGGTCTTGAATCGACCTCAGCTCTGAAGCACAGGCTGAATTTCCCTGCCAGCGTCTGAGTTGTCATTAGCTATGTGATGAACTGGGGGGTTTCCCTTCATTATGTTGCAGGTGAGTCTTACTGTCTTGTACCAATACCGTGGGTGCCTCAGTTTCCCCATGTGCTGCACTGGTGGCTAGGGAGTGGGAATTGGGTATGTGACTTCGGTGAGGCCCAGCTGCCAGCACGTAAGCGATGGTCGGCGCCCTTCGTCACCAGAGACCCAAGAGGGAGATGCGACCAGGTGACATTTTGCCGGGGGAGCAGGATAAAGGCCAGGCTGTACTGGAGGCCAGGCAGCGGGGGACCAGGGCAGGCTGCTGTGGGGGACTCAGAGAGGGGAGAGTCCAGGCCGTCAGGCCCGGGATTCCCCCAAGATGGGGTTGGCTGAAAGTCACTGGTTTCCGTGTGAACAAAGCTCTGTTCTACGCCGCGTACCTGTCGACTAATAAACCTTCCATTTTACGACACTGGCTGAGAGTCACGGCTGGCTGCAGCGGGGCGGGGGGCCCAGGCAGACTCACCACGGGAAGCGCTTGGTAAACGCGGGTTGCTGAGGGCCCCGAGGTCAGACCCAGGGAAGCCAAACCCACGTAGGCCTCTTCCCCTGGCAACAGCGGGCAGGCTCCCCCAGAGTCCTGACTGGCTTCATTTGGAGCAGTTCCACGCCCGGCGACAAGCTATGATCCCTCCAGACCCCTTTCAGTTTCACTCAGTGCCGCCTCGTTCTTGTGCTAGGAGACGGAGCACAGAAGCTCCCGTCTCCAAACCATCCATCATGTGCTAGACTTTTATTTCATCCTTTGGGCCACGCTCTGACCCCCTCCCCCCCATTCGTCCAATACATCCCCTCCAAGTGCCTGGCCCAAAGAATAACTCCGATTCACCAGCTGTCTCACCCCGGAGCCCCGAGGGCCGGTAACCGCGGGGGGTGCCCTAGCGTGTAACCCACTAGGGAGGGTGGCCCAGTCCACAAAGGACAGGAGTCTCCCCCCGCGAGGCTGGGTCTTTAGCTCTCCGGGGGTCCAGTGCCAGTGGGCGCTGTCTCGCCACCAGAGACGGCAGAACAGAGCCAAGCGCTCGGTTGGTTTTCAGGGGGAATATATTTTTTGCACATGCCCTTTTGTGGCCTCACGCCTCTGAAATCCGTGCGTCCACACACGGCCGGCTCAACCCCTACTTGCCTCTGCATCGGCGCGCGCCTCTCTCCGCATGAACTACATCCCGTCGCAGCTCAAAAGAGGGGCCTGGTCATTCCAAAGAATTGCGACGTGCTGGCGCGAGTCATTTTCACGTGAGAGAACTCCATGTGTGGACGCGCAGCCCCAGAGCCATGTAGACAAGCCCTGCGCCCAGGAGAGGGGGCTTGTGGACAGGGAACAGAGGGGGGCCCGAGGAGGGCTGTGCTCCGTTCCTTGCTGTGCCACAGGTTTACTCCGGGGCCTCGGGCAAGTCACTGAGGTAGAAATTTTCTACCTTGGACACTAATTTTGAGTCCCCAGACGGAACCTCCTTAAGGATCCTTGCAAAGGGGGGGAGGAGGAGGGTCGCTCAGTGGTTTGAGCATTGACCTGCTAAATGCAGGGTTGTGAGTTCAATCCCTGAGGGGGCCATTTAGGGATCGGGGCAAAAATCTGTTGGGTGACTTAATTGGGTTTTTTTCCTGCTTTGAGCAGGGGGTTGGACTAGATACCTCCTGAGGTCCCTTCCAACCCTGAGATTCTGGGGGTCACGTTTGGACCGTGTGGCCTTAATTTATCTGTCTGTCAGATCTCCATCTGTTACATAGAGCCTTCCCTGCCTCACAAGGTGGGGGGTATGAGGACAGTCACAGACTCATCTGAGGCACCCAAGTATTTGGGAATCTACCTGCATCTTTAGACACCAAGTACCTTTAAAAATCTTCGGATACTACAGTAATGGGGAATTAACTAGCGAGGCTCGTTAGCTGGTTAGCTAGGATTGGTAGTTAGGACAGATAGGTGGGTAGGACAGATAACAGGAGATATCCACCCTGATATCGGAAATGTTGCGAAGCTCTGATCTAGAGAGCTCCGGCCGTCCTGCAAGAGCCAGTCCAAACGTACCAGCCCCGGGACGCCGATGGGATGGAGAATGTGCCACTTACCCAAGAGTCACCAGCCACACTGGGAAAGGAGACCAGCTCTCCCTCCTCCAGTCCAGTGCCCCGTCATCAAGACCTCCCAGCCTCCTTCGGGGACTATCAGCACCTTCAGTGAGGAGGAGGATTCCTGGGTTGTATTCGCGTCGCGCCTAGGAGCCCCCGGGGACCAGAACCCCGCCAGGCCGGGCGCTGTACAAAGGCGCTCACAAGGTAGGCGTGGGCGAAGAGATGGATACAGCCCGATGAGACAGGACCGGTCAGCGTGGAGCCAGGGGTCTCAGCACAGTAGCCGTCTAAGCCCTGGCCAGTTTTCTGCAGCCCTCCCAGCCCGGGGGAGCTGTGGGGTGGGATTTGAAGGCGGGCCAGGAAGTGGGTTTGTGGAGGCTGAGCGGGGCGTTCCCCCTCCTGTCGGGGGCAGCACCCCGAATCCAAGCGGGGGCGGGGGACACGGCACAGCCCGGCTCCGTCCCATCCCCTGCTCGCGACAGGCCACGCAGGGACTTTCTGGATGATACGCTTGAGCTGAAACTTCAGCCGTTGCCCAAAGCTGAAGTTGTGGCAAGACGCCCCCAAAGTGGGGTTCATTGCGCGGAAGGGTTGGGAGCTCGTGTCCCGCTGAAGAGAAGGGTTTGGACCACGGCCCTCCCTGGAGATCCAGCAGTTAGGGACCTAAAAATACCCCTCTGATAATCAACCGTGAAGACAAGCCGTGGAAGGAGAGACCGGCTCCTCCCTGCGCTCCTCTGCCCACCACTGTCCCCTCCCTCGCGTGGCTGGAGCTTCGGGTGTCATTAAACAGCTGGGGACTACAAAGGAGAGCACGTCAATTACTGCAGGGGGCTAATATTTTAATAGGAAATTAATTTGGGGGAGCTGGAGGCCAGCGCCCCTGGAGCGCTGATCGTCCCAGTGCGCCCGACGCTTGCGTTGGACTCCGAGGCACGGATCCCCCACTGCTAGAAGAAGAGGACTGCTTGAGATGCACCATGACCAGCTTTAGTTTATAGCAAGAGAGAGTAAGAAGAGTCCGACCGGCAGAGCCCCCCGCAGCTTCGTCCGCGGCGCCGTTCCAAACCAGAGCGGCTAACGGGGCCAGGGTGGCCGGGAGCCCAGCAGGGTATCGATGGCCGTGTTGAGGTCTCCTCCAGCCGCTCTCAGAGCTTGGCCGTTGGCCTCGGGGTTCAGGAAGCCCATCCCATGGAGCTGCGCCAGCTGCTGCTGGAACTGGGGTTCAGGGGAATGGGGAGGCGGGGGGCTGGCTGGGCCGAGGCCCGGTGCGGTTTGCTCGATGTTACGGGGCTGGCCCCCTGTCTCGGCCTCTCCCGGCGCCGGGCCTGCGTTCCTCCGTGGCTCGGGGCCAGGCCCGGCTACTTCTCCGCCCTCGGCAGGGCTTCCCGCCGGCCCTGAGCCGGGAGCTCCGCCGCGGGCGAACCTCAGCACCTCCACCCCCAGGCTCTGGAAACCCTGCTGAATCTGCCACAGGGCCTTGGTGGCTCTCGGATTGGCCAGCACCAGCGGCGGGTCTGGGCAGCGCAGCAGTTGGAGGAGCGCTTGGAGCTCCCGCGCGACTTCCCGCTGGGGGGGCAGGAGCCCCACGAACCGGGGGTTACTCAGCATGAAGTGCACGAGGAGATGGGGGTTCCGGCTCAGGGCCTGCATTATATTCCTCACGTCGGGGGCAGCCGGGGTGCTCGGGAGAGGCTCTGGGGTACTCAGGGCGTTCCTGGGTCTCTCTTGCGCGGCGTTCTGCGCTTCCGGCGGGTTACGCGGCCCAGCGGCGACTCCAGGCCCCCCGGGCGGCACCCAGGGGCTCTGTCTGGTGCTGCAGTTTGGGCTGGTGCTGGCGCCGGTACCCTCAATGCCACCATTGCGATGAGGGCTGGGACGCTGAGAACCAGACTGAGAGGCCCACGGATTCGGCAAAGGGGCTCTGTTTTCGGTGGGGGCTGGGCGGCTGACCCCGGCTGGGGATGGCTTGTTCCGGGATGGGTTATTATCACACTGCGCCTGGGGGCCGGGCGGCGTTGGGTTTGGAGTCTCCACAAGCGTCTGCCCCGAGACTTTGTCTCCCCCCAGCGGCAGAACCTGGCTCCCGGGTCTCAATATTCCCCGCACCGTGGCTGGGTCCCGAACGAACTCGATCGCGTCTCGCAGGAGGGCTGGGTTGTTCCAGACGCAGCCGACCTCTGGATGTTGCTGGGCAAACTGCCGGAACACAGGGCAGTCCCCTAGGACCAGGGTCATCAGGTCGGTGTTTGACAGCAGGCTCTGGACACGGGGATTTTCCAGAAGCTGGAGGATCATTTCAGGGTTGACCATCAGCAGCTGCTGAAGCTCATTTAGGAAACCTAAAAAGTTGGCTGCATTCCCACCAAGCATGCTCAGATCTTCCAGACCAGCTGAGTCAGCAGGGCCTCTGTCCAGGGACATGTCGGTGGGTGGTGCTGGGAGGGCGGCAGGAGGGATGCTGGGGTCCGTTTGCCCAGCCGCCTGGTCCTCTGCTCTCGCTTGCGGCCTGATGACGAGGTGGACGGTGAATCCGTCACGGATCCCGGCCTGGCTGAGCGTCTCCCGGTCGCTCACCACTTTCCCAGCGAAGATCAGGAGGAGCAGGTCGGCGGGAGCGTGGAAGCGCCTGGCGATTTCGCCCCGCAAGTCGGCGATGGTGCTGCTCTCCTGCACGGCAAACTCCTCCCTTTCCTGGAGGGTCTTCACAGTCACTTTGATGAGCTGGGACTCCACGGGGTGGCCGCCGGGGCCCTGTCCCTGTCCCGCCATGGCTAACCCCGCGCCGGTCCCTTCCGGAGAAGCAGGGAGTCCAAAGCCTCAGAGGGGCTGGGAATGTCTAGAGACCAAATCCAGAGCACTGGCGCCAGCTGATGCCCGTCCCATGCCGCCCCTCTGCTCACAGCTTCCTCATCTCCTGGTTCGGCCCAGGTGGACTGTGACATCCCTGCTGATGTCACTGTGAGCAAGAAACCACATGGACACCTTCCTTATTCCCCAGGCAGGAAGTAATCCCCAGATAGGGTGCATGGACCATCACCAGTGTCACTACCATGAACAGACAACACGAAGCAAATGCCCCTGGTGCTGGTAAGAAGGTAAATCTTGGGGCAAGAAGCAAAGGGGGATGATCCCATAGTGGGGACCCACCTTCTTGATAATGTCAGGGTCTCCTCTCAGACCGGGGACACCCCTCCGGGGCAGGGACCCCAGTTATTAGGAAGAGACAGGCATAGTAATGGGGGATTTCATTATTAGAAATATAGATTGTTGGGTTTGGGATGGCTGGGAGAACCACATGGGGAATGGCCTGCTAGGTGCAACGGTAGTGAATCTCTGGAGACATGTAGACAACCTTACGGGTAGTGTTTGAGATGAGATGGTGGTCGTGGTACATGTAGGTACCAATGCCATAGGGATAGGGAGAAGAGAGGTCCTGGAGACCAAAGGTCGTCTGCTAGGTAAGAGATTGAAGTCCTGGACCTCCATGGTAGCATTCTCTGAAATGGGTCCAGTTCCACGCGCAGGGCCAGTCAGGCAGCGCTGCAGGGTGTCAATGTGTGGATGAGACAGTGGTGCAGGGAAGGGAGGTGTAGGGTTAGTAGGAACTGGGGAACCTTTTGGTGAAGGAGTGGTCTACGCAGGAGGGATGAGCTCCCCTTATACCAAAATGAAGCCAGATTGCTGGCACGTACAATTCAAAAGGTTGTACGATTGTTCTCTAAAAACACATCAGAGGGACAAAGGCCAGGGAGGGAGAGGAGTTATTTAAGTGAAGTGCCAACGTGGACACAAGAACAAATGGAAATAAACTGGCCATCAACAAGTTTAAGCTTGAAATCAGAGGCAGGTTTCTAACCATCGGAGGAGTGGAGGGTTAGAGCGACAGCCGTTTCCCCTTCCCTCCACCTCCCAGAGGGGTCTGTCTTGAGAGCTAAGCCCCGCTGGAAGGCCGAGGAGTTCGGAGCCCCTTAAGGGACGTGCCCTGGAGGCAAGGCAAGGCGGGTTTTTAATGACCCTCTCTCTGCCTTTCAGTCACCAAGGAGACTGTTAACAAAAATGAAGCTGACCCATGTGCTCCCCTCCCCTTCCGCGCTGCTGCTGGAACCCGCAAATCCCTGGTATTGGGCCAAAGCCAAAGTGCCGGAGGGAAGAGTTGGTCAAACCTAACGCCCCCACATCCTGCCTGGGACAGCCTGGGGAGCAGCCGGGAAGCTGCAATGAGCCCCCCCGCTGACGTGGCTCCTTCCAATGTTACTAACTTTTCAAAGGCAAGTCTGGGCTGGGCGGTGAGTCTCGGGGACCCAGGAGTTCTCGCTCCGCTCCAGCGGGCGAAAGGCCGATCCCAGAACGTTCGGAAGGGAGCGGCTCTTCCCCGGGGCCTGGATTCCGCAGTCCTCACTCAGGCAACGTGAGTCTGCAAGGGGGGTGCTCTGGGGGACGGGCTGGGTTTTCCTAACCCCGAGGCGGCCTGCGTGAAGTCAGGTAAATAAACGTAAGTTCCTGAGGCTGGTTCGTGATTTCGTGGAGCGGAGACCTGGCCTCCGGCGTGGCACGGGACAGAGAACCTCACCCAGGTGCCTCTCTACGGAGCCCCAAAAGTTTTGTGAGACCAAAGCATTTCAGCCGGCAGGCAGAGAACAGGCGGGTCCGAGGGGCCCCCAATGCCTGAGGCCCCTGCAGTGGGTGAGAGATTCCCAGGTGATCCCAGCAAGTGACCCACATCCCAGGCTGCAAAAGAAGGCAAATCCCCCCCACACATCCTCCCAAGGTCCGTGCCACTCTGAACCAGGGGAAATCCCTTCCCTCTCCCAAATTCGGTGCCCTTTTGGACCCTGGGCATGGGAGCCAGAGCCATTAGCCAAGGCTGCTTGAAAGAGGATTCTCTGGTCTACCTCAGAGCCCCAGGCCACTGGTCTAAGCAGATGACGCACGGCCCTCGGCCATCAGAAGGGGAGGAGGGGGAACAGGAGCCTCTATACGAAAAGGACCCCTGTGACGAAGTGGGAGTACTGTGTGTGTGTGCCTCAGTTTCCCCTATGCATTTCTTGGGCGTCTATGTGAAGGGAAAGGAGTGTGTAGCTGATGCAAAGCAAAGCCAAGGTGAAGCTGTAACCTGACCCCAAGTGGGGGAGGGAGGTCAGCTGAACCTGTTGGAGAAAGGTCAGGTGATGCCTCCTAGACCGGGAAACAGACAAAGGAGAGCAGGGTGGGGCTAGAGGGGGATGAGTCAGTCTGGGTCTAGCTGGGAAGGGGAGAGAAGCCAACTCGCTCTCTAGCCCCAAGATGGATCCAGCGGAGGGCTCACGCTCGCTTGCTGCATGGTCTGTGTTAGACCAGATGGAAGTCATCAAATAAACCTGGGGAAGAAGCAGGAGCCCAGAATCTGGGTCTCATTCTCCTAGCACCCCAGAAGAACCTGACTGGATGGGCCCTGTTGAGACTGAGAAGCTGTGAGTTGGATGGTTCCTGACATCTCAAATAAACCGTCTATTCTGCTGGCTGGCTGAGAGTCACGTTTGACTGTGGATTTGGGGTGCAGAACCCATGGGCTCCCCCAGGACCCTGCCCAGGCGGGCTTGCTGTGGGAAGCACACGGAGGAGCAGAAGGTGCTGAATACTCCGAGGTCAGACCCAGGAAGGTGGAAGTGGGGACCCCTGAAGCTCCTGGCCTGGGACACAGGCTGTGTACGGAGAAGGGACCCTCCACCCGGAGTCTGGTCTGGCTTCCTAGGGAGCGGTTCCAGACCATCACCTGGGCGCTCCGTGACACCCCCAACATCCGGACTGTCCCTATAAAATTTGTACATCTGGTCACCCAACGTGGCTCACAGGGGATCGTTGGAATTAGGCCTGGCCTCCTTCCATCCCCAACCTCTCCACCACCCACATGACTCCCTGCCACCACCTCCGGGGCCCCCTTTCCTGACCTCTGGAGCAGACGGAGCAGGGCGGGCGAGCGGCCCTCGTGGCGAAGGGGAGCCTTGAGCCAGGGACGCTGGTCGGATGAAGGAGGAGGGGGTAGAATTGGGCAACTGAGAGGCGGGCTGGGTCATGGCCGTGGACAGTGTTGTGACTGGGGATGGGTGCAGGGCATTGCGAGGAGAGGGAGGGAGCGAGCCGGGAGCTGGAGCAGGAAAGAGGCCGAAGGGGAAGAGCTGGGCAGACATCTGGCAGAGGACAGCGACAGGGAGGCAGAGAGGGGTGAAGAGTTGGGTGCAGGGATGTTCCTCAGAGCGCTTTAGAAGAGGGTGGGGGTTGGTGGCTGGACCGGGAGAGAAGAAACCCAGCTCCCCTTTCTCAGTCTGATCCATGGTGGGGCGTGTGAGAGACGCCAGGGCCTCCCTCAGAGCGGGCAGTGGCAGGAGCCAGATTTCAGTCTCCGTCCTCTGGCCAGCCTTGCCTAACTTGGGGTTCGAGTTATTTCATAACCAGATAATCAACTGAATTTCTCTATATCGACAGCTGCTGGCCCTGAATCCTGCCAATCCCTAGCTCTTGTATAGCACCTTTCATCGACAGAGCTCAAAGTGCGCCACTAAGGAGGTCAGACCCATATCCCCATTTTATAGATAGGGAAACTGAGGCACGCAAGCCTCATCCACACTCACACATAAAGCCTGTGGCAGAGCTGGGACTAGTATCCAGGTCTCCTGAAGCCCAGTCTAGTGCGCTGTCCCCGAGGCACTGTCATCCGACAATCGTGATGCTCCCTCCGCCCGCGTTGGGGTCAAGGCTTGGTGGCTAAGGGGCTGCACAGTGTACGGGGAGATATCAGCAAACCAGTAAAGTGCCTGAAACCTCTATGGCTTTTTGCTACAAGCAGCCAAGTCCGCAGGCTGTAAATTGGCCACTCAGCAATCTCGGCTTGACCCAGGCAGGCGGGGAGAGGGTTTTTTGGGGTGCCACCGAAAGGGCAGCTGGAGCTCACCTCCTTCCTGATGAGAATTGTGTTGAAGTTGCTGATCAGAGCAGGATGCGCCCTCAGGAATATCTACGGGGGCCTCAAGGCGGCAAACCCTGGGAACCCCCCCACACCTAGTTAATCAATAATCGGAAGGAGCCGCTTGCTTGACCATTGGAACTGCTTGTAACACGTTTTCTTTAAGGGACATGTCATCGTATTACTAATGTATAAAAGAAGCGGGGAAAGGTTGCGGGAGTTGGACTTCTCTGGACTCTCCCTCTGGATACATCTCGCAGGGGCAGATGGGCTGCGCTGGGCCACTCCAGAGGAACACTCACCTTCGGTAATTATCCAGGGCTGGGGGTGTTTACTAACCGGCTGCGGACATGTGTAATTGCTGGAGGCTAAGGAAAGTTGATCTTTAAGTCAAAGCCCCCTTGCGTTGTCCTGTTTGTGCCAGTATCTATCTATCAGGATATCTTCCCTGATTTATTTCCTGACCCCACCTCGCTCAGAGTGAAAGTTACCCGGCGCTCTGGGTGGAAAGGACCCCGGGGAACACACAGAGGCCTCTGTCTCTGGATCCTCGGTGGAGCTCGGAGAGGTTAAAATGTCAGGCGTACCCCCGCCTGCGGAGGAGGGTGCTGGCCGGTCCCCAGGGCTGGAACCCCGCGTGGGAACACAGCTCCGGACCCCACGCGCTGTCCTGCCCCAGCTTTCTGCCATCCTGTGGGCCCCTGCTGTGATGCTGGGGAGAGCCCTTCACCCTCAAAAGCCAGTTTCTGGGGACACAAGCCTCGTAGGGCTGCAGACACCTCAGTGGGCAAGACCTGGGGGGAAAGGAGGGTTTGTAAAAATGCCCCCACAAGAACCATTGTGGGGAAAAAGTATATGCAAATATATGCAAATATATGCAAATTGTTAAATAACAACACGACTCTCCTGTGTCAGTGTTGCATTACATTCTAAATCAGGTATAACAATGAATTGAGGCAGGTACGGTGAAATCACACAAAATATTTGTTAATACAATAAAAATCATTTCACTTTTTTTATTTTATTTCTAAAAACTCACACATTTGTATCCTACAAATACACATATTCCAAACGAAAGAAATATTATTCTAGGATTAGTGAGAAGTATGGTACTGATGGTTTTTCTGACAAAATTGCATTTAGCTGTGGTTCCTCGTTAGTGTCCCCATCATCAAAATGGATCGTAAACGTTTATCAGACAAGGTCCATCTGTAGTCGGATTTCACATCTTTCATCATGGAAAATGTGTTTTCACACACATAAGTAGTGTCAAACACTGACTTTAATCCACGGGGAAGCCTACCTCTTCGCTTCTCCCCCTGCCCGCTCGGCTACAGCAATGACTCTCCCCTAAGTTGGCTCCCCTTTTGGGGGGACACTGGCTCCCGGGGGCACTCACCCCTCCGCCCAGCACAGCTGAGCTGTCAACCCGCCCCGTACAAGCAGCTGCTGTCGGCCCCTCTCCCTGCCTGCTCGGCCTGTCTAATCAGGTAGCTGCGGCCTGCCTGTTTGCTTCTCCCCCGTGGGTTGGAGGGCCGGACAAATCGTTTGGAAACCCCTGATGTAAAAGATTAAAATGACTAAATCAAATGATGACTTCATAGAATAGAACAGTGCAAATGAACTGAAAAAAAAATACCATGTCAACCGGGAATGTTCTGACCTTAGTTAAACCTAAAATGTTGCCATGAAATGAAACAAGACACTCAAAATGCTGCGTTTTGACACATCTCCGGTGGAAACATCATCAGAACGGAGACTCTCCTGTGGGCAGTTTTGGTTCTGGAAATGGCATTTTTGGACAGGAAACCATTCCAGGAGCCATGTCCCACCCGCCTTTCCGATGCACACCGCAACACCACTGTAGCGCTGTCCTCGCCTACCCACTGCTCCCACCCGTTCCCCGGGCCCAGCAATGGCCACTTTAACCGTGCCTGCATAAGAACATAAGCACGGCCATACTGGGTCAGACAAAAGGTCCATCCAATGCAGTATCCTATCTCCCAACAGTGGCCAGAGCCAGGTGCCCCAGAGGGAATGAACACAACAGGACCTCATCCTCCCTGGTTAAAATAACCTCATTCTCTCTACAATCAGAGAGGTAGCCGTGTTAGTCTGGAATAGCAGAGGTAACAAAGTCCTGTGGCACCTTAAAGACTAACTATAAAGTTTTGAAGCATAAGCTTTCGTGGGCTAATACCCACTTTCCTGCCTATTTATACCTACTTCTGGAAATTTCCACTGCATGCATCTGACGAAGTGGGTATTCACTCACAAAAGCTTATGCTTCAACATCTGTTAGTCTATAAAGTGCCTCAGGACGCTTAGTCGCTTTTGCCTCTACACAGTTTGAATTGTTCTCGTATTTCATCACTGGAGAGGTTTGAATGTCCTTTGAAAAGATAGGACCTTCAGCCAACAAGCCATTCAAAACTCCTCCAACAAAACCACATCCAAGCCAGCTCCCCCATCAGATTCAGCCTCTGGAGAATATTCGGGAGATCCCCTTGCGAATCTCCTTCGTCTTCACGCTGTAAACGATGGGGTTTAACGCAGGGGGGACAAAGAGGTAGGCGTAGGACATCAGAGTATGCACCAGACGAGGGACACTTGTCCCGAACCTGTACAGTATAGAGATAGCAATTGTTGGGACGTAAAAGAGTAAGACGGCGCAGAGGTGGGAGACGCACGTGTTCAGGGCCATCAGGCGCTGTTCAGGGGACACAATATTAAAAACAGTCCCTAAAATCCGAACATACGAGAGAATAATGAACACCGAGTCTAACCCGTAAGTTACCAGGAGGACAAACAACCCGTAGACGTTATTGACGGTTGTGTCCGCACACGCCAGCCTCATCATGTCCGGGTGCAGGCAGTAGGCGTGGGAGAGGACATTGCCTTTGCAGATTGGCAGCCGTTTAATCAGGAAGGGGAAAGGGAAGAGCATGCCGGTACTTCTAATCACAATGGCCAGCCCGATTCTCCCGATCCTGGGGGTGGTCATGACGGCGGCGTAGCGCAGCGGGTCACAGATGGCGACAAAGCGATCGAACGACATGGCCAGTAACACCCCCGATCCCATGTTGGAAAAGGAGTGAATGAAAAACATCTGGGCCAGGCAGGCGTCAAAGCCGACGTCTGGGACATCGAAGCAGAAGAGTCCGAGCACGGTGGGCAGGGTTGACAGAGACATACCGAGGTCATTGAGCGCCAGCATGCAAAGGAACAAATACATGGGCTGCCGGAGACGCTGGTCTTTCCAGATAACGCTGAGAACAGTGCAATTCCCTGCCAGGGCGGTGACGTAGAAGACACAGAAAGGGATGGAGATCCAGTGATTAGCAGCTTCCAGGCCCGGGAACCCGGTCAGCTGGAACATGGCGGGCTGGACGCTGGTGCTGTTGAAATCTGTCATGATGAGCAGTCGCTGTCCCAGTCAGCTTCCATTCTCTGTGTAAATGCAAAATGAAGCTGAGAGTTACCCTGAGGCCAGGTGACATGAAGGGACCTGCTGATCAGCATCGACCTGCAGAATCCCAATGTACAAGCCTGGGGCCCCTCTCCCCAGTGAAATCAGCGAGGAGTTGTTCTGAATTGACCCTGAAGAGCCAGGCTCCAAGAATTCATTTCCAGCCCTCGCTCCTTTAAAGGGAACTAAGAGATTCTGCTCCCACCAGCTCCACTGTCCACGGTTCAAGAACGTTCTTCAGGAAGGAGGTTGATCAATTGGCCCCACACTAGTCACAGGAGGAGTAGAACTAACAGCAAGGGAAATTAACCCTTGTATTGACTTACCAAGGGAAGCTGCGAATTCCCCATCCGGGTGTGACGGAGTGGGAATCGTGTGTGGGTGTCTCTGTTTACCCGATGTATTTCTTGAGTGTCTATGTGGAGGGATAAGGGTGTGTAGTTGGTGCAAAGCAGGGAGACAGTGTAAGTGAGGAGCTGACACCCTGTCTTGGGCCCGGCCCTTCTCCCGGTCAAGGTGTTGGCTGGAAGTGTCAAATAACAAAGAGGTCAGGTGAACACCTGGCCCTGGGAAGAGACAAAGGAAAGCAGCGGAGGGGCTAGAGAGTAGGTTTTTGTGTCTGAAGCTGGCTGGAGTCAGTTCACAGAGAGGAAGCTTCCCCCGAGAGTCCTGACTGGCTTCATAGGGAGCAGTTCCAGACCATCACCCCGGGCACTCCATGACATCCAGGAAACTTAGACGGCATTTTTCCACTCCAAGCATCTGACGAAGTGGGCTGTAGCCCACAAAAGCTTTTGCCCAAACAAATGTGTTCGTCTCTAAGGTGCCACAGGGATTCCTCCTTGTTGCCCGACTGCCTCAGGCAGGGATGCAGCTAAAAGCAGAATGGGGACCTGGGTTTCCCTGCGCCCTGCGTGACTCACCCGCTCGCCAGTCCCCTTTGCGGGGGGAGGAGGGGAGGATTTACTCCTGCTAATGAAAGTTAATGGGATCCCGCAGCCCAGGCCCACAGCAGCACTTTGTAAATGATTAACGGGACAGGCCCCAGCCTGAGATCTCACTAGTGGCGGCTGGCCCCGTCCTCACCCACACACCGGCTGTGCCGCGCTGTGGAGGTCAGGAGGGCTGGGCAGGATTTGTCCCTCAGGCTACGTCTGTGCGGGGAACCAGGGGTGATACCCCGCCCCCCGGACTCCCTTTCACCGGCCTGGAGCCTGGGTTGGGGACACAGAGACAGGGCCGAGCTGTGCCAAGGACAAACTGACCTGCAGCCATGTGTTTGTGTGCGTCTGTGTGCGCGATTGTTGGTCTGCGTGTCCATGTAAGTGTATCTGTGTGAGTGTGTCCATCTATGTGTGGGACTGTCTCCGTGGGAATGTCTGTCTCTCTGTGGAGGGGTCCATCTGTGTGTGTCTGTGAGTGTGTGTCTGTGTTTGTGTTTGTGTGTGTGTTTGTGTGTCCCTGTGAGTGAGATTCTGTGCGTTCATGTCCGTGTGAATATGTCTGTGTTAGTGTGTGTTTGTCTGTGTTTGTGTTTGTGTGTGTGTACCTGTGCATGAGATTCTGTGGTGCATGTCTGTGTGAATATGTTTGTGTGTCTCTGTATCTGTGTGTGTCAGAGTGTGTGTGAGTGTCAGTGTGTGTATGTGTGTCTCTGTGTGTGAGATTGTGTGTGTGTCCCCGGGTGAGTGTCTGAAATGTGCTGAAATGTTCTCGTTCAGGTCTGAAGAAGCCAAGTGAGTCCAGAAGGCCGAGGTGCGGGGCTGGGGTTTCGCAGGGGAAGGCTGAGGAGATCTGATGAGATTGGACATTGTGGCAGGATGCAGGGGAACATCGGCCAGATTGAGGGGGGCAAATCCCTCCTCTTAGGACAGAGCCCTGGGACCCTGAACTCTCCTACAGGATGGGGATATCTCAGGCTTTAAACTCATCCCAAAACATCACCCCCGCCCTTCCTCCGCTGCCTGCTTTTCTCTCTCAGAGCCAGAAGGGGCCTTGCCGACCGCGCCTGCCTTGAACCCATCTGTCCGGGAGGAAAATCCTCCAGAGCTGACTAATGTGTAAGGGACAGAGTTTGAAGAGCAGAGTTGAGAGTTAGGCCCCTAAGTTAGCTGCCCTGATTCTAAACTTTTTAAAAGGTTGATTGGACTCATCGCCCCGTAAAACTCAAATTAGAGGGTGTCAGGGAATCCACCCTGCAGCTCACTCACCAGGGTGGACGTGACAAAAACCTTCACCAGCGAGGAAAAAAGCCTCCGGCCCCAGCCTGCCTGGAGGATACGCCACCGACTGCCAGGCACGGGAGAGGATTTATACTGGATCCTTGCAGCAGCTCCCTGGAGGTCACACAGTCCACTGGGAGCTAATGTTTGAACGTGGGCTAATCAGGCAAATTAGCCACAAGTGGTAGCAAGAGCCCCGTGACTTCGGTGGATTGTATCCATTATCCCACAGGAGAACATGAGACAATGAGGATGACGAGGAGTCTGGCGGCACCTTGGACACTAACACTTTTAACAACTTCCAATCTCTTAGTCTTTCCAGTGCCACCAGACTCCTCGTTGGTCTTGTGGATACGGAGTCACATGGCTCCCCCCGATAGAAAATCAGAACGGCCACACAGTGTCAGACCAGTTCCAAGGAGCCCAGTATCCTGACTTGTGCCAGTGGCCAGGGCCCAGGTACTTCACAGGGAATGAACAGAACAGGGCAGTTAGCCATTGAGCCATCTCCTGTCGTCCACTCCCAGCTTGAGGCAAGCAGGGGCTAGGGACACTCAGAGCATGGCTTTGAATCCCTGCCCATCCTGGCTAATAGCTATTGATGGACCTAGCCTCCATGAAGGGGTCTAGTGCTCTTTTTAACTCTAAGGTTTGGCCTTCACAACATCCCCCAGCAAGGAGTTCCACAGGTTGTACCCCGGGGGCGGGTGTGGGGAGTTTCTCTGGCCACTCTAGTCCCAGCTCCCTGTCAGCTGTGGGATGAATTTTTCCATGGAGTTCAGCCGCGGTGGAAGACTCCGCCCACAGCCTGGCACAGGGTCCCCATGGCATCATCATCCTGCGCCTGGGAGAGGTGGAGTCATGGCTCTGCCCATGGGTAGGGGTCTGTGGTCTGAAGCCCCTATTGATGGCCTGGAATTTGGCTGCCTCCATCCTCCCTGACGCTGCTTCACCCGGGTAGGACTTTAGCACCTCAGGGCTTCCTGAAAACCTCAGGGGCCAGGTCTGGTCCCTCTGTGATGTCAGGGCTGGATGTTTATGCCCCTCTGTGATGTCATAGCCGGTCTAATGATGTTTCTGCCTGGTCTCTCGGTGATGTCACAGGTGAATATTCCACGGGGACTGTCCGGGTGGCCTCCCCACTCTGAACTTTAGGGTACAGCTGTGGGGACCCGCATGAAAAGACCCTCTGAGCCTATTTTACCAGCTTAGATTAAAACTTCCCCAAGACACAAGTTTCTCCTGCATCTTTAAAAGGACGTGGCCACCATCAAGTGTTACCCTGAGAACTAGAGGCAGGACCACTTGAAGCCCCCTCCCTTTCCAAAAATCCCCCCACACGCCTATACCTCCCCCCTGGGATAGGCTTGAGAAAAAACCCTCAGCAATCCTGCTAAGTGAGCCAGATCCGAAAGTCCAGATCTACACAATGGAAAACAAAGCAGTCAAATTCTTGAAAGGAAGATTTTAATGAAAGGAAAAGGAGAGAAACCAATTTTTTATAGGAATCAGTAGAAAAAGCACTTCACAAGCACAAAAAGAATCAAGGAAAACCCCACACCACATAGGAATTCCTCCCGCTGCTGTGTTTCAAGGTTACGGAGAAAACACAGGGATATCTCCCAAAAACCCGAGACATTAAGAAGTGAAAAATAAATATATATATACAGCCTTGCCTGGCTAGTTTACTTGCTGTTGCTCTTTAGAAAGGTTATAGATAGATGGAGAGAAAAAACTGTCTGATTCTGTCTGATTCTCCTGAAAGCCCACAGGCAGACAAAACACTTTCCCTCCCCTCAGGTTTGAAATCATCTTCAGTTCTCTTTGTTTCTTTTGGTCAGGTGCCAACCAGGTTTCTTTTAGCTTCTTAACCCCTTCCAGGTAAGCAGGAATTCTTGGCTCCTTTATGCTTATGAGAGGGACATAATTAGCTTTCTTCCCTCCTTGCATTAGTGATGATGTGTGTAGAAAAAGCAACAACCTCGTGATAATTTATGGGAGCAACAACTGAACTCGGAGCACTCGATAAAGAGAATGAGCAGCACCGGGTATGTTAAGGAAGCATAAAAGCTCCATCCCTGGCCCCCAGCAATGACGAGTTGCAACTGAGACCTGTTTCTGTAAAATGGGCACAGGCATTATTCACAGACTGGACATGCTGTACATTTGTTATTCAGAACTAGCCGATTGTTTCATTCCTCTCATGTAAAGTATGAAAGGGAACAAATCAAATGATAAATTCATAGAATAGAACAGTGACAATGAAATGAAAAAAAAAATCTAGTCAACCTGAAAAGTATTGACCTTAGTTAAACCCAAAATGTTGCCATGAAATTAAACAAGACAATCAAAATGATGCATTTTGACACGTTTACAGTGGAAATGTCTTCAAAACATTTTGTGTTTCCTTCTCCCCATTTACGTTTTGTATCCAGGTCACACACCCCAAAGCGCCAGGCACAGCTCTGGACAACACAGTCCCTGCCTCAAAAGACAGACTGACTTTGATTTACTTTAACATCTGAGGCTGTAATTTAAAGACATAAGAGGAGAGAACAGAATCTTTTGCCAGCAACAGCAGTTTCTCCTCTCTTGGTGTCCACACCTCCAGATCAGCTGCTAGAAGATGGCCTCATCCTCCCTGATTAAACTAACCTCCGTTCTCTCTAGAACGATACTTGCCTGACTATTTATACCTGCTTCTGGAAATTTCCACTGCATGCATCTGACGAAGTGGGTATTCACCCATGAAAGCTTATGCTGTAATACATCTGCTATTCCATAAAGTGCCTCAGGACGCTTAGTCACTTTTGCCTCTACACAGTTTGAATTGTTCTCGTATTTCATCACTGGAGAGGTTTGAATGTCCTTTGAAAAGATAGGACCTTCAGCCAACAAGCCATTCAAAACTCCTCCAACAAAACCACATCCAAGCCAGCTCCCCCTTCAGATTCAGCCTCTGGAGAATATTCGGGAGATCCCCTTGCGAATCTCCTTCGTCTTCACGCTGTAAACGATGGGGTTTAATGCAGGGGGGACAAAGAGGTAGGCGTAGGACATCAGAATATGCACCAGACGAGGGGCACTTGTCCCGAACCTGTGCAGAATAGAGACAGCAACGATTGGGACGTAAAAGAGTAAGACGGCACAGAGGTGGGAGACGCACGTGTTCAGGGCCGTTAGGCGCCGTTCAGGGGACACAATATTAAAAACAGTCCCTAAAATCTGAACATACGAGAGGATGATGAAAGCCGAATCTAAGCCGTAAGTGACAAGGATGGCGAACAATCCATAGATGTTATTGACAGTTGTGTCCGCACACGCCAGCCTCATCATGTCCGGATGCAGGCAGTAGGCGTGGGAGAGGGCATTGCCTTTGCAGATTGGCAGCCGTTTAATGAGGAAGGGGAAAGGGAAGAGCATGCCGGTACTTCTAATCACAATGGCCATCCCGATTCTCCCGATCCTGGGGGTGGTCATGACGGCGGCATAGCGCAGCGGGTCACAGATGGCGACAAAGCGATCGAACGACATGGCCAGTAAAATCCCTGACTCCATGAAGGAGAAGGAGTGAATGAAAAACATCTGGGCCAGGCAGGCGTTGAAGGCGACGTCTGGGACATCGAAGCAGAAGAGTCCGAGCACGGTGGGCAGGGTTGACAGAGACATACCGAGGTCGTTGAGCGCCAGCATGCAAAGGAACAAATACATGGGCTGACGGAGACGCTGGTCTTTCCAGATAACGCTGAGAACAGTGCAATTCCCTAGCAGGGAGGTGACGTAGAAGACACAGAAAGGGATGGAGATCCAGTGATTAGCAGCTTCCAGGCCCGGGAACCTGGTCAGCTGGAACGTGGCGGGCTGGACGCTGGTGCTGTTGAAATCCGTCATGATGATCAGTCGCTTTCCGGGTCAGCTCCCGTCCTCTGTGTAAATACAAAAGGAACCTGAGAGTTACCCTGAGGCCGGGTGACAGGAAGGGACCTGCTGATCAGCATCGACCTGCAGAATCCCAATGTACAAGCCTGGGGCCCCTCTCCCCAGTGAAATCAGCGAGGAGTTCTTCTGAATTGACCCTGAAGAACCAGGCTCCAAGAATTCATTTCCAGCCCTTGATCCTTTAAAGGGAACTAAGAGGTTCTGCTCCCACCAGCTCCACTGTCCACGGTTCAAGAACGTTCTTCAGGAAGGAGGTTGATCAATTGGTCCCACCGCTAGTCACAGGAGGAGTAGAACTCAGGGTGCACGTTGTTAACAGCAAGAAAAATTAACCCTTGCAATGACTTACCAAGGGAAGCTGTGAATTCCCCATCCCTGTGTGACGGAGTGGGAATCGTGTGTGGGTGCCTCAGTTTCCCCAATGCATTTTTTGAGTGTCTATGTGGAGGGATAAGGGTGTGTAGTTGGTGCAAAGCAGAGAGACAGTGTAAGTAAGGAGCCGACGCCCTGTTAAGAGGCAAAGGAAGGGAACGGTGAGGAGATCTGATGAGATTGGACATTGCGGCAGGACTCAGGGGAACATTGGCCAGAGGCAGGGGGGCAAATCCCTCCTCTTAGGACAGAGCCCTGGGACCCTGAACTCTCCTGCAGGGCGGGGATATCTCAGGCTTTAAACTCATCCCAAAACATCCCCCCCCACCCTTCCCCGGCTGCCTGCTTTTCTCTCTCAGAACCAGGAGGGGCCTTGCCGACCGCGCCTGGCTTTGAACCCATCTGTCCGGGAGGAAAATCCTCCAGAGCCGACTAAGGAGTAAGGGGCAGAGTTTGAAGAGCAGAGTTGAGAGTTAGGCCCCTAAGTTAGATGCCCTGATTCTAAACTTTTTTAAAGCTTTATTGGACTCATATCGCCCCGTAAAACTCAAATTAGAGGGTGTCAGGGAATCCACCCTGCAGCTCACTCACCAGTGTGGATGTGACAAAAACCTTCACCATCGAGGAAAAAAGCCTCCGGCCCCAGCCTGCCTGGAGGATACGCCACCGACTGCCAGGCACGGGAGAGGATTTATACTGGATCCTTGCAGCAGCTCCCTGGAGGTCACACAGTCCACTGGGAGCTAATGTTTGAACCTGGGCTAATCAGACAAAGAAGCCACATGTGGTAATGAGAGCCCTGTGACTTTGGCATCTCATATCCATTATCCCACAGGAGAACATCAGAAAATAAGTAGGAGAAGTAGTCCGACGGCACCTTGAAGACAAACTGTTTTAACAGCTTCCAATCTTTTAGTCTTTCCAGTGCCACCGGACTCCTTGTTGGTTTTGTGGATACAGAGTCACACGGCTCCCCCTCGATAGCAAATCAGAACGGCCACACAGTGTCAGACCAGTTCCATCTTCCCAGTCTCTTGACTTGTGCCAGTGGCCAGGGCCCAGGTACTTCACAGGAAATGAACAGAACAGGGCAGTTAGCCATTGATCCATCTCCCGTTTTCCACTCCGGGTTTCAGGCAAGCAGGGGCTAGGGACACTCAGAGCATGGCTTTGCATCCCTGCCCATCCTGTATAATAGCCATTGATGGACCTAGCCTCCATGAAGGGATCTGCTGCTTTTTTGAACTGTTAGTTTTGTCCTTCACAACATCCCCCGGCAAGGAGTTCCACAGGTTGTACATTGTGTGAAGTACTTCCTTAGGCTTTTTTTAAACCTGCTACTATTCATTTGATTGCGTGACCTTCATCTGTGTGTTATGAGAAGAAGTAAATAACACTTCCATATGTACTTTCTCCATACCCGACATGATTTTATAGACCTCTCTTTTCTCCCGCCCTTACTTGTCTCTTTTTCAGGCTGAAAAGTCCCAGTCTTTTTAGATTCTCCTCATACGGAAGCTGCTCCATATCCCTAATCATTTTTGTTTCCCTTCTCTGTATCTTTTCCAATACTAATATATCTTTTTTAGGTGTGGTGACCAGAAGAGCACGCGGTGTTACTGTGCCATGGTTTATGTAGTGGCAAGGTGATATTTTCTGTTTGATTATTTAGGTTCTCGATATTCTGTTCACTTTTTTGGCTGTTGCTGCACACTGAGTGGATGTTATCAGAGCACTATCCACTATGACGCCAAGATCTCTTTCTGGAGCGGTAACAGATAATTTAAACCCCATCGTTATATATGAATAGTTAAAGTTATGTTCTCGGATGTGCATTACTTTGCATTTATCAACACTGAATTTCATCTGCCATTGTGTTGCCCAGTCACCCAGTTCTGACAGATCCCTTTGTAGCTCTTCGCAGTCAGTTTTGGACTTAACTATCTGGAGCAATTTTGTATCATCTGCAAACTTTGCCATATCACTGTTTTCCCCTCCCCCCCCATCACTTATGAATCTGTTAAACAATTGTGGTCCGCTGGGGACCCCACTATTGACCTCTCTCCCTTCCGAAAATTGACCATTTTTTCCAACCTTTTGTTTTCTCTTTAACTCATCTGTGAGAGGATCTTCCTTCTTGGAGCTTGCTCCTTGGCCCGTGACAGCTCCGTTTGCGTGAGAGCCGTTGATGAGGGACAGTAAGCGGCCCGGGCCGCTGCTTGCTCTCCTCAAAAAATGAGGCAGGAGCCCAAGGGTGCCAACAGCAGTGTCCTTTATTTTCCCTTCTGTGTAAACCCACCACCTATTTACAATACTTTATACCAGTCTCCTGGCTTGGCGGCCTTGGGGGAACAGTTAGCTCTACCAGCTAGCTTGGAACAGCCTCCCTCTACTGCTCTGTTCCCTGTCTCTTCCCCACTTGACTTCCTTCCTGCCAGGGTTTTATCCCCCTGGCCTGGGAGGCTGCCAGGCGGTTCTGATAAGCCCCACTCACTCTGGGGCCACACCCTGCCAGTCAATTACCGCCCCTCGCTAGGGGAGCTGCTAGCAGAGGCTTTTCTAGCTGAGGTAAGAGGGAGCAGGGGCTGGCTCAGCAGTTTCTGGCCAGCATCCTGGTACACGCCTCCCCCCTTAAGCCCAGCACCACCGGGCTTCCTTGGGCCCTTCCCCCCTCCCCTTTGGTCGCCCTCCTGAGAGAGGGTTTTCGGATGGCAACCCCCCGCTTTTCACTGCGGCGGGTCCCGCCAACCCTCTCCTACAAAAGGAGCACTGCTCGGGGAGTGGTGGGCCCCCTAACGCTGCCTCAGCCCGCAGGTCATCGCACCAGTCACAGGGGGGCAAGGCCCCCGCCTCCTCTTGCGTTACGGCTGGGGCCTCAGAGATTGTCCTCCCCTCAAACCTGCTTACTGGTGCCCACGTTCC
The DNA here is from genome assembly GCA_032164245.1 of Sternotherus odoratus. Classification (NCBI taxonomy): domain Eukaryota; kingdom Metazoa; phylum Chordata; order Testudines; family Kinosternidae; genus Sternotherus; species Sternotherus odoratus. The sequence goes on from JAVMKO010000001.1 coordinate 300,898,407, forward strand.
CCCTACCTTCCCAAGGGGGCCTGGGGCTCCTCGTACCTTAGGCCAGGGGTCGGCCTCCACCCCACTTCCCGGCGGGTTCCCCTGTGCCTCAGTTTCCCTCACTTGTCTCTATGGGCCTGGGGCTTCCCGTCCCTCCGACCGAGGGTCGGCCTCCAGCAGCACCTCTGGTTTCTCTGGGGGTTGGATCCCAGGTAGGCCTCCAGCCCCCATCTCTGGTCCGGGAGGGCTCAGGTTAACCAGCTTCCTTCAGCTCCACCCACTCTGGGCTTTTCCGCCTAGGAGGTTTTTTTGCTCTGCTTGGGACTAGGCCCACCCCTCTGCCTGGGGGACCCCACCCTGCGGGCTTCCACCCCCCATCTCGGGGCACCCCAGGGCCTCGGGTCTTCTACTGGGCCCCAGTCCCTACCTACCAGTACCAGGCATGGTAACCTCTCAGGCACCCCCACCCGCTTCCAACGGTAGCGGACGTTTATTTCCAGGGGTACCTGGGCCACAGGACAGGATTTCTCGTCCCCATGGATACACCCTAGGGCCATCCTAGCTCCCCCAATCAGCTATTGGGGTCGGACTGAGGCCCTCTGCACTAACGTGCAGCTGGAGGCCGTATCTAAGACCCCCCTGTGGGAATTTCTCCCCACCTTCACGGGCAGGGTGGGTCCCCCTTTCTCAGTTTCTGCCCCCACAGCTCGGTCCACCTGCACAAGTCTGCCCACCCACACTCCATGGCTGGGCAGTCACGTTTCACGTGCCCCGTTTTTCCACACTGCCAGCACGTGAGTCGGGCGGCCCTCTTGGGTGTTCCCCGGGGCTCCCCCTTCTTCTCCTTCCCTCTGAGTGGGAAAGAGTCCATCGGCCGACGTCCCAGGTCACGGTCCTTCTGTGTCTTCCCCCGGGGCCCCTCGGCCTCTATATACTCCTCCGTGACCCGGACGGCCTCCTCCACTGTCTCAGGCTGGTGCCTCCGCACCCAGGTGCGCACGGTCTCAGGGAGGCTTTGGAGAAATTGCTCCAAAATCAAGGAGTCCATTATCTCCTCCCCCGTCCGGACCTCCGGCCTCAGCCAACGCGTAGCCCAGTCCCGCAACCGCTGAGTAAACACCCTGGGTCGCACCGCTGGCGTCCAGCAGGCCGCCGGGAACTTCTGGCGGTATCTCTCCGCTGACAAGCCAACCCGGTCCAAGATGGCAGCCCTCACGGCCTCGTAGCTCTGGGCTTGCTCTGCCCCCAACGCCGTATAAGCAGCTTGAGCTTTGCCCACCAGATACAGGGCAAGCCGGAGGGCCCAGGTGGTCCTGTCCCATCCTATAGCTGTGGCTACCCGCTCAAAAGTTCCAAGGAAGGTGTCTGGGTCATCCGCCGGGCTCATCTTACAGAGTCCCCAGCCCGGTGGCCGGATGCCCTCCCCTGCCCCTGGACTCACCAGCCGCTGCAGGAGCTTCCCCTGGGTGCTGGTCTGCTCCTGGATGAAGTCCTGCAGGGTTTTTTGTTGTTCCGCCTGCCAGGTTAAGAAGGCCTGTCTCTTGGCCTGCTGGGTCTGCTGCATGGCCTGCAGAGCCTGCTGGGTCTGCTTCTGTTGCTCCACCAGCCATTGTAGGGTCCCCTCCATCTCCGGGCCACCAACCAACTTCGCTGGATTCAGGTCCCGGACAAGCCCCCACGTGTAAGGAGGCCGCTGCTCGCTCTCTTCAAAACATGAGGCAGGAGCCCTCGGGTGCCAACAGCAGTGTCCTTTATTTTCCCTTCTGTGCAAACCCACCACCTATTTACAATACTATATATCAGTCTCCTGGCTTGGCGGCCTTGGGGGAACACCTAGCTCTACCAGCTAGCTAGGAACAGCCTCCCTCCACTGCTCTGTTCCCTGTCTCTTCCCCACTTGACTTCCTTCCTGCCAGGGTTTTATCCCCTTGGCCTGGGAGGCTGCCAGGCGGTTCTGATAAGCCCCACTCACTCTGGGGCCACACCCTGCCAGTCAATTACCGCCCCTCGCTAGGGGAGCTGCTAGCAGAGGCTTTTCTAGCTGAGGTAAGAGGGAGCAGGGGCTGGCTCAGCAGTTTCTGGCCTGCACCCTGGTACAGGGACCTTGTCCAAGGCTTCCTGAAAGTCCATGTCCATTATATCCCCTGGATCACTCTTGTCCACGTGTGTGTTGATGCCCTCAAATAATTCTAATAGATTGGTGAGGCGTGATTTCCCTTTACAAAAGGCGCATTGACCCTTCACCAGCCAATCATATTCATCTATGTGTCTGAGAATTCCATTCTTTACTATGGTTTCAACCCATTTGCCTAGTACTGAAGTTAGTCGTAGCGGCCTGTAATTGCCAGGATCACTTCTGGAACCTTTTTTTTTAGAAAAAATGGCATCGCATTAGCTATCTTTCAGGTATTGGGTACAGAAGCTGATTTAAATGAGAGGTGACAGACCACAATTATCCCATGCGACCTATGACCCTAGATTTACTCTCTAGAGAGACACAGTTACCCTGGCTCATGGCTGGTACCCACACGGCCTGTTGGATAGTCAGTGAGCCCACATGGTGTTCTGGAGACAAGGCAGATGTGGATGGACACAACGCCATGTGGACCACAGGTCACAGAGTGGGGAGTACATGTCTGGCTCTCTGGCTGGAAGGAAGCCATGAATAGGAACAGCCCGCCCGTGCCACAAACACACACAAGTGACCCAGGGCAGGTGTAACCTGGAGTGCCCAGTGGATGTGCGGCAGGAGGAATCGGAGCGGCACCCATTGGGCATTGTAGACAAGTGTGTGTGAGCGGCCTAGTGGAGTGCCTGGATCCGGGGCACTCCGGGATGGGGGTGGCCCTGCTAGAGCCCTATCCAAAGCCAGCCTTTGAGAATGGGGGAGAGAATGGGGCTGTCTGGATGCACTGCATACGAGAATGGGTCCCTCGCCCCCAAACCCCGCTGACTGGAACATGGGACTACAAACAGCCCAGCTCTGCTGCCCTTTGTGTATCGAGCTCCCAAACGCCATTGTAAGATGAGGGTTTAATGTGGCAGGTCTCTCCCCAGCTCCCAGGTCCTGGGCAGTGAGAGAGACAAACACACAGACCTGGGCCCAACACACACAAATGGGGGGGGAGGTGAAAGCGAGACAGAGACGGGAAGGGACATACCCAAGGTCACAAAGCCAGTCTGTGGCAGAGCTGAGATTTAGAGCCCAGATCTCCAGGCTGCCGGCCCAGTGCCCCGTGTCTGCTGCAAACCAACCTCCCGAAGCCGTCACTTTCCCCAGCTCTCCACAGGCACCACTAGCTCATTGGTTAAACCTTTCTATCGCCATCCAATGACAGGGGAGCACTGTCCATTCAACCCCACGCAGGACTGAGGCGGTCACCATCACTGACGCAGCCTGACCCAGTGCAGGGATACTGGTTCTGGAGGGACCCCACTGAGAGTGCCAGCTCAGGACCAGTTGCTTAGAGCAGGGCAGTGACAGCCCAAGCCTGGGGTTCCTTTGCACACCAAGACAAACCAAACCAGCCAGAGAGGTTTTACCCCACTGGCTAACCACAAGTGACACAAGCAATTCCCTTAGACACTCCAGAGTCTCAGGATCACCAGCAGTGCCACTCGTTATGGGAATGAAAACCAATACCCAGGTAAAAGCAAAAAAGGTTCTCCCGATCCCAAAGGACCAAGCCCCAGACCCAGGTCAATAGACAAGTCAAATCTTACCCACAAATCACACTGTTGCCAATCCTTTAGAGTCTAAAACCTCAAGGTTTATTCATAATAGGAAAAATATCTAGGTGAGAGCAAAAGTCCCTCCCGAGGTAAGAAGCAGGATTGAAGACAAGATGGAGATGAGGCATCAGACTCTTCTAGTCTCTTGCCATGTGGTCTCTACTTTCTTTGTCCCAAAGACAAGCTGTCCATCACATGGCATGGAAAAACCTCAGAGATCTGTCCCTGGGCATGTCCTGCATGCCTTGCTAAGTCACAAGGTATATCTGTCTTGTCTCAGTGGGTCAGTTGTATAGCTGATGTTCCTTAATGTTCCATCAAACAGGCGAGGCAGAGATGACAGCAATGTGGGTCTGGTGGAATATGATGGGAAGTTCGAGGGGATGGGATCTAAGTTACTACAGAGAAGTCTTTCCTGGGTGTCTGGAAGGTGAGTCTTGCCCATATGTTCAGCTGATCACCATATTTGGGGTCGGGAAGGAATTTTCCTCCAGGAGAGATTGGCAGAGGCCCTGGAGGTTTTTCACCTTCCTCTGCAGTGTGGGCCACGAGTCATTTGCTGGAGGATTCTCTGCACCTGGAAGTCCTTAAACCATGATTTGAGGACCTCAATAGCTAAGATATAGGTGAGGTATATTGCAGGAAGGGGTGGATAAAATTCTGTGGCCTGCATTGTGCAGGTCAGACTACATGATCATAATGGTCCCTTCTGACCTTAAAGTCTATGAGTGTATGAACCTAAGAACAGCATAAGTTTGAATACAGACAGTATAGAGCTAATATCATAACTTCAACTTCAGAAACGATACACACATACCAATAGCATAATCCTAACCAGCAAACCATAACCTTGACTTTGTCACCTTGTTTGACTTCCTTTATATAAGATTTGGTGCCACTACAGGACTTTGGTGGCAACAGTGATCCATACAGTCCCAATTCATGTCAATAATATCACAACAGGTTGACTGGCGAGTTCTTCCAGCCCTTCCTCGGCTCTGCCCCAGAGCAGTGTGCGGAGTGGCTCTCAGCCCTCGGCCCTGGCTTATCAGCTCTCCAGCGTGCGATCGCTGCCTCCTGCCAGGGAGCACAAGGCTGAAAACCATCAAGCCCACCTGGCGGAGAGCCGCTGTCTGCCCCCGAACATGTTGTAATTAACACCAAGCGGGGAGGTGAGATCCACATTGACACCAAGGGGCAGCATCCTTCATATTAAATCCCTGCGGGGGCTAAAAGAGAACAGCCCGTGCCATTGGGGAGAGAGCTGCACAGTGGATGCTCATTGATTTGTGTAATACCCAGTCCTGATTTCTTAAATGTTAACAGCCCGGCCCATGTCCGATTGAAAGTCATGGAGAAGCAGCTATTCACTGACTCCAGTACTGCCAAGGGAAAGACTGTAAGAATCTGCTGCTGGAACTACTAGTGTGGTCTTGTCGAATTATTATTGTATTTGCATTGCTTTTATTTATAAGCTATTTGCAATATCCCCCAGCTCCAAATATGAATGAGTCTAGAACAGTCATAAGATGTCAAGTCAGGCTTAATACCACCTCTATTGTACAAAGACTTGTGCAGGATGAACAAATAACATAGACGACAAACAACCCCCCCGAGAGGCCAAAAATCACTCACCTAATCTCAGACATTGTGGCATCTCTTTTTTCATGGTCGGCCAACCCCCCGATACAGAAATCATGGCCTAAGGTTCCAAATGGGATGTGAGATTTTGGTGGCTTCGTTTTTGACGAGCGCAATGGTCTTCAAAGTGTTGATTTTCAGAGAACAAGTGCCTGACCCTTTTTGAAAATAAGGCCCTTTGCAATGTCTCCAGTTGGGTACCCCATAACTGAAGATCCCCAAATCACTAGCATTTCTGAAACTTTAAGGCATCCATCCATCCATCCATCCATCCATCCATCCATCCACTTACTATCCAAAATGACTTACATCAGAAACCATCTCACACCCAAGTTGGGTTAGTCACCTAGAGAACATTGTGAGGATGCTCTTACGAATCTCCTGGGTCTTTATACTGTAAATGATGGGGTTTATCGCAGGGGGCAAAAAGAGGTAAGCAGTGGACATCAAACTGTGGACCAGCGGCGGGGCGTTCTCTCCATACCTGTGTATGACAGAGACTGCGATCATTGGAAGGTAGAATATTAAGACAACGCAGACATGGGAGACGCAGGTGTTCAGGGCCTTGAGACGCCGCCCCCCGGAGGCGATCCTGAAGATGGTCATCAGAATTAGAATATAGGAGACGACAATAAGCAACAAGTCTATTCCGAAGACAAAGAAAACTGCACATAAGCCATAGATGCTATTGACGGTTGTGTCCGCACACGCCAGCCTCATCACGTCTGGGTGCAGACAGTAGGCGTGGGAGAGGGCTTCAACGCGGCAGAAAGGCAAGCGTTTAATCAGAACGGGCAATGGCAAAACCACACTGAAGCTTCTAATCACAATGGCCAGCCCGATTCTCCCGATCCTGGGGCTGGTCAAGACGGCGGCGTATCGCAGCGGGTCACAGATGGCGACTAAGCGATCGAACGACATGGCCAGTAAAACCCCTGATCCCATGTTGGAGAAGGAGTTACTGAAAAACATCTGGGCCAAGCAGGCGTCGAAGGCGATGTCTGGGACATCGAAGCAGAAGAGTCCGAGCACCGTGGGCAGGGTCGACAGAGACATACCGAGGTCATTGAGCGCCAGCATGCAAAGGAACAAATACATGGGCTGCCGGAGACGCTGGTCTTTCCAGATAACGCAGAGAACAGTGCAATTCCCTAACAGGGCGGTGACGTAGAAGACACAGAAAGGGATGGAGATCCAGTGATTAGCAGCTTCCAGGCCTGGGAACCCGGTCAGCTGAAACGTGGTGAGCTGGACTCTGGTGCTGTTGAAATCTGTCATGATGAGCAGTCGCTGTCCCGGTCACCTCCAATCCTCTGTGTAAATGCAAAAGGAACCTGAGAGTTATCCTGAGGCCAGGTGACAGGAAGGGACCTGCTGATCAGTATCGACCTGCAGAATCCCAACGTACAAGGGCGTCTCTGCCAAGCCTGAGGCCCCTCTCCCCAGTGAAATCAGCGAGGAGTTGTTCTGAATCGACCCTGAAGAGCCAGGGTCCAAGAATTCATTTCCAGCCCTCGCTCCTTTAAAGGGAAACAAGAGGTTCTGTTCCCACGAGTTCTGCCGTCCAGGGTTTAAGAACGTTCTTCAGGAAGGAGGTTGATAAATTGGTCCCACACTAGTCACAGGCAGAGTAGAACTCAGGGTGCATGTTGCTAACAGCAGGGAAAATTAACACTTGCAATGACTTACCAAGGGAAGCTGAGAATTCCCCATCCCTGTGTCACGGAGTGGGAATAGTGTGTGGGTGCCTCAGTTTCCCCAATGCCTTTCTTGAGTGTCTATGTGGAGGGGTAAGGGTGTGTAGTTGGTGCAAAGCAGAGAGACAGTGTAAGTAAGGACGTCCTGTCTTGGGCCTGGCCCTTCCCTCCCTCAAGGGGTTGGCTGGAAGTGATGAATAACAAAGAGGTCAGGACCACCTGGCCCTGGAAAGAGACAAAGGAAAGCAGGGAAGGGGCTAGAGAGTGGGTTTTTCACTCTGAAGCTGGCTGGAGTCAGTTCACAGAGAGGAAACTTCCCCCAGAGTCCTGACTGAGTTCACAGGGAGCAGTTCCAGACCATCGCCCCAGGCACTCCATGACACCCGGGCAACTGAGGCTCCATTTTCCACCCCAAGCATCTGACGAAGTGGGCTGTAGCCCACAAAAGCTTTGGCCAAACAAATATGTTCGTCTCTAAGGTGCCACAACGGTTCCTCACTGTTGTTGGGTTTTTTTTGATACTGCTCTAGTTCGAAAAGGACTAATTCAGGGCTGGTCTCCGGCCTGTGCCATGCAGTTGATCCTTGTGGTCCCTTCTGGCCTTAAGTCTATGAACCTCCACAGAATCCAAATGATGCCCAAGGCTCCTCTCCCCCGCCCGTCCCCCCATCCGTCAGAGGGAGGCTGGGATCCTACCTGCGGCTCTGACACTGGCACAGTGTAGAGTGTGGCAACCCCCGGACCCCTCATTACGTCTGAGCCCTGCCTCCCCGCGGCGCTGCGGCCGCACTGCCTCAGGCAGGGATGCAGCTAAAAGCAGAATGGGGACCTGGGTTTCCCTGCGCCCTGCGTGACCCACCCGCTCGCCAGTCCCCTTTGCGGGGGGGGGAGGATTTACTCCTGCTAATGAATGTTCATGGGATCCCGCAGCCCAGGCCCACAGCAGCACTTTGGAAATGATTAACGGGACAGGCCCCAGCCTGAGATCTCACTAGTGGCGGCTGGCCCCGTCCTCACCCACACACCGGCTGTGCCGTGCTGTGGAGGTCAGGAGGGCTGGGCAGGATTTGTCCCTCAGGCTACGTCTGCGCGGTGAGTCAGGGGGTGATACCCCGCCCCCCGGACTCCCTTTCACCGGCCTGGAGCCTGGGTTGGGGACGCAGAGACAGGGCCGAGCTGTGCCAAAAACAAACTGACCTGCAGCCATGTGTGTGTGTGCGTCTGTGTGCGCGATTGTTGGTCTGTGTGTCCATGTAAGTGTGTCTGTGTGAGTCTGTGTGTCACTCTGTGTGGTATTGTGTCCGTGGGAGTGTCTGTCGCTGTGTGTGTGTGTGTGTTGGGGGTTCCGTCTGTGTGTGTCTGTGTGTGTTGGGGTGTCCTTCTGTGTGTGGGAGTGTGTATGTGGGAGTGTGTGTCTGTGACTGACATTGTGTGTGTGTGTTTGTCCCTGTGCGTGAGATTCTGTGCATGCATGTCTGTGTGAATATGTCTGTGTGTCTGTCTCTGTGTGTGAGTGTCAGTGTGAATGTGAGTGTTTCTGTTTATCATCTGTGTTCGTGTCCGTGTGAGTGTCAGTGTGTATGTGTGTGTCTCTGTGTGTGTCAGTGTGAGTATCTATGTGTGTGTTTGTGAGTGTCTGTATGATTGTCTCTGTGTGTCATTGTGAGTATCTATGTGTGTGTGTGAGGGGGGGTGTCCCCGGGTGAGTGTCTGAAATGTGCAGAAATGTTCTCGTTCAGGTTTGAAGAAGCCAAGTGAGTCCAGAAGGCCGAGGTGCGGGGCTGGGGGTTCGCAGGGGAAGGCTGAGGAGATCTGATGAGATTGGACATTGCGGCAGGACGCAGAGGAACATCGGCCAGAGGCAGGGGGGCAAATCCCTCCTCTTAGGACAGAGCCCTGGGACCCTGAACTCTCCTGCAGGGCGGGGAGATCTCAGGCTTTAAACTCATCCCAAAACATCTCCCCCCCCCCCCCTTCCCCGGCTGCCTGCTTTTCTCTCTCAGAGCCAGGAGGGGCCTTGCCGACCGCGCCTGCCTTTGATCCCATCTGTCCGGGAGGAAAATCCTCCAGAGCCGACTAAGGAGTAAGGGGCAGAGTTTGAAGAGCAGAGTTGAGAGTTAGGCCCCTAAGTTATCTGAGCCGATTCTAAACTTTTTAAAAGCTTTATTGGACTCATATTGCCCCATAAAACTCAAATTAGAGGGTGTCAGGGAATCCACCCTGCAGTTCACTCACCAGGGTGGACGTGACAAAAACCTTCACCAGCGAGGAAAAAAGCCTCTGGTCCCAGCCTGCCTGGAGGATACGCCACCGACTGCCAGGCACGGGAGAGGATTTATACTGGATCCTTGCAGCAGCTCCCTGGAGGTCACACAGTCCACTGGGAGCTAATGTTTGAACGTGGGCTAATCATGCAAAGAAGCCACATGCGGTAACGAGAGCCCTGTGACTTCGGCGGCTTGTATCATTATCCCACAGGAGAACATCAGAAAATAAAGATGAGGAGGAGTCCGGCGGCACCTTGAAGACTAACAGTTTTAACAACTTCCAATCTCTTAATCTTTCCAGTGCCACCAGACTCCTCATTGGTCTTGTGGATACAGAGTCACACGGCTCCCCCCCAATAGAAAATCAGAACGGCCACACAGTGTCAGACCAGTTCCATCTGCCCAGTATCCTGACTTGTGCCAGTGGCCAGGGCCCAGGTACTTCACAGGGAATGAACAGAACAGGGCAGTTAGCCATTGAGCCATCTCCGGTCGTCCACTCCCAGCTTGAGGCAAGCAGGGGCTAGGGACACTCAGAGAATGGCTTTGCATCCCTGGCCATCCTGGCTAATAGCCATTGATGGACCTAGCCTCCATGAAGGGATCTAGTGCTGTTTTGAAATCTTAGATTTGTCCTTCACAACATCCCCCGGCAAGGAGTTCCACAGGTTGTACCCCGGGGGCGGGGGTGGGGAGTTTCTCTGGCCACTCTAGTCCCAGCTGCCTTTCAGATTTGGGATGAATTTTTCCATGCGGTTCAGCCGCGGTGGAAGGCTCTGCCCATAGCCTGGCACAGGGTCTCCCTGGCAACATCTCCCTGCACCTGGGAGAGGCGGAGTCATGGCTCTGCCCATGGGTAGGGGTCTGTGGTCTGCAGCCCCTATTGATGGCCTGGGATTTGGCTGCCTCCATCCTCCCTGCCTGCTTCACCCGGGAAGGTCGTTGGCACCTCAGGACTTCCTGAAAACCTCAGGGGCCAGGTCTGGTCCCTCTGTTATGTCAGGGGTGGATGTTTATGCCCCTCTGTGATGTCATAGCCAGTCTAATGATGATTCTGCCTGGTCTCTCGGTGATGTCACAGGTGAATATTCCACGGGGACTGTCCGGGTGGCCTCCCCACTCTGAACTTTAGGGTACAGCTGTGGGGATCCACATCAAAAGACCCTCTAAGCTTAGTTTAGATTAAAACTTGCCCAAGACATAACTTTCTCCTGCACCTGTAACAGTATGTAGCCACTATCAAGTGTTTCAAAGAGAACAAGGGACAGGACCACTTGAAGCCCCCTTCCTTTCCAAAAATCCCCCCACATGCCTATACCTTCCTCCCTTGGAAAGGCTTGAGAAAAAACCCCTCAGCAATCCTGGTAAGTGAGCCTGATCCAAAAGAGCGGATCTACACAATGGAAAACAAAGCAGTCAGATTCTTGAAAGAAAGATTTTAATGACAGGAAAAGGAGAGTGTAACGATGCTGTTCCTGGTGTGATCCAACTGTGAGTGTCAGATCAGGACAGATTGCTTCCAAAGGGGCAACTACAGCCCAAAGCTGGGGTTTTTCCACACTAAGGCAAACCAAACCAGCCAAACAGAAAAGACTTTGGTTTCACCCCACTGGCTAACCACAAGTCACACGAGCAATTCCCTTAGACACTCCAGGTTCCCAGTATCGCCACCAGAAGCCACCTGTCATGTGGACCGATGGTTATGAAAATCAGTACCCCAAATAAAGAAAACGGTTCTCCCCAATTCCAAAGAATCAGGCCCCAGACCCAGGTCAATATACAAATCAGATCTTCCCACAAATCACGCTGTTGCCAATCTTTTAGAATCTAAAAACGAAAGGTTTATTATACAAGGAAAAAGGTCTAAGTGAGGGTTAGGAATGGTTAAAAGAAATCAGTTGCATGCAGTGATGGCAAATCTCTTGGTTCAGGCTTGCAGCAAAGGTAGAGTAACTGCAGGTTCAAATAACAGTCACTGGAAAGCATCCCCTCCAGGGATGGGTCAGCACCTTTGTCCAGAATTCCCCTGTATAGCAAAGTTCCATCCAGGCAGGCTGAAGACTGGAGGTAGAAGACCAACATGGAGGAAGTGTCTCCCAGGTTTTATAGACTTTCCCTTCTGGGTGAATACCCCCCCCCCCCCTCCTTCTTATGCAGAGTCCAATTGCAAAATGAATGGTCATAGATTAAGATTCAGTTTCTCACCAGGCAGATCTCATTCCTGAGAAGCTTGGGTGGGGCCAGGCATCAACAAAGTTCATTGTGTAGTTGATGGTCCTCAACGGCACATCAGCCAGGCCAGCCAAGTTAACAACAGCTTGTCTGAGATCTCACCCAGAAGCCAAGCCTAAATTTGAAATACAGGCACCATATAGCCAATATCCATAACTCTAACTACAAAAAAGATACACACATACAGATAGATTAAACAAAATCACCAGACCATAATCTGGTCACAGAAGCCTATTCTTTGCATAATATTTGGTCCCCCAATGATCTATATGGTCCCAAATTATTTCAGTAACGTGACAATGAAATGAAAAAAAATCTAGTCAACCTGAAAAGTATTGACCTTAGTTAAACCCAAAATGTTGCCATGAAATGAAACAAGACAATCAAAATGATGCATTTTGACACCTCTCCAATGGAAATGTCATCAAAACGGAGACTTTCCTGTGGGCGGTTTTGGTTCTGGAAATGGCATTTTCAGACAGGAAACCGTTCCACAAGCAATGTCCCACCTGCTCTAGTGAATAGTGTGGCAGGGTGCTGGCCAGGAGTGCCTGAGCCAGCCCTGCCGGCCCTTTAAGAGGGAGAAAAGCCCTCTGCAAACTTCCCTTGCAGGAAGGCTAATCAGCCACCTGGCTTGCAGGGCAATCAACAGGGATGAGTGGCACCTGGCAGCCTCCTCAGGGGGACAAAAGGCCTGCCAGGAAGCAAGCCCAGAGTGGTGGGGATGGTATAGAGTGTGGTGTGGTTTGAGCTATTCAGAGCTGTGTGTTAAGAACTATTTAGAGTTGTAAACTGTAAGCTGGACTATATAGAGTCTGTAGAGCTGGGAGCTGTAGAGCTGTAAGTTGAAGAACTGTACAAAGCTGTATATATTGGTGGTGGGGTCCTGCACTGTTAATTAAAGAGCACTGTTTGACGCAAAGAACGGTTTCCTGCCTGTGTTCCTGAGAGGGGTGAGAAGGTGATCTGTCACACGTGGTGTCAGGAGTGGGATCGCTACACCAGCAACCCAACTGGTGGCCCAGAGATGGAGGGAACCCTGCAGTGGCTCATGGAGAAACAGAAGCAGACCCAACAGGCCATGCACACCTTGCAGCAAATCCACCAGGAGATGCATCTGGCTCAGGCAGAGCAGCAGAAGAGGCTGCAGGACTTCATCCAGGAGCAAGCAAGTACCCAGGCGAAACTCCTGCAGCTGCTGGTGAGTCCAGGGGCAGGAGAGGGCATGCGGCCGCCGGGCTGGGGACTCTGTAAGATGAGCCCGGTGGATGACCCTGATGCCTTCCTGGGCACGTTTGAGAGGGTAGCCACCACAGCCGGGTGGGAGCGGACCACCTGGGCCCTCCGGCTTGCTCCCTACCTCGCGGGCGAAGCCCAGGCGGCCTATATGGCCCTGGGGAATGCAGAGGCCCAGGACTTTGATATTGTAAGAGCGGCCATCTTGGGCCGGGTCGGCTTATCTCCGGAAAAATACCGGCAGAAGTTGCGGGCAGCCCACTGGACGCAGGCGGTGCGGCCCCAGGCGTTTGCCCAGAGGCTGAGAGACTGGGCGACACGTTGGCTGAGGCCGGAGGCCCGGTCAGGAGAGGAAATTATGGACTCCCTGATCATGGAGCAGTTTTTGCTCAGCCTCCCCGAGACTGTCCGTACCTGGGTCAGGAGGCACCAGCCGAAGGTGGTGGAGTCTGCGGTGCGCCTGACCGAGGAGTACGTGGAGGCAGAGGGACCTCGGGGAGAAGACCGACCATGACGGGTCCGGGATTTGGGGTGTCGGCCCATGGACTCCCCCCCAGCAAAAGGAAAAGGGACTGATGGGGAACCCATAGGGGCACCAGAGAGAACTGCCCGGCTTACCTGCTGGCAGTGTGTGATGCCAGGGCACATTAAGAGGGACTGCCCAGTCATGGAGTGTGGCTACACCAATTGGTGTGGGTGGACCGAGGTTTGGGGGCGGAAGCCGCGGAAGGGGGCGCCCACCCTGCAGGTACAGATGGGGAGGAAGTCCCAACCGGGGGTAGTGGACTCAGCCTCCCCCTGTACACTCATCCGTAGAGCATTGGTACGCCCTGAGTGGCTAATTCCGGGGGGCTACCATGGACCTACGGTGTGTCCATGGGGACAGGAGGACCTGTCAGGTGGCCCAGGTCCCCCTAGAGATTGGCGGTCGATTCCGCTGGAAGCGGGTCGGGGTGCCAGAGGGGTTACCTTGCCCCGTAATTATTGGGCAGGACTGGGGCCTAGTGGGAGGTACGAGGCCCCGAGCGGCCCCAAGGCCGGGTGTGAGAACCCGTAAGGGGGGCTCAGCCGAGCGAGGGAGCGGGTCTTATCCCAAAAACCCAGTGAAGGACCTAGACAGCCAGGAATGTCTGAGGCCAGAGCAAGTGGTGAGCTCCACAGAGGAGGCCTTGAGCTCCTGTGAGAGCCTAGGGGAAATTGAGGCCGGGGAAGTTGCCCTGTGCGGTGAGACGCCATGTGAGTGGTGTGAGCGCCGAAGGGCACAGGGACGGCCGATACCCTGCCTTTCATGCGCGAGGCTGGAAGTAGGGCTCTCTGCTGCAGCCGAACGGGAAGCCAAGACAGAGGAGGCTGGCCCTAGCAACAAAAAGGCAGTGGGACTCTCCGCCACAGCCAGGCATGACACCCCAAAGCCTAGGGATCATGCTGCCATGGTGAAGGAAATGAGGAATAGAGGTTCAAGGGCCCTATTGGATTTAATTGGCAAATATTGAAGGGTCTGAGCCAGCCCGATGGGGCTAGGCTAAGGGGGGAGGTGTGTGGCAGGGTGCTGGCCAGGAGTGCCTGAGCCAGCCCTGCCGGCCCTTTAAGAGGGAGAAAAGCCCTCTGCAAACCTCCCTTGCAGGAAGGCTAATCAGCCACCTGGCTTGCAGGGCAATTAACAGGGATGAGTGGCACCTGGCAGCCTCCTCAGGGGGACAAAAGGCCTGCCAGGAAGCAAGCCCAGAGTGGTGGGGATGGTATAGAGTGTGGTGTGGTTTGAGCTATTCAGAGCTGTGTGTTAAGAACTATTTAGAGTTGTAAACTGTAAGCTGGACTATATAGTCTGTAGAGTTGGGAGCTGTAAGTTGAAGAACTGTACAAAGCTGTATATATTGGTGGTGGGGTCCTGCACTGTTAATTAAAGAGCACTGTTTGACGCAAAGAAGGGTTTCCTGCCTGTGTTCCTGAGAGGGGTGAGAAGGCGGTCTATCACAATAGCCTTTCCAATGCAAACTGCAAAACCGATGCAAAACGTGGCTCGATTTACAGCAGTAAATTGCATATTTCCGAAGGGTGTTTCCTTCTCCCCATTTACATTTTGTATTCAGGTCACACCCCAGAAGCACCAGACACAGCTCATACTACTGGACACCACAGTCCCTGCCTCAAAAGACAGACTGACTTTGATTTCCTTTAAGATCTGAGGCTGTAATTTAAAGACGTAAGAGGAGAGAAGAGAATCTGTTGCCGGCAACAGCAGTTTCTCCTCTCTTGGTGTCCACACCTCCAGATCAGCTGCTAGAAGATGGCCTCATCCTCCCTGATTAAACTAACCTCGTTCTCTCTAGACCGACTCTTGCCTGCCTATTTATTCCTGCCTTTGGAAATTTCCACTGCATGCATCTGACGAAGTGGGTATTCACCCATGGAAGCTTATGCTCTAATACATCTGTTAGTCTATAAAGTGCCTCAGGACGCTTAGTCGCTTTTGCCTCTACACAGTTTGAATTGTTCTCGTATTTCATCACTGGAGAGGTTTGAATGTCCTTTGAAAAGATATGACCTTCAGCCAACAAGCCATTCAAAACTCCTCCAACAAAACCACATCCAAGCCAGCTCCCCCATCAGATTCAGCCTCTGGAGAATATTCGGGAGATCCCCTTGCGAATCTCCTTCGTCTTCACGCTGTAAACGATGGGGTTTAACGCAGGCGGGACAAAGAGGTAGGCGTAGGACATCAGAATATGCACCAGACGAGGGACACTTGTCCCGAACCTGAGCAGAACAGAGATAGCAATTGTTGGGACGTAAAAGAGTAAGACGGCGCAGAAGTGGGAGACGCACGTGTTCAGGGCCATCAGGCGCTTTTCAGGGGACACAATATTAAAAACAGTCCCTAAAATCCGAACATACGAGAGGATGATGAACACCGAGTCTATCCCGTAAGTTACCAGGAGGACAAACAACCCGTAGACGTTATTGACGGTTGTGTCCGCACACGCCAGCCTCATCATGTCCGGGTGCAGGCAGTAGGCGTGGGAGAGGACATTGCCTTTGCAGATTGGCAGCCGTTTAATCAGGAAGGGGAAAGGGAAGAGCATGCCGGTACTTCTAATCACAATGGCCAGCCCGATTCTCCCGATCCTGGGGGTGGTCATGACGGCGGCATAGCGCAGCGGGTCACAGATGGCGACTAAGCGATCGAACGACATGGCCAGTAAAACCCCCGACTCCATGCTGGAAAAGGCGTAAATGAAAAACATCTGGGCCAGGCAGGCATCGAAGGCGATGTCTGGGACATCGAAGCAGAAGAGTCCGAGCACGGTGGGCAGGGTCGACAGAGACATACCGAGGTCGTTGAGCGCCAGCATGCAAAGGAACAAATACATGGGCTGACGGAGACGCTGGTCTTTCCAGATAACGCTGAGAACAGTGCAATTCCCTGCCAGGGCGGTGACGTAGAAGACACAGAAAGGGATGGAGATCCAGTGATTAGCAGCTTCCAGGCCTGGGAACCCGGTCAGTTGAAACGTGGCGGGCTGGACTCTGGTGCTGTTGAAATCTGTCATGATGAGCAGTCGCTGTCCCGGTCACCTCCAATCCTCTGTGTAAATGCAAAAGGAACCTGAGAGTTACTCTGAGGCCGGGTGACAGGAAGGGACGTGCTGATCAGCATCGACCTGCAGAATCCCAATGTACAAGGGCTTCTCTGCCAAGCCTGGGGCCCCTCTCCCCAGTGAAATCAGCGAGGAGTTGTTCTGAATTGACCCTGAAGAGCCAGGCTCCAAGAATTCATTTCCAGCCCTCGCTCCTTTAAAGGGAACCAAGAGGTTCTGCTCCCACCAGTTCCACCTTCCATGGTTTAAGAAGGTTCTTCAGGACCGAGGCTGATCAATTGGCCCCACTGGTAGTCATATGCAGAGTAGAAGTCAGGGTGCACATTGCTACCAGCAAGGAAAATTAACTCTTGCAATAACTTACCATGGGAAGCTGCAAATTCCCCATCCCGAGCAACTGAGGCTGCATTTTCCATTCCAAGCATCTGATAAAGTGGTCTGTAGCCCAAGAAAGCTTATGCCCAAACAAATGTGTTTGTCTCTAAGGTACCACAGGGACTCCTCACTGTTGTTGTTGGGGTTACTCTATGGCTAGTAATTCCATGCTCTAAGAATAAAACAATAGGAATCTATTATCGACCACCGGATCAGGACAGTGATAGTGATGATGAAATGCTAAGGGAAAGTGGACAGGCTGTCAAAATAAAGAACTCAATAATAGTGAGGGATTTCAATTATCCCCATATTGACTGAGTACAGGTCACCTCAGGATGAATTACAGAGACAAAATTTCTTGATCCTTTAAATGACTGCTTCTTAGAGCAGCTGGTACAGGAACCCACAAGGAGAGAGGCAACTCTTGATTTAGTCCTGAGTGGAGCGCAGGAGCTGGTCAAAGAGGTAACTATAACAGGACCGCTTGGAAATAGTGATCATAATATAATAACATTTAACATTCCTGTGGTGGGAACAGCACCTCAGCAGCCCAACACTGTGGCATTTAATTACAGAAAGGGGAACTATGCAAAAATGTGGGAGTTAGTTAAATGGAAATTAATAGGTAAAGTGACTAAAGTGAAATCTCTGCAAGCCGCATGGACACTTTTCAAAGACACCATACAGAGGCCCAACTTCAACTGATACCCCAAATTAACAAAGTCAAAGAACTAAAAAAGAGCCACCGTGGCTTAACAGCCATGTAAAAGAAATAGTGAGAGATAAAAAGGCATCTTTTAAAAGTGGATGTCAAATCCTAGTGTGGTAACTAGAGAGGAGAATAAACACTGCCAAATTAAGTGTGAAAATGTAATCAGAAAAGCAAAAATGGAGTCTGAAGAACAGCTAGACAAAAACTCAAAAGGTAATAATAAAATGTTTTTAAGAACATCAGAAGCAGGAAGCCTGCTAAACAACTAGTGGGGCCCCTGGACGATAGAGATAAAAAAGGAGCATTTAAAGATGATAAAGTCATTGCAGAGAAACTAAATCAATATTTGTATTCAGTCTTCACGGCTGAGGACATAAGAGAGATCGCCAAACCGGAGTGAAAAAGGGAAAGTTATTTAATTGTTCCCATAATAGAAGAACTAGGGGCCACCCAATGAAATTACTGGGCAGCACGTTTAAAACAAATAAAAGGAATTTCTTCTGCACACAGCGCACAGTCAACCTGTGGAACTCCTTGCCTGAGGAGGTTGTGAAGTCTAGGACTATAACAGGGTTTAAAAGAGAACTGGATAAATTCATGGAGGTTAAGTCCAATAATGGCTATTAGCCAGGATGGGTAAGGAATGGTGTCCCTAGCCTCTGTTTGTCAGAGGGGGGTGATGGAGGGCAGGAGAGAGATGACTTGATCATTACCTGTTAGGTTCACTCTCTATAGGGCACCTGGCAATGGCCCCTGTCAGTAGACAGGATATTGGTCTGGATGGACCTTTGGTCTGACCTAGTACGGCCTTTCTTATGTTCTTATGGGTTTTTTTGAGACTGCTGTAGTTCAAACTTGACTAATTCAGGGCTGGTCTCTGGTCTGTGCCATGCAGTTGATCCTTGTGGTCCCTTCGCCCTTAAATCTATGAATCTCCGCAGCGTGCGAATGACGCCCGAGGCTCCTCTCCCCCGCCCGTCCCCCCATCCGGCAGAGGGAGCCTGGGATCCTGCCTGTGGCTCAGACGATGGCACAGGGTGGAGCGTGACAAGCCCCGGACCCCTCAGTACGTCTGAGCCCTGCCTCCCCGCGGCGCGGCGGCCGGACTGTCTCGGGCAGGGATGCAGCTAAAAGCACAATGGGGACCTGGGTTTCCCTGCGCCCTGCGTGACCCACCCGCTCGCCAGTCCCCTTTGCGGGGGAGGAGGATTTACTCCTGCTAATGAATGTTCATGGGATCCCGCAGCCCAGGCCCACAGCAGCACTTTGGAAATGATTAACGGGACAGGCCCCAGCCTGAGAGCTCACTAGTGGCGGCTGGCCCCGTCCTCACCCACACACCGGCTGTGCCGCGCTGCGGAGGTCAGGAGGACTGGACAGGATTTGTCCCTCAGGCTACGTCTGCGCGGTGAGTCAGGGGGTGATACCCCGCCCCCCGGACTCCCTTTCACCGGCCTGGAGCCTGGGTTGGGGAGCCAGAGACAGGGCCGAGCTGTGCCAAGGACAAACTGACCTGCAGCCATGTGTGTGTGTGCGTCTGTGTGCGCGATTGTTGGTCTGTGTGTCCATGTAAGTGTGTCTGTGTGAGTCTGTGTGTCTCTCTGTGTGTGGTATTGTGTCCGTGGGAGTGTCTGTCGCTGTGTGTGTGTGTGTTGGGGGTTCCGTCTGTGTGTGTCTGTGTGTGTTGGGGTGTCCTTCTGTGTGTGGGAGTGTGTATGTGGGAGTGTGTGTCTGTGACTGACATTGTGTGTGTGTGTTTGTCCCTGTGCGTGAGATTCTGTGCATGCATGTCTGTGTGAATATGTCTGTGTGAATATGTCTGTGTGTGAGTGTCAGTGTGTATGTGAGTGTTTCTGTTTATCTGTGTGTGTGTCCGTGTGAGTGTCAGTGTGTATGTGTGTGTCTCTGTGTGTGTGTCAGTGTGAGTATCTATGTGTGTGTTTGTGAGTGTGTGTGTCCCCGGGTGAGTGTCTGAGATGTGCTGAAATGTTCTTGTTCAGGTTTGAAGAAGCCAAGTGAGTCCAGAAGGCCGAGGTGCGGGGCTGGGGTTTCGCAGGGGAAGGCTGAGGAGATCTGATGAGATTGGACATTGTAGCAGGACGCAGGGGAACATTGGCCAGAGGCAGGGGGGCAAATCCCTCCACTTAGGACAGATCCCTGGGACCCTGAACTCTCCTGCAGGGTGGGGAGATCTCAGGCTTTAAACTCATCCCAAAACATCTCCCCCCCCCCCCCTTCCCCGGCTGCCTGCTTTTCTCTCTCAGAGCCAGGAGGGGCCTTGCCGACCGCGCCTGCCTTTGATCCCATCTGTCCGGGAGGAAAATCCTCCAGAGCCAACTAACCAGTAAGGGGCAGAGTTTCAAGAGCAGAGTTGAGAGTTAGGCGCCTAAGTTATCTGAGCCGATTCTAAACTTTAAAAGCTTTATTGGACTCATATCACCCCGTAAAACTCAAATTAGAGGGTGTCAGGGAATCCACCCTGCAGCTCACTTACCTGGGTGGACGTGACAAAAACCTTCACAAGCGAGGAAAAAAGCCTCCGGCCCCAGCCTGCCTGGAGGATACGCCACCGACTGCCAGGCACGGGAGAGGATTTATACTGGATCCTTGCAGCAGCTCCCTGGAGGTCACACAGTCCACTGGGAGTAATGTTTGAACTTGGGCTAATCAGGCAAATTAGCCACATGCGGTAACGAGAGCCCTGTGACTTCGGCGGCTTGTATCATTATCCCACAGGAGAACATCAGAAAATAAAGATGATGAGGAGTCCGGCGGCACCTTGGACACTAACAGTTTTAACAACTTCAAATCTCTTAGTCTTTCCAGTGCCACCAGACTCCTCGTTGGTCTTGTGGATACAGAGTCACACGGCTCCCCCCGAGAGAAAATCAGAACGGCCACACAGTGTCAGACCAGTTCCAAGGAGCCCAGTATCCTGACTTGTGACAGTGGCCAGGGCCCAGGTACTTCACAGGAAATGAACAGAACAGGGCAGTTAGCCATTGATCCATCTCCTGTCGTCCACTCCGGGCTTCAGGCAAGCAGGGGCTAGGGATACTCAGAGCATGGCTTTGCATCCCTGCCCATCCTGGCTAATAGCCATTGATGGACCTAGCCTCTATGAAGGGGTCTAGTGCTCTTTTGAATTCTTAGGTGTGGCCTTCGCAACAACCCCTGGCAAGGAGTTCCACAGGTTGTACCCCGGGGGCGGGTGTGGGGAGTTTCTCTGGCCACTCCAGTCCCAGCTGCCTGTCAGCTTTGGGATGAATTTTTCCATGTGGTTCAGCCACGGTGGAAGGCTCTGCCCATAGCCTTTGTGACGTAGTCAGACCAGAAGGGTACAGGAGAGTGCTGGAAGGCAGGTATATCGGTCTCAGGATGTGCACCTTTTGGTTTCCCAGGAGGTGGGTGGGCCTAAGCCCACCTGTTGCTGAAGTCCCTCCCCCAGCCTGGCGGGAGGGACACTAGACCCGGGGCCAATTGATTACGGGGGACAACTAATGAAAAAAGGACAAGGGAGTGCGTGAGCGTTACAGGTTCAAAACGAGGGTACAGGATGGGGACACCGAGCAGAGAACCCCGCTCAGCGCCCACTGCTCCGTGAAAACGGAGAGGGAGGCTGTGGACGCTGCCCAGTGGAACTCTGCCCGGCTATGTGACTGAACGAGTGACCGAATGACCTGAAGGAGGCCCCACAGTCGCACCGGACCCCCCCCGTCTAGCATCCTCCTCCTGGTGTTATAGATGGTGGCTTTGGCAAGCGCCAGGAGGAGGTTGACGAGGAGGTCTCGCAACTTTGTGGGGTCATGGATGGGGTGTCCAAAAGAAAAAGGTGTAGGGAGAAGTGCAGCCAGCACCTCAATAGGAGGTTCTGGAGGAGCCGGAATAGGTGCTGCGGCCTGGCGCACTCAAGGTGGGTGTGCGCCAGGTCCTCCTTCGTGCCATGGAAGGGGCAGGTGTCGGGCACGGGAAGGAACCGCGCCAAGTACATGCCCGTGCTCTCGGCTCCATAAAGGAGCCGCCAACTAATATCCCCGGCGGGCCGTGGAATCAGTGTGGAACGGAAGGTGGCCCACCGGGGCCACTCACCCTCGTTTAGTGGTAGATAGTCCCACCACTTGGTATCGTGGCGGGACGCGAGGGTGAAGAGATGGAACGTGTGAAGCACGAGCGTGTACAGCCGTTTCCTTGGCGCGGTTTGAAACAGGACCGGCTGCAATGTGTGCAGCCGGCTCGGGGTATGGGAGTAGGAAGGCCGGGAGGGCTCACGAAACCGGAGCCCAAGTGCCATTTCCGGAGGGCCCGGGGTGAGGGGCGGGCAGGGAGAACCCTCTCGCAGGGCCCACCGCAGGAGCCGAAAGCTCCTGCGGAGACCCACCCAATAGCCTCGGGTGTTTAAGTCGGCAATGATGTTCATTGTGAGGGCTGGGGTGCATCCTCACGGGCAGAAGGGTGGACGTCCCCCGTCGGGTCCTGCAACAACCCGTGCTCGACCCCGAAGGCGAGCAGGGAGTTGCGGAAGGTTCAGGCTCGCCGGTAGGCCAGCATGTTCTGCTTCCTGGGCCCTATCCCCTCCCCCAAAAGGGCCTTCACGGCCTGGAGGATTTGATGGAAATCCCCCCAGCGCCGGAGGGCGAGCTGCACCTTCTCCCTCAAACCACAAGTGTCTCGTAGGAAGTGGCGCAGCTCTTCTCTCAGCGCGGAGGGGGACCTGGCAG
The DNA here is from genome assembly GCA_032164245.1 of Sternotherus odoratus. Classification (NCBI taxonomy): domain Eukaryota; kingdom Metazoa; phylum Chordata; order Testudines; family Kinosternidae; genus Sternotherus; species Sternotherus odoratus. The sequence goes on from JAVMKO010000001.1 coordinate 300,920,595, forward strand.
CCGAGCGGCCGCTGCCTTCCGGTAGGGCCTTTGAAGGGACTTCGTGGCCCACTGAGATTAGTGAGTGAGACTGGGAACCCCGGCGCAATCGCGCCTGGAGACCTATCTCCTTTTCCGACGTGGAAGGGGGCGGCGGAGGGGGTAACGCAGCCCCCAGGTCCATGGGGGTTGGAGACTCAAGAACCACCCCCTGAGAGTCGTCCGAATGGCTCGATAGTGGGACGACCTCGGGGGTGGCAATAATGATGGGAGCGGAAGGGGCAGGGGATGGGACAGGAGTATGGACCAGGCTTGGGGCTGGGACGGGAGCGGGAACTGGGTCTGTGATTGGGGCAGGAGAAAGGATCGGGGCAGGAGCGGGGGCTGGGGCCGGATCGGGTGAATGGATAGGGAGGGGACCGGGATCAGGGTCGATGGACGGGGCTGGTTCGGGATAAGGGGCTGGGTTAGGGACAGGGGTTAGTTTTTGGTCCGGGACAAGGGAGGTGATAGGGGCAGGAGTAGTATCAGGGTCTCCTGCAGCCAAGCTGTTGGGGTGCGGCTCCTCTCGACCCACGGATGGGGTCGGAGAACTGAAAACAGGAGGGGGGGCCTTCCTCGGTGCCGGGCGCGGGCGACTCAACAAGCGCATCGCCCGCAGCCGCGGCATCGGGCGAGATGGTGACTTCAACTAGGCCCCCCTCTGAAGGGGTGGCCGACTGCACAGTCCCTTCAGCACCCACTGACCCGAGACCCGGCTGCTCGGCATTGACCGTCGCCCCGAGGGGCTCAGCGGCCTCTGCCACGTCGCCATTAGCAGCCGGGCAGGTGGGAAGGGTCAGGGGCGCCCCGAGGACCAGAGCAGGGGCTTCCTCCGAAGAAGGGCAGGGGGAAGGAGGAGGTGGCGGGGGGTAAAGCACCACCCAGATCGAGGCCCGCTGGCAAGGGGTCGTCCTCCCCCTGGGTGAATGGGGTCAGACCCAGGGCCTCGATTTCATGATAGATGGAGGGGAGGGCGGGCTCTAAGGCCTCAGCAACCTCCCCTCCGGACACCGGGGTGGCAAGCGCCCCTGTGTCAATGGTGATTGGGGCCGGGGGGGCCGATGGTGCAGGGGTTGAAAGAGATCCCGCAGCAGCCCCCTCACAGGGAGGGTGATCGGGGGAGACGGGTTCGTCTCCGGCCGCTGCCGTGGCCATAGCAGCTGGCTCCGCCAGCTGGGCTTCATCCGGGGTTGCGGCAGATGTTGGTGGGGGGCTAGCCCCCCCCGCAGCAGCTTTCGGGGGGCTACAGCTCCCTCCTCATCAGAGGGAGGGGAGCGGGTCCGTGTTCTGCGGGCGGCGCGTTTCCCCCGGACGAGCACCCAGCCTTCTAAGGTGGAAGTGGAGGTGGAGGGCTGGTTAGTGGAGGCAGGGCCAGAGGTTAAAGGGTCCGGGCCCTGGGGTGGCACAGCGGGGGAAGGGGAAGCCTCCCCCTGGGGTGGGCCCTCCCTCTCGGTTCCCAAGGACCCCTTCGCCCCCTCCCCTGTAGTGGGAGGGTCAGCAGTAGTGGTGGTGGTGGCTGGATAACGGCAATAACAGGGTCGGCGCCCTCTCGGGTTGCGGGGGTCCCGGGCTCCCCTTCGGTCCGGGCCAGGGGGCAGTCCCTCCGGACGTGCCCCGTCGCCCGGCAAAGGAAGCACCAGGCCTCCCCCATAGAATAGTGGATCCGGTGGTATGCTCCCTGGTGGGACACTAGAAAGGAACCCTCCAGGGGCACCCCGCCACGTGCTGCCGCCGGCGGTACTTGGATCTGCACCTGCCGGCGGAAGGATAGAATATGGCGCAGGACGGGGTCCTTATAGCCCGAGGAGAGAGGGGTGATGACTGAAATGGGCTTCCCCAGGGTGGAGAGGGCGGGAAGTAGGGCAGCATTAGGGAGGCAGGGCTTGACGGAAGTTAAAACTACCCGTACGCCCAGGTCCTCCAGGGGCTCTAAGGGGACGAACACGCCCCCTACCGACATGCCCTTTTCCACCGCCTCTTGGGCGGCGGCCTCCGATGCCAGGAAGAAGACCATCTTCCCGTACATTTTGGAGGCCGCCTCGATGTTCCTGGGCCCCACTACCCGCGCCAGCGCTCGCGCGTAGGTTTCTCCGTTGGGCGAGGCTGGCACCAGGTGGCAACGGATCCCGTGCCTCCTGGTGAGCGAGTGGAAAGGGCCCCGTCCCCCAGAGATGACAGTGGAGGCGGCGGGCGGGGCGGTGGGCGGGGCGGCGGCCACCTGGGCATACGCCCTGCGGGCCGGAGGGTCCGCAGAGCTGGTAGAGGGGATGGCTGGGGAAGGAGGGGCCGCGGCAGATGTCGATGCCGCGGCTGGTGGGGCGGCCCCGCCCGGGGGAGGTGTTGTTTTCTGGGCAGGGCCTTTTCCTTTTTTTTACCCCCTGGCCCTTCCTACTAGTAGAAGGAACGACTACGGCAGCGGCAGGGACCGGGCAGGGGCCAGTCGAAAGGGCGGCCGCAGGAGTGGGCGGGGGCGATGGCAAAGGGAGGGACGGGGCTGGGTCAATGGGGACTGGAGGAGGGGCAGGGGCAGGAATAGGGGCAGGGGCAGGAATAGGGGCAGGGGTCTCCTCCATAATGGTAAGGGGGGTAGGAGGAGGCCCTTTGGGAGTAGGGGCAGGGGGTAACCGCTCCTCCCCACTGAACTGTAGGGGGGGGGAGAGGAGGGTCTGGCGGAGGGGTAAGCGAGGGAAAGGGCTAAGCACTCCTCTCTGCCGGGCTGCAAGCAGGAGAGGAGGGTCCAATGAGGGGGGCTCTACAGGCAAGGGGGGGATAACCGCTCCTCCCCGCTAGGCTGGAAGCAGGGGAGGAGGGTGCTGGCAGGGGTCAAGGGTGGGTACGGGGGATGAAACAAAGGTTCCGGCTCCTCCGGCTGCACTGGGAGGAGAGGGGTTTACGAAATCATGGGGTGAGGGGTGAAAGTGAGACTGATGGGGAGGGGGGCGCACAGGCACCTAAAGGGGAACATGGGCACACGCGATGGAGGAGGGATACTAGAAAGGACTGGGGAGTAAAGGGCCTGGGTGGGAACACAAAATGGAGGCTAAAAAAGGGCGGGAAACTGAAAACTCAAAGTTTGGGGCGGGGCCAGGAGTGAAAACTAAGGGCTAGGGGAGGAAGGGCTGACCGAAAGAATCTTCCGGAAACACTAAGGGGTGGGTGGGGCAAACTAAAAGAAGGGAACAACTAAAGTAAAAAGGGATTGAAAAATGGTTGGGGGGAGGGCAGGGGGGGCCCCCACCAGCCAAACACAGCTGGGGGGGATTAGGAAAAGTCCAGGGTGGGGTGCGTGCACCCACAGACGCCTGTTCACCACCCAGTCCTTGCTGCTCACAATCCCAGGTGTTTAAGGGGTGAGAGAAACCGACACCCCCGTCGAGGGGCAAGGTCCAGGTCCAGGTGTTGGTGGGTTGGTGGAGGGGGCAGTGGTGGGGGTGGTGGTCCGGGGAGCAGATGGACAAGGGGGAGGGCTCTGTGCCTTTCCCCCGGGCTCCTCCTGGCAACAGCAATCCCACCACCCCAAGAGCACAGATGACAGAGTTACTCAGTCCAGTTGTAAACCCCCTCCACAAAGTCCTTTGATGGACGCCTTCCCTCCTCACCCCCTCGACGGTAGCAGCAGCTTCAGGATGGTGGTGAGCAGCAGGTCGGTGGAGAGGCCCGGTGATAGTAGTGGTGGTGGTGGTGGTGTCTGGGCCTCTCCCCCCCAGAGGCAGGGGGGGGCAGGCTAGCAGGCCTCCCCCCTGTTCTGCAACAGTCCTTTGTGGTGAGGTGGGGGGGGGGAGCTCAACCCAGCTGGTAAAAAAGATAAAATAGTCCAAAGGGGGAGCTCCAGAAGGTGATAGCAGCCACTGGGAAACAGTGGGGTGTGTGGGGGTGAGTAGGTGTGTGGGGGTAGGAAAGTCCTGGCAGCAGCGGTGGGGCCAGGTGGAGGGGGAAGGAAGGGGCTCCAGGGAGTGGTGATGGTAGCAGCAGCCCTTACACCCCTAGAGCCCCTTGTGGACCTTCCCCTAGGCCCTGTGGGCTGGGGGTTTCCAGGCAGGAGCCTCTCCAGAAACTCCTGCTTTGCCCCAGCCCTGCTTCCTTCCAGGGACCTGAGAAGCTCCTCACAGCAGCCAGGCCTGTCTGCTTCTCCAGGCAGAGGAGAGACCCGCACGAGGAGCAGCCTCAGGATGGGCGGGTCCCTGTTCCCTGGATAGCCAACAAAGGCTACTCCAGGCCAATCAAGACACCTGGGGTCAATTAAGAAGGTTCTAGAAAGCAGCAGAAATAGCTAGTCTGATTGGGATGCCTGAAGCCAATCCGGGACTGGCTGAAACCAGTTAAAACCCCTCCCATTTAGTCAGGTGGGTGCGGATGTCAGGAGCTGTGAGAGGAGGTTGTGCTGTTGGTGAGACTGAGTGGTAGACAACATATATGCACGGAAGGAAACTCTGAGGTAAAGGTGAAGTGGAGTTTGAAGAACTGTGGGGAAGTAGCCCAGGGAATTGTATTGTGTTTGGTGACTAAAAGGTCAGACATCTTAGCTGATACTATTAGGGTCCCTGGGCTGGAGCCCGGAGTAGAGGGTGGGCCCGGGCTCCCCCCCGTTCTACCTCCCCTAACTAATCACAGTGAGGCTCTGAGGCTAGCACAAACCGCCTGGAAGTGCAGTACACACAGGGACAAGGCCAAAGCTTTGTCACACCTGGCACAGGGCCTCCCTGGCAACATCTCCCTGCACCCGGGAGAGGCGGAGTTGTGGTTCTGCCCATGGGCAGGCATCTGTGGTCTGAAGCCCCTATTGATGGCCTGGAATTTGGCTGCCTCCATCCTCCCTGACGCTGCTTCACCCGGGAATGACTTTGGCACCTCAGGGCTTCCTGAAAACCTCAGGGGCCAGGTCTGGTCCCTCTGTGATGTCAGGGCTGGATGTTTATGCCCCTCTGTGATGTCATAGCTGGTCTCATGATGTTTCTGCCTGGTCTCTCGGTGATGTCACAGGTGAATTATTCCTCGGGGACTGTCCGGGTTGCCTCCCCACTCTGAACTTTAAAGTACAGCTGTGGCGACCCGCATGAAAAGACCCTATAACCTTATTTTACCAGCTTAGGTTAAAACTTCCCAAAGACATAAGTTTCTCCTGCATCTGGAACAGTACGTGGCCACCATCAAGTGTTACCCTGAGAACTAGAGGCAGGGCCATTTGAATCCCCCTCCCTTTCCAAAAATCCCCCCACACACCTATACCTCCCTCCCTGGGATAGGCTTGAGAAAAAACCCTCAGCAATCCTGCTAAGTGAGCCAGATCCGAAAGTCCAGATCTACACAATGGAAAACAAAGCAGTCAAATTCTTGAAAGGAAGATTTTAATGAAAGGAAAAGGAGAGAAACCAATTTTTTATAGGAATCAGTAGAAAAAACACTTCACAAGCACAAAAAGAATCAAGGAAAACCCCACACCACATAGGAATTCCTCCCGCTGCTGTGTTTCAAGGTTACGGAGAAAACACAGGGATATCTCCCAAAAACCTGAGACATTCACAAGTGAAAAATAAATATATATATACAGCCTTGCCTGGCTAGTTTACTTGCTGTTGCTCTTTAGAAAGGTTATAGATAGATGGAGAGAAGAAAACTGTCTGATTCTGTCTGATTCCCCTGAAAGCCCACAGGCAGACAAAACACTTTCCCTCCCCTCAGGTTCGAAATCATCTTCAGTTCTCTTTGTTTCTTTTGGTCAGGTGCCAACCAGGTTTCTTTTAGCTTCTTAACCCCTTCCAGGTAAGCAGGAATTCTAGGCTCCTTTAGACTTATGAGACGGACATAATTAGCTTTCTTCCCTCCTTGCATTAGTGACGATGTGTGTACAAAAAGCAACAACCTCGTCAGAATTTATGGGAGCAACAAATGAACTCTGAGCACTCGATAAAGAGAATGAGCAGCACCGGGTATGTTTAGGAAGCATAAAAGCTCCATCGCTGGCCCCCAGCAATGACGAGTCGCAACAGAGACCTGTTTCTGTAAAATGGGCACAGGCACTTTTCAAAGAATAGACAAGTTCTACATTTGTGATTCAGAACTAGCTGACTGTTTCAATCCTCTCATGTAAAGTATGAAAGTGACTAAATCAAATGATAAATTCATAGAATAGAACAGTGCAAATGAAATGAAAAAAAATATCTACTCAACCTGAAAAGTTTTGACCTTAGTTAAACCCAAAATGTTGCCATGAAATGAAACAAGACAATCAAAATGATGCATTTTGACACGTCTCCAGTGGAAATGTCATCAAAACAGAGACTTTCCCGTGGGCGCTTTTGGTTCTGGAAATGGCATTTTCAGACAGGAAACCATTCCACAAGCAATGTCCCACCCGCTCTAGTGAATAGCCTTTCCAATGCAAACTGCAAAACCGATGCAAAACGTGGCTTGATTTACAGCAGTAAGTTGCAGATTTCCGAAGGGTGTTTCCTTCTCCCCATTTACGTTTTGTATCCAGGTCACACCACCGAAGCGCCAGACACAGCTCCCACTACTGGACACCACACTCCCTGCCTGACTTTTATTTCCTTTAACATCTGAGGCTGTAATTTAAAGACGTAAGAGGAGACAACAGAATCTTTTGCTGGCAACAGCAGTTTCTCCTCTCTTGGTGTCCACAGCTCCAGATTAGCTGCTAGAAGATGGCCTCATCCTCCCTGATTAAACTAACCTCGTTCTCTCTAGACTGATTCTTGCCTGCCTATTTATACCTGCTTCTGGAAATTTCCACTGCATGCATCTGACAAAGTGGGTATTCACTCACAAAAGCTTATGCTCCAATACATCTGCTAGTCTATAAGGTGCCTCATGACTCTCTGTCGCTTTTGCCAATACACAGTTTGAATAGTTCTCATAATTCATCACTGGAGAGGTTTGAATGTCCTTTGAAAAGATATGACCGTCAGCCAACAAGCCATTCAAAACTCCTCCAACAAAACCACATCCAAGCCAGCTCCCCCATCAGATTCAGCCTCTGGAGAATATTCGGGAGATCCCCTTGCGAATCTCCTTCGTCTTCACGCTGTAAACGATGGGGTTTAATGCAGGGGGGACAAAGAGGTAGGCGTAGGACATCAGAATATGCACCAGACGAGGGGCACTTGTCCCGAACCTGTACAGAACAGAGACAGCAACGATTGGGACGTAAAAGAGTAAGACGGCGCAGAGGTGGGAGACGCACGTGTTCAGGGCTGTCAGGTGCTTTTCAGGGGACGCAATATTAAAAACAGTCCTTAGAATCCGAACATACGAGAGAATAATGAACACTGGATCTAAGCCATAAGTGACAAGGAGGGCGAACAACCCGTATAGGTTATTGACGGTTGTGTCCGCACACGCCAGCCTAATCATGTCCGGGTGCAGGCAGTAGGCGTGGGAGAGGGCATTGCCTTTGCAGATTGGCAGCCGTTTAATCAGGAAGGGGAAAGGGACGTGCATGCCGGTACTTCTAATCACAATGGCCATCCCGATTCTCCGGATCCTGGGGCTGGTCAAGATGGCCGCGTAGCGCAGCGGGTCACAGATGGCGACGAAGCGATCGAACGACATGGCCACTAACACCCCCGATCCCATGTTGGAAAAGGAGTGAATGAAAAACATCTGGACCAGGCAGGCGTTGAAGGCGACGTCTGGGACATCGAAGGAGAAGAGGCCGAGCACCGTGGGCAGGGTTGACAGTGAGACACCGAGGTCGTTGAGCGCCAGCATGCAAAGGAACAAATACATGGGCTGCCGGAGATGCCGGTCTGCCCAGATAACGTAGAGAACAGTGCAATTCCCTACCAGGGCGGTGACGTAGAAGACACAGAAAGGGATGGAGATCCAGTGATTAGCAGCTTCCAGGCCCGGGAATCCGGTCAGCTGAAACGTGGCGGGCTGGACTCTGGTGCTGTTGAAATCCGTCATGATGATCAGTAGCTTTCCGGGTCAGCTCCCATCCTGTGTGTAAATGCAAAATGAACCTGAGAGTTACCCTGTGGCCAGGTGACAGGAAGGGACCTGCTGATCAGCATCGACCTGCATATTCCCAATGTACTAGCCTGGGGCCCCTCTCCCCAGTGAAATCAGCAAGGAGTTGTTCTGAATCAACCCTGAAGAGCCAGGATCCAAGAATTCATTTCCAGCCCTCGCTCCTTTAAAGGGAACCAAGAGGTTCTGTTCCCATGAGTTCCGCCATCCAAGGTTCAAGAATGTTCTTCCAGAAGGAGGTTGATAAACTGGCCCCACTGCTAGTCACATGCAGAGTAGAAGTCAGGATGCACATTGCTAACAGCAAAGAAAATTAACCTTTGCAATGACTTAGCTAGGGCAGCTGCAAATTTCCCATCCCGGGCAACTGAGGCTGCATTTTCCATTCCAAGCATCTGACAAAGTAGCTATAGCACATGAAAGGTTATGCCCAAACAAATGTGTTAGTCTCTAAGGTGCCACAGGGACTCCTCGCTGTTGTTGTTGGGGTTACTCTATGGCTAGTAATTCCATGCTCTAATAAGAATATAATAATAGGAATCTATTTTCGACCACCTGATCAGGACCGTGATAGTGATGATGTAATGCTAAGGGCGATTGGACAGGCTGTCAAAATAAAGAACTCAGTAATAGTGGGGGATTTCAATTATCCCTATATTGACTGAGTACATGTCACCTCAGGATGAAATGCAGACACAAAATTCCTTGATACTTTAAATGACTGCTTCATGGAGCAGCTGGTACAGGAACCCACAAGGAGAGAGGCAACTCTTGATTTAGCCCTGAGTGGAGTGCAGGAGCTGATCGAAGAGGTAACTATAACAGGACCGCTTGGAAATAGTGATCATAATATAATAACATTTAACATTCCTGTGGTGGGAACAACACCTCAGCAGCCCAACACTGTGGCCTTTAATTTCAGAAAGCGGAAGTATGCAAAAATGAGGGGTTAGTTAAATGGAAATTAATAGGTAAAGTGATTAAAGTGAAATCCCTGCAAGCCGCATGGACACTTTTCAAAGACACCATACAGAGGACCAACTTCAGTGGATACCACAAATTAAGAAACAAAGTCAAAGAACTAAAAAAGAGCCACCGTGGCTTAACAACCATGTAAAAGAAGCAGTGAGAGATAAAAAGGCATCTTTTAAAAAGCGGAAGTCAAATCCGAGTGAGGTAACTAGAAAGTAACATAAACACTGCCAAATTAAGTGTAAAAATATAATAAGAAAAGCCAAAATGGAGTTTGAAGAACAGCTAGCCAAAAACTCAAAGGGTAATAATAAATTATTTTTAAAAACATCAGAAGCAAGAAGCCTGCTAAACAACCAATGGGGTTCCTGGAAAATAGAAATAGAAGAGGAGCATTTAAAGACGAAAACGTCATTGCAGAGAAATTAAATGAATTCTTTGCTTCAGTCTTCATGTCTGAGGACGTTAGGGAGATTCCCACACCAGAGCCGTCTTTTGTAGGTGACAAATCTGATGAATTGTCACAGATTGAAGTGTCACAAGAGGAGGTTTTGGAATTAATTAATAAACTGAACTGTAACAAGTCACCGGGAGCAGACGGCATTCACCAAAGAGTGAACTCAAGAACTCAAATGTGAAAGAACTCATATGTGAAAGAACTCAAATGTGAAATAGCGGAACTATTAACTAGGATTTGTAACCTGTCCTTTAAATTGGCTTTTGTACCCAGTGACTGGAAAATAGCTAATGTAACGCCAATATTTAAAAAGGGCTCTAGAGGTGATCCCGGTAATTACAGACCAGAAAGTCTAACGTCTGTACCGGGGGAATTCGTTGAAACAATAGTAAAGAATACAATTGTCAGGCACATAGAAGAACATAAATTGTTGGACAAAAGTCAACATGGTTTCTGTAAAGGGAAATCATTTCTTACTAATCTATTAGAGTTCTTTGAAGGGGTCAACAAAAATGTGGACAAGGGGGATCCAGTGGACATAATGTACTTAGATTTCCAGAAAGCCTTTGACAAGGTCCTTCACCAAAGGCTCTTCCGTAAATTAAGGTGTGATGGGATAAGAAGGAAGATCTTTTCATGGATTGAGAATTGGTTAAAAGACAGGGAACAAATGGTAGGAATAAATGCTAAATTTTCAGAATGGAGAGGAGTAACTAGGATCAGTCCTAGGACCAATCCTATTAAATTTATTCATAAATGATTTGGAGAAAGGGTTAAACGTGAGGTGGCAAAGTTTTCAGATTATACTAAACTGCTCAAAATAGTAAAGACCAAAGCAGACTGAAGAACATCAAAAAGGTAGCACAAAATGAAATGATTGGGCAACAAAATGGCAAATGAAATGGAATGTGGATAAATGTAAAGTAATGCACATTGGAAAAAATAACCCCAACTATACATACAATATGATGGGGGCTAATTTAGCTACAACTAATCAGGAAAAAGATCTTGGAGTAATTGTGGATAGTTCTCTGAAGACGTCCAGGCAGTGTGCAGCGGCAGTCAGTATGTTAGGACTCATAAAAAAGGGATAGAGAATAAGACGGAGAATATCTTATTGCCCTTATACAAATCCATGATGCTCCCACATCTTGAATACTCCATACAAATGTGGTCTCTGCATCTCAAAAAGGATATATTGGCATTAAAAAGGGTTCAAAGAAAGGCAACTAAAATGATTAGGTGTTTTGAACGGGTCCCATGTGAGTAGAGATTAAAGAGGCTAAGAATTTTCAGCTTGGAAATGAGGAGACTAAGGGGGGATATGATAGAGATCTATAAAATCATGAGTAGTGTGGAGGAAGTGAAAAAGGGAAAGTTATTTAATTGTTCCCATAATAGAAGAACTAGGGGGCCCCTAATGAAATTACTGGGCAGCACGTTTAAAACAAATAAAAGGAAGTTCTTCTACACACAGCGCACAGTCAACCTGTGGAACTCCTTGCCTGAGGAGGTTGTGAAGTCTAGGACTATAACAGGGTTTAAAAGGGAACTGAATAAATTCATGGAGGTCAAGTCCATTAATGGATGTGTAAGAAATGGTGTCCCTAGCCTCTGTTTGTCATAGAGGGGTGATGGATGGCAGGAGAGAGATCACTTGATCATTACCTGTTAGGTTCACTCACTCTGGGGCACGTGGCATTGGCTCCTGTCAGTAGACAGGATACTGGGCTGGATGGACCTTTGATCTGACCCAGTATGGCCTTTCTTATGGGTTTTTTTGAGACCGCTCTAGTTCAAATTTGACTAATTCAGGTCTGGTCTCCGGTCTGTGCCATGCAGTTGGTCCTAGTTGTCCCTTCTGGGCTTAAATCTATGAACCTCCGCCAGCGCGCGAATGACGCCCGAGGCTCCTCTCCCCCGCCCATCCCCCCATCCGGCAGCGGGACGCTGGGATCCTGCCTGTGGCTCTGACGCTGGCACAGGGTGGAGCGTGACAAGCCCCGGACCCCTCAGTGCGTCTGAGCCCTGCCTCCCCGCGGCGCAGGTGGGCCGGATGGCGTCGGGCAGGGCTGAAGCTGAAAGCAGAATGGGGACCTGGGTTTCCCTGCACCCTGCGTGACCCACCCGCTCGCCAGGCCCCTTTGCGGGGGAGGAGGATTTACTCCTGCTAATGAATGTTCATGGGATCCCGCAGCCCAGGCCCACAGCAGCACTTTGGAAATGATTAACGGGAGAGGCCCCAGCCTGAGAGCTCACTAGTGGCGGCTGGCCCCGTCCTCACCCACACACCGGCTGTGCCGCGCTGCGGAGGTCAGGAGGGCTGGGCAGGATTTGTCCCTCAGGCTACGTCTGCGCGGTGAGTCAGGGGGTGATACCCTGCCCCCCGGACTCCCTTTCACCGGCCTGGAGCCTGGGTTGGGGAGCCAGAGGCAGGGCCGAGCTGTGCCAAGGACAAGGTGACCTGCAGCCATGTGTGTGTGTGCGTCTGTGTGCACTATTGTGTGTGTGTGTGTGCGTGTCCATGTAAGTGTCTGTGTGAGTGTGTGTGTGTCTGTCGGTGTGTGGGATTGTGTCCGTGGGAGTGTCTGTCACTGTCTGTGCGTGTCGGCGGTTCCGTCTGTGTGTGTCTGTGTGTCCATGTGAGTGTGTGTCTGTGTGTGTGTTTGTGTGTGTTGGGGGGGGTCCTTCTGTGTCGGTCTGTGTGTGGGAGTATGTCTTTGGAAGTGTGTGTCTGTGTGTGACATTGTGTGTGTGTGTTTGTCCCTGTGCGTGAGATTCTGTGCGTGCATGTCTGTGTGAATATGTCTGTGTCTCTCTCTGTGTGTGTCAGAGTGTGAGTGTCAATGTGTATGTGAGTGTCTCTGTGTGTCCATGTGATTGTCTCTGTGTGTCAGTGTGAGTATCTGTGTGTGTGTGTGTGTCCCTGTGTGAGTGTCTGAAATGTGTTTATATGTTCTCCTTTAGGTTTGAAGAAGCCAAGTCAGTCCAGAAGGCCGAGGTGCGGGGCTGGGGTTTCACAGGGGAAGGCTGAGGAGATCTGATGAGATTGGACATTGCGGCAGGACGCAGAGGAACATCGGCCAGAGGCAGGGGGGCAAATCCCTCCTCTTAGGACAGAGCCCTGGGACCCTGAACTCTCCTGCAGGGCGGGGATATCTCAGGTTTTAAACTCATCCCAAAACATCCCCCCCGCCCATTCCTCCCCTGCCTGCTTTTCTCTCTCAGAGCCAGGAGGAGCCTTGCCGACCGCGCCTGCCTTTGATCCCATCTGTCCGGGAGGAAAAACCTCCAGAGCCGACTAAGGAGTAAGGGGCAGAGTTTGAAGAGCAGAGTTGAGAGTTAGGCCCCTAAGTTAGCTGCCCTGATTCTAAACTTTTTTAAAGCTTTATTGGACTCATATTGCCCCATAAAACTCAAATTAGAGGGTGTCAGGGAATCCACCCTGCAGCTCACTCACCAGGGTGGACGTGACAAAAACCTTCATCAGCGAGGAAAAAAGCCTCCGGCCCCAGCCTGCCTGGAGGATACGCCACCGACTGCCAGGCACGGGAGAGGATTTATACTGGATCCCTTCAGCAGCTCCCTGGAGGTCACACAGTCCACTGGGAGCTAATGTTTAAACTTGGGCTAATCAGGCAAAGAAGCCACATGCGGTAACGAGAGCCCTGTGACTTCGGCGGCTTGTATCCATTATCCCACAGGAGAACATCGGAAAATAAAGATGAGGAGGAGTCTGGCGGCACCTTGGACACTAACAGTTTTAACAGCTTCCAATCTCTTTATCTTTCCAGTGCCACCAGACTCCTCGTTGGTCTTGTGGATACAGAGTCACACGGCTCCCCCCAATAGAAAATAAGAACAGCCACACTGTGTCAGACCAGTTCCATCTGCCCAGTATCCTGACTTGTGCCAGTGGCCAGGGCCCAGGTACTTCACAGGAAATGAACAGAACAGGGCAGTTAGCCATTGAGCCATCTCCTGTCGTCCACTCGGGGCTTCAGGCAAGCAGGGGCTAGGGACACTCAGAGCATGGCTTTGCATCCCTGCCCATCCTGGCTAATAGCCATTGATGGACCTAGCCTCCATGAAGGGATCTAGTGCTGTTTTGAAATCTTAGATTTGTCCTTCACAACATCCCCCGGCAAGGAGTTCCACAGGTTGTACCCCGGGGGCGGGGGTGGGGAGTTTCTCTGGCCACTCCAGTCCCAGCTGCCTTTCAGATTTGAGAAGAATTTTTCCATGCGGTTCAGCCGCGGTGGAAGGCTCTGCCCATAGCCTGGCACAGGGTCTCCCTGGCAACATCTCCCCGCACCCGGGAGAGGCGGAGTCATGGCTCTGCCCATGTGTAGGGGTCTGTGGTCTGCAGCCCCTATTGATAGCCTGGGATTTGGCTGCCTCCATCCTCCCTGCCTCTGCTTCACCCGGGAAGGTCGTTGGCACCTCAGGGCTTCCTGAAAACCTCAGGTGCCAGGTCTTGTCCCTCTGTGATGTCAGGGCTGGATGTTTATGCCCCTCTGTGATGTCATAGCCGGTCTCATGATGTTTCTGCCTGGTCTCTCGGTGATGTCACAGGTGAATATTCCACGGGGACTGTCCGGGTGGCCTCCCCACTCTGAACTTTAGGGTACAGCTGTGGGGATCCACATCAAAAGGCCCTCTAAGCCTATTTTACCAGCTTAGATTAAAACTTCCCCAAGACACAAGTTTCTCCTGCATCTTTAAAAGGACGTGGCCACCATCAAGTGTTACCCTAAGAACTAGGGGCAGGGCCACTTGAAGCCCCCCCCCCTTTCCAAAAATCCCCCCCCACACCTATACCTTCCCCCTGGGATAGGCTTGAGAAAAACCCCTCAGCAATCCTGCTAAGTGAGCCAGATCTGAAAGTCCAGATCTACACAATGGAAAACAAAGCAGTCAAATTCTTGAAAGAAAGATTTTAATTAATGGAAAAGGAGAGAAACAATTTTTTTATAGGAATCAGTGGAAGAAACACTTCACAAGCACAAAAAGAATCAAGGAAAACCCCACACCACATAGGAATTCCTCCCGCTGCTGCATTTCAAGGTTACGGAGAAAACACAGGGATATCTCCCAAAAACCCGAGACATTCAGAAGTGAAAAATAAATATATATATATATATATATAGCCTTGCCTGGCTAATTTACTTACTGTTGCTCTTTAGAAAGGTTATAGATAGATGGAGAGAAGAAAACTGTCTGATTCCCCTGAAATCCCAGAGGCAAACAGACAAAGCACTTTCCCTCCCCCCAGTTTTAAAAGCATCTTCAGTTCTCATTGGTTCTTTTGGTCAGGTGCCAACCAGGTTTCTTTTAGCTTCTTAACCCCTTCTAGGTAAGCAGGAATTCTCGGCTTCTTTATGCTTATGAGAGGGACATCAGTAGCTTTCTTTCCTCCATGCATTAGTGATAATGTGTGTACAAAAACCAACAACCTCATGAGAATTTATGGGAGCAACAACTGAACTGTGAGAATCCAATAAAGTGCAGCACTGGGTATGTTTAGGAAGCATGAAAGCTCCATCACTGGCCCCCAGCAATGACGTGTCACTACTGAGACCTGTTTCTGTAAGATAGGCACAGACATTTGTCACCAAATGGACATGATGTACATTTGTGATTCAGAACTAGCCGATTGTTTCATTCCTCTCATGTAAAGTATGAAGGTGACTAAATCAAATGATAAATTCATGGAATAGAACAGTGCAAATGAAAAAAAGTAAATCTAGTCATCCTGTAAAGATTAGACCTTTGTTAAACCCAAAATGTTGCCATGAAATGAAACAACACAATCAAAATGATGCATTTTGACACATCTCCAGTGGAAATGTCTTCAAAACAGAGACTTTTGTGTGGGCGCTTTTGGTTCTGGAAATGGCATTTTCAGACAGGAAACCGTTCCACAAGCAATGTCCCACCCGCTCTAGTGAATAGCCTTTCCAATGCAAACTGCAAAACCGATGCAAAACTTGGCTCGATTTACAGCAGTAAGTTGCAGATTTCCGAAGGGTGCTTCCTTCTCCCCATTTAAGTTTTGTATTCAGGTCACACCCCCAAAGCGCTAGGCACAGCTCCCATTACTGGACACCACAGTACCTGCCTGACTTTGATTTCCTTTAACATCTGAGGCTGTAATTTAAAGATGTAAGAGGAGAGAACAGAATCTTTTGCTGGCAACAGCAATTTCTCCTCTCTTGGTGTCCACAGCTCCAGATCAGCTGCTAGAAGATGGCCTCATCCTCCCTGATTAAACTAACCTCGTTCTCTCTAGACCGACTCTTGCCTGCCTATTTATACCTGCTTCTGGAAATTTCCACAGCATGCATCTGACAAAAGCTTATGCTCCAATACATCTGCTAGTCTATAAAGTGGCTCAGGAATCTTTGTCGCTTTTCCCTCTACACAGTTTGAATTGTTCTCGTATTTTGTCACTGGAGAGGTTTGACAGTCTTCTGAAAAATATGACCTTCAGCCAACAAGCTCCTCTAACAAAACCACACCCAACCCAGCTCCCCCATCAGATTCAGCCTCTGGAGAATATTCGGGAGATCCCCTTGCGAATCTCCTTCGTCTTCACGCTGTAAACGATGGGGTTTAATGCAGGGGGGACAAAGAGGTAGGTGTAGGACATCAGAATATGCACCAGATGAGGGACACTTGTCCCGATCCTGTGTAGAATGGAGACAGCACCGACTGGGATGTAAAAGAGTAAGACGGCGCAGAGGTGGGAGACGCACGTGTTCAGGGCTGTCAGGCGTTGTTCAGGAGACGCAATATTAAAAACAGTCCTCAGAATCCAAATGTACGAGAGGATGATGAACGCCGAGTCTAACCCGTAAGTGACGAGGATGGCAAACATTCCGTAGGCATCATTGACTGTTTTGTCCCCACACCCGAGCCTCATCATGTCCGGGTGCAGACAGTAGGCGTGGGAGAGGGCATTGCCTTTGCACATTGGTAGCTGTTTAATCAGGAAGGGGAAAGGGAAGAGCATGCCGGTACTTCTAATCACAATGGCCAGCCCGATTTTGACGATCCTGGGGCTGCTCATGACGGCGGCGTAGCGCAGTGGGTTACTGATGGCGACGAAGCGATCAAACGACATGGCCAGTAAAATCCCCGACTCCATGAAGGAGAAGGAGTGAATGAAAAACATCTGGGCCAGGCAGGCGTCAAAGCTGACGTCTGGGACATCGAAGCAGAAGAAGCCGAGCACCGTGGGCAGGGTCGACAGAGACATACCGAGGTCGTTGAGCGCCAGCATGCAAAGGAACAAATACATGGGCTGACGGAGACGCCGGTCTTTCCAGATAATGCAGAGAACAGTGCAATTCCCTAGCAGGGAGGTGACATAGAAGACACAGAAAGGGATGGAGATCCAGTGATTAGCAGTTTCGAGGCCCGGGAACCCGGTCAGTTGAAACGTGGCGGGCTGGACACTGGTGCTGTTGAAATCTGTCATGATGAGCAGTCACTGTCCGGGTCAGCTCCAATCACCTGTGTAAATACAAAAGGAACCTGAGAGTTACCCTGAGGCCAGGTGACAGGGAAGGGACGTGCTGATCAGCATGGACTTCCAGAATCCCAATGTACAGGGGCGTCTCTGCCAAGCCTGGGGCTCCTCTCCCCAATGAAATCAGTGAGGAGTTGTTCTGAATCGACCCTGAAGAAGCAGGATCCAAGAATTCATTTTCAGCCCTCGCTCCTTTAAAGGGAACTAAGAGGTTCTGCTCCCACCAGCTCCACTGTCCACGGTTCAAGAACGTTCTTCAAGAAAGAGGTTGATCAGTTGGCCCCACACTAGTCACATGAGAAAAAGTCAGGGTGCACATTGGTATCAGCAAGAAAAATTAACCCTTGCAATAACTTACGAAGGGAAGCTGCAAATTTCCCATCCCAGTGTCAAGTGTGGATGCCTCAGTTTCCCCAATGCATTTCTTGTGGAGGGGTACGGGTGTGTAGTTGGTGCAAAGCAGAGAGCCAGTGTAAGTAAGTAGCCGACTCCCTGGGAAGAGACAAAGGAAAGCAGGGAAGGGGCTAGAGAGTGGGTTTTTCACTCTGAAGCTGGCTGGAGTCAGTTCACACAGAGGAAGCTTCCCCCAGAGTCCTGACTGGCTTCATAGGGAGCAGTTCCAGACCATCGCCCCGGGCACTCCATGACACCCGGGCAACTGAGGCTCCATTTTCCACCCGTAGCATCTGACGAAGTGGGCTGTAGCCCACAAAAGCTTTGGCCAAACAAATGTGTTCGTCTCTAAGGTGCCACAAGGATTCCTCACGGTTGTTGTTGTTGGGGTTTTTGAGACTGCTCTAGTTCATAGTTGACTAATAAATCTATGAATCTCCGCAGCGTGCGAATGACGCCCGAGACTCCTCGCCCCCGCCCATCCCCCCATCCGGCAGCGGGAGGCTGGGATCCTGCCTGTGGCTCTGACGCTGGCACAGGGCGGAGCGTGACAAGCCCCGGACCCCTCAGTGCGTCTGAGCCCTGCCTCCCTGCGGTGCGGCGGCCGGACGGCCTCAGGCAGGGCTGCAGCTAAAAGCACAATGGGGACCTGGGTTTCCCTGCGCCCTGCGTGACCCACCCGCTCGCCAGTCCCCTTTGCGGGGGAGGAGGATTTACTCCTGCTAATGAATGTTCATGGGATCCCGCAGCCCAGGCCCACAGCAGCACTTTGGAAATGATTAACGGGACAGTCCCCAGCCTGAGATCTCACTAGTGGCGGCTGGCCCCGTCCTCACCCACACACCGGCTGTGCCGCGCTGCGGAGGTCAGGAGGGCTGGGCAGGATTTGTCCCTCAGGCTACGTCTCTGTGGCGAGTCAGGGGGTGATACCCCGCCCCCCGTGCTCCCTTCCACCCACTTGGAGCCTGGGTTGGGGAGGCAGAGACAGGGCCGAGCTGTGCCAAGGAGAAACTGACCTGCAGCCATGTGTGTGTGTGCGTCTGTGTGCGCGATTTTTGATCTGCATGTCCATGTAAGTGTGTCTGTGTGTGCGTGTAGCGGGGCAGCAACTCACCCCTGTGGCGCCTCCTGCTGGTCTGTCTGGGAATTAGCTCTCCAGGCTCTAGACCACCCTCTGCAGGCCGAGGTCCCGCTTGCTGCTCTGGCCCAGAGTCCCTCCCAGACCACGATGCCCTCTTACCAAGGGTGCTGCACCCCCACAGGTGTTAGGTCTCCGTTCCCTGGGGAACCCTCCACCTTCTATCCCCACCTTGCCTCAGTCTAGGCAACTGCCAGTCACCACTTGCCCCCATTCACTGGGGCTAACTGCAGTATCATTGCCACTCATCACCTGCAAGGGGGGTTGGCCTGCTGCTTCTCTTTCAGTAGCCATGGGCTTCCCCCGGCAACCCCAGTACCCCTTTGTTAGGCCTTCCCCTAGGCCCTGCAGCCTGGGGGTTTTCCAGGCCAGAGCTTCCCCAGCTCCTCTATCCCTGCCCCATCCCTGCTTCCCTCTAGGTACCTTAAGCTTCCAGCAGCCAGACCGGTTTACGTCTACTGCTAGAGGAGACAGTCTTCTCTCTCATGCTGCAGACTGAGCCCTTTTTATCAGGGCCAGCTGGGCCTTAATTGAACCAGCCACAGCTGCAGCTGATATGCCCAATCAGGCTGGAGCTTGCTTGCTCCCAGCCACAACCCTTTTTGGGCTGTTTTCAGCCTGTTTCCCCAGGAGTGGGGCAGGTGCCCCAACACAGTGGGACTGTGTCCATGTGAGTGTCTCTGTGTGTGTGTAAGTGAAATTGTGTGTGTGAGTGTCTCTGTGCATGAGATTCTGTGTGTGCATGTCTGTGTGTGTGTCAGTGTGTGAGATTGTGTGTGTTTGTGTATGTGAGTGTTCCTGTGTGAGTGTGTGTGTCCCTGTGTGAGTGTCTGAAATGTGCTGAAATGTTCTCGTTCAGGTCTGAAGAAGCCAAGTCAGGCCAGAAGGCCGAGGTGCGGGGCTGGGGTTTCGCAGGGGAAGGCTGAGGAGATCTGATGAGATTGGACATTGCGGCAGGACGCAGGGGAACATTGGCCACAGGCAGGGGAGTAAATCCCTCCTCCTGGGACAGAGCCCTGGGACTCTGAACTCTCCTGCAGGGCGGGGAGATCTCAGGCTTTAAACTCATCCCAAAACATCCTCCTCGCCCTTCCCCGGCTGCCTGCTTTTCTCTCTCAGAGCCAGGAGGGGCCTTGCCAACCGCGCCTTCCTTGATCCCATCTGCCCGGGAGGAAAATCCTCCAGAGCCGACTAACGAGTAAGGGGCAGAATTTGAAGAGCAGAGCTGAGAGTTAGGCCCCTAAGCTATCTCCTGCTAACCAGGGAAATGGATTTTAAAAGGGCCCTGATTCTAAACTTTTTTAAAGCTTTATTGGACTCATATCACCCCGTGAAACTCAAATTAGAGGGTGTCAGGGAATCCACCCTGCAGCTCACTCACCAGGGTGGACGTGACAAAAAACTTCACCAGCGAGGAAAAAAGCCTCCGGCCCCAGCCTGCCTGAAGGATACGTCACCGACTGCCAGGCACAGGAGAGGATTTATACTGGATCCTTGCAGCAGCTCCCTGGAGGTCACACAGTCCACTGGGAGCTAATGTTTGAACTTGGGCTAATCAGGCAAAGAAGCCACATGCGGTAACGAGAGCCCTGTGACTTCGGCGGATTGTATCCATTATCCCACAGGAGAACATCAGAAAATAAGGATGACGAGGAGTCCAACGGCACCTTGAAGACTAACAGTTTTAACAGCTTCCAATCTCTTAATCTTTCCAGTGCCACTGGACTCATCGTTAGTCTTGTGGATACAGAGTCACACGGCTCTCCCCCCCCCCCCCCCCGATAGAAAATCAGAACGGCCACACAGTGTCAGACCAGTTCCATCTGCCCAGTATCCTGACTTGTGCCAGTGGTCAGGGCCCAGGTACTTCACAGAGAATGAACAGAACAGGGCAGTTAGCAATTGATCCATCTCCCGTTGTCCACTCCCAGCTTCAGGCAAGCAGGGGCTAAGGACACTTGGAGCATGGCTTTGCATCCCTGCCCATCCTGTCTAATAGCAATTGATGGACCTAGCTTACAAAAAGGGATCTAGGGCTTTTTTTAACTGTTAGTTTTGGCCTTCGCAACATCCCCCGGCAAGGAGTTCCACAGGTTGTACATTGTGTGAAGAAGTACTTACTTAGGCTTTTTTTGAACCTGCTGCTATTCATTTGATTGCGTGACCCTCATCTGTGTGTTATGAGAAGAAGTAAATAACACTTCCATATGTACTTTCTCCATACCCGACATGATTTTATAGACCCCTCTCTTATCCCCCCCTTGCTTGTCTTTTTCAGGCTGAAAAGTCCCAGTCTTTTTAGATTCTCCTCATATGAAAGGTGCTCCATATCCGTCATCATTTTTGTTGCCCTTCTCTGTATCTTTTCCAATACTAATACAGTAAACCCTCGATTTAACGGACCTCGATTTAACGGACTTCGGATGCAACGGACAAAATTTCTGAGCAAGTCTGATGCATTCCTGATCCATTTCTGGCAGGCTGGCTGCCGGCTCCCGGCTGCCGCATGGGTCACGGCAGCGGGCACACTGGCTGCCGGCTCCCGGCTGCCGCCCGGGTCCACACAGCGGGTGGGCTGGCTGCCGGCTCCCGGCGGGTGGGCTGGCTGGCTGCCGGCTCCCGCCCGAGTCCCGGAAGCGGGCGGGTTGGCTGCCGGCTCCCGGCTGCCGCCCGGGTCCCAGCAGCAGGCGGGCTGCGGAGCTGCCGCCCCGACCCTGTGGCGGGCGGGCTGCTGCTCGGACAGCTCATTTTTTTAAAATTATTAAATAACGGACTTTTTGATTTAACGGACACCCCCTCGCCCAAATTAGTCCGTTAAATGGAGGTTTTACTGTATATCTTTTTTGAGGTGAGGTGACCAGAAGAGCACGTGGTATTCCCAGTGTTACATTGCCATGGTGTATGTAGTGGCAAGATGATATTTTCTGTTTGATTATTTATCTCTTTTCTAAAGGTTCCGAATATTCTGTTCACTTTTTTGGCTGTCGCTGCACACTGAGTGGATGTTATCAGAGCACTATCCACTATGACGCCAAGATCTCTTTCTGGAGCGGTAACAGATAATTTAAACCCCATCATTATATATGAATAGTTGAAGTTATGTTCTCGGATGTGCATTACTTTGCATTTATCAACACTGAATTTCATCTGCCATTGTGTTTTCCAGTCACCCAGTTCTGACAGATCCCTTTGTAGCTCTTCGCAGTCAGCTTTGGTCTTAACTATCTGGAGTAATTTTGTATCATCTGCAAACTTTGGCATATCACTGTTTCCCCCCCCCCCCCCCATCACTTATGAATCTGTTAAACAGTCGTGGTCCACTGGGGACCCCACTATTGATCTCTCTCCCTTCCGAAAATCGACCATTTTTTCCAACCTTTTGTTTTCTGTCTCTAACCAGTCACTGGTCTGTTAGGGGATCTTCCTTCTTGGACCTTGCTCCTTCGCCCATGACAGTGTCCTTTGCTTGAAAGCCGTTGATGAGGGACCTTGTCCAAGGCTTCCTTAAAGTCCATGTCCATTATATCCACTGGATCACTCTTGTCCACATGTGTGTTGATGCCTTCAAAGAATTCTAATAGATTGGTGAGGCGTGATTTCCCTTTACAAAAGGTGCATTGACCCTTCCCCAACCAATCGTATTCATCTATGTGTCTGAGAATTCTGTTCTTTACTCTGGTTTCAACCACATAGCCCAATACTAAAGTTACTAGTAGTGGCCTATAATTGCCAGCATCACTTCTGGAGCCTCTTTTTAAAAAATGGCATCACATTAGCTATCTTCCAGTTATTGGGTACAGAAGCTGATTTAAATGAGAGGTGACAGACCACAGTTATCCCATGCGACCCATGAGCCCAGATTTACTCTCTAGAGAGACACAGTTACCCTGGCTCATGGCTGGAACCCACATGGCCTGTTGGATAGTCAGTGAGCCCACATGGTGTTCTAGAGACAAGGCAGATGTGGATGGACACAACGCCATGTGGATCACAGGTCACAGAGTGGGGAGTACATGTCTGGCTCTCTGGCTGGAAGGAAGCCATGAATAGGCCACCCGCGCCACACACACACATGTGACCCACTCCAGGTGTAACCTGGAGTGCCCAGTGGATGTGTGACAGGAGGAACCGGAGCAGCACCATGGGGCATCGTAGGTATGTGTGTGTGAGCGGCCTTGCGGAGTGCCTGGATCCGGGGCACTCCGGGATGGGGGTGGCGCGGTTAGAGGCCTTTCCAAAGCCAACCTTTGAGAACGGGGGCGAGAATAGGGCTGTCTGGATGCACTGCATACGAGAATGGGTCCCTCGTCCCAAGCAGCAAGGCGGCGACCCACCCCCCAGTGCCTCCTACTGGTATGTCCAGGGAATTAGCTCATCCAGCCTCTGGAGCGCCCTCTGTAGGCCGATGTCCCCCTTGCCACTGGTCCTGTGTCCCTCCTGGACCCCGGTGCCCTCTTCCCGAGGGTGCTGCACCCCTGCAGTACCCCCCCCCCCCCAGTCTCAGGATCTCCCCTCCCTGGGGAACCCCCACCCCCATCCCCACCTTGCTCAGTCCAGGCAACTGCCAGTCACCATTTGCCCCCGTTCTCTGAGGCAGACTGCAGTATCATGGCCACTCATCACCGGCAAGGAGGTTTGGCCTGCTGCTTCTACCTCTGTAGCCCTGGGCTGCCCCTTGCAACCCCAGTACCCTTTGTTGGGCCGTCCCCTAGGCCCTGCAGCCTGAGGGATTTCCAGGCCAGAGCTTCCCCAGCTCCTCTTGCCTCACCCCAGCCCTGTTTCACTCTAGCTACCTTGTCAAGCTCCCAGCAGCCAGGCTTGTCTGCCTCTGCAGCTAGAGAAGGAGACTCTATCTCTTAAGGCCCCAGCCTCTCAGCCCTTTTATAAGGGTCTCCTGGTCTGTTTGGGGTGTGGCCACCCAGCTGAGCCTTCTTCCCAATCAGCCCAGGAGCTTGCTCCCAGCCCTAGGCCTTTCCTGGGCTCTTTTAAGCCCTTCTAGCTGGGAGCAGGCAGCCACCCCGCTACACCCCTGATGTCCGGTACACGGGACTAGGTACGGCCCTGCTCTGCTGCCCTTTGTGTGTCGAGCTCCCAAATGCCATTGTAAGATGCGGGTTTAATGTGGCTGGTCTCCACCCCCTCACCAGCCCCCAGGTCCTGGGCAGTGAGAGACACAAACACACAGTAACAGACAGACCTGGGCCCAACACACACAAATGGGGGGGGAGGTGAAAGCGAGACAGAGACGGGAAGGGACATACCCAAGGTCACAAAGCCAGTCTGTGGCAGAGCTGAGATTTAGAGCCCAGATCTCCGGGCTGCCGGCCCAGTGCCCCGTGTCTGCTGCAAACCAACCTCCCGAAGCCGTCACTTTCCCCAGCTCTCCACAGGCACCACTAGCTCATTGGTTAAACCTTTCTATCGCCGTCCAATGACAGGGGAGCACTGTCCATTCAATCCCACGCAGGACTGAGGCGGTCACCATCACTGACGCAGCCTGACCCAGTGCAGGGATACTGGTTCTGGAGGGACCCCACTGAGAGTGCCAGCTCAGGACCAGTTGCTTAGAGCAGGGCAGTGACAGCCCAAGCCTGGGGTTCCTTTGCACACCAAGACAAACCAAACCAGCCAGAGAGGTTTTACCCCACTGGCTAACCACAAGTCACACCAGCAATTCCCTTAGACACTCCAGAGTCCCAGGATCACCAGCAGTGCCACTCGTTATGGGAATGAAAACCAGTACCCCAGTAAAAGCAAAAAAGGTTCTCCCGATCCCAAAGGACCAAGCTCCAGACCCAGGTCAATAGACAAGTCAAATCTTACCCACAAATCACACTGTTGCCAATCCTTTAGAGTCTAAAACCTCAAGGTTTATTCATAAAAGTTAAAAGATCTAGGTGAGAGCTAGAATTGGTTAAATGGAATCATTTACATACAGTGATGGCAAAGTTCTTGGTTTGGGCTTGTAGCAGTGATAGAATAAACTGCAGGTTCAAATCAAGTCTCTGAAATACAAATATTCACAGTTGGGATGAGTCCTTCAGTCCTTTGTTGAAAGCTGTCTGTAGCGAAAGTTCATCCAGAGTAAGAAGCAGGAAATGAAGACAAGATGACTGAAGCCGACTGAAGACAAGATGGAGATCAGACATCAGCCTTTTATCATCTTTCCAGGTGCAGGAATTCTCTTTGTCCTTTGCTGTGGAAACTTACAGCAAAATGGAGTTCTGGAGTCTCACGGGCAAATCGTATGACCATGCCTGACTTAGGATTTGCAGGTAGCAGCCATTACCCACATGCTAACTTGCATGTCCTCTGGTAGACTTCTCATGTGGATTGGAGTTTTCCAAGCTCTCAATGGGTCCATTGTACAGCTGATGGTTCTTAATGGGCCATCAAGCATGCAAAGGGAGCTAAAATACAGTTGTCTGGAATGTTACTCAGCAGCATAACATAAATTTGAGATACAGACAGTAGAACCAAATATCATAACTTCACATACAAAAATGCTACACACATACAGATAGCGTAATCATATTTAGCAAACCATAACATGGTCCTAGACACATTATATGATCCCCTTTACACAAGATTTGGGGCCACTACAGCATCTTGGTTACACCAATGATCTATAGGATCCCAGATTATTTCAGTAACGTGGCAGGCACCATCCATCTATCCATCCATCCATCCATCCACTTACTAACCAAAAAGACCTACATCAGAAACCATTGGGGTGGGGGGATAGCTCAGTGGTTTGAGCATTGGCCTGCTAAACCCAGGGTTGTGAGTTCAATCCTTGAGGGGGCCATTTAGGGATCTGGGGCAAAAAATCTGTCAGGGGACAGTACTCAATCCTGCTAGTGTAGGCAGGCGGATCCTGCTAGTGTAGGCAGGGGACTGGACTCGATGACCTTCAAGGTCTTTCCAGTTCTAGGAGATTGGTATATCTCCATTTATTATTATTTATTATCTCACACCCAAGTTGGGCTAGTCACCTAGAGAACATTGTGAGGATGCTCTTTCGAATCTCCTGGGTCTTTATACTGTAAACGATGGGGTTTATCGCAGGGGGCACAAAGAGGTAAGCAGTGGACATCAGACTGTGGACCAACGGTGGGGCGTTCTCGCCATACCTGTGTATGACAGACACTGCGATCATTGGAAGGTAGAATATTAAGACAACGCAGACATGGGAGACGCAGGTGTTCAGGGCCTTGAGACGCCGCCCCCCGGAGGCGATCCTGAAGATGGTCGTCAGAATTAGAATATAGGAGACGACAATAAGCAACAAGTCTATTCCGAAGACAAAGAAAACTGCACATAAGCCATAGATGTTATTGACGGTTGTGTCCGCACACGCCAGCCTCATCACATCTGGGTGCAGACAGTAGGCGTGGGAGAGGGCTTCAACGCGGCAGAAAGGCAAGCGTTTAATCAGAACGGGCAATGGCAAAACCACACTGAAACTTCTAATCACAATGGCCAGCCCGATTCTCCCGATCCTGGGGCTGGTCAAGACGGTCGCATAGCGCAGCGGGTCACAGATGGCGACGAAGCGATCGAACGACATGGCCAGTAAAACTCCCGATCCCATGTTGGAAAAGGAGTGAATGAAAAACATCTGGGCCAGGCAGGCGTCGAAGGCGACGTCTGGGACATCGAAGCAGAAGACACTGAGCACCGTGGGCAGGGTCGACAGCGAGACACCGAGGTCGTTGAGCGCCAGCATGCAAAGGAACAAATACATGGGCTGCCGGAGACGCCGGTGTCTCCAGATAATGCAGAGAACAGTGCAATTCCCTAGCAGGGCGGTGATGTAGAAGACACAGAAAGGGATGGAGATCCAGTGATTAGCAGCTTCCAGGCCTGGGAACCCGGCCAGTTGAAACGTGGCGGGCTGGACGCTGGTGCTGTTGAAATCTGTCATGATGAGCAGTCGCTTTCCCGGTCAGCTCTAAACCCTTGTGAGTCGCCCTGTGATCAGAGAAGAGAAAAGGTCAGGGCAGGGCCCCATGCCACAAATCCCTAGTCACGCTAACGGTTCTTACCTGTTCTCAGTTGTCTGCAGGCGCCACCGGGATACAAATATTAATACTGGGTTGACAATCGTTGTTACTTCCAGGGACAGTGTCGCCAACAAGACAGGCTGCAGTTCTCAGCCCTGTGTCGGGCGTGAGTCACTCGGAATCATTGTATCATATGTTCCCATGGCTGTTGTCACCTACACCTGACATGACATGGGCCTTACATGTAGGCATCGCCGCTGTGGCCATGGTGATCGCAGGGCAGCAGAGAGACGAGGTGTGTGAGGGAATATCAGACCAACTTCGGTTTGTGAGGGACAGGGATGAGCCTTTGAGCTCCCACCTAGCTCTTCCACAGGGCTGGGAGAAACCTTCCGGCCTGAAGACGAGGTCCGTGTGAGCTCGACAGCTCCTCTCTCCCACCAGCCGAAGTTGGTCCAGTCAGAGATATTCCTGCCCCCACCTTGCTTGTTTGGTGTTCCTTACACAGCACCGGAGACCTGACTTCATCCCTGCTGGAGGCCTGTGCTGTATGGGCTTCCATGGGCACTGTGCTGTATAACTGGTTATGTTTTGGCTAGATACAGTGTATTTTTTCTAGTAAGAATTAAGGTATTAGAAGAAATGAATACGATAGTGGATACTAGTATTAGCCATTTTCTTTCTCTTTATGCCCGAGGGATAGCTCAGTGCTTGGCGCATTGGCTTCCTAAAGCCAGCGTTGTGAGTTCAGTTCTTGAGGGGGGGCATTTAGGGGTCTGGGGCAGAAATCTGGGGGTGATTTGGGGGTCTTTGGTTATGGGGTACATTGTGCAGGAAGTCAGACTAGATGATCATGATAGTCCCTTATGAGTCTCAGTAGCAGACAGGATTGTGTCTATGTTAGTTAGATTAGAGAAATTTCAAAGGCCTAGGCCCCAGTGTATGAAAAATGTAGTTCTAAGATTTAGTAAGGCCTAATTTCTAATGCCTTTTTTGTTCAACATAAAACACGGCAATTTGTTGCCTGGTAAAGATCTCTGGAAAGAACTGTTTGTGGGAATGAGGAATGCATGCCTCCGGAAAAGATAAGGTGTGAAGGCCATTGTTAGAGCCAGATGGCCAAGGGAGGACGAGTGAAGAGACTGAAGAGACCTAAAGATGCCAGAGAACTGTCAACGCACATCCACAGTTGAGGAGGGGCAGACTGAGGACCCGGAGGTGAAGGTTGGCACCCTTAAAACACATTGATTAAATTGAAACCGGACAGGCTGACCATCCCGGAGGTGTTTTGGGCCATACAAAGATAACACCCAGTGAGGAGTGACCAATCATAACTGACATAGCAAACCCCGCAGACTTTAAGGACTATCCGAACAGGGTCTTTTGCCATGGGGCTTTGGGTCCGTCTTTCCAAGAACAGCAGAGCATCGTGACCGACTCTGGACTGGTAACTATAACGTCAACTCGCAGGACTGTGTGCATTGTGTGTGTGGAGAGAGGGGGAATTGTACAGGAGGTCATAATGGGTGCCTACAACCAGGTTATGAATGGCTAATTATAAATATGCCATTAATGTGTGTATCTTTTTTGAAATTAAAATTATGAAGGCTGGATATAAGGTGCCTGTGAAATCTCAGACAAGCTGTTGTTAACTTGCCTGGCCTGGCTGATGGGCCATTAAGGGACATCAACCACACAATGGACTTTGTATATGCCTGTCCACACCCGAGCTGCTCTAGGAATGTCAACTGCCTGGTCAGAAACTGAATCCTGGAGAGTCTGGTGATTGGATCTTGTGACTGTAAACCTCCATTTTGCAACCGGACTCTGCAAAAGAGGGAGGAGGGTCTTGGCCCAGAAGAGAGAGTCTATAAAAGCTGGAAGGCAACAAATTGCCGTGTTTTATGTTGAACAAAAAAGGCATTAACATAAGAACATAAGAACATAAGAACGGCCATACTGGGTCAGACCAAAGGTCCATCCAGCCCAGCAACCTGTCTACCGACAGTGGCCAATGCCAGGTGCCCCGGAGTGAGTGAACCCAACAGGTATGATCGAGCGATCTCTCTCCTGCCATCCATCACCCCCCTCCGACAGACAGAGGCTAGGGACACCATTCATTACCCATCCCGGCTAATAGCCATTTATGGACTTAGCCTCCATGAATTTATCCAGCTCTCTTTTAAACCCTGTTATAGTCCTAGCCTTCACAGTCTCCTCAGGTAAGGAGTTCCACAGGTTGACTGTGCGCTGTGTGAAGAAGAACTTCCTTTTATTTGTTTTAAACCTGCTGCACGCCAATTTCATTGAGTGGCCCCTAGTTCTTCTATTTTGGGAACAAGTAAATAACTTTTCCTTATTTACTTCCTCCACACCACTCATAATTTTATATACCTCTATCATATCCCCCCTTAGTCTCCTCTTTTCCAAGCTAAAAAGTCCTAGCCTCTTTAATCTCTCTTCATATGGGACCCATTCCAAACCCCTAATCATTTTAGTTGCCCTTCTCTGAACCTTTTCTAGTGCCAGTATATCCTTTTTGAGATGAGGAGACCACATTTGTACGTAGTATTCAAGATGTGGGCGCACCATGGATTTGTATAAGGGCAATAAGATATTCTCCGACTTATTCTCTATCCCTTTTTTAATGATTCCTAACATCCTGTTTGCTTTTTTGACTGCCGATGCCTTCAGAGAACTATCCACAATGACTCCCAGGTCTTTTTCCTGATTGGTTGTAGCTAAATTAGCCCCCATCATATTGTATGTATAGTTGGGGTTATTTTTTCCAATGTGCATTACTTTACATTTATCCACATTAAATTTCATTTGCCATTTTGTTGCCCAATCACTTAGTTTAGTGAAATTAGGAAATTAGGCCTTAATCTAACTACCATAGACACAATCCTGTCTGCTACTGAGACTCATAAGGGACTATCATGATCATCTAGTCTGTCTTCCTGCACAATGTACCCCATAACCAAAGACCCCCAAATCACCCCCAGATTTCTTTATAAAGCATCCTCCATTTTGTCTTTACCTTCAGCCTGTCTTGCTTCCAGATCTGAATGGACTTTACTACACAGGTGAACTCTGAACTAAGGTGCTGACCCATCCCTAAAATGGGATGCTTTCTAAAGACTTTGATTTGAACCTGTAGTTTATTCTACCTTTGCTGCAAGCCTGAACTAAGAGATGTGCCATTACTGCATGCAATTGATTTCTTTTAACCATTCTTAACCCTCACCTAGACCTTTTTCCTTGTATAATAAACCTTTAGATTTTAGATTCTAAAGGATTGGCAACAGCGTGATTTGTGGGAAGATCTGATTTGTATATTGACCTGGGTCTGGGGCCTGATTCTTTGGAATTGGGGAGAACCGTTTTCTTTATTTGGGGTATTGGTTTTCATAACCATTGATCCCCAGGACAGGTGGCTGGTGGTGATACTGGGAATCTGGAGTGTCTAACGGAATTGCTTGTGTGACTTGTGGTTAGCCAGTGGGGTGAAACCAAAGTCTTTTCTGTTTGGTTGGTTTGGTTTACCTTAGTGTGGAAAAACCCCAGCTTTGGGCTGTAGTTGCGCCTTTGGAAGCAATCTGTCCTGATCTGACACTCACAGTTGGATCCCACCAGGAACAGCCCCGTCACAGATGCGGCATGCTGCCTTTCCCCCTATACAAAGATCTCGTGGGCTTTGTTTAAGAATAACAACGCTGCTTCTCCCCTGGCCTTCAGTACCCTCCCCCCCTTCATAACGAGGGTGACGGTTTCAGGGCCAGGCCTTGCTAGGGACAAGACAGGGCAGAGTCACTGGGCGCTGAGTCCAGCAACGTGCTCCCTGCCAGCGGGGCGAGTCTTGTGCTTCATTGCTCGGCCGGCTCGGAGCCAGCGTGCTCAGCACCCAGCAGGATGGAACCCCGGCTGAGCCGCAGGAATCCCCGCAGGGCAGTTCCCACCCCGAAAACGTGCGCAGCATTTGAGGTGGAAAATGTGCCCGGAATCTAAGTCGGCGGCCAGGAGAAGAACCAGGTACCTGCTCTGTGTGTGTCCCTCCTCGCACACGCCTCTCGCACCTACAGCGGGTGAAACAAGAGCTCTGGGAGAGCACACGAGGCAAACGCAGGGCAGCTCTCGAGGGATGGGACTGTGGCATCCGTTGCACAATCAGACCCTCGCAGACAGACTCCTGCCGAGCTCCCCGAAAGGGGGCTGCACACAGCCAATGGGAGTCCAGTCAATAGGATCCATTAGCAAGATCAGGGCCTAGTATAGTTCATAAGAACATAGGAACAGCCATACGGGGTCAGAGCAAAGTCCATCTAGCCCAGTATCCTGTCTGCCGACAGTGGACAATGCCAGGTGCCCCAGAGGGAGTGAACCTAACAGGTAATGATCAAGTGATCTCTCTCCTGCCGTCCATCACCCCCCTCTGACAAACAGAGACTAGGGACACCATTCCTTACCCATCCTGGCTAATAGCCATTAATGGACTTAACCTCCATGAATTTATCCAGTTCTCTTTTAAACTCTGTTATAGTCCTAGACTTCACAACCTCCTCATGCAAGGAGTTCCACAGGTTGACTGTGCACTGTGTGAAGAAGAACTTCCTTTTATTTGTTTTAAACCTGCTGCCCATTCATTTAATTTGGTGGCCCCTAGTTCTTCTATTATTTGAACAAGTAAATAGCAGTTCCTTATTCACTTTCTCCACACCACTAATGATTTTATAGACCTCTATCATATCCCCCCCTTAGTCTCCTCTTTTCCAAGCTGAAAAGTCCTAGTCTCTTTAATCTCTCTTCATATGGGACCCGTTCCAACTCCCTAATCATTTTAGTTGCCCTTCTCTGAACCTTTTATAATGGTAGTATATCTTTTTTAAGATGAGGAGACCATATCTGTAAGCAGTCCCCAAGATGTGGTGCACCATGGATTTGTATAAGAACAATAAGATATTCTCCGTCTTATTCTCTGTCCCTTTTTTAATGATTCCCAACATCCTGTTTGCTTTTTTGATGCCGCTGCACACTGCATGGATGTCTTCAGAGAACTATCCAGGATGACTCCAAGATCTCTTTCCTGATTAGTTGTAGTTAAATTATCCCCCATCATATTGTATGTCTAGTTGGGGTTATTTTTTCCAATGTGCATTACTTTACATTTATCCACATTACATTTCATTTGCCATTTTGTTGCCCAATCACTTTGTTTCGTGAGATCATTTTGAAGTTCTCCACAGCCTGCTTGGGTCTTAACTATCTTGAGCAGTTTAGTATCATCTGCAAACGTTGCCACCTCACTGTTTGCACATCGCCTGCGTGCACGAGGGCACACGCATCCCACGCCCATGGTACCTCCTTTCCCTTGTGTGCCCTGCAGCGTGTCTCCCGTCTCCTGCTGCCCACACGGCTAAGGGCAGCTTTCCAGCCTGAAATCTCTTGCTTGATTGCGGCGGTACCTGAAATTAGTTTGGGCCGCTGCAAATTCCGCGCATAGGCGGCTGGGTTCGGTCAGTGGCCCATCTCTAGGGTAGCAGCAGGATGCCTAAGGGCCAGGAGGACAACGACTCATTTTAAGACCCTCTGTCCTGTTGCTGTTTGGGATACTAAACCACAAGGCCGTTCTAGTGCAGTCAATGCTGTGACCACTCCTGCTCCAACTCCCTGCGCCACAGACGCCCCCCTGATCTGTCAAGGGACTCACATGCCTGGAGGAAGGTCTGAAGCTACAACAAGCTCGGGGGGCCTCTTGGGAGCAGGACCTTTTTTCAAAGCTCCCCTGCCTGACAGACTTTCCTGGCTGTGACCGCCGGCCACCCCCCTCGTCCTTTGCCTCGTACCCCAACTCCTCCGCCTACTCACCAGCAATGCGCAGGGCCGCGGGAGCGGGGACACCTTCCCTTTGCCAGGCCTCAGGCTGCACTGCCCGACGGCGTGCGCCCGCCCGGCTCCCAGCGCCAGGGTAATTATCATGGCCCACTAATGAAAGCCATTTGGGGACCGTTCCATTAGCGGGGAATGTCTACAAGTATTTAAAGAAGGGAATAAAGCGAGCGGGGGGAGTTAACGATTAACCCAGGAGCGTGTGGAACTTACTCTCGGACCAGCCTTCCCCGGCATGACACACGCAGCTGCCGGGTCAGTGCTCAGGCCGGGGGTGCGGAGGTGCGTTCAAGCCCCCAGCTCTCCCCGGGGTTCTTGCTTCCTGGGGAGAGCTGGGAACCCGGCCACGAATGTACCGACTGCCATGACTAAAGCTTCCACTAAATCCCCCGGGAGTTTGATCATCTTATGGGGTCCTCTTTACTCTGCCGTGCCGTCATTGCCGGGCGTGGCTGCCACTCCCTGGACGTACCCCAAGGAGCTTCCTCCTGGCTGGCGCTGGGTCCGGGAGCAGCGCCGCCGCGGCGGTCTGCACCTCTGTGCCGGCGAGTCCCGGGCAGCACTCCCCAGGGTGACAGGGCTGCAGCTTCGTTTCACTGAGTCAAAGCGTCTGGGCCCAGTCTGGCCTCCTGTCTAACCCAGGCCACGAACCCCACCCGGCACCGCATGCTGGACTCAGCCCCTGAAATGAGACGCCAGTGTTCCAGCCCTCAGGAAACTGGGCCCCGAGCAGCACCCAGGAGAGACCAGGCGGGTCACCAGGCCTCCACAATGGCAGGGAGCGGATCAAGCGAGAGAGACCCAGATAATCCTGGGCAGTGACCTGCCCCGCACACTGCAGAGGAAGGCGGAAAAGGCCCCAGGTCCCTGCTAATCCGGCGCCCTTCCCAAGCCCACATATGATGATAGGACATGGAGCACGTGAGCAAGAACCAGCCAGCCAAGCTGGTCTCTCTGAGCCCTGCCTCTCCCCTGCCCATGCCCCTTCTGTGACCACTTTAGCTGCTTCAGGGGAAGGAGATTAAAAACACCCAGAATGCATTGGGGGGAGGAGGAATCCCTTCCTGACCCCATGCAGGGGGCTGGCTGGGGCCCTGAAGCATGAGCTTTGGTAACATAAACTGGAAGTGAGCCTCGGGGTTGCTGAGCCCTGCCCCCTACCATGGCAAAATAGCTAGATTAATGCTAGCCCCGGCTTTCATCTCACCCGGTAATATATATACTTGGTGGTTTAAAAGGGCCAGTTTCAAAAAGGTGAAAATAATGATCAGCCAAATCAGCTGGAAGGAAGCATTTAAGAGCACCACATATCCACAATCACACAACTGAAGAAAGCCATATACGTTAAAAAAAAATGTTTAGAGGGGAAATGAAGGTAGTGCTAATATATATATATATATATATATATATATAGGACGACAGAGAAGGTATGGGACAGACAATTGTTTAAAGCCTTGGGATGTAATGCTCATGACGGCTAGCCAACATGGAGAGGAAAAGATACATGGGCTGCTTCGCTCCACCAGTATCACCGCTAGCAGCCCGGTGACCGCGAACAGAGCAAGGGTGTAGATGGAGCACCAGAGATCCAGACGGGACGCCCAGCGGGATGAAGACGCTGGAGCTGGTGTCAGTGCTGCTGATAGCGGACATGACTGGCAGCCTGTGTCCTCGGCCGCTTCTGAAAATGTTGCTCCCTGCGAGATGAAGAGGAGGAGAAACTTCACATGTAGCTGGTAGTTGAAGATAATCTTATTGCTGCAACGCTTCTGCCAAGGTGCCTCTCGGGGCTCCTGCTATCTGCGCTCCTCCTGTTTGCTTATGGTTTTATCTTCACCTCACCCCCCATCCCCCACGAGGCCAGTCGGTTTTACCGTCCTCGTTTCGTGAGGCACCCGGAGATTAACATCCAGTGTTAACATCACCGCGATCACTGTCCCTGTCCAAGAGTGCACTCAATGGGAAGTGGGCAAAGTTACTTAGCCCTGTGATTTCAGAGGCAGGACCTTAAGGCGTAAAGGAAGATTAAACACATACCATTCCCCTCCCTTTGTGTGGTGTTTAACCCCTGCCACGACATCGTTCTCTCTATCTAAGCCATAGCAAACCCCAGCCTGTTGTTGGTTATATTCACATTTATATACTATTTCCAGTCTTCTAGGGCTAACAGGCACCATCTCCTGTGGAAAGCCCCTTCCATCCAAGAACCTCAAAGCACTTTACCAAACGAGCTAGTTAAGCCTCTGCTGAACACCCGGGCTGAGGATCCTGCTGTGAGCCGAGTCCTAATAAACACCCGTGCTTGGTTTGGGTAAATGCCTCCCTGCAGGTCAGGGGTTGCCTGGATTTTCCTCTGAGAAGTGCAGCAAAATGCAGATGGAGCCCAGGTGCTATTCAGGGTCTGTAGCGGTTGGAGACCAGGGATGATTTACACCTGGTCTTTCAAAATCCACTGGGCTTGAGATTGGCAACTTCTGTTGGCGGGAGAGAGACCAGCTTGTGCAGAGCAATAGTGTCCCCGTTTCAGCCAAGTGCTTCTGCGTTTCCTCACCAGAGCTGAGCTTAGGCGTTTTCCGAAATCAGGGCTCACAGTGATACTAGTTCGGGCCCATTCGCTGTACCGCCTGCATCCTGAGTGGTTTTGGCCTCCAGGGGTCCCTCCCCAGCCTCAGACACACACACACTGCGCCGGCCCCTGACTCCCAGTGATAGCAGAGCCCGGAGCCCCTGCCTGGGCTGCAGAGATTGTCAGGGCCGTTATGCGAGATAAGGTGCCTCAGGAAAGGCAAGTCAAGCCCAACGCCCTGGGCGGGATCCACCCCAGGGGCTGCTGAGTTGTTCAGTTTGCATTAAAAGAGAGCGGAGCTGACTCAGGCTGTGGACTGTCACGGCTTGTGTTTGGGTCCCAGCGAGAGCTTCCATTTCATGCTGATCATAGAATGACCGAAACATGGACTCTCAGGGGAGGGAAGAGACCTCAGGGGCTAACTAGTCCAACCCCCTGCTCAAAGCAGGACCAACCCCCAACTAAATCATCCCAGCCAAGGCTTTGTCAAGCTGGTCCTTAACAACCTCTAAGGAAGGAGATTCCACCACTTCCCTAGGGAACCCATTCCAGTGCTTCACCACCCTCCTAGGGAAAAAGTTTTTCCTAATATCCAACCTAAACCTTCCCCACTGCAACTTGAGACCATTGCTCCATGTTCTGTCGTCTGGTACCACTGAGAACAGTCTAGATCCATCCTCTTTAGAACCCCCTTTCAGGTAATTGAAAGCAGCTATCAAATCCCCCCTCAGTCTTCTCTTCTGTAGACTAAACAATCCCAGTTCTCTCAGCCTCTCCTCATAAGTCATGTGCTCCAGGCCCCTAATCATTTTTGTTGCCCTTCTCTGGACTCTTTCCAATTTTTCCACATCCTTCTTGTAGTGTGGGCCCCAAAACTGGACACAGTTCTCCAGATGAGGCCTCACCAATGTCGAATAGAGGGGAACGATCACGTCCCTCGATCTGCTGGCAATGTCCCTACTCATGCAGCCCAGAATGCCATTAGCCTTCTTGGCAACAAGGGCACACTGTTGACTCATATCCAGCTTCTCATCCGCTGTAATCCCCAGGTCCTTTTCTGCAGAACTGCTGCCTAGCCATTCAGTCCCTTCATGCTGCTTTGCTGCTAATCTCTCCTCTCTCTTCTGACACGGTGTTGGGTGCCCTATACCCAGGGTGTCCAAGTTTATTGCTGGCTGTGCCCCATGGTTCAGAGGTCAGGAAGAGCCAGAACTGTTCCCTCTCTAGACCAGGTGCAATTAAATTTCCTGGCACCTGGGGTCCTTCTGAGTGCGACCGTGTGACATGACCTGACCCCGCAGTCCCTGTGACAGCTGAACGCCCATCACCCTGCCTCCCGACGTGGCGCAGCTCCGAGGAGCAGATCGCTCCTGTGCGCTGGGACTGGCACAGGCTGAAGGGGAAGCTGCAGGGCTGGCACTATAAAGACTTAATTGGTTTGTTTCCTGGATACCTCCTAGATGTCCTCTCTCCCCGGGCACCAAAGCAGGAGTTGTGATTGGCTGAGGGACTTGACTAGCATCCCCTTGGTTTAAATGGGAGGTGACTGCTAAATACTTCGTCCCCAGCTCTGGAGTTTATGTCCCTCCTTGATGCAGTCATGGCTAGCACAGGAGACGTGGGTTCTGATCCTACAGCTACTAGATTGCTGGATGACCAGGGGCAGGTCTCGTCCACACCCCTGCCTCAGTTTCCCAATCTGTAGCATGAGTGTGATGCACAGTGCTGAGTAAGAGTTAGGTGTTGCAACTGGATATCCTTACAGCATCACCCCATACCCTGAGCCAGCACGAGTCCCACACACCCTTTACACCCGGAGAGGTTTAAATGGAGCCAAGGTCTTGCGCTGGTCCTCTGGAATTGACCCCTCAGGATTGTCCAGGGCAGGGGGGGTCTATTAGTATGAGTGAGAGAATTTCAGGTGGGCTGGGAAGTGTGAGTTGTGATCCATTCGTCACTCAAACACACAGTCCCCTCTCCCCGGGGCCTTCCCCTCATTCTGGCTGCGGGTTACCGTCCTGTTCTCATTGCTTGTTCCTATCACAATAAGGCAGAGAGACTCCCGTGGAGAAAGTCAGTAAGAAAGTGTCATTTCCTCCTTCTCACAACACTGGAGCTAGGGTTCACCCCATGAAATGAACAGGTAGCCAGTTTAAAACAAACAAATGGAAGGATTTCTTCACACAACTCACAGTCAAGCCCTGACACTCTTTGACAGGGGATGTCGTGAAGGCAAAGACACAGGGCTCAAAAAGAACGAGATACATTCATGGCGGGTCCATCAGTGGCTATTGGCCAGGGTGGGCAGGGATGGTGGCCCTAGCCTCTGTTTGCCAGACACTGGGATTGGGTGACAGGGGATGGATCATTTTCTGATTCCCTGTTCTGTTCATTCCCTCTGGGGCACCTGGCGTTGGCCACTGTCGGAAGACAAGAGACTGGGCTAGATGGACCTTTGATCTGACCCAGTATGGCTGTTTTTATATTTATATATTCCTATCTATCTATCTATCTATCTATCTATCTATCTATCTATCTATCTATCTATCTATCTATCTATCTATCTATCTATCTATCTATCCCCATACACCCCCTCTATCTATCTATCTATCTATCTATCTATCTATCTATCTATCTATCTATCTATCTATCCCCATACACCCCCTCTTTCTATCTATCTATCTATCCCCATATACCCCCTCTTTCTATCTATCTATCTATCCCCATACACCCCCTCTTTCTATCTATCTATCTATCTATCTATCCCCATACACCCCCTCTATCTATCTATCTATCTATCTATCTATCTATCTATCTATCTATCTATCTATCTATCCCCATATACCCCCTCTTTCTTTCTTTCTATCTATCCATCTATCTATCTATCCCCATCCACCCCCTCTATCTATCTATCTATCTATCTATCTATCTATCTATCTATCTATCTATCTATCTATCTATCTATCTATCTATCCCCATACACCCCCTCTATCTATCTATCCCCTGACACACACTCACCCCTCTATCTAGCTAATCACCCAGTCTCTCCATCCCATGAAGAATGAGGACACATATCCTGGAATAACACCTCAGCCACTGCCCATGCCCCGGTCAGGCCTTTTTTCCACACAAGACCCTTCGGATCCCTTGGCGAATCTGTTTGGTTTCCACTCTGCAGATGACAGGGTTGAGCACCGGGGGCACGAAAAGGTAGACGTTGGCCGTGAGCACGTGAACGGCGGGGGCAGCGTTTTCCCCAAACCTGTGCATGATGGACAAGCCCACCATGGGGACGCAGAAGAACAGGACGGCGCAGCTGTGGGAGACGCAGGTGCTCAGGACCTTGAGGCGTTCTTCCTTGGCCGCCATGCCTGAGACCGTCTGAACAATCCTAACATAAGACAGGACGATCAGCAGCGGGTCTAGGACCACTATGAACAGGATTAACATCAAGCCATAGACGCTATTGAACGTGGTATCGGAGCACACCAGATGGATTATATCCTGACTAGTGTAACAGCCCGTGTACACGGGCCAAAGTGCTTAATGCTGTTTGTCCGGGCTGTCTCTACGGCTTGCGGCGGCGCACGTGTGGTGGCCATTTTGTGCGGCTGAACTACAACTCCCAGCATGCTGTTTGTCCAGGCTGTCTCTATGGCTCGTGGCGGTGCACGTGTAGTGGCCATTTTGTGCCGCCAAACTACAACTCTCAGCATGCTGTTTGTCCGGGCCGCCTCTACGGCTCACGGCAGCGCATGTGTGGTGGCCATTTTGTGCCACCGAACTACAACTCCCAGCATGCTGTTTGTCCAGGCTGTCTCTACGGCTCGTGGCGGCGCACATGTGCTGGCCATTTTGTGCCGCCAAACTACAACTCCCAGCATGCTGTTTGTCCAGGCCGTCTCTACTGCGCATGACGGCTTTGGACAAACATCCTCTGGCCTTTTATTATATAGGATGCAAGCAGTAGGAATAGGAGAGCACACGAGACTTGCAGAAGGGCAGAAGTATAAGAACATAGATTAACAGGACGAGCAGCAAGCTACATTGACAGACAATTGCCAGCTCTACTCTAGCAACCCTGGGGCTGGTCAGGATGGCGGTGTATCTCAGCTTCTCCCACGGCCTGGACCTGCTCTCCGGCCACCGGCCATTAAACAGCCAGCCTGCCCTGCCAGAGGTCAGCCACATCCTGGAAATCTGGCTCCTGGGGCTCCCGGGGGATGGCCCCGCGTCTGACTGAGATAGCCAATGCCTCATTCAGAGGAGAACCTCCCCTTCCTCCTTCAAACACACCAGAGCCCAGTCCACACGGCGTGCTAGGCTCCTCAAGCCACACTGTTTGTCTCTGCAGGCTCCCAGCTGACACACCCCACCTTGCGCCTCTTGGCTGCCTGGGCTTTGTCTTCTGCCCCCAGGTACGCCCTCCACTGCCTCTGGGGAAGCAGGGGTCCCCCTTCCCCGGGGTTCCCCTCAGTTCAGCACGCTTGGGAGAACAAGGCCTTTCAATGGGTTTACAGTAAAACCAAACTGAAGTGGATGTAACAGGGCGTGGAAGAACAATTCAAATAAACGCAAGTCAAAGGGTTTGGAAATGTGACAAAACGCGATACAATTGATGACCTGTGCTAATTAACAAAGGACACCCCGTCTAATAAGGGATTTCTCACCATCCTTGTCCGGTTCAAAGAGCCGGGACCCATCCCCAGGACCCTTCTCTGTCACGGAATCCATCTTGTGCCCTTCTCTCCCACAACAGGCTATTATCTGCCCCCCAGAAGGCCAGCTCTTCGGAGAACTCATCTGGGATGCCTTTGTCTGGGTAAATGCTGGCTCCGCCAGGCATACGCATTGCCCTCCGCACAGATCGCGTTAGCCCTGTCATAAATTGCACTGCCAAGAGATCTGAACAAAATATCCCACATTACCCGGCACTAGAATTATTTCACTCGTGCTGAGTATGGCACTGAGCTAGTCCTTAGCTTTCAGCCGAGACCACAAACAACCCCCGGGGTGTGATAAGGAGAAGATGGTCAGACACAGATGGGATCTATCGGCCAGGGCCTGCCTGGGAATGTCTAGGCTTATCTGGCTCGCTCTCATGAACGGTGGGATAGGGCTACACTTCGAACCGAGGTGACTTGGGATGAAGAGTCGAACCATCTCTGCCAGGACCACTGGCTGATTTCCACAAATTCGTGCATTGCTAGACAGAGGAAATGCAACCGATCTAAGCTACCGGGATGTCAGTAAGGCATCTGATACCCTTCCACAAGGGACTTATTAGTTAAACTGCAAAGATGGGGATTCATACTAGAGTCGAAAGGCGGGTAAAGAACTGGTTAAAGGGGTGACTGCAACGGGTCATGCTGAAAGGTGAACTGATTTAGTTGGGATTGGTCCTGCTTTGAGCAGGGGGTTGGACTGCATCCCTCCTGGAGCTCCCTTCTTACCCTGAGATTCTGTGATTCTCATTGTTAGGCTGGAGGGAAGCTACCATCAGAATTTGGCAGGGGTCGGTCTTGGGGTCAACTTAACATTTTCATTCATGACCTGGGAATGAAAAGTGGGAGCGTGCTAATCAAATTTGCAGGTGACGCAAAGGTTTAAACTGGTGTTAGCGGTGGAGTCTCTGTAACACGAAGTCTTTAGATCAGGATTTGAGGGCGTCAGTGACTCAGCCGGAGGCCGGGGTCTATTACAGGAGAGGAGGGGGCCTGTGATGTTCAGGAGGTCAGACTAGATGGTCCCTTCTGGACGCAGAGTCTGTGAGTCTCTGATGCTTAGGCAAGCAGGGCTGCTGAGGTGGTGGAATGGGGCTAGGTCGGGGTGAGGGGAGCCTGGTTTGGCAAGGAGCCAGCCACACGCCTTCCCCACTCGCCTGCCCGGTGTCTGCGGGCGTTCTCAGAACGGACGGTCTGTTGTTCCCAGAGCATTGCTGACCAATAGCGAGCAGCACTGGGCCTAGAGCCAAACCTCGAGGGACCCTTTTAGAAACACCCCACTAGTTGACGATTCCCCTCCCATGGCTACATCCTGAGATCTATCAGTTAGCCAGTTTTGAATCCGATGATGGGGTGGCAGGCTGATTTTGTGGTATAGCACCACCAGCATGGGCTAGTGTTTCAGGGAGGCAGATCGGGGGGGGGGGGGTCAGAGTTTACTCTTCCTCAGTGTGCGCAGCACATTGATTCTGTGATGGTGAGGCAGAGGGGGAGCTGAGTTCCCTCCATTAGCCAGAGCCCCTCCCAGCACTCAGTATCTGAAGCTACACACAGACCGCCTATGAAAACCTCTGTTCTCAGCACAGCCGCCTGGCAATTATTCCCTTATTTGTTCCTTCCCCCCTTCTCTGGTGTCTTGCCTTAGTGTAAGGCTGTAAACTCTGTGTAAACACTGTCTGTACGGCACCCAACACAATGGGGTTCTGTCCTTCCACCAAGCGTGTGAGACCATCGGGGCAGCAGGAGCAATGCCTAGCGGTCAGAGAACAAGAAGTTGGGGAGTCTGCCTTCTTGCCTGTCTCTGCCACTGATTTCCTTTGTGGCCTTGGGGAAGTCACTTAATCGCTCCATGCCTCAGTTTCTCCAGTTGTTTCTCTACCTAGTGGGCACGGGCGGAGTGAGGTCTGAGCTCCTCTGACTGATTGTTATTGTAAAACTGAAGCGGCTTAAAAATTGGAGCCAAAACGCGCATAGCCTGAGAGTCTCAGATTCAGCTGCCCGCGTGGGGGTTTCACCCAGCTGGCCTGTGACATCCTTTTCACTTGCCAAGAGGGCAACCGGGCCCCCTGACCACTGCTGGCTTGGGCCCAGCATGGGAAGCCTCCGTTTCTTTGGGGCCCTTGTCTTCTCCTGAGGGAGAGGCCAGTGTGGTGCTCCATGTCAGGACCCTTTTGCTGCCCCCCCCCCCCCAGGGCCCAAGAGGCCTGTTGCCCACCCTAAATCCACCCCTGGTTCTTTAGACATGGGACAAATTCACAAGGCAACAACTAGGCCCACATGCCCCTCGTCCTTCCTTGTCCCCACTCAGGAGGGAGCCGGTTTGCCTTTACCCTGGTCTTGCCCAGAGGCATCGGAGGGGGAACATGGCAGAAGGGGGTGACAGAGGCTCTCCGGCTGGCGTGCTTGGTGCGGGGCAGACCAAGGGTTATGCCGTTTACAGAAATGGCCCCTTGGCTCTGCTCCCCTGGGACGCTGCTGAGCACTGGGCTGAACTCTTGGGCGGGGTCCATTGTCGCTCTAGCGCCGGCTCTGCACTAGGACGATCTCCCCCGCCCAGTCGACACAGGCCCGGATGGAGGTCAAGGAAACCAACCCGCGGCTCGCTGGGCGCTCCCTGGATCTCGCCAGTCCCTCACCCTCTAAAGACACGGGGCTCCGAGACGCTGGGGTCTTGCGGGTCCCGGCAACCCCACCATGCCACCCCCACAGCCCAGCAGGGACCTCAGCCCTCTCTTGGCCCTGCTCCTGCCCTCCGTCCGGCTGGGAGCTGCTGAACCGACGGCCTCCCCACTCACAGCGTCCCTGCTGGGCCTGGGCGGGGAAGGAGCAGCCATGAGGAAAGGGCAGTAGGGGAGGCGGCAAGGAGAGTGTGGGGTGGGCTCAGTGCAGGCCCCAGACTCCCTCAGGTCCCCTACCCCAGATCCCCCAGGGTCCCCCCAGAAAGTCCCAGCTGCCCCCCCTCCCCCGCTACTCCCCACACCTCTCTCTGCCTGTCAACCACTCAGTCAGCTTCCCACCCTCCCTCCTGACAATCTTGCCCTCTTCCTTTAGTAACGGGAAATCACGCCTCCCCAGTCTACTAGAATTCGTTGAGGGGGTCAACAATCACCAGGGCAAGGGGGATCCAGGGGGGTTGGGGTTGGTCCTGCTTTTAGCAGGGGGTTGGACTAGATACCTCCAGAGGTCCCTTCCCACCCTGATATTCTATGATTCTATGATAAAACGTACGTAGACTTTCAGAAAGCCTTTGATAGGGTCCCTCTCTAAAGGATCTCAAGCAAAGTAAGCAGTCATGGGATAAGAGGGAAGGTCATTTTGTGCATCAGTAACTGGTTAAAAGACAGGAGACAAACGTAGGAATAGATGGTCAGTTTTCACGGTGGAGAGAGGTAAATGGTGTCCCACAGAGGTCTGTGCAATTCAACAAATGATCTTGAAAAAGAGATAAACAGTAAGGGGGAAAAATGTGCAGAGGATCCAAAATTACACTGGATAGTTAATTACTCCGGATAGTTAATTCCAAAGCAGACTGTGAAGAGTTACAAAAGGATCTCATAAAACCGGGTGACAAAATGGCAGATGAAATGCAAAGTAATGCACATTGGAAAACATAATGCCAACTATAGATGTAAAATGATGGGGTCTAAATTAGCTGTTTCCACTCAAGAGAGAGATCTTGGAGTCATTGTGGATACTTTCACTCAGGGTGCAGTGGCAGGCAAAAAACCGAACAGCAAGTTAGGAAAGAAGGCTGCACTGAGGGTGGGTTTTTTTCCTCTTCTGCTCTGGAGGGGAGGACCCCCCCCCCCTGCTTCCAGCCAGGTCCTGGTGGGACAGGATAGCCTGGGACTCCCCCTGCCCCTCTGCCCTGCCTGATGGGCTGGAGCAACGCATAATGGGGGGAAAGCAGCTGCAAATGTCCTCCCATCTGCCCCAGGGTCTGGAGCTGCCCACTCCCCATCCGAGCAGGAGAGGAGCAGGCTAGCCAGCCACCGGGCCTGCCCGGCCTTCTCCCCATACCCGCGGGCTGCCCCTCTGACCCCCTCTCCCTGCCCGGCGGGCACTGTGACCCACAGCTGCTGGCCCAATGGCGGGGAGAGAAAATAAAACCTGGCCCTGGGGTCCCAGCGAAGGAAGCGCCCGGACGCGCCTGTGGTAGGCCCCAGTGGGCCTGGCCCCTGGTTTGGATACACGACCCACAGAGGATGTCCTGGGCCCTACACAATTTGTAGGGGGTTAGCCTGTCAGAGGGTCGCGGGGAAGGTGGCCGCCCCTCAGGACGGCTGGGGTCTGGATTCAAAGGGGTGCCGGACGCCCATGAGCCGGGTACCGGGGTGCATTGGTGTAAGGGGTGGGGAGCAGCTGGGTTCCCTTTGGCTGGGTTTGTAGAGACCTGGGCGCTCCCTCGGGTGCCGTGGGACCTCGGGGATTATTTCCAGAGGGCAACGGATTCCGGCTGCACCCACCCTTAGAAAACAAGAAGCAAACTGGTCAGCGGGCACCAGCAGGCCCCCCCCCCCCCCCAGACCTCCCATGTGTGTCCCACCCCCCGGCACACACAGAGAGGCAGACACACCGTGAAGGCTGCAGTGCAAGGACTTTTATTGGGCTGTCTCAGCCCCCCGGCCCCCCGGCGGCTTTTCCATGGGTGCAGAGGGGCCTGGAGCGACGCCGGCTCTCTCCGTCCCGCGGGCTCAGTGGTACTGGTGGGATAGGGCGTGGGCCACCACACCGACCAGCTTCTGCCAGGCGGCCTGGCAGGCCGGGGTGAACTCCTTCCCAAAATGGGCGGCCAGGACGATGACCAGAATGTCACCCAGGAGCTGCAGGGGAGAAGGAAGAAAATACCCCCTTGAAGCTCCCCACACCTGTTTGCCGGGGTTCCCCAACTACCTCCCGCCCCAATCCTTTGCT
This sequence comes from Sternotherus odoratus, assembly GCA_032164245.1. Classification (NCBI taxonomy): domain Eukaryota; kingdom Metazoa; phylum Chordata; order Testudines; family Kinosternidae; genus Sternotherus; species Sternotherus odoratus. The sequence continues at coordinate 300,965,195 of JAVMKO010000001.1, forward strand.
CCGCAGTCCTTTCTGCTCCTCTCTTGTCTCTTTTCAAAGGCCCCAAGGGCAGCCCGGGACATGGCTTAGGGGTACAAGACCCGTTTGGGCCCAGCCAGGGGCCCCTCTCTAGGGGAGATAGTCTGCTGGCAATGTTTTCACTAGTGCTTTTCCTGTCCCTGATCCCCCCGCCTCTTGTGTGGAGGGACCCATCAAGGGCAGGTCACCGGGTCTAAGTCCCACGTGAGCCCCCCGGGGGTCCCCTCCAAAGCCGTGTGGTCTCGTCACACGCCTCGGTCCACCCCTGGCTTCTTTGCATCCCCCAGCCCTAGTTCGCCTGCTCCCTACCCCACCACCCCGGCCTTTCTCCCCTGGTTCTCTACCCCCACCCAGGCTTTCCCGGCGTCAGTGATTCTCTCCCATAGACCCTCCTCCTGCAGCCCCCCGCTTCGCCCCCTGACCTGACTGCCCCCCCCCTGGCTGTAGTGTGGTTTTGGGGCCCCTTCCTGTCCAAAAACCAGTGGGCAAGTCAGACATTTCTGAAGGGGGGAAAAACCTGGGTTTGCTGAAAAAAAAGTTTTGTTTTTTCAAAGACTTTCAAAGGCCCAGGCGGAGAGCGGCCTGTTTTTTTAACAAGCAAACACTCTGGTTTGGGGCGGGAGCGGGGTTTGATGGGAACCTGGCGAAGTTTGCACCAAGTTACCATGAAAAAGAACCCGGAATGGGCGTTTCCCAGCCCGGCTGGGAGCTGGGAGGAAGCAGGGATCTGCTCCGGATCGCGCAGGGCGGGAGGAGATGGGGATGGAGGAGGGCCGTTCACGCCGGAGCAATCCCCGCCTTCCTCAAAGGATCCCCTCAGCCACCAGAATCCCACCCCACTGCTGCCCTCCCTAAACCTCTGCTCCCCTCAGCACCCCAAGCACCTCCCCCCTTCCCGGCCTGATTACTGACCATGGGACACTGCAAACGCCCCTTCTTCGGGGGAGACCCCGTTCCTGGCAGGCTGGCATCTCCGCCATATTATTTACTCACTGCATCTAAGGGCCCTCCCAGGAGCTTCCCCCTAAGCGACGCCTCCCTGCCCCCCCCCAAGGGAAAAGGCCGGCCCCGTGTCCCTAGGGGGCTGGGCAGAGGGGTGGGCCCAGAGCCCGACTCACCCTGAAGTTCTCGGGATCCACGTGCAGCTTGTTGCAGTGCAGCTCGCTCAGCTTGGCGTAGGTGGCCTTGATGTTGTCCAGGTTCTTCACGGCGTCCCCGAAGGAGGTCAGCACCTTCTTGCCGTGGGCCCGGACCTTGGGGTTGCCCAGGATGGCGGTGGGGCTGGAGAGGTTCCCGAAGGACGAGAAAAACCTCTGGGTCCAGGGGTAGACGATCAGCAGCCTAGAGAGAGGGAGAGAGGAGCAGAGACAGGCCCCGGGTTAGCACAGTCCCCCCTGCAGAAGCAGCGGCGTCTCGGGAGACGGGGGGCAGGCGCCGGGGGGTTCGGCCTACCTGGCCAGGGCTTCGCCGCCACATTCCTCCACGCTGACCTTGCCCCACAGGCTGATGATGAACTGCTTCTCTTCGGCTGTCCAGTGCACCATGGTGACGAGCGAGGGGTCGTTTGCAGACGCAGCTGAGGGAGGACCCTGGATATGAGCTGCAGGCCCCCGGCCGGACCTTTATCCCCCGGCCCCGGCTCCTCCCCAGCTCTGTGGACACGGCCATTGGTCAGCCCCGGGGTGGGGTCTGCGCTGGCTGGGGAGGGGTGGTCGGGGCAGGGTGTGATCTCCGAGGAGGGGGCCCCATGAGGGCAGGGCTCAGCGCTCGTCCCACGCTCTATACCAGCAGCCCACCACTCTCAAAGGGGGTCTGTGACCCCAGGCAGGGGGCTGGTACCAATCCAGCCCCACTGAGCCCTTCAGAGCTGGGCCGGCTGGTGCCCCTGGGCCTGCGTCCTGTGCTGTACGTCCCCGGGGGCAGGGGCAGAGCTCCTCAGAGAACCCCGAAGCGAGCAGCAAAACCTGCTCTCCTGCAGTAATCGGATACCCAATTCCCCTAGGACCCTGCATTTGTCTAACAGTGACCTCTCTTCCCCCCCCCTCCCCGCCCCGGGGATCACTCTCGAACTCCTCTGAAAGGGGCAGAAGCAGGCACCTAGGGCTAGCACCGGGGGATTTCCCCCTGCTCCACTCAGAGTGGATAGACACACACCCCCTGCACCCCCGCCACGCTCTGCCCGTTGTTTAAAACAACCAACCAACAGGCCATGGGGCCGACTCACCCCTTCTGCCATTTCTACCAGGGACTGTCCCACAGCCCAGCTCTCCCCTCCCCAAAGCGCCGCTGGCACCAACCCTCCCACCGGCCCGCTCGAGATTCACAAACGTCCATCGCGCCAGCTGGGTCCCCGGGGGCTCTGGAGTGGGACTCTGGGGGGGGGCGTTGATTCGGGGCACAGCCTGTCTTGGAAAGGTACGTCGTGCCCCTTGGCCATAAACCCCGTCAGCCTGGGCTTCACCCTGCGCTCTTCACACAAGAATCCCCCAGCCACGGCCTCTGGGGAGACATTTGCCTTTGCTAGGGTGACCAGATGTCCCGACTATACAGGGACAGTCCCGTTTTGGGGGGTCTTTCTCTTATATAGGCTCCTATTACCCCCCAACCCCCGTCCCGATTCTTCACACTTGGTGTCTGGTCACCCTATCTAATATCGCCTGATCACGTCCTTGTGTCCCCTGCAGCTCTCGGCATGATGTTCGGAGGGTGTGGCGGGGAGGAGGTACTGACTGCCCCCTACTGGGGATGTCGGGGAACTCCATAACCTTTACTGCTGTAGGGGGGAAGGGGGTGGACACACCCCTTAGACTATTCACTGTGTTTGTGGTGTGGTGGTGGTGGTGTGTGTGGGGGGGTGTAGGTGTCTCCTACCTACAGTAGCGAGAAGGAGGCTGGCGGGGGTGAGAAGTATCCATTGTGCCGTGCTGCTATGGGATGCCACTGTCCCATGTTGTTTCCAGTTTTCCTTGACAGTAAAGACTGTCTCTGTTCCTCTGATGGTTAGTCCCATGGAAGCAGCAGGCCCCGTGCAGCCAGGGAAGGCAATGCTGTCTAGGGTGACCAGATGTCCTGATTTTATAGGGACAGTCCCGTGTTTTGGGCGTTTTTCTTATATAGGCGCCTATTACCCTCCACCCCCCGTCCCGATTTTTCACAGTTGCTGTCTGGTCACCCGAACCCGCTCCCAGGCCAGGTTACATCAGAACATAAGTGCGGCCATCCTGAGTCAGCTAGTCCATCCAGGCCAGGATCCCATCTTCTGACAGCGCCCAATGCCAGGTGCCCCAGAGGGAATGAACAGAACAGGGAATCACCACGTGATCCATCCCCCATTGCCCATTCCCAACTTCTGGCAAACAGAGGCTAGGGACACCCTCCCGGCCCATCCTGGCTAATAGCCACTGATGGACCTACCCTCCATGAACTTATCTAGTTCTTTTTTGATCCCTGTTATAGTCTTGAGCTTCACCACATCCTCTGGCAAGGAGTTCCACAGGTTGACTGTGCATTGTGTGAAGAAATACTGTCTTTTGTGTTTTAAACGTGCAGACTATTAATTTCACCGGGTGGCCCCTAGCTCTTGTGTTATGAGAAGGAGTAAATAACACTTCCTTAGTTACTTTTTCCACTTCCATTACAATTTTATAGACCTCAAATCATATCCCCCCTTAGTCGTCTCTTTTCCAAGCTGAACAATCCAAGTCTTAAAGAAAGCGAGGAATACTTGTAGCACCTTAGAGACTAACTAGTTTATTTCCGCATAAGCTAGTTAAATAAGCTAATTAGTCTCTAAGGTGCTACAAGTATTCCTCACTTTCTTTACAGATACAGACTAACATGGCTGTTATTCTTGAATCCCAGTCTTATTAATCTCTCCTCATACGGCAGGCGTTCCATACCCCTAATCATTATTTTTTGTTTTGTTTTGTTTTGTTTGTTTTGTTGCTCTTTTCTGAACCTTTTCCAATTCCAAAACATCTTTTTTTTAAAATAGAGCAACCACATCTGCACACGGTATTGAAGATGAGGGTGTCCCAGGGATTTATACCCAGGTAATGTGATATTTTGTGTCTTATTATCTATCCCTTCACTAGTGGGTCTATAATTCCGTTTGTTTTTTTGACTGTTACATGCTGGTGTTTTGGGAGAACTATCCGCTATGACACCAAGATCTCTTTCTAGGTCTCTCTTTCTCTGTTGGTAAGAGCTCATTTGGACCCCATCATTTTATATGTATAGTGGGGAGTATGTTTTCCAATGTGTATTACTTTGCATTTATTTACAGCCTGTGGATCCCATCCTGTGAACTCTTATACATGTGAATAACTTCACACACAAAAGGGCAGGGGAGGGGGGGTTCTTGAACCTGATGGCAGCTACCCCCCAGCTTCAAGTTACCCATACACAGAACAGGCAGCAGGATCGGGCCCCAGGAGGCCACACCGTGGCCCAAGGGGGTTGGCAAGGGATGTACAGAACCAAGTCTGGGCAGGTCTTGATAGCTCCCTTGAAATCACTTATCTGAAAACTGCCCCCACCCAGGCCTGGCCTGAGCCGGTGTGAGTCAGCAAACTGCTGGGAGGCAGCAGGCCCACAGAGGGCCCCTGGCTGATAAAAACCTTCCCTTCGGGGCGGGGGACGGGGAGGGGGGAGGGGGGGGGGGGGAGAGAGTTCTTATTTGTTCCTGCCTCTAGAAAGACAATAAGTAAATAGTGCAGTGAACTACCCCACTGCTGGGAGCAGCTTACATGACTTCTCGTTCGGGGTGCTCCTTAGCGGGGCACGTGTGTGTGTGTGTGTGTGTGTGTGTGTATTTATGTGTGTGTGTGCGACACTCTCTCTGTGTGCTCCCTTGTGGCAGGCCTGGCGGTCCCCTGGCCCTGTTGCTCTGTGAAGCTAGTTTTCAAGGCACTGACCCATTGTGGCTCTATGAAAAACTACAAGCCCCCCCCACCCCCATTTCGCGCTGCTCCCCCTCCCCCCCTCCCCCAGTGCACACAGACACAGACTCAGGGCGACTTCAGCAGAAGGTTTTTATTTGCTGCTTACAGCCTGTCACTCCCAGGAGGGGATTCCCGTGGGTGCAGAGGAGCCTGGGAGGTAGCTGGAGACCTCCCGCTGGGGGGTCCCTCCGGGGGGGCTCAGTGGTACCCGAGAGACAGAGCATGGGCCACCGCACTGACCAGCTTCTCCCAGGCGGCCTGGCAGGCCGGAGTGAACTCCTTCCCGAAGTGAGCACCCAGAACGATGACGATGATGTTGCCCAGAAGCTGGAGGAGAAAGAAGAAGAGACCCCCCAGGTCAGCCCGGCTCCGCTCTCCCGCCTCTCCCTGGGCAGAGCTCAGGGCAAGGGCAGGGGATCTGTGCTTTAGGGAGTCCTCGAACTCTTCTGCGGGGTCGTGAATCTAGCTGGAGACTGGGCTCCCTTCCGCCCTGTAACATAAACTCACTCCCCTCCCGCACCAAGCAAGCCTGTCAAAGAACATGAACCAGCCGGTTCGGTAGCTCAAGGGCTCTCCTGGGGGCCCTATCTAGAGAATATGGACCGTTGGCGTGAGCCCCCGTTGCATCACGCCGGCCTCACCCCACCCTGACCATCCCCTTTTGCTGGTGTTACCAACCCGGGCGGCGGGGGGGGGGGGGGACACACACACTCCAGTACTCAGGAGGTTCAGACCTGGGGCTCCTCTCCCTCACCCGGCCCAGAGCACAATCCCAACCCCCCCCCCCCCCCCCCCAGTTACTGCAATATCAGGATTCAGGGAGGTGGGAATTTGTGCTACCAGAGACCAAAGTTTGCCGGAAATGTGCTTCACCCCAGAAAGTCCCTGGCACTCACCGGCATGCCTGGGCTGTCTCTTCCCCCAATCCCACTCTGTTTTGCTTCTGCGTCTCTCCTATCTCGGACCCATACACTGTCCCTCTGGCTCCTCCAGGCTGAGGGTCTCTCTCCTGACCTCCCCTGGCTCAGCTGCTTTCACATTTCCTTCCCCTTCATCCCGGCTGCCCTCACTTTACCCACTTCCTCGCCATCCCTCGCTGCTTTTCCCCGTTCCCTCCGGCCAGGCTCGCTCCTGCCGGCCCTGCTCCGGGGACGGGCAGGGGGCTGGGCAGAGGGGTGGGCCCAGAGCCGGACTCACCTTGAAGTTCTCAGGATCCACGTGCAGCTTGTCGCAGTGCAGTTCGCTCAGGTGGGCGAAGGTTTGCTTGATGTTGTCCAGGTGCTTCACGGCCTCCCCGAAGGAGGTCAGCACCTTCTTGCCATGGCCCAGGACCTTGGGGTTGTGCAGGATGGCGTTGGCGCTGGAGAGGTTCCCGAAGCTCTGGAAAAACCTCTGGGTCCAGGGGTAGACGATCAGCAGCCTAGAGAGAGGGGGACACAAGCAGAGACCGACACCGGGTTAGCGCAGGCTCCCTGCAGAAGCAGCGGCGTCTCCAGCCCCGGGGAAGCAGTGGGGCAGATGCCATGGGGCTCCGTCTACCTGGCCAGGGCTTCACCGCCGCATTGCTCCACATTGACCTTGGCCCAGAGGCTGGTGATGTACTGCTTCTCTTCGGGTGTCCAGTGCACCATGGTGACGAGAGTGGGTCTGCTCGGCGCGTCAGCTGCGTGAGGAACTCGTAGCTGAGCTGGCATCCCCGTGGGGGGACTTTTATACCCTGAACCGCGGCTCCTCCTCATCTTAGCCCGCAGGGCGATTGGCCGGGCCCAGAGCCAACGCTGCCAGGGCCGCCTGGGGGAGGAGGCACTATCTCCTGGGGCGTGGTCTGCAGGGCATCGTGCCAGGGCCTACGGCAGTGGGAGAGCTCAGGTCCCCCTCCTTCCGTTCTCCCAGCTACGGCCAAGCAGGTCCCAGACCCAGCTGCCAAAGGGTGGTGCAGAGGTTTAGACCGAGACTTAAGGACCCTGCCCGCCCCGCTCGCCCCCTGGAAGGAAGGCGCAACATGGGCAGCAAGTCCCAGACGAAGGCTGGATGAAAACGTTTGCTTTCCCCCTTGATTTGAACCCAGTCAGCTCTGGGCACACCTCGGTCTCATGGTAGTGTCATAAGCACATAAGAACGGCCGTACTGGGTCAGACCAAAGGTCCATCCAGCCCAGTATCCGGTCTACCGACAGTGGCCAATGCCAGGTGCCCTGTAGAGAGTGAACCTAACAGGTGATGATCAAGTGATCTCTCTCCTGCCATCCATCACCCCCTCTGACAAACAGAGGCTAGGGACACCATTCCTTACCCATCCTGGCTAATAGCCAATAATGGACTTAACCTCCATGAATTTATCCAATTCTCTTTTAAACTCTGTTATAGTCCTAGCTTTCACAGCCTCCTCAGGTAAGGAGTTCCACAGGTTGACTGTGCGCTGGGTGAAGAACTTCCTGTTACTTGTTTTAACTCTGCTGCCCATTAATTTCATTGGGTGGCCCCTAGTTCTTCTATTATGGGAACAAGTAAATAACTTTTCCTTATTCACTTTCTCCACACCACTCATGATTTTATAGACCTCTATCATATCTCCCCCTTAGTCTCCTCTTTTCCAAGCTAAAAAGTCCTAGCCTCTTTAATCTCTCCTCATATGGGACCTGTTCCAAACCCCTAATCATTTTAGTTGCCCTCCTCTGAACCTTTTCTAATGCTAGTAGATCCTTTTTGAGATGAAGAGACCACATCTGTATCATCACCAGTCAGGTGAATTCTGCCCCCTTCCCTCCCCCCCAGCCTAGCGAGCATGGAGAGGGGAGGCTGGGGCCGGGTGATCGCTGTTAGCAGGCTGCAGGGGGGTTTGTCACAGGGGGGTGCAGTAAATGTCCCCCGGGTGTATTCATGGGGAGCAAACTGAACAGTCAGTGATGTCTTTCTCAAGCTGATGGAGCTAGTACACACATACAGGAGGGCGCGCTCTCCTCCCAGTCTCCTGGCCTGCTCCCACCGACACTTGTGAGTGTGAGTAACTTTACATACATGAGCAGCCCCACCACACCTGAGGAAGCAGCAGAGCAGTGTTGCCCCATGACACCTGTGTGGTGTTATACACTGTGTCATTCGAACATCTCAGTGTGTGTGTGAGAGAGGGTATTTCTCTGTGTGTGTGTGTGTGTGTGAGAGAGAGAGAGAGAGAGAGAGAGAGAGAGAGAGAGAGAGAGAGAGAGAGAGAGAGAGAGAGAGAGAATATTTCTGTTTGTGTATTTCTATGTGTGTGAGAGAATGTATTTCCCTCTCTCTGTGTGCATATTTCTCTCTGTGTTTGTATTTCTGTGCATGTGTGTGAGAGAGAGTGTGTGTATTTCTCTCTCTGTGTGTGGGGGCATATTTCTCTCTGTGCATGTACTTCTGTGTGTTTGTGAGGAGTGTATTTCTGAGTGTTTGTGTGTGTGTGCATATTTCTGTGTGTGTGTGAGAGAGAAAGAGAGAGTGTATTTCTCTCTGTGTGTGTATTTGCATGTGTGTGTGTGTGTGAGGGAGAGAGAGTGTATTTCTGTATGTGTGAGTCTTTCTGTGTGTGTGTATTTCTTTCTGTGTGTATTTGTGCAGGTGTCTGTGAGATAAAGTGTGTATTTCTGTGTGTGTGAGTGTTTTTCTGTGTGTGTGTGTGTGTGTGTGTATGTGAGACTCTATTTCTCTGTGTGTATATATTTGTGTGTGTGAGTGTATTTCTGTGTGTGTGTATTTCTCTCTCTCTGTACTTCTTTGTGTTTGCGAGAGAGAGAGAGAAAGTGTATTTCTCTGTGTGTTTATTTATTTCTGTGTCTATATTTCTGTGTGAGTGTATATTTCCGTGTATGTATGTGAGAGAGAGTGTATTTCTCTGTGTGTGCTTATTTATTTCTGTGTCTGTGTATTTCCATGTGAGTGTGTAATTGCTGTGTATGTGTGAGTGATAGTGTATTTCTGTGTATGTGAGACAGTATATTTCTGCATGTGTATTTCCATGTGAGTGTATATTTCTGTGTATGTATGTGAGAGAGAGTGTATTTTTCTGTGTGTGCTTATTTATTTCTGGGTGTGTATTTCCATGTGAGTGTGTATTTCTGTGTATGTATGTGAGAGAGAGTGTATTTCTGTGTATGTGAGAGAGAGTGTATTTCTGTGTGTGTGTATTTCCATGTGAGTGTGTATTTCTGTGTATGTATGTGAGAGAGAGTGTATTTCTGTGTATGTGTGAGAAAGTGTATTTCTGTGTGTGTATTTCCATGTGAGTGTATATTTCTGTGTATGTGAGAGAGAGTATATTTCTGTGTATGTGTGAGAGTGTATTTCTGTGTGTATTTCCATGTGAGTGTATATTTCTGTGTATGTATGTGAGAGAGAGTGTATTTCTGTGTGTGCTTATTTATTTCTATGTGTGTGTATTTCCATGTGAGTGTTTATTTCTGTGTATGTATGTGAGAGAGAGTGTATTTCTGTGTATGTGAGAGAGAGTGTATTTCTGTGTGTGTGTATTTCCATGTGAGTGTGTATTTCTGTGTATGTATGTGAGAGAGAGTGTATTTCTGTGTATGTGAGAGTGTATTTCTATGTGTGTGTATTTCCATGTGAGTGTGTATTTCTGTGTATGTATGTGTGAGAGAGTGTATTTCTGTGTGTGTATTTCCATGTGAGTGTGTATTTCTGTGTATGTATGTGTGAGAGAGTGTATTTCTGTGTATGTGTGAGAGAGTGTATTTCTGGTGTGTGTATTTCCATGTGAGTGTATTTCAGTGTGTGTGTGTCTTTGTGTGTGTGTTTAGATGTGACAGGCCTGATAGCCCCTGTTAATGCCCCTCTGGATGTCTGACTTTCAGAGAGCGGGGGCCTCTCATTTCCACCCGCCGTAGAAAACAAGCCAGGCGCGATCCCATTTCCGGGTTGTGAAATGTCTGAGCACCCCTGGCCCTGCCCCTCCCGTGCCCTCGTCCCGCAGCACACACAGACTAAGGGACCACAGGCGGGATGGGTTTTATTTGATTGTTCAGCCATCGGTATTTCCCTGCGGGGAGCTGTGCGGGGGCTGCAGCTGGCTGTCGTCCTCCCGTGGCTCCCTGAGGATGGTTTCGTGGCACTTGTGGGTCACCACATAGACCAGCTTTCGCCTGGATGCCTGGCACACAGGCGGGAACGCTGTCAGGGCGAGGATGAGGAGTCAGCCGGGAGCTGGAGGGGAGAAGGAAGAAAATACCCCCCTTTAAATCCCTCTCTGCCCCCTTGATGTCTCCCTCCCTCCCTCCCTCCCTCCCAGGAGGGGAAAGGCAAATCTCACACAAGGGCACAGGCAACTTCTAAGCTTTTTCCAGAGAGTTTTAACCTTGGGCCCCCCACCCAGACAGGTGGTAAAATCCCCCCCCGGGGCTAGCACAAGAATTAACCCCTAGTTATCCAAGTATTCGGTGAGCTGCCGGGGGCTGGGAGCGGTTCTGCCATCACCCTTCCTGCGAGGCGCTCACCGGGATCCTGAATCTCCTCCATTCCCCTTAGCTCCCTGCCTAGGGTCCCACTCGCTTCTCCTTCGGGGCCGCTGCGGTCCTTCCCTCTCCAGTGCCGGCTGCTTTGGTCCCTCCTCACTTCCCCTGGCTCCAGCCTCCGGCTTTCGTTTTACTTTCCCCCTCCTCTCGCGCTGCCCTGGTGGTTAACCACCTCCTGGCCCTCGCTCTCCGCCTTTCCCTTCCCCTCCTGCCTCCTTTCCCCCTCCACTATGATTTCTCCCACTCCTACAACTCCCTCCGCTGGCTTCCTGAGATTTCATCTACATCTACTCTGCTGGAGTTTGGCCCACTGCCTCTTGTCCTGCCCTGTGCGGCGAGAGAGAGCAACGTTTCTTCAGCTTTTTTATGCGGCCTTTCACGTATCTGGAGACCACGGGCTTGTCCCCCCTCAGTCTCCTCTTTTCCGAGTTAAACATACCCAGTTCCTTCAGCCTTTGCTCGTAAGGCTCATATCCTGTCCCTTGGACCCTCTTTGTCCTTCAGCTCTGCCTCCTTTCCAGTTTCTCTACATCCTCCCGATACGGTGGAGACCCGCACTGGACACCGTACTCCAGCTGAGGCCTGGTCAGCGTGGAGCAGAGCGGTGCTATCACCTCCCGGGACTCGCCCGTGATTCCTCTGCTATTGCACCCCGACCTTGCATTGGCTTTCTTGGCAGGCACATCACATTGCTGACTCCTGTTGACCTCGGGTCCACCCCGACTCCCAGATCCTTCTCAGCACTGCTGCTGCCAAACCCCGCAACCAGGAGCATGCTAATGATGGGCCTTACATTGGCTGCTAGGGCCCACAGACAAGAGCAGGGCTGAGCCGGTCCCCATACCGATGCAGAGTGAGGCCGTGTCCGCTCTAGAAAGCCTCTGCTGGTCCGGCTGTATCGACAAACCCTCCCTAATAGAGACGCAGGTTATCCCGGCCAGAGACTACCTCAGCCAGCGTCACTTACGCCACTTCCCCAAACAAAACAAGCTATCCCGGGGAACGCGCTCTTTCACCGGCCTGAGTGAGTCTACACCGGGACTCTGGCTGGCTGGGCTTGTCGGTTGGAGCATGATTCTTTTGCCCGTCTAACCGACACAGATCAGCCCGGGCCAACAGTCCCTGCTCCAGGGAGCTCACCGTCTAGCTAGGCAGACCAGGAGGGGGAGAAAAGACGCATCACCTTACACACGGAGCCCTAGGGCCCAGCGAGGTGAAGTGATGTCCAAAGTCTGGGTTAGAGCTGAGGCCAGGCCGGCCCCTTCCCCGCGAGTGAAGCCTTCCACTGACCGGGGCCACGCTGCGTTCCCTGAACCCCACATTCCTGCTTCGTGGGTAAAGCTGGAAGGGATTGGGAAGAGCAGGGAAACTGAGGCGGGTTCCAGACTTGGGTGGGAGGGACCCGGGCATCCCTCAAAACGTGGGCCTGCCGCGGGGAACGAAGCAAGACGCTGAATCGGGTTTGCTGAGTCTCTCCAGTTTCTCAGTTTGGGGTGTTTTTCGTCAAGCCCCAGCTCCCGGAGTCATTTGGGGGTGGGGACACTTCAGGTTTTAATTGAAAAAGAAAAGGAGAAGTTCCCAGCCTGGCCAGTTGCAGGGAGAATCTGGAAACAGCCAGGCCCCCAGGCTCAATCCCTAGAAGGCAAAGGGAAGGGATCCACGCGAGATTTTTAAGATCTCATGATTTCAAAGCCATTCCCCTGACTCTGGAGGGCCTGACTGGTGATTTTGGCCTGACCGGCCCGGGGCCCGTTGGGAGTGGGGGAGGGGAGCGTTTGTCAAAAACTGCCCTAAGGGAAGTGGTTTGGCTGCTGGCCATCCAGCTGTGTGAGTCAGAGGGAGGGACTGTCCTGCCTGCTACAGCCCCTGTATGTCCCTCCAGCAGGATGTGGGGGCTGTAAAATCCCCACCCCCACCCAGGGCAGGCCTCATGTGGGACAGCCAGGCCCCCTGCCACCGCCAGTGCAGAAGGAGGCTAGAGTCAGGGGTGGCTACAGCCCCTATGGGTCGCAGGGCTGCGCAGAGAGGGGCTGGCGTAAGGGAGAACTCCCTGGCCTGCCTTTGATATCCCAGGGGGTCGTCTCAGCCCCTGACCACAGCATGGGTTCAAGGGTGGCTGAAAGCACCATCGATTTCCTGGCAGTGGGGAACATCTGGCCCTGAACGGTGCGGGGCACCATGCGCCCCGGGGACAGCCGCCCCATGCAGTGCCCGGAGGGGCTGGTCCTGCAGATGCCAACCCCACTGTGTCAGGGGACCCAGCCGCTCCCAGCAGGAGGGACAGGGCTTGCGGACAGATGGGACCAACCCATCACCCTGACCACAGGGAGCGAGAACGCCACCGTTACCCCTGTGCTGAGCCCCGGGACTAAAGCACGTCAGTCCTCACTGTAGTGTGCCCCAAACAGAGAACAGGATGAGCCAAGAGACCCCCCGCCCAATGCCCCCCATAATGGCAGCAAATTGGTTGGGGGGTGAGACATACCCAAATGATCCCAGCTGGTGACCCCACTCCCCGGGCCCTGCCAAGGGTCCCTCCTGCAAGATCCCTGCCAAAATGACCTAGGAGAAAATTCCTTCCTGACTCCAAATCTGGCATCCTATCGTCCCTGATCAGGTGAGCCAGATCCACTAGCCAGGCATCTAGGAAGGATTCACCGGGCCACCTCAGATCACTCGTCCAACTGCGGTTGATCTCTGATGCTTCGCCCCTCCAAATATATATATATATATGGCCAACTGTGTATGGGGGAAGGGGAGGAAATTCCTTCCTGACCCCTGCAGGTGACAGGCTGAAACCCTGAAGCATGAGAATTGATTATAGTCATTGTCTTTAGTGCAGAGCTGCAAGTGTTATCAGCTGTTGAGTGCAATGCAGGCCATCCTGTTCTCCCCAGGGAGGGGGGGAACAAATGGGGGGACTCACATTCACAGCCTCCAAGCCCAGATGCCCAGAGCTAATTGTGTGTGGACGTGTTTGCCGGCTTGGAGAGGCAAAGAAACAGACATAGGGAGAGGAAGTGGGAACCGGGCATGAGGGGCGACGGGCTAAATCCGGAAACGTTCATTTTTTAAGAAGTTACACGTGACCAGAGCTGTCCAGAGGGTGACATCTCCATGGCACGGCTAGTAGGAGGTTTCCAGGATAACAACATAATAGCCAGGAGGCCTTAAAAAACAGGAAAGAAAAACCAGCAACTGAGCGAAACCCTTTCCCGTTTATCAAACCTCCCAGCCCCCCCGTGCACGCTCCCCCCGCCCCCAGGATCCCGCCCCAGGCACACAGACACACGGACCACCGGTCACTACAGTGGACGGGTTTTATTTGACTGTTGCAGCCCTTGGTGCCCGACGGGCGTTTCCACACACACAGGGGGGCGCCTGGAACGGAGCCGGGTCTCTCCGTCGTGCGGGTCCTGCCCAGGGCTCAGCGGTACTGGTGGGCCAGGGCGTGGGCCACTACGCGGACCAGCTTCTGCCAGGCGGCCTGGCAGGCCGGGGTGAACTCCCTCCGGAAGTGGGTGGCCAGGACGATGACCAGGATGTCACCCAGGAGCTGCAGGGGAGACGGAAGACAATCCCCCCCTCCCGGTCAGCAGGCATCCCCCACGTCTCTCTAGCCACACGTGAACCCGAAGGGCTATACAAGGCGGGGGGGGGGGGTAGCTGGATGGTTGGGTGGATGGAGGATGGAGTTTGCGGCTCTGGGATTGTACCTGCATTGGCACGGCCAGAAAACATCCCCCCCCCCCAGCCCAGGACCCCGTGACCCCCTCTGCCTCCCCCAGTTCCGGTTCGCTCCCTTCTGGGTCTTTCTGACCTTAACGCCTCATATCTTCTCCTCTACTCCTGCGGGGAGACACCTCCCCCCGCCTCCCTGAGAGCGGGGCCAGGCCAGCACAAGACCTAGACGCTACTTACGTCCTCGCAATAGGGTATAAGTGGGACCTAGGGGTGTCCCCAGCAGCGGGGGAATGTGACCAACTCTCTCCTCCCTCTTCCCTGGCTCTGACCCCTGTCCTCTCCCACAAACCCTGCCCTACTCTGCCCCCCACCTCTTGCCATCCTCCCCCTCCTTCCCACGTCCTCCCCCCGGCCCCTGTTGTTTCCCTGGCCACCCTCCCCCCCCCATACGTTGTATCTGTCTGTCACTGGCATCTCCCCCCCTTTCTGGCACCTCTGTATCTTCCACTGGCCCCTGCCCTTCTCTCCTGGCCTGCCCTGTGGTTGCCTCCCTTAGCCCCTGCGCCCCTCCCTCCCCTCAGGCCCCTGCCCGAAGGGGGGGTTGTGCACACAGCGCTGTGGGGCTGGGATCATCATGGGGGAGCAGCGCTTTCACTGTGTGGACATCCCCCTCGGCACCCACCACAGGGGCCGGTCCACCCGAGGGTGCCCTGACTCCACAGATCCCTCCCCCTAGCGCCTCTCCTGCCCCTGCTTCCTTCTCTGGGACCAACCCCCCCCCCCCGCCCCCCCGCCTTTCAGAGCCCACCCCCCCCCTCCCTGCGCCCCTCCTGACACTGGATCCCCGGCCTGGGCGCCTTGGCAGATTTCCCCCCACAGTCCTGGATCCTGCCGTCTCCAGGGTCCCCCCGGAGCTCGCTCCCCAGGCCCGGCCCCTCGCCCTGGATTAGACCGAGTCACGTTCTCTCTGTCACCTTTGGGAGCTTGCTCACCGGGGGCCTCCTCCATGCCCCAAAGGGAGAAGCCCCGCTTGGCCCTGCCCGGCCCGGGGGGATCGAAGGGAGTTGGGGGGGCAGGGCCCCCGACTCACCCTGAAGTTCTCAGGATCCACGTGCAGCTTGTTGCAGTGCAGCTCGCTCAGCTTGGCGTAGGTGGCCTTGATGTTGTCCAGGTTCTTCACGGCGTCCCCGAAGGAGGTCAGCACCTTCTTGCCGTGGGCCCGGACCTTGGGGTTGCCCAGGATGGCGGTGGGGCTGGAGAGGTTCCCGAAGGACGAGAAAAACCTCTGGGTCCAGGGGTAGACGATCAGCAGCCTAGAGAGAGGGAGAGAGGAGCAGAGACAGGCCCCGGGTTAGCACAGTCCCCCCTGCAGAAGCAGCGGCGTCTCCAGCCCGGGAGACGGGGGGCAAGCGCCGGGGGGTTCGGCCTACCTGGCCAGGGCTTCGCCGCCACATTCCTCCACGTTGACCTTGCCCCACAGGCTGGTGATGAACTGCTTCTCTTCGGCTGTCCAGTGCACCATGGTGACGAGCGAGGGGTCGTTTGCAGACGCAGCTGAGGGAGGACCCTGGATATGAGCTGCAGGCCCCCGGCCGGACCTTTATCCCCCCGGCCCCGGCTCCTCCCCAGCTCTGTGGACACGGCCATTGGTCAGCCCCGGGGTGGGGTCTGCGCTGGCCGGGGAGAGGCCACTCCAGGTCTGACTCCGTCCGAGCGGGGAGGAGGGGGGAGGGATCGTCTGTGTCGGGGTCCTGGGGCTAGTTCAACAGACATGCAAAATTCATCCTCAGGCCTCTCCCGCTTTCGGCCCAGCACCTGTCCCCAGCGGGGGGAGGGGAATATGGGCCCTGTCCCCAGTGGGATATTGGCCCTGTCCCCGGGGGATATTGACCCTGTCCCCAGTGGGATATTGGCCCTGTCCCCGGGGGATATTGACCCTGTCCCCAGTGGGATATTGGCCCTGTCCCCGGGGGATATTGGCCCTGTCCCCAGTGGGATATTGGCCCTGTCCCCGGGGGATATTGGCCCTGTCCCCAGTGGGATATTGGCCTTGTCCCCTGGGGAATAGTGGCCCTGTCCCCAGTGGGATATTGGTCCTGTCCCAGGGGGATATTGACCCAGACTCCGGGGGAGGGGGAGATAACCTGTGTCCCGGGGGGGGGGGGGAGATATTGAGCCTGTCCCGGGGGAGGGGGGATATGGGCCCTGTCCCTGGGGGGATATGAGCCCCGGCAGATGCTGCTGTCCCAAAAGACTTTGGCACTTACACCCTTAACCCTGCTCTTCTCTTTAGGACCGGCCAGGACCTATACATTGGGGACGAAGTCGCCCCTGCCCGGAGGGGTGACCCGAACCCCACACGTCTCTGAAGTGCCCCTCCAAAGGGCCCAAATCCTCCACTAGTGCCTGCTGGCCTGGCTGCACTGACTGCACTGGGGTTACAGTGGGGAAGGCTCTGGCCCTAGGCCCATGAGAGCGAGTCCCAAGGGGCCAGCACTGACCCTGTACCAGGGACGCGGCTGGCAGGGGGTCGGTCCTGCATGTGCAGGTTCCCCGGGTTTGACTGTGTGCCCTGCTCACCGTGCAGACGTGTGACCGGCCCTGACCCTCTGGCGGAGACACAGGCCTGGTGTCGGCTCCCCCGCGGGGTCCGTGGGCCCCGGCACTGTCCACGGTGAAACGCCCGCTCACACCTGCTGCGGGTCCGGCCCATTGACACCGTTTCCAATACAGGGCTGGGCTCTCCCGTCCCTTACATCACGTGTAGTGAGAATGGGGCACACGATCCGGATCATGTTTCACACCCACGGGACACGTGGGGGAGGGGAGGGTCCGGCCCAGGATTTTGAGTGGCTCCACGTGGTTTTAGGGCCTAAACAAGCGGAGAGTGAAAATTTCAGGTGGCTGATTCCCTGGGCGTCTGTGGGGTTTCTCTGGCTTTAACCTAGAGCTGACGCCTGCAGAATAGGATGCTCAGTGAAGACCCCAGGGTTTGGGAGAGGGAATTTGGGGACTCCCTTTGAAAACCCTAGTCCAGAACCTCCGCTGGCACAAATCAACCTCGCTCCTCTGAGCTCCGCAGAGCTGCCGGGACCGAAACCCGCTGGGACCCTGGCCTATTTCACGACATGAGGGGAGGGAAATTGAGGGTTCAGAATAGGGAAGAAAAGCCCTTTCTGCTCTCTTGGATTTGCATCTTCCAGACACACACAAGGGAGATTAGCAACCCAAACAATTGCTCCTATTACTGTCACAATGCATCTCCAACAATCACTCCTATTATTGTCACAATGGGTCTCCACAGCCCCCCAAACCATGTTAGGCCCCCCTCAAAAAGGGCAGGCAATGCCCCTGCTCCTGTCCTAACGTGTGCAGAGCCTAAGCCCCCGAGCCCAAGACTCACTCCGGGAGGGGGTGGATTCAGTTCTGGGGTGGGTGGCTCCGTTCAGCATTCAAACCGGGTTCAGACGAGAACCGGGTGGGTTTCCAAGAGGCTCAGGGCTGCCTCTCCATGCTCAGGGTGACCCTCACCCGCTGACCGCCGGAAGCTGGGAGTGGAAGACGGGGCAGATCGGTCCACAAACTTCCCTGCTCAGTACGGTCGCCTGGTACGGACAGGATACTGGGCTAGATGGACCCTGGTCTGACCCAGTCTGGCAGCTCTTAAGAACATAGGAACATAGGAATGGCTGTACTGGGTCAGATCAAAGGTCCATCCAACCCAGTATCCTGTCTACCGACTGACAATTGCCTTCCAAGGGTGCCTACAGCGGGGCCGACTGTAGCTTGCTCATTGCTGTCACATGCGTGCAGAGGCCTGGATACGTCTCCATAGCAACATAAGGCTCCTGTCCCTTGTACGGGATCCTTAACCTCTGAACACAGTGACACTGGTAGTGCTGGGATACTGCAGGGGTGAACCAGCTGATCATATCACAACCATGTATGTATCACAACTGTGTATATATCCAGAACAGACTCCCATTGAATCTGCTGTCCACTCTCACCCCCAGGGCCCTGTGGCTTTGTCTAGACCACGCTCATGTCCTGGTCTCATTCAGTGGCCAGTTCATCCGAGCTAACCAATACGCCTGGAAACACTAGTCATCCCACAAAGACTTTGAAGAATCTGTTGTTTATATTTCTGTTGCTTTTTAATGTCAAGTTAAATTTGTTTTGCGTAACCCCCACACCTCCGGGGTGTGGTCTTCTGCTCCATGCAGTGGTTCTCAACTGGTTTCAGTCCACGGACCACCAGGCCAAGCAAAACCTTTTCGTGGACCACCTCCCTTTTTATTATTTTGATGTTTCTGAGACCTGATTAAAAAGAACTCTTTCCCTCGAGCCTGGAGAAACCAATCCAACTATCTGACTTTGGACAACATCCCAAAATATCTGTGTGGACCAACAAAAAAGTCACCGTGGACCACCAGTGGTCCTTGGACCATCAGCTGGGAACCGCTGAATTCTAGTGGCACTGAAACCACGTGGCGAGAGATTCATGGGTCTGCTCCACAGCCTTACACCAGCTGGCTTTTAGCTCATGCACTAAGCTCCAGAGGCTGTGGGTTCAATCCTGCTTGCGGTGACCAGCTCTCTGAGTGTTACACCTGCCCCTGCCTGTTCCAGGACTCAGCTGTAGTTCACCCTGAGCTGCCACCCTGTGCCCTTGCTTCATGGCAGAGCCAAGCAAAATGGGGGTAATGAAGCCTGCTGCTGACTACACACCCATCTGCCCCAGTTCATAGAATATCAGGGCTGGAAGGTTCTAGACTAACCTGCCGCTCAAAGCAGGACCAACCCCCCAATGATCCAACAGATTTTTGGCCCATATCCCTAAACGGCCCCCTCAAGGACTGAATTCACAACCTTGGGATTAACAGGCCAATGCTCAAGCCACCGAGCTATCCCTCCCACCCTCAACTCATGCGCTGTAAACAACCCGAGTGGAATAACACCACTGGAGACGCAACAGACAACACTGAACAATAACGTTTCAATTCATTTTCCTCTGCCTGGGCTTTTTTTTTACAGTTACTAATTTGCGCCATTAAAGAGAAGTGGCGTTGTTCGGGGTGCAGGTGATATTGTTGGGGGTGGAAGGGAAGGGGCCAGAGGAAAGCGAAAGGCCTGTGGCAGATTGGGAGCGGAATCGGCGCTGCCTTCCAGCCAGCGGGCAGGGAGGTTCCGCTCTGTGACCGTCGCTCCAGGCCCTCTGCGCTCCCACGGGGTATTTGTAGCTCAGCAATAAAGCAGGAGGACGGCTGGAGTTTGCAGTTAAAGCCCAGAACACCCCGGACTCAGTGCAGCTCTGGGTCCCAGCCGGGCTGCAGGACTGGCACTGAGAGCAGAACACAGGCCCCAATTGAAGGCACCGTTGCAGTGCACGGGAGCGAGACTCCTTCAGCACCTCTGACCAGCCGTGTGACCCTTCCAATTCTGCTATCCTATGTGCAGCCCCAGGCTCTTACTTCATCACAGAGACCACTGTGGACTTTACTAATCTCATGCCCAGAGACGTTTGCTTGGCTCTTCCCATCCCAGGGACCACCAGAGCTATGAAGCTGGTGCTGGCCTCTGCAACAGGACATGTTAATAACCGAAGGGCTGATCAGAGTGCAAGGGATGCTCACAGGAGCAGTGCACAGGGTCCATCCTGCACCCTCCTACCCAGCACTGAAGTCCACAGGAGCCCTGGGTGGCTTCCACGTAGGTGTTTAAGTTCAGGCACCAGACTTGGAAAATTCTGGCTTAAGCCCCTATTCCGCCACCTAGACACGTGGCTTGATTTCCCCCTTGATGCTGGCCCCGGAGAAGAAGCACCAAAAGAAGCTCTGACCGGACCCCGCATGCAAAATCCCTGGCCGCAGGGCCTCGCCGGGCTGGGCTCGGACCTAACCCAAATTCCCTTCAACGCATCAACCCCCCGACAAGGCCGAGAACCGATCCCTTGGCAGGCCGGGTTTAATAAACGAAGCCGCGTTTGAGTTACCCTGGGGTTGATTCGCACCCGCCTGGCACCTGGGGTCGTCCTCTACCCCCGGGCAAAGGGCGGAGGAAACCCTTCTGCACTCTACCCAGGCGTGAACGAGGAGACAAGGTACGAGCAGGGGGCACAGGCCTGTGGGATCCCACCTTTGGGCTGAGAACCAGCAGAACCAAACACCGCCCCGACGGGGGGATTTCTCAGTGCCTGGCCATCTAAACCCAACTCTGTCCTGACCGGGGCCAGACGGGCGCCGGGTGAAGGGGCCAAACGGCTGGGAACCCCGACGGGATTTTCCTTCTCTAACATGTCTGAGGTGAGGCTTCTTCTTTTCGGCTCCGCAGGGCCAGATTCCCAGCTGGGGCAACGGGCCCCGGATCCCTCCCGGCCCCTTTGTCATCGCCAGCTTGGGGTAGCCCGACGTTAGCAACACAGACAAACTATCAGCCGCAAAGGGCCCGGCACACACCCTGCAGTCTTGGCCGCGGGGTGCGCGGCCTCTTGGCTGCCTCCCTATCTCCCCGGAGCAGCGCGGCAGGGCCGCCCGCCCAGAGAGCCCGAACCCCGGGCCGCCCTAACTGGCAGCTTCGATAAAGGGGCCGGGACAAGATGTGCGGCTGCCCTCGGAGATACACCGGGGCCCGGCCTGTTTGTTTGCTCGGAAGCAGAGCCCAGCTTCGCCGGCAGCCATGCTGTGCACTGGGGGCTGGGGACCCCCCCACCCTGCTCATTTCCAGGGGGGGGACCACCTTGATTCCAACCGTGTTACCCCAGTGTAAATCTGGGGTGGCGCAGCGGGAAAGGGGCCCTGTCTGTGGATCCTTTAGACACAGCAAGTCCTGCATCTTGGCTGGGCTTGGACTAGGGGACCTGGTTCTAGTCCGTGGTTCTGGTGGGTGAATGGAGGGCAGATGGACAAGGCCAGTCAGGTAGGCCCAAAGGGGCTCGTTCACCGTGGCCGTGCACCATTTTCACCAATACAAGGTGAGGGTTTGACATTACCGGGTGAGAAGGGCTGGGTCTGATCCCCAGACCCCTTTGCACGGGCGAGGTCCAGAAGCGTGCACCTGAGGGACCCTACAGGCAGAGCCGCCGGAAGGGGCCATGCTGTAAATGAGCATCGGGGCTATGGGATTTGATCCCCACTTTGCACCGGTGCACCAGGGGCACGTGCTGGAGAAGGCAGTGAGAGTCCAGCACCCTCTCTTGGACGCAGAGCCCCCTGGCACCGAGCAATGCCCCATGGCCGCGGGCTGCCTGCTCTGGCCACTTGCTTTTCCATGAACCAGGGGCTTAAACCCCTTTCTGAGCCGCGTCCTCCAGTCCTGCGTGATGGAGTGGGACTGTTCTTAATGTTCTCTCTGGATACTGTGTGAGTGCCTCAGTTTCCCCTATGCATTTCTTAAATCTCTAAGTGGTGGGATAAGGGCTGAGATTGTTGCAGAGCAAAGGACCAGGAGAGAGGAGTGGCCAATGCCCTGTCTCCTGGTGACTGATGACCTGGGCCCTTCCGGGCCCCCTCCCCCCCCCCCTGAGGTCTGGGCTGGACGTGTTGGAGAACAAAGGGATCAGGTGACCTTCTGGCCTGGGAAAGAGACAAAGGAAAAGTAGAGGAGGGGCTAGAGGGTGAGTCTGGAGTTAGCTGGGGACATGGAGTGAAATGCAGACAGGGTGTCTGGATCACTGCTCCCCAAAATGGATCCAGCTGAGGGGTCCGGTTCTTTGTACCTACATGCTCTGTTTTAAACCGTGTTCCTGTCGTCTAATAAACCTCTGTTTTACTGGCTGGCTGAGAGTCACGTCTGACTGTGGATTTGGGGTGCGGGACCCACGGGCTCCCCCAGGACCCCGCCTGTGTGAGCTCGCTGGGGGAAGCGCACGGAGGGGCAGAAGGTGCTGAATGCTCCGAGGTCAGACCCAGGGAGGTGGAAGCTGTAACCTGTGAAGCTCCTAGCCTTGGAGACCGGTTGTGTACGGAGAGGAAGCTTCCCCCCTGAGTCCCGACTGACTTCATAGGGAGCAGTGCCAGAGCATCGCCCCGGGGACTCCGTGACACCCTACCACGAGCTGCCCTTTGCTCGTTAAAGCCAGTTTTCTCCACAACAGGCTGAGCTGTGTCTGCCGGCCGGAGGGGTTCTATCCTGGGGGCTGGGGAAGCTGCATTGCTGAGTCTGGGAAGGGCTACGGGGTTGGGTATTGAGAGCCTCTTTCTTAGGTGCCTGGAGATCTCGGGCACCTGACAAGGGACACCATTGGGCTGGGTGCTACAACACTTAGCACTGCAACACATAAGTACTTCTGTGAATCTAGGCTGCGTACCCTCATGCTTCAGGGCACCAGCCCACGTGTCACTCACGGGGGTCAGGAATCATTTCCCCTATGAGGCGGCTTGCCCATAAGTCCCTCCTGCAGGGCTGTTGGCTATTCCTATGGAGAAGCTGGTACAGCCACAGTCAGAAGCAGGCTGTGGGGGAGAAGGGCCCCTGGTCTGACCCGCTTTGGTGATTCCTATGTGGCTACGCATCAATGCTGCCCGGGCTGGCAGACGAGACCCTTGGGGAGATGGGGTCTGATGCCACTGTCAATCCAGAGTGACACCACGAGAGCCAGCGGAGTCACTCCGGATCAGCACCAATGTAGATGAGAACAGGCTTTGCCTCCCGACCTCCAAAGACAAACCCTCGCTCCACTGACCCAATTTCCGCCAATGCTCCGAAGAGCCGGTTCTGGCCTTCTGTGTTTGGGGTTTCTCAGAAGGAAAGGGTTAACCCAATCCCCTGCCTCTGTGACCCGGGTCCGTGTGCTACCTGAGTTGTCTGAAGAGGGCTGGTATCTGCGGTGGTCTTTCTTTAAACTGCTCCTTAATATAGCTTCCTTGCCGAAGGAAGCCCTGCCCGACGCAGGAAACTCTGCGATTCCCAGAGCAGGCGTCTGGGAACCATGTCTGGCCTTGAAACACACCTGCTGGGAGCCCAGGGTCTGCTTCTGAGAGCATTAGAAATGTCCTCTCGGGTTTTCTGTGCTCTGGTGGGAGCCCTTCACATGAAACCTTCTGGGGCTAGATCCCCTGCTCTGGCTGGGCTGCACCTGCAGAAGGTCTGGGGGTGTGAGATGGATTTTAGCAACTGTGTGCTCCCTAGGCCCTGAGGCAAACTGGGGAATGGCCTGAAAGTGGCTCTCTCAGCCCCAGGGGAATAGCCAGATGACAGAGGGTCCCTTTCTCCCCAGAACCCAGGCCAGGGGAATCTGTGTTCTCATGTAAGCTGAGGTTGGCCACAGAATCTGGCCCCCAGACTCTATCCTGCATGAAGCCGGATGGTCTGGCTTTATTCTGGGACTTGGACAAAGAGATCGGGGGGAGGGAGAATGTCGCTCTGGAGCCGGGAGACTCGGCTGGGACCGTTCCCGTGAGGCCCAAGGCTCACTCCTCCTGCGTTGGGACGGTTTAGTTATCCCTGCCCCGCTTCCCCCGGCGCAGGGTGTCAGCGCAGCGCGCCATGACTCTGCAAACACCGGCTCCCAGATCTGCTGAGTCACGTAAGCCCAGGCCAATGCACCGCCCGGGTCGGGGGGGGCCCGGGGCTGGGGCCGGGTGATAACACCGCCTGCGCGGATGGGGAAGCGACTGCCGCAGAGATAAGGCCCTGCCTTGGACACGCTGCCGCTTTTCCTGCTGTGTCAGGATTCTGACGCGGCAGAAATGGATCGGCGGGGGCCCGGGGGAGGGAAGGGGGGCAGAACAGCCCAAATATTTTTCAGCCCTTTGAAACTTGAACCAGGGCTTGCAGAGCGAGAGGCCCCCGGGTCCCACTAGAAACTGCTGCTATTCAAACGGCTGCTTGATCAGCAGATTGATTTATAGTGGGTAGGAGCGGGGGAGAAGGGAGGGGAGGTGCAGAAGTGGCCGGTGATTTGAGTCGCTTCACTTTCAGGGAGCCGAGTTTGGTAAACCTTAAAGGGGCGCAAGTTTCAGAGGATGGGGGAAAATCCCCCCCCCCCCCTCATGAGGTGAACGTCTTGGCCTAATTTCACAAGAAGGCAAAGAAACTGTCCCATCCTCCACAAACACAACGACTTCTCTCCCCTTCTGCATCGCTGGCCCACCACCCAGCTCCCAGCCATGGCCAATGAGCCCCAGGTAGAGGAGGACACCGCCGGTAGTTGTAGGTGGGTGATCACCCCCATTTCACAGATGGGGAAATCGATGCACGGAGAGGGCCATTGACTGGCCCAGTCACCCAGAAAACCCAGGGGAGACCTGTGAAGAGATCCCACACTTCCAGGACCACAGTCCCATGCTTTAATCACACGGCCGTCCCCTTAGACCAGATCTAGCTCAGGATAAAATCCCCCCAGCCCAGGCTGGGACGTACGGGAGGTAGCAATAGATTTTAATCACCTGTCTGTACGTCAAGTGGTCTTTTGACCTCTCATCATAGAATCATAGAATATTAGGGTAGGAAGGGACCTCAGGAGGTATCTAGACCACCCCCCCTGCTCAAAGCAGGACCAATCCCCAACTAAATCATCCCAGCCAGGGCTTTGTCAAGCTGAACCTTAAAAACTTCTAAGGATGGAGATTTCACCACCTCCCTAGGTAACCATTCCAGTGCTTAACCACCCGCCTAATGAAAAGGTTTTTCCTAATATCCAACCTAGACCTCCCCCACTGCAACTTGAGACCATTACTCCTTGTTCTGTCATCTGCCACCACTGAGAACAGTCTAGAACCATCCTCTTTGGAACCCCCTTTCAGCCGCTATCAAATCCCCTCCCACCACCATCTTCTCTTCTGCAGACTAAACAACCCCAGTTCCCTCAGCCTCTCCTTGTAGGTCAGGCCCCTAAACATTTGTGCTGTCCTCCACTGGACTCTCTCCAATTTTCCCACATCCTTTCTGAGGTGGGGGTCCCAAAATTGGACGCCAAACTCCAGAGGTGGCCTCATTAGTGCCAAATAGAGGGGAATAATTACTTCCCTCGTTCTGCTGGCAACGCTCCTACTAATACAGCCCAATATGCCGTTAGCCTTCTTGGCAACAAGGGCACACTGCTGACTCATAATCAGCTTCTCATCCACTGTAATCCCCAGGCCCTATTCTGCAGAATTCCTACTTAGCCAGCCACGTACGCTCTATGATCGTGGTGAATGTCATTGTTTCGTTTAGCTATTCCAGATGGTCCTTACATCTGGATGGCTGCTCGTATGAGGACTTGAGCCGACTGAAAACCCTGAGGCCCTGGCCTCCTGGGGAACCTTTGGGGTTACCCTGCACTGACTTCTGGGCATTTGAGTCTTTAAAGCCAGAAGGGATAATTAACCCATGCAGTCTGACCCCCTGTAGATCACACACCCAGTAACTTTCACCCAGTTCCTCCTGCACTGAGGCCCAGAGCTAAAGCAGGGCCCCCAGAAAGGTGTGCAGGTTGGATCAGAAGCCAGCAAGAGTTGGACACCCCACCACTGCCCTGGACTGTTTGATTCAATGGCTAGTCACCTTCAGCATTTAACACCGGAGCCTTCTTTCTCAGGTGAATGTGTCTGGCTGTTCCTTCCAGGCACTGGATTTTGTTCTGTCTTTCTCCGGGACATTACGAGGCCTCAGGTTCCTGGTATTTTCTCCCCTGGAAGACGCTTTCACACTGTGATCAAGTGTTTTCTTGATCTTCTTTTGGATAAACGAATGGGCATGTCGACATCTAGTAACAAAGCATGCAGGCCATTCTTCTGTAATCATAGAATCATAGGACATCAGGGTTGGAAGGGACCTCAGGAGGATCTAGTCCAAGCCCCTGCTCAAAGCAGGACCAACCCCAACTAAATCATCCCAGCCAGGGCTTTGTCAAGACTGACCTTAAAAACCTCTAAGGAAGGTGATTCTACCACCCCCTAGGGAACCCATTCCAGTGCTTCACCACCCTCCTAGGGAAAAAGTGTTTTGGAATCATGGAATATCAGGTTGGAAGGGACCTCAGGAGATGATCCCAATATCCAACCCAGACCTCCCGCACTGCAACTTGAGATGGGGGAGGGATAGCTCAGTGGTTTGAGCATTGGCTGGCTAAATCTAGCATTGCGAGTTCAATCCTTGAAGGGGGCTATTTAGGGATCTGGGGCAAAAAAATCTGTCAGGGGACAGTACTTGGTTCTGCTAGTGTAGTCAGGGGACTGGACTTGATGACCTTTCAAGGCCCTTCCAGTTCTATGAGATAGACCATTACTCCTTGTTCTGTCATCTGCTACCACTGAGAACAGTCTAGATCCATCCTCTTTGGAACCCCCTTTCAGGTAGTTGAAAGCAGCTATCAAATCCCCCCTCAGTCTTCTCTTCTGTAGACTAAACAATCCCAGTTCCCTCAGCATCTCCTCATAAGTCATGTGATCCAGACTCCTATGGGGCACTCCCTCCTGGGCAGCAGGAACTCTGAAAAAGACACAGAATCAGCTGAACATGAGCCCAGAGCATGGTGGGAGCCTGAGACGTTTCAATGGGGAATGCGCAAGTAGGAGGTTATTTCACCCCGGTGGTTAGCACTGGTGTGACCGCTGCTGGAATCCTGTGTCCAGTTCCTGTCTCCAGAAGGATGTCAATACACTGGAGAAGGGTTCAGAGAAGAGCTAGTAGAATGATTAGAGGCTTAGAAATCCTGCCTCACAGTGACAGACTCCAGGAGCTTAACAAAGAGACGGCTAAGGGGAGACTTGATCACAGTCTACAAGTACCGACGCATGGGGAGCAAATATTGAACAATGGGCTCTTCAGTCTAGCAGGGAAAGGTCCAGCACAATCCACTGGCTGAAGCTGAAGCTAGACACATTCAGGCTGGAAATGAGGTGTCATTTTGAACAGGGAGGGTACATAGCCATGGGAACAATTCGCCAGGGCTGTGGTGGATTCTCCATCAGTGGCAAATTTTCAATCGAGGTCCGATGTTTCTCTAACCACTCTGCTCTAGGAATGATTTGGAGGCAGGTCTGTGCCATAGGGGGGGGTCAGACTGGTCCCTTCTGGCCTTGGGATTTCTGACAAGTGGGGGGAGGAATCCTCATGCGGCGTGAGCTTGGCCCTGGTGCCAAAGCCCGGCCCGAGGCCTAGGCATGTTAAGACCTCACCGAATTAAGTGGGGTCCAAACCTTGCCCTGGGCACCTGTGTGGGGTTGAATTTCAAAGACTCTGCCGTCTTGGGACTGAACTGCTCTCCTGTACACATGAAATGAATGGGCAGCAGGTTTCAAACAGGAAGTTCTTCTTCACACAGCGCACAGTCAACCTGTGGAACTCCTTGCCTGAGGAGGCTGTGAAGGCTAGGACCGTAACAGGATTTAAAAGGGAACTGGATAAATTCATGGAGGTTAAGTCCATTCATGGCTATTATCCAGGATGGGTAAGGAATGGTGTCCCTAGCCTCTGTTTGTCAGAGGGGGGTGATGGATGGCAGGAGAGAGATCACTTGATCATTACCTGTTAGGTTCACTCACTCCAGGGCACCTGTCATTGGCCACTGTTGGTAGAGAGGATACTGGGCTGGATGGACTTTTGGTCTGACCCAGATCGGCTGTTCTTATGTTCGTGTAGACTGGTGTAAACCGGAGTAACCGCACGGACTTGAATGCTAATGCTCCGGATTTACCCCCATTTCACAGACAGCAAAATTCAGCCTTTGGGGTAACCGGGTACTGCCCCAAGTAACTTGTGTTTTCTTCCTCTGGAGTCAGCACAGAGGAACCGAGCCGGCCCTGGGCCAGGTCAGCTGACGTCTGTGTGTGCGGAAAGGCTCTTTGCAGGTTCTGGCCAGCAGCATTTTAATGCACTGGAATAAAACCTCTAGGATTGAAGAGTCTAGGGGTGGTGCGACGTACCAGTTTTCAATGCCACTGGTAAAGCTCAACATGTAGGAAGCATGTTTTGACTGTAGATTTGTAAGCATTTTACCATGATGGCAACTACGGCGATCCCAGATGGAGAAACCGAGGCACAGAGCAGGGACGTGGCTGGCCCAAGATCACCCGGCAAGAGGCTGCGGCAGAGACACAACTAGACCGCCAAGCATTTGCAGGCCGCCTTAAGTGATCTAACCGCTAGACCATGCTGCCTTCCTGCGTACTGCTTAGTGACTGTATGTGGGGTTACCCAGCCAAGTTCTGACTTTCAGTTCAGGGGGCAAAACAAAGGAGGAGCAGAGGGGGGGGGGGGCGAGCGGTCTGCCCGGCACTCTTTACTGCTTCTCCCTTTCCTCCCACTCAAAAGAGCCCCCCGGCCTCCCCAGTGCCGACTCACCGGCCCACACTGATCCCAGACCGGCCAGAGCACTGTGATATTCCTCCCCAGTGGCGGGAAGCTGCTGCCTCTTGGATTCCTTTGTTGCTCTGTCTCTCTGCGGAACAGAGGCAGCGATTTGAACGTGCAATAAACCTGCCATGTTTCCGAGCCCTCCGCAGGTTGCTCTCCCGTTCCCAGCACAGTCTGGGCCCCCTCTAGTGGCCCAAGAACGGCAGACTCCCAGGACGTGCCTGCAACGCATCGCAAGACGTTTGGGGTCAAACTTAGCCCTCCCAACCCAGGGGCTGAGTTTGGCACAGGGATCTGGAGTGTGAGTCAGTGTTATTTACGGTGCAGTGACACCTGGAGACCTCCAAGGCTGAGCAGAACCCTGTTGTGCTGGGCACAGCACAGACACACACAGAGAGATGGTCCCTACAGGGAAATAGAGGCACGCAGAGGCCCGGACCCAGATCCCACAGCGTGCAGGCAGCTGAGTCAGGATCAGAACCCGGCTCTTCCTACTGCCCCAGCCACTAGGCCACACTGTCTCCCAAGGGACCGGGGTCTGTGGCAGGGCCGGCGACACGGGGGTACAATGGGTACAGCTGTACCGGGCCCCGGACTTCAGGGGGGCCCCCTGAAGTCCGGGGCGGGTACGCAGCTGTACCCCCTTGTCGCCAGGGCTGTGAGCAAGGCGCGGCTCCGGGCAGCCGCTGCAGCACTCACCAGCCCCCTCCCCCGGCACCCAGCAGCCTCCCCCCGCCCCCCTTTGCTTCTCCCGGACGGCCACGCGGCCGCAGCGCATGCGGGGGTTGGGGCCCGCGGGAGGTAGGAGACCGGCGGGGGGGGAGGGGGGACCCTGCGGGCGGCGGGAGACTGGCTGAGGGGGGGGAACCCTGCGGGCGGTGGGAGACTGGCGGGGCAGGGGGGGCCCGTGGGCGGTGGGAGACCGGGGGGGGGGGGGCATACGGGGCCCCAAAATTCCTGTCGCTGGCCCTGGTCTGTGGATGGAAGGCACCAGAGAAGAACAAAGTATTGTTGACTGAGTTCCTACTGCCAGTGAGTTTACCCTGCGAGGGGAACAATCAAATCATTGCATTCTGCACACATTTCAGTCTGCACCCGGGAGCCAGAAGGTGAGGCCGGTCCTATAGATCTCATTGGGGGTGTTGATGCTGAAGCATAATGACAACAGGCCTGGCTTCCTCCTGCCTGGGGCTGTGATTTGCACCAGGCTGCTGCTGGGTAAAACGTGTGTCACCGGCCGGATGCTGGCTCTGAAAATGTGGGCCCGGGCAGGAAGCAACCATGCTGGGTGTTTCCCTGACCAGGCAGCAGAGGGCCCATGGGATCACTGATACAGCCGCTCTCCCTCCCAGTCCATATAACCGCCTTATGCTGAGAAAGCCGCCTGCCTGGTCTCCTTTCCCACCTTGCTGGGTTTGTTTTGTGCCCCAAAATCTCTAAATTGTGTCCCACCTTGTGAAACCTCTGCCTGGCTCCCACCTCAGCTGGGGACCCCTTCTCTAAACCATGGGGCTGCTCTTTTCTATGGCTAGCCCGTCCCCTTCCCACACTCAGCCCTGTGCTGGCAGATAAGCAAGGAGCCCTTATCTGTGCAGGTCAATTTCCTTCCTTCCCTCCCTCCGCCGCTCCTCCCTTCGCTCTCCCCTCTGCTCTTTGCAACAGGGCCCTTGGGACAGGCACCCTCTTAAACAGCCCCTTCAGAATGGGATCAGCCCTCAGTGCAAGCTTCTGGGGGCAGACGCACCCCCCCTCCAATGCTCCCCGGGGTGCATTGTCCATCTCTGACCCGCCTCCTGTCCAGAGCCCCATCTGCTCTTTGTACCAGTACATTCCCGGGGGGAGAAAGGAAGGTTGGACTCTGCTCTGTG
This sequence comes from Sternotherus odoratus, assembly GCA_032164245.1. Lineage (NCBI taxonomy): Eukaryota > Metazoa > Chordata > Testudines > Kinosternidae > Sternotherus > Sternotherus odoratus. The sequence goes on from JAVMKO010000001.1 coordinate 300,995,479, forward strand.
GAGGAAAAACTCCCAGGGCCAAATTCTCCCCTGGCCTGGACTGACTTGGGTGGAATTACACCCGCAGAGAGGCTGGCCCCAGTGGGAACAGGAGCAAGTCCCTACTGACCCTGGAGGAATTCTGATCTCTGCTGCCATGGTGTAAATCCAGCGTCAGGGGCGCTGGTCTGGATTGACACCAGGGTAGCTGAGATGAGCCCACGGCCCTGGTACTTTGGTGTGCCGGGACCAGACGTCCCCGTACTCCTCGTGGGGCGGGTGGATCAATCGTTTCTAGAGCAGTAGCGCCAAAGGCTCCAGTCAAGTCAGGGCCCTGTGGCGCTGGGCACTGCCCCTGCGCTGTCCTTGTCCCAGAGAGCCCGCCCCGGCGTAGGCCCAGCCAGAGGATTAGACAGCAGCTCAGCCCCTCACCGCTCCTTCCGCCGGACTCCTGTACGCAGCGGAGGGCAGAGCCCTAGATAGGGCTGGGAACAGCCTGAGACCGGGCTCACAAAGTGGGGAAACCCTGCTGGGCAGTCTGCTGAGGCAAAGGAATCGCACCTGGATAAGCCAAGATCTAGAATCATAGGATATTGGGGTTGGAAGGGACCTCAGGAGGGATCTAGTCCAACCCCCTGCTCAAAGCAGGACCAACCCCAACTAAATCATCCCAGACAGGGCTTTGCAAGCCAGACCTTAAAAACTTCCAAGGAAGGAGATTCCACCACCTCTCTAGGTAACCCATTCCAGTGCTTCACCTCCCTCCTAGGGAACAAGTTTTTTCCTTATATCCAACTGTGATGGAGTAGGAATGCTTTTAATGTTTCCTCTGGAGAGTGTGGGAGTGCCTCAGTTTCCCCCATGCATTTCTTGAGTGTGTATGTGGAGGGATGGGGGCTGATGGTGTTGCAAAGCAGAGAGACAGTGTAAGCAAGTAGCTGATGCCCTCCCACCCCTGCAGGTGTCCATACCTGAAGCTCTAATCTGATTCAAGTGGGGGAGGGAGGTCCGCTGACCTGGCTGAGACAGGGGGGAGGAGGTGCTGGAGAGAGTGAGTTTCAGTCTGGAGCTGGGTGGGAGAAAGGGAGGCAGGCCCAGGCAGGGTCTGGCCTCCCTGGGCCCCCAAAATGGATCCAGCTGAGGGGTCACGTTCGCTGTAAGGTCTGTGTTAGACCCTGTACCTGTCATTGAATAAACCTCTGTTTTACTGGCTGGCTGAGAGTCCCGTCTAACTGTGGACTTGGGGTGCAGACCCACGGGCTCCCCCAGAACCCCACCCGGGCGGGCTCGCTGGGGGAAGCACATGGAGGGGCAGAAGGTGCTGAATGCTCTGAGGTCAGAGCCAGGAACGTGGAAGCGGGAACCTCTAGCTCCTAGCCTTGGAGACAGGCTGTGTACAGAGAGGGGACACTTCTCCCCGGAGCCCTGACTGGCTTCATAGGGAGCAAGTTCCAGACCCTGGCCCCCGGCACTCCGTGACACCAACCTAAACCTCCCCCCACTGCAACTTGAGACCATTACTCCTTGTTCTGTCATCTGGTATCACTGAGAACAGTCTAGATCCATCCTCTTTGGACCCTCCTTTCAGGTAGTTGAAAGCTTCTATCAAATCCCCCCTCAGTCTTCTCTTCTGCAAACTAAATAACTTCCTCGTAAGTCCTGTGCCCCAGCCCTCTAATCATTTCCGTTGCCCTCCGCTGGTCTCTTTCCAATTTGTTCACATCCTTTCTGTAGTGGGGGCCCCAAAACTGGACACTACTCCAGAAGAGGCCTCACCAGTGCTGGACAGAGGGGAATGATCTCTTCCCTCCATCTGCTGGCAATGCACCAATTAATGCAGCCCAATAAAACTCTTGGCTTCCTTAGCAACACTGCTGAGTCAGATCCAGCTTCTCGTCCACTGTAATCCCAGCTTCGTTTCTGCAGAACTGTTGTTTAGCCAGTTCGTCCCCACCCTGCAGCGGTGCATGGGAATCTTCACTCCTGCCGGACTCTGGACTTGTCCTTGTTGAACCTCATCCGATTTCTTTTGCTCCAATGCGCCAATTTGTCTAGGTCCCTCTGTGCCCTATCCCTACCCTCCAACATATCTACCACTCCTCCCAGTGTCGTGGACTTGCTGAGGGTGCCATCCATCCATTATCCAGATCATTAAGAAAGATGTTGAATAAAACCGGCCCCAGGACCGACCCTTGGGGCACTCCGCTCGATACCAGCTGCCAACTAGACATGGAGCCATTGATCACTATCCATTGAGCCCGACGATCCAGCCATTTTCTATCCACCTTCTGGTCCATTCATCCAGCCCAGACTTCTTTAACTTGCTGGCCTACCTGGTGTAAAGCCAGTGTTGGCAGTGAGCTTACCCCAGGGAGGATTTCAGCCCAGCAGAGAAACAGGTCCCAGGTCTCCAGTCACTTTCACAGAGGCTCCCCCAAGTCACACTCACAGAAGATATCCCAAGTCGCACTCCCAGGGGATCCCCCAAGTCCCTCTCACAGTGGCTGGCTGAGTGACTACAACATGGACCAGACCCCCGCAGTCACTACCCGCTGTGGCGCGGCCCAGCGCTGCCCGGACTGCAGTCGAGCGCCGAGCTGGGGGTTCAGGGACCGGCCAATCCAGCCCCAGCATGGGCTGATCGGGCTGCCCAGGGGTTGAAGGAGCGAGTGGCTTTGGAGCGGTGTGAGGAACGAGGCCGAGGAGGGCCCAGCAGCTGCCGGCCCGGGAACGTTCAGAGCCCGGGGAAGAAGCAGTGGTTCTCAACCAGGGGCCCGGGGCCAACGGCGGGGGGAGGGGGGGGGAAGCAGGTTTCAGGGGGTCCACCAAAGTAAACCAGAGAGGAGGGCCAGGGTTAGACTCACCGGGGCCTGGGGCTGAAGCCGGAGCCCCACCAGCCGAAGCTCGAGTCACTTAGCTGTGTGGGCCCCTGGAGTGTGGGGCCCAGGGCAACTGCCCTGCTTTGTACCCCCTAACGTGAGCCCTGGCTTTTAACCTACTGGAGCTGCAGAAGAAGGGGTGTTGTGGCACAGGCGGGCCGTGGAGTTTTTATAGCATGTTGGGGGCGGCTCAGAAATAAAAAGATGGAGAACCCCTGTGCTAACGTCAGGCCAGGCTTCCCGAAGGAACCAGACGGCACGGACCTGGGGCCCAGCCCAGCCAGTGCATGCTGAAGTGGAACCGTGCTGGCTTTGGGGGGACCCCAGTCGGAGTGCCGAGTCAGGACCAGTTGCTTAGAGCAGGGCGGTGACATCCCAAGCCTGGGGTTCCTCTGCACACCAAGGCAAACCAAACCAGCCAGAGAGAAGACTTTGGTTTTACCCCCTGGCTAACCACAAGTCACACGAGCAATTCCCTTAGACACTCCAGAGTCTCAGGATCACCAGCAGTGCCACTCGTTATGGGAATGAAAACCAATACCCCAGTAAAAGCAAAAAAGGTTCTCCCGATCCCAAAGGGCCAAGCCCCAGACCCAGGTCAATAGACAAGTCAGATCTTACTCAAAAATCACGCTGTGGCCAATCCTTTAGAATCTAAAATCTGAAGGTTTATTCATAAGAGGTAAAAGATCTAGATGAGAGCTAGAATTGGTTAAATGAAATCAATAAGAACATAAGAACATAATGTCATAGTGTGATGTGAAAATTCTTGGTTCAGGCTTGTAGCAGTGGTAGAATAAACTGCAGGTTCAAATCAAGTCTCTGGAGTACAAACACCCACAGCTGGGATGAGTCCTTCAGTCCTTTGTTCAGAGCTTGCGTTTGGAGCACGGTCCTCTAGGAGTAAGAAGCAGGATTGAAGACAAAAATGGAGGAGATGCAGCTGCCTTTTATAGTCTCTTGCTTTCTTTGTTCCAAAAACAAACTATCCAGCACATGGCATCGAACCCCCCCCGAGTTCTGTCCGTGGGCAGGTCCCTGCATGACTTGCAGAGTCACAAGGTGTGTCCGCCTTCTCTCAATGGGCCAGTTGTGTAGCTGATGGTCCTTCATGGGCCATCGAGCAGGCTAGGCAGTGCTGATGCCAAACTGCCTGGGCTGTCACCCAGGCCATAGCACACGTTTGAAAATCAGACAACGTAGAGCCAATACTTACAACTTTAAATGCAACCAATGACACATGAATACAGACAGCGTAATCCTAACCAGCAAACCATAACCGTGTCTTAGACATCTTATCTCACCCCCTTTATATAACACTTGGGGCCACTACAGGACCTTGGTTGCAACAATGTTCTATACGGTCCCAGTTCATGTCAATAACGTCACCACGGATGCTCCTGGGCAGGTGCCTGTCTGTGATTTACCCTGGGACAGGTGCCATCCATGCAGCATGTGGCCCCCTGGGTACCTATGAAAGGGGCCCATGGCCTGAGAGCTCCTCGCTCTGGCCATCCATGAGGCTGCAGCCTGGGGCCGAATCAGCCCCTGGCCCGCCACTGTCTGCTCACACTGCCTGAGCGGAGGGACGTACCCTCCCCTAGCACGCTCAGCCCTCGCCACAGCCAGGTAACCCATTCGCCGCCCTCACCCCGCCCAAGGGCGCAGTGACATTCTCTGTCGCAGAGGGGGAAACTGAGGCAGGCGGGGCTGAACGCATCCCGCACAGAAGCTGGTGCAGCACCAGAGCCAGCGTCAGGCGGATCCCCCAGGGATTCCAGAGCGCTGGAGTGACGCGCAGTGTGCCAGCGGGGGTGAGTGGCGAGGGGGGGGGATAGGGCAACTCACAGCAGCTGCGAGGGTCTGCAGAAGGAGGCCGTTCCGAGCCCCGGCACCTCCAGACTAGGCACATCGGTGATGAGTTTTTAAATATTGCTTGAGCCCCGGCCCATCTTTCACTACTACTCAGCCACTGGTGACCCGCCAAGTGACTCACACCACGGATTTCCTGGGATCCCAGCTCCCGGCTCCCCGGCCTGTGCTCAGGCCACTGCGTTGCGGCGTTTTGTTACGGGGCGCCCGGCGTGCAGGGTCCGCAGGTTCGAATCCCAAGACCACCAGGAGACGGAACCAGAATGAGCTGCATGGCTGCTAGACGGGGCAGTGGAGGAACCCGGTCCCTCCCCTCCATCAACTCCCCAGAGTCCCCCTGCTCCAGACACGACAGCAACATGAGACGAGACAGCTCCAGGCGGGCCGTGAGCTGCGAACCCAATGGGCCTGGCCCCTGCAGTGTCCCCTGTGCCATCAATTCCAGCCAGCTGTGATCTGTTTAGGGGGTTATAGGGAGGGACAGCCCCCCACCCCCACAGTCCCGTGTCCCCCGGGGAAGGTAGAGATGGCTTCCCCAGCCCCACCAAATGCCACGGACGTGCCTGGTCCCGTACAGACACGTAACGTGCGAGGTCCCCGCGGTCCCAGAGCAGCGGGGGAGGTTGTGACCATGGTGCTAGCAAGAGCGGAGCTGGGGGGTTGGCCTCTTTAGCTGCTCCTGCTCTTTGGAAACAGCTGGGTCTCCTCTTCTCCCAGCGGCTGCTGCCCCCTGCTGGTGGCTGGTGATGAGCTTTTCAGATGAGCAGAACAGGGGACTATGTAGGAAGGCCGGGAGGACAGAGGTTCGGATTTCGAAGGTATTTTGGCATTGCTGCGCTCGGTGTTGCAATGCCTAACAGACCTAGGAGCCACAATCGCAAGGACAATGAATGGGATTTAGGTGCCAAGAGCCTTCCTCTGCCTCCCACTCCCCATTGTACGGGCCCTGCCCCACCGAATGAACAGTTCAGACCTGAAGCATGAGGCTCTCTAATGGCCTACGGATTATCCCATCGGCGTTAGGAAAGCTTCTACAGGCAGGAAAAACAAGGAGGAGTCCTTGTGGCACCTTAGAGACTAACACGTATTTGGGTGTAAGCTTTCATGGGCCAAAACCCACTTCATCAGATGCATGCAGTGGAAAATACAGTAGGAAGATGTATACACAGTACATGAAAATAGGGGAGGGGGGTTGCTTTACCAATTCTAACGAGACAATTCAATTACAGTGGGATATTACCAAGAGGAGAACAATCACTTTGGTAGTGGTAATCAAGGTGGCCCATTTCAAACAGTTGACAAGAAGATGTGAGTAACAGTAGGGGGGGGAATTAGTATGGAGAAATATGTTTTTAGATTATGTAATGACCCATCCACTGCCAGTCTTTATTCAGGCCTAATTTGATGGTGTACAGTCTGAAAATTAATTCAATTCTGCAGTTTCTCATTGGATTGGACTTTTTCTTCTCATTTTGAACTTTTTCTTGTTGAAGAATTGCCATTTTTAGCTCTGTTATTGAGTGTCCAGGGAGGTTGAAGTGTTCTCCGACTGGTTTTTGATTGTTATAATTCTTGATGTCTGATTTTAGTCCATTTATTCTTTGCATAGAGACTGGCCGGTTTGGCCAATGTACATGGCAGAGGGGCACTGCTGGCACATGATGGCATATATCACATTGGTTCATGTGCAGGTGAACAAGCCCATGCTGGTGTAGTTGATGTGGTTAGGTCCGATGATGGTGTCCCTTGAATACATATGTGGACAGAGCTGGCAACAGGGTTTGTTGTAAAGTTAGGTTCCTGGGTTACTGTTTTTGTTGTGAAGTGTATAGTAGCAGCCAGTTCCTCTCTGACTCAGCAGAAAGCCCCAGAGTTCTCATCTCCCTTTGGGAAGGTCCCTTAATTACTGTTTACTCCTAAAGCAGGATAAAAAACACAGAAGCACAAACATGGAAACAGAGACATTAGCGAGAGACTCCCCAGTGTTGAGCCTGTTTACATCCAAATGCCACTTCTGCCCTAGAGCGACCCCCCGGGATTGCACAGAGCTCTGTTATAAACACTGCACCGCCCTGTGTCGGCTCTCGGCGTTGGACGTTGATGCAGATGCTGGCGTGAGACGGGTGTGGGACACGAGTACCTGAGGGGGATTCGCTCTCACAATTCACAGGTACCCATCCCTAGCTGAGGAGCTCACCAGCTCGACAACCCCAGTGTGACATGGGGGGGGGGATGGGAGAGAGAACAGGTCCGTGGTCCTTTCCGCTCTGCACAGCCATTAAACATCCCAAGGTCCCCGCCACAGGAGTGAGTTTGTTCCAGTATCACGGGCCAATATGTCCTTCCCTTCTGTGCACCCTCCCCCGTCCCTGCCAATGGCTTCAGGCCCCGAGGTGACTGTATTTTAGTGGCACAGTGGATCCTTCAGGATGAAAGTTGTTAGTAGATGGACAATAAAAGGCCAAATTCAGAGGCCCTGCCCTGTATTTTACTCAGTCTCCACTGAGGCAAAATTCCCCTTTGTTGTAAGAACTGAGTCAAGACCTCAGGAGCCAGCTGTGTGTTCATGCACAGAGACTGTCACCTCCTCCTCTTGCAGTGTAGGGCTCTGGCTGTTACTGGGGGAGTGTGAACTGTTACCAGACTTTTATCTGCTGCAAAGCACGGAGGTGGAAGGGCTCCTCAGTGGAATCATTATGAGAATTTTTCAACATGGGCAACACATCTTCTCTCCTAGCTTCATTCGAGCCGTCAGCTGAACTGTTCTATCTTAAACTTGCAAAACACAGTTCAGCCCAAAGCATTGAAAATATAAATCCAAACGACTAAAGTTTGGCAAACTTATAAACAAAAGAAAATGGGGAATTTTAATTGAAGGGGTCAGACTTAACTAAGGGTGCCACCAGAACCACATGCAATGTCCAATCCATTTGTGAATTGCAATCAGCTAAGCTCTTCGCTCCAATAATATCAGTGGCAAGGAGTTCCACAGGCCAATATGTATAATGTAAACAATTTTCTTTTATCGGTGTTATATGTTCAGATTTTCAGTGTAAACCTTCTAGGGAACAGAGTAAATATAAATGTCTACCTACTTTCTTTGTCGATAGATTCATATGATTCACAGTCAGACGAGAACATTTGATCATCCAGTCTGACATCCTGTATAATACAGGCCACTAGTTTTTACCTAGGTACCCCTGAATCAAGCTTCATGAGTTTTGTGTGACTAAGACCTGCTCCCCTCTAGGATTTTACATTATATAATCATTGAACCATGGAGTCAGAAAGGAACAGAAGTGTCAGCTACTCTGACCCCCTGCCAAGATGCAGGATGTATTGAGTCTAAACCATCCCTGAGAGATTTGTGTTCCGCCATCTTTGGGATGCCTCCATCGCAGGAACTTTTACAGCCCCCAAAAGTGTCTGCTCCATTGTCCCCCTGTTCTTAAAATTAGGAACTTTTTTCTCAGATATAATTTAAATCTGCCATGCTGGAGTTTGAACCCACTCCCTGTTGTCCTGTGCTCTGTAGAACAAAGGATAACTTTCCTCCATCTTTCTTATCACAGCCTTTCAAGTATCTGAAGATGGCTCCCATGTCCCTCTCAATCTCTTCTTTTCCAAACCAAACATAAATGGTTCTTTCAGCCCTTGCTCATACAACTTGCCTCCTATCCCTTTGATCATTGTTTTCATTTGCCTCTGCATCCTTTCCAGTTTCTCTATGTCCTTCCTATAAATTGGTGACCCACACTAGATACGGTTCTCCAGCTCAGGCATAACTAGTGTCAAGTAGCTGAGCACGATTACCTCCCGTGATTTCCATTTGCTCTTTTTTTCAGTGTAAGTAGTGTCAACATTGAAGCACTGGGGCAGCACCATTGTAGCTTTTTAAGTGTAGACAAACCCTCAAGCTGATCTTTCAGAAAAGCATCCAGTCTGCATCTGTACACATGGAGAGTTGGAGAATTCATCACTTCCCTTCTCAGTCTGTTCCAAATGTTAAGCATCCAGGTTGCTAAACACTTGGCCCTTATTTCCAACTGGAATATTTTTGGCTTCGGATTTCTGCAATTGGGTCTTGCTCTGCCTTTCTTCAGTAGATTAAAGAGCACATTATTGGTATTTAAGATGAATAAATTAAAGCTCTTTAAGTCTCTCTCCGACCGACATTTTCTCCGATCGCCAATCATTTTTGTGGCTCTTTTCTGCCCCTTTCCAATTATTCAACTTAATTTCTGAAATGAGGACCCCAGGACTGGATGCAGTTGGTTTCACCAATTCCATGTGCAGAGGTAAATTCCTTCCCCTGCTCCAGCTCACCTGTCCCCTGTTTATGTATCGAAGGATCTCATCAGCCCTTTTGGCCACAAGATTGCAGTGGGAGCTCATGATGAGTTGTTTATTCACAGCGACCCCAAAATCCTTTCCAGGGTCCCTATGTCCCATAATATAGTGCCCTAATCTGTGGGTTGGGCCTGCATTCCCTGCTCCGAGAGGATCCCTTTGCGTTTGTCCATATTAAAACATTTTGTTTGCATGGGCCCCGCTCCCCAAATGATTCAGATCTTTTGGTATGCCTGCCCCGGCCTCCTCGTTGTAAACATTCTGCCAGTCTTTGAGTCATCTGCTAATTTGTTCTGCAGTGATTTTCTATTTGCTTCCAAATTGTTGATTGAATAGTATTGGGTCAAAAATGGATCCCTGCAGATCCCCATAGGAACACCCCCATTCACTGACAATGGCCTGTTCACAACTGCGTTCTAAGACCTTTCAGTTAGTCAGTTTCTTAGTCCATTTCACATGCGCTCTACTGCTATTTTATAGTGTGGCTTTTTATTGGAATTATTTTCCCCTATTGAAACAAATCCCTCAGAGAAATCAAACTATTGTATCTGCTTGGTTCCCCTGATCAATCAAAAGTGTTCTCTCATTTAAGGAAGAAATCAGGTTTTTGACAAGACACGTTTTCCATAAACCATGTTGTTGACTGGCATTAACTATATTCTTATAGTTTTATTTTAACTAATCTCAGACCAGCTTTTCCATTGCTGCTTAACCTTGTACAATCTTTTTTTAAAGTTTCCTTTTTTTAAATGAATACTTTTCTTTTAACACAGAAATGTCCTGTATTTGCCTCCCCACCTTTTTTGGGGGGACGGAGGGGCACTCTCTGGGTGCCTCACTGTGTACATCGGGTGAGTGAGAAATGTACTTGATCAGTCAGTTCGTAAGTCTCTAAGATTCTATTGTAGATGCTGTTTATCGCCATCCTTGCCTACTCTTGGACTGGAAAATATTTCATCACCTTAGGTGATATGTGTTTTTCACAGTGTTTCTTTCCGAATGCACAACACAACTATATCTTGGACATATCCACCCTTCCTGCAACATTAACAAACTTCATCTTTCCCTCAAAGAATTGGCCAAAATCTTTTCTAGGATTTCTTTTGTTGTTAATCTACTTTAATAACCTCCTTTTTGGGATCCTTAAACCTGCCCTAAACATGCTTTTCCCATGATGTCTTTAGCATCCCTTATCAAATTTCCTAAATTTAAATTTGTATTATTTACTCTCTACTTTCCCTTTTCCCCATTTGTTATTTATGGCTTCCCATGCTGTACCCTCCTCCCTCCCCCACACCGCCATCGCTGGATTCACTTTGTCAGTAAACCAGGTTTTTGTCCAAATTTCTCTGCGTTCCTGACAGGAGGAAAAGTGGATTTTTACCAATCTAATAAACTCTCCTTCAAGAACTTCACATTTTCATTCTCATTTTTTTCTTTTAATCCCAATCAGTTTTATTCTTCTTTTGCCTCTCCTTTGAGGAATTAGCCCTTTGGAAACATTAAGTGAATTGTCTCGTTAGATTGACCTAACACTTAGCATGGCAACTCCCATTTCTTCATTTATTTATTCCTGCTCCTGTATTTTCCACTCCATGAACCTCATGAAGTGGGTTCTATCCCACCAAAGCTTATGTCCAAATAAATGTGTTAGTTTCTAAGGTGCCAGAAGGAGTCCTTGTTGTTTTTACTGATACAGACTAACACGGCTACCTCTCTGAAACTAAGGGTCTATAGAGAATATTGGCTGGGACCTGTTCTGTGTTTGTCAAATTGAATGTAAACACTTTGTTCCTTATTTTCTTCTCCTCTATAATATACCCCTTTTTTGGTCTCTACTCTATACTCGACACTCCCTGATGTTTCTGTCTGTCGGTGTATGACAGTCTCCCCAATTCTCAGAGCCTGTCTCAGAATTTCCCTTTCTATGAACTATACCCATTATAGAGAATGAATGACCACAACTGAGCACGTATCCAGAGCAGGTTATTCTCCATCCCATTCCTTAGGCATCTGGACATTATCTTTGTTTGGGCTACCACTGTGAATGAGCAGGTGTTTCCGTGGAGCTGCTCTCAATGACACTCGGGTCCTCTCCATGAGGTGAGTTCTAGTGGGGACGTTTCTCTCTGGTACATGTTTTGTTAAAGCTTTGTTTCTTTTTCACTCTTAGATTTTGACAACCGAGTGAATGGATTGTCTGGCCTGGCTTTCATTGCATTAAGTAAGAATGATGCATAAAGAACATCCACATTTGTATTTCCCACTGGTGCCTATTAATGTCTCCCAGACCATGACATGTGGGAATTATTGTCATATGGAGCACGATAAAATATGAAATTGGTATTAGTAGGGTCAGTCGTTCACAATTCATTTCTCTGAATAGTGAAAATGTCATATTTCAATGTGTGGACTGACCAATCTCCTTCACCCATGAGAACAGTCAGTAGTGCAAGTAATTCTCATAATAACATATTCTTTCCATCTAGGAATTTGTACTGAGATCATCACCCTAGACCATCGGCACATACACAAAATCAGAGGATCATACAGTGTACGCAGAAGACACCATTCTCTCTCAGGGCTGGACACCATCTCCCCTACTCCATGTCAGATTCCAACTCAACCGACTTCACCAACCCCTCCACCTTCATTCTGCTTGGCATTCCTGGCCTTGAGGCAGCCCATGTCTGGATCTCCATCCCCTTCTGTGCCATGTACGTCATATCCACCTTGGGGAACTTTACCATCCTGTTCATCGTGAAGAGGGAGAAAAAACTCCATGTCCCCATGTACTATTTCCTCTGCATGCTGGCCGTCACTGACCTGCTCCTATCTACATCCATCGTGCCCAAAATGCTGAGCATCTTCTGGTTCAATTCCAGGGAGATCGATTTCAGTGCCTGTCTCACCCAGATGTACTTCATTGGCTGCTTCTCAGTGATGGAGTCTGGGATCCTCGTGGCCATGGGTTTTGATCGCTACGTGGCCATCTGCCATCCCCTGAGACATTCCACCATCCTGACAAACCCCCTGGTGGCCAAGATCGGCCTGGCTGTGCTGCTGCGCGGTGGCATGTTCGGACTACCCTGTCCCTTCCTGGCGAGGCAGTGGCCATATTGCAGAACCAACATCGTTTCCCATACGCACTGCGGGCACATCACTGTGGTAAAACTGGCTTGTGCTGATACCCGCATCAGTAATTACTACGGCCTCTTTGTGCTATTTGGTGTGCAGGTTCTGGATATGTTTTTTGTTGCATTGTCCTATATTTATATCCTCAGGGCCATCTTCAGCCTCCCCACAAAGGACGCCCGGCTCAAGATGTTTGGGACCTGCAGCTCCCATCTCTGTTCCATCTTAGCCTTTTTCATCCCAAGTCTCTTCGCCTCCCTCACATCCAGGTTTGGCCAGAATATGGCTCTCCATATCCGAGTTCTCATTTCCGGCATCTACCTTCTGGTGCCCCCCACACTAAACCCCATCGTCTATGGGGTGAGGACCAAACAGATCCGGGACAGGCTGCTCCGAATCTTTATTCATAAAGACATCTGAATTTTTTTCCTGGTGCTCTGGCTCTGAGAGATCCGTGCAGAGTTGTCTGGTGAGATGGTGCTGGGTCCTTTTTCCTGAATCACTGACTGGACAGTCAAAGAGGCATTAAACCTTTTCCTGTCCTTACTGGGCTGTGTGAGCCAGACAGACTGGGGAATAGGTCTGTGTACACCTCATTAACTCATAGGGTTCCCACCTTTCTAATTGCTTTTAATTGGACCCTAGATCCCTGTGCTCTGCCCCAAATATTCCCCCCCAAGGCCCTGCCTCCATTTCCAGTGATACACAGCTGAGGATGCCAAATTCAATAGAATTTGCTTAGAATTAGGGCAGACCCATCCCAGACGGGTGGTTATTCATTAGATTATATCAAGCCAGCAACAAATGGAAAGTTCTGTTGCAACACTTTTGTTAACTAGAAACCAGAAATCCAGTCTCCTTAGGAATCCCAGCCTTTGGCTCTCCATCCAGACAGTGGACTCCATAATGAACTGTTAGTGAAAACCAATTTCGTCACATATAGGGTCCTTCTAACATCAAGGCAAATGCATAATTAAGATCATGACCAATAATTACCGTATTTTCGCCATATAGGACGCTCCGGCGTATAAGACGCCCCAGAGTTTTTAAATAAAAAGGCCGGAGACAAAAAAAAAAAAAAAAAAACCCAAACCCCACCATCACACACAAAAAGCGCCTCGCTCTCCCGTCCCCGCCGCGCAGGCGGGCGCTCCCAGGGGCCCCGGGGCCCGAGCTGCTCCCGTTCCCCGCTGGCCCCAACACATGCGGGTGGGCTCGGGGGGGAAGCGCCGCCCCGCCCCGCCCCGCCCCGCCCCGCCCCGCCCACCGGGCCACCTGCAGCCGCCCCAGCTCCAGCTCCCGGTGAGTTTAATATATTCGGCGTATAAGACGCCCCCCCTAATTTTGAGGCTATTTTTGGGGGTTAAAAAGGCGTCTTATACGCCGAAATATACGGTACGCTACTGCCAGTCTGTTAGTAACTAAAAACTAAAGGTTAAATAATTAAAGAAAAGAAGACGAGAGATAAATGTGTAATTGATCAGATAGATCCAAATGATTTTTCAGAGTTTACAGATCAGGAGCACAGCAGTAATGGAATAAACTGCTGGTTTGCAAAAGATTCTCTGGAAATTACCCAAGCCGGTCGGGGGTTGTTGGACCTTCTTCAGAGCTTCCTTCTTGGGAACCCATTCCAGAGAAATGAAGATAAGAGGGAGATGTCTCATGGGTCCTTTAACGTGCTCTGTCCTGTGTGTAGAATGTTATTGTCCCAAATAGAACCTGCAGCATCTCTTTGTGGAAAGTTACTGGCCCAGGTGTGCACATGTGTCTGTGTGTGTGTGTTTGTGTGTGTGCATCTGTGTGTGTGCCTGAGTCTGTGTGTGTGTCTGCATATGTATCCATAGGTGTGCACCCCCAGACTGTCCCACAGCCCAGTGGTTTATTACCCTCACCTGGAACGTGGGAGACCCAGATTCCAATCCCCGATCCACTGAGTGTTTGTTTGTATGAAGTAGAAGAGTGCAAGATGGAGAGACTGAGGACCTCATCCAGAATAGCCATTTGTGGGGTGCTCAGGGCACTCACCTGGGATGTGGAGACCTGTGATTGTCTCTGCTCCGAAGCAGGTAGATCAAATATTTTGGATCTGGGTCTCCCGTGTCTCTCACTAGAAAACACTAACCTGTCCTAGGCATCTCGCTCACAGCTGACAATCCCATGTGGAAATAGGCGCCTCTCTCCAGCCCATCAGCTGAGCTCCTGAGAACCCAAATCAGTGGGAGTTACGTGCTTAACGACCATGTATGGGCTTTGGAGACCAGAGTGGCTGAACTGGAGGAGCTAAGGGAGATGGGGAGGTCCCTAGATGAGACTTCCCAGGAAAGAGTAGAATGGTCCCACCCCCAGTCTGACCAACCTCCGTGGTGTTGAGGACGATGAAAGTCTCAGGGAAGGAGAACATCAGACTGGAGCAATTAGGCCCTTCCTTCTAGATGATGTCATAGGACCAGGGGTGAAAGTAACTATAGTTACTTACCGGTAAGATGGGGGCCAACTCTGCCCTGGAAGGGGCGAGGCCTCAGGTGGAAGGGGCAGGGTTGGGGCGTCAGAGCTAGCCCCAGCCTGCCCTATACAGACAAGTCCCTGCCCTTCCTCCCCTCCCAAGCGAGTAGCAGCCTGCACCCTGGGGTTCTGGGCCCTTTAAATAGCGGGGGAGTCCCGTCACTACCCCCAGGGCTCCGACTGCTATTTAAAGGGGATCACAGGACCCCTTAAGTAGCTCCCAGAGGGAGGAGCGGCTCCACGGGCTATTTAAAGGTCCGGGGCTCCCCTGCCACTGCCGCTCCGGTTCTTTAAATAGCCGCGGCTTTCTGAAACAGAGGCTATTTAAAGGACTGAAGTGGCAGCGGCAATGGGAGCCCCGGGCCCATTAAACAGCCCCAGAGCCCTTTAAATAAGAGCCACATCTACCCCAGTGCTCCTGGAGCTGTTTAAGGGGTCTGGGGCTCCCCTGCATCCAACTCCCAGCCCTTTCAATAGCTGCCGTAGCCGCAGCGGGAGCCCCGACCCTTCAAACAGCCCCCAGAACCCCACTACTTCTGCTGCTCCAGGGCTCCAGCAGTGGGGCTCTGGCAGCAATTTAAAAGGCCTGCTGGAAGCCCCAAGCCCTTTAAATTGCAGCCTGGGAAAGCTGGGTGCCCCGGTACGGCGCCCCGGGGCATACCGGCTTACGTTCACCTCTGCATGGGAACCTCTCGTGGTGAGGATTCCTCTTTGGGGAGGGAAATTCTAATAGGTAGAGAGAGGTATTTGGTGGTTTTGATCATTAGAAACATAGATAGCTGGAAAAGCGACAAAGAATCTTGTAGCACCTTATAGACTAACAGATCTTAGGGATCATGAGCATTTGTGGGCCAAGACCCACTTCATCAGAGGAATGTTGTGGAAATCTCCAGAGGCAGGTAGAAATATGCAGGCAAGAAAGCAAGGTAAATTCAGTCAGGGATCGTGGTGAGGCCCACCCCCTCTGATTGAATTTACCTTTGCGGACCTTTTGGATAAGGAGGCACCTATATAGGAAGGCTGGACTCCATGTAAACAAAATGGAACCATGTTGCTGGCACTTCAAATCAGAAATCCAGTGTGGCACTCATCAGACCTGGTAACCATGTACCACTTTGTAACCATACATGATGTCAAGAATCAGAGAGGTAGCAGTGTTAGTCTGGGATAGCAGAAGTGACAAAGAGTCCTGTGACACCTTAAAGACTAGCTAAAGTATTGAAGAAAGTGAGGAATACTTGTAGCACCTTAGAGACTAACTAGTTTATTTCAGCATAAGATTTCGGATGCAAGCAGGGGAAGTGGGTATTAGCCCACAAAAGCTTATGCTTTAATATTTTAGTTAGTCTTTAAGGTGCCACAGGACTCTTTGTTACTTTAGTAACCATAGATGCTGGGGACGTAATAAAAAAAGCAGAAGAAGTAGGAGTCAAATCCCCACATCGCGGTTGCTCACAAGAATCCCAAACAGCCAGTATATACCATCCAGCCTGAAGTTGAAAGTCCTGAGAGATACTGAGAAATACGATCTATGATGTCTTAGTGAAAGCCCTGTGTGCCTGTAGAAAGAGCTTGTGTCTCCCTCAGTCATCTGTCTCCAGATCTGTCTATTATCTACCAGCCATCCCGGGCATTTACAGGGTATCAGACTCTACGGAGGCCAAGGCATTATCCCTAGTTTTGTTCCGAATCAACTATAATCTTTAATATACACAAATACACAAATATACAGAGCAGCCAATTCCTCTCATCTCCCTCAGTTCTCTGCCCCTCCCTCCTCCAATGGAACCCCGGAGATCCCTCAGTTCTCTGCTCCTCCCCCCTCCAACGAAACCCCGGAGATCACTCAGCTCACTGCCCCTCCCCCTCCAAACGGAACCCCAGAATCCATCAGCTCTGTGCCACCCCCCACCTGCGAAGGTCCCCGAAATCCCTCGGCTCTGGGCCCCCTCCCCGCCTGCGATGGATCTGAGTTGGGTTTGGTGAGACGGTAAGTGAGGTGAGGGTGTCGGGTTTGGTCGGGGGTGAGGTGGGGGTGTTGGGTTTGCTTGGGGGGGTGGGAAGGTGTCGGGGTGGGTGAGGGGTGAGGGGTGGGTGTTGGGGTTGGTCAGGGGGTGTCAGCTGTCTGCCACCTCCCCACCTCCGACTGACCCGAGCAGCGCCGGGCACTTATGCTAGTCTTTAATATACACAAATATACAGAGCAGCCAATTCCTCTCATCTCCCTTTGGGAAGGTCCCTTAATTACTGTTTATTCCTAGAGTTGGATAAAAAAAAGAAGCACAAACATGGAAAGAGAGAGATTAGCTAGAGAGTCCCCAATCTTCAACCTGTTTACATCCAGATGCCGCTACTGCCCTAGAGGCTGAGTGAACCCCCCTGGGATTGCACAGAGCTCTCTTATAAACACTGCACAGCCCTGTGTCGGCTCTCGGCGTTGGACCCTGATGCAGATGCTTGCGTGAGACGGGTGTGGGACACGAGTACCTGAGGGGGATTCGCTCTCACAATTCACAGGTACCCATCCCTAGCTGAGGAGCTCACCTGCTCGACAACCCCAGTGTGACATGGGGGGGGGGGGATGGGAGAGAGAACAGGTCCGTGGTCCTTTCCGCTCTGCACAGCCATTAAACATCCCAAGGTCCCCGCCACAGGAGTGAGTTTGTTCCAGTATCACGGGCCAATATGTCCTTCCCTTCTGTGCACCCTCCCCCGTCCCTGCCAATGGCTTCAGGCCCCGAGGTGACTGTATTTTAGTAGCACAGTGGATCCTTCAGGATAAAAGTTGTTAGTAGATGGACAATATTAGGCCAAATTCAGAGGCCCTGCCCTGTATTTTACTCAGTCTCCACTGAGGCAAAATTCCCCTTTGTTGTAAGAACTGAGTCAAGACCTCAGGAGCCAGCTGTGTGTTCATGCACAGAGACTGTCAACTCCTCCTCTTGCAGTGTAGGGCTCTGGCTGTTACTGGGGGAGTGTGAACTGTTACCAGACTTTTATCTGTTGCAAAGCACGGAGGTGGAAGGGCTCCTCAGTGGAATCATTATGAGAATTTTTCAACATGGGCAACACATCGTCTCTCCTAGCTTCTATTGAGCCGTCAGCTGACCTGTTCTATCTTAAACTTGCAAAACACAGTTCAGCTGGACGCAGACACCCCGCATTGAAAATATAAATCCAAACAGTTAAAGTTTGGCAATCTTATAAACAAAAGAAAATGAGATTTTCTAATTGAAGGGGTCAGACAGATTTAATGAAGGGTGCCAGCAGAATCACCTGCAATGGCCAATCCATTTGTTAATTCCATTCAGCTAAGCTCTTCGCTCCAATAATGTCAGTGGCAAGGAGTTCCACAGGGCAAATATGTATAATGCAAACAATTTTCTTTTATCGGTGTTATATGTTCAGATTTTCAGTGTAAGTGAATGTTCCCCTTTTCGTGTGCTGGGAAACAGTGTAAATATAGGACTCTTTGTTACCTCTGCTATTCCAGACTAACACAGCTACCTCTCTGATTAGTGTAAATATAAATGTCTACCTACTTTCTTTGTCGATCGATTCATATGATTCAAAGTCAGATGGGACCATCTGATCATGCAGCCTGACGTCCTGTATAACTCAGGCCATTAAATGTCACCTAGGTACCCCTGAATCGATCTTCATAACTTGTATATGACTAAGACCTGCTCCACTCTAGGATTTTACATTATAGAATCATAAAGCCATGGAGTCAGACAGGAATAGAAGTGTCAGCTAGTCTGACCCCCTGCCAAGATGTAGGTGTGTTGTGTTGAAACCACCCCAGAGAGATTGGTGTCCTGCCACCTTTGGGATACGTCCGGTGAAGGAACTTCCACAACCTCCCAAAGCGTCTGCTCCATGAAGTTTTTTCTCAGGCAGAATCTAAATCTGCTCTGCTGGAGTTTGAACCCATTGACTCCTGTCCTGTGCTCCGCGGCAAGAGAGAATGACATTCCTCTTTCTTTCTTATGGTAGCCTTTCAAGTATATGAAGGTGGCAATGGCCATTCACTGACATTCACTGACAATGGCCTGTTCACAACTGCGTTCTAAGACCTTTCGGTTAGTCAGTTTCTTAGTCCATTTCACACGCGCTCTACTGCTATTTTATAGTGTGGCTTTTTATTGGAATTGTTTTCCCCTATTGAAACAAATCCCTCAGAGAAATCAAACTATTGTATCTGCTTGGTTCCACTGATCAATCAAAAGTGTTCTCTCATTTAAGGAAGAAATCAGGTTTTTGACAAGACACGTTTTCCATAAACCATGTTGTTGACTGGCATTAACTATATGCTTATAGTTTTATTTTAACTAATCCCAGACCAGCTTTTCCATTGTTGCTTAACCTTGTACAATCTGTTTTTAAAGTTTCCTTTTTTTAATGAATACTTTTCTTTTAACACAGAAATGTCCTGTATTTGCCTCCCCACCTTTTTTGGGGGGGACGGAGGGGCACTCTCTGGGTGCCTCACTGTGTACATCGGGTGAGTGGGAAATGTACTTGATCAGTCAGTTCGTAAGTCTCTAAGATTTTATTGTAGATGGCGTTTATCGCCATCCTTGCCTACTCTTGTACTGGAAAATATTTCATCACCTTAGGTGATATATGTTTCTCACAGTGTACCTTTCCGAATGCACAACACAACTATATCTTGGACATATCTACCCTTCCTGCAACATTAACAAACTTCATTTTTCCCTCAAAGAATTGGCCAAAATCTTTTCTAGGAATTCTTTTGTTCTTAATCTATTTTAATAACCTCCTTTTCGATCCTTAAACCTTCCCTAAACATTGGATGACAGAGATACAAAAGGAGCACTTAAAGATGACAGAGTTATTGCAGAGAAACTAAATGAATTCTTTGCTTCAGTCTTCACGGCTGAGGACATTAGGGAGATTCCTAAACCTGAGCTGTCTTTTGTAGGTGACAAATCTGAGGTATTGTCACAAATTGAAGTATCAGTAGAGGAGGTTCTGGAACTCATTGATAAACTTAACTGTAACAAGTCACCGGGACCAGATGGCATTCACCCAAGAGTTCTGAAAGAACTCAAATGTGAAATTGTGGCACTATTAACGAGGGTTTGTAACCTATCCTTTAAATCGGCTACTGTGCCCAGTGACTGGAAGATAGCTAATGTAACGCCAATATTTAAAAAGGGCTCTAGAGGTGATCCTGGCAATTACAGACCAGTCAGTCTAACGTCCGTACCGGGAAAATTAGTTGAAACAATAGTAAAGAATAAAACTGTCAGACACATAGAAGAGCATAAATTGTTGGGCAAAAGTCAACATGGTTTCTGCAAAGGGAAATCGTGTCTTACTAATCTATTAGAGTTCTTTGAAGGGGTCAACAAACATGTGGACAAGGGGGATCCGGTGGACATAGTGTACTTAGATTTCCAGAAAGCCTTTGACAAGGTCCCTCACCAAAGGCTCTTACGTAAATTAAGCTGCCATGGGATAAGAGGGAAGATCTTCTCATGGATTGAAAACTGGTTAAAAGACAGGGAACAAAGGGTAGGAATAAATGGAACTTTTTCAGAATGGAGAGGGGTAAGTAGTGGTGTTCCCCAAGGGTCAGTCCTGGGACCGATCCTATTCAACTTATTTATAAATGACTAGCAAAAATACCTGGCATTCCTCGGGTCAGTCGGAAGTGGGGAGGGGGCAGAGAGCTGAGCGAGTGTGGGGTCCGTTGGAGGGGGCAGAGAGCAAACCTGACACCCCCACCTCGCCCCCCCCGACCAAACCAGACACCCCCACCTCACCCCTTGACCAACCCCGACTCACATTTTCACACACCCCCCACCCAAACCCAACACCCCCACGTCACCTCCCTACCAACACCCCCACGTCACCCCCCTACCAACACCCCCACGTCACCCCCCGTAGACCAAACCTGACACACCCACCTCACTTCCCCCCCAACCAAACCCGACACCCCTACCTACCACCACAAACAAACCCGACACCCACACCTCACTTACCCCTCGACCAACCCCGACCCCCCTCCTCACCCCCCCCAAACAAACCCAACACCCCCACCTTACCCCCCCACCAACCCCAACACCCCCTGACCAACCCCAACACCCACACCTCACCCCTCACACACCCCGACACCTTCCCACCCCCCCAGACCAAACCCAACATCCCCGGCTCACTTACCCCCCGACCAAACCCGACACCCCCACCTCACCCCCGACCGAACCCGACACCCCCACCTCACTTACCGTCCCACCAAACCCAACTCAGATCCGTCGCAGGGGGGGGGGCAGAGCCGAGGGATTCCGGGGACCTTCGCAGGTGGGGGGGGGGGCACAGAGCTGATGGATTCTGGGGTTCCGTTGGGAGGGGGAGGGGCAGAGAACTGAGGGATCTCCGGGGTTCCGTTGGGAGGGGGGAGGGGCAGAGAACTGAGGGATCTCTGGGGTTCTGTTGGGAGGGGGGAGGGGCAGAGAACTGAGGGATCTCCGGGGTTCCGTTGGGAGGGGGGAGGGGCAGAGAACTGAGGGATCTCCGGGGTTCCGTTGGAGGAGGGAGGGGTGAGCTGAGCGAGTGAGGTGTCTGTTGGAGGGGGGTATTATGACATCATCACCACCTAACCGCCCAGTCGATGTGATTGTCCCTGAAAGACTTTCACCCCTGGGGGGTGTCAGAGGTGAGATCCGAAAATTTTTCGACCCTTATCAGCATCTAGACCCCAAGACCCCTCACTGTACCAAAATTCAAGTCTCTGGCTCAAACGGTGCGGGAGGACTTCGCAGTCATACATACATACATACATACATACATACATACATACATACATACATACATACACCACTTGACTTTTATATATATAGATAGACTAGCATAAGTGCCCGGCGCTGCTCGGGTCAGTCGGAGGTGGGGAGGTGGCAGACAGCTGACACCCCCTGACCAAAGCCAACACCCACACCTCACCCCTCACCCACCCCGACACCTTCCCACCCCCGAAACCCGAAACCCCCACCTCACCCCCCGACCGAATCCGACACCCCCACCTCACCTACCGTCCCACCAAACCCAACTGGGATCCGTCGCAGGGGAGGAGGGGGCCCAGAGCCGAGGGATTCCGGGGACCTTCGCAGGTGGGGGGGGGGGCACAGAGCTGATGTAGTCCGGGGTTCCGTTGGGGAGGTGGGAGGGGCAGAGAACTGAGGGATCTCCGGGGTTCCGTTGGGAGGGGGGAGGGGCAGAGAACTGAGGGATCTCCGGGGTTCCGTTGGAGGAGGGAGGGGTGAGCTGAGCGAGTGAGGTGTCTGTTGGAGGGGGGTATTATGACATCATCACCACCTAACTGCCCAGCCGATGTGATTGGCCCTGAAAGACTTTCACCCCTGGGGGGCGTCAGAGGTGAGATCCGAAAATTTTTCGACCCTTACCAGCATCTAGACCCCAAGACCCCTCACTGTACCAAATTTCAAGTCTCTGGCTCAAACGGTGCGGGAGGACTTCACAGTCATACGTACATACATACATACATACACACATACATACACCACTTGACTTTTATATAGATAGATTTGGAGGAAGGGGTAAACAGTGATGTGGCAAAGTTTGCAGATGATACTAAACTGCTCAAAGTAGTAAGGACCAAAGCAGACTGTGAAGAACTTCAAAAAGATCTCACTAAACTAAGTGATTGGGCAACAAAATGGCAAATGAAATTTAATGTGGATAAATGTAAAGTAATGCACATTGGAAAAAATAACCCCAACTATACATACAATATGATGGGGGCTAATTTAGCTACAACCAATCAGGAAAAAGACCTGGGAGTCATTGTGGATAGTTCCCTGAAGGCATCCACGCAGTGTGCAGCGGCAGTCAAAAAAGCAAACAGGATGTTAGGAATCATTAAAAAAGGTTTAGAGAATAAGTCGGAGAATATCTTATTGCCCTTATACAAATCCATGGTGCGCCCACATATTGAATACTGCGTACAAATGTGGTCTCCTCATCTCAAAAAGGATATACTGGCACTAGAAAAGGTTCAGAGAAGGGCAACTAAAATGATTAGGGGTTTGGAACGGGTCCCATATGAAGAGAGATTAAAGAGGCTAGGACTTTTTAGCTTGGAAAAGAGGAGACTAAGGGGGGATATGATAGAGGTATATAAAATTATGAGTGGTGTGGAGGAAGTAAATAAGGAAAAGTTATTTACTTGTTCCCAAAATAGAAGAACTAGGGGCCACTCAATGAAATTGGCATGCAGCAGGTTTAAAACAAATAAAAGGAAGTTCTTCACACAGCGCACAGTCAACCTGTGGAACTCCTTACCTGAGGAGGCTGTGAAGGCTAGGACTATAACAGGGTTTAAAAGAGAGCTGGATAAATTCATGGAGGCTAAGTCCATAAATGGATATTAGCCGGGATGGGTAATGAATGGTGTCTCTAGCCTCTGTCTGTCAGAGGGGGGTGATGGATGGCAGGAGAGAGATCGCTCGATCATACCTGTTAGGTTCACTCACTCCGGGGCACCTGGAATTGGCCACTGTCAGTAGACAGGATGCTGGGCTAGATGGACCTTTGGTCTGACCCAGTATGGCCGTTCTTATGTTCTTATGTTCTTATTCTTTTCCCATAATGTCTTTAGCATCCCTTATCAAATTTCCTAAATTTAAATATGTATTATTTACTCTCTACTTTCCCTTTTCCCCATTTGTTATTTATGGCTTCCCATCCTGTACCCTCCTCCCTGCCCCACACCGCCATCGCTGGATTCACTTTGTCAGTAAACCAGGTTTTTGGCCAAATTTCTCTGCGTTCCTGACAGGAGGAAAAGTGGATTTTTGCCAATCTAATAAATTCTCCTTCAAGAACTTCACATTTTCATTCTCATTTTTTTCTTTAAATCCCAATCAGTTTTATTCTTCTTTTGCCTCTCCTTTGAGGAATTAGCCCTTTGGAAACATTAAGTGAATTGTCTTGTTAGATTGACCTAACACACAGCATGGCAACTCCCATTTCTTCATTTATTTATTCTTGCTCCTGTATTTTCCACTCCATGCACCTCATGAAGTGGGTTCTATCCCACCAAAGCTTATGTCCAAATAAATGTGTTAGTTTCTAAGGTGCCAGAAGGAGTCCTCGTTGTTTTTACTGATACAGACTAACACGGCTACCTCAAACTAAGGGTCTATAGAGAATATTGGCTGGGACCTGTTTTGTGTTTGTCAAATTGAATGTAAACACTTTGTTCCTTATTTTCTTATTTTCTGTCGGTGTATGACAGTCTCCCCGATTCTCAGAGCCTGTCTCAGAATTTCCCTTTCTATGAACTATACCCATTATAGAGAATGAATGACCACAACTGAGCACGTACCCAGAGCAGGTTATTCTCCATCCCATTCCTTAGGCATCTGGACATTATCTTTGTTTGGGCTACCACTGTAAATGAGCAGGTGTTTCCGTGGAGCTGCTCTCAATGACACTCGGGTCTTCTCCATGAGGTGAGTTCTAGTGGGGACGTTTCTCTCTGGTACATGTTTTGTTAAAGCTTTGATTCTTTTTCACTCTTAGATTTTGAGCAACCGAGTGAATGGATTCTCTGGCCTGGCTTTCATTGCATTAAGTAAGAATGATGCATAAAGAACATCCACACTTGTATTTCCCACTGGTGCCTATTAATGTCTCCCAGACTATGACATGTGGGAATTATTGTCATATGGAGCACGATAAAATATGAAATTGGTATTAGTAGGGTCAGTCGTTCACAATTCATTTCTCTGAATAGTGAAAATGTCATATTTCAATGTGTGGACTGACCAATCTCCTTCACCCATGAGAACAGTCAGTAGTGCAAGTAATTCTCATAATAACATATTCTTTCCATCTAGGAATTTGTACTGAGATCATCACCCTAGACCATCGGCACATACACAAAATCAGAGGATCATACAGTGTACGCAGAAGACACCATTCTGTCTCAGGGCTGGACACCATCTCCCCTACTCCATGTCAGATTCCAACTCAACCGACTTCACCAACCCCTCCATCTTCATCCTGCTGGGCATTCCTGGCCTTGAGGCAGACCATGTCTGGATCTCCATCCCTTTCTGTGCCATGTACATCATATCCACCTTGGGGAACTTTACCATCCTGTTCATCGTGAAGAGGGAGAAAAACCTCCATGTCCCCATGTACTATTTCCTCTGCATGCTGGCCATCACTGACCTGCTCCTATCTACATCCATCGTGCCCAAAATGCTGAGCATCTTCTGGTTCAATTCCAGGGAGATCGATTTCAGTGCCTGTCTCACCCAGATGTACTTCATTGGCTGCTTCTCAGCGATGGAGTCTGGGATTCTCATGGCCATGGGTTTTGATCGCTACGTGGCCATCTGCCATCCTCTGAGACATTCCATCATCCTGACAAACCCGGTGGTGGCCAAGATTGGCCTGGCTGTGACGTTGCGTGGTTGCATACTCATACTGCCCTATCCCCTCCTGGCGAGGCAGTGGCCATATTGCAGAACCAACATCGTTTCCCATACGTACTGCGGGCACATCACTGTGGTAAAACTGGCTTGTGCTGATACCCGCATCAGTAATTACTACGGCCTCTTTGTGCTATTTGGTGTGCAGGTTCTGGATATGTTTTTTGTTGCATTGTCCTATATTTATATCCTCAGGGCCATCTTCAGCCTCCCCACAAAGGACGCCCGGCTCAAGATGTTTGGGACCTGCAGCTCCCATCTCTGTTCCATCTTAGCCTTTTTCATCCCAAGTCTCTTCTCCTCCCTCACATCCAGGTTTGGCCAGAATATGGCTCTCCATATCCGAGTTCTCATTTCCGGCATCTACCTTCTGGTGCCCCCCACACTAAACCCCATCGTCTATGGGGTGAGGACCAAACAGATCCGGGACAGGCTGCTCCGAATCTTTATTCATAAAGACATCTGAATTTTTTTCCTGGTGCTCTGGCTCTGAGAGATCCGTGCAGAGTTGTCTGGTGAGATGGTGCTGGGTCCTTTTTCCTGAATCACTGACTGGACAGTCAAAGAGGCATTAAACCTTTTCCTGTCCTTACTGGGCTGTGTGAGCCAGACAGACTGGGGAATAGGTCTGTGTACACCTCATTAACTCATAGGGTTCCCACCTTTCTAATTGCTTTTAATTGGACCCTAGATCCCTGTGCTCTGCCCCAAATATTCCCCCCCAAGGCCCTGCCTCCATTTCCAGTGATACACAGCTGAGGATGCCAAATTCAATAGAATTTGCTTAGAATTAGGGCAGACCCATCCCAGACGGGTGGTTATTCATTAGATTATATCAAGCCAGCAACAAATGGAAAGTTCTGTTGCAACACTTTTGTTAACTAGAAACCAGAAATCCAGTCTCCTTAGGAATCCCAGCCTTTGGCTCTCCATCCAGACAGTGGACTCCATAATGAACTGTTAGTGAAAACCAATTTCGTCACATATAGGGTCCTTCTAACATCAAGGCAAATGCATAATTAAGATCATGACCAATAATTACCGTATTTTCGCCATATAGGACGCTCCGGCGTATAAGACGCCCCAGAGTTTTTAAATAAAAAGGCCGGAGACAAAAAAAAAAAAAAAAAAACCCAAACCCCACCATCACACACAAAAAGCGCCTCGCTCTCCCGTCCCCGCCGCGCAGGCGGGCGCTCCCAGGGGCCCCGGGGCCCGAGCTGCTCCCGTTCCCCGCTGGCCCCAACACATGCGGGTGGGCTCGGGGGGGAAGCGCCGCCCCGCCCCGCCCCGCCCCGCCCCGCCCCGCCCACCGGGCCACCTGCAGCCGCC
Organism: Sternotherus odoratus; assembly: GCA_032164245.1. Lineage (NCBI taxonomy): Eukaryota > Metazoa > Chordata > Testudines > Kinosternidae > Sternotherus > Sternotherus odoratus. The sequence goes on from JAVMKO010000001.1 coordinate 301,022,015, forward strand.
CCAGCTCCAGCTCCCGGTGAGTTTAATATATTCGGCGTATAAGACGCCCCCCCTAATTTTGAGGCTATTTTTGGGGGTTAAAAAGGCGTCTTATACGCCGAAATATACGGTACGCTACTGCCAGTCTGTTAGTAACTAAAAACTAAAGGTTAAATAATTAAAGAAAAGAAGACGAGAGATAAATGTGTAATTGATCAGATAGATCCAAATGATTTTTCAGAGTTTACAGATCAGGAGCACAGCAGTAATGGAATAAACTGCTGGTTTGCAAAAGATTCTCTGGAAATTACCCAAGCCGGTCGGGGGTTGTTGGACCTTCTTCAGAGCTTCCTTCTTGGGAACCCATTCCAGAGAAATGAAGATAAGAGGGAGATGTCTCATGGGTCCTTTAACGTGCTCTGTCCTGTGTGTAGAATGTTATTGTCCCAAATAGAACCTGCAGCATCTCTTTGTGGAAAGTTACTGGCCCAGGTGTGCACATGTGTCTGTGTGTGTGTTTGTGTGTGTGTTTGTGTGTGTGCATCTGTGTGTGTGCCTGAGTCTGTGTGTGTGTCTGCATATGTATCCATAGGTGTGCACCCCCAGACTGTCCCACAGCCCAGTGGTTTATTACCCTCACCTGGAACGTGGGAGACCCAGATTCCAATCCCCGATCCACTGAGTGTTTGTTTGTATGAAGTAGAAGAGTGCAAGATGGAGAGACTGAGGACCTCATCCAGAATAGCCATTTGTGGGGTGCTCAGGGCACTCACCTGGGATGTGGAGACCTGTGATTGTCTCTGCTCCGAAGCAGGTAGATCAAATATTTTGGATCTGGGTCTCCCGTGTCTCTCACTAGAAAACACTAACCTGTCCTAGGCATCTCGCTCACAGCTGACAATCCCATGTGGAAATAGGCGCCTCTCTCCAGCCCATCAGCTGAGCTCCTGAGAACCCAAATCAGTGGGAGTTACGTGCTTAACGACCATGTATGGGCTTTGGAGACCAGAGTGGCTGAACTGGAGGAGCTAAGGGAGATGGGGAGGTCCCTAGATGAGACTTCCCAGGAAAGAGTAGAATGGTCCCACCCCCAGTCTGACCAACCTCCGTGGTGTTGAGGACGATGAAAGTCTCAGGGAAGGAGAACATCAGACTGGAGCAATTAGGCCCTTCCTTCTAGATGATGTCATAGGACCAGGGGTGAAAGTAACTATAGTTACTTACCGGTAAGATGGGGGCCAACTCTGCCCTGGAAGGGGCGAGGCCTCAGGTGGAAGGGGCAGGGTTGGGGCGTCAGAGCTAGCCCCAGCCTGCCCTATACAGACAAGTCCCTGCCCTTCCTCCCCTCCCAAGCGAGTAGCAGCCTGCACCCTGGGGTTCTGGGCCCTTTAAATAGCGGGGGAGTCCCGTCACTACCCCCAGGGCTCCGACTGCTATTTAAAGGGGATCACAGGACCCCTTAAGTAGCTCCCAGAGGGAGGAGCGGCTCCACGGGCTATTTAAAGGTCCGGGGCTCCCCTGCCACTGCCGCTCCGGTTCTTTAAATAGCCGCGGCTTTCTGAAACAGAGGCTATTTAAAGGACTGAAGTGGCAGCGGCAATGGGAGCCCCGGGCCCATTAAACAGCCCCAGAGCCCTTTAAATAAGAGCCACATCTACCCCAGTGCTCCTGGAGCTGTTTAAGGGGTCTGGGGCTCCCCTGCATCCAACTCCCAGCCCTTTCAATAGCTGCCGTAGCCGCAGCGGGAGCCCCGACCCTTCAAACAGCCCCCAGAACCCCACTACTTCTGCTGCTCCAGGGCTCCAGCAGTGGGGCTCTGGCAGCAATTTAAAAGGCCTGCTGGAAGCCCCAAGCCCTTTAAATTGCAGCCTGGGAAAGCTGGGTGCCCCGGTACGGCGCCCCGGGGCATACCGGCTTACGTTCACCTCTGCATGGGAACCTCTCGTGGTGAGGATTCCTCTTTGGGGAGGGAAATTCTAATAGGTAGAGAGAGGTATTTGGTGGTTTTGATCATTAGAAACATAGATAGCTGGAAAAGCGACAAAGAATCTTGTAGCACCTTATAGACTAACAGATCTTAGGGATCATGAGCATTTGTGGGCCAAGACCCACTTCATCAGAGGAATGTTGTGGAAATCTCCAGAGGCAGGTAGAAATATGCAGGCAAGAAAGCAAGGTAAATTCAGTCAGGGATCGTGGTGAGGCCCACCCCCTCTGATTGAATTTACCTTTGCGGACCTTTTGGATAAGGAGGCACCTATATAGGAAGGCTGGACTCCATGTAAACAAAATGGAACCATGTTGCTGGCACTTCAAATCAGAAATCCAGTGTGGCACTCATCAGACCTGGTAACCATGTACCACTTTGTAACCATACATGATGTCAAGAATCAGAGAGGTAGCAGTGTTAGTCTGGGATAGCAGAAGTGACAAAGAGTCCTGTGACACCTTAAAGACTAGCTAAAGTATTGAAGAAAGTGAGGAATACTTGTAGCACCTTAGAGACTAACTAGTTTATTTCAGCATAAGATTTCGGATGCAAGCAGGGGAAGTGGGTATTAGCCCACAAAAGCTTATGCTTTAATATTTTAGTTAGTCTTTAAGGTGCCACAGGACTCTTTGTTACTTTAGTAACCATAGATGCTGGGGACGTAATAAAAAAAGCAGAAGAAGTAGGAGTCAAATCCCCACATCGCGGTTGCTCACAAGAATCCCAAACAGCCAGTATATACCATCCAGCCTGAAGTTGAAAGTCCTGAGAGATACTGAGAAATACGATCTATGATGTCTTAGTGAAAGCCCTGTGTGCCTGTAGAAAGAGCTTGTGTCTCCCTCAGTCATCTGTCTCCAGATCTGTCTATTATCTACCAGCCATCCCGGGCATTTACAGGGTATCAGACTCTACGGAGGCCAAGGCATTATCCCTAGTTTTGTTCCGAATCAACTATAATCTTTAATATACACAAATACACAAATATACAGAGCAGCCAATTCCTCTCATCTCCCTCAGTTCTCTGCCCCTCCCTCCTCCAATGGAACCCCGGAGATCCCTCAGTTCTCTGCTCCTCCCCCCTCCAACGGAACCCCGGAGATCACTCAGCTCACTGCCCCTCCCCCCTCCAACAGAACCCCGGAGATCACTCAGCTCACTGCCCCTCCCTCCTCCAACGGAACCCCGGAGATCACTCAGCTCACTGCCCCTCCCCCTCCAAACGGAACCCCAGAATCCATCAGCTCTGTGCCACCCCCCACCTGCGAAGGTCCCCGAAATCCCTCGGCTCTGGGCCCCCTCCCCGCCTGCGATGGATCTGAGTTGGGTTTGGTGAGACGGTAAGTGAGGTGAGGGTGTCGGGTTTGGTCGGGGGTGAGGTGGGGGTGTTGGGTTTGCTTGGGGGGGTGGGAAGGTGTCGGGGTGGGTGAGGGGTGAGGGGTGGGTGTTGGGGTTGGTCAGGGGGTGTCAGCTGTCTGCCACCTCCCCACCTCCGACTGACCCGAGCAGCGCCGGGCACTTATGCTAGTCTTTAATATACACAAATATACAGAGCAGCCAATTCCTCTCATCTCCCTTTGGGAAGGTCCCTTAATTACTGTTTATTCCTAGAGTTGGATAAAAAAAAGAAGCACAAACATGGAAAGAGAGAGATTAGCTAGAGAGTCCCCAATCTTCAACCTGTTTACATCCAGATGCCGCTACTGCCCTAGAGGCTGAGTGAACCCCCCTGGGATTGCACAGAGCTCTCTTATAAACACTGCACAGCCCTGTGTCGGCTCTCGGCGTTGGACCCTGATGCAGATGCTTGCGTGAGACGGGTGTGGGACACGAGTACCTGAGGGGGATTCGCTCTCACAATTCACAGGTACCCATCCCTAGCTGAGGAGCTCACCTGCTCGACAACCCCAGTGTGACATGGGGGGGGGGGGATGGGAGAGAGAACAGGTCCGTGGTCCTTTCCGCTCTGCACAGCCATTAAACATCCCAAGGTCCCCGCCACAGGAGTGAGTTTGTTCCAGTATCACGGGCCAATATGTCCTTCCCTTCTGTGCACCCTCCCCCGTCCCTGCCAATGGCTTCAGGCCCCGAGGTGACTGTATTTTAGTAGCACAGTGGATCCTTCAGGATAAAAGTTGTTAGTAGATGGACAATATTAGGCCAAATTCAGAGGCCGTGCCCTGTATTTTACTCAGTCTCCACTGAGGCAAAATTCCCCTTTGTTGTAAGAACTGAGTCAAGACCTCAGGAGCCAGCTGTGTGTTCATGCACAGAGACTGTCAACTCCTCCTCTTGCAGTGTAGGGCTCTGGCTGTTACTGGGGGAGTGTGAACTGTTACCAGACTTTTATCTGTTGCAAAGCACGGAGGTGGAAGGGCTCCTCAGTGGAATCATTATGAGAATTTTTCAACATGGGCAACACATCGTCTCTCCTAGCTTCTATTGAGCCGTCAGCTGACCTGTTCTATCTTAAACTTGCAAAACACAGTTCAGCTGGACGCAGACACCCCGCATTGAAAATATAAATCCAAACAGTTAAAGTTTGGCAATCTTATAAACAAAAGAAAATGAGATTTTCTAATTGAAGGGGTCAGACAGATTTAATGAAGGGTGCCAGCAGAATCACCTGCAATGGCCAATCCATTTGTTAATTCCATTCAGCTAAGCTCTTCGCTCCAATAATGTCAGTGGCAAGGAGTTCCACAGGGCAAATATGTATAATGCAAACAATTTTCTTTTATCGGTGTTATATGTTCAGATTTTCAGTGTAAGTGAATGTTCCCCTTTTCGTGTGCTGGGAAACAGTGTAAATATAGGACTCTTTGTTACCTCTGCTATTCCAGACTAACACAGCTACCTCTCTGATTAGTGTAAATATAAATGTCTACCTACTTTCTTTGTCGATCGATTCATATGATTCAAAGTCAGATGGGACCATCTGATCATGCAGCCTGACGTCCTGTATAACTCAGGCCATTAAATGTCACCTAGGTACCCCTGAATCGATCTTCATAACTTGTATATGACTAAGACCTGCTCCACTCTAGGATTTTACATTATAGAATCATAAAGCCATGGAGTCAGACAGGAATAGAAGTGTCAGCTAGTCTGACCCCCTGCCAAGATGTAGGTGTGTTGTGTTGAAACCACCCCAGAGAGATTGGTGTCCTGCCACCTTTGGGATACGTCCGGTGAAGGAACTTCCACAACCTCCCAAAGCGTCTGCTCCATGAAGTTTTTTCTCAGGCAGAATCTAAATCTGCTCTGCTGGAGTTTGAACCCATTGACTCCTGTCCTGTGCTCCGCGGCAAGAGAGAATGACATTCCTCTTTCTTTCTTATGGTAGCCTTTCAAGTATATGAAGGTGGCAATGGCCATTCACTGACATTCACTGACAATGGCCTGTTCACAACTGCGTTCTAAGACCTTTCGGTTAGTCAGTTTCTTAGTCCATTTCACACGCGCTCTACTGCTATTTTATAGTGTGGCTTTTTATTGGAATTGTTTTCCCCTATTGAAACAAATCCCTCAGAGAAATCAAACTATTGTATCTGCTTGGTTCCACTGATCAATCAAAAGTGTTCTCTCATTTAAGGAAGAAATCAGGTTTTTGACAAGACACGTTTTCCATAAACCATGTTGTTGACTGGCATTAACTATATGCTTATAGTTTTATTTTAACTAATCCCAGACCAGCTTTTCCATTGTTGCTTAACCTTGTACAATCTGTTTTTAAAGTTTCCTTTTTTTAATGAATACTTTTCTTTTAACACAGAAATGTCCTGTATTTGCCTCCCCACCTTTTTTGGGGGGGACGGAGGGGCACTCTCTGGGTGCCTCACTGTGTACATCGGGTGAGTGGGAAATGTACTTGATCAGTCAGTTCGTAAGTCTCTAAGATTTTATTGTAGATGGCGTTTATCGCCATCCTTGCCTACTCTTGTACTGGAAAATATTTCATCACCTTAGGTGATATATGTTTCTCACAGTGTACCTTTCCGAATGCACAACACAACTATATCTTGGACATATCTACCCTTCCTGCAACATTAACAAACTTCATTTTTCCCTCAAAGAATTGGCCAAAATCTTTTCTAGGAATTCTTTTGTTCTTAATCTATTTTAATAACCTCCTTTTCGATCCTTAAACCTTCCCTAAACATTGGATGACAGAGATACAAAAGGAGCACTTAAAGATGACAGAGTTATTGCAGAGAAACTAAATGAATTCTTTGCTTCAGTCTTCACGGCTGAGGACGTTAGGGAGATTCCTAAACCTGAGCTGTCTTTTGTAGGTGACAAATCTGAGGTATTGTCACAAATTGAAGTATCAGTAGAGGAGGTTCTGGAACTCATTGATAAACTTAACTGTAACAAGTCACCGGGACCAGATGGCATTCACCCAAGAGTTCTGAAAGAACTCAAATGTGAAATTGTGGCACTATTAACGAGGGTTTGTAACCTATCCTTTAAATCGGCTACTGTGCCCAGTGACTGGAAGATAGCTAATGTAACGCCAATATTTAAAAAGGGCTCTAGAGGTGATCCTGGCAATTACAGACCAGTCAGTCTAACGTCCGTACCGGGAAAATTAGTTGAAACAATAGTAAAGAATAAAACTGTCAGACACATAGAAGAGCATAAATTGTTGGGCAAAAGTCAACATGGTTTCTGCAAAGGGAAATCGTGTCTTACTAATCTATTAGAGTTCTTTGAAGGGGTCAACAAACATGTGGACAAGGGGGATCCGGTGGACATAGTGTACTTAGATTTCCAGAAAGCCTTTGACAAGGTCCCTCACCAAAGGCTCTTACGTAAATTAAGCTGCCATGGGATAAGAGGGAAGATCTTCTCATGGATTGAAAACTGGTTAAAAGACAGGGAACAAAGGGTAGGAATAAATGGAACTTTTTCAGAATGGAGAGGGGTAACTAGTGGTGTTCCCCAAGGGTCAGTCCTGGGACCAATCCTATTCAACTTATTTATAAATGACTAGCAAAAATACCTGGCATTCCTCGGGTCAGTCGGAAGTGGGGAGGGGGCAGAGAGCTGAGCGAGTGTGGGGTCCGTTGGAGGGGGCAGAGAGCAAACCTGACACCCCCACCTCGCCCCCCCCGACCAAACCAGACACCCCCACCTCACCCCTTGACCAACCCCGACTCACATTTTCACACACCCCCCACCCAAACCCAACACCCCCACGTCACCTCCCTACCAACACCCCCACGTCACCCCCCTACCAACACCCCCACGTCACCCCCCGTAGACCAAACCTGACACACCCACCTCACTTCCCCCCCAACCAAACCCGACACCCCTACCTACCACCACAAACAAACCCGACACCCACACCTCACTTACCCCTCGACCAACCCCGACCCCCCTCCTCACCCCCCCCAAACAAACCCAACACCCCCACCTTACCCCCCCACCAACCCCAACACCCCCTGACCAACCCCAACACCCACACCTCACCCCTCACACACCCCGACACCTTCCCACCCCCCCAGACCAAACCCAACATCCCCGGCTCACTTACCCCCCGACCAAACCCGACACCCCCACCTCACCCCCGACCGAACCCGACACCCCCACCTCACTTACCGTCCCACCAAACCCAACTCAGATCCGTCGCAGGGGGGGGGGCAGAGCCGAGGGATTCCGGGGACCTTCGCAGGTGGGGGGGGGGGCACAGAGCTGATGGATTCTGGGGTTCCGTTGGGAGGGGGAGGGGCAGAGAACTGAGGGATCTCCGGGGTTCCGTTGGGAGGGGGGAGGGGCAGAGAACTGAGGGATCTCTGGGGTTCTGTTGGGAGGGGGGAGGGGCAGAGAACTGAGGGATCTCCGGGGTTCCGTTGGGAGGGGGGAGGGGCAGTGAGCTGAGTGATCTCCGGGGTTCCGTTGGAGGAGGGAGGGGCAGTGAGCTGAGTGATCTCCGGGGTTCCGTTGGAGGAGGGAGGGGCAGTGAGCTGAGTGATCTCCGGGGTTCCGTTGGGAGGGGGGAGGGGCAGAGAACTGAGGGATCTCCGGGGTTCCGTTGGAGGAGGGAGGGGTGAGCTGAGCGAGTGAGGTGTCTGTTGGAGGGGGGTATTATGACATCATCACCACCTAACCGCCCAGTCGATGTGATTGGCCCTGAAAGACTTTCACCCCTGGGGGGTGTCAGAGGTGAGATCCGAAAATTTTTCGACCCTTATCAGCATCTAGACCCCAAGACCCCTCACTGTACCAAAATTCAAGTCTCTGGCTCAAACGGTGCGGGAGGACTTCGCAGTCATACATACATACATACATACATACATACATACATACATACATACATACATACACCACTTGACTTTTATATATATAGATAGACTAGCATAAGTGCCCGGCGCTGCTCGGGTCAGTCGGAGGTGGGGAGGTGGCAGACAGCTGACACCCCCTGACCAAAGCCAACACCCACACCTCACCCCTCACCCACCCCGACACCTTCCCACCCCCGAAACCCGAAACCCCCACCTCACCCCCCGACCGAATCCGACACCCCCACCTCACCTACCGTCCCACCAAACCCAACTGGGATCCGTCGCAGGGGAGGAGGGGGCCCAGAGCCGAGGGATTCCGGGGACCTTCGCAGGTGGGGGGGGGGGGGCACAGAGCTGATGTAGTCCGGGGTTCCGTTGGGGAGGTGGGAGGGGCAGAGAACTGAGGGATCTCCGGGGTTCCGTTGGGAGGGGGGAGGGGCAGAGAACTGAGGGATCTCCGGGGTTCCGTTGGAGGAGGGAGGGGTGAGCTGAGCGAGTGAGGTGTCTGTTGGAGGGGGGTATTATGACATCATCACCACCTAACTGCCCAGCCGATGTGATTGGCCCTGAAAGACTTTCACCCCTGGGGGGCGTCAGAGGTGAGATCCGAAAATTTTTCGACCCTTACCAGCATCTAGACCCCAAGACCCCTCACTGTACCAAATTTCAAGTCTCTGGCTCAAACGGTGCGGGAGGACTTCGCAGTCATACATACATACATACATACATACACACATACATACACCACTTGACTTTTATATAGATAGATTTGGAGGAAGGGGTAAACAGTGATGTGGCAAAGTTTGCAGATGATACTAAACTGCTCAAAGTAGTAAGGACCAAAGCAGACTGTGAAGAACTTCAAAAAGATCTCACTAAACTAAGTGATTGGGCAACAAAATGGCAAATGAAATTTAATGTGGATAAATGTAAAGTAATGCACATTGGAAAAAATAACCCCAACTATACATACAATATGATGGGGGCTAATTTAGCTACAACCAATCAGGAAAAAGACCTGGGAGTCATTGTGGATAGTTCCCTGAAGGCATCCACGCAGTGTGCAGCGGCAGTCAAAAAAGCAAACAGGATGTTAGGAATCATTAAAAAAGGGATAGAGAATAAGTCGGAGAATATCTTATTGCCCTTATACAAATCCATGGTGCGCCCACATATTGAATACTGCGTACAAATGTGGTCTCCTCATCTCAAAAAGGATATACTGGCACTAGAAAAGGTTCAGAGAAGGGCAACTAAAATGATTAGGGGTTTGGAACGGGTCCCATATGAAGAGAGATTAAAGAGGCTAGGACTTTTTAGCTTGGAAAAGAGGAGACTAAGGGGGGATATGATAGAGGTATATAAAATTATGAGTGGTGTGGAGGAAGTAAATAAGGAAAAGTTATTTACTTGTTCCCAAAATAGAAGAACTAGGGGCCACTCAATGAAATTGGCATGCAGCAGGTTTAAAACAAATAAAAGGAAGTTCTTCACACAGCGCACAGTCAACCTGTGGAACTCCTTACCTGAGGAGGCTGTGAAGGCTAGGACTATAACAGGGTTTAAAAGAGAGCTGGATAAATTCATGGAGGCTAAGTCCATAAATGGATATTAGCCGGGATGGGTAATGAATGGTGTCTCTAGCCTCTGTCTGTCAGAGGGGGGTGATGGATGGCAGGAGAGAGATCGCTCGATCATACCTGTTAGGTTCACTCACTCCGGGGCACCTGGAATTGGCCACTGTCAGTAGACAGGATGCTGGGCTAGATGGACCTTTGGTCTGACCCAGTATGGCCGTTCTTATGTTCTTATGTTCTTATTCTTTTCCCATAATGTCTTTAGCATCCCTTATCAAATTTCCTAAATTTAAATATGTATTATTTACTCTCTACTTTCCCTTTTCCCCATTTGTTATTTATGGCTTCCCATCCTGTACCCTCCTCCCTGCCCCACACCGCCATCGCTGGATTCACTTTGTCAGTAAACCAGGTTTTTGGCCAAATTTCTCTGCGTTCCTGACAGGAGGAAAAGTGGATTTTTGCCAATCTAATAAATTCTCCTTCAAGAACTTCACATTTTCATTCTCATTTTTTTCTTTAAATCCCAATCAGTTTTATTCTTCTTTTGCCTCTCCTTTGAGGAATTAGCCCTTTGGAAACATTAAGTGAATTGTCTTGTTAGATTGACCTAACACACAGCATGGCAACTCCCATTTCTTCATTTATTTATTCTTGCTCCTGTATTTTCCACTCCATGCACCTCATGAAGTGGGTTCTATCCCACCAAAGCTTATGTCCAAATAAATGTGTTAGTTTCTAAGGTGCCAGAAGGAGTCCTCGTTGTTTTTACTGATACAGACTAACACGGCTACCTCAAACTAAGGGTCTATAGAGAATATTGGCTGGGACCTGTTCTGTGTTTGTCAAATTGAATGTAAACACTTTGTTCCTTATTTTCTTATTTTCTGTCGGTGTATGACAGTCTCCCCGATTCTCAGAGCCTGTCTCAGAATTTCCCTTTCTATGAACTATACCCATTATAGAGAATGAATGACCACAACTGAGCACGTACCCAGAGCAGGTTATTCTCCATCCCATTCCTTAGGCATCTGGACATTATCTTTGTTTGGGCTACCACTGTAAATGAGCAGGTGTTTCCGTGGAGCTGCTCTCAATGACACTCGGGTCTTCTCCATGAGGTGAGTTCTAGTGGGGACGTTTCTCTCTGGTACATGTTTTGTTAAAGCTTTGATTCTTTTTCACTCTTAGATTTTGAGCAACCGAGTGAATGGATTCTCTGGCCTGGCTTTCATTGCATTAAGTAAGAATGATGCATAAAGAACATCCACACTTGTATTTCCCACTGGTGCCTATTAATGTCTCCCAGACTATGACATGTGGGAATTATTGTCATATGGAGCACGATAAAATATGAAATTGGTATTAGTAGGGTCAGTTGTTCACAATTCATTTCTCTGAATAGTGAAAATGTCATATTTCAATGTGTGGACTGACCAATCTCCTTCACCCATGAGAACAGTCAGTAGTGCAAGTAATTCTCATAATAACATATTCTTTCCATCTAGGAATTTGTACTGAGATCATCACCCTAGACCATCGGCACATACACAAAATCAGAGGATCATACAGTGTACGCAGAAGACACCATTCTGTCTCAGGGCTGGACACCATCTCCCCTACTCCATGTCAGATTCCAACTCAACCGACTTCACCAACCCCTCCATCTTCATCCTGCTGGGCATTCCTGGCCTTGAGGCAGACCATGTCTGGATCTCCATCCCTTTCTGTGCCATGTACATCATATCCACCTTGGGGAACTTTACCATCCTGTTCATCGTGAAGAGGGAGAAAAACCTCCATGTCCCCATGTACTATTTCCTCTGCATGCTGGCCATCACTGACCTGCTCCTATCTACATCCATCGTGCCCAAAATGCTGAGCATCTTCTGGTTCAATTCCAGGGAGATCGATTTCAGTGCCTGTCTCACCCAGATGTACTTCATTGGCTGCTTCTCAGCGATGGAGTCTGGGATTCTCATGGCCATGGGTTTTGATCGCTACGTGGCCATCTGCCATCCTCTGAGACATTCCATCATCCTGACAAACCCGGTGGTGGCCAAGATTGGCCTGGCTGTGACGTTGCGTGGTTGCATACTCATACTGCCCTATCCCCTCCTGGCGAGGCAGTGGCCATATTGCAGAACCAACATCGTTTCCCATACGTACTGCGGGCACATCACTGTGGTAAAACTGGCTTGTGCTGATACCCGCATCAGTAATTACTACGGCCTCTTTGTGCTATTTGGTGTGCAGGTTCTGGATATGTTTTTTGTTGCATTGTCCTATATTTATATCCTCAGGGCCATCTTCAGCCTCCCCACAAAGGACGCCCGGCTCAAGATGTTTGGGACCTGCAGCTCCCATCTCTGTTCCATCTTAGCCTTTTTCATCCCAAGTCTCTTCTCCTCCCTCACATCCAGGTTTGGCCAGAATATGGCTCTCCATATCCGAGTTCTCATTTCCGGCATCTACCTTCTGGTGCCCCCCACACTAAACCCCATCGTCTATGGGGTGAGGACCAAACAGATCCGGGACAGGCTGCTCCGAATCTTTATTCATAAAGACATCTGAATTTTTTTCCTGGTGCTCTGGCTCTGAGAGATCCGTGCAGAGTTGTCTGGTGAGATGGTGCTGGGTCCTTTTTCCTGAATCACTGACTGGACAGTCAAAGAGGCATTAAACCTTTTCCTGTCCTTACTGGGCTGTGTGAGCCAGACAGACTGGGGAATAGGTCTGTGTACACCTCATTAACTCATAGGGTTCCCACCTTTCTAATTGCTTTTAATTGGACCCTAGATCCCTGTGCTCTGCCCCAAATATTCCCCCCCAAGGCCCTGCCTCCATTTCCAGTGATACACAGCTGAGGATGCCAAATTCAATAGAATTTGCTTAGAATTAGGGCAGACCCATCCCAGACGGGTGGTTATTCATTAGATTATATCAAGCCAGCAACAAATGGAAAGTTCTGTTGCAACACTTTTGTTAACTAGAAACCAGAAATCCAGTCTCCTTAGGAATCCCAGCCTTTGGCTCTCCATCCAGACAGTGGACTCCATAATGAACTGTTAGTGAAAACCAATTTCGTCACATATAGGGTCCTTCTAACATCAAGGCAAATGCATAATTAAGATCATGACCAATAATTACCGTATTTTCGCCATATAGGACGCTCCGGCGTATAAGACGCCCCAGAGTTTTTAAATAAAAAGGCCGGAGACAAAAAAAAAAAAAAAAAAACCCAAACCCCACCATCACACACAAAAAGCGCCTCGCTCTCCCGTCCCCGCCGCGCAGGCGGGCGCTCCCAGGGGCCCCGGGGCCCGAGCTGCTCCCGTTCCCCGCTGGCCCCAACACATGCGGGTGGGCTCGGGGGGGAAGCGCCGCCCCGCCCCGCCCCGCCCCGCCCCGCCCCGCCCACCGGGCCACCTGCAGCCGCCCCAGCTCCAGCTCCCGGTGAGTTTAATATATTCGGCGTATAAGACGCCCCCCCTAATTTTGAGGCTATTTTTGGGGGTTAAAAAGGCGTCTTATACGCCGAAATATACGGTACGCTACTGCCAGTCTGTTAGTAACTAAAAACTAAAGGTTAAATAATTAAAGAAAAGAAGACGAGAGATAAATGTGTAATTGATCAGATAGATCCAAATGATTTTTCAGAGTTTACAGATCAGGAGCACAGCAGTAATGGAATAAACTGCTGGTTTGCAAAAGATTCTCTGGAAATTACCCAAGCCGGTCGGGGGTTGTTGGACCTTCTTCAGAGCTTCCTTCTTGGGAACCCATTCCAGAGAAATGAAGATAAGAGGGAGATGTCTCATGGGTCCTTTAACGTGCTCTGTCCTGTGTGTAGAATGTTATTGTCCCAAATAGAACCTGCAGCATCTCTTTGTGGAAAGTTACTGGCCCAGGTGTGCACATGTGTCTGTGTGTGTGTGTTTGTGTGTGTGTTTGTGTGTGTGCATCTGTGTGTGTGCCTGAGTCTGTGTGTGTGTCTGCACATGTATCCATAGGTGTGCACCCCCAGACTGTCCCACAGCCCAGTGGTTTATTACCCTCACCTGGAACGTGGGAGACCCAGATTCCAATCCCCGATCCACTGAGTGTTTGTTTGTATGAAGTAGAAGAGTGCAAGATGGAGAGACTGAGGACCTCATCCAGAATAGCCATTTGTGGGGTGCTCAGGGCACTCACCTGGGATGTGGAGACCTGTGATTGTCTCTGCTCCGAAGCAGGTAGATCAAATATTTTGGATCTGGGTCTCCCGTGTCTCTCACTAGAAAACACTAACCTGTCCTAGGCATCTCGCTCACAGCTGACAATCCCATGTGGAAATAGGCGCCTCTCTCCAGCCCATCAGCTGAGCTCCTGAGAACCCAAATCAGTGGGAGTTACGTGCTTAACGACCATGTATGGGCTTTGGAGACCAGAGTGGCTGAACTGGAGGAGCTAAGGGAGATGGGGAGGTCCCTAGATGAGACTTCCCAGGAAAGAGTAGAATGGTCCCACCCCCAGTCTGACCAACCTCCGTGGTGTTGAGGACGATGAAAGTCTCAGGGAAGGAGAACATCAGACTGGAGCAATTAGGCCCTTCCTTCTAGATGATGTCATAGGACCAGGGGTGAAAGTAACTATAGTTACTTACCGGTAAGATGGGGGCCAACTCTGCCCTGGAAGGGGCGAGGCCTCAGGTGGAAGGGGCAGGGTTGGGGCGTCAGAGCTAGCCCCAGCCTGCCCTATACAGACAAGTCCCTGCCCTTCCTCCCCTCCCAAGCGAGTAGCAGCCTGCACCCTGGGGTTCTGGGCCCTTTAAATAGCGGGGGAGTCCCGTCACTACCCCCAGGGCTCCGACTGCTATTTAAAGGGGATCACAGGACCCCTTAAGTAGCTCCCAGAGGGAGGAGCGGCTCCACGGGCTATTTAAAGGTCCGGGGCTCCCCTGCCACTGCCGCTCCGGTTCTTTAAATAGCCGCGGCTTTCTGAAACAGAGGCTATTTAAAGGACTGAAGTGGCAGCGGCAATGGGAGCCCCGGGCCCATTAAACAGCCCCAGAGCCCTTTAAATAAGAGCCACATCTACCCCAGTGCTCCTGGAGCTGTTTAAGGGGTCTGGGGCTCCCCTGCATCCAACTCCCAGCCCTTTCAATAGCTGCCGTAGCCGCAGCGGGAGCCCCGACCCTTCAAACAGCCCCCAGAACCCCACTACTTCTGCTGCTCCAGGGCTCCAGCAGTGGGGCTCTGGCAGCAATTTAAAAGGCCTGCTGGAAGCCCCAAGCCCTTTAAATTGCAGCCTGGGAAAGCTGGGTGCCCCGGTACGGCGCCCCGGGGCATACCGGCTTACGTTCACCTCTGCATGGGAACCTCTCGTGGTGAGGATTCCTCTTTGGGGAGGGAAATTCTAATAGGTAGAGAGAGGTATTTGGTGGTTTTGATCATTAGAAACATAGATAGCTGGAAAAGCGACAAAGAATCTTGTAGCACCTTATAGACTAACAGATCTTAGGGATCATGAGCATTTGTGGGCCAAGACCCACTTCATCAGAGGAATGTTGTGGAAATCTCCAGAGGCAGGTAGAAATATGCAGGCAAGAAAGCAAGGTAAATTCAGTCAGGGATCGTGGTGAGGCCCACCCCCTCTGATTGAATTTACCTTTGCGGACCTTTTGGATAAGGAGGCACCTATATAGGAAGGCTGGACTCCATGTAAACAAAATGGAACCATGTTGCTGGCACTTCAAATCAGAAATCCAGTGTGGCACTCATCAGACCTGGTAACCATGTACCACTTTGTAACCATACATGATGTCAAGAATCAGAGAGGTAGCAGTGTTAGTCTGGGATAGCAGAAGTGACAAAGAGTCCTGTGACACCTTAAAGACTAGCTAAAGTATTGAAGAAAGTGAGGAATACTTGTAGCACCTTAGAGACTAACTAGTTTATTTCAGCATAAGATTTCGGATGCAAGCAGGGGAAGTGGGTATTAGCCCACAAAAGCTTATGCTTTAATATTTTAGTTAGTCTTTAAGGTGCCACAGGACTCTTTGTTACTTTAGTAACCATAGATGCTGGGGACGTAATAAAAAAAGCAGAAGAAGTAGGAGTCAAATCCCCACATCGCGGTTGCTCACAAGAATCCCAAACAGCCAGTATATACCATCCAGCCTGAAGTTGAAAGTCCTGAGAGATACTGAGAAATACGATCTATGATGTCTTAGTGAAAGCCCTGTGTGCCTGTAGAAAGAGCTTGTGTCTCCCTCAGTCATCTGTCTCCAGATCTGTCTATTATCTACCAGCCATCCCGGGCATTTACAGGGTATCAGACTCTACGGAGGCCAAGGCATTATCCCTAGTTTTGTTCCGAATCAACTATAATCTTTAATATACACAAATACACAAATATACAGAGCAGCCAATTCCTCTCATCTCCCTCAGTTCTCTGCCCCTCCCTCCTCCAATGGAACCCCGGAGATCCCTCAGTTCTCTGCTCCTCCCCCCTCCAACGAAACCCCGGAGATCACTCAGCTCACTGCCCCTCCCCCTCCAAACGGAACCCCAGAATCCATCAGCTCTGTGCCACCCCCCACCTGCGAAGGTCCCCGAAATCCCTCGGCTCTGGGCCCCCTCCCCGCCTGCGATGGATCTGAGTTGGGTTTGGTGAGACGGTAAGTGAGGTGAGGGTGTCGGGTTTGGTCGGGGGTGAGGTGGGGGTGTTGGGTTTGCTTGGGGGGGTGGGAAGGTGTCGGGGTGGGTGAGGGGTGAGGGGTGGGTGTTGGGGTTGGTCAGGGGGTGTCAGCTGTCTGCCACCTCCCCACCTCCGACTGACCCGAGCAGCGCCGGGCACTTATGCTAGTCTTTAATATACACAAATATACAGAGCAGCCAATTCCTCTCATCTCCCTTTGGGAAGGTCCCTTAATTACTGTTTATTCCTAGAGTTGGATAAAAAAAAGAAGCACAAACATGGAAAGAGAGAGATTAGCTAGAGAGTCCCCAATCTTCAACCTGTTTACATCCAGATGCCGCTACTGCCCTAGAGGCTGAGTGAACCCCCCTGGGATTGCACAGAGCTCTCTTATAAACACTGCACAGCCCTGTGTCGGCTCTCGGCGTTGGACCCTGATGCAGATGCTTGCGTGAGACGGGTGTGGGACACGAGTACCTGAGGGGGATTCGCTCTCACAATTCACAGGTACCCATCCCTAGCTGAGGAGCTCACCTGCTCGACAACCCCAGTGTGACATGGGGGGGGGGGATGGGAGAGAGAACAGGTCCGTGGTCCTTTCCGCTCTGCACAGCCATTAAACATCCCAAGGTCCCCGCCACAGGAGTGAGTTTGTTCCAGTATCACGGGCCAATATGTCCTTCCCTTCTGTGCACCCTCCCCCGTCCCTGCCAATGGCTTCAGGCCCCGAGGTGACTGTATTTTAGTAGCACAGTGGATCCTTCAGGATAAAAGTTGTTAGTAGATGGACAATATTAGGCCAAATTCAGAGGCCGTGCCCTGTATTTTACTCAGTCTCCACTGAGGCAAAATTCCCCTTTGTTGTAAGAACTGAGTCAAGACCTCAGGAGCCAGCTGTGTGTTCATGCACAGAGACTGTCAACTCCTCCTCTTGCAGTGTAGGGCTCTGGCTGTTACTGGGGGAGTGTGAACTGTTACCAGACTTTTATCTGTTGCAAAGCACGGAGGTGGAAGGGCTCCTCAGTGGAATCATTATGAGAATTTTTCAACATGGGCAACACATCGTCTCTCCTAGCTTCTATTGAGCCGTCAGCTGACCTGTTCTATCTTAAACTTGCAAAACACAGTTCAGCTGGACGCAGACACCCCGCATTGAAAATATAAATCCAAACAGTTAAAGTTTGGCAATCTTATAAACAAAAGAAAATGAGATTTTCTAATTGAAGGGGTCAGACAGATTTAATGAAGGGTGCCAGCAGAATCACCTGCAATGGCCAATCCATTTGTTAATTCCATTCAGCTAAGCTCTTCGCTCCAATAATGTCAGTGGCAAGGAGTTCCACAGGGCAAATATGTATAATGCAAACAATTTTCTTTTATCGGTGTTATATGTTCAGATTTTCAGTGTAAGTGAATGTTCCCCTTTTCGTGTGCTGGGAAACAGTGTAAATATAGGACTCTTTGTTACCTCTGCTATTCCAGACTAACACAGCTACCTCTCTGATTAGTGTAAATATAAATGTCTACCTACTTTCTTTGTCGATCGATTCATATGATTCAAAGTCAGATGGGACCATCTGATCATGCAGCCTGATGTCCTGTATAACTCAGGCCATTAAATGTCACCTAGGTACCCCTGAATCGATCTTCATAACTTGTATATGACTAAGACCTGCTCCACTCTAGGATTTTACATTATAGAATCATAAAGCCATGGAGTCAGACAGGAATAGAAGTGTCAGCTAGTCTGACCCCCTGCCAAGATGTAGGTGTGTTGTGTTGAAACCACCCCAGAGAGATTGGTGTCCTGCCACCTTTGGGATACGTCCGGTGAAGGAACTTCCACAACCTCCCAAAGCGTCTGCTCCATGAAGTTTTTTCTCAGGCAGAATCTAAATCTGCTCTGCTGGAGTTTGAACCCATTGACTCCTGTCCTGTGCTCCGCGGCAAGAGAGAATGACATTCCTCTTTCTTTCTTATGGTAGCCTTTCAAGTATATGAAGGTGGCAATGGCCATTCACTGACATTCACTGACAATGGCCTGTTCACAACTGCGTTCTAAGACCTTTCGGTTAGTCAGTTTCTTAGTCCATTTCACACGCGCTCTACTGCTATTTTATAGTGTGGCTTTTTATTGGAATTGTTTTCCCCTATTGAAACAAATCCCTCAGAGAAATCAAACTATTGTATCTGCTTGGTTCCACTGATCAATCAAAAGTGTTCTCTCATTTAAGGAAGAAATCAGGTTTTTGACAAGACACGTTTTCCATAAACCATGTTGTTGACTGGCATTAACTATATGCTTATAGTTTTATTTTAACTAATCCCAGACCAGCTTTTCCATTGTTGCTTAACCTTGTACAATCTGTTTTTAAAGTTTCCTTTTTTTAATGAATACTTTTCTTTTAACACAGAAATGTCCTGTATTTGCCTCCCCACCTTTTTTGGGGGGGACGGAGGGGCACTCTCTGGGTGCCTCACTGTGTACATCGGGTGAGTGGGAAATGTACTTGATCAGTCAGTTCGTAAGTCTCTAAGATTTTATTGTAGATGGCGTTTATCGCCATCCTTGCCTACTCTTGTACTGGAAAATATTTCATCACCTTAGGTGATATATGTTTCTCACAGTGTACCTTTCCGAATGCACAACACAACTATATCTTGGACATATCTACCCTTCCTGCAACATTAACAAACTTCATTTTTCCCTCAAAGAATTGGCCAAAATCTTTTCTAGGAATTCTTTTGTTCTTAATCTATTTTAATAACCTCCTTTTCGATCCTTAAACCTTCCCTAAACATTGGATGACAGAGATACAAAAGGAGCACTTAAAGATGACAGAGTTATTGCAGAGAAACTAAATGAATTCTTTGCTTCAGTCTTCACGGCTGAGGACATTAGGGAGATTCCTAAACCTGAGCTGTCTTTTGTAGGTGACAAATCTGAGGTATTGTCACAAATTGAAGTATCAGTAGAGGAGGTTCTGGAACTCATTGATAAACTTAACTGTAACAAGTCACCGGGACCAGATGGCATTCACCCAAGAGTTCTGAAAGAACTCAAATGTGAAATTGTGGCACTATTAACGAGGGTTTGTAACCTATCCTTTAAATCGGCTACTGTGCCCAGTGACTGGAAGATAGCTAATGTAACGCCAATATTTAAAAAGGGCTCTAGAGGTGATCCTGGCAATTACAGACCAGTCAGTCTAACGTCCGTACCGGGAAAATTAGTTGAAACAATAGTAAAGAATAAAACTGTCAGACACATAGAAGAGCATAAATTGTTGGGCAAAAGTCAACATGGTTTCTGCAAAGGGAAATCGTGTCTTACTAATCTATTAGAGTTCTTTGAAGGGGTCAACAAACATGTGGACAAGGGGGATCCGGTGGACATAGTGTACTTAGATTTCCAGAAAGCCTTTGACAAGGTCCCTCACCAAAGGCTCTTACGTAAATTAAGCTGCCATGGGATAAGAGGGAAGATCTTCTCATGGATTGAAAACTGGTTAAAAGACAGGGAACAAAGGGTAGGAATAAATGGAACTTTTTCAGAATGGAGAGGGGTAAGTAGTGGTGTTCCCCAAGGGTCAGTCCTGGGACCGATCCTATTCAACTTATTTATAAATGACTAGCAAAAATACCTGGCATTCCTCGGGTCAGTCGGAAGTGGGGAGGGGGCAGAGAGCTGAGCGAGTGTGGGGTCCGTTGGAGGGGGCAGAGAGCAAACCTGACACCCCCACCTCGCCCCCCCCGACCAAACCAGACACCCCCACCTCACCCCTTGACCAACCCCGACTCACATTTTCACACACCCCCCACCCAAACCCAACACCCCCACGTCACCTCCCTACCAACACCCCCACGTCACCCCCCTACCAACACCCCCACGTCACCCCCCGTAGACCAAACCTGACACACCCACCTCACTTCCCCCCCAACCAAACCCGACACCCCTACCTACCACCACAAACAAACCCGACACCCACACCTCACTTACCCCTCGACCAACCCCGACCCCCCTCCTCACCCCCCCCAAACAAACCCAACACCCCCACCTTACCCCCCCACCAACCCCAACACCCCCTGACCAACCCCAACACCCACACCTCACCCCTCACACACCCCGACACCTTCCCACCCCCCCAGACCAAACCCAACATCCCCGGCTCACTTACCCCCCGACCAAACCCGACACCCCCACCTCACCCCCGACCGAACCCGACACCCCCACCTCACTTACCGTCCCACCAAACCCAACTCAGATCCGTCGCAGGGGGGGGGGCAGAGCCGAGGGATTCCGGGGACCTTCGCAGGTGGGGGGGGGGGCACAGAGCTGATGGATTCTGGGGTTCCGTTGGGAGGGGGAGGGGCAGAGAACTGAGGGATCTCCGGGGTTCCGTTGGGAGGGGGGAGGGGCAGAGAACTGAGGGATCTCTGGGGTTCTGTTGGGAGGGGGGAGGGGCAGAGAACTGAGGGATCTCCGGGGTTCCGTTGGGAGGGGGGAGGGGCAGAGAACTGAGGGATCTCCGGGGTTCCGTTGGAGGAGGGAGGGGTGAGCTGAGCGAGTGAGGTGTCTGTTGGAGGGGGGTATTATGACATCATCACCACCTAACCGCCCAGTCGATGTGATTGTCCCTGAAAGACTTTCACCCCTGGGGGGTGTCAGAGGTGAGATCCGAAAATTTTTCGACCCTTATCAGCATCTAGACCCCAAGACCCCTCACTGTACCAAAATTCAAGTCTCTGGCTCAAACGGTGCGGGAGGACTTCGCAGTCATACATACATACATACATACATACATACATACATACATACATACATACATACACCACTTGACTTTTATATATATAGATAGACTAGCATAAGTGCCCGGCGCTGCTCGGGTCAGTCGGAGGTGGGGAGGTGGCAGACAGCTGACACCCCCTGACCAAAGCCAACACCCACACCTCACCCCTCACCCACCCCGACACCTTCCCACCCCCGAAACCCGAAACCCCCACCTCACCCCCCGACCGAATCCGACACCCCCACCTCACCTACCGTCCCACCAAACCCAACTGGGATCCGTCGCAGGGGAGGAGGGGGCCCAGAGCCGAGGGATTCCGGGGACCTTCGCAGGTGGGGGGGGGGGCACAGAGCTGATGTAGTCCGGGGTTCCGTTGGGGAGGTGGGAGGGGCAGAGAACTGAGGGATCTCCGGGGTTCCGTTGGGAGGGGGGAGGGGCAGAGAACTGAGGGATCTCCGGGGTTCCGTTGGAGGAGGGAGGGGTGAGCTGAGCGAGTGAGGTGTCTGTTGGAGGGGGGTATTATGACATCATCACCACCTAACTGCCCAGCCGATGTGATTGGCCCTGAAAGACTTTCACCCCTGGGGGGCGTCAGAGGTGAGATCCGAAAATTTTTCGACCCTTACCAGCATCTAGACCCCAAGACCCCTCACTGTACCAAATTTCAAGTCTCTGGCTCAAACGGTGCGGGAGGACTTCACAGTCATACGTACATACATACATACATACACACATACATACACCACTTGACTTTTATATAGATAGATTTGGAGGAAGGGGTAAACAGTGATGTGGCAAAGTTTGCAGATGATACTAAACTGCTCAAAGTAGTAAGGACCAAAGCAGACTGTGAAGAACTTCAAAAAGATCTCACTAAACTAAGTGATTGGGCAACAAAATGGCAAATGAAATTTAATGTGGATAAATGTAAAGTAATGCACATTGGAAAAAATAACCCCAACTATACATACAATATGATGGGGGCTAATTTAGCTACAACCAATCAGGAAAAAGACCTGGGAGTCATTGTGGATAGTTCCCTGAAGGCATCCACGCAGTGTGCAGCGGCAGTCAAAAAAGCAAACAGGATGTTAGGAATCATTAAAAAAGGTTTAGAGAATAAGTCGGAGAATATCTTATTGCCCTTATACAAATCCATGGTGCGCCCACATATTGAATACTGCGTACAAATGTGGTCTCCTCATCTCAAAAAGGATATACTGGCACTAGAAAAGGTTCAGAGAAGGGCAACTAAAATGATTAGGGGTTTGGAACGGGTCCCATATGAAGAGAGATTAAAGAGGCTAGGACTTTTTAGCTTGGAAAAGAGGAGACTAAGGGGGGATATGATAGAGGTATATAAAATTATGAGTGGTGTGGAGGAAGTAAATAAGGAAAAGTTATTTACTTGTTCCCAAAATAGAAGAACTAGGGGCCACTCAATGAAATTGGCATGCAGCAGGTTTAAAACAAATAAAAGGAAGTTCTTCACACAGCGCACAGTCAACCTGTGGAACTCCTTACCTGAGGAGGCTGTGAAGGCTAGGACTATAACAGGGTTTAAAAGAGAGCTGGATAAATTCATGGAGGCTAAGTCCATAAATGGATATTAGCCGGGATGGGTAATGAATGGTGTCTCTAGCCTCTGTCTGTCAGAGGGGGGTGATGGATGGCAGGAGAGAGATCGCTCGATCATACCTGTTAGGTTCACTCACTCCGGGGCACCTGGAATTGGCCACTGTCAGTAGACAGGATGCTGGGCTAGATGGACCTTTGGTCTGACCCAGTATGGCCGTTCTTATGTTCTTATGTTCTTATTCTTTTCCCATAATGTCTTTAGCATCCCTTATCAAATTTCCTAAATTTAAATATGTATTATTTACTCTCTACTTTCCCTTTTCCCCATTTGTTATTTATGGCTTCCCATCCTGTACCCTCCTCCCTGCCCCACACCGCCATCGCTGGATTCACTTTGTCAGTAAACCAGGTTTTTGGCCAAATTTCTCTGCGTTCCTGACAGGAGGAAAAGTGGATTTTTGCCAATCTAATAAATTCTCCTTCAAGAACTTCACATTTTCATTCTCATTTTTTTCTTTAAATCCCAATCAGTTTTATTCTTCTTTTGCCTCTCCTTTGAGGAATTAGCCCTTTGGAAACATTAAGTGAATTGTCTTGTTAGATTGACCTAACACACAGCATGGCAACTCCCATTTCTTCATTTATTTATTCTTGCTCCTGTATTTTCCACTCCATGCACCTCATGAAGTGGGTTCTATCCCACCAAAGCTTATGTCCAAATAAATGTGTTAGTTTCTAAGGTGCCAGAAGGAGTCCTCGTTGTTTTTACTGATACAGACTAACACGGCTACCTCAAACTAAGGGTCTATAGAGAATATTGGCTGGGACCTGTTTTGTGTTTGTCAAATTGAATGTAAACACTTTGTTCCTTATTTTCTTATTTTCTGTCGGTGTATGACAGTCTCCCCGATTCTCAGAGCCTGTCTCAGAATTTCCCTTTCTATGAACTATACCCATTATAGAGAATGAATGACCACAACTGAGCACGTACCCAGAGCAGGTTATTCTCCATCCCATTCCTTAGGCATCTGGACATTATCTTTGTTTGGGCTACCACTGTAAATGAGCAGGTGTTTCCGTGGAGCTGCTCTCAATGACACTCGGGTCTTCTCCATGAGGTGAGTTCTAGTGGGGACGTTTCTCTCTGGTACATGTTTTGTTAAAGCTTTGATTCTTTTTCACTCTTAGATTTTGAGCAACCGAGTGAATGGATTCTCTGGCCTGGCTTTCATTGCATTAAGTAAGAATGATGCATAAAGAACATCCACACTTGTATTTCCCACTGGTGCCTATTAATGTCTCCCAGACTATGACATGTGGGAATTATTGTCATATGGAGCACGATAAAATATGAAATTGGTATTAGTAGGGTCAGTCGTTCACAATTCATTTCTCTGAATAGTGAAAATGTCATATTTCAATGTGTGGACTGACCAATCTCCTTCACCCATGAGAACAGTCAGTAGTGCAAGTAATTCTCATAATAACATATTCTTTCCATCTAGGAATTTGTACTGAGATCATCACCCTAGACCATCGGCACATACACAAAATCAGAGGATCATACAGTGTACGCAGAAGACACCATTCTGTCTCAGGGCTGGACACCATCTCCCCTACTCCATGTCAGATTCCAACTCAACCGACTTCACCAACCCCTCCATCTTCATCCTGCTGGGCATTCCTGGCCTTGAGGCAGACCATGTCTGGATCTCCATCCCTTTCTGTGCCATGTACATCATATCCACCTTGGGGAACTTTACCATCCTGTTCATCGTGAAGAGGGAGAAAAACCTCCATGTCCCCATGTACTATTTCCTCTGCATGCTGGCCATCACTGACCTGCTCCTATCTACATCCATCGTGCCCAAAATGCTGAGCATCTTCTGGTTCAATTCCAGGGAGATCGATTTCAGTGCCTGTCTCACCCAGATGTACTTCATTGGCTGCTTCTCAGCGATGGAGTCTGGGATTCTCATGGCCATGGGTTTTGATCGCTACGTGGCCATCTGCCATCCTCTGAGACATTCCATCATCCTGACAAACCCGGTGGTGGCCAAGATTGGCCTGGCTGTGACGTTGCGTGGTTGCATACTCATACTGCCCTATCCCCTCCTGGCGAGGCAGTGGCCATATTGCAGAACCAACATCATTTCCCATACGCACTGCGGGCACATCACTGTGGTAAAACTGGCTTGTGCTGATACCCGCATCAGTAATTACTACGGCCTCTTTGTGCTATTTGGTGTGCAGGTTCTGGATATGTTTTTTGTTGCATTGTCCTATATTTATATCCTCAGGGCCATCTTCAGCCTCCCCACAAAGGACGCCCGGCTCAAGATGTTTGGGACCTGCAGCTCCCATCTCTGTTCCATCTTAGCCTTTTTCATCCCAAGTCTCTTCGCCTCCCTCACATCCAGGTTTGGCCAGAATATGGCTCTCCATATCCGAGTTCTCATTTCCGGCATCTACCTTCTGGTGCCCCCCACACTAAACCCCATCGTCTATGGGGTGAGGACCAAACAGATCCGGGACAGGCTGCTCCGAATCTTTATTCATAAAGACATCTGAATTTTTTTCCTGGTGCTCTGGCTCTGAGAGATCCGTGCAGAGTTGTCTGGTGAGATGGTGCTGGGTCCTTTTTCCTGAATCACTGACTGGACAGTCAAAGAGGCATTAAACCTTTTCCTGTCCTTACTGGGCTGTGTGAGCCAGACAGACTGGGGAATAGGTCTGTGTACACCTCATTAACTCATAGGGTTCCCACCTTTCTAATTGCTTTTAATTGGACCCTAGATCCCTGTGCTCTGCCCCAAATATTCCCCCCCAAGGCCCTGCCTCCATTTCCAGTGATACACAGCTGAGGATGCCAAATTCAATAGAATTTGCTTAGAATTAGGGCAGACCCATCCCAGACGGGTGGTTATTCATTAGATTATATCAAGCCAGCAACAAATGGAAAGTTCTGTTGCAACACTTTTGTTAACTAGAAACCAGAAATCCAGTCTCCTTAGGAATCCCAGCCTTTGGCTCTCCATCCAGACAGTGGACTCCATAATGAACTGTTAGTGAAAACCAATTTCGTCACATATAGGGTCCTTCTAACATCAAGGCAAATGCATAATTAAGATCATGACCAATAATTACCGTATTTTCGCCATATAGGACGCTCCGGCGTATAAGACGCCCCAGAGTTTTTAAATAAAAAGGCCGGAGACAAAAAAAAAAAAAAAAAAACCCAAACCCCACCATCACACACAAAAAGCGCCTCGCTCTCCCGTCCCCGCCGCGCAGGCGGGCGCTCCCAGGGGCCCCGGGGCCCGAGCTGCTCCCGTTCCCCGCTGGCCCCAACACATGCGGGTGGGCTCGGGGGGGAAGCGCCGCCCCGCCCCGCCCCGCCCCGCCCCGCCCCGCCCACCGGGCCACCTGCAGCCGCCCCAGCTCCAGCTCCCGGTGAGTTTAATATATTCGGCGTATAAGACGCCCCCCCTAATTTTGAGGCTATTTTTGGGGGTTAAAAAGGCGTCTTATACGCCGAAATATACGGTACGCTACTGCCAGTCTGTTAGTAACTAAAAACTAAAGGTTAAATAATTAAAGAAAAGAAGACGAGAGATAAATGTGTAATTGATCAGATAGATCCAAATGATTTTTCAGAGTTTACAGATCAGGAGCACAGCAGTAATGGAATAAACTGCTGGTTTGCAAAAGATTCTCTGGAAATTACCCAAGCCGGTCGGGGGTTGTTGGACCTTCTTCAGAGCTTCCTTCTTGGGAACCCATTCCAGAGAAATGAAGATAAGAGGGAGATGTCTCATGGGTCCTTTAACGTGCTCTGTCCTGTGTGTAGAATGTTATTGTCCCAAATAGAACCTGCAGCATCTCTTTGTGGAAAGTTACTGGCCCAGGTGTGCACATGTGTCTGTGTGTGTGTTTGTGTGTGTGTTTGTGTGTGTGCATCTGTGTGTGTGCCTGAGTCTGTGTGTGTGTCTGCATATGTATCCATAGGTGTGCACCCCCAGACTGTCCCACAGCCCAGTGGTTTATTACCCTCACCTGGAACGTGGGAGACCCAGATTCCAATCCCCGATCCACTGAGTGTTTGTTTGTATGAAGTAGAAGAGTGCAAGATGGAGAGACTGAGGACCTCATCCAGAATAGCCATTTGTGGGGTGCTCAGGGCACTCACCTGGGATGTGGAGACCTGTGATTGTCTCTGCTCCGAAGCAGGTAGATCAAATATTTTGGATCTGGGTCTCCCGTGTCTCTCACTAGAAAACACTAACCTGTCCTAGGCATCTCGCTCACAGCTGACAATCCCATGTGGAAATAGGCGCCTCTCTCCAGCCCATCAGCTGAGCTCCTGAGAACCCAAATCAGTGGGAGTTACGTGCTTAACGACCATGTATGGGCTTTGGAGACCAGAGTGGCTGAACTGGAGGAGCTAAGGGAGATGGGGAGGTCCCTAGATGAGACTTCCCAGGAAAGAGTAGAATGGTCCCACCCCCAGTCTGACCAACCTCCGTGGTGTTGAGGACGATGAAAGTCTCAGGGAAGGAGAACATCAGACTGGAGCAATTAGGCCCTTCCTTCTAGATGATGTCATAGGACCAGGGGTGAAAGTAACTATAGTTACTTACCGGTAAGATGGGGGCCAACTCTGCCCTGGAAGGGGCGAGGCCTCAGGTGGAAGGGGCAGGGTTGGGGCGTCAGAGCTAGCCCCAGCCTGCCCTATACAGACAAGTCCCTGCCCTTCCTCCCCTCCCAAGCGAGTAGCAGCCTGCACCCTGGGGTTCTGGGCCCTTTAAATAGCGGGGGAGTCCCGTCACTACCCCCAGGGCTCCGACTGCTATTTAAAGGGGATCACAGGACCCCTTAAGTAGCTCCCAGAGGGAGGAGCGGCTCCACGGGCTATTTAAAGGTCCGGGGCTCCCCTGCCACTGCCGCTCCGGTTCTTTAAATAGCCGCGGCTTTCTGAAACAGAGGCTATTTAAAGGACTGAAGTGGCAGCGGCAATGGGAGCCCCGGGCCCATTAAACAGCCCCAGAGCCCTTTAAATAAGAGCCACATCTACCCCAGTGCTCCTGGAGCTGTTTAAGGGGTCTGGGGCTCCCCTGCATCCAACTCCCAGCCCTTTCAATAGCTGCCGTAGCCGCAGCGGGAGCCCCGACCCTTCAAACAGCCCCCAGAACCCCACTACTTCTGCTGCTCCAGGGCTCCAGCAGTGGGGCTCTGGCAGCAATTTAAAAGGCCTGCTGGAAGCCCCAAGCCCTTTAAATTGCAGCCTGGGAAAGCTGGGTGCCCCGGTACGGCGCCCCGGGGCATACCGGCTTACGTTCACCTCTGCATGGGAACCTCTCGTGGTGAGGATTCCTCTTTGGGGAGGGAAATTCTAATAGGTAGAGAGAGGTATTTGGTGGTTTTGATCATTAGAAACATAGATAGCTGGAAAAGCGACAAAGAATCTTGTAGCACCTTATAGACTAACAGATCTTAGGGATCATGAGCATTTGTGGGCCAAGACCCACTTCATCAGAGGAATGTTGTGGAAATCTCCAGAGGCAGGTAGAAATATGCAGGCAAGAAAGCAAGGTAAATTCAGTCAGGGATCGTGGTGAGGCCCACCCCCTCTGATTGAATTTACCTTTGCGGACCTTTTGGATAAGGAGGCACCTATATAGGAAGGCTGGACTCCATGTAAACAAAATGGAACCATGTTGCTGGCACTTCAAATCAGAAATCCAGTGTGGCACTCATCAGACCTGGTAACCATGTACCACTTTGTAACCATACATGATGTCAAGAATCAGAGAGGTAGCAGTGTTAGTCTGGGATAGCAGAAGTGACAAAGAGTCCTGTGACACCTTAAAGACTAGCTAAAGTATTGAAGAAAGTGAGGAATACTTGTAGCACCTTAGAGACTAACTAGTTTATTTCAGCATAAGATTTCGGATGCAAGCAGGGGAAGTGGGTATTAGCCCACAAAAGCTTATGCTTTAATATTTTAGTTAGTCTTTAAGGTGCCACAGGACTCTTTGTTACTTTAGTAACCATAGATGCTGGGGACGTAATAAAAAAAGCAGAAGAAGTAGGAGTCAAATCCCCACATCGCGGTTGCTCACAAGAATCCCAAACAGCCAGTATATACCATCCAGCCTGAAGTTGAAAGTCCTGAGAGATACTGAGAAATACGATCTATGATGTCTTAGTGAAAGCCCTGTGTGCCTGTAGAAAGAGCTTGTGTCTCCCTCAGTCATCTGTCTCCAGATCTGTCTATTATCTACCAGCCATCCCGGGCATTTACAGGGTATCAGACTCTACGGAGGCCAAGGCATTATCCCTAGTTTTGTTCCGAATCAACTATAATCTTTAATATACACAAATACACAAATATACAGAGCAGCCAATTCCTCTCATCTCCCTCAGTTCTCTGCCCCTCCCTCCTCCAATGGAACCCCGGAGATCCCTCAGTTCTCTGCTCCTCCCCCCTCCAACGGAACCCCGGAGATCACTCAGCTCACTGCCCCTCCCCCCTCCAACAGAACCCCGGAGATCACTCAGCTCACTGCCCCTCCCTCCTCCAACGGAACCCCGGAGATCACTCAGCTCACTGCCCCTCCCCCTCCAAACGGAACCCCAGAATCCATCAGCTCTGTGCCACCCCCCACCTGCGAAGGTCCCCGAAATCCCTCGGCTCTGGGCCCCCTCCCCGCCTGCGATGGATCTGAGTTGGGTTTGGTGAGACGGTAAGTGAGGTGAGGGTGTCGGGTTTGGTCGGGGGTGAGGTGGGGGTGTTGGGTTTGCTTGGGGGGGTGGGAAGGTGTCGGGGTGGGTGAGGGGTGAGGGGTGGGTGTTGGGGTTGGTCAGGGGGTGTCAGCTGTCTGCCACCTCCCCACCTCCGACTGACCCGAGCAGCGCCGGGCACTTATGCTAGTCTTTAATATACACAAATATACAGAGCAGCCAATTCCTCTCATCTCCCTTTGGGAAGGTCCCTTAATTACTGTTTATTCCTAGAGTTGGATAAAAAAAAGAAGCACAAACATGGAAAGAGAGAGATTAGCTAGAGAGTCCCCAATCTTCAACCTGTTTACATCCAGATGCCGCTACTGCCCTAGAGGCTGAGTGAACCCCCCTGGGATTGCACAGAGCTCTCTTATAAACACTGCACAGCCCTGTGTCGGCTCTCGGCGTTGGACCCTGATGCAGATGCTTGCGTGAGACGGGTGTGGGACACGAGTACCTGAGGGGGATTCGCTCTCACAATTCACAGGTACCCATCCCTAGCTGAGGAGCTCACCTGCTCGACAACCCCAGTGTGACATGGGGGGGGGGGGATGGGAGAGAGAACAGGTCCGTGGTCCTTTCCGCTCTGCACAGCCATTAAACATCCCAAGGTCCCCGCCACAGGAGTGAGTTTGTTCCAGTATCACGGGCCAATATGTCCTTCCCTTCTGTGCACCCTCCCCCGTCCCTGCCAATGGCTTCAGGCCCCGAGGTGACTGTATTTTAGTAGCACAGTGGATCCTTCAGGATAAAAGTTGTTAGTAGATGGACAATATTAGGCCAAATTCAGAGGCCGTGCCCTGTATTTTACTCAGTCTCCACTGAGGCAAAATTCCCCTTTGTTGTAAGAACTGAGTCAAGACCTCAGGAGCCAGCTGTGTGTTCATGCACAGAGACTGTCAACTCCTCCTCTTGCAGTGTAGGGCTCTGGCTGTTACTGGGGGAGTGTGAACTGTTACCAGACTTTTATCTGTTGCAAAGCACGGAGGTGGAAGGGCTCCTCAGTGGAATCATTATGAGAATTTTTCAACATGGGCAACACATCGTCTCTCCTAGCTTCTATTGAGCCGTCAGCTGACCTGTTCTATCTTAAACTTGCAAAACACAGTTCAGCTGGACGCAGACACCCCGCATTGAAAATATAAATCCAAACAGTTAAAGTTTGGCAATCTTATAAACAAAAGAAAATGAGATTTTCTAATTGAAGGGGTCAGACAGATTTAATGAAGGGTGCCAGCAGAATCACCTGCAATGGCCAATCCATTTGTTAATTCCATTCAGCTAAGCTCTTCGCTCCAATAATGTCAGTGGCAAGGAGTTCCACAGGGCAAATATGTATAATGCAAACAATTTTCTTTTATCGGTGTTATATGTTCAGATTTTCAGTGTAAGTGAATGTTCCCCTTTTCGTGTGCTGGGAAACAGTGTAAATATAGGACTCTTTGTTACCTCTGCTATTCCAGACTAACACAGCTACCTCTCTGATTAGTGTAAATATAAATGTCTACCTACTTTCTTTGTCGATCGATTCATATGATTCAAAGTCAGATGGGACCATCTGATCATGCAGCCTGACGTCCTGTATAACTCAGGCCATTAAATGTCACCTAGGTACCCCTGAATCGATCTTCATAACTTGTATATGACTAAGACCTGCTCCACTCTAGGATTTTACATTATAGAATCATAAAGCCATGGAGTCAGACAGGAATAGAAGTGTCAGCTAGTCTGACCCCCTGCCAAGATGTAGGTGTGTTGTGTTGAAACCACCCCAGAGAGATTGGTGTCCTGCCACCTTTGGGATACGTCCGGTGAAGGAACTTCCACAACCTCCCAAAGCGTCTGCTCCATGAAGTTTTTTCTCAGGCAGAATCTAAATCTGCTCTGCTGGAGTTTGAACCCATTGACTCCTGTCCTGTGCTCCGCGGCAAGAGAGAATGACATTCCTCTTTCTTTCTTATGGTAGCCTTTCAAGTATATGAAGGTGGCAATGGCCATTCACTGACATTCACTGACAATGGCCTGTTCACAACTGCGTTCTAAGACCTTTCGGTTAGTCAGTTTCTTAGTCCATTTCACACGCGCTCTACTGCTATTTTATAGTGTGGCTTTTTATTGGAATTGTTTTCCCCTATTGAAACAAATCCCTCAGAGAAATCAAACTATTGTATCTGCTTGGTTCCACTGATCAATCAAAAGTGTTCTCTCATTTAAGGAAGAAATCAGGTTTTTGACAAGACACGTTTTCCATAAACCATGTTGTTGACTGGCATTAACTATATGCTTATAGTTTTATTTTAACTAATCCCAGACCAGCTTTTCCATTGTTGCTTAACCTTGTACAATCTGTTTTTAAAGTTTCCTTTTTTTAATGAATACTTTTCTTTTAACACAGAAATGTCCTGTATTTGCCTCCCCACCTTTTTTGGGGGGGACGGAGGGGCACTCTCTGGGTGCCTCACTGTGTACATCGGGTGAGTGGGAAATGTACTTGATCAGTCAGTTCGTAAGTCTCTAAGATTTTATTGTAGATGGCGTTTATCGCCATCCTTGCCTACTCTTGTACTGGAAAATATTTCATCACCTTAGGTGATATATGTTTCTCACAGTGTACCTTTCCGAATGCACAACACAACTATATCTTGGACATATCTACCCTTCCTGCAACATTAACAAACTTCATTTTTCCCTCAAAGAATTGGCCAAAATCTTTTCTAGGAATTCTTTTGTTCTTAATCTATTTTAATAACCTCCTTTTCGATCCTTAAACCTTCCCTAAACATTGGATGACAGAGATACAAAAGGAGCACTTAAAGATGACAGAGTTATTGCAGAGAAACTAAATGAATTCTTTGCTTCAGTCTTCACGGCTGAGGACGTTAGGGAGATTCCTAAACCTGAGCTGTCTTTTGTAGGTGACAAATCTGAGGTATTGTCACAAATTGAAGTATCAGTAGAGGAGGTTCTGGAACTCATTGATAAACTTAACTGTAACAAGTCACCGGGACCAGATGGCATTCACCCAAGAGTTCTGAAAGAACTCAAATGTGAAATTGTGGCACTATTAACGAGGGTTTGTAACCTATCCTTTAAATCGGCTACTGTGCCCAGTGACTGGAAGATAGCTAATGTAACGCCAATATTTAAAAAGGGCTCTAGAGGTGATCCTGGCAATTACAGACCAGTCAGTCTAACGTCCGTACCGGGAAAATTAGTTGAAACAATAGTAAAGAATAAAACTGTCAGACACATAGAAGAGCATAAATTGTTGGGCAAAAGTCAACATGGTTTCTGCAAAGGGAAATCGTGTCTTACTAATCTATTAGAGTTCTTTGAAGGGGTCAACAAACATGTGGACAAGGGGGATCCGGTGGACATAGTGTACTTAGATTTCCAGAAAGCCTTTGACAAGGTCCCTCACCAAAGGCTCTTACGTAAATTAAGCTGCCATGGGATAAGAGGGAAGATCTTCTCATGGATTGAAAACTGGTTAAAAGACAGGGAACAAAGGGTAGGAATAAATGGAACTTTTTCAGAATGGAGAGGGGTAACTAGTGGTGTTCCCCAAGGGTCAGTCCTGGGACCAATCCTATTCAACTTATTTATAAATGACTAGCAAAAATACCTGGCATTCCTCGGGTCAGTCGGAAGTGGGGAGGGGGCAGAGAGCTGAGCGAGTGTGGGGTCCGTTGGAGGGGGCAGAGAGCAAACCTGACACCCCCACCTCGCCCCCCCCGACCAAACCAGACACCCCCACCTCACCCCTTGACCAACCCCGACTCACATTTTCACACACCCCCCACCCAAACCCAACACCCCCACGTCACCTCCCTACCAACACCCCCACGTCACCCCCCTACCAACACCCCCACGTCACCCCCCGTAGACCAAACCTGACACACCCACCTCACTTCCCCCCCAACCAAACCCGACACCCCTACCTACCACCACAAACAAACCCGACACCCACACCTCACTTACCCCTCGACCAACCCCGACCCCCCTCCTCACCCCCCCCAAACAAACCCAACACCCCCACCTTACCCCCCCACCAACCCCAACACCCCCTGACCAACCCCAACACCCACACCTCACCCCTCACACACCCCGACACCTTCCCACCCCCCCAGACCAAACCCAACATCCCCGGCTCACTTACCCCCCGACCAAACCCGACACCCCCACCTCACCCCCGACCGAACCCGACACCCCCACCTCACTTACCGTCCCACCAAACCCAACTCAGATCCGTCGCAGGGGGGGGGGCAGAGCCGAGGGATTCCGGGGACCTTCGCAGGTGGGGGGGGGGGCACAGAGCTGATGGATTCTGGGGTTCCGTTGGGAGGGGGAGGGGCAGAGAACTGAGGGATCTCCGGGGTTCCGTTGGGAGGGGGGAGGGGCAGAGAACTGAGGGATCTCTGGGGTTCTGTTGGGAGGGGGGAGGGGCAGAGAACTGAGGGATCTCCGGGGTTCCGTTGGGAGGGGGGAGGGGCAGTGAGCTGAGTGATCTCCGGGGTTCCGTTGGAGGAGGGAGGGGCAGTGAGCTGAGTGATCTCCGGGGTTCCGTTGGAGGAGGGAGGGGCAGTGAGCTGAGTGATCTCCGGGGTTCCGTTGGGAGGGGGGAGGGGCAGAGAACTGAGGGATCTCCGGGGTTCCGTTGGAGGAGGGAGGGGTGAGCTGAGCGAGTGAGGTGTCTGTTGGAGGGGGGTATTATGACATCATCACCACCTAACCGCCCAGTCGATGTGATTGTCCCTGAAAGACTTTCACCCCTGGGGGGTGTCAGAGGTGAGATCCGAAAATTTTTCGACCCTTATCAGCATCTAGACCCCAAGACCCCTCACTGTACCAAAATTCAAGTCTCTGGCTCAAACGGTGCGGGAGGACTTCGCAGTCATACATACATACATACATACATACATACATACATACATACATACATACATACACCACTTGACTTTTATATATATAGATAGACTAGCATAAGTGCCCGGCGCTGCTCGGGTCAGTCGGAGGTGGGGAGGTGGCAGACAGCTGACACCCCCTGACCAAAGCCAACACCCACACCTCACCCCTCACCCACCCCAACACCTTCCCACCCCCGAAACCCGAAACCCCCACCTCACCCCCCGACCGAATCCGACACCCCCACCTCACCTACCGTCCCACCAAACCCAACTGGGATCCGTCGCAGGGGAGGAGGGGGCCCAGAGCCGAGGGATTCCGGGGACCTTCGCAGGTGGGGGGGGGGGGGCACAGAGCTGATGTAGTCCGGGGTTCCGTTGGGGAGGTGGGAGGGGCAGAGAACTGAGGGATCTCCGGGGTTCCGTTGGGAGGGGGGAGGGGCAGAGAACTGAGGGATCTCCGGGGTTCCGTTGGAGGAGGGAGGGGTGAGCTGAGCGAGTGAGGTGTCTGTTGGAGGGGGGTATTATGACATCATCACCACCTAACTGCCCAGCCGATGTGATTGGCCCTGAAAGACTTTCACCCCTGGGGGGCGTCAGAGGTGAGATCCGAAAATTTTTCGACCCTTACCAGCATCTAGACCCCAAGACCCCTCACTGTACCAAATTTCAAGTCTCTGGCTCAAACGGTGCGGGAGGACTTCGCAGTCATACATACATACATACATACATACACACATACATACACCACTTGACTTTTATATAGATAGATTTGGAGGAAGGGGTAAACAGTGATGTGGCAAAGTTTGCAGATGATACTAAACTGCTCAAAGTAGTAAGGACCAAAGCAGACTGTGAAGAACTTCAAAAAGATCTCACTAAACTAAGTGATTGGGCAACAAAATGGCAAATGAAATTTAATGTGGATAAATGTAAAGTAATGCACATTGGAAAAAATAACCCCAACTATACATACAATATGATGGGGGCTAATTTAGCTACAACCAATCAGGAAAAAGACCTGGGAGTCATTGTGGATAGTTCCCTGAAGGCATCCACGCAGTGTGCAGCGGCAGTCAAAAAAGCAAACAGGATGTTAGGAATCATTAAAAAAGGGATAGAGAATAAGTCGGAGAATATCTTATTGCCCTTATACAAATCCATGGTGCGCCCACATATTGAATACTGCGTACAAATGTGGTCTCCTCATCTCAAAAAGGATATACTGGCACTAGAAAAGGTTCAGAGAAGGGCAACTAAAATGATTAGGGGTTTGGAACGGGTCCCATATGAAGAGAGATTAAAGAGGCTAGGACTTTTTAGCTTGGAAAAGAGGAGACTAAGGGGGGATATGATAGAGGTATATAAAATTATGAGTGGTGTGGAGGAAGTAAATAAGGAAAAGTTATTTACTTGTTCCCAAAATAGAAGAACTAGGGGCCACTCAATGAAATTGGCATGCAGCAGGTTTAAAACAAATAAAAGGAAGTTCTTCACACAGCGCACAGTCAACCTGTGGAACTCCTTACCTGAGGAGGCTGTGAAGGCTAGGACTATAACAGGGTTTAAAAGAGAGCTGGATAAATTCATGGAGGCTAAGTCCATAAATGGATATTAGCCGGGATGGGTAATGAATGGTGTCTCTAGCCTCTGTCTGTCAGAGGGGGGTGATGGATGGCAGGAGAGAGATCGCTCGATCATACCTGTTAGGTTCACTCACTCCGGGGCACCTGGAATTGGCCACTGTCAGTAGACAGGATGCTGGGCTAGATGGACCTTTGGTCTGACCCAGTATGGCCGTTCTTATGTTCTTATGTTCTTATTCTTTTCCCATAATGTCTTTAGCATCCCTTATCAAATTTCCTAAATTTAAATATGTATTATTTACTCTCTACTTTCCCTTTTCCCCATTTGTTATTTATGGCTTCCCATCCTGTACCCTCCTCCCTGCCCCACACCGCCATCGCTGGATTCACTTTGTCAGTAAACCAGGTTTTTGGCCAAATTTCTCTGCGTTCCTGACAGGAGGAAAAGTGGATTTTTGCCAATCTAATAAATTCTCCTTCAAGAACTTCACATTTTCATTCTCATTTTTTTCTTTAAATCCCAATCAGTTTTATTCTTCTTTTGCCTCTCCTTTGAGGAATTAGCCCTTTGGAAACATTAAGTGAATTGTCTTGTTAGATTGACCTAACACACAGCATGGCAACTCCCATTTCTTCATTTATTTATTCTTGCTCCTGTATTTTCCACTCCATGCACCTCATGAAGTGGGTTCTATCCCACCAAAGCTTATGTCCAAATAAATGTGTTAGTTTCTAAGGTGCCAGAAGGAGTCCTCGTTGTTTTTACTGATACAGACTAACACGGCTACCTCAAACTAAGGGTCTATAGAGAATATTGGCTGGGACCTGTTCTGTGTTTGTCAAATTGAATGTAAACACTTTGTTCCTTATTTTCTTATTTTCTGTCGGTGTATGACAGTCTCCCCGATTCTCAGAGCCTGTCTCAGAATTTCCCTTTCTATGAACTATACCCATTATAGAGAATGAATGACCACAACTGAGCACGTACCCAGAGCAGGTTATTCTCCATCCCATTCCTTAGGCATCTGGACATTATCTTTGTTTGGGCTACCACTGTAAATGAGCAGGTGTTTCCGTGGAGCTGCTCTCAATGACACTCGGGTCTTCTCCATGAGGTGAGTTCTAGTGGGGACGTTTCTCTCTGGTACATGTTTTGTTAAAGCTTTGATTCTTTTTCACTCTTAGATTTTGAGCAACCGAGTGAATGGATTCTCTGGCCTGGCTTTCATTGCATTAAGTAAGAATGATGCATAAAGAACATCCACACTTGTATTTCCCACTGGTGCCTAT
Organism: Sternotherus odoratus; assembly: GCA_032164245.1. Taxonomy (NCBI): domain Eukaryota; kingdom Metazoa; phylum Chordata; order Testudines; family Kinosternidae; genus Sternotherus; species Sternotherus odoratus. Next base: position 301,059,463 of record JAVMKO010000001.1, read on the forward strand.
TAATGTCTCCCAGACTATGACATGTGGGAATTATTGTCATATGGAGCACGATAAAATATGAAATTGGTATTAGTAGGGTCAGTTGTTCACAATTCATTTCTCTGAATAGTGAAAATGTCATATTTCAATGTGTGGACTGACCAATCTCCTTCACCCATGAGAACAGTCAGTAGTGCAAGTAATTCTCATAATAACATATTCTTTCCATCTAGGAATTTGTACTGAGATCATCACCCTAGACCATCGGCACATACACAAAATCAGAGGATCATACAGTGTACGCAGAAGACACCATTCTGTCTCAGGGCTGGACACCATCTCCCCTACTCCATGTCAGATTCCAACTCAACCGACTTCACCAACCCCTCCATCTTCATCCTGCTGGGCATTCCTGGCCTTGAGGCAGACCATGTCTGGATCTCCATCCCTTTCTGTGCCATGTACATCATATCCACCTTGGGGAACTTTACCATCCTGTTCATCGTGAAGAGGGAGAAAAACCTCCATGTCCCCATGTACTATTTCCTCTGCATGCTGGCCGTCACTGACCTGCTCCTATCTACATCCATCGTGCCCAAAATGCTGAGCATCTTCTGGTTCAATTCCAGGGAGATCGATTTCAGTGCCTGTCTCACCCAGATGTACTTCATTGGCTGCTTCTCAGCGATGGAGTCTGGGATTCTCATGGCCATGGGTTTTGATCGCTACGTGGCCATCTGCCATCCTCTGAGACATTCCATCATCCTGACAAACCCGGTGGTGGCCAAGATTGGCCTGGCTGTGACGTTGCGTGGTTGCATACTCATACTGCCCTATCCCCTCCTGGCGAGGCAGTGGCCATATTGCAGAACCAACATCATTTCCCATACGCACTGCGGGCACATCACTGTGGTAAAACTGGCTTGTGCTGATACCCGCATCAGTAATTACTACGGCCTCTTTGTGCTATTTGGTGTGCAGGTTCTGGATATGTTTTTTGTTGCATTGTCCTATATTTATATCCTCAGGGCCATCTTCAGCCTCCCCACAAAGGACGCCCGGCTCAAGATGTTTGGGACCTGCAGCTCCCATCTCTGTTCCATCTTAGCCTTTTTCATCCCAAGTCTCTTCTCCTCCCTCACATCCAGGTTTGGCCAGAATATGGCTCTCCATATCCGAGTTCTCATTTCCGGCATCTACCTTCTGGTGCCCCCCACACTAAACCCCATCGTCTATGGGGTGAGGACCAAACAGATCCGGGACAGGCTGCTCCGAATCTTTATTCATAAAGACATCTGAATTTTTTTCCTGGTGCTCTGGCTCTGAGAGATCCGTGCAGAGTTGTCTGGTGAGATGGTGCTGGGTCCTTTTTCCTGAATCACTGACTGGACAGTCAAAGAGGCATTAAACCTTTTCCTGTCCTTACTGGGCTGTGTGAGCCAGACAGACTGGGGAATAGGTCTGTGTACACCTCATTAACTCATAGGGTTCCCACCTTTCTAATTGCTTTTAATTGGACCCTAGATCCCTGTGCTCTGCCCCAAATATTCCCCCCCAAGGCCCTGCCTCCATTTCCAGTGATACACAGCTGAGGATGCCAAATTCAATAGAATTTGCTTAGAATTAGGGCAGACCCATCCCAGACGGGTGGTTATTCATTAGATTATATCAAGCCAGCAACAAATGGAAAGTTCTGTTGCAACACTTTTGTTAACTAGAAACCAGAAATCCAGTCTCCTTAGGAATCCCAGCCTTTGGCTCTCCATCCAGACAGTGGACTCCATAATGAACTGTTAGTGAAAACCAATTTCGTCACATATAGGGTCCTTCTAACATCAAGGCAAATGCATAATTAAGATCATGACCAATAATTACCGTATTTTCGCCATATAGGACGCTCCGGCGTATAAGACGCCCCAGAGTTTTTAAATAAAAAGGCCGGAGACAAAAAAAAAAAAAAAAAAACCCAAACCCCACCATCACACACAAAAAGCGCCTCGCTCTCCCGTCCCCGCCGCGCAGGCGGGCGCTCCCAGGGGCCCCGGGGCCCGAGCTGCTCCCGTTCCCCGCTGGCCCCAACACATGCGGGTGGGCTCGGGGGGGAAGCGCCGCCCCGCCCCGCCCCGCCCCGCCCCGCCCCGCCCACCGGGCCACCTGCAGCCGCCCCAGCTCCAGCTCCCGGTGAGTTTAATATATTCGGCGTATAAGACGCCCCCCCTAATTTTGAGGCTATTTTTGGGGGTTAAAAAGGCGTCTTATACGCCGAAATATACGGTACGCTACTGCCAGTCTGTTAGTAACTAAAAACTAAAGGTTAAATAATTAAAGAAAAGAAGACGAGAGATAAATGTGTAATTGATCAGATAGATCCAAATGATTTTTCAGAGTTTACAGATCAGGAGCACAGCAGTAATGGAATAAACTGCTGGTTTGCAAAAGATTCTCTGGAAATTACCCAAGCCGGTCGGGGGTTGTTGGACCTTCTTCAGAGCTTCCTTCTTGGGAACCCATTCCAGAGAAATGAAGATAAGAGGGAGATGTCTCATGGGTCCTTTAACGTGCTCTGTCCTGTGTGTAGAATGTTATTGTCCCAAATAGAACCTGCAGCATCTCTTTGTGGAAAGTTACTGGCCCAGGTGTGCACATGTGTCTGTGTGTGTGTGTTTGTGTGTGTGTTTGTGTGTGTGCATCTGTGTGTGTGCCTGAGTCTGTGTGTGTGTCTGCACATGTATCCATAGGTGTGCACCCCCAGACTGTCCCACAGCCCAGTGGTTTATTACCCTCACCTGGAACGTGGGAGACCCAGATTCCAATCCCCGATCCACTGAGTGTTTGTTTGTATGAAGTAGAAGAGTGCAAGATGGAGAGACTGAGGACCTCATCCAGAATAGCCATTTGTGGGGTGCTCAGGGCACTCACCTGGGATGTGGAGACCTGTGATTGTCTCTGCTCCGAAGCAGGTAGATCAAATATTTTGGATCTGGGTCTCCCGTGTCTCTCACTAGAAAACACTAACCTGTCCTAGGCATCTCGCTCACAGCTGACAATCCCATGTGGAAATAGGCGCCTCTCTCCAGCCCATCAGCTGAGCTCCTGAGAACCCAAATCAGTGGGAGTTACGTGCTTAACGACCATGTATGGGCTTTGGAGACCAGAGTGGCTGAACTGGAGGAGCTAAGGGAGATGGGGAGGTCCCTAGATGAGACTTCCCAGGAAAGAGTAGAATGGTCCCACCCCCAGTCTGACCAACCTCCGTGGTGTTGAGGACGATGAAAGTCTCAGGGAAGGAGAACATCAGACTGGAGCAATTAGGCCCTTCCTTCTAGATGATGTCATAGGACCAGGGGTGAAAGTAACTATAGTTACTTACCGGTAAGATGGGGGCCAACTCTGCCCTGGAAGGGGCGAGGCCTCAGGTGGAAGGGGCAGGGTTGGGGCGTCAGAGCTAGCCCCAGCCTGCCCTATACAGACAAGTCCCTGCCCTTCCTCCCCTCCCAAGCGAGTAGCAGCCTGCACCCTGGGGTTCTGGGCCCTTTAAATAGCGGGGGAGTCCCGTCACTACCCCCAGGGCTCCGACTGCTATTTAAAGGGGATCACAGGACCCCTTAAGTAGCTCCCAGAGGGAGGAGCGGCTCCACGGGCTATTTAAAGGTCCGGGGCTCCCCTGCCACTGCCGCTCCGGTTCTTTAAATAGCCGCGGCTTTCTGAAACAGAGGCTATTTAAAGGACTGAAGTGGCAGCGGCAATGGGAGCCCCGGGCCCATTAAACAGCCCCAGAGCCCTTTAAATAAGAGCCACATCTACCCCAGTGCTCCTGGAGCTGTTTAAGGGGTCTGGGGCTCCCCTGCATCCAACTCCCAGCCCTTTCAATAGCTGCCGTAGCCGCAGCGGGAGCCCCGACCCTTCAAACAGCCCCCAGAACCCCACTACTTCTGCTGCTCCAGGGCTCCAGCAGTGGGGCTCTGGCAGCAATTTAAAAGGCCTGCTGGAAGCCCCAAGCCCTTTAAATTGCAGCCTGGGAAAGCTGGGTGCCCCGGTACGGCGCCCCGGGGCATACCGGCTTACGTTCACCTCTGCATGGGAACCTCTCGTGGTGAGGATTCCTCTTTGGGGAGGGAAATTCTAATAGGTAGAGAGAGGTATTTGGTGGTTTTGATCATTAGAAACATAGATAGCTGGAAAAGCGACAAAGAATCTTGTAGCACCTTATAGACTAACAGATCTTAGGGATCATGAGCATTTGTGGGCCAAGACCCACTTCATCAGAGGAATGTTGTGGAAATCTCCAGAGGCAGGTAGAAATATGCAGGCAAGAAAGCAAGGTAAATTCAGTCAGGGATCGTGGTGAGGCCCACCCCCTCTGATTGAATTTACCTTTGCGGACCTTTTGGATAAGGAGGCACCTATATAGGAAGGCTGGACTCCATGTAAACAAAATGGAACCATGTTGCTGGCACTTCAAATCAGAAATCCAGTGTGGCACTCATCAGACCTGGTAACCATGTACCACTTTGTAACCATACATGATGTCAAGAATCAGAGAGGTAGCAGTGTTAGTCTGGGATAGCAGAAGTGACAAAGAGTCCTGTGACACCTTAAAGACTAGCTAAAGTATTGAAGAAAGTGAGGAATACTTGTAGCACCTTAGAGACTAACTAGTTTATTTCAGCATAAGATTTCGGATGCAAGCAGGGGAAGTGGGTATTAGCCCACAAAAGCTTATGCTTTAATATTTTAGTTAGTCTTTAAGGTGCCACAGGACTCTTTGTTACTTTAGTAACCATAGATGCTGGGGACGTAATAAAAAAAGCAGAAGAAGTAGGAGTCAAATCCCCACATCGCGGTTGCTCACAAGAATCCCAAACAGCCAGTATATACCATCCAGCCTGAAGTTGAAAGTCCTGAGAGATACTGAGAAATACGATCTATGATGTCTTAGTGAAAGCCCTGTGTGCCTGTAGAAAGAGCTTGTGTCTCCCTCAGTCATCTGTCTCCAGATCTGTCTATTATCTACCAGCCATCCCGGGCATTTACAGGGTATCAGACTCTACGGAGGCCAAGGCATTATCCCTAGTTTTGTTCCGAATCAACTATAATCTTTAATATACACAAATACACAAATATACAGAGCAGCCAATTCCTCTCATCTCCCTCAGTTCTCTGCCCCTCCCTCCTCCAATGGAACCCCGGAGATCCCTCAGTTCTCTGCTCCTCCCCCCTCCAACGAAACCCCGGAGATCACTCAGCTCACTGCCCCTCCCCCTCCAAACGGAACCCCAGAATCCATCAGCTCTGTGCCACCCCCCACCTGCGAAGGTCCCCGAAATCCCTCGGCTCTGGGCCCCCTCCCCGCCTGCGATGGATCTGAGTTGGGTTTGGTGAGACGGTAAGTGAGGTGAGGGTGTCGGGTTTGGTCGGGGGTGAGGTGGGGGTGTTGGGTTTGCTTGGGGGGGTGGGAAGGTGTCGGGGTGGGTGAGGGGTGAGGGGTGGGTGTTGGGGTTGGTCAGGGGGTGTCAGCTGTCTGCCACCTCCCCACCTCCGACTGACCCGAGCAGCGCCGGGCACTTATGCTAGTCTTTAATATACACAAATATACAGAGCAGCCAATTCCTCTCATCTCCCTTTGGGAAGGTCCCTTAATTACTGTTTATTCCTAGAGTTGGATAAAAAAAAGAAGCACAAACATGGAAAGAGAGAGATTAGCTAGAGAGTCCCCAATCTTCAACCTGTTTACATCCAGATGCCGCTACTGCCCTAGAGGCTGAGTGAACCCCCCTGGGATTGCACAGAGCTCTCTTATAAACACTGCACAGCCCTGTGTCGGCTCTCGGCGTTGGACCCTGATGCAGATGCTTGCGTGAGACGGGTGTGGGACACGAGTACCTGAGGGGGATTCGCTCTCACAATTCACAGGTACCCATCCCTAGCTGAGGAGCTCACCTGCTCGACAACCCCAGTGTGACATGGGGGGGGGGGATGGGAGAGAGAACAGGTCCGTGGTCCTTTCCGCTCTGCACAGCCATTAAACATCCCAAGGTCCCCGCCACAGGAGTGAGTTTGTTCCAGTATCACGGGCCAATATGTCCTTCCCTTCTGTGCACCCTCCCCCGTCCCTGCCAATGGCTTCAGGCCCCGAGGTGACTGTATTTTAGTAGCACAGTGGATCCTTCAGGATAAAAGTTGTTAGTAGATGGACAATATTAGGCCAAATTCAGAGGCCGTGCCCTGTATTTTACTCAGTCTCCACTGAGGCAAAATTCCCCTTTGTTGTAAGAACTGAGTCAAGACCTCAGGAGCCAGCTGTGTGTTCATGCACAGAGACTGTCAACTCCTCCTCTTGCAGTGTAGGGCTCTGGCTGTTACTGGGGGAGTGTGAACTGTTACCAGACTTTTATCTGTTGCAAAGCACGGAGGTGGAAGGGCTCCTCAGTGGAATCATTATGAGAATTTTTCAACATGGGCAACACATCGTCTCTCCTAGCTTCTATTGAGCCGTCAGCTGACCTGTTCTATCTTAAACTTGCAAAACACAGTTCAGCTGGACGCAGACACCCCGCATTGAAAATATAAATCCAAACAGTTAAAGTTTGGCAATCTTATAAACAAAAGAAAATGAGATTTTCTAATTGAAGGGGTCAGACAGATTTAATGAAGGGTGCCAGCAGAATCACCTGCAATGGCCAATCCATTTGTTAATTCCATTCAGCTAAGCTCTTCGCTCCAATAATGTCAGTGGCAAGGAGTTCCACAGGGCAAATATGTATAATGCAAACAATTTTCTTTTATCGGTGTTATATGTTCAGATTTTCAGTGTAAGTGAATGTTCCCCTTTTCGTGTGCTGGGAAACAGTGTAAATATAGGACTCTTTGTTACCTCTGCTATTCCAGACTAACACAGCTACCTCTCTGATTAGTGTAAATATAAATGTCTACCTACTTTCTTTGTCGATCGATTCATATGATTCAAAGTCAGATGGGACCATCTGATCATGCAGCCTGACGTCCTGTATAACTCAGGCCATTAAATGTCACCTAGGTACCCCTGAATCGATCTTCATAACTTGTATATGACTAAGACCTGCTCCACTCTAGGATTTTACATTATAGAATCATAAAGCCATGGAGTCAGACAGGAATAGAAGTGTCAGCTAGTCTGACCCCCTGCCAAGATGTAGGTGTGTTGTGTTGAAACCACCCCAGAGAGATTGGTGTCCTGCCACCTTTGGGATACGTCCGGTGAAGGAACTTCCACAACCTCCCAAAGCGTCTGCTCCATGAAGTTTTTTCTCAGGCAGAATCTAAATCTGCTCTGCTGGAGTTTGAACCCATTGACTCCTGTCCTGTGCTCCGCGGCAAGAGAGAATGACATTCCTCTTTCTTTCTTATGGTAGCCTTTCAAGTATATGAAGGTGGCAATGGCCATTCACTGACATTCACTGACAATGGCCTGTTCACAACTGCGTTCTAAGACCTTTCGGTTAGTCAGTTTCTTAGTCCATTTCACACGCGCTCTACTGCTATTTTATAGTGTGGCTTTTTATTGGAATTGTTTTCCCCTATTGAAACAAATCCCTCAGAGAAATCAAACTATTGTATCTGCTTGGTTCCACTGATCAATCAAAAGTGTTCTCTCATTTAAGGAAGAAATCAGGTTTTTGACAAGACACGTTTTCCATAAACCATGTTGTTGACTGGCATTAACTATATGCTTATAGTTTTATTTTAACTAATCCCAGACCAGCTTTTCCATTGTTGCTTAACCTTGTACAATCTGTTTTTAAAGTTTCCTTTTTTTAATGAATACTTTTCTTTTAACACAGAAATGTCCTGTATTTGCCTCCCCACCTTTTTTGGGGGGGACGGAGGGGCACTCTCTGGGTGCCTCACTGTGTACATCGGGTGAGTGGGAAATGTACTTGATCAGTCAGTTCGTAAGTCTCTAAGATTTTATTGTAGATGGCGTTTATCGCCATCCTTGCCTACTCTTGTACTGGAAAATATTTCATCACCTTAGGTGATATATGTTTCTCACAGTGTACCTTTCCGAATGCACAACACAACTATATCTTGGACATATCTACCCTTCCTGCAACATTAACAAACTTCATTTTTCCCTCAAAGAATTGGCCAAAATCTTTTCTAGGAATTCTTTTGTTCTTAATCTATTTTAATAACCTCCTTTTCGATCCTTAAACCTTCCCTAAACATTGGATGACAGAGATACAAAAGGAGCACTTAAAGATGACAGAGTTATTGCAGAGAAACTAAATGAATTCTTTGCTTCAGTCTTCACGGCTGAGGACGTTAGGGAGATTCCTAAACCTGAGCTGTCTTTTGTAGGTGACAAATCTGAGGTATTGTCACAAATTGAAGTATCAGTAGAGGAGGTTCTGGAACTCATTGATAAACTTAACTGTAACAAGTCACCGGGACCAGATGGCATTCACCCAAGAGTTCTGAAAGAACTCAAATGTGAAATTGTGGCACTATTAACGAGGGTTTGTAACCTATCCTTTAAATCGGCTACTGTGCCCAGTGACTGGAAGATAGCTAATGTAACGCCAATATTTAAAAAGGGCTCTAGAGGTGATCCTGGCAATTACAGACCAGTCAGTCTAACGTCCGTACCGGGAAAATTAGTTGAAACAATAGTAAAGAATAAAACTGTCAGACACATAGAAGAGCATAAATTGTTGGGCAAAAGTCAACATGGTTTCTGCAAAGGGAAATCGTGTCTTACTAATCTATTAGAGTTCTTTGAAGGGGTCAACAAACATGTGGACAAGGGGGATCCGGTGGACATAGTGTACTTAGATTTCCAGAAAGCCTTTGACAAGGTCCCTCACCAAAGGCTCTTACGTAAATTAAGCTGCCATGGGATAAGAGGGAAGATCTTCTCATGGATTGAAAACTGGTTAAAAGACAGGGAACAAAGGGTAGGAATAAATGGAACTTTTTCAGAATGGAGAGGGGTAAGTAGTGGTGTTCCCCAAGGGTCAGTCCTGGGACCGATCCTATTCAACTTATTTATAAATGACTAGCAAAAATACCTGGCATTCCTCGGGTCAGTCGGAAGTGGGGAGGGGGCAGAGAGCTGAGCGAGTGTGGGGTCCGTTGGAGGGGGCAGAGAGCAAACCTGACACCCCCACCTCGCCCCCCCCGACCAAACCAGACACCCCCACCTCACCCCTTGACCAACCCCGACTCACATTTTCACACACCCCCCACCCAAACCCAACACCCCCACGTCACCTCCCTACCAACACCCCCACGTCACCCCCCTACCAACACCCCCACGTCACCCCCCGTAGACCAAACCTGACACACCCACCTCACTTCCCCCCCAACCAAACCCGACACCCCTACCTACCACCACAAACAAACCCGACACCCACACCTCACTTACCCCTCGACCAACCCCGACCCCCCTCCTCACCCCCCCCAAACAAACCCAACACCCCCACCTTACCCCCCCACCAACCCCAACACCCCCTGACCAACCCCAACACCCACACCTCACCCCTCACACACCCCGACACCTTCCCACCCCCCCAGACCAAACCCAACATCCCCGGCTCACTTACCCCCCGACCAAACCCGACACCCCCACCTCACCCCCGACCGAACCCGACACCCCCACCTCACTTACCGTCCCACCAAACCCAACTCAGATCCGTCGCAGGGGGGGGGGCAGAGCCGAGGGATTCCGGGGACCTTCGCAGGTGGGGGGGGGGGCACAGAGCTGATGGATTCTGGGGTTCCGTTGGGAGGGGGAGGGGCAGAGAACTGAGGGATCTCCGGGGTTCCGTTGGGAGGGGGGAGGGGCAGAGAACTGAGGGATCTCTGGGGTTCTGTTGGGAGGGGGGAGGGGCAGAGAACTGAGGGATCTCCGGGGTTCCGTTGGGAGGGGGGAGGGGCAGAGAACTGAGGGATCTCCGGGGTTCCGTTGGAGGAGGGAGGGGTGAGCTGAGCGAGTGAGGTGTCTGTTGGAGGGGGGTATTATGACATCATCACCACCTAACCGCCCAGTCGATGTGATTGTCCCTGAAAGACTTTCACCCCTGGGGGGTGTCAGAGGTGAGATCCGAAAATTTTTCGACCCTTATCAGCATCTAGACCCCAAGACCCCTCACTGTACCAAAATTCAAGTCTCTGGCTCAAACGGTGCGGGAGGACTTCGCAGTCATACATACATACATACATACATACATACATACATACATACATACATACATACACCACTTGACTTTTATATATATAGATAGACTAGCATAAGTGCCCGGCGCTGCTCGGGTCAGTCGGAGGTGGGGAGGTGGCAGACAGCTGACACCCCCTGACCAAAGCCAACACCCACACCTCACCCCTCACCCACCCCGACACCTTCCCACCCCCGAAACCCGAAACCCCCACCTCACCCCCCGACCGAATCCGACACCCCCACCTCACCTACCGTCCCACCAAACCCAACTGGGATCCGTCGCAGGGGAGGAGGGGGCCCAGAGCCGAGGGATTCCGGGGACCTTCGCAGGTGGGGGGGGGGGCACAGAGCTGATGTAGTCCGGGGTTCCGTTGGGGAGGTGGGAGGGGCAGAGAACTGAGGGATCTCCGGGGTTCCGTTGGGAGGGGGGAGGGGCAGAGAACTGAGGGATCTCCGGGGTTCCGTTGGAGGAGGGAGGGGTGAGCTGAGCGAGTGAGGTGTCTGTTGGAGGGGGGTATTATGACATCATCACCACCTAACTGCCCAGCCGATGTGATTGGCCCTGAAAGACTTTCACCCCTGGGGGGCGTCAGAGGTGAGATCCGAAAATTTTTCGACCCTTACCAGCATCTAGACCCCAAGACCCCTCACTGTACCAAATTTCAAGTCTCTGGCTCAAACGGTGCGGGAGGACTTCACAGTCATACGTACATACATACATACATACACACATACATACACCACTTGACTTTTATATAGATAGATTTGGAGGAAGGGGTAAACAGTGATGTGGCAAAGTTTGCAGATGATACTAAACTGCTCAAAGTAGTAAGGACCAAAGCAGACTGTGAAGAACTTCAAAAAGATCTCACTAAACTAAGTGATTGGGCAACAAAATGGCAAATGAAATTTAATGTGGATAAATGTAAAGTAATGCACATTGGAAAAAATAACCCCAACTATACATACAATATGATGGGGGCTAATTTAGCTACAACCAATCAGGAAAAAGACCTGGGAGTCATTGTGGATAGTTCCCTGAAGGCATCCACGCAGTGTGCAGCGGCAGTCAAAAAAGCAAACAGGATGTTAGGAATCATTAAAAAAGGTTTAGAGAATAAGTCGGAGAATATCTTATTGCCCTTATACAAATCCATGGTGCGCCCACATATTGAATACTGCGTACAAATGTGGTCTCCTCATCTCAAAAAGGATATACTGGCACTAGAAAAGGTTCAGAGAAGGGCAACTAAAATGATTAGGGGTTTGGAACGGGTCCCATATGAAGAGAGATTAAAGAGGCTAGGACTTTTTAGCTTGGAAAAGAGGAGACTAAGGGGGGATATGATAGAGGTATATAAAATTATGAGTGGTGTGGAGGAAGTAAATAAGGAAAAGTTATTTACTTGTTCCCAAAATAGAAGAACTAGGGGCCACTCAATGAAATTGGCATGCAGCAGGTTTAAAACAAATAAAAGGAAGTTCTTCACACAGCGCACAGTCAACCTGTGGAACTCCTTACCTGAGGAGGCTGTGAAGGCTAGGACTATAACAGGGTTTAAAAGAGAGCTGGATAAATTCATGGAGGCTAAGTCCATAAATGGATATTAGCCGGGATGGGTAATGAATGGTGTCTCTAGCCTCTGTCTGTCAGAGGGGGGTGATGGATGGCAGGAGAGAGATCGCTCGATCATACCTGTTAGGTTCACTCACTCCGGGGCACCTGGAATTGGCCACTGTCAGTAGACAGGATGCTGGGCTAGATGGACCTTTGGTCTGACCCAGTATGGCCGTTCTTATGTTCTTATGTTCTTATTCTTTTCCCATAATGTCTTTAGCATCCCTTATCAAATTTCCTAAATTTAAATATGTATTATTTACTCTCTACTTTCCCTTTTCCCCATTTGTTATTTATGGCTTCCCATCCTGTACCCTCCTCCCTGCCCCACACCGCCATCGCTGGATTCACTTTGTCAGTAAACCAGGTTTTTGGCCAAATTTCTCTGCGTTCCTGACAGGAGGAAAAGTGGATTTTTGCCAATCTAATAAATTCTCCTTCAAGAACTTCACATTTTCATTCTCATTTTTTTCTTTAAATCCCAATCAGTTTTATTCTTCTTTTGCCTCTCCTTTGAGGAATTAGCCCTTTGGAAACATTAAGTGAATTGTCTTGTTAGATTGACCTAACACACAGCATGGCAACTCCCATTTCTTCATTTATTTATTCTTGCTCCTGTATTTTCCACTCCATGCACCTCATGAAGTGGGTTCTATCCCACCAAAGCTTATGTCCAAATAAATGTGTTAGTTTCTAAGGTGCCAGAAGGAGTCCTCGTTGTTTTTACTGATACAGACTAACACGGCTACCTCAAACTAAGGGTCTATAGAGAATATTGGCTGGGACCTGTTTTGTGTTTGTCAAATTGAATGTAAACACTTTGTTCCTTATTTTCTTATTTTCTGTCGGTGTATGACAGTCTCCCCGATTCTCAGAGCCTGTCTCAGAATTTCCCTTTCTATGAACTATACCCATTATAGAGAATGAATGACCACAACTGAGCACGTACCCAGAGCAGGTTATTCTCCATCCCATTCCTTAGGCATCTGGACATTATCTTTGTTTGGGCTACCACTGTAAATGAGCAGGTGTTTCCGTGGAGCTGCTCTCAATGACACTCGGGTCTTCTCCATGAGGTGAGTTCTAGTGGGGACGTTTCTCTCTGGTACATGTTTTGTTAAAGCTTTGATTCTTTTTCACTCTTAGATTTTGAGCAACCGAGTGAATGGATTCTCTGGCCTGGCTTTCATTGCATTAAGTAAGAATGATGCATAAAGAACATCCACACTTGTATTTCCCACTGGTGCCTATTAATGTCTCCCAGACTATGACATGTGGGAATTATTGTCATATGGAGCACGATAAAATATGAAATTGGTATTAGTAGGGTCAGTCGTTCACAATTCATTTCTCTGAATAGTGAAAATGTCATATTTCAATGTGTGGACTGACCAATCTCCTTCACCCATGAGAACAGTCAGTAGTGCAAGTAATTCTCATAATAACATATTCTTTCCATCTAGGAATTTGTACTGAGATCATCACCCTAGACCATCGGCACATACACAAAATCAGAGGATCATACAGTGTACGCAGAAGACACCATTCTGTCTCAGGGCTGGACACCATCTCCCCTACTCCATGTCAGATTCCAACTCAACCGACTTCACCAACCCCTCCATCTTCATCCTGCTGGGCATTCCTGGCCTTGAGGCAGACCATGTCTGGATCTCCATCCCTTTCTGTGCCATGTACATCATATCCACCTTGGGGAACTTTACCATCCTGTTCATCGTGAAGAGGGAGAAAAACCTCCATGTCCCCATGTACTATTTCCTCTGCATGCTGGCCATCACTGACCTGCTCCTATCTACATCCATCGTGCCCAAAATGCTGAGCATCTTCTGGTTCAATTCCAGGGAGATCGATTTCAGTGCCTGTCTCACCCAGATGTACTTCATTGGCTGCTTCTCAGCGATGGAGTCTGGGATTCTCATGGCCATGGGTTTTGATCGCTACGTGGCCATCTGCCATCCTCTGAGACATTCCATCATCCTGACAAACCCGGTGGTGGCCAAGATTGGCCTGGCTGTGACGTTGCGTGGTTGCATACTCATACTGCCCTATCCCCTCCTGGCGAGGCAGTGGCCATATTGCAGAACCAACATCGTTTCCCATACGCACTGCGGGCACATCACTGTGGTAAAACTGGCTTGTGCTGATACCCGCATCAGTAATTACTACGGCCTCTTTGTGCTATTTGGTGTGCAGGTTCTGGATATGTTTTTTGTTGCATTGTCCTATATTTATATCCTCAGGGCCATCTTCAGCCTCCCCACAAAGGACGCCCGGCTCAAGATGTTTGGGACCTGCAGCTCCCATCTCTGTTCCATCTTAGCCTTTTTCATCCCAAGTCTCTTCTCCTCCCTCACATCCAGGTTTGGCCAGAATATGGCTCTCCATATCCGAGTTCTCATTTCCGGCATCTACCTTCTGGTGCCCCCCACACTAAACCCCATCGTCTATGGGGTGAGGACCAAACAGATCCGGGACAGGCTGCTCCGAATCTTTATTCATAAAGACATCTGAATTTTTTTCCTGGTGCTCTGGCTCTGAGAGATCCGTGCAGAGTTGTCTGGTGAGATGGTGCTGGGTCCTTTTTCCTGAATCACTGACTGGACAGTCAAAGAGGCATTAAACCTTTTCCTGTCCTTACTGGGCTGTGTGAGCCAGACAGACTGGGGAATAGGTCTGTGTACACCTCATTAACTCATAGGGTTCCCACCTTTCTAATTGCTTTTAATTGGACCCTAGATCCCTGTGCTCTGCCCCAAATATTCCCCCCCAAGGCCCTGCCTCCATTTCCAGTGATACACAGCTGAGGATGCCAAATTCAATAGAATTTGCTTAGAATTAGGGCAGACCCATCCCAGACGGGTGGTTATTCATTAGATTATATCAAGCCAGCAACAAATGGAAAGTTCTGTTGCAACACTTTTGTTAACTAGAAACCAGAAATCCAGTCTCCTTAGGAATCCCAGCCTTTGGCTCTCCATCCAGACAGTGGACTCCATAATGAACTGTTAGTGAAAACCAATTTCGTCACATATAGGGTCCTTCTAACATCAAGGCAAATGCATAATTAAGATCATGACCAATAATTACCGTATTTTCGCCATATAGGACGCTCCGGCGTATAAGACGCCCCAGAGTTTTTAAATAAAAAGGCCGGAGACAAAAAAAAAAAAAAAAAAACCCAAACCCCACCATCACACACAAAAAGCGCCTCGCTCTCCCGTCCCCGCCGCGCAGGCGGGCGCTCCCAGGGGCCCCGGGGCCCGAGCTGCTCCCGTTCCCCGCTGGCCCCAACACATGCGGGTGGGCTCGGGGGGGAAGCGCCGCCCCGCCCCGCCCCGCCCCGCCCCGCCCCGCCCACCGGGCCACCTGCAGCCGCCCCAGCTCCAGCTCCCGGTGAGTTTAATATATTCGGCGTATAAGACGCCCCCCCTAATTTTGAGGCTATTTTTGGGGGTTAAAAAGGCGTCTTATACGCCGAAATATACGGTACGCTACTGCCAGTCTGTTAGTAACTAAAAACTAAAGGTTAAATAATTAAAGAAAAGAAGACGAGAGATAAATGTGTAATTGATCAGATAGATCCAAATGATTTTTCAGAGTTTACAGATCAGGAGCACAGCAGTAATGGAATAAACTGCTGGTTTGCAAAAGATTCTCTGGAAATTACCCAAGCCGGTCGGGGGTTGTTGGACCTTCTTCAGAGCTTCCTTCTTGGGAACCCATTCCAGAGAAATGAAGATAAGAGGGAGATGTCTCATGGGTCCTTTAACGTGCTCTGTCCTGTGTGTAGAATGTTATTGTCCCAAATAGAACCTGCAGCATCTCTTTGTGGAAAGTTACTGGCCCAGGTGTGCACATGTGTCTGTGTGTGTGTTTGTGTGTGTGCATCTGTGTGTGTGCCTGAGTCTGTGTGTGTGTCTGCATATGTATCCATAGGTGTGCACCCCCAGACTGTCCCACAGCCCAGTGGTTTATTACCCTCACCTGGAACGTGGGAGACCCAGATTCCAATCCCCGATCCACTGAGTGTTTGTTTGTATGAAGTAGAAGAGTGCAAGATGGAGAGACTGAGGACCTCATCCAGAATAGCCATTTGTGGGGTGCTCAGGGCACTCACCTGGGATGTGGAGACCTGTGATTGTCTCTGCTCCGAAGCAGGTAGATCAAATATTTTGGATCTGGGTCTCCCGTGTCTCTCACTAGAAAACACTAACCTGTCCTAGGCATCTCGCTCACAGCTGACAATCCCATGTGGAAATAGGCGCCTCTCTCCAGCCCATCAGCTGAGCTCCTGAGAACCCAAATCAGTGGGAGTTACGTGCTTAACGACCATGTATGGGCTTTGGAGACCAGAGTGGCTGAACTGGAGGAGCTAAGGGAGATGGGGAGGTCCCTAGATGAGACTTCCCAGGAAAGAGTAGAATGGTCCCATCCCCAGTCTGACCAACCTCCGTGGTGTTGAGGACGATGAAAGTCTCAGGGAAGGAGAACATCAGACTGGAGCAATTAGGCCCTTCCTTCTAGATGATGTCATAGGACCAGGGGTGAAAGTAACTATAGTTACTTACCGGTAAGATGGGGGCCAACTCTGCCCTGGAAGGGGCGAGGCCTCAGGTGGAAGGGGCAGGGTTGGGGCATCAGAGTTAGCCCCAGCCTGCCCTATACAGACAAGTCACTGCCCTTCCTCCCCTCCCAAGTGAGTAGCAGCCTGCACCCGGGGGTTCTGGGCCCTTTAAATAGCGGGGGATTCTCGTCACTACCTCCAGGGCTCCGTCCTCTATTTAAAGGGGATCCCAGGACCCCTTAAATAGCTCCCAGAGGGAGGAGCGGCTCCACGGGCTATTTAAAGGTCCGGGGCTCCCCTGCCACTGCCGCCCCGGTTCTTTAAATAGCCGCGGCTTTCTGAAGCAGAGTCTATTTAAAGGACTGAAGTGGCAGCGGCAATGGGAGCCCCGGGCCCATTAAACAGCCCCAGAGCCCTTTAAATAAGAGCCACATCTACCCCAGTGCTCCGGGAGCTGTTTAAGGAGTCTGGGGCTCCCCTGCATCCAACTCCCAGCCCTTTCAATAGCTGCCGTAGCCGCAGCGGGAGCCCCGACCCTTCAAACAGCCCCCAGAACCCCACTACTGCTGCTCCAGGGCTCCAGCAGTGGGGCTCTGGCAGCAATTTAAAAGGCCTGCTGGAAGCCCCAAGCCCTTTAAATTACAGCCTGGGAAAGCCGGGCGCCCCGGTACGGCACCCCGGGGCATACCGGCTTACGTTCACCTCTGCATGGGACCCTCTCGTGGTGAGGATTCCTCTTTGGGGAGGGAAATTCTAATAGGTAGAGAGAGGTATTTGGTGGTTTTGATCATTAGAAACATAGATAGCTGGAAAAGCGACAAAGAATCTTGTAGCACCTTATAGACTAACAGATCTTAGGGATCATGAGCATTTGTGGGGCAAGACCCATTTCATCAGAGGAATGTTGTGGAAATCTCCAGAGGCAGGTAGAAATATGCAGGCAAGAAAGCAAGGTAAATTCAGTCAGGGGTCGTGGTGAGGCGCACCCCCTCTGATTGAATTTACCTTTGCGGACCTTTTGGATAAGGAGGCACCTATATAGGAAGGCTGGACTCCATGTAAACAAAATGGAACCATGTTGCTGGCACTTCAAATCAGAAATCCAGTGTGGCACTCATCAGACCTGGTAACCATGTACCACTTTGTAACCATACATGATGTCAAGAATCAGAGAGGTAGCCGTGTTAGTCTGGGATAGCAGAAGTGACAAAGAGTCCTGTGGCACCTTAAAGACTAACTAAAGTATTGAAGAAAGTGAGGAATATTTGTAGCACCTTAGAGACTAACTAGTTTATTTCAGCATAAGATTTCGGATGCAAGCAGGGGAAGTGGGTATTAGCCCACAAAAGCTTATGCTTTAATACTTTAGTTAGTCTTTAAGGTGCCACAGGACTCTTTGTTACTTTAGTAACCATAGATGCTGGGGACGTAATAAAAAAAGCAGAAGAAGTAGGA
This sequence comes from Sternotherus odoratus, assembly GCA_032164245.1. Classification (NCBI taxonomy): domain Eukaryota; kingdom Metazoa; phylum Chordata; order Testudines; family Kinosternidae; genus Sternotherus; species Sternotherus odoratus. Next base: position 301,077,295 of record JAVMKO010000001.1, read on the forward strand.
GTCAAATCCCCACATCGCGGTTGCTCACAAGAATCCCAAACAGCCAGTATATACCATCCAGCCTGAAGTTGAAAGTCCTGAGAGATACTGAGAAATACTGATCTATGATGTCTTAGTGAAAGCCCTGTGAGTCTGTAGAAAGAGCGTGTGTCTCCCTCAGTCATCTGTCTATTATCTACCAGCCATCCCAGGCATTTACAGGGTATCAGACTCTATGGAGGCCAAGGCATTATCCCTAGTTTTCTTCCGAATCAACTATAATAATCTATATATATAAAAGTCAAGTGGTGTATGTATGTATGTATGTATGTATGTATGTATGTATGTATGTATGTATGTATGTACGTACGTATGACTGCGAAGTCCTCCCGCACCGTTTGAGCCAGAGACTTGAAATTTGGTACAGTGAGGGGTCCTGGGGTCTAGATGCTGGTAAGGGTCGAAAAATTTTCGGATCTCACCTCTGACCCCCCCCAGGGGTGAAAGTCTTTCAGGGCCAATCACATCGGCTGGGCGGTTAGGTGGTGATGATGTCATAATACCCCCCTCCAACAGACACCTCACTCGCTCAGCTCACCCGTCCCTCCTCCAACAGAACCCCGGAGATCCCTCAGTTCTCTGCCCCTCCCCCCTCCCAACGGAACCCCAGAGATCCCTCAGTTCTCTGCCCCTCCCCCCTCCCAACGGAAGCCCGGAGATCACTCAGCTCACTGCCCCTCCCCCCTCCAACGGAACCCCGGAGATCACTCAGCTCACTGCCCCTCCCCCCTCCCAACGGAACCCCGGAGATCACTCAGCTCACTGCCCCTCCCTCCTCCCAACGGAACCCCAGAGATCACTCAGCTCACTGCCCCTCCCTCCTCCAACGGAACCCCGGAGATCACTCAGCTCACTGCCCCTCCCTCCTCCAACGGAACCCTGGAGATCACTCAGCTCACTGCCCCTCCCCCCTCCCAATGGAACCCCGGAGATCACTCAGCTCACTGCCCCTCCCCCCTCCCAACGGAACCCCGGAGATCACTCAGCTCACTGCCCCTCCCCCCTCCAACGGAACCCCGGAGATCACTCAGCTCACTGCCCCTCCCCCCTCCCAACGGAACCCCGGAGATCACTCAGCTCACTGCCCCTCCCCCCTCCCAACAGAACCCCGGAGATCACTCAGCTCACTGCCCCTCCCCCCTCCCAACGGAACCCCGGAGATCACTCAGCTCACTGCCCCTCCCTCCTCCAACGGAACCCCGGAGATCACTCAGCTCACTGCCCCTCCCTCCTCCAACGGAACCCCGGAGATCACTCAGCTCACTGCCCCTCCCTCCTCCAACGGAACCCCGGAGATCACTCAGCTCACTGCCCCTCCCCCCTCCCAACGGAACCCCGGAGATCACTCAGCTCACTGCCCCTCCCCCCTCCAACGGAACCCCGGAGATCACTCAGCTCACTGCCCCTCCCCCCTCCCAACGGAACCCTGGAGATCCCTCAGCTCACTGCCCCTCCCTCCCCCAACGGAACCACAAAGATCACTCAGCTCACTGCCCCTCCCCCCTCCCAACGGAACCCTGGAGATCACTCAGCTCACTGCCCCTCCCCCTTCCCAACGGAACCCCGGAGATCCCTCAGCTCACTGCCCCTCCCCCCTCCAAACGGAACCCCGGAGATCCCTCAGCTCACTGCCCCCCCCCCCTCCAAACGGAACCCCGGAGATCACTCAGCTCACTGCCCCTCCCTCCTCCAACGGAACCCCGGAGATCACTCAGGTCTCTGCCCCTCCCTCCTCCAACGGAACCCCGGAGATCACTCAGCTCACTGCCCCTCCCTCCTCCAACGGAACCCCGGAGATCACTCAGCTCACTGCCCCTCCCTCCTCCAACCGAACCCCGGAGATCACTCAGCTCACTGCCCCTCCCTCCTCCAACGGAACCCCGGAGATCCCTCAGTTCTCTGCCCCTCCCTCCTCCAATGGAACCCCGGAGATCCCTCAGTTCTCTGCTCCTCCCCCCTCCAACGGAACCCCGGAGATCACTCAGCTCACTGCCCCTCCCTCCTCCAACAGAACCCCGGAGATCACTCAGCTCACTGCCCCTCCCTCCTCCCAACGGAACCCCAGAATCCATCAGCTCTGTGCCACCCCCCACCTGCGAAGGACCCCGAAATCCCTCGGCTCTGGGCCCCCTCCCCGCCTGCGATGGATCTGAGTTGGGTTTGGTGAGACGGTAAGTGAGGTGAGGGTGTCGGGTTTGGTCGGGGGTGAGGTGGGGGTGTTGGGTTTGCTTGGGGGGGTGGGAAGGTGTCGGGGTGGGTGAGGGGTGAGGGGTGGGTGTTGGGGTTGGTCAGGGGGTGTCAGCTGTCTGCCACCTCCCCACCTCCGACTGACCCGAGCAGCGCCGGGCACTTATGCTAGTCTTTAATATACACAAATATACAGAGCAGCCAATTCCTCTCATCTCCCTTTGGGAAGGTCCCTTAATTACTGTTTATTCCTAGAGTTGGATAAAAAAAAGAAGCACAAACATGGAAAGAGAGAGATTAGCTAGAGAGTCCCCAATCTTCAACCTGTTTACATCCAGATGCCGCTACTGCCCTAGAGGCTGAGTGAACCCCCCTGGGATTGCACAGAGCTCTCTTATAAACACTGCACAGCCCTGTGTCGGCTCTCGGCGTTGGACCCTGATGCAGATGCTTGCGTGAGACGGGTGTGGGACACGAGTACCTGAGGGGGATTCGCTCTCACAATTCACAGGTACCCATCCCTAGCTGAGGAGCTCACCTGCTCGACAACCCCAGTGTGACATGGGGGGGGGGGGATGGGAGAGAGAACAGGTCCGTGGTCCTTTCCGCTCTGCACAGCCATTAAACATCCCAAGGTCCCCGCCACAGGAGTGAGTTTGTTCCAGTATCACGGGCCAATATGTCCTTCCCTTCTGTGCACCCTCCCCCGTCCCTGCCAATGGCTTCAGGCCCCGAGGTGACTGTATTTTAGTAGCACAGTGGATCCTTCAGGATAAAAGTTGTTAGTAGATGGACAATATTAGGCCAAATTCAGAGGCCCTGCCCTGTATTTTACTCAGTCTCCACTGAGGCAAAATTCCCCTTTGTTGTAAGAACTGAGTCAAGACCTCAGGAGCCAGCTGTGTGTTCATGCACAGAGACTGTCAACTCCTCCTCTTGCAGTGTAGGGCTCTGGCTGTTACTGGGGGAGTGTGAACTGTTACCAGACTTTTATCTGTTGCAAAGCACGGAGGTGGAAGGGCTCCTCAGTGGAATCATTATGAGAATTTTTCAACATGGGCAACACATCGTCTCTCCTAGCTTCTATTGAGCCGTCAGCTGACCTGTTCTATCTTAAACTTGCAAAACACAGTTCAGCTGGACGCAGACACCCCGCATTGAAAATATAAATCCAAACAGTTAAAGTTTGGCAATCTTATAAACAAAAGAAAATGAGATTTTCTAATTGAAGGGGTCAGACAGATTTAATGAAGGGTGCCAGCAGAATCACCTGCAATGGCCAATCCATTTGTTAATTCCATTCAGCTAAGCTCTTCGCTCCAATAATGTCAGTGGCAAGGAGTTCCACAGGGCAAATATGTATAATGCAAACAATTTTCTTTTATCGGTGTTATATGTTCAGATTTTCAGTGTAAGTGAATGTTCCCCTTTTCGTGTGCTGGGAAACAGTGTAAATATAGGACTCTTTGTTACCTCTGCTATTCCAGACTAACACAGCTACCTCTCTGATTAGTGTAAATATAAATGTCTACCTACTTTCTTTGTCGATCGATTCATATGATTCAAAGTCAGATGGGACCATCTGATCATGCAGCCTGACGTCCTGTATAACTCAGGCCATTAAATGTCACCTAGGTACCCCTGAATCGATCTTCATAACTTGTATATGACTAAGACCTGCTCCACTCTAGGATTTTACATTATAGAATCATAAAGCCATGGAGTCAGACAGGAATAGAAGTGTCAGCTAGTCTGACCCCCTGCCAAGATGTAGGTGTGTTGTGTTGAAACCACCCCAGAGAGATTGGTGTCCTGCCACCTTTGGGATACGTCCGGTGAAGGAACTTCCACAACCTCCCAAAGCGTCTGCTCCATGAAGTTTTTTCTCAGGCAGAATCTAAATCTGCTCTGCTGGAGTTTGAACCCATTGACTCCTGTCCTGTGCTCCGCGGCAAGAGAGAATGACATTCCTCTTTCTTTCTTATGGTAGCCTTTCAAGTATATGAAGGTGGCAATGGCCATTCACTGACATTCACTGACAATGGCCTGTTCACAACTGCGTTCTAAGACCTTTCGGTTAGTCAGTTTCTTAGTCCATTTCACACGCGCTCTACTGCTATTTTATAGTGTGGCTTTTTATTGGAATTGTTTTCCCCTATTGAAACAAATCCCTCAGAGAAATCAAACTATTGTATCTGCTTGGTTCCACTGATCAATCAAAAGTGTTCTCTCATTTAAGGAAGAAATCAGGTTTTTGACAAGACACGTTTTCCATAAACCATGTTGTTGACTGGCATTAACTATATGCTTATAGTTTTATTTTAACTAATCCCAGACCAGCTTTTCCATTGTTGCTTAACCTTGTACAATCTGTTTTTAAAGTTTCCTTTTTTTAATGAATACTTTTCTTTTAACACAGAAATGTCCTGTATTTGCCTCCCCACCTTTTTTGGGGGGGACGGAGGGGCACTCTCTGGGTGCCTCACTGTGTACATCGGGTGAGTGGGAAATGTACTTGATCAGTCAGTTCGTAAGTCTCTAAGATTTTATTGTAGATGGCGTTTATCGCCATCCTTGCCTACTCTTGTACTGGAAAATATTTCATCACCTTAGGTGATATATGTTTCTCACAGTGTACCTTTCCGAATGCACAACACAACTATATCTTGGACATATCTACCCTTCCTGCAACATTAACAAACTTCATTTTTCCCTCAAAGAATTGGCCAAAATCTTTTCTAGGAATTCTTTTGTTCTTAATCTATTTTAATAACCTCCTTTTCGATCCTTAAACCTTCCCTAAACATTGGATGACAGAGATACAAAAGGAGCACTTAAAGATGACAGAGTTATTGCAGAGAAACTAAATGAATTCTTTGCTTCAGTCTTCACGGCTGAGGACGTTAGGGAGATTCCTAAACCTGAGCTGTCTTTTGTAGGTGACAAATCTGAGGTATTGTCACAAATTGAAGTATCAGTAGAGGAGGTTCTGGAACTCATTGATAAACTTAACTGTAACAAGTCACCGGGACCAGATGGCATTCACCCAAGAGTTCTGAAAGAACTCAAATGTGAAATTGTGGCACTATTAACGAGGGTTTGTAACCTATCCTTTAAATCGGCTACTGTGCCCAGTGACTGGAAGATAGCTAATGTAACGCCAATATTTAAAAAGGGCTCTAGAGGTGATCCTGGCAATTACAGACCAGTCAGTCTAACGTCCGTACCGGGAAAATTAGTTGAAACAATAGTAAAGAATAAAACTGTCAGACACATAGAAGAGCATAAATTGTTGGGCAAAAGTCAACATGGTTTCTGCAAAGGGAAATCGTGTCTTACTAATCTATTAGAGTTCTTTGAAGGGGTCAACAAACATGTGGACAAGGGGGATCCGGTGGACATAGTGTACTTAGATTTCCAGAAAGCCTTTGACAAGGTCCCTCACCAAAGGCTCTTACGTAAATTAAGCTGCCATGGGATAAGAGGGAAGATCTTCTCATGGATTGAAAACTGGTTAAAAGACAGGGAACAAAGGGTAGGAATAAATGGAACTTTTTCAGAATGGAGAGGGGTAACTAGTGGTGTTCCCCAAGGGTCAGTCCTGGGACCGATCCTATTCAACTTATTTATAAATGACTAGCAAAAATACCTGGCATTCCTCGGGTCAGTCGGAAGTGGGGAGGGGGCAGAGAGCTGAGCGAGTGTGGGGTCCGTTGGAGGGGGCAGAGAGCAAACCTGACACCCCCACCTCGCCCCCCCCGACCAAACCAGACACCCCCACCTCACCCCTTGACCAACCCCGACTCACATTTTCACACACCCCCCACCCAAACCCAACACCCCCACGTCACCTCCCTACCAACACCCCCACGTCACCCCCCTACCAACACCCCCACGTCACCCCCCGTAGACCAAACCTGACACACCCACCTCACTTCCCCCCCAACCAAACCCGACACCCCTACCTACCACCACAAACAAACCCGACACCCACACCTCACTTACCCCTCGACCAACCCCGACCCCCCTCCTCACCCCCCCAAACAAACCCAACACCCCCACCTTACCCCCCCACCAACCCCAACACCCCCTGACCAACCCCAACACCCACACCTCACCCCTCACACACCCCGACACCTTCCCACCCCCCCAGACCAAACCCAACATCCCCGGCTCACTTACCCCCCGACCAAACCCGACACCCCCACCTCACCCCCGACCGAACCCGACACCCCCACCTCACTTACCGTCCCACCAAACCCAACTCAGATCCGTCGCAGGGGGGGGGCAGAGCCGAGGGATTCCGGGGACCTTCGCAGGTGGGGGGGGGGGCACAGAGCTGATGGATTCTGGGGTTCCGTTGGGAGGGGGAGGGGCAGAGAACTGAGGGATCTCCGGGGTTCCGTTGGGAGGGGGGAGGGGCAGAGAACTGAGGGATCTCTGGGGTTCTGTTGGGAGGGGGGAGGGGCAGAGAACTGAGGGATCTCCGGGGTTCCGTTGGGAGGGGGGAGGGGCAGAGAACTGAGGGATCTCCGGGGTTCCGTTGGAGGAGGGAGGGGTGAGCTGAGCGAGTGAGGTGTCTGTTGGAGGGGGGTATTATGACATCATCACCACCTAACCGCCCAGTCGATGTGATTGTCCCTGAAAGACTTTCACCCCTGGGGGGTGTCAGAGGTGAGATCCGAAAATTTTTCGACCCTTATCAGCATCTAGACCCCAAGACCCCTCACTGTACCAAAATTCAAGTCTCTGGCTCAAACGGTGCGGGAGGACTTCGCAGTCATACATACATACATACATACATACATACATACATACATACATACACCACTTGACTTTTATATATATAGATAGACTAGCATAAGTGCCCGGCGCTGCTCGGGTCAGTCGGAGGTGGGGAGGTGGCAGACAGCTGACACCCCCTGACCAAAGCCAACACCCACACCTCACCCCTCACCCACCCCGACACCTTCCCACCCCCGAAACCCGAAACCCCCACCTCACCCCCCGACCGAATCCGACACCCCCACCTCACCTACCGTCCCACCAAACCCAACTGGGATCCGTCGCAGGCGGGGAGGGGGCCCAGAGCCGAGGGATTCCGGGGACCTTCGCAGGTGGGGGGGGGGGCACAGAGCTGATGTAGTCCGGGGTTCCGTTGGGGAGGTGGGAGGGGCAGAGAACTGAGGGATCTCCGGGGTTCCGTTGGGAGGGGGGAGGGGCAGAGAACTGAGGTATCTCCGGGGTTCCGTTGGAGGAGGGAGGGGTGAGCTGAGCGAGTGAGGTGTCTGTTGGAGGGGGGTATTATGACATCATCACCACCTAACTGCCCAGCCGATGTGATTGGCCCTGAAAGACTTTCACCCCTGGGGGGCGTCAGAGGTGAGATCCGAAAATTTTTCGACCCTTACCAGCATCTAGACCCCAAGACCCCTCACTGTACCAAATTTCAAGTCTCTGGCTCAAACGGTGCGGGAGGACTTCGCAGTCATACGTACATACATACATACATACACACATACATACACCACTTGACTTTTATATAGATAGATTTGGAGGAAGGGGTAAACAGTGATGTGGCAAAGTTTGCAGATGATACTAAACTGCTCAAAGTAGTAAGGACCAAAGCAGACTGTGAAGAACTTCAAAAAGATCTCACTAAACTAAGTGATTGGGCAACAAAATGGCAAATGAAATTTAATGTGGATAAATGTAAAGTAATGCACATTGGAAAAAATAACCCCAACTATACATACAATATGATGGGGGCTAATTTAGCTACAACCAATCAGGAAAAAGACCTGGGAGTCATTGTGGATAGTTCCCTGAAGGCATCCACGCAGTGTGCAGCGGCAGTCAAAAAAGCAAACAGGATGTTAGGAATCATTAAAAAAGGGATAGAGAATAAGTCGGAGAATATCTTATTGCCCTTATACAAATCCATGGTGCGCCCACATATTGAATACTGCGTACAAATGTGGTCTCCTCATCTCAAAAAGGATATACTGGCACTAGAAAAGGTTCAGAGAAGGGCAACTAAAATGATTAGGGGTTTGGAACGGGTCCCATATGAAGAGAGATTAAAGAGGCTAGGACTTTTTAGCTTGGAAAAGAGGAGACTAAGGGGGGATATGATAGAGGTATATAAAATTATGAGTGGTGTGGAGGAAGTAAATAAGGAAAAGTTATTTACTTGTTCCCAAAATAGAAGAACTAGGGGCCACTCAATGAAATTGGCATGCAGCAGGTTTAAAACAAATAAAAGGAAGTTCTTCACACAGCGCACAGTCAACCTGTGGAACTCCTTACCTGAGGAGGCTGTGAAGGCTAGGACTATAACAGGGTTTAAAAGAGAGCTGGATAAGTTCATGGAGGCTAAGTCCATAAATGGCTATTAGCCGGGATGGGTAATGAATGGTGTCTCTAGCCTCTGTCTGTCAGAGGGGGGTGATGGATGGCAGGAGAGAGATCGCTCGATCATACCTGTTAGGTTCACTCACTCCGGGGCACCTGGAATTGGCCACTGTCAGTAGACAGGATGCTGGGCTAGATGGACCTTTGGTCTGACCCAGTATGGCCGTTCTTATGTTCTTATGTTCTTATTCTTTTCCCATAATGTCTTTAGCATCCCTTATCAAATTTCCTAAATTTAAATATGTATTATTTACTCTCTACTTTCCCTTTTCCCCATTTGTTATTTATGGCTTCCCATCCTGTACCCTCCTCCCTGCCCCACACCGCCATCGCTGGATTCACTTTGTCAGTAAACCAGGTTTTTGGCCAAATTTCTCTGCGTTCCTGACAGGAGGAAAAGTGGATTTTTGCCAATCTAATAAATTCTCCTTCAAGAACTTCACATTTTCATTCTCATTTTTTTCTTTAAATCCCAATCAGTTTTATTCTTCTTTTGCCTCTCCTTTGAGGAATTAGCCCTTTGGAAACATTAAGTGAATTGTCTTGTTAGATTGACCTAACACACAGCATGGCAACTCCCATTTCTTCATTTATTTATTCTTGCTCCTGTATTTTCCACTCCATGCACCTCATGAAGTGGGTTCTATCCCACCAAAGCTTATGTCCAAATAAATGTGTTAGTTTCTAAGGTGCCAGAAGGAGTCCTCGTTGTTTTTACTGATACAGACTAACACGGCTACCTCAAACTAAGGGTCTATAGAGAATATTGGCTGGGACCTGTTCTGTGTTTGTCAAATTGAATGTAAACACTTTGTTCCTTATTTTCTTATTTTCTGTCGGTGTATGACAGTCTCCCCGATTCTCAGAGCCTGTCTCAGAATTTCCCTTTCTATGAACTATACCCATTATAGAGAATGAATGACCACAACTGAGCACGTACCCAGAGCAGGTTATTCTCCATCCCATTCCTTAGGCATCTGGACATTATCTTTGTTTGGGCTACCACTGTAAATGAGCAGGTGTTTCCGTGGAGCTGCTCTCAATGACACTCGGGTCTTCTCCATGAGGTGAGTTCTAGTGGGGACGTTTCTCTCTGGTACATGTTTTGTTAAAGCTTTGATTCTTTTTCACTCTTAGATTTTGAGCAACCGAGTGAATGGATTCTCTGGCCTGGCTTTCATTGCATTAAGTAAGAATGATGCATAAAGAACATCCACACTTGTATTTCCCACTGGTGCCTATTAATGTCTCCCAGACTATGACATGTGGGAATTATTGTCATATGGAGCACGATAAAATATGAAATTGGTATTAGTAGGGTCAGTCGTTCACAATTCATTTCTCTGAATAGTGAAAATGTCATATTTCAATGTGTGGACTGACCAATCTCCTTCACCCATGAGAACAGTCAGTAGTGCAAGTAATTCTCATAATAACATATTCTTTCCATCTAGGAATTTGTACTGAGATCATCACCCTAGACCATCGGCACATACACAAAATCAGAGGATCATACAGTGTACGCAGAAGACACCATTCTGTCTCAGGGCTGGACACCATCTCCCCTACTCCATGTCAGATTCCAACTCAACCGACTTCACCAACCCCTCCATCTTCATCCTGCTGGGCATTCCTGGCCTTGAGGCAGACCATGTCTGGATCTCCATCCCTTTCTGTGCCATGTACATCATATCCACCTTGGGGAACTTTACCATCCTGTTCATCGTGAAGAGGGAGAAAAACCTCCATGTCCCCATGTACTATTTCCTCTGCATGCTGGCCATCACTGACCTGCTCCTATCTACATCCATCGTGCCCAAAATGCTGAGCATCTTCTGGTTCAATTCCAGGGAGATCGATTTCAGTGCCTGTCTCACCCAGATGTACTTCATTGGCTGCTTCTCAGCGATGGAGTCTGGGATTCTCATGGCCATGGGTTTTGATCGCTACGTGGCCATCTGCCATCCTCTGAGACATTCCATCATCCTGACAAACCCGGTGGTGGCCAAGATTGGCCTGGCTGTGACGTTGCGTGGTTGCATACTCATACTGCCCTATCCCCTCCTGGCGAGGCAGTGGCCATATTGCAGAACCAACATCATTTCCCATACGCACTGCGGGCACATCACTGTGGTAAAACTGGCTTGTGCTGATACCCGCATCAGTAATTACTACGGCCTCTTTGTGCTATTTGGTGTGCAGGTTCTGGATATGTTTTTTGTTGCATTGTCCTATATTTATATCCTCAGGGCCATCTTCAGCCTCCCCACAAAGGACGCCCGGCTCAAGATGTTTGGGACCTGCAGCTCCCATCTCTGTTCCATCTTAGCCTTTTTCATCCCAAGTCTCTTCTCCTCCCTCACATCCAGGTTTGGCCAGAATATGGCTCTCCATATCCGAGTTCTCATTTCCGGCATCTACCTTCTGGTGCCCCCCACACTAAACCCCATCGTCTATGGGGTGAGGACCAAACAGATCCGGGACAGGCTGCTCCGAATCTTTATTCATAAAGACATCTGAATTTTTTTCCTGGTGCTCTGGCTCTGAGAGATCCGTGCAGAGTTGTCTGGTGAGATGGTGCTGGGTCCTTTTTCCTGAATCACTGACTGGACAGTCAAAGAGGCATTAAACCTTTTCCTGTCCTTACTGGGCTGTGTGAGCCAGACAGACTGGGGAATAGGTCTGTGTACACCTCATTAACTCATAGGGTTCCCACCTTTCTAATTGCTTTTAATTGGACCCTAGATCCCTGTGCTCTGCCCCAAATATTCCCCCCCAAGGCCCTGCCTCCATTTCCAGTGATACACAGCTGAGGATGCCAAATTCAATAGAATTTGCTTAGAATTAGGGCAGACCCATCCCAGACGGGTGGTTATTCATTAGATTATATCAAGCCAGCAACAAATGGAAAGTTCTGTTGCAACACTTTTGTTAACTAGAAACCAGAAATCCAGTCTCCTTAGGAATCCCAGCCTTTGGCTCTCCATCCAGACAGTGGACTCCATAATGAACTGTTAGTGAAAACCAATTTCGTCACATATAGGGTCCTTCTAACATCAAGGCAAATGCATAATTAAGATCATGACCAATAATTACCGTATTTTCGCCATATAGGACGCTCCGGCGTATAAGACGCCCCAGAGTTTTTAAATAAAAAGGCCGGAGACAAAAAAAAAAAAAAAAAAACCCAAACCCCACCATCACACACAAAAAGCGCCTCGCTCTCCCGTCCCCGCCGCGCAGGCGGGCGCTCCCAGGGGCCCCGGGGCCCGAGCTGCTCCCGTTCCCCGCTGGCCCCAACACATGCGGGTGGGCTCGGGGGGGAAGCGCCGCCCCGCCCCGCCCCGCCCCGCCCCGCCCCGCCCACCGGGCCACCTGCAGCCGCCCCAGCTCCAGCTCCCGGTGAGTTTAATATATTCGGCGTATAAGACGCCCCCCCTAATTTTGAGGCTATTTTTGGGGGTTAAAAAGGCGTCTTATACGCCGAAATATACGGTACGCTACTGCCAGTCTGTTAGTAACTAAAAACTAAAGGTTAAATAATTAAAGAAAAGAAGACGAGAGATAAATGTGTAATTGATCAGATAGATCCAAATGATTTTTCAGAGTTTACAGATCAGGAGCACAGCAGTAATGGAATAAACTGCTGGTTTGCAAAAGATTCTCTGGAAATTACCCAAGCCGGTCGGGGGTTGTTGGACCTTCTTCAGAGCTTCCTTCTTGGGAACCCATTCCAGAGAAATGAAGATAAGAGGGAGATGTCTCATGGGTCCTTTAACGTGCTCTGTCCTGTGTGTAGAATGTTATTGTCCCAAATAGAACCTGCAGCATCTCTTTGTGGAAAGTTACTGGCCCAGGTGTGCACATGTGTCTGTGTGTGTGTTTGTGTGTGTGCATCTGTGTGTGTGCCTGAGTCTGTGTGTGTGTCTGCATATGTATCCATAGGTGTGCACCCCCAGACTGTCCCACAGCCCAGTGGTTTATTACCCTCACCTGGAACGTGGGAGACCCAGATTCCAATCCCCGATCCACTGAGTGTTTGTTTGTATGAAGTAGAAGAGTGCAAGATGGAGAGACTGAGGACCTCATCCAGAATAGCCATTTGTGGGGTGCTCAGGGCACTCACCTGGGATGTGGAGACCTGTGATTGTCTCTGCTCCGAAGCAGGTAGATCAAATATTTTGGATCTGGGTCTCCCGTGTCTCTCACTAGAAAACACTAACCTGTCCTAGGCATCTCGCTCACAGCTGACAATCCCATGTGGAAATAGGCGCCTCTCTCCAGCCCATCAGCTGAGCTCCTGAGAACCCAAATCAGTGGGAGTTACGTGCTTAACGACCATGTATGGGCTTTGGAGACCAGAGTGGCTGAACTGGAGGAGCTAAGGGAGATGGGGAGGTCCCTAGATGAGACTTCCCAGGAAAGAGTAGAATGGTCCCACCCCCAGTCTGACCAACCTCCGTGGTGTTGAGGACGATGAAAGTCTCAGGGAAGGAGAACATCAGACTGGAGCAATTAGGCCCTTCCTTCTAGATGATGTCATAGGACCAGGGGTGAAAGTAACTATAGTTACTTACCGGTAAGATGGGGGCCAACTCTGCCCTGGAAGGGGCGAGGCCTCAGGTGGAAGGGGCAGGGTTGGGGCGTCAGAGCTAGCCCCAGCCTGCCCTATACAGACAAGTCCCTGCCCTTCCTCCCCTCCCAAGCGAGTAGCAGCCTGCACCCTGGGGTTCTGGGCCCTTTAAATAGCGGGGGAGTCCCGTCACTACCCCCAGGGCTCCGACTGCTATTTAAAGGGGATCACAGGACCCCTTAAGTAGCTCCCAGAGGGAGGAGCGGCTCCACGGGCTATTTAAAGGTCCGGGGCTCCCCTGCCACTGCCGCTCCGGTTCTTTAAATAGCCGCGGCTTTCTGAAACAGAGGCTATTTAAAGGACTGAAGTGGCAGCGGCAATGGGAGCCCCGGGCCCATTAAACAGCCCCAGAGCCCTTTAAATAAGAGCCACATCTACCCCAGTGCTCCTGGAGCTGTTTAAGGGGTCTGGGGCTCCCCTGCATCCAACTCCCAGCCCTTTCAATAGCTGCCGTAGCCGCAGCGGGAGCCCCGACCCTTCAAACAGCCCCCAGAACCCCACTACTTCTGCTGCTCCAGGGCTCCAGCAGTGGGGCTCTGGCAGCAATTTAAAAGGCCTGCTGGAAGCCCCAAGCCCTTTAAATTGCAGCCTGGGAAAGCTGGGTGCCCCGGTACGGCGCCCCGGGGCATACCGGCTTACGTTCACCTCTGCATGGGAACCTCTCGTGGTGAGGATTCCTCTTTGGGGAGGGAAATTCTAATAGGTAGAGAGAGGTATTTGGTGGTTTTGATCATTAGAAACATAGATAGCTGGAAAAGCGACAAAGAATCTTGTAGCACCTTATAGACTAACAGATCTTAGGGATCATGAGCATTTGTGGGCCAAGACCCACTTCATCAGAGGAATGTTGTGGAAATCTCCAGAGGCAGGTAGAAATATGCAGGCAAGAAAGCAAGGTAAATTCAGTCAGGGATCGTGGTGAGGCCCACCCCCTCTGATTGAATTTACCTTTGCGGACCTTTTGGATAAGGAGGCACCTATATAGGAAGGCTGGACTCCATGTAAACAAAATGGAACCATGTTGCTGGCACTTCAAATCAGAAATCCAGTGTGGCACTCATCAGACCTGGTAACCATGTACCACTTTGTAACCATACATGATGTCAAGAATCAGAGAGGTAGCAGTGTTAGTCTGGGATAGCAGAAGTGACAAAGAGTCCTGTGACACCTTAAAGACTAGCTAAAGTATTGAAGAAAGTGAGGAATACTTGTAGCACCTTAGAGACTAACTAGTTTATTTCAGCATAAGATTTCGGATGCAAGCAGGGGAAGTGGGTATTAGCCCACAAAAGCTTATGCTTTAATATTTTAGTTAGTCTTTAAGGTGCCACAGGACTCTTTGTTACTTTAGTAACCATAGATGCTGGGGACGTAATAAAAAAAGCAGAAGAAGTAGGAGTCAAATCCCCACATCGCGGTTGCTCACAAGAATCCCAAACAGCCAGTATATACCATCCAGCCTGAAGTTGAAAGTCCTGAGAGATACTGAGAAATACGATCTATGATGTCTTAGTGAAAGCCCTGTGTGCCTGTAGAAAGAGCTTGTGTCTCCCTCAGTCATCTGTCTCCAGATCTGTCTATTATCTACCAGCCATCCCGGGCATTTACAGGGTATCAGACTCTACGGAGGCCAAGGCATTATCCCTAGTTTTGTTCCGAATCAACTATAATCTTTAATATACACAAATACACAAATATACAGAGCAGCCAATTCCTCTCATCTCCCTCAGTTCTCTGCCCCTCCCTCCTCCAATGGAACCCCGGAGATCCCTCAGTTCTCTGCTCCTCCCCCCTCCAACGGAACCCCGGAGATCACTCAGCTCACTGCCCCTCCCTCCTCCAACAGAACCCCGGAGATCACTCAGCTCACTGTCCCTCCCTCCTCCAACGAAACCCCGGAGATCACTCAGCTCACTGCCCCTCCCCCTCCAAACGGAACCCCAGAATCCATCAGCTCTGTGCCACCCCCCACCTGCGAAGGTCCCCGAAATCCCTCGGCTCTGGGCCCCCTCCCCGCCTGCGATGGATCTGAGTTGGGTTTGGTGAGACGGTAAGTGAGGTGAGGGTGTCGGGTTTGGTCGGGGGTGAGGTGGGGGTGTTGGGTTTGCTTGGGGGGGTGGGAAGGTGTCGGGGTGGGTGAGGGGTGAGGGGTGGGTGTTGGGGTTGGTCAGGGGGTGTCAGCTGTCTGCCACCTCCCCACCTCCGACTGACCCGAGCAGCGCCGGGCACTTATGCTAGTCTTTAATATACACAAATATACAGAGCAGCCAATTCCTCTCATCTCCCTTTGGGAAGGTCCCTTAATTACTGTTTATTCCTAGAGTTGGATAAAAAAAAGAAGCACAAACATGGAAAGAGAGAGATTAGCTAGAGAGTCCCCAATCTTCAACCTGTTTACATCCAGATGCCGCTACTGCCCTAGAGGCTGAGTGAACCCCCCTGGGATTGCACAGAGCTCTCTTATAAACACTGCACAGCCCTGTGTCGGCTCTCGGCGTTGGACCCTGATGCAGATGCTTGCGTGAGACGGGTGTGGGACACGAGTACCTGAGGGGGATTCGCTCTCACAATTCACAGGTACCCATCCCTAGCTGAGGAGCTCACCTGCTCGACAACCCCAGTGTGACATGGGGGGGGGGGATGGGAGAGAGAACAGGTCCGTGGTCCTTTCCGCTCTGCACAGCCATTAAACATCCCAAGGTCCCCGCCACAGGAGTGAGTTTGTTCCAGTATCACGGGCCAATATGTCCTTCCCTTCTGTGCACCCTCCCCCGTCCCTGCCAATGGCTTCAGGCCCCGAGGTGACTGTATTTTAGTAGCACAGTGGATCCTTCAGGATAAAAGTTGTTAGTAGATGGACAATAAAAGGCCAGATTCGGAGGCCCTGCCTTTTATTTTACTCAGTCTCCACTGAGGCAAAATTCCCCTTTGTTGTAAGAACTGAGTCAAGACCTCAGGAGCCAGCTGTGTGTTCATGCACAGAGACTGTCAACTCCTCCTCTTGCAGTGTAGGGCTCTGGCTGTTACTGGGGGAGTGTGAACTGTTACCAGACTTTTATCTGCTGCAAAGCACGGAGGTGGAAGGGCTCCTCAGTGGAATCATTATGAGAATTTTTCAACATGGGCAACACATCGTCTCTCCTAGCTTCTATTGAGCCGTCAGCTGACCTGTTCTATCTTAAACTTGCAAAACACAGTTCAGCTGGACGCAGACACCCCGCATTGAAAATATAAATCCAAACAGTTAAAGTTTGGCAATCTTATAAACAAAAGAAAATGAGATTTTCTAATTGAAGGGGTCAGACAGATTTAATGAAGGGTGCCAGCAGAATCACCTGCAATGGCCAATCTATTTGTTAATTCCATTCAGCTAAGCTCTTCGCTCCAATAATGTCAGTGGCAAGGAGTTCCACCGGGCAAATATGTATAATGCAAACAATTTTCTTTTATCGGTGTTATATGTTCAGATTTTCAGTGTAAGTGAATGTTCCCCTTTTCGTGTGCTGGGAAACAGTGTAAATATAGGACTCTTTGTTACCTCTGCTATTCCAGACTAACACAGCTACCTCTCTGATTAGTGTAAATATAAATGTCTACCTACTTTCTTTGTTGATCGATTCATATGATTCAAAGTCAGATGGGACCATCTGATCATGCAGCCTGACGTCCTGTATAACTCAGGCCATTAAATGTCACCTAGGTACCCCTGAATCGATCTTCATAACTTGTATATGACTAAGACCTGCTCCACTCTAGGATTTTACATTATAGAATCATAAAGCCATGGAGTCAGACAGGAATAGAAGTGTCAGCTAGTCTGACCCCCTGCCAAGATGTAGGTGTGTTGTGTTGAAACCACCCCAGAGAGATTGGTGTCCTGCCACCTTTGGGATACGTCCGGTGAAGGAACTTCCACAACCTCCCAAAGCATCTGCTCCATGAAGTTTTTTCTCAGGCAGAATCTAAATCTGCTCTGCTGGAGTTTGAACCCATTGACTCCTGTCCTGTGCTCCGCGGCAAGAGAGAATGACATTCCTCTTTCTTTCTTATGGTAGCCTTTCAAGTATATGAAGGTGGCTCCCGTGGCTCCCTCAATCTCCTCTTTTCCAAACCAAACACAAATGGTTCTTTCGGCCCCTGCTCATACTGCTTGCCTCTTATCCCTTTGATCATTTTTGTCATTTGCCTCTGGATCCTTTCCAGTTTCTCTACGCCCTTCCTATCCATTGGCGACCCAAACTAGACATAATACTCCATCGCAGGCCTAACCAGTGCCGAGTAGATGAGCACTATCACCTCCCATGATTTGCATTTGCCCTTTTTGAGAAAATCCACCCCCCTGAGAGATGTCGCTATATCAGCCTGGTGTAGACGGCATTGGGTTAATGGAAGAATTCTTCAATGGACCGAGGTACCCCTCTTGGGAAGGTGGATTAACTACACTGATGGGACAACCCCTGTTTTCAGTGTAAGTAGTAGCACTGGGGAAGCACCACTGTAACTTTTTAAGTGTAGACAAATCCTCAAGCTGATCTTCCAGAAAAGCATCCAGTCTGGATCAGCACACATGGGGAGTTGGAGAATCCATCACTTCCCTTCTCAATCTGTTCCAAATGTTAATCACCCTGAGTGCTAAACACTTGGGCCTTAATTCCAGCTGGAATTTGTCTGGGTTTATATGCCAGCAATTGGGTCTTGCTCTGCCTTTCTTCACTAGGTTATAGAGCATGTTATTAGTATTTAAGATACTTGGCAACAGTGTGCCATTGTTGCCAAGAAGGCTAATGGCATTTTGGGCTGTATAAGTAGGGGCATTGCCAGCAGATAAAGGGAAGTCATCATTCCCCTCTATTTGACATTGGTGAGGCCTCTCCTGGAGTACTGTGTCCAATTTGGGGGCCCTCACTACAAGAAGGATGTGGAAAAATTGGAAAGAGTCCAGAGAAGGGCAACAAAAATGATCAGGGGGTCTGGAGCACAGGACTTATGAGGAGAGGCTGAGAAGAGGCTACAGAAGAGAAGACTGAGGGGAGATTTGATAGCTGCTTTCAACTACCTGAAAGGGGGTTTCAAAGAGGACCTTTCCTTAGCCTCTCCTTTGGGGAATTAGCCCTTTTGAAGCACTAAGTGTCTATAGATATTACTGATTGGGATCTGTTCTGTGTTTATCCATTTGAATGTAATCCGTTCATCCTTTATTTTCCTCTCCTCTATCATATGCCCCCTTCTTTGTCTCTACTCTATTCAGTCCATCGGTGAACGACAGCTTCTCCCATTCTCACAACCTGTCCCAGAAATCCCCTTTCTATCTGCTATACACTTTATAGAGACTGAGTGTCCACACCTGAGCGCGTGTCCAGAGCAGGTTATTCTCCATCCCATTCCTTAAGTATCCAAACATTGTCCTTGTTTTGGCTACTGCTGTGAATGAGCAGGTGTTTGCATGGAGCTGCTATCAATGATGCTCGTGTCTTTTCCATGAGGTGAGTTCTAGCTGGGAGGTTTCTGTCTGGTACATGTTTTGTCAAAGCTTTGTTTCTTTTCAACAATTAGATTTTGAGCAACTGAGTGAATGGACTTTCTAGCCTGGCTTTCATTGCATTAAGGAACAATGATGGATAACCAGTATCCACAATCTTTCCCACTGTGCCTAATAAGTTTTTCCACACCATGACATGTGGGAATTATTTTTCCATGGAGCACTGTAAAAATGGAATTGGCATTAGTAGGGTCAGTTGTTCATAATTTATGTCTCTGAATAGTGAAAATGTCAGTGTGTGAAGAGTGACCAATCTCCTTCACCCATGAGAACAGTCCCCAATAGTGCATGTAGTGTCTCATATTAACATCGTCTCTCCATCCAGGCATTTGTCCAGCGATCATCACCGTAGGCCCTGGGCACATACAAGAAGGCATAGGAACATACAGTACATGCTGTAGACACCGTTCTACCTCAGAGTCGGACACCTTCTCCCCTCCTCCATGTCAGATTCCAACTCAACCGACTTCACCAACCCCTCCACCTTCATCCTGCTGGGCATTCCCGGCCTGGAGGCAGACCATGTCTGGATCTCCATCCCCTTCTGCACCATGTACTTCATAGCCGTCTTGGGGAACTTTGCCATCCTATTTGTCATGAAGATGGGGCCGAGCCTCCGTGCCCCCATGTACTATTTCCTCTGCATGCTGGCAATCAGCAACCTGGTCCTGTCTACGTCCATCCTGCCCAAAATGCTGAGCATCTTCTGGTTCAATTCCAGGGAGATTGATTTCAGTACCTGCCTCACACAGATGTACTTCATTCACTCCTTCACAGTGGTGGAGTCTGGGATCCTCGTGGCCATGGCTTTTGATCGCTATGTGGCCATCTGCCATCCCCTGAGACATTCCACCATCCTGACAAACTCCCTGGTGGCCAAGATCGGCCTGGCTGTGCTGCTGCGTGGTGGCATGTTTGGACTACCCTGTCCCTTACTGACGAGGCAGTGGCCATATTGCGAGACCAACATCATCCCCGATACGTACTGT
This sequence comes from Sternotherus odoratus, assembly GCA_032164245.1. NCBI lineage: Eukaryota > Metazoa > Chordata > Testudines > Kinosternidae > Sternotherus > Sternotherus odoratus. Next base: position 301,097,096 of record JAVMKO010000001.1, read on the forward strand.
GCGCACATAGCTGTGGTGAAACTGGCCTGTGCGGATACCCGCATCAGTAGTTACTACGGCCTATTTGTTCTATTTTGTGTGAAGGGGCTGGATATGTTTTTTGTCGTAGTGTCCTATACTCAAATCCTTAAGGTCATCTTCAGCCTCCCCACAAAGGATGCCCGACTCAAGACTTTTGGCACCTGCAGCTCCCACCTCTGTGTTATCTTAGCCGTTTACATCCCAGCTCTCTTCTCCTCCCTCACGTACCGGTTTGGCCAGAATGTGGCCCTGCATTTCCGTGTTCTCATTGGCAACTTGAACCTCCTGGTACCCCCCATGCTAAACCCCATCATCTATGGTGTGAAGACCAAACAGATCCGGGAGAGGCTGTTCTGCCTCTTTATTCATAAAGACATCTGAATTTTTCTCCTGGTGCTCTGGCTCTCAGAGATTAGTGCAGAGATGGCTGGTGACATGGTGCGGGGCCCTCTTCCCTGAACCACTGACTGGACAGTCAAAGTGACATTCAATCCTTTCCTGGCCTTACTGGCTGTGTGAGCCGAAAAGACTGGGGAATCAGCCTGTGTTCACCTCATTAACTCATAGAGATTCCATCTTACTAATTGCTTTTTACTGGACCCATGAGGCACTGTGCCCTGTCTGGCCTATTCTCCCAAGGCCCTGCCCCCATTTCCTCTTCTTCCAGCAAGGCCCTGCCTCTGTTCTGCCTCTTCCTCCAAAGCCCCACCCTTGTTGATCACGGCTCTTCTCCCCATCCTCTGCCACTCGCTGGGTCATCTCCACCTCCCTCCTGCCCCCTACCCTCAGCAGGTCTCCCTCTGCTCCGGTCTGGGACGGGAGCTGCTGCAGCCTGACAAGTCCCTGCAATGCTTATGCGCTGGGAGCCCTTTGCCCCAAGGCAGGGCAAGGGATCAGCTTTGAAGCTAGGTGACCAACAGCTGAGAGAGGTAGAAGGATAGTCCCCGCGATTAGCTGGGAAGGCAGGATGCCGGCCAGAGGCCGGGGTGGCTGCGGTAGCTCACAGGGAGGGAGATAAATGGCACATATACCATTAGGTGGCTATTTACCCAGGCACCCAGCCCCTTATGTGGAACTACAGGGCACCCAGTGCTCAGGGACTGAATCTGATCAGTGAAGCTGAGTCTAATATATGCTCCGCATGATTCTTTTGGTCACTACATCCAGAAGTTCTTTAGCTAGGCTGCTTGGCAATGTTATCCCTCTGAGCCATGCAGCGGCAAAGTGATTTACCCAAGGGCACACAATGAGTCAGTACCATAGCTGAGAATAGGAACCAGGAGTCCTGGCCCCCCGGCACCGCTGCTTTGGCCATAAACAGGCATTGCTCCGCTGCATTGTGTTAGACGCCGACAAGGGGAGAGGCAATTTTTGATCTCATTCAAAGTGGAGCACTGGTAATAGTGACCAAAAGATAATTACATTTAACATCTCCGCAGCAAGGAAAACACTGTAGCATTTAATTTCACAAAGGGGAATTACACTAAAATGAGGAATTAATTAAAATACATAAATAAATAGTTACAGGGCCAAAAGTGAAGTCCCTGCAAGCTTCATGGAAACTATTGAAAGACACCATAACAAAAGACTCAACCTAAATGTGTACCTGAAATTTAAAAAAGAGATCGAGAACCAAAAAAGAGCCACCGTGGGTAGACAACAAAATAGAAGACGCCGGGAGAAGCACAAAATGCATCCTTTAAAAAGTGGAAGTTAAATCCTCTGGAGGTAGAAAGAGGCATAAACTCTGGCAAATGACATGTACAAATATACTTAGGAAGGCCAACATGAATTTTAAGAATAGCTAGCGAAGGACACACAAAGTAATAGTAAGAAAGTTGCCAGGAGAAGGGCTCAGGAGTTTGATCTGTCGTGGGCTTTCTACGAATGCTCTGCTGAGTAGATCACTGGGTCCCGGGGGGCAGGTTGGAGAGGGAAGATCCCTGATGAACTCTGCTGAATACCAGGAAAAAAACAATGAATTGAAACCAAGTGGGATGGAATGGAATGAGTGGAATGAATGGAAAGCAAGTGCTTGCGGAGCCAACATCTGGGGCAAGCCTACCTTATGGACTCCAGGCAGCCAATGCTCTCAAAGGAAGAGTACCTCGGAGTCTTCTAAACTGCAGGCCGAAGGGCGTGGGGTTACGCAGGTGGGTAACTGAAGGACGCTGCCAGAGAAGCATCCAGAAATCTCTTCTAAGAATGAAGTGACCAGTTTCGATGGCTGGGTCAAAGGTGTCCATGACAGGCCAAACGCAGTCGACAAAGTTGCTCTCAGCACAACTAAAGACGCAGCCCAAAGCAGGAAAAGGACTTGTGGTCGCAAGTCCAGTGGGGCTCTCCTCAGACCTGGTAACCGTGTACCACTTTGTAACCGTGGATACAGGGGACATAATGAAAACCAGAACAAGTAGGAGTCAAATCCCCGCATTGGACTTTTAGTCTGATCAGTGCTCATGGGAGGCGTAGAGCAGCATGTCCCAAAGAGGCTGAAACCAGCGGGTTAAACCCAAACCCTGTAGCAAATGGCCAGATCCTTCCAAATTAACTGTTATTACCTGGGGACAAGGGAATAGAAAACATGGGTAATGAGCCACCAGTCTTAAGGTCCCAGAGAATGTAGAGATGATTATGCCATTGTTTCAATGCAGTCCTTTAATGAATACTGTCATGCAGTATGAAGAAGTAGACGTGGGATGTGCAATGTGTTCAGTGTTCTTCTATTAATTGTTGATGGTGTTTTCAGTATCATATGAAGTTGGTTAATGGTGTTAATATGGAGCCCAAGTGTGCTGGTGTGAATGTTGCTGTATTGTGGCAGAATTTTAGCCTGGGGGTATAAGGGACTGTTGGCCACTTACTAAAACTTTGTGAGGATTTTTATTGGCCCTTTCCCAGGACCAAAAGAAAGGGAGAAAGGTTGACTGGTAACCATGCCGCTAGGACTGACAGGCCCCAGGGGCAATGGGGAGAGGCCAATGCTCCTGGTCAGCATGATTGACAAGGCAGGCAGGCCAATGAGGGAGTCAGGAGGCCAGTTTGTCCCATCCTCTGTGTGACCTGGGGCTTCTTGGGCCAGAGAGGGGCAGAGCTAAGGGGAGATCAGGGGACCGAGCTGAGGTGGGAGCAGAGCTGCACCGGGCAGAGCCAGAAGGGCCAGAGAACCATCCCGGGGAGCAGGTCAGTGCTGGGAGCAGAGCCATGCCAGACAGAGCCAGAGAATTAGCCCAGGGAGGTCAGCGGGGAGCAGAGCTACGGGAATTAGACCCAGGGGGATCAGAGGAGCAACCGAGGGAGCTGGAGGCAGAGCAGCAGCAGTGCTGAGGCAGAGAGGAACTGGCACTGGAGCTGGGGCTGGAGCCATCTGGAGCTGGGTGTGGTGAGCAGATGGGGTGAGCGAGGGGGACCCTGGGCAGAGGGTGCCACGCAGAGAGACGCCCCCAGCCAGGAGGCCTTGGAGGCCGCACTGGAGGAGGAATCATAACCACCCAGACTTGCGGGGGGGACGGGGCAGGGGCGATGCCGGGAAGGAGGGTCCTGTCACCGAGAGCCTGAGGACATGTGGCCACCGCCAGAGCAAATGTCCGACCCGCAGCATCTCCGCAGCACAGCCAGGGCCTGGGCAGGTTGTCTGATAGATGTGAGGGACAGACTGTGACCTGCTCTGACAGAGACACTGTATTTTCCCACAGAACGGGGTGATGGGTTTTCCTTTCCCATGTTTTAATTGACTGCTCTTCATAAGTTATATTTTCTTCGATATATAATGTTCAGTGGGTCAGGGAAGCGTCCAGTGCTAGCCTCGGTTTTAAAGGACCACAGCAAGGTTGGGGGCTGAGCTCCCAGGGATCCTGGGCCTGGCCTCATTGGGGTTATGAGGACTCTGGCGCACAGGGGAGTGGAAGGGGAGTTCTCATGGTGCTGCAGGCCTCTGGGTAAAGGAAGTGGGAGCGAGGACTTAGATCTTTTCATTAGCCACCTCCACTGGGACAGTGTATAAGCCAGGAGAGTTCCTCACAAGAGCGGGACCGTCCCCCCACTTCCATCTCTTAGGAATTCTTCGAAGGACTCACCTCACTTTTCTCTTGTACGGTGAAATGTTTCCCCTTTGAATGTTTCGCTCTTTTGTGCTACACGCGGCTCTTCAGATTATGCAACAATGTGTAATAACCTGCTCCCTCTGCCTGCCTGAAGCTATGTCTACACTACACACCTTATAGCGGTACAGCAACTGAGCTGCTGTAAGGTCTCCTGTGTAGCCACTCTGTGCCGATGGGAGAGAGCTCTCCTGCTGGCACAATTAAACCACCCCCAATGAGCATCTCCCGCTGACATAGTGCTGTCCACACCTGGGCATTTGTCGGTCATGGGGGGGTGTTTTCACATCCATGACCAACAAAAGTTTTACCAACAAAAGTGAGATCATAGAAAAAGCCTGAGTTGCGTGCTAGTAAAGGCATCCCCTGCCTCAAGTCCTGCACTGTTTAAGAAGATTGCAATTTTCTCCTGGTCTTTCTCACCATACCCAGCTGCTTGCATAGAAATATATCAAAACCCTGCCCGAGTCTTTCCCCATTGTCTGAAGCATCACCGGAGAGTTTCAACTCCTTGCGGGGTTTCAGTTGTTCCATCTTCAGGATGGCTCCTTTGTTCCTTCACCACAGTCCTGTTACCTCTGCCCTCTCCTGTGCTCTCCCCTCTGGTACCAGGAGTTGTCTTGGGAATGCACCGGGAGGCAATAGCACCTCATGAAAGGAGGGAGGTGTAGTGCCTGCCAGTGAGGAGATTGTCCAGGCTGTTAGCTGTGAGCCCTTCATGGGTGACCAGGGGACAGATCCCACCCTAGAGCGTACAGAGCTATATCTCCTAGAAGAGGGCCCAGAGAAGGAAATTGGGGGAGGACTCTTGGGAGTAGAGGAACGTCTCCTCACATGGGGGAGGATGCCAAGGACACAATGGCTGGTTCAGTATCTCTGTATCCAGACACCCAGCCTGAGAGTCAGGTTTTGAGAGGGAACCGTGTATCTGACCTCCCAGAGGGGAGCAGTCACACACCTGACCACTCGGGGATGGAGAGAGGAGGTAAGGAAGGATACCCTGATCCAGGTCCCAGTTCTTCAGGACTTTGTTCCTGACGTGCTTCTGAAAATGAACTCTGTCTCTTTCGGACAGGATGTAGGTCCTGCTGCAAATGGTTGTCTGTGGAAATGCTAATGACCCCTCAGAGAAAGGAGAGGATGTAATTCTGTGGGCTGCGTCCAGTTTTGGGCACCCCACTACAGAAGGGATGTGGACAAATTGTAGAGAGTCCAGCGGAGGGCAACAAATATGATCAGGGGGCTGGAGCACATGACTTATGAGGAGAGGTTGAGGGAACTGGGATTGTTTAGTCTACAGAAGAGAAGACTGAGGGGGGATTTGATAGCTGCTTTCAACTACCTGAAAGGGGGTTCTAAAGAGGATGGATCTAGACTGTTCTCAGTGGTACCAGATGACTGAACAAGGAGTAATGGTCTCAAGTTGCAATGGAGGAGGTTTTGGTTGGATATTAGGAAACACTATTTCACTACGAGGGCGGTGAAGCATTGGAATGGGTTACCTAGGGAGGTGTTTAAATCTCCTTCCTTAGAGGTTTTTAAGGTCAGGCTTGACAAAGCCCTGGCTGGGATGATTTAGCTTGGGATTGGTCCTGCTTTAAGCAGGGGGGTTGGACTAGATCCCTCCTGAGGTCCCTTCCAACCCTGATAATCTATGATTCTGTGAATGGCATTCATCAGGGCAGGGTTTCCAGGTGTTTGTACAGCACCAGACACACTGGTTCCCTGTCTCCTCTTTTTGTTAGATTTACTGTTGTGAGCACTCCTTCCCCTATAACCTTAAGGCTCCATGTGGAGTCCCAGTTCTATTCAATGATTGTTTTATTATTAATAATCATGGTATATTTAAAAAATAAAAGTGGTGCTTGGCAGCTGTAGAATTGAGTGTGAAGCGACTTCCCTCCGGCGCTCAGGAGCCCCTCATGTGGAAGACCCTGGTCACCCGACTGCGGATCTGCTTGGTTTTCACCCCATAGACGATGGGGTTCAGCATGGGTGGCACCAGGAGGTAGAGGTTGGCCAGCAGGATGTGGGCAGGGAGTGGGACGTTCTGGCCGAAACGGTGCGCCAGGAAAGAGAAAAGTCCAGGGACGTAGAACATGAGGATGACACAGATGTGGGACGTGCAGGTGTTGAGGGCCTTGAGCCGGACCTGGCTGGACGGGAGGCTAAAGACAGCCCGGAGGATCATCACATAGGACAGAACAATGGACATGACATCCATCCCCCCAACCAGCAGGGCCACAACCAGGCCATATGTCGTACTGACCGTGGTGTCTGCGCAGGCCAGCTTCACCAAGGCCATGTGCTCGCAGTAGGAGTGGGGGATGACGTAGGTCTGGCAGAAGGGGAGCTTCATGAGGAGCAAGGGGAAGGGGGCTATCACAACGAGGCCTCTGACCAAGACCAGCAGCCCTATCCTGGCCACCATACTGATTTTCAAGATGGCCGCGTGCCGGAGGGGGTTGCAGATGGCCACGTAGCGGTCTAACGCCATGGCCACCAGGATTCCTGACTCCATCAAGGAGGAAGCGTGGACGAAGAACATCTGGGCGAAGCAGGCGTGGAACCCGATCGGCCTGTCGCCCAGCCAGAAGATGCTCAGCATTTTCGGCAGGGTGGACGTGGACAGGACCAGGTCGGTGACGGTCAGCATGGCCAGGAAGAAGTACATGGGCTCATGCAGACTGGGGTCCGTCCTGATCATAAAGAGAACGGCGCCATTCCCCAGCAAGGCCACGACGTACATGGAGCACAGAGGGATCCCGACCCAGTGCTGCGTGGACTCCAGCCCCGGTATGCCCACCAGGAGGAACGCCGACGGTCTCAGGCTGCCATTGTTGCCGGGTGACATGATATGTGGAGGGCCACATCCGAGTGGAGCACGACGACTCCGGAGACCTGCAGGCGATGAATAGGGCATGCCTATGTCAGTCTTGGGCATGCAGAGAATGGCTAGTCAGCCGTCTGTCTGCGAGCCAGGGCAATTCTATGGCTGCTCTCCATGATGCTTCTCGGGGACTGGTACTGTGAGTCACCTGGTCTCCCCTGGCCTTTAGGATGAAGGAGACTTGCCTGTGCCTGTCTGGAGTCAACAGAGTAACAGGTGCATCCTCATCCCCTTTACTCTGTCCCCCCTGATATCCAGCCCTTGACACTCTCTCCTCCCAGACATCCCAGAGCCTCGGCCCCCTGTTGCCAGTTTTCCCATCTCTCCTGTATTACACACAACGTTTGTGAGCACTTGCAGTAGAACAAAAGTCAGTTTATTAGGACAGGGCAAAGATTTAGCTAGAAAGGCGGGAGTGAGGGAAACAAAGGGTTATGATGCAAAACAAAACCACAAATGCAAACCCGGGTCGACTCTGATCAAGAGTTAAGGAAATTGGTTCCCTCCCTGCTCCCCATGAAGCAGGGTCCAATTTTTCACCTCTCACTCTTCAAGGTGTGGAAGCATTCAGCGTATCTGTCCCTCCTCTTTACGCTGGACCAGTCTTTGGTCTCTACTCCAAGGCCTGCTGATTCTCTGTCTGCTGTAATGTTCCTTTCGTACTTTCACGACATGGTGATGGTTTGGGGTTGCCTCTGACGGTTTGCCATTGATAGTCATGAGAGGGAGCAAGGCTGGATCACCGAGCTTTGCTTTGCAACACTAGTTAAACAGGTGAGTAGCCACAGGTGACTACAAGGCCATAAAGCCCACGGTCCATATCAATACATTAGTCCTTATGTATTACCCATCAACACACATCAGGATGGTTATGAATCTCGACTCGTTATGAGCAGTCTTCAGATACCTCACATGCTATATGTTATGGATAAATATCCTGAAAGCCGTGCGTTTGGTGCAGCGAGTTTGTCGGGGCTGAGGCGAGAGTTGCTTGCAAAGAACAGGAGACCCGTGGCCAGGGGACCTCAGCGTCACACTCTCACCGTTGTATCGAAGCACCGGACAGAGTTCTGAGATCGTTCCACTGGACCAGAGGTGTTAAGGACAGGTTGGTCTGTTGGATTATCTAGTCTGATCTGTATGGCACAGGCCAGAAAATTCCACCCAGCGACCCCTGCCTTCCGCTCAGGAAGCTAGAGCAGAAGTTTTACCCTGTTTCCCCGAAAGTAAGACATCCCCCGAAAATAAGACGTACTTCCAGTTTTGCCTCTCGCTGTAATATAATGTAATGTAATTTTGGGAGCAAAAATTAATATAAGACACTGTCTTATTTTCGGGGAAACACAGTAGGTGGTTCAGACCAGGGCTCCATCCCATTCGGCGCTGGAGCTCACAGGGTGAGATCTTCAAGAGAGTCCGGCATTGGTGCGTCTCTGTTGCCACGAAATCTCGTGGGAGTTTTACTATCGACTTAATGGAGAGGGGGCAGCAGTTCAACCCCTAGAGCGCTTGGTCCCCCGGTTACCACAGAGGACCAGACAATGTTGTAAGAGGGGGCTTAGCAGCGGGGGCATTCTGGGTAGGAAACCATTCTCCTGATCTCTGGGGGAGCCTAAGGAGTCTGGTGTCTCTCTGCTCCCAGAGTCCTTAGCGAGGTCCAGGCTGAATATGGTGCTAATTCCATCCTGCCCAGAGACTGCCAGCGAGGGGGCCCACTCGGGTGCGGCCTTGGTGGAGAGCGGCTTTGCCTTGTTCTGCACTCAAACCAACCTGCTCCCTTCCCAGAGGCCAGTGGGGCTGGTGACCTCCTCACTCGTGTTGGATTCAGACTCGTGGTCTAGCTGTGAGAAGCGGCATAGCCCATCCCCAGCCTCCCGAGCCTCACGGCCACGGTGGACCCGTACTGAACAAATGTCTGGCTCAGAGCTGGACTAGCATGAAGCGTTGCTCATCTGGGAGCCATTCTGCGGTCCCCAGAGTGAAATGAGCAGGAGGAGGGGATCGCATGGCTAGGACCCCCCATTGTAATTCTCCCCCGATGACTGTCACTGTCCAGCCCCCCCAGTTAGTCAGCAGGGCGGTGTGGGAGTGAATGGGCCGTAGATCCTGCCCAGACCTCGCCTAGCCTGTTCTGTCTCCAGGGGCGGCCCTCCCCCTTCTGACACACAGCACTAGCTAGGTTCAGACAGAGACTTACAAGTTCACCTTCTCCGGTCGTTTTTATCCCGCAGTGGAGAAGGCTTTTCCCCAGGGCTCTTTGCGGTTGATCAAATGCATTTCTGAAGTCACCAGAACTCGTGGTGATGGGCACAGGACACACGCTGAGAGATCTGGAGCTGGAACAGCGAGACAGTTGGTTAGATCCTCAATATTACAAGCCCCAAATGTTCAAAACTCCTGAGCCAGGCTCCCCAAAAATCCCGAGGTTGGTTTTAAAATCAGGAGATTATATGAAAGAATCCACGCTGGGTTCTTTTGATTTGCCTTCTGCTTTCTGAGCCTTTCTGGTGCACTGGGGTCCCATCTGGGAGCTTCCTCCACAGCCACGAGGGCCGGACAATGACTTTGTCTTTAAGAATGAAGGTGGAAATCAGCACATGTCCACGTGACTCCAGGAGCTGGAGCTTAAAGGGAAACAATAATTATCATGAAACTCACGACACTATCTTGCGAGTTGGCAACACTGGATTTAAAACTGTCCTGGGTCAGGGCATAAACCAACTGCCAGCCTGTGGGGAGAGGGCGAATGTCTCCTTGGGACAGTCTATCCCAAATCTGTGGAGTTTCTTACGCTGACCTCGGAAATCTCGGGTGCTGGCTGCTCTCAGAGACAGGATATGTTATTAGACGGCCCCTGAGTGTGTCCCTCCCGTAGTCCCACATCTTCTGCCGTGTGGCAGGGAAAAGCCGTCCCCGTGTCTCTTAAACGTGATCCCAGTGAAGACGTGAAAAGGGGTCTGTGACCAGTGTGCTGGGCCTGCAGCATCTTACGCTGTTCGCAGTCACGCTCCTGCCTCCTTGGGTTCCCACGTTTGCTGTAGCCCCCTGTTCTCTCGCACTACGCCGATCGTGGGCACTTGGACCTCTTTGGGCCCAGCCCCCAGCTCCTAGTCTAAGCCCTAGGCCATGAGGCAGTGTCACAAGATAAATAAAAACCAACATTAACCATCACATACACACACATACAGCACACACACACACCACATACATACAGCACACAACACACATATGGCATACACACATACGTACAGCACACCACATACATAGCGCACACACACACACACGTACAGCACACACACACATACAGCACCGCACATACATACAGCACACACACACACGTACAGCACACACATATGTACAGCATAAAACACGCACACAGCACACCACATACATACAACACACATACACACAGCACACCACATACATACAACACACATACACACACACACCACATACATGTAGCACACACACACGTACAGCAAAATCACACACACACATATACAGCGCCCACACATTTGTACAGCACACACACATATGTACAGACACACGTACAGCACACACAGACAGCACAAAGACACACACAGACATATGCATGTGCATACACAATAGACAAACACACACAGCTCACACACACAGCCTTTGCACCTGCACAAAAAACACTCACACACTCATGTACACACAGAGCATGCACATACACATGTACAGCACACATAGACATATGTATGTGCCTACACAATACACAAACACATGCACTCACACCACACACACTCAGTAGACACACAGTGTTTGCACCAGCACACCAACACAGCATACACACACACATGCACACAACACACAGCATCTGCACCCGGCACAAGCGCACACACACAGCATGTTTGCACCTGCACACACAACACAGCATGCACACACACACCACACCGACACACACACATACACAGCAGGTGCACACAGCACACAAACACAGCATCCATACACATACACAGCAGGTGAAGCCGCACACACAACACAGCATGAATACACCTACTACACAGATACACACACATACACAGCACCCACAGTATGTTCAAGCACACACACACACACACACACACACAGCAGACAATACACAGACACACACGACATGAACACACACAGCCCAGGAGGGAGGCAGGTCTCGGTTTGAAGTTATCAGAGTATTAATTTGCTTCCATGGGCTGAATTTGGGAACAAATGTTCTTCCTAAACCCCAGACCCTTCCCTGTGCCCTGCAAGCCAAACCTGTTTCAGTGACTCCTGCTCCCGGGGGGACACAAGCCCCTTTCAGCGGGCTCCGTCCCTCTGCTCAGTAAGACAGGTGTGAATAATGGCACCGAGTCCCCCCAGCGCCCCCAGAACAGTCCTCTCCGTGGGCTGGCTCCAAACACAGACCGGGAACTCTGCCCGGCTGGTGCGATGCGGATGGTTATATATGAATGTCAGCAAATCCCAGCAGAATCTCCCCAGGCGCTGGGAGTCTCCGGGGACTCCAGTGTTTTCTGAAAGCAAAATATGTCTGTAAAGACTGAAGGTCTCCAAAGAAATTTACCCTCTTGTTCCCCTGAGGGGTGTGAAATGCCTCTGGTTAGCTAACTGGCACCAAGACCTCCAGCCCCGCTGTCATCCTGTCACGGAGGGCCCGGGCGATGGTCTGGAACTTGCCCCCTATGAAGCCAGTTGGGACTCCGAGGGAAAACGTCCTCTCTCCATACACAGCCTGTGTCCAAGGCTAGGAGGTCCCCGTTTACACCTTCCTGGGTCGGACCTCGGAGCATTCAGCACCTTCTGCCCCTCCGTGCGCTACCCCTAGTGAGCCCGCCCAGGCGGGGTCCTTGGGGAGCCCGTGGATTCTGCACCCCAAATCCACAGTCAGACGTGACTCTCAGCCAGCCAGTAAAACAGAGGTTTATTGGATGACAGGAACATAATCTAGGTAGAGCGAACGCAGCCCCTCCGCTGGGTCCATTTTGGGGGCCCAAGAGCCAGGCAGAGCTTGCCTGCAGCTCCTTGCCAGCCCTAGCCAGAACCAGACCCCAAACTGAAAGTCACTCTCTCCAGCCCCTTCCCCCCCCACCCCCGGCTCAGCCAGGTCAGGTGACCTCCCTCCCCCGCTTGGAGTCAGATTACAGCTTCAGGTATGGACACCTGCAGAGAGGAATCAGAGGAAACAGTAAAGAGCATTTCTACTCCGTCACACATCCACAGGGCTGGGGCTGTCACCTCTATGTTTGAGGGCAGTGACATTGTCTCTGCTGTAATTCTGCAGGCGGTGCCCATCTCGCCTGACACTAGAAACCCTCTGACGAAAAGTGAACAATCATTCAATGGAATAGCACAATCTATTCTAATTCCGCCGCACCAGACAGTGTGCACCCAAGAGTGCTAAAGGAGTTGGCCAAGAAGTTTCAGAGTTATTTTTACCAAATCTTGGATCACCGTGGAAGCTTCAGAGGACTGGAAAAATGCCAATGTTGTGCCAATGTTTTTGAAAGATAACAAAGATGCACAGACAACTTTCTGCCGGTTAGCCAGACCATAATCCAGGAAAGAATATGTCAAGAGTCATAGGGGATGCAATCTTTAAAAGTTTTGAAGAATAGCCAAATCAACGCCAATCAGCATGGCTTTATGGGGAACAGGGCTTGCCTAACAAACTGGGTGTAGTTTTTTGATGTGATCAAGTTGGCGTTTCCTTCTAACTTAACATGTAGACACTGCCCTGGAGTCTGCCCCGGGACTAGCACTGTGACCTTGCTCTCCATAATGTTCTATGGAAATATGCTTATGAGGAAAAGATGATGTAATTGGAATATGCTGTCTGCAGAAGGTCTCATGTAAGGCATCATAACAAAGGTTATAACTACTGAATATATTCATCATTATGTTCCTATGAATATATTTCCACCTATTTGTAGACATGTATCATGTCCATGTCTGGAGTTAGGAGAATAAGATATAACCTTGTATTACTGGTGTCTGAACATATTAAGTGGAACCTACTAAGGGTACTTCAGAATCAAGGCCTTGTAAATGGCTGTTTACTTGCCAACCTTCCTGGGTACCTGCGGGCCAGCCCCGGAAGAAGGAAGGCCGGGGTCTCACAGGAAATGTGACCATGTCACCTGATACTGGAATCCATCTGAAACCTGGTGCTTTTCCATTGAGAAGGAGAGGTGGAGAGCCAGGGCTTGGTTACACTGCCACTTTATAGCGCTATATAGCCTCCAGGAGCACTATAACTCTGTCCCTCAACATACTGGCAAGGCACGTATTGCGCTATAAGTCCGAGTTTATAGCGCTCTTGTAATCCACCTCCGCACGGGGAATAAGGGCTGTTGAGCTACCGCTGTAGCGCTACGGTGCGAATGTGGACACCCATTGCGCGTTAATTAGCCTCCAGCCTGGCCCATAATTCCCGTTCGAGCCACTCTGCTCATCAGTTTCAAACTCTTCTGTCTACCAAACCAAACTCTTCTACAAGGAGCTGGACGCGTGTCACGGAGCGCCCGGGCGATGGTCTGAAACCGCTCCCTAGGAAGCCAGACCAGACTCCGGATGGAGGGCCCCTTCTCCGTACACAGCCTGTTTCCCAGGCCAGGAGCTTCAGGGGTCCCCACTTCCACCTTCCTGGGTCTGACCTCAGAGCATTCAGCACCTTCTGCCCCTCCGTGTGCTTCCCCCAGCAAGCCCGCCTGGGCGGGGTCCTGGGGGAGCCCATGGGTTCTGCACCCCAAATCCACAGTCAAATGTGACTCTCAGCCAGCCAGCAGAATAGACGGTTTATTTGAGATGTCAGGAACACCATCCAACTCACAGCTTCTCAGTCCAAACAGGGTCCATCAGTCAGGCCTTTCTGGGGTGCCAGGAGGTGAGACCCAGATTCTGGGCTCCTGCTTCTTCCCCAGGTTTATTCGATGACTTCTAATCACAGACCATACAGCGAGCGTGAGCCTTCAGCTGGATCCATCTTGGGGCCAGAGAGCGAGTTGGCTTCTCTGCCTCTCCCAGCTCGACCCAGACCCAGACTCACCACCCCCTCTAGCCACTTCCTGCTCCTTAGTTCCTTTGTCTGTTTCCTGGGCTTCAGGTATTACCTGACCTCCCTTCAACAGATTCAGCTGACCTCCCTCCCCCACCTGGGGTCAGGTTACAGCTTCAGGGATGCACACCTTCAGAGGCTCTGCTTTGCATCACTATCAGCCCCTATCCCTTTACATAGACTGTCAAGAAATGCATAGGGGAAACTGAGGCACACACACACAGTACTCCCACTTCGTCACAACGCGATACTTGGTGGTGATCCAACGTGCACTCCATCGACCACCCAGGACACTTCTTCCCAGCCCATTACTGAAGGGCAGGTGGGAGAGGAGGCTGAAGAAGAGGAGGACAGAGAGGAGCAGGATGGAGAGCAGGAGGAGGAAGAGGAGGAGGAGAACGCGGCAGCGACCCAGGGCACGGAGTCGTCACAGGACACATCCAGCCAGGAACTCTTCTCAAGCCCGGAGGACAGCCAGAGCCAGCCACAGCGTCCAGGGGTTGCGGGGGGCAGGGCAGCATCGGCTTGTGCAGGTACAGCTACTTTTCTATTGGGAAGGCAGGCAGCTTGGCCGGGGTGGAAAGGGATGCTTGCCGCGTGCTGGTCTACATGTGGAATAGTGCTTTGATGTAGACTATCACATCACAGTCATCGTCATCAGTAAATTCTTCAAAAGTCGCAATAAGAGCTTGTAAGAGGGGGTGCCCCCGGCCTCTATGCTCTTGAGTACAAAGGCTGGGCCTCTTCTATGCCAGACCAACAAGTCCTCCACCCCAAGACATCCCCCACCTTGCCAGTTGGGGTTCTTGGGGTCACCAATCGCTGCCACCAATCGGGTATACTTCCAAAACCTTTGAGGGGCCCCCGATCTTCCCCTAACCCTGACTTTGTACCCCCTCCCTGGGTTTTAAAGTCAGAAACCGGAAAACTGCTTCTCTTCACCCTGACCAGCTGAAGGCAGACTTCCCTTAACCCCGTCTCTCTTAACCTGAGAGCCAGACCCTAACCTTGTACCCTTTTCTGGGTTTCCAAGTTAGATACCTGGAAGCTGCTTTCTGTCCTCCCTCCCCGGCTGAAGGCAGACTTCCCTTAACCCTGACTCTGTCTTCCTCCCTGGAAGACAAGTCAGATACCAGGGGCTATGCACTTCCCCCTACCTCCTCTCATCCCTGTGAAGAGAGAAAAACCGACTGCTTCCTCCCTCCCCTGTCTAACCTGACGGTAAGGAGAGACAGTCTTCACACTCCAGCTAGGCCCCTAGCTGCCCTGGTTCCTATTCCCTTCCCTTCCCCCTTCCCAGACTGGAAGCAGAGAAAAACCCTAAGAGAAATAAACCAGACGGTTTTATAACTAGAAAATTTAATAAAGAAAAAGGTTACAACAGAAATACAGACACTTTACATTTGGGGTTCCCCACTTTGGTCTGAAAAGGAAAGTACACCCCAAAAGGCACGGCTTATTAGAAGAATCAAATTTACTTACATCAGCTAAGTAGAAGTATCAGAAAAAGGTAGAGCCATCTTTATAGCCAAAGATGGTCTAGAACCCTTGCCAGCTACCTTAGCAAGCCTCCTGCCTCATGTGCAGCCAAGATGGATCTCTCCTGGCCCTGGCCTCCTCCCTGGAAGCCAGCCAAGATGGAGCTCTCTGGCCCTGGCCTCCTCCCTGGAGACCAGCCAAGATGGAACTGACTGTTTTGCTCCTCCCTTCTTCATGGGCTCGAGGCTCCTCCCTCCCCCATGGCAGGGAAACTCCTACGTTACCTGTTTCAGATAACAAGCCCCACCCAGGCAAGGCACACTGTGTTAGATAACATAGTCCCACCCAGGCAAGGCACCCTTCACATTTATAACAGAGCTCTTGCAATGTGCCTGCGCAGGTTTCTCGGGAGAGCCAGCGTGGTCCTGGTCCCATCCACGGTCACTAGTCCCCGCCACTGTTCTACGAGGGGTGGGGGGAGCATTGCTGCACAGAGGCAAGCTGCATACGGCCCTGGGCGGAAGCCGCATCTCATTAGAATGTCCTCCCTTTCTTCCTCCATCACCCGCAGCAGCGAGATATCTTCCAGCACGAACACCTATATAGAGATGTTGGGACAGTGCTCAGAGTACAGTTCCAGCAAATGCCCTCCGCTCCCCCAAGCCATAGGACAGCAAGGCAGGGAAACAATCATTGCCCCTGCATCCTGAGACAACTCACCATGGCAGGGGCTCCGTTGCTCTCTCTCTCTCTGTGCTGTTTCTGTGTGGGACAGGCAAACAGGACAGATGGAATGCGTGGGAATGCTACCACTGTCTGTTGTGAACAAGGGAATCCTCTGTATTAACTTTGCACTAAGAACTTTCCCTAGTTTCGGCCTTGAACACCCCATCAACGTCAGTCTTATCTCCAGCTGAGAAGCTGAGGAGGATTCGAAAGAGACCACGGAAGAGCAAGGAAGATCTTCTAAAACAAGTTATGCAACAGGCTTCAGCGGAGAATCGCGTTGCACAGGAGTGGCGGGAGAATGAGAGCGAGCGGCGGGAGAATGAGAGGAAGCGGAGGGAGGAACAGATCCAGTTGAGGGAGATGGCTCGCGACCAGTGCGCTGATAATCTGTTCACAATATTACAGCTGCAAGTAGAGACTCTGCAGTGGATCGCTGCCATTCAGGAGGAGAAGCAGCACCATGCTCGCTGCCCCCATTGTCAGTTGCCCCCTAACCCTTCCCCTTCTGGCCCTCTGGCCCCTTCAGGCCACTATCAACAGCTGCCTGGTTATTACCACCCATGGCTGCCTCCAACCCCCCTGTCTTCACCAACTAACCCACAGACCCAGACCCACAGACCCTTATCCACTGCACTCAACCCCTAATAACAAACATAACCGCCCTCCGCAAATTGGGTTGGGGGAACACAGCAACTCGGAGGGCATTGGAGGTTATGAGGACAGGACATACGCCAATCTCTGAGTGATCCCTTCCCACCAATTGCACCCCCCTCCCTCACACATTTTACTTTTTTTTCAATTTTTATTTCAAATTCTGAAAAAAATGTTCAATAAATAATTCTTTATAATAAATGGGTTTCTTTATTCAGTGCACATATGTATCTAATAGCTACAGAAAAGCAAATGCCTTATCCTATTAACAGAATGCCCCCTCCCTCCCTCCCTCTGGAATTCCCATTAGAACTCACTTTCAGCCTCAAAATGCTCCCTCAAGGCATCCCTGATCCTTGTAGCCTTGTGCTGGGCTCCTTTAAGAGCCCTGCTCTCTGGCGGTGCATACGTGGCCTCCAGCTGTTGAACCTCCGAGGACCATGCCACAGTGAAGCCTTCGCCCTTCCGCTCACAGAGATTATGTAGGGCACAGCACACGGAAATAACCGCTGGGATACTTCCCTCTGCCAAGTCCAGCTTCCCATAAAGAAAGCGCTAGCGCACCCTGAGATGCCCAAAAGCACACTCCACAGTCATTCGAGAGCAGCTCAGCCTGTAGTTGAACATTTCCTGGCTGCTGTCCAGGCTCCCCGTGTAGGGTTTCATGAGCCAGGGCATTAGACAGTAGGTGGGGTTGTCAAGAATCACAATGGGCATTTCAACTTCCCCCATGGGGATCCTCTGGTCTGGAAAAAAAGTGCCGCCTTGCAGCTTCCTGAACAGGCCGGTGTTGCGGAAGATGCGTGCGTCATGCACCTTTCCCGACCAGCTGCATTAATGTCAGTGAAACGCCCACGGTGATCCACAAGCGCCTGAAGAACCATGGAGATGTCCCCCTTTCGGTTAATGTACTCGTCTGCTAGGTGGTCGGGTGCCAGAATAGGTACATGGGTCCCATCGATCGCCCCTCCACAGTTAGGGAAACCCATCTGCTCAAAGCCAGCCATGATGTCACGCACATGACCAAGAGTCACGATTTTTCGTAGCAGGAGGCGATTAATGGCCCTGCACACTTCCATCAACACGACTCCAACGGTCGACTTCCCCACCCCAAAGTGGTTGGCCACCGATCGGTAGTTGTCTGGGGTGGGCAGCTTACAGGTTGCTATAGCCACCCGCTTCTCCACCGGGATGGCAGCTCTCAATCTGGTGTCCTGGCGCTGCAAGGCGGGGGCGAGTTCAGCACACAGTACCAAGAAAGTGGCTTTTCTCATGCGAAAGTTTTGCAGCCACTGCTCATCGTCCCACACTTGCATGACGATGTGATCCCACCATTCAGTGCTCGTTTCCCGTGCCCAGAAGCGGCGTTCCACGGTCGTGAGCATGTCTGTTAAAGTGACGATCAGTTTAGTGTCCAATGCGTTCCTCGGCTCGAGCTCGTCTTCTTCAGACTCATCACTACTGTCACCTTCCCTGTCAAGAATGAACTCCGCTGCGCAGAGAGTTGTGCTGGCGACATTCGCCAGCATGCTCCTCAGCAGTTCGCGATCCATTATGGCAAAGGAAAATGGACGACGCAGCGCGCGCGCCTTGCTGAAACCATTGAAAGATGGAGCCTGAGGTGGCCGGAAACACAGGGATTGCTGGGATGTGACACAAACCATCATGGGGAGTTGGAACAGGATTCAAAATGGCCGCAAGTGAGGCCCCCCCCTTCCCACAAGGCATTGCGCCAGATTGGGAAGAGGTGCTGTGTGGGATACCTGCCCTATTGCGCTGCTCCTAATGCCACCTGAAGCGCCATAAATGTGGCCATGCTCTGGCGCTGGCGGGTCTAAGTGTGCACAGGCTCTAGCGCAATACCTATTGCTGTATATGGGATGCGCTATAACCAAATACGCTATAATCCTGTAGTGTAACCAAGGCCCCAGAGAGACAAAGGATTCCCGCCTCGTGCCAAAGCTATAAAACGGGGTGGAACAGAACAAAGCGGGTCATGAGAAACCCCCTGCTTTTCACCTAAGACACTGCTAGAACTAACCAGGACTCTACCCAGAGAAAGGATTGGGCCCAGAGTGGGTTACGCTTGCCTGTTTGGTTTTATTTTGCTCGGTAATTTAATTTGTTCTGTCTGTTCTTACTTGAAGCCACTAAAATCCTACTTTTTATACTTAATAAAATCACTTTTGTTTGTGCGCGTGAGAGATAACTCAGTGGTTTGAGCGTTGGCCTCCTAAACCCAGTGTTATGAGTTCAATCCTTGAGGGGGCCATTTAGGTCTCTAGGGCAAAAAAATCTGTCAGGGGACAGTACTTGGTCCTGCAAGTGTAGCCAGGGTGCTGGACTTGATGACCTTGGAAGGTCTTTCCAGATCTATCAGATGAGTATATTGCCGTATTATATCATAACTCAGAGTAAGTGATTAATACCTGGCAGAGCAAACAGCTGTGCATCTCTCTCCAGGGGGGTTATAGACGGCAGATCATTTATGAATTTCCCCTGTTTAAGCTTTATACCGAGTAAAACAGATTTATTTGGTTTTTGGATCCCACTGGGAGCTGGGTGTCTGAGTTCTGGAGACAGGTAAGCAGCTGAGCGGTTTTCACTTAAAGTCTGCGGCTTTTGGGGACGTGGATCAGACCTGGCTCTGTGTCTGCAGCACGCTGGTGTGTCTGGCTCAACAAGGCAGGGTTCTGGAGTCCCAGTCCCAGGATGGCTGGGAAAACGGGCTCAGAGGGAAAACGGGCTCAGCCCATCAGGTGACAGTCCCAAGGCGGGCTCGTGACTGAACCCGTCACAAGCCCCTTCACCTGCTCTCAGCCGGACTAGTCCCATTTCTACCTTGGCTGCCTCCCAGGGTCTCTGTGAGACCCTCCCCCCCCCCCAAGCACAACCTGGTCTATGGGACCACTGTGTCTTTTATAAGTCTCCAGCTCAGGGTCTCTCTCACACTGCTAGTTACCAGCCGCCCCCCTGTCTTACCTCTCACTCCAGCCACTGGCACAATCCTCAGGGACATATCAACAAATCCCCTGCAGCCTTGCACCCCAGCAGTGTACCGTCTTACACTGCTCCAGACCGTTTCTTGAACAATGCAAGCTCAGTCATTAACTCATCACTTCATCAAAGGGCAGCGGACAGTCCCCAGACAGTCAGTAGGAGAGGTAGGTCAGTGGTTTGCACATGGGTTTGCTAAACCCAGGATTATAAATTCAATCCTTGAAGGGATCATTTAGGGATCTGGGGCAAAATCTGTGGGATGATTTAGTTGGGGTTGGTCCTGCTTTGAGCAGAGGGTGGACTAGATAGCTCCTGGGGTCCCTTCCAATCCTGAGGTTCTGTGTAATCTGTTCAGATCCCCCAAGCACTTGAAACAAACTGACCTGTAAAGACACAGCATTAAAATCAGTGTATTAACTACAGAAAGGTGGATTTTAAGTGATTCTAAATGTTAGGCCCAGAGGGCAGAGTTGGCTGCTCCTGGGACCAGGGCCTGGAGTATTTCAAGCCCCAGCTATTCTCTGGGTGCACCCAGAGACTCTGGGCGAGGTCACAGGCGCCCCTTATCCACTGGCCTGTCGAACCTGCACACTGGCATGGTAAGGAGATGAGCCCTGGGTCAGTCTGTGTTCACTGTCTCCACACCCCACTGTCTCCACACCCCGATTCTGGAGAACTGGTTGCAGGGTTCAGTGGCTTGTGTGTGTGTGTGTGTGTGTGTGTGTGTGTGTGTGTGGAGGGGGGTCCATATCTCCCCACTGCATCATTGTTGGCCGCAATCTGGCCCTTGGTAAATAATTGTCATTACGTGCGTGCTGGGGAGCAAGGGGCTGGGAAAGGAGAACATTGGACAGTTTGTTACATGCGCTTTCAGATGAGTTGAACTCGGCTTTTCAGCCCCTTGAGTGCGGGTGTAACGAAGTGGGAGTACTGTGTGTGTGTGCCTTGGGTTCCCCTATGCATTTTTGGGGCCTCTATGTGGAGGGAAAGGAGTGTGTAGCTGATGCAAAGCAAAGCCAAGGTGAAGCTGTAACCTGACCCCAAGTGGGGGAGGGAGGTCAGCTGAACCTGTTGGAGAAAGGTCAGGTGATGCCTCCTAACCCGGGAAACAGACAAAGGAGAGCACGGATGGGCTGGGGAGGGTGGAGTTTGTCTGGGTCTAGCTGGGCAGGGGAGAGAAGCCATCTCGCTCTCTGGCCCAAGATGGATCCAGCTGAGGGCTCACGCTCGCTCGCTGCATGGTCTGTGTTAGACCAGATGTCATCAAATAAACCTGGGGAAGTTCGCAGGAGCCCAGAATCTGGGCCTCATCTCCTAGCACCCCAGAAGGACCTGCCTGACTAGATGGGCCCTGTTGAGACTGAGAAGCTGTGAGTTGGATGGTTCCTAACATCTCAAATAAACCGTCTATTCTGCTGGCTGGCAGAGAGTCATGTTTGACTGTGGATTTGGGGTGCAGAACCCATGGGCTCCCCCAGGACCCACCCAGGCGGGCTTGCTGGGGGAAGCACACGGAGGGGCAGAAGGTACTGAATGCTCTGAGGTTAGACCCAGAAAGGTGGAAGTGGGGATCCCTGAAGCTCCTGGCCTGGGAAACAGGCTGTGTACAGAGAAGGGGCCCTTCACGCGGAGTCCGGTCTGGCTTCCTAGGGAGCGGTTCCAGACCATCCCCTGGGCGCTCCGTGACAGCGGGTTTGTTCAGCACCGCGCACGGTGGGGGCCAGGTGCCGGCCCGGAGCAACGCCCATTGCTCAGTGGTGCCTAGCAACACAGAGCAGCCAGGGAGCAGGCGATTGTGTTCCTCCCGCACTGGAGCATCCCCATGAGGCCCTGTCGTCCACCCCTGCCATGCGATACCTGGCGCTCCAGCCAGACCTCTCCGGAGCCCAGCCCCGCCCAGGACATCAATGTCCATGTCCTTCCCCAGGATGAAAACCCAGATAACAGAACAGAAAAGCTCCTGCCCCACCCGGGGTCTTACTTCGGCCCCAGTCTCTTCACCCAGTGACGTCCAAAGGGGAGATCCCACCGGCTCACACGTGGGCTGAAGTTCTCAGCCTCTCCTCTGCTTCCCCTTTGTCCTCTGCCAGACTTTCAGCACGTGTGAGGGCCCCCGAGTCCTGTCCCCCTCCCTAGGACCCTCCTGCAGCTGGTTCCTCTCCTTTCCCCCATGTGTGGGTCCTTCTTCCGCCTCTCCACCCAGGAGAGGGGATCCACCTGCTCTGAACTCGTCCTACACGGACCCACCCAGCTCCTCCCCAGACGGGGCGGTTACTGACCTCAGCCTGACACCTCCCTCAGGGGCAGCCCGGCAGGCTAGCGGCTCACTCATCAACCTGTCATTGGATGAAGAGAGGGGTGGTTTATACGCCCATCACACGGGCTTCACGCCTGCTCGGGGTCTCCAGGGCAGCTGGCGCGGGAGGATGAGGCTGGCTCTTGATTGGGTCCCCCTGGAAGGGGCTGGTGCCATGACACAGAGAGTCAGCAGCAGGTGGAGCAGCGGCTGATGAGACCGGGAGGCGGTCGCGGACCCCGCGCTGACCCCTGTCCCGGGACGGTCTCTGCAGAGCACCACTGCGAGCGTCATCTCTTGCCCCTACACCACTGCCCCCTCCCGGTCTGTCTCCCCTGGATTCCCACCTCCAACCACGTCAGAGCCAGTCCCTTTGTCTGCCCCTCTGGGCATGGCTACCCCACCCCTGGGAGTGAGCCTCGTGGCAGCGTGTGGACGTAGCTGTGTGGACGTTGTGGCGAGGATGGTGGCTCAGGCCATCGAACCCTGGCGACCCCGCCCGAGCCTCGCTGTGCACACGTCTAGTTGTGATGCCCTGGGGGGAGCCCTGCTAGCCAGACTAGGTCTGCGGGGGCTGGGAGGTGACTTCCCAGCTGCTACATGGACAGCTACTCGTCCAGCCCCTACAGAAACTCACCCCTGTCTCATCCTCAGCTCTCGCTGCTCCCCTGCTGCTCCCAGCCCTCGGCCCTTACTCCCCACTGGGCCCCCTCGCCTCCTCCCACTGTCCGTGCCTCTCTCTGCAGATGAGGGGTGTCTAAGTACCTAGACAGACAGGCTGGTGATGTCCCTTGCCTATCCGCATCCACTGAATCTCTTCTTTCTTCTCAGAATCCCCTCCTTAAACCATCTCTTCAGGCCTCCCTTCTCTTCTTAGCCTACACAGGAATCCTGCCGTCCAGGAAGGGTGGGCTGGGCTGGCACTGGGGAGATCTTTGGGAGACTCACTGTGTCTCTGCGGGGCTCAAATCCCAGCTCTAACCTGGACACAAGAGTATTCTCTTCCCCTCCCCCCCAGGCCTTTCCTTGTCAATTTGGACATTACTCATCAGGGCATGGACTGTCTATGACCAGGTGTGTGCATAGCACCGGACACGCTGGTTCACTGTATCATCAACCATCTCAAAAGAAGGAAAGAGTGAGGGGCAAAATTTGCAACTGACACCAAATTAGGAGAGTGGAGTCCAAAGCAGACTGCGAAGAGCTACAAAGGGATCTCACAGAACTGGGCGACTGGGAAATAAAATGCATCCGACGAAGTGGGTATTAGCCCACAAAAGCTTATACTTCAATACTTTAGTTAGTCTTTAAGGTGCCACAGGACTCTTTGTTACCTCTGCTATTCCAGACTAACACGGCTACCTCTCTGATTCTATTTTATTATTGATAGCCAGGATACATATGACAATAATGAAGTGTGGCAGCTGGAGAACTGAGTGTGAAGCGACTTCCCTCCGGCGCTCAGGAGCCCCTCACGTGGAAGACCCTGGTCACCCGACTGCGGATCTGCTTGGTTTTCACCCCATAGACGATGGGGTTCAGCATGGGCGGCATCAGGAGGTAGAGGGTGGCCGGAAGAATGTGGGCAGGGAGGGAGACGTTCTGGCCGAAACGGTGCGCCAGGAAGGAGAAGATCCCAGGGACGTAGAACACGAGGATGACACAGACATGGGATGTGCAGGTGTTGAGGGCCTTGAGTCGGGCCTGGTTGGACGGGAGGCCAAAGACAGCCCGGAGGATCATCACATAGGACAGAACAATGGACAAGCCATCCAACCCCACCACCAGCAGGGTCACCACCACGCCATATGTCGTACTGACCGTGGTGTCTGCGCAGGCCAGCTTCACCAAGGCCATGTGCTCGCAGTAGGAGTGGGGGATGACGTAGGTCCGGCAGAAGGGGAGCTTCATGAGGAGCAAGGGGAAGGGGGCTATCACAACGAGGCCTCTGACCAAGACCAGCAGCCCTATCCTGGCCACCATACTGATTTTCAAGATGGCCGCGTGCCGGAGGGGGTTGCAGATGGCCACGTAGCGGTCTAACGCCATGGCCACCAGGATTCCTGACTCCACCAAGGAGGAAGCGTGGACGAAGAACATCTGGGCGAAGCAGGAGTGGAACCCGATGGCCCTGTCGCCCAGCCAGAAGACACTCAGAATTTTGGGCAGGGTGGACGTGGACAGGACCAGGTCGGTGACGGTCAGCATGGCCAGGAAGAAGTACATGGGCTCATGCAGACTGGGGTCCGTCCTGATCATAAAGAGAACGGCGCCATTCCCCAGCAAGGCCACGACGTACATGGAGCACAGAGGGATCCCGACCCAGTGCTGCGTGGACTCCAGCCCCGGTATGCCCACCAGGAGGAACGCCGACGGTCTCAGGCTGCCGTTGTTGCCGGGTGACATGATATGCAGAGGGCCACATCCGACTGGAGCACAACGACTCCGGAGACCTGCAGGCGATGAATAGAGTGTGTCAGCCTTGGGCATGCAGACAATAGCTAGGCTCAAATGTTCATAACTCCTGAGTCAGGTTCCCCAAAAATCCCGAGGTTGGTTTTAAAAGCAGGAGATTATATGAAATAATCCACGCTGGGTTCTTTTGATTTGCCTTCTGCTTTCTGAGCCTTTCTGGTGCACTGGGGTCCCATCTGGGAGCTTCCTCCACAGCCACGAGGGCCGGACAATGACTTTGTCTTTAAGAATGAAGGTGGAAATCAGCACATGTCCACGTGACTCCAGGAGCTGGAGATTTAAGGGAAACAATAATTATCATGAAACTCACGACACTATCTTGTGAGTTGGCAACACTGGAGTTGAAACTGTCCTGGGTCAGGGCATAAACCAACTGCCAGCCTGTGAGGAGAGGGCGAATGTCTCCTTGGGACAGTCTATCCCAAATCTGCGGAGGTTCTTACGCTGGCCTCGGAAATCTCGGGTGCTGGCCACTCTCAGAGACAGGATACGTTATTAGACGGCCCCCGAGTGTGTCCCTCCCGTAGTCCCACATCTTCTGCTGCGTGGCAGGGAAAAGCCGTCCCCGTGTCTCTTAAACGTGATCCCAGTGAAGACGTGAAAAGGGGTCTGTGACTGGTGTGCTGGGCCTGCAGCATCTTACGCTGTTCGCAGTCACGCTCCTGCCTCCTTGGGTTCCCACGTTTGCTGAGAGGCAGGCCGGGGACCTGGGCCCAGCACTGACCCAGGGACTGCGAGGTGTGAAGGGGCTGTTGTGATTGTGATTGTCCTGGGGCTCCTCCGGCCCCCAGAAATGTTCCCGCTCTGGGAGGGTGGCCAATGAGGATATGTTCCCTGTACACACACACACATACAGCACACCAGACACATACAACACACATACACACACACACGTACAGCACACCACATGCATGCAGCAAACATACACACACGTACAGCACTCACACAGCACACCACATGCATACAGCACACACAGCATACCACATACATACAGCACACGTACACACACGTACAGCACACCACATACATACAGCACACATAAACACACACACAAACAGCACATGCACACACATATAGCATACACACACACGTACAGCACACCACATACATACAGCACACATAAACATACACACAAACAGCACATGCACACACATATAGCATACACACACACGTACAGCACACCACATACAACACAGATACACACACAGCACACCACATACATACAGGACACACACATGCACACAGCAAACCACATACATACAACACAAATACACACACACAGCACACCACATACATATAGCACAAACACACACATGTATAGCACACACACATACAGCACACACACACATGCAGCACACACCCATTTATATAGCACACACATGTTTTTACAGCACACACATATGTACATACACACGTACAGCACACACACACGTACAGCACACACACACGTACAGCACACCAGACACATACAACACACATACACACACACACAGCGCACCACATGCATGCAGCACACATACACACATATACAGCACACCACATACATACAGCATACCACATACATAGCGCGCACACACAAACACGTACAGCACACATACAGCACACCACACACATACAGCACACCACACACATACAGCACACATACACACACACACGTACAACACACACATACGTACAGCACACATACACACACATACAGTGCACACACACATACAGCACACCACATGCATGCAGCACACATACACACACGTACAGCACACACACAGCACACCACATACATACAGGACACACACACATACAGCACACACACAGCATACCACATACATACAGCACATATACACACACAGCACACCACATACATACAGCACACATAAACACACACACAAACAGCACATGCACACACATATGGCATACACACTCACGTACAGCACACACATACATACAGCACACATAAACACACACACGTACAGCACACACATACGTATAGCACACATACAGCACACACACACAAACAGCACACCACACACTTATAGCACACATAAACACACACATGCACAAAGCACACCACATACATACAGCGCACACACATGCACACAGAACACCACATACATACAGCACAGATACACACACACACAGCACACCACATACATATAGCACACACACACATGCAGCGCACACACATTTGTACAGCACACACATTTTTACAGCACACACATATGTACATACACACGTACAGCACACACACACGTACAGCACACACAGATAGCACATAAACACACAAGGACACACACAGACATATGCATGTGCATACACAATAGACAAACACACACAGCTCACACACACAGCCTTTGCACCTGCACACACAACACTCACACACTCATGGACACACAGAGCATGCACATACACATGTACAGCACACATACACATATGTATGTGCCTACACAATACACAAACACATGCACTCACACCACACACACTCAGTAGACACACAGTGTTTGCACAAGCACACCAATACGGCATACACACAAACATGCACAGCACACACAGCATCTGCATCTGGCACAAGCACACACACACAGCATGTTTGCACCTACACACACAACACAGCATGCACACACACACCACACCGACACACACACATACACAGTAGGTGCACACACAGCACACAAACACAGCATCCATACACATAAACAGCAGGTGCACACGCACCCCACACACAGCAACACAATACACAGACACACACGGCGTGAACACACACAGCCCAGGAGGGAGGCAGGTCTCGGTTTGAAGTTATCAGAGTATTCATTTGCTTCCATGGGCTGCATTTGGGAACAAATGTTCTTCCTAAACCCCAGACCCTTCCCTGTGCCCTGCAAGCCAAACCTGTTTCAGTGACTCCTGCTCCCGGGGGGACACAAGCCCCTTTCAGCGGGCTCCGTCCCTCTGCTCAGTAAGACAGGTGTGAATAATGGCACCGAGTCCCCCCCAGCGCCCCCAGAACAGTCCTCTCCGTGGGCTGACTCCAAACACAGACCAGGAACTCTGCCCGGCTGGTGCGATGGGGATGGTTATATATGAATGTCAGCAAATCCCAGCAGAATCTCCACAGCCGCTGGGAGTCTCCCGGGACTCCAGTGTTTTCTGAAAGCAAAATATGTCTGTAAAGACTGAAGGGATCCGAAGAAATTAACCCTCTTGTTCCCCTGAGGGGTGTGAAATGCCTCTGCTTAGCTAACTGGCACCAAGACCTCCAGCCCCGCTGTCATCCTGTCACGGAGGGCTGGGGCTGTCACCTCTATGTTTGACGACAGTGACATTGTCTCTGCTGTAATTCTGCAGGCGGTGCCCATCTCGCCTGACACTAGAAACCCTCTGACGAAAAGTGAACAATCATTCAATGGAATAGCACAATCTATTCTAATTCCGCCGCACCAGACAGTGTGCACCCAAGAGTGCTAAAGGAGTTGGCCAAGAAGTTTCAGAGTTATTTTTACCAAATCTTGGATCACTGTGGAAGCTTCAGAGGACTGGAAAAATGCCAATGTTGTGCCAATGTTTTTGAAAGATAACAAAGATGCACAGACAACTTTCTGCCGGTTAGCCAGACCATAATCCAGGAAAGAATATGTCAAGAGTCATAGGGGATGCAATCTTAAAAAGTTTTGAAGAATAGCCAAATCAACGCCAATCAGCATGGCTTTATGGGGAACAGGGCTTGCCTAACAAACTGGGTGTAGTTTTTTGATGTGATCAAGTTGGCGTTTCCTTCTAACTTAACATGTAGACACTGCCCTGGAGTCTGCCCCGGGACTAGCACTGTGACCTTGCTCTCCATAATGTTCTATGGAAATATGCTTATGAGGAAAAGATGATGTAATTGGAATATGCTGTCTGCAGAAGGTCTCATGTAAGGCATCATAACAAAGGTTATAACTACTGAATATATTCATCATTATGTTCCTATGAATATATTTCCACCTATTTGTAGACATGTATCATGTCCATGTCTGGAGTTAGGAGAATAAGATATAACCTTGTATTACTGGTGTCTGAACATATTAAGTGGAACCTACTAAGGGTACTTCAGAATCAAGGCCTTGTAAATGGCTGTTTACTTGCCAACCTTCCTGGGTACCTGCGGGCCAGCCCCGGAAGAAGGAAGGCCGGGGTCTCACAGGAAATGTGACCATGTCATCTGATACTGGAATCCATCTGAAACCTGGTGCTTTTCCATTGAGAAGGAGAGGTGGAGAGCCAGGGCTTGGTTACACTGCCACTTTATAGCGCTATATAGCCTCCAGGAGCACTATAACTCTGTCCCTCAACACACTGGCAAGGCACGTATTGCGCTATAAGTCCGAGTTTATAGCGCTCTTGTAATCCACCTCCGCACGGGGAATAAGGGCTGTTGAGCTACCGCTGTAGCGCTACGGTGCGAATGTGGACACCCATTGCGCGTTAATTAGCCTCCAGCCTGGCCCATAATTCCCGTTCGAGCCACTCTGCTCATCAGTTTCAAACTCTTCTGTCTACCAAACCAAACTCTTCTACAAGGAGCTGGACGCGTGTCACGGAGCGCCCGGGCGATGGTCTGAAACCGCTCCCTAGGAAGCCAGACCGGACTCCGGGTGGAGGGCCCCTTCTCCGTACACAGCCTGTTTCCCAGGCCAGGAGCTTCAGGGGTCCCCACTTCCACCTTCCTGGGTCTGACCTCGGAGCATTCAGCACCTTCTGCCCCTCCGTGTGCTTCCCCCAGCAAGCCCGCCTGGGCGGGGTCCTGGGGGAGCCCATGGGTTCTGCACCCCAAATCCACAGTCAAATGTGACTCTCAGCCAGCCAGCAGAATAGACGGTTTATTTGAGATGTCAGGAACACCATCCAACTCACAGCTTCTCAGTCCAAACAGGGTCCATCAGTCAGGCCTTTCTGGGGTGCCAGGAGGTGAGACCCAGATTCTGGGCTCCTGCTTCTTCCCCAGGTTTATTCGATGACTTCTAATCACAGACCATACAGCGAGCGTGAGCCTTCAGCTGGATCCATCTTGGGGCCAGAGAGCGAGTTGGCTTCTCTGCTTCTCCCAGCTCGACCCAGACCCAGACTCACCACCCCCTCTAGCCACTTCCTGCTCCTTAGTTCCTTTGTCTGTTTCCTGGGCTTCAGGTATTACCTGACCTCCCTTCAACAGATTCAGCTGACCTCCCTCCCCCACCTGGGGTCAGGTTACAGCTTCAGGGATGCACACCTTCAGAGGCTCTGCTTTGCATCACTATCAGCCCCTATCCCTTTACATAGACTGTCAAGAAATGCATAGGGGAAACTGAGGCACACACACACAGTACTCCCACTTCGTCACAACGCGATACTTGGTGGTGATCCAACGTGCACTCCATCGACCACCCAGGACACTTCTTCCCAGCCCATTACTGAAGGGCAGGTGGGAGAGGAGGCTGAAGAAGAGGAGGACAGAGAGGAGCAGGACGGAGAGGAGTAGGAGGAGGAGGAGGAGGAGGAGAACGCGGCAGCGACCCAGGGCACGGAGTCGTCACAGGACACATCCAGCCAAGAACTCTTCTCAAGCCCGGAGGACAGCCAGAGCCAGCCACAGCGTCCAGGGGTTGCGGGGGGCAGGGCAGCAGCAGCGGATCTGCAGGTACAGCTACTTTTCTATTGGGAAGGCAGGCAGCTTGGGCGGGGTGGAAAGGGATGCTTACCGCATGCTCATCTACACGTGGAATAGTGCATTGATGTAGACTATCACATCACAGTAATCGTCATCAGTAAATTCTTCAAAAGTCGCAATAAGAGCTTGTAAGAGGGGGTGCCCCCGGCCTCTATGCTCTTGAGTACAAAGGCTGGGCCTCTTCTATGCCAGACCAACAAGTCCTCCACCCCAAGACATCCCCCACCTTGCCAGTTGGGGTTCTTGGGGTCACCAATCGCTGCCACCAATCGGGTATACTTCCAAAACCTTGGAGGGGCCCCCGATCTTCCCCTAACCCTGACTTTGTACCCCCTCCCTGGGTTTTAAAGTCAGAAACCGGAAAACTGCTTCTCTTCACCCTGACCAGCTGAAGGCAGACTTCCCTTAACCCTGTTTCTCTCAACCTGAGAGCCAGACCCTAACCTTGTACCCCTTTCTGGGTTTCCAAGTTAGATACCTGGAAGCTGCTTTCTGTCCTTCACCCTCCCTGGCTGAAGGCAGACTTCCCTTAACCCTGACTCTGTCTTCCTCCCTGGAAGACAAGTCAGATACCAGGGGCTATGCACTTCCCCCTACCTCCTCTCTTCCCTGTGAAGAGAGAAAAACCGACTGCTTCCTCCCTCCCCTGTCTAACCTGACGGTAAGGAGACACAGTCTTCACACTCCAGCTAGGCCCCTAGCTGCCCTGGTTCCTATTCCCTTCCCTTCCCCCTTCCCAGACTGGAAGCAGAGAAAAACCCTAAGGGAAATAAACCAGACGGTTTTATAACTAGAAAATTTAATAAAGAAAAAGGTTACAACAGAAATACAGACACTTTACATTTGGGGTTCCCCACTTTGGTCTGAAAAGGAAAGTACACCCCAAAAGGCACGGCTTAATAGAAGAATCAAATTTACTTACATCAGCTAAGTAGAAGTATCAGAAAAAGGTAGAGCCATCTTTATAGCCAAAGATGGTCTAGAACCCTTGCCAGCTACCTTAGCAAGCCTCCTGCCTCATGTGCAGCCAAGATGGATCTCTCCTGGCCCTGGCCTCCTCCCTGGAAGCCAGCCAAGATGGAGCTCTCTGGCCCTTGCCTCCTCCCTGGAGACCAGCCAAGATGGAACTGACTGTTTTGCTCCTCCCTTCTTCATGGGCTCGAGGCTCCTCCCTCCCCCATGGCAGGGAAACTCCTACGTTACCTGTTTCAGATAACAAGCCCCACCCAGGCAAGGCACACTGTGTTAGATAACATAGTCCCACCCAGGCAAGGCACCCTTCACATTTATAACAGAGCTCTTGCAATGTGCCTGCGCAGGTTTCTCGGGAGAGCCAGCGTGGTCCTGGTCCCATCCACGGTCACTAGTCCCCGCCACTGTTCTACGAGGGGTGGGGGGAGCATTGCTGCACAGAGGCAAGCTGCATACGGCCCTGGGCGGAAGCCGCATCTCATTAGAATGTCCTCCCTTTCTTCCTCCATCACCCGCAGCAGCGAGATATCTTCCAGCACGAACACCTATATAGAGATGTTGGGACAGTGCTCAGAGTACAGTTCCAGCAAATGCCCTCCGCTCCCCCCAAGCCATAGGACAGCAAGGCAGGGAAACAATCATTGCCCCTGCATCCTGAGACAACTCACCATGGCAGGGGCTCCGTTGCTCTCTCTCTCTGTGTGCTGTTTCTGTGTGGGACAGGCAAACAGGACAGATGGAATGCGTGGGAATGCTACCACTGTCTGTTGTGAACAAGGGAATCCTCTGTGTTAACTTTGCACTAAGAACTTTCCCTAGTTTCGGCCTTGAACACCCCATCAACGTCAGTCTTATCTCCAGCTGAGAAGCTGAGGAGGATTCGAAAGAGACCACGG
Source organism: Sternotherus odoratus (assembly GCA_032164245.1). Classification (NCBI taxonomy): domain Eukaryota; kingdom Metazoa; phylum Chordata; order Testudines; family Kinosternidae; genus Sternotherus; species Sternotherus odoratus. Next base: position 301,129,339 of record JAVMKO010000001.1, read on the forward strand.
AAGAGCAAGGAAGATCTTCTAAAACAAGTTATGCAACAGGCTTCAGTGGAGAATCGCGTTGCACAGGAGTGGCGGGAGAATGAGAGCAAGTGGCGGGAGAATGAGAGGAAGCGGCGGGAGAATGAGAGGAAGCGGAGGGAGGAACAGATCCAGTTGAGGGAGATGGCTCGCGAGCAGTGCACTGATAATCAGTTCAGAATATTACAGCTGCAAGTAGAGACTCTGCAGCGGATCGCTGCCATTCAGGAGGAGAAGCAGCACCGTGCTCGCTGCCCCCATTGTCAGTTGCCCCCTAACCCTTCCCCTTCTGGCCCTCTGGCCCCTTCAGGCCACTATCAACAGCTGCCTGGTTATTACCACCCACGGCTGCCTCCAACCCCCCTGTCTTCACCGACCAACCCACAGACCCAGACCCACAGACCCTTATCCACTGCACTCAACCCCTAATAACAAACATAACCGCCCTCCGCAAATGGGGTTGGGGGAACACAGCAACTCGGAGGGCATTGGAGGTTATGAGGACAGGACATACGCCAATCTCTGAGTGATCCCTTCCCACCAATTGCACCCCCCTCCCTCACACATTTTACTTTTTTTTCAATTTTTATTTCAAATTCTGAAAAAGCTGTTCAATAAATAATTCTTTATATTAAATGGGTTTCTTTATTCGGTGCACATATGTATCTAATAGCTACAGAAAAGCAAATGCCTTATCCTATTAACAGAATGCCCCCTCCCTCCCTCCCTCCCTCCCTCTGGAATTCCCATTAGAACTCACTTTCAGCCTCAAAATGCTCCCTCAAGGCATCCCTGATCCTTGTAGCCTTGTGCTGGGCTCCTTTAAGAGCCCTGCTCTCTGGCTGTGCATACGTGGCCTCCAGCTGTTGAACCTCCGAGGACCATGCCACAGTGAAGCCTTCGCCCTTCCGCTCACAGAGATTATGTAGGGCACAGCACACGGAAATAACCGCTGGGATACTTCCCTCTGCCAAGTCCAGCTTCCCATAAAGAAAGCGCTAGCGCACCCTGAGATGCCCAAAAGCACACTCCACAGTCATTCGACAGCGGCTCAGCCTGTAGTTGAACCTTTCCTGGCTGCTGTCCAGGCTCCCCATGCAGGGTTTCATGAGCCAGGGCATTAGACGGTAGGTGGGGATGTCAAGAATCACAAGGGGCATTTCAACTTCCCCCATGGGGATCCTCTGCCCTGGAAAAAAGTGCCGCCTTGCAGCTTCCTGAACAGGCCGGTGTTGCGGAAGATGCGTGCGTCATGCACCTTTCCCGACCAGCTGCATTAATGTCAGTGAAACGCCCACGGTGATCCACAAGCGCCTGAAGAACCATGGAGAAGTCCCCCTTTCGGTTAATGTACTCGTCTGCTAGGTGGTCGGGTGCCAGAATAGGTACATGGGTCCCATCGATCGCCCCTCCACAGTTAGGGAAACCCATCTGCTCAAAGCCAGCCATGATGTCACGCACATGACCAAGAGTCACGATTTTTCGTAGCAGGAGGCGATTAATGGCCCTGCACACTTCCATCAACACGACTCCAACGGTCGACTTCCCCACCCCAAAGTGGTTGGCCACCGATCGGTAGTTGTCTGGGGTGGGCAGCTTACAGGTTGCTATAGCCACCCGCTTCTCCACCGGGATGGCAGCTCTCAATCTGGTGTCCTTGCGCTGCAGGGCGGGGGCGAGTTCAGCACACAGTCCCATGAAAGTGGCTTTTCTCATGCGAAAGTTTTGCAGCCACTGCTCATCGTCCCACACTTGCATGACGATGTGATCCCACCATTCAGTGCTCGTTTCCTGTGCCCAGAAGCGGCGTTCCACGGTCGAGAGCATGTCCGTTAAAGCGACGATCAGTTTAGTGTCCAATGCGTTCCTCGGCTCGAGCTCGTCTTCTTCAGACTCATCACTACTGTCACCTTCCCTGTCAAGAATGAACTCCGCTGCGCAGAGAGTTGTGCTGGCGACATTCGCCAGCATGCTCCTCAGCAGTTCGCGATCCATTATGGCAAAGGAAAATGGACGACGCAGCGCGCGCGCCTTGCTGAAACCATTGAAAGATGGAGCCTGAGATGGCCGGAAACACAGGGATTGCTGGGATGTGACACAAAGCTTCATGGGGAGTTGGAACAGGATTCAAAATGGCCGCAAGTGAGGCCCCCCCTTCCCACAAGGCATTGCGCCAGATTGGGAAGAGGTGCTCTGTGGGATACCTGCACTATTGCGCTGCTCCTAATGCCACCTGAAGCGCCGCAAATGTGGCCATGCTCTGGCGTTGGTGGGTCTAAGTGTGCACACGCTCTAGCGCAATACCTATTGCTGTATGTGGGACGCGCTATAACCAAATACGCTATAATCCTGTAGTGTAACCAAGGCCCCAGAGAGACAAGGGATTCCCGCCTCGTGCCAAAGCTATAAAACGGGGTGGAACAGAACAAAGGGGGTCATGAGAAACCCTCTGCTTTTCACCTAAGACACTGCTAGAACTAACCAGGACTCTACCCGGAGAAAGGATTGGGCCCAGAGTGGGTTACGCTTGCCTGTTTGGTTTTATTTTGCTCGGTAATTTAATTTGTTCTGTCTGTTCTTACTTGAAGCCACTAAAATCCTACTTTTTATACTTAATAAAATCACTTTTGTTTGTGGGCCTGATAGATAACTCAGTGGTTTGAGCGTTGGCCTCCTAAACCCAGTGTTATGAGTTCAATCCTTGAGGGGGCCATTTAGGTCTCTAGGGTAAAAAAATCTGTCAGGGGACAGTACTTGGTCCTGCAAGTGTAGACAGGGTGCTGGACTTGATGACCTTGGAAGGTCTTTCCAGTTCTATCAGATGAGTATATTGCCATATTATATCATAACTCAGAGTAAGTGATTAATACCTGGCAGAGCAAACAGCTGTGCATCTCTCTCCAGGGGGGTTATAGACGGCAGATCATTTATGAATTTCCCCTGTTTAAGCTTTATACCGAGTAAAACAGATTTATTTGGGTTTTGGATCCCACTGGGAGCTGGGTGTCTGAGTGCTGGAGACAGGTAAGCAGCTGAGCGGTTTTCACTTAAAGTCTGCGGCTTTGGGGTCATGGACCAGACCTGGCTCTGTGTCTGCAGCACGCTGGTGTGTCTAGTTCAACAAGGCAGGGTTCTGGAGTCCCAGGATGGCTGGGAAAACGGGCCCAGAGGTCGTCTCAGCCCATCAGGTGACAGTCCCAAGGCGGGCTCGTGACTGAACCCAGCACAAGCCCCTTCACCTGCTCTCAGCTGGACTAGTCCCATTTCTACCTTGGCTGCCTCTCAGGGTCTCTGTGAGACACCCCCCCCCCACCCCAAAGCACAACCTGGTCTATGGGACCATTGTATCCTTTATAAGTCTCCAGCTCAGGGTCTCTCTCACACTGCTAGTTACCAGCTGCCCCTCTGTCTTACCTCTCACTCCAGCCACTGGCACAATCCTCAGGGACATATCAGCAAATCCCCTGCAGCCTTGCACCCCAGCAGTGTACCGTCTTACACTGCTCCAGCCCGTTTCTTGAACAATGCAAGCTCAGTCATTAACTCATCACTTCATCAAAGGGCAGCGGACAGTCCCCAGACAGTCAGTAGGAGAGGTAGGTCAGTGGTTTGCACATGGGTTTGCTAAACCCAGGATTATAAATTCAATCCTTGAAGGGATCATTTAGGGATCTGGGGCAAAATCTGTGGGATGATTTAGTTGGGGTTGGTCCTGCTTTGAGCAGAGGGTGGACTAGATAGCTCCTGGGGTCCCTTCCAATCCTGAGGTTCTGTGTAATCTGTTCAGATCCCCCAAGCACTTGAAACAAACTGACCTGTAAAGACACAGCATTAAAATCAGTGTATTAACTACAGAAAGGTGGATTTTAAGTGATTCTAAATGTTAGGCCCAGAGGGCAGAGTTGGCTGCTCCTGGGACCAGGGCCTGGAGTATTTCAAGCCCCAGCTATTCTCTGGGTGCACCCAGAGACTCTGGGCGAGGTCACAGGCGCCCCTTATCCACTGGCCTGTCGAACCTGCACACTGGCATGGTAAGGAGATGAGCCCTGGGTCAGTCTGTGTCCACTGTCTCCACACCCCACTGGCTCCACACCCCGATTCTGGAGAACTGGTTGCAGGGTTCAGTGGCTTGTGTGTGTGTGTGTGTGTGTGTGTGTGGAGGGGGGTCCATATCTCCCCACTGCATCATTGTTGGCCGCAATCTGGCCCTTGGTAAATAATTGTCATTACGTGCGTGCTGGGGAGCAAGGGGCTGGGAAAGGAGAACATTGGACAGTTTGTTACATGCGCTTTCAGATGAGTTGAACTCGGCTTTTCAGCCCCTTGAGTGCGGGTGTAACGAAGTGGGAGTACTGTGTGTGTGTGCCTTGGGTTCCCCTATGCATTTTTGGGGCCTCTATGTGGAGGGAAAGGAGTGTGTAGCTGATGCAAAGCAAAGCCAAGGTGAAGCTGTAACCTGACCCCAAGTGGGGGAGGGAGGTCAGCTGAACCTGTTGGAGAAAGGTCAGGTGATGCCTCCTAACCCGGGAAACAGACAAAGGAGAGCACGGATGGGCTGGGGAGGGTGGAGTTTGTCTGGGTCTAGCTGGGCAGGGGAGAGAAGCCATCTCGCTCTCTGGCCCAAGATGGATCCAGCTGAGGGCTCACGCTCGCTCGCTGCATGGTCTGTGTTAGACCAGATGTCATCAAATAAACCTGGGGAAGTTCGCAGGAGCCCAGAATCTGGGCCTCATCTCCTAGCACCCCAGAAGGACCTGCCTGACTAGATGGGCCCTGTTGAGACTGAGAAGCTGTGAGTTGGATGGTTCCTAACATCTCAAATAAACCGTCTATTCTGCTGGCTGGCAGAGAGTCATGTTTGACTGTGGATTTGGGGTGCAGAACCCATGGGCTCCCCCAGGACCCACCCAGGCGGGCTTGCTGGGGGAAGCACACGGAGGGGCAGAAGGTACTGAATGCTCTGAGGTTAGACCCAGAAAGGTGGAAGTGGGGATCCCTGAAGCTCCTGGCCTGGGAAACAGGCTGTGTACAGAGAAGGGGCCCTTCACGCGGAGTCCGGTCTGGCTTCCTAGGGAGCGGTTCCAGACCATCCCCTGGGCGCTCCGTGACAGCGGGTTTGTTCAGCACCGCGCACGGTGGGGGCCAGGTGCCGGCCCGGAGCAACGCCCATTGCTCAGTGGTGCCTAGCAACACAGAGCAGCCAGGGAGCAGGCGATTGTGTTCCTCCCGCACTGGAGCATCCCCATGAGGCCCTGTCGTCCACCCCTGCCATGCGATACCTGGCGCTCCAGCCAGACCTCTCCGGAGCCCAGCCCCGCCCAGGACATCAATGTCCATGTCCTTCCCCAGGATGAAAACCCAGATAACAGAACAGAAAAGCTCCTGCCCCACCCGGGGTCTTACTTCGGCCCCAGTCTCTTCACCCAGTGACGTCCAAAGGGGAGATCCCACCGGCTCACACGTGGGCTGAAGTTCTCAGCCTCTCCTCTGCTTCCCCTTTGTCCTCTGCCAGACTTTCAGCACGTGTGAGGGCCCCCGAGTCCTGTCCCCCTCCCTAGGACCCTTCTGCAGCTGGTTCCTCTCCTTTCCCCCATGTGTGGGTCCTTCTTCCGCCTCTCCACCCAGGAGAGGGGATCCACCTGCTCTGAACTCGTCCTACACGGACCCACCCAGCTCCTCCCCAGACGGGGCGGTTACTGACCTCAGCCTGACACCTCCCTCAGGGGCAGCCCGGCAGGCTAGCGGCTCACTCATCAACCTGTCATTGGATGAAGAGAGGGGTGGTTTATACGCCCATCACACGGGCTTCACGCCTGCTCGGGGTCTCCAGGGCAGCTGGCGCGGGAGGATGAGGCTGGCTCTTGATTGGGTCCCCCTGGAAGGGGCTGGTGCCATGACACAGAGAGTCAGCAGCAGGTGGAGCAGCGGCTGATGAGACCGGGAGGCGGTCGCGGACCCCGCGCTGACCCCTGTCCCGGGACGGTCTCTGCAGAGCACCACTGCGAGCGTCATCTCTTGCCCCTACACCACTGCCCCCTCCCGGTCTGTCTCCCCTGGATTCCCACCTCCAACCACGTCAGAGCCAGTCCCTTTGTCTGCCCCTCTGGGCATGGCTACCCCACCCCTGGGAGTGAGCCTCGTGGCAGCGTGTGGACGTAGCTGTGTGGACGTTGTGGCGAGGATGGTGGCTCAGGCCATCGAACCCTGGCGACCCCGCCCGAGCCTCGCTGTGCACACGTCTAGTTGTGATGCCCTGGGGGGAGCCCTGCTAGCCAGACTAGGTCTGCGGGGGCTGGGAGGTGACTTCCCAGCTGCTACATGGACAGCTACTCGTCCAGCCCCTACAGAAACTCACCCCTGTCTCATCCTCAGCTCTCGCTGCTCCCCTGCTGCTCCCAGCCCTCGGCCCTTACTCCCCACTGGGCCCCCTCGCCTCCTCCCACTGTCCGTGCCTCTCTCTGCAGATGAGGGGTGTCTAAGTACCTAGACAGACAGGCTGGTGATGTCCCTTGCCTATCCGCATCCACTGAATCTCTTCTTTCTTCTCAGAATCCCCTCCTTAAACCATCTCTTCAGGCCTCCCTTCTCTTCTTAGCCTACACAGGAATCCTGCCGTCCAGGAAGGGTGGGCTGGGCTGGCACTGGGGAGATCTTTGGGAGACTCACTGTGTCTCTGCGGGGCTCAAATCCCAGCTCTAACCTGGACACAAGAGTATTCTCTTCCCCTCCCCCCCAGGCCTTTCCTTGTCAATTTGGACATTACTCATCAGGGCATGGACTGTCTATGACCAGGTGTGTGCATAGCACCGGACACGCTGGTTCACTGTATCATCAACCATCTCAAAAGAAGGAAAGAGTGAGGGGCAAAATTTGCAACTGACACCAAATTAGGAGAGTGGAGTCCAAAGCAGACTGCGAAGAGCTACAAAGGGATCTCACAGAACTGGGCGACTGGGAAATAAAATGCATCCGACGAAGTGGGTATTAGCCCACAAAAGCTTATACTTCAATACTTTAGTTAGTCTTTAAGGTGCCACAGGACTCTTTGTTACCTCTGCTATTCCAGACTAACACGGCTACCTCTCTGATTCTATTTTATTATTGATAGCCAGGATACATATGACAATAATGAAGTGTGGCAGCTGGAGAACTGAGTGTGAAGCGACTTCCCTCCGGCGCTCAGGAGCCCCTCACGTGGAAGACCCTGGTCACCCGACTGCGGATCTGCTTGGTTTTCACCCCATAGACGATGGGGTTCAGCATGGGCGGCATCAGGAGGTAGAGGGTGGCCGGAAGAATGTGGGCAGGGAGGGAGACGTTCTGGCCGAAACGGTGCGCCAGGAAGGAGAAGATCCCAGGGACGTAGAACACGAGGATGACACAGACATGGGATGTGCAGGTGTTGAGGGCCTTGAGTCGGGCCTGGTTGGACGGGAGGCCAAAGACAGCCCGGAGGATCATCACATAGGACAGAACAATGGACAAGCCATCCAACCCCACCACCAGCAGGGTCACCACCACGCCATATGTCGTACTGACCGTGGTGTCTGCGCAGGCCAGCTTCACCAAGGCCATGTGCTCGCAGTAGGAGTGGGGGATGACGTAGGTCCGGCAGAAGGGGAGCTTCATGAGGAGCAAGGGGAAGGGGGCTATCACAACGAGGCCTCTGACCAAGACCAGCAGCCCTATCCTGGCCACCATACTGATTTTCAAGATGGCCGCGTGCCGGAGGGGGTTGCAGATGGCCACGTAGCGGTCTAACGCCATGGCCACCAGGATTCCTGACTCCACCAAGGAGGAAGCGTGGACGAAGAACATCTGGGCGAAGCAGGAGTGGAACCCGATGGCCCTGTCGCCCAGCCAGAAGACACTCAGAATTTTGGGCAGGGTGGACGTGGACAGGACCAGGTCGGTGACGGTCAGCATGGCCAGGAAGAAGTACATGGGCTCATGCAGACTGGGGTCCGTCCTGATCATAAAGAGAACGGCGCCATTCCCCAGCAAGGCCACGACGTACATGGAGCACAGAGGGATCCCGACCCAGTGCTGCGTGGACTCCAGCCCCGGTATGCCCACCAGGAGGAACGCCGACGGTCTCAGGCTGCCGTTGTTGCCGGGTGACATGATATGCAGAGGGCCACATCCGACTGGAGCACAACGACTCCGGAGACCTGCAGGCGATGAATAGAGTGTGTCAGCCTTGGGCATGCAGACAATAGCTAGGCTCAAATGTTCATAACTCCTGAGTCAGGTTCCCCAAAAATCCCGAGGTTGGTTTTAAAAGCAGGAGATTATATGAAATAATCCACGCTGGGTTCTTTTGATTTGCCTTCTGCTTTCTGAGCCTTTCTGGTGCACTGGGGTCCCATCTGGGAGCTTCCTCCACAGCCACGAGGGCCGGACAATGACTTTGTCTTTAAGAATGAAGGTGGAAATCAGCACATGTCCACGTGACTCCAGGAGCTGGAGATTTAAGGGAAACAATAATTATCATGAAACTCACGACACTATCTTGTGAGTTGGCAACACTGGAGTTGAAACTGTCCTGGGTCAGGGCATAAACCAACTGCCAGCCTGTGAGGAGAGGGCGAATGTCTCCTTGGGACAGTCTATCCCAAATCTGCGGAGGTTCTTACGCTGGCCTCGGAAATCTCGGGTGCTGGCCACTCTCAGAGACAGGATACGTTATTAGACGGCCCCCGAGTGTGTCCCTCCCGTAGTCCCACATCTTCTGCTGCGTGGCAGGGAAAAGCCGTCCCCGTGTCTCTTAAACGTGATCCCAGTGAAGACGTGAAAAGGGGTCTGTGACTGGTGTGCTGGGCCTGCAGCATCTTACGCTGTTCGCAGTCACGCTCCTGCCTCCTTGGGTTCCCACGTTTGCTGAGAGGCAGGCCGGGGACCTGGGCCCAGCACTGACCCAGGGACTGCGAGGTGTGAAGGGGCTGTTGTGATTGTGATTGTCCTGGGGCTCCTCCGGCCCCCAGAAATGTTCCCGCTCTGGGAGGGTGGCCAATGAGGATATGTTCCCTGTACACACACACACATACAGCACACCAGACACATACAACACACATACACACACACACGTACAGCACACCACATGCATGCAGCAAACATACACACACGTACAGCACTCACACAGCACACCACATGCATACAGCACACACAGCATACCACATACATACAGCACACGTACACACACGTACAGCACACCACATACATACAGCACACATAAACACACACACAAACAGCACATGCACACACATATAGCATACACACACACGTACAGCACACCACATACATACAGCACACATAAACATACACACAAACAGCACATGCACACACATATAGCATACACACACACGTACAGCACACCACATACAACACAGATACACACACAGCACACCACATACATACAGGACACACACATGCACACAGCAAACCACATACATACAACACAAATACACACACACAGCACACCACATACATATAGCACAAACACACACATGTATAGCACACACACATACAGCACACACACACATGCAGCACACACCCATTTATATAGCACACACATGTTTTTACAGCACACACATATGTACATACACACGTACAGCACACACACACGTACAGCACACACACACGTACAGCACACCAGACACATACAACACACATACACACACACACAGCGCACCACATGCATGCAGCACACATACACACATATACAGCACACCACATACATACAGCATACCACATACATAGCGCGCACACACAAACACGTACAGCACACATACAGCACACCACACACATACAGCACACCACACACATACAGCACACATACACACACACACGTACAACACACACATACGTACAGCACACATACACACACATACAGTGCACACACACATACAGCACACCACATGCATGCAGCACACATACACACACGTACAGCACACACACAGCACACCACATACATACAGGACACACACACATACAGCACACACACAGCATACCACATACATACAGCACATATACACACACAGCACACCACATACATACAGCACACATAAACACACACACAAACAGCACATGCACACACATATGGCATACACACTCACGTACAGCACACACATACATACAGCACACATAAACACACACACGTACAGCACACACATACGTATAGCACACATACAGCACACACACACAAACAGCACACCACACACTTATAGCACACATAAACACACACATGCACAAAGCACACCACATACATACAGCGCACACACATGCACACAGAACACCACATACATACAGCACAGATACACACACACACAGCACACCACATACATATAGCACACACACACATGCAGCGCACACACATTTGTACAGCACACACATTTTTACAGCACACACATATGTACATACACACGTACAGCACACACACACGTACAGCACACACAGATAGCACATAAACACACAAGGACACACACAGACATATGCATGTGCATACACAATAGACAAACACACACAGCTCACACACACAGCCTTTGCACCTGCACACACAACACTCACACACTCATGGACACACAGAGCATGCACATACACATGTACAGCACACATACACATATGTATGTGCCTACACAATACACAAACACATGCACTCACACCACACACACTCAGTAGACACACAGTGTTTGCACAAGCACACCAATACGGCATACACACAAACATGCACAGCACACACAGCATCTGCATCTGGCACAAGCACACACACACAGCATGTTTGCACCTACACACACAACACAGCATGCACACACACACCACACCGACACACACACATACACAGTAGGTGCACACACAGCACACAAACACAGCATCCATACACATAAACAGCAGGTGCACACGCACCCCACACACAGCAACACAATACACAGACACACACGGCGTGAACACACACAGCCCAGGAGGGAGGCAGGTCTCGGTTTGAAGTTATCAGAGTATTCATTTGCTTCCATGGGCTGCATTTGGGAACAAATGTTCTTCCTAAACCCCAGACCCTTCCCTGTGCCCTGCAAGCCAAACCTGTTTCAGTGACTCCTGCTCCCGGGGGGACACAAGCCCCTTTCAGCGGGCTCCGTCCCTCTGCTCAGTAAGACAGGTGTGAATAATGGCACCGAGTCCCCCCCAGCGCCCCCAGAACAGTCCTCTCCGTGGGCTGACTCCAAACACAGACCAGGAACTCTGCCCGGCTGGTGCGATGGGGATGGTTATATATGAATGTCAGCAAATCCCAGCAGAATCTCCACAGCCGCTGGGAGTCTCCCGGGACTCCAGTGTTTTCTGAAAGCAAAATATGTCTGTAAAGACTGAAGGGATCCGAAGAAATTAACCCTCTTGTTCCCCTGAGGGGTGTGAAATGCCTCTGCTTAGCTAACTGGCACCAAGACCTCCAGCCCCGCTGTCATCCTGTCACGGAGGGCTGGGGCTGTCACCTCTATGTTTGACGACAGTGACATTGTCTCTGCTGTAATTCTGCAGGCGGTGCCCATCTCGCCTGACACTAGAAACCCTCTGACGAAAAGTGAACAATCATTCAATGGAATAGCACAATCTATTCTAATTCCGCCGCACCAGACAGTGTGCACCCAAGAGTGCTAAAGGAGTTGGCCAAGAAGTTTCAGAGTTATTTTTACCAAATCTTGGATCACTGTGGAAGCTTCAGAGGACTGGAAAAATGCCAATGTTGTGCCAATGTTTTTGAAAGATAACAAAGATGCACAGACAACTTTCTGCCGGTTAGCCAGACCATAATCCAGGAAAGAATATGTCAAGAGTCATAGGGGATGCAATCTTAAAAAGTTTTGAAGAATAGCCAAATCAACGCCAATCAGCATGGCTTTATGGGGAACAGGGCTTGCCTAACAAACTGGGTGTAGTTTTTTGATGTGATCAAGTTGGCGTTTCCTTCTAACTTAACATGTAGACACTGCCCTGGAGTCTGCCCCGGGACTAGCACTGTGACCTTGCTCTCCATAATGTTCTATGGAAATATGCTTATGAGGAAAAGATGATGTAATTGGAATATGCTGTCTGCAGAAGGTCTCATGTAAGGCATCATAACAAAGGTTATAACTACTGAATATATTCATCATTATGTTCCTATGAATATATTTCCACCTATTTGTAGACATGTATCATGTCCATGTCTGGAGTTAGGAGAATAAGATATAACCTTGTATTACTGGTGTCTGAACATATTAAGTGGAACCTACTAAGGGTACTTCAGAATCAAGGCCTTGTAAATGGCTGTTTACTTGCCAACCTTCCTGGGTACCTGCGGGCCAGCCCCGGAAGAAGGAAGGCCGGGGTCTCACAGGAAATGTGACCATGTCATCTGATACTGGAATCCATCTGAAACCTGGTGCTTTTCCATTGAGAAGGAGAGGTGGAGAGCCAGGGCTTGGTTACACTGCCACTTTATAGCGCTATATAGCCTCCAGGAGCACTATAACTCTGTCCCTCAACACACTGGCAAGGCACGTATTGCGCTATAAGTCCGAGTTTATAGCGCTCTTGTAATCCACCTCCGCACGGGGAATAAGGGCTGTTGAGCTACCGCTGTAGCGCTACGGTGCGAATGTGGACACCCATTGCGCGTTAATTAGCCTCCAGCCTGGCCCATAATTCCCGTTCGAGCCACTCTGCTCATCAGTTTCAAACTCTTCTGTCTACCAAACCAAACTCTTCTACAAGGAGCTGGACGCGTGTCACGGAGCGCCCGGGCGATGGTCTGAAACCGCTCCCTAGGAAGCCAGACCGGACTCCGGGTGGAGGGCCCCTTCTCCGTACACAGCCTGTTTCCCAGGCCAGGAGCTTCAGGGGTCCCCACTTCCACCTTCCTGGGTCTGACCTCGGAGCATTCAGCACCTTCTGCCCCTCCGTGTGCTTCCCCCAGCAAGCCCGCCTGGGCGGGGTCCTGGGGGAGCCCATGGGTTCTGCACCCCAAATCCACAGTCAAATGTGACTCTCAGCCAGCCAGCAGAATAGACGGTTTATTTGAGATGTCAGGAACACCATCCAACTCACAGCTTCTCAGTCCAAACAGGGTCCATCAGTCAGGCCTTTCTGGGGTGCCAGGAGGTGAGACCCAGATTCTGGGCTCCTGCTTCTTCCCCAGGTTTATTCGATGACTTCTAATCACAGACCATACAGCGAGCGTGAGCCTTCAGCTGGATCCATCTTGGGGCCAGAGAGCGAGTTGGCTTCTCTGCTTCTCCCAGCTCGACCCAGACCCAGACTCACCACCCCCTCTAGCCACTTCCTGCTCCTTAGTTCCTTTGTCTGTTTCCTGGGCTTCAGGTATTACCTGACCTCCCTTCAACAGATTCAGCTGACCTCCCTCCCCCACCTGGGGTCAGGTTACAGCTTCAGGGATGCACACCTTCAGAGGCTCTGCTTTGCATCACTATCAGCCCCTATCCCTTTACATAGACTGTCAAGAAATGCATAGGGGAAACTGAGGCACACACACACAGTACTCCCACTTCGTCACAACGCGATACTTGGTGGTGATCCAACGTGCACTCCATCGACCACCCAGGACACTTCTTCCCAGCCCATTACTGAAGGGCAGGTGGGAGAGGAGGCTGAAGAAGAGGAGGACAGAGAGGAGCAGGACGGAGAGGAGTAGGAGGAGGAGGAGGAGGAGGAGAACGCGGCAGCGACCCAGGGCACGGAGTCGTCACAGGACACATCCAGCCAAGAACTCTTCTCAAGCCCGGAGGACAGCCAGAGCCAGCCACAGCGTCCAGGGGTTGCGGGGGGCAGGGCAGCAGCAGCGGATCTGCAGGTACAGCTACTTTTCTATTGGGAAGGCAGGCAGCTTGGGCGGGGTGGAAAGGGATGCTTACCGCATGCTCATCTACACGTGGAATAGTGCATTGATGTAGACTATCACATCACAGTAATCGTCATCAGTAAATTCTTCAAAAGTCGCAATAAGAGCTTGTAAGAGGGGGTGCCCCCGGCCTCTATGCTCTTGAGTACAAAGGCTGGGCCTCTTCTATGCCAGACCAACAAGTCCTCCACCCCAAGACATCCCCCACCTTGCCAGTTGGGGTTCTTGGGGTCACCAATCGCTGCCACCAATCGGGTATACTTCCAAAACCTTGGAGGGGCCCCCGATCTTCCCCTAACCCTGACTTTGTACCCCCTCCCTGGGTTTTAAAGTCAGAAACCGGAAAACTGCTTCTCTTCACCCTGACCAGCTGAAGGCAGACTTCCCTTAACCCTGTTTCTCTCAACCTGAGAGCCAGACCCTAACCTTGTACCCCTTTCTGGGTTTCCAAGTTAGATACCTGGAAGCTGCTTTCTGTCCTTCACCCTCCCTGGCTGAAGGCAGACTTCCCTTAACCCTGACTCTGTCTTCCTCCCTGGAAGACAAGTCAGATACCAGGGGCTATGCACTTCCCCCTACCTCCTCTCTTCCCTGTGAAGAGAGAAAAACCGACTGCTTCCTCCCTCCCCTGTCTAACCTGACGGTAAGGAGACACAGTCTTCACACTCCAGCTAGGCCCCTAGCTGCCCTGGTTCCTATTCCCTTCCCTTCCCCCTTCCCAGACTGGAAGCAGAGAAAAACCCTAAGGGAAATAAACCAGACGGTTTTATAACTAGAAAATTTAATAAAGAAAAAGGTTACAACAGAAATACAGACACTTTACATTTGGGGTTCCCCACTTTGGTCTGAAAAGGAAAGTACACCCCAAAAGGCACGGCTTAATAGAAGAATCAAATTTACTTACATCAGCTAAGTAGAAGTATCAGAAAAAGGTAGAGCCATCTTTATAGCCAAAGATGGTCTAGAACCCTTGCCAGCTACCTTAGCAAGCCTCCTGCCTCATGTGCAGCCAAGATGGATCTCTCCTGGCCCTGGCCTCCTCCCTGGAAGCCAGCCAAGATGGAGCTCTCTGGCCCTTGCCTCCTCCCTGGAGACCAGCCAAGATGGAACTGACTGTTTTGCTCCTCCCTTCTTCATGGGCTCGAGGCTCCTCCCTCCCCCATGGCAGGGAAACTCCTACGTTACCTGTTTCAGATAACAAGCCCCACCCAGGCAAGGCACACTGTGTTAGATAACATAGTCCCACCCAGGCAAGGCACCCTTCACATTTATAACAGAGCTCTTGCAATGTGCCTGCGCAGGTTTCTCGGGAGAGCCAGCGTGGTCCTGGTCCCATCCACGGTCACTAGTCCCCGCCACTGTTCTACGAGGGGTGGGGGGAGCATTGCTGCACAGAGGCAAGCTGCATACGGCCCTGGGCGGAAGCCGCATCTCATTAGAATGTCCTCCCTTTCTTCCTCCATCACCCGCAGCAGCGAGATATCTTCCAGCACGAACACCTATATAGAGATGTTGGGACAGTGCTCAGAGTACAGTTCCAGCAAATGCCCTCCGCTCCCCCCAAGCCATAGGACAGCAAGGCAGGGAAACAATCATTGCCCCTGCATCCTGAGACAACTCACCATGGCAGGGGCTCCGTTGCTCTCTCTCTCTGTGTGCTGTTTCTGTGTGGGACAGGCAAACAGGACAGATGGAATGCGTGGGAATGCTACCACTGTCTGTTGTGAACAAGGGAATCCTCTGTGTTAACTTTGCACTAAGAACTTTCCCTAGTTTCGGCCTTGAACACCCCATCAACGTCAGTCTTATCTCCAGCTGAGAAGCTGAGGAGGATTCGAAAGAGACCACGGAAGAGCAAGGAAGATCTTCTAAAACAAGTTATGCAACAGGCTTCAGTGGAGAATCGCGTTGCACAGGAGTGGCGGGAGAATGAGAGCAAGTGGCGGGAGAATGAGAGGAAGCGGCGGGAGAATGAGAGGAAGCGGAGGGAGGAACAGATCCAGTTGAGGGAGATGGCTCGCGAGCAGTGCACTGATAATCAGTTCAGAATATTACAGCTGCAAGTAGAGACTCTGCAGCGGATCGCTGCCATTCAGGAGGAGAAGCAGCACCGTGCTCGCTGCCCCCATTGTCAGTTGCCCCCTAACCCTTCCCCTTCTGGCCCTCTGGCCCCTTCAGGCCACTATCAACAGCTGCCTGGTTATTACCACCCACGGCTGCCTCCAACCCCCCTGTCTTCACCGACCAACCCACAGACCCAGACCCACAGACCCTTATCCACTGCACTCAACCCCTAATAACAAACATAACCGCCCTCCGCAAATGGGGTTGGGGGAACACAGCAACTCGGAGGGCATTGGAGGTTATGAGGACAGGACATACGCCAATCTCTGAGTGATCCCTTCCCACCAATTGCACCCCCCTCCCTCACACATTTTACTTTTTTTTCAATTTTTATTTCAAATTCTGAAAAAGCTGTTCAATAAATAATTCTTTATATTAAATGGGTTTCTTTATTCGGTGCACATATGTATCTAATAGCTACAGAAAAGCAAATGCCTTATCCTATTAACAGAATGCCCCCTCCCTCCCTCCCTCCCTCCCTCTGGAATTCCCATTAGAACTCACTTTCAGCCTCAAAATGCTCCCTCAAGGCATCCCTGATCCTTGTAGCCTTGTGCTGGGCTCCTTTAAGAGCCCTGCTCTCTGGCTGTGCATACGTGGCCTCCAGCTGTTGAACCTCCGAGGACCATGCCACAGTGAAGCCTTCGCCCTTCCGCTCACAGAGATTATGTAGGGCACAGCACACGGAAATAACCGCTGGGATACTTCCCTCTGCCAAGTCCAGCTTCCCATAAAGAAAGCGCTAGCGCACCCTGAGATGCCCAAAAGCACACTCCACAGTCATTCGACAGCGGCTCAGCCTGTAGTTGAACCTTTCCTGGCTGCTGTCCAGGCTCCCCATGCAGGGTTTCATGAGCCAGGGCATTAGACGGTAGGTGGGGATGTCAAGAATCACAAGGGGCATTTCAACTTCCCCCATGGGGATCCTCTGCCCTGGAAAAAAGTGCCGCCTTGCAGCTTCCTGAACAGGCCGGTGTTGCGGAAGATGCGTGCGTCATGCACCTTTCCCGACCAGCTGCATTAATGTCAGTGAAACGCCCACGGTGATCCACAAGCGCCTGAAGAACCATGGAGAAGTCCCCCTTTCGGTTAATGTACTCGTCTGCTAGGTGGTCGGGTGCCAGAATAGGTACATGGGTCCCATCGATCGCCCCTCCACAGTTAGGGAAACCCATCTGCTCAAAGCCAGCCATGATGTCACGCACATGACCAAGAGTCACGATTTTTCGTAGCAGGAGGCGATTAATGGCCCTGCACACTTCCATCAACACGACTCCAACGGTCGACTTCCCCACCCCAAAGTGGTTGGCCACCGATCGGTAGTTGTCTGGGGTGGGCAGCTTACAGGTTGCTATAGCCACCCGCTTCTCCACCGGGATGGCAGCTCTCAATCTGGTGTCCTTGCGCTGCAGGGCGGGGGCGAGTTCAGCACACAGTCCCATGAAAGTGGCTTTTCTCATGCGAAAGTTTTGCAGCCACTGCTCATCGTCCCACACTTGCATGACGATGTGATCCCACCATTCAGTGCTCGTTTCCTGTGCCCAGAAGCGGCGTTCCACGGTCGAGAGCATGTCCGTTAAAGCGACGATCAGTTTAGTGTCCAATGCGTTCCTCGGCTCGAGCTCGTCTTCTTCAGACTCATCACTACTGTCACCTTCCCTGTCAAGAATGAACTCCGCTGCGCAGAGAGTTGTGCTGGCGACATTCGCCAGCATGCTCCTCAGCAGTTCGCGATCCATTATGGCAAAGGAAAATGGACGACGCAGCGCGCGCGCCTTGCTGAAACCATTGAAAGATGGAGCCTGAGATGGCCGGAAACACAGGGATTGCTGGGATGTGACACAAAGCTTCATGGGGAGTTGGAACAGGATTCAAAATGGCCGCAAGTGAGGCCCCCCCTTCCCACAAGGCATTGCGCCAGATTGGGAAGAGGTGCTCTGTGGGATACCTGCACTATTGCGCTGCTCCTAATGCCACCTGAAGCGCCGCAAATGTGGCCATGCTCTGGCGTTGGTGGGTCTAAGTGTGCACACGCTCTAGCGCAATACCTATTGCTGTATGTGGGACGCGCTATAACCAAATACGCTATAATCCTGTAGTGTAACCAAGGCCCCAGAGAGACAAGGGATTCCCGCCTCGTGCCAAAGCTATAAAACGGGGTGGAACAGAACAAAGGGGGTCATGAGAAACCCTCTGCTTTTCACCTAAGACACTGCTAGAACTAACCAGGACTCTACCCGGAGAAAGGATTGGGCCCAGAGTGGGTTACGCTTGCCTGTTTGGTTTTATTTTGCTCGGTAATTTAATTTGTTCTGTCTGTTCTTACTTGAAGCCACTAAAATCCTACTTTTTATACTTAATAAAATCACTTTTGTTTGTGGGCCTGATAGATAACTCAGTGGTTTGAGCGTTGGCCTCCTAAACCCAGTGTTATGAGTTCAATCCTTGAGGGGGCCATTTAGGTCTCTAGGGTAAAAAAATCTGTCAGGGGACAGTACTTGGTCCTGCAAGTGTAGACAGGGTGCTGGACTTGATGACCTTGGAAGGTCTTTCCAGTTCTATCAGATGAGTATATTGCCATATTATATCATAACTCAGAGTAAGTGATTAATACCTGGCAGAGCAAACAGCTGTGCATCTCTCTCCAGGGGGGTTATAGACGGCAGATCATTTATGAATTTCCCCTGTTTAAGCTTTATACCGAGTAAAACAGATTTATTTGGGTTTTGGATCCCACTGGGAGCTGGGTGTCTGAGTGCTGGAGACAGGTAAGCAGCTGAGCGGTTTTCACTTAAAGTCTGCGGCTTTGGGGTCATGGACCAGACCTGGCTCTGTGTCTGCAGCACGCTGGTGTGTCTAGTTCAACAAGGCAGGGTTCTGGAGTCCCAGGATGGCTGGGAAAACGGGCCCAGAGGTCGTCTCAGCCCATCAGGTGACAGTCCCAAGGCGGGCTCGTGACTGAACCCAGCACAAGCCCCTTCACCTGCTCTCAGCTGGACTAGTCCCATTTCTACCTTGGCTGCCTCTCAGGGTCTCTGTGAGACACCCCCCCCCCCACCCCAAAGCACAACCTGGTCTATGGGACCATTGTATCCTTTATAAGTCTCCAGCTCAGGGTCTCTCTCACACTGCTAGTTACCAGCTGCCCCTCTGTCTTACCTCTCACTCCAGCCACTGGCACAATCCTCAGGGACATATCAGCAAATCCCCTGCAGCCTTGCACCCCAGCAGTGTACCGTCTTACACTGCTCCAGCCCGTTTCTTGAACAATGCAAGCTCAGTCATTAACTCATCACTTCATCAAAGGGCAGCGGACAGTCCCCAGACAGTCAGTAGGAGAGGTAGGTCAGTGGTTTGCACATGGGTTTGCTAAACCCAGGATTATAAATTCAATCCTTGAAGGGATCATTTAGGGATCTGGGGCAAAATCTGTGGGATGATTTAGTTGGGGTTGGTCCTGCTTTGAGCAGAGGGTGGACTAGATAGCTCCTGGGGTCCCTTCCAATCCTGAGGTTCTGTGTAATCTGTTCAGATCCCCCAAGCACTTGAAACAAACTGACCTGTAAAGACACAGCATTAAAATCAGTGTATTAACTACAGAAAGGTGGATTTTAAGTGATTCTAAATGTTAGGCCCAGAGGGCAGAGTTGGCTGCTCCTGGGACCAGGGCCTGGAGTATTTCAAGCCCCAGCTATTCTCTGGGTGCACCCAGAGACTCTGGGCGAGGTCACAGGCGCCCCTTATCCACTGGCCTGTCGAACCTGCACACTGGCATGGTAAGGAGATGAGCCCTGGGTCAGTCTGTGTCCACTGTCTCCACACCCCACTGGCTCCACACCCCGATTCTGGAGAACTGGTTGCAGGGTTCAGTGGCTTGTGTGTGTGTGTGTGTGTGTGTGTGTGGAGGGGGGTCCATATCTCCCCACTGCATCATTGTTGGCCGCAATCTGGCCCTTGGTAAATAATTGTCATTACGTGCGTGCTGGGGAGCAAGGGGCTGGGAAAGGAGAACATTGGACAGTTTGTTACATGCGCTTTCAGATGAGTTGAACTCGGCTTTTCAGCCCCTTGAGCGCGGGTGTAACGAAGTGGGAGTACTGTGTGTGTGTGCCTTGGGTTCCCCTATGCATTTTTGGGGCCTCTATGTGGAGGGAAAGGAGTGTGTAGCTGATGCAAAGCAAAGCCAAGGTGAAGCTGTAACCTGACCCCAAGTGGGGGAGGGAGGTCAGCTGAACCTGTTGGAGAAAGGTCAGGTGATGCCTCCTAACCCGGGAAACAGACAAAGGAGAGCACGGATGGGCTGGGGAGGGTGGAGTTTGTCTGGGTCTAGCTGGGCAGGGGAGAGAAGCCATCTCGCTCTCTGGCCCAAGATGGATCCAGCTGAGGGCTCACGCTCGCTCGCTGCATGGTCTGTGTTAGACCAGATGTCATCAAATAAACCTGGGGAAGTTTGCAGGAGCCCAGAATCTGGGCCTCATCTCCTAGCACCCCAGAAGGACCTGCCTGACTAGATGGGCCCTGTTGAGACTGAGAAGCTGTGAGTTGGATGGTTCCTAACATCTCAAATAAACCGTCTATTCTGCTGGCTGGCTGAGAGTCATGTTTGACTGTGGATTTGGGGTGCAGAACCCATGGGCTCCCCCAGGACCCACCCAGGCGGGCTTGTTGGGGGAAGCACACGGAGGGGCAGAAGGTACTGAATGCTCTGAGGTTAGACCCAGAAAGGTGGAAGTGGGGACCCCTGAAGCTCCTGGCCTGGGACACAGGCTGTGTACAGAGAAGGGGCCCTTCACGCGGAGTCCGGTCTGGCTTCCTAGGGAGCGGTTCCAGACCATCCCCTGGGCGCTCCGTGACAGCGGGTTTGTTCAGCACCGCACACGGTGGGGGCCAGGTGCCGGCCCGGAGCAACGCCCATTGCTCAGTGGTGCCTAGCAACACAGAGCAGCCAGGGAGCAGGCGATTGTGTTCCTCCCGCTCTGGAGCATCCCCATGAGGCCCTGTCGTCCACCCCTGCCATGCGATACCTGGCGCTCCAGCCAGACCTCTCCGGAGCCCAGCCCCGCCCAGGACATCAATGTCCTTCATGTCCTTCCCCAGGATGAAAACCCAGATAACAGAACAGAAAAGCTCCTGCCCCACCCGGGGTCTTACTTCGGCCCCAGTCTCTTCACCCAGTGACGTCCAAAGGGGAGATCCCACCGGCTCACACGTGGGCTGAAGTTCTCAGCCTCTCCTCTGCTTCCCCTTTGTCCTCTGCCAGACTGTCAGCACGTGTGAGGGCCCCCGAGTCCTGTCCCCCTCCCTAGGACCCTTCTGCAGCTGGTTCCTCTCCTTTCCCCCATGTGTGGGTCCTTCTTCCGCCTCTCCACCCAGGAGAGGGGATCCACCTGCTCTGAACTCGACCTACATGGACCCACCCAGCTCCTCCCCAGACGGGGCGGTTACTGACCTCAGCCTGACACCTCCCTCAGGGGCAGCCCGGCAGGCTAGCGGCTCACTCATCAACCTGTCATTGGATGAAGAGAGGGGTGGTTTATACGCCCATCACACGGGCTTCACGCCTGCTTGGGGTCTCCGGGGCAGCTGGCGCGGGAGGGTGAGGCTGGCTCTTGATTGGGTCCCCCTGGAAGGGGCTGGTGCCGTGACACAGAGAGTCAGCAGCAGGTGGAGCAGCGGCTGATGAGACCGGGAGGCGGTCGCGGACCCCGCGCTGACCCCTGTCCCGGGACGGTCTCTGCAGAGCACCCCTGCGAGTGTCATCTCTTGCCCAGACACCACTGCCCCCTCCCGGTCTGTCTCCCCTGGATTCCCACCTCCAACTACGTCAGAGTCAGTCCCTTTGTCTGCCCCTCTGAGCATGGCTACCCCACCCCTGGGAGCGAGCCTCGTGGCAGCGCCCGGAGATAGTGGCAAGGATGGCGGATCAGGCCATCGAACCCTGGCGACCCCGCCCGAGTCTCGCTGTGCACACGGCTAGTTGTGATGCCCTGGGGGGAGCCCTGCTAGCCAGACTAGGTCTGCGGGGGCTGGGAGGCGACTTCCCAGCTGCTGCATGGACAGCTACTCGACCAGCCCCTACAGAAACTCACCCCTGTCTCATCCTCAGCTCTCGCTGCTCCCTTGCTGCTCCCAGCCCTTGGCCCTTACTCCCCACTGGGCCCCCTCGCTTCCTCCCACTGTCCGTGCCTCTCTCCGCAGATGAGGGGTGTCTAAGTACCTAGACAGACAGGCTGGTGATGTCCCTTGCCTATCCGCATCCACTGAATCTCTTCTTTCTTCTCAGAATCCCCTCCTTAAACCATCTCTTCAGGCCTCCCTTCTCTTCTTAGCCTACACAGGAATCCTGCCGTCCAGGAAGGGTGGGCTGGGCTGGCACTGGGGAGATCTTTGGGAGAGTCACTGTGTCTCTGCGGGGCTCAAATCCCAGCTCTAACCTGGACTCAAGAGTATTCTCTTCCCCTCCCCCCAGGCCTTTCCTCGTCAATTTGGACATTACTCATCAGGGCAAGGACTGTCTCTGACCAGGTGTGTGCATAGCACCGGACACGCTGGTTCACTGTCTCATCAACCATCTCAAAAAAAGGAAACAGTGAGGGGCAAAATTTGCAACTGACACCAAATTAGGAGAGTGGAGTCCAAAGCAGACTGCGAAGAGCTACAAAGGGATCTCACAGAACTGGGCGACTGGGAAATAAAATGCATCCGACGAAGTGGGTATTAGCCTAAGAAAGCTTATACTTCAATACTTCAGTTAGTCTTTAAGGTGCCACAGGACTCTTTGTTACCTCTGCTATTCCAGACTAACACGGCTACCTCTCTGATTCTATTTTATTATTGATAGCCAGGATACATATGACAATAATGAAGTGTGGCAGGTGTAGAACTGAGTGTGAAGCGACTTCCCTCCGGCGCTCAGGAGCCCCTCACGTGGAAGACCCTGGTCACCCGACTGCGGATCTGCTTGGTTTTCACCCCATAGACGATGGGGTTCAGCATGGGCGGCATCAGGAGGTAGAGGTTGCCCAGCAGGATCTGGACAGGGAGTGGGACGTTCTGGCCGAAACGGTGCGCAAGGAACGAGAAGATCCCAGGGACGTAGAACACGAGGATGACACAGACGTGGGACGTACAGGTGTTGAGGGCCTTGAGTCGGGCCTGGTTGGACGGGAGGCCAAAGACAGCCCGGAGGATCATCACATAGGACAGAACAATGGACAAGCCATCCAACCCCACCACCAGCACGGTCACCACCACGCCATATGTCGTACTGACCGTGGTGTCTGCGCAGGCCAGCTTCACCAAGGCCATGTGCTCGCAGAAGGAGTGGGGGATGACGTAGGTCTGGCAGAAGGGGAGCTTCATGAGGAGCAAGGGGAAGGGGGCTATCACAACAAGGCCTCTGACCAAGACCAGCAGCCCTATCCTGGCCACCATACTGATTTTCAAGATGGCCGCGTGCCGGAGGGGGTTGCAGATGGCCACGTAGCGGTCTAACGCCATGGCCACCAGGATTCCTGACTCCACCAAGGAGGAAGCGTGGACGAAGAACATCTGGGCGAAGCAGGAGTGGAACCCGATGGCCCTGTCGCCCAGCCAGAAGACGCTCAGAATTTTGGGCAGGGTGGACGTGGACAGGACCAGGTCGGTGACGGTCAGCATGGCCAGGAAGAAGTACATGGGCTCATGCAGACTGGGGTCCGTCCTGATCATAAAGAGAACGGCGCCATTCCCCAGCAAGGCCACGACGTACATGGAGCACAGAGGGATCCCGACCCAGTGCTGCGCGGACTCCAGCCCCGGTATGCCCACCAGGAGGAACGCCGACGGTCTCAGGCTGCCGTTGTTGCCGGGTGACATGATATGCAGAGGGCCACATCCGACTGGAGCACAACGACTCCGGAGACCTGCAGGCGATGAATAGAGTGTGTCAGCCTTGGGCATGCAGACAATAGCTAGGCCCAAATGTTCATAACTCCTGAGTCAGGTTCCCCAAAAATCCTGAGGTTGGTTTTAAAAGCAGGAGATTATATGAAATAATCCACGCTGGGTTCTTTTGATTTGCCTTCTGCTTTCTGAGCCTTTCTGGTGCACTGGGGTCACATCTGGGAGCTTCCTCCGCAGCCACGAGGGCCGGACAATGACTTTGTCTTTAAGAATGAAGGTGGAAATCAGCACACGTCCACGTGACTCCAGGAGCTGGAGATTTAAGGGAAACAATAATTATCATGAAACTCACAACACTATCTTGTGAGTTGGCAACACTGGATTTGAAACTGTCCTGGGTCAGGGCATAAACCAACTGCCAGCCTGTGAGGAGAGGGCGAATGTTTCCTTGGGACAGTCTATCCCAAATCTGCGGAGTTTCTTACGCTGGCCTCGGAAATCTCGGGTGCTGGCCGCTCTCAGAGACAGGATACGTTATTAGACGGCCCCTGTGTGTGTCCCTCGTATAGTCCCACATCTTCTGCCACGTGGCAGGGAAAAGCCGTCCCCGTGTTACTTAAACGTGATCCCAGTGAAGACGTGAAAAGGGGTCTGTGACCGGTGTGCTGGGCCTGCAGCATCTTATGCTGTTCGCAGTCACGCTCCTGCCTCCTTGGGTTCCCACGTTTGCTGAGAGGCAGGCCGGGAACCTGGGCCCAGCACTGACCCAGGGACTGCGAGGTGTGAAGGGGCTGTTGTGATTGTGATTGTCCTGGGGCTCCTCTGGCCCCCAGAAATGTTCCCGCTCTGGGAGGGTGGCCAATGAGGATATGTTCCCTGTACACACACACACATACAGCACACCAGACACATACAAGACACATACACACACACAAGTACAGCACACCAGACACATACAACACACATACACACACACAGCATACCACATAGATACAGCACACACATACACACACACAGCACACCACATGCATGCAGCACACATACACACATATACAGCACACCACATACATACAGCACACCACATACATAGCGCGCACACACGCACATGTACAGCACACACTCAAGTACAGCACACCACATACATACAGCAAACATACACACACGTACAGCACTCACACAGCACACCACATGCATACAGCACACACAGCATACCACATACATACAACACACATACACACACGTACAGCACACCACATACATACAGCACACATAAACACACACACAAACAGCACATGCACACACATATAGCATACACACACACGTACAGCACACCACATAAAACACAGATACACACACACAGCACACCACATACATACAGGACACACACATGCACACAGCACACCACATACATACAACACAAATACACACACAGTACACCACATGCATGCAGCACACATACACACATATACAGCACACCACATACATACAGCACACCACATACATAGCGCGCACACATGCACATGTACAGCACACACTCAAGTACAGCACACCACATACATACAGCACACACACACATACACACACACACGTACAGCACACACATACGTACAGCACACACACACACACAGCACACCACATGCATGCAGCAAACATACACACACGTACAGCACTCACACAGCACACCACATGCATACAGCACACACAGCATACCACATACATACAGCACACATACACACACGTACAGCACACCACATACATACAGCACACATAAACACACACACAAACAGCACATGCACACACATATAGCATACACACACATGTACAGCACACCACATACAACACAGATACACACACACAGCACACCACATACATACAGGACACACACATGCACACAGCACACCACATACATATAGCACACACACACACATGTACAGCACACACACATACAGCACACACACACATGCAGCACACACCCATTTGTACAGCACACACATGTTTTTACAGCACACACATATGTACATACACATGTACAGCACACACACACGTACAGCACACACAGATAGCACATAAACACACAAGGACACACACAGACATATGCATGTGCATACACAATAGACAAACACACACAGCTCACACACACAGCCTTTGCACCTGCACACACAGCACCCACACACTCACACACTCATGGACACACAGAGCATGCACATACACATGTACAACAAACATACACATATGTATGTGCATACACAATACACAAACACATGCACTCACACCACACACACTCAGTAGACACATAGTGTTTGCACGAGCACACCAATACAGCATACACACAAACATGCACAGCACACACAGCATCTGCATCCGGCACAAGCGCACACACACAGCATGTTTGCACCTTCACACACAACGCAGCACCTGCACACACAACGCAGCATGCACACAGCATGCACACACACACACACCACACCGACACACACACATACACATACACATACACAGCAGGTGCACACACAGCGCACAAACACAGCATCCATACACATACACAGCAGGTGCACACACACACAGACACACACACAGCAGACACAATACACAGACACACACGATGTGAACACACACAGCCCAGGAGGGAGGCAGGTCTCGGTTTGAAGTTATCAGAGTATTCATTTGCTTCCATGGGCTGCATTTGGGAACAAATGTTCTTCCTAAACCCCAGACCCTTCCCTGTGCCCTGCAAGCCAAACCTGTTTCAGTGACTCCTGCTCCCCGGGGGGACACAAGCCCCTTTCAGCGGGCTCCGTCCCTCTGCTCAGTAAGACAGGTGTGAATAATGGCACCGAGTCCCCCCAGCGCCCCCAGAACAGTCCTCTCCCTGGGCTGGCTCCAAACACAGACCAGGAACTCTGCCCGGCTGGTGCGATGCGGATGGTTATATATGAATGTCACAAATCCCAGCAGAATCTCCCCAGGCGCTGGGAGTCTCCGGGGACTCCAGTGTTTTCTGAAAGCAAAATATGTCTGTAAAGACTGAAGGGATCCGAAGAAATTAACCCTCTTGTTCCCCTGAGGGGTGTGAAATGCCTCTGCTTAGTTAACTGGCACCAAGACCTCCAGCCCCGCTGTCATCCTGTCACGGAGGGCTGGGGCTGTCACCTCTATGTCTGACTACAGTGATATTGGCTCTGCTGTAATTCTGCAGGCAGTGCCCATCTCGCCTGGCAGTAGAAACCCTCTGACGAAAAGTGAACAGTCATTCAGTGGAATCACACAATCTCTTCTCATTCTGAGGGGCCAGACAACTTGCAGCCAAGAGTGCTAAAGGAGTTGGCCAAGATGTCTCTGAGGTATTTGTAACAAATCTTGGCCCACTGTGGAAGTTTCAGAGGCCTTGAAATAAGCCAGTGTCGTGCCACTGATTTAGAATGGCAAACAAGAGCCACAGATAACGCTAGTCTGGTTCGCCTGACCCCAATCCCAGGAGAAAAGCATGCCAAGGGTGACAGGGGATGCAGTCAGTAAAGTTTCAAAAGATGGCATAATCAATGCCGAGCGCCGTGGGAAACAGACTGGCTGTAGTTTTGTGATGAGATCACAAATCTGCCTGATAAGAATAACGTCATTGACATCACAGACCCAGGCTATGTCTGCACTGGTGAACTGAGAGCGGCACAGCTGTACTGATGCAGCGATACCCCAGATGGGTGGTAGTCAATGTTGGCCCGGCACTGGAGTATGAAACAACCTCCCCCTACCCCCCACACACCTTCTGGTTCTGCTCTGGGGAGCAGCCAGCCTCCACTGCTGCACCCAGCCCCGTCTCACCCCCCTCCAGCCAGGCTGTGGGGTGGAAGCTCTGTGCCTCTGCAAGGCCTACCAGGGGCCACCCCCCCTCTGGGGCAGTGTACATCCCAAAGAGAGGCCTAGTGTCTGAATCATCTCCAGCAGAGAGCATCATTTCAGGGGCTAATTCTGAGCCAAGGCGATGGGTCGTTTCCATCTCTTGTTTATTTGCTAGCCTGAAAAGTGCATCTAGAAAATGTAACCAGTGGCCCAGCAAGGCCTGGTGGACGCGGAGCACCTCTGAAAGTCAGGACGCTTTGGGTTCCTAAACATGGCTGGATGTGCACCTAGCCCAGAACCGTGACTGGCCCCAAATGCCTCAGAGTAAGGGGTGAGTAACTAGACAGGGTGTTCTAAACTCCTGCTTGTAATTCTTCTTCCTCTCTAATAGGGGCTGATTTAAACCCTGAAGCATGAGGTTGAATGTCCCTTCCAATATCCTTTTTTAGCATTTATTATAGCTCTGGTTCTTCTTGTTATCCACATTAGAGTCCAATCCCCCTCTGAATCTTGGCGACAACTGTGGCAATGAGTTCCACCATCTAATTATATACTGAGGGAAAAGGACTTTCCTTTAAATCCACCTTTCAGTGCCTTTGTGTGTCCCCTTGTTCTTGTGGCAGGAGACAAGAAGAAAACCTTCCTGACCTACCATCTCACGACCATTCCTCATCTTATACAAGTTTATCACTAAGGTGACAATCACAGTCTTTTCAACCCCCCATCCATCAATGTTTGAGAATATTGACTTTGCCATCTCGGTGCCTCGGTTTCTCTCTCTGTAAAATGGAGATAATGATACCCACTGCATTACAGGGGGTTGCAGGGCTAAATTATTGATCTGGCTAAAGCATGATGGGATCTTTGGCCGGAAGATTCTATGTAGGTGTGATAGAAGATAAGATTGAAAAGTTCATGAAGGAGAGGTTCATCAGTGCTTAGTAGGCAATATGATCAGGGATGGAACCACATGCTCCAGGTTATCCCTAAACCTCTGACTGTCCTGGGACTGGACGACAGGAGATGGATCACTTGATAATTGCCCGGTTCTGTTCATTCCCGCTGACGCACCTGGGCCAGGCCTCTATGTAAGACAGGATACAGGACTGACCCAGCGTGACCATTTTTCTGTTCTAATATGAACGATTCTAAAGTTGCAACTCAAATGAGGGATTGTGTAGGGAAATGGGGGCGGAGACAGGGATCTGACAACTCTTGAGGGGTCTTGGGGGGTATTGGGATTTGGGCAGTTTTACATCCTCTTTGTAACTTAAAATCCTGGCCAAGAGACCGAAAGACATGGACACAGTCTGTCAATGGGCTGAGGAATGCATCGACAGCAGGCCCGAAGCAGACAGAACCACGGAGAGGATGGAGGGTGAACTGAGGGCCAGGCCAAAGCAGGACACCCACCCAGGGGATAGGACCTACTCCAGTGGGAGGGAGCCTGCTCTGAAGAGCCCAAGCGAGAGTGGGGAGAAGAAATGTCATGAGAAGCCTTGTCCAGAACTGCCCAGTCCCTCCACTGAGGGAAAACACAATCCCAGACAGGCACCTCAGGTAGGGTGACCAGATGTCTCGATTCTATAGGGACAGTCCTGATTTTGGGGTCTTTTTCATATATAGGCTCCTATTACCCCCCACCCCATGTCCCGATTTTTCACACTTGCTCTCTGGTAACCCTAACAGGGGTGTGGGGTGATTTGTGAGACGCAGCCAGCTCATCTGGGGTGTACGATGTACATGCTTCTGGGTTCACGCCTATGTCCTGCTGTTCCTTACTGGGTACAGAAACGCCCTGCTGGGGGTGGAAGGTGGAAGTTCATGGGACATTCTGGGGATGGAGGGAAACTGGCCAGCCCACGACCCAATCAGCCCCCGTTAGGGGGAAATCAAAGGCGTGTCACCCCCTTACCTGAAACCCCGGGTAGAATGGAGTTAGAAGGTAAAAAAGCTCACAAGCTGTCCGAGACCAATGAAGAGTTAAACAAACAGCCATTGATCAATGTGGAACATTCGCGCTCCCTCCTTTCGGGGGAAGGAGAAGGCTCAGTTTATTTGAAGACATCATGAGAGATTTATAGGATACAGACAGGAGAGGAGTGGTCTGAGTTAGTAGGCATGTCCCTAACGAATGTATTATCAAGCAATTACATAAACCAGGGTCTATGACCTCTGGTCACCATCTAGTCTGTAAGACAATGAATCTTTCTAAAGCTAGCGAGTCTTACAGATACAGAATGTGAAGTGAACACATTCGCTAGGCAAAAGTAACCAATACATTACCTTGAGCTAAAAGCAAAACACAGCAACAGTCCTTACAAGAGCTCATTAGTCTAATCAAAATACATAGTCTAAATACATGGCCAAGCAAAAGATGCTGACAGAATACAATAACTCTTAACATGACAGGGAAACTTTTTGCTTAGCAATCATAAACAAAGCTGTGAATAAGTTTAACCCCTAAGATCCCCAGGTGAAAACATCCCAGATGCCAGGAGCAGCCAGATATGAGTAAAAGTTCCACGGGTGGAAACTTCCCCAGCTGCTGCTATTCAGCTCTGCCAGACACCCTCAGCATGGAGAACGCTCTTTGGCGTCAGCATTGGTGTGACATGTGTGACGTGGCACGCCATGCGGTTTATGGAAATATGCATATGTAAGCAGTGTCAGGATGAGTGACATCTGGTGGTGAATTGCAGGAATTGCAGTGACTTTTGGAAAATAACATCTTATTTGCATAGATACACCCACCACACCTAGCCTGCACTCTAACAGCCCAAATGGTCACTTTGGCTACTGTGGGACCCCCCGTTTCTCTGGTATTGGGGCAAGAATGATAAAGTGTTGATTAACCTCTTTATGTGAATGAGGGATTGGGACATGTATTTGACCTTTGGCATGCTGGAGGGACTCGCCATCAGCTGGGTAGCGCTCACTAGACAAGGGACAGGGGTTCCAAAACCCACTGAATTGAGAGAGGCTGTGGACAGGTTTCTATACCTTGTGGTGAGGGCCTTACAGGCTTATTGCACCTGGCCTCTCTCCCCTGTGGAATGTTAGAGCTGACTTTTGCTTCCATTAGGACTCTAACTTCAGCCCACTGAACTGAAGTCATCTTGGGTCTGGTGGTGCCTCTGCACTAAGGCCCCTCTATGAGCTGAAATCACTTATGAGCTGAAATCACTAAGCCCTGTAGGGGGGCTGAAATTGTATTGCTGAACAGTGGATGGAGTAGAGCCAGTCGGATCACCGCTAGCACAGTAGCTGGCTATGAGCATCAGTGGATGGAGCGGACTGTCCGGGTCACCACCAGCAGAGTAGCTGGTGATGAGCAGCAGCAGCAGATACAGATCCCGCAGCAGACCGAGCAGGAGCAGTTTGGGTGACTTTTGGGGCTTGTGGGACTCAAGAACCCAAGGGAAAGAACACAGCCCATTTGTGTGTGTGTGTGTGGGGGGGATTCTGGGTCATGGTTTGGTTTGTGACTTTTGTTTGTGGTGTTTACCCAATAATATGCCACAGTATTTCTCTCTGTCATTAAAAGGGTTTTGGTACACTCAGACTCTGTGCTTGTGAGAGGGGAAGTATTGCCTCTTAGAGGCGCCCAGAAGGGTGGTATATGGTTGTCCCAGGTCACTGGGTGGGGGCTCAAGCCGGTTTTGTATTGTGTCATTAGAATGGAACCCCCGGATACTGAACCCGGCCCTTGTTGCTGCCAACTCTGATGGGCAGAAGGGTTACACTTATGAATGTGAATAGGATGTAGCTGGAAGTTTGCTTTATGCAAAAGTTCTCTTGTAAGATTACTGTAGCGGGGTGATCAAACCTGCTCCAGTCCTGGAGGGGTTAAAATAGCCTTGGAGGAGGGGTGCCCTGGGGAGCCATAGTAAAAGCAGCTGTGGGGAAGGCTGCAGCTAGGGAAAAGAAGAGGGGAAACGGATGAGGGCATGGCTGTGGCCAGCTCCATCAGGGCCTCACTGGCCCTTCTAAGAGGGCAGGGAGCCAGAGCTGAAGGAGTCTCTCTCTAGCAATGGAGAGAAGGGCCTAGCTTTCTGTGATCAAGGTCCCTGAAGCGGAGCAGGGCTGGGGAATAGGGCAAAGGGAGCTGGGGAACTCCAGACTGGTAAACTCCCAGGCTGCAGACTTTGGCAAAGGCCTACGGGGCTGTAGAGGTGCCGCCCGGGATTCGGGTGAGGCAGCTGGGTCCAACCTCTTTGCCAGTGATGAGTGGCCATTCCAGACTGAAGTCTGGCCCAGTGAGCAGGGGGCTAGATGATGACTGGCAGTAGCCACTGAGGCGAGCTGGGATTAGAGGGTTGGGGATTCCCTGGGAGGGGAGACTCAGACTGTGGGGGTACGGCTGGGGGGCAGCACTCCTAGATAAAAGGGGCACCAGGGTCCGGGAGTGACCTGGGGCCTGAGGCAGGTGAGCCACTGGCCAGCAGAGGGCACTCTAAGATGCAAAAGAGATAATTCCTGGGATGACCAGTGGGAGGCACCATGGTGGTGAACATCCCGTCCCTACAGTTATAACCTCCTGAATATATTCCTCCTCTTCGTATGCACATATCATTCTTGTAACTTAAGCTAGAACTATGAAGTGTAACTCTGAGGTCCTATTGTAATGATGTGAAGTGTGGGCCAGTAATGGTGGCTTAGAATCTCAATGGCTCCTGTTGACTAGGACAACTGGCTGTAAATGGTTTATTTACCTGCAGATCTTCCTGTGTACCTGTGCACCAGCCCGTGAGGAATGAAGACATGGGGGTCTTACAGTGACCTGTGACCATGTCAACTGCTATTGAAATCCATCTTAAATCTGGTACTTTTCCATTTTGAAGGAGGAGTGGGGACCCAGAGAGACAAAAGATTCCTGCCTTGTGCCAAGGCTATAAAAGAGGGTGGAGCAGGAGAGAGGAGGCTGCCAGTCATGAGAAACCCCCTGTTTACCACCTAAGGTGTCTGTGGGATCTAACAAGGACTGTAGCAGGGGAAAGGACAGGGCCCAGACTAGGAAGGAGTCTAGTCTGTGAAAGAAGTGTATTGTCTCGGAGGGTGAGATATTACCTGTAATCAGTTTCTTAATGTATTAAACTTAGACGTGCATGGTTTTGCTTTATTTTGCTTGGTGAATTACATTGTTCTGTCTATTCTTACTCGAAACCACTTTAATCCTACTTTTTATACTTAATAAAATCCATTTTGGTTATTAATTAACACAGAGTAAGTGATTAATACCTGGGGGAGCAAACAGCTGTGCAGATTTCTCTATTAGCGTTATAGGGGGTGGACAATTGATGAATTTCTCCTGTCTAGTCTTATACAGAGTAAAACAGATTTACTTGGGGTTTGGATCCCACTGGGAACTGGGTGTGGGTGCTGAAGAGAGGAGTACCTACTGAGCTGTTTTCAGTGAAGTCTGCAGCTTTGGGGGCATGGGCCAGACCCTGGGTCTAGGTTGTAGCAGGCTAGTGTGTCTGGCTCAACAAGGCAGGGTTCTGGAAGTCATAAGCTGGCAGGGGAAATGAGGTAATCTCAGCACATCGGGTGCCAGTCCCAAGGGGGTCTCTGGGACTGTCCCCCCCAGCACAGCGGGTATCTGGGAGTTCCGGCTTGCCATGGTGCCCTCACATATTGTGTGCAGATTTGGTGACCCCATCTAAACAACGATTTATTGGATTTGGAAAAGGGCAACAGAAATGATTGGGGGTATGGGACAGCTCCTGTATGAGGAGAGATTAAAAAAAAACTAGAACTTTTCAGCTTCCAAAAGAGATGACTAAGGGAGGATATAATAGAGCTTGGTCTATAAAATCATAAATGGTGTGGAAAAATGAATAAGAAATTATTTACTCATTCACATAACACAAGAACTAGAGGTCAATGCAATTACTAGCCAGAAGAAACAGAGAAAATAAAGTGTTTCTTTGCAGTCAACCTGTGGAACTCTTTGTCAGGGGATGTTGTGAAGAGCAAAGGTATAACAGGGTTCCAGTAAGAACTAGATACATTCATAGAGGATAGGTCCATCAATGGCTGCTAGCAAGGATAGGCAGGGATGGCGTCCCAAGCCTGTTTGCCAGAATCTGAGAGTGGCGACAGGGGATGAATCACTTGACAATTGCCTGTTCTGTTGATTACCTCTGGGGCACCTGGCTTTGGCCACTATTTGAAGATAGGATACTGGGCTAGATGGGATTATTGGTCTTACCAAGTATGGCCACTCTGGTGTTCTAATATAGACCCCAGATGTATCTGCCCCCTCTGTAACCCACTAGATCCCACTCCCCATCCAGAGCTGAGATGGAGTCCTGACGGGATCTAACTCTCTACAGAGTTAGAAACAAAGAAAAACATACATTAAATTCTAAACCTAACCAGTGGCCCTTCAGACACGTGCCACAATATGTCATAGCTTGTTAGAATTAGCACTGAGTGGGTCTAATATTTATTTAGTTTTCTTTCTTTTCTATAGGAATTAGATACAGTGTGCTTGTCAGTTAATTGCTCAGCTATCTGACAAAAAAACCTACAGCTTTAATGTGCCCAAGTAGCCACTGGAATTACACAAAATTGATACACACACCCTAACAAAATCTGAAATGGCTCCCTTGTAGCTGGGGAGGCAGATGGAGATGATCCATAAGTGATAGGGGGAGGGGAAGAGAAGAGTGAGTGAAGAGGAGAAGCCCTGGAGGGAAGAGGCAGAACAGGGACGGAATCTTAGCACAAATGCTGAGCATGGGACCTCATGGGTACAGTTACCAGCAATTACAAACATGGCAAACCTATGAGTCCATGAGTTGTACACAGACCGATTCCCCCATTCACTAAGGGCAGGGAAAGATGTCATGTCTCTTTGGCTATCCAGTCAGTGATTCAGGGAAGAGGGTCTGCACAGAGCTCAGTCTGAGAGCCAGAGCACCAGGAGAAAACTTTACTTCCCTTTATGAGTAATGAACCGGAGCAGCCTGTCCCGGATCTGTTTGGTCCTCACCCCGTAGATGATGGAGTTGAGCGTGGGGGGCACCAGAAAGTGCATGTTGGCTATGAGAACATGGAAATGCTGGGGCACATTGTGGCCTAACCGTTGCGTGAGGAAGGAGAAGAGAGCTGGGACGTAAAAGGCTAAGATGGCACAGAGGTGGGAGCCGCAGGTCCCAAAAGTCTTGAGCCGGGCGTCCTTTCTTGGGAGGTTGAAGATGGCCCTGAGGATCTGGATATAGGACATGGTGATAAAAAACACATCCAGACCCATTCCACAGACTACAAGAAAGAGGCCATAATAAATACTGACACGAATGTCAGCGCAGCTCTGCTTCGCGACAGCCATGTGCTCGCAGTATGTGTAGGGAATGATCTTGGTTCTGCAATAAGGCCACTGCCTAGCCAAGAAAGGATACAGCAGTACATATATGCAGCTGCGCAGCACCACAGCCAGGCCAATCTTGGCCACCACAGGGTTTGTCAGGATGGTGGAATATCTCAGGGGATGGCAGATGGCCACATAGCGATCCACAGCCATGGCTACGAGGATCCCAGACTCCATCGCTGAGAAGCAGCCAATGAAGTACATCTGAGTGAGGCAGGCACTGAAATCGATCTCCCTGGAATTGAACCAGAAGATGCTCAGCATTTTGGGCATGATGGATGTGGACAGGACCAGGTCAATGACGGCCAGCATGCAGAGGAAATAGTACATGGGTGCATGCAGGGTTGGCTCCCTCTTCACAATGAACAGGATGGTGAAGTTCCCCAAGATGGCTGTGATGTACATGGTGCAGAAGGGGATGGAGATCCAGACATGGTCTGTCTCCAGGCCAGGAATGCCCAGCAGGATGAAGGTGGAGGGGTTGGTGAAGTCGGTTGTGTTGGAATCTGACATGGAGCAGGGGAGAAGGTGTCCAACTCTAAAGCAGAACGGTGTCTCCTGCATCTACTGTATGTTCCCCCGATTTCCTGTATGTGACCGGGGTCTAGCGTGATGATCGCAGTAAAAATACCTGGATGGAGAGACAGTGTGAATATGAGATACTACATGCACTACTGGAGGCTGTTCTCAGGAGTGAAGCAGAACGGTCACTCTTCACACATTGAAAAATGACATTTTCATTATTCAGAGAAATGAATTATGAACAACTGACCCTAATAATGCCAATTCCTCATTTTATGGGGCTCCTTGCGTCAATAATTCCTACATGTCATTAAGAAACCTTAGTAGGCACTAGCAGGAAACGTGAGTGTGGATACTGGTTATCCATCATTGTTCCTTAATGCAATGAAAACCAGGCTAGAAAGTCCATGCTGTAGAGATTTCCCCATTCACCCAGTTGAAGAACATTTGGGATTAGAAAAAAAAAACATTTTTTTGGAAAGACATGCGCCAGGGGATACATCCCAATAAAACAGACTTCAGGGAAAAGACCCAGGCCTTATTAATATCAGTGCACTATTAACATCAGCTCATTCACAGGAATGAAAAAAGAAAGACAAAGTTTGGATGCCTAAGGAATGGGATGGAGAATAACCTGCTCTTGACAGGCTTTCAGGTTTGGTCACCCAGTGTCTATAAAGGACACAGCAGACAGAAAGACTGTGACAATGGGGGAGGTTGTCAGATGCCAACTGAAAAAATCTGGGACTGTTTAGTTTACAGAAGAGACAAAGAAGGGGGCTTATGATAGAGGAGAGGAAAATAAACAAAGAAACTGATGACATTCAAATGGAGAACAGCTCCCAACCAGTAATATGTATAGAGGGTGCTTCAAAAGGGCCACTCCCGCAGCTCCCGTTGGCTGGGAATGGCAAACCATGGCCACAGGGTTCCCTGCCCGCGGGCGCTCCGGGTAAAGAAAATGACAATGTATTAGATCGTCTGTTCAATTCAATAATTCCGTAGATTTTACAATCATCATTTTTTTGGGTAGACCTGTTTATAAGCCGACCCCCGCTCTTTGATGCTGCACTTTTTTACCAAAAATATTTGGCTTATGAATGAGTATATACGGTATATTAAGAAGAAAAGAAATCCTAGGAAAGTTTTAGGCCAATTCCTAGAGGGAGAAAGGAAACTTGTTAATGTTGCAGAAAAGGTAGATGTGTTCAATACGTATTTTTCGTTCTAAATTTGGAAAGAAGCAGTATGAGGTCCTCAGGTGTGACGGTGCTGTTCCTGGCTGGACCCAACTGAGAGTGCCAAGTCAGGACAAATTGCTTCACAGAGG
The DNA here is from genome assembly GCA_032164245.1 of Sternotherus odoratus. Classification (NCBI taxonomy): domain Eukaryota; kingdom Metazoa; phylum Chordata; order Testudines; family Kinosternidae; genus Sternotherus; species Sternotherus odoratus. The sequence continues at coordinate 301,166,320 of JAVMKO010000001.1, forward strand.
GAAGTTACAGTCCAAAGCTGGGGTTTCTCCACCTCTAAAGCAAACCAAACCAGCCAAACAGAAAAGACTTTGTTTTCGCCCCACTGGCTAGCCACAAGTCACACAAGCAATTCCCTTAGACACTCCAGTTTCCCAGTATCACCTCCAGCAGCACTCGTTCTGGGGACAAATGGTTATGAAAACCAGTACCCCAAATAAAGAAAAAGGGTCTCCCAGTCCCAAGGGATCAAGCCTCCATACTAGGCCAATATACAAAGTAGATCTTACCTAAAAATCACGCTGTTGTCAATCCTTTACAATCTAAAATCTACAGGTTTATTTATAAAAGGAAAAAGTTATAGGTGAGAGTTGGAAAAGGTTAAAAGAAATCAATGACATGCAGTAATGGCAAAGTTCTTGGTTCAGGCTTGCATCAGTGGTAGAATAAAGTGCAGGTTCAAATCAAGTCTCTGAAGTAGAAACATCCACAGCTGGGATGGGTCCTTCAGTCCTTTGTCGAAAACTTCTTATTGTAGCAAAATTCCTCCAGAGTAAGAAGCAGGAAATGAAGACCAGAAGGAGCTCAGACATCAGCCTTTCATAGTCTTTCCAGGTGCAGGAATCCTCTTTGTCCTTTACTGTGGAAACTTACAGCAAAATGGAGTTGGAGTCACATGGGCAAGTCCCTGCCCTCTTGCTAAATCTCAGGATGTGTCAGACCTCTTTCAATGGGTCAGTTGTAGAGCTGATGGTCTTTCATGGGCCTAAGTAGAGCTAATGCCAACTTGTCTGGTATGTTACCCAGAAGCAGAGCATAGGTTTGAGATACAGACAGTAGAGAGACAATATTCATAATTTCACATACAGAAATGATACACACATACCGATAGCATAATCATAATCAGCAAACCGTAACCTGGTTATAGACACCTTATAAAACCCCCTTTATATAAGTGGTGTGACTACAGGACTTTGGTTGCACCAATGATCAATATGATCCCAGATTATTTCACTAACGTGACAACAGGACAATACTGAGTTACATTTAAACTACTAAAAATAAAGGGAAAGCTTTTTAAAAAGGATTTGACAAGGTTAGGAAAGAATGGAAAAGCTGGTATGGGCTTAGATTAAAAAAGTCTAGGAATATAATGAATGCCAGTCAATGACTGGGTTTATGGAAAGCAGGTCTTGTCAAATAAATTTGATTTCATCCTTTAATGAGAGAAACCATTTGGTTGATCAAGGGAACTGCGCAGATGCAATAGACTTTGATTTCTCTGAGTCCTTTGATTTAGTAGGGGAAAACATTCAGATAAAGAAATAAACACTGTACAATATCAGTGGAATACATGTTAAATGGACTAAAAAGTGATGAACTAAAAGACCTCAGAGAGCTGTTGTCAGTGGGTCACTGTCACTGAAGGGGACTGTTTCTAGTTTATTTAGGTGTATTCTTATCAGTTAGTTTTTTATAGAGGTCTAAAAGAAAGCGTAACAATCACAATCTGCCTGTTTATGGGCCTTCTCTCACGGTGACAGTCTGAGGCCCTGTTCTTAGGCTAAGATCTTTGGCTAAGCAGGAAAGGCAACCATAAACTGGGAAGACTGGGGTCACATCCTCACATTCCAAACCAGTCACATTGAAACAAGGTGCTATTGGGCTGTGAGAAATACAATCCTGTCCTGATAATGCCCATCACCTCCAGAGAGAGGGAAGAGTCTAGAAGATGTAAAAGGAAACTTAATTTGATAGAATCCTGTGTGGCAAGAATTCACCTATCAAGAGCCGGGATGTGAAATTTCTGTGTTGTTCTATCACTGTAGTCCCCACTTCCCTATTGTTTGTCTGTATAATCTCTGTCTGGTTCTGGGATTTTTTTCTGTCTGCTGTATAATTATTTTTGCTGGGTGTAAACTAAGTAAGGTGGTGGGATATAATTGGTTAGATTATCAATATGTTAGGATTGGTTAGTTAAGTTTCAGTAAAAGGATTGGTTAAGGTCTAGCTAAGCAGAACTCAAGTTTTACTACATAGTCTGCAGTCAATCAGGAAGTAAGGGGGGATGGGAGCAGGGTATGGGGGTGGGAAATTCGATTCATGTTTTGCTAAAGGAAGGAATGAGAACAGGGACACAGGTAAGGCTCTGTGGTGTCAGAGTTGGGGGACACTGAAGAAGTAAATTGGAATCATTGCTTGCTGGAAGTTCACCCCCAAAAACATTGAATTGTTTGCACCTTTGGACTTCAGGTATTGCTGCTTTCTGTTTGTGCGAGAAGGACCAGGGAAGTAAGCGCATGAAGGAATAAGCCCCTAACACCGACTGCATCTTGTCCTGGCATCCACGTTTCAAAAAGGATGTTGAAACATTGGAGAGGGTTCAGAAAAGAGCCAGAAAAATGATTTGAGGCTCAAGAAAATGCCAGACAGTGAGAGACTCAAAGACCTTCAAAGATCTTCATGTATTTATCTTCAGTAGTAATACCGGTCTCTTTAATCTAGCCAAGAAAGGCAGAGCAAAGCTGGAAGCTGAAATCAGACACATTCCAGTTGGAATTAAGGACCCAGTGTTTAGCACTGAGGGTGATTAACCTTTAGGACAAGCTGTGCTGACCTCCCACTGTGTACACAGGGGTTAGGATGATATTGCTATGTCTCTAAGACGTGGGGTGTTTTTTTTTTTTTTTTTTTTGCTATTGAAAAGAAAGCAAATGCTATTTTCGGTTGCATTTGCAGGGGTATAGCATGCGAGTCATGGAAAGTGATAGTACCATTCTCCTCAGTGCTGGTTACTTTCAGCTGCAGTTCTACGTCCACTTTTGGTCACAAATGTAGAGAAAGGATGTAGAGAAACTGGAAATGATCCAGAGGCAAGAGAGAAAGATGATAGAAGGGTCCGAATGCCATAAGAACGAGGGATGGGTCAGATAAAAGGTCCATCTCGCCCAGTCTCCTGTCTTCCGATAGTGGACAATGCCAGCTGCCCTGGAGGGAATGAACAGAACAGGGAATCCTGTTCAAGTGATCAACAAACCAAGTGATCCATCCCCTGCCACCCAGTCCCAGCGTCTGGCAAATAGAGGCTAGGGACACCCTACACCTGGCTAATAGCCATTGATGCACCTATCCTCTGTGAACTTAGCTATTCATTTTTTGAACCCTGTTATAGTCTTGGTCTTCACAACTTCCTCTGGCAAGGAGTTCCAAAGTGTGACTGCGTTGTGTGTAAAAATACTTCCTTTTGCTTTTTCTAAACCTGCTGCCAATTGATTTCATTTGGTGACCCTTAGGTCTTGTGTTATGAGAAGTAAATAACACTTCCTTATTTACTTTCTCCTAACCCGTCATGATTTTAAAGACCTCAGTCATATCCCCACTTTAGTCATCTCTTTTCCAAGATGAAAACTCCCAGTCTTATTAATCCCTCCTCATACAGAATTTGTTCAGATCCCTAATCATTTTTGTTACCCTTTTCTGAACCTTTTCCTATTCCAAGGGATGTTTTGCCTCAGTGGGGCCTAAGCAAGCTACAGGCTATGGCCTCAGAATTTGGCTTTTGTTTTCTACATCTACTAACACTTTTCCTCTTGAAGGATCCACTGTGCCACTGAAACGCAGCCACCTTGGGCCTGGAGGCCATGATCCAGGGTGGGCATAGCAAAGAGGGACATTAAGGCCATTGATAACGGAGCAAATTCATCCCCTGTGGCAAGGGCCATGGGCTGCTTAATGGCTGCACAGTGAGGAAAGGGTCACAGACCTATTCTCTATCCCATCACATCTACATTGCACTGGGTTTGTGGAGCACGTGAGCTCCTCAGCAAGAGATGGGTACCTGTGAATACTGAGATGTGTCTTCCCAGGGAATCCCCCTCAGGTAGCCTGTCCCACACCTCTCTCACCCCAGCCTCTGCAGCAAAATCCCACATGGAGAGCCGACACAGGGATATGCACTGCTTATATTATAGCTCTGTGCAATCCCACGGGAGTTTCACTCAGCGACTACTGGAGAAATGGCATCTGAATGCAAACTGGCTGGAGACAAGCCTGTCTGTGCTGTTGTGTTCTTTATCCAGCTTTAGGAGTAAACAGTAATTAAGGGACCTTCCCAAAGGGAACTCTTGAGCTCTCCACCGAGTTAGAGAAAAATTGGCTGCTCTGTGCATTTGTGCATATTTAATAATTTATAGTTGATTAGTATGTAAACTTGGGATAATGCCAAGATCTCCATAGGGTCTTATATCCTGTAAATTCCCAGGAGGGATGGGTAGATAGTAGACAGACAAATCTGGAGAGAGATGCCAGGGAGGGAGCGGGGGGTGAAGGAGACACAGACACTTTCTGCAGGCACACGGGGCTGTCGCTACGGGATCAGAGATCAGTAATTCTCATCAGTAACTATCACCGTAATGTGCAGCACCTTTCACTGAAGGATCTTCAAAACACCTAGCAAAGGAAAGTTACTATGAACATATCCCCATTATACAGATACGCAAACTGGTTCACAGGGAACTTGGCCAACGTCACACAGAAAATGGCAGACAGAACCCTGGATTTTCCTGCCATAACCACGGTCTCTCCGTTAATAATTGAGCGCATGACAAAAGGGAAATGGACTCATGGTCTAGCAGGGCCTGTTCATGTTGTGGGTGTGTCGAACTTCCCTGGGGTGTAATATGGACCTGGGGTACCACTGACCCCTCTGGCATACCAATCTCGGCTCCCTCTCACTCTGTGAACCTCTGACAAGCTGCAGTGCTCTCCAGGTCTTGCACTTACACAGACAGGGACACACCCAGCTGCAGTTACATGAAAGCTTTCACTAGACACTCATGAACAACAATAGAGAGGCTCTAGTCCCTTCCCTCAGGCTTCCCAGCCTAGGCCCGCAGGCCTGTACCATCTTACCCTGGTCAAAATCCTGACCAATGGAAGTTTATTACCAGTCCGCCCCTCCCTCAATGTGGAGATGACAATGCCCCAGCCCCTGTTCCTGAGTAGAGTTCCCTATTTCAAACAACAGACTGTATTAGGTAAAAAAAAATATATAGTTAGGTACCTAAGAAATAAACCAAATTTCACTCTACGCTGTATACAAGGAGTTTGTCACCCTGTTGGAATAAACCATTCACAAATAGTCCATACATGGGCCATAAATCTCTCCATCCCAGTTTAGCCCTTGTTCCTAAGGTGTTTTCAGATGTTGAGTTGTGGGGGGAGTGAGGCCACGAGATTATGTCAATTGTCCCTTACAGCTTCTGCCATGTGGAGGGAACTTCATTTGTCTAAGCTAAGTCCCTCAGCGCTGTTAGTGGAAAAATACAGGCACAAGATGGAGTCTAGTGTCACATGAGCTGGCTAGGATATGGCTAGGATATCCTATCCTATCCTATCCTATCCTATCCTAGCTAGTACTAACATAGTACCCATGTTCTAGCTAGGATATGTATACTAACCCCTGCTATGATGCTAACCATCATAGCAGGGGTTAGTACCCATATCCTAGCTAGAAGATTCACAATGATAAATTATAAGAAAGTTCTAATATTAGCAACAAACTTTGCATCATGAGATTTAACACTCACACCAAATCTTTTATCACAGGTAGGTATTTCCAAGTATTTTGATTGTCCCATGCTGTCTGCTTGGACAGTTTTTTGTTCAATACCCATTGTACAATACTCTTTCAACTTCTTCCTGAACCTTAACATGTGTTTAGTTACTGGTTTCCCTTTCCCCTCAGTATCCTCTTCAATATGGGATCTCAGTGTAAGGACATCTTTGGGGTCCTGGTATTCCAGGGGCTGGTGAGTTAAGGATGTAAGGGGTCTTCGCATGTTGGCCAGCCCTCTGTGGAGCTGATTCCCAACCCCAGGGTTATGCCCATGCAAAAATTCCCCCCTCACAGTCGTTCCCTGTGATCCCGACTCCCAGAACTGACCGGAAGGTCAGTGACATGGTTCCCCCTCAAAGCCTGAGCCACAGGTTGGGTGCCTGGATACAGAGATGCTGAATCATCCATTCTCCCCTTGGCATCCTCCCCCCTGTGATGGGTGAGGAGACATTCCTGATCTCCCACTCTTCCTCCCCCAGTTTTCTTCTCTGGACCCCTTGCTCTTGTTTTCCCCGCCACATTGAGCAACGGGCCTACCCTGGCCGTGGTCTTCGTCCTGCTTCAAAGGCATTTGTAGAATGTTTTCTTGTTACCTTCTATGTCTCTAGCTATTTTGATCTTGTTTTGTGCCTTGACCTTTCTAATTTTATCCCTACAGACTTATGCTATTTGTTTATACAGTAGACTCTCGATTATCCAGGATTGGATTAACCAGAATGTGGATTAACCAGGACGTAAAAAAATAATACACGCAACTCACAGGGCTGGCTCTGTCTCTGCTGCCGCCCCAAGCACACACCAAAAAAACCCCACCAGGGCACAGGGCAGCCAGTGAACCAACACCCCATCCCCCCGGCGCAGGGTGGCTGGTGAACCAAACCCCCTCTCCCCATATTTCCTATGGATGGTGATTATCCAGGATTTTATTAATCAGAATTATTTTTTCCCTATCATCCTGGATAATCAAGAGTCTACTGTATTCATCCTTTGTAATTTGACCCAGTGTCCACTTTTTGTAGGTCTCTTTTTTTAATTTTTAGATCATTGAAGATCTCCTGGTGAAGTCAGGTGGTCTCTTGCCACTCTTCCTATTTTTCCTATGTGGTGGGATAGTTTTTTCTTGTGCCCTTAATAATGTCTCTTTTAAAAACTGTTAACTGTCTTCAATTATTTTTCCCCTTCAACCTGCTTCCCGGGGGATCTTATCTACCAACTAATGGAGTTTGCTAAAGTCTTCCCTCTTGAAATCCATTCTCTTTATTTTGCTTTTCTCCCTCCTCCCATTCTTTAGAGTCATGAACACTATCTTCTCTTGATCACTGTCACTCAGGGTGCCTGGACCCACAAAATCCCCACAAAGGCGGCAGAAGGGAACAAGGCAGCAGCTGCTGCTGTACAAGCGCCCACGTCTTTCAAGCAGCCTCCAGCCCCGTCTATGTAGCTGCCATAGTATCATAGAATCATGAATCATAGAATCTCAGGGTTGGAAGGAACCTCAGGAGATATCCAGTCCAACCCCATGCTCAAAGCAGGACCAACCCCAACTAAATCATCCCAGACAGTTTGTCAAGCCTGACCTTAAAAACCACTAAGGAAGGAGAGTCCACCACCTCCCTAGGGAACCCATTCCAGTGCTTCAGCACCCTCCTAGGGAAAACGTTTTTCCTAATATCCAACCTAAACCTTCCCATCTGCCCAGCCATCCCTCCAGACAACTTAATACCAAAGCCGGAGGCAGTTTGCAACTCCAAGTTGCTGGCAATGGCCAGGGTAGTTTTACCTGGATTAAAAACCAGAGGAATGAGCATGGCTTCGTGCCCAGCCAGATCAGCTCTTGGATGCAGCGATTCTCTGTGCTACGCTTGCAGTTGCTACTCAAATGTGCTTTTGAGTCAGAGCAGTGTTCAGGCCATGTGTCTGGCTCTTAGTTTCTAGCCCCATTCCTGGGGTGCAGCTTCCATTCTAGCGCCTCCCTCTGGAAGTGGAGACCTGCATGCCAAGTTTTGGCTTGGCTCCCCCAGATTCTCCAGTTGCTTCAGCCCACCCTTCCCAGAGCTCCCACTTGGGATCATTCTGTTTCCAGTTTCTCTCTTTTGGAGCACATGATTCCTAAAGCAAACCCACCCAGGTCTTGCAAAAGGGGGTGACTAAAACAATTCCTCTTCTTTAGACAGTACAGGAGATCCCCAGATCGAGGTAAACACAAGACAACACCTGTACATCCCATTCCCTGCCTCTGTATCCTCACCTCCCGGGAGCATTCTTTGAGATTTTGTCTGAGCCCTCTGGGGTGTCCAGGGATCCCCTCCTGCCACTACTTAGAGCAGGGCAGTGACAGCCCAAGACTGGGGTTCCTTTCCTATTAAGGCACACCAAACCAGCCAAACAGATAGGACTTTGGTTTTACCCCACTGGCTAACCAGATGGCATACAAGCAATTCCCATACACACTCCAGTTTTCCAGTATCACCACCAGTGGCACTCATTCTAGGGATGAATGGTTATGAAAACTAATACCCTTGTTAAAGAAAAAAAAAGGTTCTCCTGATCCCAAAGGACCAAGACCCAGACCCAGGTCAATAGACAAGTCATCTGTTACCCACAAATCACGCTGCTGCCAATCATTTGGAAACTAAAATCTAAAGGTTTATTCATTAAAAGGAAGAAATATAGATTAGAGATAAACTTGATTAAATAGAATCAATTACATACAGGAATAGTGAAGTTCTTGGTTCAGACTTATAGCAGTGATAGACTAAACTGAAAGTTCAAATCAAGTCTTTGGAGTACAACCACATCTGGGATGGGTCGTTCAGTCCTTTGTTCAGAGCTTCAGTTTGTAGCAAAGTCTCTCCAGAGGTGAGAAGCAGGATTGAAGAAAAAATGGAGACGTTTCCAAGACCTTTTCTATTCTTTATCTTGTGGGTGTAAACCCCTTTGTGCTGCTGTGCAAAACCACAGTAACAAGATGGAGTTTGTAGCCACATGGGCAAGTCACATGTTCATGCATGAGTCAGTTTGCAGGGTGCAGCCATTGTTCACATGCTACCTTGGACATCCCAGGAAGACTTCTCATACATGGTTTGGAGTCTCCCAAGGTCCATTGTCAGTTAAGTGTTTCTTGATTGGGCACTTAATCTCTAAATTCCTTTCACAAGAAACTGATCAAATGCTTCACTTATCTACTTAGAGTCAAAGACATTGAGATACCAATAGCCAATATTCATAATTTCAACTACAAAATGATACACACAACCAGATATCATACCCATAACAAGAAAATCGGAATCTTTTCATATACACCTCACTTGACAACCTTTGTACAATATTTGCTGCAAATATATAACATCAGTTGCAACAATATATGGTTACAGTTCAAGTCAATAATGCCACACGTGCCCTTAGTAGAGCACATATTAAACGTGCTAAAAACTTACAGTGGATCATTGTCAGGGAATGGGGGTTCTGTAGGGAACAGTTCTAGGCCTGATGCTATTCAATATTTTTATCAATGATATGGAATGAAATAGAAAATCACAGCAAATAAAATTGCAGATGACCCAAATATTGTCCTAGTGGTGACTGTAGTAGGAAGGGAGCCTGAGATATAAGCCCCTGTATCAGAGGCCGGGTATGAGGCAGGTCTGTTCAGAGAATCTGGGAAGAACAAGGCCGATATCGCAGAAATTCACATTGCTAAGAAATCATCGTTGCTTCTACTGTTTTTCAACTGTAACAAATAAGGTACAAAATAGGTCCTGTTAAGTGTCAATGGGAAAGTTATGATTTGCTAGGTATGAGTATCCTGAATATAGGCATATATTCTCTCTGTGTCTGAAGTTATGATTAATGGTGATGTACTGGTATCAGAGGACCAGTGCCAGTTCATGGCCAGAGCAGTGGTGTTGCGGGGTCAGGACTCCCGGTTCCTATTCTCAGCCCTTCCGCCTACTCAGTGTGTGGCCTTGGGTTAATCACTTTACCGCTGAGTGGCTCAGTCAGGCCATGACAAGGGGATAATCCCGCTAGTAGCCTAGATCAAGGGCTTCTAGATGTAGTGGCCTAAAGTGCCACGCAGAGCATATGTTAGACTCAGCTTCACTGTTCAGCTTTAGGCCCCGGGCAACGGGTGCCCTGTAGTTCCAGATAAAGTGTGATGTACATGTGTAAATAGCTGGTTAATGGTAGATATGCTGTTTATCTCCCTCCCTGTGAGCTACTGATGCCACCTTGGCCTCTCCCCGGAATCCCGCCTTCCCAGCTAACATAGGGGATAATCCCTCTGCCTCTCTCAGCTGTTTTCCAACTGCCTTCAAACCCTTTCCCTTGCCTGGCCCCAAGGCCTGGCCCATGCAAAGGGCTCCCAGCCCAAAACTGAAAGCTAAAAAAAAGTCACACAATGGTCTCTGCCCCCAGGACTTTGTAGCTGAGCTTTACGGCCCACAAGCTGTGTGATGCACAATGTCACCTGCCTGCCACACAACCCTGCCCCACACCCTCAGCTGCTTTTATACGGTTTCCTGGTGTCCCTCCGCACTCCTGACTGGCCGGTTGGCCCCACCACTGCCTCCTTGCTGCACTCACTGCAGGATCCTTGACAGGAGGCAGCAGCTCCCGTCCCAGGCCCAGAGCAGAGGGAACCCAGCCGGGGGGGGAGACTCAGCGAGTGACGGGTGGAGAAGAGGAGCAAGCGAGAGGGTCAGTGCCCTGTGGAGAAAAGCCCAGAAGTGGGGGGGAACCTAGAGAAGAGATATGGAGAAGAACCTGAGCATTGGAGGAAGAGGCAGGGCAGGGGGCAGGACCGCAGGGGTCCAATTACTGGAAATTAGAAATGTCGCAACTCTAAAGGACAGGAAATGATCTCATGTCTCTCACTGACCAGCAAGTGATTCAGGGAAGAGAACCTAGCACCAAATCACCTCCCACATCTGCATGGAACTTGGACTGAGAGCCAGAGCACAAATTGAAAAATGTAGTCCCTTTCTGAGTAATGAACCAGAGAAGCCTGTCCCGGATCTGTTTGGTCTTCACTCCATATATAATAGGGTTTAGCATGGGGGGCAGGAGGAGGTACACGTTGCCAATGAGAATGTGGAAATGCAGGGGCACATTGTGTCCAAAACGGTTTGTGAGGAAGGAGAAGAGAGCTGGGACGTAAAAGGATAAGACGGCGCAGAGGTGGGAACCACATGTCCCAAAAGTCTTGAGCCGGGAATCCTTTGTAGGGAGACTGAAGATGGCCCTGAGGATCTGGATATAGGACACGGCGATAAAAATCACATCCAGCCCCATCCCAAAGGATAGCACAAATAGGCCGTAGTAACTACTGACACGGGTGTCAGCGCAGGCCAGCTTCACCACAGTCACGTGTTCACAGTGCGAGTGGGGAATGATGTTGGTACTGCAATAGCGCCACTGCCTTGCCAGGAGTAAAGAGGGCACTTTGAGTATTCCACCGCGCAGCACCACAGCCAGGCCAATATTGGCCACCACAGGGTTTGTCAGGATGGTGGAATGTCTCAGGGGATGGCAGATGGCCACATAGCGATCAAAAGCCATGGCCACAAAGATCCCAGATTCCACTACTAAAAAGCAGTGAAGAAAGTACATCTGGGTGAGGCAGGCACTGAAATTTATTTCCCTCAAATTGAACCAGAAGATGCTCAGCGTTTTGGGCAGGATGGACGTAGAGAGGACCAGGTCAGTGACAGCCAACATGCAAAGGAAATAGTACATGGGCCCATGGAGGCTCGGCTCTGTCTTCACGATGAACAGGATGGTGACGTTCCCCAAGACGGCTATGACATAAATGGTGCAAAAGGGGATGGAAATCCACACATGGGCCCACTCCAGGCCAGGAATGCCCAGCAGGATGAAGGTGGAGGGGTTGGTGAAGTCGGTTGTGTTGGAATCTGACATGGAGTAGGGAAGAAGGTGTCCAACTCTGTATTAGAATGCTGTTCTCTGCATGTACCATATGTTCACCAAATTTCTTGTATGTGCCCAGTCTCTAGGGTGATGGTAACATTACAAATGCCTGCTGGAGAGTCAACGTTAGTATGAGATACCACATGCAGTACTGGAGTCTGTTCTCCTGGGTGAAGCAGATTTGTCACTCGTCACACACTGAAAATTACATTTTCATTATTCAGAGAAATGAATTATGAAACACTGACCCAACTAATACCCATTCCATGTTTTATGGTCCTCCATGTGTCAGTCATTCCTACACATCGTGGGGGGGGGGAATCCTTAATAGGCACCAACAGGAAACCGGAGTGTTGATACTGGCAAATCATAATTGTGCCTTAATGCAATAAATCCCAGGCTAGAGATCCCATGCTGTGAGGAGTTCCCTATTCACCGAGTTGCTCAACCTCTGAGAGTGGGAAAAACCCCAAAGCTTTCCCAACTCCCCATTGCTGCAGATCCAGACTGGAGGCTTTTCTGTAAGATCTACTTAAGGGCTTGTCTACACTAAAAAATTACAGCAGGGTTGCTGTGGTGCTTCAGTGTAGACACTACTTACACAGATGGCAGGAGTTCTCCCATAAGTGGATGTAATCCACCTCCCAGAGAGGTGAGAGCTACATGGCTGTAAGAATTCTTCCTTTGACCTCATGCTGTCTACACAGGGGTTAGGCTGATACAGCAACATCTCTCGGGGGCGTTGATGTATCTACTTTTGAAAACAAAGATGAAAATGTGGTGTTAGGTTGCTTTCATAGAATCATAGAATATCAGGGTTGGAAGGAACCTCAGGGGGTCATCTAGTCCAACCCCCTGCTCTAAGCAGGACCGATCCCCAACTAAATCATACCAGACAGGGCTTTGTCAAGTCTGACCTTAAAAACCTCTAAGGAAGGAGATTCTACCACCTCCCTAGGGAACCCATTCCAGTGCTTCACCACCCTCCTAGGGAAAAAGTTTTTCCTAATATCCAACCTAGACCTTCCCCACTGCAACTTGAGACCATTACCCCTTGTTCTGTCATCTGCCACCAGTGAGACCAGCTGAGCTCTATCCTCTTTGGAACCCACTTTCAGGTAGTTGAAGCGGCTATCAAATCTCCCCTCATTCTTCTCTTCTGTAGACTAAACAATCCCAGTTCTCTCAGCCTCTCTTCATAAGTCATGTGCTGCAGGCCCCTAATCATTTTTGTTGCCCTCCTCTGGATTCTTTCCAATTTTTCCACATCCTTCTTGTAGTGTGGGCCCCAAAACTGGACACAGTACTTCAGATGAGGCCTCATCAATGTCGAATAGAGGGGAACAATCACATCCCTCAAGCTGCTGGCAATTGCCCTACTTATGCAGCCCAAAATGCCTTTAGCCTTCTTGGTAACAAGGTCATACTGTTGACTCATATCCAGTATCTCATCCACTGTAACCCCCAGGTCCTTTTCTGCAGAACTGCTGCCTAGCCATTCGGTCCCTAGTCTGTAGCAGTGCATGGGATTCTTCCATCCTAAGTGCAGGACTCTGCACTTCTCCTTGTTGAACCTCATCAAATTTCTTTTGGTACAATCCTCTCATTTGTCTAGGTCACTCTGTATCTTATTTCTACCCTCCCGTGTATCTACCACTCCTCCCAGTTTAGTGTCATCAGCAAACTTGCTGAGGGTGCAGTCCACACCATCCTCCAGATCATTGATAAAGATATTGAATAAAACTGGCCTCAGGACCGACCCTTGGGGCACTCCGCTCGATACCGGCTGCCAACTAGACAAGGAGCCATTGATCACTACCTGTTGAGCCCGATGATCCAGCCAGCTTTCTATCCACCTTATGGTCCATTCATCCAGCCCAGACTTCTTTAACTTGCTGGCAAGAATACTGTGGGAGACCATATCAAAAGCTTTGCTAAAGTCAAGGAACAACACATCCACTGCTTTCCCCTCATCCACAGAGCCAGTTATCTCATCGTAGAAGCCAATTAGTCTAGTCAGGCATGATTTGCCCTTGGTGAATCCATGCTGACCATTCCTGATCACTTTCCTCTCCTCTAAGTGCTTCAAATGTAGATGGGCACTACATTAGCCTTTTTCCAGTCATCCGGGACCTCCCCTGGTCGCCAGGAGTTTTCAAAGATAATGGCCAATGGCTCTGCAATCACATCCACCAACTCCTTTAGCACCCTCGGATGCAGCGCATCCAGCCCCATGGACTTGTACTCCTCCAGCTTTTCTTAATAATCGTGAACCACTTATTTCTCCACAGAGGGCTGGTCACCTCCTCCCCATGCTGTGCTGCCCAGTGCAGGAGTCTGGGAGCTGACCTTGTTTGTGAAGACAGAGGCAAAAAAAGCATTGAGTACATTTGTTTTTTCCACATCCTCTGCCACTAGATTGCCTCCCTCATTCAGTAAGGGGCCCACACTTCCCTTGACTTTCTTCTTGTTGCTAACATACCTAAAGAAACCATGTTACCCTTAACATCCCTTGCTAGCTTTGACACAGGCAAAGCATGCAAATCATAGGATATGATTATACTGCTCTACAAAACACTGGTTAGACCACAGTTGAAGTACTGAAGTGACAAAGAATCCTGTGGCACCTTAAAGACTAACTAAAGTATTGAAGCATAAGCTTTTGTGGGCTAATATCCACTTCGTCGGATGCATGCAGTGGAAGTATCTAGGGGCAGGTATAAATAGGTAGGCAAGAACCAGGTTAGAGATAACAGGGGTCGTCCAATGAGGCTGAACCAGCTTGTTATCTCTAATCAGGGAGGGTGAGATATTCCTCTAGCAGCTGATCTGGAGCTGTGAACAGCGAGAGAAGAGAAACTGCTCTTGTAGTTAGCTAGCCACTCATAATCCCTATTCAGTCCTCAGTTGATTGTATCAAATTTGCAAATGAATTGCAGCTCTGCAATTTCTCTTTTCAGTCTGATCTTGATTTTTTTTCGCTGCAATAAGGTGACTTTTAAATCAGTAATTGTGTGTGCAGGGAGTTTGAAGTGCTCTCCTACAGGGTTTTGTATATTGTCTTGGCCACCAATCCATAGGAAGGATGTAGAGAAACAAAAGAATGCAGAGTTGAGAGACAAAGACGATCGAAGTGATGGAATACAAGCCATGTGAGGAAAGGCTGGAACAAGTGGGCGTATTTAGTTTCAAAAAGAGGAGATAAACGGGGGACATGCCAGTGGTCTTCAGATATTTGAAAGGTTACCACCGAAAAGATGGAGAAATATGTTCTCTCCTGTGACTGAGGGAGGAGAAGAGGCAATGGGTTCAAACTACAGCAGAGGAGATTTAGATGAAATTTAAGGGGAAAAATCCTAACTGTAGGAACCGGAGACCAATAGAGTAGACGTCTTGGGAGGTTTTGGAAGCTCCTTCTCTGGAGGTTTTCCAAGGGAGGCTGGAGCCATGTGTCTGGGATGTTTTAGAAAGAACACATCCTGCATTTTGACAGCTGTGAGACTAGATGACCCTTGCAGTCACTCCTCACCCCGTGGATCTATGATTCTATGATGTAAAATCCTACTATAGCCCAGGCCTTAGTCAACCACAATTTATGGAGCTCAATAACATGAAATTTAATAATCAGAGAGGTAACCGTGTTAGTTTGGAATTGCAGAAGTTACAAAGAGTCCTGTGGCACCTCTATCTACGCTACATCGATGACATCTTCATCATCTGGACCCATGGGAAAGAAACTCTGGAAGAATACTTTTAAGGTGCCACAGGACTCTTTGATGTCAAGAATCAGAGAGGTAGCCGTGTTAGTCTAGAATAGCAGAGGTAACAAAGTCCTGTGGCACCTTAAAGACTAACTATAAAGTTTTGAAGCATAAGCTTTCGTGG
Source organism: Sternotherus odoratus (assembly GCA_032164245.1). Lineage (NCBI taxonomy): Eukaryota > Metazoa > Chordata > Testudines > Kinosternidae > Sternotherus > Sternotherus odoratus. The sequence continues at coordinate 301,181,727 of JAVMKO010000001.1, forward strand.
GCTAATACCCACTTCGTCGGATGCAAGCAGTGGCCGCAAGTGGCTGCTTGCATCCGACGAAGTGGGTATTAGCCCACGAAAGCTTATGCTTCAAAACTTTATAGTTAGTCTTTAAGGTGCCACAGGACTTTGTTACCTCTAACAGGACTCTTTGTAACTTATGAAATTTAATGTTATATAGGAGGTCAGGCTGGATGATCAAATGGCCCCCTTCTGGCTTTCTATCCTATGAATCTATGAATAAAGAAGGTAGACCAGTCATTTACATTTACTGTGTCTCACAACACAGAGACAAGGAAACATTCAATTATATTGAAAGTATGAACATATATAACTGATAAAAGAAGATTGTTTACATTATTTATATTTGGCCTGTGGAACTCCTTATCGGAGATGTTATTGGAGCAAAGAGCTTAGCTGAATGGGATTCACAAATGGACGGGATATTCTAGGTCAGTGATGGGCAACCTTTTGAACTTGGTGCGTCAAACTTCGCCAAAAAACTGAGCATAACTCGGGTGGTGTGTCACTTTGAGGAAAAAACATTATTTCTTGATATTTATAGTTTAAATAACATAAAAGTATAATTGTTATATATAATTGTTATATATAATTGTATTTAATAAACCAAAAACTAATTATTTAACTGACCTGCTTATGACTTCTTTGTTCATCCGTCAGTCAGTCAATAGGCTACCACTATTTTTAATGGCGGGAAACGGCACCCATAGCACGCCACAGGCCCTCGCCTCTCCCAGCCTCCCCCTCACTTATCTCAGTAATGATGGATTAGAAATCCATCACACCCCAGAACAGTAGATAATGGTTGCTGTGGTTAACTGTTATTTGGTTACTAGTAATGGCAGGGCCCCCAGAGATGCGTCCCCTGCTGCGTTCCACTGCTCCCTGCTCTGCCGGCGGAAGTGAGGACAAAGATCCCGGCTTAACCGGAAGTCACAGAACTAGACGCTCTGTGCCACGTGCCCCGGTCCCCCTTTCCTGCCGCGGGCGGGCTGCTAAGAATGTTACCCCGGTCCCCCTTTCCTGCCGCGGGCGGGATGCTAAGAATGTTGCCCCGGTCCCCCTTTCCTGCCGCGGGCGGGGTGCTAAGAATGTTGCCCCGGTCCCCCTTTCCTGCCGCGGGCGGGGTGCTAAGAATGTTGCCCCGGTCCCCCTTTCCTGCCGCGGGCGGGGTGCTAAGAATGTTACCCCGGTTCCCCTACCCTGCCGCGGGCGGGATGCTAAGAATGTTACCCCGGTTCGCCATCACTGTTCTAGGTAGTGCTGGTGGCACCACTGTTAGTTATGGCTGTCTAAAAGCTTCCATTAGGAAACCTCATTTTCAGTTGCTTATAAGTTTGCCAAACTTTAAGCATTTGGACTAAAATTTCCCATGCAGGGAATTCCAGCTGAATTGTTTTTTTATAGTTTCAGACCTAACAGTTCACCTGTCTTCTTGAATGAAGCTAGGGGAGAAGATGTCTTGCCCATGTTGAAAAAATTGTAAAATTGTTCCAGTGAAGACCGCTAGATTCTCCATACTTTACAGCAGAAAAAAGTCAGATATTATCCTCCCTTCCCCACCCCACCCCGACATTAACAGCCAGAGCTCTGAAATGCAGGAGGAGGAGGTGACAGTCTCTGTGCATGAACACACAGCTGGCTCCTGAGGTTTTTATTCAGTTCTTATTCTAAGAAAAGTTTTGACTCTGCAGGGCCTGAGTAAACTAAGGACCAGGGCCTCAGAATTTGGCCTTGTATTGTATGTCTACTAACACTTTTCATCCTGACGGAGCCACTGTGACACTAAAATGCAGCTGCCTTGGGTCTGGAGGACATCAGAAAAAAAGGGACATTGCGGCCCATGATAAGGGAGCAAACTCTACCTGTGAAAAGAATCAGGGAGGTAGCCATGTTAGTCTGGAATAGCAGAGGTAACGAAGTCCTGTGGCACCTTAAAGACTAACTATAAAGTTTTGAAGCATGAGCTTTCGTGGGCTAATACCCACTTCGTCGGATGCAGGCAGTGGAAGTGTTCAGAGGCAGTTATAGAAAAGTAGGTAAGAGCCAGGTGGGAGGTGAAAGGGTTAGTCCAATTAAGCTGAGCCAGCTTGTTATCTCCGATCATGACTTCAACAGCTTCCACCCCAACAACCACCTCAGTCTGGACCAGTCCACACAGGAAATCCACTTCCTAGACACCACAGTGCAAATTAATGACGGCCACATCGACACCACCCTATACCGAAAACCTACCGACAGCTATGCCTACCTTCATGCCACCAGCTTCCATCCCGGAACATACCACACGATCCATTGTCTACAGCCAAGCACTGAGGTACAATCGGATTTGCTCCAACCCCTCAGACAGAGACCAACACCTATGAGATCTTCACCAAGCTTTCTCAAAACTACAATACCCACACAAGGAAATAAGGACACAGATCAACAGAGCCAGACGTGTACCCAGAAGCCTGCTGCTACAAGACAAGCCCAAGAAAGAAAACAACAGAACACCACTGGCCATCACCTACAGTCCTCAGTTAAAACCTCTGCAACGCATCATCAGTGACCTACAACCCATCCTGGACAATAATCCCTCACTTTCACAGGCCTTGGGAGGAAGGCCAGTCCTGGCACACAGACAACCTGCCAACCTTAAACAAATTCTCACCAGCAACAGCACACTGCACCACAATAACTCCAACTCAGGAACCAATCCATGCAACAAACCTCGAAGCCAACTCTGCCCACATATCTACACCAGCAACACCATCACAGGACCTAACCAGATCAACCATACCATCACTGGCTCATCCATACCATCACTGTCTCATTCACCTGTACATCAACCAATGTCATATATGCCATTATATGCCACCAGTGTCCCTCTGCTATGTACATCGGCCAAACTGGACAGTCCCTACAAAAAAGGATAAATGCACACAAATCAGATATTAGGAATGGCAATATACAAAAACCTGTAGGAGAACACTTCAACCTGCCTGGACACACAATTACAGATTTAAAAGTCACCATACTGCAGAAAAAAAACTTCAAATCCAGACTGCAAAGGGAGACTGCAGAACTTCAATTCATTTGCAAATTCAGCACACACACTCTGGGATTGAACCGTGATCTACAATGGTTGGCTCATTACAGACATTGTTTCTCGTCTCTCCATGTTCACACACCCCATTCAAATGCTAGAAGAATAATCCACACTCCCTGATCGGAGATAACAAGCTGGCTCAGCTTAATTGGACTAACCCTTTCACCTCCCACCTGGCTCTTACCTACTTTTCTATAACTGCCTGTTTGTGAACACTTCCACTGCCTGCATCCGATGAAGTGGGTATTAGCCCACGAAAGCTCATGCTTCAAAACTTTATAGTTAGTCTTTAAGGTGCCACAGGACTTTGTTACCTCTACCTGTGAAAAGTGCCCTGTGATGTTTATCAACTGTGCAGAGCAGAAAGGACAGACTTATTCTCTATCCCACCCTGCTCATGTTGTTTCACTGGGTTTGTGGAGCAGGTGAGCTCCTCAGCAAGAGATGGGTACCTGTGAATCCTGAGTTGGAAATGTCTTTCCTGAGAATCCCCTTCAGATAGGCGTGTCCCCACGCCTCTCTCAGCCCAGCATCTGCAGCAGCATCCCATGCCGAGAACCGACACAGGGCTGTGCACTGTTTATAATGGAGCTCTGTGCAATCCCAGGGGGGTTAGCTCAGCCTCTCAGGGTGAAGCGGTGTCTAAATGTAAACAAGCTGGACCCTGGAGACACTCTAGCCAATGACTCTCTTTCCATCTCTGAGCTTCTTGTTCTTTAGGAGTAAACAATCATTAAGGGACCTTCCCAAAGGGAGATGTGATCTCTTGGGCTCTGTGCTGAGTCAGAGAAAAAATGGTTGACCTGTGAATTTGTGTATATTCAAAAATTATAGTGGGTGAGTAAGAAAATTAGGGATAATACCGAAGTTTCTTCCAATCCTAAACTCCTATGATCCTATGATTCCTTGGCCTTGTGGATGCGGAGCACCTCTGAAAGCCAGGATGCTTTTGGTTCCTAAACATGTACTGTATTTTTCGTCTTATAGGACGCTCCGTCCTATAAGACGCCCCCTCATTTTTAAATAAAATATCCGGGAAAAAAAAAAAAAAAAAAAAAGCGCCTCGCTCTCCCGTCCCCGCCGTGCGGGCGGGCTGCCGAGGTTCCCCCCTCCCCGCCGCGGGCGGGCTGCTGGGGTTCCCCCCTCCCCGCCGGACGGAAAAAAAAAAAAAAAGCGCCTCGCTCTTCCGTCCCCGCCGCGCGGGCGGGCTGCCGGGAGCGTCCCGGTTCCCCCCTCCCCGCCCGTCTTATAGAGCGAAAAATACGGTAATAATTTCATTGTCTATATTTCTCTTTGATGTTTGTAGTAAACTGCTTATCAACTGCTTAATGGATACCTTATGCTGATAATGGATACATAGGACACAGGTAATTCTACTTGAAAGCAATTATTCTTCATTGCCATAGCCTGCCAGTGGTCTATAAAATAATTCTTGAGCCCTGATGCAAACCAAGACCACATTAGCTTTTTTCACGGCCATATCACATTGTCGGCTCATAGTCATCTTGTGATCAACTAATAGTCTGAGGTCCTTCTCCTCCTCTGTTACTTCCAATTGATGTGTCCCCAGTTTATAACTAAACTTCTTGTTATTAATCCCTAAGTGCATGACCTTGCAGTTTTCACTATTAAATTTCATCCTATTCCTATTACTCCAGTTTACAAATCATCCAGGTCTTCCTGTATGATATCCCAGTCCTTCTCTGAATTGGCAATACCTCCCAGCTTTGTGTCATCTGCAAACTTTATTAACATGTTCCCACTTTTTGTGACTAGGCCAGTAATAAAAAGATTAAATAATATTGGCCCCAAAACCGATCCCTGAGGAACTCCACTGGTAACCTCCCTCCAGCCTGACAGTTCATGGGCACATGGGCACATGGAGGCTCAGGTCCATCCTTACGATGAACAGGATGGTGAAGTTCCCCAAGATGGCTATGGTGTACATGGTGCAGAAGGGGCTGGAGATCCGGACATGCGCTGCCTCCAGGCCAGGAATGCCCAGCAGGATGAAGGTGGAGGTGTTGGTGAAGTCGGATGTGTTGGAATCTGACATGGAGTAGGGGAGAAGGTGTCCAACTCTGAGGCAGAACAGTGTCTCCTGCATGTACTGTTTGTTCCCCTGGCTTCCTGTATGTGTCCATGGTCGAGAGTGATGGTCACAGTGCAAATGCCTGGGGGAGAGACAAGGTTAGTATGAGACACCACATGTACTACTGGAAGCTGTTCTCGAGAGTGAAGCAGATTTGCCGCTCTTCATACCCTGAAAATGACATTTTCTTTATTCCGATCAATGAACTATGAAACACTGACCCAGCTAATGACAATTCCATATTTTATGGTCCTCCATGCATCAATACCTCCTACACATTGTGGTGTGGGAATCCTTAACAGGCACCATCAGGAAGCCACAGTGGGGATACTGGTATCCATGGGTCCTTAATTCAATGAGGGAGTTAATACAGTGTAGGGAGTTTCCTATTCAGCCGTTTCCTGAAAATCAAAGCTTTGCAAATACATAAGAACATAAGAAGGGCCGTACTGGGTCAGACCAAAGGTCCATCTAGCCCAGTATCCTCTCTACTGACAGTGGTCAATGCCAGGTGCCCCGGAGGAGTGAGTGAACCTAACAGTTGATGATCAAGTGATCTCTCTCCTGCCGTCCATCACCCCCCTCTGACAAACAGAGGCTAGGGACACCATTCCTTACCCATCCTGGCTAATAGCCATTTATGGACTTAACCTCCATGAATTTATCCTGTTCTCTTTTAAACCCTTTTATAGTCCTAGCCTTCACAGCCTCCTCCGGCAAGGAGTTGCACAGGTTGACTGTGCATTGTGTGAAGAACTTCCTTTTATTTGTTTTAAACCTGCTGCCCATTAATTTCATTGGGTGGCCCCTAGTTCTTATATTATGGGAAGAAGTAAATAACTTTTCCTTATTCACTTTCTCCACACCACTCATATAATTTTATATCTCTCTCTCATATCCCCACTTAGTCTCCTGTTTTCCAAGCTAAAAAGTCCTACCCTCTTTAATCTCTCCTCATATGGGACCCGTTCCAAACCTCTAATCATTTTAGTTGCCCTTCTCTGAACCTTTTCTAGTGCCAATATATCCTTTTTGAGACAAGGAGAACACATCTGTACACAGTATTCAAGATGTGGGCACAGCATGGATTTTTATAAGAACAATAAGATATTCTCCGTCTTATTCTCTATCCCTTTTTTCATGATTCCTAACATCCTGTTTGCTTTTTTGACTGCCACTGCACACTGCATGGACGTCTTCAGAGAACTATCCACGATGACTCCAAGATCTTTTTCCTGATTTGTTGTAGCTAAATTAGCCCCCATCATATTGTATGTATAGTTGGGGTTATTTTTTCCAATGTGCATTACTTTACATTTATCCACATTAAATTTCATTTGCCAATTCATTGCCCAATCATTTTATTTTGTGAGATCTTTTTGAAGTTCTTCACAGTCTGCTTGGGTCTTAACTATTTTGAGCAGTTTAGTGTCATATGCAAACTTTGCCACCTCACTGTTTACCCCTTCCTCCAAATCATTTATGAATAAGTTGAATAGAATTGGTCCTAGGACTGAGCCTTGGGGAACACCACTAGGTACCCCTCTCCATTCAGAAAATTTACCATTTATTCCTACCCTTTGTTCCCTGTCTTTTAAACAGTTCTCAATCCATTAAAGGATCTTCCCTCTTATCCCATGGCAACTAATTGACATAAGAGCCTTTGGTGAGGAACCTTGTCAAAGGCTTTCTGGAAATCTAAGTACACTATGTCCACTGGATCCCCCTTGTCCACATGTTTGTTGACCCCTTCATAGAACTCTAATAGATTACTAAGACATGATTTCCCTTTGCAGAAACCATGTTGACTTCTGCCCAACAATTTATGTTCTTCTATGTGCCTGACATTTTTATTCTTTACTATTGTTTCAACTACTTTGCCCGGTACAGACGTTAGACTTACCGGTTTGTAATTGCCAGGATCACCTCTAGAGCCCTTTTTAAATGTTGGCGTTACATTAGCTATCTTCCTGTCATTAGGCACAGAAGCCGATTTAAAGGACAGGTTACAAATCCTAGTTAATAGTTCCACTATTTCACATTTGTGTTCTTTCAGAACTCTTGGATGAATGCCATCTGGTCCCGGTGACTTGTTACAATTAAGTTTATCAATTAATTCCAAAACCTCCTTTCGTGACACTTCAATCTGTGACAATTCCTCAGATTTGTCACCTACAAAAGACGGCTCCGGTTTGGGAATCTCCCTAACGTCCTCAGCCATGAAGACTGAAGCAAAGAATTCATTTAGTTTCTCCGCAATGACTTTATTGTCTTTAAGTGCTCCTTTTGTATCTCTATCGTCCAGGGGCCCCACAGGTTGTTTAGCAGGCTTCCTGCTTCTGTCATATTTAAAAAAAACATTTTATTATTAACCTTTGAGTTTTTCGCTAGCTGTTCTTCAAACTCCATTTTGGCTTTTCTTATTACATTTTTACACTTAATTTGGCAGTGCTTATGCTCCTCTCTAGTTACCTCACTAGGACTTGATGTCCACATTTAAAAGATCCCTGCCCAGTCCCACTCCCCTTCCACACATAGTCCCCTGGAATCCTTGTAGCAGTTCCAGGTTTGTTGTCACAGCCTCGCTTAAGCTCCTGAAGCCTGACACCCAGCAGGCAGGTGTGTTTGGGTCCCACACACTGGACACATGTGCTTTGGAGTCAGAGCAGTGTTCAGGCCTTGCCTCTGGCTCTGGGTTTCCAACCCCACCCACAGGGTGCAGCTTCCGTTCTAGCACCTCCCTCTGGAAGTGGAGACCTGCACACCAAGGCCCTGAGACTAGTGTTGGCTCAGCTCCCCCAGACTCTCCAATTGCTTCCACCAACCCTTCACAGAGCTCTCACTGTGGCTCGTTCTGTTTCCAGATTCTTTTTGGCACATGATTCCTAAAGCAAACCCAGCCAGGCCTTGCAAAAGGGGGGTTGCTAAAACGTTCCTCTATGCAAGACAATACCTGGATGCCATTGCTTGCCTCAGTGTCTGCACCACCCGGGAGCATTCTTTGAAATTTTGTCTGAGCCCTCTGGAGTATCCAGGGGCCACCTCCTGCCACTTCTGGCTTCTCCTCCAGCTGGAGTTTGTCTCTGCTACAGACAAATTTCTGAAACTTGAGTCCTCTCTGCTGCCCGTCTGCCTCTCTCCCAGCTTCTTCTGACTCATCCAGTCTCTGAGTTCTTAAAGGGCTGGAGCGACACCTTCTCTTTGTGTTCCCTTTTCTAGGGAGTTTTCATTCCTTCCAAGCCCACCCTTCTGAAGGGAAGTGGGTGGAAACTGGCTTTATGTAGAATACAGTTACTCCTTTCTTATGTCCAGGTGAGACCTCGTTAGGTGCTGTAACAACGTGGCCTCCGGTTGGACACAACTGACAGTACCAATTAGGGATATATTGCTTAGAGCAGGGCAGTTACAGTCCAAAGCTGGAGTTCCTTTCCTATGAAGACACCAAACTAGCCAAAGAGACAGGACTTCAGTTTTACCCCACTTGCTAACCACAAGTCATACAATCATTTCCCTTAGATGCTCCAATTTCCCAGTATCATCACCTCTTGTGATAGGGATGAATGGTTATGAAAACCAATACACCGGTCAAAGAAAAAGATTCTCCCAATCCCAAAGGAACAAGACCCAAATCAGATCTTACCAACAAATCAAACTGTAGCCAATCCTTTAGAATCTAAAATCTAATTGTTTACTTAGAAAAAGAAAGAAATATAGATGAGAGCTAGAATTGGTTAAATGGAATCATTTGTGTACAGTGATGGCAAAGGTCTTGGTTCAGGCTTGTAGCAATGATGGAATAAACTGTGGGTTCAAATCAAGTCTCTGGAGTACAAACATCTACAGCTGGGATGGGTCCTTCAATTCTTTGTTCAGAGCTTGAGTTTATAGCAAGGTTCCTCCAAAAGGTTAGTAACAGGACTGAATACAAAATGAAGGGGGTTTTAGGGCCTTTTCTAATCTCTGCTTATGGAAGGATCCCTTTTGTTCTTAATGTGGAAAATTACAGTAACAAGAGTCATATGAGTAAATCACATGTCCATGCATGACTCAGTTTGCAAGCCCATGCCATTGTTTACCTGTTAGTTTAAACATTCCCAGGAAAGCTCAGATGTGGATTGACATCTCCCAAAGTTCACTGTCCATTAAGTGTTTCTTGACTGGGCCCTTACTGAGAATAGTCCTTTCTGATGAAGGTGACCAAATGCTTCACTGAGGCTACTCACAATCAAAACACATTGAGATACAGATACATAGCCAATATTCATATCTTCAGCTACAAAAATGGTACAAATATACAGATAGCATAATCGTAACCCACAAATCAGAACCTTTTCATAGACTCCGCACGTGACAACCTGTGTACAATATTTGCAACAAATATATAATAGTGGTTGCAGCAATGATTTATACAGTCAAAGGTTATGTCAATAAGGGCATAGACCTGCTCCCAGAAACTGGCAAGAACAGGGCTGATATTTCAGAAATACACATTCCTGAGAAATCATTGTTGCTACTACAGTTATGCAATAACAATTGCAACAAATTGTGTACAAAATATGTCCTATCAAGTGTCAATGGGAATGTTCTGACTTGATAAGTAAGACTACCCTGTTTATATGCATGTATCATCTCTGTGTCTGAAGTTATGACTAATGGTGATGTATGGCTAGCAGAGGACCAGTGCCAGTTCATGGCCAGAGCAGTGGAGTTGGGGGGTCCGGACTCCAGGTTCCTGTTCTCTGCCCTTCCGCCTACTCAGTGTGTGGCCTTGGGTAAATCACTCACCACTGGGTGGCTCAGTCAGTCCATGACAAGGGGATAATCCCGCTAGTAGCCTAGATCAAGGCCTTCTAGATGTAGAGATCAAAAGCGTCATGCAGAGCAAGTGTTCGACTCAGCTTCACAATTGAGCTGGGCAATGGGTGCTCTGTGGTTCCAGACAAGGTGCCATGTATTTGTGTAAATAGCTGGCTTACAGAAGCTATGTGGCGTTTATCTCCCTCCCTGTGAGCTACCAACGGTACCTTGGCTCTCCCCGGAATCCCGCCTTCCCAGCTAACATAGGGGCTTCTCCTTCTGCCTCTCTCAGCTGTTTCCCACCTATCTTCAAAGCGGATCCCTTGCCTGGCCCCAAGGCGTGACTCAGAGCAATGGGCTCCAGGCCCATAACCATTGCATGGATCCTGCCTGCTACAGACCCCCATCCAGAAGGAACAAAGGGGAGCTGAAAGCTAAAGAAATAAGCCACACAATGGTCCCTGCCCTCAGGACTTTGTAGCTGAGCTTTAGGGCCGATAAGCTGTGTGATGCACAATCTCACCCACTTGACAGAAAACCCTGGCCCCCACCCTCAGCTGCTTTTACACGGTTTCCTGGTATCCCTCCCCACTCCGAAAGGTCTGATGGCCTGCTCGCTGTACTCACTGCAGGATCCTTGTCAGCCGGCAACAGCTCCCATACCAGCCCCAGAGCAGAGGGAGCCCAGCCAGTGGGGGAGCCTCAGCGAGTGATGGGTGGGGAAGAGGAGCGAGTGAGAGGGTCAGCGCCCTGAGGAGAAAAGCACAGAAGTGGGGGGAGTCTAGAGATGAGATGAGGAGCAGAAGCCGGGCACTGGAGGAAGAGGAAGAGGGCGGGCAGTGGGCTGACAAAGCAGACTAAGGAAAGGAAATGATTTCATGTCTCCCACTGATCAGTAAGTGATTCAGGGAAGAGGACCCAGCACCAAATCACCACCCAGATCTGCACAGAAAGTTGTCTAAGAGCCAGAACAACAGGAGAATTTTTTTTCCCCTTTATGAGTAAAGAGCGGGAGCAGCCTGTCCCGGAACGCTTTGGTCCTCACACTGTAGATAATGGGGTTCATCATGGGGGGGACCAGGAGGTACATGTTGCTAATGAGAATGTGGAAATGTAGGGGGACATTCTGGCCAAAACGGTATGTGAGGAGGGAGAAGAGAGCTGGGATGTAAAAGGCTAGGATGGCACAGAGGTGGGAACCACAGGTCCCAAAAGTCTTGAGCCGGGCGTCCTTTGTGGGGAGGAGGAAGATGGCCCTGAGGATCTGTGTGTAGGACACAGAGATAAAAACCCCATCCAGACCAATCACACAGAATAGCACAAAGAGACCATAGTAACTACTGACACGGGTGTCAGCACAGGCCAACTTCACCACGGCCATGTGCTCACAGTGTGTGTGGGGAATGATGTTGGTTCTGCAATAGGGCCACTGCCTTGCCAGGAGGAAAGAGGGAAGTTTGAGTATTCCACCGCGCAGCACCACAACCAGGCCAATCTTGGCCACCATGGGGTTTGTCAGGATGGTGGAATGTCTCAGGGGATGGCAGATGGCCACGTATCGATCCAAAGCCATGGCCACGAGGATCCCAGACTCCACTATTAAAAAACAGTGAAGAAAATACATTTGTATGAAGCAGGCACTGAAATCGATCTCCCTGGAATTGAACCAGAAGATGCTCAGAGTTTTGGGCAGGATGGACGTAGACAGGATCAGGTCGGTGACAGCCAGCAGGCAGAGGAAATAGTACATGGGCCCATGGAGGCTTGGCTCTGTCTTTACAATGAACAGGATGGTGACGTTCCCAAAGACAGCTGTGGTGTACATGGTGCAGAAGGGGATGGAGATCCAGACTTGGGCCCTCTCCAGGCCGGGAATTCCCAGCAGGATGAAGGTAGAGGGGTTGGTGAAGTCGGTTGTGTTGGAACCTGACATGGAGTAGGGGAGAAGGTGTCCAACTCTGAGGTAGAACAGTGTTCTCTGCATGCGCCGTACGTTCACCAGCCTTTTCGTATGTGCACAGGCTCTAGGATGATGGGAACATTGCAAACGCCTGGGTGGAAAGAAAATGTTAATATGAGACACAACTTGCACTCCTGGAGGCTGTTCTCGTATGAAACAGATTTGTCGCTCTTCACACGCTGAAAGTGACATTTTCACTATTTAGATAAATGAATTATGAAACACAATGCCATTTCCATATTTTATGGCCCTTCATGTGTCAATAATGTCTATACACAATGTTGTGGGAATCCTTAAGAGGCACCAACAGGAAACCAGAATGTGGATACTGGTATCCATAGTCCTTCCTTAATGTGATGAATCTCACGCTAGAGATCCCATGCTGGAGGAAGCTCCCCATTCACCCAGTTGCTCAACATCAGAGAGTGGAAAATAATCAAAGCTTTGCAAAGACAGATATTGGGGGAAACATTCCAGCAAGACCAAACCTCACAAAAAGACCTGGGGGTCACTGACAGAAGCTCCACGGAAACACCACTTCTTTTGCAGTAGTGCCCCACAAAAGACAATGTTCCCATACCAAAGAAATGGGATGGAGGATAACCTGCTCTCAATATGTGGTCAATTGTGGTCACTCAGTCTCTATGACAGGGGATTTCCGAGACAGGCTATGAGAATGGGGTATGCTGCAAGATGTGGACAGACTGAAAAGTCTGGGACTGGTTAGTTTAGAGAAGAGACAAATAAGGGGGTATATGATCGAGGAGAGGAAAATAAACAATGGATCAGATTACATTCAATTGGACAAACAGAGACAGTTCCCAAATGGTAATAGCTATAGACACTTAATGCTTCAAAGAGGCTAATTCCCCAAAGCTGAGGCAAATTATCAGGAAAACTGATTGGGAGGGAAAAAATTACACGGAAAACTGGGAAGAAAAAATAGACATTTTATTGGAAGAGTTGATTTGGTAAATAGAAAGCCACAATTCCACAGTCAAGAAAGTGGACAACTTTGGCTAAAAACCTTGTTTGTTATTGACAAACGGAAGGCAGCTATTAGGGGCAGGGAAAGCAACATACAACACATGGGAAACAGGAAAACAGAGAACAAGCAATACAAATTGGAAGTTATGAGCACTATAAAGGATGTTATAGACATTACAGGAAAAAAAGCATGTTTGACAGGGCTTAAGATCACAAGAAGAAGGTTAGTAAGTATATTAAGAACAAAAGAAATCCTAGAGAAGGTTTAGGCGAATTCCTAGAGAGAGAAAAGAAACTTGTTGATATTGCAGAAAAGGTAGATTTGTTCAATACATATTTTTTGTTCTACAAGTGGATAGAAGCACTATGAGGTCCTCATATTACCTAAGATGATTAAATACTTTCCAGCCCACTAGCCAGCAAAGAGGATAATAAACAGCACCTACAATAGAACCTTATAGTTTCAAGCACCAGAGTTACGAAGAATTCTTCCATTGACCTCAATCTATCTACACAGGGGTTAGGATGATACGGTGACATCTCTCAGTGGTGTGGATGTATTTACTTTTGTGAAAAAAGATGCCCATTGCAGCATTTGGTTGGATTAACACAGGCATAGCATGCAAGTCACAGGAGATGATGATACTGCTCTACAAGGCACTGATTATGCCACAGTTGGAGTACTGTGTCCAGTCTTGGTCATCAATCCATAGGAATGATGTAGAGAAACTAGAAAGGATGCAGAGTTGAGAGACAAAGAGGATCGAAGGGTGGAATACAAGCCATGTGAGCAAAGACTGGAGCAACTGGGTGTACTTAGTTTCGAAAAGAGGAGATAAATGGGGGACATAGCAGTGATCTTCAGACACTTGAAAAACTGCAACATCTCGGGAGGTGTTAGAGTAGATGACCCTGGTGGTCCCTTCTCACCCTTTGGCTCTATGAATCTATGATGTTAAATCTTACCATAGCCCAGGCTTTTGTTAAATACAAGTTATGGAGCGAAATACACAGGTAACTGGGTGAAATGTACTGGCCTATGTCTTACAGTAGGTGAGGCTGGATGATCAAATGGTCCCTTCTGGCCATGTACCCTATGAATCTATCAATAAAGAAAGTATATCAGGCATATCTATTTACTGTGTCTCAACACACAAATGAGGGCACGTTCAATTACACTGACAGTCTGAACATATAAAACTGATCAAAGAAGATTGTTTACATGATCCATATTTGGCCTGTGGATCTCCTTACCAGAGATATTATTGGAGGACAGAGCTTAGCTGAATGGGATTCACTAATGGGTTGGCCATTGTAGGTAGTACTGGTGGCACCACCATTAGTTATGGGTGTCTGACACCTTCCATTAGGAAACCTCATTTTCAGTTGCTAATAAGTTTGCCAGACTTTAAGCATTTGGACTGAAATTACCCATGCTTGGTGTCGGCTTCCAGCTGGATTGTATTTTCAAAGTTTCAGACTGAACAGTTGTGCTGCCTTCTCGACTGAAGCTAGGAGAGAAGATGTCTTGCCCATGTTAAAAAATTCTTATAATTGATCCAATGAGGACCACTATAATCTCCATGCTTTATAGCGGATAACAGTCAGGTAAGAGCCTCCTGTCCCCACCCCACCCCACCCCACCCCACCCCGACATTAACAGCCAGAGCTCTGAAATGCAATTGGAGGAGGTGACAGTCTCTGTGCATGAACACACAGCTGGCTCCTGAGGTTTTTATTCACTTCTTACTCCAAGAAACGTTTTTCCACTGTGTGGCCTGAGTAAACTATGGGCCAGAGCCTCAGAATGTGGCCTTTGTATTGTCCATCTACTAACACCTTTCATCCTGCAGGATCCCCCGTGTCACTGCAATGCAGCTGTTTGGGTCCGGAGGACATCAGCAAAAATGAACATTTTGGCCCATGATAAGGGAGCAAAGTCATTACCCATGAAATGTCCCTGAGACATTTAACATCTGTGAGGAGCAGAAAGGACAAAGACTGCTAGAGATGGGTACCTGTGAATTATGAGATGGAAGTGCCTTCCCTGGGAATCCCTGTCAGGTAGCCGTGTCCCACACCTCTCTCAACCCAGCATCGGCAGGAGCAGCTCATGTCAAAAGCTGACACAGGGCTGTGCACTGTTTATAATAGAGCTCTGTGCAGTCCCAGGGAGATTCACTCAGCCTCTAGGGGCAAAGCAGCATCTGGATATAAACAGGATGGACTCTGGAGACACTCTAGCCAAAGACAATTTTTCCATCTCTGTGCTTCTGTGTTCTTTATTGAGCTTTTGGAGCAAACAGTGATTAAGGGACCTTCTCTAAGGGAGATGTGAACTCTTGGGCTCTGTGGTGAGTCAGAGAGGAACTGGCTGCTCTGTGAATTTGTGTATATTTAAAAATGATAGTTCATGAATAAGAAAATTAGGGATAATACCTAAGTTTCTTCCAATCCTAAACTCCTATCATTGTATGATTCCATGGCCTTGTGGATGCCATGTAACATATCCCTGTAATAGATTTATTCTCCTATTTGTATGCAAATATCGTTGTTGTGTTCAAAGTTATGAATATTGGCTGTGTACTTGCTTGACTTTTATGTCCCCTGAGGAAAGCAGTTGGTCATTCTTTCTCAAGAAGGTCACCAAATGCTTCACTAAGGCTACTTATAATCAAAAACATAGCCAATATTCATAATTTCAAGTACAAAAATGGTACAAAGATACAGAGAGAATAATCATAACCAGCAAATCAGAACCTTTTCATAGACACCGCACATGACAACCTGTGTACAATATTTGCTGCAAATATTTATCAGTGGTTGCAACAATGATCTATGAAATCATAGTTTATGTCAATAATGTCACAGCCGGACTGGCTCACAGAATCAGGAAGAGGGCCGATATTACAGAAATACACATTCCTAAGAAATCACTGTTGCTACTGCGGTATTGCAATTGTACAAAATATGTCCTGTCAGATGTGAATGGGAAAGTTATGATTTGCTAGCTGTGATTATCCTGTTTGCATCAATGTATTATCTTTGTGTCTGCAGTTATGATTAATGGTGATGTACTGGTAGCAGAAGGCGAGTGCCAGTTTATGGCCAGAGTATTAGTGTTGGGGGTGGGGTCGGGACTCCTGGTTCCTATTCTCAGCCCTTCCGCGTACTCATTGTGTGGCCTTGGGTACATCACTCACCACTGTGTGGCTCAGTCAGTCCATGACATGGGGATAATCCCGCTAGCAGCCAAATCTAGGACTTCTAGATGTAGAGATCAACTGTGACATGCAGAGCGAATGTTCGACTCAGCTTCTCCAGTCAGCTTCAGCGCCTGGGCAACGGGTGCCCTGTAGCTCCAGATAAGGTGCCACATACATGTATAAATAGCCGGCTAATGAAAGGTACGCCGTTTACCTCCCTCCCGGTGAGCTACCAACGCCACCTCGGCTCTGCCCAGCTTTTGAACGGCTTCCTGGTGTCCCGCCGCACTCCTGACTGGCCGGTTGACCCCACCGCTGCCTGCTTGCTGCACTCACTGCAGGATCCTTGTCAGGCGACAGCAGCTCCTGTCTCAGACCCAGTGGAGAAGGCACCCAGCCATTGGGGGAGACTCAGCGAGTGACGGGTGGGGAAGAGGAGCGAGCGAGGGGGTCAGGGCCTTGCGGAGAAAAGCCCAGAAGTGGGGGGAGGGTTGAGATGAGATGTGGAGCAGAAGCTGGGCACTGGAGGAAGAGGCAGGGCAGGGGCAGGACTGCAGGGGTCCAGTCACTGGAAATTAGAAAAGTGGCAACTCTATGAGTGAATGTGTTGTACACAGACCGACTCCCCAGTCCGTCACGCTGACAAAGCACACTAAGGACAGGAAATGATTTCATGTCTCTCACTGATCAGCAAGTGATTCAGGGAATATAGTGCGGCACCAAATCACCACCCAGACCTATACGGAACTTGGTCTAAGAGCCAGAACAATAAGAGAAAAGAATTGTCCCTTTCTGCATAATGAGCCGGAGCAGCCTGTCTTGGATCTGTTTGGTTCTCACACCGTAAATGATGGGGTTTAACATGGGAGGCACCAGGATGTACACGTTGGAAATGAGAATGTGAAAATGTAGGGGCACATTGTGTCCAAAACGATACGTGAGGAAGGAGAAGAGAGCTGGGAGGTAAAAGGATAAGATGGTGCCTAGGTGGGAACCACAGGTCCCAAAAGTCTTGAGACGGGCGTCCTTTGTGGGGAGGTTGAAGATGGCCCTGAGGATCTGGATATAGGACACAGCGATGAAAAACATATCCAGACCGGTAACAAAGAATAGCACAAATAGGCCGTAGTAATTACTAACGCGGGTGTCAGCACAGGACAGCTTCATCACAGCCATGTGTTCGCAATAAGTGTGGGGGATGATGTTGGTTTTGCAATATGGCCAGTGACTTGCCAAGAGGAAAGAGGGTAGTATGATTATGCCACCTCGTAATGCCATGGCCAAGCCAATCTTGGCCACCATGGGATTTGTCAGGATGGTGGAATGTCTCAGGGGATGGCAGATGGCCACAAAGCGATCTAAAGCCATGGCCACAAAGATCCCAGATTCCAGAACTAAAAAGCAGTGAATGAAGTACATCTGGGTGAGGCAGGCACTGAAATCGATCTCCCTGGAATTGAACCAGTAAATGCTCAGCGTTTTTGGCAGGATGGACGTAGACAGGACCAGGTCGGTGATGGCCAACATGCAGAGGAAATAGTACATGGGCCCATGGAGGCTCAGGTCCATCTTTACAATGAGAAGGATCGTGAAGTTTCCCAAGATGGCTATGATGTACATGGTGCAGAAGGGGATGGAGATCCAGACATGGGCTGCCTCCAGGCCAGGAATGCCCAGCAGGATGAAGGTGGAGGGGTTGGTGAAGTCGGTTGTGTTGGAATCTGACATGGGGTAGGGGAGAAGGTGTCGAACTCTGAGGCAGAACGGTGTCTCCAGTATGTACCGTATGTTCCTCTGCTTCCAGGATGTGCCCAGGGTCTAGAGTGATGGTCACAGTGCAAATGCCTGGGGGTGAGACAAGGTTAGTATGAGACACCACATGTACTACTGGAAGCTGTTCTCAAGGGTGAAGCAGATTTGTCGCTCTTCATACACTGAAAATGACATTTTCATTATTCAGATAAATGAATTGTGAAACACCCAGCTAAAGCCCAGCTAATGCCAATTCCATTTTTTATGGTCCTACATGCATCAATACTTCCTACACATCGTGGTGTATAAATCCTTAATAGGCACCATCAGGAAGCCACAGTGGGGATACTGGTATCCATAGGTCCTTAATGCAATGAGTCCGAGGCTAGAGAGCCCAGGGTGTAGGGAGTTCCCTATTCAGCCATTTCCTGAAAAAACAAAGATTTGCAAAGACATGTATCAGGGGGAACCAGCCCAGCTAGACCAAACCTCAGGAAAAGACCTGGGGGTCACTGAGAGAAGCTCCACGGAAACACCTGTTAACTTGCAGCAGTGCACCCCAAAAAGGCAGTGTTCCTTTAGCTAATCAATGGGATGGAGAATATCCTGCTCTGGACCAGTGCTCAGTTGTGGTCACTCAGTCTCTGTAAAGCAGGGGTGGGGAACCTCTGGCCCGCGGGCCTTATAAGGCGCAGGGTGGCTCCGCTCTCAGCGAAGAGGCTGGAAGTGCCTGGGGGAGCCGCCGGCCAGGGACGCGCGGTGGCGGCTCTGTGCTCCGGCTGGCAGGGGGGCGTGGCTCTGCGCTGGGGCCGGCAAGAGCCTGAGGGAGCCGCCGGCCAGGGACGCGCGTGGGCTGCCAGGCGCTTCCCGGCCCCTTCACCGAACGCGGAGCCGCCCCCGCCTGGCGGCGCGGGGCGGCTCCGCGCTCGGCAAAGAGGCCAGAAGCGCCTCAGGGAGCCGCCAGCCAGGGATGCGTGGGGGCCGCCAGGCGGGGGCGGCTCGAACCTGGGGGGGGCGGCTCGAACTGGGGGGGGCAGCTCGAACCTGGGGGGGGGTGCGGCTCAAACCTGGGGGGGGGCGCTGGCGCCACGGGGAGTCGATGGTAAATGGGGGTGTGGGGGGGGGAGGCCGGGGTGGGCGAGGTGTGGGTGCAGGAAGGAAGGAGGTTTGGTGGGGGGAGCCTGGGCTGGGTGGGTCAGGCATGGGGGGCAGGAGGCTGGGTTGGGAGGGGGGAGGAGGTTAGCTTCGGTGGGGTTGGCCGGGCCGGGCCAGGCAGGGGTGGGGGAGGGAAGGCGGTTAGATGGGGGGAGGCTGGAGGGGGGGTAAAGGAAGATCGCCCCCTACACCCAGGCTGACAGCGGGAGCTGACTGGGGCAGGCAGCAGGACCCCGGCTGGCAAGGAGCCAGCGGGGAAACCCCAAAGCAGTGCAGGGCTAAGCACTCCCCCTGCCACTGCTTTGGGGTTTCCCCCGCTGGCCCCTTGCCAGCCGGGGTCTCAGCTCCGGTTGCCAGCCTGGGCTTCCTCGGGGGGGGGGGGAGCAGCCCACGAAGGACATTATAAATGTCCAAATGGCCCTCGGCACAAAAAAGGTTCCCCACCCCTGCTGTAAAGTATATAAAAGATAGAAAGGGGATTTCTGAGACAAGGTAAGAATGGGGGGGGGGGAGGCTGTGAGATGTGGACAGACTGAAAAGTCTGGGACTGGTTAGTTTAGAGAAGAGACAAATAAGGGGGTATATGATAGAGGAGAGGAAAATAAACAATGGATCAGATTGTATTCAAATGGCCAAACAGAGAACAGTTCCCAGCAAGTAATATCTATAGTCATATATGCCATTATATGCCACCAATGTCCCTCTGCTATGTACATCGGCCAAACTGGACAGTCGGTACGAAAAAGGATAAATGGACACAAATCAGATATCAGGAATGACAATATACAAAAACCTGTAGGAAAACACTTCAACCTGCCTGGACACACAATTACAGATTTAAAAGTCACCATACTGCAGCAAAAAAACTTCAAGACCAGACTGCAAAGAGAAACTGCAGAGCTACAATTCATTTGCAAATTTGACACAATCAATACAGGACTGAATAGGAATTATGAATGGCTTTCTAATTACAAAAACAGCTTCTCCTCTCTCCATGTTCACACCCCCTATTCAGCTGCTAGAAGAATAACCCACCCTCCCTGACTGGTTCAGACTAATTGAACTAACCTTGTTACCTCTTACCTGGTTCTTGCCTACTTATCTATACCTGCCCCTGGACACTTCCACTGCTTGCATCCGATGAAGTGGGTATTAGCCCACGAAAGCTTATGCTTCAATACTTTATAGTTAGTCTTTAAGGTGCCACAGGACTCTTTGTTACCTCTGCTATTCCAGACTAACACGGCTACCTCTCTGATTATAGACACTTAGTGCTTTGAAGGGGCTAATTCCCCAAAACTGAGGCAAATTATCAGAAAAACTGATTGGTAGAAAAAAACTAGACAGAAAACTGGGAAGGAAAAATGGGAATTTTCTTGGAATAGTTTCTTAGAAAACTAGAAAGCCACAATTCCACTATTAAGAAAGTGGACAACTTTGACTAAAAACCTGGTTTAGTGACAAACAGAAGGCAGCTCTTAGGGGCATGGAAAGCAACATACAACATATAGGATCACAAAAAGAAGCTTAGTACAGTAAAACCTCGATATAACGGACTAATTCGGGCGAGGGGGTGTCCGTTAAAGCTGAAAGTCCATTATTTAATAATTTTTTAAAATTATTAAATAACAGGACTTTTGGCTTTAACGGACACCCCTTTGCCTGAATTAGCCCCTTATATCGAGGTTTTACTTATCAGGCCAGCCGGGAGCCATGACTCAGCCCGCCCGCTCGGGTCCCCGCTGCTGGGGGCTGTCAGCCCGCTGTCAGCCTGCCCACCCGCCCGGGTCCCCGCAGCTGGGACCCGGGCGGGAGCCGTCAACCCGCCCGCCCAGGTGCTGGGACCACGGCTGCTGGGACCCGGCCGGGAGCTGTCAGCCTGCCTGCTCGGGTCCCCGCTACTGGGGGCTGTCAGCCCGCATGTCAGCCTGCCCGCCCGGGTCCCCGCTGTTAGGACCCGGGTGGGAGCCGTCAACCTGCCTACCCGGGTCCCGGCTGCTGGGGGCTGTCAGCCCGCCCACGTCCCAGCTGCTGGGACCCGGGCAGGAGCTGTCAGCCCGCCCGCCCGGGTCCGCATTGCTGGGGGCTGTCAGCCCGCCCGGGTCTCCGCTGCTGGGGCTGTCAGCCTGCCCGGGTTTCAGTTGCTGGGACCCAGGCGGGAGCTGTCAGCCCGCCCACCCGGGTCCCAGCAGCTGGGACGTTGGCGGGCTGACAGTCCCCAGCAGCCGGGACCCGGGCGGGTGGGTTGATGGCTCCCGCCCTGGTCCCAGCAGCGGGGACCCGGGCGGGCGGGCTGACATGCGGGCTGACAGCCCCCAGCAGTGGGGACCCGAGAGGGCGGGCTGACGGCTCCCGCCCGGGTCCCAGCAGCTGGGACCCGGGCGGGCTGGCAGCAGGGAGCCGGCAGCCAGCCCGCCTGCTGCCTGGATCCGGGCGGCAGCGGGGAGCCGGTAGGCAGCCCCCGAAAAAACGGATTTTGGATGCATCGGATTTGCTCATAAATTTTGTCCGTTGCATCCGAAGTCCGTTAAATCGGGGTCCATTAAATCGGGGTTTTACTGTACGTATATTAAGAACAAAAAAAAATCCTGGGAAAGGTTTAGGCCAATTCCTAGAGAGAGAAAGGAAACTTGTTAATGTTGCAGAAAAGATAGTTGTGTCCAATACTTATTTTTTGTTCTACATTTGGAAAGAAAAAGTCTGAGGTGTTCATATCACCTAAGATAATTAAATACTTTCCTGGCCATTAGCCACCAAAGAGGCTAATAAACAGCATCTACAATAGACCCTTAGAGTTACAAACACCAGAGTTATGAACTGACTGATTAACCACACAACTCGTTTTGTGTTAAATGGAAATTATTTTTAAAAAGGGAAAGTTTCAAAACAAGATTTGATAAGGGTAGGAAACAGTTGAAAGGCTAGCATGGATTTGATAAAAAAAAGTCTTGCTATATAATTAATGCTAGTCAATAAGAGTATTTATGGAAAAGAGGTCTTGTCAAATAAACCTGATTTCATCCTTTAATGAGGGTTCAGGTTTGCTTGATTGAGGAAATCTCATAGATTCTATAAAGTTTGGTTCCTCTGGATCATTTGATTTAGTAGTGGAGAATATTCAGGAAAGAAAATGAACACTATACAATATCAGAAGAAAACCTGTAAAATGACTGAAATCTGGCTGAGTGACGGATCTCAGAAAGCTGTTGTCAATGGGCTACTGTCAGTGAATGGGGCTGTTTCTAGTAAGGTTTTGAAAGAATCAATTCTAGGCCCGATACTGTTTATTATTTTCATCAATGGTTTGGAAAGAAATGGAAAATCACTGCAAATAAAATTCAAGGACAACCCATGCAAACAAAATGTTTTAATACAGACAGATGCAAAGGGATCCTCTCGGAACAGGGAATGCATGCCAGACCCACAGACTAGGGCACTGTGTTCTGGAATACAGGGTCATAAAAAGGATTAGGGGTCATTGTATACACCCTTTGTGAACTCCCAGTCCCATGCTTCAACTGGGAAGAGGTGAATTGGAGCAGGGAAGGATTTTACCTCTGCACATGGCATTGGTGAAACTGACCGTGTCCAGTTCTGGGGTCCACATTCAAAAAAAGATATTGAAAAATTGGAGAGGGTGAAGAAAAGGGCCACCAAAATGTTTAGCGGCTGGAGAAAATGCCAGACAGAGAGAGAATGAAAGAGCTTCACCTATTTATCTTATTTATTGTTTTAAAATTGATAACCATAAGGAGACTTCCATGGGTAGAAAACTCTGAGTAATAATGGGCTCTCTAACCTACCAGAGAAAGGCAGAGCAAGAGCCAGCTGGAAAAAAAAGCCTAATGTTTAGTATTGAGGGTGATTATCCATTAGGACAAGCTGCAAAGGGAAGTTTCTACAACTTCCCAGGGCTGCTGATCCAGATTGGGGACTTTTCTTGAAGATCTGCTTCAGGGATTTTCTACACCTAAATTCTTACAGCATCACTGCTGTCATGCTTCAATGTAGACACTACTTTCACCAACGGCAGGAGTTCTCCAATAAATGCAGGTAATTCACCTCCCCGAGAGATCAAAGGTAGGTCAATGGAAGAATTCTTCTGTCAACATCAAACTGTCTACACAGGGGTTAGGATGATACAATGACATCTCTCAGGGGTGTGGATATATTTACCTTTGCAAAAAAAAATTACAAATGCAGTGTTAAGTTGCATTAACACAGGCATAGCATGCAAGTCTCAGGAGATGATTATACTGCTCTACAAGGCACTGGTGAGGCCAGTTGGAGTACAGTGTCCAGTCTTGGTCACCAATCCATAGGAAGAATGTAGAGAAACATAAGAATGCAGAGTTGAGAGACAAAGAGGATTGAAAAGATAGCATACAAGCCATAGGGGCAAAGGCTGGAGCAACTGGGCGTGTTTAGTATCAAAGAGAGGAGATAAACGGGGGACAGGCCAGCGGTCTTCAGAGACTTGAAAGGCTGCCACGAAAAAGATGGAGAAAAATGTTCTCTTGTGACTGAGGGAGGACAAGAGGCCATGGGTTCAAACTACAGCAGAGGAGAATTTAGATGAAATCTAAGGGAAAAAATCACCAATTGTAAGAACCGGAGACCAATGGAGAATATGCCTAGAGAGGAGGTGGAAGCTGCTTCACTGGAGGTTTTCTAAAGGAGCCTGGAGCCATGTGTCTGGGATGGTTTAGACAGAACACATCCTGCACCTCAGCAGGGGTGAGACTAGATGACCCTGGTGGTCCCTTCTCACCCCGTGGCTCTATGATTCTATAATGTAAAATCCTACCAAGGCCTTAGTCAAACACAAGTTATGGAGCTCATTAGAGGGTGACTGTGTGAAATTTAATGGCCTGTGTCATACAGAAGGTCAGGCTGAATGATCAAATGGCCCGTTCTGGCTTTATATCCTATGAATCCATCAGTAAAGAATGAATCAGAGAGGTAGCCGTGTTAGTCTGAAATAGCAGAAGTGACAAAGAGTCCTGTGGCACCTTAAAGACTAACTAAAGTATTGAAGCATAAGCTTTCGTGGGTTAATACCCACTTCATCGGATGCATGCGGTGGAAGTCTTTACTTAGTCTTTAGGGTGCCACAGAACACTATGTCGCTTCTGCAGATCCGGGCTAAAATAGCTACCTCTCTGCATGCATCCGACGAAGTGGTTATTAGGCCACAAAGGCTTATGCTCCAATACTTTTGTTAGTCTTTAAGGTGCTACAGGACTGTTTGTCACTTCAGTAAAGAAAGTAGATCCGACATTTATATTTACTCTATCTCACAACACACGGTCAAGGGACCATTCAATTACATTGGAAGTCTGAACATATAAAACTGATAAAAGAAGATTGTTTACATGATCCATATATGGCCTGTGGATCTCCTTACCAGAGATATTATTGGAGGACAGACCTTAGCTGAATGGGATTTACAAATGGATGGGCCACTGCAGATGATGCAGATTAAGGCTGTCTGACACCTTCAATTAGGACACCTCATTTTCAGTTGCTTACAAGTTTATCAAACTTTTAACATCTGGATTGAAATTTCCCATACGGGGTTCTTCTTCTAGATGAATTGTTTTTTCGAAGCCTCAGACCGTAGAGTTCAGCTCTCTTACTGAATGAAGCTGGGAGAGAAGACATCCTGCCCATGTTGAAAAATTCTTATAAATGTTCCAGTGAGGATTGCTAAACCCTCCATCCTTTACAGCAGATAAAAGTCAGGTAAGAGGCTCCCATCCCCACCGCACCACAACATTAACAGCCAGAGCTCTGAGGTACAAGAGGAGGAGGTGACAGTCTCTGTGCATGAACACACAGCTGGCCATGAGGTTTTTACTCAGCTCTTACTCCAAGAAAAGTTTTGCCTATGTGGGGCCTGATGACGCTATGTGCCAGCACCTCAAAAAGTTGCCTTTGTATTGTACATCTGCTAACACCTTTCATCCTGCAGGATCCCCATGTCTCTGCAATGCAGCTGCGTTGGGGCTGGAGGCCATCAACAAAAAGGGACATTTTGGCCCATGATAAGGGAGCAAACTCATAAAGTGCCCTGGGATGCTTAACAGCCATGCAGAGCAGAAAGGACACAGACTTATTCTCTATCCCGCCTTGTACATCTTGCACTGGGTTTCTCAAGCAGGTGAGGTCTTCAGCTAGAGATGGGTACCTGTGAATCCTGAGATGGAAGTGTCTTCCCTGGGAATCCCTCTTAGGCAGCCATGTCACACACCTCTCTCACCCCAGCATTTGCAGCAACAGCCCATGCTAGGAACCGACACAAGGCTGTGCACTGTTTATAATGTAGCTCTGTGCAATCCCAGGGAAATTCGCTCAGTCTCTAGGGGCAAAGCACCAACTGACTGCAAAGAGGTTGGACACTGGGGACACTCCAGGCAATGACTCTCTGTGCTTTTGTTTTCTTTCTGCAGCTTTAGGAGTAAACACTAATTAAGAGACGTCCCCAAAGGGAGATGAGATCTCTTGGGCTCTGGGCTGAGTCAGAGAGGAATTGGCTACTGTGTGAATTTGGGTATATTTAAAAATTATAGTGGATGAGTAAGAAAATGAAGGATAATACCGAAATCTTTTCCAATCCTAATCTCCTATGATTCTCTGATTCCATGGCCTTGTGGATGTGGAGCACCCATGATAATCAGGACGTTTTGGGTTCCTAAACATGCCTGGATTTGCATCTAGCCCAGGATCCCAGCTCTGACAGTGGCTGGCTCCAGATACCTCAGAGAAAGGTGTGAGCAACTAGGCAGATGTAGGATATTCTTCTCCCCTGCCTCTTTGTAATTCTTCTTAATCTCGAAAGCAGAGCTGGAGATCTGGTCCCCCAAAAGCTAGATAATTTTATTTAGGATAGCTCCATCCCTCGCTGCTAGCCAGGATGGATTGGGATGGTGTTCCTAGTCTGTGAATCAGAGAGGTAGCCATGTTAGTCTGGATCTGCAGAAGTGACAATGAGTCCTGTGGCACCTTAAAGACTAACGGAAGTATTGAAACATAAACTTTTGTGGGCTAATACCCACTTCGTCGGATGAATGTAGCTTCAATACTTTTATTAAAGTGGATATTAGCCCAAGAATGCTTATGCTTTGAGCAGAGGGTTGGACTAGATGAACTCCTGAGGTCCCTTCCAACCCTGATATTCTATGATTCTATGATCTTCAAAATACTTAGCAAAAGAAAATCACTATGAATATATCCCACGTTATACAGAGAAATTAGAAGGTAGCCAGGGGGAGGGAGTAGTAGGTTAAGAAGGGTTAGGGGTGGAGGAGGAGGGAACCATAAGTCCAGAAACCAAATTAAAATTTTGGATATGCAGGCCTTCTGCTGCTTGTGCAATCCTCTGGGGTTGAGTGTGTAGTTCCCCCTAGTCTCCCCCACCGTGTTCTTGGGCATCTGGGTGAGGAGACTATGGAACTTGGGGAGCACCGTTATACACTATCCCAAGAGGGATTCTTCTTTACTACACCTAGCATCCCTAAAACCTTTTCCCAAAAATCATGCATGTTCGACCTTTTGATAGGATTTAGCATCAGTACTGAACTCTTTGTTGTAAGTTTTACCATTAGCAACAATCTGTGCATCATGAGATTGAACAAATGCACCAAATCTTTTATCACCGTCAGGCGTTTCTATGTAAGAACATAAGAACATAAGAACGGCCATACTGGGTCAGACCAAAGGTCCATCTAGCCCAGCATCCTGTCTACCGACAGTGGCCAATGCCAGGTGCCCCGGAGTGAGTGAACCTAACAGGTATGATCGAGCGATCTCTCTCCTGCCATCCATCACCCCCCTCTGACAGACAGAGGCTAGGGACACCATTCATTACCCATCCCGGCTAATAGCCATTTATGGACTTAGCCTCCATGAATTTATCCAGCTCTCTTTTAAACCCTGTTATAGTCCTAGCCTTCACAGCCTCCTCAGGTAAGGAGTTCCACAGGTTGACTGTGCGCTGTGTGAAGAAGAACTTCCTTTTATTTGTTTTAAACCTGCTGTATGTGTTTTTATTTAACATGCCTTCTGCTTGGACAGTTTGTTTGTTGTATACCCGTTGTGTTTTTCAACTCCTCCCTTAACCTTAACATGGGTTTAGTTAGTGGTTTTCTTTTCCCCTCAGGGTCCCCTTAAGTAGGGATCTCAGTCAAAGGTCATATTCGGGGTCTCATTATGCTGGGATCTGATGAGGTAAGGATGTAAGGGGACTTTCAATGTTGAGTAGCCCTCTGTGGAGCTGCTTTCCAAGCTAAGGGTTATGCCCATGCAAAAAATCCACCAATATCCATCTCTCAGTATTTCCCTTTGTCCTCGATTCCCAGCACTGGGACCTTGACCACCCCACTTTCCCAGCGGGCTGTGATCTGTGCTCTCTGGGATAAGAAGTGTGTCTTCTCCAAGCTGCTCTTTCACCGCTGTTTTGTGTGTCTTACCAGCCAAAGGATTATCTTCTTCCCCTCGGTGTGATGCCTCATTAGCATTTTAATGAACAACTATCTCTTCAGTAGGATCTACAAAAATCACAAACTGAGTTCTATAAACTAGACAGAATTTGAATCAAACATTGTCTTAACCCGATGGTACAAAGAGTTCACCAGTCTTCCATATAAATGTCTTGATTTCTTCTTGCTAGCCTCAGACCCTCTCCTCAGTCACAGTACTTTTCCTCTAGCCATGTTTTCCGGAGTTGAATTGTGAGGGGAGTGAGACCAAGTGGTGATGTCATTTCCCCCTTTAATTATTTCTGCCATGTGGCGGGAACTTCATTGTCCCAAAGAAAGATCCCAGCTCAGTCAGTGGAAAAATACAGGCACAGGATGGAGTCTAGTCAAATGAGCTGGCCAAATGAATTTGCATTGTTTAGTGAGTCATAGCAGGGGGCACAAGCCATACTCTGGCTAGAAGGTACTCAGGAAAGTCCATTGGGGGGGGGGGGGGGGGGACCTCCATGGCCCATTGTGTTCATTGATGGGCCATCGAGTTCAATAGTCCATTCACCATGTGCTGTCTAGAGTGGATTTCAACTACCTTGTGGGAACTACCATAGGAGCAAACACATTTGAAAGTGAGGCAGACAGTCAATTTTCATAACTTCGGATACAAAACTGAGACATGCTAACAAATAGGATAACTATATTCAGAAAGCATAACTTTTCCATAGACACCTGAGATGACATATTTTGTACAATAATTGTCACAATTATATAACAGTGGTTAATATTGAGGTGCCAGGGGGTTTCTTTGGGGGTATCAATTATCACAAAAATATGCCTATCAAAGTAGAGTTCTCTGAGATCTAAGATTGTATTTTTATATAAGACATACAACTGTGTACTGAAAAATACTGTGTTCTGCTCTGTACCACAGGAGAAAAGCAAGTTGAGGGACAGAGCAAAGGAAAATGAATGAGTGTTTTCCCCATTACCCATCACATGTGCAAGATGTGCCCACCTGAACATGTTCCTTTTATTTTCTTGTTCGGCGAGTGTCACCTGCATTTGTCCGACTGTGGCCTCACAGACTGGATCAAGAGATGTATTGCCATGGTGTCTGCTGAGCCATTCCTCCTGTCATAAACATACAGCTAAGGGTAGCCTCAAATATTTACTTGCAAGGGATTAAGAAGCTCAAATGACCTAGTTGGCCAAAAGCACCAATAAAGAAAGAAGACAGTGATCAATGCTGCACAGATACAAAGAAAATTTTTGGAGTGACCCAGGGAAGGCACACAGGCTGATCTACAAAGTGTTAAACGGTACACAGAACTGTGCATTAGCACATGTGGGTAAGACTACAATGTTGTACAACACTTCAGCGTTTGAAATGCAAAATAGAATTATGCTCAGGAACAGGGTCTGGTGCATTGTTCTCTCCACATTGAGGGAGGGGCGGACTGGGTAATAAACTTACACCAGTCAGGCTTCTGACTAGAGCAAGACAGTGCAGCTCGGGGGTCCTAGGCTGGGGAGACAGGGGTAATTGGCAGGAGTCTCTCTATTGTTGGTTCATGGATGGTAAGTGAAAGCTTTCATGTAACTGCATCTGGGTGTGTCCCCGTCCGTGTGTGGCCATGTACATGCAACACTTGGAAGAGGTTGCACATGTCACAGCATGACAGTATGAGATGGATCCCAGGTTGGTATACCAGAGTGGTCAGTGGTATCCCAGTTCAGGGTTGCACCCCAGGGAAGTACGTCACATCTAGTCAAAGAACAGGCCCCTCTGAAGTGTGAGAGCATTCCTTCTTCTCATGTGCTGAGTTACTGAAGGAGAGACTGTGGTTACAGCAGACAAGTCAGGACTCCTGGGATCTTTCTCTGTGTGATCTTGGCAAGGTCACATCTCCTTTGCCTCAGTTTATCTATCTGTATAACTGGGATATATTCAAAGTGACTTTCCTTTGCTAAGTATTTTGAAGA
This sequence comes from Sternotherus odoratus, assembly GCA_032164245.1. Classification (NCBI taxonomy): domain Eukaryota; kingdom Metazoa; phylum Chordata; order Testudines; family Kinosternidae; genus Sternotherus; species Sternotherus odoratus. The sequence continues at coordinate 301,211,245 of JAVMKO010000001.1, forward strand.
TCCTTCAATGAAAGGTGCTGCATGGTACGGTGATAGTTACTGATGAGAATTACTGATCTCTGAGTCCTTAGCGACAGCCCCATGTGCCTGCAGAAAATTCCCGTGTCTCCCTTCAGGCATCTTTCTCATAAGAACATAAGAATCACCGTACTGGGTCAGACCTAAAGTCCATTCAGCCCAGTATCCTGTCAACCGACAGTGCGCAATGCCAGGGGCCCCAGAGGAAATGAACAGAACAGGTAACAATCAAGTGATCCATCCTCCATTGTCCATTCCCAGATTCGGGCAAACAGAGACCAGGGACACCATCCCAGTCCATCCTGGCTAATAGCAAGGGAAGGACCTATCCTCCATGAACTCATCTAGCTCTTCTTGAAACCAGATCTCCAGCTGTGTTTTAGAGATTAGGCATAATTACAAGGGGGAGAGAAGAATATCCCACATCTGACTAATTTCTCACATCTTAATCTGAAGTATCTGGAACCAGCCACTGTCAGAGCCCAGATCCTGGGCTAGACGCAAATCCAAGTATATTTAGGAAACCAAAGTATCCTGATGTTCACCAGTACTCTGCATCCATGAGGCCATGGAATCAGAGAATTTTAGGAAATTAGGGTTGGAATGTACTCTGGCTGTATCCCAAATTTTCTTACTCATCCACTATATATATTTTAATATACACAAATGCAGATAGCAGCCAATTCCTCTCTGACTCAGCCCAGAGCCCAAGAGTTCACATCTCCCTTTGGGGACGTCTCTTAATTACTGTTTACTCCTAAAGCTGGATAAAGAAAACAGAAGAACAGAGATGGAAAGAGAGTCATTGGCTAGAGTGTCTTCAGGGTCCAGCCTGTTTGCATCCACATGCTGCTTCACCTCTAGAGGCTGAGTGAACCCCACTGGGATTGCATAGATCTCTATTATAAACACTGCACACCACTGTATCAGCTCTCTGCGTGGGATGCTGCCGCAGATGCTGGAGTGAGAGAGGTGTGGGGACACGGCTACCTGAGAGAGATTCTCAGGGAGGACACTTCCAACCCATAATTCACAGGTACCCATCTCTTGCTGAAGAGCTCACCTGCTTGACAAGCCCAGTTCAACAACAGGTGCAGGGTGGGATAGAGAATAAGTCTGGGTCCTTTCTGCTCTGCACAGATGTTAAACTTTTCACTTTTCAGAGGTAATGAGTTTGCTCCAGTATCATGGGCCAGATTGCGGATGGCCTCTGGGCTCAAGGCAGCTGCATTCCAGTGCCACAGGGGATCCTTCCGGATGAAAGGTGTTAGTAGGTGGACAGCACAATGGCCAAATTCTGAGGCCCTGGTCCATTGTTTTTCTCAGGACCCACAGAGGCAATGTTTTTCTTGGAGTAAGAACTGAGTGAAAACCTCAGGAGCCAGCTGTGTGTTCATGCACAGAGACTGTCACCTCCTCCTCCTGCATTTCAGAGCTCTGGCTGTTAATGTCCGGGTGGGTTGGGGAAGGGAGGATAATATCTGACTTTTTTCTGCTGTAAAGTATGGAGAATCCAGTGGTCTTCACTGGAACAATTTTACAATTTTTTCAACATGGGTAAGACATCTTCTCTCCTAGCTTCATTCAAGAAGGCAGGTGAACTGTTTGATTTCAAACTCTGAAAATACAATTCAGCTGGAAGCCAACCCCAAGCAGGGGAAATTTCAGTCCAAATGCTTAAAGTTTGGGTAACTTATAAGCAACCGAAAATAAGGTTTCTTAATTGAAGGTGTCAGACAGCCTTACCTAAGAGTAGTGCCACCAGCATCACCTACAATGTCCCATCCATTTGTAAATCCCATTCAGCTAAGCTCTGTCCTCCAATAATGTCTCTAATAAGGAGTTTCATGGGACAAATATAGATTATGTAAACAATTTTCTTTGATCAGATTTATATGTTCAGACTTTCAGTGTAATTGAATGTCCCCTTGTCCATATGTTACACAGTAAATATAAATAACTGATCTAATTTCTTTATTCACAAAGACAATGAGGAGTCCTTGTGGCACTTTATTTGGACATAAGCTTTAGTGGGCTAAAACCCATTTCATCAGATGCATGTAGTGGAAAATACAGTAGACAGGTATATATACATAGTACATGAAAAGATCAGAGTTGTCTTAGCAGGTGGGAGGGCAGTGCTAATGAGACATTTCAATTAAAGTGGAAATGGGCTATTCTCAACAGAAGAATACCCAAGGAGGAAAAATCCCTTTTGTAGTGGTAATGAGACCAATGTAATCTGGGTGGCCCATTTCAAACACTTGACAGGAAGGTTTGAATAACAGGATCAGGAAATAAATATGGGAACATTAATTTTTGTATAGACCCATCCACTCTTAGTCTTTATTTGGGCCTATTTTGATGGAGTCCAGTTTGCAAATTAATTCCAGCTCTGCAGTGTCTCATTGGAGTCTGTTTCTGAAGGTTTTTTGTTGTTGAAGAATTGCCACTTTTAAGTCGTTATTGAGTTTTCAGGCAGATTGAAGTGTGCTCCGACTGGTTTTTGAATGTTATAATTATTGACATCTCATTTGTGTCCATATATTCTTTTGTGTAGAGACTGTCCAGTTTGGTCACTGTACGTGGCAAAGGGACATTCCTGGCAGGAGCCCCTGATGGTGTAGTTGATGGGGTTAGGTCCCTTGAATAGATCTGTGGACAGAGTTGGAAATGGGGTTTGTTTCAGTGATAGGTTCCTGGATCAGTGTTTGTGTTGTGTGGTGTGTAGTTGTTGGTGAGTATTTGCTTCAGGTTTTGGGGCTGTCTGTGAGCAAGGACTGGTCTTTCTCCCAAGGTCTGTGGGAGTGAGGGATTGTCCTTCAGGATAGGTTGTAGATCCTTGATGATGCACTGGAGAGATTTAGTTGGGGACTGAAGGTGATGGCTAATGGTATTCTGTTCCTTTCTTTGTTGGGCTTTTCTTGTAGTAGGTGATTTCTGGGTACCCTTCTTGTGCTGTCAATCTGTTTTTTTTCACTTCACCAGGTGCATGGGCATTGCAGTTAACTGTACAGGTTTTTAGCAAAAGTTGTCCACTTTCTTGATTGTCCACTTGTGACTTTCTAGTTATGTAATAACCTCTTCCAATAGAATTCCCATCTTTCATTCCCAGATTTTTGTCTAATTTTTTCCTCCCAATCAGTTTGGCTCAGCTTTGGGGAATTAGACCCTTTGAAGCACTCAGTATCTATAGATATTACTGGTTGAGAACTGTTCTCTGTTTGTCCATTTGAATGCAATCAGTTCCCATATTTTATTTTTCTCTCCTCTATCATATACCCCCTTATTTGTATCATCTCTAATTAAACAGTTCCAGAATTTTCAGCCAGTCCACATCCAGCAGCCTCCCCCATTCTCCAAGCTGTCTCATAAATCTCCTTTCCATCTGTAGAGACTGATGACCACAACTGAGTCCATGTCCAGAGCAGGTTATCCTCCATCTCATTTCTTGGCTATGGGAACATTGTCTTTTTTGGGGCACTACTGCAAATGAACAGGCGTTTCTGTGGAGTTACTATCAAGGACACACAGATCTTTCCCCTGAGGTTGGTCTAGCTGGGATGTTTTCCCTGTTTAATATCTTGGCAAAGCTTTGATTGTTTTCACTCTAAGATTTTGAGCAACCAGCTGAATAGGGAACTACCTAGAGCAAGGCCTCTCTAGCCTGGGATTCATTGCATTAAGAAACAATGATGGCAAACCAGGATTCAAACTCCAGTTTTCTGCTGGTGCCCACTAAGGATTTCCAAACCCTGATGTGTAGGAGTTACTGGCACATGGAGGACCATCAAATATGGAATTGGCATTAGTATGGTCAGCGTTTCATAATTCATTTAACTGAATAATGAAAAATTAATTTTCAGTGTATGAAGAGTGATGAATCTGTTTCACTATATGACCAGTCTCCAGGAGTGCAAGTTGTGTCTCATATTAACATTGTCTCTCCACCCAGGCATTTGCAATGTTCCTATCATCCTAGAGCCTGGGCACACACAGAAAGTCTGGTGAGTTTATGATATATGCAGAGAACTCCGTTCTACCTCCGAGTTGGACACCTTCTCCCCTACTCCATGTCAGATTCCAACACAACCGACTTCACCAACCCCTCCACCTTCATCCTGCAGGGAATTCCTGGCCTTGAGACGGCCCATGTCTGGATCTCCATCCCCTTCTGCACCATGTATGTCATTGCTATCTTGGGGAACTTCACCATCCTATTCACCATAAAAACGGAGACGAGCCTCCATGCCCCCATGTACTATTTCCTCTGCATGCTGGCCATCACTGACATGGTCCTGACTACGTCCATTCTGCCGAAAACACTGAGCATTTTCTGGTTCAATTCCAGAGAGATTGATTTCAGTGCCTGCCTCACCCAGATGTACTTCCTTCATTGCTTTTTAGTGATGGAGTCAGGGATCTTTGTGGCCATGGCTTTTGATCGCTATGTGGCCATCTGTGATCCCCTGAGACATTCCACCATCCTGACAAACCCTGTGGTGGCCAAGATCAGCCTGGCCGTGGTACTACGTAGTGGCATGATCATACTACCCTCTTTCCTCCTGGCGAGACAGTGGCCCTATTGCAGAACCAACATCATTCCCCACACGCACTGCGAACACATGGCTCTGGTGGAGTTGGCCTGTGCTGACACCCGTGTCAGCAGTTACTATGGCCTATTTGTGGTATTTTGTGTGATGGGTCTGGATGTGATTTTTATCACTGTGTCCTATACCCAGATCCTCAGGGCCGTCTTCAGCCTCATCACAAAGGACGCCCGGCTCAAGTCTTTTGGGACCTGTGGTTCCCACTTCTGTGCCATCTTATCCTTTTATATCCCAGCTCTCTTCTCTTTCCTCACATACCGTTTTGGCCACAGTATGCCCCGACATTTCCACATTCTCATTGGAAACGTGTACCTCCTCCTGCCCCCCATGCTAAACCCCATCATCTACGGGATGAGGACCAAACAGATCCGGGGCAGGCTACTCCAGCTCTTTACTCATAAAAGGACTAAGTTTTTCTCTTGGTCCTATGGCTCTCAGACCAAGTTCTGTGTAGATCTGGGTGGTGATTTGGTTCTGGGTCCTCTTCACTGAATCACTTGCTGATCGGTGGGAGACATGAAATTATTTCCTGACCTTAATGTGCTTTGTCAGCCCACTGCCTTCCCTCTTCCTCTTCCTCTTCCTCCAGTGCCCAACTTCTGCTCCACATCTCATCTCAAGGCTCCCACCCACTTCTGTGCTTTTCTCCACAAGGTGCTGACCCTCTCGCTCGCTCCTCTTCCCCACCCGTCACTCGCTAAGTCTCCCCCATCGGCTGGGCTCCCTCTGCTCTGGGGCTGAGACAGGAGCTGCTGTCGCCTGACAAGGATCCTGCAGTGAGTGCAGCGAGCAGGCCATGCTGTGGCCATCAGACCACCAGGAGTGGGGAGGGACACCAGGAAATCGTATAAAAGCAGCTCAGAGAGGAGAGCAGGGTTGAGTGGCAGGCAAGCGAGATTGTGCATCATACAATTTCTGCACCATACAGCTACAAATCCTGAGTGAAGAGGCCATTTTGTGATTTATTTCTTTAGCTTTCTACTCCCTTTTGTTCCTCCTGGCTGGGGGTCTGTAGCAGGCAGGATCCATGTAATGATTATGGGCTGGGAGCCCTTTGCCCTGAGCCAGGTCTTGGGGCCGGGCCAGGGATCAACTTTGAAGTTAGGTGGATAACAGCTGAGAGAGGCAGAAGGATAGTCCTCTGTGTTATCTGGGAAGGCAGGATGCTGGGTCGAGACCAAGGTGGCATTGGTAGCTCACCGGGAGGGAGATAAATGGTACAGCTTCCATTAGCTGGCTACTTACACAAATACACGACACCTTATCTGGAGCTACAGGGCACCTATTGCCCCGGGGGCTGAAGCTGAACAGTGAAGCTGAGTCGAACATACGCTCTACATGATGCTTTTGATCACTACATCTAGAAGTGCTAGATTTGGCTGCTAGCGGGATTATCCCCATGTCGTGGACTGACTGAGCCATGCAGTGGTAAAGTGAAGGCCACTCAATGAGTAGACGGAAGGGCTGAGAATAGGAACCAGGAGTCCTGGCCCTCCAACAGCACTGCTCTGGCCATAAAACCAGCACTCGTCCTCTGATATCAGTACATCACCATTAGTCATAAATTCAGACACAAAGCTGCTACATGCATATAAGCAAGATATTCATACCTAGCAAATCATAACTTTCCCATTGACACTTGACAGGACATATTTTGTACCAGATTTGTTACAATTGCATAACTGTAGTAGCAACAATGATTTCTTAGGAATGTGTATTTTTGCATTATCGGCCTTGTTCTTCCCAGATTCTATGAGCAGATTGCCTCATACCCGGTCTCTGATACAGGGGCTTATGTCTCAGACTCTCTTCCTGCTACAGTCACCACTGTGGCAATCTTTGAGTCATCTGCCAATTTTACCTACTGTGATTTTGTATCTCTTGCCATGTCAGTGATGAAAATATTGAATAGCATCAGGCCTAGAACCGATTTCTGCAGAACCCCACCGGAAACAGCCCCATTCCTGGACAATGGTGCACTGACAACTGCCTTCTGAGATCTATCAGTTAACCAGCTTTTAGCCCATTTAACATGTGCTCTACTGATGTTGTGCATCTTTTCCCAACTATGTCAAATGTCTCAGAAGAATCAAACTTTATTGCATCTATGTAGTTTCCTTGATCAACCAAACTTGCAACCTCATTACAATCTATTGCACCTGTGCGGTGCTTTGGTGAGCCAAATGTGTACTCTCATTGAAGGATGAAATAGGGTGTATTTGACAAGACTTGTTTTCCATAAACCATGTTGTTGACTGGCAGTCATTATATTCCTAGACTTTTTATTGAACTAATCCCAAGACACATTTTCTCTTTTTTCTGAACCTTGTAATTTTTTTTTAAAATCCCTTTATTTTTAATAGTTTACGTTTAAGACAGTACTGTCCTATATTTGCTTTGTATTTGGCTCTCCTGCTGCCTGATTGCATACGTCTGATTCTGGAAAGAAGTGTGCTTGATCGGTCAGTTCGTACCTCTAAGGTTCTATTGTAGACGCTGTTTAACATCCCTCTTAACTACTCCTAGGGCTGGTCTTCACTACCTGCCAGATCGGCAGGTAGCAATCGATCTTTTGGTTATCGATTTCTCGTGTCTTGTGAAGACGCGAGAAATCGATCGCCCAGAGCTCTCCCGTCGACTCCAGAACTCCAGCTTGCCGGGAGGTGCAAGCTGGAGTCCACGAGGGAGTGTGCCGCCAACTGCCGCCGCTGTGAGGATGGATGGTAAGTCGGCTGTGGATACGAAAATTTCAGCTATGTGATTCACATAGCTGAAGTTGCGTATCTGCCGTCGATCTCCCCCCCCCCCCGGTAGTAAGGACCAGCCCCTAGATTGGGAAGCATTTCATCACTTCATGTTATATGTGTACTTCACACTGCTTCTTTTATATTTCTTGACCACATTTACCTTTTCTGCCACATTAACAAGTTTCCTTTCTTTCTAGTACTTTGCCTAAACATTTAACAGGATGTATTTTTTCTTAACCCTTTATAACATGCCTTTATTTATCCTTAACCCTGCCAAGCACAGATTTCTTTCATGTTCCTTATCAATTTTCATAAATTCCAGTTTATGTCACTTGCCATCTATTTTCTCTTTTTGCCCATATGTTGTACAGTAGGCTCTCGATTATCCGGGATGATAGGGAAAAATAATCCTAGTTAATAAAATCCCAGATAATCACCATCCATAGGAAATATGGAGAGAGTTGGTTGTGCCGGGGGGACGGAGTGTTGATTCACTGGCTGTCCTGCGCCCTGGTGGGGTTTTTTTTGTGTGTGCTTGGGGCAACAACAAAGCCAGAGCTGGCCCTGCGAGTTACACATATTTTTTTGACATCCTGGTTACAGCATGGACTCTCTAGCCTGGATTTCATAGCAATAAGAAACAATGATGGATAACCAGTATCCACACTCACCTTTCCTGCTGGTACCTCTTAAGGTTTTCAGCACCACGGCATGTAGATATTATGAATGCATGAAGCACCATCTATTCTGGATGGTATTGACAGGGTCAGTTTTTCATAGTTCATTTCTCTAAATAATTAAATGTCATTTTGTAGTTTGTGAAGAATGACCGAGCTGCTTCCCCCATGAGAACAGCCTCCAATAGTGCATGTAGTGTCTCATACTAACATTCTCTCTCCACCCAGGCATTTATAATGTTCCCATAATCCTAGAGCCTTGGCCTATACAGAAAGTTTGGTGAACATATGGTACATGCAGAGAAGATAGGTCTACCTCAGACCTGGACACCTACTCCCCTATTGCATGTCAGATTCCAACCCAACCAACCTCACCAACCCCTTCACCTTCACCCTGCTGGGCATTCCGGGCCTGGAGGCGGCTCACGTCCGGAGCTCCGTCCCCTTCTGCACCATGTACGCCATAGCCATCTTGGGGAACTTCACCATCCTGTTCATTGTGAAGACGGAGCCGAGACTCCATGAGCTGATGTACTATTTCCTCTGCATGCTGGCTGTCACTGACCTGCTCCTGACTACGTCCATCCTGCCCAAGACACTGAGCATCTTCTGGTTCAATTCCAGGGAGATCGATTTCAGTGCCTGCCTCACTGAGTTGTACTTCACTCACTGCTTCTCAGTGATGGAGTCGGGGATCTTCGTGGCCATGGCTTTTGATCGCTATGTGGCCATCTGCCATCCCCTGAGACATTCCACCATCCTGACAAACCCTGTGGTGGCCAAAATTGACCTGGCCATGATGTTGCAAAGTGGCTTGATCATTCTGCCCTGTCCCTTCCTGGCGAGGCAGTGGACATACTGCAGAACAAACATAATCCCGCACTCATACCATGAGCACATGGCCGTGGTGAAGCTGGCCTACACTGACACCTATGTTAGTAGTTATTATGGTCTCTCTTTAGCAATTTGGGTGACTGGTCTGGATGTTCTTTTTATCGCTATGTCCTGTATCCAGATCCTCAGGGCCATATTCAGCCTCCCCACAAAGGACTTCCGGCTCAAAAATGTTGGGATCTGCATGTCCCACCTTTGTGTCATCTTAGCCTTTTAAATCCCAGTGATCTTCTCCTCCTTCATGTACCATTTTGGCCACAATGTGCCCCTCCATTTCTATGTTCTCATGGCTAGAATGTATCTCCTGGTGCCCCCCCCCCCCCATGCTAAACCCCATCATCTATGGGGTGAGGACAAAACAGATCCGGGACAGGCTGCTCTGGTTCATTACTCATAAAGGGAAGTAAAGTTTTCTCCTGGTGCTCTGGCTCTCAGACTGAGCTCTGTGCAGACCCTCTTCCCTGAATCACTGTCTGGATAATCAAAGAGACATGACACCCTTTCCTGCCCTTGCAATTTCTGATAACTGGACCTATGAGGCCCCTTATTCACCTCTTCTGATAAGGCTCCATCCCTACTCTGCCTCTTCCCTCTAAGGCTCTTCCCCTGTCGCTCTGTCTTCTCTTCCCCTCCCCGTCACTATTGGATCATCTCCATCTGCTTCCCCCTTTCCAGCTACAAGGGAGCCATTTCACATTTTGGTAGGGAGTGTCAACTTTAACCCTGATTCAAGGGGCTACTTTTAACTCTAGTTTTTGGTAGATAACTTAGCAATTAGGTGACAAGTACACTGCATCTAATTCCTATAGAAAAGAAAGAAATGCAAGTAAATATTAGAGCCACTCAGTTTTAATTCTAACATGTTCTGGCATTTTGTGGCAAGTCACTTAAAAGACACCAGTTAGGTTTAGAAATTTAATGGATATTCTTTCTTTGTTACTAACTTCAGAGAGAGAAACTCTGTCAGGACTCCTGGGTTCCATTTTAGCTCTGGGAGGGGAGTGGTGTCTAGTCGGTTACAGAGGAGGTATATTAATCTGGGGTCTATATAAGAACATCAGAATGGTCATACTTGGTAAGAACAATAGTTCCATCTAGCCCAGTATCCTGTCCTCCTACAGTGGTCAATGCCAGGTGCCCCAGAGGTAATTAACAGAAGAAGTAATCATCAAGTGATTCATCCCCTGTCATCCACTCCAAGATTCTGGCAAACAACACCTAGAGACACCATCCCTGCTTATCCTGGCTAATAGCCATTGTGGACTTATCCTCCATGAACATATCTACTTGTTGTAGGAACCCTGTTATACCTTTGGCCTTCACAACATCCCATGGCAAAGAGTTCCACAGGTTGACTGAGAAGAAAAACTTTCTTTTCTTTGTTTTACATCTTCTTGCTCTTAATTTCATTGGGTGACCTCTAGTTCTTGTGTTATGTGAATGAGTAAATAATATTTTCTTATTCAATTTTCCACATTATTTATGATTTGATAGACCTCTATCACATTCCCCTTTAGTCATCTCTTCCATACCCCTAATCATTTGCATACAAATAGGATAATCATATTCAGTAAATCATCACCTTTCAAAATATATCTCATGTGGACTATCTTGCATAGAATACATTCAGATGATGTCATAATCAGATCAATAAGTGAGCAGGTGTTTCTGTTGAAGTGTGCTCTAGTTGGGGGTTTTCCCACTGTCAGATTTTAAGCAACTCTGTGAATGGGGAACTCCCTACAGCATACTCATATTTTCTACTCCATACTCATATTTCTGCTGGTGCCGATTAAGATTTTCCACAACACACATGTAGGAATTCTTGATTCATAAGGCACTATCAAATATGGAACTGGTATTAGAAGGGTCCGTTGTTCATAATTCATTTATAGGGGAATAATTAAAATATCATTTTTCAGTGTGTCAAGAATTACCAATCTGCTTCACCCATGAGAACAGCATCCAGAAGTGCATGTAGTGTCTCATATTAACATTGTCTCCAAGAGTGGTAAAGGCCTTTATTAGATGGAGATGGTAACACTGTTAATAATGATTCAGAAAGGGAAAAAATGTTCAATACACCATTCTGTGTTGTAATTTGAAAGGAGCAGGACAATGTACTCATGAACTTCTTTCCAGTCCATCGGAAACTGTGGAGGATAGTAAACTGCAACTACTAGGAATCCATATTTTTAATTCATGAGCCCCAGAAATCTTGCACCCAAAGAATCATAGAAGAGTTGGCTGAGGAGATATTTGTCCCACTGAAGATAAGGGTGATTAACCCTTGGGACACACTTCAACAGTAGGAGAAAACAACATGGGGATTTGAGGGAACATGTGGAGTGGGGGCATGGGTCAGGACTCCAGTTTCAATCAGAAAGTTGGAACCCCAATGTGTTAATAAGTTGTTCACAGTTTCTCACACTGACTGAGTGGCAGTAAAGGCAGGAAGGGTTTAATGCATATTTGACTATTCAGTCAGTGTTTCAGGGAAGAGGGCCCAGGACCATATCACCAGCCAGCTCTGCAATAAGCTTGGTCTGAGACCCAGAGAAACCGGAGATAATTTACACCCCTTTATGAGTAACGAGCTGGAGCAACCTGTTCCGGATCTCTTTGGTCCTCACCCCATAGACGATGGGGTTTAGCATGGGAGGCACCAGGATGTACAGGATGGAAATGAGACCAGAGAACCGCAGGGTCACATTCTGACCAAACCGGGCCATGAGTGAGGAGAAGAGACCTGGGGTGTAAAAGGCTAAGATGGCACAGAGGTGGGAGATGCAAGTCCCAAAAGTCTTGAGCCGGGCATCAATAGTGGGGAGCCTGAAGATGGCCCTCAGGATCTGGATATAGGACAGAGCGATAAAAATCACATCCAGACCGAGCACACACAGTAGCACAAAGAGGCCATAGTAACTACTGATTTGAATGTCATTGCAGGCCAGCTTCACCACGGGCATGTGCTCACAGTGTGTGTGTGGGATGATGTTGGTTCTGCAATATGTCCACCGCCTCGCCAGGAAGGGAAAGGGAAGTGCGAACATGCCACCGCGCAGCACCAAAGCCAGGCCAGTTTTGGCCACCACAGTGTTTGTCAAGATGGTGGAATGTCTCAGGGGATGGCAAATGGCCACATAGCGATCAAAAGCCATGGCCACGAAGATCCCAGATTCCATCACTGTGAAACCGTGAACAAAGTACAGCTGGATGAGGCAGGCACTGAAATCGATCTCCCTGGAATTGAACCAGAAAAGGCTCAGTGTTTTGGGTAGAATGGATGTAGTCAGGACCATGTCGGTGATGGCCAGCATGCAGAGGAAATAGTACATGGGCTCATGGAGGCTCTGCTCCACCTTCACAATAAACAGGATGGTGAAGTTCCCCAAGATGGCTATGACGTACATGGTGCAGAAGGGGATGGAGATCCAGACATGGGCTGCCTCCAGGCCAGGAATGCCCAGCAGGATGAAGGTGGAGGGGTTGGTGAAGTCGGTTGTGTTGGAATCTGACATGGAGTAGGGGAGAAGGTGTCCAAATATGAGGCAGAATGTTGTCTCCAGTATGTATCGTACGTTACCCTGACTTCCTGTATGTGCCCAGGAAGATGGTCACAGAAGAAATGCCTGGATGGGGAGACAATGTTAATATGAGACACTGTATGTACGACTAGAGACTCTTTTCATTGGAGAAGCATATTGGTCGCTCTTCACACACTGAAAAAATGACATTTTCATTATTAACATATATGAATTATAAAAACTGAACCTACTAATATCAAGTTCATGTTTTCTGGTGCTCGATACATTAATAATTCCTATATGGTTTGGTCTGGGAAAACTTAGGAGGTACCAGTAAAACATGCAAGTCTTGACACTGGTTATCCCTCATTGTTCCCTAATGTAATGAAACCCAGGCTAGAGAGTCCATGCTGTAGAGAGTTCCTGATAGACCCAATTGCTCGAAACTGAGAGTGGAAAAAATTTGAACCTTTGCCAAGACATGCACCCGGGGAAACGTCACAACTAGAAAACACCTCAGTGAAAAGACCTAGGAGTTATTGAGAGCAGCCCCATGGAAACACCTGCTCATTCACAGCAGTGACCAAAACAAACAAAAAAATGTTTTGTTGCCTATGTGATGTTATTGACATGTACTATTAATATATAGAACATCGTTGCAACCATTGTTATATATTTGCAGTAAATATTGTACGAAGGCTGTCGAGTGAGGAGTCTATGAAAATGTTATGATTTGGTTGTTATGATAATGCTATCTATATGCATGTATCATGTTTGTATTTGAAATTATACATATTGGCTATGTATTTGTATCTCAATGTGTTTGATTCTAAGTAGCATCAGTGAAGCAGTTGGCCTGCTTATTGAGAAGGGACTTTTCAGATTAAGTGAAAAAACTTAACTGACAATGGACCTTGAAAGACTCCAGTCCAAATAAGAAGTCCTCTTGGGAACGTTCAAGGTACCATGTGAGCAATGACTGCTCTTCCTGTAAAGAACTGAGCCATGAATGGACATGTAACTTTCCCCTGTGACTCCAAAATTCCATCTTGCTGCTGTGATTTTCTATTGTAAGAACAAAGGGGTGTCCTTCCACAGGGCAGAGGATATAAGAGGCCCAGGAAACCCCTCCATTTTCTCTTCAATCCTGCTTCTTACCTGTGGAGGAACATTGCTACACTGAAGTACTGAACAAAGGGCTGAATGACCCATCTCAGCTGTGGATGTACTACAGAGACTATATTTGAACCTGCAGTTTATTCCATCACTTCTACAAGCCTGAACCAAGAACTTTACCATTACTGTATGTGATTGATTCCATTTAACTAATTTTAGCTCTCATCTATATTTCTTTACTTTTATGAATAAACCTTTGGCTTTTAGATTCTAAAGGTTTGGCAACAGTGAGATCTGTTGTGCATATTGACTTGGGTCTGGGGCTTCATCCTTTGAGAGAATCTTTCTTCTTTTAGTGGAATATTGGTTTTCATAACCAACCACCCCCATAAGCAGAGTTGCTGGTGGTGATAGTGGGAAACTGGAGTGTCTAAGGGAATTCCTTGTATGACTTATGGTTAGCCAATGGGGTGAGATCAAAGTCCTCTCCATCTGGGTGGTTTGTTTTGCCTTGGTGTGCAAAGGAACCCCAATTTTGGACTATAATGGCCCTACTCTATGCAATATGCCCTGCATTGATACTCTCAGTAGTGTCCCACCAGAGTAAGCATAATTACAGATGAAGCTGGATAAGTTTATGGAGGAGATGGTGTGATGGGGAAACATAATTTTGGCAATTGATCTTGATCTTTGACTATGGTAATAGAGGGGCCTGGTGGTATATGATGGAAAGTTGGAGGGGATGGGATCTAAGATACTACAGAGAATTCTTTCCTGGGTGTCTGGCTGGTGAGTCTTGCCCACATGCTCAGGGTTCAGCTGATCGCCATATTTGGGGTCAGGAAGGAATTTTTCTCCAGGGCAAATTGGCAGAGGCCCTGGAGGTTTTTTGCCTACCTTTGCAGCAGGGCGCATGGGTCGCTTGCTGGAAGATTATTTGTACTTTCAAGTCCTCAAACAAGATTTGAGGACTTCAATAGTTCAGATATAGGTGAGGTATATTGTAGGAATGGGTGGGTAAAATTCTGTGGCCTGCGTTGCAGGAGGTCAGACTAGATAATCATAATGGTCCCTTCTGACCTTAAAGTCTATGAGTCTATGAGTCTACAGCCTAAGGAATGGGAAGGAGAATAACTTGTACTGGACATGTGCCCAGTTTGGGTCACCCAGTCTCTATAGAGGATATAGCAGATGGAAAGGGGATTTCTGAGAATGAGGGAGGCTGTCATAGGCTGACAGATGGGGAAGTCTGGGACTGTTTTATTTAGAGATGAGACAAGAAGGGGGCATATGAGAGAGAGGAGAGGAAAATAAAGAATGAAACTGATGACATGCAACTGGAAAAACAGAGATTAGTCCCCAACCATTAATATCTATAGACATTTAGTACGTCAAAGGGGCTAATTCTCCGAAGCTGAGGAAAACCATCAGCAAAACTGATTGGAAGGAAAATAGACAGAAAAATTGGAATAAAATTTGGGATTTTTAAAGAACAGATTATTCAATAGTTGAAAAGACACAATTCTACTGTCAAGAAAGCAGACAACTGAGGCTAAAAACCCAGTTCAGAGGCAAAGTGAGGGCAGCAATTGTGTTTGGGCTCTGTAATCTAGCAGAGAAAGGCAGATCAAGGCCCACTATCTGGACACTAAAGCCAGACAAATTCCAGATGTAAATAAGGGCCAAATGTTTAGCACTGAGGGTGATTCATAATTAGAATAAACTGTGAAGGGAAGTGGTGGATTCTTCATGTTGGTATATCCAGACTGGATGCTTTTCTGTAAGATCTGCTTGAGGGCTTGTCTACACTTAAAAGGCTACAGCGGTGCTGCCGTAACACTTCTGTGTAGACCCTACTTACACCGAAAGCAGAATTTCTTCCATCTGTGTAGGTAATCCACCTCCCCGAGGGGTGGTAGTTAGGTCAATGGAAGGATTATTCCATTCACGTCATGCTATCTACACTGGCGTTATGTTGATATAGTTACCTTTCGCATTGGAGTGGATTATTTTGATGTATCAAAAAAGGAAAATGCAAAGTTAGGATCCATTAAAGGAGGGCTAACATGCAAGTCACATTAGGGGATAGCACCACTCAACTCAGAGCTGCTTAGACCTAGGAGTAGTGTCTCCAAGTCTGTTCACTGCATTCTAGGAAGCATGTAGGGAAACTAGAAAGGGTCCAGAGGTGGATTAAAAGATGATCCAAGAGATGCAATACACACCATATGAATAAAGTGAAGGAACTGGGTATGTTTAGTTTGTAAAATAGGAGACTAAGAGAGGACATGCCAGTGGTCTTCAAATACTTCAATGGCTGCCATAAAAAAAAGATAGGGACAAGTTGTTCCATAGGGCAGGACAAGAGGCAGTAGGTATAAAATACAGCACAGCAGAGTTAGATGAAATCTCAGGATAAACTTCCAAACTGTAAGAGCAAGAGTTACAATGGAACAACCTACCATAGACTAGGCCTTAGTCAAACACAAGTTATGGAGCTCAAAACTGGGGTAACTGCATGAAATTTAATGGCCTGTGTCATCCAGGAGGTCAGGCTGGATAATCCAATGATCCCTTCTGGCCTTTTACCCTATGAATCTACCGATAAAGAAAGTGCATCAGGAATGTATATTTACTGTGTCTCACAAAACATGAACAAGGGATCATTCAATTACATGAAAAGTCTGAACATATAACACTGAGAAAAGAAAATTGTTAACAAAATTCATAATTGGCATGTGGAACTCCTTCCTACAGACATTATTGGAGCAAAGAGCTTAGCTGACAAAGATTCACAAATGTATTGGCCATTGTAGGTTGTTCTGGTAACATCACCATGACTTAAGTGTTTTTGACCCTGTCTATTAGGAGAACTCATTTTCAGTTGCTAATAAGTTTGCCAAACTTTAACCATTTGAATTGAAGTTTCTCACACTGTGTGTTTGTTCCTGCTCAACTGGTTTCTGAAAGGTTCAGGCAGAACAATTCTGCCGACTTCTCAAATGAAGCTGGGAGAGAAGAGCTGTTGCCCAGGCTGAAACATCCTCAGAATTGTTCCAATGAGATCTAGCACCTCCATGCTTTCAAACAGATACAATTTTGGTATCAGCCCCCATCCCACCACCCCACCGGATTGACAGCCAGAGTCCTGAAATGCAGGAGGAGAAGGTGACACCCTCTGTGCATTAACACATCGCTGGCTCTTGAGCTCTTTACTCAGTTCTAACTCCAAGAAGAATTTTGCCTTTGGGAGTCCTGAGCAAACTACAGGCCAGGGCTTCAGAATTTGTCCATCTACTAACACCTTTCATCCTGAAGGATCCACTGTGCCATGGAAATTCAGCCACTTTGGGGCTGGAGGCCATCAGCTGGGGAAGCAAAGGAAAGAGGAACATTTTGACCCACAATACTGGAGCAAAATCATCCCCTGTGACAAGAACCCTGGAATGTTTATTGGATTTGCATAGTGGAAAGGACCACAGACCTATTCTCTATCCCTTCATGACCACATTGTGCTGCATTTGTCGAGAAGGTGAGCTCCTCAGCTATAGATGGGTACCTGTGAATCTCGAGATGGAAGCGTCTTCCCTGGGAATCCCTCTCAGACAGCCGTGTCCCACACCTCTCTCACTCCCGCATCTGCAACAAGAGCTCATGGCAAATGATGACACAGGGGTGTGCACCATTTATAATATAGATCGGTGCAATCCCAGGGGACTTCACCCAGCCTTTTGAAGAGAAGCAGCATCTGAATGGAAACAGGCTGGGCACCAGAGACTCTTACCAATTTCTCTCTTTCTATGTCTGTGCTTCTGTGCTCGTTATCAAGCTTTAGGAGTAAACAGTAATTAAGGGACTGTCCCAAAGGGAGATGAAAAGTCTGGGGGTCTGTGGTGAGTCAGAGAGGAATTGGCTGCTTTGTGCATTTGTGTATATTTTAAAATTATAACTGATTAGCAAAAAAAACCAACCAAAAACGTAGGGCTAATGCCTTGCTTTCCATAGGGTCTGATAACTGATAAACGTCTCAGATGTCTGGATAGACAGTAGACAGAGAGATCTGGAGAAAGATGACCAAGTGGAGACAAAAACAATTTCTGCAGGTACCCAGGGCTGTCACTAAGGGATCAGAGATCAGTAATTCTCATTAGTAACTATTATCATACTGTGTAGAAGCTTTCACTTAAGACTCACCTAAGGCTCTTACATAAATAAATTTCATGGGCTATGAGGGAAGATTCTTTCATGGATTGAGAACTGGTTAAAAGACAGGGAACAAAGGGTAGGAATAAATGGTCAATTTTCAGAATGGAGAGGGGTAAGTAGTGGTGTTCCCCAAGGGTCAGTCCTAGGACCAATCCTATTCAATTTATTCATAAATGATCTGGAGAAAGGGGTAAACAGTGAGATGGCAAAGTTTGCAGATGATACTAAACTGCTCAAGATAGTTAAGACCAAAGCAGACTGTGAAGAGCTTCAAAAAGATCTCACAAAACTAAGCAATTGGGCAACAAAATGGCAAATGAAATTTAATGTGGATAAGTATAAAGTAATTCACAGTAGAAAAAAATGACCCCAACTAAACATACAATATGAGTGGAGCAAATTTAGCTATAACTATGGAGGAAAAAGTCAACATGGATAGTTCTCTGAAGACGTACATGCAGTGTGCAGAGGCAGTCAAAAAAGCAGAATGCAAAACTGAGGCAGAATGCAAAACTGAGGCACAGGGAGAAGCAATCATTGGCTAAGGTCATACAGAGAATGATAGACAGTACCCAGGAATCCAGACTTCCCTGCCATAACCATGGTCTCTCTGTCAGTAACTGAGTGCAGGACAGAGGAAAATGGACTCATGATCTTTTCCGGCCTGTTCATTGGGTGGGTGGAACGGATGTTCCCAGGGAGCAACCTGAAACTGGGGTGCCCCTGAGCCCTCTGGAATACTAATATGTCCTCTCTCTGACACTGAGACTGGGACAAGCTGCAAACCTCTCATGCCTCGTTCTTACACAGCCATACACCTATAGAGACACACCCAGCTGCAGTTACCTGTATGCTTTCACTAGCCACTCATGAACCAACAATAGAGAAGATCCAGAAAGTTCCCCCCAGCTCCCCAGCCTAGGATGCCACAACTGTACCACCATGCCGTGGTGAAAAGACTGACCAGTGTAAGTTTATTATCCAGTCCATCCCTCCCTATTTGTGGAGAAGTCAATGCACCAGCCCCTGTCCCTGAGCAGATTTCCCTTTTGCATTTCAAACAACACACTGTTTTAGGAAATAAAAATATATGTAAACAGTGTCAGGACGAGCGCTACCCTCCCATATGCTGGTGAATTGTTGTGAGTTGTGATAAATAACTCCGGGGGATGCTCTTATGTGCATAGGCACACCCACCATGCCAAATGTTTGCTCACAGCAGCCCAAATGGTCACTTCGGCTGCTGTGGGATCCCTAGTTTCTCTATTATTGGGGCAGGAATGATAAAGTGTTATTACCCGGATTATGTGAACTGAGGACTGTGAACATGTACTTGACCTTTGTTATGATGGAGGGACTCACCATCATCTAGGTCGCACTCACTGGGCAAGGTATGGGGCTTCCAAACGCCACTGAATTGTGAGAGATGCTATGGACAGGGGGAGGTCTGTGTCTCCCTCCACTGTGGAATGTCAGAGTTAATTTTTGATTCTATTAGGAGTCTAGTTTCAGCCTGCTGAGCTGAATTCACTTTGGACCCAGTGATGTGTCTGGACTAAGGCCCCCCTACTATAAGCTGAAATTACTTAAGAGCTGAAATCACTGAGCATGGTGTTAAGTAGGGGGACCTGAAGATATGTTGCTGAGCAGCTGGTGGAGCAGAGCAGTTTGTGAGACAGCTGTCAGAGTGGTTTGTGAGACAGCTAGTGGAGTGGCTGGCAGAGTGGAGCAGCTGGTGGAGCGGAGCAGTTCGTGGGAGAGCTAGCGGAGCGGCTGGCGGAGCGGAGCAGCTGATGGAGTGGAGTAGAGCGGAGTGGCTGGTGGAGGAGAGCAGATCCTGGGACAGCTGGTGGAGAGGCTTACGGTGAGGGCTGCAGCAGAACCCTATGGAGAGGCGGGACAGTTGGCTTTGGACCACATAAGATGCCCCTTAACCTGGCCCCCCATTTCAACCCAGGCTGGGAAGTGAAATTCCCAAGCACCTCCAGCCACCTCCCAGCCACCCAACTTCCGAACCACCTAGGCTGGGAGGTGAACTTTTGAATTCTGCAGAGACTTTTGGGCTGTTGAACTTTTGGATTGTGGGACTTTTGGGACCTTGGGTGACTTTTGGGTTTGTGGGACTCAAGAACCAAAGGGGAAGGACACAGCCCACTTACTTGGCATGGGGGCTTCTGGTTCACAGTTTGTTTTATGAATCCTGGTTGTGGTGTTTCCCCAGTATAATGCCACATTTTTTCTCTCTGTTATTAAAAGGCTATTGGTACACTCAGACTCTGTGCTTGCGAGAGGGGAAGTATTGCCTCTTAAAGGCACCGGGGGGGGGGGGGGTATGTGGATATCCCAGGTCACTGGATGGGGGCTCGAGCCAGATTTGCATTGTGTTATTGAAATGAAACCCCTAGATACTGAACCCGACCTTTGTTGCTGCCAACTCTGAGAGGCAGAAGGGTTACATATAAAACAAATTTATTAACTATAGAAAGATAGTTGTGTGCTCAGTTTATCCATGGCCCTGGTTACTATGATTTCCCTGATGTGACAAGCTTTTAGCCTGTTTACATGTATTAGGTGAGAAGAAGTATCCCCACATGACTTCTTGTTTACTACTTGTAGCATGTCCAATAACCTTTCCCCAAATCATGCATGTTACACCTTTTCATAGGATTTCCCATGAGTATCAACTTCTTTGTTAAAAGATTTCCCATTAGCAACAAACTTTGCATCATGATATTTAACAATCACACCAAATCTTTTATCACAGGTAGGTGTTTCCGAGTATTTTTAGTGTAGCACATCTTCTGTTTGGACAGTTTGGTTTGTTCAATACCCATTGTGTCTTTCAACTCCTCCCTGAACCTTGCCATGTACTCAGTTGATGAGTTACCTTTCCTCTTAGTAGGGACCTTGCTCTAAGTTCATCTTTGGGGGGTCTTGGTATTCCAGGGTCTGGTGATGTAAGGATGCAAAGAGACTTTGCATGTTGGCCAGCCCTCTGTGGAGCTGCTTCAAAAAACAGTATTATGCCACTGAAAATAATTCACACACCCCCTCAGACTTTGCTGCAATCCCCACTGCCAGCACTGCAGCCTTCCCCACGCCCCATTCCTACAGTGTTGTGAACTGTGCTCTCTCAGCTAAGAAGCTCCCTGCAGCTCTTTCTCAGGTAATTTCTGTGTTTTACCAGCCCAGGGAATTTCTTCCTCTCCTCTGTCTAGTGGGTCATTAGCATTTCCATAAACTACCTTTTGTTCGGTTGTATCTACATCCTCTTTTAAAGAGACAGAGTTAGTTTTCGCAAGTGTTAGCTAAAAATTAGCTGGTCCTACTCACCTTTCCACACCCGGGTAGTGCGGAGTCGGATTAAAGCTCAAAACTGTCAGAGATCAAGTAAGAAACACACGACACCAGGTAACTTTGATCAAAGGGCACGCACCCCCCTCAGGCTTAGAGCTTTGGAGGCGTACGGCAACTTTATTAGTTTCACAC
Organism: Sternotherus odoratus; assembly: GCA_032164245.1. NCBI lineage: Eukaryota > Metazoa > Chordata > Testudines > Kinosternidae > Sternotherus > Sternotherus odoratus. The sequence goes on from JAVMKO010000001.1 coordinate 301,232,529, forward strand.
AGCAGTATTTATACGTTTAAAAGAGGCAGCGGAAAACTTTGTGCAAGAGACGAGTCCGGTAGTCTCTTGGGTGTCCCTGGTTCGAACTGGTTCTGAGGTTGCTGAACCCATGCTTACAAGCGGGTAAAAGAATAGATACAAAGAATGGTGTGTAAAGGCAGACAGCGTTTACAGCAGAAGGGGTTTCTTACCCAACACAAGCATGTCAGAAACAAAGTCCTGAAAAATCGGGACCTGGATTTGGGTGTTTGGGGGTGTTCCCTCCATCCTGCCACTTCGTTGGTTCTTATCATGCAGAAGCAAGCTGCAAAAGACCAGAAGTGCAAAGTGCAGACAATGAGATGTTTATTGGGGCTAATTTCCAGCAAGAATGATTCCAATTCCCCCCCCCACCCCGAAACACACACCTCCTGTTTGACTTGTTTATATAGTAAGATTCTCTGCTATACCTTAAGCAATCATTTTACTAACATGTAACAAACCATTCCTAACATACTGTAACATAATTCTCTGACCAATTATAGCCCACTACCCTAATTAACTTACACCTAGTAAACTTATTCCACAGCAGACAGAAACAACTAGAGAACCAGACATATAAACAACAGAAAGGTCGGGGCCATAAATGTAAAAAAATAAAGAAATGAGGGTTTCACAACCACAACTGTTGAAAAGTGATTTCTTGTCAGGCAGAATGCTCTCAAACTATGTTTTCTTTAACCGTGTTAAGTACTTTTCTTTATCTGGTGGTGATAGGAGCTATAAGTCCAGGATCATCTTTCTAACAGCCCAATATCACCTTATTTAAATGTGATTGGTTTGGGATATGAGGATGGGACCGTTTGCTTCCCGGTCTATGGCTGTCCCTGGTGCATAGTCAAAGGCCTTAGCCTCAGAACAAGGCCTCAGATTATCTTTGGGGAAAAGGCCCTTACATCGGCCTACTTCTAATTTTGGGTCTTTGTTTTACATCCCTGTAACTAGTTATGTGATAAAAAATACAGCCAATTTCTTAGAGTATAAGCCATTGCCAAGACATGTACCAGGGAGAAATATCCCAACTAGAATACATCTCAGGAAAAGTCCTGGGCACCAGTGGTAGCAGCTCAATAGAAACACCAGCTCATTCTCAGGAGGGGCGAAAACAAAGACAGTATTCAAATGCCTAAGGAAGGAGATGATGGATAAACTGCTCTGGCTAAGTGCTCAGTTTTTTTTCACTATAGAAGTCTCTATTAAGGATATAGCAGACAGAAAGGTGGTTTCTAAGATAGGTTATGCGAATGAGGGGGGATGCCATTTTCTGACAGACTGAAACGTCTGTGACTGTTTAGTTTACAGAAGAGAAACATAAGGGGGCATATGACAGAGGAGAGCAAAATAAAAAATGGGATTGATTATGTTCCAATGGAGAAGCAGAGAACAGTTCCCTACAAGTAATATCTGTAGATACTTAATGCTTAAAAAGGCCTAATTCCCCAAAGCTGAGGTAACTTATCAGCAAAAAGGAATGGGAGGAAAAATTTAGACAGAGAAATGTGAATAAAAATTGGGAGTTCTTTTAGAAGAGGTTATTAGCTCGCTAAGAAGCCTCAATTCCATAATCAAGAAAGTGAGTACATTTGGCTAAAAACATGGTTACGAGACAAAATGAAGGCAGCAATTATGGGAGGAAAAGCAATATATAAGGAATGGAGAAAACGGAAAATAGATAGCATGCCATACAAATTAGATGTTAGGGTAATGAGGAATGAGAAAGGTATCATGGAGAAATTCACACTTGGCAGGGCTAAGGATCACAAAAAGGAGGTGATTAAGTACATTAAGAATGAAAGACATCTTAGAAAAGGTGTAGGCCAATTCATAGAGGTGAAAGGAAACTAGTTAATGTTCCAGGATAGGTCGATGTGTTGAAGAAATAGACTTGTTCTGCATTTGAAAAGAAACAGCAAGATATATCACATGAAGTGATGAAATATTTTCAACTGCATTAGCAGTCGAGGAGAATGTTAAAGAGCATCCACTGTAGAACCATGGAGTTATGAACACCAGATGTACAAACTGACCTAGCAACCGTGTCTCATTCAGAATCAGAAGGAAACAAAGGAAACCCCAAGAGTGTCAAAGGCCTTTATTAGATGGAGATGGTAACACTGTTAATAATGATTCAGAAAGGGAAAAAATGTTCAATAAACCATTTTGTGTTGTAATTTGAAGGGAGCGGGACAATGTACTCATGAAATTCTTTCCAGTCCATTGGAAATGGCGAAGCATAGTAAACTGCAACTACTAGGAATCCATATTTCTAATTCATGAGCCCCAGATATCTTGCACCCAAAGAATCATAGAAGAGTTGGCTGAGGAGATATTTGTCCCGCTGAAGATAAGGCTGATTAACCCTTGGGACACACTTCAAAGGAAGGGGAAAGGCCTTGGGGGAAGAGGTACAAATGTGGGTGGGGCTTTGAGGGAAGATGTGGAGTGGGGGCACAGGTCAGGGCTCCATATACAATGAGAAAGTTGGAACCCCAATGTGGAAATGAGTTGTAAACAGTTTCTCACATTGAGAGAGTTACTGTAAAGGCAGGAAGGGTTTAATGCATCTTTGACAACTCCGTCAGTGATTCAGAGAAGAGGACCCAGTACAATGTCACCAGCTAGCTCTGCAGTGAGCTTGGTCTGAGACCCAGAGAAACAGGAGAAAATTTTACATCCCTTTATGAGTAACGAGCTGGAGCAACCTGTTCCGGATCTCTTGGGTCCTCACCCCATAGATGATGGGGTTTAGCATGGGAGGCACCAGGATGTACAGGATGGAAAGGAGACCAGAGAACCGCAGGGTCACATTCTGACCAAACCGGGCCATGAGTGAGTTGAAGAGACTTGGGGTGTAAAAGGCTAAGATGGCACAGAGGTGGGAGATGCAAGTCCCAAAAGTCTTGAGCCGGGCATCAATAGTGGGGAGCCTGAAGATGGCCCTGAGGATCTGGATATAGGACAGTGCGATAAAAATCACATCCAGACCGAGCACACAGAGTAGCACAAAGAGGCCATAGTAACTACTGATGCGAGTGTCATTGCAGGCCAGCATCACCACAAGCATGTGCTCACAATGTGTGTGTGGGATGATGTTGGTTCTGCAATATGTCCACCGCCTCGCCAGGAATGGATAGGGAAGTGGAAGCATGCCACCGCGCAGCACCAAAGCCAGGCCAGTCTTGGCCACCACAGGGTTTGTCAGGATGGTGGAATGTCTCAGGGGATCACAGATGGCCACATAGCGATCAAAAGCCATGGCCACGAAGATCCCAGACTCCATGTATGTGAAGCCGTGAACAAAGTACAGCTGGGCGAGGCAGGCACTGAACTCGATCTCCCTGGAATTGAACCAGAAGATGCTCAGCATTTTGGGGAGGATGGACGTAGACAGGACCAGGTCGGTGATGGCCAGCATGCAGAGGAAATAGTACATGGGCTCATGGAGCTTTGGCTCAATCTTCACGATAAACAGGATGGTGAAGTTCGCCAAGATGGCTATGGTGTACATGACACAGAAGGGGATGGAGATCCAGACATGGGCCATCTCCAGCCCAGGGATACCCAGCAGGATGAAGGTGGAGGGGTTAGTGAAGTCGGTTGAGTTGGAATCTGACATGGAGTAGGAGAAAAGGTGTCCAACTCTGAGGCAGAAAAGTGTCTCCAGTATGTACGGTACTTTCCCCTGACTTCCTCTATGTGCCCAGGTTCTAGGTTGATGGTCGCAGTACAAATGCCTGAATGGGAGACAATGTTAATATGAGATGCTATATGTACCACTAGAGACTGTTTTCATGGGAGAAGCAGATTGCTCACTCTCACACAGTAAAAAATTGCATTTTCATTATTTACATAAATGAATTATGAAAAATGTATCTAATAGTTCCAATTTCATGTTTTCTGGTGCTCAATACATTTATAATTCCTACATGTTTTGGTCTGGGAAAACTTTGGAGGAACCAGCAAAAAATGCTAGTTTCAATACTTCCTGTCCCTCATTGTTCCCTCAGGTAATGAAACCAGGCTAGAGAGTCTGTGCTTTTGGGAGTTACCCATTCACCCAATTGCTCAAAACTGAGAGTGAAAAAAATCTCAACCTTTGCCAAGACATGAGCCAAGGAGAACCGTCACAACTAGAAAACACCTCAGTGAAAAGACCTTAGAGTTGTTCTCAGCCAGTAACATTTATAGACATTTAGTGCTTCAAAGGGGCTAATTCACTGAAGCTGAGGAAAACCATCAGAAAAACTGATTGGAAGGAAAAATTGGAAAGAAAATTGGGACTTTTAAAAGAACAGATTATTTGATAGTTGAAAAGGCACAATTCCCCTGTCAGGAAAGCAGACAAGGGTGGCAAAAAACTCAAGCAGAGGCAAAGTGAGGACAGCAATTGGGGGAGTGGGGGGGGGGGGGTAAGCAACATAGAACAAATGAGAAAAGGGGAAAATAGGAAGTATTACAAATTAGAAGTAATGAAAATTGATAAGGGATATTAAAAACATCAAGGAAAAATCAGTGCCTAGCAGGGTGATTGATAAGCAGGAGGTTAGTAAGAATATTAAGAACAAAAGAAATCCTAGAAAAGGTTAGGGCAACTCCTGTGGGGAGAAAGCAAACTTGTTAATGTTGCAGAAAACATAGATGTGTTGAAGAAATATTTTCATTCTGAATTTGGAAAGCAGCATTATGAGGCACTCATACCACATCAGGTGATGAAATACTTTCCAGTCCATTAACAGTCAAGAAGGATGTTAAGGAGCATCTAGAGTAGAACCTCAGAGTTATGACCACCAGATACAAACTGACTGATCAACACACATCTCCTTCCGAACCAGAACCACAAGTACAATCAGGCAGCAGCAGAGCCAAAACAAAAACAAAGACACACAGGACAGTTCTGTGTTATACGTAAACAAAGGGAAAAAAAGGAAAGTTTAAAAAAAACAGATTTGACAAGGTTAGGAAGCAATGGAAAAGCTAATATAGGATTAGTTAAAAAATATACAAATATAATTAATGCCAGTCACCAATTTGGCTTATGGAAAACAGGTCTTGTGAAAAAAAACAAAGAAACAATTTCATCCTTTAGTTTGTTTGATCAATGGAACAGCATAGATGCAATACACTTTGATTTTGAGGTATTTCACTCAGTGGGGGAAAATTTAAGTTAAAAATGAAACCTATACAATATCAGTAGAGCACATATTAATTGGACTAAACGCTGGCTAACTGACAGATCTCGGAAAGCAGTTGTCAATGGGCCAGTGTCAGTGAATGGGGCTGTTTGTAATGAGGTTCTGTAAGGGTCAGTTCGAGGCCTGATGCTATTCAATATTTTCATCAACAATCTGGGAGCAAATAGAAAATCACTGCAGATAAAATTTGCGGATGACCAAAGGTGTTTACAATGAGGAGGCCAGGGCAGGCATACCGATTGATCTGGAGCATTAGGTGAGCCGGACCCATGGAAACAAAATGGAGGACAGACCCACAGACTAGGGCACTTTAGGATGTAAGGCAGGGACCAGGAATATGATTTAGGGGTTGTTTTGGACAACTAACTCTTCCTGAACTCCTAGAAGGACTGAAATGATCCTTGGTTTCATAAATAGATGATGTTGCAGGATAAACTGCCTAACTGCAAGAACAAGGGGAAAATGGAACAGATGCCTAGGTGGGTTGTGCAAGCTCCTTTGTGGTAGGTTTTCCAAAGAAGGTTGGAATTATATGTCCTGGATGGTTTAGACACAACAAATCCTGCATCGTGGCAAGGGTTAAAATAGCTGACAAATGTGGTCCCTTCTCACCGTATGGCTTTATGATGTTAACCGAGGCTGAAACATTCCTAGAATTCTTCCAGTGAGGAGATCTAGCAGCTCTATATTTTCCAGAAGATAAAGGTTGATAACAGCCCCCATCCCATCACCCCACTGGATTGACAGCCAGAGTCCTGAAATGCAGGAGGAGAAGGTGACACCCTCTGTGCATTAACACATCGCTGGCTCTTGAGTTCTTTACTCAGTTCTAACTCCAAGAAGAATTTTGCCTTTGGGAGTCCTGAGAAAATTACAGGCCAGGGCTTCAGAATTTGTCCATCTGCTAACACCTTTCATCCTGAAGGATCCACTGTGCCACGGAAATTCAGCCACATTGGGGCTGGAGGTCATCAGCTGGGGAGGCACAGGAAAGAGGAACATTTTGACCCACAATAATGGAGCAAAATCATCCCCTGTGACAAGAACCCTGGGATGTTTATTGGATTTGCATAGTGGAAAGGACCACAGACCTATTCTCTATCCCTTCATGACCACACTGTGCTGGGCTTTTTGAGCAGGTGAGCTTCTCAGCAAGAGATGGGTACCTGTGAATCCCGAGATGGAAGTATCTTCCCTGGGAATCCCTCTCAGGCAGCCATGTCCCTCACGTCTCTCACTCCTGCATCTGCAGCAAGAGTTGACACCAAAAGCTGACACTGGGGTGTGCATGGTTTATAATATAGCTCTGTGCAATCCCAGTGGATTCTCAGAGAAGCGGCATCTGAATGTAAACAGGCTGGACACCAGAGGCACTAACCAATTTCTCTCTTTCTGTGTCTGCACTTCTGTGTTCTTTATTGAGATTTAGGAGTAAACAGTAATTAAGGGTTCTTCCCAAAGGGAGATTAAAGGTTTGGGGCTCTGTGGTAAGTCAGAGAGGAATTGGGTGCTCTGTGCATTTGTGTATACAGTAGACTCTTGATTATCCAGGATTGGATTAACCAGGATGTGGATTAACCACGATGTCAAAATAAATACGCGCAACTCGCAGGGCTGGCTCTGGCTTTGCTGCCGGCCCAAGCACACACACAAAAAAACCCTACCAGGGCACAGAGCCGCCAGTGAACGAACCCCTCCACCCCCCGGTGCAGGATGGCTGGTGAATCAACACCCCCCTCCACATATTTCCTATGGATGGTGATTATCCAGGATTTTATTAACCAGAATTATCTTTTTCCCTATCATCCTGGATAATCAAGAGTCTACTGTATTTTAAAATTATAGCTGATCAGTAAAGAACAAAAACAAAAGGAAACAAACCCTAGGGAAAATGACTAGCTTTCAATAGGGTCTGATAACCAGTAAATACCTCAGAAGGCTGAATAGACAGTAGGCACAAAGGGCTGTCACTAAGGAATCAGAGATCATTAATTCTTATCAGTAACTATCATCATACTGTGTAGCAGCTTTCATTGTCATGGGATAAGAGGGAAAATCCATTCATGGATTGAGAACTGCTTAAATGACAGGGAACAAAAGCTAGGAATAAATGTTATTTTTTTCATAATGGAGAGGGGTAAGTAGTGGTGTTCTCCAAGGGTTAGTCCTAGACCAATCCTATTCAATTTATTCATAAATGATCTGGAGAAAGGGGTAAACAGTGAGGTGGCAAAGTTTTCAGATGGTACTTTACTGCTCAAGATAGTTAAGACCAAAGCACACCAAAGACTTCAAAATCATCTCACAAAATGAAGTAATTGGGCAACAAAATGGCAAATGAAATTAATGTGGATACATGTAAAGTAATGCACATTGGAAAAAATAACCCCAACTATACATACAATATGATGGGGACTAATTTAACTACAACTAATCAGGGAAAAGATTTTTGAGTCATCATGGATAGTTCTCTGCAGACATCCACACAGTGTGCAATGGCACTCAAAAAAGCAAGCAGGATGTTGGGAATCATGAAAAAAGGGATAGAGAATAAGATGGAGAATATCTTATTGCTCTTATATTAATCCATAGTATGCCCACATCTTCAATATTGCATACAGATGTGGTCTCCTCATCTTAAATATATATACACTGGCCTTAGAAGAGGTCCAGAGAAGGCCAAATAAAATGATTAGGGGTTTGGAACGGGTCCCATATGAGGAGAGATTAAAGAGGAAAGGACTTTTCAGTTTGGAAAAGAGAAGACTAAGGGGGGATAAGATAGAGGCATGTAAAATCATGAGTGGTGTGGAAAAAGAGAATAAGGAAAATTTATATACTTGTTCCCACAGTATAACAACTAGGGGCACCAAATGAAATTAATGGGCAACACATTTAATACAAATAAAAGGAAATTCTTCACATAGCACAGTCAACCTTCTGTACTCTTTGCCTGCAGAGGTTCTGAGGGCTAGGGGTATAACTGGGTTTAAAACAGAACTGGATGAATTCATGAAAATTAAGTCCATTAATAGCTATTAGCCAGGCTGAGTAAGGAATGGTGTCCCCTAGTGTCTGTTTGTCAGAGGGGGGTGATGGATGGCAGGAGAGAGATCACTTGATCATTACCTGTTAGATTCACTCACGCCGGGGCACCTGACATTGGCCATTGTCATTAGAGAAGATACTGGGATGGATGGACCTTTGGTCTAACCTAGTACAGTCTGTGATGGTGTACCCCTTAAGGCTTTATGGGGAGATGCTTATAAATGTATATATGATACAACTGGAATATGCTTTTGCTACACATGGCAGGTAACATATCTCTATAAAGGTAATTGTCTACTGGTTATGTTCATCCCATTTGTATGTATGTGTCATGTTTGTACTCAAAGTTATAAATATTGCCTATGTACTTAGTTAATTTTAAAGAGCCTCAGTGAAGTAGCTGGGTAGCTTTCTGAGAAGGAACCATTCTCAGTAAATGCCCAATCAAGAACCAGTGAAGCTGACAATGAACTTTGGAGACACCAATCCTCATTTGAAATTTCCCAGGAATGTGGCTTGGCTGATAAGGAACTCAGTCCGGCAGACACATGTGACTTGTCCATGTGACTCTGAAACTCCATTTTGCAACTGGATTCTGAATAAGCAAGAGGAGGGGGTCTCTACCTACAAGGAAAGTCTATTTAAACTCCTGGGAGACCCCTAGAAAGGAGGCTAGTCTGTAAAAGCAAGCTTACTGGAACTGGCGAGGTTTTATCTGTATTCAGTTTCTTAGACATAGACTTGCAGGTTTTATTTTATTTTTGGTAAACAAATTTGGTAATTCACTTTGTTCTGTCTGTTTACTACTTGGAACCACTTAAATCCTACTTCCTGTCTTTATTAAAATCACTTTTTACTTATTAATTAACCTGGAGTATGTGTTAATATCTGGGGGAGAGGGGAGAACAAACAGCTGTGCATATCTCTCTATCAGTGTTATAGTGTTAAAGTTCAGTGTCGTAACTGGCACCTAGGGTGGGATGAATGACGGGATTATGGGATTGCAACCTGGGCCTGTGGGATCACCCTGCCCCCTCGACTCTCCAACCTGGGCTGTCTCTCACAATACTTTCCTAGTGAGAAACAGCAAACCCCTCCAGGTGTTGTTATCACTCAGTACCACAGCGTGTGGAGCCCCACACCCAGCTCGATTGCATTAATTCTCCGAGAGCCACTCATGAATCACACAGAGAAATGCACCAGCTGAATCAGCCCAGCTCCCAGCCTTGCACCTGAAGTATATACCACTCTCACTCCTCAGGACGAGCAGTGAAAGTTTATGACTGGGTCACCATTTCATCAATGGAAAGGTATTATTCACCAGCCTTTGTAAGCATGAGCAGATTTATCAAACACTTCAGACAAACTCACTGGCAAAGATAAACAGTAAAACAAGTTTATTGACTAGAAAAATAGATGTTAAGTGATTATAAGTGATAGGCAAAAAGTCAGAGGGATTATCAAAAGAACAGAAAATATAAGCCAGCAGTCTAAACTCTCAAACCTATTAGACTGGGCAACATCTAGATGAAACATTTTTTTCTCACCTGCTGGATGTTGCAGTTCATAGTACACGGGTTTCTCCTTTGATGGGTGTTCTGTTTTATACCCTTAATCAATTTTCTTGGAGAACACAAATGCAGGCATATCTCATGGGCATCGCTGAGTTCCCAGGCAAGGTTGTGCAATTCCCCTGGCGTGGCCTTATGTAGGTGAGTCATTGAATTATAACTCCCTTGCTGTACAATGGCTGTTGATAGGTTGTTTGACACGATGCCTGGATGTTGCTTATTTCCCTTGCTGGTGTCTCTGGGGAGCTAATATCTGGCTGATTCCTCAATTTACAGCATATTTACAGGCAACCATACATGACAATCTCATAATTTCATATGCACTAATGATATAGATATTTAGCTAAACCAGTGACTTTCACCAGATCATATCATTTCCCCTGATACCTTACATGGCGTGCTTTATATGCAATATCATAATTACATATAAATGAGAAATATGGGAGTTACAGGGGAATCCTCAAGGTATAATATGCTACGGGATGCATAGTAGAAGTGTCAGATAGAAGGCGGTGCAGGGGGGCGAGGGGCGCAGAGGGCATGAGTTACAAAGGAAAGGCAGAGATGGACCAAAATGCATGGGGAGAGAGAGAGTTTCCAAAGGAGAGACAAACACACCCAGACCTTCCAAAGGGGGTGGCTAAAACAATTCCTCTACTTGAAATAGCACAAGAGATACCCAGATCCAGTTCAACACAAGACAACACCTTCACACCATTCCCTGCTTCTGTCCCTTCACCACCCCAGAACATTCTTTGGGATTTGGTCAGAACCCTCCAGGGTGTCTAGGGACCACCTCCTGCAATTCATGGTGTCTCCTCCACCTCGAGTCTGTCTTTCTGATGCAGCCCTAGCCCTGCAACCAAAGAGCTCCCTTTGCCTCCCTTGTGCCTCTCTCCTGCCCCAGCTTCTTCTGGCTCATCCAGTCTTTGTATTTTTAAAGCCTAAACCCTCCTCTCTCTGCTGCCTTTTCTGCCTGGGTGATCTCTCATTAGGTGCTCATAGCCTTTAAAGACCAACCTATTTATAGACAGATGCCTCTATCCCAGCCTCCTGCCCTTTTGCACAAGTTGCATGAGTGAAGAGTACAGGGAAAGCCCAAAGACATAAGGCTACAGAGGGCTCATTCAATCAAACATGAGTTAACATGGTTTCCACCCAACTGGGTTTTACCCAGACAGTCAGGTTTTTGGCTTCTGTGTCTGGGTGCCATTTAGGGTTGCCAGGTACCCAGTTTTGAACCGGAAAGTCTGGTCAAAAAGGGGGTCTGGTCGTGTTCAGTTACTGCAGAGCAGGGGAGGCCTTGGGGCGTTAACTCACGCCACCCCTGATCATCCTGGGCTGTCTCCTAACTTCAGGCAGGCTCCTTGTCTGGCTGCAGGAGCGCATGACTCAGACCTGGAGCAAAGGAAGCCCAACCTGAGAGGGGAGGGAGGTGGAGACGATCCAGAGAGTGACGGGGGAAGGGAGGAGAGGAGCGAGCGACAGGAGGACTTGATAGACTAGGTGGCTCAGATGGAGGGGGATTGCGGGTGGAGGTGTGGCAGAGGGAGGCATTGGTGAATCAGGCAGATTAGGGGGTGGGGTCTCAAGAGTCCACTTACCAGAAGTTATGAGGTAGAAACCCTACAAGTTGTACATAGACAAATTCCGCCGTTTGTCATGCTGACAGAGCACAGTAAGGTCAGGAAAGGATTTAATAACTCTTTGGATGCCCGGTAAGTGATTCAGAGAAGAGGGTCTGGCACCATTTCACCAGCCAGTGGAGCTCAGTCAGATAGTCAAAGCACAAGGAGAAAAATCTTTAGGTCCCTTTAGAAGTAAAAAGCTGGAGCAGCCTGTCCCGGATCTTTTTGGTCCTTACCCCATAGATGATGGGGTTTAGAGTGGGGGGAACCAGGAGGTACATATTGGCCATGAGAATGTGGAAATGCAGGGACACATTGTGCCCAAACCGGTGCATGAGGAAGGAGAAGAGAGATGGGATGTAAAAGATTAAGATACCACAGAGGTGGGAGCTGCAGGTTCCAAAAGTCTTGAGTCGGGTGTCCTTTGTGGGGAGACTGAAAATTGCCTGCAGGATCTGGCTATAGGACATCGTGATAAAAAATACATCTAGACCGGTCACCAAAAATGCCACAAAGAGACCGTAGTAACTACTGATGCGGATGTCTTCACAGGCCAACTTCACCACAGCTATGTGCTCACAGTATGTGTGGGGGATGATGTTGGTTCTGCAATATGTCCATTTCCTTGCCAGGAAGGGATAGGGCAGTACGAGCATGCCACCACGCAGTGCCACGGCCAGACATATCTTGGCCACCACATGGTTTGTCAGGATGGTGGAATGTCTCAGGGGATGGCAGATGGCCACATAGCGATCAAAAGCCATGGCCACGAAGATCCCAGACTCCATCACTGAGAAGCAGTGAATGAAGTACATCTGGGTGAGACAGGCATTGAAATCGATCTCCCTGGAATTGAACCAGAAGATGCTCAGCATTTTGGGCAGGATGGACTTAGACAGGACCAGGTCAGTGACGGCCAGCATGCAGAGGAAATAGTACATGGGGGCATGGAGGCTCGGCTCCCTCTTCACAATGTAGAGGATGGTGAAATTCCCCAAGATGGCTATGATGTACATGACGCAGAAGGGGATGGAGATCCAGACATGGGCTGCCTCCAGGCCAGGAATGCCCAGCAGGATGAAGGTGGAGGGGTTGGTGAAGTCAGTTGTGTTGGAATCTGACATGGAGTAAGGGAGAAATTCCTGCATGTACCGTATATCCCCTTGACCTCCTTCAAGTGCCCAGGGTCTAGGATAATGGTCGCAGGATAAATGCCTGGATGGAGACATGATGTTAATATGAGACAGTACATACACTAAATGTACACTTGAACCTTGGAGTTATGAACTGACCGATCAAACACAAAGCTCCTTCAGAACCATTATGCAATCAGTGAACAGCAGAGCCAAAACAACAACAACCAAAAAAGCAAATACACGACAATTCTGTGTTAAAAGTAAACAATGAAAACTATGAAGGGAATATTAAAGAAAATTGAGAAGTTTAGGAAGCAATGGAAAAGCTAGTACTGGAGTAGTTAAAAATAAGATAAGAAAATAATTAATCCGAGTCAGCAAGATTGTTTTTGAAAAACAGATCTTGTCAAATACTGCTGATTTCAACCTTTTATGTGAGCTCATGCTTGGCTGATCAAGGGAACCATGCAGATACAATAACCTGTTATTTCTCTGAGATATTTGATTTAGTAGGGGAAAATATTAAAATTAAAATATGACCACTATTTTATATCAGTATTGCACATGGCCACGAGGATTACAGACTTCATCAGTGAGAAACAGCCAATGAAGTACATCTGAGTGAGGCAGGCACTGAAATCGATGTCCCACAAATTAAACCAGAAGATGCTCAGCATTTTGGGCAGGATGGATGTAGACAGGAACAGGTCAGTGATGGCCGGCATGTAGAGGAAATAGTACATGGGCTCATGGAGGCTCGGCTCCATCTTCATGATGAAGAGGATGGTGAAGTTCCCCAAGATGGCAGAGGTATACAAGTCACAGAAGGGGAAACCTAGAAAAGGTTTAGGCCAATTCGTTTAGGGAGAGACTAAGGAAAGATAGATATCTTCAAGATAGAGTTGTGTTCTGCATCCAGAAAGAAGCAGTCTGAGAAACATATATCACTTTAGGTGATGAAATACTTTCCAGTCCCTTAGTAAGCAAGGATGGTGATAAACATCATCGAATATTGAATCTTCGAGGTCTGAACACCAGAGTCAAAAACTGACTGATCAAGTACATATCTAATTCGGAACCAGAAATACACAGTGAGGCAGCCGAAGAGCCGCCTCTCAAAGGTGGGGGAGGGCAAAAACCGGACATTTCCATGTTAAACAAAAATATTCATTTTAAAAAAAGATTTTATAAAGTTAAGAAACAATGGAAAAGCTGGTCTGGGATTAGTTAAAATTAAATTGTAGGAATATAATTGATGTCAGTCAACAACATGGTTGACAACAACAAGTCGTCAAATAAACCCAATTTCATCCTTAAACGAGAGTATATGTTTGGGAGATGAGGGGAAACAAGCAAATGCAATCGGGTTTGATGTCTCTGAGGGATTTCTTTCAATAGAGAAAAAAAAATCCAATAAAGGTGCACACCAGTGAATGGGGGTGTTCCTATGGGGATCTGCAGGGATCCATTTTTGGCCCAATACTATTCAATATCTTCATCAACAATCTGGAAGCAAATAGAAAATCTCTGTAGAAAAAAAAATTACATGACCCAGAGATTGACTTGGAATATTCGGTGAGCTGGGCCTATGCAAACAAAATGATTTAATACTGACAAATACAAAGGGATTGTCTCTGAACAAGAATTGCATGCATGACATAAATACTAGGGCACTGTATTGTGGGACACAGGGACCCTGAAAAGGATTTAGTGGTCATTGTAGACAATCAACTTATTGTGAGTTCTCAGTGCAATGCTATGGCCAAAAGAAACGATGAGCCCCTCTGATATATAAACATGGGACAGGTGAGCTGGAGCAGGGGAAGGAATTTACCTCTGAACATAGAACTGGTGAAACCAACTGCATCCAGTCCTGGGGTCCTCATTTCAGAAATTATGTTCAATAATTGGAGAGGTGCAGAAAAGAGCCGCAAAAATGATTGGAGACTGGAAAAATGTCGGTCAGAGAGAGATACTTAAAGAGCTTCATTTATTCATCTTAAATACCAATAATGTGCTCCTTAATCTACTGAAGAAAGGCAGAGCAAGACCTAATTGCTGGAATCTGAAGCCAAAAATATTCCAGTTGGAAATAAGGGCCAATTGTTTACCATTTAGGGAGATTAACATTTGGAACAGACTGAGAACGGAAGTGATGGATTCTCCAACTCCCCGTGTGTGCAGATCCAGACTGGATGCTTTTGTGAAAGATAAGTTTGAGGGTTTGTCTACACTTAAAATGCTACAATGGCGCTGCCCCAGTGCTTCCATGTTGACACTAGTTACACTGACAATTGGGGTTCTCCCATCAGAGTAGTTAATCCACCTCCCCAAGAGGGTTACCTAGTTCCATTGAAGAATTCTTCAATGGACCGAATGCCGACTAAACTGAGCTGATATAGCTACATCTCTCAGGGATGTATATCTGTTTAAAAGAAGTTAAATGCAAATCATGGGAGGTGATAGTCCTTATCTCCTTGACACTGGTTATGCCTCAGATCCAGTCCTGTGTCTAGTTTGAGTCATGAATGTATAGGAAGGACATAGAGAAACTGAAAAGCATCCAGAGGCAAATGATAACGATGATCAAAGGGATAAGAGCAAGGGCTGAAAGAACCATTTCTATTTGGTTTGGAAAAGAGGAGATTGAGGGGAACATTGCAGATGTCATTGGATACTTGACAGTCTGTGATAAGAAAAATCAAAGAAAGTTATTCTCTCTTACTGCAGAGCAAAGATAACAGGGAGTGGGTTCAAACTCCAGCATAGCAGATTTAGACTATGTCTCAGGAAAATACGTCCTAACTTTAAGAACAGGAGGACAATGGAAGAGACACTTTGGGAGTTTGTAGAAGTTCCTTCACTGGAAGTATCCCAAGTGTGGTGGGACACTAATCTCTCTGGGATGGTTTGGACACAATTCATCCTGCATCTTGGCAGTGGGTCATTCTAGCTGGCCCTTCTATTGGTTTCTAACACTATGGTTCTATGATTCTGTAAAGAAAAAATCTTAGATTGGAGCAAGTCTAAGTCACATACAAGTCATGAAGCTTGATTCATGTGTAACGGGGTAAAATTGTATGGCCTGTAATATACAGGACACCAGGCTGGATGATCAAATGGTCCCTTCTAACCTTAAATCATATGAATCTATCGACAAAGAAAGTTGATCAGGCATTTATATTTAAGCTCTTTAACAACATACAAACAAGGGAACATTCAATTATATTGAAAATGTGAACATCTACAAGAAAATTGTTTACTTTATACATATTTGGCCAGTGGAATGCATTGCCATTGACATTATGGGAGCAAACGGCTTAGCGGCATGAGACTCACAAATGGATTGGCCGTTGTTGGTGGTTCTGGTGGTACCCTTAGATAAGGCTCCCTGAGAACTTCAATTAGGAGACCTCCTTCTTTTGTTTTTAAGTTTGCCAAACTGTAGCCGTTTGGACTTATATTTGCAATATTAGGTATCTGCTCCCGGCTGAATTGTGTTTTGACTATTTCAGGCATAACAGTTCAGCCAACATCTGGAATGAATGTAGGAGAGACCTTGTGTTGCCCGTGTTGAAAAATTCTTATAATTATCCCAGTGAGGAGCCCTTTAACCTCAGTACTTTGCAGGAAATAAAAGTTAAGGTAATTGCTCCTCCCCCCATTAACAGCTAAATCTAATATTGTAAGAGGAGGAGGTGACAGTCTCTGTGCATTAACACACAGCTGGCTCCTGAGGTCTTTATTCAGTTCTTACTCCAAGGGAAATTTTGCCTCAATGGGGCTTGTGAAAAATACAGCACAAGGCCTCTGAATTGGCCTTCCATTGTACGTCTGTTAACACCTTTCATCATGAAGTTTCCCCTCTGCCACTAAAATACAGCCACCTTTGGTCTTAAGGCCATTGACAGGGACAGTGGGGTGTGCACAGAAAGAAATGACATTTTGGCCAGTGATATTGGAGCAAACTCACCCCTGCGGCAAGGCCCCTGGGATGTTTAATGGCTGTGCAGAGCAGAAAGGACAACAGACCTGTTCTCTATCCCATCCATCCCATTTTTCACTTGGTTTTTCTAGCAGGTGAGTTCCTCAGCTAGAGATGGATACCTGTGAATACCAAGATGGAAGTGTCTTTCCTGGGAATCCCCGTCAGGTAGCCATGTCGCACACCGCTTTCAGCCCAGCATCTGCATGCATCCCATGCCGAGAGCTGACAGAGAGCTGAACACCATTAGCAATATAGCTCTGTGCAATCCCAGTGGGGGTCACTCAGCCTCTAAGGTAGAAGCAGCATCTGAATGTAATCTGTCTGGAGACCGGTGACACGCTAGCTAATGTCTTTCTTTCCATTCTGCTCTTCTGTGTTTTTTTTTCCAGCTTTAGGAGCAAACAGTAATTAAGGGACCTTCCCAAAGGGAGATGAGGACTCTTGGGTTCTCCGCTGAGTCAAGGAGACATTAATTGCTCTGCGTATCTGTGTATATTTAAAGATTATAGTCATTAGGAAGAAAACTAGGGATAATGCCTTGGCCTCCATAGAGTCTGAAACCCGGTAATTGCCCAGAACGTCTTGATAGATAGAAGACAAACAGATGTGGATAGAGATGACTGAGGGGAGACACGATCACTTTCTGCAGGCACACAGGGCTGTCACTAAGGGATCAGAGATCAGTAATTCTCCTCAAGAACTATCATCATGCTGTGCAGCACCTTTCATTGTCAGATCTTGAAAACACTTACCTAGGTAAAGTCCCTATGAACTGATCCCCATTTTACAGGTAGGTAAACTCGGGCAATGGCAGAAGTGACTTGGCAAAGGTCACATGGAGAATGATTCCTGACATCTACTGTAACCAACATCTCTCATCAGTAACTGAGTTTGTGACTACAGGGAAATAGACCCATGGTCTGAGGTGGCCTGTTCTTTGGGTGGGTCTGACGAAGTTCCCCGGGGCATAACGTGGAACGAGCATACCGTTGAGCCCTCTGGTATCCCTGTGACATTGCATTCTATATGATTTTAGGAAAATATCCTAATGAGTATGAATATAATGTAAGTTGAATACACTTCATGCAAAAGGTCTCTTTTAAGGGATCATTACAAATCTTACAATCTACTGAGTGTGATCATCCAATTTGTATGAATGTATCAATCTTGTATCTCAAATTAATAGTATGAAATATAACTCTAAGGGCCCTTTGTAATTTTGCAAACAGTAGACCACGAATAATAGAATCATAGAATATTAGGGTTGGAAGGGACCTCTGGAGGTCATGTAGTCCAACCCCCTGCTTAAAGCAGGACCAATCCCCAACTAAGTCATCCCATGGTGATGGTGATTTGAAATCTCGATGGCTCTCATCAACTAGGTGTAGGTGGCTTTGTTTGCTTGCAGGCCTTCCTGTGAGTTGGGCCAGGAGGAATGAAGGCGTGGGGGTCTCACAGGATATCAGGAGTTGGGCATCTGAGTGACAGGGGTCTTGGTATTCCAGGGTCTGTTGAGTTAGGGACACAAGGAGACTTTGCATGCTGTGTAGTCTTCTGTTGTGCCACTTCTCAACCCCCAGGTTATGAAAATGAAAAAAGCCTACCACCCATCTTCCCAACGATCCCCAGTCCAAGCACTAGGACCTTTCTCACCTCCATTCCCTGGAGGGTTCTGATCTGTGCACTCTGCGCTAAGAGCTGTGTCTTCTGTCAGCAGGTCTTTCACAGCTGCCTTCTGTGTCTTACCAGCCCGAGGAATTACTTCCTCTCCTTTCTCTGGGGGGTCATTAGCATTTCCACAGACAACCATTTGCAGCAGGACCTACATCCTGTCCGAAAGAGACAGAGTTTGTATTCAGAAGCACGTCAGGAACAAAGTCCTGAAGAACTGGGACCTGGAGCAGGGTATTCTTCCTTACTTCCTCTCTCCATCCCCGAGTGGTCAGTTGTGTGACTGCTCCCCTCTGGGTTCTCTCTCAAAGCCTGAGCTTCAGGCTGGGTGCCTGGGTATAGAGATACTGAACCAACCATTCTGTCCTGGGCATCCTCCCATATGAGGAGACATTCCTATACTCCCACAATTCCTCCCCCAAGTGTCCTTCTTTGGGCCCTCTTCTAGGACACATAACCCTGTATGCTCTAGGATGAGATCTGTGCCCTGCTCACCCATGAAGGGCTCACAGCTAGCAGCCTGGACAATCTCCTCACTGGTTGCCTCCTGGTGCATTCCCAAGACAATCCCTGGTACCAGAGGGGAGAGCACAGGAGAGGGCAGAGGTAACAGGACTGTGGTGAAGGAACAAAGGAGCCATCATGGAGATGGAACAACTGAAACCCCCCAAGGAGTTGAAACTCTCCGGTGATGCTGTAGACAACAGGGAGAGACTTGGGGAGAGTTATGAGATATTTCTATGCAAGCAAGTGGCTTTGGTGGGAAAGGAGACCAGTAGAAAAATTGTAATCTTTCTAAATAGTGTGGGACTTGAGGTAGTGGATGTCATTGCCAGCATACAACTCTCTACTTTAACTACATTAACATATTTATTGGTTTTGTTGGTCATGTGTATTAACACAGAAATCCACCCCTGGCCAACAAATGCACCTGCGTGGACAGCGCCATGCCGGGGGGGTGGAGGGGGGGGTGGTGGCTCGTTGAGAATGGTTTAATTATGATGGCAGGAGAGCTTTTCCCTTCAGTATAGAGTGGCTACATGGGAGACCTTGCAGTGGCTCAATTACGGTGGTGCAGCTGTGCCACTGTAAGGTGTGTAGTGTAGACAGAGCCTCAGTCAGGCAGAGGGAGCTGGCTATGACACACTTTTGCAGAAATTTGAGGGACCTTGTGTAGCTCAAAAGAGAAAAACATTCAAAGAGGAAATATTTCACCGTACAAGAGTAAAGGAAGGCGAGTCCTTCGAAGAATTCCTAACAGATGGAAGTGGGGGAATGGTTAAGCTCTTCTGGGGAAATTTTCTGGCATATACAGTACCCTGGTGGAGGTGGCTAAGGGAAGAATCTGAGTCCTCGCTCCCTCTCCCTTTACCCAGAGGCCTGCATCACCTCGAGGGCTCCCCTTCCACTCCCCTGTGCGCCAGAGTCCTCATAACCCCGACAAGGCCTTGCCAGGATTCCTGAGAACTCGACCCCCAAACCTGTTGTGATCATTTACAACCTGGGCTGGGGTGTCCCCACTCTGGGCTGCTTCTTCTGCAAGAGAATCTTCCCTGACCCATTGAACATTATATAGATTTCGAAGAAAACAATTTATTAAACTGGAGTCAATTCAAAAATGGGAAAGGTGAAAGGAAAACCCAACATCCCACCTGGGCACAGAGTCTCCCCAAACAGTATCTCTGCAAGGGCAGGGCACTTTACAAACTGTCCCTTACATGTCCCAGACTTCCTGCCCAGGCCCTGGCTGTGCTGCGGGGATGCTGCAGTTCGGACACTTGCTCTGGTGGTGGCCACACATCCTCAGGCTCCAGGCGGCAGGACCCTTCTTCCCAATGTCGCACCCACCCCGGCAAGGTTACGATCCCCCCCACAAGTCTGGCTGGTTATGATTCATCTTACAATGTGGCCTCCAAGGCCTCTTGGCTGGGTGCATCTGTCTGCACTGGGACCTCTGCCCAGGGTCCCCCTCACTCTCTCCATCTGCTCACTGCACCCAGCTGCAGATGGCTCCAGCCCCACCTCCAGCCTCAGTTCCTCTCCGCCTCAGCACTGCTGCTGCTCTGCCTTCAACTCCCTGGGTTGCTCCTCTGATCCCTCTGGGTCTAATTCCCATAGCTCTGCTCCCCGCTCTGCTCCCTGGGCTAATTCTCTGGCTCTGTCCGGCATGGCTCTGCTCCCAGCACTGACCTGCTCCCTGGGATGATTCTCTGGCCAGTCTAGCTCAGCTCAGTCCCCTGATCTCCCCCTAGGTCTGCCCTGTTCTGGCCCAGGAAGCCCCAGGTCACACAGAGGACAGGACACACCTGGCCTCCTGACTTGCTCTTTAGCCTGCCCACCCTGTCAATCAGGCTGACCAGAAGCACTGGCCACTCCCTATTGCCCCTGGGGCCTGCCAGTCCCAGGGGCATGGTTTTCAGTCAACCTTTACCATTTTTTTGCTACTGGGAAAGGGCCAATCAAAAACCCTCACTAAGTTTTACTAAGTGACTAACAGTCCCTTATACTCCCTGGTTAAAATTCTGCCATAGCTACAGCAATATTCAAACTAGAGCGTTTGAGTTCCATATTAACACTATTAACTAACTTCATGTTATACTTAAAACACCAACAACTATTAATAGAAGAACATGTAACACATTTCACATCCCATGTCTATATCTTTATACTTTACGTGTCAGTATTTATTAAAGCACTACATTGAACCGATAACATAATCATCTCTAAGTTTCACAGGAGGTAAATCCTTAGTAGTTCTCTGGGACCTTAAACTGCTGGCTCGTTACCCATGTTTTCTATCCCCTTGTCCCTGAGTTATACCAGGACATTTTGAGGGATCTGGCCATTTTCTACAGGGTTTGGGTTTACCCCATTGGTTTCAGTCTCCTTAGGACCCGCTGCTCTATGCCTCCCATGAGCACTGATCGGATTAAAAGTTCAAAGTTTTAGCGGGCCCCATGTACAACTCTCTGAGGACCTAAGGTCTAAACTGGAAATTCGGGATTGTTGTGAGTGACCACAATTTGGGGATTTCACTCCTACTTGTTATGTTTATCATTAGATATCCAGCATCTATGGTTACCAAGTGGCACACGGTTACCAGGTCTGATGAGTTCTACACTGAAATTGTGATCACAAGTCCTTTTCCAACTTTGGGCTGCATCTTTAGTTGTACTGACAGCAACTTCATCGACTATGTTTGGCCTGTAATGGACACCTTTAACCAAGTCATCAAAATTGGTCACCTCACTCTAAAAAGAGAGTTCTTGATGCTTCAATGGCAGCGCCTTTAATTTAGTCACCTGGTTAACCTCACAACGTTCATCCTTAAACTTAGAAGACTCACTGGTACTCTTCCTTTGACAGCATTATTCAGTACATTGGGTAGCTGGAGCCCATAAGGTAGGCTTGCCTCAAATGTTGGCTCCACAAGCACTCAATATCCATTGTTTTTTCTTGGTAGCAAGGAGACTTCATCAAGGATCTTCCCTCTCCGACCTACTCCAAGGGACAACTCTACCTCTTGGCTGGAGCCAGTACTCTACTCAGCAGAGCATTCTTCTTAGAGTGCCCATAACAAATCTCCCTCCTGATTCCTTCTCCTGGCAACTTGTATACCAATAGATACTACAGTTCAGCCACAAACACACCTGAACCCATATGCACACACACACACATATGCACACATGGGTCATAAACTTTCCACAAAGAGATGATGTGGGCTTTGTTTGGGATAGTAAAATTCCACATACAAGAGAGAGGATATTAAAGGACCCATGAGACATCTTCCTCTTATCTTCATTTCTCTGGAATGGGTTTCCAAGAAGGAAGCTCTGAAGAAGGTCCAATGACCCCCGAGCAGCTTGGGTTACTTCCAGAGATTCTTTTGCAATCCATTAGTGCAATGATCCTGATCTATGAACTCTGAAAAATCATTTGGATATATCTGATCCACTAAAAATTATATCGCTTGTTCTTTTCTTTTATTATTAAACTTTTAATTTTTAGTTACTAACAGACTGGCAGCAGTGTGATTATTGGTTATTTCATAGTTATGCATTTGCCTTGAGATTAGAAGG
The DNA here is from genome assembly GCA_032164245.1 of Sternotherus odoratus. NCBI lineage: Eukaryota > Metazoa > Chordata > Testudines > Kinosternidae > Sternotherus > Sternotherus odoratus. The sequence continues at coordinate 301,254,881 of JAVMKO010000001.1, forward strand.
TCCCTATATGTGATGAAATTTATTTTCACTAACAGCTCATTTTGGAGTCCACTGTCTGGATGGTGAGTCAGGGACTGGGATGCCTAAGGAGACTGCAATTTTGGTTTCTAGTTAACTAGTGGGGTAAAACAGAACATTGCATTTGTTTGTCGCTTGGTATAATCTAAGGATTGAATAACCACCAATTTGGGGTGATTCTGCCCAATTTCTCAGCAGTTTGTTCTGAATTTGTCATCCTCAGCCATGTTCCACTAGAAAAGGCAGGGCCTTGGGGGAATAGGTGGCACACAGGGCCTAGGGGGTCCAGTTAATAGAAAATGGAAAGATGGGAACCCGATGGATTAATGAGATGTACACAGACCTATTCCCCAGTCCGTCAGGCTCACACAGCTCATTAAGGCCAGGAAAAGGTTTAATGTCTCTTTGACTGTCCAGTCAGAGATTCAGGGACAAGGGCCCAGCACCATCTCACCTGCCATCTCTGCATGCAGATCGGTCTGACTACCAGAACACCAGGAGAAAGTTTAGATGTCTTTATGAATAAAGATTCGGAGCAGCCTGTCCCGTATCTGTTTGGTCCTCACCCCGTAGATGATGGGGTTTAGTATGGGGGGCACCAGGAGGTACACGCTGGCAATGAGAACTCGGAAATGCAGGGCCACATTCTGGCTAAACCTGGATGTCAGGGAGGAGAAGAAACCTGGGATGAAAAAGGCTAAGATGGAACAGAGATGGGAGCTGCAGGTCCCAAACATCTTGAGCCGGGCGTCCTTTGTGGGGAGGCTAAAGATGGCCCTGAGGATCTGAATATAGGACAATGCAACAAAAAACATATCCAGACCCTTCACACCGAACAGCACAAATAGGCCGTAGTAACTACTGATCCGGGTATCAGCACAAGCCAGGTTCACCACAGCTATGTGTGAGCCGTGTGTATGGGGAATGATGTTGGTTCTGCAATAGGGCCACTGCCTCGCCAGGAGGAGATAGGGCAGTATGAGTATGAAACCACGTAGCACCACAGCCAGGCCAATCTTGGCTACCATGGGGTTTGTCAGGATGGTGGAATGTCTCAGGGGATGGCAGATGGCCACGTAGCGATCAAAACCCATGGCCACGAGAATCCCAGACTCCATCAGGGAGAAGCAGCCAATAAAGTACATCTGGGTGAGGCAGGCACTGAAATCGATCTCCCTCAAATTAAACCAGAAGATGGTCAGCATTTTGGGCAGGATGGATGTAGACAGAAGCAGGTCGGTGATAGCCAGTATGCAGAGGAAATAGTACATGGGCTCGTGAAGGCTCAGCTCCCTCTTCACGATGAATAGGATGGTGAAATTCCCCAAGATGGCTATGATGTACATGGTGCAGAAGGGGATGGAGATCCAGACATGGGCTGCCTCCAGGCCAGGAATTCCCTGCAGCATGAAGGTGGAGGGGTTGGTGATGTAGGTTGAGTTGAAATCTGACATGGAGTAAGGGAGAAGGTGTCCAAATCTGAGGCAGAATGGTGTCTTCTGCATATACGGTACCTTCCTCTGATTTTGTGTATGTGCCAAGGGTATAGGGTGATGGTCTCACTACAAATTCCTAAATGGAAAGAAAATATTAATATGAGACACTAAATTCACTAATGGAGACTGTTCTCGTGGGTACAGGAGATTGGTCACTCTTCACACACTGATAAATGATGTATTCACTATTCAGAGAAATGAATTATGAACAACTGACCCTACTAATATCAATTCAATATTTTATGGTGCTCTATGCAACAATAATTCCCAAGTCATGGTCTGGGAAACCTTACTAGGCACCAGTAGGAAACATGAGTGTGGCTACTGGTTATCCATCATTCTTCCCTAATGCAATGAAATCTAAGAGTGAAAAAGAAACAAAGCTTTGACAAAACATGTAGCAGAGGGAAACAACCCAACTAGAACTCACCTCATGGAAAAGACCTGAGTGTCATTGAGAGTAGCTCCATGGAAACACCTGCTTATTCACAGTAGTGGCCAAAACAAAGACAATGTCCAGATGCCTAAGGAATGGGGTGGAGAATAAGCTGCTCTGGATGTGTGCTCAGTTGTAGTCAGTTTAAGGATCATAAAAAAGGAGGTTATTAAAGTATATTAAGAACAGTAGAAATCCTAGAGAAGGTTTAGGCCAATTCTTTCAGGGAGAGATTAAGGAAAGGTCTATATCTCCAAGATATAGTTGTGTTCTTCATCTAGAAAGAAGGACTCTAAGAAACATATATCACTTAAGGTGATGAAAGACCTTCCAGTCCAGTAGTAGGCAAGGATGGTGATAAAAATACATCTAATATTGAATCTTCGAGGCCTGAACACCAGAGTTACGAACAGACTTATCAAGTACATATCTCATTCGGAACCAGAAATATACAGTGAGGCATCTGGAGAGCTCCCCCCCCCCCAAAAAAAAGGGGGGGAGGGCAAACACAGGACATTTCAATGTTAAACAAAAATAATTCAATTAAAAAAAGAGAAACTTTTTTTTTAAAGATTTTACGCAGTTAAACAATGGAAAAGATAGTCTGGGATTAGTTAAAATAAAATTCTAGGAATACAATTCAGGCCAGTCAACAACATGGTTTATGAAAAATACTTCAATGTTGACACTACTTACATTTACGAGAGGAGTTCTCTAGTCCCTGTAGTTAATTCACATCCCCAAGAGGTGTAGCTAGGTCCATTGACAAATTCTTCTATTCACCCAATGTGGTCTACACTGAGCTGATATAGCTACATCTCTCAGGGATGTATATTTGTTTCAAAGAAGTTAAATGCAAATCATGGGAGGTGATATTCCTCATCTCCTTAACACTGGTTATGCCTCAGATCCAGTCCTGTGTCTAGTTTGGGTCACCAATGTATAGGAAGGCTGTAGAGAAACTGGAAAGGATCCAGAGGCAAACAACAATGATGATCAAAGTGATAGAAAGCAAACCGTATGACCAACGGCTGAAAGAACCATTTGTGTTTGGTTTGGAAAAGAGAAGATTGAGGGGGACATTGGAGATGTCTTTGGATACTTAGCAGTCTGCGATAAGAAAAAAATGGAGGAAAGTTAGTCTCTCTTGCTGCAGAGCACAGCACAACAGGCAGTGGGTTTAAACTCCAGCAGAGCAGATTTAGATTATATCTAAGAAAAAAAAGTCCTAACTTTAAGAACAGGAGAACAATGGAGCAGACACTTTGGGGAGATGTACAAGTTCGTTTGCTGAAGGTATCCCAAGGGTGGTGGGATGGTTTACACACAATACGTCCTGCATCTTGGCAGGAGGTCAGACTAGCTGACTCTTCTATTCCTTTCTAACTCCATGGCTCTCTGATTCTGTAAAGTAAAATCCTAGAGTGGAGCAGGTCTTACTTGCATACAAGTCATGAAGCTTGATTCAAGTGTAAGTGGGTGAAATTAATGGCCTCTATTATACAGGACTCCAGGCTGGATGATCAAATGGTCCCTTCTGACCTTAAATCATATGGATCTGTCAATAAAGCAAGTAGATCAGGAATTTATATTTAAGCTTTTTCACCACATACAAACAAGGGAACATTTAATTACATTGAAAATGTGAACATCTAAAAGAAAAAAAAAATATATGATATATGATTTGGCCAGTGGAACTCATTGACATTGTGGGAGAAAACGGCTTAGCGGCATGAGACTCACAAATGGATTGGCCATTGTTGGTGGTTCTGGTGGCACCCTTAGTTAAGACTCCCTGAGAACTTCAATTAGGAGACCTCATTTTCTTTTGTTTTTTTAAGTTTGCCAAACTGTAGCCGCTTGGACTTATATTTGCAATATTAGGTGTCTACTTCTCGCTGAATTGTGTTTTGACTATTTCAGGCATAACAGTTCAGCCAACATCTGGAATGAATGTAGGAGAGAACTTGTGTTGCCTGTGTTGAAAAATTCTTATAATTATTCCAGTGAGGAGCTCTTTCTCCTCGGTTCTTTACAGGAGATAAAAGTTAATTAAGTGTCCCTCCATAACAGCTAAAGTCTAAAATTGTAAGAGGAGGAGGTGACAGTCTCTGTGCATTAACACACATCTGGCTCCTGAGCTCTTTATTCAGTTTTTAGTCCAAGGGAAATTTTGCCTCAGTGGGGCTTGAGAAAAATATAGGGCAAGACCTCTGAATTTTGCCTTCTGTTGTACGTTTGTTAACACCTTTCATCATGAAGGATCCCCGGTTCCACTAAAATACAGCCACCTTGGGGCTTAAGGCCATTGACAGGGACAGTGGGGTGTGCACAGAAAGGAATGGCATTTTGGCCAGTGATATTGGAGCAAACTCACCCCTGCGGCAAAGCCCCTGGGATGTTTAATGCCTGTGCAGAGCAGAAAGGACAACAGACCTATTCTCTATCCCATCATGCCCATTTTGCACTTGGTTTTTCTATCAGGTGAGCACCTCAGCAAGAGATGGGTACCTGTGAATCATTTGATGGAAGAGTCTTTCCTGGGAATCCCCGTCAGGTAGCCGTGTCCCACACGTCTCTCACCCCAGCATATGCATGCATCCCATGCCGAGAGCTGACAGAGAGCTGAACACTGTTAGCAATATAGCTGTCTGAAATCCCAGTGGGGTTTGCTCAGCTTCTAGGGGAGAAGTGGCTTCTGGATGTAAACAGGCTTGAAATTGGAGAGACCCTAGCTAATGTCTTTCTTTCCATGTTTGCATATCTGCTTTTTTTTGTCCAGCTTTAGGAGTAAACAGTAATTAAGGGACCTTCCCAAAGGGAGATGAGGTCTCTTGGGCTCTCCACTGAGTCAGAGAGGAATTGGCTACTCTGTGTATTTGTTATATATAAAAATTAGAGTTGATTAGAAAAAAAACTAGGGATAATGCCTAGATCTTCATAGAGTCTTATACCCTGTACATGACTAGGATGATTTGATAGGTAGCAGACAGTCAGATCTGGAGGCACACAGGGCTGTCACTGACAGGTCAAACATCAGTAATTCTCATCAAGAACTATCAACCTTCTATGAAGCACCTTTCATTGATGTATCTTGAAACACTTAGCTAGGTAAAGTGAACAGATCCCCATTATACAGGTAGGTAAACTCAGGCAAAGGGAGGTGTGACTTGGGAAAGGTCCAATAGATAATGACAGACAGAACTCATGAGTTGTGACTTACCTACTGTAAAGACCATCTCTCTATCAGTAACTCAGTGCATGAGTAAAGGGAAATGGATTCAGGATATAGGACGGCCTATTAATTGGTGGGTGTGAAGAACTTCCCAGGGGTGTAACCTGGACGTGGGGTATGCTGAGCCCTCTGATATACCTGTGACATTGCGCTCTATATGATTTTAAGAAAATATGCTAAGGAGTGTGAATATAATGTAACTAGAATTTGCTTCATGCAGGAGGTCTCTGGTAAGGTATCATTAGAAAGCTTATGTCTATTGAGAGTGGTCATCCAATTTGTATGAATGTATCAATCTTCTATCTGAAACTGGAAATATGAAATATAACTCTAAGGGTACTTTGTAATTTTGCAAACATTGGACATTAATGGTGGTATGGAAGCTTGATGGCTCTCATCAACTAAGTGTAGTTGGCTTTGTTTGCTTGCAGGCCTTCCTGTGAGTTGGGCCAGGAGGAATGAAGGTGTGGTGGTCTCACAGAATATCAGGAGTTGGGCATCTGAGTGCTGGAGACAGGAACACTTCTTTTAAGCTGTTTTCAGTGAAGCCTGCAACTGTTGGGCAATGTGGTTTAGACCTGGGTCTGGGTTTCTAACAGACAAGTGTGTCTGGATCAAACCAGACAGGGTCCTGGAGTCCCAAGCTGGCAGGGAAAATGGGTTAGGAATAGTCCCAGGGGGTTTCCTGTGATCCAACCCATCACAATACCAATCTGCGCTCCCTCTCACACTGCGAGGCTATGGGAAGCCGCTCTCCTCTCCAGGTCTTGCACGTACACAGCCACACACGGACAGGGGCACACCCAGCTGCAGGTAAACAAAAGCTTTCACTAGCCAGCCATGAACCAACAACACAGAGGCTCCAGACAGTTCCCCCCAGCTCCCCAGTCTAAGACCCCAGAGCTGTTCTGTCCTGCCCTTCTCAGAAGCCTGATCAGTGTAAGTGTATTACCCTAACCCCTCCCTCAGTGTGGGGAGGACAAGGCTCCAACTCCATTCCCTGAGGAGATTTCCCTTTTGTATTTCAAACGACACACTGTTTTAGAGACTATAAAGAAAAATATATTTTAAGTGACAATAAATAATAGTGAGCAGATCAAAATTTGTTATGTGAGAAATAAACAAAATCGTAACATTGTTCTATACAACAGACAGGATTTGAATCAAGCTGTGTCCCACCCTGATAGTACAAACAGCCCACCAGTCTTCCATATACAGGCTAGAAACCACCTTAGCCTGGGTCCACAACCACAGTTCAGTCCTTGTTCCTAAACTGGTTCTAGGTCTTGAGTTGTGGGCGGAGTGTCTGTGGTTGTAAGTGTAAGTGGCCAACAACCCCCCTTTTCCTCCAGGCTAAAATTCTGCCGCAGCTACAGCAATATTCAAACCAGCATATTTGGACTCCATATTAACAACATTAACCAACATCATGTTATATTGAAAATACCATCAACAATTAACAGAAGAACATTTAGCACATTTCACATCCCATGTCTACTTTATACTTTACATTTCAGTATTCATTAAAGCACTACATTGAAACAGTAACATACTCATCTCTAAGTTTCACAGGCAGTAAATCCTTAGTAGTTCTCTGGGACCTTAAACAGGTGCCACTTTACCCATGTTTTCTATTCCCTTGTCCCTGAGTAATACTAGGTCATTTTGAGGGATCTGGCCATTTTCTACAGGGTTTGGGTTTAACCCGCTGGTTTCAGTCTCCTCAGGACCTGCTGCTCTATGCCTCCCATGAGCACTGATTAGACTAAAAGTCCTAAGTCTTAGCGGGCCCCATGTACAACTCTCTCAGGACCTCCTACTGCAGGCTAGATAGTATAAATCTGCAGTTTGGGTTTGTTGTGAGTAATCACAATGTGGGGATTTGACTCCTACTTGTTCTGTTTATGATTACTTCCCCAGCATCTATGGTTACTAAGTGGCACACTGAAATTGTGATCACAAGTCCTTTTCCAAATTTGGGCTGCATCTTTATTTGTACTGACAGCAACATCATTGACTGTGTTTGGCCTGTAATAGACACTTTTGACTCAGTCATCAAAATTGTTCACCTCATTCTTAGAAGAGATTTCTTGATGCTTCTCTGGCAGCGCCTGTAATTTAGCCATCTGTGTAACTCCACACCCTTCATCCTTAAGCTTAGAAGACTCACTGGTACTCTTCTTCTGACAGCATTATTCAGTACACTGGGTAGCTGGAGCCCGTAAGGTAGGCTTGCCTCAAATGTTGGCTCCACAAGCACTCAATATCCATTGGTTTTTCTTGGTTGCCAGGAGACTTCATCAAGGATCTTCCCTCTCCAACCTACTCCATGGGACCCAGACAAAAGCTCTACCTCTCGGCGGGAGCCAGTACTCTACTCAGCAGAGCATTCTTCTTAGAGTTCCCATGATGAATCTTCCTCCTGATTCCTTCTCCTGGCAACTTGTCTACCCATAGCTACTCCAGTTCAGCCACACACACACCTGAACCCATATGCACACACACATATAAATAAAAATATATATGGAGATATATCTATTTCATAGAACTGGAAGGACCTTGAAAGGTCATTGAGTCCAGTCTCCTGCCTACACTAGCACGACAAAACAATGTTCCCTAACAGATTTTTTTGCCCCAGATCCATAAACGGCCCTCTCAAGGATTGAGCGCAGAACCCTGGGTTTAGCAGGCCAATGCTCAAACCACTGAGTTATCCCTCCCTCCCATACATAGGCCAGAAACTTTCCACAAAGACATGCTATGGGCTTTGTTTGGGGGAGTAAAATTCCACATACAGGACAGAGGATATTAAAGGACTCATGAGATATCTTCCCCTTATCTTCATTTCTCTGGAAGGAGTTTCCAAGAAGGAAGCTCTGAAGAAAGTACAATGACCGCCGACCAATTTGGGTTATTTACAGAGAATCTTATTTACAGAGATTCTTTTGCAATCCAGCACTTTATTCCATTACTGCTGCGATCCTAATCTATGAACTCTAAAAAATCATTTGGATCTATCTGATCCATTAAACATCTATATCGATTTTTCTTTTCTTTTATTATTAAACCTTTAGTTTTTAGGCAGGGTGGTGCACAGGGCCTCAGGGGTCCAGTTAAAAGCAATTAGAAAGATGGGAACCCTATAAGTTAATGAGGTGTACACAGACCGATTCCCCAGTCGGTCAGGCTCACACCACACAATAAAGCCAGGAAAATATTCAATGTCTCATTGACAGTCCAGTAAGGGATTCAGGGAAGAGAGCCCAACACCGTCTCACCAGATAGCTCCGAATGGAATTTGTTCCGAGAGCCAGAGCACTAGAATAAAAATTTAGTTGTCTTTATGCTTAAAGAGTAGGAGCAGCCTGTCCCAAATCTGTTTGGTCCTCCCCCCGTAGATGATGGGGTTTAGTGTGGGGAGAACCAGGAGGCTTACGTTGCCAATGAGAACACGGAAATGCAGGGCCACATTCTGGCTAAACCGGTACATGAGGGAGGAGAAGAGAGCTGAGATGAAAAAGACTAAGATGGAACAGAGATGGGAGCTGCAGGTGCCAAACGTCTTGAGCCGGGCGTCCTTTGTAGGGAGTTTGAAGATGGCCCAGAGGATCTGAGTATAGGAGAATGCAACAAAAAACATATCCAGTCCCTTCACACAGAATAGCACAAAGAGGCCATAGTAACTACTGATGCTGGTATCAGCGCAAGCCAGCTTCACCACAGCTATGTGTGCACAGTATGTATCGGCAATGAAGTTGGTTTTGCAATAGGGCCACTGCCTCGCTAGGAGGAGATAGGGTAGTGTGAATATGCAACCACGTAGCACCACAGCCAGGCCAATCTTGGTCACTAGGGGGTTTGTCAGGATGGTGGAATGTCTCAGGGGATGGCAGATGGCCACATAGCGATCAAAACCCATGGCCAAAAGAATCCCAGACTCCATCACTGAAAAGGAGTGAATGAAGAACATCTGGGTGAGGCAGGCACTGAAATCGATCTCCCTCAAATTAAACCAGAAGATGGTCAGCATTTTGGGCAGGATGGACGTAGACAGGACGAGGTCGGTGACTGCCAGCATGCAGAGGAAATAGTACATGGGGGCATGGAGGCTCGTCTCCCTCTTCACGATGAATAGGATAGTGAAGTTTCCCAAGATAGATATGATGTACATGGTACAGAAGGGGATGGACATCCAGACATGGGCTGCCTCCAGGCCAGGAATGCCCAGCAGGATGAAGGTGGAGGGGTTGGTGAGGTTGGATGTGTTGGAATCTGACATGGAGTAGGGAGATGGCCAACTCTGAGACAGAATGGTGTCTTCTGCGTATACTGTACAATCCTCTGATTTTGTGAATGTGCTGGGGGTCCAGGGTGATGGTCTCAGTATAAATGCCTGGATGGAGAGATAATGTTAATATGAGAATTACGTGCACTACTTTGGACTGTTCTCATGGGTGAAGGAGATTGGTCAGTCCACACATTGAAATATGATATTTTCACTATTAGATAAATGAATTGTGAACAACTGACCCTACTAATACCAATTTCATATTTTGTCATGCTCCATATGACAATAATTCCCACATGTCATGGTCTGGGAGACAATAATAGGCACCAGTGGGAAACACAAATTTGAGTATTGTTTATGCCAAGAATCAGAGAGGTAGCCGTGTTAGTCTGGAATAGCATAGGTAACAAAGAGTCCTGTAGCACCTTAAAAACTAACTAAAGTATTGAAGCATAAGCTTTTGTGGGCTAATACCCACTTCGTCAGATGAAAGCATTCATCCGACGAAGTGGGTATTAGTCCACGAAAGCTTATGCTTCAATACTTTAGTTAGTCTTTAAGGTGCCACAGGACTCTTTGTTATCTCTGCAATCGTTTATGCATCATTCTTACATAATGCAATCAAAGCCAAGCCAGAGAATCCATTCACTCGGTTGCTCTAAATATATATAAATCTAAGAGTGAAAAAGAAACAAAGCTTTGACAAAACATGTACCAGACGGAAACAACCCAAGTAGAACTCACCTCATGGAATAGAGCTGAGTGTCACTGAGAGCAGCTCCATGGAAATACCTGTTCATTCACAGTAGTGGCCAAAACAAATATGATGTTTGGATTTCTAAGGAATGGGATGGAGAATAACCTGCTCTGGATACGCGGTCAGTTGTGGACACAGTCTCTATAATGGGTATAGTTCATAGAAAGAGGATTTCTGAGACAGGCTCTGAGAATCGGGGAGAATGTCATACACTGAAGGACTGAAAAATCAGGGAGTGTTGAATATAGAGTAGAGACCAAAAAAGGGGCATATGATAGAGGAGAAGAAAATAAGGAACAAAGTGTTTACATTCAATTTGACAAACACAGAACAGATCCCAACCAATATTCTCTATAGACCATTAGTTTCAGAGAGGTAGCCATGTTAGTCTGCATCAGTAAAAACAATGAGGACTCCTTCTGGCATCTTAGAAACTAACAAATGTATTTGGGCATACACTTTGGTGGGATAGAACCCACTTCATGAGGTTCATGGAGTGGAAAATACGGGAGCAGGTATAAATAAATGAAGAAATGGGAGTTGTCATGCTAAGTGTTTGGTCAATCTAACGAGACAATTCACTTAATGTTTCCAAAGGGCTAATTCCTCAAAGGAGAGGCAAAAGAACAATAAAACTGATTGGGAGGAAAAAATATCAAGAAAAAAATGAGGATGAAAATGTGAAGTTCTTGAAGGAGAGTTTATTAGATTGGCAAAAATCCACTTTTCCACTGTCAGGAAGGTGGAGAAATTTGGAGAAAAACCCGCTTTACTGACAAAGTGAATTCAGCAATGGCGGTGTGGGGCAGGGAGCAGGGTACAGGATGGGAAGCCATAAATAACAACTGTGGAAAAGGGAAAATAGAGAGTAAATGATACAAATTGAAATTTATAAAATTTGATAAGGGATGCTAAAAACTTCATGGAAAAATCCATGCTTGGCAGGTTTAAGGATCACAAAAAGGAGGTTATTAAAGTATATTAAGAACAAAAGAAATCCTAGAAAAGGTTTAGGCCAATTCTTTCAGGGAAAACTGGAGTTTGTTAATGTTGCAGTTAGGATAGATATCGTCAAGATATAGTTGTGTTCTGTGTTCAGAAAGAAGCAATCTGAGAAACATATATCACGTAAGGTGATGAAATACTTTCCAGTCCCATAGTAGGAAAGGATGGAGATAAACAGCATCTGATATTGAATCTTAGAGGTCTGAACACCAAAGTTACGAACTGACTGATCAAGTATAATTCTCACTCGGAACCCAAAGTGCCCAGTGAGGCACCCAGAGAGTGCCCCCCGCATGGGGAGGCAAATACAGGACATTTCTGTGTTAAATGAAAAGTATTCAATTAAAAAAGGGAAACTTTAAAAAAAAAGATTTTACTAAGTTAAGAAACAATGGAAAAGCGGGTCTGGGATTAGTTAAAATAAAACTGTAAGATTATAATTAATCCCAGTCAACAACATGGTTTATGGAAAACACCTCTTGTCAAATAAACCCATTTTCATTCTGAAATGAGAGTACATTTTTGATTGACCAATGAAACTAAGCAGATGCAAAATACTTTGATTTCTCTGAGGGATTTGTTTCAATAAGGGAAAATAATTCCAATTAAAATAAAACACTATACAATAGCAGTAGAACACATGTAAAGTGGACTAAAACCTGGCTAATTGAAAGGTCTTAGAAAACAGACCTGAATAGGCCATTGTCGGTGAATGGGGGTGTTTCTATGGAGATCTGCAGGGATCCATTTTTGGCCCAGTACTATTCAATAGTTTCATCAGTGATCTGGAAGCAAATAGAAAATCACTTCAGAATTTTTTTTTGCAGATGACCTAAAGAGGGTCAGAATGTTTACAATGAGGAGGCCAAAACAGTTATACCAATAGATCTGAAACATTTGGTGAGCTGGGCCCATGCAAACCAAATGTTTTAATACAGACAAATGCAAAGGGATCACGTGGGAACCGGGGATGCAGGCTCGACACACAGATTAGGGCACTGTATTATGGGACATAGGGACCCTGGAAAGGATTTAGGGGTCATTAGACAACCAACTCATCTGGAGAAAAGCCATTGGAGCTGGGGACTTCTGGTCCGGCAACTCCCCAGGCTGCAGGGCCTTGTCCAACTCCCCTGGAGGTCCTGGGTTGCAGGAAAAGGCAGCAAGTCAAAAAAACCCTTGTCTGTGATGTCTGTCATGGAGAACGGGGGCTCGTGGCTGACTGGCAGTAGCCCAGACTGAGGTGAGGTGGGGATAGTGGGTTGGGGGTTCCCCAGGGAGGGGAGACCCAGAGGCAGTGTGTGGATGTATTGACAGGGTGCAACACCCCAGGTAAAAGGGCACTGGGTCCAGCAGTGACACAAAGCCAGCGGACAACGAGGAAATGGACTGAAGAGGGCACTCTGAGGGCTAGTGATCTGTGCGATGCTGTGGCTGAAAGCACTGATGAGATCCTTGGATATATAAACAGGGGACAGGTGACCTGGAGCAGGGGAAGGAATTTACCTCTGCACATGGAATTGGTGAAACCAACTGCATCCAGTCCTGGGGTCCTCATTTCAGAAATTATGTTCAATAATTGGAGAGGTGCAGAAAAGAGCCACAAAAATGGTTGGTGACTGAGAAAATGTCGGTCAGAGAGAGAGACTTAAAGAGACTCATTTATTCATCTTAAATATCAATAATGTGCTCTCAAAGCAAGCCGCAGTCACTGAAATCTGAAGCCAGAAATATTCCAGTTGGAAATAAGGGCCAAGTGTTTAGCACTCAGGGCGATTAACATTTGGAACAGACTGAGAAGGGAAGTGATGGATTCTCCAACTCCCTGTGTGAGTACAGATCCAGACTGGATGGTTTTCTGGACGATCAGCTTGAGGGTTTGTCTACACTTAAAAGGCTACAATGGTGCTGCCCCAGTGCTTCAATGTTTACACTACTTACACTGACAACCGGGGTTCTCCATCAGTGTAGTTAATCCGCCTTCCCAAGGGGGGTACCTCGGTCCATTGAAGAATCATTACATTGACCCAATGTTGTCTACAACAGGTTGATATAGCGACATCTCTCAGGGGTGTGGATTTTTTCAAAAAAGGCAAATGCAAATCATGGGAGGGGATAATACTCATCTACTTGACACTAGTTATGCCTGGGCTGAAGTACTGTATCTAGTTTGAGTCATCAATGTGTAGGAAAGCTGTGGAGAAACTGGAGAGGATCCAGAGGCAAATGACAATGATGATCAAAGGGATAGAAGGCAAGACGTATGAGCAAGAGCTGAAAGAACCATTTCTGTTTTGTTTGGAAAAGAGGAGATTGAGGGGAACATTTGATGCATCTTCGGATACTTGAAAGTCTGTGATAAGAAAGATGGAGGAAAGTCATTCTCTATCGATGCAGAGCACAGGATAACACATAGTGGGTTCAAACTCCAACATAACACATTTAGATTATATCTGAGGAAAAATCTTCCTGATTTTAAGAACAGGAGGACAATGGAACAGACACTTTGGGAGTTTGTGGAAGTTCCTTCACTGGAGTTATCCCAAAGGTGGTGGGACACCAATTTCTCTGGGGTGGTTTCGACACAACATACCTGCATCTTGACAGGGGGTCAGACTAGCTGACACTTCTATTCCTGTCTGACTCCATGTCTCTATGATTCTATAATGTAAAATCCTAGAGTGGAGCAGGTCTGTCACATACAATTTATGAAGCTTGTTCCAAGGGTAGCTGTGTAAAATTTAATGGCCTGTATACAGGACATCAGGATAGATGATCAAATGGTCCCTTCTGACCTTAAATTGGATGAATCTATTGACAAAGAAAGTAGATTGGGCATTTATATTTACTCTTTTTCACAACACATGTACAAGGGGAAACTCCATTATATTGAAAATCAGAATATCTAACACTGAGAAAAGAAAATTGTTTACATTATACATATTTGGCCAGTGGAACGCAATGCCACCAACATTATGCGAGCAAACAGCTTAGCTGAATGGGACTCACAAATGGATTGGCCATTGTTGGTGGTTCTGGTGGCACCCTTAATTAAGACACTCTGTCCGCTTCAATTAGGAGAAATCACTTTCTTTCCTTTTTAAGGGTTGAATTGTGTTTTGAATATTTCAGGCTGAAAGTTCAGCCAACGTCTCAAATGATTCTAGGACAGAACAAGTATTGTCCATGTTGAAATTTTTTTATAATTATTCCAGTGAGGAGCCCTTTCACCTCAATGCCTGACCCATTAACAGTCAAAGCCTAAAATTATAAGAGGAGGAGGTGACAGTCTCTGTGCATTAACACACAGCTGGCTCTTGAGGTCTTGATTCAGTTCTTACTCCCCGGAAAATTTTGCCTCAGTGGGGCCTGAGAAAAATACAGGGCATGGCCTCCGAATATTGTCTTCAATGTTATGTCTTCTAACACCTTTCATCATGAAGGATTCACTGTGCCACTAAAATACAGTCACCTTGGGGCTTTAGGCCATTGATAGGGAAGCTGGGTGTCCACAGAAAGGAATGATATTTTGGCCAGTGATAATGGAGCAAACTCACCCTTGTGGTAAGGCCCCTGGGCTGTCTAATGGCTGTGCAGAGCAGAAAGGAAAACAGACCTATTCTCTATCCCATAACACCCATGTCGCATTGTGTTTGTCCAGCAGGTGAGCACCTTAGCTAGAGATGAGTACCTGTGAATACCGAGATGGAAGTGTCTTTCCTGGGAATCCCCCTCAGGTAGCCGTGTCCTACACCTCTCTCACCTCAGCATTTGCATCGACATCCCACACCAAGAGCTGACAGGGAGCTGAACACCGTTAGCAATATAGCTCTGTGCAATCCCAGTGGGCTTTGCTCAGCCACTCAGGGCGAAGCGGCATCTGGATGTAATCAGGCTGGAGTCTGGAGACACTCTAGCTAATGTCTCTCTTTCCACTTCTGCACTTCTGTGTTTTTTGTCCAGCTTTAGGAGTAAACAGTCATTAATGAACCTTTCCAAAGGGAGATGAGAACTGTGGGGCTCTGTGCTGTGTCCAAGCGGAATTGGCTGCTCAGTATATTTGCATATAAATAAATATTATAGTTGATTAGAAAGAAAACTAGGGATAGTGTCTAGGTCTCCACTAGTCTGATACCCTGTAAATGCCCAGGATGTATTGGAAGATAGTAGACAGCCATGTTAGGAGACAGATGACTGAAGGGAGATACAAGCTCTTTCTCCAGGCACACGGGGATGTCACTAATGGATCAGAGATCAGGAATTCTCATCAAGAACTCTCATCATACTGTGCAGCACTTCCATTGATGGATCTTGAAAACATTTAGCTAGGTAAAGTCCCTATGAATATATCCCCAGTATACAGATAGGTAAACTCAGACAAAGGGAGATGCGACTCAGTGTAGTTCCCACAGAGAATGACAGACAGAACTCATCAGACCTGACTTGCCTGCTGTAACCACCATCTCTCCACCATTAACTGAGTGCATGACAAGAGTGAAATGGACTCATGGTCTAGGACACTCTGTTCTTTGGGTGGGTGTGAAGAACTTCCCCAGGGTGTAACCTGGAATTGGGATACCACTGAGACCTCTGATATACCTGTGACATTGAAGTCAATATGATTTTAGGAAAATATGCAAATAAGATGTAACTAGAATATGCTTCACGGAGAGGGGTCTTGTAAGGGATCATTACAAAAATTATAATCTACTGAGTGAGGTCATTCTACATGTATGTATGCATCACTCTTGTATATGAAACTAGAAATATGAAGTATAACTTTGTGGACCTATTTTAATTATTCAAAGTGTAGACCATTAATGGTGGTTTGGAATCTTGATGGCTCCCATCTACTAGAACAATTAACTGTGGGTAGCTGTGTTTACTTGCAAGCCTTCCAGGGAGTCAGGCTGGGAAGAATGAAGGCTTGGGGTCTCATGGGACATGTGACGGTGTCACCTGCTACTGGAATCCATCTTAAACCTGGTGCTTTTCCATTTAGAAGGGGAGGACGGTTGGATTACAGAGAGGGACAAAGGATTCCCACCATGTGCCTAAGCCATATAAGGGGGTGGTACAGCGCAAAGGGGGCTTCACTCATGAGAAAACCGCTAGCTACCACCTGAGCTGGAACAAGGACTGTACCAGGGAAAGGTTTGGGCCCAGACTAGGAAGGCATCCAGTCTGTGCTAGAAGCTTATTGAAACATCTCCGAGGGTGAGATTTTATCTGTATTCAGTTTTCTTATTGTACGAGGCTTAGACTGCCATGTATTATTTTATTTTATTTGGTAATTCACTTTGTTCTGTCTGTTATTACTTGGAGCCACTTAAATCCTACTTCTTGTATTTAATAAAGTCACTATTTACTTATTAATTAACCCAGAGCTAGTATTAATACCTGCCGACAGGAAACAGCTGTGCATATCTCTCTATCAGTGTTATAGAGGGTGAAGAATTTATGAGTTTACCCTGTATAAGCTTTATGCAGGATAAAACAGATTTATGTGGGGTTTGGATCTGTAGCAGGGTGATCACCCCGCTCTGGCCCTGAAGGGGTTAAAACAGCCCAGCAGAGGGATTTGGCTGGAGAAAAGCAGACCAGCAGAGGGGTGCAGCAGTGAAAACGCCTGGGGCAGAGCAGCCACAGTTGTGTTTGGGTCTATTAAGGCCCATCTGGCCCTTATACAAGGCTGTGAGCCAGGAGCTCGGGGAGTCTCTCTCCAGTCTTGGAGGGAGCAAGGCCTGACTGCCTGTAGAAAAGGTACTGGAGGTGAAGAAGGGCTGGGGAAAGGCCAGAGGAACTGGGCCAGCAACTCCCCAGGCTGCAGGGCCTTGTCCAAGTCCCGTGGAGGTCCTGGGCTGCACGGAAAGGCAGCGGGCCCAAACCCCCTTGCCTGTGGTGACTGGCTGTTACACTGCACTCTGCCCCAGGGAATGGGGACTCATTGCTGACTGGAAGTAGCCCAGCCTGAGGTGAGGTGGGGATAGTGGGTTGGGGGGTCCCCAGGGAGGGGAGACCCAGAGCCAGTGTGGGGGGGTATTGCCAGGGTGCAACACCCCACGTAAAAGAGCACCAGATCTGGGAGGGACATGGGGCCAGCAGACAATGAGACACCAGCCTGCAGACGGCTCTCCAAGGACTAGTGAGCTAATTCCCAGACGGCCCTCCTCTGGACTCCTTCCAATTTTTCCACATCCTTGTTGTAGTGTGGGCCCCAAAACTGGACACAGTACTCCAGATGAGGCCTCACCAACGTTGAATTGAGGGGAACGGTCACGTCCCTCGATATACTGGCAATGCCCCTACTTATACAGCCCAAAATACTGTTAGCCTTCTTGGAAACAAGGGCATCCTGTTGACTCATATCCAGATTCTCATCCACCATAACCCCTAGGTCCTTTTCTGCAGAAATATATTAGAAGGACCTATTATGTCCTTCCAATATATTTTGCACCCTGGTATTACTGTCTCCCATTGATTATACTCATTCCACCAAGTTTCTGTGATGCCTCGTATATCAATATCCTTATTTAATACAAGGCTCTCTAGTTCTCCCATTTTTAATTAGACTTCTGGTATTTGTATAGAAGAACTTTAGAAAATTGTTACTTTTGAACTGTCTGCCATATATTGAATGTGACTCTCTTTCATTTGACTGTTTCTCATCAGATCCTACTTGTATTTTACCTTCCATGCTATCCTCCCTACAAGGACATAGAGATTTTCCATTAATAGGTCCTCCCGTAAGGGATGTCTCTGTCCAAACCACGTGGTCCTCCGCACCTGTAGGCTTTCCCCAAGCCTTTGCTTTAAAAATTGCTCTATGACATGGTTAATCTTAAGTGTTAGCAATCTCATTCCTTCTTGTTTTACATGGAGTCCAGCCTTCCTGTAGAGGTGTTTTCTTACCCAAAAGGTTCCCAAATTCCTAATAAAATTAAGGGCTGGTCTTCACTAGGTGGGGGGATCGACTGTAGACACACAACTTCAGCTATGTGAATAACGTAGCTGAAGTTGGCGTATCTAAAGCCAAAATACCAGCCGTCCTTACAGCAGTGGCGGGCAGCGGCGCGCTCCCCCGTCGACTCCAGCTTGTGCCTCTTGACGAGCTGGAGTTCTGGAATTGATGGGGGCACCACTGCGATCGATTTATCGCGTCTTGATGAAATGCGATAAATCGACTCCCAAAAGATCAACCCCCCCTCCCCCAGCGTAGTGAAGACAAGCCCTAAATCCCTACATTTTACATGATCATCTCATCTATGCATTGACATCCTGTAGTTCTCATTGTCTCTCTGTCTTTTCCTATATCATTGGTACCTCCCCAGCGCAACACAGTTCTGAAGGACTGATGACCCCCGACCAGTTTGGGTAATTTCCAGAGATTCTTATGCAAGACAGCAGTTTATTCACTTACTGCTATGAACCTGATCTATGAACTCTGAAAAATAACTTGGGTATATCTGACCCATTAAACATTTATATCTCTTTTTCTCTTCTTTTATTATGACACCTTGAGTTTTTAGATACTAACAGACTGGCAGCAGCGTGATTATTGGTCATATCTCAGTTATGCATTTGCTTTGAGATTAGAAGGACCATATAGGTGATGAAATTGCTTTTCATTAATAGCTTATTTTGGAGTCCACTGTCTGGATGGTGAGCCAGGTTCTGGGATGCCTAAGGAGACTGTATTTTTGGTTTCTAGTTAACAAGTGCGGTGAAACACAACTTTACATTTGTTGCTGGTTTCGTATAATCTACGGATAGAATAACCAGCTGTCTGGGGTGAGTCTGCCCATTTTCTCAGACATTTGTCCTAAATTTGACATCCTCAGCTGTGTCCCACTGGAAAAGGGGGCAGGGCCTTGGGGGAATAGCTAGAGCAGGGCACAGGGACTCTGGAGTCCAATTAAAAGCAATTAGAAAGATGGGAACCCTAGGAGTAAATGAGGTGTACACAGACCGATTCCCCAGTCGGTCAGGCTCACACAGCACAATAAGGCCAGGAATGGATTCAATGTCTCATTGACAGTCCAGTAAGGGATTCAGGGACAAGGGCCCAGCACCATCTCACCAGCCAACTCTGCATGCAGGTCAGTCTGACTACCAGAGCACCAGACAGCTCTGCACAGAATTTGGTCTGAGAGCCAGAGCACTAGAAGAAAAATTCAGATGTCTTTATGAATAAAGAGTGGGAGCAGCCTGTCCCTGATCTGTTTGGTCCTCACCCCATAGATAATGGGGTTTAGTGTCGGGGGCACCAGGAGATTCACGTTGCCAATGAGAACACGGAAATGCAGGGCCACATTCTGGCCAAACCGGTACGTGAGGGAAGAGAAGAGAGCTGGGATGAAAAAGGCTAAGATGGAACAGAGATGGGAGCTGCAGGTCCCAAAAGCCTTGAGCCGGGCATCCTTTGTAGGGAGGCTGAAGATGGCCCTGAGGATCTGAATATAGGACAGTACAACAAAAAACATATCCAGCCCCTTCACACCAAACAGCACAAAGAGGCCGTAGTAACTACTGATGCTGGTATCAGCGCAAGCCAGATTCACCACAGCTATGTGTGCACAGTACGTATCGGGGATGATGTTGGTTTTGCAATAGGGCCACTGCCTCGCTAGGAGGAGATAGGGTAGTATGAGTATGCAACCACGTAGCACCACAGCCAGGCCGATCTTGGCCACCACAGTGTTTGTCAGGATGGTGGAATGTCTCAGAGGATGGCAGATGGCCACATAGCGATCAAAACCCATGGCCACGAGGATGCCAGACTCCAGCACTGAGAAGGAGTGAATGAAGTACATCTGGGTGAGGCAGGCACTGAAATCGATCTCCCTGGATTTGAACCAGAAGATGCTCAGCATTTTGGGCACCATGGATGTAGACATGATCAGGTCGGTGACAGCCAGCATGCAGAGGAAATAGTACATGGGGGCATGGAGGCTCATCTCCCTCTTCACAGTGAACAGGATGGTGAAGTTCCCCAAGATGCCTATGGAGTACATGACACAGAAGGGGATGGAGAGCCAGACATGAGCCACCTCCAGGCCAGGAATGCCCTGCAGGATGAAGGTGGAGGGGTTGCTGAAGTCGGTTGTGTTGGAATATGACATGGAGTAGGGGAGAAGGTGTCCAAATCTGAGGCAGAACAGTGTATCCCGCATGTACGCTGACTGTGTATGTTCCCAGGCTCTAGGGTGATGGTCGTAGTACAAATGCCTGGATGGAGAGATAATGTTAATATGGGAATTAGGTGCACTACTGGGGACTGTTCTCGTGGGTGAAGGAGACTGGTCACTCTTCATGCATGGAAAAATGACATTTTCACTATTGAGATAAATGAATTATGAAGAACTAGCTCTATTAATACCAGTAACATATTTTATGGTGCTTGTGACTGAGCGGCGACTCACCCCTGAGGCGCCTCCTGCCGGTCATCCAGGGAATCAGCTCTTCCAGCCTCCAGAGCACCCTCTTCTGGTAGACGTCCTGCCTGTCACCAGCCCCGTGTCCCTCCCAGACCCCAGTACCCCATTCACTGTGGTGCTACCCTCCCCGGCAGTAACCCACACTCTCTGTAGGTCCCCCCTCCCTTGGGGACCCCTCACCCTCTAATTCCACCTTGCCTCAGCCTATGGGCTACTCCCAGTCATCGTCCAGATGCCTTTCCCTGGGGCAGACTGCAGTGTAATAGCCAATCATTACAGGCAAGGGGGGTTGGGCCTGCTGTCTTCACCTAATCCCAGTACCATACTTAAGCCTTTGTACCAGGTTTGCAGCCTGGGAGGACGCCAGCCCTGAGCTCCCCCGCTCATCCTGCCCCTTCCCCAGTAGTGCCCCGGCCTAGGTACCTTCCTCAGCTTTCTAGGAGCCAGGTCCTAGCTAGAAAGAGTGTCTGTCTCCTTCTGGCCCACTGCCCTCTTATATGGGCAAGCTGGGCCCTGTTTACCATGGCTACAGCTTTGGCTGTCTTCCCTATCAACCCAGCTGTTTTCAATCCCCTTCCCGGCTACAACCCTGTACTGGGCTACATTCCCCCTTCAGAGTTGGAGCAGGTAGCCACCCTGCTACAGTGTTGTACGCAACTATAATTCCCACATGTCATGGTCTGGGGAACCTTAACAGGCACCAGTGGGAAACACGAGTGTGGATACTGGTTATCCATCATTGTTCCTTAATGCAATGGAAGCCAGGCTAGAGAGTCCATTCACTCGGCTGCTCAAAATCTAAGAGTGAAAAAGAAACAAACTTTGATGAAACATTCCAACTAGAACTCACCTCACAGAAAAGACCTGAGCATCATTGATAGCCACTCCACGGAAACACCTTCTCATTCACAGCAGTGGCCAAAACAAAGACAATGTTCGGATGCCTAAGGAATGGGATGGAGAATAACCTGCTCTGGATACGGGCTCAGTTGTTGACACCCAGTCTCTATAAAGTGTATAACACATAGAAAGGAGATTTCTGAGACAGGCTGTGAGAATTGAGGACACTGTCATATACCGACAGACTGAAACATCTGGGACTGTTAAGTATAGAGTAGAGACAAAGAAGAGGGTATATGATAGAGGAGAGGAAGATGAAAAATGAACTGATTACATTCAAATGGACAAACACAGAACAGTTCCCAACCAGTATTGCCGATAGACATTTCATTTCAGATTGGTAGGTGTGTTAGTCTGTATTAGCAAAAACAACTAGGAGTACCTTTGGCACCTTGGAATCCAATACATTTATTTGAGCATAAGCTTTCATGGGCTAGATGCATGGAGTGGAAAATACAGTAGGCAGCTATAAATACATAAAAATATGGGAGTTGCTTTATTAAGTGTGAAGTTAGTCTAATGAGACATTTCACTTAGTTTTTCAGAAGGGCCAATTTCCCAAAAGAGAGGCAAAAGAACAACACTGATTGGGAGGGAAAAAATGAAGAAAAAAATGAGAAACAAAATTTGAAGTTCTTGAAGGAGAGTTTATTAGATTGGCAGAAATCCACTATTCCACAATCAAGAAAGTAGAGAACTGTGGAGAAAAACCCAGTTTACTGAGAAAGTGAATTCAGCAATGGCGGTGTGGGGCAGGGAGCAGGGAAGCAATAAATAACAAATGGGGAAAATAGAGAGTAAATGATCCAAATTGAAATTTATAAAATTTATAAGGGATGCTAAAAACATCATGAAAAAATCCATGCTTGGCATTTTTAAGGATCACAAAAAGGAGGTTATTAAAGTATATTAAGAACAAAAGAAATCCTAGAAAAAGTTGAAGCCAATTCTTTCAGGGAAAACTGGAGTTTGTTAATGTTGCAGTTAGGGTAGATAATGTCAAAATATAGTTGTGTTCTGCATTCCGAAATAGGCAGTATGAGAAATATATTTTACTTAAGATGATGAAATACTTTCCAGGCCATTAATAGTCAAGGATCGTGATAATCAGCATCTACAATTGAATCGTGGTCTTTTGAACACCAGAGTTATGAACTGAGAGTTCAAGAGCACATCTCACTCAAAACCAAAAGTACTCAGTGAGGCAAATACAGCACATTTCTGTGTTAAATGAAAAGTAAAAGGGAATTAAAAAAATATTTTATAAAGTTAAGAAACAGTGGAAAAGCTGGTCTGGAATTACTTAAAATAAAGCCGTAGGAATATAATTCATGCCAGGATTTGGGCATTTGGGGGTCATTGTAGACAACCAGCTCATCGTGAGTTCCCAGTGCAATGCTGTGGCCAAAAGCACTGATGAGATCCTTGGACATATAAACAGGGGACAGGTGAGCTGGAGCAGAACTAAAAGAATTTACCTCTGCACATGGAATTGGTGAAACCAACTGCATCCAGTCCCGGGGTCCTCATTTCAGAAATTATGTTGAAAAATTGGAAAGGGGGCAGAAAAGAGCCACAAGAAATTATTGGAGACTGGAGGAAGTGCTGTCCAGAGAGAGACCTAAAGAGCTTCATTTATTCATCTTAAATACCAATAATATGGTCTTTAATCTAGTGAAGAAAGGCAGAGCAAGACCCAATCACTGGAATCTGAAGCCCAAAATATTCCAGTTGGAAATAAGGGCCAAGTGTTTAGCACTCAGGGTGATTAACATTTGGAACAGACTGAGAAGGGAAGTGCTGGATTCTCCAACTCCCTGTTTGTGCAGATCCAGACTGGATGCTTTTCTGGAAGATCAGCTTGAGGATTTGTCTACACGGGTGCTGTCCCGGTGTTTCAATGTTGACACTACTTACACTGATGACAGGGGTTCTCCCATCAACATAGTTAATCTGCCTCTCCAAGAGGTGAAGCTAGGTCCATTGAAGAATTCTTCTGTTGACTTAATGGCATCCACACTAGGGTTAGGCTGATATAGTGACATCACTCAGGGATGTGGATATTTTCAAAAAAGGTAAATGGAAATTATTGAAGGTGATAATACTTATCTACTTGACACTGACTATGCCTAAGCTGGGGAACTGTGTCTAGTTTGGGATAACAATGTATAGGAAGGATGTAGAGAGACTGGAAAGCATCCAGAGGCAAACAACAATGATGACAAAAAGGAGAGAAGCAAGCCATATGAACAAGGGCTGAAGAAACCATTTATGTTTGGTTTGGAAAAGAGGAGATTGAGGGGAACATGGGAGCTGTCTTCAGATACTTGAAAGGCTGCGATAAGAAAGATGGAGGGAAATTATTCTCTCTTGCCACAGAGCACAAGACAGGAGTGAATGGGCTCAATCTCCAGCAGAGCAGATTTAGGTTATAACTGATAAAAAAATTCCTAACTTTAAGAACAGGAGGATGGTTAAGGGCTGGTCTTCACTGGGGGGGAGATCGGCTGTAGATACGAAAATTCAGCTATGTTAATAACGTAGCTGAAATCAGCGTATCTACAGCCGACTTACCTGCCGTCCTCACGGCGGTGGCGGTCGGCGGTTCACTCCCCCGTCAACTCCAGCTTGCACCTTTTGGTGAGCTCAAGTTCTGGAGTCAACGGGGGCGCCGTTGGTGATCAATTTATCGTGTCTTGACAAGACGCGATAAATCGATCACCAAAAGATCGATCCCTCCCCGCTTTTGTGAAGACAGGCCCTTAAACACAACACATCCTGCATCTTGGCAGGGGGGTCAGACTAGCTGACCCTTCTGCTACTTTCTAACTCCATGGCTCTATGATTCTGTAACTAAAATCCTAAATTGGAGCAGGTCTTTGTGAAATACAAGTTATGAAGCTTGAACAAAGGATAGCTGTGTAAAATTTAATGGCCTGTATTATACAAACCATCAGGCTGTATTATCAAACAGTCCCTTCTGACCTTAAATCATATGAATCTATGAACAAAGAAAGTTGATCAGGCATTTATATTTACTCTGTTTCACAACACACGAACAAGGGAACATTCAATTACCTAGAAAAAAATGAACATCTAAAAGAAAATTGTTTACATTATATATATTTGGCCAGTGGAACTCATTGCCACTAACATTATGGGAGCAAACAGCTTAGCTGAATGAGACTCACAAATGGATTGCACATTGTTGGTGGTTCTGGTGGCACCCTTAGTTAAGGCTCCCTAACAGCTTCATTTAGGAGACCTCATTTTCTTTTCCTTTTAAGTTTGCCAAACTGTAACTCTTTGGACTTATATTTACAATGTCTACTCCCTGCTGAATTGTGTTTATTTCAGGCATAAAAGTTCTGTCAACATCTGGAATTAATCTAGGAGAGAACATGTGTTGCCCGTGTTGAAAAATTCTTATAATTATTCCAGTGAGAAGCCCTTTCACGTCGATACTTTGCAGCAGATAAAGTCAGGTAACTTCCCCCACCACCTCCCATTAACAACCAAAGCCTACAGTTATTAGAGGAGGAGGTGACAGTCTCTGTGCATTAACACATATCTGGCTCCTGAGGTCTTTATTCAGTTCCTACTCCAGGGGAAATTTTGTGCAGTGGGGCCTGAGAAAAATACAGGGCATGACCTCCGAATTTTGTCTTTTATGTTATGTCTACTAACACTTTTCATTATCAAGGATCCACCATGCCACTAAAATACAGCCACATCAGGGCTTAAGGCCATTGGCAGGGGTGGGCTGGTCTCCACAGAAAGGAATGATATTTTGGCAGTGATACTGGAGCAATCTCACCCCTGTGGCAAGGACCCTGGGATGTTTAATGGCTGTTCAGAACAGAAAGGACAACAGACCTATTCTCTATCCCATCATGCCCATTTTGCACTTGGTTTTTCTAGCAGGTGAGCTCCTCAGCTAGAGATGGATACCTGTGAATACCAAGATGGAAGTGTCTTTCCTGGGAATCCCCGTCGAGTAGCCGTGTCGCACACCTCTCTCACCCCAGCATCTGCATCAACATCCCTCGCCGAGAGCTAACAGAGGGCTGAACACCGTTTGCAATATAGCTCTGTGCAATCCCAGTGGGCTTCGCTCAGCCTCTCAGGGAGAAGCGGCATCTGGATGTAAACAGGCTGGAGACCAGAGACACTCTAGCTAATGTCTCTCTTTCCATGTCTGTGCTTCTGGGTTTTTTTATCCAGCTTTAGGAGTAAACAGTAATTAAGGGACTTTCCCAAAGGGAGATGAGAACTCTTGGGCTCAGAGAGGAATTGGCTGATCTGTGTATTTGTGTATATTTAAAATTATAGTTGATTAGGAAGAAAACTAGGGATAATGCCTAGGCCTCCGTAGCAGTTGATACCCTGTAAATGCCTAGGATGGCTTGGAAGAGGGACTCTTGTAATTTTGCAAAGTGTGGGTCATTAGTGCTGGTTTGGAATCTTGATGGCTGCTATCAACTAGGACAACTGACTGTTGTGGCTCTGTTTGCTTTCAGGCCCTCCTGTGAGTCAGGCTGGGAGGAATGAAGGCTTGGAGTGTCACAGTGACATGTGATCATGTCACCTGGTACTGGAATCCATCTTAAACCTGGTGGTTTTCCATTTAGAAGGGGGGGGGAGGATTCCTGTCTTGTGTAAAAGCTACATCGGGGGGTGGAATCAGGGGGTCTTTTGTAGGTGACAAATCTGAGGAATTTTCACAGATTGATGTTTCAGTAGAGAAGGTTTTGGAATTAATTTATAAACTTAACTGTAACAAGTCACCGGGACCAGACGGCATTCACTCAAAAGTTGTGAAGGAACTCAAATGTTAAATTGTGGAACTATTAACTAGGGTTTGTAACCTGTCCTTGAAATCGGCTTCTGTACCCAATGACTGGAAGATAGCTAATGTAACACCAATTTTTATAGAGGGCTCTAGAGGTGATCCTGGCAATTACAAACCGGTAAGTCTAACATCAGTACCAGGCAAATTAGTTAAAATAATAGTAAAGAATAAAATTGTCAGGAACATAGAAGAACATAAATTGCTGGGCAAAAGTCAACATGGTTTCTGTAAAAGGAAATCATGTCTTGCTAATATATTATCTATTATCTATCCTTTGAAGGGGTCAACAAACATGTGGACAGGGGGATCCAGTGGACATAATGTACTTATATTTCCAGAAAGCCTTTGACAAGGTCCCGCACCAAAGGCTTTTAGGTGGGATAAGTGGGAACAGCCTTTCATGGATATAGAACTGGTTAAACAAAGATTAAATAAATGGCAAATTTTCAAAAATGGAGAGGGATAAGTAGTGGTGTTCCCCCAGGGTCAGTCCTAGGACAAATCTTATTCAACTTATTCATAAATTATCTGGAGAAAGGGGTAAACACTGAGGTGGCAAAGTTTGCAGATGAAACAAAACTGCTTAAGATAGTTAAGGCCCAAGTAGACTATGAAGAACTTCAAAATCATCTCACAAAACTAAGTGATTGGGCAACAAAATGGCAAATGAAATTTAATGTGGATACATGTAAAGTAATGCACATTGGAAAAAATAACCCCAACTTCACATACAATATGATGGGGGCTAATTTAGCTACAACTAATCAGGAAAAAAGATCTTGGAGACAAGTAATAGGACGTTTTTCTTCACACAGCGCGCAGTCAACCTGTGGAACTCCTTGCCTGAGGAGGCTGAGAAGGCTAGGACTATAACAGGGTTTAAAACAGAACTGGATAAATTCATGGAGGTTAAGTCCATTAATGGCTATTAGCCAGGATGGGTAAGAAATGGTGTCCCTAGTCTCTGTTTGTCAGAGGCGGGTGATGGATGTCAGGAGAGAGATCACTTGATCATTACCTGTTAGGTTCACTCACTCCAGGGCACCTGGCATTGGCCACTGTCAGCAGACAGGATACTGGGCTGGACAAGCGTTTGATCTGACCTAGTACAGCTTTTCTAATGTTCTTATGTTATGTACTTTCTCCTTCTAGAAATCAGTCTAAAACTTTTTCTAGGATTCCTTTGGTTCTTAATATAATGAAGAGCCTCCTTTTTTATTCTTAAAAGAACAAAGGGGCTTCTCTCCAGCCTCGCGCTCATCCAGTCAGGGTTGTGATCCCCCTCCAAGTCTGTCCGGTTATGATTCCCCTTCCAGTGTGGTCTCCAAGGCCTCCTGGCCGAGGGCGTCTCTCTGCCCTGGGACCTCTGCCCAGAGTCCCTCCTCTCTCTCTCCAGTTGCTCGCCACACCCAGCTCCAGACAGCTCCAGCCCCCAGCTCCAGTCTTGGTTCCTCTCTGCCCCAGTATTACCGCTGGTCTCCCTCCCGCTCCTTCGGTTGCTCCTCTGATCACTCTGTGTCTAGTTGCTACCAGCTCAGATCTCATGACTGTTTCCCTGGCTCTGTCTCACCTGGCTCTGCTCCCAGCACTGACCTGCTCCCTCGTCTGGCTCTGGCCCCTCTGGAACTGGATGCTGCAGTTCTGCTCCCAGCTCAACTTGGGCCCCTGATCTCTCCTGAGCTCGGCCCCAGTCTCGCCCAGGCAGCCCCAAACACAGAGGATGGGACACCCCTGGACTCCTGACTCCCTCTTAGGCCTTTCCGCTCTGTCAATCAGGCTGACCAGTAGCTTTGTCCTCTCCCCTTTGTCCCTGGGGCCTGTCAGTCTCAGGGGCATGGTTTCCAGTTAACCTTTACCATTTCTTTTGCTATTGGGAAAAGGACAATCAAAAATCCTCACTAAGTTTTAGTAACTGGCCAACAGTCCCCTTACACCACCTGAATAAAGTTCTGCTGCGGCTACAACAATTTTCACCCAGGGATATTTGGGATCCATATTAACAACATCTATCAGCATCACGGTGTATTGAAAAAACCCACACTGAATTGATACCATAATCTTCTCTAACCCGAGATAATTATTTTATATTATTAACTATTATTGGGGCTGCAGGAACAAACTATCCTGATGTGTAGAAAGAATAGTAAATATGGCAGGTGACCAGCTTGGTTTAACAGTGAAATCCTTGTTGATCTTAAACACAAAAATGAAACTTACATGAAGTGGAAGATTGGATAAATGACCAGACAGGAATATAAAAATATTGCTCGGCCATGCAGGAGTGAAAAGCAGGAAGGCCAAATCACACTAGGAGTTGCAGCTCAGAGCACTGGTGACACATCGCACAGAGCCTCTGGGGCAGAAGGGATAGTTGGGGTTGGGGGAGGATCTAGCCTCCCCAGCCTGGAGCTCAGGGACTGCGCACAATGGTCCCATGAGTCGGATGTGGCCCGTGGGAAGTAGTTTGCCCACCCCTCTGTTATGTTCTTCTGATATATTTTGCACCCTGTGTGATGTTATTGACAGGATCTGGGACTGTTAAGATCATTGTGGCAACCAAGGTCCTGTAGTGTCACCAAATCTCTAGTCTGGTGCTACTGAAGGGCCATAATCAGTGATTCTGAGTCACATACCGCTCTGATTTGGTTCCTTATAGCACATCATTGGGCTCCATGCTCTTTGTAGAGTTCCGTAGAGGACATGGTAAACAAGCAGCACAAGGCTGAAGATTGACTAGGGTGGAAACCTATTTCTGTGACTGTAGTTCTTATCTGTTTCATTAATTCATCTTGTTTAAGAAGGATGGCAACTCCATTGATCACGACATGCACAAAAACTCCCTGCATCTAACACAATGCAGAGGAGCAATGCTTGTTTATGGCCAGAGCAAAGGTGCTGGTGGCCACGATGCTTAGTCTCAGCTCTGGAACTGACTCATTGTGTGGCCTTGGGTACATCTCTTTACCACTGTACGACTCAGTTCATCCATGACATGGGATAACACTGCCAAGGAGCCTAGCTCACGAGCTTCTACATGTAGTGATCGAAAGCATCATGCAGACTGCATGCTAGACTGAGCTTCACTTTCAGCATCAGCACTGGGACAATAGGTGCCCTGTAGTTCCAGATAGGGTGCTGTGTATGAGTGTATATAGCCGGATAATGGTAGTTGTGCCATTTATCTACTCACTGAGAGTTACTGAAGACACCTGGGCCACTGCCCAGCATCCTGCCTTCCCAGCTAACACAGGGGCTTATCCTGCATCCTCCTTCTAGTCTGGGTCCACTAAACACTCACAGCACTATAGTTACTGTCCTCTCTACTAGTTTCTTTCAGGTATCCTTGGGGGTGGAGAGAGTATCCCTAGACCCAGCTGAAAACAAAATGGAGGAGTTTCCAAAGCGTTTAAATAGTTTTTCTTTTGGGCGGAAATTCCCACTGCCATTGCGTAGAGTCCCCTATACAAGATGGTGTTTTAGGGTTACTTGGGCAAGTCAAATGTTCATGCATAACTTAGTTCTCCCCAGGAATGTTCCCAGGAGAGCTCTGACGTGGATTGACATCTATAAAAGTTTATTGTCGGTTTAAGTGTTTCTTGCCTGGGCACTTACTGAGAATAGTCCTTTCTCAAGAAACTGACCAAATGCTTCACTGAGGCCACTTATAATCAGACAAGTACACAGCCAATATTCATAACTTCAAATACAAACATGACACATGCATACAAATAGGAGGAGTAGATCCAGTGGATCATACCCCTTACAGAGATATGTCACATGGCATATGTAGCATAAAACATAGTTCAGTTATGTCATATTTACACTCATAAGCATATTTCCATAAGGCATTATAAGGTGCAACATCACAGGCTGCTCAGGGCAAAGGGCTCCCAGCCCATCCCCATTGCAGGTACCGTCACTGCTTGAGGCTCCCAGTCAGGAGGAACAAAGAGGGGCTAGAAGCTAAAGAAATAAGTCACACAAAGGTCTCTCCTTTCAGGATGTTGTAGCTGAGCTTTAGAGTTTTCATGCTGTAAGAGGCACAGTCTCACCCGCCTGCCAGACAACCCTGCCCCCTCGCTCGGTTGCTTTTACACCTCTTTCAGTCTGCTCCTGATTGTTCTGTTGACCCCGGAGCTGCATCCACTGAGGACTACTTGTCAGGCTGCAGCAGCTCCCGGCCCTGCCCCGGAGCAGAGAGAGCACATCTGAGGGCGGGGGGGGGGGAAGTGAGGTGATGTGGAGAAGAGCAAGGAGCAACAAGGGTGGGGCTTTGGAGGAAGAGGCGAAGAGAGGCAGGGCCTTGCTGGAAGAAGAGGAAATGGGGGCAGGGCCTTGGGGGAACAGGTGGGGCAGGGCACAGGGCCTCAGGGGTCCAGTTAAAAGCAATTAGGAAGATGGGATCCCTATGAGTTAATGAGGTGAACACAGGCCGATTCCCCAGTCTGTCAGGCTCACACAGCACAGTAAGGCCAGGAAAGTTACTTTAACTGTCCAGTCAGTGATTCAGGGAAAAGGGTCAATCACCATGTCACCAGCCAGCTCTGCATGCAGGTCAGTCAGAGAGCCAGAGCACCAGGAGAAAAATTTAGATGTTTTTATGACAAAAGAGCCGGAGCAGCCTGTCCTGGATCTGTTTGGTCTTCACCCCATAGATGATGGGGTTTAGCATGGGGGGCACAAGGAGGCTCACATTGCCAATGAGAACACGGAAATGCAGGGGGACATTCTGGCCAAACCGGTACGTGAGGGAGGAGAAGAGACCTGGGATGAAAAAGGCTAAGATGGAACAGAGATGGGAGCTGCAGGTCCCAAAAGCCTTGAGCCGGGCGTCCTTTGTAGGGAGGCTGAAGACAGCCCTGAGGATCTGGATATAGGAGACGGCAACGAAAAACATATCCAGACCCTTCACACAGAATAGCACAAAGAGGCCGTAGTAACTACTGATGCTGGTATCAGCGCAAGCCAGCTTCACCACAGCTATGTGTGTGCAGTGCGTGTCGGGGATGATGTTAGTTTTGCAATATGACCATTGACTTGTCAGCAAGACATAAGGCAGTACGAGCATGCCACCACGCAGCACCACAGCCAGGCCAATCTTGGCCACCACAGGGTTTGTCAAGATGGTGGAATGTCTCAGGGGATGGCAGATGGCCACGTAGCGATCAAAAGCCATGGCCACGAGGATCCCAGACTCCATCATTGAGAAGCAGTGAACGAAGTACATCTGGGTGAGGCAGGCACTGAAATTGATCTCACTGGAATTGAACCAGAAGATACTCAGCATTTTGGGCAGGATTGACGTAGACAGGACCAGGTCGGTGATGGCCAGCATGCAGAGGAAATAGTACATGGGGGCACAGAGACTTGGCTCCCTCTTTACAACGAACAAGATAGTGAGGTTTCCCGAGATGGCTATGATGTACATGGTGCAGAAGGGGATGGAGATCCAGACATGAGCCCCCTTCAGGCCAGGAATTCCCTGCAGGATGAAGGTGGAGGGGTTGGTGAAGTCAGTTGAATTGGAATCTGACATGGAGTAGGGGAGATGGTGTCCAAATCTGAGGCAGAACAATGTCTCCTGCATGTACTGTATGTTCCTCTGACTTCCTGTATGTGCCTAGGCTCTAGGGTGATGGTCGCAGTACAAATGCCTGTATGGAGAGACAATGTTAATATGAGAACTATGTGCACTACTGGGGACTGTTCTCATGGGGGAAGGAGATTGGTCACTCTTCACATTTTCACTATTCAGAGAAATGAATTATGAAGAACTGGCCCTATTAATACCAATTTCATATGTTATGGTTCTTGTGATCTAACTCTGAGGTAGAATAGTTTCACCTATATATACTATACATTCCTCTGACTTCCTATATGTGCCAAGGGTTTACCGTGATGATTGCAGTACAAATTCCTGGAGGGAAGGACAATGTAAATTTGAAATAGTACATCTGGGTGAGGCAGGCATGCAAATATGAGACGCTACATGCACTACTAGGGGCTGTTCTCATGGGGGAAGCAGATTGGTGGCTCTTCACACACTGAATGATATTTTCATTATTCAGATAAATGAATTATGAACAACTGACCCTAGTAATGCCATTTCCATATTTGATGGTCCTTCATGCATCACTAATTCTCACATGTCATGGTCTGGGAATCCTTAATAGGCACAGTGGAAAACATGCGTGTGGATACTGATTATCCATCATTGTTCCTTAATGTAAGAAAGCCAGACTAGAGAATCCATTCGCTCATTTGCTCAAAATCTAATTGTTGAAAAGAAACAAAGTTGACAAAAATAGTACCGGAGGGAAACGTCCCAACTAGAACTCACCTCAGGGAAAAGACCTGAGCACCACTGATAGCAGCTCCACAGAACCAGTTGCTCATTCACAGCAGTGGCCAAAACAAAGACAATATTCAGATGCCTAAGGAATGGGATGGAGAATAACCTGCCCTCGGTACGTGCTCAGTTGTTGACAGCCAGTCTCTATAAAGTGTATAGGAGATAGAAAGGAGATTTCTGAGACAGGATATGAGAATGGCGGAGGCTGCCATATGCAGACAGACTGAAAAGTCTGGAAGTGTTGAATATAGACTAGAGACAAAGAAGGGGGCATATGACAGAAGGGAGGGGAAAAAACCTGATTACATTGAAATGGACAAACACAGAACAGATCCCAAGCAGTATTATCTAGAGGCACTTAGTTTCAGAGGGGTAGCTATGTTTGTCTGTACTGTATCAGCAAAAACAAGGAGTCTTTGTGGCACTTTAGAGACTAACAAATTTATTTGGGCATAAGCTTTTGTTGGCTAGAACCCACTTCATCAGATGCATAGAGTGGAAAATACAGGAGCAGGTATAAATACATGAAAAGATTGCCCTTGCCTTGCAAAGTGTGAGGTCAGTCTAACGAGACAATTCACTTAATGTTTCCAAAGGGCTAATTCCCCAAAGGCGAGGCAAAAAAAAAATAACACATTTCCGGAAAATGCTTGGTGACTGAGAAAATGTCGGTCAGAGAGAGAGACTTAAAGAGACTCATTTATTCATCTTAAATATCAATAATGTGCTCTCAAAGCAAGACGCAGTCACTGAAATCTGAAGCCAGAAATATTCCAGTTGGAAATAAGGGCCAAATGTTTAGCAGGCAGGGCAATTAACTTTTGGAACAGACTGAGAAGGGAAGTGATGGATTCTCCAACTCCCCATATGTACAGATCCAGACTGGATGTTTTTCTGGAAGATCAGCTTGAGGGTTTGTCTACACTTAAAAAGCTACAGTGGTGCTGTCCCTGTGCTTCCATGTTGACACCACTTACATTGATGACAGAAGTTTTCCCATCAGTGTAGTTAATCCACCTTCCCAAGAGTGGTACCTTGGTCCATTGAAGAATTCTTCCATTGACCCAAAACCATCTACGCCAGGTTGATATAGCGACACCTTTCAGGGGTGTAGATTTTTTCAAAAATGGCAAATGCAAATCATGGGAGGTGATAGTGCTCATGTACTTGACATTGGTTATGCCTGAGCTGGAGAACTGTGTCTAGCTTGAGTCACTAGTGTATAGGAAGGTGGTAGAGAAACTGGAAAGGGTACAGAGGAAAATGACAACGGTGATCAAAGGGATAGAAAGCAAGCTGTATGAGCAAGGGCTGAAGCAGCCATTTGTGTTTAGTCTGGAAAAGAGGAGATTGAGGGGGACATGGGAGCCATTTTTGGATATTTGAAAGTCTGCGATAAGGAAGATGGAGGAATGTTATTCTCTCTTGCTGCAGAGCACAGAACAACAGGTTCAAACTCCAGCATAGCACATTTAGATTATATCTGAGAAAGAACTTCAAATTTTAAGAACAGGAGGAAAATGGAGTTTGTGGAAGCTTATATACTGGAGGTATCCCAAAGATGGTGGGACACCAATCTCTCTGGGATGGTTTAGACAAAACACTTCCTGTATCTTGGCAGTGGGTCAGTCTAGGTGACTCTTCTGTTCCTTTCTAACTCCATGGCTCTATGATTTTGTAAAATAAAATCTTAGAGTGGAACAGGTCTTAGTCACACACAAGTTATGAAGCTTGAATCGGAGGTAGCTAGGTAACTGGGTAAAATTTAATGACCTGTGTTATACAGGACATCAGGCTGAATGATCAAATGGTCCCTTTTGACCTTAAATCATATGAATCTATTGACAAAGAAAATAGATCAGGCATTTAAATTTGCACTGTTTCACAACACACAAACAAGGGAACACTCAATTACATTGCAAATCTGAACATCTAACATAAATAAAAAAAAACTTGGCCTGTGGAACTCATTGCCACTGGCATTATGGGAGCAAACAGTTTAGCTGAATGGGACTCATAAGTGGATTGGCCATTGTTGGTGGTTCTGGTGGCACCCTTAGTTAAGGCTCTCTGATAGCTTCAGTTAGGATACCCCCCCCTTTCTTTTGTTTTTTAAGTTTGCACACTGTAAATGTTTGCACTTATATTTGCAGTACTGGGTGTCTGCTCCCAGCTGAATTGTGGTTTGAATATTTCAGGCATAACAGTACAGCCACTATCTCGAATGAAGCTAGGAGATAACATGTGTTGCCCATGTTGTAAAAGTTCTTATAATTATTCCAGTGAGGAGCCCTTTCTCCTCATTGCTTTGTAGCAGATAAAAGTCAGGTAACTTCCTACAACCCCTGTTAACACCCAAAGCCTAAAGTTGCAAGAGGAGGAGGTGACAGTCTCTCTGCATTAACACACAGCTGGCTCCTGAGGTCTTTATTCAGTTCTTACGCCAAGAGAAATTTTTTCTCAGTGGAGCTTGAACAAAATTCGAGGCAGGGCCTCCAAATTTGGCCTTCTGTTGTTTATCTGCTAGCACCTTTCATCAGAAAGGATCCACTGTGCCACTAAACTACAGCTATGTGGGGGCTTGAGGTCATTGGCAGGGGTGGGCGGGTCTCCACAGAAAGGAAGGACATTTTGGCCAGTGACACTGGAGCAAACTCA
The DNA here is from genome assembly GCA_032164245.1 of Sternotherus odoratus. Lineage (NCBI taxonomy): Eukaryota > Metazoa > Chordata > Testudines > Kinosternidae > Sternotherus > Sternotherus odoratus. The sequence continues at coordinate 301,290,315 of JAVMKO010000001.1, forward strand.
CCCCTCTGGCAAGTCCCCTGGGATGTTTAATGGGTGTGCAGAGCAGAAAGGACAACAGGCTTAGGGCTGGTCTTCACTGGGGGGGGAGATCGGCTGTAGATACGCACTTTAAGCGACGTTACCCACGGCAGCGGCGGTCCGCGGTGCTCTCCCCTGTCGACTCCAGCTTGCGCCTCTTGATGAGCTGGAGTTCCGGAGTTGACGGGGGCACCGCTGGCGATCGATTTATCGCGTCTTCACGAGATGCGATAAATCGATCGCCAAAAGATCGATCCCCCCCAGCGTAGTGAAGACGAGCCCTATTCTCTATCCCATCACACCCATGTTGCAATGAATTTGTTGAGTGGGTGAGCTCCTCAGCAAGAGATGGGTACCTGTGAATTGTGAAGTGGAAGTATCTTCCCTGGGAATCCCTCTTAGGCAGCCGCGTCCCACTCCTCTCTCACCCCAGTATCTGCATCAACGTCCCATGCCGAGAATAAGCACAGGGGTGTGCACCATTTATAATAGAGCTCTGTGCAATCCCAGTGGGGTTCGCTCAGCCTCTAAGGGAGACACAGCATCTGGAGGTAAACAGGCTGGAGACTGGAGACGCTTTAGCTAATGTCTCTCTTTCCATTCTGCCCTATTGTGTTTTTTGTCCAGCTTTAGGGGTAATTAAGGGACCTTCCCAAAGGGAGATGAGATCTCTGGACTCTGTGCTGAGTCAGAGAGGAATTGGCTGCTCTGTGCATTTGTGAATATTTAAAAATATATAGTTAATTAGGAAGAAAACTAGGGATCATAACTTGGGTCTGTAAATGCCCAGGATGGTCAATAGTAGACAGATCTGGAGACAGATAACTGGGGGAGACACAAGCACTTTCTCCAGGCACACGGGGCTGTCACTGAGGGATCAGAGATCAGTAATTCTCATCAGTAACTATCATCATGCTGTGCAGCACCTTTCATTGATGGATCTTGAAAACACTTCGCTAGGTAAAGTCCCTGTGAAAAAGATCCCCATTATACAGGTAGGTTGACTCAGGGAAAGGGAAACGCGAATTTCCCACAGAGAATGACAGACAGAACTCATCAGTCCTGACTTACCTACTGTAACTGCCATCTCTCCAGCAGTATCTCAGTGCATGAGTAGAGGGAAATGGACTTACAGTTTAGGAGGGTTTGTTTGTTGGGTGGGAGTGATGAAGTTCCCCAGAGTGTAACCTGGAACTGGGATACCGCCAAGCCCTCTGCTGTATCTGTGACTTTGGACTAGAAATATGAAATATAACTCTGAGGGCCTATTGTAGTTAAGCGATGTGTGGACCATTAATGGTGGTTTGGAATCTTGCAAACAGGACAATTAACTTTGTTTGCAGGCAGGCCTTCCTGTGACTCAGACTGGGAGGATTGAAGGGTTGGGGTCTCATGGGACATGTCATCTAGGACTGCAATCCATCTTAAACCTGGTGCTTTTCCATTTAGAAGGAATGGTGGGAACCCAGAGAGGGGCAAAGGATACCCGCCTTGTGCAAAAGCTGTAGAAGGGGGCAGAGTAGAGCAAAGGGGGTTGCAGAGTTCCCTAGCTACCCCCTGAACAGGAAGAAGGATTGTACCAGGGGAAAGAATTGTGCCCAGGCTAGGAAGGCGACCAGTCTGTGACCAATTAAATCCTACTTTTTATGTCTAATAAAATCACTTTTTACCTATTAGTTAAGCCAGAGTATATATTAATACCTGGGGGAGATGGGGGGGGGAACAGCTGTGCATATCTTTCTATCAGTCAGGCAGAGGGAGCAGGTTATTATACATTTCGCAGAAATTTGAAAAGCCTTGTGTAGTGCAAAAGAGTGAAGCATTCAAAGGTGAAATGTTTCACTGTATAAGAGAAAAGTGAGGTGAGTCCTTTGAAGAATTCCTAACAGAAGTAATTGGGGGAATGTTTAAGCTCTTGTGAGGAATTTTTCTGGCTTATACACCACCCCGGTGGAGTTGGCTAACGAAAAGATCCAAGTCCTCACTCCCTCTCCCTTTACCCAGAGGCCTGCATCACCTCGAGAACTCCCCTTCCACTCCCCTGTGTGCCAGAGTCCTCATAACCCTGACAAGGCTGGACCCAGGTTCCCTGGGGGCTCAACCCCCAACCTTGTTGTGGTCATTTAAAACTGAGGCTAGGGTGTCCCCACACTGGGGTGTTCTTTTCACACTCATCCACAGGAACGACCTGTTCTGTCCTTCTGATTTATTTCATACCCTGATATTACTGTCTCCCATTGATTATCCTCATCTGTAATGCCTCTTATATCAATATCCTCACTTAATACCAGGCTCTCTAGTTGTCCCATTTTATTATTTAGACTTCCCCCAAGCCCCAAGCTCTACGGCCTTGTAAATTTTAAGTACCAGCAATCTGATTCCATTTTGTTTTAAATGGAGTCCAACCTTCCTGGATAGGTTCCTCCTTTCTCCAAAGTTTCCCCAGTTCATAATAAAACTAAATCCCTCCAAACTATGGCAGCATCTCATCTATGCATTGAGACCCTGCAGTTCTTGTTTATCTGGCTCTGTGTGTGGAACTGGAAGCATTTCAGAGAAGGCTGCCATGGAAGTCCTGAACTTTAACCTCTTTTAAAGATCATCTCCAGGATCTATCTATCCTTCCCTATGTCATTGGTACCTCCCCAGCACTACGCATAAATCTATCTAGACATCTCAAGAAATTTCAAACCTTCACACTTGGCAGGCAAGTAGCAATGTGGTTCTCCTGGTCATCGCAAACCCAGTTATCTATGTTTATGATGATCAAATGCCCCAAAATTATTACCCATATCTTCCTTTAGCTGGAGTTCCCTCCCCCAGAGAGGAATCCTCAGGATGAGAGGGTCTCATGACATCATCTGGAAGGAGGGTCCCAACTGCTCCAGTTGGATGGTCTCCTTCTCTGAGACTTTCATCTTCCTCAACAGCACAGGAGTTGTCAGACTGGGGGTGGGACCATTCTACTCTTTCCTGGGAAGTCTCATCTATGGACCTCTCTGCCTCCCTTAGCTCCTCCAGTTCAGCCACTCTGGTCTCCGAAGCCTGTACATGGTCTTTAAGCACCTAACTCCCACTGATTTGGGTGTTTAGGTGCTCAGCTGAGGGATGGAGAGAAGCGCCTATTTCCACATGGGATTGTCAGCTGTGAGCCCTCTTCTGGAGCAAGGTGCCTAGGACAGGTCACATTTGCTAGTGAGAGACCCAAGAGAGGCGTGGGAGACCCAGATCCAAAATCTCTGCTCTACTTGCTTTCGAGCAGAGACAGGAACACAGGTCTCCCACATCCCAGGAGAGTACCCTGAGTACCCCGTATATGGCTATCCTGGATGAGGTCCTCAGTCTCTCCAGCTAGCGCTCTTCCACTTCACACAAACAAATATTCAGTGGAGCAGGGATTGGAATGTGGGTCTCCCATGTTCCACATGAGGGTGATAAACCACTGGGCTGTGGGATATTCTGGGGGTGCACACACATGGACACACATGCAAACAGACACACACGCAGACACAGGTACACACACATGCACACAGATGCACACACACATGGATGCACATGCCAAAACACACACATGGAGCTACGTGGACACACATATACATGGATGTACACGTACATGCACGGACATACATGCGCACACACACAAGCCCAACCTCCAAGGTCCCATCCAGGAGACACGGTCTGAGAATGCTAAACAGATCGGGCCTGCTGATTAAATGTCGGGGAGGCACCTCATTGGAGAACGGCACCAGAATTGAGGCCTGCGCTAAAACTCTGAGCAGCTCGTTAGCTGTGGAGCAGCATCGGCACTCGGGTTGGTTTGTGCAGGGTACTGGAGGAACCGTAGGCTCCTGCTGGTTTAGGCAGCAGATGAGCCAGGGCTTGAGAAAGGCAGCGGTGCTAAGTTCAGTATTTATCTGAGTTCCTTTGTGGATCTATCCCTGGCATACATCTGGAAGATGCTTTAGTCAAACACAAGTTGAGGTTGTTCAAAGCCAAGGACACTGGCTATGCTTGGAGGAAACAGCCGAGTTCCCGGACGTCCACCTCTCCCTTTTAAAGAACTCTTTCCTCCTGTCTTTGTACAAGGACCAGGCTCCATGCAGCAAAACAAATTTGTATCTGCTCCTCCCTTCCTCCAGTGGCTCTGGTGTCCCAGCTGCTTGCCCTGCTAGAACCCAGGCAATGCCCCTTCCTTAGGTGGCTGCAGCTGTAGGCCCATCGGGGTCGAGAACATGGTGTGATGTTGTATGATTGAATCTGACCATTTTTTATCATTGTTGGTATCACTGTTATAGAATTATAACAAATCTTGTACAAGGTATCAGTGGGAAAGTTATGATTTGCTAAGTGTGACTTTCCTGTTTATAGCCATGTGTCATCTCTTTGTCTGAAGTGATGTTTATTGGAAATGTACTGGTATCTCACATATGTCTTGCGCTCCTGGGTGACACCCCGGAGGTGGATAAAGCCAGACAGCAATGTATTGAGGGCAAACAAGGAAACTTCTCTCTTACAATGGGCCACAGAAGAAACACGCCTCTGTAAGAAATGGCCAATAGCTGTCCCTGTGAGTCATGAAAACATGTTGGGAAATTGGATATGGTTATGTGACCCTGAACTCCAATTTGGGCCAGTAACTTCCACAAAGAGGTGCTGTGGGCTTTGTTTGGGACAGTAAAATTCCACACATAGGACAGAGGATATTAAAGGACCCCTCAGACATCTCCATCTTATCTTCATTTCTCTGGAATGAGCTTCCAACAAGGAAGCTCTGAACAAGGTCTGATGACCCCAGATCACCTTGGGTAATTTCCAGAGATTCTTTTGCAAACCTGCAATTTAATCCATTACTGCTGTGATCCTGATCTATAAAACATGAAAAATCACTTGGATGTATCTGATCCATTACACATTTATATCTCTTCTTCTTTTCTTTTATTATTAAATGTTTAGTCTTTATTTACTAACAGATTGGCAGCAGCATGATTATTAGGTAATATCTTAGGTATGTATTTGCCTTGCAATTAGAAGGATCCTATATGTGATTAAATTGGTTTAAATTTATTGCTCATTGTGAAGTCCACTGTCTGGATGGTGAGCGAAGGGCTGGGATGCCAAAGGAGACTGCATTTTTTGCTTCTAATTATCCAGTGTGGTCAAATAGAACTTTACATTTGTTGCTGGCTTGGTATGATCTAATGATAGAATAAACACCAGTCTGGGTGAGTCTACCCTATTTTGCAGCAGTTTGTGTTTAATTTGGCATCCTCGACTGTGTCCCAATGAGGCATGGTGGCACATGGACACCACTGACAGATGCTTCATAACCTATCGCTCACTACTCTCAGGAGGTATCCTCCTGTTATACACTGGGAAACTGAGCCAGCATGAAGGGAAGTGTCTTGCACCAGGACATATCCCATGAGTCCCTAGCTGCCAATCCATTGCTTAGTCTCTCTCAGGCGTGGCTTGTATGGTCCATGCAACAGCACAGAGGCATATTGCACAATCTCCATTGGTATATCTGGTGCAGGGGATCAACCAAACTTTAATAGGGGCGGCTCCCACTTGCACCAGCTGAGCATTTGTCCAAAGTCACTGAAGTAATGATAAAGAGTCATCAGAGACCTGGGAGCTGCGAGCCAAGAGTCCGAGATCTGCCACAGATCTGCTGGGTGACCTTGGGCACAGGCATCGCCATGAATTAAAATGAGATTATTATGTATTATTTCTTGTCTGCTGCTACTGAAAGGCCATAGTCAGTGCCCTTGAGTCACATACTGCTCTGATTTGGTTCCTTATAGCACATCGTTGGGCTCCATGCTCTGTGTAGAGTTCCATACAGCATATGGTCCCTGGTAAACAAGCACCACAAGGCTGAAAACTGAGAGGGGTGGAAACCTGTTTCTGTGGCTGTAGTTCTTTTCTGTTTCATTACTTCCTCTTGTTTATGAAGAACAGCAACTACATTGATTAGGACACACAAATAAACTCCCTGCATCTAACGCAATGCAGAGGAGCAATGCCTATTTATGGACAGTGTTAGGGTGCAGTGGCGCCAGGATGCCTACTTCAAGCTATGGAACCGACTCTGTGTGGCTTTGGGTAAATCATATTACCACTGCATTGCTCAGTCCATCCATGACATGGGATAACACTGCCGAGCAGCCTAGCTAAAGAACTTCTACATATAGTGATTAAAATCCTCATGCAGAATGAATGTTAGACTCAGCAGCTTCCCTGTTCAGATTCAGACCTGGGGCAATGGGTGCCCTGTAGTTCCACATAAGGTGCCGTGTGCGTGTGTATATAGCCAGATAATGGTAGTTGTGCCATTTATCTATCTCACTGTGAGATACTGAAGACACCTGGGCCACTCCCCAGTATCCCGCCTTCCCAGCTAACACAGGGGCTTATCCTGCAGCCTTCTGTCACGAAGTCACCAGGCGATGCCTGAAAGTGCTCCCTACGAAGCCGATCAGGACTCTGCGGGAGCCTCCTCGGTCTCCAAGGCAGGAAGCTTACACACCTTTGACCTTTCTGGGTCTGACCTGAGAGCATTCAGCATCCCCTTCCCCCACTGACGCTTCCTGCAGCGAGTCCTCCCGGGTGGGACTCCTGGGGAAGACAGAGAGCCCTGCATCCCAACTCCGCAGTCAGACGTGACTCTCAGCCACCCAGTAAAACAGAAGGTTTATTAATTGACGGGAACACGATCTAAAACAGAACTTGTAGGTAAAGAGAACAGGATCCCTCAACCAGGTCCATTTTAGCGGGAAAGGGAGCCAATCTGCCCCTCCTCTTTCCCCAGCCAGCTACAAACTGAAACTCTCCAGCCCCTGCTCTGTCTTTGTCTCTTTCCTGGGCCAGGAGGTCACCATATTTCTTTGTTCTTCTACATCTTCAGTTGGCACCTTGCAGGGGAGGGGTCCAAGACATCAGTTGCCGGGAGACAGGGTGTCGGCAATTCCCTCACACTGGCCCTCTGCTCTGCAACTATCTCACACCCTTATCCTACAACCTAGAGCCTTAAGAAATGCAGAGGTGAGACTGAGGCACCCACACAATATTCAGACGAAACACTAAGAACTGTCCCACTTCATCACACCTCCTTCTAGTCTGGCTCCACTAATCACTCACAGCCCTGTAGTTACTGTCCTTTGTTCCAATTTCTTTCAGGTATCCTTGGCAGGAGGCTCTCTCTTGAGCCAGATGAAGACAAAATGGAGGGGGTCTCTCAGGGCTTTGTATAGTTTTTATCTTTGGGTGGAAACCCCGACTCCCCTGTGTAGAGTCCCCTCTTCAAGATGGTGTTTTAGGGTCACCTGGCAAGTCACATATGAATGCATGACTTAGTTCTCCCCATGAACCTTCCCAGGAAAGCTGAGAAGTGGATCGGCATCTATCAAAGTTTATTGCCAGCTTAAGTGTTTCTTGATTGGGCTCTTACTGAGAATAGTCCTTTCACAGGACACTTCACAGAGGCCACATAAAAGCAAACAAGTACACAGCCAATATTCATAACTTCAAATACAAACATGATCCATGCGTACAAATAGGATGAGTAGATCCAGTGGATCATACCCATTACAGAGATATGTCACATGGCGTATGAGCATAAAACATAGTCCAGTTATGTCATATTTACACTCATAAGCATGTTTCTATAATACAGCATTGTAAGGAGCAACATCACAGGCTGCTCAGGGAAAAGGGCTCCCAGCCCATCCCCATTGCAGGCACCCTGCCTGCGAGAGGCTCCCAGGCAGGAGGAACATAGAGGAGCTGAAAGATAAAGAAATGAGCCACAGGATGGTCTCCTATTTCAGGACTTTGTAGCTGAGCTTTAGGGCCCACAAGATGGATGATGCACAGTCTCACCCACCTGCCACACAACCCTGCACCCAACTCTCAGTTGATTTGACACCCCTTTCTTCTCCGGTCCTGATTGTCCTGTTAGCTGCATCCACTGCGGGCTCCTTGTCAGGCTGCAGCAGCTCCTGTCCCAGACCCGGAGCAGAGGGAGACCTGCTGAGGGTAGGGGGCAGGAGGGAGGTGGAGATGACCCAGCAAGTGGCAGGGGATGGGGAGAAGAGCCATGAACAACAAAGGTGGGGCTTTGGAGGAAGAGGCAAAGGGAGGCAGGGCCTTGCTGGAAGAAGAGGAAATGGGGGCAGGGACTTGGGGTAATAGGCCAGGCAGGGCACAGGGCCTCACGGGTCCAGTTAAAAGCAAATAGGAAGATGGGATCCCTATGAGTTAATGAGGTGTACACAGGCCGATTCCCTTGTCTGTCCAGCTCACACAGACCAGTAAGGCCAGGAAAGGTTTCAATGTCACTTTGACTGTCCAGTCAGTGGTTCAGGGAAGTGGGCCCCGCACCATGTCATCAGCCAGCTCTGCATGGATCTCTAAGAGCCAGAGCAGCAGGAGAAAAATTCAGATGTCTTTATGAATAAAGAGGTGGAGCAGCCTGTCCCGGATCTGTTTGGTCTTCACACCATAGATGATGGGGTTTAGCATGGGGGGTACCAGGAGGTTCAAGTTGCCAATGAGAACACGAAAATGCAGGGCCATATTCTGGCCAAACCTGGATGTGAGGGAGGAGAAGAGAAATGGGATGTAAAAGGCTAAGATGGCACAGAGATGGGAGCTGCAGGTCCCAAAAGTCTTGAGTCGGGCGTCCTTTGTAGGGAGGCGGAAAATGGCCCTGAGGATCTGAGTGTAGGACAATGCAACAAAAAACATATCCAGCCCCTTCACACCGAACAGCACAAAGAGGCCGTAGTAACTACTGATGCGGGTATCCGCACAAGCCAGCTTCACCACAGCTGTGTGCCCGCAGTGCGTGTCAGAGATATTAGTTTTGCAATATGGCCACTGCCTCGCCAGGAGGAGATAGGGCAATATGAGTATGAAACCACGCAGCACCATGCCCAGGCCGATCTTGACCACCGTGGGGTTTGTCAGGATGGCAGAATGTCTCAGGGGGTCACAGATGGCCACATAGCGATCAAAAGCCATGACCACGAGGATCCCAGACTCCATTACTGAGATGCTATGAATGACGTACATCTGGGTGAGACAAGCACTGAAATCGATCTCCCGGGAATTGAACCAGAAGATGCTCAGCATTTTGGGAACCATGAATGTAGACCAGACCATGTCGGTGATGGCCAGCATGCAGAGGAAATAGTACATGGGCTCATGAAGGCTTCTCTCCCTTTTCACAATGAACAGGATGGTGAAGTTCCCCAAGATGGCTATCGCATACATGATGCAGAAGGGGATGGATATCCAGACATGGGCCGCCTCCAGACCAGGAATGCCCAGTAGGATGAAGGTGGAGGGGTTGGTGAAGTCGGTTGTGTTGGAATGTGACATGGAGTAGAGGAGAAGGTGTCCAACTCTGTGGCAGAACAGTGTATCCAGCATGTGCCGTATGTTCCCCTGACTTCGTTTATGTGCCCAGGGTCAAGTGTGATGGTCGCTGTCCAAATGCCTGTATGGAGAGACAATGTTATTATGAGAACTATGCACACTACTGGGGACTTTTCTCATGGGGGAAGGAGATTAATCACTCTTCACACTTTGAAAAATAACATTTTCACTATTCAGAGAAATGAATTATGAAGAACTGATCCTAGAAATGCCAACTCGATATTTTATGGTTTTCCTGTGACATAATTCCCACATGTCATGATGTGAGAAGTGTTAATAGGCACTAGTGAGGATCAGAAGTGTGTATACTGGCTATTCATCACCTGAATCAATTGATCCTCCAGCCCTCACTGACAGAACATCAGTACAATACACTTTGTTCTAGCCAATCCTTCAGCTACCCACAGGCCAGGTTGTCAGTAGCATCGGACACCCGAAAGGGATGGCGCACAGCATCCTAGAACTCTCGAGTGAGCTTCCAGTGTCAGTCTCCCAAGCAGCTGGGGTTACAAGTCACCACACAAGGCTGGTTAGTCACCATTGTTCCTCAGGCTAGCGAGTCCATGTTGTTGGAGGTTCACCATTCACTAGTTTTCTCAAAATCTAAGAGTGAAAAAGAATCAGAGCTCTGACAAAACATGTACCAGAGGTAAACAACCCAACTAGAAGTTACAAAGAATCCTCTGGCACCTTAAAGACACCTCATGGAAAAGACCTGAGTGTCATTGAGAGCTGCTCCACGGAAACACCTGCTCATTCACAGCAGTGGCCAAAACAAAGACAATGTTTAGATGCCTAAGGAATGGAATGGAGAGTAGCTTGCTCTGTACACCTCCTCAATTGTGGACATTTGGTCTTTGTAAAGTGTATAGGAGATAGAAAGGGGATTTCTGAGACAGGCAAATGGGGGAGTCTTCCGTATGCTGACAGACTGAATAGTCTGGGAGTCTTGAATATAGAGTAGAGACAAAGAAGGTGACATGATAGAGGAGAGTAAAATTAGGAATGAACTGATTACATTTAAATGGACAAACACAGAAAAGTTCCCAAGCAGTAATATCTATAGACAGTGTTTCACAAGGTCTAACTCTCCAAAAGGAGGCAGAAGGTCAGTAAAGCTAATTGGGAGGGGAAAAAAAAACAAAAGAAAAATGAGAATTAAAATTTAGAGTTCTTGAAGGATTTATTAGGTTGGCAAGAAGCCACAATTCTACTGCCAGGAAAGTAGAGAACTTTGGAAGAAAACCCAGTTTACTTACAAAGCGAAGGCAGCAATTTTGGGAGACAAGATAGGAAGCAATATTTAACAAATGGGGAAAATAGAGAAACTGGAAAGGATCCAGAATTAAGCAGTGATGGTGATCAAAGGGATAGAAGGAAAGCTATAGGAACAGGGGCTGAAGCAACCATTTGTGTTTGGTTTGGAAAAGAGGAGATTCAGGGGGATATGGGAGCCATCTTCAAATACTTGAAAGGCTGTGATAAGACAGATGGATGAAAGTTATTCTCTCCTGCTAAAGAGCAAAGACAACAGGCAGTGGATTCAAACTCCAGCATGGCAGATTTAGATTATATCTGAGAACAGTATGAAAACAGACCAGATGCCTTGGGAGGTGGTAGAAATTACTTCGCTGAAAATATCCCAAAAGTGGCAGGAGACCAATCTCTCTGGGATGGTTTAGACAAACACATTCTGCATCTTGGCAGGGGGTCAGACTAGCTGACCCTTCTATTCCTTTCTAACTCCAGGGCTCTATGATTCAATAATGTGAAATCCTAGAGTGGAACAGGTCTTAATCATACACAATTTATGAAGCTTGATTCAGGGGTAACTGCATAAAATTAAATGGCCTGTATTATATAGGACATCAGGCTAAATGATAAAATGGTCCCTTCTGACCTTATGTCATATGAATCTATCTACAAAGAAGTTAGATCAGACACATATATTTACTCTGTTTCACAACATACGGAAAGTGACCTTCAATGACATTAAAAATCTGAAGATATACCAATGATTAAAAATAAATTTACATTACACCTATTTGGCGTGTGGAACTCCCTGCCACCCACATTATTGGAACAAACAGCTTAGGTGAATGGGAGTCACAAATGGATTGGCTATTGTAGGTAGTTCTGCTGGCACCCTTAGTTAGGGGTCTTTGACCCCTTTAGTTAGGAACCACATTTTCCTTGTTCATAAGTTTGTCACACTTTAACTCTTTGGACTTTTCCATGCTGAGTGTCTGTTTCCAGATAAATTGTGTTTTGAAAAACAAGACAAGGCATAACACAAGGTATAACAGTCCGGCTAATGTCTCAAATGAAGCTAGGAGAGACGATGTCTTGTCCGTGTTGAATAATTTTTCCAGGGAAGTACCCTTCCATTTCAAAAGTGACAGTCTTTCTCATGATCCCTAAAATCTTTTAGTTTAGAAGGTGCTACAAGGCTCTTTGTCACTTTTGCAGATCCAGACTAACAGGGCTACAGTTCTGATACCTTCCATTTCAATGCTTCCCTGCACACAAAAGGCAAGTAATGACTCTCACACCCCACTCCCATTCACAGCCAGAGTCTGGAGGTACAAGAGGAGGAGGTGACAGTGCCTGTACATTAACGTACCTGTGGCTCCTGAGATCTTGACTCAGTTCTTACTGCAAGAGGAAATTTGCTTCAGTGAGGCCTGAACAAAATACAGGGCAGGGCCTCCAAATTTGGCCTAATATTGTACATCTACTAATATCCTCCTGAAAAATCTACTGTCCACTAAAATGCAGCCACATTGGGGCCGGAAGCCATTGGTAGGGACGGGTGAGGGTCTCCACAGAAAGGAATGACATTTTGGACACTGATACTGGAGTAAACTCACCCCTGGGGCGGGGACCATTGGATCTTTAATGGCTGTGCAGAGCAGAAAGGACAACAGACCTGTTTTCTATCCCATCATATCCATGTTACACTGGGTTTGTCGAGCAGGTTAGCTCCTCAGCTAGGGATGAGTACCTGCAAATTGTGACATGGAAGTGTCTGTCCTGGGAAACACCATCAGGTATCCATGACCCAAACCTCTCTCACTCCAGCAGCTGCATCAATGAGAGCCGACACAGGGGTGTGCTCCATTTGTAATAAAGCTCTGTGTAATCCCAGTGGCGTTCGCTCATCCTCCAGGGGAGAAGCAGCATCTGCATGTAAACAGGCTGGAGACAGGAGATTCTCTAGCCAGTGTCTCTCTTTCCATGTCTGTGCCTCTGTATTTTTTATCCATCTTTAGGAATAAACAGTAATTAAGGGACCTTCCCAAAGGGAGATGAGAACTCTTGGACTCTCTGCTGAGTCAGAGAGGAATTGGCTGCTCTGTATATTTGTGTATATTTAAAGATTATAGTTGATTAGGAAGAAAACAGATTTATTAAATACAGCAACATAGATTTCAAGTGACCACAAGTAACAGCGTATAGATGAAAGTTCATTAACTCAGAAATAAACAAAATCACAATATATGTGCTATACCCTAGACAGGATAACATGAGGGGGAAAGGAGTCCAGGAGAGCTGGCTGTATTTTAAAGAATCTTTATTGAGGTTGCAGATACTAAACATCTTGGTGTGTTGAAAAAATAGTAAATATGGCAGGCGACCAGCTTAGCTTAATTGTGAAATCCTTGCCGATCTTAAATACAAAAAAGAAGCTTACAAGAAGGGGAAGATTGGAGAAATGACCAGAGAGGAGTATAAGAACATTGCTCAGGCATGCAGGAGTGAAAGCAGGAAGGCCAAATTACACTTGGAGTTGCAGCTAGCAAGGGATGTGAAGAGTAACAATAAGGGTTTCTTCAGGTATGTTAGCAACAAAAAGGTCAGGGAAAGTGTGGGTCCCTTAATGAGTGGCAACCTAGTGGAAAAGGTTATGGAAAGAGCTAATGTAATAAATGCTTTTCCTTCCACTGCCTTCACGAACAAGGTCAGCTCCCAGACTCCTGCACTGGGCAGCACAGCATGGGGAGAAAGTGACCAGCCCTATGTGCAGCAAGAAGTGGTTCAGGACTATTTAGAAAAGCTGGACGAGCACAAGTCCATGGGGCCGGACGTGCTGCATATGAGGGTGCTAAAAGTGTTGGTGGATGTTATTGCAGAGCCATTAGCCATTATCTCTGAAAACTCATGGTGATCGGGGGAGGTCCCAGATGACTGGAAGAAGGCCAATGTAGTGACCATCTTTAAAAAAGACAAGAAGGCGGATCCAAGGAACTACAAGCCAGTCAGCTTCACATCAGCATCTGTAAAAATCATAAAGCAGGTCCTCAAGGAATGAATTCTAAAGCACGTAAAGGGGATGAAAGTGATCAGGAACAGTGAGCATTGATTCATCAAGGGCAAGTGATGCCTGACTAACCTAATTGCCTTCTATGAAGAGATAACTGGCTCTGTGGATGGGGGACAAGAAGTGGATATCTTGACCTTAGCAAAGCTTTTGATACAGTCTCCCACAAATATTCTTGCCAGCAAGTTAAAGACTTATGGGTTGGATGAATGGACTTTAAGGTGGATAGAAGGCTGGTGAGATCATCAGGCTCAATGGGTAGTGATCAATGGCTCCATGTCTACTTGGCAGCCGGTATCAGGACGAGTGCCCTAGCAGTAGGTTCTGGGTCCAGTTTTGTTCAATATCTTCAGTAAGGATCTGGAGGATGGTGTGGTCTGCACCTTCATCAAGTTTGCAGATGACACTAAACTGGGAGGAAGAAGCCTGAGAAGGTTCTACAAGTAGAAGTTTAGAGTCCTGCACTTAGGATGGAAGAATCCCATGCACTGCTACAGACTAGGGACCGAATGACTAGCTAGCAGTTCTTCAGAAAAGGTCCTGAGAGTTACAGGGAACGAAAAGCTGGATATGAGTCAACAGTGTGCCCTTGTTGCCAAGAAGGCTAATGGAATGTTGGGCTGTAGAAGTAGGGGCATTACCAGCAGATTGAGGGATGTGATCATTCCCCTCTATTCGACATTGGTGAGGCCTCATCTGGAGTACTGTGTCCAGTTTTGGAGCCTACACTATAAGAAGGATGTGGAAAAATTGGTTAGAGTCTAGAGAAAGGCAGCAAAAATGATTAGGGAGCTGCAGCACATGATTTATGTGGAGAGGCTGAGGGAACTGGGATTATTTAATCTACAGAAGATGAAAATGAGGGGGGATTTGACACACGGTAATGCTCGATCAGAGTATTCTTATGAATTATATATGACATAACTGGAATATGTTTTATGCTACATATGCCATGAAACCAGTCCCTGTAAAGGTTATTATCTACTGAATATATTCATGCTACACTATTAGTATAAGTGAATCACTTTTGTATTCCAAATTATGAATATTGGATGAGTTTTTGTTTGAGTATAAGTAGCCTTAGTAAAGCATTTGGTCAGCTTCTTGAACAAGGAATATGCAAATTAAGTGCCCAATCAAGAAACTCTTAACCAACAATGGGTAGTGATCAATGGCTCCATTTCTAGTTGGCAGCCGGAATCGAGCGGAGTGCCCGAAGGGTCAGTCCTGCGGTCGGTTTTGTTCAATATCTTCATCAAAGATCTGGAGGATGGTGTGGCAAGTTTGTAGATGACACTAAACTATGAGGAGTGGTAGATACACTGGAGGGTAGGGATAGGATACAGAGGGACCTAGACAAATTAGAGGATTGGCCAATTTGATGAGGTTCAACAAGGAGAAGTGTAGAGTCCTGCACTTAGGGTGGAAGAATCCCATGCACTGCACCAGACTAGGGACCGAATGGCTGGGTAGCAGTTCTGCAGAAACGGACCTAAGGGTGGAGAAAAAGCTGGTTATGAGTCCACACACCCCAGCATGACCTATGAAGTCAGCCGTGGGAAACATTTTGTCCTGAGGGCTACATCAGGGTTGCAAAACTGTATAAAGGGCCGGGATGGGATGGCTGTGCCTCCCCAAACTGCAGACCCCCTCTCTGCCCCCTCCCATTTCCTGTCCCCTGACTGCCCACCTCAGAATCTCTGACCCATCCAACTCCCCTGCTCCTTGTTCCTTCATCACCCCCTTCAGAGACCCATGCCACTAACCACCTACCGGGACCCCACCCCCGTCTTAGCTCTCCTGCTCCTTTTCCCCTGACTGCCTCCTCCCAAGACTCCCCATCCTATATGACCCTCCAGGACCCCACCGCCTACCCTGCTCCCTGCCTGACTGCCCCGACCACTATCCACACTCCCTCCCCCGACAGACTCCTGTGATTCCAACACTTATCCAACCCCCCAGTTCTCTTTTCCCTGAACACCACCCCAGAACCTCCATTCCACTCAACCACCCCCTGCTCCCTGTCCCCATACTGGCCATAAGGACTCCCTGCCCCTTATCCAAATCCCTGGCCCCATGGTACAAACTGAAGCTCTGAACAAAGGACTAAATGACCCATCCCAGCTGTGGATGTTTGTATTCCAGAGACTTGATTTGGACCTGCAGTTTATTCTACCACTGCTACAAGCCTGAACCAAGAACTTTGGATTACTGCATGTCATTGATTTCAATTAACCAATTCTAACCCTTATCTAGATCTTTTTCCTTTTATGAATAAAGCTTTAGATTTTAGATTCTAAAGGATTGGCCACACAGTGATTTGTAGATAAGATCTGATTTGCATATTGACCTGGGTCTGGGGCTTGGTCCTTTGGGATTGGAAGAACTGTTTTTCTTTTACTGAGGTATTGCTATTCATAACCATTTGTTCCCATAACCAGTGGCACTGCTGGTGATACTGGGAAACTGGAGTATCTAAGGGAATTGCTTCTGTGACCCGTGGTTAGACAGTGGGATGAAATCAAAGTCTCCTCTCTTTGGGTGGTTTGGTTTGCTGGAAGGTGGAAAAAACCCACCCTTGGGCTATAACTGCTCTACATGAAGCAATTTGTCCTGAATTGTCACTCTCAGTTGGGTCCCACCGGAATTAACATTGTTACACCCTGGTAATACTGTGCCTGATTCATTATCCCCATTCCAACAAGTTCCTGTGATGCTTGGTATACCAATATCCTCATTTAATATGAGGCACTCTAGTTCACCTATCTTATTATTTTGACTTCTGGTATTTGTATGGGAGCACTTAAAAATGTCACTTTTTATCTGTCTGCCATTTTATGATGTAATTGAATGGGACTCTCTTTCATTGGACTGTTTCTCATTAAATCCTATGTATTTAATCTCCCATATTTTCATCCTTCCTAGTACATAGAGAATCTAAATTAATAGATCCTCCCCAAAGGCCTTGTCTACACTACCGTCTGGATCGACGGGTAGAGATCGATCTTTTAAGAATCGATCTATCGCATCTCATCAGGATGCACACATACATGCACGGATGCACATGCAAACACACACAAGCCCAACCTCCAAAGTGCCATCCAGGAGGCGGGGTCTGAGAACCGCTAAATGATTGGGCCTGCTAATGAGATGTGGAGGAGACACATCATTGGAGAACCGAACCAGAATTGAGGCCTCACCTAAGACTCTGAACAGCTCCTTAGCTCGGGCTGGTTTGTGCAGGGTAGTGGAGGAACCATAGGCTCCTGCTGGTTTAGGCAGCAGATGAGCCAGGGCTTGAGAAAGGCAGCGGTGCTCAGTTCAGTATTTATCTGAGTTCATTTGTGGATCTAGCCCTGGTGTGCATCTGGAAGTTGCTTTAGTCAAACACAAGTTGAGGTTGTTCAAGCTGAGGAGCCCATCTGCCCCTTCCCCTTTCCCCAGCTAGCTACAAACTGAAACTCTCCAGCTCTCCTCTGCCTTTGTCTCTTTCCCGGGCCAGGAGGTCACCATATCTCTTTGTTCTCCTACATCTTCAGTTGGCAACCTACAGGCGAATGGTCCAGGTCATCAGTTGCCGGGAGACAGGGTGTCGGCAATTCCCTCACACTGGCCCTCTGCTCTGCAACTATCACACACCCTTATCCTACAACCTAGAGCCTTAAGAAATGCAGAGGTGAGACTGAGGCACCCACATAATATTCAGACGAAACACTAATAACTCTCCCATTTCATCACACCTCCTTCTAGTCTGGCTCCACTAATCACTCACAGCCCTGTAGTTACTGTCCTTTGTTCCAATTTCTTTCAGGTATCCTTGGCAGGAGGCTCTCTCTTGAGCCAGCTGAAGATAAAATGGAGGGGGTCTCTCAGGGCTTTGTATAGTTTTTCTCTCTGGGTGGAAACCCCGACTTCCCTGTGTAGAGTCCCCTCTTCAAGATGGCGTTTTAGGCTTACCTGGCATGTCACATATGAATGTATGACTTAGTTCTCCCCACGAACCTTCCCAGGAAAGCTCAGAAGTGGATCGGCATCTATCAAAGTTTATTGCCAGATTAAGTGTTTCTTGCCTGGGCACTTACTGAGAATAGTCCTTTCACAGGACACTTCACAGAGGCCACATCAAATCAAACAAGTACACAGCCAATATTCATAACTTCAAATACAAACATGATCCATGCATACAAATACGATGAGTAGATCCAGTAGATCATAACCTTACAGAGATATGTCACATGGCGTATGTAGCATAAAACATAGTCCAGTTATGTCATATTTACACTCATAAGCATATTTCCATAAGGCATTATAAGGTGCAACATCACAGACTGGCTCAGAGAAAAGGGCTCCCAGCCCATCCGCGTTGCAGGCAACCTGCCTGCTAGAGGCTTCCGGACAGGAGGAACATAGAGGAGCTGAAAGATAAAGAAATGAGCCACAGGATGGTCTCCTATTTCAGGACTTTGTAGCTGAGCTTTAGGGCGCACAAGATGGATGATGCAGTTTCATCCACCTGCCACACAACCCTGCACCCAACTCTCAGTTGCTTTGACACCCCTTTCTCCTCCGGTCCTGATTGTCCTGTTAGCTGTATCCACTGCGGGCTCCTTGTCAGGCTGCAGCAGCTCCTGTCCCAGACCCAGAGCAGAGGGAGACCAGCTGAGGGCAGGAGGCAGGAGGGAGGTGGAGATGACCCAGCGACTGGCAGAGAATGGGGAGAAGAGCCGTGATCAACAAGGGTGGGGCTTTGCAGGAAGAGGAAAAACAGAGGCAGGGCCTTGCCGGAAGAAGAGGAGATGGGGGCAGGGCTTTTGGGGAATAGGCCAGGCAGGGCACAGGGCCTCATGGGTCGAGGTAAAAGCAATTAGAAAGATGGGATCCCATGAGTTAATGAGGTGTGTACAAAAGCAGATTCCCCAGTCTGTCTGGCTCACACAGACCAGGAAGGCCAGGAAAGGATTCAATGTCACTTTGACTGTCCAGTCAGTGGTTCAGGGAAGTGGGCCCCGCACCATGTCACGAGCCAGCTCTGCACAGAGCTCTGAGAGCCAGAGCACCAGGAGAAAAATTCAGATGTCTTTATGAGTAAAGAGCTGGATCAGCTTATTCCAGATCTGTTTGGTCTTCACCCCGTAGATGATGGGATTTAGCATGGGGGGCACCAAGAGGCTCATGTTGTTAAAGAGAACACGAAAATGCAGGGCCTCATTCTGGCCAAACCTGGATAAAAGGGAGGAGAAGAGAAATGGGAGATAAAAGGCTAAGATGACACAGAGATGGGAGCTGCAGGTCCCAAAAGTCTTGAGTTGGGCGTCCTTTGTAGGGAGGCGGAAAATGGCCCTGAGGATCTGAGTGTAGGACAATGCAACAAAAAACATATCCAACCCCTTCACACTGAATAGCACAAAGAGGCCATAATAACTACTGATGCGGGTATCAGCACAAGCCAGTTTCACCATGGATGCATGCCCACAGTGAATGTCGGGGATTTTAGTTTTGCAATATGGCCACTGCCTCGCCAGGAGGAGATATGGCAATATGAGTATGAAACCACGCAGCACCACAGCCAGGCCAATCTTGACCACCGTGGGGTTTGTCAGGATGGTGGAATGTCTCAGGGGATGGCAGATGGCCACATAGCGATCAAAGGCCATGGCCACGAGGATCCCAGACTCCATCACTGAGAAGGAGTGAACGACGTACATCTGGGTGAGGCAGGCACTGAAATCGATCTCCCTGGAATTGAGCCAGAAGATGCTCAGCATTTTGGGCACCATGGATGTTGACAGGAGCATGTCGGTGATGGCCAGCATGCAGAGGAAATAGTACATGGGCTCATGAAGGCTTCTCTCCCTTTTCACAATGAACAGGATGGTGAAGTTCCCCAAGATGACTATCGCATACATGATGCAGAAGGGGATGGAGATCCAGACATGGGCCGCCTCCAGACCAGGAATGCCCAGTAGGATGAAGGTGGAGGGGTTGGTGAAGTCGGTTGTGTTGGAATGTGACATGGAGTAGAGGAGAAGGTGTCCAACTCTGTGGCAGAACAGTGTCTCCAGCATGTGCCGTATGTTCCCCTGACTTCGTTTATGTGCCCAGGGTCGAGTGTGATGGTCGCAATACAAATGCCTGAATGGAGAGACAATGTTATTATGAAAGCTATGGGCACTACTGGAGACTGTTCTCATGGGGGAAGGAGATTAGTCACTCTTCACACATTGAAACATGAAATTTTCACTATTCAGATAAATGATTTATGAAGAACTGATCCTACTAATGCCAATTCCATATTTTATGGTGCTTCCAGTGACATAATTTCCATATGTAATGTGTGAGAAACCTTAATAAACACCAGTGGGAATCAGAAGTGTGTATACTGGCTATTCATAGAATCATAGATTATTAGGGTTGGAAGGGACCTCTGGAGGTCATCTAGTCGAACCCCCTGCTTAAAGCAGGACCAATCTCCAACTAAATCATCCCAGCCAGGGCTTTATGAAGCCTGACCTTAAAAACCTCTAAGGAAGGTGATTTTACCACCTCCCTAGATAACCCATTCCAGTGCTTCACCACCCTCCTAGGGAAAAAGTGTTTTTTTAAATATCCAATGTTAACCTACCCAACTGCAACTTGAGACCCTTACTCCTTGTTCGGTCATCTGCTACCACTGAGAACAGTCTAGATCCATCCTCTTTAGAACCCCCTTTCAGGTAGTTGAAAGCAGCTATCAAATCTCCCCTCAGTCTTCTCTTCTGTAGACTAAACAATCCCAATTCATCACCTGAATCAATTGATCCTTCAGCCCTCACTGAGAGGACACCAGTACAATACATTTTGTTCTAGCCAATCCTTCATCTATCCACAGGCCAGGTTGTCAATAGCATCGGACTCCGAGAGGGATGGCACACATCATCCTAGAACTTCTGAGTGAGCTCCCAGTGTCAGTCTCCCAAGCAGCTGGGGTTACAAGTCACCACAGCAGGCTCGTTAGCCATCATTGTTCCTCAAGCTAGTGAGTCCATGTTGTTGGAGGTTCACCATTCACTAGTTTGCTCAAAATGTAAGAGTGAGAAAGAATCAAAGCTTTGACAAAACATGTACCAGAGGGAAACACCCCAACTAGAGCTCACCTCGTGGAAAAGACCTGAGCATCTCTGAGAGCAGCTCCATGGAAACAGTTGCTCATTAACAGCAGTGGCCAAAACAAAGACAATGTTTAGATGCCTAAGGAATGGAATGGAGAGTAACCTGCTCTGGACACGTCCTCAGCTTTGGACACATACATGGTCTCTATAAAGTGTATAGGAGGTAGAAAGGGGATATCTGAGACAGGCTATGAGAATGGGGGAGGCTTCGATATGCTGACAGACTGAATAGTCTGGGAGTCTTGAATATAGAGTAGAGACAAAGAAGGTGACATGAAAGAGGAGAGCAAAATTAGGAATGAACTGATTACATTCAAATGGACAAACGCAGAACAGTTCCCAACCAGTAATATCTATAGACAGTGTTTCACAAGGTCTATATCTCCAAAAGGAGGCAAAAGGTCAATAAAACTAATTGGGAGGAAAAAAATCAAGAGAAAAAATTAGAATGAAAATCTAGAGTTCTTGAAGAGTTTATTAGATTGGCAAGAAGCCACAATTCTACTGCCAGGAAAGTAGAGAACCCGGTTTACTGACAAAGCAAAGGCAGCAATTGCGGGCAACAGGATGGGAATCAATATTTAACAAATGGGGAAAAGGAAAAATAGAAAGGAAATAATGCAAATTGAAATTCATGAAAATTGATAAAAACATCATGGAAAAATCCATGTGTCGCAGATTTAAAGATCACAAAAAAAGAGTTTATTGAAGTATATTAAAAACAATAGAAATCCTAGAAAAGTTTTAGGGAAATTCTTTGAAGAAGAAATGAAGTTTGGAAAGAAGCAGTATGAAAAACATATCTGTAAGATGGTGAAATACTTTCCAATCCATTAGCAGTCAAGGGTGGCGATTAACAGCATCTACAATAGAATCTTAGCATTCCAAACCCCATTGTTACAAATTCACCAATCAAGCTCACACCTCACTCAGAACCAGAAGTCAAATTTGAGGCAGCTGAAGAGCCAAGAAAAGCGGGGATAACAAGTACAGGACAGTCTTGTGTTGAATGTGAAATATTCAATAAAAAAGGGACATTTAAAAAAAAAGATTTTACAAAATTAAAAAAGAATGGAAAAGCTGGTCTGGGACTAGTTAAAAAAAGTCATAGGAATATACCGTATTTTTCGGCGTATAAGACGCCTTTTTAACCCCCCAAAATATTATCAAAATTAGGGGGGGGCGTCTTATACGCCGAATATATGACTGCAGCCGCCCCAGCTGGAGCTGGGGCGGCTGCAGGTGGCCCGGCGGGCGGGGCGGGGCGGCGCTTCCCCCCCGAGCCCACCCACATGTGTTCCGGGCCGGCGGGGAACGGGAGCAGCTCCCCCAGCAGCCCGGCGCTCCCCCAGCAGCTCCCCCAGCAGCCCGGCCCGGCACTCCCCCAGCAGCTCCCCCAGCAGCCCGGCCCGGCGCTCCCCCAGCAGCTCCCCCAGCAGCCCGGCCCGGCGCTCCCCCAGCAGCTCCCCCAGCAGCCCGGCGCTCCCCCAGCAGCCCGCCCGCGCGGCGGGGACGGGAGAGCGGCGCTCCCCCAGCAGCCCGCCCGCGCGGCGGGGACGGGAGAGCGGCGGGTTTTTTTTTTTTGGTTTGTTTTTTTTTTGTCCGGCTTTTTTATGTAAAAACTCGGGGGCGTCTAATACGCCGGAGCGCCCTATACGGCGAAAAATATGGTAACTAATGCCAGTCAACAACATGTTTTATGCAAAACAGATCATGTCACATAAACTCAATATCATCCTTAACTGAGAGTACACTTTAGATTGATCAAGGGAACCAAATAGATGAATTCGGTGTTGACCCAACGCTATTCAAAATTTTCACCAATGATCTGGAAGCAAAGAGACAATCATTGGAGATAAAATTTGCAGATGATCCAATAACTGGCAGATGGGGTACAATGAGGAGGTCAGGGCAGGCATACCAATAGATCTGGAAAATTTGGTGAGCTGGGCCCAAGCCGACACAATGTTTTAATACAGACAAATACAAACTGATCCTCTCGGAACAGAGAGTGCAGGCCCGACCCACAGATTAGGCCCCTGTATTATGTGACACGGGGACCAGCTGCTATAAGAAAGATGGAGGAAAGTTATTCTCTCTGGCTAAAGAGCAAAGACAACAGGCAGTGGATTCAAACTCCAGCATGGCAGATTTAGATTATATCTGAGAACAGTATGAAAACAGACCAGATGCCTAGGGAGGTGTTAGAAACTCCTTTGCTGAAAATACCCCAAAGGTGGCAGGAGACCAATTTCTCTGAGATGGTTTAGAAACACACATCCTGCATTGGGCAGTGGGGGCAGATTAACTGACCCTTCCATTCCTTTCTGACTCCATGGCTCTAGGATTCAATAATGTGAAATCCTAGAGTGGAACAGGTCTTAGTCATAAACAATATATGAAGCTTGATTTGGAGTAACTAAGTAAAATTAAATAGACTGTATTATACAGGACATCAGGCTAGATGATAAAATGGTCCCTTCTGACCTTAAATCCTACAAATTTATCTACAAAGAAGTTAGAACAGGCATTTATATTTACTCTGTTTCACAACATACGAAAAGTGACATTCAATTAAATTGAAAATCTGAAGATATACCAATGATTAAAAATAAGTTTACATTACACCTATTTGGCCTTTTGAACTCCCTGCCACCCACATTATTGGAACAAACAGCTTAGGTGAATGGGAGTCAGAAATGGATTGGCTGTTGAAGGTAGTTCTGCTGACACCCTTAGTTAAGGGTCTTTGACCCCTTCAGTTAGGAGACCACAGTTTCCTTGTTTATAAATTTGTCAAACTTTAACTCCTTGGACTTTGCCATGCTGAGTGTCTGTTTCCAGGTGAATTGTGTTTTGAAACACAAGACAAGGCATAACACAAGGTATAACAGTCCAGCTAATGTCTCAAATGAAGCTAGGAGAGACGATATCTTGTCCATGTTGAATAATTATTCCAGGGAAGTACCCTTCCATTTCAGAAGTCACAGAGTCTTTCTCTTGATCCCTAAAATCTGTTAGTCTATAAGGTGCTACAAGACTCTTTGTCATTTTTGCAGATCGAGACTAACACAGCTACATCTCTGATACCTTCCATTTCAATGCTTCCCAGCACACAAAAGGCAGGTAACGACTCCCATCCCCCACTCCCGTTCGCAGTCAGAGTCTGGAGGTACAAGAAGAGGAGGTGGCAGTGCCTGTACATTAACATACCTCTGGCTCCTGAGATCTTGACTCAGTTCTACTGCAAGGGGAAATTTGCTTCAGTGAGGCCTGAGCAAAATACAGGGCAGGGCCTCCAAATCTGGCCTAATATTGTACATCTAATAATATCCTCCTGAAGGAACTACTATGCCACTAAAATACAGCCACATTGGGGCCTCAAGCCATTGGCAGGGGTGGGCGGGTTGCCACAGAAGGGAAAGACATTTTGGACACTGATACTGGAGCTAACATACCCCTGTGGTGGTGGCCTTTGGATCTCTAATGGCTGTGCAGAGCAGAAAGGACAACAGACCTGTTCTATATCCCATCACATCCATGTTACACTGGGTTTGTCGAGCAGGTGAGCTCATCAGCTAGGGATGAGTACCTGCAAATTGTGACATGGAAGTGTCTGTCCTGGGAAACCCCATCAGGTATCCATGACCCAAACCTCTCTCACTCCAGCAGCGGCATCAATGAGAGCCGGCACAGGGGTGTGCTCCATTTTTAATAAAGCTCTGTGTAATCCCAGTGGGGTTCACTCAGCCTCTAGGGGAGAAGCAGCATCTGGATGTAAACAGGCTGGAGACAGGAGGCTCTCTAGCCAGTGTCTCTCTTTCCATGTCTGCGCCTCTGTATTTTTTATCCAGCTTTAAGAATAAACCGTAATTAAGGGACCTTCCCAAACAGAGATGAGAACTCTTGGACTCTCTTCTGAGAAACTGGGAAACTGAGGAGGCAGGAAGGGAAGTGTCTTGCACCAGGACATATCCCATGAGTCCCTAGCTGCCAATCCATTGCTTAGTCTCTCTCAGACGTGGCTCGTATGGTCCATGCAGCAGCACAGAGGCATATTGCACAATCTCCATTGGTATATCTGGTGGAGGGGATCAACCCAACTTATTTAGGGCTGTTCCCGCTTGCACCAGCTGAGCATTTGTCCCAAGTCATTGAAGTAACGATAAAGAGTCATCAGAGACCAGGGAGCTGCGAGCCAAGAGTCCGAGATCTGCCACGGATCCGCTGGGTGACCTTGGGCACAGGCATCACCATGCATTAAAATGAGAGTATTATTTGTTATGTCTAGTCTGCTGCTACTAAAAGGCCATAATCAGTGCCTTTGAGTCACATACTGCTCTGATTTGGTTCCTTATAGCAGATCGTTGGGCTCCATACAGCACATGGTCCCTGGTAAACAAACAGCACAAGGCTGAAGACTGAGCGGGGTGGAAATCTGTTTCTGTGGCTGTAGTTCTTTTCTGTTTCATTAGTTCCTCTTTTTTATGAAGAAGAACAACTCCATCGATTAGGACACACAAATAAACTCCTGTATGTAACACAATGCAGAGGAGCAATACCTGTTTATGGCCAGAGTAAGGGTGCAGCGGGGCGAGGATGCCTATTTTCAGCTATGGAACCGACTCTGTGTGGCTTTGGGTAAATCATATTACCACTGTATGGCTCAGTCCATCCATGACATTGGTTAACACTGCTGAGCAGCCTAGCTAAAGAAATTCTAGATGTAGATATAGTGACCAAAATCCTCATGCAGAGTGAATGTTAGACTCAGCTTCCCTGTTCAGCTTCAACCTTGGGGCAATGGGTGCCCTGTAGTTCCACATAAGGTGCCATGTACGTTTGTATATAGCCGGAAAATGGTATTCGTGCCATTTATCTACCTCACTGTGAGCTACTGAAGACACCTGGGCCACTCCCCAGAATTCCACCTTCCCAGCTAACCCAGGGGCTTATCCTGTATCCTTCTGTCAGGAAGTCACCAAGCGATGCCTGGAACTGCTCCCTAAGAAGCCAGTCAGGACTCTGCAGGAGCCTCCTGTCTCCAAGGCAAGAAGCTTACACAGCTTAGACCTTTCTGGGTCTGACCTTGGAGCATACAGCATCCCCTGCCCCACTGACACTTCCCGCAGCGAGTCCTCCCGGGTTGGGCTCCTGGGGAAGCCAAAGAGCCCTGCATCCCAACTCCGCAGTCAGACGTGACTCTCAGCCAGCAAGTAAAACAAAAGGTTTATTAATCAACGGGAAAATGGTCTAAAACAGAGCTTATAGGGACAGAGAACAGGACCCCACAGCCAGGTCCGTTCGGGGGGCATGGAGCCCAGCTGCCCCTCCCATTTCCCCAGTCAGCTCCAAACTGAAACTCTCCATCTCTCCTCTGCCTTAGTCTCTTTCCCGGGCCAGGAGGTCACCATATTTCTTTGTTCTTCTACAACTTCAGTTGGCACCTTGCAGGGGAGGGGTCCAGGCCATCAGTTGCCAGGAGACAGGGTGTCAGCAATTCCCTCACACTGGCCCTCTGCTCTGCAACTATCACGCACCCTTATCCTACAACCTAGAGCCTTAAGAAATGCAGAGGTGAGACTGAGGCACCCACACATTATTCAGAGGAAACACTAAGAACTGTCCCACTTCATCACACCTCCTTCTAGTCTGGCTCCACTAATCACTCACAGCCCTGTAGTTACTGTCCTTTGTTATAATTTCTTTCAGGTCTCCTTGGGGGGAGGCTCTCTCTTGAGCCAGCTGAAAACAAAATGGAGGGGGTCTCTCAGGGCTTTGTATAGTTTTTCTCTCTAGGTGGAAACCCCGACTCCCCTGTGTAGAGTCCCCTCTTCAAGATGGCGTTTTAGGCTCACCTGGCATGTCACATATGAATGTATGACTTAGTTCTCCCCACGAACCTTCCCAGGAAAGCTCAGATGTGGATCGGCATTTATCAAAGTTTATTGCCAGATTAAGTGTTTCTTGATTGGGCTCTTACTGAGAATAGTCCTTTTTCAGGACACTGACCAAGGGCTTCACAGAGGCCACTTAAAAGCAAACAAGTACACAGCCAATATTCATAACTTCAAATACAAACATGATCCATGCGTACAAATAGGATGAGTAGATCCAGTGGATCATACCCATTACAGAGATATGTCACATGGCGTATGTAGCATAAAACATAGTCCAGTTATGTCATATTTACACTTATAAGCATGTTTCTATAATACAGCATTGTAAGGTGCAACATCACAGGTTGCTCAGGGAAAAGGGCTCCCAGCCCATCCCCATTGCAGGCACCCTGCCTGCGAGAGGCTCCCAGGCAGGAGGAACAAAGAGGAGCTGAAAGATAAAGAAATGAGCCACAGGATGGTCTCCTATTTCAGGACTTTGTAGCTGAGCTTTAGGGCCCACAAGATGGATGATGCAGTTTCACCCACCTGCCACACAACCCTACACCCAACTCTCAGTTGCTTTGACACCCCTTTCTTCTCCGGTCCTGATTGTCCTGTTAGCTCCACAGCTGCATCCACTGTGGGTTCCTTGTCAGGCTGCTGGAGCTCCTGTCCCAGACCCAGAGCAGAGGGAGACCAGCTGGGGACTGGTAAGAGGGAGGTGGAGATGATCCAGTGAGTGGGAGGGGATGGGGAGATGAGCCGTGAACAACAAGGGTGGGGCTTTGGAGGAAGAGGCAGAACAGAGGCAGGGCCTTGCTGGAAGAAGAGGAAATGGGGGCAGGGCCTTGGGAGAATAGGCCGGACAGGGCACAGTGCCTCATGGGTCCAGTTAAAAGCAATTTGTAAGATAGAATCTCTATGAGTTAATGAGGTGAACACAGGCCGATTCCCCGGTCTGTCAGACTCACACAGCCCAGTAAGGCCAGGAAAGGATTCAATGTCACTTTGACTGTCCAGTCAGTGGTTCTGGGAAGAGGGCCCCGCATCATGTCACCAACCAGCTCTGCAAAGATCTTTGAGAGCCAGAGCACCAGGAGAAAAATTCACATGTCTTTATGAATAAAGAGCTCCAGCAGCCTGTCCCGGATCTGTTTGGTCTTCACCCCGTAGATGATGGGGTTCAGCATGGGGGGCACCAAGAGGCTCATGTTGCTAATGAGAACACGGAAATGCAGAGCAATATTCTGGCCAAACCTGGATGTGAGGGAGGAGAAGAGAAATGGGATGTAAAAGGCTAAGATGGCACAGAGATGGGAGCTGCAGGTCCCAAAAGTCTTGAGCCGGGCATCCTTTGTAGGGAGGCAGAAAATGGCCCTGAGGATCTGAGTGTAGGACAATGCAACAAAAAACATATCCAGCCCCTTCACACCGAACAGCACAAAGAGGCCGTAGTAACTACTGATGCGGGTATCCGCACAAGCCAGCTTCACCACAGCTATGTGCCCGCAGTGCGTGTCAGAGATATTAGTTTTGCAATATGGCCACTGCCTCGCCAGGAGGAGATAGGGCAATATGAGTATGAAACCACGCAGCACCACAGCCAGGCTGATCTTGGCCACTGTGGGGTTTGTCAGGATGGTGGAATGTCTCAGGGGATGGCAGATGGCCACATAGCGATCAAAACCCATGGCCACGAGGATCCCAGACTCCATCACTGAGAAGGAGTGAATGAAATACATCTGGGTGAGGCAGGCACTGAAATCGATCTCCCTGGAATTGAACCAGAAGATTGCCAGCATTTTGGGCAGGATGGATGTAGACACGACCAGGTCGGTGACGGCCAGCATGCAGAGGAAATAGTACATGGGCACATGAAGGCTTGTCTCACTCTTCACAACTAATAGGATGGTGAAGTTCCCGAAAACGGCGATGGCGTACATGACACAGAAGGGGATGGACATCCAAACATGGGCCACCTCCAGGCCAGGAATGCCGAGCAGGATGAAGGTGGAGGGGTTGGTGATGTCGGAAGTGTTGGGATATGACATGGAGCAGGGGAGATGGTGTCCAACTCTGAGGAAAAACGGTGTCTCCAGCATGTACTGTATGTTCCTCTGACTTCGTTTATGTGCCCATGCTCTAGGGTGATGGTCGCTGTCCAAATGCCTGAATGGAGAGACAATGTTATTATGAGAACTATGCACACTACTGGGGACTGTTCTCATGGGGGAAGGAGATTAGTCACTCTTCACACATTGAAAAATAACATTTTCACTTTTCAGAGCAATGAATTATGAAGAACTGATCCTAGAGATGCTAACTCCATATTTTATGACATAATTCCCACGTCATGGTGTGAGAAATCTTAATAGGCACCAGTGAGGATCACAAGTGTGTAAACTGTCTATTCATCACCTGAATCAATTGATCCTCCAGCCCTCACTGAGAACACCAGTACAATACACTTTGTTCTAGCTAATCCTTCAGCTACCCACAGGCCAGGGTCTCAGTATCATCGGACCCCGAAAGGGATTGCGCACAGCATCCTAGAACTCTTGAGTGAGCTGCCAGAGTCAGTCTCCCAAGCAGCTGGGGTTACAAACTACCACACCAGGCTGGGTTATATAAAAAATATATATATATATCGATAGTCCAGCTAATGTCTCAAATGAATCTAGGAGAGACGATGTCTTGTCCATGTTGAATAATTATTCCAGGGAAGTACCCTTCCATTTCAAAAGTGACAGTCTTTCTCATGATCCCTAAAATATTTTAGTTTATAAGGTGCTACAAGACTCTTTGTCACGTTTGCAGATCCAGACTAACAGGTCTACACCTCTGATAACTTCCATTTCAATGCTTCCCTGCACACAAAAGGCAAGTAATGACTCCCATCCCCCACTCCCATTCACAGCCAGAGTCTGGAGGTACGAGAGGAGGAGGTGACAGTGCCTGTACATTAACATACCTCTGGCTCCTGAGATCTTGACTCAGTTCTACTGCAAGGAGAAATTTGCTTCAGTGAGGCCTGAGCAAAATACAGGGCAGGGCCTCCGAATTTGGCCTAATATTGTACATCTACTAATATCCTCCGGAAGAATCTACTGTCCACTAAAATACATTCACATTGAGGCCGGAAGCTATTGGTCGGGACGGGTGAGGGTCTCCACAGAAGGGAAAGACATTTTGGACACTGATACTGGAGCAAACTCACCCCTGGGGCGGGGGCCTTTGGATCTCTAATGGCTGTGCAGAGCAGAAAGGACAACAGACCTGTTCTATATCCCATCACATCCATGTTACACTGGGTTTGTCGAGCAGGTGAGCTCCTCAGCTAGGGATGAGTACCTGCAAATTGTGACATGGCAGTGTCTGTCCTGGGAAACCCCATCAGGTATCCATGACACAAACCTCTCTCACTCCAGCAGCTGTATCAGTGAGAGCCGACACAGGGATGTGCTCCATTTATCATAAAGCTCTGGGTAATCCCAGTGGGGTTCGCTCATCCTCCAGGGGAGAAGCAGCATCTGGATGTAAACTGGCTGGAGACAAGAGGCTCTCTAGCCAGTGTCTCTCTTTCCATGTCTGCACCTCTGTATTTTTTATCCAGCTTTAGGGATAAACAGTAATTAAGGGACCTTCCCAAAGGGAGATGAGAACTCTTGGACTCTCTGCTGAGTCAGAGAGGAATTGGCTGCTCTGTATATTTGTGTATATTTAAAGATTATAGTTGATTAGGAAGAAAACTAGGGATAATGTCAAGACCTTCGTAGAGTCTGAAACCCTGTAAATGCCCAGGATGGCTTGATAGATAGAAGACAAACAGATGTGGATAGAGATGACTGAAGGGAGACCTGAGCGCATTCTACAGGCACACAGGGCTGTCACTAAGGGATAAGATATCAGTAATTCTCATCCAGAACTATCATCATTCTGTGCAGCACTTTCATTGACGGATTTTGCAAATGTCTATCTAGGTAAAGTCCCTATGAACATATCCCCATTGTACAGGTAGATAAATTCAGGAAAAGGAAGACATGAATTGCAAATGGTTCCACAGAGAATGCCAGACAAAACTCATCAGTCCAGACTTACCTCCTGTACCCAACATCTCTCCATCAGTAACTGAGTGTTTGAAAAGAGGGAAATGGACTCATGCTCTCGAAGGATGTGTTCATTGGGTGGGAGTGACAAACTTTTCTGGGGTGTAACTTTGAACTGGGTTACCACCGAGCCTTCTAATATACCAATCTGGGCTCCCTTTCACACTGTGAGGCTATAGGGAAACCGTTATCCACTCCGGGTCTTGCACTTAAACAGCCATACATGGACAAGAACACACCCAGTTGCAGTTACATGCAAGCTTTCCCTAACCACTCATGAACCAACAATGGAGAGGCTCCAGCGAGTTCCCCCAGCTCCCCAGCTTAGGACCGCATAGCTATTCTGACCTGCCCTTGTCAGAAGCCTGACCAGTGTAAGTTCATTACCGCGTCCACCTCTCCCACAATGTGTGAAAAGGACAATGGACCAACTCCATTTCCTGAGCAGATTTCCCCTTTGAATTTCAAACAGCACCCTGTTCTGGGAATATATATAAAACAGATTTATTAAATACAGCAAGATAGATTTCAAGTGACCACGAGTAACAGCGTATAGATGAAAGTTCATTAACTCAGAAATAAACAAAATCACAATATATGTGCTATACCCTAGACAGGATAACATGAGGGGGAAAGGAGTCCAGGAGAGCTGGCTGTATTTTAAAGAATCTTTATTGAGGTTGCAGGAACAAACCATATTGATGTGTAGAAAAAATAGTATATATGGCAGGCGACCAGTTTGGTTGAACAGTGAAATCCTTGCCAATCTTAAACACAAAAAAGAAGCTTACAAGAAGTGGAAGATTGGAGAAATGACCAGAGAGGAATATAAGAACATTGCTCAGGCATGCAGGAGTGAAAGCAGGAAGGCCAAATTACACTTGGAGTTGCAGCTAGCAAGGGATGTGAAGAGTAACAATAAGGATTTCTTCAGGTATGTTAGCAACAAAAAGGTCAGGGAAAGTGTGGGTCCCTTAATGAGTGGCAACCTAGTGAAAAGGTTATGGAAAGAGCTAATGTAATAAATGCTTTTCCTTCCACTTCCTTCACGAACAAGGTCAGCTTCCAGACTCCTGCACTGGGCAGCACAGCATGGGGAGGAGGTGAGCAGCCCTCTGTGGAGAAAGAAGTGGTTCAGGACTATTTAGAAAAGCTGGAGGAGCACAAATCCATGGGGCCGGATGTGCTGCATCCAAGGATGCTAAAGGAGTTGGTGGATGTGATTGCAGAGCCATTGACACTTATCTCTGAAAACTTATGGCGACTGGGGGAGGTCCCAGATGACTGGAAGAAGGCTAATGTAGTGCCCATCTTTAAAAAAGGGAAAAATTAGGATCCAGGGAACTAAAAGCCAGTAAGCCTCACCTCAGCATCTGGAAAAATCATGAAGCAGATCCTCACAAAGTGAATTCTAAAGCACTTAAAGGGGAGGAAAGTGATCAGGAACAGTCAGCATGGATTCACCAAGGGCAAGTCATGCCTGACTAACCTAATTGCCTTCTACAAAGGCTGACTGGCTCTGTGGATGAGGGACAAGAAGTGGATATCTTGACTTTAACAAAGTGTAACCGGGCGGCGACTCACCCCTGCGGTGCCTCCCGCTGGCTTGTCTGGGAATTACCTCTCCAGCGTCTGGAGCGCCCTCTGCAGGCTGATGTCCCGCCCCTCCTCTGGACCAGTGTCCCTCCCGGACCCCGGTGCCCTCTAACTGAGGGTGCTGCACCCCTGTAGAACCCCCTCAAGTCTAAGGGTCTCCCCTCCCTGGGGAACCCTCCACCCCCTATCCCCACCTCGCCTCAGACTAGGCCACTGCCAGTCACCACTTGCCCCCACTCACTGGGGCAGACTGCAGTATCATGGCCTCTCATCACCTGCTGCTTCTATTTCTAGTCACGGGCTGCCTCCTTCAACCCCAGTACCCCTGGGTGGGGCCTCCTCTAGGCCCTGCAGCCTGGGTCTCCCAGGCTAGAGCTTCCCCAGCTCCTTATGCCTAGCCCCAGCCCTGCACCACCCGGGATACTCACTCAGGCTCCCAGCAGCTAGGCCTGTCTGCCTTGCCCCTAGAGAAGGAGACTCTCTCTGTCTCCCTGCCTCGCAGCCTTTTTATCAGGCCTGTCAGTTTGGGGCATGGCCACCCAGCTGAGCCTGCTTCCCAATCAAGCTGGGCATTTCCTGGCTCCCAGCCACAACCCCTCCCTGGGCTTTTTCAAGCCCCTTCAGCCAGGGAGCGGGTGGTGACCCTGCTACACCCCCACCCCCCTTAAGATCTCCATCCCTGGGGGTAGGGGGATCGCCTTGCTTGGAGGAGCCGGACATGCACCTCCATCGCTACCTGCTTCTTCTCCGACTCCTCCAGTTGCTTGCACAAGCGGATCTTATCTTCCACCACTGTCTCATATTTTTTTGCGAGGCCCCTGGCATTCACCTTCACCTTCACCTCCCGGCAGGCCTGCTCCGCCACCTCCAGCCTCTCATGCAGGTCCGCAGCCCCCTGACCTTCCGCTTCCAGGGTCTGGGTTGCCCCGGTGGCCAGTTCCTGCACCACCTCAGCCCCAGCCTCCTGCTGGGCCCACTCGGTCTGGGTTTCCCAGTGGACACCCTGCTCGACGACGGTCTGGACCCCGACCTCTCTCGGAGTCCCGGTCGCTGGCTCCACCCTCCCCTCCAGTTTTAGCCCTTCCAGGCCCTCAGGCACATCCTTTGGCCCTGCCTCAGTTTCCCTCGGGGGCAATGCCTCCTTATGTGGCCCGGTTCATGGCAGCCCCAGCAGGCTCCAAGCCTCTTGGTTGCCCTGGACTTCGGCTTCACCGTCCCCTTACTTTCAGGGCCAGCCCTCCTTGGGGTGCCCTGCCTTGGGCTCCTTGGAACCGGGCAGTCCCTCTTGAGGTGTCCCCACCAGCCACAGGCCCAACATGTCCTCCGCCACCAGGGTTCCCTCACCCAGTGGCCCATTTGGGGGACTCGCCCCAGTCTGGGGTACACCGTCCTGCCTCCAGCCCCAAGGGACAGTCCCTTTTAAAATGTCCTCGCCTCGCACCGGCGTGACAGTTCCCCTGCTCCACGGCAGGCCTCCTGGCCCCAAGCTTCTTGCCGCTCCACTGGGGACCTTCCTGGAGGAACTTCACCAGGGCCCGCTGCTCCCTTGACAGCTGCCCCAACTGTTCATGGAGAGCTGTCTGCACCCCCCACAGTGTCTCCTGTCCTTCCTGGACCCCCTGCAGGTCTTCCGCACCCTTTTTCCAGTGATCTGACCCTGGGGCCCAACCAGGGATGACCCCTGGGGCCTCCACAAAGTACGCCCCAGCACACAATGGCTCCATTGTCTGGGCCTCAGTTTCCCCAGGCACTTTCCACAGTCCTTGCCCTGCCCCTTGTATCAGGGGTGGACTGCACGTGCCTGCATTCTCCACCACGTTGTAATGGGTCAGCAACTCACCCCTGCGGCGCCTCCCGCTGGCTTGTCTGGAAATTAGCTCTCCAGCATCCAGATCGCCCTCTGCAGGCCAATGTCCCGCTTCTGCTCAGGCCCCGTGTCCCTCCTGGACCCCGGTGCCTTCTTACTGAGGGTGCTGCACCCCTGCAGAACCCCCTCCAGTCTAAGGGTCTCCCCTCCCTGGGGAACACTCCACCCCCTATCCCCACCTTGCCTCAGACTAGGCCACTGCCAGTCACCACTTGCCCCCACTCACTGGGGCAGACTGCAGTATCATGGCCTCTCATCACCTGCTGCTTCTATTTCTAGCCACGGGCTGCCTCCTTCAACCCCAGTACCCCTGGGTGGGGCCCTCCTCTAGGGTCTGCAGCCTGGGGCTCCCAGGCTAGAGCTTCCACAGCTCCTCGTGCCTAGCCCCAGCCCTGTACCACCCTGGACACTACTCAGGCTCCCAGCAGCTAGGCCTGTCTGCCTTCCCCCTAGAGAAGGAGACTCTCTGTCTGTCTCCCTGCCTTGCAGCCTTTTTATACCGGCCTGCGAGTGTTTGGAGTGTGGCCACTGAGCTGAGCCTACTTCCCAATCAAGCTGGGCATTTCCTGGCTCCGGGCCACAACCCCTCCCTGGGCTGTTTCAAGCCCCTTCAGTCAGGGAGTGGGTGGTCACCCCGCTACACAAAGCTTTTGATACAGTTTCTCACAAGTATTCTTGCCAGCAAGTTAAAGAAGTATGGGCTGGATGAATGGACTATAAGGTGGATAGGAAGCTGGTGAGTTCATGAAGCTCAATGGGTAGTGATCAATGTCTCTATGTGTAGTTGGCAGCCGGTATCAGATGGAGTGCCCTAACAGTAGGTTCTGGGTCCAGTTTTGTTCAATATCTTCATTAAGGATCTGGAGGATGGTGTGAACTGCACCTTCATCAAGTTTGCAGATGAACCTAAATTGGGAGGAAGAAGCCTGAGAAGGTTCAACAAGGAGAAGTGCAGAGTCCTGCACTTAGGGCTCAAGAATCCCATGTACTGCTACAGACTAGGGACCGAATGGCTAGCTAGCAGTTCTTCAGAAAAGGTCCTGAGAGTTGCAGGGAATGAGAAGCTGGATATGAGTCAACAGTGTGCCCTTGTTGCCAATAAGACTAATTGCATTTTGGGCTGTATAAGTAGGGTCATTGCCAGCAGATCGAGAGACGTGATCATTCCCCTCTATTCGACATTGGTGAGGCCTCATCTGGAGTACTGTGTCCAGTTTTGGAGCCCACACTATAAGAAGGATGTGGGAAAATTGGAAAGAGTCCAGAGAAGGACAACAAAAATGATTAGGGGCCTGGAGCACATGACTTATGAGGAGAGGCTGAGGGAACTGGGATTGTTTAGTCTACAGAAGATGAGAATGAGCGGGGATTTGACACACCATAATGCTCTATCAGAATATTCTTATGCATTATATATGACATAACTGGAATATGTTTTATGCTACATATGCCATGCAACCTGTCTCTGTAAAGGTTATGATCTACTGAATATATTCATACTACAGTATTAGTATGCATGAATCACCTTTGTATTTCAAATTATGAATATTGGATGAGTACTTTTTTGAGTATAAGTAGCCTTAGTAAAGCATTTGGTCAGTTTCTTGAGCAAGGAATTTGTAAATGAAGTGCCCAATCAAGAAACACTTAACCAACAATGGGTAGTGATCAATGTCTCCATTTCTAGTTGGCAGCTGGTATCAAGCGGCGTTCCCCAAGGGTCAGTCCTACGGTCGGTTTTGTTCAATATCTTCATCAATGATCTGGAGGATGGTGTGGACTGAACCCTCAGCAAGTTTGCAGATGACACTAAACTATGAGGAGTGGTAGATACGCTGGAGGGTAGGGATAGGATACAGAGGGACTAGACAAATCAGAGGATTAGGCCAATTTGATGAGGTTCAACAAGGACAAATGCAGAGTCCTGCACTTAGAATGGAAGAATCCCATGCACTGCACCAGACTAGGGACCGAATGGCTAGGCAGCAGTTCTGCAGAAATGGACCTTAAAGTGCAGAAAAAGCTGGATATGAGTCCATGCCCCCCAGCATGACCTATGAAGTCAGCCGTGGGAAACGTTTTGGCTCAAGGGCTACATGAGGGTTGAAAAACTGTATAAAGGGCCGGGATGGGATGGCTGTGCCTCCCCAAACTGCAGACCCCCTCTCTGCCCCCTCCCATTTCCTGCCCCCTGACTGCCCACCTCAGAATCCCTGACCCACCCAACTCCCATGCTCTTTGTCCCTTCATCACCCCCTTCAGAGACCCATGCCACTAACCACCTTCTGGGACCCCACTCCCTATCTAAGCTCCCCTGCTCCTTGTCCCCTAACTGCCTCCTCCCAAGACCCCCATCCTAAATGACCCTCCAGGACCCCCCGCCCTACCCACCCACCCTGCTTCCTGCCTGACTGCCCCGACCAATATCCACACTCCCTCCCCCTGACAGACCCCTGTGATTCCAACACTTATCCTACCCCTCTGTTCTCTGTTCCCTGACACCACCCCAGAACCTCCACTCCACTCAACCACCTCTGTTCCCTGTCCCCATACTGCCCATCAGGACTCCCTGCCCCTTATCCAACCCCCTGGCCCTGGCCCCCTTACGATGCTACAGCAAGAAGCTCTGAACAAAGGACTGAATGACCCATCCCAGCTGTGGATGTTTGTATTCCAGAGACTTGATTTGAACCTGCAGTTTATTCTCCCACTGCTACAAGCCTGAACCAAGAACTTTGGATTACTGCATGTAACTAGGCTGACCATATTTCCTTTAGACAAAAATGGGACATTGGGAGGCAAAAACGGGACAGGGTGTGTGGGGGGGGGCATGGCCCCACCTGGGTCCCCCAGCACCGGGAGGGGGGAAGGCAGAGGGGGATCGGGGGGGATGGATGGAGGAATAAGCAGAACAGCGATGGGGGATGAAGAGGATGGAGGGAGAGAGAGAGAAGGGGGGATGAGGGATGAAGATGATGGAGGGGACAGAGGGAGAGAAGGCACGAAGGTGAGAAAGGGAGAGGATGGATGGATGAGAGAAGAGATGGGGGTAGGGAGCAGGGGGGATGGAGGAGGCAAGGGACAGCGAGAAGGAGGGATGGAGAGAAGGGAGATGGAAGAGGAGGCAGTGGACGGAGGGACAGAGAGAAGGGAGGAAGGGAGGGATGGAGAAGGGGGATAGAGAGAAGGAAGAGAGGGATGGGGGATAGAGAGAAGGGAGGAAGGAAGGGATGGAGGGATGGAGAAGGGGATAGAGAGAAGGTATGGGGGGAGTGAGAGGAGGCAGCGGACGGAGGGAGAGAGCAGGGAGGAAGGGAGGGATGGAGAAGGGGGATGGAGAGAAGGGAGGGAAGGAGGAATAGAGAGGAGGAGGCGGCAGCGGGCGGCGGGCTGGAGGAGGTGGCAGATCGGAGCTGTCCGGAGCCGCAGCCGGGGGCCGAGCGCACCGGCGGGGGGGCTGCCGGCCAGGTTTTATGAAGAGAGAAGGGATGGAGGGAGTGAGAGGAGGCAGTGGACGGAGGGACAGAGCAGGGAGGAAGGGAGGGATGGAGAAGGGGGATGGAGAGAAGGGAGGGATGGAGAGAAGGAGGAATAGAGAGGAGGAGGCGGCAGCGGGCGGCGGGCTGGAGGAGGCGGCAGATCGGAGCTGTCAGGAGCCGCAGCCGGGGGCCGAGCGAGCCGGCGGCGGCGGCGGCGGGGGGGGGGGGACGTTTTATGACTCCATGTTTTATGAGTCCTGTTTTATGAGTCCTGCCCCAAAAACGGGACAAAATTGATATTTTGGACAAAAAGACGGGACGGTTAAAAAACATTAAAAAAACGGGACTGTCCCGTTCAAAACGGGACGTATGGTCAGCCTACATGTAACTGATTTCAGTTAACCAATTCTAACCTTCACCTAGATCTTTTTCCTTTTATGAATAAAGCTTTAGATTTTAGATTCTAAAGGATTGGCCACACAGTGATTTGTGGATAAGATCTGATTTGTATATTGACCTGGGTCTGGGGTTTGCTCCTTTGGGATTGGGAGAACTGTTTTTCTTTTACTGGAGTTTTGGTTTTCATAACCATTTATTCCCATAACCAGTGGCCCTGCTGGTGAAACTGAAGTATCTAAGGGAATTGCTTCTGTGACCCGTGGTTAGTTGTGGGATAAAATCAAAGTCTTCTCTGTTTGGGTGGTTTGGTTTGCTTAGAGGTGGGAAAAAAAAAACACCCTTGGGCTATGTGTTCCACATGAAGCAATTTGTCCTGAATTGGCACTCTCAGTTGGGTCCCACCGGAATTAGCATTGTTACACCCTGGTACTACTGTGCCGGATTCATTATCCCCATTCCAACAAGTTTCTGTGATGCTTGGTATACCAATATCCTCATTTAATATGAGGCACTCTAGTTCACCTATCTTATTATTTAGATTTCTGGTATTTGTATGGGAGCACTTAAAAATGTCACTTTTTATCTGTCTTCCATTTTATGATGTAATTGAATGGGACTCTCTTTCATTGGACTGTTTCTCATTAAATCCTATGTATTTAATCTCCCATGTTCTCATCCTTCCTAGGACATAGAGAATCTCCATTAATAGCTCCTCCCCAAAGACCTTGTCCACACTATCGTCTGGATTGACGGGTAGAGATCGATCATTTGGGGATCGATTTATCACATCTCATCAGGATGCACACATACACGCACAGACGCACATGCAAACACACACAAGCCCAACCTTGAAGGCGCCATCCAGGAGGCGGGGTCTGAGCACCACTAACTAACTGGGCCTGCTGATGAGATGTGGAGGAGACACCTCATTGGAGAACCGCACCAGAACTGAGGCCTGACCTAAGACTCTGAACAGTTCGTTAGCTGTGGAGCAGCATCAGCACTTGGGCTGGTTTGTGCAGGGTAGTGGAGGAACCTTAGGTTCTTGCTGTGTTAGGCAGAAGATGAGTCGGGGTTTTGAGTAAGTCAGCGGTGCCTAAGTTCAGTATTTACTAAGTACCTTTGTAGATGCCTTTCTGGAAGATGTCAAACACAAGTTAAGGTTGTACAATGCCAGGGGAGCTGGCTGGTGATGCTTGGAGGAAACAGCAAGTTCAGGGACGTCCACCTCTCACTTTCAAAGAACTCTTTCCTCCTGTCTTTGTATAAGGACCAGACTTCCTGCAGTAAAACAAATTTGTATCTGCTCCTCCCATTTGCCAGTGGCTCTAGTGTCCAGCTGCTTGGCCTCTAGCTCCAGCTGCTTGGCCTGCTAGAACCCGGGCAATGCCCCTTCCTTAGGTGGCTGCAGCTGTAGCATCATGATGCGACGAGATCATGGTGTGATGCTGTATGATTGACTATGATCATTTTTATCACTGTTGCTATCACTGTTATAGAATTATAACAAATCTTGTACAAAGTATGTGCTGTCAGGCGTCAATACAAAAGTTACTATTTGCTAAGTATGACTATCCTGTTCTTAGACATGTGTTATCTGTTTATCTGAAGTGATGAGTAAGTTACCATGTACTGGCATCTTACATGTATGTTGTGTTCCTGGGTAACACCCCTCAGGTGGATAAAGCCAGGCAGCGATGTGTTGGTGACCAGCAAGGTCACTTATGTCTCACAATGGGCCACAGAAGAAACAGGCCTCTGTAAGACTATGGTCAATAGCTGCCCCTGTGAGCCATCAAAGCATGTTTGGACGTCTGATATGGTCATGGGACCCCGGACTCCAAGGGCCAGTATCTTTTCACAAAGAGGTGCTGTGGGCTTTGTTTGGGAGAGTAGAATTCCATGCTTCGGACAGAGGATATGAAAGAACCCGAGACATCTCTATCTTATCTTCATTTCTCTGGAATGTGTTTCCAAGAAGGAAGCTTTTATACATCTTCTGGGCCTCCCTCCTTGCAGGGCCTTGCTGGAAGAAGTGGGAAAGGGGGCAGGACTTTGGTAGAATGGGCAGGGCAGGGCCCAGAGCCCCTTGGGTCCAGTTAAAAGCAATTAGGAAGATGGGACCCCTATGAGTTAATGAGGTGTACACAGGCCGATTCCCCGGTCTGTCAGGCTCACACAGCCCAGTAAGGCCAGGAAAGGATTCAATGTCACTTTGACTGTCCAGTCAGTGGTTCAGGGAAGAGGGCCCCACACCATGTCACCAGCCAGCTCTGCACAGATCTCTGAGAGCCAGAGCACCAGGAGAAAAAAATCAGATGTCTTTATGAGTAAAGAGCTGGATAAGTCTCTCCTGGATCTGTTTGGTCCTCACCCCGTAGATGATGGGGTTTAGTGTCGGGGGCACCAGGAGGTTCACGTTGCCTATAAGAACACGGAAATGCAGGGGAACATTCTGTCCAAACCGGTACGTGAGGGAGGAGAAGAGAGCTGGGATGAAAAAGGCTAAGATGGATAAGAGATGGGAGCTGCAGGTCCCCAAAGTCTTGAGCCGGGCGTCCTTTGTGGGGAGCCTGAAGATGGCCCTGAGGATCTGTGTATAGGACACAGCAACAAAAAACATATCCAGACCCTTCACACAGAACAGCACAAAGAGGCCGTAGTAACTACTGCTGCTGGTATCAGAGCAAGCCAGCTTCACCACGGCTATGTGCATGCAGTGCGTGTCGGGGATTATGTTGGTTTTGCAATATGACCATTTCCTCGTCAGGAGGGGATAGGGCAGTATGAGTATGCCACTGCGCAGCAGCACGGCCAGGCCGATCTTGCCCACCATGGTGTTTGTCAGGATGGTGGAATGTCTCAGGGGATGGCAGATGGCGATGTAGCGATCCAAAGCCATGGCCACGAGCATCCCAGACTCCACCACTGAGAAGCAGTGAACAAAGTACATCTGGGTGAGGCAGGAACTGAAATCGATCTCCCTGGAATTGAACCAGAAGACTGCCAGCATTTTGGGCAGCATGGATGTAGACAGGACCAAGTCGGTGACAGCCAGCATGCAAATTAAATAGTACATGGGGGCACGGAGGCTCGACTCCCTCTTCACAACGAACAGGATGGTGAAGTTCCCCAAGACGGCTGTGATGTACATGATGCAGAAGGGGATAGCAATCCAGACATGGGCTGCCTCCAGGCCAGGAATTCCCTGCAGGATGAAGGTGGAGGGGTTGGTGAAGTTGGTTGTGTTGGAATCTGACATGAATCAGGGGAGAAGGTGTCCAACTCTGAGGCAGAACGGTGTCTCCTGCATGCACTGTATGCACCTCTGACTTTCTGTATGTTCCCAGGCTCTAGGGG
This sequence comes from Sternotherus odoratus, assembly GCA_032164245.1. Lineage (NCBI taxonomy): Eukaryota > Metazoa > Chordata > Testudines > Kinosternidae > Sternotherus > Sternotherus odoratus. Next base: position 301,331,932 of record JAVMKO010000001.1, read on the forward strand.
GATGGTCACAGCACAAATGCCTGGATGGAGAGACAGTGGTAATATGAGACACTACATGCACTACTGGTGTCTGTGACATTTTCACTATTCAGATAAATGAATTATGAACAACTGGCCCTGCTAATGCCAATTCCATATTTTATGGTGCTCCATGCATCAAGAATTTCTGTATATCTTGATATGGGAAACCTTAATAGGCACCAGTGGGAAACATGAGTATGGATACTGGTTATCCATCATTGTTCCTTAATGCAATGAAACATGGGCTAGAGAGAATAAGAGAGGTAGCCGTGTTAGTCTGGAATAGCAGAGGTAACAAAGAGTCCTGTGGCACCTTAAAGACTAACTAAAGTATTGAACATAAGCTTTTGTGGGCATCCAATGAAGTGGGTATTAGCCCACAAAAGTTTATGCTTCAATACTTTAGTTAGTCTTTATGGTGCCACAGGACCCTTTGTTACCACAGGCTAGAGAGTCCATTCACTCAGTTCCGTAAAAGAAACAAAGCTTTGACAGAACATGTACCAGAGGGAAACATCCAAACTAGAAACCAACTCAGGGAGGAGACCAGGGAGTCATTGATATCAGCTCTACAGAAACAGTTGCTCATTCACAGCAGTGCCCAAAACAAAGACAGTGTTCAGATGCATAAGGAATGGGAGGGAGAATAACCTGCTCTGTCCACATACTCAGTTATGGTCACTTAGTATCCATAAAGGCTGTAGTAGATAGAAAGGGGATTTCTGAAACAGGCTATGAGAAAGAGGGAGGCCACATATGCCGAGAGAAAGAAAACTCTAGGACTGTTGAGTTTAGAGAAGAGACAAAGAAGGGTGCAAATGATAAGATGAGCGCAAAATGAAGAATGAACTGATTACATCCAAATGGACCAAAACAGAATAGTTTCTAACCAGTAATATCTAAATATACTTGGTGTTTCAAAAGGGCTAATTCCCCAAAGGAGAGGCATAATATTAATAAAACTGATTAGGAGAAAAAATTGCAAGAGAAAAAAATGAGAATGAAAATTGGAGTTCTTGAAGGAAAGTTTATTAGATTGGGAAAAAGCCATTATTTCATTGTCAAGAAAGTAGAGAATTTTCAACAAAAAACAAACTGAAGGCAACAATTGAGGGGGACGGAATGGGAACCAATATATAACAACTGTGGAAAATGGAAAATATAGAGAGTAAATAATACAAATTGGAATATATAAAAATTGATAAGGGATGCTAAAGATATAATGGAAAAATCCATGCATGGCGATCACAAAAATGAGGTTATTACGAACAAAAGAAATCCTAGAAAATGTTTAGTCCAATTCATTGAAGGAGAAACAAAGTTTGTTAATGTTATGGAAAAGGAAGAAGTGGTCATGAAATAGTTGTTTTCTGCCTTTGGAAAGAGTTATGAGTTATAGAGTTATGAAATACTTTCCAGTACATTTACAATCAAGGATGGCGATAAACAACATATACAAATGAATCTTAGATTTCTGAACACCAGAGTTACAACTGACTGATCAAGCACAAATCTCACTCAGAACCAGAAGTAAACAGTGAGGCAACCAGAAACACCCCCCCCCCAAAAAAAAAAAAAAATTGGAGGAGGGGCAAATACTGGACAGTTCTGTGTTAAACTTAAAAGTATTCAATTAAAAAAAGAAAAGTTTTTAAAAAAGAGTTTACAAAGTTAAGAAAATGGAAAAGCTGGTCTGAGATTAGTTAAAATAAAGTCATAAGAATATAATTAATATCAGTCAACAACATGGCTTGTGGGAAACACCTCTTGTCAAATAAATCCAATTTCATCCTGAAATGAGAAGACACTTTTGATTGATCCAGGGAACCAAGCAGATGTAATAGACTTTGATTTCTCGGAGGCATTTGTTTCAGTAGGGGGAAAATGCACACTATAAAATATCAATAAAGCACATGTAAAATGGAATAAACACTGGCTAACTGAAAGATCTAAGAAACCAGATATTAATGGTCTATTGTCAGTGAATGGGGATGTTTCTGTGGGATTGTGCTGGGATCCATTTTTGCCTCAATAATATTCAATATTTTCATTAATGATAGAAAGCAAATAGAGAATCACTGCCGAGAAAATTTGCAGATGGCCCAAAGATTGGCAGATTGGGTACAATGAGGAGGCCAGAACAGGCATACCAATAGATCTGGAACATTTGGACCCATGCAAACAAAATGTTTTAATATAGACAAATACAAAGGGATCCTCTCAGAACAGGGAATGCATGCTTGATCCACAGACTAAGGCACTGTATTATGGGATGCAGGGACTGAGAAAGGATTTTGGGTCATTGTAGACAGCCAACTCATCGTGAGCTCCCAGTGCGATGCTGTGACCAAAAGCACTGAGTGATCCTCGGATGCATAAGCAGGAGAGTAGAGAGTTGGAGCAGGGGAAGGATTTTACCTCTGCACATGGTACTGGTGAAACCAACTGCATCCAATTCTGGGGTCAGATTTCAGAAATGATGTTGAAAACCTTGAGCGGGTGCAGAAAAGAGGCACAAAAATGCTTGGAGGCTGGAAAATGTGCCGGTCAGAGAGAGACGTAAAGAGCTTCAATTTTTTCATCTTAAATGCCACTAACATGCTCTCTAATCTAGTGAAGAAAGGCAGAGCAACACCTAATCACTGGAATCTGAAGCCAGAACAATTCCAGTTGGAATTAAGGAATTAATTCTCCTTCCCCCTTCCCACCAGGTTAACAGCCAGAGCCCTACACTGCAAGAGTAGGAGGTGACAGTCTCTGCGCATGAACACACAGCTGGCTCCTGAGGTCTTGACTCAGTTCTTACAACAAAGGGGAATTTTGCCTCAGTGGGGCCTGAGTAAAATAAAGGGGATAGAGTCTGAATTTGGCCTTATATTTTTCATCTACTAACACCTTTCATCCTGAAGGATCCCCTGTGCCACTGAAATACAGCCGCTTCGGGGCTTGAGGTCATTGGCAGGGATGGGCGGGTCTCCCCAGAAAGGAAGGACATTGTGGCCAGTGATACTGGAGCAAACTCACCCATGTGGCAAGACCCCTGGGATGCTTAATGTCTGTGCAGAGGAGAAAGGACAACAGACCTGTTCTCTATCCCATCATGTCCATGTTGCAAAGGGCTTGTTGATCAGGCGAACTCCTCAACAAGAGATGGGTACCTGTGAATTGTGAGATGAAAGTGTCTTCCCCGGGAATCCCTCTCAGGTAGCCATGTCCCACTCCTCTCTCACCCCAGCATCTGCATCAACTCTCCATGCCGAGAGCCGACACAGGGGTGTGAACCATTTATGCACCACGTGTCCCAGGGGGTTCGCTCAGCCTCTAGGGGAGAAGCGGCATCTGGATGTAAACAGGCTGGAGACAAGAGACAGTTTAGCTACTGTCTCTCTTTCTGTGTCTGGACTTCTGTGTTCTTTATCCACCTTTAGGAGTAAACAGTAATTAAGGGACCTTCCCAAAGGGAGATGAGAACTCTGGGGCTCTGTGCTGAGTCAGAGAGGAATTGCCTGCTCTGTGTCTTTGTGTATATTTAAAAATTATACTTGATTAGGAAGAAAACTAGGGATAATAACTTGGCCCTGTAAATGCCCAGGGTGGCTTGGTCAATAGTAGACCGACAGATCTGGCTGAGGGGAGATACGAGCACTTTCTGCAGGCACACAGAGTTGTCACTAAGACATCATAGATCAGTAATTCTCCTCAAGAACTGTCATCATATGGTGCAGCACCTTTCATTGACATATCTGGAAAACACTTAGCTAGGTAATGTCCCTATGAACAGATCCCCATTGAACAGATAGGTTAAACTCAGGCAATTGCAGAGATGACTTGACAAAAGTCCGACAGAGAATTCCAGACAGAACTTATGAGTCCTGTCTTACCTACTGTATGTAAGGGAACTGTTATCCCCTTACTAAGACTCAGTGGGGTGTTTTGATTATTAGCTCCCAGGACCTAAAGGGGGAGGGTCAATGGTAATTCTCACCAGCAACTATGATCATACCATGCATCACCATTCACTGAAGGATGTTCAAAATGTGTACCAAAGGACAGTCCCTAGGATCATAGCCCTATTAAACAGATCAGTAAACTGAGGCACAGTAAGACTTTATTTTGTCACGGTCACACAGAGATTGGGGGGGCAGGATGACAAACAGAACCCAAGCACCCTGACTTCCCTGCTCTAACCAGGGTCTCTTCATCATGTCAAGAGTGTCAGCTCTGGGAGTGGCTGTTCATTGGATACATGTGGTACAGAAGCTGATTTAATGGTAGCTTACAGACTACCGTTAGTACTTCTGCAGTGTCACTGTTGAGTTCCTTCAGAACTCTTGGGTGAATTCCATCTGTGCCGGGTGATGTATCGCTGTCCAATTGATCAATTTGTTCCAAAAGCTTCTTTAACAATACTCCAATCTGGGACTCTTCCTCAGATCTCTCACCTAAAAAGAATGGCTCAGGTCTGGGAATCTCCCTGACATCCTCAGCCATGGAGACCAATGTGCCCCAAATAGGACTACAGTAGACTCTCGATTATCCAGGATGATAGGGAAAAAATAATCCTGGTTAATAAAATCCCAGATAATCACCATCCATAGGAAATATGGAGAGTGGGGGGCTGGTTCACCAGCCACACTGCACCAGGAGCAGAGGGATGTTGGTTCACTGGCTGCCCTGCACCCTGGTGGGTTTTTTTTGGTCTGTTCTTGGGGTGGCAAGAAAGCCAGAACTGGACCTGTAAATTATGCATATATTTTTTTTACATCCTTGTTAATCCACATTCTGGTTAACCCAATCCTGGATAATCGAGAGTCTACTGTATATCAAAAATTACCTCAAGAAGCCAGCATTTTAGGGGGAAAGAAACTTTCTCTCTGCTTCCCATCCTGAGGTGACAGGTACCCAGTCAATACGGGGATAATTGAAATCCCCCAATATTATTACTGAGATTATTTATTTTAATAGTCCCTGTAAACTTCCTGAGCAATTCACTGTCCCTGTCTCCATTGTGGTCAAGTGGTCGGTAACATATCCCTACCACTATATTCTTATTATTAGAACATGGAATTTCTACCAATACAGATTCTATGGCACAGTTTTGTTCATTTAAGGTTTTTACTTCATTTGATTCTACACTTTCTTTCACATATAGTGTCACTCCCCCACCGCCACAACATGTCTGTTCTTCCGTTATATTTTGTACCCTGGTATTGCTGTATGTCATTGATTGCCCTCATTCCACCAAGACTCTGTGATGCCTCTTATATCAATATCCTCATTCAATCCGAGGTGTGGTCAGTAGCTACCAATGTGGTGCTGTGCTCTTGTACAATGATGATATCAGTCGGCTGTGTGCATGTTCCCTCTGTGTGCTGCCCCAGCTCTGCTCAGATCGCTGACCCAGCAGACCCTGAGAGGACCCTCAAAGACCATAGACTTTAGTAAGGTATGAAGGCACCCAGGCCAGGTATACTGTCCAACGAAGCACAGTGATAGTTTCCCATAGACCCTACAAGCCATACTACGAATATGTGCCACCTAACAATGGACCAGCTCAGTCAGTGGTGGGATTTCCCACTGCCCCCTTTGCCAGACAAAGACACCACCCCAGGGCTGTATTCTTATACACAGATCCAAACAAGTTACAAATCACTCCTGAATTATTGAGGTACATCCTCTCAATGTAGTAAGGTGCCGCGTCTCACCTTGTACCTGTTGGTTTGAACAAAACAACTCTATCCATCATATTAGCCTCTTGTCCCTGTCTTTAGGATGTTCCCTGTTATCTGTATGGAATAAAGTGTACTAATACCTCGTAGGTTTAGGAACTTTTTCAAAATCAGCCCCTTCCTTGCCAGCTTCTGTGAGCAGGGCCTGCCTCTAGCTGACAGCTTAGCTTTGCTTTATTTTAGCAAAGTCGTGACCATTTATTTAACTTAGGCCTTATGCTGGGCCTCTACCACCAGGGTTCATGTTTCAGGGCCTCATGCTACTCCACGAGGCACTCTAGTTCCCCCATTTTATTATTTAGACTTGTAACATAGGTGTATAAGGACTTTAGAAACTTGTCTCCTTTTCACTATCTGCCAGTATACGATGGGAGGGAGGGAGGATTGAGATGATCCAGCAAGTCTATGGTGTTGTGGAGGAGAGAAGCGAGCAACAGGGCCGTGACTCTAGAGAAGGTGGAAGTACAGAGGTGGGGCCTTGCGGGGTGAGGAGGAGATGGAAGTGGGGCCTTGTGGGAATTCTTGGGAAAGCAGGAGGAGTTTGTGGAAAGAGGTGGGGACAGGAGCAGAACTTTGAGAAATAGGCCTGGAAGGGCACATGGCCTCAGTGATTCACTTACCAGCATTGACAATGGTGGCAATCCTGTAAGTTAGAGAGTTGTGCAAAAACCAATTCCTCAGTTTGTTACACTGACACAGCACAGTAAAGCCAGGAAAGGATTTAATGTCTCCTTGACTGTCCAATCAGTAAGTCAGAAAAAAGGGCCCAGTACCATGTCACCAGCCAGACCTGCACAGAACTCAATCTCAGAGTCAGAGCCTGCAGAGAAATGATTAGACGTCTTCATGAATAAAGAGCCGGAGCAGCCTGTCCCTAATCTGTTTGGTCCTCACCCCGTAGATGATGGGGTTCAGTGTGGGTGGCATAAAGTGGTACAGCGTGGCAATGAGAATGTGGAAATGCAGAGGCACACTCTGGGCAAACCGGGACATGAGGGAGATGAAGAGACCAGGGATGTAAAAGGTTAAAATGACAAAGAGGTGGGAGTTGCAGGTCCCAAAAGTCTTGAGCTGGGCGTCCTTTGTGGGGAGGCTGAAGACAGCCCTGATGATCTGGGTATAGGACACAATAATAAAAACCACATCCAGACCCCTCACACAGACTAGCACAAAGAGGCCGTAGTAACTACTGACATGGGTGTCGGCACAGGCCAGTTTCACCAGGACTATATGGGAACAAAACGCCTCAGGAATGATGTTTGTTCTGCAATATGGCCACTGCCTCGCCAGGAGGAGAGGGGGCAGTACAAGTACGCCACCACGAAGCACCATGGCTATGCCAATTTTGGCCACAACAGGGTTTGTCAGGATGGTTGAATGTCTCAGGGGATGGCAGATGGCCACGTAGCGATCCAAAGCCATGGCAACAAGGATCCCAGACTGTATCTCTACAAAGCAGTGAATGAAGTACATCTGGGTGAGGCAGGCACTGAAATCGATCTCCCTGGAATTGAACCAGAAGATGCTCAGCATTTTGGGCAGGATGGACGTAATTACAACCAGGTCAGTGACAGCCAGCATGCAGAGGAAATAGTACATGGGCTCATGGAGGCTCGGCTCCAACTTTACAATGAATGGGATGGTGAAGTTCCCCAAGATGGCTATGATGTACATGGTGCAGAAGGGGATGGAGATCCAGACATGGGCTGCCTCCAGGCCAGGAATACCCAGCAGGATGAAGGTGGAGGGGTTGGTGAAGTCAGTTGTGTTGTAGTCTGACATGGAAGAGAGAATAAGGTATCCCACCCTCAGGCAGAAGCGTGTCTCCTGCATGTACCGTAGAGTCCCCTGACTTCCTGTGTGTGCCCAGGCTCCAGGGTGATGGTCGCAGTACAAATGCCTGAATGGAGAGAAAATGTTAATTGGAGATACTACATACACTACTGGAGTCCGTTCTGATGAATGAAGCTGACTGATTAGTCTTGACACACAGGAAAATGGCATTTTCATTATTTAGATATAGGAATTATGAAGACACAACCCCAGGAATACCGATTCCACATTTGATTTTCTTCCTTTTCTCAATAATTCCTATTTATCATGGTGAGGGAAATCATAATAGGCACCAGCAGGAAACACAAGTGTGGATACTTGTTCATCATTGTTCCCTAATACAGTGAAAGCCAGGCTACTGAGTCCATGCTGTAGGGAGTTCTACATTCACCCATTTGCACAAATTTGAGAGTGGGAAAAAAAAACCAAAGCATTGAAAAGCAGGTACCAGAGGGAAACATCCCAACGAGAACACACTCCAGGGAAAGACATGGGCATCACTGATAGATCCTCGATGGAAACACCCGCTCATTTGCAGTAGTGATCAAAACAAACACAACAATCAGATGCCTAAGGAATGGGATGGAGAATATCTTGGTCTGGACACTGCTCAGTTTTGGACACTCAGTGTCTGTAAATGATATTGCAGATGGAAAGGGGGTGTCTGAGACAGACTATGAGAATTGGTGAGGGTTTCATATGCGGACTGAAAAGTCTGGAATTGTTTAGTGTGGAGAACAGACAAAGAATGGAGCTTGTTATAGAGGACAAATAGAGAGCAGTTCCCAACCCCCAGTAATATCTATGGACTCTTCATGCTTCAAAGGGTGAAGCAAATTCTCAGCAAAACTGATTGGGAGAAATGATTTTAAGAGAAAAATATGAATGAGAATTGTGAGATATATATCTATATCTATATTCACAGACACACACAAACACAACTTGCTTTGTAATTTAGCAGAGAAAGGCAGAGCAAGACCGAACACCTGAAGGATGAAGCCAGGCAAGTACTAGCTGGAAATAAGTGGCAAATTTTTAGCACTGAGGTTGATTAACTTTTCAACGATACTGCAAAGCAAGCAGTGGATTATCCAACTCTGTGCAGCTGTAGATCCAGACTGGATGTTTGTTTATTTCTCTGCAAGATCTGCATGAGGACTTGTCTACCCTTAAAAACTTACGATGCTGCTGCCTTAGCGCTCCAGTGTAGACAATACTTACATCTGGGGTGAGCAGACAGCAAACGTGAAAAACTGGGATTGGGGTGGGGGATAATAGGAGTCTATGTAAGAAAAAGGCACAAAATAATTGGGACTGTCTCTATAAAATTGAGACATATTGTCACCTTACTTACAGCAAATGCATCGGTTCTCGTATCAGAGTAGGTAATCCACATGTCTAAGATGTGGTAACTAAGTGGATAGAAAAATTCTTCCATTGACCCCATGCCAACAATATCGGGATCAGGTTGATACAACAACAGCTCTCAGGAGTGTGGATTCTTTTGCTTATGCAAAAAATATCAAGTGCAAGTTTGGATGCATTAGCAGAGGCAGAGCATGTAAGTCAAAGGAGGTGATATTGCCAATAAACTGGGTGCTGGTTAGGCCTCAGCTGGAGAACTGTGTCTTATTTTCATCACCAATGTATAGGAAGGATGTAGAGAAACTGGAAATGACCAGAGGCATGTGACAAAAAAGCTGTAAGGAATGGAATTCATGCCAGCCGATCAAAGACTGAAGGAACTGGGTATGTTCAGTTTGGAAAAGAGGAGATTGAGGGGTAATGGCAGCGATCTTCATGTATTTGAAAGGTTGCCAAAGAAAAGAGGGAGAAAATTTATACTCTCTTACCACAAAAGTCAGGACAAGAGGCAGTGGGATCAAACTACAGAAGAGCAAATTTAGATTAAATCTCATGATAAATTGCCTAACTGTAAAACCAGGAGGACAATGGAACAGATTCCTGGGGAAATCTTAAAGGCTTCTTTACTGCTGATTATCTAAAGTAGTCTGCACAGTCATCTGTCCTGGATGGCTCAGACACAATAAGTATTGTATCTTGGCAGGGGGATAGATTAGCTAACCCTTTTCATTCCTTCTGACTCCGTGGATCTATGATTCTGTCATATAAAATGAAGGTGTAGACCAGGTCTTAGTCAAACACAAGTCATTGGACTCCTCACAGGGATAAGTGGGTGAAATTTAATGCTCTTCGATATAGAGGAATTCAGACTGGATGATCTAATGGTCCCTTCTGGCCTTATACCCTATGAATCTATAGATGAAGAAAGTGGGTCAGACATTAATACTCTCTCTTACAACACAAACAAGAGAACACTGAATTCTACTCGGAGTCTGAATATATAACACTGAAAAAAGAATGTTTTTTAATATAATCCCTATTTAGCTCATGGAACTCCTTACCACAGATGTTACTGGAGCTGAGATTATAGCTGAATGAGATTCACTAATATATTGGCCATTGTAAGTGGTGCTGATGGTACATACATTATCTGAGGCTGCCTGAAACCTTCACTTAAGAGGCCTCGTTTTTAGTTGCTATTCAGTTTGCCAAACTTGAAACATTTAGACTGAAAATGTGGGGTGTCTGCTTCTGGCTGAAATGGTTTTTGACTTTCTGGCATAATGTTTTAGCTGATTTCTCAAATGAAGCAAGGATAAGAGACTGGTTACGCATGTTGAAACATTCTTAGAATTGTTCCAGTGAGGAGCATTGGGTATCTGGGTACCATTGTGGAAATAAAAGTCAGGAAACATCCCATGCCTGCTCCGTTAACAACCAGAGCCCTGAAATTCAAGAGGAGGAGGTGGCAGTGTGTCTGCATTAATTCGCTGCTGGCTCCTGAGGTCTTTACTCAGTTCTTACTGCAACAGGAGTTTTGCCTCAGTGGGGACTTTATAAACTCTGGCCAGATCCTCAGAAATTGACCTTGTACAGTGCACCTACTAAAACCTTTCATCCTGAGGGGTCCACTGTGTCACTGAAGTGCAGCCATTTTGGGCGAGAGGCCATCAACCCAGGACGGCAACCCAAACAGAGACATCTTAATGCATGATAATAAAGCAAACTCATCCCTTGTGGCGAAGGCCCTCAGATGTTTAATGGCTGTGCAGAGTGGAAAGGACCACAGACCTATTATGTACCCCATTGTGCCCACTTTGCCCTCAGTTTGTCAAAGAGGAGAACTCCTCAGCAGGAGATGGGTACCTGTGTATCCTGAGATGGAAATCTCTTCCCTCGGAATCCCCTCAGGTAGCTGTGTCCAACACCTCTCTCACCCCAGCATCTGCAGCAGCATCCCACGCTGAGAGGTGACACAGGGGGTGTGCATTGTTTATAATAGAGCTCTGTGAAATCCCAAGGGACTCAATGAGTCTCTAGATGATAAGCGAGCAACTGAATGTAAACAAGCTGAAGACAAACCTGTCTGAACTTCTGTGTTCTTTGTCCAGCTTTAGGAATAAACAGTAATTAAGGGACATTCCCAAAGGGATTTTTGGGGCTCTGTAATGAGTCAGTGAGGAATTGGCTGCTCTGTGCATTTGTGCATATTTAAAAATTATAGTTGATTGGTAGGAAAATTAGGGATAAGTGTTAAACCTTCATAGGGTCTAATACCCTGTAAAATCCCAGATGGGATGTGTGGATAATAGACAGACAGATCTATAGAAAGATGTCTGAAGGGAAACACAAGCACTTTGTGCAGGCAAACGGTGCTGTCACAAAGGGATCAGAGATCAGTAAATCTCACCAGTAACTATGATTATATTGTGCATCACAGTTCACTGAAGGATGTTCCAAACGTGTAGCAAAGGAAAGTCACTATGATCACAGCACCAGTAAACAGATTGGTAAACTGAGGCACGGGGAGACTTTATTTTGCCAAGGCCACACAGAGATTGGGAGGCAGGATGACAAACAGAACCGAAGCACCCTGACTTCCCTGCTGTAACCAGGGTCTCTGTCATGTCAAGAGTGTCAATGGACTCCCGCACTGGGTAGTGGTACAGAAGCTGATATAAATGGCAGGTTACAGACTATCATTAGTATTTCTACAGTGTCACTGTTGAGTTCCTTCAGAACTCTTATGTGAATTCCGTCTGCGCCGGGTGATGTATCGCTGTTAGGGTTACCATATTTCAGCCATCATAAAAGAGGATGGGGGGCACCCTTGCCCCGCCTGCACCCCAGCACCATCCCTACCCCATCCACTTCCTCCCACTGCCCACCCCCCTCAGAACTCCCACCCCCCTCTTAGCCCCTGACAGCCTCCTCCTGGGACTCCTGCCCCTAACTGTCCCCACGAGCCCACCCCTGTCTAAACCTCCTTGCTCCTTGTCCCCTGAGTGTCCCCTCCTGGGCCCCTGCCCCTAACTACCCCCCCCCCCCGGAACCCATCCCCTATCTAAGCCTCCATGCTCCATGTTCCCTGACTGCCCCCCAGGAACCCACTCCCATCTAAGCATCCCTGCAGCTCCTTGTCCTCTGACTGCCCCCTCCTGAGGACCCCCCACCTTAACTGCCCCCCTAGGAACCTACCCCCTCACAGTCCTCTGACTGCCCTGACCCTTCCCACTGACAGAACCCCCGATCCAGCCAACCCCCCATTCCCTGTCCCTTGACTGCCCCATCCAGAAACCCCTTCAACACCCCCAAACCTCCTAACCATGACGCTCAAAACAGTGCGACATGCTGCTGTTTGCCTGCCCAGAGAAGGCTCTGCGAGGGGCCGGGCAGCCAGCAATCCGAGACTGGGGTGGGGGGAAGCTGGCCAGTGAGCAGAAGCTGCAGGGGAGGGGTGGGCTGTGCATGCGGACCTCTATGCTAGTGGTTGAATCCAGCCAGCAGCCCTGTCAGCTGCCGCGTTCTGCACGGGGGAAATACCGGACGTTTGTAGATAGTTATAAATTTCCGCTGGACACTATATTTCCCCCCCAAAAGCTGGACACATCCGGGGGAATCCGGAGGAATGGTAACCCTAGTCGCTGTTCAATTTACCAATTTGTTCTGAAACCTTCTTGAATGATACTCCAATCTGGGACTCCTCCTCAGATCTCTCACCTAAAAAGAATGACTCGGGTCTGGGAATCTCCCTGACATCCTCAGCCATGGAGACCAATGTGCTCCACTTAGACTAAATCAGGAATTACCTCATGACTGGTGGGGTCCAGGACTGGCTGCTCCAAGAAGCCGGCATTTCAGGGATCAAAAAACTTTATCTCTGCATCTCGTCCTGAGGGCAATATGGGGATAATTGAAATCTGCTATTATCATTAATCAGGTTTTTTTTAATTTTAAAGCCTCTCTAATCTCCCTGAGCATTTCACAGTGACATTCACCATTGTGGTCAGGTGACCGGCAATATATCTCTACCACTTGTTGCAAGGTGGCTCCTCTCCTCCCCCTGGTTCAAGTCCTTTGGGGTGCTGGTGCGGCCCTGGTGCCCTGACCAGACTGCACCAGACCCGGTTTTTCCTGCTGCTCCTTAGCAGCTTGCTCCCTCTCTTTCTCTCTCAGGGTCAGGCTCCTGCAGGCTAGGGAAGCTAGGTTCCCCCTGGAAGGGACCCTTAGTTCTCTCCTCCTGCTTGCCAGCAGCCTCTCCGTCCCTGCTTCTTCCAACTCGCTCCTCACACTCCTCTGCTTCCACCAAATTCACTCCTCTAACACCTACTGCCTCCAAACCCACTCCTCAACTCCCACAAGCCTCTCTGGGGAGGAGTCCCTTTTCAAGGGCTTTGGCAGCCTCCTTAATTGGCCTCAGCTGGCCCTGCTTCTGGCTGTGGCAGCCCTGCTCAGCTGGACCCAGTTCCCTTGTGGTAACCATTCTAATTACAGGCCTTACTGGCAGCTGTCTGCCCTGGGTCTGCCACACACTATATTAGTATTATAAGAACATGGAATTTCTACCAGTTCAGATTCTATGGGACAGCTGGTTCATTTCAGATTTTTACTTCATTTGATTCTTCACTTTCTTTCACATAGTGTCACTCCCGCAACAGCACAACCTGTTCTGTCCTTCCGATATATTTTGTGCCCTGGCATTGCTGTATCTCATCGATGACCCTCATTCCACCAAGACTCTGATGCCTCTTATATCGATATCCTCATTCAATATGAGGCACTTTAGGTCACCTCATATACCTGCTAGCATTGGTATATGAGCACTTTAGAAACTTGTCTCCTTTTAGCTGTCGGCCATTACACGATGTAATCCAACGGGGCTCCTCTGTATTTGACTGTTTCTGATCAGACCATTCCTGTATTTGATCATTTTCCATCCTCTCATCCTCACTAGGACATAGAGATTCTCTATTTATAGATCCTCCCCCAGGGGATGTCCGAATTCTTTGCTCCTCCGCACCTGTCGGATTTCCCCCCAGTGCTTAGCTTAAACCTACCATTTATTCCTACCATTTGTTTCCCATCTTTTAACCATTTATCAATCCATGAATGGGATTCAAGCTGGAACGGGACCCTCCCTCTTATCCCATGAGCTACCAGATGCCAGCTGGGAAGAAAGGAAGGGAACCAAAGGCTAAAGAAATAAGCCACACAATAGGCTCTTCCCTCAGGACATTTTATATGAGTTTTAGGGCTCACAATGTGTATGACACACAATCTCGCCTGCCTTCAACACAACCCTGCTCCCAACCCTCAGCTTCTTCATATGGATTCCTGGCTTCCCTCTCCGCTTCTCCTTCACCAGTCGGACCCAGCATTGCCTCCTCGTTGCACTAACGGGAGGGTCCTTGTCAGCCTGGAGCAGCTCATGTCCCAGCCCTGAAGCAGAGGGAGCCCAGCTGGTGGCGGGGAGGGTATTTGAGATGATGCAGCAAGTCTATGGAGTAGGGGAGGAGAGGAGCGACTCTGGGGAAAGTGGCAGAACAGAGGTGGGGCCTTGAAGGAAGAGGTAGAGAAGGGAGCAGGGACTTGTGAGAATACTTCAGACAGGGAAAGGTGCCTTGTGGAAAGAGGGATCTGTACCAAGACCTTGGAGAACAGGTGGGTAAGGGCACATAGCCTCAGTGATTCAGTTACCAGCAATTAGAAAAGCGGCAATCCTGTAAATTAGTGAGTTGTACATAGACCAATTCCTCAGTTTGTTACGCTGACAGAGCACAGAAGAGTCAGGAAATACTTTCATGTCTCTTGGACTATCCTGTCAGTGATCCAGGGAAGAGGATCCAACACTGTATCATCAGCCAGTTCCACTTGTAGCTCAATCTCAGAGGAAGAGCCTGAGGACAATAGATTAGGCCCCTTTATGCATAAAGAGCCGGAGCAGCCTGTCCCGAATCTGTTTGGTGCTCACCCCATAGACGATTGGGTTTAGTGTGGGTGGGATCAAATGGCACATGACGGCAATGAGAACGTGAAAATACAGAGGCACATTCTGCCCAAACTGGGACATGAGGGAGATGAAGAGCGCTGGGATGTACAAGGCTAAAATGACAAAGAAGTGGGAGATGCAGGTCCCAAAAGTCTTGAGCCGGGCGTCCTTTGTGGGGAGGCTGAAGACAGCCCTGATGATCTGGGTATAGGACACAGTAATAAAAATCACATCCAGTCCTGTCACACAGAATACCACAAAGAGGCTGTAGTAACTACTGACACGGGTGTCGGCGCAGGCCAGATTCTCCAGAGCGATAAGCACGCAGAATGGATGGGGAATGATATTGGTTCTGCAATATGGCCACTGCCTCGCCAGGAGGGGAAAGGGCAGGACAAGCATGCCACCACGCAGTACCACAGCCAGGCTGATCTTAGTCATAACAGGGCTTGTCAGGATGGCAGAATGTCTCAGGGGATGGCAGATGGCCACGTAGCGGTCAAATGCCATGGCTACGAGGATCCCAGACTCCATCTCCACAAAGGAGTGAATGAAGTACATCTGGGTGAGGCAGGCACTGAAATCGATCTCCCTGGAATTGAACCAGAAGATGCTCAGCATTTTGGGCACTGTTGACATAGTCAGGACCAGGTTGGTGACAGCCAGCATGCAGAGGAAATAGTACATGGGGACATGGAGGCTCGGCTCCATCTTCACAATGAACAGGATGGTGAAGTTCCCCAAGATGGCTATGGTGTACATGGTGCAGAAGGGGATGGAGATCCAGACATGGGCCACCTCCAGCCCAGGAATACCCAGCAGGATGAAGGTGGAGGGATTGGTGAAGTAGGTTGTGTTGGAATATGACATGGGATCGGGGATAACGTGTCCAACTCTGAGGAAGAACGGTGTCTCCAGTATTTACCATATGTTCCCCTGACTTCCTGTATGTGCCCAGGATCCAGTGTAATGGTCACAGTAGAAATGCCTGGATGTAGGAAAAACATTCATTGGAAACACTACATGTACAACTGGAGGTCACTCTAATGGGTGAAACAGATTGTTTAGTCTTCACACACTGAAAAATGATATTTTCATTATTCAGATATAGTAATTATGAACATTTGAGATTACAAATAATAATTCCACATTTAATGGTGCTTCCTTCCTCAATAATTCTACTTCACCATAGTGAAGGAAACCATTATAGGCACCAGCAGGAAAAACAAGTGTGTATACTGGTTCATCATTGTTCCTTAATGCAATGAAACCCAGAATAATGATTTCATGCTGTAGGGAGTTCTCCATTCACCAGGTTGCTTAAAATCTGAGAGTGGGAAAAAAATGCAAAGTTTTGATAAAGATGTACAAGAGGAAACATCCCAGCTAGAACACACTCCGGGGAAAGACCTGGGCATCATTGGTTGTGGCTCGATGGATATATCTGCTCATTTGCAGAAGACGCAAAAGCAAACACAACGATTGGATGCCTAAGGAGTGAGATGGAGAATGCCTTGTTCTGGACATATGCTCAGCTTGGACACCCAGTCTCTGTAAAGGATATTGCAGCTCGAAAGGGGGTTTCTGAGACTGCTCTGAGAATTGGGGAGGCTGCCATCTGCAGACTGAAAAGACTGGAACTCTTTAGATTAGAGAAGAGACAAAGAAGGGAGATAGAATTCAAGGCAGATGAGCAAAATCTGAAAGAACAGGGTATGTTTAGTCTGGAAAAGATTGAGGAGGACATAGGAGCAGTCTTCACATACTGAAAAGACTGCTATAGAAAAGAGGGAGAAAATTTGTTCTCTCTTACCACGAAGGACGGGACAAGCGGCAGTGAGGATCAAACTACAGCAGAACAGATTTAGATTAAATCTCATGATACATTGTCTAACTGTAAGAACAGCAGGACAATGGAACAGATGGCTGGGGAAATCTTGGGGGCTCCTTTATATCAGATTTTCTAAAGGAAGCTGAACAGTCATCTCTCCTGGATGGCTCAGACACAGTCAATATTGTATCTTGGCAGGGAGATAGATTATCTAACCCTTCCGGTTCCTTCTGACCCTGTGGATCTATGATTCTGTCATATAAAATCCATGTGTAGATCAGGTCTTAGTCAAACACAAATCATTGAACTCTTTATAGGGATAACTGGGTGAAATTCAAAGCTCTTCGATATAGAGGAATTCAGACTGGATGATCAAGAGTTCCCTTCCGGCTTATACCCAATGAACCTATCGATAAACAAAATGGGTCAGATATTTATATTTACTGTGTCTTACAACACACAAACAAGAGAACACTGAATTCCATTGAAAGTCTGAACGTATAACACTAAAAAATATTTTTTTTAATATAATCCTTATTTGGCTCATGGAACTCCTTACCACAGATGTTACTGGAGTAGAGAGTTTACCTGAATGCGATTCACTAATGGATTGGCTATTGTAGGTGGTGCTGGTGGTACATACATTACCTCAGGCTGCCTCACACCTTCAATTAGGAGACCTCATTTTTAGTTGCTTTTCAGTTTGCCAAACTTGAAGCATTTGGACTGAAATTTCCCATGTGGGGTGTCTTCTTCTGGCTGAAATGTTTTCTGATTTTCCGGTATAATGTTTTAGATGGTTTCTCAAATGAAGCGAGGAGAAAAGACTGGTTTCCCACACTAAAACATTCTTAGAATTGTTCCAGTGAGGAGCCGTGGGTACTTGGGTACCCCCATGGAAAAAAAAGTCAGGAAACAGCCCCCGATTCCCCAGTTTACAAACAAAGCCCTGAAATTCAATAGGAGGAGGTGACAGTGTCCCTGAATTAAAACGCTGCTGGCTTCTGAGGTCTATACTCAGTTCTTACTAAAATGGGAGTTTTGCCTCAGTGGGGAATTTATAAACTAGCGGCCAGGGCCTCAGAAATTGATCTTGTACAGTGCACCTACTAAAACCTTTCATCCTGAGGGGTCCACTGTGTCACTGAAATGCAGCCATTTTGGTTGAGAGGCCATCAACCTAGGAGGGCAACCCAAACAGAGACATCTTAATGCATGATAATAAAGCAAACTCATCCCTTGTGGTGAAGGCCCTCAGATGTTTAATGGCTGTGCAGAGTGGATAGGACCAAAGACCTATTATTATACCCCATTGTGCCCACTTTGCCCTCAGTTTGTCAAACAGGAGAACTCCTCAGCAGTAGATGGGTACCTGTGTATCCTGAGATGGAAATCTCTTCCCTAGGAATCCCCCTCTGGTAGCCTGTCCAACACCTCTCTCGCCCCAGCCTCTGCAGCAGCAGCCTATGCTGAGAGCTGACACACGGGTGTGCACCATTTATAATAGGCTCTGTGCAATCCCAGGGGGTTCACGGGGCCTCTAGATGATAAACAGGCTGAAGAGAAAGCCTGTCTGAAAGTCTGTGTTCTTTTTCCAGCTTTAGGAGCAAACAGTAATTAAGGGACCTTCCCAAAGGAATCTTTGATCTATGGGGCTCTGTAATGAGTCAGTGAGGAATTGGCTGCTCTGTGCATATGTGCATATTTCAAAATTATAGTTGATTGGTAGGAAAATTAGGGATAATGGTTAAACCTTCATAGTGTCTGATACCCTGTAAAATCCCAGATGGGATGTGTGGATAATAGACAGACAGATCTATAGAAAGATGCCTGAGGGGAAACACAGGACCTTTTTGCAGGCAATCGGTGCTGTCACAAAGAGATCAGAGATCACTAAATCTCACCAGTAACTATGATTATACTAAGAATCAGAGAGGTAGCCGTGTTAGTCTGGAATAGCAGAGGTAACAAAGTCCTGTGGCACCTTAAAGACTAACTATAAAGTTTTGAAGCATAAATTTTCGTGGGCTAATACCCACTTCCACTGCTTGCATCCGATGAAGTGGGTATTAGCCCACGAAAGCTTATGCTTTAAAACTTTATAGTTAGTCTTTAAGGTGCCACAGGACTTTGTTACCTATGATTATACTGTGCATCCCTATTCACTGAAGGATGTTCAAAATGCATAGTAAAGGAAAGTCACTATGAACTTAGCCCCGTTAAACAGATCAGTAAACTGAAGCAAAGGGAGACTTTAGTTTGCCAACACCACACAGAGATTGGGTGGCAGGATGACAAACAGAACCCAAGCACCCTGACTTCCCTACTGTAACCAGGGTCTCTTCATCACAGTAAGAGTGTAATTGGTCTTCCGCGCTGGGAGTGGCTGTTCATTGGATACATGTGGTACAGAAGCTGATTTAAATGGCAAGTTACAGACTTCCGTTAGTACTTCTGCAGTGTCACTGTTGAGTTCCTTCAAAGCTCTTGGGTGAATTCCATCTGTATCGGGTGATGTATTGCTGTCCAATTGATCAATTTGTTTAATGATACTCCAATCCGGTACTCTTCCTCAGATCTTTCACCTAAAAAGAATGACTCAGGTCTGGGAATCTCTCTGACATCCTCAGCCATGGAGACCAATGTGCTCCACTTAGGACTAAATCAAGAATTACCTCATGACTGGTGGGGTCCAGGACCGGCTGCTCCAAGTAGCCGGCATTTCAGGTGTCAAGAAACATTTTCTCTGAATGCCGTCCTGAGGTGACAGGTACCCAGTTAATATGGGGATAATTGAAATCCCCCTTTTTATTTTTGTTATATATTTTATTTTAAAAGCCTCTGTAATCTCCCTGAGCATTTCTTTGTCCCTGTCACTGTGGCAGGGCTGGGGTGAAAACCCCTATGATGCCCTGCCTCTGTCAAGTGAATCCTGCTTGCTGGCAGGGGTCAGCCAGAGCTGTGAGGGCTATAAGAACCCCTGACTCACAGTCAGGAGGAGGCCAGACAGGGAACAGGAGGCAGCAATACTGTCTCCTCACTGCTAGAGAGGAGCAGTACTGTCTCCTCACTGCTAGCTACGTCTGTAGGTTTGGGGACAATGGTTCCAGCTACAGATCAACCATGCTGCACTGAGGTGGCTTCATAGTGTCACCAACAAGAACAAAAATCTTCTTCGTTGGAGTTTAGCTCTCCAAAATTTTTATTTTAACATACAACAAATTCCAGGAACTTCCAATAAAGTGGCTGACGCACTCTCCCATAAAAGTTTCCCAGAATAAATTCGTAAAACTGTCCTTGGAATGTGGGACCTTCTGTTAGCTTTATTGTAACCAGTAGTATTTGTAGAGATACATGTGTTCAACTCTGTTTTTTCCTAGAGCTCCAGGAAGAAATCGCATCCAGTGACCTTCCGACACCGTTTGTGATTTGGGGGCATGTCATAAGTGTGAAGTGCCTTAGAATTACTGTTTTGCCTGTAAGGGGTTAACCTGATGCAGAAAAGGCAATAACATCAAAAGTTCTCATTCCTATGGGAGGGGGAGTTTTTTAGTTTCACTTTAGTCTCGGCACTCAGCCGTCTGCATCTTCTCTTCTCTCCCAGCTCTGGGAGCATGTAATCACCTTCCTATTCAACTCTTTGAATAAGTTGCTAAGTTAAACTAACAGTCAGGGCCAGCGACAGGGGGGTACTATGGGTAGAGCTGTACCAGGCCCCGGACTTTAGGGGGGGCCCAGTACACAGCAGTACCCGTAGTCATCCCCCCTTGTCGCCGGGCCTGGAGAGCGGGGAAGGGGCGGGGAGGCGGTGCGGCTCTCCTCCGGAGCGGACGAGTGCGCGTGTCCCCGGCAGGAGCAGTGAGCCCGGCCGGCAGCAGCGGCGCAGTCCGGGGAGAAAGTGCGGGGGGGGGGAGCAGCAAGGGCAGCTCGCGCCGCAGGACCCCACACTGCCGCCAACCACTGTCAGCTGGGGGGGGGGGAAGCGCTGGCAGGGCTGGGGGGGGGCCCAAATGATCAGAGTAGGGGGTCCCCAAATTTCTGTCACCGGCCCTGCTAACAGTAAGTAGAATTGTTGATTGTATAAGTTTGTAATTGAACTATGGTGTCTCTAACCTCATCAGGGGGAGAATTCTCAAGGGAGGGGTTAGAGCTAGAAAATTAAGTATCTGTGTAAGTTGTAAGCTTTTTTATTTTCTTTATTAAACCTTTTTTTATAAGAAGTGTTTGGTTATTTCCCTTGAAGTTGTCCTAGTTTTGGATCAGGCACAGCTTACAGCTAGTAAGGGTCTGTGTGCTTGAATCTCTCTCCTAGGCAGTCAGAAGGAGGGGGGTGGAGCGGAGTCTGTGTGCTTCAATCTTTCCCAGGTAGGAGGAGGGGGTGTTACTTTCGGGGGATTCAATGTGCCCCACTCCATGGTTTTGGAATAATCACATTGATGGTGGCAGCAGGTCCCAATCCCCAACTGGAGGAGTTTGGGTTTTGGGGGAAAAGATTTAACCTAGGCTGGGAAAGTAGCTTAAAGTTATTTGGTCTTGCATTTAAGAGACCCCCACACTTTTACCCTAGAGTTTAGAGTGGGGGAAGGTTAATCTCTTACACCCCTTCATGAATAAAGAGCTGGAGCAGCTTTTCCCGTATCTGTTTGGTTCTCATCCCATAGATGATGGGGTTCAGTGTGGGTGCAATCAAATGGTACACAGTGGCAATGAGAACGTGGAAATGCAGGGGCACATTCTGGCCAAACCGGGACATGAGAGAGATGAAGAGCTCTGGTATGTAAAAGGCTAAAATGACAAAGAGGTGGGAGCTGCAGGTACCAAAAGTCTTGATCCGGGCGTCCTTTGTGGGGAGACTGAAGACAGCCCTGAGGATCTGGATATAGGACACAATAATAAAAATCCCATCCAGACCCCTAACACAGTATACCAAAAAGAGGCCATAGTAACTACTCACACGGGTGTCGGCACAGGCTAGATTCACCACAGCTATATGCACGCAGAATGGCTGGGGGATGATATTGGTTCTGCAATATGGCCACTGCCTTGCCAGGAGGAGAAAGGGCAGTTCAAGAATGCCACCACGCAGTACCACAGCCAGGCCAATCTTGGCCACAACTGGGTTGGTCAGGGTGACGGAATATCTCAGGGGGTCACAGATGGCCACGTAGCGATCAAAAGCCATGGCCACGAGGATCCCAGAACCCATCACTATGAAGCAGTGAAAGAAGTACATCTGGGTGAGGCAGGCACTGAAATCGATTTCCCTGGAATTGAACCAGAAGATGCTCAGCATTTTGGGCATGGTTGATGTAGACAGGACCAGGTCAGTGATGGCCAACATGCAGAGAAAATAGTACATGGGGGCATGAAGCCTCGGTTCCATCTTCACAATGAACAGGATGGTGAAGTTCCCCAAGATGGCTATGGCATACATGACGCAGAAGGGGATGGAGATCCAGACATGGGCCTCCTCCAGGCCAGGAATGCCCAGCAGGATGAAGGTGGAGGAGTTGGTGAAGTTGATTGTGTTGGAATCTGCCATGGAATAGGGGAGAAGGTGTCCAACTCTGAGCCAGAAAAATGTCTACTGCATGTACTCTACATTCCCCTGATTTCCTGTTTGTTCCAGGGTCTGGGATGATGGTTGTAGTACAAACGCCTGGATGGAGAGAAAATGTTTATTGGAGACACTACATGTGCTACTGGAGGTTGTTCTAATCACATGATCCGACCAATTCCACATTTTATGCTGTTCTTTTCCTCAATAATTCCTATTTATCAGGGTGAGGGAAACCATAATAGGCACCAGCGGGGAACATGGTTGTGGATACTGGTTCATCATTGTTCCTTAGTGCAATGAAATCCAGACTGGTGAGTCCACGCTCTTGCAGTTCTGCATTCCCCTGTTTGCTCAATATATGAGAGTTGGAAGAAAACCCAAAGCTTTTATAAACAGGTACCAGAGGGAAAAATCCCAACTAGAACACACTCCAGGGAAAGACCTGAACATCATTGATTGCAGCTTGATGGAAAGAACTGCTCATTTGCAGTAGTACCAAAAACAAAGAAACGCCTCTCTCACTGTACAAGGCAGCACGAATGGAGGGAGAGGAAGGGAGACAGCATAGGAGACAGAGACAGACACACATTGTCTTTGTAAGTGGATCAGGAAGTTGAGACCGAAGCTGCTACCCCAAATTTTCTGTCTCTCTCCTTCTGTGTCCCCAACCTGCTCTCTATGGAGAAGGGCAGGGGTGGAGGTTTGTAGAAATTTTGGTTGTGCCCAGAACCCACCCCTGCCCAAACTCCAGCCCGCCCAAGTCTCTGGGAGTGAGTTTGGGTGGGGGAGGAGATTGGGGTGCAGGAGGGGTGCAGGGTGCAGGCTCTGGGAAGCAGCTTGAGGAAGGAAGGGGTGAAAAGGGAGAGGGTTTAGGAGTGAAGGATACGGGTTGTGCCTGGGTATAAGGCAGATCCTGGGGCAGATTATGCTTGCCTCAGATGATGATTGTGAGCATCCACGTAGCCCATCTCTCTCTAGAGTCACAGACAACTGAGGCATTTTCATCATCAGCCAGCAAGAGAGGTGGGAAGAAGCAACCCTCCCTCTCACAGTCTCTGCTCTCTCACAATCTCTGTGATTCATTGGGGAGAGTGGAGGAAATGGGGAAGCCTTGTCCCACCCTCTACTCCAGGTTCCAGTCCAAGGAAGCTATTAGTAGCAGCTATTGGTAGCTGGCTTTTTTCAATCAGGATCTATACAATTCTTTGGGCCACTTCCTCACAGTTACCGCCCCAATTCCTCATAATATTCTTCACCTTTACCTCAGGACCTCGTTCCTTGTGCCTGATGATGTTTGACCTGCCCGGGTTCCCCAGCGGCACATCTCCCTCCTATAGATCCTTAAACGTGCCTATAACTGACTAACTGGGAGGATTTTAACTAGTTCTCCAACCAGCCCTTGATTAGCTTCGGGTGTCCCAATCAACCTAGCTGTCTCCACTGCTTTCTAGAAGGATCTTACTTGGCCCCAGGTGCCTTGATTAACCTGGAGGAACTACCATTTAGTTATAATTTTATCATTGCATTGCACAACTTTAAATGAGTGTCTTCCATAATTGATCAGCAATGTAACAATGAAACAATGTTAACCAAGATGACTTAAATTGAGGAGTTCCTGTGCCTGTTTCTCACTACTTTCCTATAGCCATATGGCCTTAACATCACAATAGATAGATAGATAGATAGATAGATAGATAGATAGATAGATAGATAGATAGATAGATAGATAGATAGATAGATAGATAGATAGATAGATAGACCAAATAACTGGCTCTGTAATCTAAAGTAGAGAGGCAGAGCAAGTCCAAATGGCTGGAAGATGAAGCCAGACATATACCAGCTGGGAATAAGGAACAAATTTTTAGCACAGAGGATGAGTCATATTTGGAATAAACTGCAAAGGGAAGCAGTGGACTCTCGAACTCCCCCATCTGCAGATCCAGACTGGATGTTTTTTTTCTGGAAGATCTACATGAGGACTTGTCTACATTTAAAATGCCACAATGGTGCTGCCTTAGCGCTCCAGTGTAGACAATACTTACATCTGGGGTGAGCAGACAGAAAATATGAAAAATTGGGACAGGGGATGGGGGATAATAGGACTCTATATAAGAAAAAAGTTGCAAAAAATCAGTAATGTCTCTATAACATTGAGATAGCTGGTCACCCTACTTACAGCAATTGCAGAGGTTCTCATATCACAGTAAGTAATCCACTTCCCCAAGATGTGGTAAGTGAGTGGATAGATTACTTTTCAAATTGAACACAATTAACCAAGGGCTAAATAGGACATGTGAATAATTCTCATTACGCTAATTGATTGCATTTCCCTAGTTAATTTACCTTCAATAGGTGTTATCTCGTGCAGACACTGAGAGCCGTTTCAAAAGGTATTTTTTCTCCTGCTGATAATGACCCATCCAAATTTAACAGCCTCTTAGAATTAATATGATCATGTAAAACTTTTTTTTTTACTTTCTGTGTGCATAAATGCATCTTACTTCTGTTCCATTCTATGCATATGATGAAGTGGGCTATAGCCCATGAAAACTTATGCTGAAATAAACTGGATAGTCTCTAAGGTGCTACAAAGTCTTCCTTGTCTTATTTACGGATACAGATTAATACAGCTGCTAATCTTAAATAAGTGGATAGAAAAATTCTTCCATTGACCTCATCCCAACTATATTGGGGTCAGGTTGATATAACTACATCTCTCAGGTGTGTGGATTCTTTTGCTGTTGCAAAAAATATCAAATGCAATTTTGGATGCATTAGAATAATAGAATAATAGAATCATAGAATATTAGGGTTCGAAGGGACCTCTGGAGGTCATCTAGTCCAACCCCCTGCTTAAAGTAGGACCAATCCCCAATTTAATCATTCCAGCAAGGGCTTTATCAAGCCTCACCTTAAAAACCACTAAGGAAGGTGATTCTACCATCTCCCCAGGGAACCCATTCCAGTGCTTGAACACACTCCTAGTGAAAAAGTGTTTCCTAATATCCAATCTAAACCTTCCCAACTGCAACTTGAAACCATTAATCCTTTGCCTTTCATCTAGTACCACTGAGAACAGTCTAGATCCATCCTCTTTAGAATCCCCTTTCAGGTAGTTGAAAGCAGCTATCAAATCTACCCTCAGTCTTGTCTTCTGTAGACTAAACAATCCCAGTTCTCTCAGCCTCTCCTTATAAATCATGAGCTCCAGGCCCCTAATCATTTTTTTGCCCTTCTCTGGTCTCTTTCCAATTTTTCCACATCCTTCTTGTAGTGTGGGCCCCAAAATAGGACACTGTTCTCCAGATGAGGCCTCACCAATGTCAAATAGAGGGGAACAATCATGTCCCTCGATCTGCTGGCAATGCCCCTACTTATGCAGCCCAAAATGCCATTAGCCTTCTTGGCAACAAGGGCACACTGTTGACTCATATACATCTTCTCATCCACTGTAATCCCTAGGTCCTTTTCTGCAGAACTGCTGCCTAGCCATTCGGTCCCTAGTCTGTAGCAGCGCATGGGATTCTTGTCATTAGCAGAGGCAGAGCATGTAAGTCAAAGGAGGTGATAGTGCCGCTGTACTGGGTGCTGGGTAGGTCTCAACTGGAGTACTGTGTCTATTTTTGGTCACCGATATACAGGAGGACATATAGAAACTGGAAATGATCAGAGGCAAACAACAAAAAAGCCATAAGGTATGGAATTCAAGCCAAATGCGCAAAGGCTGAAGAAACTGGGTATGTTTAGTTTGGAAAAGAAGAGATTGAGGGGGAAATGGCAGCGGTCTTCATATACTTGAAAGGCTGCCATAGAAAAGAGGGAGAAAATTTGTTCTGTCTTACCACGAAGGGCAGTAGAAGAGGAACTGGGATGAAACCACATCAAAGCAGATGAAGATTAGATCTCAGGATAAACTGCCTAAGTGTAAGAACAGGAGGACAATGGAACACATGCTGGGGAAATCTTTGGGGGCTCCTTTACAGCAGATTTTCTAAAGGAGGCTGAACAGTCATCTGTCCTGGATGGCTTAGAGACAAAATTTTTGTATCTTGGCAGGGGGATAGATTATCTAACTCTTTTGGTTCCTTCTGACTTGGTGGATCTATGATTCTCTAATGTAAAATCCAGCTGTAGATCAGATCTTAGTCAAACACAAGTCATTGGACTCCTCACAGGGATAAATGGGTAAAATGTAATGCCCTTCGACATAGAGGAATTCAGACTGGATGATCTAATGGTCCCTTCCAGCCTTATACCCAATAAATCTATCAATAAAGAAAGTGGTTGAGACATTTATATTTTCTGTGTCTTACAAAATACAAACAAAAGAACACTGAATTCCATTGAGAGTCTGAACATATAACACTAACAAAAGATTTTTGTTTATATAATCCCTATTTGGCCTTTGAAAAGTCTTACCACAGATGTTACTGGAGCAGAGATTCTAGCTGAATGGGATTCACTAATGGGTTGGCCATTGTAGGTAGTGCTGGCGGTACATATATTAGCTAAGGCTGCCTGACACCTTCAATTAGGAGACCTCGTTTTTAGTTGCTTAGATGTTTCATTTCACATAACTGGTGTCTGCTTTTGGCTGAATTGGTTTTTTTTGACTTTCCGGCATAATGTTTTAGCCAATTTCTCAAATGAAGCTAGTAGAAAAGACTGGTTTCCTGTGTTGAAACATTCTTAGAGCCTTGGGTACTTGGGTACCTCCATGGGAAAAAAAAGGTAGGAAACAGCCCAAAAAGGGACATTTTAATCCATGATAATGAATCTAACTCATCCCTTGTGGCTAAGGCCCTTTGTGTTTAATGGCTGTTATTTACCACATTGTGCCCACTTTGCCCTCAGTTTGTCAAACAGGAGAACTCCTCAGCTAGAGATGTGTACCTGTGAATCCTTAGGTGGAAATCTCTTCCCTGGGAATCCCCGTAGGTTGCCGTGTTTCACACCTCTCTCACCCCAGCATCTACAGCATCATCCCACGCTGAGAGCCGACACAGGGGTGTGCACCATTTATAATAGAGCTCTGTGCAATCCCAGGAGGATTTGTGGGGTCTCTAGATGAAGAAGCAGCAACTGTCTGAGCTTCTGTGTTCTTTTTCCAACTTTAGGAGTAAACAGTAATTAAGGGACCTTCCCAAAGGGACATGAGATCTCTGGGGCTCTGTAATGAGTCAGAGAGGAATTGGCTGCTCTGTACATTTGTGCATATTTAATAACTATAGTTGATTGGTAGGAGAATAGGGATAATGGTTAAAACTCTGTAGGGTCTGACGCCTTGTAAAATCCCAGATGGGATTTGCTCCACAGAGCTAACTCAAGAATTACTTCTACAGTGGTGGGGTCCAGAACGAGCTGCTCCAAGAAGCAAGCATTGCAGGGGTCAAGAAATTTTATCTCTGCAGCTCGTCTTGAGGTGACAGGTATCCGGTTAATATGGGGATAATTGAAATCACCCATTATTTAGTTTTTTTATTTTAATAGCCTCTGTAATCTCCCTGAGCATTTCACAGACACTGTCACAATTGTCGTCAGTTGTCTGGTAACATATCCCCACCACTATATTCTTATTTTTAGAGCATGAAATATCTACCAAGACTGATTCTATGGTACAGTTTGGTTCATTTAAGATTTTTATTTCATTTGATTCTAAGGTTTCTCTCACAAATGCTGCCACTCCCCCAACGGCACAAGCTGTTCTGTCCTTCTTATAGATTTTGTATCCTGGTTGTTGCAGGGGGCTTATCTCGTTGCCCCGAGAAACGAGGCCTCACACAGATGGCTAGTTGGAAAGTGGTGAGTTTATTGGAGGGGGCGGCATTTCGTGCTGGGGGGCTTATCTGCCAGCACGGCTGCAATACAAGATGACTGACACACCCGGGCGATGTCGAAGCCCAAGGAGGAAGCCAAACCCAAAGAGGTGTGTCAGCACAGATATACCCATGCTCATTTGCATCTCATACATACTCATCTCATTAATAGCAAGCAACAAACTGATTGGCTACACACTTGTTGGTTACGCAGTCCTGCCTTAGTTTCCCCATTTGGTTTCCCACGCATTCATTCTCACACAGACGGGGTGAACACTCATGCAGCTGGGAACTGGTTCCCAAACACACAGATAACAGCAAGGTCATTCTCAGATAATACCACCATTATGCACTCTCCTGGAGTTGACTTAGAAGCCTAACTGCACTTCCTAGTGATTGCGCGTCACAATATCTTCCGGTCCTAACATCCCCCCCCCCACGCTTCTGACGAGACTCCAGGGAACAAGAGGGCAACACAAACAACGGGGGCACTGAGTACCAAGGTGCCCCCCTCCCTCCTCTGCACACACACAAGGAAAGGGAGGGTGAAGGAGACAAGCATCAGAGGCACCTGAGGCCTCCCCTGACCTCTCTCCCCCTACCCAGACACACACAAAGCCAACCACAAAACAACACAAATACTCAAAGTCAACACTAGCTCCTCCCTCCCCCCATCACTTCTTAGATGACTACAGCTCCCGCTTCCATCTTGGAGCAGCCCATCAGACACTGGCCAGGCACAGGGAGAGAGCGGCCTCCGTGATCGCTGTTGCCTCGCTTTGCACCTGTGAAAGGAGGTGAACAAGCACAGATTACAAAGTGGTCTCTGCCTCCCACGTGGGGGGAGGCAGGCGCCTGGTTCCCATAGGCCATAGCATCCAGCTTCTCATCTCTGCTGTACCCGTCCAGGGAGTCAAAGGTTAACTCTGCAAACAAAAAGACAAACACAAAACAAGGCGGGTCACCGGCAGCACACCCTGGTGTTGGCCAGCCAGAGGTGTGCGGTCGTGCCCACATCCAGAGAGCCTGGCCTGGACTCAACAATTGGCCCAGGTCCTCCTCCATCTCGTCTGGCAGCAGATGTACTTGCATTCACACGCCGTTTGGCTCTGGGGCCTGCCACACTGACTCTTGGCAAGGACCATGCAGGCCAGGGCGAGACTCCGGCCCTGTGGCTCCATGGGGCGCTTCTCCGTTTGCATCTTGGCGCTTGCCCACGTGGATTCCAACTGTCGGGGGGTGGAAGCCAGTTCACCCACACACCTGTCTGCTGCCAGGTCTTGCCTGCAACCAGGTGGCTTCACAAACTCAGAGACAAAGATATTATTAGCCTCGTCCCCCCCCCCCCACGCTATCAGTACTGTAAAGCTGGGCTCTGCAATCGGTTTTTTTTCCTGTAGCACCGTCTTTAAAATCAGACTGCTTTCTGCTTTTTTCTCCTCCTCCTCCCCCTGCTTAGGAGAGAGGGGGGCTGCTGGGTGGAACACAGCTGGACTTACTGGGCAGCCGGCCAGCTCCTCAGCCAACTGCCAACTGATAACATTTGGCTGTTGGCCCAAACCCTTAAAGGTATAACACATTTTTAAAAACACAATATGATTCTCTCAACTCCCCCCCCCCTCCCCCATGCCCGCAGGTTAATACTGAGTACAGGGTCGGGGTAAACCTTCCCGCTCCCCGAGGGTGGGGAGAAACTTCAGCTGTTGCCAATCTCAGGTCCCAGGGTCCCTTAATGGGCCACTGTAATCACCCTGACCTGGGCAATGGAACGGGCTTTTGCTCCTACCTAATTAAAATGGGCTTCGCACCCGCCTTCTGGAGTCTGTTGACAACACACTCTATCGCCCTTCACCACGGTCTCCCATATCGCTGTGGCCTCCCACACCTCTGCGGTCCCTCCACACTTGCATGGCCTCCCGCCTCTCTAAATGGTCCTCCCATGTCCCTATGGCCTCCCACACCTCTGCGGTCCCTCCACACTTGCATGGTCTCCCGCCTCTCTAGACGGTCCTCCCATGTCCCTGTGGCCTCCCGCACCGCTGCGGTCCCTCCACACCTCCATGGCCTCCCGTGTCTCGAGCGGCCGACGTGCTGTTTCTCTCAAGGTCACTCTCAGTCCAAGAAGCTTTCTGCTGCCAATTTTCACTTAATCACTGCTTCCAGAGATTCCACCCGGTTTTATCTCTCTCTCTGTAGGCAGCCCACATAGCCTGGGCCCGATCCTGCCCGTTTTTACCTTCTGCCCTTGCAGAAGGCTCCGCTCGCCTGGGTCCGATCCTGCTTTCTACTTTCTAGAGCCTCTGCAGAGACTCCCTTCCTGGGCTCGGAGCCAGGTAGACACAGCCACGCCACTCACCCATAGCGCGCCGCTCCGTCCCAGACCACCAGCTGGCTCACGACCGGCACTCACATGCACAGCTGGCCCCCCCATCGCTCCACTGGGGGCCATCCTGGTCTGCGCTGCCGGGCCGGCAGTCGCTGCCTTACTTCCCCTGCCTTCGGCCACCTGTGGGGGTCGTCTGCCCCACCCTGCTCGCTGCGCCATTGTTGCAGGGGGCTTATCTCGTTGCCGGGAGAAACGAGGCCTCACACAGGTGGCTAGTTGGAAAGTGGTGAGTTTATTGGAGGGGGCGGCATTTCGTGCTGGGGGGCTTATCTGCCAGCACGGCCGCAATACAAGATGACTGACAAACCTGGGTGATGTAGAAGCCCCAGGAGGAAGCCCAACCCAAAGAGGTGTGTCAGCACAGATATACCCATGCTCATTTGCATCTCATACATACTCATCTCATTAATAGCAAGCAACAAACTTATTGGTTAACACTTGTTGGTTACGCAGTCCTGCCTTAGTTTCCCCATTTGGTTTCCCACACATTCATTCTCACACAGACGGGGTGAACACTCATGCAGCTGGGAACTGGTTCCCAAACACACAGATAACAGGATGGTCATTCTCAGATAATACCACCATTAGGCACTCTCCTGGAGTTGAATTAGAAGCGTAACTGCACTTCCTAGTGATTGCCCGTCACAATATCTTCCAGTCCTAACATTGGTGTTGCTTTATCTCATTGATTAACTTCATTCCACCAAGATTCTGTGATGCCTCTTATATCAATATCCTCACTCAATACGAGACACTCTAATTCACTCATTTTATTATTTAGACTTCTAGCATTGGTGTATAAGCACTTCAGAAACTTGTCTCCTTTTAGATGTCTGCATTACCCGATGTAATTGAATGGGCTTCCTCTATATTTGACTGTTTCTTATCAGACCGTGCCTGTATTTTATCATTTTCCATTCTCCCACCCCCACTAGAACATTGAAATTTTCTATTTACAGAGGTAGCAAAGAGTCCTGTGGCACCTTAAAGACTAACTATAAAGTTTTGAAGCATAAGCTTTCGTGGGCTAATACCATCCGACTTGCATCCGACGAAGTGGGTATTAGCCCACAAAAGCTTTTTAACTGTCTAATCAGGGCTTGGGGCCAAGAACCAAAAAGAAACTCCTAGACAACAAAGCACAGAGAGGGTAAATCCAAAAGAAGAGGGACTGGTAAGCCCAAGGGCCCCAAAACCTGAGAAGAGGGCTGAGGACCTACCGGGGATCCAACCCCCGGAGGAGGGACTAACCCGGGCTGAGGGTGGGGTGGAAGCCAACCCTCCACGGGAGGCCCAGGAAACTGAGGCACCGAGAAACCCGTCTGGGGAAGTGAGCCAGGCCAAGCCCCGGCCCGAGGTCAGGGCAGCCCGAGGCCCCCCAGGGGGTGCAAGAGTGCTGCAAGCACTAGTGGGCAGTTGGGGGGAGAAGGCAAGCCCCGAGGCCCCAGTGGGGGTGCTTGGTGAGGCAGGTATAGCGCTTCCCTGCGGGTGGTGCGATGACCTGCGAGAAGAGGCAGCGGAAGGAGGCCCACCGCTCCCCGCGGAATGTATTTTCTGTGGACGAGGAATGACAGGGCCCTCCACAGTGGAAGGTAGGGAACCGGTGCCCGAGAACCCCCTCCTGGGAGGGTGACCCAAGGGGAGAGGAAAAAGGCCCTTAGCCAGCCCGATGGGGCTGGGCTTATGGGAAGAGGCATGTAGCAAGGTGCTGGCTAGGAGCTACTGAGCCAGCCCCTGCTACCCCTTTAAGCTGCAGAAAAAGCCTCTGCTGGCAGCTTCCCTGACATGGGGAAGGTAATTACCTAGCAGAGTGTGGCCCTGGGCTAATTTGTGGGGAGTTTGTTCACCTGGCAGCCTCCAGGGAGGGTAAAGCCTGGCAGGGAGGAAAAGGAGAGAGAAGGGAGAGAAGGCACAGAGGGGAAAGTAAAGCTGAGGAAGGTGGCTGTGGTAAGCTGCCTGCTAGAACTCGCAGTTCCCCTAGGCCAGCCAAGGAGAAGGCTGGGCCTAACTAGCTGTGTGTGTGTGTGTACAGGACTGTAAATAGGTGGAGGGTTTGCACGTTGTGGGAAGAATAAAGGACGCTGATGAAGTCAAAAAGGAGTCTCCTGCCTGTTTTTGAAGAGGGCGGTCAGAGGCCCGCTTACAGGCACCTTGTTAATGATTTATTACCCCACTCTGAACTTGAGGGTAAAGATGTGGGGACCCCCACATGAAAGAAGAAATAACCCCCAAGCTTATTTTACCAACTTAGGTTAAAACGTTTTTCCGCAAAACCCAAACTTTTTTAGTTGGGGCTTGAAAAATGCTGCCACCACCAATTTGAGCCCCCAAAACCATGGGGTAGGGTAAATTGAAACCCCGATAGTAACACCCCCCAAATTTCCCCCCCTTTTCCTGGGAGAGATTTGAGAACAAAGACCACAAACCCACACTTGCTGTGAGACGTGACTGATCCATACCAGGATCGAT
Source organism: Sternotherus odoratus (assembly GCA_032164245.1). Lineage (NCBI taxonomy): Eukaryota > Metazoa > Chordata > Testudines > Kinosternidae > Sternotherus > Sternotherus odoratus. The sequence goes on from JAVMKO010000001.1 coordinate 301,364,931, forward strand.
TCAATGAGAACAACAGTTAAATTTTTAAAAGAAAGATTTTAATAAAAAGGAACAGAACAGTACAAATTCCTGGTACAGAAATTAATAGTGAATAAAATACTTGAATTACATAAGCCTTGGAATTTCTCCACTGCTAGCTAACAGCAAAGCAACCGGTGGACCAATTAACAAGTGATACAGATAAGCAACAATACACTTACTGCTAGGCTTAATTTCCTTAGAAGTTTATAGAAATGTAGAATAGAAACATAAGTATGATTTCTCCCCTAGTCAGGGGAACCACAGGTAGACTCCTAGCAGCCCAGGAGACAGATAGAGAGTAAACACTAACTAAAGTACTGAGGCATAAGCTTTCATGGGCTAATACCCACTTCGTCGGATGCAACCAGTGGCAGGTAATCAATGACTTCCACTTCTTGCATCCAATGAAGTGGGTATTAGCCCAGTAAAGCTTATGCTTCAATATTTTTAGTCTTTAAAGGGCCACAGGACTCTTTGTCAGATCTATTTATAGATCCTCCCCTAAGAGATGTCTAAACTATGTGCTCCTCCCCATCTGTCCGCTTTCTCCCAGCGCTTCATTTAAATTGACCATTTATTCCTATTGTTTATTTCCCATCTTTTAGCCAGTTACCGATCCATAAATGGGACTTAAGATGGAAGTGGACCGTCCCTCTTACTCCATGAGCTACAGGCTCCCAGCCAGGAGGAACAGAAGGGAACGAAAAGCTAAAGAAATAAGCCACACAATGGTCTCTTCCCTCAGGACTTCTTAGATGAGCTGTAGGGCCCACAATCCATATGATGCACAATCTCGCCTGCCTGAAACACAACCCTGCTCCCAACCCTCATCTTCTTGATGTGGATTCCTGGCTTCCCTCTCCGCTTCTCTTCCGCCTGTCAGACCCAGCACTGCCTCCTTCCTACACTCACAGTAGAGTCCTTGTCAGTCTGCAGCAGCTCATGTCCCATCCCTGAAGCAGAGGCATCCCCACTGTTGGGGAGGGAGGTGGAGATGATCCAGCAAGTCTATGGCTTTGGGGCGGAGCAGAGTGAGAAACAAGGCTGTGTCTTTGGGAAAGGGACAGAACAGAGGTGGGGTCTTGGGAAAAGAAATGGAGAAGGGATTGGGGCCTTGTGGGAATACTTGGGACAGGCGGAGAGCCTTGTGGAAAGAAGTAGAGCAGGGGTCAGAAGCCTTGGGGAATAGGTGGGGAAGGGCACGTGGATTCAGCGATTCAATTACCAGCATTTAGAATGGTGGAAATCCTGTAAGTAAGTGATTTCTGCAAAAAAACAATTCCTCAGTTTGTTACACTGACACAGCACAGTAAAGCGAGGAAAGGATTTAATGTCTCCTTGACTGTCCAATCAGTAATTCAGGGAAAAGGGCCCAGTACCATGTCACCAGCCAGATCTGCACAGAACTCAATCTCAGAGTCAGAGCCTGCAGAGAAATGATTAGACGTCTTCATGAATAAAGAGCTGGAGCAGCCTGTCCCTAATCTGTTTGGTCCTCACCCCGTAGATGATGGGGTTCAGCGTGGGTGGTATAAAGTGGTACAGCGTGGCAATAAGAATGTGGAAATGCAGAGGCACACTCTGGGCAAACCGGGACATGAGGGAGATGAAGAGACCAGGGATGTAAAAGGTTAAAATGACAAAGAGGTGGGAGCTGCAGGTCCCAAAAGTCTTGAGCTGGGCGTCCTTTGTGGGGAGGCTGAAGACAGCCCTGATGATCTGGATATAGGACACAATAATAAAAATCACATCCAGACCCCTAACACAGACTAGCACAAAGAGGCCGTAGTAACTACTGACACGGGTGTCGGTGCAGGCCAGTTTCACTATGGCTATATGTGAACAAAACGGCTCAGGAATGATGTTTGTTCTGCAATATGGCCACTGCCTCGCCAGGAGGAGAGGGGGCAGTACAAGTATGCCACCACGCAGCAACACTGCAAGGCCAATGTTGGCCACAATAGGGTTTGTCAGGATGGTTGAATGTCTCAGGGGCTCACAGATGGCCACATAGTGATCCAAAGCCATGGCTACGAGGATCCCAGACTGTATCTCTAGGAAGCAGTAAATGAAGTACATCTGGGTGAGGCAGGCACTGAAATCGATCTCCCTGGAATTGAACCAGAAGATGCTCTGCATTTTGGGCATTGTGGATGTAGTTAGGACCAGGTCGGTGATGGCCAACATGCAGAGGAAATAGTACATGGGCTCATGGAGGCTCAAGTCCATCTTCACAATGAACAGGATGGTGAAGTTCCCCAAGATGGCTATGACATACATGACACAGAAGGGGATGGAGATCCAGACATGGGCTGCCTCCAGGCCAGGAATGCTAACCAGGATGTAGGTGGAGGGGTTGGTGAAGTCGGTTGTGTTGTATTGTGACATGGAGGAGAGGAGACGGTGTCCAATTCTCAGGCAGAACTGTGTCTCCTGGAGGTACCATACATTCCCCTGACTTCCTGTATGTTCCCGGGCTCCATGGTGATGGTCGCAGTACAAATGCCTGAATGGTGAGAAAATGTTAATTGGAGACACTACATGTACTACTGGAGTCCGTTCTAATGAATGAAGCTGATGGATTATTCTTCACACAGAAAAATTACATTTTCATTATTCAGATATAGGAATTATGAACACACGACCCTACAAATACCAATTCCACATTTGATGGTCTTCCTTTTCTCAATAATTCCTATTTATCGTGGTTAGGGAAACTGTAACAGGCACCAGCAGGGAACATGGGTGTGGATACTGGTTCATCATTGTTCCTTAATGTAATGAAACGCAAACTAGTGAGCCCATACTCTAGGGATTTCTACATTCGAACATTTGCTCAAAATCTGAGACTGGGAAAAACCCCAAAGCTTTGATAAGCAGGTAGCAGAGGGAAACATCCCAACGAGAACACACTCCAGGGAAAGATGTGGGCATCACTGTTAGCAGGTTGACAGAAACACCCGCTCATTTGCAGTAATGGTCAAAACAAACACAACGATCAGATGCCTAAGGAATGGGAGGGAGAATATCTTCATCTGGATACTGCACAGTTTTGGACATTCAGTCTCTGTAAAGGATATTGCAGATAGAAAGGGGGTGTCTGAGACAGGCTATGATAACTGGGGAATGTGTCATATGCGGACCGAAAAGTCTGGGACTGTTTAGCTTGGAGAAGAGAGAATGAAGGGGGCTTATTGTAGTGGACATATAGAGAACAGTTCCCAACCCCCAATAATATATATGGAAACTTCATGCTTCAAAGGGTTAAGGAAATTATCAGCAAAAAATATTGGAGAAATGAACATAACATAAGAATATAAGAAAGGCCATACTGGGTCAGACCAAAGGTCCATCCAGCCCAGTATCCTGTCTACCGACAGGGGCTAATGCCAGGTGCCCCGAGTGAGTGAACCTAACAGATAATGATCAAGTGATCTCTCTCCTGCCGTCCATCACCCACTCTGACAAACAGAGGCTAGGGACACCATTCCTTACTCATCCTGGCTAATAGACATTAAAGGACCTAACCTTCATGAGTTTATCCAGTTCTCGTTTAAAACCTGTTATAGTTCTAGCCTTCACAGCCTCCTCAGGCAAGGAGTTCTGCAGGTTGACTGTGCACTGTGTGAAGAACTTCCTTTTATTTGTTTTAAACCTGCTGCCCATTAATTTCATTGGGTAGCCCCTAGTTCTTCTATTATGGGAACAAGTAAATAACTTTTCCTTATTCACTTTCTCCACACCACTCATGATTTTATATACCTCTATCATATCCCCCTTAGTCTCCTCTTTTCCAAGCTAAAAATTCCTAGCCTCTTTAATCTCTCCTCGTATGGGACCCATTCCAAACCCCTAATCATTTTAGTTCCCCTTCCCTGAACCTTTTCTAGTGCCAGTATATCCTTTTTGAGATGAGGAGACCACATTTGTATGCAATAGTCAATATGTGGATGCACCATGGATTTATATAAGGGCAATAAGATATTCTCCATCTTATTCTCTATCCCTTTTTTAATGATTCCTAAAATCCTGTTTGCTTTTTTGACTGCCTCTGCACACTGCGTGGACATCTTCAGAGAACACGATGACTCCAAGATCTTTTTCCTGATTAGTTGTAGTTCAATTAGCTCCCATCATAATATATGTATATTTGGGGTTATTTTTCCAATGTGCATTACTTTACATTGATCCACATTAAATTTCATTTGCCATTTTGCTCCCCAATCACTTAGTCTTGTGAGATCTTTTTGAAGTTCTTCACAGTCCGCTTGGGTCTTAACTATTTTCAGCAGTTTAGTATCATCTGCTAACTTTGCTGTCTCACTGTTTAGCCCGTCCTCCAAATCATTTATGAATAAGTTGAATAGGACTGGTCCTGGGACTGACTGCTGCTGACCCCTAGGACTGAACACCACAAGTTACCCTCTCGATTCTGAAAATATACCTTTTATTCCTACCCTTTATTCCCGGTCTTTTAACCAGTTCTCAATCCATGAAAGAATCTTCCCTCTTATCACATGGCAACTTAATTTACATAAGAGCTTTTGGTGGGAGACCTTGTCAAAAGCTTTATTGAAATCTAAGTCCACTGTGTCCACTGAATCCCCCTTGTCCACATGTTTGTTCACCCCATCAAAGAACTCTAATAGATTATTAAGACATGATTTTCCTTTATAGAAACCATGTTGACTCTTGCCCAACAATTTATGTTCTTCTATGTGCCTAACAATTTTATTCTTTACTATTGTTTCAACTAATTTGCCCGGTTTTGATTTTTCATTTTGAGAGAAAAATATGAATGAGAATTGGGTGTTCTCCACAAAAAGTTTATAAGATAGCTAAGAAGCCATAATTCTGCAGTCAAACGTGCAGACAACTTTGGCTAAATACCCTTTTCAGTTGCAAAGTGGAGGCAGCAGATTGTGGGGGAGATACATCATCTCTATCTCTATCTCTATCTCTATTTCTATATCTATCTTAGACACACACACACGCACACACACACACACACATATATATATATATATACAGTAGACTCGATTATCCAGGATGATAGGGAAAAATAATTCTGGTTAATAAAATCCAGGATAATCACCATCCATAGGAAATATGAGGAGTGGGGGTTGGGTTCACTAGCCACCTTGCACCAGGGGGAGGAGGTGTTAGTTTACTGGCTGCCCTGCACCCTTATGGGGTTTTTTGGTGTGTGTGATTGGGTTGACAGAAAACCCAGAGCTGGCCCTGCGAGTTGCGTGTATTTGTTTTTACATCCTGGTTAATCCACATCCTGGTTAATCCAATCCCTGATAATCGAGAGTCTACTGTATATATATACACACAAACAATATATATATACACACAAACAATGTGTATACACAGACACGCAGACATGAACACAAACACACACATACACACAGAAACAAAATGCTACAATGCTGCTGCCTTAGCGCTCCAGTGTAGACAATACTTACATCTGGGGTGTCCAGACAGCAAATGTGAAAAATTGGGACAGGGATGCTATATAAGAAAAAGGGATAATTGGAGTCTATATAAGAAAAAGGTGCAAAAAATCAGGACTGTCTCTATCAAACTGAGATATTTAGTCAACCTATTTATGGCAATGACTGTGGTTGTCGTATCAGAGTAGATAATCCACCTCCCCCATGTAGTAACTAAGTGGATAGTAAAATTCGTCCATCGACCCCATAACAACTATATTGGAGTTAGGTTGATACAACAATATCTCTCCGGGCTGTGGATTCTTATGCTGTTGTAAAAATAAATGAAATTTTGGATGCATGAGCAGAAACAGAGCATGTAAGTCAGAAGAGGTGACAGTGCCGCTGTACTGGGTGCTAGGAAGGGCTCATCTGGAGTACTGTGTCTAATTTTGATCACCAATGTATAGGAGGGACATATAGAAACTGGAAAAGACCAGAGGCAAACAACAAAAATGCTGTGTTGTAAGGGATGGAATTCAAGCCAAATGTGCAAAGGCTGAAGGAACTGGGTATGTCTAATTTGGAAAAGAGGAGATTGAGGGGGAAATGGCAGCGGTCTTCATATACTTGAAAGGCTGCCTTAGAAAAGAGGGAGAAAATTTGTTCTCTCTTACCACAAAGGGCAGGAGAAGAGGCAGTGGGAAAAGCCGGATTACAAAAAAAAAAAAAAACAAAAAAAAAAACCACCACACACAAAAAGCGCGTGCGCCCCACTCTCCCGTCCCCGCCGCGCGGGCGGGCGCTCCCAGTGGAACTGCGGGGAGCCGGCCCGGCTCCCCCAGCCTTGGTTCAGGCTCCGTCGGGCGGCCTGCGGGATCGCTGCGCGCCTGTCCTCCCGGGGCGCCCAGGGGCCTGAGCTGCTCCCGTTCCCCGCCAGCCCCGGACACCTGCGGGTGGGCTCGGGGGGGAAGCGCCGCCCCGCCCGCCGGGTCACCTGCGGGTGGGCTCGGGGGGGAAGCGCCGCCCCGCCCGCCGGGTCACCTGCAGCCGGCCCAGCTCCAGCTGCCCGGTGCTCAGGGTCCAGGAAGGTACGGAAGCCGCAGGGACTGGGCGGCAGCTCCTCGGCCTCCTCCTCAGCCTCCTCCACTCCCCCCGCCCGGACTCGCTTCCCCTCCTCCCACAAGAGCAGCCACCACCATTTTTAAAACCTCATACCCGGCGCATAAGACGACCCCCTAATTTTGAGAATATTTTCCGGGGTTAAAAAGTCATCTTATACGCCGGAATATACGGTACATCATAGCAGATGAAGATTAGCTCTCATGATAAACTGCCTAAGTGTAAGAAGAGGAGGACAATGGAACAGATGCCTGAGGAAATCATGAACGTTCTTTAACTGCTCTTTTTCTAAAGGAGGATGGACAGTCGTCTGTCCTGGATGGCTTAGAGACAATAAATATTGTATCTTGGCAGGAGGATAGATTATCTAAACCTTTTGGTTCCTTCTGACCTGGTGGATCTATGATTTTCCAATATAAAATCCAGGGGTAGATCAGGTCTTAGTCAAACACAAGTCATTGCACTCCTTACAGGGAAAAGTGGGTGAAATTTAATGCCCTTCCATATAGAGGAATTTAGACTGGATAATCTAATGATCCCTTCCAGCCTTATACCCTATGAACTTATCGATAAAGAAAGTGGGTCAGCCATTTCTATTTACTCTGTCTTCTAACACACGAAAAAGGGAACACTGAATTCCATTGAAATTCTGAACAAATAACACTGAAAAAAGAATGTTTTCAACATAATCCCTATTTAGCTTGTGGAACTCCTTACCACAGATCAGGGTGGTAGCCGTGTTAGTCTGGAATAGCAGAGTTAACAAAGTCCTGTGGCACCTTAAAGACTAACTATAAAGTTTTGAAGCATGAGCTTTCGTGGGCTAATACCCACTTCGTCGGATGCAAGCAGTAGAAGTGTTCACAAACAGGCAGTTATAGAAAAGTAGGTAAGAGCCAGGTGGGAGGTGAAAAGGTTAGTCCAATTAAGCTGAGCCAGCTTGTTATCTCCGATCAGGGAGTGTGGATTATTCGTCTAGCATTTGAATGGGGTCTGTGGACATGGAGAGATGAGAAACAATGCCTGTAATGAGCCAACCATTGTAGATCCCGGTTCAATCCCAAAGTGTGTGTGCCGAATTTGCAAATGCAAATTCGGCACACACACTTTGGGATTGAACCGGGATCTACAATGGTTGGCTCATTACAGGCATTGTTTCTCATCTCTCCATGTCCACAGACCCCATTCAAATGCTAGACGAATAATCCACACTCCCTGATCGGAGATAACAAGCTGGCTCAGCTTAATTGGACTAACCTTTTCACCTCCCACCTGGCTCTTACCTACTTTTCTATAACTGCCTGTTTGTGAACACTTCTACTGCTTGCATCCGACGAAGTGGGTATTAGCCCACGAAAGCTCATGCTTCAAAACTTTATAGTTAGTCTTTAAGGTGCCACAGGACTCTCTTACCACAGATGTTACTGGAGCAGACAATTTAGATGAATCGATTCACTAATAGATTGGCCATTGTAATTGGTGCTGAGGGTACATACGTTACCTCAGACTGACTGACACCTTCAATTAGGAGACCTCATTTTTAGTTGCTTATAAGTTTGACACAATTGAAACATTTGGACTGAAATTTCCCATGCTGGGTGTCTGCTTCTGCCTGAATTGGTTTTTGACTTTCCAGCATAATGTTTTAGCTGATTTCTCAAATGAAGTGAGGAGAAAAGACTGGTTTCCCACACTGAAACATTCTTAGAATTGTTCCAGTGAGGAGCCTTGGGTACCTGGGTACCTCCATGGAAATAAAAGTCAGTTTTCAGCCCCTACCTCTCCCGTTAAGGATCAGGGCCCTGAAATTCAAGAGGTTGAAGTGACAGTGTCTCTGCATTGAACCGCTGCTGCCTACTGAGGACTTTACTCAGTTCTTACCGCAAAAGGGACTTTGGACTCAGTGGGGACTTTATAAACTAGGGGTAAGAGCCTGAGAAATTGACCTTGTACAGTGCATCTACCAAAACCTTTCATCTTTAGGGATCCACTGCACCACTGAAATGCAGCCACCTTGGCCTAGAGGCCATCAAACAGGAGGGCACCCGAAAGGTGGACATTTTATTCCATGATAATGAAGCATGAAACATGAGGAATGAGATGGGTACCTGCGAATCCTTAGGTGGAAATCTCTTCCCTGGGAATCCCCTTCAGGTAGCCATGTCCCACACCTCTCTCACCCCATCTGCATCAGCATCCCATGCTGAGAGCCAACACAGGGGTGTGCACTATTTATAATAGAGCTCTGTGCAATCCCATGAGGTTCGCAGGGCTTCTAGATGACAAACGAGCAACTGAATGTAAACAAGCTGAAGACAAGCCTTTCTGGACTTCTGTGTTCTTTTTCCAGCTTTAGGAGTAAACAGTAATTACAGGACCTTCCCAAAGGGAGATGAGATCTCTGGGGCTCTGTAATGAGTCAGAGAGGAATTGGCTGCTCTGTGCATATGTGCATATTTCAAAATTATAGTTGATTGGTAGGAAAATGAAGGATAACGGTTAAAACTTCATAGGGTCTGATACCCTGTAAAATCCCAGATGGGATGTGTAGATAGTAGACAGACAGATTTATAGAAAGATGTCTGAGGGGATACACAGGCACTTTGTGAAGGCAAATGGTGCTGTCACTAAGGGATCAGAGATCAGTAATTCTCACCAGAAACTATGATCATACCATTCACTGAGGGATGCTCAAAACATGTAGCAAAGGACAGTCCCTAGGACCATAGCCCTATTAAACAGATCAGTAAACTGAGGAACAGGAAGACTTTATTTTTCCAAGGTCACACAGAGATTGGGTGGCAGGATGACAAACAGAAACCAAGCATCCTGACTTCCCTGCTGTAACCAGGGTCGCTTCATCATATCAAGAGTGTCAATGGACTCCCGCTCAGGGAGTGGCTGTTCATTGGATACATGTGGTACAGAAGCTGATTTAATGGCAGGTTACAGACTACCGTTAGTACTTCTGCAGTGTCACTGTTGAGTTCCTTCAGAACTCTTGGGTGAATTCCATCTGCGCCGGGTGATGTATCGCTGTTCAATTTATCAATTTATTCCGAACACTTCTTTAATGATACTCCAATCTGGGACTCTTCCTCAGATCTTTCACCTAAAAGGAATGACTCAGGTCTGGGAATCTCGCTGACATCCTCAGCCATGGAGACCAATGTGCCGCAAATAGGACTATATAAACATTACCTCATCACCGGTGGGGTCCAGGACTGGCTGCTCCAAGAAGCCAGCATTTTAGGGGGCAAGAAACTTTCTCTCTACTTCTCTACTTCCCATCCCAACCAGAAGAGACTGCTTATGCATGATGAAACATTCTTAGAATTGTTCCAGTGAGGAGCATTGGGTACCTGGGTACCTCTGTGGAAATAAAAGTCAGGAAACATCCCATGCCTGCTCCGTTAACAACCAGAGCCCTGAAATTCAAGAGGCTGAGGTGGCAGTGTGTCTGCATTAATTCGCTGCTGGCTTCTGAGGTCTTTACTCAGTTCTTACCTCAACAGGAGTTTTGCCTCAGTGGGGACTTTATAAACTAGCGGCCAGGGCCTCAGAAATTGACCTTGTACAGTGCACCTACTAAAACCTTTAATCCTGAGGGGTCCACTGTGTCACTGAAGTGCAGCCATTTTGGGCGAGAGGCCATCAACCCAGGAGGGCAACCCAAACAGAGACATCTTAATGCATGATAATAAAGCAAACTCATCCCTTGTGGTGAAGGCCCTCTGATGTTTAATGGCTGTGCAGAGTGGAAAGGACCACAGACCTATTATGTACCCCATTGTGCCCACTTTGCCCTCAGTTTGTCAAAGAGGAGAACTCCTCAGCAGGAGATGGGTACCTGTGTATCCTGAGATGGAAATCTCTTCCCTGGGAATCCCCTCAGGTAGCTGTGTCCAACACCTCTCTCACCCCAACATCTGCAGCAGCATCCCACCCTGAGAGGTGACACAAGGGGTGTGCATTGTTTATAATAGAGCTCTGTGAAATTCCAAGGGATTCAAGGGGTCTCTAGATGATAAGCGAGCAACTGAATGTAAACAAGCTGAAGACAAACCTGTCTGAACTTCTGTGTTCTTTGTCCAGCTTTAGAAATAAACAGTAATTAAGGGACATTCCCAAAGGGATTTTTGGGGCTCTGTAATGAGTCAGTGAGGAATTGGCTGCTCTGTGCATTTGTGCATATTTAAAAATTATAGTTGATTGGTAGGAAAATTAGGGATAAATGTTAAACCTTCATAGGGTCTAATACCCTTTAAAATCCCAGATGGGATGTGTGGATAATAGACAGACAGATCTATAGAAAGATGCCTGAAGGGAAACACCGCACTTTGTGCAGACAAACGGTGCTGTCACAAAGGGATCAGAGATCAGTAAATCTCACCAGTAACTATGATCATATTGTGCATCACAATTCACTGAAGGATGTTCCAAACGTGTAGCAAAGGAAAGTCACTATGATCACAGCATCAGTAAACAGATTGATAAACTGAGGCACGGGGAGACTATTTTGCCAAGGCCACACAGAGATTGGGAGGCAGGATGACAAACAGAACCCAAGCACCCTGACTCCCCTGCTGTAACCAGGGTCTCTCTCATGTCAAGAGTGTCAATGGACTCCCGCACTGGGTGGTGGTACAGAAGCTGATATAAATGGCAGGTTACAGACTATCATTAGTACTTCTGCAGTGTCACTGTTGATTTCCTTCAGAACTCTTGGGTGAATTCCGTCTGTGCCGGGTGATGTATCGCTGATAGGGTTACCATATTTCAGCCATCATAAAAGAGGACGGGGGCACCCTTGCCCCACCTGCACCCGAGCACTATCCCTACCCCATCCACTTCCTCCCACTGCCCACCCCCCTCAGAACTCCCACCCACCTCTTACCTCCTGACAGCCTCCTCCTGGGACTCCTGCCCCTAACTGACCCCAGGAGCTCACCCCTATCTAAACCTCCTTGCTCCTTGTCCCCTGAGTGTCCCCTCCTGGGCCCCTGCCCCTAACTACCCCCCCTGGACTCCATCCCCTATCTAAGCCTCCCTTCTCCATGTTCCCTGACTGACCCCTCAGGAACCCACTCCCATCTAAGCATCCCTGCAGCTCCTTGTCCTCTGACTGCCCCCTCCTGAGGACCCCCCACCTTAACTGCCCCGCTAGGAACCTACCCCCTCACAATCCTCTGACTGCCCTGACCCTTCCCCCCTGACAGAACCCCCGATCCAGCTAACCCCTCCATTCCCTGTCCCTTGACTGCCCCATCCAGAAACCCCTTCAACACCCCCAAACGTCCTTACCATGACGCTCAAAACAGTGTGACATGCTGCTGCTTGCCTGCCCAGAGAAGGCTCTATGAGGGGCCGGGCAGCCAGCAATCTGAGACTGGGGTGGGGAGAAGCTGGGCAGTGAGTGGAAGCTGCCGGGGAAGGATGGGCTGTGGATGCGGACCTCTATGCTAGTGGTTGAATCCAGCCAGCAGCCCTGTCAGCTGCCGCGTTCTGCATGGGGGACCTTTGTAGATATTTAGAAATTTCCCCTGGACGCTATATTTTCCCAAAAAAGCTGGACACGTCCGGGGGAATCCGGAAGAATGTAACCCTAATCGCTGTTCAATTTCCCAATTTGTTCCGAAAACTTCTTGAATGATACTCCAATCTGGGACTCCTCCTCAGATCTTTCACCTGAAAAGAATGACTCGGGTCTGGGAATCTCCCTGACATCCTCAGCAGTGGAGACCAATGTGCTTCACTTAGACTAAATCAGGAATTACCTCATGACTGGTGGGGTCCAGGACCGGCTGCTCCAAGAAGCCGGCATTTCAGGGATCAAAAAGCTTTATCTCTGCATCTCGTCCTGAGGGCAGTATGGGGATAATTGAAATCTGCTATTATTATTATTCAGGGTTTTTTAATTTTAAAGCCTCTCTAATCTCCCTGAGCATTTCACAGTGACATTCACCATTGTGGTCAGGTGACCGGCAATATATCTCTACCACTATATTAGTATTATAAGAACATGGAATTTCTACCAGTTCAGATTCTATGGTACAGCTGGTTCATTTAAGATTTTTACTTCATTTGATTCTTCACTTTCTTTCACATAGTGTCACTCCCGCAACAGCACAACCTGTTCTGTCCTTCCGATATATCTTGTACCCTGGCATTGCTGTATCTCATCGATGACCCTCATTCCACCAAGACTCTGATGCCTCTTATATCGATATCCTCATTCAATATGAGGCACTTTAGTTCACCTCATATACCTGCTAGCATTGGTATATGAGCACTTTAGAAACTTGTCTCCTTTTAGCTGTCGGCCATTACACGATGTAATCCAACGGGGTTCCTCTGTATTTGACTGTTTCTGATCAGACCATTCCTGTATTTGATCATTTTCCATCCTCTCATCCTCACTAGGACATAGAAATTCTCTATTTATAGATCCTCCCCCAGGGGATGTCTGAATTCTTTGCTCCTCCGCACCTGTCGGATTTCCCCCAGTGCTTAGCTTAAACCTACCATTTATTCCTACCATTTGTTTCCCATCTTTTAACCATTTATCAATCCATGAATGGGACTCAAGCTGGAACGGGACCCTCCCTCTTATCCCATGAGCTACCAGATGCCAGCTGGGAAGAAAGGAAGGGAACCAAAAGCTAAAGAAATAAGCCACACAATAGGCTCTTCCCTCAGGACATTTTATATGAGTTTTAGGGCCCACAATCCGTATGATGCACAATCTCGCCTGCCTTCAACACAACCCTGCTCCCAACCCTCAGCTTCTTCATATGGATTCCTGGCTTCCCTCTCCGCTTCTCCTTCACCAGTCGGACCCAGCATTGCCTCCTCGTTGCACTAACGGGAGGGTCCTTGTCAGCCTGGAGCAGCTCATGTCCCAACCCTGAAGCAGAGGGAGCCCAGATGGTGGCGGGGAGGGTATTTGAGATGATGCAGCAAGTCTATGGGGTAGGGGAGGAGTGGAGAGACTCTGGGGAAAGTGGCAGAACAGAGGTGGGGCCTTGAAGGAAGAGGTGGAGAAGGGAGCAGGGACTTCAGACAGGGAAAGGTGCCTTGTGGAAAGAGGCATCTGTAGCAAGACCTTGGAGAACAGGTGGGTAAGGGCACATAGCCTCAGTGATTCAGTTACCAGCAATTAGAAAAGCGGCAATCCTGTAAATTAGTGAGTTGTACATAGACCAATTTGTTACGCTGACAGAAGAGCCAGGAAATACTTTCATGTCTCATGGACTATCCTGTCAGTGATCCAGGGAAGAGGATCCAACACTGTATCATCAGCCAGTTCCACTCGTAGCTCAACCTCAGAGGAAGAGCCTGAGGATAATAGATTAGGCCCCTTTATGCATAAAGACCCGGAGCAGCCTGTCCCGAATCTGTTTGGTGCTCACCCCATAGACGATGGGGTTTAGTGTGGGTGGGATCAAATGGCACACGGTGGCAATGAGAATGTGGAAATACAGAGGCACATTCTGCCCAAACTGGGACATGAGGGACATGAAGAGCCCTGGGATGTAAAAGGCTAAAATGACAAAGAGGTGGGAGATGCAGGTCCCAAAAGTCTTGAGCCGGGCGTCCTTTGTGGGGAGGCTGAAGACAGCCCTGATGATCTGGGTATAGGACACAGTAATAAAAATCACATCCAGTCCTGTCACACAGAATACCACAAAGAGGCTGTAGTAACTACTGACACGGGTGTCGGCGCAGGCCAGATTCTCCAGAGCGATAAGCACGCAGAATGGATGGGGGATGATATTGGTTCTGCAATACGGCCACTGCCTCGCCAGGAGGGGAAAGGGCAGGACAAGCATGCCACCACGCAGTACCACAGCCAGGCTGATCTTACTCATAACAGGGTTTGTCAGGATGGCAGAATGTCTCAAGGGGTCACAGATGGCCACGTAGCGGTCAAATGCCATGGCTACGAGGATCCCAGACTCCATCTCCACAAAGGAGTGAATGAAGTACATCTGGGTGAGGCAGGCACTGAAATCAATCTCCCTGGAATTGAACCAGAAGATGCTCAGTATTTTGGGCACTGTTGACATAGTCAGGACCAGGTTGGTGACAGCCAGCATGCAGAGGAAATAGTACATGGGGACATGGAGGCTCGGCTCCATCTTCACAATGAACAGGATGGTGAAGTTCCCCAAGATGGCTATGATGTACATGGTGCAGAAGAGGATGGAGATCCAGAAATGGGCCACCTCCAGCCCAGGAATACCCAGCAGGATGAAGGTGGAGGGATTGGTGAAGTAGGTTGTGTTGGAATATGACATGGGATCGGGGATAACATGTCCAACTCTGAGGAAGAACGGTGTCTCCAGTATTTACCATATGTTCCCCTGACTTCCTGTATGTGCCCAGGATCCAGTGTAATGGTCACAGTAGAAATGCCTGGATGTAGGAAAAACATTCATTGGAAACACTACATGTACAACTGGAGGTCACTCTAATGGGTGAAACAGATTGTTTAGTCTTCACACACTGAAAAATGATATTTTCATTATTCAGATATAGTAATTATGAACACTTGAGATTACAAATAATAATTCCACATTTAATGGTGCTTCCTTCCTCAATAATTCTACTTCACCATAGTGAAGGAAACCATTATAGGCACCAGCAGGAAAAACGAGTGTGGATACTGGTTCATCATTGTTCCTTAATGCAATGAGACCCAGAATAATGATTTCATGCTGTAGGGAGTTCTCCATTCACCAGGTTGCTTAAAATCTGAGAGTGGGAAAAAAATGCAAAGTTTTGATAAAGATGTACAAGAGGAAACATCCCAGCTAGAACACACTCCGGGGAAAGACCTGGGCATCATTGGTTGTGGCTCGATGGATATATCTGCTCATTTGCAGTAGAGGCCAAAACAAACACAACGATTGGATTCCTAAGGAGTGAGATGGAGAATGCCTTGTTCTGGACATATGCTCAGCTTGGACACCCAGTCTCTGTAAAGGATATTGCAACTAGAAAGGGGGTTTCTGAGACTGCTCTGAGAATTGGGGAGGCTGCCATCTGCAGACTGAAAAGACTGGAACTCTTTAGATTAGAGAAGAGACAAAGAAGGGAGATAGAATTCAAGGCAGATGAGCAAAATCTGAAAGAACTGGGTATGTTTAGTCTGGAAAAGAGGAGATTGAGGAGGACATAGGAGCAGTCTTCACATACTTAAAAGACTGCTATAGAAAAGAGGGAGAAAAATTGTTCTCTCTTACCATGAAGGTCAGGACAAGAGGCAGTGGGGATCAAACTACAGCAGAACAGATTTAGATTAAATCTCATGATAAATTTCCTAACTGTAAGAACAGCAGGACAATGGAACAGATGGCTGGGGAAATCTTGGGGGCTCCTTTACAGCAGATTTTCTAAAGGAAGCTGAACAGTCATCTCTCCTGGATGGCTCAGACACAGTCAATATTGTATCTTGGCAGGGAGATAGATTATCTAACCCTTCCGGTTCCTTCTGACCCTGTGGATCTATGATTCTGTCATATAAAATCCATGTGTAGATCAGGTCTTAGTCAAACACAAATCATTGTACTCCTTATGGGGATAACTGGGTGAAATTCAATGCCCTTCGATATAGAGGAATTCAGACTGGATGATCTAGAGTTCCCTTCCGGCTTATACCCAATGAACCTATCGATAAACAAAATGGGTCAGACATTTATATTTACTGTGTCCTACAACACACAAACAAGAGAACACTGAATTCCATTGAAAGTCTGAACATACAACACTAACAAAAGATTTTTTTTAATAAAATCCTTATTTGGCTCATGGAACTCCTTACCACAGATGTTACTGGAGTAGAGAGTTTACCTGAATGCGATTCACTAATGGATTGGCTATTGTAGGTGGTGCTGGTGGTACATACATTACCTCAGGCTGCCTCACACCTTCAATTAGGAGACCTCATTTTGAGTTGCTTTTCAGTTTGCCAAACTTGAAGCATTTGGACTGAAATTTCCCATGTGGGGTGTCTGCTTCTGGCTGAAATGTTTTCTGATTTTCCGGCATAATGTTTTAGATGGTTTCTCAAATGAAGCGAGGAGAAAAGACTGGTTTCCCACACTAAAACATTCTTAGAATTGTTCCAGTGAGGAGCTGTGGGTACTTGGGTACCCCCATGAAAAAAAAAGTCAGGAAACAGCCCCCGACTCCCCAATTTACAAACAAAGCCCTGAAATTCAAGAGGAGGAGGTGACAGTGTCCCTGAATTAAACTGCTGCTGGCTTCTGAGGTCTATACTCAGTTCTTACTAAAATGGGAGTTTTGCCTCAGTGGGGACTTTATAAACTAGCGGCCAGGGCCTCAGAAATTGATCTTGTACAATGCATCTACTAAAACCTTTCATCCTGAGGGGTCCACTGTGTCACTGAAATGCAGCCATTTTGGTTGAGAGGCCATCAACCTAGGAGGGCAACCCAAACAGAGACATCTTAATGAATGATAATAAAGCAAACTCATCCCTTGTGGCGAAGGCCCTCAGATGTTTAAGGGCTGTGCAGAGTGGATAGGACCAAAGACCTTTTATGTACCCCATTGTGCCCACTTTGCCCTCAGTTTGTCAAACAGGAGAACTCCTCAGCAGTAGATGGGTACCTGTGAATCCTGAGATGGAAATCTCTTCCCTAGGAATCCCCCTCTGGTAGCCTGTCCAACACCTCTCTCGCCCCAGCCTCTGCAGCAGCAGCCTATGCTGAGAGCTGACACACGGGTGTGCACCATTTATAATAGGCTCTGTGCAATCCCAGGGGGTTTGTGGGGCCTCTAGATGATAAACAGGCTGAAGAGAAAGCCTGTCTGAAAGTCTGTGTTCTTTTTCCAGCTTTAGGAGCAAACAGTAATTAAGGGACCTTCCCAAAGGAACCTTTGATCTATGGGGCTCTGTAATTAGTCAGAGAGGAATTGGCTGCTCTGTGCATTTGTGCATATTTAAAAATTATAGTTGATTGGTAGGAAAATTAGGGATAATGGTTAAACCTTCATAGTGTCTGATATCCTGTAAAATCCCAGATGGGATGTGTGGATAATAGACAGACAGATCTATAGAAAGAAGCCTGAGGGGAAACACAGGACCTTTTTGCAGGCAATCGGTGCTGTCACAAAGGGATCAGAGATCACTAAATCTCACTACACTTGATCTTAGCCAAAAGGCCGACTAGTAACTATGATTATACTAAGAATCAGAGAGGTAGCCGTGTTAGTCTTGAATAGCAGAGGTAACAAAGTCCTGTGGCACCTTAAAGACTAACTATAAAGTTTTGAAGCATAAGCTTTCGTGGGCTAATACCCACTTCCACTGCTTGCATCCGATGAAGTGGGTATTAGCCCACGAAAGCTTATGCTTTAAAACTTTATAGTTAGTCTTTAAGGTGCCAAAGGACTTTGTTACCTATGATTATACTGTGCATCCCTATTCACTGAAGGATGTTCAAAATGCATAGTAAAGGAAAGTCACTATGAACTTAGCCCCGTTAAACAGATCGGTAAACTGAAGCAAAGGGAGACTTTAGTTTGCCAAGGCCACACAGAGATTGGGTGGCAGGATGACAAACAGAACCCAAGCACCCTGACTTTCCTACTGTATCCAGGGTCTCTTCGTCACAGTAAGAGTGTAATTGGTCTTCCGCGCTGGGAGTGGCTGTTCATTGGATACATGTGGTACAGAAGCTGATTTAAATGGCAAGTTACAGACTTCCGTTAGTTAGCTAACAGTAAGTAGAATTGTTGATTGTATAAGTTTGTAATTGAACTATGGTGTCTCTAACCTCATCAGGGGGAGAATTCTCAAGGGAGGGGTTAGAGCTAGAAAATTAAGTATCTGTGTAAGTTGTAAGCTTTTTTTCTTTTCTTTATTAAACCTTTTTTTATAAGAAGTGTTTGGTTATTTCCCTTGAAGTTGTCCTAGCTTTGGATCAGGAACAGCTTACAGCTAGTAAGGGTCTGTGTGCTTGAATCTCTCTCCTAGGCAGTCAGAAGGAGGGGGGTGGAGCGGAGTCTGTGTGCTTCAATCTCTCCCAGGTAGGGGGAGGGGGTGTTACTCTTGGGGGTTTCAATGTGCCCCACTCCATGGTTTTGGAATAATCACATTGATGGTGGCAGCGGGTCCCAATCCCCAACTGGAGGAGTTCGGGTTTTGGGGGAAAAGATTTAACCTAGGCTGGGAAAGTAGCTTAAAGTTATTTGGTCTTGCATTTAAGAGACCCCCACACTTTTACCCTAGAGTTTAGAGTGGGGGAAGGTTAATCTCTTACACCCCTTCATGAATAAAGAGCCGGAGCAGCTTTTCCCGTATCTGTTTGGTTCTCATCCCATAGATGATGGGGTTCAGTGTGGGTGCAATCAAATGATACACAGTGGCAATGAGAACGTGGAAATGCAGAGGCACATTCTGGCCAAACCGGGACATGAGAGAGATGAAGAGCTCTGGGATGTAAAAGGCTAAAATGACAAAGAGGTGGGAGCTGCAGGTCCCAAAAGTCTTGATCCAGGCATCCTTTGTGGGGAGACTGAAGACAGCCCTGAGGATCTGGATATAGGACACAATAATAAAAATCCCATCCAGACCCCTAACACAGTATACCAAAAAGAGGCCATAGTAACTACTCACACGGGTGTCGGCGCAGGCTAGATTCACCACAGCTATATGCACGCAGAATGGCTGGGGGATGATATTGGTTCTGCAATATGGCCACTGCCTTGCCAGGAGGAGAAAGGGCAGTTCAAGAATGCCACCACGGAGTACCACAGCCAGGCCAATCTTGGCCACAACTGGGTTGGTCAGGGTGACGGAATATCTCAGGGGGTCACAGATGGCCACGTAGCGATCAAAAGCCATGGCCACGAGGATCCCAGAACCCATCACTGTGAAGCAATGAAAGAAGTACATCTGGGTGAGGCAGGCACTGAAATCGATTTCCCTGGAATTGAACCAGAAGATGTTCAGCATTTTGGGCATGGTTGATGTAGACAGGACCAGGTCAGTGATGGCCAACATGCAGAGGAAATAGTACATGGGGGCATGAAGGCTCGGCTCCATCTTCACAATGAACAGGATGGTGAAGTTCCCCAAGATGGCTATGGTGTACATGGCACAAAAGGGGATGGAGATCCAGACATGGGCCTCCTCCAAGCCAGGAATGCCCAGCAGGATGAGGGTGGAGGGGTTGGTGAAGTCGGTTGTGTTGGAATCTGCCATGGAATAGGGGAGAAGGTGTCCAACTCTGAGGCAGAACAATGTCTCCTGCATGTACTGTACATTCCCCTGATTTCCTGTATGTGCCAGGGTCTGGGATGATGGTTGTAGTACAAACGCCTGGATGGAGAGAAAATGTTTAATGGAGACACTACATGTGCTACTGGAGGTTGTTCTAATCACATGATCCGATCAATTCCACATTTTATGCTGTTCTTTTCCTCAATAATTCCTATTTATCAGGGTGAGGGAAACCATAATAGGCACCAACGGGGAACATGGTTGTGGATACTGGTTCATCATTGTTCATTAGTGCAATGAAATCCAGACTGGTGAGTCCACGCTCTTGCAGTTCTGCATTCCCCTGTTTGCTCAATATATGAGAGTTGGAAGAAAACCCAAAGCTTTTATAAACAGGTACCAGAGGGAAAAATCCCAACTAGAACACACTCCGGGGAAAGACCTGGACAACATTGATTGCAGCTTGATTGAAATAACTGCTCATTTGCAGTAGTACCAAAAACAAAGAAACACCTCTCTCAATGTACAAGGCAGCACTAATGGAGGGAGAGGAAGGGAGACAGAATAGGAGACAGAGACAGACACACATTGTCTTGTTAAGTGGATCAGGAAGTTGAGACCGAAGCTGCTACCCCAAATTTTCTGTCTCTCTCCTTCTGTGTCCCCAACCTGCTCTCTATGGAGAAGGGCAGGGGTGGCAGGTCTGTAGAAATTTTGGTTGTGCGCAGAACCCACCCCTGCCCAAACTCCAGTCCGCCCAAGTCTCTGGGAGTGAGTTTGGGTGGGGGAGGAGATTGGGGTGCAGGAGGGGTGCAGGGTGCAGGCTCTGGGAAGCAGCTTGAGGAAGGAAGGGGTGAAAAAGGAGAGGGTTTAGGAGTGAAGGATACGGGTTGTGCCTGGGTATAAGGCAGATCCTGGGGCAGATTATGCTTGCCTCAGATGATGATTGTGAGCATCCATGTAGCCCATCTCTCGCTACAGTCACAGACAACTGAGGCATTTTCATCATAAGCCAGCAAGAGAGGTGGGAAGAAGCAACCCTCCCTCTCACTGTCTCTGTTCTCTCACAATCTCTGTGATTCATTCGGGAGAGTGGAGGAAATGGGGAACCCTGGGCCTGCCCTCTACTCCAGGTTCCAGTCCAAGGAAGCTATTAGTAGCAGCTATTGGTAGCTGGCTCTTTTCAATCAGGATCTGTACAATTCTTTGGGCCACTTCCTCACAGTTACCACCCCAATTCCTCATAATATTCTTCACCTTTACCTCAGTGTAAGGAAAGGTTAAAAATATAGGAAAATGTCTTACTGAAGCTGGGTAACTAGCTCTGAGCTGCTGTAAGTTTTTATCTTGTGTTATGCATTCTTGGAGGCGCCACTGGGCCTCACTCATCCTTGTCCCTGTATATTTCATAAGTTTGTTTTACCCCATATGTACCATTTCAAGACAGGAACTTTATGTTTAGATGTCCTGTTCTTTCCAGACAAATAAGTAAATAGATAGAGAATAACGTCATGTTTTTCACCTGTTAATTTGCATGAGCCCTCTGTGGCTTCACTTCGCTAGCGAATAAACTTTTGCATTCAAGCTTTCTCCAGGGCCTGCCTCTTCTTTGAAGGTAAATTGGGACACCTCCAAAGGAAACGAGCCATTTGTGCAACATCAGGACCTCCTTCCTTGTGCCTGATGGTGTTTGACCTGCCCGGTTTCCCCAGCGGCTCGTCTCCCTCCTATAGATCCTTAAACGTGCCTATAACTGACTAACTGGGAGGATTTTAACTAGTTCCCCAACCAGTCCTTGATTAGCTTCGGGTGTCCCAATCAACCTAGCTGTCTCCACTGCTTTCTAGAAGGATCTTACTTGGCCCCAGGTGCCTTGATTAACCGGAAGGAACTACCATTTAGTTATAATTTTATCATTGTATTGCACAACTTTAAATGAGCATCTTCCATAAGTGATCGGCAATGTAACAATGAAACAATGTTAACTGATGTAAGAAAAGGTTAAAATTATAAGAAAATGTCTTACTGAAGCTGTGTAACTAACTCTGGGCTGCTGTAAGTTTTTATCTTGTGTTATGCATTCCTGGACGCACCACTGGGCCTCACTCATATCTTGTCCTGTACATTTCATAAGTTTGTTTAACCACGTATGTTTTAGCTCATATCTCCATGTATTCTTACCCCTTATGTACCATTTCAAGACAGGAACTTTGTGTTTGGATGTCCTGTTCTTTCCAGACAAATAAGTAAATAGATAGGAAACAACGTCATGTTTTTCACCTGTTAATTTGCATGAGGCCCTTCTTGCCTCCTCCTCCATGTAAAGAAGCATATAAAAAGTCTTGTAATGATGTATGAGGGAAGCCATAATTTGAGAGCTATCTCTGTGGCTTCACTTCGCTAGCGAATAAACTTTTGCATTCAAGCTTTTCCAAGGCCTGCCTGTTCTTTGAAGGTAAATTGGGACACCTCCAAAGGAAATGAGCCATTTCTGCAACACCAAGATGACTTAAATTGAGGAGTTCCTGTGCCTGTTTCTCACTACTTTCCTATAGCCATATGGCCTTAGCATCACAATAGATAGATAGATAGATAGATAGATAGATAGATAGATAGATAGATAGATAGATAGATAGATAGATAGATAGACAGACAGACACAAATAACTGGCTCTGTAATCTAAAGTAGAGAGGCAGAGCAAGTCCAAATGGCTGGAAGATGAAGCCAGACATATACCAGCTGGGAATAAGGAACAAATTTTTAGCACAGAGGATGATTCATATTTGGAATAAACTGCAAAGGGAAGCAGTGGACTCTCGAACTCCCCCATCTGCAGATCCAGACTGGATGTTTTTTTTCTGGAAGATCTACATGAGGACTTGTCTACATTTAAAATGCCACAATGGTGCAGCCTTAGCGCTCTGGTGTAGACAATACTTACATCTGGGGTGAGCAGACAGCAAATATGAAAAAATGGGACAGGGGATGGGGACTCTATATAAGAAAAAAGATGCAAAAAAATCAGGACTGTCTCTATAAAATTGAGATAGCTGGTCACCCTACTTACAGCAATTGCAGAGGTTCTCGTATCACAGTAAGTAATCCACCTCCCCAAGATGTGGTAAGTAAGTGGATAGATTACTTTTCAAATTGGACACAATTAACCAAGGGCTAAATAGGACATGTGAATAATTCTCATTACACTAATTGATTGCATTTCCCTAGTTAATTTACCTTCAATAGGTGTTATCTCGTGCAGACACTATCAAAAGGTATTTTTTCTCCTGCTGATAATGACCCATCCAAATTTAACAGCCTCTTAGAATTGATATGATAATGTAAAACTTTTTTTTTTTACTTTCTGTGTGTATAAATGCATCTTACTTCTGTTCCATTCTATGCATCTGATGAAGTGGGCTATAGCCCATGAAAACTTATGCTGAAATAAACTGGATAGTCTCTAAGGTGCTACAAAGTCTTCCTTGTCTTATTTAAGGATACAGATTAATACAGCTGCTAATCTTAAATAAGTGGATAGAAAAATTCTTCCATTGACCCCATCCCAACTATATTGGGGTCAGGTTGATATAACTACATATCTCAGGGGTGTGGATTCTTTTGCTGTTGCAAAAAATATCAAATGCAATTTTGGATGCATTAGAATAATAGAATCATAGAATCATAGAATACTAGGGTTCAAAGGGACTTCTGGAGGTGATCTAGTCCAACCCCCTGCTTAAAGCAGGACCAATCCCCAATTTAATCATTCCAGCAAGGGCTTTATCAAGCCTCATCATAAAAACCTCTAAGGAAGGTGATTCTACCACCTCCCCCGGGAACCCATTCCAGTGCTTGAACACACTCCTAGTGAAAAAGTGTTTCCTAATATCCAATCTAAACGTTCCCAACTGCAACTTGAAACCATTAATCCTTTGCCTTTCATCTAGTACCACTGAGAACAGTCTAGATCCATCCTCTTTAGAACCCCCTTTCAGGTAGTTGAAAGCAGCTATCAAATCTACCCTCAGTCTTCTCTTCTGTAGACTAAACAATCCCAGTTCTCTCAGCCTCTCCTTATAAGTCATGAGCTCCAGGCCCCTAATCATTTTTTGCCCTTCTCTGGTCTCTTTCCAATTTTTCCACATCCTTCTTGTAGTGTGGGCCCCAAAATTGGACACAGTTCTCCAGATGAGGCCTCACCAATGTCAAATAGAGGGGAATAATCATGTCCCTCCATCTGGTGACAATGCCCCTACTTATACAGCCCCAGATGCCATTAGCCTTCTTGGAAACAAGGGCCCTAGTCTGTAGCAGCGCATGGGATTCTTGTCATTAGCAGAGGCAGAGCATGTAAGTCAAAGGAGGTGATAGTGCCGCTGTACGGGGTGCTGGGTAGGTCTCAACTGGAGTACTGTGTCTAATTTTGGTCACCGATATACAGGAGGGACATATAGAAACTGGAAATGACCAGAAGCAAACAACAAAAAAGCCATAAGGGATGGAATTCAAGCCAAATGTGCAAAGGCTGAAGAAACTGGGTATGTTTAGTTTGGAAAAGGAAAGATTGAGGGGGAAATGGCAGCGGTCTTCATATACTTGAAAGGCTGCCATAGAAAAGAGGGAGAAAATTTGTTCTCTCTTACCACGAAGGGCAGGAGAAGAGGAACTGGGATGAAACCACATCAAAGCAGATGAAGATTAGATCTCAGGATAAACTGCCTAAGTGTAAGAACAGGGGGACAATGGAACAGATGCTTGCGGAAATCTTTGGGGGCTCCTTTACAGCAGATTTTCTAAAGGAGGCTGAACAGTCATCTGTCCTGGATGGATTAGAGACAATCAATTTTGTATCTTGGCAGGGGGATAGATTATCTAACTCTCTTGATTCCTTCTGACTTGGTGGATCTATGATTCTCTAATGTAAAATCCAGCTGTAGATCAGATCTTAGTCAAACACAAGTCATTGGACTCCTCACAGGGATAAGTGGGTGAAATGTTATGCCCTTCGATATAGAGGAATTCAGACTGGATGATCTAATGGCCCCTTCCAGCCTTATACCCAATAAATCTACCGATAAAGAAAGTGGGTGAGACATTTATATTTTCTGCGTCTTACAAAATACAAACAAAAGAACACTGAATTCCATTGAGAGTCTGAACATATAACACTAACAAAAGATTTTTGTTTGTATAATCCCTATTTGGCCTTTGGAAAGTCTTACCACAGATGTTACTGGAGCAGAGATTCTAGCTGAATGGGATTCACTAATGGGTTGGCCATTGTAGGTAGTGCTGGTGGTACGTACATTAGCTAAGGCTGCCTGACACCTTCAATTAAGAGACCTCGTTTTTAGTTGCTTATATGTTACATTTCACATAACTGGTGTCTGCTTTTGGCTGAATTGTTTTTTGACTTTCCGGCATAATGTTTTAGCCAATTTCTCAAATGAAGCTAGTAGAAAAGACTGGTTTCCTGTGTTGAAACATTCTTAGAGCCTTGGGTACTTGGGTACCTCCATGGAAAAAAAAGTCAGGAAACAGCCCAAAGAGGGACATTTTAATCTATGATAAAGAATCTAACTCATCCCTTGTGGCTAAGGCCCTTTGTGTTTAATGGCTGTTATTTACCACATTGTGCCCACTTTGCCCTCAGTTTGTCAAACAGGAGAACTCCTCAGCTAGAGATGGGTACCTGTGAATCCTTAGGTGGAAATCTCTTCCCTGGGAATCCCTGTAGGTAGCCGTGTTCCACACCTCTCTCACCCCAGCATCTACAGCACCATCCCACACTGAGAGACGACACAGGGGTGTGCACCATTTATAATAGAGCTCTGTACAATCCCCGGAGGATTTGTGGGGTCTCTAGATGAACAAGGAGCAACTGTCTGAGCTTCTGTGTTCTTTTTCCAACTTTAGGAGTAAACAGTAATTAAGGGACCTTCCCAAAGGGACATGAGATATCTGGGGCTCTGTAATGAGTCAGAGAGGAATTGGCTGCTCTGTACATTTGTGCATATTTAAAAACTATAGTTGATTGGTAGGAAAAGAAGGGATAATGGTTAAAACTCTGTAGGGTCTGATGCCCTGTAAAATCCCAGATGGGATGTGCTCCACAGAGCTAACTCAAGAATTGCTTCTACAGTGGTGGGGTCCAGAACGAGCTGCTCCAAGAAGCTGGCATTGCAGGGGTCAAGAAATTTTATCTCTGCAGCTTGTCCTGAGGTGACAGGTATCCATTTAATATGGGGATAATTGAAATCACCCATTATTGTTATTCAGTTTTTTATTTTAAAAGCCTCTGTAATCTCCCTGAGCATTTCACAGACACTGTCACAATTGTCGTCAGTTGTCTGGTAACATATCCCCGCCACTATATTCTTATTATTAGAGCCTGAAATGGCTACCAAGACAGATTCTATGGGACAGTTTGGTTCATTTAAGATTTTTACTTCATTTGATTCTAAGGTTTCTCTCACAAATGCTGCCACTCTCCCAACGGCACAAACTGTTCTGTCCTTCTGATAGATTTTGTATCCTGGTGTTGCTTTATCTCATTGATTAACTTCATTCCACCAAGATTCTGTGATGCCTCTTCTATCAATATCCTCACTCAATACGAGACACTCTAATTCACTCATTTTATTATTTAGACTTCTAGCATTGGTGTATAAGCACTTCAGAAACTTGTCTCCTTTTAGATGTCTGCATTACACGATGTAATTGAATGGACTTCCTCTATATTTGACTGTTTCTCATCAGACCGTGCCTGTATTTGATCATTTTCCATTCTCCCAACCCCACTAGAACCCTGAGATTCTCTATTTACAGATCCTCCCCAAGGGATGTCTGAACGATGTGTTCCTTTACACCTGTCAGCTTTCCCCCAGCGCTTAGTTTAAACTGACCATTTATTCCCACCATTTGCTTCCCATCTTTTAACCAGTTACCGATCCATGAATGAGACTCAAGATGGAGGGGGGCCATCCCTTTTATGCCATGTGCTACAGGCTCCCAGATGGGAGGAACAGGAGGGAACCAAATGCTAAAGAAATAAGCCACACAATGGTCTCTTCCCTCAGGACTTCCTAGATGAGCTTTAGGGCCCACAATCTGTATGGTGCACACTCTCGCCTGCGTTCAACACATCCCTGCTCCCATCTCTCAGTTTCTTTTATATGGATTGCTGGCCTCCCTCTCTGCTTCTTCCTCCCTAGCACTGCATCCTTCCCCGACTCACGGTAACCTCCTTGTCAGCCTGCAGAAGCTCATGAACCAGCCCCGGAGCAGAGGGAGCCCAGATGGGGGAGAGGAGGGAGTTTGAGATGATCCAGAAAGTTTATGGGGTTTTGGAGGAGGGGAGTGAGAAACAGGGCTGTGACTCAAGGGCAGGTGGAAGAGCAGAGGTGGGGTCATGGGGGAAGAGAGGGAGAAGGGATTTGGGCCTTGTGGGAATACTTGGGACAGGGAGAGGGGCCTTGTGGAAAAAGTGGGGCCAGGGTCAGGACCTTGGGGAATAGATGAGGAAGGGCATGTGGCCTCAGTGATTCAGTAACCAGTATTTAGAATGGTGGCAATCCTGTAAGTAAGTGAGTTGTACACAGACCAATTCCTCAGTTTGTGACCCTGACACAGCACAGTAAAGTGAGGAAAGGATTTAATCTCATTTTAACTGTCTAATCAGTGATCCAGGGAAATGGGCCCCGCACCATGTCACCAGCCAAATCTGCACAGAACTCAATCACAGAGTCACAGCCTGAGGAGAATTGATTAGGCCCCTTTATGCATAAAGAGGCGGAGCAGCCTGTCCTGAATCTGTTTGGTCCTCACCCCGTAGATGATGGGGTTCAGTGTGGGTGGAATAAAGCTGCACACGGTGGCAATGAGAACGTGGAAATGCCCAGGCACATTCTGGCCAAACCGGGACATGAGGGAGATGAAGAGCGCTGGGATGTAAAAGGCAGAAATGACAAAGAGGTGGGAGACGCAGGTCCCCAAAGTCTTCAGCCGGGCGTCCTTTGTAGGGAGGCTGAAGATGGCCCTGATGATCTGGGTATAAGACAATAATAAAAATCACATCCAAACCCCTCACACAGAGTAGCACAAAGAGGCTGTAGTGACCACTGACATGGGTGTCAGCACAGGCCAGATTCACAACGATTATATGCATGCAGAATGGATGGGGGATGATATTGGTTCTGCAATATGGCCACTGCCTCGCCAGGAGGAGAACGGGCAGTACAATTATGCCACCACGCAGCAATGCGGCAAGGCCGATCTTGGCCACAACAGGGTTTGTCAGAATGGTGGAATGTCTCAGGGGATGGCAGATGGCCACGTAGCGATCCAAAGCCATGGCCAAGAGGATCCCAGACTGTATCTCTACAAAGCAGTGAATGAAGTACATCTGGGTGAGGCAGGCACTGAAATCGATCTCCCTGGAATTGAACCAGAAGATGCTCAGCATTTTGGGCAGGATGGACGTAATTTCAACCAGGTCAGTGATGGCCAGCATGCAGAGGAAATAGTACATGGGGACATGGAGGCTCGGCTCCAACTTTACGATGAACAGGATGGTGAAGTTCCCCAAGATGGCTGTGATGTACATGACACAGAAGGGGATGGAGATCCATACATGGGTCTCCTCCAGGCCAGGAATGCCGAGCAGGATGAAGGTGGAGGGGTTGATGAAGTCCGTTGTGTTGTAGTCTGACATGGAAGAGAGAATAAGGTATCCCACCCTCAGGCAGAAGCGTGTCTCCTGCATGTACCGTACAGTCCCCTGACTTCCTGTGTGTGCCCAGGCTCCAGGGTGATGGTCGCAGTACAAATGCCTGAATGGAGAGAAAATGTTAATTGGAGACACTACATACACTACTGGAGTCCGTTCTGAAGAATGAAGCTGATTGATTAGTTTTGACACACAGGAAAATGGCATTTTCGTTATTCAGATATAGGAATTATGAAGACACAACCCCAGGAATACCGATTCCACATTTGATTTTCTTCCTTTTCTCAATAATTCCTATTTATCATGGTGAGGGAAATCATAATAGGCACCAGCAGGAAACTCGAGTGTGGATACAGGTTCATCATTGTTCCCTAACACAGTGAAAGCCAGGCTACCGAGTCCATGCTGTAGGGAGTTCTACATTCACCCATTTGCACAAATCTCAGAGTGGGAAAAAACAACAACAAAGCATTGATAAGCAGGTACCAGAGGGAAACATCCCAACGAGAACACACTCCAGGGGAAGACGTGGGCATCACCGATAGATCCTCGATGGAAACACCCGCTCATTTGCAGTAGTGATCAAAACAAACACAACAATCAGATGCCTAAGGAATGGGATGGAGAATATCTTGGTCTGGACACTGCTCAGTTTTGGACACTCAGTGTCTGTAAATGATATTGCAGATGGAAAGGGGGTGCCTCAGACAGGCTATGAGAATTGGTGAGGGTTTCATATGCGGACTGAAAAGTCTGGAACTCTTTAGTGTGAATAAGTAACAAAGAAGGGGGCTTGTTATAGAAGACAAATAGAGAGCAGTTCCCAACCCCCAGTAATATCTATGGACACTTCATGATTCAAAGGGTGAAGCAATTTTTCAGCAAAACTGATTGGGAGAAATGATTTTAAGAGAAAAATATGAATGAGAATTGTGAGATATATATCTATATCTATATTCGAAGACACACACACACACAACTTGCTTTGTAATTTAGCAGGGAAAGGCAGAGCAAGACCGAACGCCTGAACGATGAAGCCAGGCAAGTACTAGCTGGAAATAAGGGGCAAATTTTTAGCACTCAGGTTGACTAACTTTTCAATGAAACTGCAAAGCAAGCAGTGGATTATCCAACTCTGCGCGGCTGTAGATCCAGACTGGATGTTTGTTTGTTTCTCTGCAAGATCTGCATGAGGACTTGTCTACCCTTAAAATGTTACAATGCTGCTGCCTTAGTGCTCCAGTGTAGACATACTTACACCTGGGGTGAGCAGACAGCAAACGTGAAAAATTGGGATGGGGGTGGGGGATAATAAGAGTCTATGTAAGAAAAAGGCGCAAAAAAATTGGGACTATGTCTCTAAAATTGAGACATCTGGTCACCCTACTTACATCAATTGCATTGGTTCTCGTATCAGAGTAGGTAATTCACATGTCTAAGATGTGGTAACTACGTGGATAAAAAAATTCTTCCATTGACCCCATGCCAACTATATCGGGATCAGGTTGATACAACAAAAGCTCTCAGGATTGTGGATTCTTTTGCTTATGCAAAAAATATCAAGTGAAAGTTTGGATGCATTAGCAGAGGCAGAGCATGTAAGTCAAAGGAGGTGATATTGCCACTGTACTGGGTGCTGGTTAGGCCTCAGCTGGAGAACTGTGTCTTATTTTGGTCACCAATGTATAGGAAGGATGTAGAGAAACTGGAAATGAACAGAGGCATGTGACAAAAAAGCTGTAAGGAATGGAATTCATGCCAGCCGATCAAAGACTGAAGGAACTGGGTATGTTTAGTTTGGGAAAGAGGAGATTGAGGGGGAAATGGCAGCGATCTTCATGTATTTGAAAGGTTGCCATAGAAAAGAGGGAGAAAATTTATACTCTCTTACCACAAAAGTCAGGACAAGAGGCAGTGGGACCAAACTGCATCAGAGCAAATTTAGATTAAATCTCATGATAAATTGCCTAACTGTAAAACCAGGAGGACAATGGAACAGATTCCTGGGGAAATCTTAAAGGCTTCTTTACTGCTGATTATCTAAAGTAGTCTGCACAGTCATCTGTCCTGGATGGCTCAGATACAATAAGTATTGTATCTTGGCAGGGGGATAGATTAGCTAACCCTTTTCATTCCTTGTGACTCTGTGGATCTATGATTCTGTCATATAAAATGCAGGTGTAGACCAGGTCTTAGTCAAACACAAGTCATTGGACTCCTCACAGGGATAAGTGGGTGAAATTTAATGCTCTTCGATATAGAGGAATTCAGACTGGATGATCTAATGGTCCCTTCTGGCCTTATACCCTATGAATCTATAGATGAAGAAAGTGGGTCAGACATTAATACTCTCTCTTACAACACAAACAAGAGAACACTGAATTCCACTGGGAATCTGAATATATAACACTGAAAAAAGAATGTTTTTTTATATAATCCCTATTTAGCTCATGGAACTCCTTACCACTGATGTTACTGGAGCTGAGATTATAGCTGAATGAGATTCACTAATGGATTGGCCATTGTAAGTGGTGCTGATGGTACATACATTAGCTGAGGCTGCCTGACACCTTCAGTTAAGAGACCTCATTTTTAGTTGCTTTTTAGTTTGCCAAACTTGAAGCATTTGGACTGAAAATTCCCATGTGGGGTGTCTGCTTCTGGCTGAAATGGTTTTTGACTTTCCGGCATAATGTTTTAGCTGATTTCTCAAATGAAGCAAGGAGAAAAGACTGGTTATGCATGTTGAAACATTCTTAGAATTGTTCCAGTGAGGAGCATTGGGTACCTGGGTACCTCTGTGGAAATAAAAGTCAGGAAACATCCCCCACCTGCTCCGTTAACAACCAGAGACCGAAATTCAAGAGGAGCAGGTGGCAGCATGTCTGCATTAATTCGCTGCCGGTTCCTGTGGTCTTTACTCAATTCTTACTGCAACAGGAGTTTTGCCTCAGTGGGGACTTTATAAACTCTGGCCAGATCCTCAGAAATTGACCTTGTACAGTGCATCTACTAAAACCTTTCATCCTGAGGGTCCACTGTGCCACTGAAATGCAGCCACCTTGGAATAGAGGCCATCAGCCCAGGAGGGCACCCCAAAGAGAGACATTTTAATCCCTCAGCAGGAAATGGGTACCTGTGAATCCTTAGGTGGAAATCTCTTCCCTGGGAATCCCCTCAGGTAGCCGTGTCCAACACCTCTCTCACCCCAGCATCTGCAGCATCATCCCACGCTGAGAGCCGACACGGGGTGTGCATTGTTTATAATAGAGCTCTGTGCAATCCCAGGCGGTTCACGGGGTCTCTAGATGATAAGCGAGCAACTGAATGTAAACAAGCTGCAGACAAGCCTGAACTTCTGTGTTCTTTGTCCAGCTTTAGGAATAAACAGTAATTAAGGGACCTTCCCAAAGGGATTTTTGGGGCTCTGTAATGAGTCAGTGAGGAATTGGCTGCTCTGTGCATTTGTGCATATTTAAAAGTTATAGTTGATTGGTAGGAAAATTAGGGATAAATGTTAAACCTTCATAGGGTCTAATACCCTGTAAAATCCCAGATGGGATGTGTGGATAATAGACAGACAGATCTAGAGAAAGATGCCTGAAGGGAAACACAGGCACTTTGTGCAGACAAACGGTGCTGTCACAAAGGGATCAGAGATCAGTAAATCTCACCAGTAACTATGATCATATTGTGCATCACAGTTCACTGAAGGATGTTCCAAACGTGTAGCAAAGGAAAGTCACTATGATCACAGCACCAGTAAACAGTGCCCCGTCCTGGGACCCCCCCCCCAACTACCCCCCAGGACCATCCATGTTCCCTGACTGCTCCCCCAGGAACCCACTCCCATCTAAGCATCCCTGCAGCTCCTTGTTCTCTGACTGCCCCCTCCTGAGGACCCCCCCACCTTAACTGCCCCGCTAGGAACCAATTCTCTCACAGTCCTCTGACTGCCCTGACCCTTCCCCCTGACAGAACCCCCGATCCAGCCAACCCCCCATTCCCTGTCCCTTGACTGCCCCCATCCAGAAACCCCTTCAACACCCCCAAACCTCCTTACCATGACGCTCAAAACAGTGTGACATGCTGCTGCTTGCCTGCGCAGAGAAGGCTCTACGAGGGGCCGGGCAGCCAGCAATCTGAGACTGGGGTGGGGTGTGGGGGGGAAGCAGGCCAGTAAGAGGAAGATGCCGGGGAGGGATGGGTTGTGGCTGAGGAGCTCTATGCTAATGGTTGAATGCAGCCAGCCAGCAGCCCTGTCAGCTGCCGCGTTCTGCAGGGGGGAGATCCCGGACAATTGTAGATATTTATAGATTTCCCCCGGATGCTATTTTTCTCCCCAAAAAGCTGGACACATCCGGGGGAATCCGGAAGAATGTAACCCTAATCGCTGTTCAATTTACCAATTTGTTCCGAAAACTTCTTGAATGATACTCCAATCTGGGACTCCTCCTCAGATCTTTCACCTAAAAAGAATGACTCGGCTCTGGGAATCTCCCTGACATCCTCAGCCATGGAGACCAATGTGCTCCACTTAGACTAAATCAAGAATTACCTCATGACTGGTGGGGTCCAGGACCGGCTGCTCCAAGAAGCCGGCATTTCAGGGATCAAAAAACTTTATCTCTGCATCTCGTCCTCAGGGCAGTATGGGGATAATTGAAAACTGCTATTATTATTATTCAGGTTTTTTTTAATTTTAAAGCCTCTCTAATCTCCCTGAGCATTTCACAGTGACATTCACCATTGTGGTCAGGTGACCGGCAATATATCTCTACCACTATATTATTATTATTAGAACATGGAATTTCTACCAGTTCAGATTCTATGGTACAGCTGGTTCATTTAAGATTTTTACTTCATTTGATTCTTCACTTTCTTTCACATAGAGTGTCACTCCCCCAACAGCACAACCTGTTCTGTCCTACTGATATATCTTGTACCCTGGCATTGCTGTATCTCATCGATGACCCTCATTCCACCAAGACTCTGATGCCTCTTATATCGATATCCTCATTCAATATGAGGCACTTTAGAGTTCACCTCATATACCTGCTAGCATTGGTATATGAGCACTTTAGAAACTTGTCTCCTTTTAGCTGTCGGCCATTACACGATGTAATTGAACGGGCCGCCTCTCTATTTGACTGTTTCTGATCAGACCATTCCTATATTTGATCGTTTTCCATCCTCTCATCCTCACTAGGACATAGAGATTCTCTGTTTATAGATCCTCCCCCAGGGGATGTCCTAACTCTTTGCTCCTCCGCACCTGTCGGCTTTCCCCCCGGTGCTTAGCTTAAACCAACCATTTATTCCTACCATTTGTTTCCCATCTTTTAACCATTTATCAATCCATGAATGGGATTCAAGCTGGAACGGGACCCTCCCTCTTATCCCATGAGCTACCGGCTGCCAGCTGGGAAGAAAGGAAGGGAACCAAAGGCTAAAGAAATAAGCCACACAATAGTCTCTTCCCTCAGGACATTTTATATGAGTTTTAGGGCTCACAATCCGTATGACGCACAATCTTGGATGCCTTCAACACAACCCTGCTCCCAACCCTCAGCTTCTTCATATGGATTCCTGGCTTCCCTCTCTGCTTCTCCTTCACCAGTCAGACCCATCATTGCCTCCTCGTTGCACTCATGGTAGGGTCCTTCTCAGCCTGGAGCAGCTCATGTCCCAGCCCTGAAGCAGAGGGAGCCCAGCTGGTGGTGGGGAGGGAATTTGAGATGATGCAGCAAGTCTATGGGGTAGGGGAGGAGAGGAGCAACTCTGGGGAAAGTGGCAGAACAGAGGTGGTGCCTTGAAGGAACAGGTGGAGAAGGGAGCAGGGACTTGTGGGAATAATTCAGACAAGGAAAGGTGCCTTGTGGAAAGAGGGGTCTGTAGCAAGACCTTGGAGAACAAGTGGATAAGGGCACATAGCCTCAGTGATTCAGTTACCAGCAATTAGAAAAGCGGCAATCCTGTAAATTAGTGAGTTGTACATAGACCAATTCCTCAGTTTGTTACGCTGACAGAGCACAGAAGAGCCAGGAAATACTTTAATGTCTCTTGGACTATCCTGTCAGTGATTCAGGGAAGAGGATCCAACACTGTATCATCAGCCAGTTCCACTCGTAGCTCAACCTCAGAGTCAGAGCCTGAGGATAATAGATTAGGCCCCTTTATGCATAAAGAGCTGGAGCAGCTTGTCCCGAATCTGTTTGGTGCTCACCCCGTAGACAATTGGGTTTAGTGTGGGTGCAATCAAATGATACACAGTGGCAATGAGAATGTGGAAATGCAGGGGCACATTCTGGCCAAACCGGGACATGAGAGAGATGAAGAGCTCTGGTATGTAAACGGCTAAAATGACAAAGAGGTGGGAGCTGCAGGTCCCAAAAGTCTTGAGCCGGGCGTCCTTTGTGGGGAGACTGAAGACAGCCCTGAGGATCTGGGTATATGACACAATAATAAAAATCCCATCCAAACCCCTTACACAGAGTACCAAAAAGAGGCCATAGTAGCTACTCACACGGGTGTCGGTGCAGGCTAGATTCACCACAGCTATATGTACGCAGAATGGATGGGGAATGATATTGGTTCTGCAATATGGCCACTGCCTTGCCAGGAGGGGAAACGGCAGGACAAGCATGCCACCTCGCAGTACCACAGCCAGGCTGATCTTAGTCATAACAGGGTTGGTCAGGGTGACGGAATATCGCAGGGGGTAACAGATGGCCACGTAGCGATCAAAAGCCATGGCCACGAGGATCCCGGAACCCATCACTGTGAAGCAGTGAAAGAAGTACATCTGGGTGAGGCAGGCACTGAAATCGATTTCCCTGGAATTGAACCAGAAGATGCTCAGCATTTTGGGCATGGTTGATGTTGACAGGACCAGGTCGGTGACGGCCAGCATGCAGAGAAAATAGTACATGGGGGCATGAAGGCTTGTCTCCATCTTCACAATGAACAGGATGGTGAAGTTTCCCAAGATGGCTATGATGTACATGATACAGAAGGGGATGGAGATCCAGACATGGGCCTCCTCCAAGCCAGGAATGCCCAGCAGGATGAAGGTGGAGGGGTTGGTAAAGTTGATTGTGTTGGAATCTGCCATGGAATAGAGGAGAGGGTGTCCAACTCTGAGACAGAACAATGTCTCCTGCATGTACTGTACATTCCCCTGATTTCCTGTATGTGCCAGGGTCTGGGATGATGGTTGTAATACTAATGCCTGGATGGAGAGAAAATGTTTATTGGAGACAGTACATGTGCTACTGGAGGCCGTTCTAATGAGTTAAGCTGATTCATCAGTCTTGACACACAGAATAATGACATTTTCATTTTTCAGATATAGGAATTATGAACACATGATCCTACAAACACGAATTCCATATTTTATAGTGTTCCTTTCCTCAATAATTCCTACTCATCGTGGCGAGGCAAACCGTAATAGATACCAGCCAGAAACATGGGTGTAGATACTGGTTCATCATTGTTCTTAGTGCAATGAAACCCAGACTAGTAAGTGCATGCTGTAGGGAGTTCTACATTCACCTGTTTGCTCAAAATCTGAGAGTGGAAAAAAAAAACCCAAAGCTTGGTAAAAATGTACCAGAGGGAAATATCCCAACTAGAACACACTCCGGGAAAAGACCTGGGCATCACTGATTGTGTCTCGATGGAAATATCTGCTCATTCACAGTAGTGGCCAAAACAAGCACAACGATCGGATGCCTAAGGTATGGGATGGAGAATACTTTGGTCTGAACACTGCTCAGTTTGGGATATTCAGTCTCTGTAAATGATATTGCAGATTGGAAGGGGGTGTCTGAGACAGGCTATGAGAACTGGGGATGGTGAAAAGTCTGGAATAGTTTAGTTTGAAGAAGAGACAAAGATGGTGTCTTATTAGAGAGAACAGTTCCAAACCCCCACTCAAATCTATGGACACTTCATGCTTCAAAGGTTGAAGCAAATTTTCAGTAAAACTGATTGGGAGAAATGATTTCAAGAGCAAAATGTGAGTGAGAATTTGGTGTTCTCCACCAACATTTTATTATATAGGTAAGAAGCCATGATTATGCAATCAAACATGTAGACAACTTTGGGTGAAAACTCTTTTCAGTGGCAAAGTGAAGGCAGCAGATAGGGTAGGAGGAAGATACATATATTTAGAGAGAGAGAGTGTGTGAGAGAGAGAGTTAGAGTTAGAGAGAGAGAGAGAGACAGAGACAGAGACAGAGACAGAGAGACAGAGAGACAGAGAATAAGAAACCTTCCACCTTGTCTCGGTGGATCCTGGCTTCCTGGTGCATATCATGCTTGCCTCAGATGCTGACTGTAACCCTCCACTTAGCCCATCTCTCTCTAGAGTAATAGCCAACTGAGGCATTTTCATCATAAGCCAGCAAGGGAGGTGGGAAGGAGCAACCCTCCCTCTCACAGTCTCTGTTCCCTCACAGTCTCTGTGATTCATTGGGGAGAGTGGAGGACATGAGGAAGCCTGGGCCCGCCATCTACTCCAGGTTCCAGCCTAGGGAAGCTATTAGTAGCTGCTATGGTAGGTAGCTTTTTTTCAATCAGGATCTGTACAATTCTCTGGACCACTTCCCCACAGCTATCACCCCAGTTCCTCAGGATATTCTTCACCTTTACCTCAGGACCTCCTTCCTTGTTCCTGATGGTGTTTGACCTGCCCAGTTTCCCCAGTGGCACATCTGCCTCCTATAGTTCCTTACACGTGCCTTTAACTAACTGGGAGGATTTTAATTAGTTCCAGCCAGCCCTTGATTAGCTTCGGGTGTCCCAATCAACCTAGATGTCTCCACTGCTTTCTAGAAGGATCTTAATTGGCCCCAGGTGTCTTGATTAACCTGGAGCAACTACCATTTAGTTATCATTGTAACAGGGATTTGTTTAGCCTGGGACTATCATACCTTTTTCAAACTACTTTTGTATAGC
The DNA here is from genome assembly GCA_032164245.1 of Sternotherus odoratus. NCBI lineage: Eukaryota > Metazoa > Chordata > Testudines > Kinosternidae > Sternotherus > Sternotherus odoratus. The sequence goes on from JAVMKO010000001.1 coordinate 301,402,456, forward strand.
CACCTGGTCTTGTCCCATCACTATATCTGTATATCTACACACACACACAAAATAACTGGCTCTGTAATCTAGCGGAGAATGGCAGAGCAAGGTCAAAGGCTGGAACATGAAGCCAGGAAAATACCATCTGGAAACAAAGGGTCCAGCACAAAGGGCAGGACAAGAGGCAGTGGGATCAAACTACAACACAGCAGATGAAGATTAGATCTCATGATAAACTGCCTAAATTTAAGAACAGGAGAACAACTGAACAGATGACTGGGGAAATCCTGCATCTCGGCGGGGGGGAGATTAGCTAACCCTTGCGGTTCCTTCTGACCCTGTGGCTCTATGATTATCTCATATAAAATCCAGGTAAAGACCAAGTCTTAGTCAAACATAAGTCATTGGGCTCATTACAGGGGTAACTCAGTGAAATGTAATGGCCTTTGTCATACAGGAATTCAGATTGGGTGATCTAATCATAGAATCATAAAATCATAGAATATTAGGGTTGAAAGGGACCTCTGTTTGTCATCTATTCCAACCTGCTTAAAACAGGACCAATCCCCAACTAAATCATCCCAGCCAGGGCTTTCTCAAACCTGATCTAAACCTTTCTCAAATCCAATCTAAATCCAATCTAAACCTTTCTCAAATCCAATCTAAACCTTTCTCAAATCCAATCTAAACCTTCCCAACAGCAACTTGAAACCATTACTCCTTGTTCGGTCATCTGCTACCACTGAGAACAGACTAGATCCATCCTTTATAGAACCCCCTTTCAGGTAGTTGAAAGCAGCTATCAAATCTCCCCTCAGTCTTCTCTTTTGTAGACTAAACAATCCCAGTTCTCTCAGCCTCTCCTCAGACGTCATGCGCTCCAAGCCCCTAATCATTTTTGTTGCCCTTCTCTGGACACATTCCAATGTTTCCGCATCCTTCTTGTAGTGTGGGCCCCAAAGCTGAACACAGTACTCCAGATGGCTGACCAATGTCGAATAGAGGGGAACAATCATGTCCCTCGATCTGCTGCCAATGCCCCTACTTATCCAGCCCAAAATGCCATTAGCCTTCTTGGCAACAAGGGCAGACTGTTGACTCATATCCAGCTTCTCATCCACTGTAACCCCTAGGTCCTTTTCTGCAGAACTGCTGCCTAGCCATTCAGTCCCTAGTCTGTATTAGTGCATGGGATTCTTCCGTCCTAAGTGCAGGACTCTGCCCTTCTCCTTGTTGAACCTCATCAAATTTATTTTGGCCCAGTACTCTAATTTGTCTAGGGCCCTCTGTATCCTATCCCTACCTTCCAGTGTATCTACCATTCCTCCCAGTTTAGTGTCATCTGCAAACTTGCTGAGGGTGCAGTCCACACCATCCTCCAGATCATTGATAAAGATATTGAATAAAACCGGCCCCAGGACTGACCCTTGGGGCACTCCGCTCGATACCAGCTGCCAACTAGGCATGGAGCCATTGATCATTACCTGTTGAGCCCGACGATCCAGCCAGCTTTCTATCCACCTTATGGTCCATTCATACAGCCCATGGTTCTTTAACTTGCTGGCAAGAATATTGTGGGAGACCATATCAAAAGCTTTGCTAAAGTCAAGGAACAACACATTTTTCCAGGCACTAAGGTGAGGCTGACTGGCCTCCAGTTCCCTGGATCCTCCTTCTTCCCTTTTTTAAAGATGGGCACTACAGTAGCCTTTTTCCAGTCATCCGGAACCTCCCCTGATCGCCATGAGTTTTCAAAGATAATGGCCAATGGCTCTGCAATTACCTCAGCCCAGTCCTTTAGCACCCTCGGATGCAGCACATCCGGCCCCATGGACTTGTACTCATCCAGCTTTTCTAAATAGTCCTGAACCACTTCTTTCTCCACAGAGGGCTGGTCACCTCCTCCCCATGCTGTGCTGCCCAGTGCAGTAGTCTGGGAGCTGACCTTGTTCGTGAAGACAGAGGCACAAAAAGCATTGAGTACATTTGCTTTTTCCACATCCTCTGTCACTAGATTGCCTCCCTCATTCAGTAAGGGGCCCACACTTTCCTTGATTTTTTTCTTGTTCCTAACATACCTAATGAAACCCTTCTTGTTACCCTTGACATCTCTTTCTAGCTGCAACTCAAAGGGTGATTTAGCCTTCCTGATTTCACTCCTGCATGCCTGAGGAATATTTTCATATTCCTCCCTGGTCATTTGCCCAATCTTCCACTTCTTGTAAGCTTCTTTTTTGCATTTAAGATCAGCAAGGATTTCACTGTTCAACCAAGCTGGTCGCCTGCCATATTAACTATTCTTTCTGCACATCGTGATGGTTTGTTCCTGCAACCCCAATAATGATTCTTTAAAATACACCCAGCTCTCCTGGACTCCTTTCCCCTTCATGTTCATCTCCAAGGGGATCCTGCCCATCAGTTCCCTGAGGGAGTCAAAGTCTGCTTTTCTTAAGCCCAGGGTCCGTATTCTGCTGCTCTCCTTTTTTCCCTGTGTCAGGATCCTGAACTCAACCATCTCATGGTTGCTGCCTCCCAGGTTCCCATCCACTTTTGCGTCCCCTAAAAATTCTTCACAGTTTGTGAACAGCAGGTCAAGAAAAGCTCTTCCCCCAGTTGGTTCCTGCAGCATTTGCACTAAGAAATTCTCCCCTATGCTTTCCAAACTCCCTGGATTGTCCATGCACCGCTGTATTTCTCTCCCAGGAGATATCAGGGTGATTGAAATCACCCATGAGAACCACAGCTTGTGATCTAGTAACTTCTCTTAGTTGTTGGAATAAAGCCTCATCCATCTCATCCCCCTGGTCTGGTGGTCTATAGCAGACTCCCACCACGACATCAGCCTTGTTGCTCACACTTCTAAACTTAATCCAGAGACTCCCAGGTTTTTCTGTAGTTCCATACCGGAGCTCTGAGCAGTTGTACTGTTCTCTTACGTACAGTGCAACTCGCCCACCCTTTCTGCCCTGCCTGTCCTTCCTGAACAGTTTATATCCATCCATGACAGTATCCAGTTATGTGAGTTATCCCACCAAGTCTCTGTTATTCCAATCACATCATAGTTCTTTGACTGTGCCAGAACTTCCAGTTCTCCCTGCTTGTTTCCCGGCTTCTTGAATTTCTGTAAAGGCACTTAAGATAACGCACTGATTGTCCCACACTCTCAGAATAAGACAGGAGTCCTCCCTTCTTGCACCCTCCTGGTTGTGCTAGGTCGCGGAATCCCATTTCCCCACTTACCTCAGCTTTGGTCTCCCCCCCGGCGTACCTAGTTTAAAGCCCTCCTCACTAGATTAGCTATCCTGCTTGCAAAGATGCTCTTCCCTAATGGTCCCTCCCAGCCTTATACCCTATGAAATTAGATCAGACATTTATATTTACTCTGTCTTACAACACATGAGCAAGGGAACATTGAATTCCATTGAAAGGCTGAATATATAAAACAGAGAAAAGAAAATTGTTTATATAATCATATTTGGTTCGTGGAACTGCTTATCACAGATGTTACTGGAGCAGAGAGATTAGCTGAATGGGATTCCCTGATGGATTGGCCATTGTAAGTGGTGCTGGTGGCACCACCATTAGTTAAGGCTGTCTGCCACCTTCACTTAGGAGACCTCATTTTCAGTTGCTTAAAAGTTTGACAAACTTGAAGCATTTGGACTGAAATTTCCCCTGCTGGGTGTCGGCTTCCAGCTGAACTGTTTGTGAGTTTTCGCCATAATATTTGAGCCGACTTCTAAGATGAAGTGAGGAGAAAAAAATGAGTCGCCCATGTTGAAAAATTCTTATAATTAAAGCCACCTTAGAGCTGGAGGCCATCAGCCCAGGAGGGCACAGCAAGATGGGACATTTTAGCCCATGATACTGAGGCAAACTCATCTCCTATGGCAAGGGCCTGGGATGGTTATTGAGTGTAGAGAGTGGAAAGGACCACAGACCTCTTATTTATCCCATAGTGCTCCTGTTGCCCTGGGTTTGTCGAACAGGAGAACTCCTTAGGTAGAGATGGGTACCTGTGAATCCTTAGATAAGAATACATTCTTGTGAATGCCCCTCAGGTAGCCGTATCCTACATCTCTCTCACCCCAGCATCTGCAGCAGCATCCAACGCCGAGAGTTGACACATGGGCATGCGTCGTTTATAATAGAGCTTTGTGCAATCCCAGTGGGGTTCTCTCAGCCTCTAGCAGATAAGCGAGCAAATGAATGTAAACATGATGAAGCCATTCCTGTCTGGACGTCTGTGTTCTTTATCCAGCTTTAGGAGTAAACAGCAATTAAGGGACCTTCCCAAAGGGACATGAGATCTCTGGGGCTCTGTAATGAGTCAGAGAGGAATTGGCTGCTCTGTGCATTTGTGTCTAATTCAATATTATAGTTGATTAATAGGAAAACTAGGGATAATGCTTAAAATTCCATAGGGTTTGATAAAGTGTAAAGTCCCAGATGGGATGGGTAGAGAGTAAACAGACAGATCGATAGAAAGATGTGTGAGGGGAGACACAAGCACTTTCTGCAGACACACGGGGCTAAGGGATCAGAGATCAGTAAATCTCACCAGTATCTGTGATCATACTGTGCATCACCATTCACTGAAGGATGTTCAACATGCACAGCAAAGGGAGGGCTAGCTCAGTGGTTTGAACACTGGCCTGCTAAACCCAGACTTGTGATCTGGGGCATAAAAATCTGTCGGGGGACAGTACTTGGTTCTGCTAGTGCAGGCAGGGGACTGGACTCAATGACCTTTCAAGGTCTTTCCAGTTCTATGAGCTAGGTATATCTCCATTTATTTATTGAAAGTCACTATGACTTTCAACAGATTAAACAGTTCGGTAACCTGAGGCACAAGGAGACATTATTTTGCCAGTGTCACACAGAGCTTGGGTGGCAGGATGACAGACAGAACCCAAGCATCCTGACTTCCCTGCTGTATCCATGATCTCTCTGTCATGCCAAGAATGAAATGGACTCCAGCTTTGGCAGGGGCTGTTCATTGGGTGGGATGCAGATGAAAGGCTGGAAGAGGGAGTGTAGTGACCAGAAGATTATTGTGACGGTAACCGTTAGAGGGCGTAGTTACGCTTCTGAGTCGACTCCATGGGATGGCATAATAAGGTTATCAGTCTGAGAATGGCCTTGTGTTTCTGTTATCTCGTGTGTGTCTGAGAACTGTTCCTCAGTTGTGTGAGTGTACATCCCGTCTGCATGAGAACAAGTGCGTGTGAAACTAAATAGGTAAACTGAGGCAGAACAGCATATAATCAACAAGTGCTAAACAGCGTGAAATCAACCAATTTCTATGCTGCTTGCTATTAATGAGATATGAGTATGTATGAGATGTAAATGAGTATGGGTATATCTGTGCTGACACACCCTCATTTGTTGGGCTCCGTTCCTGGACACCGCTTGGGTGTGCCAGACCCCCATCAGTGACAGGCTGAAGTCGGGGACACCAGGCATTGTAATGTCACTACCCTTCAATAAACTCACCACTTTTCATCTAGCCCCTGTGTGTAAGCCTTGGTTCTACGGGATTCAAAAAAACACCCTGCAATAGGGAGCCTTCACCTTCGCCACCATCTCATGGTTAATCTGAGGTTTTCAGGACTAACTGGAGTTTGTGAGCTCCCTGCTCCTGGGAGGTATGAACTCCGGGACTCCACTTCTGCTCCACTCAGAAACCTGCCAACACAGCTCAGTCACTGTGGTCGATTCGGGGAGCAGACTTAGGAAAAGCAACACCAATAAACTGGTGTTGTGGATAGAGTGTAGCTGGGGGCCTCCCCGGGGACAGAGGTCTCCCCCTCCCCTCAAAGTTGCCATGGAACAAGGGGGGATGTAATTGGCAGAATAAAGACTGGAGTCGTGTTTGCACTGGGTTTGTTCTCTCTCTCTCGGTTCACTCCCACTCTCCCCAGCTGATATTAAAATCTGATGTTCCAGACTGAATCAGTCTTTCCAGCAGTGCCCTGGCTGGAGGGCGCTTGGATTGCCACAGCTGAACCCTCTGCCTGCTCATCTGGCCCATCGGGGTTATTTCTACGGTGCGGAGCACCTGGGTTTTTAAGCAAATCCATGAGAGTGAATGAATTCTCCTGAGAAGGGCAACAGCAGTGGCATGTCCACCTGATTTCAAGTGATTAACACTGTGGCTTGCAGGCATGGTCTGACCTTCCTCTGTAGCTAAAGGCAAAGGGTGGGGAGGCCCTGAATTGGCTGCATTGTTATGTTGATTATTTATGATCATTATTTATTTTGTGGAAAACGCCATATTCACGGCCCCTTGTGCTGGGCCCTTTGCAAACACCGAAGGACAAACAGCCCCTGCCCTAAGGAGCTTATCAATCAAATTAAGAGAGAGCGACTGTGTTTAACAAACCAGAAAGAGGGGAGGTGGGGAGGTGGGGGAGGAACTGCAGTCAGAATGGGTGGTTGCACAGGCTGCTGGGTGGGTGGGAGACAGCTGAAATGCACAGCCCTCTCCAGGCTGTTAGAAGTGGGTCCTGGGTTTTTAAGAGTAGAACACGGGTTTGGGGGAAGTAGACCGGGACTTGCGAGAATGGGCCATTGAGTGGCAGCTGCACCTGGGAGCAGGTGGCTCTCCATTAGCTTTTGTAACTTTGCTTTAGTTCTAATCACACCTCCCTCCTTTGAGTGCAGACTGTGCCTCCCTCTTATGAGTTCCCAAGACAACTCCTTGTACCAGAGGGAAGAGCAGAGGAGAGGGCAGAGGTAACAGGACTGTGGTGGAGGAACGAATGATCCATCCTGGAATGGAACAACTGAAACCCCGCAAGGAACTGAAGTCATAGATAATGCAGCAGACTCCGGGAAGAGATTCAGGCAGAGTTTTGAGATGTATCTGTGCAAGCAAATGGGTTTGGTGAGAAAGACCAGAAGAAGATAGCAATCTCCTTAACCAGTGCAGGACTTGGGACAGTGGACATTTATACTAGCACATAACTAGCACAGGATTTGTCTACACTGACACTTTTCTTGATCAGGGGTTTGAAAAAACACCCCTGTGAACGACAAAGGCAGGAGTTTGGACAGCGCAGCAGGAGACAGTCATTGGAAACTGGAAGAGCCTCGTATACCACAAACTAGCAAAACAGTTGAAGGTTAAAGTGTCACCATAAAAGAGAAAAGAGAGGAAAGTCCTTTGAAGAATTTCTAACTGATGTAATCAGGTGAACCGGCCCGGTCCTGCAGCAAATTTTCCTGGGTTATAGACAACCCTGGTGGAATGGGCTAGCGAAAGGAGCTGAGTCCTCACTCCTGCTCCCTTTATCGAGAGGGACTGCTGACCTCGAGGGCTCCCCTTCCACTCGACTGTGTGGCAGGGTCCTCGTAACCCCAACAAGACTCAGCCCGGGATTTCTGGGGGGCTTGACCCCCAATCTTGTCATGGTCACTCAGGACAGGGGTTAGCGTGTCCCTGCTCTGGGGACATCTCTCCACTCTGGATGCTTCTCTGAGCCACTGATCATCACACATAGTTCATGCAAATCATTTTTTTAACACAGCAATCAGTTTAAAAAAATAAGGAAAAATGGGAAAAGTTAAAGGAAAGCATCTCATCCCGCTCTGTGGCATGAGGGGAACCCCAAACAGCCGTCTCTGGAATGTCAGGGCACTTCGCCGTCTGTCCTCACATGTCCCAGGTCTCCTGCCCAGGCCCTGGCTGTGCTGCAGGGATGCCTCAGGTCAGACATACTCTGGCTGTGGACACACCTCTTCAGAGTTTTTTATTTTAATAGCCTCTGTAATTTCCCTGAGCATTTCACTGTCTCTGTCACCATTGTGGTCAAGTGCCCGGTAATCTATCCCTATCGCTATATTACTATTATTATTAGAGCATGGAATGTCTACAGATACAAATTCTACGGTACAGGTTGGTTCATTTAAGTTTTTATTTCATTTGATTCAACACTTTATTTCACATATAGTGTCCCTCCCCCACCAGCACAACTTGCTCTCTCCTTCCAGTATGTTTTGTACCCTGGTCTTCCTGTATCTCATTGATTATCCTCATTCCACCAAGTTTCTGTGATGCCTCTTATATCTGTAACCCTTCTGCCCATCGGAGTTGGCAGCAACAAGCGCTGGCTTCAGTATCCAGGGGTTCCATTCCAACCACATAATACAAAATCGGCTCGAGCCCCCACCCAGTGACCTGGGACAACCATATGCCACCCTTCTGGGTGCCTCTAAGAGGCAATACTTCCCCTCTCGCAAGCACAGAGTCTGAGTGTACCAAAACCCTTTTAATAACAGAGAGAAACACTGTGGCATTATATTGGGGAAACACCACAACCAGGATTCATAACCCAAACCACGAACCAGAATCCCCCACCCCGGCAAGTTTGGGCTGTGTCCTCTCCTTTTTGTTCAGGAGTCCAGCAACCCAAAAATCACCCAAAGTCCCAAAAGTCCAATGGCCCAAAGTCTCTGGAGTCCAGCAGCCCAAAAATCACCCAAAGTTCGAAAAGTCCAACAGTCCCAAAGTCTCTGGAGTTCCTGGTCAAAAGTTACTCTACAGTCTTACCTCCCAGGCTGGGTGCAAATGGAGGGCCAGTTACCTTACAGGGTCTAAGGCCAACTGTCCCGCCTCTCCAAGGGGTTCTGCTGCAGTCCTCGCCATGAACCGTTCCATCAGCTGCCCAAGAACTGCTCTGCATCACCAGCTCCTGCCTCTGCCAGCAGCTCAACACTGCTCCACCAGCTGCTATGCCAGCAGCTCACCTCTGCTCTGCAAGCTGTCTCACAAACAGCTCTGCTGGTTGCTCCACTAGCCACCCTGCTAGCCGACACCCAAACTGCTCTGCTCCATCTGCTGCTGCTGCTGATCGCCAGCCACTCCACTAGCTGTCACTTAAACTGCTCTACTCCATCCACTGCTGCTGCTGCGCATCGCCAGTCACTCTGCTAGCGGTCAGTCAAACTGGTCCATTCCATCAGCTGCTCTTCAATGCAATTTAAGCCCCCCCCCCCTACTTAATACAGTGTTCAGTGATTTCAGCTTATAAGTGATCTCAGCTCTCAAATGATTTCACCTCATAGTAGGGGAGCCTTAGTGCAGATACCCTACAGGGCCCAAAGTGAGTTCAGCTCAGCAGTCTAAACCTAGACTCCTAATGGAATCAAACATTAGCTCTGACATTCCACAGTGGAGAGAGACAGGGTGCAATAGGGTTTTGTAGGGCACCTCAGACAGGACCCTCACCCACAGGTATAGAAAGCTGTCCATTCCATTTCTCCATTCAGTGGGTTTTGGAACCCCTACCCCTTGGCCAGTGAGTGCTACCTAGATGGTGGTGAGTCCCTCCATCATGACAAAGGCCAAGTACATGTCCCAGTCCCTCATTCACGTAATTAGGTTAGCAACATTTTATCATTCCTACCCCAATAACAGAGAACCTGGGGATCCCACAGCTCAGACTGTGAGCTCAGACTGTGGGTGTGTCTATGCAAATAACACCAGCTGAAGTTATTTTCCACAATTCACTGCAATTCCTGCAATTCACCACCAGATGTCAGGGTGGAGCTCATCCTGACACTGCTTACCTATCAATACACACATTTACTACAAGGCACTCTAGTTCACCCATTGTATTATTTAGGCTTCTAGCATTGGTATAGAAGCACTTCAGAAACTTGTCTCCTACTAGCTGTCGGCCATTACATGATGTAATCGAATGAGGCTCCTCTGTATTTGACTGTTTCTGATCAGACCCTGCCTGTATTTGATCATTTTCCATCCTCTGGTCTTCACTAGGACATAGGGATTCTCTATTTATAGAATTAGAGAGGTAGCTGTGTTAGTCTGGAATAGCAGAAGTGACAAAAGAGTCCTGTGGCACCTTGTTCAGGGTTTGTTCTTCCACTCTGAACTTGAGGGTAAAGATGTGGGGACCCTGCATAAAGGAAGAAATAACCCCCCAAGCTTAGGTTAAAATAACCCCCCTAACCAGCGTAGGTTAAAACTTTTTCCCCCAAAATCTAAACTTTTTTAGTTGGGGCTTGGAAAACGCTGCCACCACCAATTTGAGCCCCCAAAACCATGGGGTAGGGTAAATTGCAACCCCGATAGTAACACCCTCAAATTTCCCCCCCCTTTTCCTTGGAGACATTTGAGAACAAAGACCACAAACCCTCATTTGCTGTGAGACATGCCTGATTTAAAGCAGGATTGATTCAATGGGAACAACAGTTAAATTTTTAAAAGAAAGGTTTTAATAAAAAGGAACAGAAGAAGTACAAATTCCTGGTACAGAAATTAATAGAGAATAAAATTCTTGAATTACATAAGCCTCATTGACACCCCCCCCCCTTGGAATTTCTCTACTGCTAGCTAACAGCAAAGCAACCGGTGGACCAATTAACAAGTGATACAGATAAGCAACAAAACACTTACTGCTAGGCTTAATTTCATTAGAAGATTATAGAAATGTAGAATAGAAAGATAAGTATGATTTCTCCCCTAGCCAGGGGAACCACAGGTAGACTCCTAGCAGCCCAGGAGACAGATAGAGAGAAAGCCAGGGAACAAAGTGAAAGTAAAACCCTCTTCTTTTGTTCCATGTTGATTATGTTATCTCCCTCACTGGGTTAACTCTTCACAGGTAAAACAGTAATTCTAAGCTACTTTATACTTATGACACACCTTAAAGACTAACTAAAGTATTGAAGCATAAGCTTTCATGGGCTAATACCCACTTTGTCAGATGCAAGCAGTGGGAGGTAATCAATGACTTCCACTTCTTGCCTCCGACGAAGTGGGTATTAGCCCACGAAAGCTTATGCTTCAATACTTTAGTTAGTCTTTAAGGTGCAACAGGACTCTTTGTCACTTCTATTTGTAGATCCTCCCCTAAGGGATGTCTGAACTCTGTGCTCCTCCCAACCTGTATGCTTTCTCCCAGCGCTTAATTTAAACTGACCATTTATTCCTACTGTTTATTTCCCATCTTTTAGCCAGTTACCGATCCATGAATGTGACTCAAGATTGAAGTGGACCGTCCCTCTTACTCTATGAGCTACAGAAGGGAACCAAAAGCTAAAGAAATAAGCCACACAATGGTCTGTTCCCTCAGGACATTTTAGATGAGCTTTAGATCCCACAATCCATATGATGCACAATCTTTCCTGCCTGCAACACAACCCTGCTCCCAACCCTCAACTTCTTGATGTGGATTCCTGGCTTCCCTCTCCGCTTCTCTTCCACCTGTCAGACCCGGCACTGCCTCCTTCCTACACTCAAAGTAGAGTCCTTGTCAGCCTGCTGCAGCTCATGTCCCATCCCTGAAGCAGAGGCATCCCCACTGTTGGGGAGGGGGGTGGAGATGACCCAGCAAGTCTATGGCTTTGGGGCGGAGCGGAGTGAGAAACAAGGCTGTGGCTCTGGGGAAAGAGACAGAACAGAGGTGGGGTCTTGGGGGAAGAAATGGGGAAGGGATTGGGGCCTTGTGGGAATACTTGGGACAGGGGGAAAGCCTTGTGGAAAGAGGCAGAACAGGGGGCAGGAGCCTTGGGGGATAGGTGGGGAAGGGCACATGGCCTCAGCGATTCAGTTACCAGCATTTAGAATGGTGGCAATCCTGTAAGTTAGTGAGTTGTACACAGACCAATTCCTCAGTTTGCAGTGTTGACACAGCACACTAAAGCCACAAAAGGGTTTAGTGTAACTTTGACTGTCCAGTCAATGATTCAGGGAAGAGGGCCGCGCACCATATCACCAGCCAGCTCTTCATGTAGTTCAATCTCAGCATCAGAGCCTGAGGAGAAATTATTAGACCCTTTCATGAATAAAGAGACGGAACACCCTGTCCCAAATCTGTTTGGTCCTCACCCCATAGATGATGGGGTTCAGTGTGGGTGCAATCAAATTGTACACGGCAGAAATAAGAACGTGGAAACTAAGAGGCACATTCTGGCCAAACCGGGACATGAGAGAGATGAAGAGACCTGGGATGTAAAAGGCTAAAATGACAAAGAGGTGGGAGCCGCAGGTGCCAAAAGTCTTGAGCCGGGCGTCCTTTGTGGGGAGACTGAAGACAGTCCTGATGATCTGGGTATAGGACACAATAATACAAATCACATCCAGACCCCTCACACCGAATACCACAAAGAGGCCATAATAACTATTGACACGGGTGTCAGCGCAGGCCAAATTCACCACAGCCATATGCACACATAATGGCTGGGGGATGATATTGGTTCTGCAATATGGCCACTGCCTCGTCAGGAGGAGAGAGGGCAGTGCGATCAGGCCACCACGCAGTACAAGGCCCAGGCCAATCTTGGCCACCATGGGGTTTGTCAGGATGATGGAATGTCTCAGGGGATCACAGATGGCCACATAACGATCCCAAGCCATGGCTACGAGGATCGCAGACTCTATCTCTACGAAGCAGTGAATGAAGTACATCTGGGTGAGACAGGCACTGAAATCGATCTCCCTGGAATTGAACCAGAAGATGCTCAGCATTTTGGGCACGACTGATGTAGACAGGACCAGGTCAGTGATGGCCAGCATGCAGAGGAAATAGTACATGGGCTCATGAAGGCTCGGCTCCATCTTCACAATGAACAGGATGGTGAAGTTCCCCAAGATGGCTATGATGTACATGGCACAGAAGGGGATGGAGATCCAGACATGAATCGCCTCCAGGCCTGGAATGCCCTGCAGGATGAAGGTGGGGAAACCAGTTGTGTTGAAATACATCATGGATTAGGGGAGATGGTGTCCACCTCTGAGGGAGAACAGTGTTTCCTGAAAGTACCAGATGTTCCCCTGACTTCCTGTAGGTGTCCAGGGTCTAGGGTGATGGTTGTAGTACAAATGCCTGGATGGAGATAAAATGTTTATTGGAGACACTACATGTGCTAGTGGAGGTCATTCTGATGGGTTAAGAAGACTGCTTACTCCTCACAAACTGAAAAATGACATTTTCATTATTCTGATATTTGGATTATGATCACATGAGCCTACCAATTCCACATAGTATGGTCTTTCCTTCTGAAATGATTCCTATTCATCGTGGTTAGGGAAACCGTAATAGGCACCAGAAGGAAACATGAGTGTGAATACTGGGTCATCATTATTCCTTAATGCGATGAAACCCAGACTAGTGAGTCCATGTTGCAGGGAGTTCTGCATTCCACCATTTGCTCAAAATATGAGAGCTGGAAAAAATCATAAAACCCATATAAACAGGTACCAGAGGGGAAAATTGCAACTAGAACACCCTCCGGGGAAAGACCTGGATGACATTGATTGCAGCTTGATGGAAACAACTGCTCATTTGCAGTACTAACCCCGTAACGCTTTATGGGGTGTGCTTATAAATCTGTGTATGATACAACTGGAATATGCTTTTTCTCCATATGCCATGTAACATACCTATGTAAAGGTAATGATCCACTGGATCTGCTCATCCTATTTATATGTATGTGACTGTTTTGTGTTCAAAGTTATGAATACTGGCTCTTTGCTTGGTTAATTGTAAGCAGACTTTGGAAAGAACCTGGGCATCTGTCTGAGAATAAAAAAAACTATTCTGAGTTAAGCCCAATGAAGAACCAATCAAGCTAACAATGAACTTTGTAGACACCTGTCCACACCCGAGCTTCCCCAGGAATGTGGCCTGGCTCGTAATGAACTGAGTCTGGCTCAGACATGTGGCTCTGAAACTCCATTTTACAAGTGGACTCTGCATAGGAAGGAGGAGGGGTCTCCAGCCACAAGAGAAAATCTATATAAACCCTGAAGAGACCCCCTCCATTTTGTGTTTAGCTGGCTCAATGAACAGCCCTCCACCCTCCAAGGAGATCTGAAGGAAACTGGAACAGTGGACAGTGACTGTGGGGTGTGTGTGTGTGTGTGTGTGTGTGCAAGTGATAGCTGGATCCAGACTAAAAGGGAGATTAGTCTGAAAGAAGAAATCCACTGAAACATCTGAGAGTGAAGCTTTTTACTGTAATAGTATTAGATCTGCGTGTTCTGTGTATTTTGTTTGGTAATTCACTTTGTTCTGTCTGTTACTACTTTGAACCACTTAAATCCTATTTTCTGTCTTTATTAAAATCACTTTTTACTTATTAATTAACCTGGAGTATGTGTTGGTACCTGTGGGGGGCAAACAGCTGTGCATATCTCTCTATCATTGTTGCAGAGGGCAAACCATCTATGAGTTTGCCCTATATAAGCTTTATACAGGGCAAAACAGATTTATTCAGGGTTTGGACCCCACTGGGAGTTGAGCAGCTGAGTACCAGAGGTAAGAATGCCCCCTGCCTATTTCAAGGCAAGCCCATAGCTGCTTGGGGACGGGGCTCAGACCTGGGTCTGGTGTTGCAGCAGGCTAGCCAGTCTGACTCAAACCAGGCAAGGCACTGAGGTCCCAAGCTGTTTGGGCAGGAAAACAGAAGTAGGAGTAGCCTTGGCACATTGGGTGGCAGTTTCCAAGGGGGTTTCTGTGATCCCAACCCATCAGATACCCAAACCAAACACAATGATCGGATGCCTAAGGAATGGGATGGAGAATACCTTGCTTCAGACATTGCTCAGTTTTGGACACTCAGTCTCTGTTAAGGATATTGCAGATAAAAAGGGGGTGTCTGAGACAGGCTATGAGAATGGGGGAGGGTGTCATATGCAGACTGGAAAGTCTGGGACTGTTTAGTTTAGAGAAGAGACAAAGAAGGGGCCTTTTGGAAGAGGACAAATAGAGAACAGTTTCCAAACAGTGAAAGCTATGGACACTTTGTGCTTCAAATGGGCTATTTCTCCTAGGGTGAAGCAAATTATCAGCAACTCTGGGAGGAAAATGAGAGAAAAATGTGAATGAGAATTGGGCATTCTTTACAAAGAATGTATTAGATAACTAAGAAGCCATGATTCCACAGTGAAAAGAGTAGACAACTTTGGCTAAAAACTCTTTTCAGTACCAAAGTGGAGGCAGCAAAGAGGGGCCTGGAAGATATATATTGTGATACAGCATAGCCAGAGGGCAACAAAAGAGTGTTAGAAGGGACCCTTATTACCTGCAGAGGGGAGAAAGTTTGCTATAAGTTAGTTGGAGTATCTGGAGCCAATTAAGGCACCTGAAGCCAATTAGAGCACTTGAAGCCAGTCACTTGATAAAAAACAACTTCTTCAATCAGACGGGAAGGAGTTGAAGCAGAGTGGATTGGTGTTGGAGCAGAAATTAGATTGGAGGAGTTGAAGCAGCAGAGATTTTGGAGAAGTGCTGCGGTGAGCTAAGAAGACCAAGATCCTTTTGTCTGGTGACCTGGAAGCTAAACCCTTCATTTACATTAATTCTTATGTGGAAATTGGATACACTTAATATTGTTTTGCTTAAAGTCACATTTTTCAGGAACAGAACTAAAACGTTATATATAATTTGTTAAACATAATTTAATACTGGTACAAAGTGATGATGATTGTGAAGCTTGGTTGAGGTGGAGGAGTCAGAGGGTGGGATATATCCCAGGGAATGCCTTACTGCTAAATGATGAACTAGCTTTTGGCTGAGCCCTCAAGGGTTAACACAGTGTTGTTAATATAGCCTCTCTCACTCTACAAGGCAGCAGCAATGGAGGGAGAGGAGGGGAGACAGCATAGCAGACAGAGACAGACACACATTGTCTTTTTAAGTGGATCAGGAAGTTGAGACAGCAGCTGCTTCTCCAAATTCTCTCTGTCTCTCTCCTTCTGTGTCCCCAGCCTGATCTATATGGAGAAGGGCAGGGGTGGAAGGTTTGTAGAAATTTTGGTGGTGCATCCCACCCCTGCCCAAACTCCGGCCCCCACCTGCCCAAGGCTCTGGGAGTGAGTGTGGGTGGGCCAGGGAATTGGGGTGAAAGAGGGGTGCAGGCTCTGGGAAGGAGTTTGAGGAAGGAAGGGGTGCAAAAGGAGGGGGTTAAGGGGTGAGGGCTATGGGGTGTATTTGGGGGTGTGGGAGGGGCTCAGTCCAGGGGAAAAGGGAAGGTTCTGAGGTGGAAGGGCAGGATCAGGGTCATTCTGCTCCGGCAGTAGAGGAAGAGGGCTCTAGGACCCTGCAGCGACAGTTGCAGCAGGGAGGCAGCATGGAGCTGCACAGGAGAGACAGGGATGCTCTGAATGGGTAAGCAGGGTGCAGGAGCATGGGGGAGGGGGACACCCTGACATTAATTCCCCCCCTTTCCCTCCCACTGCACAGGAAGCTGGAGGCTCCCAGGAGCAGGTCCAAGCAGGGGGCAGGAGCAGCACATTGCAGTGGGGGGAGGGACAGCTGAACCGCCGGCAAAGGCTAGCCTGCAGGGCAGTTGCTGCACAGGGAACTTAGAGGAGCGAGGAGCTGATGGGGGGAGCTGATAAGGGGGCTGCTGGTCCACTTTGGATCCAAGCCCCCACCAGCAGCTCCACCGGACTGCTCTTCCTGCAAGGAATGGACAAAGCAAGCGGCTGCCAAATGATGTTAGAAGGACGCATTGCACAACTTTAAACGAGCGTGTTCCCTAATTGATCAGCAATGACCTGGAATGACTTTAAGTGAGGAGTTCCTGTACCTGTTTCTCACTATTTTCCTATAGCCATATGACCTTAATGTCGCAATGGATAGACAGACAGACACACACACGCACAAATAACTGGCTCTGTTATCTAGCAGAGAAAGGCAGAGCAAGGCCAAGTGGATTGAAGATGAAACCAGACAGATACTAGCTGGGAAAAAGGAACAAATTTTAGCACAGAGGATGATTCATATTTGGAATAAACTGCAAAGGGAAGCGGTGGACTCTCAAACTCCCCCATCTGCAGATCCAGACTAGATGTATTTTAGAAGATCTACATGAGGACTTGTCTACACTTAAAATGCCACAATGGTGCTGCCTTAGCGCTCCAGTGTGGACAATACTTACATCTGGGGTGAGCAGACAGCAAATGTGAAAAATCGGACAGGGGATGGGGGCTAACTGGAGTCTATATAAGAAAAAGACCCAAAAAATCAGGACTGTCTCTATAAAATTGAGACATCTGGTCACCCTACTTACGGCAATGGCTGTGGTTGTCGTATCAGAGTAGGTAATCCACCTCCCCAAGATGTGGTAACTAAATGGATAGAAAAATTCTTCCATCAACCCCAAGCAAACTATATCGGGATCAGGATGATACAACTACATCTCTCGAGTCTGGATTCTTTTGCTCTTGCAAAAAAAAAACCCCAAATTCAATTTTGGATGCATTACCAGAGACTTGACATGTAAGTCTGAGGAGGTGATAGTGCCGCTATAGTGGATGCTGGGAAGGCCTCGGATGGAGTACTGTGTCTAATTTTGGTCACCAATAGACAGGAGGGATGTATAGAAACTGGAAATGACCGGAGGCAAAGGATAAAAATGCTGTAAGGAATGGAATTCAAGCCAAATGAGCAAACGTTGAAAGAACGGGGCATGTTTAGTTTGGAAAAGAGGAGATTGAGGAGGACATGGCTGTGGTCTTCATATACTTGAAAGACCATAGAAAAGAGGGAGAATTTTTTTGTATCTCTTACCACAGAGGGCAGGACAAGAGGCAGTGGGATCACACTACAGCAGAACAGATTTAGATTAAATCTCATGATAAACTGCCTAACTCTAAGAACAGGAGGACAATGGAACAGATACCTGGGGAAATCTTGAAGTCTCCTTTATTGCAGATTTTCTAAAGGAGGCTGTCCTGGATGGCTCAGAAACAATAAATCCTGTATCTCGGCGGGGGGATAGATTAGCTAACCCTTGCGCTTCCTTCTGACCCGAGACTCTATGATTCTCTCATATAAAATGCAGGGGTAGACCAGGTCTCAGTCAAACACAAGTCATTGGACACCTTACAGGGATAAGTGAGTGAAATTAAATGCCCTTTGGTATAAATGAATTCAGAGTGGTTGATCAATATTCCCTTCCAGGATTATACCCTATGAACCTATCAATAAAGATAGTGGGTCAGACATTTATATTTACTCTGTCTTACAACACATGAATAAGGGAGCATTGAACTCCATTGAAAATCTGAACATATAACACTGAAAAAATAAAATTGTTTATGTAATCCATATTTGTATATGGCTAAACCACCCTGAACATGCCCGATCCTGTCTGACTTGGAAGCTAAGCAGGGTTGGGCCTGGCTATTACTTGGATGGGAGACCTCCTGGGAATACCAGGTGCTGTAGGCTTAACACCTGGCAGTAGGTATAAAATGCCTCCAACGACAGATGGAATGATGCATCGGTTGGAGTATACCCCAGTCATATCACTGGTTGTGTCCAGTCTAAGCGGACCCTGCCATAGTGTGGGAATAACACTAGGAAAAACATATAATCCATATTTGTCATGTGGAACGCCTTACCACAGATGTTACTGGAGCAGAGAGTTTAGCTCAATGGTATTCACTAATGGATTGGCCATTGCAGGTAGTGCTGGTGACACCACTGTTAGTTAGAGCTAAATATATATATTTAGTTTCTGGCATAACGTTAGACCCAACCTCTCAAATGAAGCGAGGAGAAAAGCTGTGTTGCCCAGGCTGAAACATTCTTAGAATTGTTCCAATGAGGAGCCCCAGCACCTCCATGGAGATAAAAGTCAGTTAACAGCCTCTGCCTCCCCAGTTAATGCAAGAGTAGGAGGTCTCTGCAGTAAGACACAGCTGGCTCCTGTGGTCTTTATTCAGTTCTTACTTCAACAGGAGTTTTGCCCTCGTAGTGTCCATCTACTAAAACCTTTCATCCTGAAGGGATGTGCCACTGAAATGCAGCCACCTTGGTACTGGAGGCCACCAGCCCAGAGTGCATGGGAAAGAGGGACATTTTAACCCATGATACTGAAACAAACTCACCCCCAAAGGAAAGGGCCCTTGGATGTTTAATGGCTGTACACATCAAAAAAGGACCAACGACCTATTAGTTATCCCATCACGCCCACGTTTTTCTTCCCGTCTGCAGACTAAATAATCCCAGTTTCCTCAACCTTTCCTCATAAATCATGTGCTCCAGTCCCCTAATCATTTGTATTGCCCTCTGCTGGGTTTGCCGAGAAGGAGCGATCCTTAGGAAGAGATGGGTACCTCTGAATTTTGATATGGAAGCATCTTCCCTGGAAATCCGTCTCAGGTAGCCATGTCCCACACCTCTCTCATTCCAGTATCTGCTGCAACATCCCACACTGAGGGCCAACACAGGGGTGTGCAGCCTTTATAATATAGCTCTGTGCAGTCCCAGGGGGTTTCGCTTAGCCTCTAAGAGAGAAGCAGAATCTGAATGCAAACAGGCTGAAGACAGGCCTATCTGGGGTTCTGTGTTCTTTATCCATCGTTAGAAGTAAACACAATTAAGGAACCTTCCCAAAGGGACATGAGATCCCTGGGGCACAGGGCTGAATCAGAGAGGAATTAGCTGCTCTGTGCATTTGTGTATACTTAAAAATGATAGTCGGTAATTTGGAAAATTAGGGATAATGATTAAAACTCCATAGGGTCTGACACCCTGTAGATTCCCAGGCAGGATGGATAGAGAGTACACAGAGAGATTGATAGAAAGATGCCTGAGGAGAGACACAAGAACTTTCTGTAGACACACGGTGCTATCACTTTAGGATCAGAGGTCAGTAATTCCGACCAATAACTATAATCATACTGAGGAAGGCATGCACACATGCACTGCTGCCGCTGCGCTACTTCAAGGTCTGCTGTGTAGCCGCTCTCTGCTAGCAGGATAGATCCTCTGCCATCATGATTAAACCAGTACTTCTGTGTGGCAGTAGCTGTGTTGGCAGGAGAGCGCCTCCTGCCAACATGGCGCTGTCCACACTGGCACTGTTGTTAGTCAGAGGTGTCTTTTTTTCAAAACACTCATCGAGAACAGTTTTCCTGACAAAAGGGCTACTGTAAACAAAGCCTGAGTTGCACCCTAGTAAAGATATTCACTGCCTCAAGTCCTGCACTGTTTAAGAAGATTGCAATTTTCTGCTGGTCTCCTTTCTCACCAAACCCACACCTGCTTGCATAAATATACAGTATCTCCAAATACTGCCTGAATCTCTACATGGAGTCTGCTGCATTACCTGTGAGTTTCAAGTCCTTGTGGGATTTCAGTTGTTCCGTCTCCAGGATGTATCTTTCATTCCTTCACCATAGCCCTGGGTAATGATGCTTCCTTTGGTGGGAAACAACTGAGAATATCACTTCAGGATAAATTGTTTAGAGCAGGGCAGTCACAGCCCCAGGTTGATGGTGTTCCACCTCTAAGGCAAACCAAAGCAGCTAAACAGAGGATATTGGTTTAACCGCACTGGTTAACCGGAAGTCATACGAGCAATTTTCTTAGACACTCCAGTATCACCACCACCACTGTTCCTTATGGGGATCAATGGTTATGAAAACCAATACCCCAATAAAAGAAAAAAGTTCTCCTGATCCCAAAGGACCAAGCCCCAAACCCCAATCAAGAAACAAGTCAGATCTTATCCACAAATCACGCTGTTGCCAATCCTTTAAAATCTAAAATCTAATCTTTATTCATAAAAAGAAAGAAATGTACACGAGAATTACAATTGGACAAATAGACTCAATTACACACAGTGATGACAAAGTTCTTGCTTCAGGCTTGTAGCAGTGATAGAATAAATTGCAGGCTGAAATCAAGTATCTTGTGTACATCCACAGCTGGGATGGGTCATTCAATCATTTGTTCAGAGCTTCAGTTTGTAGCAAGGTTCTTCCAGAAGTAAGCAGCAGGATGGAAGACAAAATGGAGGAGATGCAGCTGCAATTTCTAGTCTCTTGTCCTGTGAATTGTGCTTTCTTTGTTCTAACCACAAGCTATCCAGCACATGGCTTGGAAAAACCTGAGAATTCTCTCCATAGTGAGGTTCCTCGATGCCTTGCTGAGTCACAAGGTGTATCGGCCTTCTCTCAATGGGTCAGTTGTAGAGCTGATGTTCCTCAATGGGCCACCAAGCAGGCTTGGCAGTGCTGATTCCAAATTGTCTCGGGTGTCACCTAGAAGCTTACAAGATTTTTTAAGTACAGATAGTGGAGAGCCAATATTCAGTACTTCAACTACAAAAAATGATACACACAGTCAGATAGCATAATAATAGCAAGAAAATCATAACCTTGTCATAGACACCTTATTTGCCTAACTTTATACAAGATTTGGTGCCACTATATGACGTTGGTTGCAACAATGGTCTACACAGTCACTGTTCATGTCAATAATGTCACATCCTTTTATCTCTTGTGCGCTCCCCTGGTTTCTCCTCTGGTACTAGGGATAACCCTGGGAATTCATGAGAAGGAGGCAAAGTCTTCACCCGAAGAAGGGAGGCGTGATTAGAACTAAAGCAGGGTTACAGAAGCTAATGGAGAGCCAGGCCCTCCCATCTGTGTGTCTGGTCCAGCCGCCACTCAATGACCTGTTCTGATAGCCCCAATGTAGTTCCCCTGACAATGTGCTCTGCTCTTAAAGGCCAGTTACACACTTCTAACAGCTAGGGCAGGCCTGTGCATTTCAGCTGCCTCCCACCCATCCATCAATCTCTGTCACCACCCATTCTTCGTGCTGTTATAGCAGGGGTGGGGAACCTTTTTTCTGTCAAGGGCCATTTGGATATTTATAATGTCATTCGCTCCCCCCACCTCGAGGAAGCCCAGGCTGGCAACGGGAGCTGAGACCCCAGCTGGCAAGGGGCCAGCGGGGGAAATCCCAAAGCAGTGGCAGGCAGAGTGCTTAGGCCTGCACTGCTTTGGGGTTTCCCCCGCTGGCCCCTTGCCAGCCAGGATCCTGCCGCCTGCCCCAGTCAGCTCCCTCTGTCAGCCTGGGTATAGGGGGTGATCTTCATTTACCCCCTCCCAACCTCCCCCCATCTAACTGCCTTTCCTCCTCCACCCCTGCCTGGCCCGGCCCATTGCACTGAACTGAACCTCCTCCCCCCTCCCACTCCCAACCCAGCCTCCTGCCCCCCCATGCTTGACCCGCCCAGCCCAGCCTCCCCCACACCAAACCTCCTTCCCTCCCACACCCACGCCTCACCCACCCCGCCCAGCCTGGACTCCCTCCCACCCCCTCGCCTGCCCCCCAGCCCAGCCTCCCCCCCCACCCCTTTGACCGTTGGCTCCCCGCGGCTCCTTCTTTCGCCGCCCAGCTAATGGTGGCTGCGCGGCACCGGCGGCTCCCCCAGGCACGAGCCACCCCCACCTGGTGGCCGCGCGGTGCTGGCGGCTCCCCCAGGTGTGAGCCGCCCCAGACTGGCGGCCCGCGTGCATCCCGGCGCCGGCGGCTCCCCCAGGCGTAAGCCACCCCCGCCTGGTGGCCCGCGCATGTCCCTGGCCGGAGGCTGCAGCGTGTCCCCGGCCCCGTCGCGGGCCAGACAGAATTATTTGGCGGGCCGTATAAGGCCCGTGGGCCGGAGGTTCTCCACCCCTGTGTTATAGAATCATGGAATATCAGAGTTGGAGGGGACCTCAGGAGGTCATTCTTCCCAACTCCTGCTCAAAGCAGGACCAACTAAATCATCCCAGCCAGGGATTTGTCAAGCCTGACCTTAAAAACCTCTAAGAAAGAAGATTCTAGCACCTCCCTAGGTAACCCATTCTAGTGCTTCACCACCTTCCTAGGGAAATAGTGTTTCCGAATATCCAACCTAGACCTCCCTCACTACAACTTGAGACCATTACTCCTAACTCTGTCATCTGCTACCACTGAGAACAGTCTACATCCATCCTCTTTGGAATCCTCTTTCAGGTAGTTGAAAGCAGCTATCAAATCCCCCCTCAGTTTTCCCTTCTGTGGACCAAATAATCCCAGTTCCCTCAATCTTTCGTCATAAATCATGTGCTCCAGTCACCTAATCATTTTTTTTTGCCCTCTGCTGGACTCTGTCTAATTTTTCCACATCGTTTTTTTAGTGTAGGGACAAAACTGGACAAAAATATGTTCCTCCCACCCACTCCCTTTCTGGTTTGTTACACACTGTAATTGTGTCTTGTCTTAATTTGACTTTTAAGCTCCTTTGGGCAGTGTCTGTTTCTCCTTCTGTATTTGTAAAGGGTCCAGCAAATGGGGCCCTGGACTGGAGTGGGGCCTTTGTATTCTTCCACAACACAAATAATGATCATAAAAATCAACACACTAATCTAGGCAAATCAGAGTCTCCTCCTCCCCTTCAGCTACAGATGAAGATCAAACCATGCCTGACAGCTACAGTGTGTTCATAACTTGAATACAGGTGGACACAGCGCTCCTCTTGCCTTGGCAGGAGAATTCCTTCAGTCTCATTTCAGTGCTTAACAACCCAGGTGCTCTGCAGTGGAGAAATACTCCAGATAGCCGGATGAGCAGGCAGAGAGTTCAGCTGTGGGAATCCAAGCACCCTCCAGCTGGTGCACTGCTGGAAAGACTGACTCCGCCTGCAACATTAGATTTCAATATCACCTGGGAGAGACTGGGAGGAAATGAATGGAAAGGGAGAGAACAAATCCAATGCAAACACTACTCCAGTCTCTAAACCAGGACAAAACACCACTGGAGTTGCACTTAGCAAGGGATATGAAGGGTAACAAGAAGGGTTTCTACAGGTATGTTAGCAACAAGGAAAAGGTCAGGGAAAGTGTGGGACCCTGAATTAATTGGGGAGGCAGCCTAGTGACAGATGATATGAAAAAAGCTGAAGTACTCAATGCTTTTTTTGCCTCAGTCTTCACAGACAAGGTCAGCTCCTAGACTGCTGCACTGGGCAATACAATAGGGGGAGGAGGTGACCAACCCTCAGTGGTAAAAGAACAGGTTAAGGAATATTTAGAAAAGCAGGATGTGCACAAGTCCATGGATCCAGATCTAATTCATCCAAGGGTGCTGAGGGAATTGACTGATATGTTCGCAGAGCCACTGGCCGTTATCCCCGGCTGGAATGATTTAGTTGGTGTTGGTCTCTGCTTTGGTCTCCTGAGATCTCTTCCAATCCTAATATTCCATGATTATACGATTCTAAGAAAAGGCTGAAAACTGAGCTGTGTAGAAAACTGGTGTTGTGGTTTTTAGCTGTTTCATTCATAAATTACTCCTGGTTAAGAAAGCCTCTAACTCCACGGATCATGACACACAAATAGACTCATCACATCTAACACAACACAGAGAAGAAATTCCATTTTCTGGCTAGAGCAATGGTGCTGGAGCAATGGTGTGAGTGAGAGGAATTCAAATTCCGATAACACGGGGACAATGCCGTCTTTCAGCCTAGCTAAGGAACTTCTAGATGTAGTGATCAAAAGCATCATGCAGGGCAGATGTTCGACTCAGCTTCCCTGTTGAACTCCAGCCCCTGGACAATGGGTGCCCTGTAGTTCCAGATAAGTTCTCGTGCACATGTGTAAATTGTCGGCTAATAGCAGCTGCACTGTTTATCTTCCTCCCTGTGAGCCACCAATGCCACCTCAGCCTCTGACCATCTCACCTTCCCAGCTTATCCTTCTGCCTCTCTTCCCAGCTTATCCTTCAGCCTCTCTCAGCTCTTGTCCTTCTACCTTCAAAGTGGATTCCTGGCCCTCTCTCCGAGGCCTGGCTTACAGCAAAGGTCTTCAAGCCAATCACCATTGCAGGGACCCCGCTTGCTACAGGTTCCCAGTCAGGAGGAACAAAAGGGAAGCAAAATCTAAACAAATAAGCCACATGATGGTCTCTTCTGGCAGGACTTTGTCGCTGAGCTTTAGGGCCCACAATCCGTATGATGCACAATCTCACCCGCCTGCCACACAACCCTGCTCCCAACCCTCAGCTTCTTTCATATGGATTCCTGGCTTCCCTCTCTGCTTTTCATTCTCTTTTCAGCCCCAGAGCCCGGCTGGTGGGTGGGGGAGGGAGTTTGAAATGATATAGAAAGTTTATGGGGTTGGGGAGGAGAGGAGTGAGCAACAGGGTTATGCATCTTGGGAAAGAGGCAGAACAGAGGTGGGGCCTTTGGGGAAGATGAGAAAAGAGAGAAGGGACTTGTGGGAAAACTTGGGACAGGGGGTGGGGCCGAGGGCAGGACTTTGGGGAATAGGTGGGGAAGGGCACGTGGCCTCAGCAATTCCGTTACCAGCAATTAGAATGGTGGCAATCCTGTAAGTTAGTGAGTTGTACACAGACCGATTCCTCAGTTTGTTATGCTGACACAGCACAGTAGAGCCAGGAGAGGATTTAATCTCACTTTGACTGTCCAGTGAGTGATTCAGGGAAGAGGGGCCAGCAGAATGTCACCAGCCAGCTCTGCACGGATCTCAGTCTCAGAGGCAGAGCACCAGGGGAAAACTTTAGGCCCCTTCACAAGTAAAGAGTTTGCCCCAGATCTGTTTGGTCCTCACTCCATAGATGATGGGGTTTAGCATGGGGGGCATCAAGTTGTACACGTTGGCAATGAGAACATGGAAATGCCCAGGCACAGTCTTGGCAAACCGGTACATGAGGGAGATGAAGAGCCCTGGGATATAAAAAGCAAAAATGACAAAGAGGTGGGAGCTGCAGGTCCCAAAAGTCTTAAGCCGGGCGTCCTTTGTGGGGAGACTGAAGATGGCCCAGAGGATCTGGATATAGGACAAAGTAATAAAAATCCCATCCAGACCCATCACACAGAGTAGCACAAAGAGGCCATAATAACTACTGACACGGGTGTCGGCGCAGGCCAGACTCACTATGGCTATGTGTGCACAGTATGGTTCGGGGATGACATTTGTTCTGCAATATGGCCACTGCCATGCCAGGAAGGGAAGGGGCAGTACAACCACACAGCCACGCAGCACCACAGCGAGGCCAATCTTGGCTACCACAGGGTTTGTCAGGATGGTGGAATGTCTCAGGGGATGGCAGATGGCCACGTAGCAATCCAAAGCCATGGCCACAAGGATCCCAGACTCCATCTCTAAGAAACAGTGAATGAAGTACATCTGGGTGAGGCAGGCACTGAAATCGATCTCCCTGGAGTTGAACCAGAAGATGCTCAGCGACTTGGGTAGGACAGATGTAGTCAGGACAAGGTCGGTGACGGCCAGCATGCAGAGGAAATAGTACATGGGCTCATGGAGGCTCGGCTCCGTCTTCACAATGAACAGGATGGTGAAGTTCCCCAAGATGGCTGTGATGTACATGGTGCAGAAGGGGATGGAGATCCAGACATGGGCTGCCTCCAGGCCAGGAATGCCCTGCAGGATGAAGGTGGAGGGGTTGGTGAAGTCGGTTGTGTTGGAATCTGACATAGTGTAGGGGAGGTGTCCAACTCTGAGGTAGAACGGTGTCTACAGCATGTACCGTATGTTCCTCTGACTTCCTGTATGTGCCCAGGGTCTAAGGTGATGGTCGCAGTACAAATGCCTGGATGGAGAGACAATGTTAATTTGGGACACTAAACGTATCACTGGAGGCTATTCTCATGAGTGAAGCAGATTGGTTGCTCTTCACACACTGAAAAATGACATTTCCAATATTCAGGTAGATGAACTTTGAACACATTACTCTACTAATGCCAATTCCATATTTTATGGTGCTTACTGCCACAGTAATTCCTACACATCATGGTGTGAGAAACCTTAATAGGCACCAGCAGGAGTGTGGATACTGTTTATGCATCATCAATCCTTAATCCAATGACATTTAGGCTAGAGATCCCATGCCCTAGGGGGTTCCCCATTCACCCAGTTGCTCAAAATCTGAGAGTGGTAAAAAAATGACAAAGCTTTGAGAAAACATGCACCAGAGGGAAACATCCCAACTAGGAGACACCTCAGGGGAAAGACCTGGGCATCATTTACAGCGGGTCGATGGAAAGACCTGCTCATTCGCAAAACAAAGACACTGTTCGAATGCCTAAGGAATGGGATGGAGAATACCCTGTTCTGGTCATGCACGCAGTCTGTATATAGGATACATCTGATAGAAAGGGGAATTCTGACACCAGTAATATCTATGGAGACTTGGTGTTTTGAAAGGGTTAATTCTCCAAAGCTAAAGCAAATGATCAACAAATCTGATTGGGAGGAAACTTTTTGACAGAAAAATGTGAATGAGAAATGGGTATTATTTATGGATTGTTTATTAGATAGCTAAGAAGCCACAATTCCACTGTCAAGAATGTGAACAACTTTAGCTAAAAACTCTGTTCAGTGGCAAAATGAAGGCAGCAGACGGGGAAAAAAGAATATATATATATATATATATATATATATATATATATATATATATATATATATATATATATATATATATATATATATATATATATATATATATATATATATATATATATATATATATATATATATATATATATATATATATATATATATACACACACACAAATAACTGGCTCTGTAAACTAGTGGAGAAAAGCAAAGCCAGGTCTAATAGCTGGAGGATGAAGCCAGACAAATACCAGCTGGAAATTAGGGCCAATTTTTGAGCTCTGCAAGTGATTAACATTTGGAACAAACTGCATAGGGAAGTGGTGGATTCTCCAACTCTGCACGTCTGCAGATCTGGAATGGATGTTTTTCTTATCGAAGATCTGCTAGAAGACTTGTCTACACTTAAAATGCTACAGTGGCGCTGCCTTAGCGCTTTAGTGTGGACAGTACTTATATCAGTGGCAGGGATTCTTATGTAAGCATAGGTAATCCATCTCTCCAAGAGGCAGTAGCTAAATGTATCAAAAAAAATCTTCCATTGACCCCATGACAACTATATCAGGGTCACGTTGATATAGCTACATCTCTAAGGGGTGTGGATTATTTTGCTGTTGCAAAAAAAAATGTATTTTTGGATGCATTAGCACAGGGATAGGATACAAGTTGTCACATGTTACTTAAGGATCACAGATCAGTAATTTTCACTGATAACTATGATCATATTGTGCAGCACATTTTATTAAAGGATCATCTAAACACCTTGGATGTTTAATGGCTGTGCAGAGTGGAAAGGACCACAGACCTCTTCTCTATCCCATCATCCCCACTTTGCCCTCAGCTTGTCCAACAGGTGAGTTCCTCAGCAAGAGATTGGTACCTGTGAAACCTTAGATGGAAATATCTTCAAAGGGTACCTGCGAATTCTGAAACAGAAGATACTTACCTGGGAATCTGCCTCAGGTATCCGTGTGCCACACCTCTCTCACCCCAGCATCTACAGCAGCATCCCATGCTGAGAGCTGACACAGGGTGTACATCGTTTATAATGTAGCTCTGTGCAATCCCAGCAGGGTTCACTCAGCGTCTAGTGGATAAGCTAGCATCTGAATGTAAACAGGTTGAAGACCAGCCTGTGTGGGCCTCTGTTTTCTTTATCCAGATTTAGGAGTAAACAGCAATTAAGGGACGTTCCTAAAGGGAAATTAGATCTCTGGGGATCTGGGCTGAGTAAGAGAGGAATTGGCTGCTCTGTGCATTTGTGTATATTTAAAAATTATAGTTGATAAGTATGAAAACAAAGGATAATACTTAAAAACGCCATGGGGTCTGATACCCTGTAATGTCCCAGGTGGGATGGGTAGAGAGTAGACAGACAGATCTATAGAAAGATGCCTGAGAGAAGACACAGGCCCTTTCTGCAGGCACACGGGGTTGTTACTTAGGGATCACAGATCAGAAATTTTCACTGGTAACTATGATCATACTGTTCAGCACCTTTCATTTAAGGATCATCTAAACACCTAACAAAGGAGAGCCACTATGACCATAGCCCCATTAAACAGATCAGTAAACTGAGGCACAGGGAGATGTTATTTGGCCATGGTCACAGAGAGCTTGGGTGGAAGGATGACTGAGAGAATCCAGGTGTCCTGACTCTCCTGTCATAAGTACAGCCTCTCAGTCACAGCAAGAGAGAAATGGACTCCAGCTCTGGCAGGGACTGTTTGTTGGGTGGGATGCAAAGGAAAGGCTGGAAGAGGGAGCTTTTGCCTTCACCGCCCTCTCAAGGTGAGTCTGAGGTTTTCAGAACTAGCTGGAGATTGTGATCTCCCCGCTCCTGTAAAGTGTGAACTCAGGGACTCCACTTCTGCTTCCACTCAGAAGCCTGCCAACACATCACAGTCACTGAGGTTACTTCGGGGGAACAGATATAGGAAAAGCAACACCAGTAAACTGTTCCTGTGGATAGCATATATGTGGGGGCATCCCTGGGGACAGAGGTCTCCCCCTTCCCCCAAAGTAGGGTTACCATATTTCAACAATCAAAAAGGAGGACAGGAGGAGGGTGCCCTAGCCCCACCCCATCCACTCCCTCCCACTTCCCACCCCCTGACTGCCCCCCCCCCGAACCGCCAACTCCCCTCCGCTCATTTTCCCTGTCTGCCCCCTCCTGGAACTCCCACACCCCAACTCCCTCCCTAGGATCCTACCCCCTACCAATCCCCTGACTGCCCCAACCCTTATCTACACCCCCACCCCCAGACAAACTAGAATTCAGAATGAGCTGTGGGAACAGACATGATATATGATTTCAGTGCCTTGTATGTATGTTAGTTCATTTTATACTGATTTAATAAATGTAACAGTTTAGAGGTTAAGTAATTAAAAATGGACATGCAGTTAAGAATGGACATATTAAAAATCCTGTAGTGTCACAACTCATTTGCATCCCACTTAAAGTGTAATTAAGCTTCCCTGACAGCATGGATT
Source organism: Sternotherus odoratus (assembly GCA_032164245.1). Taxonomy (NCBI): domain Eukaryota; kingdom Metazoa; phylum Chordata; order Testudines; family Kinosternidae; genus Sternotherus; species Sternotherus odoratus. The sequence continues at coordinate 301,432,112 of JAVMKO010000001.1, forward strand.
ATGGCTCAAAGAACAGACCTATCTGATTAATTAATCCAGAATCCCTTTAGTTAATAACACTCTGCAAAGAGAACTTTACACACTTTTATTTAAAGTTCCTAAACTCACATTTAAGGTGACATTATAAGGAATGCAAGAGAAGGTTTTAAAGACATTTGGCCAAATTCAGCTCTGGAGCTGATTTGACTAGGAGTTGTGCCTACTTATTCCAGGATTTTATTTGATCCAGCTTCTAGAAATGGGCAATATATTTAAATACATTGTGTTTCCATTTTGTCTCATTGCTGGACTACTGCTATATAAAATCCAAAATCAACTTTACTAGAGTTTGAAAAGTTCTAAACTCAGAAAAGTTCTAAGATCAGCAAATGATGTGGAATGCCTGTAGGCAGGAAAATAGACTGATTATCACCTGCTTCATGGATTGCACTATTTTATCAATGCCTGACAACTGGATAAGATAGCACAGAACACCTTCTATGGTCAGTTACAGCCCAGTGAAAATTACCCCCCCCAAAACAACATTTTTAAGGAAAAAAGTATGTCCAGGCATCTATACAAATCTAAGTTCAAAGCAGAGTACTTATTAATAGATCTCTTATAGCAATTCTGCTTATGCACTTCAAGCAGTCATGATGGGTTTGAATGTTACTGGAACAAACAGCTTATCTTCTATTGACTAGATCACCTCTGACAACAGGGAACGCTTTGCATTCTGTAGTTTAATCTGATTCCTTTCAATCCAGTAGAGTAGAGTTTGTCTTTAGTAGATGCAGCAAAGCTTTCAGCCTCTACAATCTACCGATCTTTTGAGATCCATGCGGCTCCAGGGGAAAGGCTGGCTTGCCACTGATGTTTCGAATCTGAGAATGCAGGGGAGAGGCTCTCGCTGCTGGAGTGACTCAATCTGGCCAGCATCTGTCAGCCCTGCCATGCGCTGCAGGGGGAGGGGAGGGAAATCCGGACCTTTTCCAATTTCCGCCAGGACACTCAAAAACAAAAAACAAAAAGAACAACAACAACAACATGTCCGGGAGAATCCGGATTTATGGTAACCCAATCCCAAAACTGCCATGGAACAAGGGGGCGGGGGGACTATAGGCAGGATGGAGACAGGATTAGGAGAAATGACAAAGAGTGCATCCGACGAAGTGGGTATTAGCCCATGAGAGCTTATGCTTCAAAACTTTATAGTTAGTCTTTAAGGTGCCACAGGACTTTGTTACCTCTGCTATTCCAGACTAACAAGGCTACCTCTCTGATTCTTGAAAAGAGTCCTGTGGCACCTTAAAGACTAACTAAAGTATTGAACCATAAGCTTTCGTGGGGTAATACCCACTTCGTCAGATGCAAAATGACGTTTTGCTTATGCTTCAATATTGAATTCAATATTCAATATCAGACACACAGCAGGGAGCACATGGCTCTCTGTTAGCTTTTGTTACTCTGCTTTAGTTCTAATTATGCCTCCCTTCTTCAAGTGCAGAATGTGCCTCCTTTATATAAATTCCCAAGAGAACCTCTGGTACCAGAGGGGAGAGCAGAGGAGAGGACAGAGGTAACAGGACTGTGGTGAAGGAAGAAAGGATCCATCCTGGAGATGGAACAACTGAAACCCCACAAGGAGTTGAAACTCTCGGGTAATTCAGCAGACTCTGGGAAGAGATTCAGGCCGAATTTTTAGCTATATCTATGAAAACAGCTGGGTTTGGTGAGAAAGAAGACCACCAGAAAACTTCTTAAACAGTGAAGGACTTGAGGCATGGTATGGCTTCACTAGCACGCAACTCAGGTTTTGGCTACACTAACACTTTTGTTGGGAAAACTATTCTCTGCCAGGGTTTTGATAAAAAGACACTCCTGACTGACAAAAGTTTCACCGTCCAAAGCACCAGTGTGGAAGCACCATGTTGGCAGGAGATGCTCTCCCGCCAATACAGCTACCGCCGCACAGGAGGTCTGGTTTAATCATGTTGGCATGGGCTCTATCCCAGCAGCAGAGAGCGTCTACACTGCAGACCTTGCAGTGGCACAGCTGCAGCAGTGCATGTGTGGTGCTGTCAGGTCTGTAGTGTAGACAGAGCCCCAGTGAGGTAGAGGGAGCCGGTTATTACACACTTTACTGAAATGTGAACAACCTTGGGTAGTGCAAAAGAGCAAAACATTCAAAAGGTGAAAGTTTCACCGTAGAAGAGAAAACAAAGATGAATCCTTTGAAGAATTCCTGACAGAGCTGAAGCTAATGAGCCCAACTTGCAGCAGTCCTAGGTCAGTGGGGTTGGAGCAGGAGATTGTGCCTGTTCCATTCTTCAATCACACACAAGAGTTCAGTCCAAATTCAGTGCACCTGGAATTATAGATACAAAGCTGCAGAAACACAATGGTTTGGTTCGTGCACTGAAGGACGCTGGGTGTGTTATAAAGAGAGAAGATGGAGTACACAAAGAATCACAGGGTGTCTGGTCTATTTCCTGTCAGTGGCATTGAGTGGCTAGCATCATTGAGCTTTCAATTTCCTGTGCTCCTATCAACCTGCCCAAACCCCAAATGTGGCATCCAGGGTGTGACAATGACCCAGAATAAGGCCTATGCAGATATTCATAGAATCATAGAAGATCAGGGTTGGAAGGGATCTCAGGAGGTATCTAGTGTAACCCCCTGTGCAAAGCAGGACCAATCCCCAACTAAATCATCCCAGCCAGGGCTTTGTCAAGCCTGACCTTAAAAACCTCTAAGGAAAGAGATTCCACTACTTCCCTAGGGAACCCATTCCAGTGCTTCACCACCCTCCTAGGGGAAAAGTTTTTTCTTAATATCCAATCTAAACCTCCCCCAGTGCAATTTCCAAATTGTCATAGCAGATAGATAGATAGATTTGTAGATTATATGGCCAGGAGGAACTCTGCTCTGACGTCCTGCATTACACAGGCCCTAGGACTGTCCTGGATTACTTTCTGTTTTAACTAGAGTAGATCTTTGAGAAAAAAATCCCATCTTGATTGAAAAGTGGCCAGTGATGGAGACACCCCACAACCCTTGCTAAGTTGTTTCAATGCTCAATTACCCTCAGTGTTGAAAAATTCCACTGTCTCTAATTTCAATTTATTTACCTTGAACGCCCGGCCACCAACTCTTGCTAGACCTTTGCCTGCTAGCTTTAAAAGCCCACTCTTATCAAATTTCTCTTTCCAGTTATAAGTGCTGATAGAATGCAACCACGTCACTCCATAACCGTCTTCTCATTAAGAAACTGAGCTCATTGAGTTCCAGGGGAAGCCTTGCACTGTTTCCTGCACTGACAAGCTTTACCCCTTCTGTTGAGAGTCCCATAATACCAGAAAAGGTCAGTTGCTTAAACTTAGGGTCTGTGAGTCTCAAGGCCTTTGGGTCCATGGAAGGTAAGGAGCAAGACCTTGAACATGACTTGGTGTTCTCTGGGAAACCAGTGTAGAGCATGGAGAACAGGTCTGATGTTGCTGTGATCCATGTTGCTGAGGAGACCCTTTGCAGCCTTCGGTACCAGGTGGAGTTTCATAAGCAGTGAAGATGTCCAGCCCAGATATTCAATTTGTACTCTCCAGACAGAAGTGACTAAGGTCTATATAACTAAAGTCAGTTCATCATCCATCAGGATGGGATGGAGTCTCCTAGTCAACCAGAGATGGTAGAAAGCACTACTCACAGAGAGGCATCCAAGACCACTCCTCAACTATGGACTGAATTGCCCAGGTGTGGCTGTGAATCTTCAGCCAAAGGAGGCTGCTTTGTAGCTGCCAACTCTTCAAAATATTTTGGTCTGCCCACCAGCATCACCTCTGTGTTGCTTGGGTTCAGCTTCACCCAGCTGTTTCTTCCCAGAACTAGGCCATCTTGGTGGTAGTGGTCAAACAGGAAGGAGAGGAGGAGCTCGTTGTGGCCTGCATATTGCTGGTGTGTGAGTCCATGTTGTGTGACAAGTTCTGATAGAAGTTGCATAGAGATGTGGAAAACCCGCATAGAAAGAACTGACCCTGATGCCGGAAGCCCCTCCTGGTCCTTCACCACAACCATACCTCTGCCCCCAGTTCCACCCCCTTCCAAACTGTGCCCCGCTCCCACCACTCAACAAGCGCCTCCTCTGGATCACATTTTATTACTGCATCTGTACGTTTAGCTACATCCATTGACTAGGATGAAAATCTGTGATTATATTCACTTAACAATTCGCCCAGTAGAGGAAAATACGACTGTCTGCCTCCCTTTTCTTTAGCACTCTCATCTTTCCCTGGCTGATATTCTCATTGTCCAAGTGTGTTTGTAATATCTGAACAGCCAAGTGTTGGGCCCAGGGGGCTACTACCTCTGAATGGATCTTTTAATGGCCCCCAGTGGAGCAGGTTTCTGTCATACCAGTGAAAGAGTTCCACGGTAGTTAACTTGCATACATTGCAGTTTATTGGAGAAGGAATTACACAAGCGGTAAAGGGTTCCAATTAGCACATCACTCCTATGTTAGACATTAAAGAACTATACAGTGAGAACTATACATTCCTCTCTGTGAGCCTCTCTTTCACACACCTACACAAACAGACCCTGGGCTAACCACACATAGTCCTTGCTTGGCAAACAGAGAAGGTGGTTACCAAGTCTCTGGATGACTTCTTCCCTCCAGGTCTGTCTCCTCAGCCCTCTGGTCTGTCTTGGATTTCCTCCAGACAAGGCCTTGGTTGCTTGGAAACCCCTCTGGTCACAGTCCTACTCAAGCCCATGGAGTAGAGTTTTGGCTACTCTGTCCAGCAGTGTCTTCAAGAATCAATTAAGGAATCCCCTCTCCCTTTTCTCTCTCCTCTCTTCTCAGACAGTGATTTACTTTGCTTGATTCTTATAATCTTTTTTCCCTCAAAGAAGTCACGTGTCTCAAAAGCATGTCCAGTGAGTGTGTGGTTATTAATTTTAACTGATTAGTATTTTGGAAGGGGCTGTGGGAGGGGGTGCTGATCAAAGACCACTCCATGTTTACTCACCCGTCTATCATTCACTCTGGCTCTCTGGGCGGTGTCTTTTCCCTAGAGTCACTACAACCAGGTCGGCCTGTGCTCCATGCTGGAACTTTATTCATGTGCTATTTACTTTTGCATGGGCCCATTTTAACTGACTGATAGGTTCAATATCAATCGCACATATAGGGTTTTCCAGTCCTTCGTTAAATCTATTCTGATTAAAAGGGACCCTGCTCCCAGGACCCTCTGCAGTTCTTCAGCCATGTTTAAGTCATGTCCAGTTGTGCTCACAGCACTCAGTCAGCATGGCTGCACCAATTTGGTACCATCCCAACACCAAGGAAGGATGGTTTTTTACAGGTTATTTCTGAGCACACTCTTCCGCTGTGCCAGGCTAACAGGGACATCATGCAGCTCACAGAACTTTAGGGATTCCTCCCAAAGAGCATCCCAATTAGCTGGGAGGTTGTAAGAAATGCTTAATGTTGTGATAGATGGCACCCACATCCCCTTTCTCAGAGCAATCAACAAATCCCATAAATCGTTCTTTATTTCCAGATTTCCTGTGTTTCTCACACGAACTGTCGTTTCTCCTTGTTTCAAACTGCATGTGGAGTCAACAATGCCACTAGAAAACCCAACCCCCCAAAGTTTCAGAATGACTCTGCTTTTCACAGAATCAGCAGCTATCTGTAAAAGCTCATTTTGAGTTGAGTGGCTCGTCAGATTGAGAGAACCACTAAGGGTTTTCTGTTTGTTTTCTGTGGTTTGTTTGATGAATGCTTCATCTTACTGTGCAAACAAATTGCATAATTCCAAGAAGTTTCCAGATTTGCTGATTCTTCCCTCTCATCCTACCCCCCACCCCAGTGCAATCCCTTGGTTAGCTGTACCTTGGTGATTCTTGCAATATACTCTCTTTTTTCAAGTTATGCCATCTTGTGAGAATTTGAACTGTGCCACTATAAAGTCCAGTTCTTTTGACTGTTTGAAAGAATGTCACCATTCAGAACACTGCTTGTCTGTTCCAGATTTTATGTTTCTGAATCTTTTTTCCTATATTTTTTCCAGTCCCTTACTCTGTTTTTGGTGGATGCAGGGTTTCTCAAACTACTGGAAAACTGAACTGTCCGCAAGAAAGCAGAAAACTGGTAGAGAACAAGGAAAACTGGAAGAGAACAGATATCCTTTCCCCAGATATCCTTGTCCCACAGGTATACAGTCAGTAGCCCCAGATTATCACCCAGATGTTTTTTCCCACTAGATCACGAAGCTCTTTGTTTTTGACCCCATAAATGATAGGGTTGATCATGGGGGGAACCAGTACATAGAGGTTGGCCAAGATGATGTGAACATGGGGAGCGATGCCCTGACCAAACCGATGAATCAGAGGGGTGAAAAGGATGGAAGTATAAGAAATCAGAATCACACAGATGTGGGCAGTGCAGGTGTTGAGGGCTTTCTGGTGGGCTTCCTTGGAGGAGATTCTCAGGACAACACTGATGATCAGACCGTAGGACAGGGCAATGAGCATCAGGTCTAACCCCAAGACTACAAATGCTGTCACCAAGCCATATGTCCTGCTAAAGGTGATGTCCCCACATGATATCTTGGCCACAGCTACGTGCTCACAGTACGTGTGGGGGATAACATGGTTGCCACAGAAGGGCAGCCTCCTCAGGACCAGGGACCCAGGCAGCATGAAGAGAACAGCTCTTGTTAAACCCACAACCCCTAACTTAGCTATTTGTGCATTGGTGAGGATGGTGGTGTATCTCAGAGGGTTACATATGGCAACATAGCGATCAAAGGCCATTGTCACGAGGACGGCTGAGTGCATAGCAGAAGCCGTGTGAAGGAAGAACATCTGGGTGAAGCAGCCACCCACAGTAATGTCTTTCAAATTGAACCAAAATATACACAGTGCCTTTGGCACGACAGAGGTAGATGTGCCAATGTCTGTGAGCGCCAGCATGCAGAGCAGCAGGTACATCGGCTTGTGTAGGGTCTGCTCTTTGACTACTACAAACAGAACCATGAAATTTCCCAACAGGCCAATAAAGTAGAACATACAGAAAGGGATGGAAATCCAGATGTGAGCAGCTTCCAGGCCAGGGATGCCCATTAAGATGAATGTTGCAGGGTCAGAGGGAGTGAGGTTGAGAGCTGTCATGAGGTGGTAGATGTGTTGATAGGGCTCAGAAATGCTCACGGTGCCTGAGAAGGGAGAGAAGCACGGTGGAGTGGGGGGGGAGGGGGTTAGACACTTCATAACAAATATTATGATAAATACTTTATAGTTATTACCAATCTAGAAAGGAAGGTGAGCAGTGAAGTGGCAACCTTTTCAGATGACTCAAGATTATTTAGGTCATAGTCAAATCCAGAAAAGTCTTGAAAGGGAGCTAACCATGCCAGGTGAATGGGCAGCATGAGGGCAGGTGAATTTCAATGTCAATAACTGGAGGGAAAAGCTTGAATTCCTCAAACACCTTACTAGGTTCTAATTTAACTGTATGAACTGAGGACAGGGACCTGGGCATCATGGTACACAGCTCTGGGAAACCCTACCCACAGTGCAGGCACCGACAGAAACTAAGCAAAACTTTGGGATCCAGGAGGAGTGGGATGGGGAATGACACATAAAATACAATGACATGAGATCAGTCAGTTAATGTTTCACCCTCAGTCTATTTAGTTTAACAAAGACACTTAAGTTCGCTTCATAACAGTGTGTAAGTCCCTACACAGGGAACGAATCCTATATAATAAAAGGCCAGATGATGTTTGTCCGAAGCCGTCATGCGCAGTAGAGATGGCCCGGACAAACAGCCTGCTGGGAGTTGTAGTTCGGCGGCACAAAATGGCCGCCACGCGTGCACCACCGCGAGCCATAGAGACGGCCTGGACAAACAGCATTAAGCACTTTGGCCTATGTACACGGGCTGGTACACTAGTATTTAATAATAGACTTTTAAGCCTAGTATATGGAGGTGCAACAGTATCCAGTGACTGGAAGATGAAGGTAAAGAAATTCTGACTGGAAATAAGATGTATATTTTTAATAGGTGAGAGTAATTAGCCATCGGGACAATATACCATGGGTCTTGATGGAATCTTCATCACTGTGAATTTTTAAGTCAAGGTTGGATATACCTCTCAAAGCTCTGCTCTAGGAAAAATGTTGCAGAAATTCCCAGGCCTGTGTTATACAGACCAGATGATCAAAATGGTGACCTTTGGCTTTGGAATCTACAAACATGTCCCCAGGAGTCATCTGGAGGTATTTTGCCTTCTAGCTCTTACCTGGGCTTATTGAAGGCATTTTTCTATTCACAACTGTAGAATTTAGCCCAATGGGGAAAAATTCTCATGTGACTGCTGCCCCTTTGAAATGTTACACTAGGTGGACATTTCACAAGGCTGAGGAATCCTGTGACCCACGGCACGTACAAACATTTTAGATGAGAAAAGCAATGACTTCAGCCCATGAAATCTAGTAGAACCCTTGCCACTAATAGGCAACAGAGCTTCCTAGCAAATGGTCCCAGAGCATCCAGGGTTTAACGTCTGTTGTCCCAGTGGCCCACCGGTTCAGGCAGCTACCAGTGGTTCCTGCATGTGGCAGCTGTATTTATCTAGGCCCTGACAAGTCCCAGATTTGCCTGCCCTTATTATATAATGTGCATGCTTCTCAGCTTGTGAGTTGTTCCTGTGTAGCAGTGCCAGAAGTACCACATGGTTTGTATGCATGCAACAAGATAAGTCACATTGGTGCCTTGGCAGATGCCACTGATTGGTGAGATTTATCACCAGTGAGACAGCATCACTGATTACCCCCAGCCAAGAGAGCCGGTGTAATGCGAGGTATCTCACTCCCTACAGAGGAAGAATGATGGGGGGTGTGGGGTGTTTCAGAGGTTTGTGGGAACCAGGGATGACTGGGGAGCATGTAGAAGACACTGGCAACCAGGGTCTTGTTGAATCAGATCAGCCTGGGATGGGGAAGGTGAGTACGGATGGGGGTGAGAGTATTTTGGGAGAGTGAAGCAGCTGAGTAGTAAAGTGTGACAGGTTCTCCCCGGGGTGACACCTGGAACTGGGTACCACTGAGTCCTCTGACTCACCAGCCTAGGATCTCTCTCTCAATGTGCTGCTGGGACAAGCTGCAGATCCGCTCCTGACCTCCTAACCCTGACCTTACACCTCCACCAGTGTTCACACAGGCAGGGTGACTCCCAACTGCAGTTACATGAAGACTATCTGACCAGCCTCTGCATGAACCAACAATAGAGAGGATACAAGCAAGCTAATCAAACTAGTATGAATCAGTTACTCTGTTCATTCCTCCCTCAATGTGGGGAGGACAATGCACACTTGTGGTAAACAACTGGAATTTTTTTTTCCCCAGACACATCACTGAAAGGCACCCTGGGTTTAGATTAAAACATAAAACAAGTTTATTAACTACAACAGATAGATTTTAAATAAACAAAACCGCAAACTAGGTGTAACTATTTAGACTGACTATGAATTAGCCTTTTTTTACCCTAATTGACGCTACAAGCTCCCTGGAAGATTTTCAAAATAAATCAGCCTTTGCTTTACAGCTTGGATTTCTCAGGTTGCCTTACGCAGGTTAGAAACCCTTTAGCCTGGGTTCGCACTTCCCCCAAGACCACACTTTTTTCATCAGATATTTCCAGGAATCCTCTTGTGTGGGGAGTGAAGAACCACTGTGACAGTGTACCCCATAAGGCTTTATGGGGGGTGCCTATTGATGTGTGTATGCTACAACTGGAATATGCTTTTGCCACATATGCCATGTAACATATCGATGTAAGAGTAATGATCCACTGGATCTCTTCCTCCTATTTGTATGTATGTGCCAGTTTTGTAGTCAAAATTATGAATATTAGCTATGTACTGGGTCAGTTGTAAGTAGACTTTGGAAAGCATCTGGGCTACTGTCTGAGAGAGAACTATTCTCAGTAAGTGTCCAGTCAAGAACCTGTCAAGCTAACAATGAACTTTGTAGATGCCTGTCCACACCCGAGCTTCCCCAGGAATGTGACCTGGCTGGTAATGAATGGAGTCTGGCTCAGACACATGACTGGATCATGTGGCTCTGAAACTCCATTTTACAAGTGGACTCTGCATAGGAAGGAGGAGGGGGTCTCCACCCTCAAGAACCCCCTCCATTTTGTCTTCACCTGGCTCAAAGAACAGCCTCTCCTCCTCCGAAGGAGTCCTGAAGGAAACTGGAACAGAGGAGAGTGACTGCAGGGTGTGTGTGAGTGATAGCTGGATCCATACTAAAAGGAAGATTAGTCTGAAAGAAGAAATTCACTGAAACATCTGAGGGTGAGGCTTTTTACTGTATTAGTGTTAGATCTGCATATTCTATTTTATTTTATTTTGTAATTCACTTTGTTCTGTCTGTTACTACTTTGAGCCACATAAATCCTACTTCCTGTCTTTATTAAAATCACTTTTTACTTATTAATTAACCTGGAGTAGTGTTGGTACCTGGGGGGAGGGGCAAACATGGTGCATATCTGCCTATCATTGGTATAGAGGGTGAACACTCTATGAATTTGCCCTGTATAAGCTTTATACAGGGCAAAACAAATTTATTCAGGGTTTGACCCCATTGGAAGTTGAGAATCTGAGTGCTAGAGGCAAGCATACTTCCTACCTATTTCCAGGCAAGCCCATAACTACTTGGGGTACGTGGCTCAGACTGGTGTTGTAGCAGGCTAACGAGTCTGACTCAAACCACGCAGGGTACTGAGGTCCTAAGGTGTTGGGGCAGGAAAACAGAGGCAGGAGTAGCCTTGGCACATTGGGTGGCAGCTTCTAAGTGGGTTTCTGTGATCTCAACCCGTCACCATCCCTCCCTGTCTTATGTAACTTTATTATATGGCAGGAATCCTTTGTTTCAAAACTTGGTTCCCAGTCTAGTTTGTGGGAAAAGTACAGACTCCCCCAAAAGGAGTCAAGATTTATGTGGCCTGGTCACGTGCCCTTGTCGAATCATAGCATCCGTTACTTACAGGCTGTCTGGAGTGTTCTCAGGAAGCCTCAGCAGGTAGGGGATAATTTTATCCTAAGGCCTATTGTTTTTCCTAATGGCTCATTGCCCTGAATAGGCACTTCCCAACTACCTGTCAAGAATGAAAGCATCTTGCCTAGTTGGCGTTACGTAGGTGTAGCTACATTTGAAATTCAGATACATATTCAATATTCATAACTTCAGATACGATAATTATACTTGCATAAAATAGGCTAATCATGTTAAGAAAATTATAACTTTTCCAATGATATCTTTTGAGCACCATATTGCATAAAATATCCCATAATTATTCTATAATCATATCATACTAGTATCACTATGAAAAATATTGGTTACAGTGTCACACAAAGATCAATGGTTCTTTCCACAGGTGAAATCTCTGAATTTACACAACAGTTGAAAACAAAATTGAGTGACGGTTGTGACACCCAAGCTGCAATTCTGTGGCTTGGCAGGACAAAAAGACCCTGAGACCAGCCCAAATACACTGGGATCCGGGAAAGGTCCCAACACTGGCCTTGGACCAACCTTCAAAAGAGGAATTTAATTTCAGCAATGCTACATCTGTCAGTGTACACCCGACTCCCTGCTCCCCCCCTCCACCAGTGCTGCCTGTCTGTTCATGTACACCCCCCTGCCTGTTTCCGTAACCCACAGCACTGTCTGCTTAGAATATCAGGGCTGGAAGACACCTAAGGAGGTCATCTAGTCCAAGTGGTTCTCTGTGTACACCTCCCTCATTGCCCTCACAATTCCCAGCACTGCCTGCCTGTCTGTGTACACCCCCGCCCCACTTCCTGCCCCACAACCACCAGTACCACCTGCCTGTCCATGTAGGTCCCCCATGCCCACAACTTCCAGCCCTGCCACACAGTGGTGCCCCTCACCCAGGACCAAAACAGGAGCCAGACCCCACAGTGACAGATCGTGGAAATACCTCCCCAGACTAGGTCAAACTCAGTGTCTGTCTGCACCGGGGGGAAGTGGGAGATCAGTCTGAACTGTCTTTCTGGGGGTGAAGGGAATCACAGCAGCTGCTCAGTCTGTGCAGGGAAGGAGGGACAGACCCTGTGGGAGGGAGAGAGGACGTGGAGACTAAAACGAGCCACTGAAAGTAACTCTTCTTCAAAACTACACAAAACTCCATCGTATTGCAGCCCATTAGAAAGCCAGACACCCCTTCCGTACTCTGCTTTTCTGTGTTGGCAATTGCTGATGTTGCTATGAGAGACGGGATGGTCCAGAGGCGGGGAGGTGTCAGAGATAATCGTGGTTTTATTTTTCTGTCTTTTGGTGCTTCTCATCCTCTCCAGAACCAGAGCTGCTGGGGCACAGAGAGAGCAGACCCCTCCCTCTTCCTGTGAAAAAATTGTGATCCCAATTGTTCTGAACATTTAAACCTGTGAGTTGGAGATTTCATCAACTCTCCTGCCAGTTCTTCTTTGGTCTAAACGAATTCTCTCTCCCTTCCCTTGTGGTTATGGAATGACACCCGTTGAACTCACTTCAGGCTCATGGCTGGTCTGAATCAGGGCATTTATTTATCTCCCTACATGTGGATTTAGGGTGAAATCCTGGCCATGTTGGGAGTTCTGCCATTGAAATCAGTGTGACCAAAATCTCACCTTTAGTGTTTAACTGTCAGTTCACAGCTGTGAAAATCATGACTTTAAATCAGGCTACCGAGAGTGCTAGTCTGTAAGGGCACTGAAAGAGTCTGAAGGAAAATCCCAGGTTAGGTGGGCATTCTGAGACTGCGGTATGACAGACGGGGATTCCAAAACACAGGGGTCCCGGTTTTGTTCTCTGGGAGGCCAGTGTCAATTGAAGAGGCCCACTGAAGGCAGAATTTGTGAGCAGTGTTGGTCCCTTTCTTCTTGTGATACCTCTGTAACGCATAAACCCACTGTAAAGGCTCTGGCTAAACTTCTAAACAGGGCAGTGAAGTTGCAGAATTGGAAAACTTGAGAGAACTAGAGGGAAAGAGAAATAGATCAAGAAAAAGGAAGCTACTGATACAGATAGAAGGACACTGTACGAGACAAACTGATCAGAAAACCAAATATTGAACTATACTCTGCCAGGATATTTGTAGTTCCAATTTTACCAGGTAAATCCCTTGGTGTTTCTGATAATACAGTAAAACCTCCATTTAACAGACTAATTTGGGCAAGGGGGTGTCCGTTAAATGAAAAAGTCCGTTATTTAATAATAATAAAAAAAACGAGCTGTCAGAGCAGCAGCTCGACTGCCACAGGGTCAGGGCGGCAGCTCCGCAGCCTGCCCGCTGCCGGGACCCGGGTGGCAGCCGGGAGCCGTCAGCCAGCCTGCCGGGCTTCCAGCTGCTGGGACCCGGGCGGCAGCCGGGACCCGACAGCCAGCCCGCCCGGGTCCCGGCTGCTGGGACGCGGGCGGCAGCCGGGAACCGTCAGCCAGCCCGCCTGGGTCCGACCGGCAGCCAGCCCGCCCGCTGGCGGGACTCGGGCGGGACCCGGGAGCCGGCAGCCAGTCCACCAGAAATGGATCCGGAATGCATCAGACTTTTGTCCGTTGCATCCGAAGTCCGTTAAATCGAGGTCCGTTAAATCGAGGGTTTACTGTACTAAACAGTTCAAGTCACCATGCTGGTGAATTCCTGCCCAGATGGTTCTTGACTTGAACCCTGGAAACCTTCCTGAGCCCTCAGCACTAACTTTACTGCAGAAACAGGCAACTCACCAAAGTCCCGCTCAGCAGACAGAGGAAATCTCCAGACTGTGACAGAAAGGCAGATCCCTGAGAATCAGTGTATGGATTTCACATGCCTGACGCTTGCTGTGTTGGACAGTAAACTTTATGAGTCCGTGTACAGTCCCTGCGGACTCTCAGGTTGGCGTGTACTCCCAGTCAAGTCCCTTGGCTTCTTGAGCAGCAGGAACAGCAGAAAATAGACCCTGGAGGACTTCAGCCTAGGAGCCTCCCAGGGGAGTGAGGGAATGATTCTCTGATACCAGGGGCTCAGATTATCAGGGCAAACTGAGTCTTGCAGGCTTGTCAGAGTGTCCCAGCACTACTGAAACCCTGGGGAGCCAAGGAAGAGCCATGTCATTGATGTACTCACTTGTCTATCAGCATTTCTGTGCTCTCCCCATCATCAGAATCTGAACATCTCCTCCTCCCCTCCCGGCTAATGAGCCCTATGCTCAGTCCATGAGAACACGACATGCAATGGAAAGGGTCTCACACATCCTTGTTCCCAACACAGAGTAATAGCCCCTCCCATCTGATAGCCTCTCTCTGACAGAGGACTATAGAAATGGCCCCTGCTAAGTCATAACCCCCCATAGTGCAATATTGTGCCATGGGCAGGAGCAGCTTTCTGAGCCCACTTCAGTGATCAGCATGTGCTCTGAAGCCTGGGGACTGCTAGAGTAGCTGCACTTGCTGTAACTAGGATTGGGAGGGTAGAGGGAGATGTTCAGAGACACAGATGTGAGTTAGAATCAGAGAGGTAGCCGTGTTAGTCTGGAATAGCAGAGGTAACAAAGTCCTGTGGCACCTTAAAGACTAACTATAAAGTTTTGAAGCATAAGCTTTCGTGGGCTAATACCCACTTCGTCGGATGCAGATGTGAGTTAGGTGCCCAGTGTCCATCCATATTCAGTGGGACTCTGGTGCCTACTGCCTTGTGCTTTTTCCAATCTATTATTGTCTCGGCCTCCACAATATCCTCTGGCAAACAGTTTTATGGGATAGGTCCAAACAGTTTCTTGAGGTTACATCCATCAATGGTTACTGGTCAGGATGGGTAGGGATGGTGTCCATAGCCTCTGTGTTCCAGAAGCTCAGAACAGGCAATGGGGGATGTATCACTGGATGGTTCCCTGTTCTGTTCATTCCCTCCAAAGCACCTGGCATTGGCCACTGTTGGAACACAACATACTGGGTTAGAAAGAGATTTGGTCTGAAATAGTTGTACTATTTTTATGACCAAGAGGGGGTATGATATAGCTCTATAAAACTGTGACTGGTGTGGAGACAGTGAACACAGAACTGTTGTTTACTCCTTCACACAACATACGAACTAGGGGTCACCCAATGAATTTAACAGCCAGCAAGTTTAAAACAAATGAAAGAATATACCCCCTCACAAGGTGGATAGTCAACCTGCGGAACTCTTTTCCAGGGGATGTGGTGAAGGCCAAGACTGGAACAGGGTTCAAATAGAATTAGATAAACTCATGGAGGATAGGTCCGTCAATGATTTTAAGCCAGGATGTTCAGAACACAACCTCATGCTCTGGGTATCTTGGCCTCTCACTGACAGATTCTGGGACTGGATGACAGGAGAGGGATCCCTTGATAATTGACCTGTTCATTCCTTCTGAAGCACATGATGCTGACCACTGTCAGATGAAAGAATAGAACATAAGACCGGCCACACTGGGTCAGGACAATGGTTCATCTAGTCCAGTACCCTGAGCCTCCTTTTCTTCTCTGAATGCTGGACCTCATAGTCAAGTGGACCACATTCCTCATTACCTCAAATGGTCCCTTTCATCAAACCAGTAATTTGAACCGCAAGCTTGGTAATAAGAATTACTCTCAATCACGCAGTCTGAACACTCACAACTGGACACTTAGAATCATAGAATCATAGAATCATAGAATATCAGGTTGGAAGGGACCTCAGGAGGTATCTAGTCCAACCCCCTGCTCAAAGTAGGACCAATCCCCAACTAAATCATTCCAGTCAGGGATTTATAAAGCCCGACCTTAAAAACCTCTAAGGAAGGTGATTCTACCACCTCCCTAGGTAACCCATTCCAATGCTTCACCACCCTCCTAGTGAAAAAGTTTTTCCTAATATCCAACCTAAACCTTCCCCCCGGAAACTTGAGACCATTACTCCTTGTTCTGTCATCTGGTACCACTGAGAACAGTCTAGAATCTAGATCAATCCTATTTGGAACCCCCTTTCATGTAGCTGAAAGCAGCTATCAAATCTCCCCTCAGTCTTCTCTTCTGTAGACTAACCAATCCCAGTTCTCTCAGCCTTTCCTCATATGTCATGCACTCCAGGCCCCTAATAATTTTTGTCGTCCTTCTCTGGACTCTTTCCAATTTTTCTTGTAGTGTGGGCCCCAAAATTGGACACAGTACTCCAGATGAGGCCTCACCAATGTCGAATAGAGGGGAACAATCACGTCCCTCGATCTGCTGGCAATGCCCCTATTCTCCGTCTTATTCTCTATCCCTTTTTGCTTTTTTGACTGCTGCTGCACACTGTGTGGATGCCTTCGGAGAACTATCCACAATGACTCCAAGAACTCTTTCCTGATTAGTTGTAGCTAAATTATTCCCCATCATACTCTATGTATAGTTGGGGTTATTTTTTCCAATGTGCATTACTTTACATTTATCCACATTAAATTTCATTTGCCATTTTGTTACCCAATCATTTAATTTCGTGAGATCTTTTTGAAGTTCTTCCCAGTCTGCTTGGGTCTTAACTATTTTGAACAGTTTAATATCATCTGCAAACTTTGCCACCTCACTGTTTACCCCTTCCTCCATATCATTGATGAAAAGGTCAGCACTTTCTGTGTGAGAAGAAAAAAATGCAGGTTGACCTAGAGGCAATACTTGTTTCCTGGACCAAAATGTCCACCAAGCACTGGATTAGTAAAACCTAGACTTTTTTATTTACAGAAGTATGTAAATTATTTATTACAACATCCCCCAAACCCTTTGGCAAGAATATGAGAGATGAATATTGATGACACTCTACTGAATATAATTATATCCACCTCTGATTACTATTGACCTCATTAGCATATTCTACAGATATGTTTTACTTTAAACATACACTCCTTTGCTATAATTGCAATCATGAACTCCTTGGATCAGCAGTTTGCCGGGGAGGCAGGGAGGGGCCATGATCCCAAACTTGCCTGTCTAACTGGGAAAGAAAGGGAGGAGGAGATAACATTTCTTTACCCAAAAGGGAGTCTTTAGATCCCCACATTTCTTATGCAGCTGCAACACTTATCAATTCTTAACAAGGAAAAGGGAGCGGAAATGGGTAACATTTTCTCTATTAAGCGAAGGAATAGTATGTGCCTGTGATTTCTCCAAGTGGGACCATCCAGCACACCAGCGGTTTTCCATGGCTTTTAGTTAACCCTAACATAGTCCAACATTCTCGCAAGAGATATAAGAACATATAAAAGAATGACCAGACTGGGTCGGTCCAAAGGTCCATCTAGCCCAGTATCGTGTCTTCCAACAGGGGCCAATGCCAGGTGCCGCAGAGGGAATGAACAGAACAGGTAATCAGCAAGTGATCCATCCCCTGTCATGCAATCCCAGCTTCTAGAAAAACAGGGCTAGGGAAATCATGCATGGCCATCCTGGTTAGGAGCCATTGATGGGCCTCTGCTCCATGAATTTATCTAGGGTTTTCTTTTGGTATCCTATTTTAATCTTGGTCTTCACAACATCCACTGGCAAGGAGTTCCACAGGTAGTCACTGAGTTGTAAATGTATCTAGTTCTTTTTTGTACCCCTGTGAGGGTGTGATGACTCACCCCTATGGCGCCTCCTGCTGGACATTTGGGAATTGGTTCTTTTTCAATCTCAGAGTACCCTCTGCAGGCTGGTGTCTCACTGTCCACTGCCCCAGTAACCCTCCCAGACTCCAGTACCCTTTTATCTGGGGTGCTGCCACTGGCAATATGCCCACAGTCTAGCTTTAGGTCTCCCCTGCCCAGAGTAGACCCAACCCACTAATCGCCACCTTGCCTCAGTCTAGGGCTACTGCCAGTCATCATCAGTCCCATGCACGCTGGAGCAGACTGCACTGTAAGAGACACTCACCATAGGCAATGGAGTTTGGGCCTGGCTCCCTTTGCCTAACTCCCAGCACCTTTTAGGCCTTGTCGTCAGGCCTGCAGCCTGGAAGGTCACCAGCCCTGAGCACCGCATCTAAGTCTGCCCTCTTCCCAACACCGTTCCACCCTCAGTACCCTTTGTTGCAGGAAACCAGACCCTGTTCCCGCCAAGACTGGAGTGAGATTGACTAGCTCCTGGGTTACAACCTTTTACCAGACCATCAGCACCCTAATTGACCCATTAATCCATACGGGGAAACTGAATTGGCTTAACTTCGTTTAGCTTAAAGTCACATTTTCCAGGAACAGAACTACAACATTAAGTGAGGGGTCCCTATAATCGAAGGGGGCTCCTCCATATTTGACTGTTTCTAATCAGACCATGCCTGTATCTGATCATTTTCATCCTCTTGTCCTCACTAAGACATAGAGATTCTCTGTTTATAGATCCTCCCCTAATGGATGTCCAAACTCTGTGCCTCTCCCCACCTGTCGTCTTTCACCAGCGCTTAGTTTATGCTGACTATTCATTCCTACTATTTGTTTCCCATCTTTTAACCAGTTACAGATCCATGAATGGGACTCGACCTGGAGGGGAACCATCCCTCTTATCCCATGAGTTACAGGCCCCCAGCCGGGAGGAAAGGAAGAGAACCAAAAGCTAAAGAATAAGCCACACAATGGTCTCTTCCCTCAGGAGTCTTTAGATGAGATTTAGGGCCCACAATCTGTATGGTGCACACTGCCGCCTGCATTCAACACAACCCTGCTCCCAACCCTCATCTTCTTCATATGGATTCCTGGCTTCCCTCTCTGCTTCTCATCTTCCTATTGGACCCATTGCCTCATCCTTCCTTCACTCACGGTACGGACCTTGTCAGTCTGGAGCTGCCTGTGTCCCAGACCTGAAGCAGAGGGAGCCCAGCTGGTGGAGAAGAGGGAGTTTGAGCTGATCCATAAAGTTTATGGGCATTGGGAGGAGAGGAGCGAGCAACAGGGCTGTGACTCTGGGGAAAGTTGCGGAACAGAGGGGGATGAAGGGAGCAGGGACATGTGGGAATACTTGGGACAGGGAGAGGGGCATGGTCTAAAGACTAGAACCAGGGGCAGGACCTTGGGGAATAGGTGGGGAAGGGCAGATGCCCTAAGCAGTTTAATTACCAGCAATGACAAAAATGGCAATCCTGTTAGTTCGTGAATAGTACAAAGACCGATTCCTCCATTTGTCACACTGAAAATGCACAGTAGAGTCAGGAAAGAATTTAAGTCACTTTATCTGTCCAGTCAGTGATTCAGGGAAAAGGGCCCAATGCCATATAACAAGCCAGCTCCAGATGTAGTTCAATCTCAGAATAAGAGCCTGAGGAGAATGGATTAGGCCCCATTATGCATAAAGAGCTGGAGCAGCCTGTCCCGAATCTGTTTGGTCCTCACCCCATAGATGATGGGGTTTAGTGTGTGTGGAATCAAATAGCACACGGTGACAATGAGAATTTGGAAATGCAGAGGAGCATTCTGGCCAAACTGGGACAGGAGGGACATGAACAGCCCTGGGATGTAAAAGGCTAAAATGACAAGGAGGTGGGAGATGCAGGTCCCAAACGTCTTAAGCCGGGCATCCTTTGTGGGGAGACTGAAAACAACCCTGAGGATCTGAATATAGGACACAATAATACAAATCACATCCAGTCCTCTTACACAGAATACCAAAAAGTGGCTGTAGTATCTACTGACACGGGTGTCGGCACAGGCCAAATTCTGAAGATCATAAATTATGCAGAATGGATGGGGGATGATATTGGTTCTGCAGTATGGCCACTGCCTCGCCAGGAGGGGGAGGGGTAGTACACTCATGCATGCACGCAGCAACACCGCAAGGCCTATCTTGGCCACAACAGGGTTTGTCAGGATGGCAGAATGTCTCAGGGGATGGCAGATGGCCACATAGCGATCACAAGCCATTGCTACGAGGATCCCAGACTCCATTCCTGAGAAGCAGTGAATGAAGTACATCTGGGTGAGGCAGGCACTGGAATTAATCTCCCTGGAACTGAACCAGAAGTTGCTCAGCATTTTGGGCACTGTTGACATAGTCAGGACCAGGTTGATGACGGCCAGCATGCAGATGAAATAGTACATGGGCTCATGGAGGCTCGGCTCCATCTTCACGATGAACAGGATGGTGAAGTTCCCCAGGATGGCTATGACATACATGACAGAGAAGGGGATGGAGATCCAGACATGGGCCGCCTCCAGCCCAGGAATACCCAGCAGAATGAAAGTGGAGGGGTTGGTGAAGTCGGTTGTGTTGGAATCTGACATGGAGTAGGGGAGAAGGTGTCCAGATCTGAGGCAGAAAGATGTCTTCCACATGTACCATATGTTCCCCTGACTTCCTGTATGTGCCCAGGTTCCAGGGTAATGGTCACATTACAAAAGCCTGGATGCAGAAAAAACATTAATTGGAGACACGACATGTACAATCGGTGGCCATTCTAATTGTTGAAGCAGAATGATTAATCTTCACACACTGAAAAATGGTATTTTCATTATTTGGATATAGGAATTATGAACATATGATCCTACGAATAGCAATTCCACATAAATGGTGATCCCTTCCTCAATAATTCCTATTCATCATAGTGAGGGAAGCCATAATAGGCACGGGCAGGAAAAACAAGTGTGGATACTGGTTCATCATTGTTCCTTAATGCAATGGAACCAAGAATGATTATTTCATGCTGTAGGGTGTTCTCCATTCACCAGGTTGCCCAAAATCAGAGAGTGGGAAAATATGCAAAGATTTCATAAATATGTACCAGAGGAAAACATCCCAACTAGAACATACTCAGGGGAAAGTCCTGGGCGTCATTGATTGTGGCTCGATGGATATATCTGCTCATTTGCAGTAGAGGCCAAAACAAACACAATGCTGAGATGCCTAAGAAGTGGGGTGGAGAATACTTTGCTCTGGAAATGTGCTGGACAACAGGACAGATACCTTGGGAAATCTTGGCGGCTCCTTTACTGCACATTTTCTAAAGAAATCTGAACAGTCATCTGTCCTGGATGGCTCAGACACAATAAATCCTGTATCTTGGCAGGGGGGTAGAGTAGCTAACCCGTGTGGGTCCTTCTGACTCTGTGGATCTTTAATTCTCTCATATAAAATTCAGATGTAGATCAGGTCTTAGTCAAACACAAGTCATTGGGTTCCATAGAGGGGTTACTGGGTGAAATTTTAATGCCAATGAAATTCAGACTGGATAGGGTGAACAGATCACAGGACCAGAATATCGGGACACACTGGGTCCCTGCCCACAGTCCACCCCTGCTTCCCCCAGACTCCACCCCCACCCTGCCCAAGGTCCTGCCCCTCTTCTCCTGGCACACAGGACACCCCCCCCCACACACACACACACAGCTCCTCCGCGGGTCGGGGCACCAGCCCCCCTCCCAGCTCCAGGCACAGCCCCACCGTGGGTCAGGGGCACCAAGACCCCCCCCCCAATCCGGGCAAGCCCTGCTGTGGGTCGGGAGCACCAACACCCCCCCCAGCTCCGGGCACTGCACAGCCCCACTGTGGATTGGGGGAAGAAGCCCCCCTCCCCATGCTCCAGGCAGCCCCGCCACTGTTCGGGGGCAACCCCCCCCTCTGAAACCACGGGCTGGGCCCCTCGCCCCCTCTGCCTGTGGGTGCTGGTTGTGGGAGGGGGGAGGGTCACCGGAGGGTCCCCCCCGCCTGTCTCTGCTGGCCGGAGGTGGGGGGGGAAGGACGGGAGCGGGCTGGGAAGTCACTGTCTCTGCAGGCAGGAAGCTACTCTTGTAGCACTCTTTGTCCCGAATTCGGGACTTTAGAGATGAGCCCTGCCTGCGCAGGGCTCATGGAGGCAGCACATGGCTGCCTGGGGCAATGGGCGGAGCCGTGCTGCCTTCATGACCCCTGCGCGAGCAGGGCTCACCGGCAAATTCCCAAAATTGGGACAAAATGCATCCCAACCAGAGTATGGTCGGGACCCGGGACAGACAGAGAAAAATCGGGACTGTCCCGATAAAATCGGGACGTCTGGTCACCCTAAGACTGGATGATCTAATAGTCCCTTCTGGGCTTATACACTATGAACCTATCGATAAAGAAAGTGAGTCAGACATTTATACTTACTCTGTCTTACAACAGACGAACAAGGGAACATTAAATTCCATTGAAAGTCTGAACATTTAACACAGAAAAAAAGAAATCTTTTTATATAATCCATATTGGATTTATGGAAATCCTTCCCTCAGATGTTACAGGAACATTGTTTAGCTCAATGGCCTTCACTAATAGATTGGCTATTGTAGGGGGTGCTGGTGGCCGCACTCTTAGTTAAGGCTCTGACACCTTCAATTGGGAGACCTCATTTTCAGTTGCTTATAAATTTAAGTATTTGGATTAAAATCTCCCATGCTGGGTGCCTGCTTCTCGCTCAATTATTTTTTGAGTTTCTGGCATGAACTTTGAGGTGACTTCTCAAAGGAAGCGAAGAGAAAAGCTGTGCTGCCCAGGCTGAAACATTCTTAGAATTGTTCCAGTGAGGAGCTCCAGCACCTCCATGGAGATAAAAGTCCGTTAACAACCCCCAACCCCCCGTTAACAACCAGAGCCCTCAAAATCAAGAGCTCGAGGTGACAGTGTCCCTGCATTAAACCGCTGCTGGCTCCTGAGGTCTATACTCAGTTCTTACTAAAACAGGAGGTTTGCCTAAGTGGGGACTTTATAAACTAGGGGCCAGGGCCTCAGAAATTGACCTTGTAGAGTGCATCTACTGACATCTTTCATCCCCATGAACCACTGTGCCACTGAAATGCAGCCACCTTGGGGCTGGAGGCCATCAGCCCAGTGGGCACAGCAAAGAGGGACATTTTAACACATGATACTGAAGCAAACTCACGCCCTATGCCAAGGGCCATTGGACGTTTAATGGCTGTGCAGAGCAAAAAGGACAACAGACCAATTATTTATCCCATTGTATCCACTTTCCCCTTGTTTTGTAGAAAAGAGGAATTCCTCAGCTAGAGATGGTACCTGTGAATCCTGAGATGGGAATCTCTTCCTTGGGTGGGAATCCCCCTCAGGTAGCTGTGTCCAACACCTCTTTCACTACAGCATCTGCATCACATCCTATGGTGAGAGCTAACACAGGGGTGTGCACTGTTTATAATAGAGCTCTGTGCAATCCCAGGGGGGCTCATGGGTCCTCTAGATGATAAGCGAGCAACTGATGTAAACAAGCTGAAGACAAGCCTTTCTGGTCTTCCGTGTTCTTTATCCAGCTTTAGCAGTAAACAGTAATTAAGGGACCTTCCCAATGGGATATGAGATCTCTGGGGCTCCGTAATAAGTCACAGAGGAATTGGCTGCTCTGTTCATTTATGTACATTTAAAAATTATAGTTGATTAGTAGGAAAACAAGGGATAATGCTAAAACTCCATAGGGTCTGATAATCTGTCAAGTCCCAGGTGGGATTGGTAGAGAGCAGACAGAGATCTATAGAAAGATGTCTAATGGGAGACACTAGAACTGTCGGAAGGCACTGCTATTAAGGGATGAGAGATCAGTAATTCTCATGAGTAACTATGATGATACTGTGCAGCACTTTTCACTTATATATGTTCAAAACACGTAGCAAAGGAAAGTCACTATGACAGATGGATAAACTGAGGCAGAGGGAGACGTTATTTTCCCGAGGTCGCACCAAGATTGAGTGGCAGGATCACAGTCGGAACCCAAGCGTCCTGACGTCCCTACCGATTTGCTATGATTTGTCTGTGGAGAGCAGGGTGTATGTTCAGCTTGTTACTCCAAGTGGAGTTCACATTTTAAGCGCTGATATTTGTGATTTCATGTGAGTCTTAAGTGCAGTGACTAAGAGCAGCCAAGAGGAGGTCACACTTTGGTTATTTGTTTCTTTCAGGTGAGGCAAATAAGCACAAGAAAACAGAAGACTAATTACCGGTAAGGCAGATAAAAAATGAGGGTCCTTAGGTGCTAGTAGCTGTAACATCTTGTGGTAGGAGGACATGGTGTGATGCTGTATTATTGAATATGACCATTTTTATCATTGTTGCCACCACTGTTATAGAATTGCAACAAATCTTGTGGAACGTTGGAAATGTCATAAGGCCAGGAAAGAATTTAATGTCACTTTGACTGTCCAGCTTCAGCCCCCCTTTGCCTCAGCACTGCTGCTACTGCTCTGCCTCTAATGCAGTCCCCTGGGCTGCTTCTCTGGCCCCTCTGGTTCTGATTCCTGTAGCTCGGCCCCCAGGACCACTCTGGCGCAGGCGTTCCCAGCTCACACTGTGGATGAGCCTCCTGCCCTCCTGACTCCCTCATTAGCTTGCCTACCCTGTCAATCAGGCTGACCTGGGGCATTGGCCTCTCCCCATTGCCTCTGGGGACTTCCAGTCTTAAGGTCCTGAATTCCCATTGGCTCTTTCTTTTGGTACTGGGAAATGGCCCACCAACCCCCCATTAAGTTTTAGTGAGGGGCAGAGAGAGAACTGTTCCATGTGGGATTCCCCAAGAGAGGGGTCTAGTGCAGGAGGTGCAGTTTCCCATCACGGTTACTTTGGTGCAGCCCTCCAGGAAGAATACAGACCATTTTAGTGCATCCCTCTGGACTCCTGCTGCCTCTTAGATTAGCGAGAAGTATCTCATTTTCAAGTGTCAAATAATGCAAAGAGGTCCAGAAGAATGAGCATGGATTTCTGCCCCCAGCCATTGATAGGAGGAGATTGTCCATTGATGCTTATAAAGCAGGGGAAGTGGATTGCAACTGATAACTTCTCATTTCTATAAAATATAGAACATGGATAAGGGAAGCAAAAGACATGAGAGACAAATCCACATTCTATGGCTGAGGGAAATAATAATGAGGTTTTGTCAGTATATTAGAAACAGGGAAAATCCTAATAGTGGTATAGGTTTAGATGGAAATGGTAACACTGTTAATAGTGATGCAAAAATGTGCAATAAAACGCTCTATGTTATATTTGGAAAGAAGCAGGACAATGCACTCAGATCACATGAACTTCTTTCCAGTCCACTTGTAACTATGGGGGATGGTAAACAGGACCCAATAGATTCCTTGGGGAATCATCATCCAATGTTGAATAGAGGGGAACAATCACGTCCCTCGATCTGCTGGCAATGCCCCTATTCTCCGTCTTATTCTCTATCCCTTTTTTCATAATTCCTAACATCCTTTTTGCTTTTTTGACTACTGCTGCACACTGTGTGGATGTCGTCAGAGAACTATCCACTATGACTCAAAGATCTCTTTCCTGATTGGTTGCAACTAAATTATCCCCCATTATACTGTATGTCTAGTTGGGGTTATTTTTTCCAATGTGCATTACTTTACATTTATCCACATTATATTTCATTTGCCTTTTTGTTGCCCAATCATTTAATTTCATGAGATCTTTTTGAAGTTCTTCACAGTCTGCTTGGGTCTTAACTATTTTGAGCAGTTTAGTATCATCTGCAAACTTTGCCACCTCACTGTTTATTCCTTCCTCCAAATCATTGATGAAAAGATCAGCACTTTCTGTGTGAGAAAAAGAAATTCAGGTTGATCCAGAGGCAATACTTGTTTCCTGGACCCAAAGGTCCAGTAAGCAGTGGATTAGTAAAACCTAGTCTTTTTTATTTACAGAAGTATGTAAGTTACTTATTGCAACTGTGATGGTGCTGTTCCTGGTGGGATCCAACTGTGAGTGTCAGATGAGGACAGATTGCTTCCAAAGGGTAACTACAGCCCAAAGCTGAGGTTTTTCCACACTAAGGTAAACCAAACCAGCCAAACAGAAAAGACTTTGGTTTCGCCCCACTGGCTAACCACAAGTCACACAAGCAATTCCCTTAGATTCTCCAGGTTCCCAGTATCACCACCAGCAGCCACCTGTCCTGGGGACCAATGGTTATGAAAACCAATACCCCAAATAAAGAAAACGGTTCTCCCCAATTCCAAAGAATCAGGCCCCAGACCCAGGTCAATATACAAATCAGATCTTCCCACAAATCATGCTGTTGCCAATCCTTTAGAATCTAAAATCTAAAGGTTTATTATACAAGGAAAAAGGTATAGGTGAAGGTTAAGAATGGTTAAAAGAAATCAATTACATGCAGTAATGACAAATATCTTGGTTCAGGCTTGCAGCAAAGGTAGAATAACTGCAGATTTAAATCACAGTCTTGGAAGCATCCCCTTCAGGGATGGGTCAGCACGATTTGGCCAGAGTTCTCCTGTGTAGCAAAGTTCCATCCAGAGCTGAAAGGAAGGCAGGCTGAATGCTGGAGGTAGAAGACAAAATGGAGGACGCTTCTTCCAGGTTTTATAGACTCTCTTTTCTGGGCCAAGACCCTCCTCTTTCTTATGCAGAGGCCAGTTGCAAAATGGAGGTCCATAGCCGATATGCAGAGTATCTTGTCTTCCAACAGGGGCCAATGTCAGGTGCCCCAGAGGGAATGAACAGAACAGGTAATCAGCAAGTGATCCATCCCCTGTCACATAATCCCTGCTTTTGGCAAAACAAGGCTAGGGAAACCATGCATGGCCATCCTGGTTAGGAGCCACTGATGGACCTCTGCTCAATGAATTTATCCAGGGTTTTCTTTTGGTATCCTGTTTTAATCTTGGCCTTCACAACATCCACTGGCAAGGAGTTCCTCAGGTAGTCGCTGAGTTGTGAATTTATCTAGTTCTTTTTTGTATCCCTGTGAGGGTGTGATGCCTCACCCCTATGGCGCCACTTGCTGGACATTTGGGAACTGGCTCTTTTTTCCATCTCGGAGCGCCCTCTGTCCACTGGCCCAGTATCCCTCCTGGTCCCCGGTGCCCTTTTATCTGGGCTGCTGCTGCTGGCAATACCCCCACAGTCTAGCTCTGTGTCTCTCCTCCCCAGGGAAACCCCACCCCTCTAATCCCCACCTTACCTCAGTCTAGGATTACTGTCAGTCGTCATCTATCCCATGCACCCTGGAGCAGACTGCAGTGTAAGAGACACTCATCATTATGTAAGCGGGGGAATAGTCCCGCTGTTGTGGGGAATTCTCCTGGCTCCAGCACTACCCCGGTGAAATGGGCTAGCGGAAGGATCTTAGTCCTCGCTCCCACTTCCTTTACCCAGAGGCCTCCCTGACCTGGAGGGTGCCCCTTCCACTCTGTCTGGTGGAGTCCTCGTAACCCCAACAAGGCTTGGCCCAGGATTCCTGGGGGGCTGAACCCCAAACCGTGCTGTGGTTACCTAGGTCAGAGGCTAGGGTGTCCCCACTCCGGGGTGCTCCCTCTGCACTGGGCCCTTCCCTGGCCCACTGATCATTACATAAAAATTGAAGCAAATGCAAATTATTTAATGAACAATTTATCTTAAAAATGAACAAGGAAGCAATAGAACGGTTAAACACATCACCCTGCTCCGTGGCAGGGAGCATCACACACAATGTCTCTAGTGTCAGGGCAGTTCACAGTCTGTTCCTTGTATGGCCCAGGCCTCCTCCTTAGCTGTGCTGCAGGGTTGCTGTGACTTGGACGCTTCCTCTGGTGGGGTCCACACGCTCCCAGCCTCTGGACGGCTCCAGCCCAGTTCCACCCTCTGTGTGAGCTCCACACTGCCTCAGCACGACGACTGCTGCTGCTCTGCCTCCACAACAGCCCCTCTGGTCCCTCTGGCTGTTCCAGCTCTGCTCCCAGCACACGGCTTCTCTGCAGGCAGCCCCTGTGTCTCTGCCCCCAGCACTGACCTCTCAGCCTCTGGTTCCTGCAGCTGCTCCCAGGGCAGGTCTGTCTCTCTGGGCTGAGCTCTGGCTTTGGGGCTGCAGCTCCGCTCCCAGCACAGGGTCTGTCTCTCTGGGCTGCTTCCCTGGCCCCTCCGGATCTGGCCCAGCTCTAGTCTCCAGCTCAGTTCTGGCTCCTCTCCCTCTGGCCCAGGCAATTCCAGCTCACACACGGAGGATGGGACCCATCCTGCCCTCCTGACTCCTTGATTAGTCCCCGACCTTGTCAGTCAGGCAGATCTGCAGTGCTGGCCTCTTTCCATTGCCCCTGGGGACCGCCAGTCTCAGGGTCCTGATTGACCATTGACCCTCCCCCTTTAGGTCCTGGGAGATAATAATCAAAACACCCCACTGAGTGTTAGTAAGGGGATAACTGTTCCCTTACAATAGGCAAGGGAGTTTGTTCCAGCTGCCTTTGCCTAACCCCAGCAATTTTTAGGACTTGTTGTTAGGCCTGCAACCTGGGAGGTCACCAGCACTGAGCACCCCAGTTCATCCTGCCCTCTTCTCAACACGGCTCCACCCTCAGTACACTTTGCTGCAGGAAACCAGACCCTGCTACTCCCAAGACTGGAGAGAGACTGCCTAGCTCCTGGGTCACAGCCTCTTACCGGACCAGCTGCACCCCAATTGATCCAGCCACAGCTGTGGCTGCTTCTCCTGTCAGCCTTTCACTGCTGCAGTGAATAGACTTTGTCTGTTGAAAAAAAAAATCCCTGGAACCTAACCCCTCATTTACATCAATCCATACGGGGAAACTGAATTCACTTAACTTCGTTTAGCTTAAAGTCACATTTTTCAGGATCAGAACTACAACATTAAGTACCGAGTTCCTGTAATCGAAGGGGGCTCCTCTATGTTTGACTGTTTCTGATCAGACCATGCCTGTATTCGATCAGTTCCATCCTCTTGTCCTCACTAGGACATAGAGATTCTCTATTTATAGATCCTCCCCTAAGGGATGTCCGAACTCTGTGCCCCTCCCCACCTGTCGGCTTTCACCAGCGATTAGTTTAAGCTCACCATTCATTGCTGCTGTTTGTTTCCCATCTTTTAACCAGTTATAGATCCATGAATGGGACTCGACCTGGAGGGGAACCGTCCCTCTTATCTCATGAGTTACAGGCCCCCAGCCGGGAGGAACTGAAGAGAACCAAAAGGTAAAGAAATAAGCCACACAATGGTCTCTTCCCTCAGGACTTTTTAGATGAGCTTTACGGCCCACAATACGTATGATGCACAATCTCACCCGCCTGCATCACAACCCTGCTCCCAACGCTCAGCTTCTTGCATATGAATTCCTGGCATCATTCACTGCTTCTCATCTGCCTGTTGGACCCAGCGCTGCATCCTTCCTGTACTCACGGTACGGTCCTTGTCAGTCTGGAGCCGCCTGTGTCCCAGACCTGAAGAAGAGGGAGCTCAGCTGGTGGTGGGGAAGGAGTTTGAGATGATCCATAAAGTTTATGGCATTGGGAAGAGAGGAGCGAGCAACAGGTCTGTGACTCTGGTGAAAGTGGCAGAACAGAGGGGGATGAAGGGAGCAGAGACTTGTGGGAATACTTGGAACAGGGAGAGGGGCCTCTGTGGTTTAGTTACCAGCAATGACAAAAGTGGCGATCCTGTCAGTTAGTGAGTTGTATAAAGACCGATTCCTCCATTTGTCAGACTGACAATGCACAGTAGAGCCAGGAAAGGATTTAAGAGTTAACAAAGTCCTGTGGCACCTTAAAGACTAACTATAAAGTAAGGTGCCACAGGACTTTGTTAACTCTGCTATTCCAGACTAACACGGCTACCACCCTGATTCTTGACATCATGAAAGGATTTAAGTCACTTAAACTGTCCAGTCAGTGATTCAGGGAGGAGGGTCCAACACCATATAACAAGCCAGCTCCACATGTAGTTCAATCTCAATGTAAGAGCCTGAGGAGAATGGCTTAGGCCCCATTATGCATAAAGAGCCGGAGCAGCCTGTCCCGAATCTGTTTGGTCCTCACCCCGTAGACGATGGGGTTTAGTGTGGGTGGAATCAAATAGCACACGGTTGCAATGAGAATGTGGAAATGCAGAGGCATATTCTGGCCAAACTGGGACAGGAGGGACATGAAGAGCCCTGGGCTGTAAAAGGCTAAAATGACAAAGAGGTGGGAGCTGCAGGTCCCAAAAGTCTTGAGCCGGGCGTCATTTGTGGGGAGACTAAAGACGGACCCGAGGATCTGGATATAGGATACAATAATACAAATCACATCCACTCCTGTCACACAGAATACAACAAAGAAGCCGTAGTAACTACTGACATGGGTGTCAGCGCAGGCCAGATTCTCTAGAGCGATAAGCACGCAGAATGGATGGGGGATGATATTGGTTCTGCAATATGGCCACTGTCTCGCCAGGAGGGGAGAGGGCAGTGCGATCAGGCCACCACGCAGCATCACAGCAAGGCCAATCTTGGCCACAACAGAGTTTGTGAGGATGGCAGAATGTCTCAGGGGATGGCAGATGGCCACATAGCGATCCAAAGCCATGGCTACGAGGATCCCAGACTCCATTCCTGTGAAGCTGTGAATGAAGTACATCTGGGTGAGGCAGGCACTGAAATCTATCTCCCTGGAATTGAACCAGAAGTTGCTCAGCATTTTGGGCACTGTTGACATAGTCAGGACCAGGTTGGTGACAGCCAGCATGCAGAGGAAATAGTACATGGGGACATGGAGGCTCGGCTCCACCTTCACGATGAACAGGATGGTGAAGTTCCCCAAGATGGCTATGATGTACATGATGCAGAAGGGGATGGAGATCCAGACATGGGCCGTCTCCAGCCCAGGAATACCCAGCAGAATGAAAGTTGAGGGGTTGGTGAAGTCGGTTGTGTTGGAATCTGACATGGAGTAGGGGAGAAGGTGTCCAACTCTGATGCAGAACGGTATATTCCGCATGTACCATACGTTCCCCTGACTTCCTGTATGTGCCCAGGTTCCAGGGTTCTGGTCACATTACAAATACCTGGCTGTAGAATAAACATTCATTGGAGACACTATATGTACAACTGGAGGCTGTTCTAATGAGTGAAGCAGAATGATTAATCTTCACACACTGAAAAATGATATTTTCATTATTTAGATATAGGAATTTTGAACATATGGTCCTATGACTACCAATTCCATATTTAATGGTGTTCCATTCCTCAATAATTCCTATTCATCATAGTGAGGGAAACCATAATAGGCACAAGCAGGATACACGAGTGTGGATATTCATTCATCATTGCTCCCTAATGCAATGGAACCCCGGATAATGACTTCATGCTGTAGGGAGTTCTCCATTTGCCAGGTTGCTCAAAATCTGAGTGGGAAAATATGCAAAGAGTTCATAGACGTGTACCAGAGGGAAACATCCCAACTAGAACACACTCCGGGGAAAGACCTGGATGTCATTGATTGTGGCTCGATGGATATATCTGCTCATTTGCAGTAGAGGCCAAAACAAACAAACAAAAAAAAACCAATCGGTTGCCTAAGGAGTGGGATGGAGGCCATCAGCCTGATGGGCACAGCAAAGAGGGACATTTTAACCCATGTAACTGAAGCAAACTCACCCCCTATGGCAAGGGCCATTGGATGTTTAATTGCTCTGCAGAGCAAAAAGGATCACAGACCTTTTATTTATCCCATTGTGCCCACTTTGCCCTCAATTTGTCAAACAGGTGAACACCTCAGCAGGAGTTGGGTACCTGTGAATCCTTAGGTGGAAATCTCATCCCTGGGAATCCCCCTCAGGTAGCCATGTCCAACACCTCTCTCACCCCAGCATCTGTAGCAGCATCCCACGCTAAGAGCTGACTCACGGGTGCACACTATTTATAAAAGAGCTCTGTGCAATCCCAGGGGGTCTCGTGGGGCCTGTAGCAGAGAAGCAGCATCTGAATGTAAACAGGCTGAAGACAAGCCTTTCTGGGCTTCCTTGTTCTTTATCCAGCTTTAGGAGTAAACAGTAATTAAGGGACCTTCACAAAGGGAAATGAGATCTCTGGGGTTCTGGGCTGAGTCAGAGAAGAATTGGCCGCTCTGTGCATTTATGTACATTTAAAAATTATAGTTGATTAGTAGGAAAACAAGGGATAATGCTAAAACTCCATAGGGTCTGATAACCTGTCAAGTCCCAGATGGGATGGGTAGACAGCAGACAGACAGATCTATTGAAAGATGTCTGACTGGAGACACTAGAACTCTCTGAAGGCGCTGTTACTAAGGGATGAGATATCAGTAATTCTCATGAGTAACTATGATGATACAGTGCAGCACTTTTCATTGAAAGATTTTCCAAACACGTAGCAAAGGAAAGTCACTATGACAGATGGATAAACTGAGGCAGAGGGAGACGTTATTTTCCTGAGGTCACACAGAGACTGATTGGCAGGATCATAGTCAGAACCCAAGCGTCCTGACTTCCCTGCCGATTTGCTAGGATTTCTCTGTGGAGAGCAGGGTGTATGTTCAGCTTGTTACTCCAAGTGGAGTTCACACTTTAAGGGCTGATATTTGTGATTTCATGTGAGTCTTAAGTGCAGTGACTAAGAGCAGTCAAGAGGAGGTCACAGTTTGGTTATTTGTTTATTTCGGGTGAGGCAAATAAGCACAAGAAAACAGAAGAATGATTACCAGTAAGGCAGATAAAAAATGAGGGTCCTTAGGTGCTAGCAGCTGTAACATCATTGTGGTAGGAGGACATGGTGTGATGCTGTATGATTGAATATGTCCATTTTTATCATTGTTGCCATCACTGTTATAGAATTGCAAGAAATCTTGTGGAACGTTGGTCATGACACAAGTAAATGGGAAAGTTATGATTCGCAAAGTAGGATTCTCCTGTTTATAGGCATATTTCATCTTTGTGTCTGAAGCGATGAATATTGGTGATGTACTGGTATGGGCTTTGTTTGGGACAGTAACATTCCATTCAAAGGGTAGAGGCTATAGAAGGACCCCTGAGACATCTCCATTTTGTCTTCAGTTCTCTGGGCTGGGTTTCCAACACAGGAGCTCTGAACAAAGACTGATGACTCCCAAACAGCTGGGTAATTTCCAGAGAGACTTTTTCACAAGATAACAGTTTATTTCATCACTGCTATGATCCGGATCCCAGAAGACAGAATAATCATTTGCATGTATCTGATCTATAAACCATTTTTAGCACTGGTTCTTTTATTTTATTATTATACTTTGACTTTTTAAATGCTAAAGTTTTGGCAGCAGCGTGATCATTGGGTAAGATCTGAGTTATATATTGGCCTGGCTATGTGGATGGCCTTGTGAGATAAAAATTGGTGAAATTGGTTTTCACTGACTGCCCATCGTTGATTTCAGTGTCCTGGCGGTGAGCCAAGAAGTGAGATGCTGCATTTCTGGCTGTTAGTTAACAAGTGTGGTGAGACAGAAATGTATGTTTGTTACTGGTTTGTTATAATCCAATGATAGAATAAACAGTAGTCTGGAGTGAATCCTCCCTATTTCTCAGCAGTTTTTCCTAAATTTGGTACCCACAGAGTTGTCCCACTGAAGTACGGTTACACATGGACACCACTGAAAGGTGATTCACAGACGATTGCTCTCTACTCCTGAGGGTATCCCCCTTTTACAGATGGGGAAACTGAGGCAGCAGGCAAGGAAGTGTCTTGAGCTGGGAATATAGCGCACACGTCCTTAGCTGCCGATCCATTGCTTAGTGTCTCCCAGACTTGGCTTCTCTGGTCTATGCAGACGCACAGGGGCCTGACACATCCACACGAGATGAGGCTTTAACTTGACATTTAACTAGAGTTAAATCAGCAGCAGAGACCAGTGAGCTGGAAGTGAAGAGTCCCTCCTCTGCCACCGATTCTCTGGGTGACCTTGGGCACAGCCTCTCCATGCATTAAATGGAATTTAATAATTATTATTTATAGTGTGTTGCTATTGAAAAGTTCCTATCAGGTCCTTCGAATCACACTCTGCACTGATTTGGTTCCTTGCAGCACATGATTGGGCACTCTCCAAAGTGTAGAGCTCCAGGCAGCATGTGGTCCTTGGTGAACAAGCGAAACAAGCCTGAAAACTGAGCTTGGTGGAAACCTGTTTTTGTGGCTGTAGTTTCTGGCTCTTTAATAAATTCCTCTCGTTGAAGAAGGACAGCAGCTCCACTGATCATGACACACAAATAGCCTCACTGCAGCTAACACAATGCAGAGGAACAAGTCCAATTCAAGGCCTGAGCAATGGTGCTGGGAGGTAAGGACCAATGTTCCCTCTAGTTTTTGACAGGCCGTGTGCACAAAATAAGTCTTCTCTGCAAATCTTTGTGCTTTTGTGCATATTTTTCTGCATGCAATGTTTTGCCGTATGCACAGGGTTTAGGCACTCGCACAGCTTAGAGGGAACAGTGGTACGGACTCCTGGATCTTATTCACAGCTTTGCCACTGACTCATTGGGTGGCCTTGGGTACATCTCGTTACCCTGTGTGGCTCAGTCCGTTCATGGCATGAGGAGGATGCTGCGTAGCAGCCAATCCAAGGAGATTCTAGATGTAGTGATCGAAAGCTTCATGTAGAGCATATGGTAGATCCAGCTTCACCCCTCAGCTTCAGCCCCTGGGCACTGGGTGCCCTGCAGTTCATTTGTGTAAATTGTTGGCTAATGGAACAAGTGCCGTTTATCTCCCTCCCTAGAAGATACTGCAGCCACCCCGGCCTCTGGCAGAATCCAGCCTTCCCAGCTAAGGCAGGGGACTATCCTTCCACCTCTCTCAGCTGCTGTTCTCCTAGCTTCAAAGCTGATCCCTGGCCTTTCCCGAGGCCTGGCTTAGAGCAAAGGTCTCTGAGCCCATCCCCATTACAGGGACCCCGCCTGCTACAGGCTCCCGCCCGGCTGGGAGGAACACAAGGAAACCAAAAGCTAAAGAAATAAGCCACACAGTGGTCTTTGCACTCAGGACTTTGTAGCTGAGCTTTAGGGTCCACTCCCTTATGCGGTGTGAGGGAGGACCTGGCGCACGCGTACCTTGCCTGCACCAGGTTACGGTCCCTATTCCGGCTCCTCTAGAACCTCTTACTGAGGTTCTGGCTGCACTTCTCCCCACACCTATTTCTTTTCGCTCACCCCATCCGTGGCCCCACAAAGTCGCAAGATCTCCTCATCAACCTCCTCCTGGCACTAGCCAAAGTTACCATCTATAACACCAGGAGGAGGATGCAAGACGAGGGGTACGTTGTAACAGGCGGGCTTAGGCCCTCCAACCTCCTTGGAAGCCAATAGGAGCTTTATGGCCCACAAGCTGTATGCTGCACAATCTCACCTGCCTCCCAGACAACCCTGCTCCCCACCCTCAGCTGCTCTTCTATGGATTCTGGATTCCCTCTCTGCTCCTGATTGTCCTGTTGGGCCCAGTGCTGCATCCACTATGGACTCTTTGCCAGCCTGCAGCAGCTCACGTCTCAGCCCCGGAGCAGAGGGAGCCCAGCTGGGGGCGGGGGGGAGTTAGAGGAGATCCAGAAGTTTTATGGGGTTGGGACAGAGCGGATCAAGCAACAGGGATGTGACTGTAGGATAAGTGGCAGAACAGAGGTGGGGCCTTGGGGGAAGAGCCGGAGAAGGAAGCAGGGACTTCTGGGAATACTTTGGATGGGGGAGGGGCTGGGACACTGTGTGATGAAGTGGGAGTACTGTGTGTGTGTGCCTCAGTTTCCCCTATGCATTTCTTGAGCGTCTATGTGAAGGGAAAGGAATGTGTAGCTGATGCAAAGCAAAGCCAAGGTGAAGATGTAACCTGACCCCAAGTGGGGGAGGGAGGTCAGCTGAACCTGTTGGAGAGAGGTCAGGTAATACCTGAAGCCCAGGAAACCAGACAAAGGAACAAAGGAGAGCAGGGAGTGGCTAGAGGGGGTTGAGAGAGTCTGGGTCTAGCTGGGAAGGGGAGAGAAGCCTTTTTCGCTCTCTGGCCCCAAGATGGACCCAGATGAGGGCTCACGCTCGCTCACTGCATGGTCTGTGTTAGACCAGATAGAAGTCATCGAATAAACCTGGGGGAGAAGCAGGAGCCCAGAATCTGGGCCTCACCTCCTGGCACACCATAAAGGCCTGACTGAGGGACCCTGTTGAGACTGAGAAGCTGTGAGTTGGATGGTGTTCCTGACATCTCAAATAAACCGTCTATTTTGCTGGGTGGCTGAGAGTCACATTTGACTGTGGATTTGGGGTGCAGAACCCATGGGCTCCCCCAGGACCCCGCCCAGGCGGGCTTGCTGGGGGAAGCACACGTAGGGGGAGAAGATACTGAATGCTCCGAGGTCAGACCCAGGAAGTTGGAAGTGGGTACCTCTGAAGCTCCTGGCCTGGGAAACAGGCTGTGTACGGAGAAAGGGGCCCTCCACCCGGAGTCTGGTCTGGCTTCCTAGGGAGCGGTTCCACTCCATCGCCCGGGCGCTCCGTGACACAGGGCAGGTGGCTTGAGGGGTCCAAGCACCAGTTAATTACAAGCATGGCAAAGCTATAAGTTAGTGAGTTGTGCAGAGACTGATTCAACGGTTTGTCATGCAGAAAAAGCACAATAAGGCCAGGAAAGGATTTCATGTCACGTTGACTGTCCAGTCAGTGATTCAGGGAAAAGGACCCCACACCATGTCACCAGGGACCTCAGCAGAGAACTCCATCTCAGAGTCAGAGCACATAGAGAAATATTTAGGTCCCTTTAGGAAGAAAGAGCTGGAGCAGCCTGTCCTGGATCTGTTTGGTCCTCACCCCGTAGATGATGGGGTTTAGCATGGGGGGCATTAAGAAGTACAAATTTTCAATGAGGACATGGATATACCCAGGAACATCCTGGCTAAACCGGTACATGAAGGAGGACAAGAGACAAGGGACGTAAAAGGATAAAACGAGAATGAGGTGGGAGGTGCAGGTCCCAAAAGTCTTGATCCAGGTGTCCTTTGTGGGGAGGCTGAAGATGGCCCTGAGGATCTGGCTGTAGGACACAACGATAAAAATCATATCTAGGCCCTTCACACAGAATAGCACAAAGAAGCTGTAGTAACTACTGACATGGGTGTCGGCGCAGGCCAGCATCACTACTGATATATGCACACAGTATAACTGGGGGATAATGTTGGTTCTGCAATATGGCCATGAGCTAGCCAGGAAGGGATAGGGCAGTACGATGATGCCACCGTGCAGCACCACAGCCAGGCCAATCTTAGCCATCATGGGGTTTGTCAGGATGATGGAATGTCTCAGGGGATGGCAGATGGCCACGTAGCGATCAAAAGCCATGGCCAAGAGGATCCCAGATTCCATCTCTAAAAAGCAGTGAATGAAGTACATCTGGGTGAAGCAGGCACTGAAATAGATCTCCCTGGAATTGAACCAGTAATGCTCAGCATTTTGGGAAGGATGGATGTGGACAGGGCCAGGTCAGTGACAGCCAGCATGCAGAGGAAATAGTACATCGGTCCATGGAGGCTCAGTTCTGTCTTCATGATGAACAGGATGGTGAAGTTCCCTAAGATGGCTGTGATGTACATGGCACAGAAGGGGATGGAGATCCAGACATTGGCCACCTCCAGGATGGGAATGCCCAGCAGGATGAAGGTGGAATGGTTGGTGATGTAGGTTGTGTTGGAATCTGACATGGAGTAAGGGAGAAGGTGTCCAACTCGGAGGCAAAATGGTGTCTCCTAGTTTTATCCTATATTCCCTGACTTCCTGTATGTGCCCAAATTCATAAGAACATAAGAACATAAGAACGGCCATACTGGGTCAGACCAAAGGTCCATCTAGCCCAGCATCCTGTCTACCGACAGTGGCCAATGCCAGGTGCCCCGGAGTGAGTGAACCTAACAGGTATGATCGAGCAATCTCTCTCCTGCCATCCATCACCCCCCTCTGACAGACAGAGGCTAGGGACACCATTCATTACCCATCCCGGCTAATAGCCATTTATGGACTTAGCCTCCATGAATTTATCCAGCTCTCTTTTAAACCCTGTTATAGTCCTAGCTTTCACAGCCTCCTCAGGTAAGGAGTTCCACAGGTTGACTGTGCGCTGTGTGAAGAAGAACTTCCTTTTATTTGTTTTAAACCTGCTGCACGCCAATTTCATTGAATGGCCCCTAGTTCTTCTATTTTGGGAACAAGTAAATAACTTTTCCTTATTCACTTCCTCCACTCCACTCATAATTTTATATACCTCTATCATATCCCCCCTTAGTCTCCTCTTTTCCAAGCTAAAAAGTCCTAGCCTCCTTAATCTCTCTTCATATGGGACCCGTTCCAAACCCCTAATCATTTTAGTTGCCCTTCTCTGAACCTTTTCTAGTGCCAGTATATCCTTTTTGAGATGAGGAGACCACATTTGTACGCAGTATTCAAGATGTGGGCGCACCATGGATTTGTATAAGGGCAATAAGATATTCTCCGACTTATTCTCTATCCCCTTTTTAATGATTCCTAACATCCTGTTTGCTTTTTTGACTGCCGCTGCACACTGCGTGGATGCCTTCAGAGAACTATCCACAATGACTCCCAGGTCTTTTTCCTGATTGGTTGTAGCTAAATTAGCCCCCATCATATTGTATGTATAGTTGGGGTTATTTTTTCCAATGTGCATTACTTTACATTTATCCACATTAAATTTCATTTGCCATTTTGTTGCCCAATCACTTTGTTTAGTGAGATCTTTTTGAAGTTCTTCACAGTCTGCTTTGGTCCTTACTACTTTGAGCAGTTTAGTATCATCTGCAAACTTTGCCACATCACTGTTTACCCCTTCCTCCAAATCATTTATAAATAAGTTGAATAGGATCGGCCCCAGGACTGACCCTTGGGGAACACCACTAGTTACCCCTCTCCATTCTGAAAAAGTTCCATTTATCCCTACCCTTTGTTCCCTGTCTTTTAACCAGTTTTCAATCCATGAGAGGATCTTCTCTCTTATCCCATGGCAGCTTAATTTACGTAAGAGCCTTTGGTGAGGGACCTTGTCAAAGGCTTTCTGGAAATCTAAGTACACTATGTCCACCGGATCCCCCTTGTCCACATGTTTGCTGACCCCTTCAAAAAACTCTAATAGATTAGTAAGACACGATTTCCCTTTGCAGAAACCATGTTGACTTTTGCCCAACAATTTATGCTCTTCTATGTGTCTGACAATTTTATTCTTTACTATTGTTTCAACTAATTTTCCCGGTACGGACATTAGACTGACTGGTCTGTAATTGCCAGGATCACCTCTAGAGCCCTTTTTAAATATTGGCGTTACATTAGCTATCTTCCAGTCACTGGGCACAGTAGCCGATTTAAAGGATAGGTTACAAACCCTCGTTAATAGTGGCGCAATTTCACATTTGAGTTCTTTCAGAACTCTTGGGTGAATGCCATCTGGTCCCGGTGACTTGTTACAGTTAAGTTTATCAATGAGTTCCAGAACCTCCTCTACTGATACTTCAATTTGTGACAATACCTCAGATTCGTCACCTACAAAAGACAGCTCAGGTTTAGGAATCTCCCTAACGTCCTCAGCCGTGAAGACTGAAGCAAAGAATTCATTTAGTTTCTCTGCAATGACTCTGTCATCTTTAAGTGCTCCTTTTGTATCTCTGTCATCCAGGGGCCCCACTGGTTGTTTAGCAGGCTTCCTGCTTCTGACATATTTAAAAAACATTTTGTTATTACCTTTTGAGTTTTTGGCTAGCTGCTCTTCAAACTCCATTTTAGCTTTTCTTATTACATTCTTACACTTTACTTGGCAGTGCTTATGCTCCTTTCTATTTACCTCACTAGGATTAGACTTCCACTTTTTAAAAGATGCCTTTTTCTCTCTCACTGCTTCTTTTACTTGGCTGTTAAGCCACGGTGACTCTTTTTTAGTTTTCTGGCGTTGTTTTTTAATTTGGGGTATACATTTGAGTTGGGCCTTTATTATGGTATCTTTGAAGAGAGTCCATGCAGCTTGCAGGGATTTCACTTTAGTCACTTTACCTTTTAATTTCCGTTTAATTAACCCCCTCATTCTTTCATAGTTCCCCTTTTTTAAATTAAATGCCCCAGTGTTGGGCTTCTGAGGTGTTATTCCCACCATAGGAATGTTAAATGTTATTATATTATGGTCACTATTTCCCAGTGGTCCTTTTATAGTTACCTCTTGAACCAGATCCTGCGCTCCACTCAGGACTAAATCCAGAGTTGCCTCTCCCCTTGTGGGTTCCTGTACCAGCTGCTCCAAGAAGCAGTCATTTAAAGTATCAAGAAATTTCATCTCTGCATTTCGTCCCGAGGTGACATGTACCCAGTCAATGTTGGGATAATTGAAGTCTCCCACTATTATTGGGTTCTTTATTTTGACAGCCTCTCTAATCTCCCTTAGCATTTCGTCATCCCTATCACTGTCCTGATCAGGTGGTCGATAATAGAGCCCTATTGTTATGTTCTTATTTGAGCATGAAATTACTATCCATAGTGATTCTATGGAACATGTGGATTCATTTAAGATTTTTACTTCATTTGATTCTACACTATCTTTTACATAAAGTGCCACTCCCCCGCCCCCACGACCTATTCTGTCCTTCCGATATATTTTATATCCTGGAATGATTGTGTCCCATTGATTGTCCTCGGTCCACCATGTTTCTGTGATACCTATTATGTCAATATCCTCCTCTAACACGAGGCACTCTAGTTCACCCATCTTATTATTTAGACTTCTGGCATTTGTGTACAAGCACTTTAAAAACTGGTCACTGTTTATCTGTCTGCTCTTCCCTGGTGTGTCAGATTCTTTATGTGAAAATTTCTCATCTGATCTGGCCTCTCCTTTATCCTTTTCCATCCTTTCCTGTCTAGAACCTAGAGAATCTTTAATGACAGACCCTCCTGTAAGAGAAGTCTCTATCCGATCCACGTGCTCCTCTGCAGCAATCGGCTTTCCCCCATCTCTTAGTTTAAAGACTGCTCTGCAACCTTTTTAATGTTAAGTGCCAGCAGCCTGGTTCCACTTTGGTTTAGGTGGAGCCCATCCTTCCTGTATAGGCTCCCCCTATCCCAAAAGTTTCCCCAGTTCCTAATAAATCTGAACCCTTCCTCTCTACACCATCGTCTCATCCACGCATTGAGACTCTGAAGCTCTGCCTGCCTACCTGGCCCTGCACGTGGAACTGGAAGCATTTCTGAGAAAGCCACCATAGAGCTCCTGGATTTCAACCTCTTTCCTAGCAACCTAAATTTGGCCTCCAGGACATCTCTCCTACCCTTCCCTATGTCGTTGGTACCTACATGTACCACGACCACCGGCTCCTCCCCAGCACTACTCATAAGTCTATCTAGATGCCTCGATAGATCCGCAACCTTTGCACCAGGCAGGCAAGTCACCATACGGTTCTCCTGATCATCACAAACCCAGCTATCTATATTTCTTATGATCGAATCCCCCACTACTAACAGCTGCCGTTTCCTAATAATTGGAGTTCCCTCCCCTGGAGAGGTGACCTCTGTGCAAGGGGACACCCCTCCGTCACCTGGAAGGAGGGTCCCAGCTGTGGGAAGGTTTCCCTCTGCTCCCGTTGACTGCTCTCCTTCCCGAGGCCTTTCATCCTCCTCAACAGCACAGGGGCTGTCTGACTGGAGGTGGGACAAGCCTACGATGTCCCTGAAAGTCTCGTCAACATACCTCTCTGCCTCCCTTTGCTCCTCCAGTTCCGCCACCCTGGCCTCCAAAGCCCGTACATGGTCTCTGAGGGCCAGGAGCTCCTTGCACCGAATGCACACATACGCCACCCGCCCATAGGGCAGATAGTCATACATGCTACATTGAGTGCAATAAACTGGATAGCCCCCACTCTGCTGCTGGGCTTCTGCCTCCATCATCTCTAACAGTGATGTAGGTTAATAGGAATGTTTAATTGAGGGAGTTTAGACTATAGTTTATAGTTTAAGGCACAGGATTTAAAGAGTGACAGTTAGGCCTCCCCTGCTTCCCACTCCCCTTCCTAACTCCCTCTCACAACTCCCCTGTTAGCAGTCCTGTTCGCAAGCTCCCTGGTCGCTTGCTGGCTGCTTTATAAAGCCCTGGCCTTCCTAGGGTGATGGTTGCAGTACAAACGCCTGATGGAGAGACAATGTTAATATGAGACATTACATGCATTACTGTATGCTTTACTTATTGGTTGAAGCAGATTGGTTGCTCATCACACACTGAAAAATGACATTTTCATTATACATATCAATGAATTATGAACACATGACCCTCCTAATATGAATTCCATAATTTACGGCTCTCCCAGTCTCAAAAATTCCTACAGATAGTGTTGTGGGAACCTTAATAGGACATATATTGTTTTAGCTATTTATCTTACACAAAAGAGGATCGAGCAGAGAGTTTCAGGGGGAGAAAACCTTTTTCACTTATCAACTCTGTAATCTAGCGTAGAAAGGCAGAGCAAGTCCGAATGGCTGGAGGCTGAAGCCAGACAAATACCAGCTGCATATAGGAGCCAAATGTTTAGCACTGAGGGTGATTAAACATTGAAATAAACTGCAAAGGAATGCAGTGGGTTCTCCATCTCCCCATGTCTGAAGATCCAGACTGGATTTCTTTCTGGAAGATCTGCTTGAGGGTTTTGTCTTAAAATACTGCGGTAGCACTTCCAAAGAACTTCAGCATAAATTCTACTTACCTGTCAGTGCAGGTAATCCACAGCTCCAAAACATTAGGCCTCAACTGGAGTACTGTGTCTAGTTTGGGTCTACGATGTACAGGAAGGTGTCATTAACGTAGAGCTAAAAATCCCTCCTGAGCAGCTGTGCTGAATTCTTACCTGTAAGTGGGTAAGAAGCTCAAACAACCTGGTTGGCATATGACTGAAAAGGCCAACAAAGAAAGGAGATGCTTTCAAATCTGATGCGGGGAGTTTTTGTTTGTGCTGTCTTGGTTATTCCCTTTCTGGATGGAGGGAGATACCAGGGAGGTAAAACATCTCCTGAAAGTATACCTGAAATGATAATCTAAGATTACAAAAATTTTAAGTAAGGGCAAGGAAATCCATGAGATTATTTTGTTTTAGCTTGTGAATTTTGCCTATGCTAAGAGGGAGTTTTATTCCTGTTTTTGTAACTTTGAAGCAAAGCCTAGAGGGGAATCCTGTGTTTTCAATATTTTTATTACCCTGTAAAGTTACCTTCCATCCTGATTTTACTTTTTTCTTTAAATAAAGTTCTTCCTTTAAGACCCTTAATGATTTCCAGTGTCCTAGTGACAAAGGGTCTGATCAGTATTCACATTATTCTCAATCCTCCCCAGGAAATGGGTTGACGAGGCTTGGGGGAATATTTTGGGGCGCAAGGGACTGCAAGTGACCCTTTTTTCCTGCATGTTTGTTTACATCACTTGGTGGTGGCAGCAATACCATCGAAGGACAAGGGAAGGATTTGAGCGTTTGGGGAAGCTTTAACCTAAACTGGTAGAAATAAGCTTAGAGGGTCTTTCATGTGGGTCCCTAGATCTGTACCTCAGAGTTCAGAGTGGGGAGGAAACCCTGAGAGAAGGATGTATTGAAACTGGAAAAGATTCAGAGGTGAGAGACAAGGATGATTCAAAGGATGGAATATGAGACATATGTGCAAAGGCTGAAGGAACTGGATATGTTTCGTTTGGAAACGAGTAGATTAAGAGGGCGCATGAGAATGGTATTCAGATTTTTGAAAGGCTACCATGAAAAAAGTTGGAGAAAAGTTGTCCTCTCTTGCCATAGAGGGCAGGACAAGAGGCAATGGGTTGAAATTGCAGGACAGCAGATTTAGATTAATTCTCAGAAAAAAAATTCCTAACTATAAGAACAGGAGGAAAATGGAACAGTTGCTTCAAGATATTACGGAAACTCCTTCACAGGAGGTTTTCCAAAGGAGGCTGGATAGCCATCTGTCTGAGACAGTTTAGAAAGAATAAATAAGAACATGAGAATATAAGAAAGGCCTTAGTGGCTCAGGCAAAAGATCCATCCAGCCCAGAATCCTGTCTCCCGACAGTGGCCAATGCCAGGTGTTCCGGAGTGAGTGAACCTAACAGGTAATGATCAAGTGATCTCTCTTCTGCCATCCATGACCCTTGAAAAACAGAGGATAGGGATACCATTCTTTACCTAGCCTGGCTAATAGTCCTTAATGGACTTAACCTCCATGAATTTATCCAGTTCTCTTTTAAACCCTGTTATCATCCCACCCTTCTAAACTTCCTCAAGCAAGGAGTTCCACAGGTTGACTGTGCGCTGTGTGAAGAAGAACTTCCTTTTATTTATTTTCAACCTACTTCCCATTCATTTAATCTGGTGGCCCTTAGTTCTTATATTATGGAAACAAGTAAATAACATTTTCTTAATCACTTTCTCCCCACCATTCATGACATTATATACCTCTTTCATATCCCCTCTTAGTCTCCTCTTTTCTAAGCTGAAAATTCCCAGCCTCTTTAATCTCTCCTCATATCGGAACTTTTCCAAACTCCTAATTATTTTAGTTGCCCTTCTATGAACCTTTTCTAATGCCAGTATATCATTTTTGCCATGAGGATATCACATCTGTATGCAGTATTCAAATGTGGGTGCACCACAGATTTATGTAAGGGCAATAAGATATTCTCCATCTTATTCTCTATCCCTTATTAAATGATTCCTAACATTTTGCTTGAGTTTTTGACTGCCGCTGCAAACTGTGTGGATGTCTTCATTTATGAATATATTGAATAGGATTGGTCCAAGAACTGACCTTTGGGGAACACCATTCCCCTCTCCATTCTGAAAATTTACCATTTATTCCTACCCTTG
Source organism: Sternotherus odoratus (assembly GCA_032164245.1). Lineage (NCBI taxonomy): Eukaryota > Metazoa > Chordata > Testudines > Kinosternidae > Sternotherus > Sternotherus odoratus. Next base: position 301,476,698 of record JAVMKO010000001.1, read on the forward strand.
CTCCCTGTCTCTTAACCAGTTCTCAGTCAGTGAAATGATCTTCCCTCTTATCTCATGACAACTTAATATATGTAAGAGACTTTGGTAAGGGACCTGGTCAAAGGCTTAGTATTTTCTTAGTTCGGTTTTGTTAGTATATTAGAACCAGGGAAAATCCTCATAGTGGTATAGGTTTAGATGGAAATGGTAACACTCTTAATAGTGATGCAAAAATGTGCAATAAAACGCTCTATGTTGTATTTGGAAAGAAGCAGGACGATGCACTCAGATCACATGAACTTCATTCCAGTCCATGTAACTATGGGGGATGGTAAACAGGACCCAATAGATTCCCTGGGGAATCATCATCCAATGTCGAATAGAGGGGAATAATCACGTCCCTCGATCTGCTGGCAATGCCCCTATTCTCCGTCTTATTCTCTATCCCTTTTTTCATAATTCCTAACATCCATTTTGCTTTTTTGACTACTACTGCACACTGCATGGAGGTATTCAGAGAACTATCCACTATGACTCAAAGATCTCTTTCCTGATTGGTTGCAACTAAATTATCCCCCATTATACTGTGTGTATAGTTGGGGTTATTTTTTCAAATGTGCATTACTTTACATTTATCCACATTATATTTCATTTGCCTTTTTGTTGCCCAATCATTTAATTTCGTGAGATCTTTTTAAAGTTCTTCACAGTCTGCTTGGGTCTTAACTATTTTGAGCAGTTTAGTATCATCTGCAAACTTTGCCACCTCACTGTTTACTCCTTCCTCCAAATCATTGATGAAAAGATCAGCACATTCTGTGTGAGAAAAAGAAATTCAGGTTCAGCCAGAGGCAATACTTGTTTCCTGGACCCAAATGTCCAGTAAGCAATGGATTAGTAAAAACTAGTCTTTTTTATTTACAGAAGTATGTAAATTATTTATTGCAACTGAGGCAGTGCTGTTCCTGGTGGGATCCAACTGTGAGTGTCAGATCAGGACAGATTGCTTCCAAAGGGGCAACTACAGCCCAAAACTGGGGTTTTCCACACTAAGGTAAACCAAAGCAACCAAACAGAAAAGACTTTGGTTTCGCCCCAGTGGCTAACCACAAGTCACAAGTAATTCCCTTAGATTCTCCAGGTTCCCAGTATCACCACCACCAGCCACCTGTCCTGGGGATCAATGGTTATGAAAACCAAAACCCCAAATAATCAGGCCCCAGACCCAGGTCAATATACAAATCCGATCTTCCCACAAATCACGCTGTTGCCAATCCTTTAGAATCTAAAGGTTTATTATACAAGGAAAAAGGTATAGGTGAGGGTTAAGAATGGTTAAAAGAAATCAATTACATGCAGTAATGGCAAATAACTTGGTTCAGGCTTGCAGCAAAGGTAGAATAACTGCAGGTTTAAATCACAGTCTCTGGAAGCATCCCCTCCAGGGATGGGTCAGCACCCTTTGGCCAGAGTTCTTCTGTGTAGCAAAGTTCCATCCAGAGCTGAAAGCAAGGGAAGCTGAACGCTGGAGGAAGGAGACCTAATGGAGGATGCTTCTTCCAGGTTTTATGGACTCTCTTTTCTGGGCCAAGACCCTCCTCCTTCTTATGCAGAGTCCAGTTGCAAAATGGAGCTCCATAGCCACATGGTCCAATTACCAGACTCTCCACGATTTAGTTTCTGACCAGGCAGTTGACATTCCTAGAGAAGCTCGGGTGTGGACAGGCATTTACAAAGTCCATTGTGTAGTTGATGTCCCTTAACGGCCCATCAGCCAGGCCAGCCAAGATAACAACAGCTCGTCTGAGATTTCACCCAGCAGCCAAGCATCAGTTTGAAATACAGGCACCATATATCCCATATTCATAACTTTAGTTTCAAAAAAGATACACACATATTAATGGCATATTCATAATTAGCCCTCCATAACCTGGTCATAGACACCTGTTATGACCCCCTTCACATAAGATATGGTGTCACCATAAGACCTTGGTTGCTCCAATGACCTATATGATCCCAAATAATTCCTGTAACGTGACAACAACATCCCCCAAACCCTTAGGGAAGAATATGAACAATGAATACTGAATATAATTATATCCTCCCCGATTACTATTGACCTCATTAGCATATTCTACAGGTGTGTTTTACTTTGAACATACACTGCTTTGCTATAATTGCAATCATGAAATCCTTTGATCAGCAGTTTGCCGGGGAGGCAGGGAGGGTCCATGATCGTGAACTTGCCTATCTAACTGTGAAAGAAAGGGAGGAGGAGATAACATTTCTTTACCCAAAAGGGAGTCTTTAGATCCCCACATTTCTTATGCAGCTGCAACACTTATCAATTCTTAAGAAGGAAAAGGGAGCGGAAAGGGGTAACACTTTCTCTATTAAGCGAAGGAATAGTATGTGCCTGTGATTACTCCAAGTGGGACCATCCCACACACCAGCGGTTTTCCATGGCTGTTAGTTAACCCCAACATAGCCCAACATTCTCGTGAGAGACATAAGAACATAGATAAGAATGACCAGACTGGGTCAGTCCAAAGGTCCATCTAGCCCAGTATCTTGTCTTCCAACAGGGGCCAATGTCAGGTGCCCAGGAGGGAATGAACAGAACAGGGAATCAGCAAGTGATCCATCCCCAGTCACGTAATCCCAGCTTTTGGCAAAACAAGGCTAGGGAAACCATGCATGGCCATCCTGGGTAGGAGCCATTGCTGGACCTCTGCTCCATGAATTTATCTAGGGTGGGGTATTTTTTGGTATCCTGTTTTAATCTTGGTCTGAACAACATCCACTGGCAAGGAGTTCCTCAGGTAGTCGCTGAGTTGTGAATTTATCTAGTTATTTTGGTTTCCCTGTGATGGCGTGATGACTCACCCTGTGGCGCCTCCTGTCGGACATTTGGGAATTGGCTCTTTTTCCAACTCGGAGCAACCTCTGCTGTCCAGAGTCTCACTGTCCGTTTACCCAGTATCCCCCCGGTCCCCGGTGCCCTTTTATCTGGGCTGCTGCTGCTGGAAATACCCCCACAGTCTAGCTCTGAGTCTCCCCTCCCCGGGAAAGCCCCAACCCTCTCATCCCCACCTTGCCTGAGTCTAGGGCTACTGCCAGTCATCATGAATCCCATGCACCCTGGAGCAGACTGCAGTGTAAGAGACACTCATCATAGGCAAGGGAGTTTGGGGCTGGCTGCCTTTGCCTAACCCCCAGCACCTTTTAGGTCTTGTCATCAGGCCTGCAGCCTTGGAGGTCGCCAGTCCTGAGAACCCCAGCTCAGCCTGCCCTCTTACCAACACCGCTCTACCCTCAGTACACTTTACTGCAGGCAACCAGACCCTGCAACCCCCAAGACTGGAGAGAGACTCCTGGCTCACAGCCTCTTACCGGACCAGCTGCACCCTAACTGACCCAGCCAGAGCTGTGGCTGCTTCTCCTTCAGCCTTTCACTGCTGCAGTGAATAGTCTTTTGTCTGTTGAAAAAAAAAATTCCCTGGAACCTAACCCCTCATTTACATCAATCCATACGGGGAAACTGAATTTCCTTAACTTCGTTTAGCTTAAAATCAATTTTTTCCATAACAGAACGACAACATTAATTGAGAAGTTTCTGTAATAGAAGGGGTGTCCTCTGTATTTGACTGTTTCTGATCAGACCATGCCTTTATTTGATCATTTTCATCCTCTTGTCCTCACTAATACATAGAGATTAACTGTTTATAGATCCTCCCCTATGGGATCTCTGAACTCTGTGCCACTCCTGACCTGTGGGCTTTCATCAGCGCTTAGTTTACGCTGACCATTCATTCCTACAGTTTTTTTCCAACTTTTAATGAGTTACAGATCCATCAATGGCATCAACCTGGAGGGGAACTGTCCCACTTATCCCTTGAGTTACAGGCTCCCAGCTGGGAGGAGAGGAAGAGAACCAAAACTAAAGAAATAAGCCACACAATGGTCTCTTCCCTCAGGACTTTTTAGATGAGCTTTAGGGCCCACAATCTGCATGGTGCACCCTCTCGCCTGCCTTCAACACAACCCTACTCCCAACCCTCAGCGTCTTGCATATGGATTCCTGGCTTCCCTCTCTGCTTCTCCTTCACTAGTCGGACCCAGCACTGCCTCCTCATTACACTCACGGTACAGTCCTTGTCATCCTGGAGCTGCCTGTGTCCCAGACCTGAAGCAGAGGGAGCCCAGCTGATGGACAGGAGGGAGTTTGAGATGATCCAAAAAAATATGGCATTGGGAAGAGAGGAGCGAGCAACAGGGCTGTGACTCTGGGGAAAGTGGCAGAACAGAGGGGGATGAAGGGAGAAGGGACTTGTGGGAATACTTTGGAGAGGGAGAGGGGCCTTGTGGAAAGAGGTAGAACCAGGGCCAGGACCTTGTGGAATACGTGGGGAAGGGCACGTGGCCTCTGTGTTTTAGGTACCAGCAATGACAAAAGTGGCGATCCTGTCAGTTAGTGAATTGTACAAAGACCGATTCATCATGTTCTAACCCTGACACTGCACAGTTGAGACAGGAAATGATTTAAGTCACTTTAACTGTCCAGTCAGTGATTCAGGGAAAAGGGCCCAACGCCATATAACAAGCCAGCTCCACATGTAGTTCAATCTCAGAGTAAGAGCCTGAGGAGAATTGATTAGCCCCCATTATGCATAAAGAGCCGGAGCAGCCTGTCCCGAATCTGTTTAGTCCTCACCCCGTAGACGATGGGGTTTAGTGTGGGTGGAATCAAATAGCACACTGTGGCAATGAGAACGTGGAAATGCAGAGGAGCATTCTGGCCAAACTGGGACAGGAGGGACATGAAGAGCCCTGGGATGTAAAAGGCTAAAATGACAAATAGGTGGGAGACGCAGGTCCCAAAAGTCTTGAGCCGGGCGTCCTTTGTGGGGAGGCTAAAGACAGCCCCGAGGATCTGGATATAGGACACAATAATACAAATCACATCCAGTCCTGACACACACAATATCAAAAAGTGGCTGTAATATCTACTGACATGGGTGTCGGCACAGGCCAAATTCTGAAGATCATAAATTACGCAGAATGGCTGGAGGATGATATTGGTTCGGCAGTATGGCCACTGCCTCGCCAGGAGGGGGAGGGGTAGTACACTCATGCATGCACGCAGCAACACGGCAAAGCCTATCTTGGCCACAACAGAGTTTGTCAGGATGGCAGAATGTCTCAGGGGATGGCAGATGGCCACATAGCGATCACAAGCCATTGCTACGAGGATCCCAGACTCCATTCCTGAGAAGCAGTGAATGAAGTACATCTGGGTGAGGCAGGCACTGAAATTAATCTCCCTGGAACTGAGCCAAAAGTTGCTCAGCATTTTGGGCACTGTTGACATGGTCAGGACCAGGTTGGTAACAGCCAGCATGCAGAGGAAATAGTACATGGGCTCATGGAGGCTCGGCTCCATCTTCACGACGAACAGGATGGTGAAGTTCCCCAGGATGGCTATGATGTACATAACACAGAAGGGGATGGAAATCCAGACATGGGCCGTCTCCAGGCCAGGAATACCCAGCAGAATGAAAGTGGAGGGGTTGGTGAAGTCGGTTGTGTTGGAATCTGACATGGAGTAGGGGAGAAGGTGTCCAGCTCTGAGGCAGAAAGATGTCTTCCACATGTACCATATGTTCCCCTGACTTCCTGTATGTGCCCAGGTTCCAGGGTTATGGTCACATTAGAAAAGCCTGGATGCAGAAAAAACATTAATTGGAGACACGACATGTACAATTGGTGGCCATTCTAATTGTTGAAGCAGAATGATTAATCTTCACACACTGAAAAATGGTATTTTCATTATTCGGATATAGAAATTATGAACATATGATCCTATGAATAGCAATTCCATATAAATGGTGATCCCTTCCTCAATAATTCCTATTCATCATAGTGAGGGAAGCCATAATAGGCACGGGTAGGAAAAATGAGTGTGGATACTGGTTCATCATTGTTCCTTAAGGCAATGGAACCAAGCATGATGATTTCATGCTGTAGGAAGTTCTCCATTCACCAGGTTGCTCAAAATCAGAGAGTGGGAAAATATGCAAAGATTTCATAAACATGTACCAGAGGGAAACATCCCGACTAGAACATACAAGGGGAAAGTCCTGGGCGTCATTGATTGTGGCTCGATGGATATATCTGCTCATTTGCAGTAGAGGCCAAAAGAAACACAATGCTCAGATGCCTAAGGAGTAGGATGGAGAATACTTTGCTCTGGAAATGTGCTGGACAACGGGACAGATACCTAGGGACATCTTGGCGGCTCCTTTATTGCAGATTTTCTAAAGAAGCCTGGACTGTCATCTGTCCTGGATGGCTCAGACACAATAAATCCTGTATCTTGGCAGGCGGGTAGATCAGCTAACCCATGTGGATCCTTCTGACCCTGTGGATCTTTAATTCTCTCATATAAAATCCAGATGTAGATCAGGTCTTAGTCAAACACAGGTCATTGGGTTCAATAGAGGGGTTACTGGGTGAAATTTTAATGCCAATGAAGTTCAGACTGGATGATCTAACGGTCCCTTCTGGGCTTATACACTATGAACCTATCGATAAAGAAAGCGGGTCAGACATTTATACAGACTCTGTCTTACAACAGATGAACAAGGGAACATTAAATTCCATTGAAAGTCTGAACATATAACACAGAAAAAAAAGAAAACTTTTTATATAATCCATATTGGATTTATGGAACTCCTTCCCTCCGATGTTACAGGAACATTGTTTAGCTCAATGGCCTTCACTAATGGATTGGCTATTGTAGGGGGTGCTGTTGGCCGCACTCTTAGGACTGGTCCCCACTACGGATTAACGTCGACGTTAGCGACGTTAAGTCGATATAAACATGTACCCGTCCTCACACGGACGCCATTTGAGTCGATTTAAAGGGACCTCAAAATCGACTTCTGTACTCCTCCAAAACGAGAGGAGTAGCTGAAATCAACCTCTCTGGGTCGATTGTGAACTAGTGAGGATGCATGTGACATTAAGCCTCCGACCTTCCACAATGCCCCTTTGCTCCTCAGGGGACCAGCCACCACTCCGAGCAGCTCCGCGGCCCCCCGTGCCCGCCCGAGCAGCCCCGCGCCCCCCCCCCATGACCGCCCGACCAGGTAGCTCCACACTGGCTGCCCCCCGCCTGCCCAAGCAGCTCCACGGACCCCTGTGCCTGCCTGAGCAGGTCCGCGGACCCCCCGTTACCACCTGAGCAGCCCTGCGCCGGCTCCCCCCCGCCCACCCGAGGAGCTCCGCAGACACCCCACCCACCTGAGCAGCTCTGCCGACACCCGTGACCGCCCGAGCAGCTCCGCAGACCCCCCGTGCCCACCCGAGCAACTCCGCGCCAGCTTCCCCCCGCCTGCCCGAGCAGCTACGCAGACCCCCCCGTGCCTGCCTGAGCAGGGGTCCACGGAGCTTCTCGGGCGGGCGGGGGGAGCCGGCACGGAGCTTGCTGCTCGGGCGGGTGGAGGGGAGCCAGCGCAGAGCTGCTCGGGCGGGTGGGGGGGTCCGCGGAGCTGCTCAGACTGGTGGCTGGTCCCCTGGGGAGCGTGCCCGGCTGCCCCTAAAGGTGGTGCCTGCTGGGGATTCCCGGAATGGTAGAATATCTACCCACAGTGCAACACTCCCTGTGCCAACGCTTGCAAAAGTTGTAAGGACAGACACTGTCGACTTGCTGTGCTTTGTGGGGACACCAAAATCGACTTTATACAGTCTGCTTTAGAAAATCGAATTAAAGGAAATCGAACTAATGCTGTAGTGAAGACATACTCTTAGTTAAGGCTCTGACACCTTCAATTGGGAGACCTCATTTTCAGTTGCTTATAAATTTAAGTATTTGGATTCAAATCTCCCATGCTGGGTGCCTGCTTCTCGCTCAATTATTTTTTGATTTTCTGGCATCAACTTTGAGGTGACTTCTCAAAGGAAGTGAGGAGAAAAGCTGTGTTGCCCAGGCTGAAACATTCTTAGAATTGTTCCAGTGAGGAGCCCCGGCACCTCCATAGAGATAAAAGTCCGTTAACAACCCCCAACCCCCCGTTAACAACCAGAGTCCTGAAACTCAAGAGGTCGAGGTGACAGTGTCCCTGCATTAAACCGCTGCTGGCTCCTGAGGTCTATACTCAGTTCTTACTAAAACAGGAGGTTTGCCTAAGTGGGGACTTTATAAACTAGGGGCCAGGGCCTCAGAAATTGACCTTGTAGAGTGCATCTACTGACATCTTTCATCCCCATGAACCACTGTGCCACTGAAATGCAGCCACCTTGGGGCTGGAGGCCAGCAGCCCAATGGGCACAGCAAAGAAGGACATTTTAACCCATGATACTGAAGCAAACTCACCCCCTATGCCAAGGGCCATTGGATGTTTAATGGCTGTGCAGAGCAAAAAAGACAACAGACCCATTATTTACCCATTGTATCCACTTTCCCCTTGTTTTGTAGAAAAGAGGAATTCCTCAGCTAGAGATGGTACCTGTGAATCCTGAGATGGGAATCTCTTCCTTGGGTGGGAATCCCCCTCAGGTAGCTGTGTCCAACACCTCTCTCACTACAGCATCTGCATCACATCCTACAATGAGAGCTAACACAGGGGTGTGCACTGTTTATAATAGAGCTCTGTGCAATCCCAGGGGGGCTCGTGGGTCCTCTAGATGATAAACGAGCAACTGAATGTAAATAAGCTGAAGACAAGCCTTTCTGGGCTTCTGTGTTCTGTATCCAGCTTTAGCAGAAAACAGTAATTAAGGGATCTTCCCAACGGGATATGAGATCTCTGGGGCTCTGTAATAAGTCACAGAGGAATTGGCTGTTCTGTTCATTTATGCACATTTAAAAATTATAGTTGATTCGTAGGAAAACAAGGGATAATGCTAAAACTCCATAGGGTCTGATAACCTGTCAAGTCCCAGGTGGGATGGGTAGAGAGCAGACAGAGATCTATAGAAAGATGTCTGATGGGAGACACTAGAACTGTCGGAAGGCACTGTTACTAAGGGATGAGAGATCGGTAATTCTCATGTGTAACTATGATGATACTGTGCAGCACTTTTCATTGAAAGATTTTCCAAACACGTAGCAAAGGAAAGTCACTATGACAGATGGATAAACTGAGGCAGAGGGAGACGTTATTTTCCCGAGGTCGCACCAAGATTGAGTGGCAGGATCACAGTCAGAACCCAAGCGTCCTGACGTTCCTGCCAATTTGCTATGATTTGTCTGTGGAGAGCAGGGTGTATGTTCAGTTTGTTATTCCAAGTGGAGTTCACACTTTAAGCGCTGATATTTGTGATTTCATGTGAGTCTTAAGTGCAGTGACTAAGATCAGTCAAGAGGAGGTCACAATTTGGTTATTTGTTTATTTCGGGTGAGGCAAATAAGCACAAGAAAGAAGAAAAATGATTACCAATAAGGCAGATAAAAAATGAGGGTCCTTAGGTGCTAGTAGCTGTAACATCATTGTGGTAGGAGGACATGGTGTGATGCTGTATGGCTGAATATGACCATTTTTATCATTGTTGCTAATACTGTTAATGAATTGCAAGAAATCTTGTGGAACGTTGGCCATGTCACAAGTCAATGGGAAAATTATGATTCGCAAAGTAGGATTCTCCTGTTTATAGGCATATTTCATCTTTGTGTCTGAAGCGATGAATATTGGTGATGTACTGGTATGGGCTTTGTTTGGGACAGTAACATTCCATTCAAAGGGTAGAGGCTATAGAAGGACCCTTGAGACATCTCCATTTTGTCTTCAGTTCTCTGGGCTGGGTTTCCAACACAGGAGCTCTGAACAAAGACTGATGACTCCCAAACAGCTGGGTAATTTCCAGAGAGACTTTCACAAGATAACAGTTTATTCCATCACTTCTATGGTTCAGATCCCTGAACACAGAATAATCATTTGCATGTATCTGATCTATAAACCATTTTTAGCACTGGTTCTTTTATTTTATTATTATACTTTGACTTTTTAAATGCTAAAGGTTTGGCAGCAGCGTGATCATTGGGTAAGATCTGAGTTATATATTGGCCTGGCTATGTGGATGGCCTCTTGAGATAAAAATTGGTGAAATTGGTTTTCACTGACTGCCCATCGTTGATTTCAGTGTCTTGGCGGTGAGCCAAGAAGTGAGATGCTGCTTTTCTGGCTGTTAGTTAACAAGTGTGGTGAGACAGAAATGTATGTTTGTTACTGGTTTGTTATAATCCAATGATAGAATAAACAGTAGTCTGGAGTGAATCATCCCTATTTCTCAGCAGTTTTTCCTATTTTTGGTACCCACAGAGGTGTCCCACTGAAGTACGATTACACATGGACACCACTGAAAGGTGATTCACAGACGATTGCTCTCTACTCCTGAGGGTATCCCCCTTTTACAGATGGGGAAACTGAGGCAGCAGGCAAGGAAGTGTCTTGAGCTGGGAATATAGCGCACACGTCCTTAACTGCCGATCCATTGCTTAGTGTCTCCCAGACTTGGCTTCACTGGTCCATGGAGACGCACAGAGGCCTGACACATCCACACGAGATGAGGCTTTAACTTGACATTTAACTAGAGTTAAATCAGCAGCAGAGACCAGTGAGCTGGGAGTGAAGAGTCCCTCCTCTGCCACCGATTCTCTGGGTGACCTTGGGCACAGCCTCTCCGTGCATTAAATGGAATTTAATAATTATTATTTATAGTGTGTTGCTATTGAAAAGTTCCTATCAGGTCCTTCGAATCACACTCTGCACTGATTTGGTTCCTTGCAGCACATGATTGGGCACTCTCCAAAGTGTAGAGCTCCAGGCAGCATGTGGTCCTTGGTGAACAAGCGAAACAAGCCTGAAAACTGAGCTTGGTGGAAACCTGTTTTGTGGCTGTAGTTTCTGGCTGTTTAATAAATTCCTCTCGTTGAAGAAGGACAGCAGCTCTACTGATCACGACACACAAATAGCCTCACTGCAGCTAACACAATGCAGAGGAACAAGTCCAATTCAAGGCCTGAGCAATGGTGCTGGGAGGTAAGGACCAATGTTCCCTCTAGTTTTTGACAGGCCATGTTCACAAAATAAGTCTTCTCTGGAAATCTTTGTGCTTTTGTGCATATTTTTCTGCATGCAATGTTTTGCCGTATGCACAGGGTTTAGGCACACTCGCACAGCTTAGAGGGAACAGTGGTAAGGACTCCTGGATCTTATTTGCAGCTTTGCCACTGACTCATTGGGTGGCCTTGGGTACATCTCATTACTGCTGTGTGGCTCAGTCCATTCATGGAAAAGGAGGATGCTGCCTAGCAGCCAGTCCAAGGAGATTCTAGATGTAGTGATCAAAAGCTTCATGCAGAGCATATGGTAGATCCAGCTTCACCCCTCAGCTTCAGCCCCTGGGCACTGGGGGCCCTGCAGTTCAAAATAAGGCGCCGTGTATATGTGTAAATTGCTGGCTAATGGAACAAGTGCCGTTTATCTCCCTCCCTAGCAGATACTGCAGCCACCCCGGCCTCTGGGAGCATCCAGCCTTCCCAGCTAAGGCAGGGGACTATCCTTCCACCTCTCTCAGCTGCTGTTCTCCTAGCTTCAAAGCTGATCCCTGGCCTTTCCCCTGAGGCCTGGCTTAGAGCAAAGGTCTCCCAGCCCATCACCATTACGGGGACCCCGCCTGCTACAGGCTCCCGCCCGGCTGGGAGGAACACAAGGAAACCGAAAGCTAAAGAAATAAACCACACAGTGGTCTTTGCACTCAGGACTTTGTGGCTGAGCTTTAGGGTCCACTCCCTTCTGCGGTGTGAGGGAGGACCAAGCACACACGTACCTTGCCTGCAGCAGGTTACGGTCCCTATTCCGGCTCCTCTAGAACCTCTTACTGAGGTTCTGGCTGCACTTCTCCCCACACCTATTTCTTTTTGCTCACCCCATCAGTGGCCCCACAAAGTCTCGAGATCTCCTTGTCAACCTCCTCCTGGTTGTTGCCAAAGTCACCATCTATAACACCAGGAGGAGGATGTGAGACGAGGGGGTACGTTGTGACTGTGGAGCCTACTTCCGATCCCTCCTGACTTCACGTATCTGGGCAGAGTTCCACTGGGCAGCATCCACTGGCTCTTCGACAGCTTTCAGGAACAGTGGGTGCTGTGTGGGGTTCTCAGCTCGGTGTCCCCATCCGACACCCTCGGTTTGAACCTGTAACCTCACTCCCATCCCTGTTTTCTCATTACTTGTCCCACAGAATCATTTGGCTCTGGGTTTAGTGTCCCTCCCGCAATGCTGGGGGAGGAGCATTAGTAACGGGCAGGCTTAGGCCCTCCAACCTCCTTGGAAGCCAATAGGAGCTTTAGGGCCCACAAGCTGTATGCTGCACAATCTCACCTGCCTGCCGGACAACCCTGCTCCCCACCCTCAGCTGCACTTCTATGGATTCCTGGCTTCCCTCTCTGCTCCTGATTGTCCTGTTGGGCCCAGTGCTGTGTCCACTACGGGCTCTTTGTCAGCCTGCAGCAGCTCACGTCTCAGCCCCGGAGCAGAGGGAGCCCAGCTGGGGGAGGGGAGGGAGTTTGAGAAGAACCAGAAGGTTTATGGGGTTGGGGAGGAGCGGAGCAAGCAACAGAGATGTGACTCTAGGGTAAGTGGCAAAATAGAGGTGGGGCCTCGGGTGAAGAGCTGGAGAAGGAAGCGGGGCCTTTTGGGAATACTTGGGACAGGGGAGGGGCCAGGACTTTGGGGACTAGCAGGGACAGGTCAGGTGGCTTGACGGGTCCAAGCACCAGCAATTACAGGCATGGTGAAGTTAGTGAGTTGTACAAAGATGATTCATCAGTTTGTCATGCAGAAACAGCACAATAAGGCCAGGAAAGGATTTAATGTCACTTTGACTGTCCAGTCAGTGATTCAGGGAAAAAGGCCCCCACACCATGTCACCAGCCACCTCAGCACAGAACTCCATCTCAGAGTCAGAGCACATAGAGAAAACTTTTGGTCCCTTTATGAAAAATGAGCCGGAACAGCCTGTCTCAGATCTGTTTGGTCCTCACCCCGTAGACGACGGTGTTTCTGATCAGACCATGCCTGTATTTGATCATTTTCATCCTCTTGTCCTCACTAGGACATAGAGATTAACTGTTTATAGATCCACCCCTAAGGGATGTCTGAACTCTGTGCCCCTCCCCACCTGTCAGCTTTCATCAGCGCTTAGTTTACGCTGACCATTCATTGCTGCTGTTAATTTCCCATCTTTTAACCAGTTACAGATCCATGAATGGGACTTGAGCTGGAGGGGAACCGTCCCTCTTATCCCATGAGCTACAGGCTCCCAGCCGGGAGGAACAGAAGGGAACCAAAAGCTAAAGAAATAAGCCACACAACAGTCTCTTCCCTCAGGACTTTTTAGATGAGCTTTAGGGCCCACAATCTGTATGGTGCACCCTCTCACCTGCCTTCAACACAACCCTGCTCCCACTCTCAGCTTCTTGCATATGAATTCCTGGCTTCCCTCTCCGCTTCTCATCTGCCTGTCGGACCCAGCGCTGCATCTGTCCTGAACTCACGGTAGGGTCCTTGTCAGCCTGCAGCAGCTCACGTCCCATCCCCAGAGCAGAGGAAGCCCAGCTGGGGGAGGGGAGGGAGTTTGAGATGATCCAAAAATTTTATGGGCATTGGGAGGAGGGGAGCGAGCAACAGGGCTGTGACTCTGGGGAAAGTTGCAGAACAGAGGGGGATGAAGGGAGCAGGGACTTGTGGGAATACTTGGGACAGGGAGAGGGGCCTCGTGGAAAGATATAAAACCAGGGGCAGGACCTTGGGGAATAGGTGGGGAAGGGCACGTGGCCTAAGCAGTTTAGTTACCAGCAATGACAAAAGTGGCGATCCTGTCAGTTAGTGACTTGTACAAACACCGATTCCTCAGTTTGTCACACTGACACAGCACAGTAAGGCCAGGAAAGGATTTAAGTCACTTTAACTGTCCAGTCAGTGATTCAGGGAAGAGAGTTCAACACCATATAACAAGCCAGCTCCACATGTAGTTCAATCTCAGTGTAAGAGTCTGAGGAGAATGGATTAGGCCCCATTATGCATAAAGAGCCAGAGCAGCTTGTCCCGAATCTGTTTGGTCCTCACCCCGTAGACGATGGGGTTTAGTGTGGGTGGAATCAAATAGCACACGGTGGCAATGAGAACGTGGAAACGCAGAGGCGCATTCTGGCCAAACTGGGACAGGAGGGACATGAAGAGCCATGGCATGTAAAAGGCTAAAATGACAAAGAGGTGGGAGCTGCAGGTCCCCAAAGTCTTGAGCCGGGCGTCCTTTGTGGGGAGGCTGAACACAGCCCTGATGATCTGGATATAGGACACAATAATACAAATCACATCCAGTCCTGACACACAGAATACCACAAAGAGGCTGTAGTAACTACTGACATGGGTGTAGGCACAGGCCAGATTCTCCAGAGCTATAAGCACGCAGAATGGATGTGGGATGATATTGGTTCTGCAATAAGGCCACTGCCTCGCCAGGAGAAGGAAGGGCAGTACAAGTATGCCACCACGTAGGAACGAGGCAAGGCCTATCTTGGCCACAACAGGGTTTGTCAGGATGGCAGCATGTCTCAGGGGATGGCAGATGGCCACATAGCGATCCAAAGCCATTGCTACGAGGATCCCAGACTCCAACACTGAGAAGCAGTGAATGAAGTACATCTGTGTGAGGCAGGCACTGAAATCAATCTCCCTGGAATTGAACCAGAAGATGCTCAGCATTTTGGGCACTGTCGACATAGTCAGGACCAGGTTGGTGACAGCCAGCATGCAGAGGAAATAGTACATGGGCTCATGGAGGCTCGGCTCCATCTTCACGAAGAACAGGATGATGAAGTTCCCCAAGATGCCTATGATGTACATGACACAGAAAGGGATGGAGATCCAGACATGGGCCATCTCCAGCCCAGGAATGCCCAGCAGGATGAAAGTGGAGGGGATGGTGAAGTCGGTTGTGTTGGAATCTGACATGGAGTAGGGGAGAAGGTGTCCAACTCTGAGGCAAAAAGAGGTCTTCCACGTGTACCATACATTCCCCAGACTTCCTGTATGTGCCCAGGTTCCAGGGTTATGGTCACATTACAAAAACCTGGATGTAAAAAAAACAATAATTGGAGACACTACATTTACAATCGGTGGCCATTCTAATTGGTGAAGCAGAATGATTAATCTTCACACACTGAAAAATGATATTTTCATTATCCAGCTATAGGAATTTTGAACATATGATCCTACAAATACCAATTCCACATTAAATAGTGTTCCCTTTCTCAATAATTCCTAATCATCATAGTGAGGGAAACCATAATAGGCACGAGCAGGATACACGCGTGTGGATACTGGTTCATCATTGTTCCTTAATGCAATGATACCCATAATGATGACTTCATGCTGTAGGGAGTTCTACATTCACCAGGGTGCTCAAAATCAGAGAGTGGGAAAATATGCAAAGTTTTCATAAACATGTACCAGAGGGAAACATCCCAACTAGAACACACTCTGGGGAAAGTCCTGGGCATCATTGATTGTGGCTCGATGGATATATCTGCTCATTTGCAGTAGTGGCCAAAACAAAAATAACGATCGGATTTGGGAGTGGGATGGAGAATGCCTTCCTCTGGACATGTGCTGGACAATGGGACAGATACCTAGGGAAATCTTGGAGGCTCTTTTACGGCAGATTTTCTAAAGAACCTGGACAGTCATCTGTCCTGGATGGCTCAGACAAAATAAATCCTGTATCTTGTCAGGCGGGTAGATTAGCTAACCCGTGTGGGTCCTTCTGACCCTGTATATCTATAATTCTCTCATATAAAATCTAGATGTAGATCAGGTCTTAGTCAAACACAGGTCATTGGGTTCAATAGAGGGGTTACTGGGTGAAATTTTAATACCAATGAAATTCAGACTTGATGATCTAATAGTCCCTTCTGGGCTTATACAGTATGAAGCTATTGATAAAGAAAGTGGGTCAGACATTTATACATACTCTGTCTTATAAGAGAAGAACAAGTGAACATTGAATTCCATTGAAAGTCTGAATATATAACAGAAAAAAATAGAATTGTTTTTATAATTCATATTTGACTCCTTACCACAGATTTTACTGGAACAGAGAGTTTAGCCGAATGGGATTCACTAATGGATTGGTCATCCTAAGTGGAACCACCGTTAGTTAAGGCTTCCATGAGGAGACCTCATTTTCAGTTGCTTTTAACTTTGCCAAACTTTAAGTAGTTGGACTGAAATCTCCCATGCTTGGTGTCTGCTTCCAGCTGAATTGTTTTTTGAGTTTCTGGCATAAACTTTGAGCCGAATTCTCAAATGAAGCGAGGAGAAAAGTTGTGTTGCCCATGTTGAAATGTTCTTAGAATTTTTCCAGTGAGGAGGCCACACACCTCCATGGAGATAAAAGTCAGGAAACAGCCCCCGCTCTCCCATTAACAACCAGAGCCCCGAAATTCAAGAGGTTGAGGTAACAGTGTCTCTGCCTTAAACTATTGCTGGCTCCTGAGGTCTATACTCAGTTCTTACTAAAATGGGAGTTTTGCCTCAGTGGGGACTTTATAAACTAGGGGCCAGGGACTCAGAAATTGACCTTGTACAGTACATCTGCTAAAACCTTTCATCCTGTAGGGTCCACTGTGCCACTGAAATGCAGCCAACTTGGGGCTGGAGGCCATCAGCCCAGTGGGCACAGCAAAGAGGGACATTTTAACCCATGATACTGAAGCAAACTCACCCCATTGGATGTTTAATGGCTGTGCAGAGAAAAAAGGACCAAAGAGTTTTAATTATCCAATTGTGCCCACTTTGTCGTTTGTTTGACGAACAGCAGAGATACTCAGCTAGAGATGGGTACCTGTGAATCTTGAGATGGGAATCTCTTCCTTGGGAATCCCCCTCAGGTAGGCGTGTTCAACACCTCTCTCACCCCAGTATCTGCAGCACCATCTCATGCTGGGAGCTGACACAGGGGTGTGCACCATTTATAATAGAGCTCTGTGCCATCCCCGGGGGGCTCGTGGGGCCTATAGGAGAAAAGCAGCATCTGAATGTACACAAACTGAAGACAAGCCTGTTTGTGTTTCTGTGTTCTTCATCCAGCTTTAGGAGTAAACAGTATTAAGGGACATTCCCAAAGGGACATGAGATCTCTGGGGCTCTGTAATAAGTCACAGAGGAATTGGCTGCTCTATGCATTTATGTATATTTAAAAGTTATAGTTGATTAGTAGGAAAACAAGGGATAATGCTAAAACTCCATAGGGTCTGATAATCTGTCAAGTCCCAGATGGGATGGGTAGAGAGCAGACAGAGATCTATAGAAAGATGTCTGATGGGAGACACTAGAACTGTCGGAAGGCACTGTTACTAAGGGATGAGAGATCGGTAATTCTAATGAATAACTATGATGATACTGTGCAGCACTTTTCATTGACAGATGTTCCAAACACGTATCAAAAGAAAGTCACTATGACAGATGGGTAAACTGAGACACAGGGAGAAGTTATTTCGCTGAGGTCACACAGAGATTGAGTGGAAGGATCACAGTCAAAACCCAAACATCCTGACTTCCCTGCCGTTTTGCTATGATTTCTCTGTGGAGAGCAGGGTGTATGTTCAGCTTGTTACTCCAAGTGGAGTTCACACTTTAAGCGCTGATATTTGTGATTTCATGTGAGTCTTAAGTGCAGTGACTAAGAGCAGTCGAGAGGAGGTCATAGTTTGATTATTTGTTTATTTCGGGTGAGGCAAATAAGCACAAGAAAACAGAAGAATGATTACTGGTAAGGCAGATAAAAAATGAGGGTCCTTAGGTGCTAGTAGCTGTAACATCATTGTGGTAGGAGGACATGGCGTGATGCTGTATGACTGAATATGACCATTTTTATCATTGTTGCCACCACTGTTAAAGAATTGCAACAAATCTTGTGGAACGTTGGTCATGTCACAAGTCAATGGGAAAATTATGATTCGCAAAGTAGGATTCTCCTGTTTATAGGCATATTTCATCTTTGTGTCTGAAGCAATGAATATTGCTGATGTACTGGTATGGGCTTTGTTTGGGACAGTAACATTCCATTCAAAGGGTAGAGGCCTAGAAGGACCCTTGAGACATCTCCATTTTGTCTTCAGTTCTCTGGGCTGGGTTTCCAACACAGGAGCTCTGAAGAAAGACTGATGACTCCCAAACAGCTGGGTAATTTCCAGAGAGACTTTCACAAGATAACAGTTTATTCCATCACTGCTATGATCCGGATCCCTGAACATGGAAAAATCACTTGCACGTATCTTGTATATAAACCATTTATAGCACTGGTTCTTTTTTATTATTCTTATACTTTGTGTTTTTTAAATGCTAAAGGATTGACAGCAACGTGATCATTGGGTAAGATCTGAGTTATATATTGGCCTGGCTATGTGGATGGCCTCTTGAGATTAAAAGGACCCAATTTCCGGTGAAATTGGTTTTCACTGACTGCCCATCATTGATTTCAGTGTCTTGGAGGTGAGCCAAGAAGTGGGATGCTGCATTTTAGGCTCTTAGTTAACCAGTGTGGTGAGACAGAAATGTAAGTTTGTTACTGGTTTGTTATAATGCAATGATAGAATAACCTGTAGTCTGGAGTGAATCCTCCCTATTTCTCAGCAGATTTTCCTGAATTTGGCATCCACAGCGGTGTCCCACTGAAGCACGGTGACACATGGACACCACTGACAGATGCTTCACAGACGATTGCTCACTACTCCCTGGGGTAGCCCCCTTTTACACATGGGGAAACTGAGGCAGCAGGCAAGGAAGTGTCTTGAGCTGAGACTATAGCCCATAAATCCTTAGCTGCCAATCCATTGCTTAGTGTCTCCCAAACCTGATTTCTCTGGTCTATGCAGATGCACAGGGTCCTGGAACACTAACACAAGATGAGGATTTAACTAGACATTTAACTAGAGATAAATGATCAGCAGAGACCAGTGAGATGGGAGTGAAGAGTCACTCCTCTGCCACCGATTTGCTGGATGACCTTGGGCACAGCATCTCCATGCATTAAATGGAGTTTAATAATTATTATTTGTAGTGTGTTGCTATTGAAATTTCCTTAGCAGGGCCTTCGAGTCACACTCTGCACTGATTTGGTTCCTTGCAGGACATCATTGGGCTCTCTCCAAGTTGTAGAGCTCCAGGTAGGATGTGGTCCATGGTAAACAAGCGAGACAAGGCTGAAAACTGAGCTGGATGGAAACCTGCTTTTGTGGCTGTAGTTTCTGGCTGTTTAATAAATTCCTCTTGTTGAAGAAGGACAGCAGCTCCACTGATCATGACACACAAATAGCCTCACTGCAGCTAACACAATGCAGAGGAACAAGTCCAATTCAAGGCCTGAGCAATGGTGCTGGGAGGTAAGGACCAATGTTCATTCTAGTTTTTGACAGGTCGTGTGCACAAAATACATCTTCTGTACAAATGTTTGTGCTTCTGTGCATATTTCTGTGCATGTGATATTTTGCCGTGTGCACAGGGCTTAGGGAAAAGCGCACAGCTTAAAGGGAACAGTGGTACGGACTCCTGGATCTTATTCACAGCTTTGCAACTGACTCATTGGGTGGCCTTGGGTACATCTCGTTACCCTGTGTGGCTCAGTCCGTTCATGGCATGAGGAGGATGCTGCGTAGCAGCCAATCTGAGGAGATTCTAGATCGGGCTGGACAAACTTCGGCCCATATGTGGGCCGCCGGAAAATTTTATCCAGCCCGCGAGCGCAAGACAGTGGCTCTGTGCTCCTGGCCCGGGGGCTGGGGGTTGTGCCCAATGCAGCATGCCACGGGGTCCTGCACTACCTGGCCTGCGGCCAGCCGAGGGTGGAAAGCCCCAGGGTCATGTGCTCCTGGCCCGACGGCCAGGCCCAGCGCCATGAGCCCTGGTGCCCCGTGCACCCGGCCCGGCCCAGCACGGCACCCCACACTCCCAGCCGGCAGCCAGGCCTAGTGCGGCGAGCGCTGGAGCACCCGGCTGAGTATGGTAAGTGAGGGGGGCTAAGTGAGGGGGAGATAAATGGGGGAGGCTAGGTGGTGAGGTCCTGGTGGGTGGTGGTTAGGGAGGGGGTTGTGAGGGAACAAAGTTGGGGGGCTTAAGGGGTGTGGTCTTGGGTGGGAGGTTAGGGTGAGGGGTCTCTGGGGCGAGAGATCAGGGAAGAAGGAGGGGGGTTGGATGGGTCAGAGGTCCTGAGCGGGCCAGTCCAGAGGCGGGAAGTGGGTGGTGGTTGGATAGGGGGTGGGGTAGATTCAGCTCCATCCTTCAGCCCCTGGGCACTGGGTGCCCTGTAGTTCCAAATAAGGGGCCGTGTATGTGTGTAAATTGCCGGCTAATGGAAGAGGAGCCGTTTATCTCCCTCCCCAGCAGATCCCGCAGCCACCGCGGCCTCTGCCCAGCAGTCTGCCTTCCCAGCTAATGCAGGGGACTATCCTTCCACCTCTCTCAGCTGCTGTTCTCCTAGCTTCAAAGGTGATCCCTGGTCTTTCCCCTGAGGCCTAGAGCAAAAGTCTCCCAGCCCATCACCATTACAGGGAAATAAGCCACACAATGGTCTCTGCACTCAGGACTTTGTAGCTGAGCTTTAGGGCCCACAAGCTGTATGCTGCACAGTCTCACCCGACTGCCAGACAACCCTGCTCCCCACCCTCAGCTGCACTTCTATGGATTCCTGGCTTCCCTCTCTGCTCCTGATTGTCCTGTTGGGCCCAGTGCTGCATCCACTACGGGCTCTTTGTCAGCCTGCAACAGCTCATGTCCCAGCCCCGGAGCAGAGGGAGCCCAGCTGGGGGAGGGGAGGGAGTTTGAGAAGAACCAGAAGGTTTATGGGGTTGGGGAGGAGCGGAGCGAGCAACAGGGATGTGACTCTAGGGTAAGTGGCAGAACAGAGGTGGGGCCTTGGGGGAAGAGGTGGAGAAGGACGTGGGGCCTTGTGGGAATAATTGGGACTGGGGAGGGGCCAGGACTTTGAGGACTAGCTGGGACGGGGCAGTTGGCTTCAGGGGTCCAAGCACCAGCAATTACAGGCATGGCAGAGCTATAAGTTAGTGAGTTGTACAAAGACTGATTCATTAGTTTGTCAGGCAGAAATTGCACATTAAGTCTAGGAAAGGATTTAATGTCACTTTGACTGTCCAGTCAGTGATTCAGGGAAGAGGGCCCCGCACCATGTCACCAGCCAGCTCTGCACGGATCTCAGTCTCAGAGTCAGAGCACATAGAGAAAACTTTAGGTCCCTTTAGGAAGAATGAGCCGGAGCAGCCTGTCCCGGATCTGTTTGGTCCGCACCCCGTAGATGATGGGGTTAAGCATGGGGGGCACCAGGAAGTAGACATTGGCAATGACAACACGGAAATGCCCAGAAACATTCTGGCTAAACCGATACATGAAGGAGGAGAGGAGACCAGGGATGTAAAAGGTGAAAATGACAAAGAGGTGGGAGGTGCAGGTCCCAAAAGTCTTGATCCGGGCGTCCTTTGTGGGGAGACTGAAGACAGCCCTGAGGATCTGGCTGTAGGACATGGCAATAAAAATCATATCTAGACCCTTCACACAAAATAGCACAAAGAGGCCATAGTAACTACTGACACGGGTGTCGGCGCAGGCCAGCATCACTACTGATATATGCACACAGTATGGCTGGGGAATAATATTGGTTCTGCAATATGGCCACGAGCTAGCCAGGAAGGGATAGGGCAGCACGATCAGGCCACCACGCAGCAGCACAGCCAGGCCAATCTTGGCCACTACAGGGTTTGTCAGGATGGTGGAATGTCTCAGGGGATGGCAGATGGCCACGTAGCGATCAAATGCCATGGCCAAGAGGATCCCAGATTCCATCTCTAGGAAGCAGTGAATGAAGTACATCTGGGTGAAGCAGGCACTGAAATAGATCTCCCTGGAATTGAACCAAAAAATGCTCAGCATTTTGGGAAGGATGGATGTGGACAGGGCCAGGTCGTTGACAGCCAGCATGCAGAGGAAATAGTACATCGGTCCATGGAGGCTCAGTTCTGTCTTCACAATGAACAGGATAGTGAAGTTCCCCAAGATGGCTATGATGTACATGGTGCAGAAGGGGATGGAGATCCAGATATGGTCTGCCTCCAGGCCAGGAATGCCCAGCAGGATGAAGGTGGAAGGGTTGGTGATGTTGGATGTGTTGGAATCTGACATGGTGTAAGGGAGAAGGTGTCGAACTCTGAGGCAGAACGGTGTCTCCTGCTTATATCCTACATTCCCCTGAGTTTCTGTATGTGTCCAGACTCTAGGGTGATGGTCGCAGTACAAATGCCTGATGGAGAGACAATGTGAATATGAGACAATACATTCATTACTGGATGCTGTACTCATGGGTGAAGCAGATTGGTTGCTCATCACACACTGAAAAATGACATTATCATTATACATATCAATGAACTATGAACACATGACCCTAGTAATATGAATTCCATAATTTACTGTTCTCCCAGCCTCAATAATCCCTACAGATGGTGTGGGAACCTTATTAGGATGTACCGTAATTTTCGCCCTATAAGACGCACTTTTTCTTCCCCAAAACGGGGGAGGGGGGAAGTTGGTGCGTCTTATAGGGAGAATATACCTATTCGCCCGCAGTCACCAAAAAAAAAAAAAAAAACCGCGCGTGCACCCCGGGGCGTCCCGGTTCCCCCCTCCCCGCCGCGGGGACGGCGCTCCCCCAGCAGCCCGCCCGCGCGGCGGGGACGGGAGAGCGGTGCGCTTTTTGTGTGTGGTGTTTTTTTTTTTTCCCCCCGGCTTTTTTACTTCAAAACTCGGGGGCGTCTTATACGCCGGAGCGTCCTATAGGACGAAAAATACGGTATATTGTTTCATCTATTTATCTTGCACAAAAGATGATCAAGTAGAGACTTTCGTGGTGAGAAAACCCAAAAGATGGCTCTGGTTTGGGAATCTCCCTAATGTCTTCAGCCGTGAAGTCTGAAGCAAAGAATTCATTTAGTTTCTCCTCAATGACTTTATCATCTTTAAATGGTCCTTTTGTATTTCTATCGTCTAGGGGCCCCACTGGTTATTTAGCAGGCTTCCTGCTTCTCATGTACTTAAAAAACATTTTATTATTACCCTCTGAGTTTTTGTCTAGCTGTTCTTCAAACTCCTTTTTGGCTTTTCTTATTACATTTTTACACTTAATTTGGCAGTGTTTATGCTCCTCTCTAGGTACCTCACTTGGATTTGACATCCACTTTTAAAAGATGCCTTTTTATCTCTCACTGCTTCTTTGACATGGTTGTTGAGCCACAGTAGCTCCTTTTTAGTTCTTTTACAGGGTTTTTAAATTTGGGGTATACCTGTAACATGGACCTCTAGTATGGTGCCTTTGAACAGTGTCCATGCAGCGTGCCGGGATTTCACTTTAGTGACTTTACCTTTTAATTTCCATTTAACTAACTCCCTCATTTTTGCATAGTTCCCATTTCTGAAATTAAATCCCACAGTGTCGGGCTGTTGATGTATTCTTCCCACCACAAGAATGTTCAATGTTATTATATTATGATCTCTATTTTCAGTCAGCCCTGTTAGTTACCTCATAGACCAAATCCTGCACTCCACTCAGTACTAACTCGAGAGTTGCCTCCCTCGTGTGGGTCCCTTCTCACCCTGTGGCTCTATGATTCTGTGAATAAAAATCCCAGTGTAGATCAGGCCTTAGTCAAACCACAGTTATGGAGCTCAATTCCGGGGTAAATGGTGAAATTTAATGACCTGTATTATATAGACTGGAATAACAGATGATCCTTTCTGGCCTTAAACCCTATGAATCTATAGATAAAGAAAGTAAATCCATCATTCATATTTGCTGTCTTTCACAACACTTAAACAAGGGAACATTCAATTCTATTGAAAGTCTGAATGTATAACATGGATAAAAGATTTTTTTTACATAATACATATGTTCCCTGTGGAACTCCTTGCCACACACATTTTTGGAGTGAAAAGCTTATCTGAATGGGATGCCGAAATGGACTGATCATTGAAGGTGGTTCTCCTGGCACCACTGTTAGTTAAGAGTATCTGACACCTTCAATTTGGAGACCACATTTTCAGTTGTTTATAGGTTTGTCAAACATTTACTGTTTGGACTAAAATTTCTCATCCACGTGAGTTGCATTTTTGAAGTTTCAGGCATAATGGTTGAGCTGATTTATCAGATGAGGCTAAGAGAAAGTATGTTGTGCCCATGTAGAAAAACTCATGTAGTTGTTCCAGAGAGGAGTTCCAGCATGTCCATGCTTTACAGCAGATAAATATCAGGTAACAGCCCTCCCTTCCCCTTGCCCGTCCCCCATTAACAGCCAGACACCTACATTGCAGGAGGAGGAGTTGAGTGTCTGTGCATTAATGTTTACTCCTTTCTCACTCCAAGGGGAGTTTTGCTCCATTGGGGCCTGAGCAAGCTATGGCCTCCAACTTTAGACTTGAATTGGCCATCTACTAAGACCTTTCATCATGAAGCATACACTGTGTCAATGACATGCAGCCATTTTGGGGAAGGAAGGTACAGTAAATTCGGACATTTTGGCCCATGATATTGGAGCAAACTCATTCTCTCTGGCAAGTGCCCTGGGATGTTTAATGGCTGTGCAGAGCGGAAAAGACCACAGACTTGTTCTCTATCCCATCACACCCATATTGCTCCTCAGCAAGAGGTACCTGTGAATCCTGCCCACGTTGCACTGGGTTGATCGAACAGCAAGACAGGGTAACTCTGGATTCGGAGACGGACGTGTCTTCCCTGGAAATCCTTCTCATCTAGCCATCTCCCAAATCTTTCCTACCTCAGCATCTGCAGCACGATCCCACAATGACAGCTGACAGGGCTGTGCATTGTTTATAATATAGCTCTGTGCAATCCCAGGGGGGGTTCGCTCAGCCTCTAGGGGGAGAAGCAGCTTCTGGGTGTAAACAGGCTGGAGACCAGAGACACTCTAGCCAGGGTCTCTCTGTCCATGGCTTCACTTCCTTGCTATTTGTCCAGCGTTAGGAATAAACAGTAATTAAGGGACCTTCCCAAAGGGAGATGAGAACTCTTGGGCTCTCTGCTGACTCAAAAAGATATTAATTGTTCTGTGTATTTGTGTATAGTTATTAGTGTATAGTGATTAATAAGACAACTAGGAATAATTTCTGAGGGGAGGCAGAAACACTTTCTACAGGCACACATGGGTGTCGCTAAGGGATCAGAGATCAGTAATTCTCACCAGTAACTATGATCATACTGTGCCTCACTTTTCATTGAAGGATCTTAAACACAACTAGCAAAGGAAAGTCACTGTGAGCATATCCCCATTATACAGGAAGGTAAACTGAGGCATGGGGAGAGGTGACTTGGGAAAAGTAACAGAGAATTATAGATAGAATCCAGGAGTCTGGACTTCCTTGCTGTAACCACCATAACGATGCTCTCTCCGTCAGTAACTGAGTGTTGACATTCTATCCCTTGGGGAAGTGTACTGTAACCACCACATTCCTCATTTTCATGTAATCCTGATCTTCATATAAAGCATGCCTTGTCAGGTCTCAGGGGAAAGTTTATGATCTACTGAAAGCTATTTCTCTATCCATAGAAGTGTATCATTAATGCATATGAAGTGATGATAATTGTGTTGTATGGTGGTCACTAAAGCATGCTGTAAGCTGGGGAGTCAGACAGATATTATCTCCCCAGAGGCAACA
This sequence comes from Sternotherus odoratus, assembly GCA_032164245.1. Classification (NCBI taxonomy): domain Eukaryota; kingdom Metazoa; phylum Chordata; order Testudines; family Kinosternidae; genus Sternotherus; species Sternotherus odoratus. Next base: position 301,502,473 of record JAVMKO010000001.1, read on the forward strand.
TCAAGGAGAGTAACTAACGCCTGGGCAGGATGTTAAAAACCCCATGAACAGTCATTGTCCAGCAGGGGAGCTACAATTCAATGGCTCACCTGCACGAGCCCTCACCAGGGGAATTGCTCAACCTTGCCTGGAGACTCAGCAATGCCCCCCAGACATGCCTGGATTTGCGCTCCCCAAGCATGTGTACAGAAGGAAAAAACAGACAGAAGGGACATATACTGAGCCCTTTGTGACGGTGTACCCCATAAGACTTTATGGGGGGTGCCTATAGTTGTGTGTATGCTACAACTGGAATATGCTTTTGCTACATATGCCATGTAACATATCGATGTAAAGGTAATGATCTACTGGATCTCTTCCTCCTATTTGTATGTATGTGTCAGTTTTGTATTCAAAGTTATGAATATTGTCTATGTGCTTGGTTAGTTGTATGGAGAATTTGGGAAGCTCCTGGGCAGCCGTCTGAGGAAAACTGTCCTCCGTAAATCCCAGTCAAGAACAAATCAAGCTAACAATGAACTTTGTAGATGCCTGTCCACACCTGAGCTTCCCCAGAAATGTGGCCTGGCTGGTAATGAATGGAGTCTGGCTCAAACATGTGTTTGGATCATGTGCTCTGAAACTCCATTTTACAACTGGACTCTGCATAGGAAGGAGGAGGGGGTCTCCACCCACAAGAGGATGTCTATGTAAACCCTGGAGAGACCCCTCCATTTTGTCTTCAGCTGGCTCAAAGAACAGCCTCTCCACCCCCCAAGGAGACTTGAAGGAAACTGGAACAGAGGACAGTGACTGCAGGGGGGGGGGGGTTTGAGTGGACCCAGATTAAAAGGAAGATTAGTCTGAAAGAAGAAATTCACTGACACATCTGAGGGTGACGCTTTTTACTGTATTAGTGTTAGATCTTCATGTTCTATTTGATTTTATTTGGTAATTCACTTTGTTCTGTCTGTTACTACTTGGAACCACTTCAATCCTATTTTCTGTCTTTATTAAAATCACTTTTTACTTATTAATTAACCTGGAGTACGTGTTGATAACTGGGGGGGCAAACAGCTGTGCATATCTCTCTATTATTGTTATAGAAGGCGAACAACCTATGGGTTTGCCCTGTATAAGCCTTTTTTATTCAGGGAAGTTTTATTCAGGGTTTGGACCCCAGTGGGAGTTCAGCATCTGAGTGCCAAGGGCAGGTATACTTCCTACCTGTTTCCAAGCAAGCTCATAGCTGTTGGGGGATGTGGCTCAGACCTGGGTCTGGTGTTGCAGCAGGTTAGCAAGTCTGACTCAAACCAGGTAGGGTACTGAGCTCCTAAGATGTTTGGGCAGGAAAACAGAGGCAGGAGTTTCCTTGGCACATCGGGTGGCAGCTTCTAAGGGAGTTTCTGTGATCCCAAACCATCACACCCTTCTCCTGCCCCCACCTATGGTGTAAGCAACCAAGACACTGACTCCAACAGAGGATATTGGCCAACATTTAATGTACAAACCTGTATACTTAATGAGTGCAATATCCAGATGGTTGAGAAAAATTTTGCTTAATCTAGTTGCTGCTCAGTCTAACAGGGTTGAGAGCTTAGACTGCGCGATTATCATTATCTCTATTTGATCAAATCCAACTTCTTGTGCTTTCACTAATAATTTGAAAGAGGAGGTTGAAAGTCTGGAGAAACAAGTATCAACCCTGCATTGCATATGAATGAAGATTCACTTGACAGACATCAAGATATGCTTCTGTGGGCACAACATTCCAAAGAGTCAGAGCAAGTTGTATAGTTAGGACAGAAGGAAGGTCAGAAAAATTGGCTGCATGTGACCTCCAGAAGAAGAAAGAAATGTCTGTGTACCAGCAATGCAGATACAACTGAGGAATCATTTTCATGTTCCTTCCACAGGTATCAATGCGGAGAGTGGTGGAATCTCCATACTTAGAGGTTTTAAGGTCCAGCAAGACAAATCCCTGGCTGGGGTGATTAAGTTGGTGTTGGTCCTGTTTGAGCAGGGGATTAGATTAGATGACCTCCAGAGGTCTGTTCCAAGCCTAATATTCTATAGAAATGTTCCAGCCAATTCCTGCGTCTTTCCATCCTAGGAACCCACCGCTGTACTGTCTGTCCCTAATCAGAAGCCAGGCCAGTGTAAGTTTATTGCCCATTCTTCTCCTCCCTCAATGTGGAAAGGACAATATACCAGCCCCTGTTCCTGAATAAATTCCCCTTTCCACTTCAAACAATGCCCTGTTTTAAGGTAAAAAATTTAAATCAGATTCATTAACTTTTGGAAGGTCAATTTTAAGTGATTATAAGTAGTACATGTGCAGATCAAAGTAGATTGCTTAAGAAAAAAAAGTAACATCATGAGCTGAGTTCTTTAAACCAGTCAGGATATGAATCAATCCGTGTCTCACCCTGATGGTAAAAACAGTTCACCAATCTTACACACACAGGCCAGGATTTCTCATCTGCAGCCTGGAACACCCTTCCCAGTCAAAGTCTTATTTCTTCTAGCTGTGTTTTCAGGTATTGAGTTGTGGGGGGAGTTAGGCCACGTTTGGTTTCACTTTCCCCTTTTCTAGCTTCTTTGATGTGGCAGAAACTTCTTTTCCAAGCAAAGCCCCCAGTGCAGTTATTGGAAAAGTATGGGCACAAGATGGAGTCCAGTGTCACATGAATTGGTCACATGCCCTTGCATGATTCAATGAGTCACAACATGGGCCATGACCTATATTCAGGCTAGTATGTCCACAGAAAAGTTCATCACTTGGGGATTAGCTTCCTCAATGGTCCATTGTGTTAATAATGAGTCAACAAGTTGAATATCCATTCAGAATGTGCTGGCTAGACTGCATGTAAACTACCTTTTGGGAGTTATTACAGGAGCAAACACATTTGAAATACAGGTAGATGGTCAATATTCATTACATTAGATTCAACAATGAGACACGCATACAACTAGGGCAATCATATTCAGCAAATCATACCTTTTTTTTTAGACATCCAACATTACTTTTTTAAAAAGATTTATTGCAACTATATAACCTTGTTGAATATGGATGTGCCAGGGTGTAGCTTTGGGTTACAACATGTCACAGCGATATATCTGTCGAACTAGAGTTCTCCGAGATCTAATTTTGTATTTTTATATAAGACAAACATCCATGTCCTGAAAAGACTACATTGTGGTCTATTCGACAGGAGGAAAGCAAACTGAGATACAGAGTAAATTAAAATGAAAGAGTGTTTTCCCTGCTATCCATTTCTCACACAGTAAAAGACGTTCTAAAAATGTCCCTCTCACTTTCCTTGTTCAGCAAGTGTCCTCTGAGCTTTCTATTTCTCAGACTTCAGCATCACGCACATTACTGGATCAATAGGCTTCTTGAAACAGGATCTGAGGGTCCAGTTATCCCATCAGTCATCGTTAGCAGCTTAACTGCAAATCCCAAAGGAACCCAACTGATCTCTGGGAAGGTGCTTAAGAGGGTCAGATTTATAACATTTTTGTCAGTCTTGTCATGCCATTGTAGCTTGTCGTGCCTATGTGATCACTAGCTTGGTATACCCTTTGTATATTCACTTTCTTGGCATACCCACTTCAGAATTTTCTAGTATTTCACGCTAGTAATAAGTCCCTAGCAAGAAAGCTGAGGTAGCACTTATGGGTTCAAAAAAAGCTTACTCCTGATCTTGTGCTGCCCCTTGGTACAGAGGAGCTGCTGAAATGGTGAAAATGTTTCACTGAAAGGTGAAAATGTTTTTTTTTTCCTTTTGTGTTTTATAAATATTTGTGAAAATATAAGGGTACATGGATATACATGTGTAAGCACCTCTAGGAGGTATTAATTAAAGGAATAATTCATTTGATGACTTGTGGAACAGAATAGGAAACACAGGACCAAATAAATCCAGATAAGAAGAAAAACATTTTAAGATAAAATTTAAAATATGGTGGGAAAATGGAAAAAAAATAACTTGCAAATCTTTAAATTGAAAGAGATATTTATACATATTAAGTAAATGTTGGCTAATGTGTTAATTCATTCCAATGAGAATAAACTAAATGTGATCACTCTGAACTGTAGCTTTTGGATTTTGGGATTAGATGTAGTCACCTTAGATGTAATTCATGTACAAGAATTGGTTAATATTCGTGGGGGATGGCTCTCAGGTTATGGGAGTATGATATCATGGTGCATTCATCCATAATAATAAAAATAAGTTGTTTCAGGAAAATTCATAACATGGTATATTTTCAGGAATATGAGATTTCTATGTTTATTAGTCAAATACAAATAAACAAGACTGCACCAAGAATCATGGTAGATGAGGACCCACATGGAAGGGGAGAAGTAATTAAAGCCCCTGCTATTGTGGACCAAACCTCGTACAAGAGGTAGCCCATTTCGGGGGGGGGGGGGGCAGGGAGAGAGGTGGAGGTGAACCAGGAGTGGATGGGGCTGGGGAGGAAAGGAGAGAACAACAGAGTTGGGGCCTTGAGGGAAGAGGTGGGACAGGGGGAAGGTTATTGTGGAAAGAGGTGGGGAAGGAGGCAGGGGAGGGCATAGGGCCTCAGGGGTCCAGTTAACAGCCATTAGAAAGGTGGGAACCCTATAAGTTAATAAGTTGTACACAGACCGATTCCTCAGTTTGTCACGCTGACACAGCACAGTAAGGCCACAAAAAAATAAATGTCGCTTTGCTTGTTCAGTCAGTGATTCAGGGAGGAAGGTCTATTACCATATAAACAGCCAGCTCTGCACGAAACTCAATCTCAGAGTCAGAGCCAGAGGAGAAATAATTAGGCCCCTTTATGAGAAAAGAGCCAGAGCAGCCTGCCCCAAATCTGTTTGGTCTTCACCCCGTAGATGATGGGGTTTAGGACAGGAGGCATCAAGAAGTACAGATTGGCAATGAGGAATGGAAATGCACAGGGACATTGTGGCCAAACCGTGACATGAGGGAGATGAAGAGGCCTGGGACATTAGAAACTAAGATGGCACAGAGGTGGGAACTGCAGGTTCCAAAAGTCTTGAGCCGGGCATCTTTTGTGGAGAGGCTAAAGATGGCCCTGAGGATTTGGATATAGGACACGGGAATGAAAATACCATCTAGACCCAACACAGAGAACTGAACAAAGACGCCGTAGTAACTGCTGACATGGGTGTTGCCACAGCCCCTTTAGGGCCGCTTTGCTGTATCCTCCGTTAAGATTATTTTTCTATTAAAACTGTATCTCTGAATGGAGCTCCCCTTCAGGGCCTGTATAAGAGGATAGTTTTGAGTGTGATGATTTGGCAGCAGTGCTGCAAACATTGGTCCAGACCACGTGTTGATTAATTCACATGGTGCCACTGCTAGAAAAGCCATGGCTATATGCAGGCAGTATGGCTGGGGGATGATGTCGGTTTTGCAATATGACCACTGCCTCATCAGGAAGGGATAGGGCAGTACAAGTATGCCACGGTGAAGTACCAAGGCCAGGCCTATCTTGGTCACAGTGAGGTTTGTCAGGATGGCAGAATGTCTCAGAGGATGGTAGATGCCCACTGTGACGGTGCTGTTCCTGGTGGGATCCAACTGTGAGTGTCAGATCGGGACAGATTGCTTCCAAAGGGGCAACTACAGCCCAAAGCTGGGGTTTTTCCACACTAAGGCAAACCAAACCAGCCAAACAGAAAAGACTTTGGTTTCGCTCCACTGGCTAACCACAAGTCACACAAGCAATTCCCTTAGACACTCCAGCTTCCCAGTATCACCACCAGCAGCCACCTGTCCTGGGGATCAATGGTTATGAAATGGTTATGAAAAACAACCCCCCAAATAAAGAAAACGGTTCTCCCCAATTCCAAAGAATCAGGCCCCAGACCCAGGTCAATATACCAATCAGATCTTACCACAAATCACGCTGTTGCCAATCCTTTAGAATCTAAAATCTAAAGGTTTATTATACAAGGAAAAAGGTATAGGTGAGGGTTAGGAATGGTTAAAAGAAATCAATTACATGCAGTAATGGCATATCTCTTGGTTCAGGCTTGCAGCAAAGGTAGACTAAACTGCAGGTTCAAATCAAAGTCTTTAGAAAGCATCCCATTTTAGGGATGGGTCAGCACCTTAGTTCAGAGTTCACCTGTGTAGCAAAGTCCATTCAGAGCTGGAAGCAAGACAGGCTGCAAGCTGAAGGTAAAGACGAAAATGGAGAATGTTCTTCCAGGCTTTATAGACTTCCTCCTGTGGGTGAAGACCCTCCTCCTCCTTATGCAGAGTCTGGTTGCAAACTGAAGGTTCACAGCCACATGGTCCAATTACCAGACTCTCAATGATTCAGTTTTTGCCCAGGCATGTCCCATTCCTGGGGAGGCTCCTCTCCTCGGGTGTGGACACAGTTCATTGTGCAGTTGATGGCCCCTTAATGGGCTCGAGTTAGCACCAGCGTGTCTGAGCCTTCACAGGAGCCAAGCCTAAGTTTGAAGTACAGGCACCTTTTATCCAATATCCATAACTTCAGTTCAAAAATAGATATACACATATGGTCATAGACACCTGTTATGACCCCCTTCACATATATTTGGTACCCCAATGATCTATATGGTACCAAATTATTCCAGTAACGTGACACCCACGTAGTGATCCAGAGCCACAGCTGTGAAGATGCCAGCCTCCATCACTGAGAACCAATGAAGGAAGTACATCTGGGTGAGGCAGGCACTGAAACTGATCTCCCTGTAATTGAACCAGAAGATGCTCAGCATTTTGGGCACAATGGATGTAGACAGACCCCGATCAGTGACAACCAGCATAGAGAGGAAATAGTACATGGGCAGATGGAGGGTTGGCTCCCTTTTGACAATGAATAGGATCGTAAAGTTCCCCAGGATGGCTAAGGCATACAGGGTGCAGAAGGGGATGGAGCTCCAGACATGGGCTGCTTCCAGGCCAGGAATGCCCAGCAGGATGAAGGTGGAGGGGTTAGTGAAGTTAATTTTGTTGGAATCTGACATGGAGCAGAGAGAAGGTCTCCAAGTTTGAGGCAAAATGGTGTTCTTCAAGTACCTGATGTTCCCCTGACTTCCTGTATTTGCCCAAGCTCAAGGGTGATGGTCGCAGTACAAATGCCTGGACAGAGAGAAAATGTTAATGTGAGATACTGCGTGCGCCAGTGGAAGTTCTTCGTATGGGTGAAGAAAATTAGTCACCCTTCACACACTGAAGAAAAAGACATTTACATTATTCAGAGAAAGAAATTATGAACACATGATGCTACCAACAGGAATTTCCTGTGTTCTGATGGTCAATGTGTCAGGATCTCCTACACATTTGGTCTGGAAAACCTTAATAGGCATCAGCAGGAAACACAAGTGGGGATACTGGTTATTCATATTTGCTCATTAGGACTTGTCTACACTGCCAACTTTTTTCCACAAAAAACCAGCTTTTTTAAGAGAAACAGTGGTGATTTAGACACTGTAAAGCCACTTTTGATGATGGAACAGCCCAGTTTCAGTTATGATAATAAAACCACCTCAACGAGAGTTCTAAGGTTTTTTACACAAAAGTTTGGTTGCTCAAGGGCCAGTGTAGACACTTACACTAGGTTTTATCACTGTAATTGGCCTCCAGAAGGCATCCCACAATGCCCATTGTGACCACTCTTGTAAGCAGTTTCAACTCCTTTGTCCTGCATCGAGGTAAACACCTTCCATCCCTCCCTGGTTAAAGAGCTGGGAATTTAGTAATTCCCCTTCCCGTTCGCTCAGCATAGAGAGCTCACATCACTTTTTCCCAGGTGGCCATGACAGCTCCACACAGGAAATTCCCTCCTGCTTGGGCCTCTACGGAGCTGCTGGATCTACTCACCCACCACAAGAATGTTCAATGTTATTATATTATGATCTCTATTTTCAGTCAGCCCTGTTAGTTACCTCATAGACCAAATCCTGCACTCCACTCAGTACTAACTCGAGAGTTGCCTCCCTCGTGTGGGTCCCTTCTCACCCTGTGGCTCTATGATTCTGTGAATAAAAATCCCAGTGTAGATCAGGCCTTAGTCAAACCACAGTTATGGAGCTCAATTCCGGGGTAAATGGTGAAATTTAATGACCTGTATTATATAGACTGGAATAACAGATGATCCTTTCTGGCCTTAAACCCTATGAATCTATAGATAAAGAAAGTAAATCCATCATTCATATTTGCTGTCTTTCACAACACTTAAACAAGGGAACATTCAATTCTATTGAAAGTCTGAATGTATAACATGGATAAAAGATTTTTTTTACATAATACATATGTTCCCTGTGGAACTCCTTGCCACACACATTTTTGGAGTGAAAAGCTTATCTGAATGGGATGCCGAAATGGACTGATCATTGAAGGTGGTTCTCCTGGCACCACTGTTAGTTAAGAGTATCTGACACCTTCAATTTGGAGACCACATTTTCAGTTGTTTATAGGTTTGTCAAACATTTACTGTTTGGACTAAAATTTCTCATCCACGTGAGTTGCATTTTTGAAGTTTCAGGCATAATGGTTGAGCTGATTTATCAGATGAGGCTAAGAGAAAGTATGTTGTGCCCATGTAGAAAAACTCATGTAGTTGTTCCAGAGAGGAGTTCCAGCATGTCCATGCTTTACAGCAGATAAATATCAGGTAACAGCCCTCCCTTCCCCTTGCCCGTCCCCCATTAACAGCCAGACACCTACATTGCAGGAGGAGGAGTTGAGTGTCTGTGCATTAATGTTTACTCCTTTCTCACTCCAAGGGGAGTTTTGCTCCATTGGGGCCTGAGCAAGCTATGGCCTCCAACTTTAGACTTGAATTGGCCATCTACTAAGACCTTTCATCATGAAGCATACACTGTGTCAATGACATGCAGCCATTTTGGGGAAGGAAGGTACAGTAAATTCGGACATTTTGGCCCATGATATTGGAGCAAACTCATTCTCTCTGGCAAGTGCCCTGGGATGTTTAATGGCTGTGCAGAGCGGAAAAGACCACAGACTTGTTCTCTATCCCATCACACCCATATTGCTCCTCAGCAAGAGGTACCTGTGAATCCTGCCCACGTTGCACTGGGTTGATCGAACAGCAAGACAGGGTAACTCTGGATTCGGAGACGGACGTGTCTTCCCTGGAAATCCTTCTCATCTAGCCATCTCCCAAATCTTTCCTACCTCAGCATCTGCAGCACGATCCCACAATGACAGCTGACAGGGCTGTGCATTGTTTATAATATAGCTCTGTGCAATCCCAGGGGGGGTTCGCTCAGCCTCTAGGGGGAGAAGCAGCTTCTGGGTGTAAACAGGCTGGAGACCAGAGACACTCTAGCCAGGGTCTCTCTGTCCATGGCTTCACTTCCTTGCTATTTGTCCAGCGTTAGGAATAAACAGTAATTAAGGGACCTTCCCAAAGGGAGATGAGAACTCTTGGGCTCTCTGCTGACTCAAAAAGATATTAATTGTTCTGTGTATTTGTGTATAGTTATTAGTGTATAGTGATTAATAAGACAACTAGGAATAATTTCTGAGGGGAGGCAGAAACACTTTCTACAGGCACACATGGGTGTCGCTAAGGGATCAGAGATCAGTAATTCTCACCAGTAACTATGATCATACTGTGCCTCACTTTTCATTGAAGGATCTTAAACACAACTAGCAAAGGAAAGTCACTGTGAGCATATCCCCATTATACAGGAAGGTAAACTGAGGCACGGGGAGAGGTGACTTGGGAAAAGTAACAGAGAATTATAGATAGAATCCAGGAGTCTGGACTTCCTTGCTGTAACCACCATAACGATGCTCTCTCCGTCAGTAACTGAGTGTTGACATTCTATCCCTTGGGGAAGTGTACTGTAACCACCACATTCCTCATTTTCATGTAATCCTGATCTTCATATAAAGCATGCCTTGTCAGGTCTCAGGGGAAAGTTTATGATCTACTGAAAGCTATTTCTCTATCCATAGAAGTGTATCATTAATGCATATGAAGTGATGATAATTGTGTTGTATGGTGGTCACTAAAGCATGCTGTAAGCTGGGGAGTCAGACAGATATTATCTCCCCAGAGGCAACATCAAGGAGAGTAACTAACGCCTGGGCAGGATGTTAAAAACCCCATGAACAGTCATTGTCCAGCAGGGGAGCTACAATTCAATGGCTCACCTGCACGAGCCCTCACCAGGGGAATTGCTCAACCTTGCCTGGAGACTCAGCAATGCCCCCCAGACATGCCTGGATTTGCGCTCCCCAAGCATGTGTACAGAAGGAAAAAACAGACAGAAGGGACATATACTGAGCCCTTTGTGACGGTGTACCCCATAAGACTTTATGGGGGGTGCCTATAGTTGTGTGTATGCTACAACTGGAATATGCTTTTGCTACATATGCCATGTAACATATCGATGTAAAGGTAATGATCTACTGGATCTCTTCCTCCTATTTGTATGTATGTGTCAGTTTTGTATTCAAAGTTATGAATATTGTCTATGTGCTTGGTTAGTTGTATGGAGAATTTGGGAAGCTCCTGGGCAGCCGTCTGAGGAAAACTGTCCTCCGTAAATCCCAGTCAAGAACAAATCAAGCTAACAATGAACTTTGTAGATGCCTGTCCACACCTGAGCTTCCCCAGAAATGTGGCCTGGCTGGTAATGAATGGAGTCTGGCTCAAACATGTGTTTGGATCATGTGCTCTGAAACTCCATTTTACAACTGGACTCTGCATAGGAAGGAGGAGGGGGTCTCCACCCACAAGAGGATGTCTATGTAAACCCTGGAGAGACCCCTCCATTTTGTCTTCAGCTGGCTCAAAGAACAGCCTCTCCACCCCCCAAGGAGACTTGAAGGAAACTGGAACAGAGGACAGTGACTGCAGGGGGGGGGGGGGTTTGAGTGGACCCAGATTAAAAGGAAGATTAGTCTGAAAGAAGAAATTCACTGACACATCTGAGGGTGACGCTTTTTACTGTATTAGTGTTAGATCTTCATGTTCTATTTGATTTTATTTGGTAATTCACTTTGTTCTGTCTGTTACTACTTGGAACCACTTCAATCCTATTTTCTGTCTTTATTAAAATCACTTTTTACTTATTAATTAACCTGGAGTACGTGTTGATAACTGGGGGGGCAAACAGCTGTGCATATCTCTCTATTATTGTTATAGAAGGCGAACAACCTATGGGTTTGCCCTGTATAAGCCTTTTTTATTCAGGGAAGTTTTATTCAGGGTTTGGACCCCAGTGGGAGTTCAGCATCTGAGTGCCAAGGGCAGGTATACTTCCTACCTGTTTCCAAGCAAGCTCATAGCTGTTGGGGGATGTGGCTCAGACCTGGGTCTGGTGTTGCAGCAGGTTAGCAAGTCTGACTCAAACCAGGTAGGGTACTGAGCTCCTAAGATGTTTGGGCAGGAAAACAGAGGCAGGAGTTTCCTTGGCACATCGGGTGGCAGCTTCTAAGGGAGTTTCTGTGATCCCAAACCATCACACCCTTCTCCTGCCCCCACCTATGGTGTAAGCAACCAAGACACTGACTCCAACAGAGGATATTGGCCAACATTTAATGTACAAACCTGTATACTTAATGAGTGCAATATCCAGATGGTTGAGAAAAATTTTGCTTAATCTAGTTGCTGCTCAGTCTAACAGGGTTGAGAGCTTAGACTGCGCGATTATCATTATCTCTATTTGATCAAATCCAACTTCTTGTGCTTTCACTAATAATTTGAAAGAGGAGGTTGAAAGTCTGGAGAAACAAGTATCAACCCTGCATTGCATATGAATGAAGATTCACTTGACAGACATCAAGATATGCTTCTGTGGGCACAACATTCCAAAGAGTCAGAGCAAGTTGTATAGTTAGGACAGAAGGAAGGTCAGAAAAATTGGCTGCATGTGACCTCCAGAAGAAGAAAGAAATGTCTGTGTACCAGCAATGCAGATACAACTGAGGAATCATTTTCATGTTCCTTCCACAGGTATCAATGCGGAGAGTGGTGGAATCTCCATACTTAGAGGTTTTAAGGTCCAGCAAGACAAATCCCTGGCTGGGGTGATTAAGTTGGTGTTGGTCCTGTTTGAGCAGGGGATTAGATTAGATGACCTCCAGAGGTCTGTTCCAAGCCTAATATTCTATAGAAATGTTCCAGCCAATTCCTGCGTCTTTCCATCCTAGGAACCCACCGCTGTACTGTCTGTCCCTAATCAGAAGCCAGGCCAGTGTAAGTTTATTGCCCATTCTTCTCCTCCCTCAATGTGGAAAGGACAATATACCAGCCCCTGTTCCTGAATAAATTCCCCTTTCCACTTCAAACAATGCCCTGTTTTAAGGTAAAAAATTTAAATCAGATTCATTAACTTTTGGAAGGTCAATTTTAAGTGATTATAAGTAGTACATGTGCAGATCAAAGTAGATTGCTTAAGAAAAAAAAGTAACATCATGAGCTGAGTTCTTTAAACCAGTCAGGATATGAATCAATCCGTGTCTCACCCTGATGGTAAAAACAGTTCACCAATCTTACACACACAGGCCAGGATTTCTCATCTGCAGCCTGGAACACCCTTCCCAGTCAAAGTCTTATTTCTTCTAGCTGTGTTTTCAGGTATTGAGTTGTGGGGGGAGTTAGGCCACGTTTGGTTTCACTTTCCCCTTTTCTAGCTTCTTTGATGTGGCAGAAACTTCTTTTCCAAGCAAAGCCCCCAGTGCAGTTATTGGAAAAGTATGGGCACAAGATGGAGTCCAGTGTCACATGAATTGGTCACATGCCCTTGCATGATTCAATGAGTCACAACATGGGCCATGACCTATATTCAGGCTAGTATGTCCACAGAAAAGTTCATCACTTGGGGATTAGCTTCCTCAATGGTCCATTGTGTTAATAATGAGTCAACAAGTTGAATATCCATTCAGAATGTGCTGGCTAGACTGCATGTAAACTACCTTTTGGGAGTTATTACAGGAGCAAACACATTTGAAATACAGGTAGATGGTCAATATTCATTACATTAGATTCAACAATGAGACACGCATACAACTAGGGCAATCATATTCAGCAAATCATACCTTTTTTTTTAGACATCCAACATTACTTTTTTAAAAAGATTTATTGCAACTATATAACCTTGTTGAATATGGATGTGCCAGGGTGTAGCTTTGGGTTACAACATGTCACAGCGATATATCTGTCGAACTAGAGTTCTCCGAGATCTAATTTTGTATTTTTATATAAGACAAACATCCATGTCCTGAAAAGACTACATTGTGGTCTATTCGACAGGAGGAAAGCAAACTGAGATACAGAGTAAATTAAAATGAAAGAGTGTTTTCCCTGCTATCCATTTCTCACACAGTAAAAGACGTTCTAAAAATGTCCCTCTCACTTTCCTTGTTCAGCAAGTGTCCTCTGAGCTTTCTATTTCTCAGACTTCAGCATCACGCACATTACTGGATCAATAGGCTTCTTGAAACAGGATCTGAGGGTCCAGTTATCCCATCAGTCATCGTTAGCAGCTTAACTGCAAATCCCAAAGGAACCCAACTGATCTCTGGGAAGGTGCTTAAGAGGGTCAGATTTATAACATTTTTGTCAGTCTTGTCATGCCATTGTAGCTTGTCGTGCCTATGTGATCACTAGCTTGGTATACCCTTTGTATATTCACTTTCTTGGCATACCCACTTCAGAATTTTCTAGTATTTCACGCTAGTAATAAGTCCCTAGCAAGAAAGCTGAGGTAGCACTTATGGGTTCAAAAAAAGCTTACTCCTGATCTTGTGCTGCCCCTTGGTACAGAGGAGCTGCTGAAATGGTGAAAATGTTTCACTGAAAGGTGAAAATGTTTTTTTTTTCCTTTTGTGTTTTATAAATATTTGTGAAAATATAAGGGTACATGGATATACATGTGTAAGCACCTCTAGGAGGTATTAATTAAAGGAATAATTCATTTGATGACTTGTGGAACAGAATAGGAAACACAGGACCAAATAAATCCAGATAAGAAGAAAAACATTTTAAGATAAAATTTAAAATATGGTGGGAAAATGGAAAAAAAATAACTTGCAAATCTTTAAATTGAAAGAGATATTTATACATATTAAGTAAATGTTGGCTAATGTGTTAATTCATTCCAATGAGAATAAACTAAATGTGATCACTCTGAACTGTAGCTTTTGGATTTTGGGATTAGATGTAGTCACCTTAGATGTAATTCATGTACAAGAATTGGTTAATATTCGTGGGGGATGGCTCTCAGGTTATGGGAGTATGATATCATGGTGCATTCATCCATAATAATAAAAATAAGTTGTTTCAGGAAAATTCATAACATGGTATATTTTCAGGAATATGAGATTTCTATGTTTATTAGTCAAATACAAATAAACAAGACTGCACCAAGAATCATGGTAGATGAGGACCCACATGGAAGGGGAGAAGTAATTAAAGCCCCTGCTATTGTGGACCAAACCTCGTACAAGAGGTAGCCCATTTCGGGGGGGGGGGGGGCAGGGAGAGAGGTGGAGGTGAACCAGGAGTGGATGGGGCTGGGGAGGAAAGGAGAGAACAACAGAGTTGGGGCCTTGAGGGAAGAGGTGGGACAGGGGGAAGGTTATTGTGGAAAGAGGTGGGGAAGGAGGCAGGGGAGGGCATAGGGCCTCAGGGGTCCAGTTAACAGCCATTAGAAAGGTGGGAACCCTATAAGTTAATAAGTTGTACACAGACCGATTCCTCAGTTTGTCACGCTGACACAGCACAGTAAGGCCACAAAAAAATAAATGTCGCTTTGCTTGTTCAGTCAGTGATTCAGGGAGGAAGGTCTATTACCATATAAACAGCCAGCTCTGCACGAAACTCAATCTCAGAGTCAGAGCCAGAGGAGAAATAATTAGGCCCCTTTATGAGAAAAGAGCCAGAGCAGCCTGCCCCAAATCTGTTTGGTCTTCACCCCGTAGATGATGGGGTTTAGGACAGGAGGCATCAAGAAGTACAGATTGGCAATGAGGAATGGAAATGCACAGGGACATTGTGGCCAAACCGTGACATGAGGGAGATGAAGAGGCCTGGGACATTAGAAACTAAGATGGCACAGAGGTGGGAACTGCAGGTTCCAAAAGTCTTGAGCCGGGCATCTTTTGTGGAGAGGCTAAAGATGGCCCTGAGGATTTGGATATAGGACACGGGAATGAAAATACCATCTAGACCCAACACAGAGAACTGAACAAAGACGCCGTAGTAACTGCTGACATGGGTGTTGCCACAGCCCCTTTAGGGCCGCTTTGCTGTATCCTCCGTTAAGATTATTTTTCTATTAAAACTGTATCTCTGAATGGAGCTCCCCTTCAGGGCCTGTATAAGAGGATAGTTTTGAGTGTGATGATTTGGCAGCAGTGCTGCAAACATTGGTCCAGACCACGTGTTGATTAATTCACATGGTGCCACTGCTAGAAAAGCCATGGCTATATGCAGGCAGTATGGCTGGGGGATGATGTCGGTTTTGCAATATGACCACTGCCTCATCAGGAAGGGATAGGGCAGTACAAGTATGCCACGGTGAAGTACCAAGGCCAGGCCTATCTTGGTCACAGTGAGGTTTGTCAGGATGGCAGAATGTCTCAGAGGATGGTAGATGCCCACTGTGACGGTGCTGTTCCTGGTGGGATCCAACTGTGAGTGTCAGATCGGGACAGATTGCTTCCAAAGGGGCAACTACAGCCCAAAGCTGGGGTTTTTCCACACTAAGGCAAACCAAACCAGCCAAACAGAAAAGACTTTGGTTTCGCTCCACTGGCTAACCACAAGTCACACAAGCAATTCCCTTAGACACTCCAGCTTCCCAGTATCACCACCAGCAGCCACCTGTCCTGGGGATCAATGGTTATGAAATGGTTATGAAAAACAACCCCCCAAATAAAGAAAACGGTTCTCCCCAATTCCAAAGAATCAGGCCCCAGACCCAGGTCAATATACCAATCAGATCTTACCACAAATCACGCTGTTGCCAATCCTTTAGAATCTAAAATCTAAAGGTTTATTATACAAGGAAAAAGGTATAGGTGAGGGTTAGGAATGGTTAAAAGAAATCAATTACATGCAGTAATGGCATATCTCTTGGTTCAGGCTTGCAGCAAAGGTAGACTAAACTGCAGGTTCAAATCAAAGTCTTTAGAAAGCATCCCATTTTAGGGATGGGTCAGCACCTTAGTTCAGAGTTCACCTGTGTAGCAAAGTCCATTCAGAGCTGGAAGCAAGACAGGCTGCAAGCTGAAGGTAAAGACGAAAATGGAGAATGTTCTTCCAGGCTTTATAGACTTCCTCCTGTGGGTGAAGACCCTCCTCCTCCTTATGCAGAGTCTGGTTGCAAACTGAAGGTTCACAGCCACATGGTCCAATTACCAGACTCTCAATGATTCAGTTTTTGCCCAGGCATGTCCCATTCCTGGGGAGGCTCCTCTCCTCGGGTGTGGACACAGTTCATTGTGCAGTTGATGGCCCCTTAATGGGCTCGAGTTAGCACCAGCGTGTCTGAGCCTTCACAGGAGCCAAGCCTAAGTTTGAAGTACAGGCACCTTTTATCCAATATCCATAACTTCAGTTCAAAAATAGATATACACATATGGTCATAGACACCTGTTATGACCCCCTTCACATATATTTGGTACCCCAATGATCTATATGGTACCAAATTATTCCAGTAACGTGACACCCACGTAGTGATCCAGAGCCACAGCTGTGAAGATGCCAGCCTCCATCACTGAGAACCAATGAAGGAAGTACATCTGGGTGAGGCAGGCACTGAAACTGATCTCCCTGTAATTGAACCAGAAGATGCTCAGCATTTTGGGCACAATGGATGTAGACAGACCCCGATCAGTGACAACCAGCATAGAGAGGAAATAGTACATGGGCAGATGGAGGGTTGGCTCCCTTTTGACAATGAATAGGATCGTAAAGTTCCCCAGGATGGCTAAGGCATACAGGGTGCAGAAGGGGATGGAGCTCCAGACATGGGCTGCTTCCAGGCCAGGAATGCCCAGCAGGATGAAGGTGGAGGGGTTAGTGAAGTTAATTTTGTTGGAATCTGACATGGAGCAGAGAGAAGGTCTCCAAGTTTGAGGCAAAATGGTGTTCTTCAAGTACCTGATGTTCCCCTGACTTCCTGTATTTGCCCAAGCTCAAGGGTGATGGTCGCAGTACAAATGCCTGGACAGAGAGAAAATGTTAATGTGAGATACTGCGTGCGCCAGTGGAAGTTCTTCGTATGGGTGAAGAAAATTAGTCACCCTTCACACACTGAAGAAAAAGACATTTACATTATTCAGAGAAAGAAATTATGAACACATGATGCTACCAACAGGAATTTCCTGTGTTCTGATGGTCAATGTGTCAGGATCTCCTACACATTTGGTCTGGAAAACCTTAATAGGCATCAGCAGGAAACACAAGTGGGGATACTGGTTATTCATATTTGCTCATTAGGACTTGTCTACACTGCCAACTTTTTTCCACAAAAAACCAGCTTTTTTAAGAGAAACAGTGGTGATTTAGACACTGTAAAGCCACTTTTGATGATGGAACAGCCCAGTTTCAGTTATGATAATAAAACCACCTCAACGAGAGTTCTAAGGTTTTTTACACAAAAGTTTGGTTGCTCAAGGGCCAGTGTAGACACTTACACTAGGTTTTATCACTGTAATTGGCCTCCAGAAGGCATCCCACAATGCCCATTGTGACCACTCTTGTAAGCAGTTTCAACTCCTTTGTCCTGCATCGAGGTAAACACCTTCCATCCCTCCCTGGTTAAAGAGCTGGGAATTTAGTAATTCCCCTTCCCGTTCGCTCAGCATAGAGAGCTCACATCACTTTTTCCCAGGTGGCCATGACAGCTCCACACAGGAAATTCCCTCCTGCTTGGGCCTCTACGGAGCTGCTGGATCTACTCAGCATTGGGAAGAGCATTGTGATCATGTCAGCTGAACTGGGATCCATCTTTAACATGATGTTTTTCCATTTAGAAGGAGGGTGGGAAACCAGAGAGGGACAAAGAATTCCTGCCTGGTGCAAAAGACATAAGGGGTGGAAAGAACAAAGGGGTCCGCAGTCATGAGAAATCCCAGATCTACCACCTGAGCTGGGACAAGGACTGTACCAGGGGAAAGTTCCTGGCCCAGACTAGGAAGGTATCCAGTCTGTGACAGAAGCTTATTGAAGCATCTCTGAGGGTGGGATTTTATCTGTATTCCGTTTTCCTACTGTATTAGGCTGAGACTCACATGTTTTATTATATTTTGTTTGTTAATTTACTTTCTTCTTTCTCTTATTACTTAGAACCACTTAAATCCTACTTTTCATAATTAATACAATCACCTTTGTTTATTAATTAAACCAGAGTAAGTAAGTAATACCTGTGGGAACAAATAGCTGTGCATATCTCTATCAGTGTTATAGAGGGCCAGCAATTTATGAGTTTACCCTGTATTAGAATTATATACAGTAAAATTGATTTATTTGGGGTTTGGACCCCATTGGAAACTGGGTATGTGGGTGCTGGAGAAAGGAGGACTTCCTAAGCTGTTTTCAGTTAAGCCTGCAGCTTGTGGGAAATTTGGTTCAGACATGGAGATGAGTTTTCAGCAGGCTCTCATGTCTGGCTCAAACAAGAAAAGGTACTGAAGTCCCCAACTGGCAGGGAAAATGGGAGCAGAGGTAGTCAAGTTGTGATGATGCACCCCATGTGGCTTTATGGAGATATTCTTATAAATGTAGATATGACATAAATGGAATATTTTTATGCTACATATATAGCCAAAGGCATCAGACATTTTTGCTATGGAGTGATGGCCAGAGCTTCCATACCAATGTTCCTAATAATTTTTAAATAAAATGAGGAATACCTGTGGCACCTTAGAGTTTAACCAGTTTATAACAAACTGTTTAGTCTCTGTGGTGCCACAGGTATTCCTTGTTATATTTTGGGATATAGACTAACATGGCTGCTAATCTTAAACCTGCAAAATTTTTAAAAAATGAAAAAAAAATAATCAATGGAACTCCAAAGGGTGAAAATGTTTGTTTTTCCTTTTATGTTTTCTAAATATTTGTGAAAATATAAGGGTACATGGATTTACATGTGTAAGCACCTCTAAGATGAAGGTATGAATTAAAGGACATAGGGAATCACCACAATAATACATTTGACTACTTGTGGAACAGAATAGGAAACACAGGACCAAGTAAATCCAGATGTGAAGAAAAACTTTTTAAGATAAAATTTAAAATATGGTGGGAAATGGCAAAAATTTGACATGAGGATGTCTAAAATCAAAAGAGATATTTGTACATATTAAGGTGGAAATGTCAGCTAATGTGTTGATGTAGTTATATTAAGGATAAACTAAATGTGATCACTCTGAACTGTAGCTTTTGGATTCTGGGATTGGATGGAGTCACCTTAGATGCAATTTATATAAAAGAAATGGTTAACATTTCTGTGGGATGTAATGAAGCAATGGCTCTCAGATTATCAGAGTATGGTGTAATGGTGCATTCATTCATAATATGAAAATAAATTGTTTCAGTAAAATTCACAGCCTAGTATATTTTTGTTATATGAGATTTTGATGTTTATTAGTCAAATACCAATAAACAAGACTGTACCAAGAATGATGGTATATCAGCACCAACATGGAAGGCGAGAAGTAATTAAATCCCCTTTTATTGTGGACCAAGCAGTTTCTGTTCTAGGCTGGGAGCAGAGGTAGCCCATTTGGGGGGCTGGTGAGAAAGGAGAGAGCAACAGAGGTGGGGCCTTGAGGGAAGAGGCGGGAGAGGGGAAGGGTTATTGTGGGAAGGGGTGAGGCAAGAGGCAGGGCCATGGGGGAACAGTAGGACAGTGCACAGGGCCTCAGGGGTCCAGTTAACAGCAATAAGAAAGGTAGGGACCCTATGAATTAATAAGTTGTACACAGACCAATTCCTTAGTTTGTCACGCTGACACAGCACAGTAAGGCCACACAAAATTAAATGTCAATTTGACTGTCCAGTCAATGATTCAGGAAAGAGGGTCCATCACCATGTCACCAGCCAGCTCTGCACGGAACTCAATCTCAGAGTCAGAGCCAGAGGAGAAACAATTAGGCCTCTTTATGAGAAAAGAGCCAGAGCAGCCTGCCCCAGATCTGTTTGGTCCTCACCCCATAGATGATGGGGTTTAGCACAGGAGGCATCAAGAGGTACAGATTGGCAATGAGAACATGAAAATGCAGGGGCACATTCTGGCCAAACCGGGACATGAGGGAGATGAAGAGGCCTGGGACATTAGAAACTAAGATGGCACAGAGGTGGGAGCTGCAGGTTCCAAAAGTCTTGAGCCGGGCGTCCTTTGTGGAGAGGCTGAAGATGGCCCGGAGGATCTGGATATAGGACACGGCAATGAAAATACCATCTAGACCCATCACAGAGAACTGAACAAAGAGGCCGTAGTAACTGCTGACATGGGTATTGGCACAGGCCAGATTCACCACGGCAATATGTGTGCAGTATGGCTGGGGGATGATGCTGGTTCTGCAATATGGCCGCCACCTCGCTGCTAAGGGATAGGGCAGTACAAGTATTCCACTGCGCAGCACCATGAACAGGCCTATCTTGGCCACCGTGGGGTTTGTCAGGATGGTGGAATGTCTCAGGGGATGGCAGATGGCTACGTAGCGATCAAAAGCCATGGCCACAAAGATGCCAGACTCCATCACTGAGAAGCAGTGAATGAAGTACAGCTGGGTGAGGCAGCCATTGAAATTGATCTCCCTGGAATTGAACCAGAATATGCTCAACATTTTGGGCAGGATGGACGTAGACAGGCCCAGGTCAGTGAGAGCCAACATGCAGAGGAAATAGTACATGGGCACATGGAGGCTCGGCTCCATTTTGACAATTAACAGGATGGTGAAGTTCCCCAGGATGGCAACAGCATACATGGTGCAGAAGGGGATGGAGATCCAGACATGGTCTGCTTCCAGCCCAGGAATACCCAGAAGGATGAATGTGGAGGGGTTAGTGAAGTTGGTTGTTTTGGAATCTGCCATGGAGCAGGGAGAAGATCTCCAGCTCTGAGGCAGAACGGGGTCTCCTGCAAGTACCAAACGTTCCAGTGACTTTCTGAATTGTCCCAAGCTCAAGGTTGATGGTCACAGTACAAATGCCTGGATAGAGAGAAAATGTTAATGTTAGATACAGGCTGTTCATATGGGAGATGCAAAAATGACATTCTCATTATTCAGAGAAATAATTTATGAACACATGATGCTACTAGTGCCTATTCCATGTGTTCTGGTGGTCAATGTGTCAGGAACTCCTGCACATTGTGGTCTGGAAACCTTAATAGGCATCAGCAGGAAACACAAGTGGGTGTACTGGTTATTCATATTTGCTCATTAGGCCTTGTCTACACTGTCAACTTTTTTCCACAAAAAAACAGCTTTTTTAAGAGAAACAGTGGTGATTTAGACACTGCAAAGCATTTTCAACTCCTTTGTCCTGCATCGAGGTAAACACCTTCCAGTCCTCCCTGGTTAAAGAGCTGGGAATTTAGTAATTCCCCTTCCCGTTTGCTCATCATAGAGAGCTCACATCACTTTTTCCCAGGTGGCCATGAAAGCTCCACACAGGAAATTCCCTCCTGCTTGGGCCTCTGCAGAGCTACCGGATCTGCTCAGTGTTGGGGAGAGGAGGCTGGGCCATCCAGCTGTGCTCCAGCATAGTAACATCAATACATATGGGCGGATTTCAAGTAGCTTTTGGGAAAAGAGCTGTGATCAGGACGCACTGCAGTGACCAGCAGAGGTGAAGGAGCTGAGGGACTGGTACCATATGGCAAGCAAGGCAAACAGTCAGTTCAGCGCTGTGCCCTAGACCTGAATTCTATTCTTGGCAGCAACTGCACCTCCACAGCCAAGACCCCCATGGATACTTCCGCAGGGCTGCAGGTGGAACAGGCGGTTGATGCACATGGAGATTTCACAGAATTCCTCCCGAAAGATCTCTAGGAAACTCTCCTGAAGGTACGCTGCTATCCTCTGCCAGAGGTTCCTTGGCAGTGCTGCTTTGTCCTTCCCCCACTGATGGACACTTTCCCGCCCCATTCAATAATTACCTGGGCAAGAAATAAAATGGCACACAGACAAGAAGCAGAGGGATCAGGGTGGAAACCCTAAACGTGTACTAGATGCACCTTTGTTTCCTCTCCCTCAGGAGAGAGATAACTGCAACAATCCCCCCTGCCTGTGGAAACAGGGGGAAAACTTTAAAGGGTTGTCTCGTGAGAAGCGTTCCATGTCCTTTTTCACGTGGCTTTTCTCCCACACACAATGCCCTGAGGCCCCAGGAACACTCACTACCCTTGCAGTGTTCTCCGGCAATGTGTGCTTGTCATAGGGCAACCAGAAAGTGATTGGTGTGTTACCAGCAATGTGTTTTAATGTAGCGTTCCAATGCTGATGAGAAACAGTCAAATGAAAAAAAATGCCCATTCAATTACATCTTGCAATAGGGGACAGACAAAAATGACAAGTTTTTAAATAATATTTGTGCACTAGATTGCATACTATTAATTTATAATATTGATATTATAGACATCTGTCAGGGTTCCCTCCCACTCTGAATTTTGGATTATCCACATGAAAGATTCCCTAATCTTATATTCCACCAGTTGAGGTTAAAAACTTCCCCAAGGCACAAATTCCTTGTCCTTTAATTGCATTCCTGCCACCACCAAGTTATTTCAACAAACATTCAGGGAGGTGTCATATGGAGCCTTACCTCCCACAAAATATCCCCCCAAACCTCTTCACCCCATTTTCTGGAAAGTTGGAATAATATACTCACCAATTGGTTACAAAGTTAGCACAGGTAAAACCATTGTGTCTTTAGGACACTGAAAATCAATCCAGTTCTTAAAAGAAGAATTTTATTATAAAAAAGTAAAAGAATCTCTCCTGTAAAATCAGGATGGAAGGTAACTTTTTAAGACAACTTAAAAGATTTAAAACACAGAGGGTTCCCCACTAGGGTTAGTTTCAAAGTTACAAAAAACAGGAATAAAACTCCCACTTAGCATAGGGAAATTCACAAGCTAAACCAAAATATATTAAGTGAAATATATAAAATATAAATATAAAATATAAATATGTATATATAAAATATAAAAAGTGAAAAATAAATCATGAGAAAAATAGAAAAGAGCATAAACTCTTGCAAATGATATGTAAATATACAATTAGAAGGACTAAAATAGAATTTGAATAATACATAATCAAAGTGACAAAGAGTCCTGTGGCACCTTAAAGATTGGTCAGTTCAACAAAATGTGTATTAGCAAATGAAAGCTTATGCTTCAATACTCTTGTTAATCTTGAAGGTGCCACAGGACTCTTTGTCACTTCTGCAGATCCAGACTAACACGGCTACCTCTCTGATTCTTGAGGTGTAGTCAAAGACTCCAAAAGTAATATCATTTTTCAAAAATACATCAGAAGCAGAAAGCCTGCTAGACAACCAGTGGGGCCACTGGGCAATCGAGATGCTACAGAAGCACTCAGAGATAATAAGACCATTGCAGAGAAAGTAAATGAATTATTTTGCATCCGTCTTCACTGTTGAGGATGTGAGGGAGATTCCCAAACCTGAGCCTTTCATTTTGTGTGACAGATTTGAGGAACTGTCCCCAATTTAAGTGTCATTAGAGGAGGTTTTAGAACAAATTGATAAACTAAACAGTAATAAGTTTATAAGACTGGTTGGGATTCACCCAAGAGTGATGAAGGAACTCAAATGTGAAATTGCAGGACTGTAATCTCACATCTGTAATCTAGGATAATGAACATGACATCAATTTTTAAAAAAGGGCTCCAGAGGCGATACCAGCAACTACAGGCCAGTAACCCTGACTTCAGTAATAGACAAATTGGTTGAAAATATCATCAAAAGAAATCTGTCAGACATAGATGAATATATTTTGGTGAGAAATAGCCAACATGTTTTTTTGTAAAGGGAAATCACGCCTCACCAATCTACGAGAATTCTCTGTGGGGGTCAACAAGCATGTGGACAAAGAAAATCCAGTTGATATAGTGTATTTATATTTTCAGAAAGCCTTTGACAATTTCCCTCACCAAAGACTCATAAGCAAAATAAACGGCCATGGAATGAAAGGGAAGGTTCCCTCATGTACTGGTAACTGTTTAAAAGAGAAAGGTAAAACATGTTTCAAAGGTGGCCAGTATGTGCAACTCCCTATATGAGACAGCAGCAAATGGGTAAAGAACCCAAACACTTGGCTTACCCTCAAACTGGGCCACATGGAACCTATCTATCATGGTTACAGCTTGCCTCCAAAACCATCCAGGCACCAGGGTCCCAGTCGGACTACCACAGCCTGGGAGAAGTCTTCATCTCCTTCCTGAAGCTCACTGGATCTGGACTGTAACTGGATATTTAGCTTCAGGAGATGTGGACACACTCATGTAGGACCCAAATTTTGGAATGGAAAATCACAACTTGTTAAAAAAAGCCAAAACCCAAAAACATAGCATGCTAGGTGACATTTTTTTGTAGAAGCTCCAATTCCAATCCAAGCCCTTAAGCATGCTAACAGCGTGTTATCTTATGCTCTAACTACAATTAATGTAGCCATAAAGAATTTTTATAAAATAATTTTAAAACCTCAGATGCTATAGTCAACCTGGCCAAGTCATAAAATAAAGGTTGTGCTTGCAATATGTTGGATTGTAATCTATTTAACATCGCAGAAAAAGACATGTTAAATATAGGGTTTCTTCCACTCTCTACCCTTTCCTCCCCCACCATGGCCCACTTTGCAGGCATTTCTACTCAACCTATCGCAGCCTCTTTACTTCCTGCAGACTCACCCTTCACCTGTAATTTCCTTCTTGTGTACCCTTCTGTTATCCCTACCCGTGTGTTTCATTCTTCTTTCTATTTTAAGGCTATTAAATATGTAACTAACAATATAGTGTACAAAATAGGTCTGTCCAAATACCAGGCATGATCGACTGGTAATGCTACACAAGTAACTACCTTGGACTGTTGTACAAAAATGGCCAGTTACATTCTGTGTTCCTGTTCTACCTGTATCTGCTACTCAGTGGCATTTCATCATCACTGCATCTTATTACATGTATGGACCATTACAGTGCCAGGCAAATTCTTCCTTGTGCCTGTAAATTGATAGCTCGTTTACTCTAGGTGATGTGCACCTCTCCACCCATGTGTTCATGGAAGTAACAATCACTCCTATACCTAAAAAATACACCAGTTCAACTGGACAAGAACCTACCTGGCTGCTCCTTCTTCATTTACCACCATTCATAACCAGATCACTGAAGATCTCATTCAGGTTCAGCTCTCAAATCAAACCATCACCGGAATGAAAAATGCTGTTCATAATGCACCCTCAGCCCCATCTCCTGGTGGACTATTGTCAATATAACAGCTGTTACTTTTTCTATATTTATGTTCCTAGCCTCTCTGGTCATGTGTGGGTACTTTAAATGCCTGCTTAAAAACCTTACTATGTTTCCAACCTTTTATCCCTTCCCCCAATTCCCCTCTCATTCCCCCCTCCGGCCTCTCTTGGGAACCCTAAAACAAATCATGTAAATCAAAGCATTTAAAGAATTGACTTTATCTCACCTAAAATGTTGATATGTCAACAGGAGGGAATTGTCAGGCAAGAGTTAAACTTTAGCTAACAGCTAAGACAGAAAATGCAGACAAAGCATGAATCCTTCAGTAGTCCAAGGGCACTGACAACTGGAAACACTTAATAGACTTATATGGTCCAATGTCCGCCCAGTAACTCCACTCTTAGAACTTAACAAACCCTCCCTTCACAGCCCCTGGTGTATCAGTAAGCATTCATCCCTACCCCTCACCCCACCTCTTCCCCCCCCCCCCCGCAAGGTAGCCATAGATACTTAATGTTTTCAGGACAACCTCTGTATGTATGGACTGTTCCTATTTTTATGTTTGTTCAGGGATCCCACTTGACTTGTAACAATCTCTGTCTCTGTATGTACAATTAAATGCAAATAAAATAATTAAAAAGATACATAATTGGTCATTGTAGCATTACACTTTTAAAGATGTTTATCAGTCTCCCCTGTACCATATTGTCTGTGCCTACCTGATTCTTGGGTGAAAGAATCTTTTTTGCCTAACAAATGGCTGTGCAGAGCGGAGAAGACTACAGACCT
Organism: Sternotherus odoratus; assembly: GCA_032164245.1. Taxonomy (NCBI): domain Eukaryota; kingdom Metazoa; phylum Chordata; order Testudines; family Kinosternidae; genus Sternotherus; species Sternotherus odoratus. The sequence goes on from JAVMKO010000001.1 coordinate 301,528,719, forward strand.
GTTTTCTAGCTTATCACACACACATTACACCGTGTTTGTTGGAAAGGAAGACACGGGTACCTGTGGATTCTGAGACGGAAGTGTTTTCCCTGGAAATCCTTCTTAGGTAGCCGTGTCCCACACCTTTCCCACCCCAGCATTTACAGCAGCATCCAATAACGAGAGCTGATGGGTGTGGACTCTTTATAATAGAACGCTGGGCAATCCCAGTGAGGTTCACTCAGCCTCTAGGGGAGAATCAGCCTCTGGATCTAAACAGGCTGAAGACCGGAGACACTCACTCCAGCGTCTCTCTTTCCATGTCTGCACTTCTATGCTATTTGTCCATGTTTAGGAGTAAACACTAATTAAGGGACCTTCCCAAAGGATCTGAGAACTCTTGGGCTCTATGCTGAGTCAAGGATACATTAATTGCTCTGTGTATTTGTGTATATTTGAAAATTATAGTTGATTAGTAAGACAACTAGGGATAACGCCTAGATCTGCATTGGGTCTGATGCCCTGTAAATGCCCAGGATGGCAGGGCAGATAGTAGACGGACAAATCTGGAGACATATGACTGAGAGGAAGGACAAACACTTTCTCCAGGCACACAGGGCTGTCCCTAAGGGATCAGAGATCAGTCATTCACATCAGTAACTATGATCATACCATGGAGCACCTTTCATGAAAGAATGTTCAACACATTTAGCCTAGCCCCATATGTAGCTGAATTTGAATCCATCTTTAACCTGCTGCTTTTCTATTTAGAAGGTTGGGGGGTGGGGTGGGAACCCAGATAGGGACAAAGGATTCCCATCTGGTTCAAAAGATATATAAGAGGGTGGAACAGAACAACAGGGGCTGCAGTCACAAGAAATCTCAGATCCAACACCTGAACTGGAACAAGGACTGTACCACGGGAAAGATTGTCCCAGACTAGAAACACGTCCAGACTGTGATAGAAGCTTATTGAAACATCTCTGAGGGCAAGATTTTATCTGTATTCAGTTTTCCTACTGTATTGGGCTGAGACTTGAATGTTTTATTTTATTTGTTTGGTAATTTACTTTGTTCTGTCTTGGAACCACTTAAATTAGGCTGCAGAGCTTACATTAGACTCAGCTTCACTCTTCATCTTTGCCCCTGGACAATGGGTGCCCTGTAGTTCCAGATAAGGTGGCGTGTACATGTGTAAATGCCTGGCTAATGGAAGTTGTGCTGTTTATCTCCCTCCCTGAGAGCTACTGAAGCCACCCCAGCCTCTTCTCAGCGTCCTGCCCCCCAGCTAACCCAGGGGCTTGTCCTTCCACCTCTCTTAGCTGCTGTTCACCTAGCTTCAAAGCTGATCCTTTGCCCTGCATCTAAGGCCTAGCTCAGGACAAAGGGCTCCAAGCCCACCCACATTGGAGGCCCCTCTGGTTAGAAACAACAGGGAGCTCAAAGCTAAAGAAATTAGCCACACAATGGTCTCTTCCCTCAGGACTCTGGAGCTGAGCTGTAGGGCCCACAAGGTGTATGACGCACAGTCCCGCCCATCTGCAGCAAAACCCTGCTCCCAACCTCAGCTGCTTTTATACAGATTCCAGCTTCTCTCTCCACTTCCCATTGGTCCATTGATCCCAGGACTGTGTCCACCCTGCACTCACTGAAGGCTCCTTGTCAGGCTGAAGGAGTTTCTATCTCATCCCCAGAAGAGAGGGAGCCCAGTTGGGGGAGGGTGGCATGGAGGGATGTGGAGATGAACCAGGAGTGGATAGAGCTGGGGAGGAAAGGAGTGAGGAACGGGGGAGGGGGGGAGGGGGCTTGGGGGAAGAGGTGGGATGGGGGAGGGATGTTGTGGAAAGAGATGGGGCAGGACTTTGGGGGTTTAGGCACAGCAGTGCATGGAGCCTCGGGGATCCAGTTACCAGCATTTAGAGAGGTGGGACTTTATGAATTAATAAATTATACACAGACCGATTCCTCCGTTTGTCACACTGACATAGCCCAGTAACTACACAAAAGGGTTAAATATCACTTTGACTGTTGTGGAAATAGGAAAAGAAAGAGGGTTCAAGTAGACATTTTAAGTTGTCAGAGACAGAGCAACTAAGCCTTAGCCTGACATCACGAGACCTGGAGAAGCAGGGCTCATGTCAGAAGCAAGTGGAAAACAGCAGAATATTCAACAGAATAGTCAGAGTGACCTAGCCATGAGATAACGATGTTTTGAGACAAGTAGGAAGAAAATACTGGAATTGGAGGCCATAATATAAACAAACTGCAGATGTTTTTAATTAATGCATGCCATGAAAAGGGTATAAATAATTGTGTGGAATCGCTTGTTCTTTGGAGAAACTGAGGCGGAGTTGTTCTCTGTCAGCCGTGTTCTTCCCCTGCAATTGCTTGAAATAAAAGTTGTCTCTGGTTTGGTTGCCTCCAACCTGAGCATGAGAATCTTATTTTCTTCCACACTGTCCAGTCAGTGATTTGGGGAAGAGGGTCCAGCACCAACCCACCAGCCAGCTCTGCACATAGCTCAATCTCAGAGTCAGAGTCTGAGGAGAAACCATTAAGACCATTCATGAGAAAAGAGAAGGAACAGCCTGTCCCGGATCTGTTTGGTCCTCACCCCGTAGATGATGGGATTTAGCATGGGGGGCATCAAGAGATACACATTGGCAATGAGAACATGGAATTCTAGGGGTACATTCTGGCCAAACCGGTACATGAGGGAGATGAAGAGACCTGGGATGTAAAAAGCTAAAATGACAAAGAGGTGGGATCCGCAGGTCCCAAAAGTCTTGATCCGGGCATCCTTTGTGGGGAGCCTGAAGATAGCTCTTAGGATCTGGATATAGGACATAACAATAAAAATCATATCTAGGCCCATCACACAGAATAGCACAAAGAGCCCATAGTAACTACTGACGCGGGTGTCGGCGCACGCCAGATTCACCACGGCTATATGTGCACAGTACGGCTGGGGGATGATGTTGGTTCCGCAATATGGCCATTGCCTCGCCAGGAATGGATAGGGAAGTGCAAGCATGCCACCTCGTAGCACCATGGTCAGGCCGATCCTGGTCACAATGGGGTTTGTCAGGATGGTGGAATGTCTCAGGGGATGGCAGATGGCCACGTAGCGATCAAAAGCCATGGCCACAAAGATCCCAGACTCCATTGCTGAGAAACTGTGAATGAAGTACATCTGCGTGAGGCAGGCACCAAAATCGATCTCCCTGGAATTGAACCAGAAGATTGCCAGAATTTTGGGCATGGTGGATGTGCACAGGACCAAGTCGGTGACAGCCAGCATGCAGAGGAAATAGTACATGGGCTCATGGAGGCTCGGCTCCGTATTCACGATGAACAGGATGGTGAAGTTTCCCAAGATAGCTATGACGTACATGGTGCAGAAGGGGATGGAGATCCAGACATGGGCCATCTCCAGGCCAGGAATGCCCAGCAGGATGAAGGTGGAGGGGTTGGTGAAGCCGGTTGTGTTGGAATCTGACATGAAGCAGGGGAGAACGGTGTCTCCTGCATGTACTGTATGTCCCCCTTATTTCCTGTATGTGCCCAGGGTCTAGGGTGATGGTCGCAGTACAAATGCCTGGATGGAGAGAAAATGGTAATATGAGACATGACATGCACAACTGGAGGCTGTTCATTTGGGTGAAGCAGATTGGTCGCTCTTCACATGCTGAAAAATAACATTTTCATCATTCTAGATATTAATTAAAAACATCTGAGATTAATAATGCCAATTTCATGTGTTCTGGTGATCAATGTGTCAGTAACTCCTACACATCGTGGTCTGGAAAACCTTAAAAGGCACCAGCAAGAAATCCAAGTCTGGATACTAGTTATTCGTCATTGTTCCTTAGTCTACACTGCTAAGATTTTTCCCCAAAAATATCTTCTGAAGATGAAACAGTGGTGGTGTACACACTGCAAAGCCACTTTTGACGATGGACCTCCTCAGTTTCAGTGTTATAATCAAACCTCTTTGAGGAGAGTTGTAAGGCTTTTTACACAGAAAGTTTTTGTTTGAAGCACCAGTGTAGACACTTGCACTTGATTTTGTCACTGTAATTGGCCTCTGATGGCATCCCACAATGCCCATCTTGACCACTTTTTGAGCAGATTCAGTTCCTCTGAACTGCATTGAGGTAAACACCTTTCAGCCCTCCCACTTTAAAGACCCGTGAATTCCTTTTTGCTCGGCACAGAGAGCTCCCAGTTGGCCATGGCGGCTCCACACAGGAAATGTTCTCCCATTTGTGTCACTGTGGAGCTGCTGGATCTGCTCAGTATGTGGGGAGAGGAGGCTGGGCCGTCCCAGCTGTGCTCCAGCCGTAGTAATGTTAGTACCTACCGGCAGCTTTTGTGCAGCTTGTGGGAAAAGAGCTGTGATCAGGACACACTGCGGTGCACAGTAAAGGTGAAGGAGCTGAGACACATGTACCAGAAGGCCAGGGAGTCAAATGGTCAGCCTGTTTCTGTGCCACAGACCTGCCATTTTTATAAGGAGTTGGACGCTATTGTTGGTAGCGACCCCATCTCCACAGCAAGACCCCCGTGGATATTTCGGAGGGACTGGAGCCGATTCCAGCTGGACTTATCCCAGAGGAGAAAGTCATCAATGAGGAGCTGGAAACATTAGAAGATGTGGAGCCCATGCTGGGGTCGCCCAGAGCTGTGTCCAGTCAGGAGCTGTTCTCCATTCTGGAGGTGTCCCGCCACTCTCGGCTGTTACAATTACAGTAGACTCTCGATTATCCAGGATGATAGGGAAAAAAATAATTCTGGTTAATAAAATCCTGGATAACCACTATCCATAGGAAATATGGGGGAGGGGGGTTCACCAGCCACCCTGTGCTGGGGGGAGGGGAGGTTGGTTCATTGGCTGCCCTGCGCCCTGGTGGGGGTTTTTTGTGTGTGTGCTTGGTGTGGCAACAAAGCCAAAGCCAGCCCTGCGAGTTACGCATATTTTTTTTGACATCCTGGTTAATCCACATCCTGGTTAATCCACATCCTGGTTAATCCACATTCTGGTTAACCCAATCCTGGATAATCGAGAGTCTACTGTATGTCAGCCAAAAGCAGGAGAGGAGACCCCCGGTAAGTGGTTTTGCTTTGTGAAGTGTGGAGAGGGGTTTGGGCAGAGAAATGTACAAGGCTGGCTGTGTTTTTGTGTGCTGGGCATTTCCTTGTGCAGGTAGGCAGGAGGGTGGAATAAGGTGTTGATGTACACTGAGATTTCAGAGGATTCCTCCAGAGAGATTTCTAGGAAACGTTCCTGCAGTACTCTGTAATCCTGTGCCAGAAGGTACTTGTCAAAGCTGCTTTGTTCCTTTCCCCATTGAGAGACACTTTCCCATCCCATTCTGTCATAACCCGGGTAAGGACCAAAGCGGCACAGAGACGAGCAGCATAGGGAGAGGGGCCCACACTACAAAAAGGATGTGGAAAAATTGGAAAGAGTCCAGAGAAGGGCAACAAAAATGATTAGGAGCCTGGAGTGCATGACTTATGAGGACAGGCTGAGAGAACGGGGATTGTTTAGTCTTCAGAAGAGAAGACTGAGGGGAGATTTGATAGCTGCTTCCAACTACCTGAAAGGGGGTTCTAAAGAGGATGGATCTAGACCAGGGGTCTCAAACATGCGGCCCGGGGGCCACATGCGGCCCACAAAGCCCTTCCCTGCGGCCCGCCAAGCTTCCTGCCCCCCCCCGCCCCCCCCCCCCCGGTCCTCTCATAGCAGTTTGCAGGATGGAGGGGCCAGAAGTGGAGGCTTCTCTGCTGCCTGGCTGGGCCGCGTGTGTTTCTAGCTCTGGACTTCCTAGCTCTTGCTTTGTTTGCCAAACAGCTGTTGGTGGTGCCTAGCGCTTTCCAGGAGGGAATGGGGAGCTGTGTGCTCAGAGGAGGAGGTGGGGCAGGGGTGGGACCTCTTGGAAGGGGTGGAGTGGGGGGCGGAGCCAGGGCAGCAAGGGTGAGGTGTGTGTCAGTGGTGCGGCCCTCGGGCCAGTGCACAAGTCCTCATGGAAGGGGTGGAGTGGGGGCACAGCCGGGGCAGCGAGGGTGTGTGTGTGTCAGTGGTGCGGCCCTCGAGCCAGTGCACTAGTCCTCATGCGGCCCTCGTGGTCATTTGAGTTTGAGACCCCTGATCTAGACTGTTCTCAGTGGTACCAGATGACCGAACAAGGAGAAATAGTCTCAAGTTGCATTTGGGAAGGTTTAGATTGCATATTACGAAAAACTTTTTCACTAGGAGGGTGGTGAAGCACTGGAATGGGTTACCTAGGGAGGTGGTAGAATCACCTTCCTTAGAGGTTTTTAAGGTCAGGCTTGATGAAGCCCTGGCTGGGATGATTTAGTCGGGGATTGGTCCTGATTTAAGTAGGGGGCTGGATTAGATGACCTCCAGAGGTCCCTTCCAACCCTGATATTCTATGATTCTATGAGGGGTGGAAGGCACAAACATGACCTAGATGCTCCCTTGCTTCCTTGCTTACCCTCAAGAGAGAGAGATCTGCCACAATGACCCCTGCCTGTGGGAATGGGTGGGAAACGTCAGAGTGATGTCCCCTAAGAAGTGCCCCGCGACCTCTTTCATATGGCTTTTCTCCCATGTACAATGTTCTTCAACCCCTCCAAAGACCTCCTCCTGGGCAGACGTACAGGAGGAAAATTAGGTTATGATCAGAACATACAACCCCAGGATACTTCAGCTAAAATATTCTGGACCACACCTGGTGATAACCCACTGAGATACCTCTATAAAGGTGCAAGAATTCCAACATGGGCCCATAAAACCAGAACTAAAATGTATAAATGAATTCATTTTGTTTATATTGTATCCTTTTAAATAAGAAACGTGACTCACCACGTCAATCCTGCTACCAAACATACCTAATGCAGCCTCCTGGGACCCACCCTTGGTACATGTTACACAAAATACCTGTTTCAAAGCTGGCCGGTATGTGCAACTCTGTACAGGAGGCAACAGAAAATGGGTAAAGAAACCAGACACTTACCTGACTCCCAGACAGGACCTCCTGGGACCTCTCATGGTTACAGCTCGCCTTCAAAAAACATCCTGGCTCCAAGACCCCAATCTGACTATCACAGCCCGGCTCCCTCCCTGCATCTCACCTCATCTGGACTGTAACTGGATATTTAGCTTCCTGGGCACACACATATAGGACCCCAATTTCAGATGTTAAAAATGTTTTTTTAGAAAGCCAAAAAACAAAAATGTGGAAGGATAGGTAACATTTGTTGTTGTTGTTTTTTTTAAAAAAAGCACCAATTCCATACTAATTATACTTAATTTAAATTCTAAAAGGTCATACAGTTCCTGGGACAAAGGCCAAATGACTCAAGCCCTTAAGCATGCTAAGGGTTATCTTATGTTCTAACTAAAATTAATGTAGCCATAAAGAATTTTTACAAAATCATTAAGAAAACCTTAAATGCTATAGTCAGCATGGCCAAGTCACAAGCTAAAGGTCATGCTTGTAATATGTTGGCTTGTAATTTTTTTAGCATTCAAAAAAAGAAGTTAAATGTATGCCTGGGTTTCCCCCAGCCCCATACCCTTTCTTCCTCCACCCTTGCTCACATTGCAGGTATTTCTACTCAACTTATAGTAGCCTCTTTACTTTCTCCAGCCTCATTCTTCTCCCATGTTTTTCCTTCTTCTTTCCATTTTAATTCTATTCAATATGTAACTAACAATATGATGTCCAAAATAGGGCTGTCTGAATACTTGGCACCAACCCCCGGTAACACTACACTAAATAACAACCTCTGAATGTTGTACAAAAATGGACCGTTACGTCGTGTGTTTCTGTTTTACCCTTCATCCTGTTGAGTCTGAACTATTGATTAAGCTTAATCTTATCCCAGACTTGATGTCTGAACTTTTAATCAAAGCTCTGACCTGCAAACTACTCATGACACCCCCCCTCCCCTTAAGTAGCCATCTCCTCTTTATCTTTTGTAACTTACATTTTAACCTGATTTATCCTGTAGAATCTTGATTGATTATGCATGACCATTATGATCTGTAAATCACTTTGTTTACTTCTGTGTATAAATATTGATGCTCACCCCTAGTAAATTTGCCACACTCACTCTGAAGCTTTGAGCTAGGAATAGTGTGAGCCCATTGATCAATGAATTGAAGTCTGTGTAAGTGGTCTCTGACAGTTTGTGGGCCCAAACCAACTCCGCACGAATCTCGGGTGCTGGAGAGGTGAGTAGGGACTTGCTTTTTACCTAACAATATGGGGGCTTGTCTCGGGATTCCTTCTGGTGCGGTGCCTCTGTCCAGTGGTCAGATCACTCATATACGAATTGGCAGGCGCCACGGGAGATTTCTCCCAGCCAATTCAATATTGAGGGGTCGTGTACTGGACAGCAGGGTAAACGCCAGTTGGAGGGCTCCTGTCAGACACCATGGGTCAAGGGACTAGTGTCCCTTTTCAGAACTTTTTTGAGCATTAGGAATAAGTTGTGTTATGAAGAAAGACTCCCAGTACAGACAGGAATGTCTAAGAAGTTGTACACGCTGTGTGTAAGGAATTAGACTGGGAATACCGCGGTATGGGCCAACCTGGAGAAAAGGTTGCCTTTGTATGGTTCTTTCGAGCAGGCTGCTTTAAAGAGAAGTGGAGAGCCAGATCAAAAAAACCATCCGGGACAGTTAAGTTACTGATTTTGTTTGAACTCTGCAGCAGAGCTGTGGAAATCTTTAAAGATTATGACAGTCAGGTATTCTCCCGAGAGTGAACCCCCTCCATGTTATTTCAATAAAGGGTGTAAACCATGGCGTGTTTTGACCCGCCAGTTGGTCCCCACTGCACCTGCCCCTACTCCTCCGCAGGGGGACTCTCCAGGGAGCAGAGGGGAATCTGCAGGACTCAGGATCTGAATCTGTGCAGAGGGTAAGGAGGAAAATGGTACGGGGAAAACCTCGGAAGGAATAATCACTTGGCAATAGGCCAAAAAGAAAATCCCAAGCTGTGTGTCTAGGGTAAGAAAGTGTGTGTCTGTATCTTCCTTGTCTGTCTTTTTTTTTGTCTGTTTTTCGGCTTGTAATAGTTAAATGCAGTAGTGTCAGAGTTAGTTATAGATTCAGATAGTTCTGTGTTTGTAACTGCAAGGGAAAAAGAACAACTCTAACTCTTTGTCCTGTGAGTTTGTAAGATTGCCTAAGAGGAGATTTTGTAGAGATCTGTCTGATGGGCCAAAGATAATCATGAATGTGAATAAATCCTAGTGAGAATTTGTTGTTGCTCAAGAAGCTGTTCCTTAGAAGCCCTAGAGTGAAGAGAACAAAGACAGAATTTCTGTGAGTAGTGAAGTGTTGCCTAGAAAAGTTCCTAAAGGAAAACAGGTAAACAGTTTGATGCAGTTAAAGTGTAAAAGTGATTTGATCAAAAAGGGTTTCAGCTCTTAACAGCTTGAAATTGTCTGTAGTAAATGCAACTCAAAGATTGTTTTCAGTACAAACAGACTGGTCACTTTAAATGTGAATGCCCCTGGGGACGTTACACCGGGAACGAATGCATCCCTGCACCACCAGCTCCTAAGAGAGACAAAGTTGTTCAAAGAGAAATGTCCATGCTAATTCTGCAGGTAAACAAGGTCTGTGTCCCAAGTTAAAAAAAATAGTACAAATCTCACCTCTAGAGTCTAGACACTTTAAATGTGATTTGTAGTCTCTTACAGAATCTAACATCTGATCCCCTGTGAAAGCAAAAGTAAGTAAAGAAAGAACAAAACTTTGAGACTAGCTTATTAGTAAAAATAAATGGTATCCCTTTTAAAACTAGCCCCTGGACTTACTTCTCTGTCTATGAAAATGCAAATTACTTATCTGTTAAACAAGACAGCCCTTCAGGGCAAGCAAATTTAATTTTGTTAAATAAAACCTCAAAGTAACCCTAATAAACTGAAATTCTAATAGTGTTGACCCAAAAGCATAGAAAAAATAGTAAAGAAAAATTATTTTAGTGAAAATAAGAAAATGTTTTAATGTCTTTAAAATGTCTGTAACTAAATCCTTATAATAAGTAATCCAAGCACAGAGATTAGTTTGCAAGTATGCAGCTATGCATGGTTTAGCTATATTTATTTGTAATGCTAATAGTGTTTCAGATCAGTGTGTGTTACAAAAGAAAAAGTTAACAGTAAAGGATTCTGGTAAAGATAATTGTATCCTTTTAAGTTGTAACTAGCTTTAAATCCAAAAAAGCAAGCCAGAAAACATCTGTGTTCATGCAAATTACCTAATTGATAAAAAGTAACTGAAACCTGGTTTGCCTAAAAAAACAAAAGAAAATAACTGATTCCCTTTAACAAAAAGTGAAGATATAGAAGGTTTTTTTTGTCTTTTAAAAAAAAATCAAAGAAAGCTGATGCCAGCTGACAAACTATGCACTTACTGGCACAATAAGAATTGTATTTTATGTTCTATGTTTGTCTTAAAATGTTTTGTCAATGTGGCCAAAACTGTGTTTGTAATAAATTGTACATAAGGCAATATACTGCAGAATTGAAATATAAATATTTGTTTATTCAATTTGTAATATAAAATTGTTTTTACAAAGTTAAGGTTTAAATATACTTATTATAATTTCACTAGCTAAGAACAATGTGAACAATAATTTTCAATTGAAATTAAATACCAATAGACTTTGGAAGCATTAACATGACAAGTTAACTCACTCCTCAAATTGTACATGGAATTCTTCTGGCTACCCCCAGATTTCTAGCCAGAAGGCGAGGGAGGGAAGAAGCTATTAGACACCAGAGGACCAAGTGGCCTCAACAGTTAGTATGCTTGTCCTGTTCTGTTACTCCAAAGCTCTGTAATTCAGTTATTTTTATTATAAAAGTGTATGTAAAACTAAAGTACTGTATAAAAACAATGTAAGATAAAGAAGTGTGTGAGAGAGAGAAAGAGAGAAGAGGAAGGGCTAAAATGCCCACTCAGTTGTACAGTTTGTAACACTGCCAAGTATTAATGAAATGTGTTAGGTTTTTTGTTGTTACTCACAGGTAAAGAACACATTACCTAAAGATCCTAAACAGCCTTGCTACATCTTGGGACTGATGTAAAAAGATTTGCCTGTCATATCAGCAACTCAAACAAAAGGAGTCACAAAGTCCATCCAGAACCTGGCCCTGAGCTGTCTTTCTTTTTAAAAAAGCCTCAAATTAACTTTTCTGAACTGCCATCCTGTGTATAGCATTTCATACCAAAAGAGCAAATGCTTAGACTGTGGACAAATATCTCTTAAATGATTTTATCCCTAAGTATAGGTACCCAAGATGACAGACTTAAACCGTGAGTCTCATTTTACAGAAACAGCTTTTCAGCAAGTTATGAGTGCCTTCAAAGTTCAGTAGAAGTGCCACACACCTTGGCACCTGCAATCTAATAGCCAGGTTAAAAAGACAAATATGCAAAGACACTGGTCTTAACTGGATAAATGCATCACTCCTTGTGCTGCACAATCTCCATGACACTCCTAGAGGACAAATTAAGTTATCACCTTTTGAACTACTTTTTGGCAGGCCTTCCTCAGTTTACCTAGTCAAATATTACATGACTGCTGATTTGGTGCTTGAAAAAGCAGGACTAATTTCTTTTGTTTTACAGCTCCAGAGACAGACTAACTCTCTCCGCAGATATGAGACTGCTTTTAAATGTAAAAGCACACCCGATAGAACCTTGTTCTTAAGTCTTTGTTAAAGCCTACAAAGAAGTTCTGCTCCAGCCCCTGTGAAAAGGACCATACCGAGTGCCTTGGCCACCCCAACCATCATCAAGGTGGCAGAAAAGGAAGCCTGAATTCACCATGCCTGATGCAAGCATGCCCTTTTCCCAGATGACAACGAGGCAGCTGAGGCCTCCACCCTCGACGGACCAGGATGAGAATTAGATGACAGCGGGGCAAACCCAAGCCCTAGCAACTGGAGAGGGGACGAAGAAGAACCCTGAAGAAAAGTGGCTAGCGGAGACCGTGCCGGGTCTCAGCCTGAAGATAAAATTCAAAAGGACTTAATAATGTTTATCAAATTAAAGTATTAATCAATTTTAAGTTATTAATCTTGTTTTAAATTAAGCAAGATTTATTTCATGAGTATAATGTGTTTTTTATTAGATATTTCCAGAAAGTCAAAACCTGTATTTTGAAAAATAGAAGTGATAAATGTGTACTCAGTTCTTAGTAGATGCAGGATAGAAACTCCTCTGTGTACCTACCCCTCTGATTACTGTTAACATGACTTGAATGCTACCAAAATAGAGATCTGGTCCAGCATAATGTAACATAGGACCAAACAAGAATAAGAAAACAAACAAGTATTTCATAGTAGCTAACAAAGAGTAGATGCAAAATCTACTTCAAATATCAGTGCCTCTGCATAATGCTGACTCGTGTAGAGTCTTTTTAATAGAAGTCACTTAGCATTTTTTGTGACAAGTAACTCCTGGTTGGATAAAAATAGAGCTTCCACCAGTAAATTAGCACTTTTTAGAACATATTATGTACGTAAAGCTACAGTCTATCATGAATTGCCCTAAAACTAAAAGGGTTCATGTTCAGAATGTTTGTTTAAAAGACAAACCAAGCAATTAATCTCAGTGAGAGTCTATCCTGAAACAAGTGGGCAAGTCAAAATGGCCTGAAACATAATGTTAGCTGCCCAAGGAAGAATATATGCTCTCATGAATGAGAAATGCTATGTCTTTGCAAATATCTACCTCAACACCCCAATACTGGGTGTGCCTAAACTGAATAGTACCTATAAATTAGTGCATAATTTAAAAGCTGAAAGTAATTTGCTTTTAAAATATAAAAGAAATTATCTTTAAAGAGGAGGGAATTGTTAAGAATGTTTTTCTAACTTAAAAGCAACTGTATTATGAATGTTGTGTAGTATGATTTTAAATACAACATGTGTTTTAATGGCACCTTTAGTAAAACTCTTAGTGAGTATTGTTGGGGCCATAGTAATCCTTATAATACTGTGTTGTTGTATTCAGTGTGTCCCCTCCCTCATAGACTCATGTAAGTCAGCTTGTTTTTTTAGGCCCTACTCTTTTCGAATTGGCACAAGCTGAAGTTGCCAAGCTGCCCTTAACTCCTTAAACTAAGATGTAGCTTTTTGATAAATAAGTTATACCAAAGCTACAAATGGGGGAATGTTGAGTCTGAACTATTGATTAAGCTTAATCTTATCCCAGACTTGATGTCTGAACTTTTAATCAAAGCTCTGACCTGCAAACTACTCATGACACCCCCCCTCCCCTTAAGTAGCCATCTCCTCTTTATCTTTTGTAACTTACATTTTAACCTGATTTATCCTGTAGAATCTTGATTGATTATGCATGACCATTATGATCTGTAAATCACTTTGTTTACTTCTGTGTATAAATATTGATGCTCACCCCTAGTAAATTTGCCACACTCACTCTGAAGCTTTGAGCTAGGAATAGTGTGAGCCCATTGATCAATGAATTGAAGTCTGTGTAAGTGGTCTCTGACAGTTTGTGGGCCCAAACCAACTCCGCACGAATCTCGGGTGCTGGAGAGGTGAGTAGGGACTTGCTTTTTACCTAACAATCCTTTAACCTTGCCCTCTTCTGTTGGTGTGAAAGTCCTTCACTACTCGGTGGTGTTTCATCACCGCTGCATCTTCTTACATGTCCGGACCATGACAGTGCCAGGCAAATGCATCCATGTGCCTGCAAATTACTGACTCATTTACCCCAGGTGATGTGCACCTCCTCGGCCATTTGTTCTCTGAAATAACAGCCGCTCCTCAGTGCTATAACAACCTATACCTAAACAATACGCCGGTTCAACTGGCCAAGAAGCTACTTCTCAAAGGGGTCTTGGCTGCTGCCTCTGCGTTTACCACCGTTCATAAGGACATCATCAAAGGTAGCATTCAAGTCCAGCTCTCCAATCAAACCATCACCCGACTGAAAAATCCTGTTCATAATGCATCCTACAGCCCCATCTCCTGGTGGACCATTGTCAATATAACAGCTGTTGCTGCTTCTATCATGTTACTAACCTCTCTGGTCATGTATGGGCACTTTAAACACAGGCTTAAAAATCTTCCTATGTTTCCTACCTTTACCCACTTCCCCCAATTCTCCTCTCCCTCCCCCTGGAGCCTCTCTTGGGAACCCTAGAACAAATCATGCATATCAAAGCATTAAAAGTATTGATTTAATCTCAGCTAAAAGTTCAACATGTCAACAGGAGGGAATTGTCAGTCAAGAGCTAAAATTTTCTCTTAAAAGAGAAAATGCAGATCAAGAAGGAATGCTTCAGTAGCCCAAGGACACTGACAACTGTTAACACTTAATTAAACTTATATGGTCAAATGTCTGCTAAATAACTCAACTCTTAGAAGAGAAACAAACCCTCCCTTCACAGCCCACCAGATATCTGTAATCATTCATCCCTTCCCCCACCCCTCCTGCCTCTTTCCCCCACAAGGTAGCCATAGATGCTTAATGTAATCAGGATGACCTCTATATGTATGTACTGTTCCTATTTTTATATTTGTTCAGATTTCTCTCTTAACTTATACCAATGTCTATCTCTGCATGTACAAATAAATACAAATAAAGTAATAAAAAGGTATATCATTGGTCATTGTAGCCTTACACTTTTAAAGCTGTTTATCAGCTTCTCAGTACTGTGACTAAAGCCCTTTCGGTATAGTCAGTGCCTGCCTGATTCTTGGGGAAAATAATCTTTAAGCCTAACAAATGGATTTGCAGAGAGGACAATACTAAAGACTTATTCTCTAGTATCCTATCACACCCATGTTGCACTGGAGTTGTCGAACAGCAAGATGTACCTGTGGATTCTGATATGGAAATGTCTTCCCTGGGAATCCTTTGCTTGTAGCTGTGTCCCGCACCTTTCCCACCCCAGCATTTGCAGCAATATCCCACACCAAGAGCAGGGAGGGGTGTGCATTGTTTATAATAGAGCTCTGTGCAATCCCATTGGGGTTCTCTCAGCCTTTAGGGGAGAAGCAGCATCTGGATGCAAACAGGCTGGAGATCGGAAACACTCTAGCCAGTGTCTCTCTTTCCATGTCTGCACTTCTGTGATATTTGTCCAGGTTTAGGAGTAAACAGTAATTAAGGGACTGTCCCAAAGGGAGATGAGAACATTCAGGCTCTGCTGAGTCAAGGAGAAATAAATTGCTCTGTGTATATTTGAAAATGTTAGTTGATTAGTAGGACAACTAGGGATAATGCCTAGATCTGCATTGGGTCTGATAAACTGGAAATGCCCAGAATGGCAGGGCAAATAGTAGAGAGACAAATCTGGAGACAGATGACTGAGGGGAAGCACGAACACTTTCTTCAAGCACACAGGGTTGTTGCTAAGGGATCCGAGATTGGTAATTCTCATCAGTAACAATGATACTACCGTAGAGCACCTTTCATGAAAGAATGTTCAACCCACCTAGCCTATCCCCATTATACAGATAGGTAAACTGAGTCACAGAGCGACGTGACTTGGGCAAAGTCACACAGAGATTGATAGACAGAACCCAGAAGTCCAGAATTCCTTGCAATAACCACCATAAACACGCTCTCTCCATCAGTAAACAAATGTGACAATCTATATCTTGGGGCAGTGTATTGTTGTTTTAATGCACTCCATATGATGTTATGAAAATACGCTAATGAGTGTGAATATAATGTAACTGGAATATGCTTCTTGCAAAAGGTCTCCTGTAAGATATCATTACAAATCTTATAATCTTCTGAGTGTCTTCATTCCTGTATCTGAAGCTAGAAATATGAAATATAACTGTGAGGTCCTATTGAAATTATACAAAGTGTGGGCTGGTAATGCTTGGAATCTTGATGACTCCCATTCACCTGGGTAACTGACTGTAAATTGGTAAATGGCTCTGTTTACTAAATCCTATTTTTTATAATTAATAAAATCACTTTTGTTTATTAATTGGCCCAGAGTAATTAATACCTGAGGGAGCAAGCAGCTGTGGATATCTCTCTATCAGTGTTATAGATGGCGGAACATTTAGGAGTTTACCCCGCATAAGCTTTATACAGAGTAAAATGGATTTATTTGGGGTTTGGACCCCATTGGGAGCTGGGTATCTGAGTGTTAGAGACAGGGGCACATCAGGTGGCAGTCCCAAGGCAGTTTCTGTGATTCAAGTCATCACAACTGTAACCCCCCATATTCCTCATTTTCATATAATCGTGATCTCACATATAATGCATGCTCTTGTGAGGTATCCCAGAAAAGATTATGATCTGCCTGCTGAAAATCATTTCTTTTTTCATATCTGTGTATCATTGATATGTATGAAATCATGAGAACTGTGTTGTGTGGTGGTCGCTAAAATATGCTGTAAGCTGGTGTGGCAGACCCAGGGCAGACAGCTGCCAGTAAGGCCTGTAATTAAAAGGGAACTGGGTCCAGCTGAGCAGGGCTGCCACAGCCAGAAGCAGGGCCAGCTGAGGACAATTAAGGAGGCTGCCAGAGCCCTTGAAAAGGGACTCCTCCCCAGAGAGGCTTGTGGGAGTTGAGGAGTGGGTTTGGAGGCAGTAGGAGTTAGAGGAGTGAATTTGGTGGAAGCAGAGGAGTGTGAGGAGCGAGTTGGAAGAAGCAGGGACGGAGAGGCTGCTGGCAAGCAGGAGGAGAGAACTAAGGGTCCCTTCCAGGGGGAACCTAGCTTCCCTAGCCTGCAGGAGCCTGACCCTGAGAGAGAAAGAGAGGGAGCACGCTGCTAAGGAGCAGCAGGAAAAACCGGGCCTGGTGCAGTCTGGTCAGGGCACCAGGGCCGCACCAGCACCCCAGAGGACTTGAACCAGGGGGAGCAGAGGAGCCACCTTGCCACATGGGGGAATCAGTAATTAACTTTGCTTAAAAGCCTTTGGTGAGAGACCTTGTCAAAGGCTCCCTGAAAATCCAATACACTATTGTCAAGGCTGATTCCCCACTCTGGCACATTGAGTGCAGAATGTGGGGGGCTGCAAGGATCCTAAAAAATAACCCTGGACACTCCAGGCTTGTATTAAACTCCCAAGGTTACAATTTCCCTCTGACATTGGATGGGTAGATGCTGACACCACCCAAGTGGAAAAACCACTTTGAAAACCCAGGAAGGCACAATTTGGAATTCCCCCCTCAAGCCCTTTTACCCCCAGCCCCGGGGAAGAGCCAAGGAAGAAACCAAAAGCAATCAGTCATTGCTACCAGCTAATTAAACAACATGTGTACAAACCTCTTAGGGACAGAAAATTCCATTCCTGTGTTTGTTTGTTTTTAAAGATAAATTTCATTAGAAACAAAAAGAAAGAAAATACATCCAGAATTTAGGCTTTTTCCTAATTAAAAAAAAACAATTACAAGGATTAAGTATCAAGATAGTTTCTTGAGGTACAGTTTAAAGGTTACAAGCAAAACAACAGAACGTGGGGTTAGCACAGGGGAGTTCACAAACTGTAAAAGAATAATAGAAAAAACCCTAATTGTGTCTTCCTAAACATTTTGTGATCTACTTACATATCTGGGGTTTCAAATGAGTAGTTTCTAGGTATGACCTAATGATTTTCACACCTGGCCCAAAGCTTTTTACAGCCCCCGGGATAAGGAACAACAGGGAGCTCAACGCTAAAGAAATTAGCCACACGATGGTCTCTTCCCTCAGGACTCTGTCGCTGAGATGTAGGGCCCACAAGGTGTATGACGCACAGTCTCGCCCACTTGCAGCTAAATCCTGCTCCCAACCTCCGCTGTTTTTATACGGTTTCCTGGCTTCCCTCTCCACTTCTCATTGGCCCCAGGACTGTGTCATCACTACACTCACAGCAAGCTCCTTGTTAGGCTGAAGCAGTTTCTGTCCCAGCCCCGGAGCAGAGGGAGCCCCGTTGGTGGGACAGGGAGGGAGGTGCAGATGAACCAGGAGTGGATGGGGCTGGGGAGGAAAAGAGCGAGCAACAGAGATGGGGTTTTAGGGGGAAAGGAGGGATGGGGGAGGGATGTTGTGGAAAGAGGTGGGGCAGAAATGTGGCGGTATATGCACAACAGGGCCTCAGCAGTCCATTTACCAACTGTGGCAGGGCAAGGGTAAAAACCCCGTGAATGCCCTGCCCCTGCAGGCTCCCAGTGTCACAGGGTCCGCACAGGGTTCCCTGGCTTCCCCCTGTGCCCTGTGTTCTGGCTTTTCACAAATGAAGGTATCCACACCCTTTTCTGGTGTTCCCCAAGTGTCCTTTATTTACAGTGCAGGTCTAGTGGTTTCAGTGCAAGCAAAGTGCTCCCCTCGTCCCCAACAGTTTCCCTCTCTGTCCTGGTTCCAGGGTCTCCAGGCCCCTGAGGCACCTTGCCCGCAGTGAGGAGACAGAGCACAGCAGCCTCCTGTTCCCCTCCTGGCCTGCCTCCTCACTGAGTAGGGCTCAGGGCTTTTCTAGCCCTCTCAGTTCCCAGCCTCAGCTGTACCCATTTAGCCCAGCCTAGTGCTGTAAGCTAGCCCTCATTAGGGCTCCCAGCTGGGCTCCCGTCAGGCTGCTCTAAGCCCCTGCCCCCGGCCTCCTGCCAGAAAGCAGGGTTTAGCCTGCAGGGGCAGGGCATTCACGGGGTTTTTATCCTTGCCCTGCCACACCAGCAGTTAGAAAGGTGGGAATCCTATGAATTAATACATTGTACATAGACCCATTCCTCAGTTTGTCACGCTAAAACAGCACAGTTAGGCCACAAAAGGATTAAATGTCACCTTGACTGTTCAGTCAAAGTGATTCAGGGAAAAGGGCCCAAGACCATGTCACCAGCCGGTTCTGCATGGAGCTCAATCCCAGAGTCAGAACCTGAGGAGAAACCATTAGGCCTCTTCATAAATAAAGACCCGGAACAGCCGGTCCCGGATCTGTTTGGTCCTCACCCCATAGATGATGGGGTTTAGCATGGGGGGCATCAGGAGGTACACGTTGCCAAAGAGAACAGGGAAATGCAGGGGTATATTCCGGCCAAACCGATGCATGAGGGAGAAGAAGAGATTTGGGATGTAAAAGGCTGAGATGGTACAGAGGTGGGAGATGCAGGTCCCAAAAGTCTTGAGCCGGGCATCCTCTGTGGGGAGGCTGAAGATGGCCCTGAGGATCTGGATATAGGACAGCGTAATAAAAATCACATCCAGGCCTATCACACAGAAAAGCACGAAGAGCCCATAGTAACTACTTAAACGGGTATCGGCGCAGGCCAGATTCACCACGGCTATGTTCACACAGTACGGCTGGGGGATGACGTTGGTTTTGCAATATGGCCACTGCCTTGCCAGTATGGGATAGGGAAGTGCAAGTATGACACTGCGTAGCATCATGGCCAGGCCAATCTTGGCAACGACGGGATTTGTCAGGATGGTGGAATGTCTCAGGGGATGGCAGATGGCCACATAGCGATCCAAAGCCATAGCAGTGAAGATGCCAGACTCTATCAATGTGAAGCAGTGAACGAAGTACATCTGAGTGAGGCAGGAACTGAAATCGATCTCCCTGGAATTGAACCAGAAGATGCTCAGCATTTTGGGCAGGATGGACGTGGACAGGACCAGGTCGGTGATGGCCAACATGCAGAGGAAATAGTACATCGGCTCATGGAGACTCGGTTCCATCTTCACAATGAACAGGATGGTGAAATTCCCCAGGATGGCTATGACATACATGGTACAGAAGGGGATGGAGATCCAGACATGGGCCGCCTCCAGGCCAGGAATGCCCAGCAGTATGAAGATGGAGGGGTTGGTGAAGTCGGTTATGTTGGAATCTGCCATGGAGTAGGGGAGAAGGTGTCGAACTCTGAAGCAGAACGGTGTCTCCTGCAAATTCCTGGATGGAGAGAAAATGTTAATATGAGACACTATCTGCACAACTAGTCTGTTCTTATGGGTGAAGCAGATTTTCACCCTTGACACACTGAAAAATGACATTATTATTATTCAGAGAAATTAATTATGAATAAATTATGCTTCTAATGGCAATTCCATGTGTTCTGGTGCTCAAATATGCCAGTTACTCCTACACACCATGGTCTGGGAAACCTTAATAGGCAGAGCAGGAAACACACCTGTGGATACCAGTTATTTGTCATTGTTCCTTAGGCCTTTTCTACACTGCCAAGTTTTTTCCTGCAGATACAGATTTTGGAGAAGAAACTGGCGACATACAGACTGCAAAGCCACTTTTCACGATGGAACTCCTCAGTTTCAGTGAGATAAGAAAATCACTTTGATAAGAGTTGTAAGGTTTTTTACATAAAAAAGTTTTGTTACTGAAGTGCCAGTGTAGACAACTGTGCTTGATTTCATCGTTGAAATTGACCTCCGGAAGGTATCACACGATGCCCATCCTGACCACTCTGGTAAGCAGTTTCAACTCCTCTATCCTGCATTGTGGTAAATACCTTCCACCCTCCCCATTTAAAGGGCCGAGAATTTAGAAATCCCCCTTCTTGTTTGCTCAGCATAGAGAGCTCACATAGCCTCTTTCAGGTGGCCACGGTGGCTCCACACAGCAAATGATCTCCCGCTTGGGCCACTGTGGAGATGATGGATTTGCTCAGTATACGGAAGAGGCGGCTGAGCCGTCCCAACTGCACTCCAGCCATAATTACGTCAGTACCTCTGGGCAGATTTTGTGCAGTTAGTGGGAAAATAGCTAAGATCAGGACACACGGCAGTTCACAGCAGAGGTGAAGGACCTGAGGCAAGTGTACCAGAAGGCAAGGGAGGCAAATGGTCCATCCTGCCCAAGACCTGCCACTTTTTAACAATCTGGATTCTAGTCTTGGCAGTGACCCCACCTTCACAGCCAAGAACCCCATGGATATGTCAGCAGGGATGGAGCCGATTCAAACTAGACTTAAATCAGAGGAGAAAGTCATCAGTGAGGAGCTGGAGACATTAGAAATTTTGGAGCCCATGCTGGGGTCATCCCGTGCTGTGTCCAGTGGTGTTTAGCATGGAAAAGAGGAGACTGATGGGGGATGTGTGAGCAGTTTTCAGATACTTGAAAAGCTGCCATAAAAAAGATGGAGAAAATTTGTTCAGTTGTATCACAGAGGGAAGGAGAAGAGACCCTGGGTCCAAACTACAGCACAGCAGATTTGGGTTAAATCTCATATAAACTGGCAAACTCTGAGGAGAGGAGGACAGTGGAACAGATGGCACAGAAGGCTGTGGAAGCTCCTTTGGTGGAGGTTTTCAAAAGGAGGATAAATAGCCATGTGTGTAGGATAGTTTAGACACAACAAACCCCGCATCTTGGCAGGGGGTTAGGCTAGCTGACCCCTGCAATCCCTTCTCACCCTGGGGCTCTGTGATTCCTTGATATAAAATCCTAGTGTAGACCAGGCATTGGTCAAACACAAGCTTTGGATCTCAGTTCACAGATAACTGGAAGGAATGTAACGGCCTTTGTTATACAGGAGGTCAGGCTGGATGATCAAATGGTCCCTTCTGGCCTTATACCCTATGAATCTATTGATAAACAAAGCAGTTGGGCATTTCTATTCACTGCGTATTATAACACATGAACACAGAAACATTCAATTACATGGAAAGTCCGACCATATAACACTCATAAAAGAAAACTGTTTAACTAATACATATTTGGCCTGTGGGACTCCTTGCCACAGACACTGTTGGAACAAAGAGCTTAGCTGACTGACATTCACAAATGGATGGGCCATTGTAGGTGGTGCTGATGGCAACACATTAAGTTAAAGCGGTCTCATTGCTTTGATTAGAAGACCTGATTGAACGTTGCTTAGAAGTTTGCCAAACATGAACCATTTGGACTGAAATTTCCCACGCTGGGTGTCTGCCTCCAGCTGATTTGAATTCTGAAAGCTTCAGGCATAATGGTTCAGCCAACTTCTCAAATGAAGCTGGGAGAGACGATGTCTTGCTCATGTAGAAAAATTCTTATATTTATTCTAGTGAGGAGCTCTACCACTACCATGTTTTCCAGCACATTAAAGTCAGGTAACAGTTCCCATCCACCGCCCACCTGGCACCCCCATTAACAGCCAGAGCCCTACGTTGCACGAGAAGGGTGTGAAGGTGTCTCTGCATTAACACACAGTTGGATCACAAAGTCTTTTGTCAGTTCTTACTCCAAGGGGAATTTTGCTTCATTGAGGCCTAAGCAAACTTCCAGCCACAGCCTCTGAATTTGGCTTTGTATTGGAGACCTCCTAATGCCTTTCACCCAGAAGGATCCACTGTCCCACTGAAATGCAGCCAGTTTAAGGTTGGAGGCAATCAGCTGGGGGGGAGGGGCACAGAAAGGAGGGACATTTTGGCCCATGGTACTGGATAAACTCATCCCCCCGGCATAGGCCCTGGGATGTTTAATGGTTGTGCAGAACAGAAAGGACAACGGACCTATTCTCTATCCCATCATGCCCAGGTTTCAGTGGGTTTGTCAATGAACAAGAGATGGGTACCTGTGAATCCTGAGATGGAAGCTTCTTCCCTGGGAATCCCCCTCAAGTAGCCGTGTCCCACACCTCTCACCCCAGCATCTGCAGCAGCATCTCACACTGACAGCTGACACAGGAATGTGCCCTGTTTATACTATAGCTCTGTGCAATCCCAGGGGGGTTCACTCAGCCTCTAGGGGAGAAGAGGCATCTGGATGCAAACAAGCTGGAGGCAGGGGATTCTCCAGCCAGTGTCTCTCTTTCCACGTCTGTGCTTCTGTGTTCTTTCTCCAGCTTTAGGAGTAAACAGTAGTTAAGGGACCTCCCCAAAGGGAGATGAGAACTCTTGGACTCTGTGCTGAGTAAGAGAGGAATGATCTGCTCTGGGCATTTATGCATATTTGAAAATGGTAGTTTATTAGGAAGAAAACGAGGGATAATGTCCAGGTCTCTGTAAGGACTGATACCCTGTAAAGACCCAGGATGGATGGGTAGCTAATAGACAGACAGATCAGGAAACCAATAAGAACACTTTCTCCAGGCACACTGGGCTGTCTCTAAGGGATGAAATTAGGTGCCAGGCTTTGGATCAGGCAAGATGATGCAGTTCTGGGGTGCAAGGCTGGGAAACTGGGAGGGGGGGAATTGTCTTGAGCCTCTCCAGTGTTACTTTTGAATGGCTGAGAGTTTATTCATGTCGCTCAGCTGGGTATGTCCCTGCCTGTGGATCTCTGTGTAAGTACAAGCACTTGGGACCTGACTCTACATCACATTGTGAGAGGGATACCCCAGGTTGGTGGGACAGAGGGCTCAGCTTCCCACAGTCCAGGTTGCACCCCGGGGATCCCATCACAGGACTTCTGCCCTGGGGCTAACCCCAGAAAACACAGTGACTCTCACGAGATCCCCTCTCTGAGCAGGTTGTTCGAAGCCAAGGGGGCTGGCTGGGAAACTGGGAAAAAAAAAAAAAAAGCCAAGTTCCCGGATGTCCACCTCTCCCTTTTAAAGAACTCTTTCCTCCTGTCTTTGAACAAGGGCCAGGCTCCCTGCTTCAAGACATGATTTTATCTGCTATTCCCATCCTCCAGTTGCTTGACCTGCTGGAACCTGGGTAATGCCCCTTCCTTAGGGCTTTCTTTAGGATGGTAAAAGTCCCCTGAGACCTCTGCCTCTTGTCTTCAGTTCCCTCACTGGGTTTCCAACACAGGAGCTCTGAACAAAGACTGAGGAACCCCAACCTGCTTGGGGAATTTCCAGAGAGATTTTTGCAAGTTAGCAGTTTATTCCATCACCGAGGTGATCCTGATCCCTGGACATTGAAAAATCATGTGGATGTAGCTCACCTATGAATCATTCATAACATTTATAACCTCTAGAAATACAGAAGTGACAAAGAGTCCAGAGGCACCTTAAAGCATAAGAATGAGCTAATACCCACTCTGTGTGGCGACTTTCTTTTTTTTGGAAGTGGCGCCTTTATGCTGGGGGAGAGGGGGGTTCATGGTTGCCCCCCCTACTGTTGAAATGTGGTTATGCCCCTGGGTGAAGTATCACATAAAGGAAGTTATTAAGTATATTAAGAACAAAAGAAATCCTAGAAAAGATTTAGGTCAATTCTTAGAGGTAGCAAGGAAACTTGTTAATCTTGCAGAAAAGGTAGATGTGTTCGAGAAATATTTTTGTTCTGCATTTGGAAAGAAGCAGTAGGAGGTTCAGCAAACCTCATGCTGTTTACAGCGGGGTTAGGTTAATATAATACATCTCTCCAGGGAGTCACATCAGTTTTGGTATTGTGAGAAAAGCCAATGTAAATTTTGGCTGTATTAGCAGAGGCATAGCAGGCAAGTTACGGGAGGTGATAGTACAACCCTGCTTGGTGTTGGTTATGCCTTTTGTGGAGTACGGTGTCCAGTTTGGGTCTCCAATGTATCGGAAGGATGTAGAGAAACTGGGAAGGATCCAGAGCTGAGAGGCAAAGATGATCCAAGGGATATACTGGCCATACGAGAAAAGGCTGAGAGAACTGGGTGTTGTTTAGCTTGGAACAGAGGTGATTGAGGAGAGACATGCCTGCAGTTTTCAGATACTTGAAAAGCTACCATAAAAATGATGGAGAAAAAGTGTTCTGTCTTATCACAGAGTGTAGGAGAAGAGGTGATGGGTTCAAACTACAGCACAGCAGATTTAGTTAAATCTCTAGGGGACAATGGAACAGGCACATCGGGAGGTTGTGGAAGCTCCTTCAGTGGAGGCTTTTGAAAGGAGGCTAAATAGCCATCTGTGTGGGATGGTTTAGACACAACAAACCCCGTGTCTTGGCCAGGAGTTAGACTAGATGACCCTTGAGATCCCTTCCCACCCTGGGGCTCCATGATTCCTTGATATAAAATTCTGGTGTAGACCAACCCTTAGTCACAGAGAAAATATGGATCTCAGTTCACAGATAACTGG
The DNA here is from genome assembly GCA_032164245.1 of Sternotherus odoratus. Taxonomy (NCBI): domain Eukaryota; kingdom Metazoa; phylum Chordata; order Testudines; family Kinosternidae; genus Sternotherus; species Sternotherus odoratus. Next base: position 301,553,648 of record JAVMKO010000001.1, read on the forward strand.
GAAAAATGTAATGGTCTTTGTTATACAGGAAGTCAGGCTGGATGATCTAATGGTCCCTTCTGGCCTTATACCCTATAAATCTATTGATAAAGAAAGTATATCTGGCATTTATATTCACTGTGTAACAGTGTCTGAACACATGAACATGGAAACATTGAATTCTATTGAAAGTCTCAACATATAACACTGATAAAAGAAAATTGTTTACATAATACATATCTGGCCCATGGAACTCCTTCCAAAGACATTGTTGGAACAAAGAGCTTCGCTGAATGGCATTCATAAATGGATTGGAATCAGAGAGGTAGCCGTGTTAGTCTGGAATAGCAGAAGGGACAAAGAGTCTGTGGCACTTTAAAGACTAACTAAAATTGATTGGCCATTTCAGGTGGTGCTGGTGAGTGGTTCATTAAGGCTGTCGGTTCAGCTGACTTCTCGAATGATTCTGGAAGAGAAGTTGTCTTGCCCATGTTGAAATTTTTTTAATATATATTCTAGTGAGGAGGCCTAGCAGCTCCATGTTTTCCAGCAGATTAAAGTCACGTAACAGTCTCCACCCACCCCCATTAACAGCCAGAGCCATGCATTGCAGGAGGAGGAGGTGACAGTGTCTGTGCATTAATGCACAGTTGACTCCTGAGATCTTTTCTCAGTTCTTACCAATGAGGAATTTTGCGTCATTGAGACCTAAGTAGACTTCCAGTCACAGCCACAGAATTTGGCCTTGTATTGTACATCTACTTTCATCCTGAAGGATGCACTGTGCCACTGAAATGCAGCCATTTTGGGGCTGGCGGCGTTCAGCTGGGGGGAGGGGAGAGACACAGTAAAGAGGGACATTTTGGCCCATGATAATGAAACAAACTCATCCAATCATGGCACGGGATGTTTAATGGTTGTGCAAATCGGAAAGGACCACAGACTTATTCTCTATCCCATCACAGCCACATTGCACTAGGTATGTCAAAAAGCAAGAGATGGGTACCTGTGAATTCTTAGATAGAAGTGTTGTCCCTGGGAATCCCCCTCAGGTAGCCGTGTCCCTCATTTCCCTCATTTCTCTCCCCTAGCATCTGAGAGCTGACACAGGGATGTGCACTGTTTATAATAGAGCTCGGTGCAGTCCCAGTGTGGTTCACTCAGCCTCTAGGGGAGAAACGGCATCTGGATGTAACTGGATGGACGGAACTTCATTTTTCTAAGTGTAAGCAGTGTCGGGATGGGTGACATCCGGTGGTGAGTTGCAGAAATTGCAGTAGCTTTTGGAAAATAACACCTGATTTGCTTAGACACACCCACTGCACCTGGACTGCACTCTAACAGCCAAAATGATCACTTTGGCTACTGTGGGACCCCCAGTTTCTGTAGTATTGGGGAAAGAATGATAGAGTGCTGATTAACATGTTTATGTGAATGAGGGGTTGGGACATTGATTTGGCCTTTGGCATGCTGGAGGGACTCGCCATCAGCTAGGTAGCACTCGGTAAACAAGGGACAGGGGTTCCAAAACTCACTGAATTGAGAGAGGCTGTGGACAGGCTTCTAGACCTTGTGGTCAGGGCCTTGTCTGAGGGCCTTACAGGCCTATTTCACCTCCCCTGTGGAATGTTAGAGCTGACTTTTGCTTCCTTTAGGAGTCTAACTTCAGCCCACGGAGCTGAAGTTGTTTTGGGTCTGGTGGTGCCTCTGCACTAAGGCCCCCCGCTATGAGCTGAAATCACTTAAGAGCTGAAAATCACTGAGCTTTATCTTAAGTGGGGGGCCCTAAGCAGAGCGGTTCCTGTGCCGGCTGACCTGTTCCTGAGACAGCTGGCCGAGCAGTCCCGGTGCTGGCTGACCCGTTCCTGAGACAGCTGGCCGAGCAGTTCCTGAGCAGTTCCTGAGACAGCGGGCAGAGCAGAGTCGAGCCGCGGACAGAGCAGTTCCTGTGTCGGCTAGCAGGGCGGCTAGCGGAGCCACCAGCACCCCACGGAGAGACTGGGCTGTCGGCCTTGGACCTCATGAAGGTACCCTCCACTCTGCTCTCCACTTCCACCCAGCCTGGGAGGTAAGACTCGGCAGAGTAACTTTCCACCAGGGACTCCAGAGACTTTGGGGCTGTTGAACTTTTGGGACTTTGGGTGACTTTTGGGGTTGCTGGACTCCAGGGACTTTGGGCTATTGGACTTGTGGGACTTTGGGTGACGTTTGGGTTGCTGCACTCCTGAACCCACAGGAGAGGACACAGCCCAAACTTGCTGGGGAGGGGCAATTTGCTCACGGGTTGGTGTATGAACCCTAGGTGTGGTGTTTTTCCCAGTTTAGTGATGTCATTTACCTCATGTTAATAAAGATCTTCTGTTACACCGATCTGTGCTTGCAAGAGGGGAAGTATTGCCTCATTGAGGCGCCCAGGGGTGTGTTAGGATTTTCCCAGGTCACTGGGAGGGGGCTCGAGCCAGTTTGCATTGTATTGTTGAGAGGGAACCCCTATTTACTGAACCTGGCCCTTGTTGCTGCCAATTCGGAAGGGCAGAAGGGTTACATGATGTTCTGATTTAGACCACGGATATATCTGCCCCCTTCTGTAACCCACTAAACCCCACTCCCTTCAAAGAGCTAAGAACCCAGGCATCCTGGTAGGGTCTCTCTCTCTCTCTCTCTCTGTAAATGAAAATTTTAAACCCGTGTCCTTTAAGTGACTTGCCACAAGTTGCGAGAACATGTCAGAATTAGAGCTGACTGCATCTAATATTTATTTAATTTTCTTTCTTGTCTATAGGGTTTAGATCCAGTGCGCCTGTCCGCTAATTGCTAAGTTATCGGCCAAAAACCTGAGTTTCCAGGTGCCCAAGTAGCCCCTGGAATGAAGGTTCAGGTTGCCACCCCCAAAGGCTCTTGTTGGTGATCACAGTGAAAATACACAAGGCTTCACGCTGGGCTGGAGGGGGGAGAACCCTGCTCAATTTCCCTTGCATTGACTGAACCAGTGCTGCTCTCACACTGCTGTAAATCTGCCATGTCCCTGGGGCATTGCTCTCCAGCCCCCGTACGCCCAGGCACAGGGAAAAGCAGGCAACTGTTTGTTGGTCTCATGCTCTCTGCTGAGCTCTGGCTCCCCAGGTGAGGCAGAAAACCTGCTGGGATTCCCCAGCCGTGGGTATAAACCTCCCTGCCCAGAGCTCCTCCAGCATGGCACAGAGCCTCGCCGGACGCGCCCCGCTGCCCGCGGCAGCCCTTCTCTGCTGAGCAGGAGCTGGGTGAGTGCAGGGCTTTGGAGCCCAGAAATGGCCCCCGTTAGCAGCACCTGCCCCACATCATAGCCCAGAGGAAGCACGGAGCTGGGAGGGGTCCCGGATCAGGGAAGCTGGGAGTGGGGCAGGCTCAGGGTGGGGGGAGGGAGTGCTGAGAATCACAGGTCTGGGAAGCTGATCTGAGCAAGAGGAGCTTTTTGTTTTCCCCTCCCCCCACCCATAACGCCAGCGCCCCCCTTTTCTGTCTCTGGCTGGCATCTAGCTCAGAGGCCGCTGCTCCCTACATGTAGGGAGGGCTGGGAGCAGCCTCCGTGCCCAGCTTCTGCTCAGCTGAACTCCCCCACAGTGCTAAAGTTGCCAACCCTCCAGCGTGGGCCTGGAGCCTCCCGGAATTGAAGATGAATCTTTAATTAGAGATCGTGTCACATGATGAAAGCTCCAGGAATACCAACCAAAACGGGCAACGCTATAGACTGCCCCAGCATTAGACCGGTCACGCCGACCGCGGCACGGACCGGCCAGAGAATTGCACCCGCTGACCCCTGTCCTGAGCCAAGGACTTCAGTGAGACCAAAGCATGACAGGCCCTTGGGCGACTGCGCCATTGTGTCCACAGGCAGAAAACAGGAGAGCCAGCGGAGCCCCCAATATCCGAGGCTCCTGCAATGGCAGGGAATTGATCAGGTGAGACATGCCCAGGTGATCGCTGCAGGTAACCCGCACCCCAGGTCTGCAGGGGAAGGCACCCCTTCCTCACAGGTCCCTGCCAATATGACTTGGGGGAAATTCCTTCCTGATCCCAAATCTGGCGACCAATTAGACCCTGAGGACGTTACGAGACCCACCAGCCAGGCATGTCAGTAAATGGATTCTCCGTTCCACCCTACAGACCTGGGCTTCCCCATCCAGTGTCCCTTCTCCAGCTGTGGCCAATCCCTGATGTTGCAGAGGAGGATCTTAAAAACCAAAGCCCCAGACTACATCTGGCCAGTTGTGTGTGGGGGAAACGTTCCATCCTGACGCCGGGCCGGCACCTGGCTGGAGCTTTGAAACCTGGCGTTTGATAGGAGTGGGGTATGGCAATGCAGGCCTTGCCCTTCTCCCCACGGCCCCGGGCGGGAGGGGAGGAACAGGGGGCCTCATAGATCCCAAGGGACCCCCACGACCTTCCGGCCGCCCACCCAGGCCACAGACTTACTCCCCGATGCTGGACTAAAGCGTCTGAGTTTTAGACTCTATTAGAAAACGATCCAGTCGCAGCGGAGAGATGCCGAGCCGTGGCGAGTGGCCCCTGTCCCGGGTGAGCGGTTGCAAAGTCGAAGTCCCCTCACCGTGAGATACTTGCATTTTATTTCAAGATTGAATATGTTTAACTTTAACTGCCAGCCCCTGACCTTGTTCTGCCCTTGTCCTCCTGCCTGACGAACACCCCATGCTCAGATCTCTGCTCCACGGCTCCGTCCCTGTCCCCAGCGATCCCCCACTCCTCACGCTTCTTTTCAGCAAGCTGAGGAACCAGCTCCTCTTACCTGACAGCATTAAGGCTTCCAGCCCCGGGATCCTTTCTGGGGCCCCGGCCTTTAACCTCTCTCCGGTGTTTCCTCCTCCTCAGGGAAGCGCAGACACCAGCCGGGGACAGTAGCTTTCTCACCGGGGCTGTGCACGAAGGGGGAGATGAGGCCGGTTCTAGGATGGTTTTGGTACAAAGCTGTGGTTGCACAAGCGAGGGTAGAAGCAGCCGTGTGGGGATAGCCCCCTCCAGTAACCTCCCCCTCCCCCGCTCTTGTTGACCGCTGATATTTGGTGTGTGAGCAGCTGGGGATTTCCTGCTGGGAGTGAGGGCCCCGGGGGTCTGCTGGTTGCTGTTATGGTGCTGGGCAGCCGGACACACTGCACAAGGCACTGTACTGGACAGCAACGCCCAAACAGTCCCTGCCCAGAGAGCTCCAAGCCGGGACTGGGACTGACAGGAGGGATGGAGCTGAACAGAACCAGGGGGAGAATCAAGGAGAACAAGGGGAGAGCCAAAGGGCAGGGGGATCCCATTTGCATTAGCTGGTGTCCTCACTACTCCGAGTAGTCACCGGTGCCTCAGTGCTCAGAGCTGGACCGGCTCCTGCACACCCATTCCCCACTCAGGACTTGCCATTCAGTCTTCCTGGGTCTCATCTTTAGAGCCTCAGGCCCCTTGGGTGGGGCAGGAGGGGAAGACCCGGCCCTAAGGGTCTCTGTGCCCAAGACCTGTGGGAACCTGTCCTATGCGGAGGCACAACCACCCTTGAATGGAGCAGCGGGCGGGGCTGGGGACAGCAGAGGTCCCCTCTGTGTTCTGTGCGGGGAGCTGCAGGCTGCAGCCGTCCCTGGGGGGGGGGGGGGTGTCTCGAGCTGAGCTTGCAATTAAAAGTCACCTGAGCTCTGTGACATAACACAGAGAGCAGCCCGTGACCCTCGGGCTTCCCACCCCCAGGGGATGCTGGGGAGACACCTCTTTTTAGATGATCGCAGGAGGATGCAGGGGGCAGAGGGTGCCTGGGGGGGGCTCTTTGGGATCGCCCGGCTCATGTCAGCCCATGTAGACGTGCCGCTCCATTTTCAATGGCTGCCGGTCTCTCTCTGGGAGCCTGCGTAGCCACCTCTATGTGGTAGCCACCCCCCCGGGCGAAGGGTTTAAACTTAGGAGTGGCCGGATCACGGGTAAGCCCCAGCCCAGCGGGTGGGACAGCCCTGCTCCCCCGAAGACGCAGTCTCTGCCTGCGTTGGAGGAGCAGTCGTGGGATCAGTCTGCAAGAACCTGCCTGCTCGCTGGGTTCGTATGCCCCCTCCCCGCAGACAGCCCGAGAGAGAGAGGCTGTCGGGGGGGCAAACTCCCCCAGGCAGTGTGGGGGTTAACGCTGAACAGAAGGACGACAGTGGAAAGGGAAGTTTGAGCTGTTCCACTGCTGGTCACTTCAACGGATGGGAAACGGGAAAGGTGGAGTGGGGTGCATCCCCCCCCCCCCAGTCTCTGCTCCCCAGATTTTCCCTTCCATGTTCAGAGCTTGATCCTATTTCACGGGACAAGTCTGAGGCAGTAGTCTGTCTCCTGCTTTCGCAAAGGACCGGAGGTAGTTTTGGGTGCTCCTTTAACTGCGAGGTTGCCGTCTCAGGCCTGGAATGGGCGGGGACAATAAACTGGGACATGCTGAAGTCATGGGGTGACTCGCGTGTCCCTTCCTGCTGTGCAGAGATCCCGGACACCATTGTTCTGGTGTGTGCCCAGCACCAGGGGCAGGAAGGAGCCGTGCTGTGGAAGTGAACGTACCCAACTGGCTCCACCATGGCAGCTTCCAACTGGACCACGCTCCACCCCTCCACCTTCATCCTCCTCGGCATCCCGGGGCTGGAGGCGGAGCACGTCTGGATCTCCATCCCCTTCTGCTCCGTCTACATCCTGTCCCTCCTGGGGAACGGCCTCCTCCTGGCTGTTATCAAGACTGAGCCGAGCCTCCATGAGCCCATGTACCTTTTCCTCTCCATGCTGGCGCTCGCCGACCTGGTCATCTCCACCACCACCCTGCCCAAAACCCTCAGCATTTTCTGGTTCAACAACCGGGCCATTCACATCAACGCTTGCCTGGCCCAGATGTACCTTCTTCACTCCTTCTCCACCATGGAGTCCGGGTTCATCCTGGCCATGGCCTTCGATCGCTATGTCGCTATCTGTAACCCGCTGCGACACTCGACCATCCTGACCAATCGGGTCGTAGCCAGGATAGGGCTGGTCATTGTGATGAGGGGAGCCATTTTACTGGGTCCACAACCATTCCTGCTGAAGTGGCTCCCGTATTGCAGGACTCATGTCATTTCTCACACCTATTGTGAGCTCATGGCGCTGGTGAAATTGTCTTGTGCAGACACGATGGTCATGGGAGCCTATAGCCTGATTGTGGCGTTTCTCACCGGGGGCTTAGACCTGCTGCTGATTGTCCTGTCCTACGTGATGATCCTCCGGGCTGTCTTCAACCTCCCCTCCAAGGAGGCGCGGCGCAAGTCCCTCGGCACCTGCGGCTCCCACGTCTGCATCATGCTGGTGTTTTACATCCCGCATTCTTCTCCTTCCTCTCCCACCGCTTCGGCCACGTGGCTCCCCACGTTCACATCCTCATTGCCAACATGTACCTTCTCTTCCCCCCCATGATGAACCCCATCATCTACGGGGTGAGAACCCCGGGGATCCGGCGGAGGGCGCTTCACCTCCTGAGCATCAAACCAGCCTGAAGGGGCAGGGTCCAGGTCAGTGTCTGTGGAGCAAGGGTCATACATGCGATGTAGGGCCAGCGGGGCCCAGGATCCAGGCGTCTCTGTCACCTCCCCCCAACGGTGAAAACCCATCTTAGCCTTGCTGAGCAGCAGCACTAATAAACACGCCTGTCTGGGTCTGCAGCACAACGCGGCATCGACTTTCCACTGATCCAGAACATCGTTAGCACTTTTCATTTACACGGGTCCGGCCAAAGTCAGGGCCTCATTTGCACAGTGGTGTGAGACATAACGCTGGAGACCAGCCTTTCCCCAGGGACTTCAATCCAAACTAGGGTTGCAAACATCCCGGTTTGTCCAAGAGTGTCCCAGTAAAAGGCCCTGTGTCCTGGAGGCTACTGCAGCCAAACCGAGAGAGTCTAGGCACTAAAATTCTGGCGGAGCAGCTGGGCTAAGGCAGGCTCCCGACCTGCCCTGGCTTCCGGAAACATCTCTGCAACCCCTGGGAGGTTGCCAGGGGGTCTCCACACACTGCCCTTGCCCCGAGCATTAACGGTGCAGCTCCCATTGGCTGGGAAGTGAGGCCAATGGGAGCTGCAGGGGTGGTGCCTGCCAGCAGGGAAAGGGCACAGAAACCCCCTGATACCCATTCCTGAGAGAGGCTGCTGCCAGAGGGATGTGCCGTTCGCTTTCGGGAGCTGGCTGAAGTAAGCAAAACCCCCCTCACCCCTAACTCATCCCCACCCTCTGCCCCTGCTCAGAGCCTGCACCCCTCAACAAAATTCCCTCCCAGAGCCTGACCCCTCACCCACTCCTGCCCCAAAACTGCCTCCCAGAGCCCGCGCCCCCTCCTGCACTCCAACCCCATGCCTCAGGCTCAGCCCAGAGCCACCTCTTACACTCTGAACCCCTTGACCCCACCACCCAGCCCAGAGCCCCCAGCCTCTCCTGCACCTCAACCCCCTGCCCCATCCCAGTGAAAGTGAGTAATGATGGGAGAGAGCAAGGGAAGATGGGAAGGGGTTGGAGTGAATAGGGTGGGGTCTCAGAGAAGGGGCGGGGCAGGGGCGGGGCCTTGGGGAAAGGACAAGGCTGGGGGCAGGGCAAGGGTGTTTGGGTTTGTGCCATTACACAACTGGCAACCCTCACTCAAAGACAAAGGCCGGCTGCCCCTCTTGCCCCTGTCATGTGCCCTCTCACGCCCAGCTGGCTGCCTCTCCCACTCACCAAACGCCCTCTCACCCACAGCTAGCCGCCCCAGTTCCCCCTGCCACCCTCCCTATCACGCCCAGCCAGCTTCCCGTCTCCCCTCTCAGAATCAGTCACAGGTTCCCAGGCCAGAAAGAGCTTCACTGACGATCTCGTCTGACCCTCTGCCGGCTCACTCTAGGAGAAGCCTGGGAAGGGGTAGGAGGGTTCTCTTCACAGTAAAGAGCTTTGGGGCAAAGACTATGACTGGGACTTGGCAGAGACCTAACGACTGGCCGTTGGGAAGGGATGGGGGATGTCTCCATGGACTGAGCAAAGAGGAAAATAGGACTGGCAACAAGAGACTTTCCTGGAGGACACTGAGTTGCTCAACAGTTTAGCATTGCATTACAGGGTCCACTACTAGTGAGGAGACAGTGCCCGTCTCTTCTCCTCTCCAACATCCTCTCTGGGACCGTGCACCCCGAAAGGCTTTATGGAAATATGCTTATGAATGTTTATATAGGACATAACTGGAATATGTGGTATGCTACATATGCCATGTGACATATCTCTGCAAAGGTTATGATCGACTGGATCTATTCCTCCTATTTGTATGCATGTTCCATTTTTGTGTTAAGAGTTATGAATATTGGCTGTGTATTTGCTTGATTTCTAAGTAGCCTCAGTAAAGCATTTGGTCAGCTTCCTGGGAAAGGAATATGCAAGTTAAATGCCCAGTCAAGACGCACTTAATGGAGAAAAGAACTTTGGAGGCTCCAATCTACATAAGACGTCTATCTGAGGACGTTCAAGGTAGCATGGGAACAATGGTGGCTATCTGTACATTGAGTCATGCATGGACATGTGACTTGCCCATGTGACTCCAAATCTCCATTTTGTAGCTGGAATTCTACACAGGGTTGATTTCTGGACTCAGACTAGAAGGAGACTGTTCTGTAAAAGGAAGCTTACTGGAACACCAGTGAGGGGGAGGTTTTTATCTGTATTCAATCTTCTTAATGTATTTGGCATAGGCGTGCATATTTTATTTTATTTTACTTGGTCATTCACTTTGTTCTGTCTGTTACTACTTGAAAACACTGAAATCCTACGTTCTATATTTAATAAAAACACTTTTTACTCATTAATTAACACAGAGTATGTCTTAGTATGAGTTTGCCCTGTATAAGCTTTATACAGGGTAAAATGGATTTATTTGGTGTTTGGACCCCATGGAGAGTTGAGCCTCTGAGTGTTAAAGATAGGAGTACTCAGTAATCTATTTTCAAATGGACCTACCCATTTTCTGTGTGTTCAGCTCTCAGCCTCATCTCCCTGCTAGGGGCCCGGTGCCTGCTGGTGCCTCTGCCTCAGCTCCTCAGTCTGTGTCTGGTGCTATTAGTGTGTCTGGTGTTTCATTGCTGCTCCTAGGGGGCTGGAAGGGACCTGCCATGTGACTCTGTCTCTTGGCCCCCCTGTCAGGATTTCCTCCCCACTCTGAACTATAGGGTACAGATGTGGGGACCCGCATGAAAAAAGAAATACCCCCCCCCCCCAAGCTTATTTTATCAGTTTAGGTTAAACTTTTCCCCAAGAACACAAACTTTTCCTGTGTTTAGAACTGATAGCTGCCACAACCAAGTAAAAATGCACCCCAAAACTATGGGGTAGGGCTACTTGGCGCCCTCCCTTACCTTTTTAAGCCACCCCTCAAACCTATCCATCCCTCCCTGGGAAAGGCTTGAGAAAAACCTTTTACTGATTTTGTGAGAGAGCCTGACTTAAAGCCTGAATTTACACAATGGAAAACAAGCGGTTAAATTTTTAAAAGAAAGATTTTAATTAAAGAAAAAAAGAAAGGATTAAATTCCTTGTAACAATTAGTAGGAAAAGCACTACAATGACAAAAAAGACCTAAGGAGACCCCCATTTTTTTCCTTTGCTGGATTTTTGCTGAGCTTTACAATTACAGCCAAACCTAATGATAATTTTTACGACCTTGAGAAATACTGGATTAATATTATAACACAAACGATTATAGATAGGTAGAGAAGAGAAGTAGATGTGTTTCATAGAATCAAAGAAACAAAGAATATTAGGGTTGGAAGGGACCTCTGGAGGTCATCTAGTGCAACCTCCTGCTCAAAGCAGGACCAATCCCCAACTCAATCATCCCAGCCGGGGCTTTGTCAAGCCTGACCTTAAAAACCTCTAAGGAAGGAGATTCCACCACCCCCTTAGGTAACCCATTCCAGTGCTTCACCACCCTCCTAGGGAAAACGTTTTTCCTAATATCCAACCTAAATCTTCCCAACTTCAACTTGAGACCATTACTCCTTGTTCGGTCATCTGCTACCACTGAGAACAGTCTAGATCCATCCTTTTTAGGACCCCCTTTCAGGAAGTTGAAAGCAGCTATCAAATCTCCCCTCAGTCTTCTCTTCTGCAAACTAAACAATCCCAGTTCTCTCAGCCTCTCCTCATAAATCATGTGCTCCAGGCACCTAATCATTTTCGTTGCCCTCCATCCATTCCCATCCATTTGTTGCCCCCCCCATCTTTTTTTTTTTCACTCCATCCATTCCCCTCACAAGGTCCAGGCGTCTGCCTCTGTCTCTCAGCCCCATTCTTCTTCTCGGAATCAAGTGTCTGTCGTTGTCTCTTGACCCCATTCCGCTCACAGAGGCCACGCCTGTGTCTGTGTCTCTTGGTCCTATTCCCCTCACAGAGCTGGCTGTCTACTGGCCTCTCTAAGCACCAATCCCCACACAGGGGCTGGGCTTATGTCTGCGTCTCTTTGCTCCGTTCCCCTCACAGGGGCTGAACATGTGTTTATGTCTTCCCTTTGAACAATTTCTGGGCCTGTTCAAAGCCACCAGAAACCAGCCAGTTTCTACCTGAGCCTTGCACTTCGGGGTATATATACTTGTTTGGGATCCTGCTGTGCCCATGTGTGTTATAAACCACTGAGTGTGATGGCTGATAGAGATCCACAGAGACCACCACCAATGAGCCATGCAGTGCCCAGGCTCAGGGTATCAAACCTGAGGGAGGAGGTTTTCCTCTCACATTTGTGATTAAAGAAGCACACAGGATCTTTTTCAGGGGAAAAGGCAATATGCCAAGTTTATTGCAGAGACAACAATTAATTCATGCATTGAATTAAACACACACACGTACATACACATTGTCCTACCAGACAATGTTATAGTTACTAGTCAAGAATTCAGAGCAACCTAGTGTCCAGCTAAGTTGATCGCGGGCAGGGAGAAGCCAGGTTCTGTCGGTTGTGACACGGTGCTCCGGGGAAGTCTTGGCAGGATGAACCCAAAGTTTCATGGCAAGGTCATATAGTGATATTCCTTCACTGAGACCAATGAGATATGCACCATCATCCTGCAATCAGTCACTGTTTGACGAGTGCTTGTTTAATTACATTTAATTTTTTTATTCTGTACAGTAAAACCTCCATTTAACGGACTAATTCGGGCGAGGGGGTGTCCGTTAAATCCAAAAGTCCGTTATTTAATAATAAAAAAAAACGAGCTGTCCGAGCAGCAGCCCGCCTGCCACAGGGTCGGGGCGGCAGCTCTGCAGCCCGCCTGCTGCTGGGACCCAGGCGGGAGCCGTCAGCCAGCCCACCCCCTGGCGGGACTCGGGCGGGAGCCGGGAGCCAGCCCACCTGCTGGTGGGACTCAGGCGGGAGCCGGCAGCCAGTCCGCCTGCTGCTATGACCCGGGCGGCAGCCGGCAGCCAGCCCGCATGGGTCCTGGCTCCCCGGACCCGCCAGCCAGCCCGCCTGCTGCCTGGACCCGGGCGGCAGCCGGGAGCCGGCAGCCAGCCCGCGAGAAACGGATTTGGGATGCAACAGACTTGCTCAGAAATTTTGTCCGTTGCATCCGAAGTCCGTTAAATCGAGGTCCGTTAAATCAAGGTTTTACTGTATTTTATTTATTAGTCTCTTGGGGAGTTACCCCCTGCTGGTTTTGATCACAGCTATCCTGTCCCTATAGATAGGTGTTTGCCTTATTTTTAGAGTGGACAGTCTGCTCTTCTTGACATATCAATAGGGGCATGCTGCAATCTCCTGGTGACTTCACGTCTGTTTTTGGTTTCTTCCTAGAACAGGGGGGGGCAAACTACGCCCCCCGGGCCACACGTGGCCCGCCAGCCCTTTTTACCTAGCCCGCGAGCTTGGGCCGGGGGGCGGGGTCACTGGCCGGGGGGTGCTGGGTGAGCACGGAAACCGCGCAGCCCTGCACTTCCAAGCCAGGGCACCAGGGACCAGCTGAGTGCCGTCCGCTGCAGGGCCCTGTGCTCCCGAGCTGAGGCGCGGGGGGCGCCACCAGCCACAGGGCTGTGGGGCCGGGGCAGCAGGAGCACTGCGGGGCCTCACGCTCCCGGGCGCCAGTGCCGGGGCTGGGCCGAGCACTGCCTGCTGTGGGACCCCACACCCCCGGACCGCGGCGCAGGGGCCAGGCCGAGTGCCACCTGCCGCGGGGCCCCACGCTACCAGGCCGGGGCGCCAGGGCCTGGCCAAGCACTGGCCACCCAAGCGCCACCAGCCGCAGGTCCCTGCACTCCCGTGCCAGGCCGCCGGGACCTGGGTGCTGGGCTGAGCACCACCAGCTGTGGGGCCCTGCACTCCTGAGCCGAGGCTGGGCCGAGCACCACCGCACCTGGCTGAACATGGTAAGTGGGATGTGGGGGCTTAGGTGGTGGGGTTCCAGGGATGGTTCTTGTTGAGCGGACTTAGGTGGTGGGTTCCTGGGGGGTGGGGGTTAGGGTGAGGGTTCTCGGGAAGGGACAGTTTGGGAATAAAGAGCAAGGGGGGATTCGATGGGGGTGGGGTCTCCGGGGTGGTGATTAGGGATGGGGAGAAGTTGGGGGGGGGTCAGAGAACAAAGAGGAGGGGGGCTTAGATAGGGGGTTGGGTCCTGGGGGTCAGTTAGAATGGGGGGGGTCTTCAGAGGGGAGATCAGGAATGGGGGGTTGGATGGGTCGGGGGATCTGAGGGGAGCAGTCAGGGGGTGGGAAGTGGGTGGTGGGGTTGGGAGGGGGCAGGCACAGGCTCTTTGGGGTGGTGGGGGACAGCCTTCCCTACCCGGTCCTCCGCACAATTTTGAAACCTAATGTGGCCCTCGGGCCAAAAAGTTTGCCCACCCCTGTCCTAGAACATCTCATCTGTTGATGGCCTTAACTCTTATCTTTCAACATACACATTCCTCATTCCTACCAAACAGGATTGATCTCCGCAGAACATTTGAACAGGAACATCAAATTGCAGGAGAAAATAATCATGCCATTCTTTTACTTGTTTCAAAAAGCTAATTTTAAACCTACAACAAAGTGGTGACCCTAAAGGTCTGTTACTGCCCTGACATCAGCTTCAGACACAAGATTCTGGCTGATGCATCTTTACCAATGGCACACGAGATCATTCCTTCCTGCTTTCAGACAGGGTGGCTGGCAGAATATGGTGAAATCATATAATTATAACCATATATTAATACATGTAATACCTGACACATTATTACCATAAAATCCCAGTGATACAGAGGTACCACTGAGGTGATCTGACCAGATGCTTTTCTTGGCAAGGAAAGGAAGGTGGAGTCCACCCAGAGTTCATGGTGACATCTGTATGATCACATAACACTATGATTGATGGCAGATCATGAATGGGTCAGAGGCCAATGTGATGAAAGTTTTATATTCCTAGATTAAATTGGACAGGCACACACACTGCTCAGATTCCTCTCTGCTGGAAGATACGGAGCACCCTCTCCCGGATCTGTTTAGTTTTCACCCCATACACAACAGGGTTTAGCATGGGGGGCATCAGCAGGTAGAGGTTGGCCATCAAGATGTGGACATGATGGGGGACATTGTGGTCAAAGCGGTGGGTGAGGAACGTGAAGAGGGCAGGGATGTAAAATGACAGGATAACACACAAGTGAGACGCGCAGGTGCTGAAGGCCTTGAGACGGGTGTCTGTGCACGGGAGTCGCAGTATGGCCCGGAGGATCATAGCATAGGACACGGAGATGATAAACAGGTCAACCCCCCCCACCATAAAAACCACAAACAGGCCGTAAATGACACTGACTCTAGTGTCGCCACACACCAGCTTCACCACGGCCATATGGTCGCAGTAGGAGTGGGAGATGAGGCAGCGTTGGCAGAAGGGCAGCCTGCGGAGAAGGAGGGAGAAGGGGGTCACCAGGAGGACCCCACGTGCCAGCACCAGGCTCCCCATTGTCACTATGGCTGGGACGGACAGGATGCTGGAGTGCCGGAGGGGGCAGCAGATGGCCACGTAGCGATCCAAGGCCATGGCCATGAGTACGCCCGACTCCACCGAGGAGAAAAGGTGGACGAAGAACATCTGGGTGAGGCAGGCGTGGAACCCGATCTCCCTGTCGCCCAGCCAGAAGATGCTCAGCATTTTGGGCAGGGTGGACATGGACAGGACCAGGTCGGTCATAGCCAGCATGGCCAGGAAGAGGTACATGGGCTCATGCAGGCCTGGCTCTGTCTTTATAACGCAGAGAACAATGACATTTCCCAGCAAGGCAATGACATACGTGATGCAGAAAGGGAAGCCGATCCAGAAGTGGGCCTCCTGCAGTCCAGGGATGCCAACCAGGAGGAAGGCGGCAGGTTGGGAGCGAGTGCTAGTGTTCTCACATGACATGACGCGTTGCCCTTCTCCTGCCTGGCTTGGGGAGCTTTGAACCTCTAAATAGGGAGCAAAATCCCATAAGGGCTGAGTCAATTCCTGGGCTACAGGCGTGCAAGTGAGTTACTGAATATTGGATCAGGTTCTTCTGGTTCAAAATACCACTCCCAGGGCGCAGTCTGTCTCTTCAGGAGACTGTTTGAGGTTTTTTGGTTTGTTTTCCCCCCTTTGAGATTCAATTCCCTTCCCTGTTCTGGCTTTGTGAGGGGCGTGAGGGGGAGAAGAATGAAGTGTGCGGGGGAGGAGCACACCCTTCCTTGTCTCCTTCTTCTTGGTTAGTCAGTGCAGGATTCTGTCTCTCCCTTTGGACCCTTCCCAGAAAACTAGGGAAAGGAAATGACAAATAGGCACCGCATAAACAAAGGGTAGGAATCAATCGTCAGTGTTCAGAATGGAGGGAGGTAAATAGTGGTGTCCCTCAGGGGTTTGTACTGGACCCAGTCCTATTTAACATATTCATCAATGATCTGGAGAAAAGGGTAAACAGGTGGAAAAAATTTCAGATGATACTAAACTATTAAAGATAGTTAAGTCCCAGGCAGACTGTGGAGAACTGCAAAGGTTCTCTCAAAACTGGGTGACCGGGCAACAAAATGGCAGATGAAATTCAGTGTTGATCAATGCAAAGTAAGGCACATTGGAAAGCATAATTCCAACTATACATATAAAATGATGGGGTCTAAATTAGCTGTTACCACTCAAGAAAGAGATCTTGGAGTCATCGTGGATAGTTCTCTGGAAACATCCACCCAATGTGCAGTGGCAGGCAAACAAGTGAATAGAATGTTAGGAATAATTAAGAAAGGGATAGATAACAAGACAGAAAATATAATATTGCTTCAATATAAATTCATGGTATTCCCACATCTGGAATACTTCATGCAGATGTGGTCTCCCCATTGCAAAAAAAGATATATTGTAGTTGCAAAAGTTTCAGAAAAGGGCAACAAAATGATCAGGGGTACGGAACGGCTTCCGTATGAGGAGACATTAATAAGATTGGGACTTTTCAGCTTGGAAAAGAGACAACTAACTGGGGATATGATAGAGATGTATAAGATCATGCCTGATATGGAGAAAGTAAATAAGGCAGTATTATTTACTCTATTTCATAACACAAGAAGTAGAGGTCACCAAATTAAATTAATAGACAGTGGGTTTAAAACAAACAAAAGAGAGTGTGTTTTTCCACACAGCGCACAGTTAACCTGTGGAACTGCGTGCCAGAGGATGCTGTGAAGGCCAAGACTATGACAAAGTTCAAAAAAGAACTAGATAAGTTTGTGGAGGAGAGGTTCTTCAATGGTTATTAGGCAGGATGGACAGGGATGGTGTCCCTAGCTTCTGTTTGCCAGAAGCTGGGAATGGGTGACAGGGTCTGAATCACTTGATGATTGCCTGTTCTGTTCATTCCCTCCAAAGCACCTGGCATTGGCCATTGTCAGCATGTCCATTTTATTTTTCACTTAATGGGCCAATAGGCATGGGTCTTTGCAGCTCCTGGCTGTTAATTAATAGATATCGACACAGCACCCCCCGAGAGAGAGAGAAAATGTCATTTTCCCCATTTTACTGATTGAGAACTGAGACACAGAGAGATGAAGTGGTTTGCCCATGGTCCAGGGCCTTCACCAAAAGACCAGGGAAGAGCTACACTAATGATTCTGGGGCTGAAAATCAAGCTTTACTGTCAGAGCCATCATGCTCTCAATCTGTGTAGATTCAATTGATTTGGTCACAGTCTGGGAGTCTCTCCATGGGGAGAAGATCCCTTATGCAAAGTAGCTCTTTAATGGAGCAGACAAAGACATACAAGATCCAAAGACCAGAACTGAACCAAAACAACTGGGAAATAAGCCCACATTTTTAATCACATTGAAACACATTACCAATGGATGCAGTGTATTCTCCATCACTTCAGAGTCTTAAATCAAGATTGAACTGGATCCCAGGGAAGGCTGGAGGCAGGAATCACTGGGCCTGCGTCATGCTGGTCTAGATGATCAGACGCGTCTCTTCTGGCCTTAAAATCTGTAACCCAGAATTTGGACAGTGATTCATTTTGGGGTGACCAACCTTAGACCCGTTGGTGGGATCTAATTTTCAGAAAATGCTGAGCACCCATCTTCTGAGAAGGGAGCCCTTTCAGGTGCATCAGTAACTATAGTGATACAATTATAATAATTAATACTTCCCACCTCGAAGGTACATTTCAAATATCAAAGCAATTTACAAAGGGGTCAGGATCATTGTCAACAATGACAATGAGACAGGAGCAATACGTATTCTGGCTTGATTTATAGGAGAGGCATCAAGAGTGACAGACAGTTCAGTGCTAGGGATCCAATCCTGAAGTCCAATACACAGACAGCCCCATTGACTTTAATGGTGTTGCTTCCTGGGTATGGGATGAGGGCATGAGAAAGGGTTTCCACACTTAGGATGGGGCTCTGGGTAGGTAGAGCTCTGGGGCTGTGAGGTGATAAACATCCTTAGGGTTACAGCTTAGATCACCTCCAAGAAAGAAATGCAGTTACAGCTGGAGTTGTTTCTGCCCTGCCAATTTTCATAGCATTCTTCTGGCTCATGGGACCATATTATATCTAGCCTGCTGAGCGATATGGATAGCCAATTAATTTACTACACCTCTGGTTCATTATGAAAAATGGTCAAGAGACCAAACAACCAGATGTAGCCAATTTTATTGTGTAAGACAAAGTAGTACAATTTGAAAGGGAGATATACATCCCCCTTTTTTGGGGAAGCAATTCCAAACTTGCAGCATGTCCATCTTATACTGTAGGTGTGCTTCAAACTATGCCCCCAAAATAGTTTCTATTTATAGCAAAATTGCTTATATTCGAGAAAGGACTTTATATGTCACTAAAGATCCAACCCACCAGTTCCTTAAATTGTTGTTCTGTACCTTACCTTACCTTAGCTCTGTTTTGGATGCTATATTCCAAACCAGTTGCCCATGAAGGTACCTCTTCTAGGACACGAATAAGCTTGAAGAGATTTGATTTTTATCAGTAAATGTTAAATGCCAATTTCACCATATACACGGTGACACGTAGTCCCTTGGCAAGGGGGATCCCCTGTTCTCTTAAAATAATTCTCAACACAACCCTGACAAACTAACTACATCAAACACAAGTATTGCAGGATATTTATCCATAAAAGCAATATGTAAAGTATCTTTAGAAAGCTCATAGCTTGTCAAGTTTTGTAATCATTGTGAGATGTATGTACAGGTAAGGAGAGATAGCTCAGGGCTTTGAGCATTGGTCTCCTCAAGTCAGGGTTGTGAGTTCAATTCTTGAGGGGGCTCTTTAGGGATCTGGGGCAAAAAAATGTCTGTCAGGGTATAGTGCTTGGTCCTTCTAGTGTAGGCAGGGGACTGGACTCAAGGTCCTTCTATTTCTATGAGATAGGTATATCTCCATATATTATTTGGCCTTGTACAAAACTAGGACATTGACTGTAAAACCATCAGAGCAATTGCAAATATTCAAAACCATTTAAAAGTGAAAAAAATACTTTGCAACCAGATCAGAGTTCACCCTATCTGTGACTAGAAACCAAAGGCTGTTTTCAGTCAAGCACAGAGAAGGAAAAGCACTTGAATCCATCCACTAAGGAAATGCTTTGCGGAGTAAGAGTGTTTTCATTAGCATTTGGTTCCTCGTTCTCGTGAAACCAGCCAGCTCTGCAACCAACTGAACTTTGGGGGTGTGAGGGAGAATGCACTTTATTAGATAAGAAAGATAAGTAATGATAAGTGTTGACCCAATTTTGCATTTCATGATTTTCTTTTGCATTGTCACCATTTGTTTCTGCGACTTTGTCCTGTTTCTTGTTAATTTTTTGTTCTTTATTACAAGAGCTCACACATGCCAAGTGTAATACCGGAGTGGTGCTTTAAGAAGGTAAACAGGGGCACACTGGGAATCTGGGATGTCTGTGAGTAGCCAGTGTCAGGGGATGTATATCAGAGGGGATGAATTCAAAGGGACAAAGGTGCCCCTATTGTGATGTGCAAGGGGAAGTCAGGGCTGGCCTGACCCAGAGAGGAGTGGTTGAAAAGCAAGGGGTGTCAGGGAACTGACTACTAGCCACCATGAGAGAGATTCCCTCTCACTGAGGATGATGTTAATAGGGTAACTCACAGTCCTGGGTAATCCTGAGAACCATCATACAGAGACATAATTTGATTGAAATATTTCCCTTGATGATAATCAAAATTTACAGACAGTCTGCTTGAGACCATATGAGCATTTGACTGAATACTCTTCACTTTGTATATTTTGATAGCTGTTGTTAACAATTTTTGTAGTAATGGTTATAAAACTTTAACTTCTTGAATCACAGTGTCCGCTGGCATTATTTATTGTCTGATTCCCCTGCCCCCATTTCCTGCAACTCTGAAAATTTAAACCAATAAAATTGTTAAAAACCCATAATTATGTGAAACTGTGGAACGGTAAATTGATGAAAAAATTTAAAAGGTTAAAAATAGAGAGATTCTCCTTCAAAATGATAAAAAAAGGAAAAAAATGAATTCTTCCAGCCCTAGATATCAAAGCTTTCACAGCCTCCTGTTTTCTAGTGCCAAAGCTGATGTCAGCTATGCAATGTGTAGTGGCACAGTCAACATGGGTGGACAGAATGGGTGGAAAAGCACTGAATTAATAAACCTTCCCAGCACTCGTAAATTGCATTAATATCAGGTGCATAACACTCAGTAATGTGGTGTATACAATGCCTAGCTTCTATGTATTGGCTAACACTGCCCTTAATCCCCACACGCTCCTAGAGACCGTTGAACATCAGGGCTGTGTATGCTTGGGGCTGTGAGCTGCCCCATGAGTGAACCCCTCTCCCTCACTCCACAGGGTGATCTTTCCCTGCTCCTGTGAGCCAGCTGAGCCCCCCTGTGGAATGGCTGAAGCGACTCAGCCATGAAGAAGTCCATGTCCCCAAGACCCCAGACTCACCGGCAGTCCCTCTTGCAATAAGACAATGTGAATTCAGCTCAGACACTCAGAGGAGGATGAACCCGGCTCCAGTAGCAGGAGACTCCGTGCTGCAGAGGAAGGAGTGTGGGAATATCATTATATACAGTCAGTGGTGGTCCCCATGGGGCTTCCTCACCAGCTGGAGTCTGTCTCTGTGGACCACTGCCACAGCTGAGGGAGCCTAAATATGCACAAGGAGGTGAATGATGGCAAGAAAAAATAACTCACCCCTGTCTGTTAAAGAGACCCCAACACCAACTCCTATAAAATGCAAGAGAACAAATAAAAGGAGACTGAAATGAATTTTAATTTTGTCCCTTTCAGTTGGATCGATCCAATGCCCTCTTTTCACTAGCATCTTTGACAATGGGAGCATATCTCTGGGGAGCAGCAGTTCTTGGATGGATTCTGTCTACCCTGTCTTTCTGTCTTTACTGTACTCCTCACAGTGTTGTCAAAGGTGCATGGTATTGCACTGTTAACTGCAGCCAAATACAATACAAAAATCCCACAGAAATAATAGATTTTTTTAAAAAATTGGTTTTATTCACTGACAGTAAGAATGGTGGGTTTTTCTTATAGAGGACAGTATCACAGGAACATAGAATCATAGAATATCAGGGTTTGAAGGGACCTCAGGGGGGATCTAGTGGGGTGGCAGTGTCCCCCACGCTAGGACAAGAAGTCAGTGCTTGTCAGCCATATACCAGAGCTAGGATGCTCATACCTGGTGCTGCTCAGCCCTGAATAAAGGCCTGAGACACAGACTCATTGCCCCCCCATGGAATAAGGACCTGGGGTACCTAACTGCCTTTGCTACTCGGCCCTGACCATCTATAAGTTGGAGGATTTCAGGTTTATTAGGAGCTGGGGAACCTTTTGGGGAAGGAGAGAGGAGCTCCACCTTAAGTGAAATGGAACCACATTTCTGGCATTTAAATTGAATAGGTTATGGAGGATCTTTAAACTAAGGGCTGGTGAAAAGGTAACAGGTGCAGAGGAGCACACAATTCAAGCAAAGATGTCCCTTAGGGATGAATTTAGGACAGGAGGAACTGTACATCCTAGTAAAAAGGATAGGAAAGAAGTTGGTGAATTTTAGGTAGGAGCTAGTGAAGAATGGTCAAATTTAAAATTAGCACATAAAGTTAAGCAATTGAATACTGATAAAATGTACAAGGTCTTATATGCAAATGCTGGAAATCTAAATATTAAGGTGGGTGAACTTGAATGATTGGCTATTCAAGGATATTGATATGACAGGCATCACAGAAACTTAATGGAAAGATAAGAAAATAAGAACAGCCATATTAGAGTCTTACATTACATCACCCTATAGCCGGCATTACTGGATTTGCTAACTACTTGTCAGGATTGCCTCCCCACTCTGAACTCTAGGGTAAAGATGTGGGGACTCGCAGAAAAAAAAGAAATAACCTCCCAAGCTTATTTTACCAGCTTAGGTTAAAACTTTTTCCCCAGAACACAAACTTCTCCTGTGTCTAGACTTGGAATATCGGCTGCCCCCACCAATTTAAGCCCATAAAACAACGCGTTTGGGTAAATTGGAACCCCTCCTTTAATCACCCCCAAACCTCCTCCCTTTACCTGGGAGAGGCTTGAGAAAACAAAGGAAACCCTCACTTTCTGTGAGACGTGTCCGATCCAACCAGGATCTGTCCAATGGAAACAAGCAGTCAGAGTTTTAAAAGAAAGATTTTAATTAAAGAAAAAAAAGAAGGAATGTACAGAAATCAATAGAAAAAAACTACTTGAATCACACAGCATCACTGACCCCCACCCTAGGGATTGTTCCTCTGCTAAAGCTTAACAGTATAAGGAACACCGTGGATCAATTATCAAGTGATACAGTTCAAGCATACAATTCACTTATTGCTGAACTTGACTTGTTAGAAGATTATAGATAGGTAGAGTAAAAGCCATAGGTGTGGTTCATCCCATAGCTTGAGAGAACAGAGCGAGAGAGATAAACCAAAACTAAAAACTCTCTTTGTCTCCGAGGTTGATTAGCATCTCCGGTTCGTCATCCCCTCTCATGTTACCTTCAGGTTAACCCTTTACAGGAAAAAAGTAATTCTAGGCTACGGTACTTTATACTTGTGGCACTACTATTTCTAACAGTTCTAACTACTATTAATTTCTATCTAATTAAAGCCTTATTCTTAAAGCTATTTACTAATCTAAGCATCCCAAAGGGTTCTGACAGTACCACCACTCTCCTTATGTTCAGTTAAGCAAATGTTATTTTCTCCAAATTTAAAACCCCTTCCGAGATTTTTCTGAAAACCTTCATTTAAGGAACTGCAACACAATTCAAAACAGCTAAAGCAAAAATCTTTCACTCCAGCAGCACGGCTGGATACGTGCAGCTGTGCCAATGCAGCATTTAAAGTGTAGCCCCTTGCACCTGGATACCAGACCAGGAACAGGATGAACAGCTCTCAAACACTTACCTATACTGTGCAGAAAGAAACTCTGCATTATAACGAGGGGTTTCATTCTGCAAAGGCCTCATGCTGCCACTAGTAAAACGACCCTGGAGTTTCTACAATGTGGGTATGGTAGCTTTCTAAGACAAAAAGTATTGTAACTAAATCAGCATAATTCTACATTGTATTTCAGTTTGATGGATAAAGATAAAGTGCATCATTCAATTAAAAATTGATGGTTACCTTGGTGCAAAGGAAAACAGTCTAATTTCAGGGGCTATTTGCAAACAGAATATAGTTATGATGATAATTGTCTATTATTTAGGAATGTTTTTGTTAGATGCCCACCAAAAAACACAGTTATGCAATCATGAACTATAGCTTCTTTGGTGAAAGAAACAATTATCATGGGTGAGAAGATAAGTGAAGACACCAATTAAACATTATAAAACTCCAAATATTTAACCAGTGGGTGTGACATTTGTACCTTGGGGGAACACCCTTCACCCCCATGTTCATCCTTACAATATGATTGTGGGGTATCCAATGCAAAGTTTGTCATGTTGGGTGTCTTCAGAAGGCTCATGCTGCACTGAGCAATGTTGTAATAGTAATGTTATAGTAATTGTACTTACAGTAATGTTATAGGTAGTAATTTCATGTATGTAGATATGAGGCTGAAAATGTGTCCTCGTGGCTTAAAACAAGTCCAGATAAAAACTTTCCAGCAGCAGAGAGGCAGTTCACACCTCATCAGGTCAGGTATGGGACAAACCCAGCCCAGGCTCACAGGAACAAAGGACACTGGTCTAGGCAGAGACAACGTATCTGTTGGACTCTTGGGTGAGTCACCCCCTTCCTTTGGTCAGTTTGGGACTGCGATGAGGTAACACTCACCTGACTCTGAAGGGGGGGGGGCAAGAAAGGAAGAAAAAATATCATAAAAGGGAGAGACGTTTCCTACACTTGACCTCTCTCTATTCCATCTTCATCTACAGACATCACCACCAAGTGACTGAAGCACTGAACAAAGTGGAGAGCCTGGCTGAAGGGCAACTAGCCAGCCTGGGTGAGAAACATCTAAGTTTGTAAGGACATGAAAGTGAAAGTGTTAAGATCAGCTTAGAATGTGTTTTGCTTTTATTTCACTTGACCAAATATATCCACTGACAGGAGATGTGGACGGTCGAAAAACAGAAGGCAAAGTTATCACTAACAGTAAATGGATAGCAGGGCTAAGGACAATAAGGGATTTTTTAAGCATACCATGAACAAATGAAATGACGTTTATCCCAGACAATATCATGGAAACATTGGTATGTAACACAGTCAGCACAGAATTAAAGGAGGGCAGTGTTATTAATACAGAGCAATCTGATTTAATAGAAAATAGGTCTTTTCAAACAATCATGATATTGTTCTCTCATGAGATCACAAATTTGGCTGCTAACTGTGCTGATGTAAGTCGAGGAAGACTTTGTAGCACCTTAGAAACTAACCACGAAAGCTTATGCTGAAATAAACTGGTTAGTCTCTAAGGTGCTACAAAGTCTTCCTCGTCTTATTTACGGATACAGACTAAGACGGCTGCTAATCTTAAACCTGTGCAGGTGTAATATTCTTATTCCTTAAAGCATTGGAGTTAGTCCTGCATGGCAATCTGATTTTAAAAAGCACTATAAAAGTCGATGTAGCCATATCAAATGGATTTCAAGCTGCTTAATTGGCACTTTGCAAAAAGGAATTGTAAATGGGAAAGCATTAGCCAATGGGAGTGTTTCTAGGGAAGTGATCTGTTCTTGGTCCAATACTCATTGTGGGTAAATTTTGCAGATTACAAAAAAAAGGTGAATGGGTTGTGACGGTGTACCCCATAAGACTTTATGGGGGGGGGTGTGTGCCTATAAATATATGTATGACATTACTGGAATATGGGTTTGCTACATATGCCATGTAACATATCTTTGTAAAGCTAATGATCCACTGGATCTGTTCATCCTATTTCTATGTATGTGTCTGTTTTGTATTCAAAGTTATGGATATTGGCTATGTGCTTGGTTAGTTGAATGTAGACTTTGGAAAGCAGCTGAACAGCTCTCTGAGAATAAACTATTCTCAGTTTAGCCCAATCGAGAACCAATCAATCTAACAATGAACTTTGAGACGCCCGTCCACCCCCGAGCTTCTCCAGGAATGTGGCCTGGCTGGTAGTGAGCGGAGTCTGGCTCAAACATGTGGCTGGACCATGTGCTCTGAAACTCCATTTTACAAGTGGACTCTGCATAAGAAGGAGAAGGGGTCTCCACCCACAAGAGGATGGCTATAGACCCTGGATAGACTCCTCCATCTTGTCTTCAGCTGGCTCAGAGAACAGCCTCTCCACCCGCCAAGGAGACCTAGAAGAAACTGGAACAAAGGACAGTGACCTCAGGGGGTTGTGAGTGATAGCTGGACCCAAGCTAAAAGGGAGTTTAGCCTGAAAAAGGGAATTCAGTAAGGGTGAGGCTTTTTACTATATCAGTGTTAGAGCTGCATATTCTATTTTATTTTATTTGGCAATTCCCTTTGTTCTGCCTGTTACTACTTGAAACCACTTAAATCCTATTTCCTATCTTAATTAAAATCACTTTTTACTTATTAACTAACCTGGAGTACGGCTTGATACCTGGGGGGCAACCAGCTGTGCATATCTCTCTATCATTGTTATAGAGGGCGAACAATCTATGACTTTGCCCTGTATAAGCTTTATACAGGGCAAAACAAATTTATTCCAGGTTTGACCCCATTGGGAGTTGAGCATCTGAGTGTCATAGGCAAGAATACTTCTGCCTGTTTCCAGGCAAGCCCACAGCTGTTAGGGGACATGGCTCAAACCTGGCAGGGTACTAAGGTCCTAACCTGTTCGAACAGGAAAACTGAGACAGGAGTAGCCTTGGCACATTGGGTGGCAGCTTCTAAGGGGTTTCTGTGATCCCAACCCATCACAGGGGTAACCAATGATGAGGAGAGCTCAGTTATACAGACTGATCTGGGTCATGGATTTATTGATTAAAATACCAGAAGGGGTCACTGTGGTCTTCTATCCCACCTCCTGAATAACCCAGCCATAGGGTTTCCCTTCATCCTGTTCCTTTTGAACTCCTAGAGAAGATGTTCTGGAAAAAAAAACATTCTATTTAGCTTAAAAAAAAATCAGGGATAGAAAATCCACCACGACCATTGGTCAATTTGTTCCAATGATGAATAGCCTTCACCTAAATATGTGTGTAATGGGTCAGTGGGGTTCATTTGAACATGTGTTTTAACACAAATGTGAAATCCTACATCTAGGAACAAAAAGGTTAGGGTACATTCATCAGATGGGAGATTGTGTCCTGGGAAGGAGTGTCTCTGACAGGACTCGGGAGTCACAGGAGCTAGTCAAATGAACGTCAGTTCCAAGTCCGATGGTATAGCAAAAAAAAGACAAGCCTCGGATGCACAAGAAGAGGAAAATCAAGTAGGAGTAGCAACGCGGCATGACCTCTGTACAGGGCAATTCCTGTGATCCCATTAGTGGAATATTGTCTCCAGTTCTGTTGCCCACACTTTGGAAAACATGTTGAAACTGGGAAAGGGTTCAGATCATAGCCTAGCAGGCCCAGAAAATGTGCAACAGTCCAACCAGCTCTACCAGCTGGTAGAAATGCCAGTGATCTCACCAACAACCACCCAGTGTCTGACCTCCCCTCCCTCAGCCAGCCAATGGAGAAATACCACCTCAGCTCCATGCGCTGGCCCGAGCCATGACTGAGCGAGATCTCAGAAATCAAGCAGTGTTGGACAGTTTTTTAATGAGCTTCTCAGGTAATGTTGTTTTAGGACAGAGCTACACTACAAACGTTTGCTGCAATAGCAATGTTGGCCAGGGCGTGATTTTTTGCAACATTTCTAACCAGGCAAAAGCCCTAGTGTAGATTCAGTTATACCAGCATAAAAGTGCTTTTGCTGGTGTGGCTTATTTCACTTCCTTCTCATATAAGCGGCGTCTATATGAGGACGGTTTGTCAGTAGATCTATACTGGAGCCACAGAGTAGGA
The DNA here is from genome assembly GCA_032164245.1 of Sternotherus odoratus. NCBI lineage: Eukaryota > Metazoa > Chordata > Testudines > Kinosternidae > Sternotherus > Sternotherus odoratus. The sequence goes on from JAVMKO010000001.1 coordinate 301,580,600, forward strand.
GTCCTCAAGGTCATGCAGGAGCCGTGCCCTCACCTGCCGACGGAGGTGGCCAGACCCAATGGGAGTGAGCGGCATTGTGACCTGGCCTATGGGATTGTAATGCCGCTCAAATTCACAGCAACTCTCAAAAGTTGTGCTTTCTGCAGCCAACCAGCAGAAATCAATTTTCCTGCAGCTGGATACAGGAACGATTCCAGGAACATACAGACTCCTGCTGTCACACTGTACCCCATAAGGCTTTTTTGGGGGGTTGCCTGTAAATATATGTATATTACTGGAATATGGCTTTGCTACATATGCCAGGTAACATATCTCTGTGAAGGTAATGATCCATTGGATCTGTTCATCCTATTTGTATATATGTGTCTTTTGTATTCAAAGTTATGAATATTGGCTATGTGCTTGGTTGGTTGTATGTGGACTTTGGAAAGCAGCTGAGCAGCTCTCTGGAAGAAGACCACAGCCGAGCTTCCTGAGGAATGCAGCCTGGCTGGTGGTGAGGGGAGTCTGGTTCGGGCCTGCAACTAAGCCATGTGACACCATTGGGAGTTGAGCATCTGAGTGTCAGAGGTAAGGATACCTCCTGCCTGCTTCCAGGACAGCCCACAGCTGTTAGGGGACGTGGCTCAGACCTGGCAGGGTACTGAGGTCCTAAGCTGTTGGGGCAGGAAAACTGAGGCAGGAGTAGCCTTGGCACTTCAGGTGGCAGCTCCTAAGGGGTTTCTGTGATCCTGTCAACTACGCCACTGTGAGGGAACCAGACTCCCCTCACCACCAGCCAGGCTGCATTCCTCAGGAAGCTCGGGTGTGGACGGGCGTCTACAAAGTTCATTGTTTGCTTGATTGGTTCTCAATTGGGCTTAATTGAGCATAGTCTTCTTCCAGAGAGCTACTCAGCTGCTTTCCAAAGTCCACATACAACTAACCAAGCACATAGTCAATATTCATAACTCTGAATACAAAAGACACATACATACAAATAGGATGAACAGATCCAATGGATCATTACATTCACAGAGATATGTTACCTGGCATATACAGCAAAACCATATTCCAGTAATATACATATATTTACAGTGCCCCCCCACTAAAGCCTTATGGGGTACACCGTCACACCTCCAGTTCATGAGCCTTGACAAACCCTGTGTGGCTTTTAATTTGTTTTCTAATAATAAGCTTTCCCTGTTGTCTCTGCTTGTCCCTGGTGCTGAGCTCTGGCTGCTCAGGTGAGACAGAAACCCTGCAGGGATCCCCCAGCGATGGCTATAAACCTCCCTGCCCAGCACTTCTCCGGCATTTCTCAGAGACTCTCCAGACCCTGCCCACTGGCTGGAGCAACCCCTTTTCTACTGAGCGGGAGCTGGGTGAGTGCAGGGCTTAGGAGCCCAGAAATGGCCCTCGCTAGCATCACCTGTCCACATAATAGCCCAGAGGAAGCACAGAGCTGAGACAGGTTTAGGGAGGATCCTGCAGGTTGTCCCAGGCCAGGGGAGCTCAGAGAGGGGCAGGCTCAGGTTCTGGGGAAAGAGCTCTGAGATCCCCATGTCCTGTATACTGGTCTGCAGGAACGGCACTTAGCCTGGGGGACCCCCTAAGTTTCATCCCTCTTTAACTGCGCAGAAGGGGCAGGGTTATTCAGTGGGGCTTGGCTGGGAAGCTGTTTCTCTGGTTTTGAGGGGCGAATATACTCCAAAATGTGATCAAGTTCATTGCAACAATATTATGTGAACTCAGCCACAATGAAGTAATAAAATAGAACACCACAAAGTTATGAGTTAATTTGGAGACGGGCTTTGAGAAGCAAGGTCATGATTACTGCTAATTAGTATTTAAAAAAGTAAATAATTGAACATAAAAAAACAATATGCAAATAAAACAACCTCATGTCTAAGCGCCTCTTCTAGCTGACGTTTCTTAAAAGTTTTTTAAAAGTAGTAACTTAAGAGGGGTCATTATGACCAATGTGTTTAGTTGAAGTCAATTATAAAAAGTTTAAATACTGTAATAAAGTGTACTTGGGAGCAGTCCTCAGAAGCTATCCTGGAAGAGACATTTTCCTGACATCTTTACATCCTGTCAGGGAGGCGTTTGGCCAGTGCGATCTGTCGTTGATTACTCAATACAGCCTCAGAATATAAGTTAACATCTGGGATGTTCTAACCCTATTGCTAATGTCTGTGTGTGCTTACCTTTAATAAAGTGCAGTGTTAGAAAACAGCATGTGACTTGAATTACTCCTTGATCAAACAGAATCGCTGAGTTTGTGCTGATTTATTCCTTACACCGCCTAAAGTGAAGTGGTTGGTTTGTGTTATTTACAATAGGTGACAGCGGAGTGGAACTGGGTAATGACCTGTAATTCTCCACGTCATGGTCTGTGAGTTAATTTGGGGTCACATTCTGTTGGTGATTTACTGGCTTGGGCCAAAAAGTCTGATTAAGTAAAAAAGAGATTATGTGAGAAGGACAGGAAACACCTGGAAAAAAGAGAAACTAGAAGTGCTTTTGTAACGGCTTGGCCAGTTTTATATCGAAACATGGGAACAGCCCTTGTTAGTGACCCTGGAGCGTTCTCACAGCTCTGTAAACAATGGGAGGCTGGGGCTGGTACAGAAAAATGGTGGGATCCTAATTTTAAGGCCAAAAAAAAAAGGTGTATTACGGGGAAACTGGGAGTTCGGACATTTAAGGGTTAAATTAAAAAATGTATGTGTGTGTATATATATTAAACGTTTGTAACTAATTTGATGGCAAAATCTGAAACCCTCTGAGCCGCACCCCTCACACTGGCAGCACAACTAGTATTATGCAGAAACAAGTGTGTAATAGACAAGAAAAAAAAAACAGGCTGGGGCAGGAAGAGTCTGTGTTAAGACAGCAGAAAGTTGAGAGTGAACTGGCTGTCAGAGAGGCATATCTGTGTGCCGTGTTTGCTGGCACTGGGGCTCCAGGTGTGCTTCTTTAATTGTATAAATCCCAAACCTGTTGTATTCCAAGCGAGGGAAGACTACCCATAAATAACAGCCAAATGGAAAGTGAACAATACCCTCAACATCACTACTGGTTCCAATATCCTGGGAAAACAACTTCATCTTTTAGACCTCAGGGTGGATAGTCTCCCACTAGAGTACAGCGAAAAGGCTTGGACTTAGACCAAGTAAACACCAGTGTCAGAATGAACAAGAACTGGCGATACATTATAGTTTGGATGGCAAAGGATTTGTCCTGGTGATTACAGACTCCCTACCATTTTGATGGCAACATCACCATTCTTAGGCACTGACATGGACTTGTTGGAAAAGCATATTTGTTAATAATAAAAAAAAAAGACTACCCAGACAGTTATTGTCGCTGGGTGGAATCTGACAGGCTGCTAATTAATTGTAGCAAGCCCAAATGAGCTCACATGTGGAATGAAGTTCCTAAGTGAATAACCCCGGGGGGAAAAGACAATCTGTTGTAGGCTGTAATATTCCCCCGTGTTTCCAAAGGTGCTAAAAGAAAAATTAAAAAGCAACACTGGAAATAGAGACAACAAAAAGTGGAAAATTATTTTGCTTGGCACTTAAAAAGATCCAGGATTTCAGAAAATTTACAACAAAAATAAATAACGTTTAAAATAAAATAAAGGATGGTTAAATGGTGCCTTGGAATAATAGTTATAAATATGCACCCTGATATAACACTAAACGGCTCCTTCAGGGACCCCATGAAGTAAATGCATGTATACAAACTTCGGAACCGCCTGTAAATAACTTAATAGGAGCAGATGTGGTTCAGAACAACATAAAAAAGGAATTGGTAATTAATCCATTCCACAGCGTAAAAAAGGAATTGTGAATATTATCTTAGCAAATATTTTAGCAATAAAACCCCACTGTGAAAAATGTATTCAATCATTGTGTAAGAGCTGAAAAAAATTAACATAGCTTCATAATACTCCTAGACCCCCATATGAATTAAAAAAGGCACATTTTGAAACAACTGGTGCCGGTATAGAAGTACTTAATAATGTAAATAAAAAGGTGGTTACAAATAAAATAAATGCAATGCCCCTGAAGGTATCCTTAGATCGGGGAAGTTCCATACAAAATAGCAAGGCATGAGTTTTAGGAAAATAGAAACAATCCTCAAAAGAGGATCACCTCAGCCTCTTGCAGGCTGTTGATGGCCTCCAGAGCAATGTTTCCTTGGCTCTGGCATGAACATGCAAATGTAAGTTATTAATATGGTAAAAATATAATTCTGCATGGCATAAATGAAATACTCCCATTAAAAATTAAACGCATTATTTAATGTGGGTGGAAGATGTAAAAAAAAATTGCAATCCTGATGTGATGTTATTGACATGAAGTGGGACTGTATAGATCACTGTTGCAACCAAGGTCCTGTAGTGGCACCAAATCTTATGTAAAGGTGTCTAAGACCAGGCTATGGTTTGCTGAATATAATTATGCTGTCTGTATGCATGTCCCATTTCTGTGTTGAGAGTTATGAATATTGGCTCTATACTAGCTCGATTTCTAAGTAGCCTTGGTAAGAACATTTGGTCAACATCAAGGGATAGTACAATGCTCCAATCCACATAAGAAGTCTACCTGAGGACGTTCCAGTTAGCATGTGGGTAATGGCTGCTTCCTGCAAGTCCTGAGTCATGCATGAACATGTGATGTGCCCATGTGACTCCAAAACTCCATTTTGCTGTAATTTTGCACAGTATGAACAAAGAGGTTCTTGCACCTGGAAAAGACTATAAAAGGGCGATGCACCACCTCCATTGTGTCTTCAATCCTGCTTCTCACCTCTGGAGAGACTTTTGCTACAAACTGAAGCTTTCAACAAAGGACTGAAGGACCCATCCTAGCTGTGGATGTACTCCAGAGACTTGATTTGAATCTGCACTTCATTCTATCACCTCTGCAAGCCTGAACCAAGAACATTCCCATTACTGTATGTAATTGATTCTATTTAACCAGTTCTAGCTCTCACCAGGATCTTTTTCCATTTATGAATAAACTTTTAGATTTTTTAATCTAAAAGATTGGCAACAGCGTGATTTGTGAGTAAGAGCTGATCTGTATATTGACCTGGGTCTGGGGCCTGGTCCTTTGGGATCAGGAGAACCTTTTTTCTATTACGGGGGTATTGGTTTTCATAACCATTTGTCCCCATAATGAGTGGCTGAGGGTGGTGATACTGGGAAGCTGGAGTGTCTAAGGGAATTGCTTGTGTGACTTGTGGCTAGCCAGTGGGGTAAAACCTAAGTCTTTTCTGTCTGGCTGGTTTGGTTTGCCTTAGAGTTGGAAAAACCCCAGCCTTGGACTGTAACTGCCCTGCTTGAAGCAATTTGTCCTGATTTGGCGCTCTCAGTTGGGTCCCACCAGAAACAACACTGTTACACCTCATTAAAACAATAAATCAGAAATTTTAAAAAATCAATACATTTGTTTCATTAATGTCTATGGCAAATATAAAACAGCTTTCTCCTATTATAGCCCTAGGCTTTTATATTAATCAAAGAGTACTAGAACCCATAAATCATAAAGTATGGGCCATAAAAATGGCCCCAAAAATAAAAAATATAAAAATTAAAGCCTGTTTAAAAAATTAGGACTTAAATATACATGTATTAAAAATGCTTTGCAATCACAAAATATATGTTTAGAAGTAATAAAAATGTCATTTTTCAATTAATCCATATGCAAATAAACCTATAGCTGTTAATATGGGTAATAATTGTGCATGAAGTAAAAGTTAGTGTCCCGTCTTCATCATTAATCATGTGTACAATATGACCCACACTCCTCGGCCCAAAAAACAAGTGTTCTTGTCACACTGTAGCCATTAAAGGGGTAATTTTGAATATCAAGTGCCTGAATTTAAATACAGCCAATAAAGGATAAAATAAACCTTATACTCCATCTGTACCTATTAAAAGAAAATTAATTGTCATACAAATCTAATTTGAGCATTCCCATTTCAAAACACCATTTGTCAGTTGCTATGCAGGAGGTGCACACAGTCAGGTTCTAATAGAATTAAACAGGAATTAAAAGGTTAGCAGAGATTCAGAACACAATTGGTGGGAGACATTCTTGGGCTGGTCGCCCGTGACATCAGGAATTTTCAAATCGGCTTTACATCCAGTGGTTTTAAAAATAAAGTGTACGTAGATGTACAGGTTTGTCCATTGTGCTTGTCCATATGTTTGTCCAGAGCCACGCTCTGACTTTTGGGAATCCTGCCTCACCCCACCCCCAATGAGATAGGTGGTATCATGATCCCCATCTTGCCATCAGGGGAACTGAGGGTACAAGAGGGAGCCTGAAGAGCACATAGCTGAAGACCCAAACCGGTGCCTTAGCTACAAGTCCTTGGTCCGGGTGTGGGCTTTGGGTAGCAGATATGCCATGGTGGGTGATTGGATTGTCAGGCCTGGAAATGGGGATATATGTTTTAATTTTTGTAATTTCCTGCAGGCCCGAGTTGACGGCCATTTTTGCCCTGGAGTGTCCCCGCCCCCGCGCTCTTTGGGTGAGGAGCCCAATGGAATAGAGACTGGTTCTTCCAAAATGTGACAGGAGGCTGCGATTCCAGGACAAGCTCTGTACCTCTCCCTCTAGTGAGTGACAGGCAGGCTCCAGGTTGGGGCATCACTGCTGCTTAAGTGAAGGGATTAATTACACACACACCCCGCGTTGCCTCCACAAGAATCAGGGCTCAGCCATCCAAATCCTTTACCCACATGTATGGTACTGCTCACATCCCTTTCCCTCCCCTCCCCTGCTGCAGGTAATCAGGAGGCATTAGATGATTAGTAAAAACAGTTCGAATCAGGTCTCTCTTTAATTGGCTGTGATGGGCCAGATCTCCAGGTGCTGTAAATGAGTAAAACTTTAATGGCTCTACTCCCATTTACACCAGTTCAGGGGTCTATTTTCAGGCAAGTTTTTCATGGAGATTTCATAGAGCATTTCAAGAGAAGAGTGGAGAGAAAAAGAACCACAGCTCTGAACTGCTACAGAGTCCTCATTTACTGCTAAAAACCTCTGTAATGAGGGAGGAATGGCTGCGGGGCAGGAGCCAAGAATAGGCTATTTACTCACTCTTTGTGTGGCATTAGCTCAGGATAGATGAAGAAGTAACACTGAGAAAACACCACCGTGTCACGTTCCCCTCAGCAGGTTAATGATTGTTTTCATGGTTAGTTACAGGGGCAGGAAGCAGCCGTGCTGTGGAAGTGAACGTACCCAACTGGCCCCACCATGGCAGCTTCCAACTGGACCACGCTCCACCCCTCCACCTTCATCCTCCTTGGCATCCCGGGGCTGGAGGCTGAGCACGTCTGGATCTCCATCCCCTTCTGCTCCGTCTACATCCTGTCCCTCCTGGGGAACGGCCTCCTCCTGGCTGTTATCAAGACTGAGCCGAGCCTCCATGAGCCCATGTACCTTTTCCTCTCCATGCTGGCGCTTGCCGACCTGGTCATCTCCACCACCACCCTGCCCAAAACCCTCTGCATTTTCTGGTTCAACGACCGGGCCATTCACACTAACGCTTGCCTGGCCCAGATTTTTTTGATTCACTCAATTACTTGCATGGAGTCCGGGTTCATGCTGGCCATGGCCTTCGATCGCTACGTTGCTATCTGTAACCCGCTGCGACACTCGGCCATCCTGACCAATCGGGTCGTAGCCAGGATAGGGCTGGGCATTGTGATGAGGGGAGCCATTTTACTGGGCCCACACCCATTCCTGCTGAAAGGGCTCCCGTACTGTAGGACCAATGTCATTTCTCACACCTACTGTGAGTTCATGGTGCTGGTGAAACTGGCCTGTGAGGACACAACAATCATGAGTGCCTATAGTCTGGCCGTATCATTTTTGGCCGGAGGATTAGATTTGATTATAATTGTCCTGTCCTACATCCTAATCCTCCAGGCCATCTTCAGACTCCCTTCCAAGGAGGCACGACGCAAGTCCCTTGGTACCTGCAGCGCCCACATCTGTGCCATGCTGGTTTTTTACACCCCAGCGACCTTCGCCTACTTCTCCCACCGCTTCGGCCATGTTGCTCCCCAAATTCAGATCCTCATCGCCAACATGTACCTCCTCTTCCCTCCTATGATGAACCCCATCATCTACGGGGTGAGAACCCCAGGGATCCGGCAGAGGGCACTCCACATCTTGGGCATCAAAATAGACTGAAGGCCCACAGGATGGGTCAGCGGCCGGGGAGCAAGTTCCATGCAGGCGATGTCAAGGCCAGCAAGGCCGGGGATCCAGATGGCTCTGTCACCCCCATCTGCAGAAACCCACCTCAGCCTTCCTGAGCAGCAGGGCTAATAAACACACTTGTCTGGGTCTGCAGCACAAGACGGCTTCAACTTTGAACAGCTCTAGAGCATCGTTTCCACTCGTCATTTCCACCCAGCCCAGCAAGATCAGAGGTTCATTGTGTGCGGTGTTCTGTGACCTACAGCAAGAGACCATCCCTGCCCCATGGGCTTCAATCCAACCAGACAAGACGGACCAACAGTGGGTAAGGGAGGATTGCTGTCACCCCACATCACCAGTGTGAGATGAGGCCCAGGGAGCCCAAGGACTTGCCCAGCATGACACAGGGAGTCAAAAGACAGCCAACATTTCCTTCAGGGCTCCAGCCACCCTTTCCTCATGGGGGGTGAGGAGGAAAGGTTCCATGGAGGCAGGTTACCCCCAGCTGCCCCATGCAGGGGGTCTTGCACCTTCCTGTCAAGCACCTGATCTGATCACTGTCTGACAGAGGAGATTGGACTAGACAGGACCCCGGCCAGGGCCAGTTAACACAGATCTGGGGCCTGGTCCAGAGCCTTAACCACAAGCCCTGGCTCCTGATCTACCACATGGCAAACTCACACCCAACCGACTACCTCTGTCCCCACCATGTGCCCTCACTTGTCCAGCTGGATACCTCTCCCACCCACCATGCACGCTATCCTGCCCAGCTAGGTGTCCCTTTACCTGCTGCCATGCCCAGCCAGCTGCCCCTCAGCCCCATGATGCCCTCTCACACCCAGCCGGCTGCCTCTCCCCCCTCCACACACCCAGCCCGGTGACTCTCCCCCCTCCACACACCCAGCCCGGTGACTCTCCCCCCTCCACACACCCAGCCGGCTGCCTCTCCCCCCTCCACACACCCAGCCCGGTGACTTTCCCCCCTCCACACACCCAGCTGGCTGCCTCTCCCCCCTCCACACACCCAGCCCGGTGACTCTCCCCCCCTCCACACACCCTCTCACACCCAGCCAGGTGCCTCTCCCCCATCTTCACACCCTCTCACACCCAGATGGCTGCCTGTCCCCTCTCTGCACACCCTCTCACACCCAGACGGCTGCCTCTCCCCCCTCCGCACACCCTCTCACACGTAGCCGGGTGCTTCTCCCCCTCTCAGAAGATTTCCCATGTTCCCAGGCCAGAAGGCGTTTCACTGGCGATCTCATCTGACCCGCTGCCTGGCACGGGCCCGGGGCCTTCAGCACAGAGGTTTCAGCACTAAGTCCATATCTTATGGGTCTGTATGAGGATGTACTTTTTGAGAGGTGTCCAGTCCCAATCTCGGGACACAGATCGATGGTTGGTGAGAGAGACAAGCTCTCTCACCAACAGAAGTTGGTCCAATAAATATAGCAAAAAGGCTCGTAATGAAGGTTACTTAGCTATTTATTTGAACAGTGGGGAGAAATAGGTTAAACCAGGCCTGGGAGTCCTTTGTGGAGGGTCCACACCTCCTGGCTGTTGTCCCCACCACAGGCTCTGGCATTCGGTCCCCTGTTTTAATGAGGTCCTTGCAGCTGAGGTGACCCCTTCATTTGGGACAGGTTTAGCACAGTTCTGCTCCCCTTTATTCATACAATGTCAACCACACTGGTAACAGTATTTCGCTACCACTGCGTTACTAAAGTGACTTGTAACCCAGCGCCAGTCAAAGTTGATTAGTTTGAGCAACTCTGTTATATCTGCTGGATATCTAAGCAGATTAGGGGTGTTCATGTAAATACAGCTGACTCCTGAAGTCTCTTCCCCTCCCAGCTAGCTGTCCGGGAAGAATTCCATTCAGACCTTGCTTACATAACCAAGGCATTCTGGGTGTCATCATGCTCCGAGGGACAATGGGGATTGTAGACTACAGCAAGGAAATGTTGGAAAAGGAAGCAAGCAGGTAAATGAACTCCCTGTCTTCACAAGGGTGGAGATCCCAGGAGGGAAGCAAGACCTGTGCTGAAGAGACCCTGGGAAAGAGGAGGCTGTTGTAGGGATAATATGAAAGGCCCTGGAATGAAGCAGGCTGCTGTAGGGTCGCTAGGAGAGGCCTGGGAAGGAGCAGGCTGCTATAGGGTCACTAGGAGAGGCCTGGGAAGGAGCAGGCCTCTGTGAGGACACTAAGGGAGGCCTGGGAAGGAGCAGGCTTCTATAGGGAGGTGGGATGAGGCCCGGGGAGCCTAAGGCCTTGCTGTGACGGTGCTGTTCCTGGTGGGATAAAACTGTGAGTGTCAGATCAGGACAGATTGCTTCCAAAGGGGCAACTACAGCCCAAAGCTGGGGTTTTTCCACACTAAGGCAAACCAAACCAGCCAAACAGAAAAGACTTCGGTTTCGCCCCACTGACTAACCACAAGTCACACAAGCAATTCCCTTAGACACTCCAGCTTCCCAGTATCACCATCACCAGTCACCTGTCCTGGGGATCAATGGTTATGAAAACCAATCCCCCAAATAAAGAAAATGGTTCTCCCCAATTCCAAAGAATCAGGCCCCAGACCCAGGTCAATATACAAATCAGATCTTACCACAAATCACGGTGTTGCCAATCCTTTAGAATCTACAATCTAAAGGTTTATTATACAAGGAAAAAGGTATAGGTGAGGGTTAAGAATGGTTAAAATAAATCAATTACATGCAGTAATGGCACATCTCTTGGTTCAGGCTTGCAGCAAAGGTAGAATAAACTGCAGGTTTCAATCAAAGTCTTTGGAAAGCATCCCTTGCAGAGATGGGTCAACACCTTTGTCCAGAGTTCCCCTGAGTACCCAAGTCCATTCAGAGCTGGAAGCAAGACAGGCTGCAGGCTGAAGGTAGAAGACGAAAATGGAGGACCTTCTTCCAGGCTTTATAGACTTCCTCCTGTGGGCGAAGACCCTCCTCCTCCTTATCCAGAGTCTGGTTGCAAACTGAAGGTTCACAGCCACATGGTCCAATCACCAGACTCTCAATTATTCAGTTTTTGCCCAGGCATGTCCCATACCTGGGGAGGCTCCTCTCCTCGGGTGTGGACACAGTTCATTGTGCAGTTGATGGCCCTTTAATGGGCTCGAGTTAGCACCAGCGTGTCTGAGCCTTCACAGGAGCCAAGCCTAAGTTTGAAGTACAGGCACCTCTTATCCAATATCCATAACTTCAGTTCCAAAATAGATACACACATATGTCATAGACACCTGTTATGACCCCTTCACATAATATTTGGTACCCCAATGATCTATATGGTACCAAATTATTCCAGTAATGTGACACTTGCCCGACATGATACAGGGAGTCAAAGACAGCCAGCAATTGCTTCAGGGCACCAGCCAACCTCTCCTCATTGGGGGTGAGGAGGAAAGGTTCCATGGAGGCAGGTTACCTCCAGCTCCCCCGTGCAGGTATCTTGAACCTGATCTGGTCATTGCCAGACAGAGGAGATTGGACCAGATTGGGCCTCAGCCTGAGCCAATGAACCCAGTTCAACGCCCCGGACCAGATCCTTAACCGCAAGGCCAGGCCCCCTACCTACCACCTAGCAAACTCACACCCTGATGGCTGCATCTCTCCCTGACGCATCCTCTTACACCCAGCCGAGTGGCCTCTCCCCCTGCCACACCCAGCCGACTGGCCCTTTCCCCACCATGCACCATCTCCCACCCAGCCATCTGCCTCTCCCCTCCGCCATGTGTGCTCTCATGCCCCGCTGGCTGCATCTCTCCCCTGCCCATGCACCCTCTCGTGCCCAGCCAACTATCCCTCTCCCCCTTACCATGTGCCCTCTCACACCCAGTTGGCTGCCCCTCTCAGAACCTTGTACATGTTTCCAGACCAGAAGGAACCTCTCTGGCTATCTCATCTAACCCCCTGCCTGTGGGTACTTGGAGAGGCCTTGGAAGGGGTAGAAGGGGTTCTCACTACAGCAGAGCTTTGGGGAGACCACTATAACCAATCCTTTCTGGAGGCTGTGACTTTGCACTCCATATGATTTTATGAAAATATGCTAATGAGTGTGAATATAATTTAACTGGAATATGTTTCATGCAAAAGATCTCTTGTAAGGGATCATTACAAAGCTTATGATCTACTGAGTGTGGTCATCCTATTTGTGTGAATGTATCATTCTTGTATCTGAAACTAGAAGTATGAGATAAGTGTGAGGTCCTATTGCAGTTACGCAAAGTTTGGGCTGTTGATGGTGGTTTACATTCTTGATGGCTCCCATCAACCAGGACAATTGACTGTAGAGGGCTCTGTTTGCTTGCAGGCCTTCCTGTGAGTCAGGCCAGGAAGAATGAAGGCTGTGGGTCTCATAGGACATGTGACTATGTCACCTCGTACTGGAATACACCAGTGGTCCATGGTACTGCCTCTGATGGAGTCTTAAAACTTGGCTGAGGTGTGGGACCGAAACTCTTGTTATGTAGCTGCCCAGATGCTGAGTTGACAGCAGAGTCCTTTGCCCTCCAGTAGGGCCAACAAATTCCCCAGCTTCCCCTAATCCCAGGGCAGAGGGACAGGCCTGTCCCTTGCACCCTAGTGACCGCCCCAGCTCAGAGACCCCTGGAGGCCATATGGGAGATTACCCAATCCCAGCACAAGCCCTGCTTCGTCCCACTCACTGGGGACTTCCTGACCCAGCCTCTGGTGTGGCCAGACAGACACAGACGGTGAAGTCCTCAGGGTCAGGAAAGAGCCATGCTGCTGGGGAGTGGGGGAGAGCAGCCCACACCCACAGGCAGAGATGGACAGACCCAGTGGGAGTGAGCGGCATTGTGACCTGGCCTATGAGGTTGCAATGCCACTGAGATTCACAGCAACTCTCAAAAGTTGTGCTTTCTGCAATCAACCAGCAGCCAGAGATTTTCTTGCAGCTGGATCACGGAACGACTCCAGGAACGTGCAGCGCTTGAATGGGCTCCTCAAGTTCATGTGACTTGGCAAACCCTCTGTGGCTTTTAATTTGTTTTCTAATAATGAGCTTTCCCCGTTGTCTCCACTTGTCCCTGGTGCATGGTCCTCCCCATCCCACTTGAGGAACCGAACAACCAGACAGAGGGAATAGCAGGGGACTGTTTGTCAGTCTCACACTCTCTGCTGAGCTCCGGCTGCTCAGGCGAGTCAGAAACCCTGCTGGGATCCCACAGCGATGGCTATAAATCTCCCCACCCAGCGCTCTTCCGGCACTTCTCAGAGACTCTCCGGACACCCCCCACTGTCTGGGGCAGTCCCTTTTGTACTGAGCAGGAGCTGGGTGAGTGCAGAGCTTTGGAGCCCAGAAATGGCCCCCGTTAGCGACACCTGCCCCACATCATAACGCTGAGGAAGCTCAGAACTAAGGTAGGTGATGGGGGATCCCGCAGGTTGTCCCAGGCCAGGGAAGCTCAGAGAGGGGCAGGCTCAGGGTCTGTGGAGAGAGCTCTGGGAGCCACATGTCTGGAAGATTGGTCTGCAGGAACAGCGCTTAGCCTGGGGGTCCTCATGGCTTCATCCCCCTTTAACTGCGCAGAAGGAGCTGACTCATTCAGTGGGGCTTGTCTGGGAAACATGGAGCTTTTGCCCTGGATTTAAGGGGTGTATATAGCTCAGGATATGATCAAGTTCATTGCCACCATATTATGTGCACTCAGACATTATGAATTAATAAACTAGAACCCCACAGAGTTCTGGGTTAATTTGGAGACAGGCTTTCAGAAGCAAGGTCATAAGTCCTGGCCGTTTTGCTGATTAGTGTAAAAAAGTAAATAACTAAAAATAAAAAAGTAAATAACTAAAAATAAAAAAGTAAATAAACAGCCTGAATGTCTCTAATAGTAAAAGTTTATTAAAAGTTAAAAAAGTAATAACAGAGCTCCTGTCATTTTCCCAGCTCTCCTCTTTGTGGCAGAGACCCCGGGTCTATTCTGGGCAGGGTTGGTGAACTGTCAGCTGCTCCTTGTGAGGGTCTGATTCTGCATCACAAAGCTTCTCCCACCTAGGTCCCACTGGATCCAACCACAGCCGCTTGGACCTGGCTGAAGGCAGAATTTGGCCGGGAGGCCGGTGTGTGCTTTGGATTGAAATTGTGATGACGTCTTCAGGCAGCTTCTGCCCTCAGACATGGTGGCCCCTTGAAACGTGGGATTAGCTCAGTGCATCAGCAAAAGTTTCTGTGCTTCACTTTCTATCTGCTGGGAATCTGCTCTCCTGCAAGGTGTGTGAATGGTCCCTATCCCCTGTGTGTGTGTGAGACAGCAGAGATCTGTCTCGGGGGTCATCTGTCGTTACTTATTTGTACTGCAGCAGTTCTCAGAGGTTGTACAATAGACTCTCGATTATCCAGGATGATAAGGAAAAAAATAATCCTGGTTAATAAAATCCCAGATAATCACCATCCATAGGAAATATGGGGGCGGGGGGTTGGCTTACCACCCACCCTGCGCTAGGAGGAGGGGGTGTTGAATAACTGGCTGCCCTGCACCCTGGTGGATTTGTTAATTTTTTTTTGCTTGGGGCGCCAACAAAGCCAGAGCCGGCCCTGCAAATTACGCATATTTTTTTTGACATCCTGGTTAATCCACATCCTGGTGAACCCAATCCTGGATAATCGAGAGTCTACTGTAATTAGAAGATCACTGGCCGAGTCCCCTGTTTGCCCTCCCTTCAAAGGACAACGGAGGTCCCATCACAAATAGTTTCCAGACAAGCTATGAAATGTGCAGATCTGGGTTCAACTTGCACCAATTACACCTCCCTTGGGATAGAGCGAGCCCTCTGCCGAAGCCAGCCCAGGCAGTGATAGGGGCTGTTTCTCTCTCTCAGTGAAATGAGAGAGCCCAAAAGAAATGTCCACTCCCAAGAGCGTCCGGCAGGTTTGTAACACCCCTCTGACAGCAGATCGGTGTCCTTCACTTCCAGCTTAGCGGAGAGTGGTTTATTTATAGGCATGTCCATAGTGCTCATCGGAACCAAGCTCAGACATTTGGGGATCCCTGATCGCCACCCTGGTGAGGTAGGGGGTATCTTACAGAGGGTGTAAGGGGGAGTCTGAAGAGCACCTAGCTCTCCTGAGACACCAGACATGCCATGGGATGTTTGGCTGGTTGATTGGATTCTCAGGCATGGAAACAGGGCTATCAGTTTTCATTGTTCTAATTCCCTCCAGGCCACAATTAACAGCCACCTTTGCCCCCAATGTGTCCCCGCCCCAGAGCCCTGTAGGTGAGAATCCCAAAGGAGAAGGGACAGATTCTTCCAAAAGGTGACAGGAGGCTGCGATTCCAGGACCAGCTCTCTGCCTCTCCCTCCAGGGCATCCCTGCTGCTTACCTGAGTGAGGCCTTATTTATACACGAAACCTGAACCAGTTTTTAAATGGATTTATTGAAACTAGGGTAAATCCTGTGTGGATGCTCCTATTTCACTAACTGGAGTTTAGCTTAGGGCTTGTCTTCTCTCCTGAATTTATTGCTGGAATTGATGTTGGCTTGATAACACCGGAGAAAGCTTAGGGGAGCAGGTCTTCAATGCTCCACCCCATCCCAATAGGCCTCACCTATGACCGGCCGGCTGCCTCTACGAACGGGGAAGTCAGCTGAGCCTTCCGGGCCCGCTCCACCCCATCCTCTCTGCTGAGATTCCTTCTAAGGGACTAATCAGCCCCCATTGCCCCACAAGAATCAGGTCTGAGACATCCAAATCTACATGTATAGTGATCCTCACATCCCTGTCCCTCCTCTCTCCCGCTGCAGGGAATCAGGAGGTATTGCACAGTTTTAAAAATGGTTTGAATCAGGGGTCTCTTTCATCAATAGATACAGCTCTAATGGCTCTAGGCCCATTTACGCCAGCCCAGGACCAGTGTTCCCTCAATTTTTTCCTACCCAAGTGCGGACACATCACCTTCATAGCAATGAATATAACAAAATTCATGTGTTGGGGGTGGGGCCGAAGGGTTTGGAGTGCGGGAGGGGGCTCAGGTCTGGGGCAGAGGGTTGGAGGGCAGGATTGTGAGGGCTCTGGCTGGGGATGCAGACTCTGGGGTGGGGCCGGGCATGAGGTGGTCAGAGCTGGGGCAGACATTTGAGGTGCAGGGGGTGAGGGTTCCGGCTGGGGATGTGGGTTTTGGGGTGGGTCTGGGGATGAGGGTTGCGGGAGGTGCTCTGGGGATATGGCGGAGAGAGAGGAATTCCCCCTGTTCTCTCTCCCCACAGCAGCACCTGGGCTGGGGCAGAGGGACACCATTCCCCACTGCGGGAGCTTTGGGGCTGGGGCCACAAGTCAGGCATCCTGTGGGAGGAGGGATAGCTCAGTGGTTTGAGCATTGACCTGCTAAATGAAGCATTAAGAGTTCAATTCTAGAGGGGGCCATTTAGGTAGGAATCTGGGGCAAAAAATCTGTCAGAGGACAGTACTTGCTCCTGGTAGTGTAGGCAGGGGACTGGACTTGATGACCTTCCAAGGTCTTTCCAGTTCTATAAGATAGGTATATCTCCATTTTTTTTGTTTATTTATCCCTCCCTCAGCCCCTCCAGGTCCAGACTGGCACTCCTCCCGGGGGTTAGTTTCTGGGAAGGGTGCCCTACAACAGGACTGGGTCTCCTGGCTTCAGGTTGAGCAACCCCGGCCAACTGGGACATGGCTGGGTCCCAGCTGGGCCATGAGGTTTTTGAAGGACATTTCATAGAACATCTAATGAGAAGAATGTAGAGAAAAAGAACCATTGCTCTGAAGTTGTACAGAGCCCTTAATTACTGCTAAAAGCCTCCGTAATTAAGGTGGAATGGCTGTAGTGCAGGAGCCAAGAATAGGCTATTTGGGACTCACTCTTCACATGACATTAGCTCAGGATAGATGAAGAAGTAACACTGAGAAAACACCACCGTGTCATGTTCCCCTCGGCGGGTAATGATTGTTTCCCTGGTTAGTTACAGAAGCAGGAAGCAGCCATGCCATGCATCTGAAGACACCCAACTGGCCCCACCATGGCAATTTCCAACTGGACCACACTCCACCCCGCCAGCTTCATCCTCCTCGGCATCCCAGGGCTGGAGGCGGCGCACGTCTGGATCTCCATCCCCTTCTGCTCTGTCTTCATCCTGTGCCTCCTGGGGAACGGCCTCCTCCTGGCTGTTATCAAGACTGAGCCGAGCCTAAATGAGCCCATGTAGCTTTTCCTCTCCATGTTGGCGCTCGCCGACCTGGTCATCTCCACCACCACCCTGCCCAAAACCCTCTGCATTTTCTGGTTCAACAACCGGGCCATTCGCACCAACGCTTGCCTGGCCCAGATTTTTTTGATTCACTCCCTTACTACCATGGAGTCCGGGTTCATGCTGGCCATGGCCTTCGATCGCTACGTCGCTATCTGTAACCCGCTGCGACACTCGGCCATCCTGACCAATCGGGCGGTAGCCAAGATAGGGCTGGGCATTGTGATGAGGAGAGCCATTTTCCTGGGTCCACACCCATTCCTGCTGAAATGGCTCCCGTATTGCAGGACTCATGTCATTTCTCAAAACTATTGTGAGTTCATGGCGCTGTTGAAACTTGCCTGTGTGGACACAATAACCATGAGTGCCTATGGTCTGCTCGTGACATTTCTCACTGGGGGGTTAGATTTTATCCTCATTGTCCTGTCCTACATCCTGATCCTTCGGGACGTCTTCACCCTCCATTCCAAGGATGTGCGACAGAAGTCCCTCAGCACTTGCGGCTCCCATGTCTGTGTCATGTTGGTGTTTTACACACCTGCAGTTTTCTCCTTCCTCTCCCACCGCTTCGGCCACATGGCTCCCCACGTTCACATCCTCATCGCCAACATGTACCTGCTCTTCCCTCCCATGATGAACCCCATCATCTACGGGGTGAGAACCCTGGGGATCCGGCAAAGGGCGCTCCACATCTTGGGCATCAAACCAGCCTAAAGCCCATAGGACTAGTCAGCAGCTGGGAAGCAATGACCACGTTTAGTACTAGAGTTTTTTGTATTTTGTATAATTTAAAATGAAGAATAAATAATAACGATTAGCATGTATTAAGATTAGTGACCAAATTCTGCCAGCCACCCTCTCGGAAAGCAGGAAGGAATGATCTCGTGTGCCATTGGTAAAGATGCATCAGTGAGAATCTTGTGTCTGAACCCGATTTCAAGACAGTAAATAGAAATTAGGGCCACTGCTTCGTTGTAGGTTTAAAATTAGCTTTGTAAAAGAATGCAATGATTGTTCTCTCCTGCATTGCAATTTGAGTTCCTGTTCAAATGCTCTGTGCAAATCAGTCCTGTTTCATGTGTGAATGAGGAATGTGTGTGTTAGAACAGGGGTCTCCACACTTTATGAGACGAGAGCCATATTAGATTTTTGAAGGGGCTTCATGGGCCGAAGCAACAGTGGGGAAAATTAATACTTGCAAATATATGTAATATATATGCAAATCATTAAACACTATACTGTGTCAGTGTTGCATTAAATTCTAAATCTGGTATAAAAGTAGCTGAATAATTAATGCAGGTACTGTGAAACCATACAAAATATTTGTCTATACATTAAAAATCATTTCACATTATTTTTCTATTATTTCTAAACTCATAAAATGGTAGCATACAAATACACATATTCAAAAATAAAGAAATATTATTTTAGGATTAGTGAGAAGTATGCTACACGCTCAAAATGGTGGCTTGCCCCTCATCTCTACCTCCCCCTTCCCGTCAGTGAGTTCCTAAGAAGGAGAGGGCGCTCCTCCCTTCCTGACCCAGAGACCACAACTGAGTGGGGCAGGGGAAAAGAGAGAGAAAGGAGGACACCCACCCCTCACCCCTCTGGAAGACCCTGCACGGAGCAGAAGCCAAGTACACCCCACCCTTCCCCCAGCCTGGTGAAGAGAAATCCCAGACATAAGAGATTTATTTTTAACCCGCACAGTATTTTAACCAAAAACTCTGGACCTGTTGGGCAGACCGGTAACACTTTGCTTGTCCCATGGCTGCTGCAACCCCCCTCCCTAGGGTTACCATACGTTTGCCAGTCAAAAAGGACGGGGGGGCCCTAACACCCCCCACACACACACTCCCTCCCACTTCCCACCCCTCTCAGGACCTCCAACTCCCGCACTCCTTGTCCCTTGACAGACCCCTCCTGGGACCTCACCCCCTACCTAAGCCTCCTGCTCCCTCATTGCCCCCGCCTGAGACACCCCATCCTAACTGCCCCCCATAGGACCCCTACCCCCTACCTAAGCCTCCTGCTCCCTCCTGAGACCCCCCCATCCTAACTGCCCCCCCATAGGACCCCTACCCCCTACCTAAGCCTCCTGCTCCCTCACTGCTCCCTCCTGAGACCCCCCCCATCCTAACTTCCCCCATAGGACCCCTACCCCCTACCTAAGCCTCCTGCTCCTTGCCCCCTGACTGCCCCCCCAGAACCCTCAATCCATCTAACCCCCCGCTCCTGTCCCTTGACTGCCCCTCCAGAAATTCTCTACCCCGCCCCCCTTAGCGCAGCTCAACACAGCGTGTGGGGCTCTGCGCTGAGCGGACACTGCCGCACTCCCCAGCGCCACCTGCTCCGCAAAGCCCACCCCCCAGCTCTGAGAATGAAGAGGAGGGGGCAGGGGAAGGGGGAGGGAGGATGGACTGCTACAGCTGGGGGGGAGAGAGGGAGAGTCCAACACCTCGCTCTGCACGGGGGAATCCCTCGGACGTGCTGAGGAGCAAAGGGGAGGTAGGGTTACCATGGTCCGGATTCCCCTGGACATCTGGCTTTTGGATAAAAATAGCGGGGGGCAGGGAATCTGTAAAAGTCTAAAAAATATCCGGGATTCCCCCCTACGGAGCGTGGTGTTGGGCTCTCCCTCTCTCCCCTGCAGCTCTTGCAGACACTCACCTCTTTATTTCTTTGCACTCCCAGGGTGGGGCAGCAGCTTCTCCAAATGCCTGCTCAGTGTGACCCTCCCTCCTTTGCTCCTCCCCTTGCTGCTAGGACCATCTCTCTTTGCTTCTCCAGCCACTTCCAGAGCCCCCCACTTTGCTCTTCCAGCTGCCGGAGCTATTAGGCACCAGCATCTTCTCCACCTGTCTGCTCAGCTGGGGGACTGGAGAAATCAAGCTCGCGGGCCGTATTTTGGAGAGCCCTGATCTAGTCTTGTCCCCTGCACTCATGGCAGGACCAGAACCATCTATAATGTCCCTGACAGGTGTTTGTCTAACCTGCTCTTAAAAATCCCCACTAATGGAGATTCCACCACCGCCCTAGGCAATTTATTCCAGTGCCTAACCACCCTGACAGTTTGGAAGCTTTTGATAATGTCCAACCAACAAAATGTTTACTCCCGTTAAGGGATGAAATTGGGCTTAGTTGACAAGACCAATTTTATGTAAATCCTGAATGACTGACATTGATTGTATTTCTAGAGGTTTTCTTGAACTAATTGGGGAGGGTTAGCTTTGCTGCTGCTTGTTTCTGTATTTCTGTTTCTGAATGAGATGTGTGATTGATTGGCTAGCTGGTAACTTTGGTGTTTATAACTCTGAAGTTTGACTGTAGATGCTGTTTAACACCTTCCTTGATTGTTAATGGAATGGAAAATGTCCCCTCACCTCAGGTGATATGAGAACCTCATACTGCTTCTTTCCAAATGCAGAACAAAATTATCTCTTGAACACATCTACCTATTCTGCAATGTTAACATGTTGGCTTTCTCCCTTTAGGAATTGGCCTGTAATTTTCCTAGGATTGCCTTGGTTCTTAATAACAACAAGGAGTCCGGTGTTACCTTAAAGACTAATAGATTTATTTGGGCATAAGCTTTCATGGGTAAAAAACCCACTTCTTCAGATAAATGGAGTCATGTCAAATTATGCCCAAATAAATCTGTTAGACTTTAAGGTGACACTAGACTCCTTGTTGTTTTTGTGGCTACAGACTAACACAGCTACCCCTGATACTTGGTTACTTTTGTGATTTATAGTCCTTCCAAGTATGGATTTTTTTGATTAATGTCTTAAACATGATCACATATCAATCTTCATAACTTCTAATTTGTATGTCTTGCTGGCTATTTTACCTTATCCCCTTTTGTTCATTTTTGCTTTATTTCCCTCCTAATAGATGAATTCACTTTGTCACAAGAGCTTCCAATCCTCATTCCCATTATTCTCTCTAATTTTCCTTCCAATCAGTTTTGCTGATAATTTGTCTCAGTTTTGGAGAATTAGCATTTTTGAAGTGAAGAATCAGAGAGGTAGCCGTGTTAGTCTGGAATAGCAGAGGTAACACAGAGTCCTGTGGCACCTTAAAGACTAACTATAAAGTTTTGAAGCATAAGCTTTCGTGGGCTAATACCCACTCCGTCGGATGAGTGGGTATTAGCCCACAAAAGCTTATGCTTCAAAACTTTATAGTTAGTCTTTAAGGTGCCACAGGACTCTTTGTTACCATTTTTGAAGTATTAAGTGTCTTAGATGTTACTGGTTAGGATCTGATCCCTCTTTATTCATTTGAATGTAGCAATTCCCATTCTTTATTTTCCTCTCCTCTATCATGTGCACCTTCTTTGTCTCATCTCCAAACTCAAGAGTGCCAGACTTTTCACTCAGTACACATATTGCAGCCTCCCCCATTCTCATAGCCTCTCCCGGAAATCATCTTTCTCTCTGCTATATCCTTCATAGAGACTGGGTGACCAAAACTGTGTGCATGTCCAGAGCAGGTTATTCTCCATCCCATTCATTAGGCATCCAGATTTTGTCCTTTTTTTTGTCATGCAGGAGGTGTTTCCATGGAGCTGCTGTCAATGATTCATGGGTCCTTTCCCTGAGGTGTGTTCTAGTTGGGATGTTTTCACCAGCAAATGTCTTGGCAAAGATTTATTGTTGTTTTTCCGCAGTCTCAGATATTGAGAAACCAGGTGAATGGGGAATGTCCTACAGTACATAGTCTCTAGTGTGGGCTTCAATTTATTAAGGAATGTAGATGGATAACAAGTATTCACATTTGTGTTTCCTCCTTGTACCTATTAAGGTTTCCCCCCCACATACACACTCCGTGATGTGCACAAATGATTGGTGCATGGAACACCATACAATATGGGATTGGCATTAGCATGATAAGTTGTTAATAATTAATTTCTCTGAATAATGAAAATGATATTTTTCAATGTGTGAAGAGCATCTAATCTGCATCAGCCAGAAGAACAGCATTTCATAGTGCATGTGGAGTCTCATAGTAACATTGTCTCTCCATCCAGGTATTTGTACTTCAACCATCATCCTAGACTCTGGGCATATACAGGACATCAGGGGGATGTACAGTGCATGCAGAAGACAGCATTCTGCCTCAGAGTGGGACACCTTCTCCCCTCCTCCATGTCAGATTCTAACACAACCGACTTCACCAACCCCTCCACCTTCATCCTGCTGGGCATTCCTGGCCTGGAGGCAGCGCATGTCTAGACCACCATCCCCTTCTGCATCATGTATGCCATAGCCATCTTGGGGAACTTCACCATCCTGTTCATTGTGAAGATGGAACCAAAGCTCCATGGGTCCATGTTCTATTTCCTCTGCATGCTGGCCGTCACCGACCTGGTCTTGTCCACGTCCTTTCTACCCAAAATGCTTGCAATCTTTTGATTCAATTCCCGGGATATCAATTTCACCCAATCATACTTCATTCGCTGCTTCTCAGTGATGGAGTCTGGGATCCTCAGTGATGGAGTCTGGGATCCTCGTGGCCATGGCTTTGGATCGCTACGTGGCCAGCTGTGATCCCCTGAGACATTTCACCCTCCTGACAAACCCCATGGTGGCCAAGATCGGTCTGGCAGTGGTGTTGCGTGGTGGCACACTTATACTGCCTCATCCCTTCCTGGCGAGGCATCGTCCATATTGCAGAACCAACATCATTCCCCACTCTTACTGCGAGCACATAGCCGTGGTGAAATTATGGCCTGTGCCGACATCCGTGTCAGTAGTTACTACAATCTCTCTGTCGTGTTCTTGGTTACTGCTCTAGATGTGTTTTTTATCAGTGTGTCACGTATCCAGATCCTCAGGACCATCTTCAGCCTCCCTATAAAGGATGCCCGAGTCAAGACTTTTGTGACTTGTGGCTCTCACATTTTTGTCATTTTAGTCTCTTACATACCAGCTCTCTTCTCTTTCCTCACAAACCGGTCTGGCCACAATGTGGCCCTGCATTTCCACATTCTCATTGCCAGTGTGTACTTTGCAGTGCCTCCCATGGTACACCCCATTATCTATGGAGTGAGGACCAAAGAAATCCGGGACAGGCTTTTCCAGCTATTTACTCACAAAGGGACCTAAATTTCCCTCCTGGTGTTCTGGCTTTCAAAGCAAGATATGTGCAAAGCTGACTGATGTCATAGGTCTAGGACTTCTTTCCTGAATCACTTACTGGACGGTCAAAGACACATTAAATCTTTTCCAGAACTCACTGTACTGTACTAGAATCAGAGAGGTAGCCGTGTTAGTCTGGAATAGCAGAGGTAACAAAGTCCTGTGGCACCTTAAAGACTAACTATAAAGTTTTGAAGCATAAGCTTTCGTGGGCTAATACCCACTGCTTGCATCCGACGAAGTGGGTATTAGCCCACGAAAGCTTATGCTTCAAAACTTTATAGTTAGTCTTTAAGGTGCCACAGGACTTTGTTACCTGTACTGTACTATTTCCTCTGCATGTTGGCTGTCACTGACCTGGTCCTGCACACATCCACTGTTCTCAAACTGCTGAGCATCTTCTGGTTCAATTCCAGGGAGATCGATTTCAGTGCCTGCCTCACCCAGCTGTACTTCATTCACTGTTTCTCAACGATGGAGTCTGGGATCTTTGTGGCCATGGCTTTTGATTGCTACATAGCCATCTGTGATCCCGTGAGACATTCCACCATCCTGACAAACATTGTGTTGGCCAAGATCGGCCTGGCCATTTTGCTGTGGGGTGGTATGTCCGCTCTGCCCTATCCCTTCCTAGTCAGGCGATGGCCATACTGCAAAACAAACATCATCCGCCATACACACTGTGAGAACATGGCCGTGGTGCAGTTGGCCTGTTCTGACACCGTGTCAGTAGTTACTATGGCCTCTTTGCGCTAGTGTGTGTGTTCTGTCTGGATGTGTTTTTTATTACACCTACCTCTGGATGGGATTTTGCTACATGTGGAAGCTCTGACCAACGGACTGATGACCCATCCCTGGAGGGGATGCATTCCAGAGACTTTTATCTAAACCTGCAGTTTATTCTACCTTTGCTGTGAGCCTGAACCAAGAGATGTGCCATTCCTGCATGTAATTGATTTCTTTTAACCATTCCTAACCCTCACCTATACCTTTTTCCTTGTATAATAAACCTTTAGATTTTAGATTCTAAAGGATTGGCAACAGCGTGATTTGTGGGAAGATCTGATTTGTATATTGACCTGGGTCTGGGGCCTGATTCTTTGGAATTGGGGAGAACCGTTTTCTTTATTTGGGGTATTGGTTTTCATAACCATTGGTCCCCGGGACAGGTGGCTGCTGGTGGTGATACTAGGAAGCTGGAGTGTCTAAGGGAATTGCTTGTGTGACTTGTGTTTAGCCAGTGGGGTGAAACCAAAGTCTTCTCTGTTTGGCTGGTTTGGTGCCTTAGAGTGGAAAAACCCCAGCTTTGGGCTGTAGTTGCCCCTTTGGAAGCAATCTGTCCTCATCTGACACTCACAGTTGGATCCCACCAGAAACAGCATCGTCACACCCAGTTTGGACAGAAAGTGGCCCTGAATTTCCATGTTCTCATTGCCAACGTATACCTCCTGGTTCCCCCCATGCTAAATCCCATCATCTATGGGGTTAAGACAAAACAGATCCGGGACAGGCTGCTCCATCTCTCTACTCATAAAGGGACCTAAATTTTCTCCTGGTGCTCCGGTTCTCAGACTGAGCTCCATGCAGACCTGGCTGATGACATGGTTCTGGGCCATCTTCCCTGAATCACTGACCGGACAGCCTAAGAGACATTCAACCCTTTCCTAGACTTACAGTGCTGTGTCAACATGATAAACTGGATTATCAGTCTGTGTGCATCTCATTCACTCATAGGGTTGCCACCATTCTAATTGTAGTTCAAACTATAACTGGACACCTGAGGCCTTCTTCCTGGCCTGTCCCTTTGCCCAAGGCCCACCTCTGCTCCACATCTTCCCTCAAGGGCCAACCCACTTCTCTACCTTTTCCCACAATGCCATGCCCTTGTCACTTGCTGCTCTGCTCCTCCCTCTCGCATCACTCACTGTATCATCCTAACCTCCCTGTGGAGGGCCCTATATAGGCCAATAAGCCATTAGGAAAAGTCAATAGGACTTAGAAGAATCTTATCCCGCAGTTGAGGAGCCTTCCTGAGGATGCAACAGACAGGCTCCATTTAATGGACCACACATCTCTAGACTCCATCTTGGGATGTCAGTGCTTTTTAACAGACCAGTCTGGGAACCTAGATTTAAAATAAATGGTTCCCACCATACACAAAAGCTATACAAGGCGGGAAGTGACATCGTTTGGTTTTCTTCGCTCCCCACCCAAGACGACTCCTGGAAACACCCGAGGAACAAAGACTGAACTGGGGGAAGTGATGGACCCAG
Source organism: Sternotherus odoratus (assembly GCA_032164245.1). NCBI lineage: Eukaryota > Metazoa > Chordata > Testudines > Kinosternidae > Sternotherus > Sternotherus odoratus. Next base: position 301,606,485 of record JAVMKO010000001.1, read on the forward strand.
GCTAACGGGATTTTTAGCCTGTGAACGGAACACCCAGGGGTTCCAAGCTATAAAGAAAGTGCAGCTTGTCCTATAAGAATCTGCTGCCTGCTTGTATCATCTCTTAGGGTGAGAATATGTTATTCATACCCCATCTGTTTAGTACTTTTAAGTTTAGTTCGTAGATTTTGATTATTTTCTAGGCAATCTGTTTTAATCTCTTTGTTCTCCATTATAATCACATCAATTCTATCTTTTGTAGTTAATGAATTTGTTTGACTTTATCTAAACCAGTGTGGGAGTCATAATTCAGCAGCAAAAAGGTGCTATACATTCCTCTCCATATTGAGAGTGGGGGCACATTTTGTGAGCTTGCGATATACAGTTCCCTGTGCAATGCAGGATGGTATAATTTTGGGGTTATGCTCTGGAGGGGGTTTGTGCCTGAGAATCTGGAAGGTGCCCTGGATTCAGCCTTCCCAGGCAGGGGCTGGCCAAAGAGCCTGTCTACGTTTAACAGCTCGGTGTGTCCATACCCATAAGTATGCTAGTGAAAGTGCAGGCTGAAGCCTGGAGGACTTTACAGCTTGCCACAGCCGTACAGTAAGAGGGCACTCAGAGTGGTGGGTTGGGGGGGCTGAGTGGTACCCCAGTTTCAGGTGACAGTCTGGATGAACTTGTATAAAAGCAGCTGAGGGTTGTGAGGCAGGTGGGCGAGATTGTGCATCAGACAGCTTGTGGGCCCTAAATTTGGGGCTCATGGGCCCTAAACAGATGAAATTATGTCTGTTTGGCACCGGACCAGGGGAGCCAATAGGGAAGCTGTACCCTTGTTCTCTGGACTGCAAACATGGCAGCAACATGTGGTAAGGTTTGGGACAGGCATCAAAATCATCAGCATTATACCTAGAAACTACTCATTTGGAACCACAGATATGTAAATAGATCAGGAATCTCTAGTTGGATGAGATTAGATTTAGTTCTTCAGTTTAGGCTTGTGGATTCTTCTGTTCTACTTCCAGGTGCTTTTGTTTGGTTTTTCTTTGGTTACCTAAACTGGACCCTACCAACCTGAGTTTTCAGATGTGTTTTCTTTCTTTTTTCAATACAATTTACCTTTTTTAAGAACACAGTTAGATTTCTGTGTGTATGTTAATCAGCTCATACAACGGCTGAACTTTCCTTTTCTTTTGTTTTCTTTTCAGTTTTCCCAAGGGAAGAGTGGAAAAGCCAAGGGGCCTCAGAAAAAGAATATCTTCCCAAGTGAGGTTTCGTCTGGATTAGCAAACAACAGTTTTCACTTGGGCAGTGGCAGTGGTACCAGCGTAGAGTGGCAAGTTTTAATTTTTGGAGCCTTTGTGGGCTCCCACCTTCTGCACTCAAAATGCCAGTGTGAGGAATCAGCCTTGACACACCCAAGATCTTTCCCTGCTGTTATGTGCTGTCACACCACAAATATTGTTTAAATGACACTTAAAACTTTCCCATTTTCTCCAACTCTTCAATTTCTGGGAGATGGCAGTACTCCAGTGTGGTCATTTAGTCCCATCTGGCTGTGAGTCTTTTCTCTGCCTACAATGGGGTTTGGGCCAGGTTACCAGGTAGGGCCATATAGGCCATGTAGGGGGGTGACCACCCGCTCCCTGTCTGAAGGGGCTTGAAACAGCCCAGGGAGGGGTTGTGGCCAGGAGCCAGGAAATGCCCAGCTTGATTGGGAAGTAGGCTCAGCTGGGTGGCCACGCCCCAAACCCTCACAGGCCATATAAAAAGGCTGTGAGGCAGGGAGAGAGAGAGAGAGAGTCTCCTTCTCTAGGGGGAAGGCAGACAGGCCTAGCTGCTGGGAGCCTGAGTGAGTGTCCCGGGTGGTGCAGGGCTGGGGCTAGGCATGAGGAGCTGTGGAAGCTCTAGCCTGGGAGACCCAGGCTGCAGGGCCTGGAAGAAGGCCCCACCCAGGGGTACTGGGGTTGTAGGGGGCAGCCCATGGCTAGAGGTAGAAGCAGCAGGCCAACCCCCCTTGCCGGTGATGAGTGGTAATGATACTGCAGTCTGGCTCAGTGAGCGGGGGCAAGTGGTGACTGGCAGTTGCCTAGTCTGAGGCAAGGTGGGGATAGGGGGTGGAGGGTTCCCCAGGGAGGGGAGACCCTTAGACTTGAGGGGGTACTGCGGGGGTGCAGCACCCTCAGTTAGAGGGCACCGGGGTCCAGGAGGGACACGGGGCCTGAGCAGAAGCGGGACATCGGCCTGCAGAGGGCGCTCTGGATGCTGGTAAGCTAATTCCCAGACAGATCAGCAGGAGGCACTGCAGGGGTGAGTCGCCGCCCGGTTACAAGCCATTACGCACAAATGTGGATTCCCCTGGGAATGCCTTGATCTTCCCAAATCTCCCCATGGTTGCACTTTTCTGGGACCTTTTCCCAAAAACACTTTTTGAGGAGCTGCAGCTTCTTTACATTTTCCAAATGATACAAGCAACTGCTGGCTTTAAGCTGTATTCTGGTGGGTGGTATCTCCTTCTCTTCCAAATGGTAAGTAATCTTAGCTCCTGTTTCCTTACTCTTTAATATTTCTAAGGGTGCAGTACCATCCAGGAAGTTCATTGCAGTGATGTTTAATCTCTCAAATCCTTCCAATTTAATTAATTGTATTTATCACAACAACTATATGTATTACCCTTCAGTGAACATTAACCCAAACCAATCTGAACAATTTGTAATCGGAAATTTGTTATTAATCCATATTGCTAAAACCTATCGCTTAAGTGCACTCTATATAGTGACCTTTTAAGATATTTAAAGTTTGGTACCTCAGCTACTTTTGAGTCATCACTAATTTCATTGTCCCCTTCATTAATTCATGCACATACTTGTTCTCTAATACGACCTTCCCCCTTGACAAACTTTGAAGTTAGTCGTGAAAGATCATGATACAACACGTGATCTGAAAATTTCTTTCATGATGAATTAGAAAGATCTCCAAAAACATCACACCCAGGAATAATCAAGAGCAGCAGTTCTCATCCAGGGCTCTAAGCCCCCCGGGGTGCCACAAGCAGGTTTCTGAGGGGTCACCAAGCAGGGCCTTTGTCAGACTCACTGGGGCTCAGGGCAGAAAGCCAAATTCCAGCTGTTCAGAGATGAAGCCCAGGGCCCTGAGCCCTGCCACTTGGGGTTGAAATTGAAGCCTGAGCAACTCACCTTTGCGGGGCTCACTGTGCTATGGGGCCCCAAGCACTTGATCTACTTGCCATCCCCCAATGCCGGCCCTGGCTTTTATATGCAGGAAACCATTTCTGGTAGCACTGGTGGATTGTGGAGTTTTTATAGTCTATTGGGGGGGGGGGGGGAAGAAGGGACTCAGAAAGAAAACCCCTGACCTTGAGATCATGCAACCATTGTCCTGGCCCGATATGTGCTGGAAACCACTTCAAGCCAGGGGGTGCTGAACCCCCATCGCCCCTAGTTCCAGGATCTGCAACTTATTTCTAAAGAAAAAGAAAGTCATAAATCCATGGACTACCAAAAAGGTTCCAAACCCTTTTATAAAAGGCTATTTATTTGACTGAAAAGAGTTCTTGGACCAAGATTCCTGGGCAGTGTTTGAAACCCAAACATTGGAGTACTGGGACATGGGAAGGGGAATGAATTAAAAGTTGCAGAACTGAGTTTTTCAGCATCTCCACTTAGATAAATGGAGCAAAGCACTGCCAGGCTGCAAGAGCAGGGCTGCAGAACAGAAACCTGGGATCTTCCCCTGCTGTGGAGAAACAAGTGTGAGCTGCCCACACCCAGACATTGCCCAAATTACACTAAAACTCTCCAAGTTTTTCCAACTCTCTGATTTTGCAGTGAGTGGCAGTACCCCAGTGTGGCCATTTACTCTCCCTTGTCTCTGGGAGTCTTACCTTTGCCTACAATGGGCTTTGGGTCAGGCACATCAGCTGTGACACAGAAATATTGATTCCTCTGTGGATACCTGGATTGTAACTCATCTCCCTGGAGTGGGGTTGTACATCTCCCTGGATTGTACTACATCTCCCTGGAGTGGGGTTGTACATCTCCCTGGAGTGGGGCTGTACATCTCCCTGGAGTGGGGTTGTAATTCTTTTTCCCAGATACTATTTGAGAACCTGCTGCCCCTCAACTGCTACCCTGAAGCCAGCATTTTGCAGCTTTCTGCTGTATCTTATCTTCTAGCTGGGAAATGTTCTGATCTCCTCTTGTACTTACCATTCAACATTTGTGACGGTGGCAAAGTCTCCCAAATTTGAGTACGGTCAGTGAATTTCCTGGAGGTGATGTTTACTCCCTCAAATCCTTACAGCAGCGCATCAGAAACCTCCTTCCAGCTCAACCCTTTCTAGTTATCATAACTGTTTGTAAAACCCCACCAGTGAACATAAACCTGAGCCAGTCTGACCCATTTGGCTGCCAAGATTTGTTAGTTATGAATCAATATGCTGTTAACATCCATCATTTAATTATCCTCCAGACAGTGATTCTTTTGAAAGGTACAGACTGTTGGGTTAATTTAAAAAAATGTTTAATAAATAGACTGGGCTACTTTGGGACCAGTTTCTAAGTGACTGGGGACTATTGATGCAATAGAAAATAGCCCCAGGAATCCCGGTTAAAGTTGCCCCCCCAGTGATATGATTATGAAATAATTATGGCACAATTATAATCCATTTTATCCAAGATATGCCTGTAAGACGTCACTGGAGAAGTTGTGATTTGCTAACTATGATTATCCTATTTGTGCGCATGTATCATTTTTGTGTGAGATGTTATGACTATTGGGTAGATATTTCTATTTCAAATGGAATTACACCTGGGGAACACTCATTGGACAAGATGTTTGCAGTCAAGATAGCTGGGTGGGAAGGGCCTATTCAGAGCAATAGGCAATTAGGAAAAACAATAAGCCTTAGGAGAAACTTATTCCCAATCTGGGGAGCCTTCCTGACAGCCTTGAGGTAACGGCTGCTATGATGCCACAAAGACATGTGATTTGACCACTTGTCTCTAGACTCCATCTTCAGATATCACTGGTTTTGTCACAGGCCGCTCTGGGAGCTAAGCTTTGAAACAAAGGATTCCCACTGTATGGCATAGTTATCTAAGATAGCAAGTGAAATCATCTGGTGTTCTTCTCTCCTGACCCAAGAAGACCTCTGGAAACACCAGAGGAACAAAGACTGAACTGGGGAAGTGCTGGACCCAGGCTAAAGGGATTTTTAACCTGCGAATGGAAATACTGTGTAAAGCAAGTGCAGCTGGCCCCTTAAGAATCTGCAGCCTGCTTGTATCATCTGTTAGAGTGAAAACTTGATATTCATATCCAAACTGGTTAGTATATTAAGGTTAGTTTGCACTGTTTGCTTATTTGTTAGATAAGCTGCTTGGATCTGTTTGCTATCACTAAAATATCTTAAAATCTGTATTTTGTAGTTGATAAACTTAGTTTGCTGTATCAAAACTCAGGACTTAAACCCTGTTGCCTATTACTCTCCACATAGAAGGAGGCGACAAGTGTTATGAGCTTACGCCGTATGGTTTCCCATGCAACACAAGGGTATGATTTTAGGCTTTTACTCCAGAGAAGGGGGAGTGTCTGAGGAGCTGGAAGCAACTTTCCCATGCTGGGGCTCTTCAGAGAGTCTCCTTGTAACTGGATCTTTGAGTGTCCCTAACTGTACGTATGCTGGTGAAAGTGCCAGGTGGAAGTCTTTGTAGCTTGTCACAGCAGTACCGTGGTAGAGGGAACCCAGGCTGGTGGGTAAGGGGGCTCAGTGGTACCCCAGTTCCAGATGTAACCCCGGGAGGAACCCCGGAGGAACCTGTCATAAACACTGCCTAGTAGACCAGCTAAAGAGCTTCTAGATGTAGTGATCCAAAGTGTCATGCAGAGTGAATGTTAGACTCAGCTTCACTGTTCAGCTTCAGCAATGGGTGCCCTTTAGTTCCAGATAAGGGTCCGTGTAGGTTTCTAAATATCCAGCTAATGGAATCTGTGCTTCAAAATTGATCCTTTGCCCTGCTACCGAGGCCTGGCTCATGACATCCCCATTGCAGGGACCCTGCCTGCTTCCAGTCCCTAGCTGGGAGGAACAGAAAGGAGCTGAAAGCTAAATAAATAAGGACGTTGTAGCTGCAGCAGCTCCCAGCCTAACCCCAGAGCAGAGGCAGCCCAGCTGGTGGGAGAGGGAGGTGGAGATAATCCAGCAAGGGATGGGTAAAGGGGAGGAGAGGTGAGAGTGACAGGGGCATGCTTTGGGGGAAGAGTTACAGAAGGGGTGGGGCCTTGAGGGAAGTGGAACAAGGGTTTGGCCTTAGGAGAAGAGATTGGGCAGAGGGCAAGATTTCAGGGATCCGGTTCCCACTTTGTCACATTGATACCGCACAGAAAGGACAGGTAAGGGTAGGGCCAAACACCACATCACAATCCAGCTTCACATGGAGCTCGGTTTAGGAGCCAGAGCACCAGGAGACAACTCTAGGTCCCTTTTTGAGTAAAGAGCTGAAGTAGCCTGTTCCTGATCTGTTTGGTCCTCACCCCGTAGATGATGGGGTTTAGCATGGAGGGCCCCAGAAGATACACATTGGCAATGAGAACACGGAAATGCAGGGCCACATTCTGGATAAAGCGGTATGTGACGGCGGAGAAGAGAGCGGAGGTGTAAAAGATTAAGATGGAACAGAGGTGGGAGCTGCAGGTCCCAAAAGTCTTCAGTCGAGTGTCCTTTGTGGGGAGGCTGAAGATGGCCCTGAGGATTTGGATATAGGACACAGCAATAAAAAGAAGATCCACAGTAGCCACAAATAATACCACAAAGAGACCATAGTAACTACTGACATTGACGTTGGCGCAGGCCAGCTTCACTATGGCCATGTGATCACAGATTGTGTGTGGGATGACGTTGGTTCTGCAATAGGGCCACTGCCTCGCCAGGATGGGATAGGGCAGTACGAGCATGCCACCGCGCAGCACCACGGCCAGACCAATCTTGACCACAATGGGATTTTTCAAAATGGTGGAATGTCTCAGGGGATGGCAGATGGCCACATAACGATCAAAAGCCATGGCCACAAGGATGCCAGACTCTATCACTATGAACAAGTGAATGAAGTACATCTGGGTGAGGCAGGCACTGAAACTGATCTCCCGGAAGTTGAACCAGAAGATGCTCAGCATTTTGGGCAGCATGGATGTAGACATGACCAGGTCAGTGATGGCCAACATGCAGAGGAAATAGTACATGGGGACATGGAGACTCTGCTCCATCTTTACAGTGAACAGGATGGTGAAGTTCCCAAGGATGGCTATGACATACATGGCACATAAGGGGATGGAGATCCAGACATGGTCCGTCTCCAGGCCAGGAATGCCCAGCAGGATGAAGGTGGAGGGGTTGATGAAGTCTGTTGTGTTGGAGTCTGACATGATGTAGTAGGAAAATTGTCAAACTCTGAGGCAGAACGGTGTCTCCTGTATGTACCGTACGTTCCCCCAACTTCCAATATGTTCCAAGGGTGATGGTCGCATTACAAATGCCTGGACAGAGAGAGATAATGTTAACACGAGACACTACATGCACTACTAAAGTCTGGTCTTGTTGGTGAAGCAGATTGTTCACTTTTCGCACACTGAAATTTGACATTTCCATTATTCAGATAAATGAATTATGAACAAATGACCCTATCCATGTTTTATGGTGCACCCGACATCAATAATTCCTACTTCTTGGAGTCTGTTGAAGGCTTCATCAAGAAACACGAGTGAGGATACTCGTTATCTCTCACTGTTCATTTATGCAATGAAACCCATGCTAGAGAATCCATGCTGTAGGGAGTTCCCCATTTACCTAGTTGCTCAAAATGTGAGAATGGAAAAAAAAATCGGAACCTTTGCCAAACATGTGTTGGGGGAAGTTTGCCATCTGGATCACATCTCCAGGAAAAGACCTGGGCCTCATCCAATCTCTGTAAAGGATATAGTACATATAAAGAGGCTATCTGAGATAGGGAGAATGCCATATGAGGACAGACTGAAAATCCTGCGAATGGCCTATGTGTGTCATAAAACAGAAAAAAATTACATTGAACATTTGAACATATGACGTGATAAAAGAAAATTATTTACATAATCTATATTTGGCCCATGGAACTCCTTGCCACAGACATTATTGGAGCTCAGATCGAGCTGAATGGGATTCATGAATGGAGGGGTCATTGTAGGTGATGCTGCTGGCACCACCCTTAGGGTAGGTCTTCACTACCCACCAGATCGGCAGGTAGCAATCGATCTTCTGGTGATCGAGTTTTGACTCCGGAACTCAAGCTCGCCATGGGGGACCATGCTGCTGATTGCCGCCGTCATGACGACAGCAGGTATGAATCTATCCTCCACAAAATTAATGTATGGAGGATAGGTTCATAAATGGTTATTAGCCAGGGTTATGAGGTCTGAGCAAACTACATGCCCCAGTTTCACAATTTGGCCATTTATTGTACATCTATTAAAACCTTTCATCCCGAAAAATCTACTGTAACAGTGAAATGCAGCTGCCTTGGACCTGGAGGTCATCAGCTGGGGAACGGGGAGAATGAAAAGAGGGACAAATTTGGCCAGTGATACTGAAGCAAACTCATCACCTGTGTCAAGGGCCCTGGGATGTTTAATGGCTGTGCAGAGTAAAAACACACAGAGACTCACTCTCTATCCCAGAAAAAAGAACAAGGAGTACTTGTGCACCATAGAGACTAACAGATTTATTTGGGAATCAGCTTTTGTGGGCTAAAACCCACTTCATCAGATACATGGGGTGGAAAATACATTCGGTGGATACAATAGAGAAAGATGGGGGTTTCCTTACCAACTCTAACAAGCTAACGAGGAAAATCAATTAAGGTGAGATATTATCAGCTGTAGAAAAAACAGCTTTTGTAGTGATAATCGGGATGAACCATTTCAAACAGTTGATAAGTAGGTGTGAGTAACAGTAGAGGGAAAATTAACATGGGGCAATAGTTTTAATTTGAGTAATGACCCACCCACTCCCAGTCTTGATTCTAGTCTAATTTCATGGTGTCCAGTTTGCAAATTAATTCCAGTTCTGCAGTTTTTTGGAGTTTGTTTTTGAAGTTTTTTTGTTGAAGAATTGTGACTTTTAGGTCTGTAATTAAGTGTCCAGGGAGGTGCGTTTCTGAGGTGTTACAAGTTCTCCTCCTCCTTTTTGATGATACAGCCTAATACCACTAACACTCTAATCTCTATCCCAGCACACCCACGTTGCACCGGGTTTGTTGAGCGGCCGAACTCCTCAGTAAGAGATACCTGTGAATTCTGAGATGGAGGTGTCTTCCCTGGGAATTCCACTCAGGTAGCCGTGTCCCATACATCTGTCACTCCAGCATCTGCAGCAGCATCCCAGGCTGAGAGTCGACACAGGCGTGCACCATTTATCATATAGCTTTGTGCAATACCAATGGGTTAAGCTGAGCCTCTCTCTTGTGAAGAAGTGACATGTGAATTAGCTTCTGTGCTAATTATCCAACTTTAGGAGTAAACAGTAATTAAGGGGCCTTCCCAAAGGGAGATAAGAACTCTTGGGCTCTGTGCTGTGTCACAGAAGAATTGGCTGCTCTGTGCAGTTGTGTATATTTAAAAATTATAATTGATGTCAAAGAAAATTAGGGATAATGACTAGATCTGATACCCTGTAAATGCCCAGGATGGGCATATTAGACAGATAGATCTGGAGAGAGATCACTCAGCAGAGACAAAAAAAAAAAGTTTTCAATTTTGAAACAGAAAAACTTCCAAAACAGACTCCAACGAGAAACTGAGGAACTGGAATTAATTTTCAAATTGGATACAATAAACCAAGGGTTTAACAGAACTCGTGAATGGTTCTCTCATTATGCTAATTGATTGCATTTCCCTTGTTAATTTACCTTCAATAGGTGTTATCTCCTGCCTCACAGATATCCATTTCAAAAGGTAATTTTTTTCTCCAGCTGATAATGGCCCATCTACATTTAACAGCCTCTTAGAATTGATATGCTAATGTACAACTTTTTTTTCTTTCTTTCTGTGTGTATAAATGCATCTTACTTCTGTTCCATTCTATGCATCCGATGAAGTGAGCTATAGCCCATGAAAGCTTATGCTGAAATAAACTGGTTAGTCTCTAAGGTGCTACAAAGTCTTCCTCATTTTTTTAAAAAAGAGATGTTGGAGTCATTGTGGATGGTTCTCTGAAAACATCCACTCAGTGTTCAGTAGCAGTTAAAAAATGAACAAAATATTTGGGAATCATTAAGAAAGGGATGGATAATAAGAAAGAAAATAGCATACTGCCTCTCTATAAATCCGTGGCACACCCACGTCTTGAATACTATGTACAGACGTGGTTGCCCCATCCCAAAAAAAGATATATTGGAATTGGAAATGGTTCAGAAATGGTCAAGAAAATACCCAGCCTCTTTAAGAAGATAAGTTTGCATGATTGTATTGGAACATTTTGTTTGCATGGGCCCCTCTCACCAAAACTTCCAGATCAGTCGATACGCCTGCCCTGGCCTCATCATTATAAACACTGCCAATCTTTGGGTCATGGCACATTTTATCTACAGTGATTTTCTATTTCCTTCCATGTCATTCATGAAAATATATAATAGCGTCAGACCTAGAACTGATCCCTGCCAAACTCCACGGATAAGACCCCTTCGCTGACAATGTGCCATTGACAATGGATTTCTGAGATGTGTCATTTAGTTAGGTTCTGGTCGATTTAACATGTGCTCCACTGAAATTGTAGAGTGTCATTTTTTAATCTGCATATTTGCCCCTACTAAATCAAATGCCTCAGAGACTCAAGTTTAGTGCACCTGCTTGATTCCCTTGATTAGCCAAACATGTACAGTAAAATCTCGATTATCCAGGATTGGGTTAATCATGATGTGCATTAACCAGGATGTCAAAAAAAAATTATGCGTAACTCTCAGGGCCGGCTCTGGCTTTGTTGACGCCCGAAAAACAAAAACAACCAAGCCCCACCAGTGCGCACGACAGCCAGTGACCCAACACCCCCTTCACCGCAGGGCGGCTGGTGAACCAACCCTCCCCTCCCATATTTCCTATGGATGGTGATTATTTGGGATTTTATTAACCAGGATTATTTTTTCCCTATCATCCTGAATAATCGAGAGTCTACTGTACTGTCATTAAAGGATGAAATTAGGTTTATTTCACAGGACCTGTTTTGCATAAACCATGCTGTTGACTGGCATTTATTATATTCCTAGACTTTCATTTATTTTTTGCACTATCCTATACCAGCTTTTACATTGTTTCTAACCTGCTCCAGTCTTTTTTTACCAACTCTCTGTTTATTTTTAATAGTTTTTGTTTAACACGCTATTTACCTTTTCTATTTTGGGGGGGGGAACTGCTGCTGACTGATTGTGTACTTCTGGTTCTGAGTGAGATGTGTGCTCATCAGTCATTTTGTAACTCTGGGGTTCATAACTCTGTAGTTGCTGTTTAGCCCATGCTAATGGACTAATGTGATCTGAGTACCTCATTCTGCTTCTTTCCAAATGCAGAAGAAAAATACTTCTTAACATTTATCTTTTCTGCAACTTGAACCAGTTTCCTTTCTTGCTCTAGAAATGGGCCTAAACATTTTCTACAATTTCTTTTGTTCTTAAAGTACTTAATAGCCTCCTTTTTGTATTCCTGAGCCGTGTCAAGCATGGATTTTTCCCAGAAGTCTTTAATATCCCTCATCAATTTTCAAATATTTCCTGTTATTATTCCTTGATATCATTTTTCCATTTTTCCATTTTTATATACAGTTTCCCCCACCCTTTGCCATTGAATCAGGTTCTTAGCCAAAACTATTGACCTCCTTGACTATAGAATCAGGGCTTTGTAGCTATCTAATAATCTCCTCATAATGAACTCCAAGTTTCATTTATATTTTTTCTATAAAATATTTTCCTCCCAATCAGATTTGCTGATCATTTTCCTCAGCTCTGGGGAATTTGCCCTTTGGAAGCACAAAGTATCTGTAGATATTACTGGTCTGGAATTGTCCTCTGTTTCTCCATTTGAATGCAATCAGTTCCCATTATTTACTGTCCTCTTCTCTATCATATGCACCCTTCAGTCCCAGACTTTCGGTCTGTCTGCATATGGCACACACACACACACACATTCTCATCACCTGTCTTGGAAATCCTCTTTCTCTCTGCTATATCTTAATACAGACTGGTTGATCACAACTGAACACGTGTTGAGGGCACGTGTTGAGGGCACGTCATTCTCCATTTGTTAGTCTTTAAGGTGCCACAGGACTCTTTGTCACTTCTGCAATTCCAGACTAACACGGCTACCTCTCCGCTTCTTGACAATACAGATAATAATAATAAATTATAAACCCAATAATCCAGCCAAATCAGGGCCTCCTCCCTCCCCCAAATCTTTGTATTTCAGTTACAGACAAAGGTCAAACCATTATTGCCAGCTACTGAGTGTTAGTAACTTGGATACAGGTGAACACGGGGGTCCTGTTCTGCTTGGCCAGGAGAATTCCTTCAGTCTCATTGCAGGGCTTCAAAGCCCAATTAGCCAGATGAATTCAGCTGGGGGGATCCAAGCGCCCTCCAGCCAGGGCACTCTTGTAAGGTGGGACTCAGCCTGGAACACTCGATTTCAATTCCACCCGGGAGAGACTGGGAGGAAGTGATCTGAGAGGGAGAGAACAAACCCATTGCAAACAATAATCCAGTCAGGATTCCCTCGCCTTGTTCCACAGGAGCTTTGGTGGGAGGCTGAGACCTCTGCCCCCAGGACAGGCCCCCAGCAGCTCTCTCTGTACAGGAATGTTCTCTTGGTGTTGCTTTTACCAAGTCTGTTTCCCCAAATCAACCGCAGGGACTGTGCTGCGTTGGCAGGTTTCTCCGTGGGACCAGAAGTGGAGTCCCATAGTTCACAGGAGCGAGGAGATCACAAACTCCAGCTAGGTGTGAAAACCTCAGACTCGCCTTGAGAGGGTGGTGAATAATCAGGCTCCCTCTTCCAGCCTTTCCTCTGCATCCCACCCAACAAACAGTCCCTGCCTAGAGCTGGAGTCCATTTCCCTCTTTTCATGACAGAGACCGTGCTTATGGCAGGGAAGTCAGGACACCTGGGTTCTTTCTGTCATCCTGCCACCCAATAATAAATGGACACAAATTTGACGTCAGGAGTCATAACATTAAAAAACCGTTAGGAGAACACTTCAATCTCCCTGGCCATTCTATTAAAGACTTGGTGGTGTCAATTTTAAAACAGAAAAAACTTCCAAAACAGACTCCAATGAGAAGCTGAGAAACTGGAATTAATTTGCAAACTGGACACTGTCAACCAAGGGTTAAACAGGGACTATGAGTGGCTTTGTCATTATACTAATTTAATGCATTTTCCTAGTTAAATCTCTTTTGCAGATGTTTAGCAACTGTTACACATAGATAGAGCCATGAAATTTTCACTGCAAAAGGTTTTTTTTCTCCTGCTGATAATGGCCCATCCAAATTAAACAGCCACTTCAAATTGATATGGTAATTTACAATTTTTTTCTGCTTCTGTGTGTATAAATGCATCTTACTTCTGTTTGTTCCATTCTATGCATCCGATGAAGTGGGCTATAGCCCACAAAAGCTGATGCTGAAATAAACTGGTTAGTCTTTAAGGTGATACAAGTGTAACCCTTCTGCCCTTCAGAATTGGCAGCAACAAGGGCCAGGTTCAGTAAATAGGGGTTCCCTCTCAACAATACAATGCAAACTGGCTCGAGCCCCCACCCAGTGACCTGGGAAAATCCTAACACACCCCTGGGCGCCTCAATGAGGCAATACTTCCCCTCTTGCAAGCACAGATCGGTGTAACAGAAGATCTTTATTAACATGAGGTAAATGACATCACTAAACTGGGAAAAACACCACACCTAGGGTTCATACACCAACCCGTGAGCAAATTGCCCCTCCCCAGCAAGTTTGGGCTGTGTCCTCTCCTGTGGGTTCAGGAGTCCAGCAACCCAAACGTCACCCAAAGTCCCACAAGTCCAATAGCCCAAAGTCCCTGGAGTCCAGCAACCCCAAAAGTCACCCAAAGTCCCAAAAGTTCAACAGCCCCAAAGTCTCTGGAGTCCCTGGTGGAAAGTCACTCTGCCGAGTCTTACCTCCCAGGCTGGGTGGAAGTGGAGAGCAGAGTGGAGGGTACCTTCATGGGGTCCGAGGCCGACGGCCCAGTCTCTCCGTGGGGTGCTGGTGGCTCCGCTAGCCGCCCTGCTAGCCGACACAGGAACTGCTCTGCCCGCGGCTCGACTCTGCTCGCTGTCTCAGGAACTGCTCAGGAACTGCTCGGCCAGCTGTCTCAGGAACGGGTCAGCCGGCACCGGGGCTGCTCAGCCAGCTGTCTCAGGAACAGGTCAGCCGGCACCGGGGCTGCTTGGCCAGCTGTCTCAGGAACGGGTCAGCCGGCACCAGGACTGCTCGGCCAGCTGTCTCAGGAACGGGTCAGCCGGCACAGGAACCGCTCTGCTTAGGGCCCCCCACTTAAGATAAAGCTCAGTGATTTTCAGCTCTTAAGTGATTTCAGCTCTTGAGTGATTTCAGCTCATAGCGGGGGGCCTTAGTGCAGAGGCACCACCAAACCCAAAACAACTTCAGCTCCGTGGGCTGAAGTTAGACTCCTAAAGGAAGCAAAAGTCAGCTCTAACATTCCACAGGGGAGAGAGGCCAGGTGCAATAGGCCTGTGCGGCCCTCAGACAAGGCCCTGACCACAAGGTCTTGAGCCTGTCTACAGCCTCTCTCAGTTCAGTGAGTTTTGGAACCCCTGTCCCTTGTTTACCGAGTGCTACCTAGCTGAAGGCGAGTCCCTCCAGCATGCCAAAGGCCAAATCAATGTCCCAACCCCTCATTCACATAAACATGTTAATCAGCACTCTATCATTCTTGCCCCAATACTACAGAAACTGGGGGTCCCACAGTAGCCAAAGTGATCATTTTGGCTGTTAGAGTGCAGGCCAGGTACGGTGGGTGTGTCTAAGCAAATCAGGTGTTATTTTCCAAAAGCTACTGCAATTTCTGCAACTCACCACTGGATGTCACCCATACTGACACTGCAAAGTCATTGCAATTCCTGCAATTCCCTGACACTGCTTACACAAGTATTCCTCGTTTTCTTTACAGATACAGACTAACATGGCTGCTATTCTTAAAACTACCAAGAACTCTGTGACCTTGGCCAAATAAAGTCTCCATGTGCCTCAGTTTACCTATCTGTTTAATGGTGCTATTGTCATAGTGACTTTCCTTTGCTATGTGTTTGAACATCCTTCAATGAAAGGTGCTGCAGAGTAATTTTATAGTTACTGGTGAGAATGACTGATCTCTGATACCTTAGCGACAGCCCCATGTACCTGCAGACAGTGCTCATGTCTCCCAAAGTCATCCATCTCGAGATCTGTCTGTCTGCAACCTACCTACCCATCCTGGGCATTTACAGCTATCAGACCATATAGAGACCTAGTCCTAATCCATTGTTCTCTTACTGAACAGCTATAACTTTAAAATGTACACAAATACACAGGACAGCCAATTCCTCTCTGACGCAGCCCAGAGCCCAAGAGATCTCATCTCACTTTGGGAAAATCCATTAATTATTGTTTATTTCTAAATCTGGATAAAAAACACAGAATAACAGAAATGGAAAGACAGAGATTGGCTAGAAATTCTCCAATCTGCAGCCTGTTTACATCCAGATGTCGCTTTTCCCCAGAGACTGAGCGAACCCCTCTGGGATTGCACACAGCTCTGTTATGAACAGTGCTCAGCCCTGTGTCGGCTCTCAGTGTGGGATGCTGCTGCAGATGCTGGCGTGAGAGAAATGTCAGATACGGCTTCCTGAGGGGGATTCCCAGGGAAGACGCTTCCATCTCAGGATTCACAGGTACCCGTGTCTTGCTGAGAGCTCACCCGCTTCACAAACCCAATCCACCATGCGGGGGATGGGATGGAGAATCGGTCTGCAGTCCTTTCCGCTCTGCACAGCCATTAAACCTGCCAAGGTCCCATGTCACGGGGGATGGGTTGGCTCCAGTATCACGGGTCAAAATGTGACTCTTTGCTGTGCCTCACTGGCAGGTGGCTTCCAGCTCCGAGTGGCTGCATTTCAGTCACTCAGTGGATCATTTAGGATGCGAGGTGTTAGTAGATGTACAGGACAAGGCCACATTCTGAGGCTGTGGCTCCACTGAGGGAAAGCTCCCCTTGGAGTAAGAAGAGAGTAAAGAGCTCAGGAGCAAGCTGTGTGTTAATGAATGAACAGTGTCACCTCCTCCATTTGTATTTCAGGGCTCGGGCTGTTAACGGGTGGGGTGGAGGACTCTTACCTGAGTTTTATCTGCTGGAGAGCGTGGAGATACTAGGGCTCCTCGCTGGAAAAATTCGTAGAATTTTAAAACATGGGCCACACTTATTTTCTCCTACCTACATTTTTAATTTGAATGAACCATTATGCCTGAAACATTCAAAAAACAGAGTCCCGTGGCACCTTAAAGATTAACAAGAGTATTGAAGCATAAACTTTCGTAGGCTAATATCCACGTTGTGGGATGCATGCAGTAAAAGTATCAGAGGCAGGTACAAATGAAAGGCCAGGTCCAGGTTAGAGATAAGGAGGTTAGTTCAATCAGGCTGAACCACCTTGTTATCTCTAATCAGGGAGGATGAGGTGCTCTTCTAGCAGCTGATCTGGGACTGTGAACACAGAGAGAGGAGAAACTGCTCAAAAATTGTTAAAAAAACAATTCAGCCAGAAGGAGAAACCCTGCATGGGAAATTTCAGTCCAAATGGTTAAAGCTGGTGAACTTACATGCATCTGAAAATGTCTCCTAACTGAAGGTGTCAGAGAGCTAACTGACGGTGGTTGCACCAGCACCAGGTACAATGGCCAATCTATTTGTGAATGCCAGTAAGCTAATCGCTCCAATAATGTCTGTAGCAAGGAGGGGCCACGGGACACATATGGATTATATAAGCAATTTACTATCAATGTTATATGTTCAAACTTCAATGGGATTGATTGTTCCCTTGTCCATGTGTTGTGAGACAGTCAATATAAATGCCTGTTCTACCTTCTTTATCAATAGATGCAGAGTGTTTAAGTCCCGAAGACCATGAGATAATCCAGCCTGATAAACCACAGGCCATTACATTTCACCTGGTTACCCTGTATTTAGCTCCATAACATTTTTTTGACTGTGGCCTGGTCTACACTAGGATTTTATATCATAGAATCATAACCACAGGGTGGGAAGGGATCACAAGGGTCATCTAGTCTACCTCACTGCCAATATTCAGGATTTCTTCAATCTAAACCATTCAGGACAGAAGGCTGTCTAGTCTCCTTTGGGAAACCTCTAATGAATCACCTTCCACAACCTCCAAGGTGTCTGTTCCATTGTCCTCCTTTTCTTGCAGATAGGAACTTTTTCATGAGATTTCATCTAATTCTGCTCTGCTGTAGTTTTTAACCCATTGCCTCTTGTCCTGCCTGTTGGATAATCCTTTTGATAAGATAAAAAGGTGAAACTCTTTAAGTCTCTCTCACCGTATCACATTTTCTCCAGATACCAATCATTTTTCTGCCTCTTTTGTGCACCTCTTCAATTACTGAACATCCTTTTTGAAATGTGGACACCAGGACGGGACATATTCAGTTTCACCAGTGCCATGTGTATAGGTAAAACCCTTCCTCTGATCCAAATCACCACTCCCCTTTTTATACATCCAAGGATCGCATCAACCCTTTTGGCCACAGCATCACACTGGAAGCTCACACTGAGTTGGTTGTCCACAGTGACCCCTAAATCCTTTTCTGGGTCCCTGCGTTCCATTTACAGTGCTTACTCAGTGGGTTGGGCCTGCATTCCGTCTTCTGAGAAGATAAGTTTGCATGTGACTGTATTGGAACATTTTGTTTGCATGGACCCTCTCACCAAATCTTCCAGACCAGTTGATACGCCTGCCCCGGCCTCGTCAGTGTAGACACTCTGCCAATCTTTGGGTCATCACACATTTTATCTGCAGTGCTTTTCTATTTCCTTCCTTGTCATTCATGAAAATATATAATAGCGTCAAACCTAGAACTGATCTCTGCCAAACCCCACTGATAAGAGCCCCCTTCATTGACAATGTGCTATTGACAACGGATTTCTGAGATGTGTCATATAACTAGGTTTGGTCCGTTTAACGTGTGCGCCACTGAAATTTTAGCATGTTCATTTTTTAACCTCAATATTTGCCCCTAGTAAATCAAATGCCTCAGAGAAGTTCAGGTTTATTACATCTCCTTGGTTCCCTTGATTAGCCAAACATGTACTGTCAATAAAGGATGAAATTAGGTTTACTTCACAAGACCTGTTTTCCATAAAGCATGTTGATGAATGGCATTTATTATATTCCTAAATTTTATTTAATTTCATGCACTATCCCATACCAGCTTTTCCATTGGTTCTAACCTGCTCCAGTCTTTCTTTTCCAACTTTCCGGTTACTGTTAATAGTTTATGTTTAACACAATATTTACCTTTTTATTTTGAGGGGGGATCTGCTGCTGTCTGACTGTGTACTTCTGGTTCTGAGTGAGTTGTGTGGTCATCAGTCATTTTGTAACTCTCATGTTCATAACTCTTAGGGTCTACTGTAGTTGCTGTTTATCACCTTCTAATGGACTGGAAAGGATTTCATCACCAAATGTGATAAGAGTACCCTATTCTGCTTTTTCGAAATGCAGAAGAAATATATTTCTTAACATCCATCTTTTCTGCACCTTTAACAAGTTTCCTTTCTTGCTCTAGAAATTGGCCTAAACCTTTTCTACAATTTCTTTTGTTCTTAATGTACTTAATAACCTCCTTTTTGTATTCCTTGGCCCTGTCAAGCATGGATTTTCCCCAGAAGTCTTTAAGATCCCTCATCAATTTTCACATATTCCCTGTTCTTAGTCCTTGCTATCATTTTGAGATTTTCCATTTGTTATATACAGCTTCCCCCACCCTTTGCCATTTAATCAGATTCTTAGCCAAAGCTGTCCAACTCCTTGACTATAGAATCAGGGCTTTGTAGCTATCTGATAATCTCCTCATAAAGAACTCCAAGTTTCATTTCTATTTTTTGCATCAAATATTTTCCTCCCAATCAGTTTTGTTGATCATTTTCCTCAGGTTTGGGGAATTTGCCCTTTGGAAGCACAAAGTATCTGTAGATATTACTGGTTGGGAATTGTTCTCTGTTTCTCCATTTGAATGCAATCAGTTCCCATTATTTACTGTACTCTTCTCTATCATATGCACACTTCAGTCCCAGACTTTCGGTCTGTCTGCATATGGCACACACACACACACACACACACACACACACACACACACACACACACACACACACACACACACACATTCTCATCGCCTGTCTTGGAAATCCTCTTTCTCTCTGCTATATCTTTATAGAGACTGCTTGACCACAACTGAACAGGTGTTGAGAGCAGGTCATTCTCTATCCCATTTCTGAGGTATGGGAACATTGTCTTTCTTTTCACCACTAGTGCAAATGAGCAGATATTTCCATGGAGCTGCTATCAGTGATGCCCTGGTCTTTATCCTGAGGTATGTTCTATTTGGGATGTTTCGCTTTGGCATGTATCTTGGCAAAGGTTTGGGATTTTTACCACTCTCAGATTTTGAGCAACTGGGTGAATGGGGAATTTCCCGCAGCATGGACTCTCTAGTCTGGATGACCAGCATCCACTCTAGTGTTTCCTGCTGTTGACTATTAAGGTTTTCCACAAAATGACATAGGAATTATTTACACATGAACCACCATGAAATATGGAATTGGCATTGGTAAGCTCAGTTTTCATAATTCATTTATCTGAATAATTTTTCTATGTGTGAAGAGCGACCAATCTCCTTCACCCATGAGGACAGGCACCAGTTCTGAATGTAGTTATTCATATTAATATTGTCTCTTCATCCAGGTATTTGTAGTGCGGCCATCACCCTAGAGCCTGGGCACATACAGGACTTCAGGTGAATTTACGGTACATGCAGGAGAAAGTGTTTTGTGACAACTTCTCCCCTACTCCATGTCAGATTCCAACACAACCGACTTCACTAACCCCTCCACCTTCATCCTGCTGGGCATTCCTGGCCTGGAGTCGGATCATGTTTGGATCTCCATCCCCTTCTGCACCATGTACATCATAGCCATCTTGGGGAACTTCACCATCCTGTTCATCGTGAAGAGGGAACCGAGCCTTCATGGACCGATGTACTATTTCCTCTGCATGCTGGCTGTCACCGACCTGGCCCTGTCCACTTCCATCCTGCCAAAAATGCTTGCAATCTTCTGGTTCAGTTCCAGGGAGATCAATTTTGGTGCCTGCCTTGCTCAGATGTACTTCCTTGACTACTTTTTACTGATGGAGTCTGGGATCTTTGTGGCCATGGCTTTTGATCGCTACGTGGCCATCTGCCATCCCCTGAGACATTCCACCATCCTGACAAACTCCATGGTGGCCAAGATCAGCTTTGTTGTGATGCTGCGCAGTGGCATATTTATACTGCCCTATCCCCTCCTGGCGAGGCAGTGGCCATATTGCAGAACCAACATCATCCCCCACTGCTACTGTGATCACATGGCAGTGGTGAAGCTGGCCTGTGCCAACATCCACATCAATAGTTACTACGGCCTCTTTGTGCTATTCTCTGCGATTGGTCTGGATGTGCTTTTTATCGCTGTGTCCTATTTCCAGATCCTCAGGGCCATCTTCAGCCTCCCCACAAAGGACGCCCGGCTGAAGACTTTTGGGACTTGCATCTCCCACCTCTGTGTCATTTTAGCCTTTTATATTCCAATTCTCTTCGCCTCACTCATGCACCGGTTTGGTCTCAACATGCCCGTGCATTTCCACTTTCTGATTGCCAACATATACCTCGTGGTGCCCCCCATGTTCAACCCCATCATCTATGGGGTGAGGACCAAACAGATCCGGAGCCGGCTTCTCAGACTCTTTACTCATTAAGGGACTTAAACGTTTATCCTGGATGTCAGACTGAGCTCTGTGAGTAGCTGGCTGGTGACATGGTGCTGGGCCCTCTTCCCTGAATCACTGACTGGACCATCAAAGAGTCTTTAACCCCTTTCCTCGCCACAGTCTGCTGTGTCACTTTGACAATTTGGGGAACCGGTCTATGTGCAACTCAGTAACACATAGGGTTGCCACTTTTTTAATGGCTGGTAACTGGACCTCTGAAGCCCCGGTCCATGCCCCACTTCTTCCCTCAGGGCCCTTCCCCTCCCTGCCTATTCCACCAAGACCCACCCCTCTCGCTCCCGCTTCTCCTGTCCCATCAGTCCCTGGACCATCTGTATGTTCCTCCCCTCCCAGCTGTACTCCTTCCACTCCGGAGCTGTGACCGGAGCTGCTGCAGCCCGACAAGGAGCGTGCAGTGAGCACACAAAGGATACAGCACTGGGGCTGACAGGTCAGTCATCATACAGAGGGATGCCAGAAAACCATATAAAATCAGCTGACAGTGGGGGGCAGGGTTGAGTGACAGGCGAACAAGATTGTGCCTCATACAGCTTGTTGGCCTTAAAGCTCAGCTACAAACTCCTGAGGGAAGAGACCATTGTGAGGTTTATTCCATTAGCCTTCATCTCCGTTTAGTTCCTCCTGGCTGGGAAATATAGCCGACAGGATCCTAGCAACGGGGATGGACTGGGAGGCCTTTGCTATGAGCCAAGGCTCAGGGGAAGGGAAGCCCCTGCCTTAGCTGTGAAGGCCGGATGCTGGCCAGAGGCTGCGGTGCCTTCGGTAGCTCACAGGGAGGGGAATAAATGTTATACCTACCATTAGCTGGGTAGTTACACAATTACAGGGAAGCATATCTGGAACTGGTGTCAGTGATTGAAGCTCCACTGAAGTCAGGGGAGATTCCCTCACTGGAGACATCTTGTTAAACTTACGTCTAGTGCTGGGAAAGGGGCTGGTGTCCGTTGTACCTCTATGTACCAGTCACATATGGAAGGAGATGTCCTGGAGGCCAAATTTAGGCAGCTAGGTAATGGTTGAAGTCCAGGACCTCTATGAAATGCTTCAACTTTCATGCACGGGGCCAGTCAGACAAACACAACTTTGAGGTCTCAATGGGTTAAAGAGAAGACGGAGCAGGCAGGAGGGGTTTAGAATTGTTAGGAAATGGGAAACCCATTGGGAAAGGAGAAGCCTATACAGGAAGGATGGTCTCTACCTAAACCAACATGGAAACAGAGTGCTGGTACTTAAAATTAAGAAATTCATAGAGCGAATTATAGACTAGAGCCTGGGGGAAAGCCGAGAGGTAGGAGGAGCACATAATTTGCACAGAGACATCTCTTAGTGGAATATCTATTCATGGAGATTCCCCATGTCTTAGTTAGGAGGAGAGGATTCAAGATAAAACACTGGTAGTATCTGATAAAAAAATGTAAAATGTAAAATAGTCCCATTCTATGACATCATGTAATGGCAGACAGTTAAAAAGTGAGAATTTTAAAAGTGCTTATACACAAAGGCTAGAAGCCTAAATGCCAGAAGTCTAAATAATAAGATGGGTGATCCAGTGTGCCTCATATTAAATGAAGATATTGCTATAATAAGCATCACAGAATCTTTGGTCGAAGGAGGATAATCAATGGGATACAATAATACCAGGGTATAACATTTCTCAGAAGGCCAGAACAGGTCATGCTGGGGGAGGAGTGGCACTATATGTGTGATAGTCTATATCTTGGGGGCACATGCTGTAACCCCTATATTCTTCATTTTCATATAATCATGCTCTTACATATAAAGCATACCTTGTAAGATCTTAGGGGAAAGGTTATGATCTGCCAAAATTCACTTCTCTATCCATAAATATGTTTCACTAGCGAAAATACCCGGCGTTGCTCGGGTCAGTTGGAGGTGGGGAGGGGGCAGACAGCTGAGCGAGTGCGGGGTCCGTTGGATGGGGGCAGAGAGCAAACCTGACACCCCCACCTCACTTACCCCTCGACCAACCCCGACTCACATTTTAACACCCCCACGTCTCCCCCTACCAACCCCAGCACCCCCTGACCAACACCCACACCTCACCCCCCCGTAGACCAAACCTGACACACCCACCTCACTTCCCCCCCCAACCAAACCCGACACCCCTACCTACCACCACAAACAAACCCGATGCCCACACCTCACTTACCCCCCGAAAACCAACCCCGACCCCCCTCCTCACCCTCCCAACCAAACCCAACACCCCCTGACCAACCCCAACCCCCACACCTCACCCCTCACCCCTCACCCAGCCAGACACCTTCCCACCCCCCCAGACCAAACCCGACACCCCCCGGCTCACTTACCCCCCGACCAAACCTGACACCCCCACTTCACCCCCGACCAAACCCGACACCCCTACCTCACTTACCATCCGACCAAATCCAACTCGGGTCCGTCGCAGGTGGGGAGGAGGCACAGAGCTGAGGGATTCCGGGGTTCCGTTGGAGGGGGGAGGGGGCAGAGAGCTGAGGGATTCCGGGGTTCCGTTGGAGGGGGGAGGGGCAGAGAGCTGAGTGAGTGCAGTGTCTGTTGGAGGGGGGATTATGACATCAGAACTATGTCACAGAGAACAGCAGCTGCCCAGCTGATGTGATTGGCCTTTAAATAATTTCACCCCTGGGGGGCGTCAGGGGTGAGATTTGAAAAATTTGCAACCCTTACGGTCATTAGGACCCCAAGACCTCTAACTGTACCAAATTTCAAGTCTCTAGCTCAAACGGTGTGGAAGGAGTAAGCTTACGTACATACATACATACATGCATACATACATACATACACCATTTGACTTTTATATATATAGATGAATGCATATGAAGTTATGAGAATTGTGGTGTATGGTTGTCACTAAAACATGCTGCGAGGTGGGGGAATAACCCAGATATTAGCTCCCCAGAGGCAATAGCAAGGAAAGAAACCAATGCCCAAGTAGGTTATCAAACAACCATCAACAGCCATTGTCAAGCAATGGAGCTACAATCCAATGATTCACCTGCACGAGGCCACACTAGGGGAACTGTTCAACCTTGCTTGGAGAGATTTAGTGATGCTCATCTCCTTCTGAAGGGTGTGTGTGAGGGGGGAACCAAGAGTGGGGAAAGGGCACATGATAAAAGAAGAGACCTTTGCCATGCTCGTCTTTCTCTTCCGCCTACACCTACAGACACCACTATGACCAATTAACTGAAGAGCTGATCAAAGGGGAGAGCCTGGCAGAGGTGCAGGCAGCCTATGGTGAGACACATCTAAATGTTTAAGGACAAATCAGATCTCAGTACTGGCAATATACAAAAACCTGCAAGAGAACATGTCAGCATCTCTGGACACACCATAACAGATTTAAAAGTCGCCATTATGCAGGGAAAAAACGTCAAGACCAGACTGCAAAAAGAAACTGCAGAGCAGCAATTCATTTGCAAATTTGATACCATCAACCTAGGATTGAACAAAGACTATGAGTGGCTAGCTAAGTACAAAAGCAGTTTCTCCTCTTTCATTGTTCACACCTCCAGATCAGCTGCTAGAAGAGGACCTCATCCTCCCTGATTAGAGATAACAAGCTGGTTCAGCCTAATTGGACTAACCTTGTTATCTCTGACCTGGTCCTTGCCTATTATTTATTCCTGCCTCTGGATACTTCAACTGCATGCATCTGATGAAGTGGGTATTAGCTCACAAACGTTTATGCTTCAATACTACAATACAATCCCTGTCAGAGTGGGAGTCCATTTCCCTCTTTGCATGACAAAGAGACCGTGCTTATGGCAAGGAAGTCAGGACACCTGGGTTCTCTCTGTCATACTGCTACCCAAGAATAAATGGACACAAATCTGACATCAGGAATCATAACATTCAAATGACAGTAGGAGAATTCTTCAACCTCTCTGGCCATTCCATTAAAGACTTGGTGGTGTTAATTTTAAAACAGAAAAACTTCCAAAACAGACTCCAATGACAAGCCGATGAACTGGAATTAATTTTTAAGTTGGTCGCTGTCAACCAAGGGTTAAACAGGAACTACGGGTGGCTTTGTCATTATAATAATTGAATGCATTTTCCTAGTTACAGATTCTTAGCAACTGTTAGACAGATAGATCCACTAAATTTTCATAACAAAGGTTTTTTTCTCCTGCTGATAATGACCCATCCAAATTAAACAGCTTCTTCGAATTGATATGGTAATTTAAAACTTTTTTTGCTTTCTGTGTGTATAAATGCATCTTACTTCTCTTTGCTCTATTCTATGCATCTGATGAAGTGGGTTATAGCCCACAAAAGCTTATGCTGAAATAAACTGGTTAGTCTCCATGGTGCTACAAGTATTCCTCGTTTTCTTTACGGATACAGAGTAACATGGCTGCTATTCTTAAACCTACCAAGAACTCTGTGACCGTGGCCAAATAATGTCCCCCTGTGCCTCAGTTTATCTATCTATTTAATGGGGCTATAGTGACTTTCCTTTGCTATGTGTTTGAAAATCCTTCAATGAAAGGTGCTCCACAGTATTTTTATAGTTAGTGGTGAGAATTACTGATCTCTGGTACCTTAGTGACAATCCCATGTACCTGCATACAATGCTTGTGTCTCCCGCAACCATCTGTCTCCAGATCTGTCTACAACCTACCTACCCAAACTGGGATAATAGAGAGACCTAGCCCTTATCTGTAGTTCTCTTACTTATCAGTTAAAGTTTTAAAATATACACAAATACACAGGTCAGGCAATTCCTCTCTGACACAGCTCAGAACCCAAGATATCTCATCTCCCTTTGGGAAGATCCATTAATTATAACAATTATTGACGAGAAAGTCCCCAGTCTCCAGCCTGTTTACCTCCAGATGCTGCTTTTCCCCAGAGGCTGAGAGAATCCCACTGGGACTGCACAGAGGCCTATTATAAACAATGCACACCCCTGTGTCAGCTCTCGGCCTGAGATGCTGCTTCAGATGCTGGGGTGAGAGAACTGTCGGATTCAGTTTCCTGAGGGGGATTCCCAGGGAAGACGCTTCCATCTCAGGATTCACAGGTACCTTTCTCTTACTGAGAGCTCACCTGCTCGACAAAACCAGAGCATGATGGGTGTGGTGGGATAGAGAATCAGTCTGTGGTCCTTTCCGCTCTGCACAGCCATTAAACATGCCAAGGTCCCATATCACGGGGGATGGGTTTGCTCCAGTATCACGGCCCAAAATGTGACTCTTTGCTGACCCTGGATGGCTTCCAGCTCCGAATGGCTGCATTTCAGTCACTCAGTGGATCCTTTAGGTTGAGAGGTGTTAGTAGATGTACAGGACAAGGCCACATTCTGAGGCTGTGGCTCCACTGAGGGAAAGCTCCCCTTGGAGTAAGAAGAGAATAAAGAGCTTAGGAGCCAGCTGTGTATTTATGCACAGAGACTTACCCCCTTCAATTGCATTTCAGGGCTCGGGCTGTTAACGGGTGAGGTAGGGCGTTGTTACCTGAGTTTTATCTGCTGGAGAGAGTGGAGGTCCTAGGGCTCCACGCTGGAACAATTCTTAGTATTTTACAACATGGGCCACACTTATTTTCTCCAACCTACATTCTATAATTTAAGATCATAAGAAAGGCCGTACTGGGTCAGACCAAAGGTCCATCCAGTCCAGCATCCTGTCTACCAAGTGGGTATTAGCCCACGAAAGCTTATGCTTCAAAACTTTATAGTTAGTCTTTAAGGTGCCACAGGACTTTGTTACCTCTGCTTTTCCAGACTAACACGGCTACCTCTCTGATTCCTGTCTACCGACAGTGGCCAATGCCATGTCCCCCAGAGTGACCTGCTACCCACTAAGTTCCTTTGGTGGGCCCTAGTTCTTCTATTATGAGAACAAGTAAATAACTTTTCCTTATTCACTTTCTCCACACCACTCATAATTTTATACACCTCTATCATATCCCCCCTTCGTCTCCTCTTTTCCAAGATAAGAAATCCTAGCCTCTTTAATCTCTCCTCATATGGGACCCGTTCCAAACCCTTAATCATTTTAGTTGCCCTTCTCTGAACCTTTTCTAATCCCAGTATATCCTTTTTGAGATGAGGAGACCACATTTTTACACAGTATTCAAGATGTGAGAACACCATGGATTTGTATAAGGGCAATAAGATATTCTCCATCGTATTCTTTATCCCTTTTTTAATGATTCCTAACATCCTCTTTGCTTTTTTGACTGCCTCTGCACACTGCATGGATGTCTTCAGAGAACTATCCACGATGCATCCAAGATCTTTTTCCTGATTAGTTGTAGCTACATTAGCCCCCACATCATATTGTATGTATAGTTGGGGTTATTTTTTCCAATGTGCATTACTTTACATTTATCCACATTAAATTTCATTTGTCATTTTGTTGCCCAATCATTTAGTTTCATGAGATTTTTTTGAAGTTCTTCACAGTCTGCTTGGGTCTTAACTATTTTCAGCAGTTTAGTATCATCTGCTAACTTTGCCATCTCACTGTTTACCCCTTCCTCCAAATCATTTATGAATAAATTGAATAGGATTGGTCCTAGGACTGACCATTAGGGACACCACTGTTTAACCTGTTCCTTTCTGAAAATTTACCATTTATTCCTACCCTTCGTTCTCTGTCTTTTAACCAGTTCTCAATCCATGAAAGGATCTTCCCTCTTATCCCATGGCAACTTAATTTACATAAGAGCCTTTGGTGAGGGACCTTGTCAAAGGCTTTCTGGAAATCTAACTACACTACATCCCCCTTGTCCACATGTTTGTTGACCCTTTCAAAGAACTCTAATAGATTAGGAAGACATGATTTCTCTTTACAGAAACCATGTTGAATTTTATGTTCTTCTATGTGCCTGACAATTTTATTCTTTACTATTGTTTCAACTAATAGTAATAGTAATAAATTTGTATGAACCATTAGGCCAGAAACATTCAAAAAATAAAGAGTCTGTGGCACGTTGAAGATTAACAAAAATTTTGAAGCATAATCTTTCGTGGGCTAGTACCAACTTCGTGGGATGCATGCAGTGGAAGTATCAGAGGCAGGTATAAATAAAAAGGCAAGAGCCAGGTTAGAGATAATGAGGTTAGTTCAATCAGGCTGAACCACCTTGTTATCTCTAATCAGGGAGGATGAGGTGCTCTTCTAGCAGCTGTTCTGAGCGTGTGAAGACCGAGAAAGGAGAAACTGCTCAAAAATTGTTCCAAAAATAATTAAGACAGATAGAGACATCCTGCATGGGAAATTTCAGTCCAAATGGTTAAATCTGGTGAACTTATATGTATCTGAAAATGTCTCCTAACTGAAGGTGTCAGAGAGCTAACTGACGGTGGTTCCACCAGCACCACGTACAATGGCCAATTTATTTGTGAATGCCATTCAGCTAATCTCTCTGCTCCAATAATCTCAGTAAAAAGGAGGGGGCCACGGGACAAATATGTATTATATAAGCAATTTACTATCAATGTTATATGTTCAAACTTCAATGGGACTGAATATTCCCTTGTTCATGTGTTGTGAGACACAGTCAATAGAAATACCTGATCTACATTCTTTATCAATAGATGCAGAGTGTTTAAGGCCCAAAGGGACAATGAGATAATCCAGTCTGATAAACCACAGGCCATTAAATTTCACCTAGTTACCCTGTATTTAGTTCCATAACTTGTGTTTGACTGAGGCCTCGTCTACACTAGGATTTCATATAAAAGAATCATAACCACAGGGTGAGAAGGGATCACAAGGCTCATCTAATCTAACTCCCTGCCAAGATGCAGGATTTCTTCCATCTAAACCACGCGGGACAGATGGCTGTCTAGTCTCCTTTAGGAAACGTCTAACAAAGCACCTTCCACAATCTCCAAGGTGTCTGTTCCATTGTCCTCCTTTTCTTGCAGATAGGAACTTTTTCATGAGATTGCATCTAAATCTGCTCTGTTCTAGTTTTTAACCCATTGTCTCTTGTCTTGCCCGTTGGATCATCTTTATGATAAGATAAAAAGTCTCTTTAAGTCTTTCTCACAATCTGACATTTTCTCCAGACACCAATAATTTTTCTGGCTCTTTTGTGCACCTCTCCAATTATTGAACATCCTTTTTGAAATGTGGACCCCAGGACTGAACGCAGTCAGTTTTACCAAGGTCATGTGCGGAGGTAAAATTCTTCCCCTGGTCCAACTCATAAATCCCCTGTTTATGCATCCAAGGATCGCCTCGGCCTTTTGGCCACAGCATCATACTGGAAGCTCACACTGAGTTGGTTGTCCACAGTGACCCCTAAATCCTTTTCTGCGTCCATGCGTTCCATCATAGGGTGCCCTACTCAGTGGGTCGGGCCTGCATTCCCTCTTCTAAAAAGATAAGTTTGCATGTGACTGTATTAAAACATTTTGTTTGCATAGGCCCCTCTCACCAAATCTTCCAGATCAGTCGATATGCTTGCTCCGGCCTCATCATTGTAAACACTCTACCAAACTTTGGGTCATCGCACATTTTATCTGCAGTGATTTCTATTTCCTTCCATGTCAGTCATGAAAATATATAATAGCATCAGACCTAGAACTGATCCCTGCAAAACCCCACTGATAAGACCCCTTCGCTGACAATGTGCCATTGACAATTGATTTCTGAGATGTGTCATTTAGTTAGATTTTGGTCCATTTAATGTGTGCTCCACTGAAACTGTAGAGTGTCATTTTTTAATCTGCATATTTGCCCCTACAAAATCAAATGCCTCAGAGACTCAAGTTTAGTGCATCTGCTTGGTTCCCTTGATTATCCAAACATGTACTGTCAATAAAGGATGAAGTTAGGTTTATTTCACAAGACCTGTTTTCCACAAACCATGCTTTTTACTGGCATTTATTATATTTGTAGACTTTATTTACATTTTTGCACTATCCTATACCAGATTTTCCATTGTTTCTAAGCTGCTCCAGTCTTTTTTTCCCAACTTTCTGTTTATTTTTAATAGTTTATGTTTAACATGCTATTTACCTTTCTATTTTTGGGAGGTATCTCCTGCTGACTTATTCGTACTTCTGGTTCTGAGTGAGATGTGTGGTCATCAGTCATTTTGTAACTCTGGGGTTCATAACTCTGTAGTTGCTGTTTAGCCCATGCTAATGGACTAATGTGATCTGAGTACCTCATTCTGCTTCTTTCCAAATGCAGAAGAAAAATATTTCTTAAAATTTATCTTTTCTGCAACTTGAACCAGTTTCCTTTCTTGCTCTAGAAATGGGTCTCAACCTTTTCTACAATTTCTTTTGTTCTTAATATATTTAATAACTTCCTCTTTGTATTACTTAGCAGTGTCAAGCATGGATTTTTACAGAAGTCTTTAACATCCCTCATTAATTTTCACATATTCCCTGTTCTTAGTCCTTGCTATCATTTTGCCATTTTTCCATTTGTTATATAGAGCTTACCCCACCCTTTGCCATTGAATCAGGTTCTTACCAAAGCTGTCCACCTCCTTGACTATAGAATCAGGGCTTTGTAACCATCTAATAATCTCCTCATAAAGAACTCCAAGTTTCATTGCTGTTTTTTCTATCTAATATTTTCCTCCCAATCAGATTTGCTGATCATTTTCCTCAGCTTTAGGGAATTTACCCATTGGAAGCACAAAGTATCTGTAGAAATTACTGGCTGGGAATTGTTTTCTGTTTCTCCATTTCAATGCAATCAGTTCCCATTATTTATTGTCCACTTCTCTATCATATACACCCTTCAGTCCCAGACTTTCAGTCTTTCCACATTTGGCACACACACACACACACACACACACACACATTCTCATCGCCTGTCCTGGAAATCCTCTTTCTCTCTGCTATATTCTTTATAGAGACTTGTTGACCACAACTAAACACGTGTTGAGAGCAGGTCATTCTCTACCCCATTTCTGAGGTATGGTAACATTGTCTTTCTTTTCACCACTACTGCAAATGAGCAGGTATTTCCATGGAGCTGCTATCAGTGATGCCCTGGTCTTTATCCCAAGGTATGTTCTATTTGGGATGTTTCGCTTTGGCATGTATCTTGGCAAAGGTTTGGGTTTTTACCACTCTCAGATTTTGAGCAACTGGGTGAATGGGGAATTTCCCGCAGCATGGACTCTCTAGTCTGGATGACCAGCATCCACTCTTGTGTTTCCTATTGGTGCCTATTAAGGTTTTCCACACCATGACATAGGAATTATTTACACATGAACCACCATGAAATATGGAATTGACATTCGTAAGGTCAGTTTTCATAATTCATTTATCTGAATAATTTTTCCATGTGTGAAGAGCGACCAATCTCCTTCACCCATGAGAACAGACACCAGTACTGAATGTAGTTTCTCATATAAATATTGTCTCTCCATCCAGGTATTTTTATCACGACCATCACCCTTGAGCCTGGGCACATACAGGACGTCAGGTGAATTTACGGTACATTGAGGAGACAGAGTTTTGTGACAGTTAAGGTCACATTCTCCTTACTCCATGTCAGATTCCAACACAACTGACTTCACCAACCCCTCCACCTTCATCCTGCTGGGCATTCCTGGGCTGGAGACGGCCCATGTCTGGCTCTCCATCCCCTTCTGCGCCATGTACATCATAGCCATCCTGGGGAACTTCACCATCCTGTTCATTGTGAAGAGAGAACCGAGCCTCCATGAGCCCATGTACTATTTCCTCTGCATGCTGGCCATCACTGACGTGGGCCTATCCACGTCTATCCTGCCGAAAATGCTGAGCATCTTCTGGTTGAGTTCCAGGGAGATCGATTTTGGTGCCTGCCTTGCCCAGATGTACTTTCTTGACTACTTTTTACTGATGGAGTCTGGGATCTTCGTGGCCATGGCTTTTGATCGCTACGTGGCCATCTGCCATCCCCTGAGACATTCCACTATCCTGACAAATCACATGGTGGCCAATATCAACTTTGTCGTGATGCTGCGCAGTGGCATATTTATACTGCCCTATCCCCTCTTAGCGAGGCAGTGGCCATATTGCAGAACCAACATCGTCCCCAACTCGTACTGTGATCACATGGCAGTGGTGAAGCTGGCCTGTGCCAACATCCACATCAATAGTTACTACGGCCTCTTTGTGCTATTCTCTGGGTTCGTTCTGGACGTGTTTCTTATTGCTGTGTCCTATTTCCAGATCCTCAGGGCCATCTTCAACCTCCCCACAAAGGACGCCCGGCTGAAGACTTTTGGGACCTGTGGCTCTCACCTCTGTGTCATTTTTGCCTTTTATATGCCAATTCTCTTTGCCTCCCTCATGCACCGGTTTGGTGTCAATGTTCCCCTGTATTTCCATATTCTTATTGCCAATATATGCCTCGTGGTGCCCCCCATGTTCAACCCCATCATCTACGGGGTGAGGACCAAACAGATCCGGAGCCGGCTTCTCTGGCTCTTTACTCATTAAGAGACTTAAAAGTTTATCCTGGCTGTCAGACCGAGCTCTGTGCAGAGCTGGATGGTGACATGGTGCTGGGCCCTCTTCCCTGAATCACTGACTGGACAGTCAAAGAGACTTTAAAACCATTCCTGGCCGCAGTCTGCTGTGTCACTATGACAAATTGGGAAATGGTCTATGTTCAACTCAGAAACACATAGGGTTGCCATTTTTTTAATGGCTGGTAACCAGACCTCTGAGGCCCCGGCCCATGCCCCACTACTTCCCTCAGGGCCCCACCCCTCCCTTCCTATTCCACCAAGACCCACCCCCATTGCTCCCTCCTCTCCTCCCCCATTAGTCCCTGGATCATCTCTATGTCCCGTCCCTCCCAGCTGGGCTCCTTCTGCTCCGGAGCTGGGACGGGACCTGCTACAGCCTGACAAGGAGCCTGCAGTGAGCTCAGCAAGGATACAGGATACACAATTACAGGGCAGCATATCTGGAACTGGTGCCACTGATTGCAGCTCCACTGAAGTCAGGGGAGATTCCCTCACTGGTGACATTTTGTTAGACTTATGTGTAGTGCTGGGGAAGGAGCTGGTGGCTGTTGTACCTCTCTTTAGCAGTCACATATGGAAGGATCTGAGAGATGTCCTGAAGGAAAAATTTAGGCAGCTAGGGAACAGTTGAAGTCCAGGACCTCTATGAAATGCTTCCACTTTCATGCACGGGGCCAGTCAGACAAACACAACTTTGAGGTCTCAATGGGTTAATGAGAAGATGGTGCAGGCAGAAGGGGTTTAGAAATTGTTAGGAAATGGGAAACCCATTGGGAAAGGAGAAGCCTATACAGGAAGGATGGTCTCCACGTAAACCAACATGGAACCAGATTGCTGGTACTTAAAATTAAGAAGTTCATAGAGCGAATTTTAGAATCAGACCTGGGGGAAAGCCGAGAGGTAGGAGAAGCACGTGACTTGCACAGAGACATCTCTTTGCGGAGGATCTATTCATAGAGATTCCCTCCGTCTTAGTTAGGAGGAGAGGATTCAAGATAAAACACTGGTAGTATCTCATAAAGAAATGTAAAAGGTAAAATATTCCCTTTCTATGACATCATGTAATGGCAGACAGTTAAAAAGTGAGAATTTTTAAAAGTTCTTATATACAAAGCTTAGAAGTCTAAATGCCAGAAGTCTAAATAGTAAGATGGGTGGTCCAGTGTGCCTCGTATTAAATGAAGATATTGCTATAATAAGCATCACAGAAACTTTGGTCAAAGAAGGATAATCAATGGGAAACAATAATACCAGGGCATAAAATTTCTCAGAAGGCCAGAACAGGTCATGCTGGTGGAGGAGTGGCACTATATGTGTGATAGTCTATATCTTGGGGGGAGCATGCTGTAACCCCTATATTCTTCATTTTCATATAATCATGCTCTTACATATAAAGCATACCTTGTAAAGTCTCAGGGGAAAGGTTATGATCTGCTGAAAATCATTTTTCTATCCAAATACATGTATCATTAATGTATACGAAGTTATGAGTATTGTGTTGTATGGTTGTCACTAAAACATGCTGTGAGGTGGGAGAATAACCCAGATATTAGCTCCCCGGAGGCAATAGCAAGGAAAGGAACCAATGCCCAGGCGGGGAATCAAACAACCGTCAACAGCCATTATCCAGCGATGGAGCTATAATCCAATGATTCACCTGCACGAGGCCACACCAGGGGAACTGTTCAAACTTGCTTGGAGAGAATGAGTAATGCTCACCTCTTTCTGAAGGATTTGGTGGGTGGTGGTTGCAAAACCAAGAGTGGGGAAAGGGCATGATAAAAGAAGAGTCCTTTTCCATGCTCCTCTTTCTCTTCAACCTACACCTACAGACACCACTACCACCAAGTGACTGATGCGCTGATCAAAGGGGAGAGCCTGCCAGAGGTGCAGGCAGCCTTTGGTGAGACACATCTAAATGTTTAAGGACAAATCAGATCTCAGTAATGGCAATACACAAAAACCTGCAGGAGAACATGTCAGCATCTCTGGACACACCATAACAGATTTAAAGGTCACCATCTTGCAGCAAAAAAGCTTCAAGACCAGACTGCAGAGCTGCAATTCATTTGCTAATGTGATACCATCAACCAAGGACTGAACAAAGACTATGAGTCTCTAGCTAAGTACAAAAGCAGTTTCTCCTCTTTCAGTGTTCAAACCTCCAGATCAGCTGCTAGAAGAGGATCTCATCCTCTCTGATTAGAGATAACAAGCTGGTTCGGCTTGATTGGACTAACCTTGTTATCTCTAACCTGGTCCTTGCCTATTATTTATTCCTGCCTCTGGATACTTCCACTGCATGCATCTGATGAAGTGGGTATTAGCCCATGAAAGCTTATGCTTCAATACTTTCGTTAGTCTTTAAGTTGCCACAGGACTTTTTTTCACTTCTGCAGTTCCAGACTAACACAGCTACCTCTCTGCTTCTTGACAATACAGATAATAATAATAATAATAATAATAAATCATAAACACAATATTCCAGCCAAATCAGGCCTCCTCCCTCCCCTGCATCTTTGTCTTTTAATTACATCAAAGGTCAAACCATTTTTGCCAGCTACTGTGTGTTAGTAACTTGAATACAGGTGGAGGTGGTGACCCTGTTCACCTTGGACAGGAGAATTTATTCAGTCTCATTGCAGGTCTTTAAATCCGAATTAGCCAGATGAATTCAGCTGGGGGAATCCAACCACCCTCCAGCCAGGGCACTCTTGTAAGGTGGGACTCAGCCTGGAACACTCGATTTCAATTCCACCTGGGAGAGACTGGGAGGAAGTGATCTGAGATGGAGAGAACAAATCCAATGCAAACATTAATCCAGTCTGGATCCCCTTGCCTTATTCCACAGGAGCTTTGGTGGGAGGCTGAGACCTCTGCCCCAGGACAGGCCCCCAGCAGCTCTCTCTGTACAGGAATGTTCTGTGGATGTTGCTTTTACCGAATCTGTTTCCCCAAATCAACCCCAGGGACTGTGATGCGTTGGCAGGTTTCTCCGTGGGAGCGGAAGTGGAGTCCCAGAGTTCACACCTCACAGGAGCGGGGAGATCAGAAACTGGAAATAGTTCTGAAGACCACAGACTCGCCTTGAGAGGATGGTGAATAATCAGGCTCCCTCTTCCAGCCTTTCTCTGCATCGCACCCAACAAACATGAACTGTGAGAGCTGGAGTCCATTTCCCTCTTTGCATGACAGAGACTTATGGCAGGGAAGTCAGGACACCTGGGTTCTTTCTGTCATCCTGCCACCCAGGAATAAATGGACACAAATCTGACATCATGAATCATAACATTCAAAAACCAGTGGGAGAACACTTCAATCTCCCCGGCGATTCCATTAAAGACTTGAAGGTGTCAATTTTAAAAGAGAAAAACTTCCAAAACAGACTCGAATGAGAAGCTGATGAACTGGAATTAATTTGCAAATTGGACACAGTCAGCCAAAGGGTAAACAGGGACTATGAGTGGCTTTGTCATTATACTAATTTAATGCATTTTTCTATTTAAGTCTCTTTTACAGATTCTTAGCAACTGTTAGACATAGATAGAGCCACAAAATTTTCACTAGAAAAGGTTTTTTTCTCCTGCTGATAATGGCCCATCCAAACTAAACAGCTTCTTAGAATTGGTATGGTAATTTACAACTTTTTTTTATCTTCCTGTGTGTATAAATGCATCTTACTTCTGTTTGTTCTATTCTATGCATCCGATGAAGTGGGCTATAGCCCACGAAAGCTTATGCTGAAATAAACTGGTTAGTCTCCAAGGTGCTACAAATATTCCTCATTTTCTTTAAGGATACAGACTTACATGGCTGCTATTCTTAAACCTACCAAGAACTCTGTCACCTTGGCCAAATAATGTCTCCCTGTGCCTCAGTTTACCTATCCGTTTAATGGTGCTATTTTCAGAGTGACTTTCCTTTGCTATGTGTTTGAACATTCTTCAATGAAAGTGCTGCACAGTATTATTATAGTTACTGGTGAGAATTACTGATCTCTGATACCTTAGCGATAGCCCCGTGTACCTGCAGACAGTGCTTGTGTCTCCCCCAGTCATCTGTCTCCATATCTGTCTGTCTACAACCTACCTATCCAACCTGGGCATTTACAGATATCAGACCATATAGAGATCTAGTCCTTATCCATTTTTTTTGTCTTACTAATCAGCTATAACTTTAAAATATACACAAATACGCAGGTCAGCCAATTCCTCTCTGATGCAGCCCAGAGCCCAAGAGTTCTCATCTCCCTTTGGGAAGATCCATTAATTATTGTATATTCCTAAAGCTGGATAAAGAACACAGAAAAGCAGAAATGGAAAGAGGGAGATTGGCTAGAAAATTTCCAGTCTCCAGCCTGTTTACATCCAGATGCCGATTTTCCCCAGAGGCTGAGCGAGCCCCACTGGGATTGCACAGAGCTCTATTATAAACAATGCACACCCCTGTGTCGGCTAACGGAGTGGGATGCTGCTGCTGGGGTCAGAGAAATATCGGATACGTCTTCCTGAGCGGGATTCCCAAGAAAGACGCTTCCATCTCAGAATTCACAGGTACCTTACTGAGAGCTCTCCTGCTCTACACAACCAGTGCACCATGGGGGTGATGGGATGGAGAATCGGTCTGTGGTCCTTTCTGCTCTGCACAGCCATTAAACATGCCAGGGTCCCATGTCACGGGGGATGGGTTTGCTCCAGTATCACGGGCCAAAATGTGACTCTTTGCTGTGCCTCACTGGCAGGTGGCTTCCAGCTCCGAGTGGCTGCAT
Source organism: Sternotherus odoratus (assembly GCA_032164245.1). Classification (NCBI taxonomy): domain Eukaryota; kingdom Metazoa; phylum Chordata; order Testudines; family Kinosternidae; genus Sternotherus; species Sternotherus odoratus. Next base: position 301,643,864 of record JAVMKO010000001.1, read on the forward strand.
TTCAGTCACTTAGTGGATCATTTAGGATGCGAGGTGTTAGTAGATGTACAGGACAAGGCCACATTCTGGGGCTGGGGCTCCACTGAGGGAAAGCTCCCCTTGGAGTAAGAAGTGAATACAGAGCTCAGGAGCCAGCTGTGTATTCATGCACAGAGACTTACCCCCTTCAATTGCATTTCAGGGCTTGGGTTGTTAACGGGTGTTGTGGGGGGCTGTTACTTGAGTTTTATCTTCTGGAGAGCGTGGAGATACTAGGGCTCCTCAATGGAACAATTCTTAGAATTTTAAATCATGGACTACACTTATTTTCTCCGACTACATTCTATAATTTAAGAACATAAGAATGGCCATACTGTGTTAAGCCAAAGGTCCATCTAGCCCAATATCCTGTCTACCGACAGTGGCCAATGCCATGTGCCCTGGATGCGTGAACCTAACAGGAAATGATCAAGTGATCTCTCTCCTGCCATCCATCACCCCTCTCTGAAAAACAGAGACTAGAGACACCATTCCTTACCCATCCTGGATAATAGCCATTAATGAACTTAAGCTCCATAATTTTATCCAGTTCTCTTTTAAACCCTGTTACAGTCCTAGTTTTCACAGCCTCCTCAGGCAAGGAGTTTCACAAGCTGACTGTGCACTGTGTGAAAAAGAACTTCCTTTTATTTGTTTTAAACCTGGTGCCCACTAATTCATTATGTGACCCCTAGTTCTTATGTTATGGGAACAAGTAAATAACTTTTCCTTATTCACTTCCTCCACAGCACTCATAATTTGATATACCTCTATCATATCCCCCCTTCGTCTCCTCTTTTCCAGGCTAAAAGGTCCAGCCTCTTTAATCTCTCCTCATTTGGGACCTGTTCCAAACCCTTAATCATGTTAGTTGCCCTTCTCTGAACCTTGTCTAATGCCAGTATATCCTTTTTGAGATGAGGAGACCACATCTGCACACAGTATTCAAGAGGTGGGCACATCATGGATTTGTAGAAGGGCAATAAGATATTCTGCATCTTATTCTCTATCCATTTTTTTTACTGATTCCGAACATCCTGTTTTCTTTTTTGACTGCTGCTGCACACTGCATGAACATCTTCAGAGAACTATCCATGATGACTCCAAGGTCTTTTTTCCTGATCAGTTGTAGCTAAATTAGCCCCCATCATATTGTATGTATAGTTGGGGTTATTTTTTTCAATGTGCATTACTTTACATTTATCCACATTAAATTTCATTTGCATTTTGTTGCCCAATCATTTAACTTCATGAGATCTTTTTGAAGATCTTCACAGTCTGTTTGGGTATTGACTATTTTGAGCAGTTTAGTATCATCTGCTAACTTTGCCACCTCACGGTTTACCCCTTCCTCCAAATCATTTTTGAATAATTTGAATAGGATTGGTCCTAGGACTGACCCTTCGGGAACACCGCTAATTACCACTCCCCATTCTGAAAATTTACCATTTATTCCTACCCTTTGTTCCCTGTCTTTTAACCAGTTCTCAGTCCATGAAAGGATCTTCCCTCTTATCCCATGGCAACTTAATTTACATAAGAGCCTTTGGTGAGGGACCTTGTCAAAGGCTTTCTGGAAATCTAAGTACACTATGTCCACTGGATCCACCTTGTCCACCTGTTTGTTGACCCCTTCAAAGAACTCTAATAGATTAGTAACACATGATTTCCTTTTACAGAAACCATGTTGACTTTTGCCCAATAATTTATGTTCTTCTAGTGCCTGACAATTTTATTCTTTACTATTGTTTCAGCTAATAGTAATAGTAATAAATTTTGCTAAACCGTTATGCCTGAAAGATTCAAAAAACAAAGAGTCCTGTGGCACCTTAAAGATTAAAAAAAATAGTGAAGCATAAGCTTTAATGGGCTAGTACCCACTTCGTGGGATGCATGCAGTGGAAGTATCAGAGGCAGGTATAAAAAAGAAGGCAAGAGCCAGGTTAGAGATAAGGAGGTTAGTTCAATCAGGCTGAACCACCTTGTTATCTCTAATCAGAGAGGATGAGGTGCTCTTCTAGCAGCTGATCTGGGGGTGTGACCACCGAAAGAGGAAAAACTGCTCAAAAATTGTTCAAAAAACAATTTAGCTGGAAGGAGAAAATCTGCATGGGAAATTTCAGTCCAAATGGTTAAATCTGGTGAACTTATATGCATCTGAAAATGTCTCCTAACTGAAGGTGTCAGAGAGCTTATTTGATGGTGGTTCCACCAGCACCACGTACAATGGCCAATGTATTTGTGAATGCTAGTCAGCTAATCTCTCTGCTCCAATAATGTCTGTAACAAGGAGGGGCCACAGGATAAATATGGATTATATAAGCAATTTACTATCAGTGTTATAGGTTCAAACTTCAATGGGATTGATTGTTCCCTTGTCCATGTGTTCTGAGACACAGTCATTAGAAATGCCTGATCTACCTTCTTTATCAATAGAAGCAGAGTGTTTAAGGCCCGAATGGACCATGAGAAAATCCAGTCTGATAAACCACAGGCCATTAAATTTCACCTAGTTACCCTGTATTTAGCTCCATAACTTGTGTTTGACTGAGGCCTGGTTTTTATATCATAGAATCATAACCACAGGGTGGGAAGGGATCACAAGGGTCATCTAGTCTAACTCCCTGCCAATATTCAGGATTTCTTCCATCTAAACCATGTGGTACAGACGGTTGTCTAGTCTCCTTTGGGAAACCTCTAACAAAGCACCTTCCACAACCTCCAAGGTGTCTGTTCCGTTGTCCTCCTTTTCTTGCAGATAGGAACTTTTTCATGAGATTTCATCTAAATCTGCTCTGCTGTAGTTTTTACCCATTGCCTCTTGTCCTGCCCGTTGGATCATCTTTCCATTAAGATAAAAAGTCTATTTAAGTCTCTCTCCATGTGTGACATTTTCTCTACCCGCCAATCATTTATCTGGGTTTTCTGCTCACCTCTCCAATTATTGAACATCCTTTTTGAAATGTGGTTCCCCAGGACTGCACACAATCAATTTCACCGATGCCATATGCAGAGGTAAAATTCTTCCTCTGCTCCAACTCATAACTCCCCTGTTTATGCATCCAAGGATCGCATCAGCCCTTTTAGCCACAGCATCACACTGGAAGCTCACACTGAGTTGGTTGTCCACAGTGACCCCAAAATCCTTTTCTGCATCCCTGTGTTCCATTTACAGTGCCCTACTCAGTGGGTCGGTCTTGCATTCCGTCTTCTGAGAAGATAAGTTTGCATGACTGTATTAGAACATTTTGTTTGCATGGGCCCCTCTCACCAAATCTTCCAGACCAGTTGATACGCCTGCTCCGGCCTCGTTAGTGTAGACACTCTGCCAATCTTTTGGTCATCACACATTTTATCTGCAGTGCTTTTCTATTTCCTTCCATGTCATTCATGAAAATATATTATAGCATCAGACCTAGAACTGAACCCTGCAAAACCCCACAGATAAGAGCCTCCTTCATTGACAATGTGCTATTGACAACGGATTTCTGAGATGTGTCATATAACTAGGTTTTGGTCCGTTTCACGTGTGCTCCACAGAAATTTTAGCATGTTCATTTTTTAACCTCAATATTTGCTCCTAGTAAATCAGAGAAGTTCATGTTTATTGCATATGCTTGGTTCCCTTGATTAGACAAACATGTTCTATCGTTAATGGATGAAATTAGGTTTATTTCACAAGACCTGTTTTCCCACAAAGCATATTGATGATTAGCATTTATTTTATTCTTAGATTTTATTTTTTGTACTATCCCATACCAGCTTTTCCATTGGTTCTAACCTGCTCCAGTCTTTCTTTTCCAACTTTCCGGTTACTGTTAATAGTTTATGTTTAACACAATATTTACCTTTTTATTTTGAGGGGGGATCTGCTGCTGCCTGACTGTGTACTTCTGGTTCTGAGTGAGTTGTGTGGTCATCAGTCATTTTGTAACTCTCGTGTTCATAACTCTTAGGGTCTACTGTAGTTGCTATTTATCACCTTCTAATGGACTGGAAAGGATTTCATCACCAAATGTGATAAGAGTACCCTATTCTGCTTCTTTCGAAATGCAGAAGAAATATATTTCTTAACATCAATCTTTTCTGCAACTTTAACAAGTTTCTTTTCTTGCTCTAGAAATTGGCCTAAACCTTTTCTACAATTTCTTTGGTTCTTAATGTACTTAATAACCTCCTTTTTGTATTCCTTAGCCGTGTCAATCATGGATTTTTCCCAGAAGTCTTTAACATCCCTCATCAATGTTCATATGTTCCAGTGCTTATCGATTGATCTTATTTTCCTATTTTCCCAATTTTTATGTGTTGCTTCACCCACCCTTTGCAATTACTCCAATAATTTTGCCATTGAACCATGTACTTAGCAAAAGCTGTCCACCTCCTTGACTGTAGAATCAGGGCTTTTTAGCTATCTAATAATCTCCTCTTAGTTTCATTTCTACTTTTTCTATGTTATATTTTCTTCCCAATCAGTTTTGCTGATCATTTTCCTCAGCTTTGGGGAATTTGCCCATTGGAAGCACACAGTGTCTATAAAGATATTACTAGTTGGGAACTGTTCTCTGTCTCTCCATTTGAATGTAATCAGTTTACAAATTTTATTTTCCTCTTCTCTATCATATGCACCCTTCTTTATGTCATCTATAACTTAACAGTTCCCGACTTATCAGTCTGTCTGAATATGGAGCCTCCACCCTGTTCTCATAGTCTGTCATGGAAATCCTCTTTCTCTCTGCTATATCCTTTGTAGAGACTGGTTAACCACAACTGGTCATGTGTTGAGAGCAGGTCATTCCTCGTCCCATTTCTGAGGTATGGGAACATTGTCTTTCTTTTTGCCGCTACTGCAAATAAGCAGGTATTTCCATGGAGCTGGTATCAGTGATGCCCTGGTCTTCATCCTGAGGTATGTTCTAGTTGGGGTGTTTCGCTTTGGCACGTATCTTGGCAAAGGTTTGGGTTTTTTATCACTTATATTTTGAGCAACTGGGTGAATGGGGAACTTCCCACAGAATGGACTCTCTAGTCTGGATGACCAGCATCCACACTTGTGTTTCTTGTTGGTGCCTATTAAGGTTTTCCACACCATGACATAGGAATTATTTACACAGGAACCACCATGAAATATGGAATTGGCATTGGTAAGGTCAGTTTTCATAATGCATTTATCTGAATAATTTTTCCATGTGTGAAGAGCGACCAATCTCCTTCACCCATGAGGACAGGCACCAGTACTGAATGTAGTTTTTCATAGTAATATTGTCTCTCCATCCAGGTATTTGTATCGCGACCATCACCCTAGAGCCTGGGCACGTACAGGACGTCAGGGGAGTTTACACATACAGGATACAGTGTTTTGTGACAGAGTAGGACAAATTCTCCCTACTCCATGTCAGATTCCAATACAACTGACTTCTCCAACCCATCCACCTTCATCCTGCTGGGCATTCCTGGCCTGGAGGCGGCCCATGTCTGGATCTCCATCCCCTTCTGCACCATGTACATCACAGCCATCTTGGGGAACTTCACCATCCTGTTCATTGTGAAGAGGGAGCCGAGTCTCCATGAGCCCATGTACTATTTCCTCTGCATGCTGGCCGTCACTGACCTGGCCCTTCCCACTTCCATCCTGCTGAAAATGCTGGCAATCTTCTGGTTGAGTTTCAGAGAGATCGATTTTGGTGTCTGCCTTACCCAGATGTACTTCCTTCACTGCTTTTTAGTGATGGAGTCTGGGATCTTCGTGGCCATGGCTTTTGATCGGTATGTAGCCATCTGCCATCCCCTGAGATATTCCATGACCCTGACAAATCACATGGTGGCCAAGATTGGCTTTGTCGTGATACTGCGCGGCGGCATATTTGTGCTGCCCTATATCCTCCTAGCAAGGCAGTGGCCATATTGCAGAACCAACATCATCCCCCATTCATACTGTGAGCACATGGCTGTGGTGAAGTTGGCCTGTGCCAACATCCATGTCAGTAGTTACTATGGCCTTTTTGTGCTATTATCTGTGGTCGGTCTGGATATGTTCTTCATTGCTCTGTCCTATATCCAGATCCTCAGGGCCATCTTCAGCCTCTCCACAAAGGATGCCCGGCTGAAGACTTTTGGGACCTGCAGCTCCCACCTTTGTGTCATCTTAGGTTTTTATATCCCAGCGCTCTTCGCCTCCCTCATGTACCGGTTTGGCCACAATGTGCCCCTCCATTTCCATGTTCTCATTGCCAACATATACCTTGTGGTGCCCCCCATGCTAAACCCCATCATCTACGGGGTGAGGACCAAACAGATCCGGGGCAGGCTTCTTTGGCTCTTTACTCATTAAGGAAGTTATAATTTTATCCAGGTTGTCAGACCAAGCTCTGTGCAGAGCTGGCTGGTGACATGGTGCTGGGTCCTCTTCCCTGAATCACTGATTGGACAGACAAAGAGACTTTAACCCTTCCCTGGGTGCAGTCTCCTGTGTCACTATGACAATATGTGGAACTGGTCTATGTGCAACTCAGTAACACATAGTGTTGACACTTTTTTAATGTACCCCTGAAGCTCCGCCGCAATCCCCACTACTTCCCTCAGGGCCCTGCCCCACCCTCCCAATTCCACCAAGACCCACCCCTGTCGCTCCTTCCTCTTCTGTCCCATCAGTCCCTGGATCATCTCTACATCTATCCTATCCCAGCTGATCTCCTTCTCCTCCGGAGCTGGGGCGGGAGCTGCTGCAGCCTGACAAGGAGCCTGCAGTGAGCTCAGCAAGGATACAGCACTAGGGCTGAATGGCAAGTCATCAGTACAGAGGGATGCCAGAAAACCATATAAAATCAGTTGACAGTGGGGGGCAGGGTTGAGTGACAGGCGAGCAAGATTGTGCCTCATACACCTTGTGTGCCCTAAAGCTCAGCTACAGACTCCTGTGGGCAGAGACCATTGTGAGGTTTATTCCATTAGCCTTCAGCTCCCTTTAGTTCCTCCAAGCTGGGAGATGTAGCCGACAGGATCCCTGCAATGGGGATGATTTGGGAGCCCCTTGCTCTGAGCCAAGGCTCAGGGGAAGGGGAAGTGATCAGGTTTGAAGCTAGGAGGACAACAGCGGAGAATGGTGGAAGGCTAAGCCCCTGTTTTAGCTGTGAAGGCCGGATGCTGGGCAGAGGCTGCGGTGCCTTCGGTAGCTCACAGGGAGAGGGATAAACATTATACCTACAATTAACCGGGTACTTACACAATTACAGGGCAGCATATCTGGAACTTGTGTGAGTGATTGAAGCTCCACTGAAGTCAGGAGAGATTCCCTCCACTGGAGACATCTTGTTAGAGTTATGTCTAGTGCTGGGGAAGGAGCTAGTGGCCGTTGTACCTTTATGTACCAATCACATATGGAAGGATCTGAGAGATGTCCTGGAGGCCAAATTTAGGCAGCTGGGTAATGGTTGAAGTCCAGGACCTCTATGAAATGCTTCAACTTTCATGCATGGGGCTAGTCAGATAAACACAACTTTATGGTCTCAATGTGTGAATGAGAAGATGGTTCAGGGAGGAGGGGTTTAGAATTGTTAGGAAATGGGAAGCCCATTGGGAAAGGAGAAGCCTATATAGGAAGGATGGTCTCCACCTAAACCAACATGGAACCATGGATTGCTGGTACTTAAAAATATGAAGTTCATAGAGCGAATTATAGACTAGAGCCTGGGGGAAAGCCGAGAGGTATGAGGAACATGTGGTTTGGACAGAGACATCTCTTAGGGGAGGATCTATCCATGGAGATTCCCCATGTCTTAGTTAGGAGAAGAGGGATCAGGATAAAACACTGGTAGTATCTGATAAAAAATGTAAAATGTAAAATAGTCCCTTTCTATGAAATCATGTAATGGCAGACGGTTAAAAAGTGAGAATTTTTTAAAATGCATATATACAAAGGCTAGAAGTCTAAATTCCAGAAGTCTAAATAGTAAAATGGGTGAACTAGAGTACCTCAAATTAAATTAAGATATTGGTATAATAAGCATCACAGAAACTTTGGTCGAAGGAGGATAATCAATGGGAAACAATAATACCAGGGTATAAAATTTCATAGAAGGCCAGAACAGGTCATGCTGGTGGGGGAGTGGAAGTATATGTGTGATATTCTATATGTTGGGGGAGCATGCTAAAACCCCCATATTCCTCATTTACATAGAATCATACTCTTACGTATAAAGCATACCTTGTAAGGTCTCAGGGGAAAGGTTCTCATCTGCTGAAAATTATTTCTCTATCCATACGTGTGTATTATTAAGGCATAGGAAGTTAAGAGATTTGTGTTATAGGGCTGTCACTAAAACATACTGCAAGGTTGGGGAATAACCCAGATATTAGCTCCCCAGAGGCAATAGCAAAGAAAGCCACCAATGCCCGGGCAGGGTATCAAACAACCATCAACAGCCATTGTCCAGCAATACAGCTACAATCCAATGATTCAACTGCATGAGGCCACACTAGGGGAACTTTTCGACCTTGCTTGGAGAGATTTAGTAATGCTCACCTTTTCTGAAAAATGGGGGTGGGGCCAAAACGAAGAATGAGGAAAGGGCATGATAAAAGAAGAGACCTTTGCCATGCTCCTCTTTCTCTTCTGCCTACACCCACAGATACCACTGCCACCAAGTGAAGCGCTGATCAAAGGGGAGAGGCTGACTGAAGAGCAGGGAATCTGTGGTGAGACACATCTAAATGTGTAAGGAGAGTGAAACTGTCCAGATCAGCTTAGAATGTGTTTTGCTTTTATTTCATTTGACTAAATCTGACTTGTTGTGTTTTGACTTATAATCAGTTAAAATCTATCCTTAATAAATCATTTTTTAGTCTATCTGGATCAGTGTGTTTGCTTTGAAGTGTGTCAGGGACTCCCCTTTGGATAACAAACCCCATACATATCAATTTCTTTGTTAAACTGATGACCTCTTATGAGCTTGCAGCGTCAAGCGGGCATAACTGGATGAAGGTTTGTAGGTTTTTTCTCAGACCGGGGATATTGTCTAGTGTCATTTGGTTGCACAATACAAGCAGCAGCGTACATGCCAGAGGCTATGTGCGAAAAGCCCAGGAGTGGAGGTTCTCACAGCAGACCACGGTAAGACTGGTTTCCAGAGTCAAGGACTGGAGTGACCTAGGAGATCACTGGTCTGGATAACACCATCAAAGTATGTGAAAAAAAAACATAGAATCAAATAAAGTAAATATCTTAAATGAACAAAAATGTACCATCCTTACCTCACCGGACCCTGGAATATCAAGACCCCCCAAATTACTGAAGCAGGAGATCCCTACTCAAGGGACACTCAGGGACAGTCCCCCAGAAGCTCTATATGTACAGGAACACTCTGTTGGTGTTGCTTTTCCTGAGTCTGTTCCCCCAATATCACCCCAGTGACTGTGATGTGTTGGCAAGTTTCTGAGTGGGAGCGGAAGTAGAGTCCCAGAATTCATACCTCACAAGAGCGGGGAGATCACAATCCTCAAATAGTTCTGAAAACCTCAGACTCACCTTGAGAGGGTGGTGAATACTCCCTTTTCCAGCCTTTCCTCTGCATCCCATCCAAAAAAAGGTCCCAGCCAGAGCTGGAGTCCATTTCCCTCTTTGCATGACAGGGATGCTTATGGCAGGGAAGTCAGGACACCTGGGTTCTCTCTGTCATTCTGCCAAGAAAGAACTCTGTGACATTGGCCAAATAACATATCTCCATGAATCAGTTTACTATCTGTCTTATGGGGTTTATGGTCATAGTGACTTTATTTTGCTAGGTCTTCTGAACATCCTTCAGTGAAAGGTGCTGCACAGTATAGTCAGTTATTGGTGAGAATTACTGATTTCTGATCCCTTAGTTACAGCCTGAAGACAGTGTTTGTCCAGTCATCTGTCTCCAGATCTGTAGGTCTACAACATACCTACCCATCCTGGGCATTTACAGATATCAGACCATAGAGAGACCTAGCCCTTATCTGTAGGTCTCTTACTAATTAGCTATAATTACACAAAAATACACAGGTCAGCCTATTCCTCTCTGACACAGCCCAGAACCCAAGAGATCTCATCTCCCTTGGAGAATGTTCCTTAATTATTGTTTATTCCTAAAACTGGATGAAGAACACAGAAAAGCAAAAATGGAAAGGGAGAGATTGGCTAGAAAATTTCCAGTCTCCATCCTGTTTACATCCAGATGCCGCTTTTCCCCAGAGGCTGAGCGAACCCCACTGGGACTGCACAGAGCTCTGTTATAAATGGTGCACATCCCTGTGTCAGCTCTTGGCATTGGATGTTGCTGCAGATGCTGGGGTGAGAGAGGTGTGGGACATGGCTACCTGAGGGGGATTCCCAGGGAAGAATCTTTCATCTTAGTATTCACAGGTACCCATCTCTTACTGAGTTGTTCATGTGCTTGACAAATGCAGTGTAAGAGGGGGGTGATGGGATAGAGAATAGATCTGTGGTCCTTTACACAGCCATTAAAGATGCCAAGACCCCTTGTCACAGGGGATGAGTTTGCTGAGTTTTATCTGCTGGAGAGCGTGGAGGTTCTAGGGATCCTCACTGGAACAATTCTTAGAATTTTACAACGGGCAACCCTGCATGGGAAATTTCAGTCCAAATGGTTAAAGCTGGTAAACTTAGAAGCAACTATAATGAGGTCCTCTAATTGAAGGTGGCAGACAGCCTTAAGTGATGGGGGTATTACCAGCATCACGTACAATGGCAAATCCATTTGTGAAACCCAGTCTGCTAAGCTCTTTCCTCCAATAATGTCTGTGGCAAGGAGAGTCCACAAGACAAATATGGATTATATAAGTAATTTACTATCAATGTTATATGTTCATACTTCCACTGGAATTGAATGTTCTCTTGTTCATATGTTGTGAGACACAGTCAACATAAATGCCTGATCTACTTTCTTTATCAATAGATGCATACTTTTCAAGACCCAGAGGAACCATTAGATCATCCAGTATGAATTTCTGTATGCCACAAGCCATTAAATTTCACGGAGTTACCCCTGTATTGAGCTCCAAACTTGTTTGACTGAGGCCTGGATTACACTAGGATTTTAGATCATAGAATCATAGAACCACAGGGTGGGAAGGGACCAAAATGCTCATCTACTCTAACCCCCTGCCAAGATTCAGGATTTGTTCCATCTAAACCATCTGGGACAGAAGGCTGTCTAGTCTCCTTTTGGAAACCCCTAATGAATCATCACCTTCCACAACCTCCAAGGTGTCTTTTGTTCTTTTTTTCTTGCAGATAGGAACTTTTTCATGAGATTTCATCTAAATTTGCTTTGCTGTAGTTTGACCTCATTGCCTCTTGTCCTGCCCACTGGATTGTCTTTTTGATAAGATAAATAGGTGAACCTCTTTAAGTCTCTCTCCGTGTCTGACATTTTCTCCAGCCTCCAATCATTTTCCTGGCTCTTTTGTGCACCTCTCTACTTATTGAACATCTTTTTTGAAATGTGGTCCCCAAGACTGGACGCAGTCAGTTTCACCAATGTCATGTGCATAGGTAAAATTCTTCCACTGCTCCAAATCACCACTCCCTTGTTTATGCATCCAAGGATCGCATCAGCCCTTTTGACAACAGCATCACACTGGGAGCTCACGGTGAATGGCTGTTCACAGTGATCCCTAAATCCTTTTCAGGGTCCCTGCGTTCCATAATACCCTAGTCTGTGGGTCAGGACTGTGTTACGTCTTCTGAGAGGATAACTTTTCATGTGACTATTCTAAGACATTTTGTCTGCCTGGGCCCCTCTCACCAAACACTCCAGATCAATCAGTATGACTGCCCTGGCCTCCTCTTTGCAAGCACTCTGCCAATCTTTGGGTCACCCAGAAATTTTATCTACAGTTATTTCCTTTTTTATTTCATATCATTTATGAAAATATGTAATAGTGTCGGTCCAGCCCTAGAACTGATCCCTGCAGAACCCTACGAGAAAAAGCTCCATTCGCCTACAATATGCCATTGACAATGGCTTTCTGAGATTTGTTATTTAGCTAATTGTTGGTCCATTTAACATGTGCTCTATTGATATTGTGGAGTAATCATTTTTTAGTTGGAATATTTGCCACTACTAAATCAACTGCCTCACAGAAATACAAGTCTATTGCATTGACTGATTCCCTTGATTAGCCAAACATGTATTTCATTAAAGGATTATATTAGGTTTATTTCACAAGACCTGTTTTCCATAAACCATGTGATTGACTAGTATTTATTATATTCCTAGACTTTTTTTTTTTTGCACTATCCCATACCAGCTTCTCAATTGTTCCCTAACCTGGTCCAATCTTTCTTTTCAAACTTTTTCTTTATTCTTAATAGTGTACGTTTAACAAAATATTTGCCTTTTTATTTATTTATTTTGGGGTCTGCTTCTCCCTGATTGCCTACTTCTGGTTCTGAATGAGATGTGTCATCATTAGTCATTTCATAACTCAGCTGTCCATAGCTCTGAGGTTCTACTGTAGATGCTGTTTAACACCCTCCTTGACTGCTAATGGACTGGAAAGTATTTCATCACCTTGTTCTACTTTCTTTCCAAATGCAGAAGACAAATATGTCTTAAAAACATCTATCTTTTCTGCATCTTTAACAAGTTTCCTTTCTTGTCCTAGAAATTGGCTTAAATCTTTTGTTCTTAATATATTAATAGCCTCCTTTTCCCCCTATGACTTTAACATCCCTCATCAATTTTCACATATTCCAATTCACAATTTTTGCCATTTTCCCATTAGTTATATATTGTTTCCCTACCCTTCACTATTTTTCCATTCACTTTACCATTGCACCAGGTTCTTAGCCAAAGCTGTCCATTTCCTTGACCATGGAATCATGTTTTTTTCTCTCTATCTAATAACTTCTTCATAAAGAACTCAAAATTTCATTTTTATTTTTCTTTCTAAATTTTTCCTCCCAATCAGCTATGCTGATCATTTTCCTCAGCTTTGGGGAATTTGCCCTTTGGAAGCATTAAGGGTGTATAGATATTAGTGGTTGGGAACCTTTCTATGTCTGTAAATTTGAAAGCAATCAATTCCATTCTGTTATTTTGTTCTCCTCTATCATAAGACCCCTTCTTTGTGTCTTCTCTAAACTAAACAGTCCCAGACTTTTCCATCTGTCCTCATATGGCAGTATCCCCCATTCTCATAGCCTATTTCATATGCTTTTGTGCCTATGTTTCCCCTGGCACATGAGGTGGTGATAATTTATTTCTATGAATAATTAAAATGTCATTTTTCAGTGTGTGAAGAGCTACCGTTCTCCTACACCCATGAGAACAGCCACCAGTACTTAATGTATTTTCTCATATTAACATTGTCTCCCCGTCCAGGCATTTGAACTATGACCATTGCCCTAGACCCTGGGCACATACAGGTAGTCAGGAGAACGTATGGTATATGCAGGAAACACCGTTCTGCCTCAGATTTGGACACCTTCTCCCCTACTCCATGTCAGATTCCAACACAACCGACTTCATCAACCCCTCCACCTTCATCCTGCTGGGCATTCCTGGCCTGGAGGCAGCCCATGTCTGGATCTCCATCCCCTTCTGCACCACGTACATCATAGCCATCTTGGGGAACTTCACCATCCTGTTCATCGTGAAGATGGAGCTGAGTCTCCATGTGCCCATGTACTATTTCCTCTGCATGTTGGCCGTCACTGACGTGGTCCTCTCCACTTCCATCATGCCCAAAATGCTGAGCATCTTCTGGTTCAATTCCAGGGAGATCGATTTCAGTGCCTGCCTCACCCAGATGTACTTCATTCACAGTTTTTTAATTCTGGAATCTGGGATCTTTGTTGCTATGGCTGTGGATCGCTATGTGACCATCTGCCATCCCCTAAGATATTCCATCACTCTGACAAACAGTCTGGTGGCCAAGATTGGCCTTGCCATTGTGTTGCGTGGTAGCATATTTGTGCTGCCCTTTATCCTTCTAGCGAGGCGGTGGCCATATTGCAGAACCAACATCATCCCCCACTCGTACTGCGAGCATATAGCTCTGGTAGAGCTGTCCTGTGTCGACATCCACGTCAGTAGTTACTATGCTCTTTTTGTCCTATTATCTTTGATCGGTCTAGATTGTATTTTCATTGTCGTGTCCTGTATCCAGATCCTCAGGGTCATCTTCAGCCTCCCCACAAAGGACGCCCGGCTCAAGACTTTTGGGACCTGCACCTCCCACCTCTGTGTCATTTTAACCTTTTACATCCCAGCTCTCTTCTCCTCCCTCACACACTGGTTTGGATACAACGTCCCCCTGCATTTACACATTCTCATTGCCAACATGTACCTCCTGGTGCCCCCCATGTTAAACCCCATCATCTACGGGGTGAGGACCAAACAGATCCAGGACAGGCTTCTCCATCTCTTTACTCATAAAGGGACCTAATGTTTTCTCTTGGTTCTTTGGCTCTCAGACTGAGCTCCGTGCAGAGCCCTCTTCCCTGGATCACTGACCAGACAGTCAAAGAGACTTTAAACCCTTTCCGTGACTTACTGTGCTATGTCAGAAAGCGAGGAATACTTGTAGCATCTTAGAGACTAACTAGTTTATTTCAGCATAAGCTTTCGTGGGCTATAGCTCACTTCATCGGTTGCATAGAATGGAACAGAAGTAAGATGCATTTATACACACAGAAAGAAAGAAAAAATAATAATTGTACATTAGCATACCAATTCTAAGAGGGCTGTTAAATGTAGATGGGCCATTATCAGTAGGAGCTACGTCAGTGTGTTTATGTATAACTCAGTAACCCATAGGGTTGCCACTTTCTTAATGGCTGGTAACTGGACCCCTGAGGCCACGCCCCATGCCACACTACTTTCCTAAGGAACCCTTTCTTCCCTGCTTATTCCTCCAAGACCCACCAATGTGGTTCCCTCCTCTTCTCCCCCCATCATTTCCTGGACCATCTCTACGTCCCTCCCCTCCTGGCTGGGCTCCCTCTGCTCTGGAGCTGAGAGGGGAGATTATGAAGCCTGACAAGGAGCCTGCAGTGAGGATTCAGCGCTCTGGCTCATAGGCCTGTCGTCAGTACAGAGGGATGCCAGGAAGCCATATAAAATCATCTGAGGGTGGGGGGCAGGGTTGTGTGGCAGGTTGGTGAGATTGTTAATCATACAGGTTACAGGCCCTAGAACTCAGCTACAAAGTCCTGAGGGCAGAGACCATTGTGTGACTTATTTCTTTAACCTTCAGTTCCTCCTGGCTGGGGCCTATAGCAGGCAGGATCCATGCAATGGAGATGGGCTGGGAGACTTTTGTTCTGAGCCAGGACTCAGGGGCAGGGCAAGGGATCAGCTTTGAAGCTAGGAGGACAACAACTGATAGAGGGGGAAAGATAAGCCCGTGTGTTAGCTGGGAAGGCAGGGCACTAGGCAGAGGCTGTGGTGCCATCGGTAGCTCACAGGGATGGGGACAAACGTCACACTTGCGATTAGCCGTATACTTACACAATTACATGGCAGCTTATGTGGAACTACAGGGCACTCATTGCCCAGAGGCTGAAGCTGGACAGTGAAGTTGAGTCTAACGTTCACTCCGCATGATGCTTCTGGGGACTACATGTAGAAGCTCTTGAGCCAGGCTGCTCATATCATGTCATGTCATGTCATGTCATGGATGGACTGAGCCACACAATGAGTCGTGGCAGAGAATAGGAACCGGGAGTCCTGACACCACCAACTCCATTGTTGTGGCCAGGAACTGGCATTGCTCTTCTGTGTTGTGTTAGTAGAAGTGAGGCTATTTGTGTATCGTGATCAGTGGAATTTCAATCCTTCTTAAACAGGAGGAATTAATTAAAGAAACAACTAAAAATACAGCCACAAAAATAGGTTTCCACACAGCTCAGTCTTCAGCCTTGTCCTGATTATTTAATAGTGACCACATGCTGACGGGAGCTTTACACAGTGCATAGAGGCCAAGAATGTTCTGCAAGGAACCCAATCAGTGCAGAGTGTGACTCCAACACCCTGATTTTATCCTTTTGGAATCAGAACACTAGAAATAATAAATAATAATTGTCATTTAATGCATGAAGAGGCTGTGCTCAAGGTCAGTCCCGGATCACTGGTCTTTACTAACACTATATCTCTAGTTGAATGACTTGGGCCAAATCCTCAGCTGGTATAAGTATTTCCAGCCCCACGGAAGTCATGGGAGATTCCCTCACTGGAGACATCTTGTTAAACTTATGTGTAGTGTTGGGGAGAAGATGGTGTTTGTGGTACATCTGTGGAACAATAACATCTGAAAGGATATGAGAGGTCAAAATTAGGCTGCTAGGTCATGGCTGAAGTCCAGAACCTCTATGAAATGATTTCACTTTCACACATGGGACAGTTAGACAAACACAACATCAAGGTCTTGATGTGTGCATGAGATGATGTAGGAAGGAAGGGTTTAGCTCTGTTAATAACTGGGAAACCCTTTGTGAAAGGAGGAGCCCATCTGGGAAGGATGGGCTTCACCTAAACCAACTTGGAACCAGATTTATGGTACTTGCACTTAACAGGGTCATAGAGCGATTTTTTAGACTACGGCCTGGGGGAAAGCCGAGAGGTAGGAGAAGCACGTGGTTTGGACAGAGACATCCCTTTGGGGAAGATCTATTCACAGAGATTCTCTATGTCTTGGTTAGGAGGAGAGGATGGAAGATAAAATATTGGTAAAAGAGTGAAAAGTAAAATAGTTCCTTTCAGTTACATCATGTAATGGCAGACAGATAAAAGCGAGAATTTTTTAAAGTGTTTATATACAAATAGACTCATAGACTTTAAGGTCAGAAGGGACCATTATGATAATCTCATCTGACCCCCTGCACAATGCAGGCCACAGAATTTTACCCACCCATTCCTGCAATATACCTCTCACATATATCTGAGCTATTGAAGTCCTCAAATCTTGGTTGAGACTGCTTGTTGTTCGGAGTGTATGCACTTCATACGCTGCTGTAGAGATTTTAATGAGACTGCAAGTGGGGTGGATGGAGATCAATCAAAGTGGGTACCAATTTATTTACTTTTTCTGGACAGGAAAGTAGGGACAGAATAGCATCACAATGAGTGAAAATAGTGAAATAATTGTGATGTTAGAGCCATTCAGATTGGTGCCAGGAGGAAGCAGGCAGCAGGTATCCCATGCAAGTTCTGTGATCTTGAGCACAGAAGCCCCTCAGACACCTGTCACTTCTCATACTGGGTGTGTAAAATTAGCCGCTGAACAGCTGGGGATGAAGCACAGCAAAGCTCTCAGCATTATTGGCAGGGGACACGTTGCATGGGAATATACCTGGGGCAGAAATATATGGATTAGGAGGCGTATAGTGCAAGAAGGTGACCCACTGCCAGGAGACATGCTAGGATTAGTAAGCAACAAGCCCTCTAAGGATACTGCTTCTCAGCTAACACCTGTAAACTGGTTACACCACGAGGCACAGCAGGGAAACCATAATATACCTGGTCTGCTGTATGGAAGGGGAGACTGAGGCACATAGAATTGTGTCTGATAGTGGACCTGCATTTTACCACTTCACATCCCGTATCACCCCCAAAATGGAGGTCAAGCGGAAAGAATGAATAAGTCTCTTAAAATTGAATTCTCCAAGGTGATCAATGAGCTGGGAATAAATTGGGACAGAGGTGCTCCCATGAGTTCTGATGTAGCTCTGGAGCCATTCAGATCATGTCAGGATTTAGTCCTTCTGATTTGCTCATTGGGAGATCCATGCCTGATTGGGAAAAGTGCCTGTACCCTCCAGACTGGGAGACTATCACAGCACTGGCAACAGCAATATCAATGCACAGTTTTAAACACTGGCTGGGTCCAGTCCAAGGAGCAGTTGCAGCACAATAAGATCCAGAGCAGAAACAAATGAATCAAGCATGTGATGAAAACAGTGATATTAAGCAGTGGCAAATTGGAAGCCAAGTAATGGTTAAACATGAACCAGCACCTAAGAACAAAATTCCAAAGCAGGAATGGCAAGGCCCAGGGCCAATCGTAGACCAGCTGGGACCCTCATTATATCTGGTTGAATTGTGAGTTCCCCGGGTTCTTTCAATGCAAAGCTCTTAGTAACTTTTATTCTGTGCGAGTGGTGTCAGGAAATAAATGAGAGACACAGCCGGTGGCCCAATAGATGGCCGGCACAAAAAGGACAACACAAGAGCGCTTTCAATTAAAGCTAATCTTTACTTAGTCTCCAGCACTTACACATGCCTGCAACACATTAATAAAACACCCCCAACCCTCGATAATTTCCGAAGATGAGTGTGGATCTTGGGAGGCGTAGTGGCAGCATTCCGGTGGCCAAGTCTTCCATCTGCCGGTGGGGATCACAAGAGGCGTCCAGAGGGAGAGTCCCTGAAGAAACCCTCCTGAAGAGTCCAACTAATTCAGACTTTTCTCCCTAATTTGTATATTAGTAATATAATAGTACGTTACTTAAAGAAAACCTGTTAAGCCAGCAGTTTCAAAGGGGAAGCAAGAGGTTTCCTTCTGGTTACCGAATAACCAGGTGAGGTTTTTCCGAATTTGCAAGCCTTGAGGTCCTGTCAGACACATTCCTAAGGGCACATGGACAAGCTTCCCATTCTTCTAAAATGCATGTATCAGCAATTTCAACACAATTCTTATTGGGAAGGAGGCAGGGTCAAGCTGCCCTTTTTGTGGCACCCAAAACCCCCTTCCCTCCTGCCTTGGTTAAGCTAAGGGTGCTGCAGGGCCAATCTACAGCCTGCTGACTTGGCTGCTTTTAAGAATAAGCAATAATGATTTCAGGCATTTTACTGGTTTTCCAAAACCTCCCCATAGAGTTCCCCTCCTTAAAGGTCACCTGATCCCTGTCCCACCTTTCCTGCTGCACCTGGGTTGAGATCCAACGAAAGCTCAAGGCTCTCAGCCGAGAATGGGCAAATGAGTTAGTCGGCATCCCATACCCTGCCCACCAACTTAGCAACTGGCAAACAATCCTTTTAGCCTAGTTTCCCATCTGAGGGAGGGGCGAACTGTTCGATATGTTCCTTTCCCGGGGGTACGAGGGCCGGTGGCAGTAACCACTGACCCATCTGTTGGGGTACTTGCAATTGCCGAATTTTGTGCCAGGTCCAGCACATCATTAGGGTGGTAACAAAAATTGCTACTATTTGGCACCCAAGATTACTCTGATGGAGTGTAGGGCCAAATTCAGGGTGTCTGTGCCAGTGGGAGACCATCACAATAACACTTCCCACCAGTGGGGTGACAGGTCCTGGCCAATCCTTGCAAATCCCCGTTTAGTTTCATTGGATTATGATGCACGGTAGCCATGATTGTGAGCCCTTCCTGTTTCACAGTTTGTAGCTGGTTCTGTGAATCAGGGTGTACAAGCAACGTTCGTAAAACAGATACATACATTCCAAGAGGCGCGGGTTTTATATTACAATACAAAGTATCAGACACTTTTAACTGACTACATTTAAATTTGGGTACATGAAATTCAAAATCACATCCCCTAATTGCTATGAAATCACAGAAATATTTATTCTCATAAGGACTGTGATTTATGTTATACACAAAATTAACAAGAAGTGATGGACACCAACTTTTAAATCATACACAATGACTTCCTAGATACACAAACACAGAGTTGTTCATTACAAATGGGTTAATAGCAAATGACATTTTCCTTCAGTTATTTCCAAACATGTACCTGAAGTTGGAGTGCATTATTGTTACATTCAAATCTATTTCCAGGTTCCCCTAAACAGGCTTTCAATTTTACTGTTTTCCATTTGGGATCATCTTTCACTACCCACACTTTGTGCGCAATAGATTCCATTATGGTCTGATTAATATTGAGGCCTAAAGTCACAATGAGAGAAACCCATTTGATTTCTGCTTGGGACATTAGCAAAACCAATTCTGTTATTTCCTCTGACTCTGGATTAGAGGTGAAATTTACCATTTTCCACCAGGCCTGAGGCTGTCTCTCTGTTTTGGTGGAACTGAAATCAAAACAAGTAACCCATAGAATGGTCTCTTCCTTTGGGAATTTACAGCTGAATAATAATGGTAGGGCTGTGGTGGAATAGGGTGATAATAGGAGGTGAAGGAGGCCGTGATATGATGCAAGAGGACAGGTGAGGGGCAGGGCACCAGGGATTTAGTTACCAGCAGTAAGGAAGGTGGAAGTCCTATGAGTTAACAAGTTCCACATAAACAAATTATCTAATTTGTCACACTGACACAGAACAGTAAGGCCAGGAAAGGGCTTAATGTCTTTGACTGCCTGGTCAGTGATTCATGGAAAAGGACCCAGCACCATGTCACCAGCCAGCCCTTCAGAAGCCTGTTATGAGAGCCAAAGCACCAGGAGAAAACTTTAGGTCCCTTTATGAGTAAAAAAACGGAGCAGCCTGTCCCGAATCTGTTTGGTTCTCACCCCATAGATGATGGGGTTTAGCATAGGAGGCATCAGAAGGTAAATGCTGGCAACAAGAACGTGGAAATGCAGGGGCACATTCTTGCCAAACCGGTACATGAGGGCGGAGAAGAGACATGGTATGTAGAAGGACAAGATGGCACAGAAGTGGGAGCCACAGGTCCCACAAGTTTTGAGCCGGGCGTCCTTTGTGGGGAGGCTGAAGATGGCCCTGAGGATTTGAGTGTAGGACACGGTGATGAAAATGATATCCAGGCCGAACACAGAGATTACCACAGAGAGACTGTAGTAATTACTGACATGGATTTCGGCACAGGCCAGCTTCACCACGGCCATGTGCTCGCAGTATGAGTGGGCGATGATGTTGGTTCTGCAATATGGCCACCGCCTCGCCACTAGAAGAAAGGGGAGCACAAGCAAACCGCCACGCAGCACCATGCCCAGGCCAATCTTGGCAACGATGGGGTTTGTCAAGATGGTGGAATGTCTCAGGGGATGGCAGATGGCCACGTAGCGATCGAAAGCCATGGCCACAAAGATCCCAGACTCTGTTAATAAGAAGCAGTGAAGGAAGAACATCTGGGTGAGGCAGTCACTAAAATTGATCTTCCTGGAATTGAACAAGAAAATACTCAGTGTTTTGGGTAGAATGGATGTAGTCAGGACCATGTCGGTGACGGACAGCATGCAGAGGAAATAGTACATGGGGGCATGGAGACTTTGCTCCATCTTCACGATGAACAGGATGGTGAAGTTCCCCATAATGGCTATGGCGTACATGGCACAGAAGGGGATGGAGATCCAGACATGGGCTGCCTCCAGGCCAGGAATGCCCTGCAGGATGAAGGTGGAGGGGTTGGTGAAGTCAGTTGTGTTGGAATCTAACATGGAGTAGGGGAGAAAGTGTCCAACTCTGAGGCAGAATGGTGTCTCCTGGATGTACCTTCTGTTTCCCTCACTTTGTTTGTGCGTCCAGGGTGTAGGATGATAGTCACTGTAGAAATGCCTGGATGGAGAGACAATGTGAGTGCTGGAAGCAGATTTTTCTCTCCTTCCACATTTAAAAATGACATTGTAATTATTCAGATAGATGAATTTGAACAACTGACCCTACTAATGCTGGTTCCCTATTTTATGGTGCTCCGTGTGTCAATATTTCCTACATATCGTGGTGTGGGAAACTGTAATAGGCACCAGCAGGCGACATCAGTGTGGATACTCATTATCCCTCATTGTTGTTTAATTCAGTGAATGCCAAATTAAAGAACTCTGGCTGCATTTTGTTTGCCGTTCACCCACTTGCTCAAATTCTGATAGTGGAAAGAAACAAAGCTCTGTTAAGAGTTGTGTAGGGAGAAACGTCTGAGCTAGAACTTATCTCAGGGAAAACAGACCTGGAATCCATGGAAACACCTCCTCATTCACAGTAGTAGTCAAAACATGACAATATTCACATGCCTACGGATTATGGTGGAGAAAAACCTGCAATAGACATGCACTCACCTTTGGTCACGCAGTCTCTTTAAAGGATATAGTTGATAGAATGGGGGTTTCCAAGGCAGTCTATGAGAACTGGGGAGGCTGCCATATATGGACAGAATAAAAAGTCTGGGACTATTTAGTTCAGAAAAGAGGCAAAGAAGGGGGAATATGATAGAGGGAAAAATAAAGAATTGAAGTGATTCCATTAAAATGGACAAACAGAGAACAGTAACATATATAGAACATCATCTTACTTCTGTTCCACTCTATGCATCCGATGAAGTGGGCTATAGCCTATGAAAGCTTTTGCTGAAGAGACTTATGCTTAGTCTCTAAGGTGCTACAAAGTCTTCCTCGTCTTATTTATCTATAGAAACAGTGCTTCAAAAGGGATTATTCTACAAAGCTGAGGTAATTTATCAGCAAAACTGACTGGGAAGAAAATATTAGACAGAAAAATGGGAATGAAAATTGGGAGTTCTTTAAGAAGGGTTTATTAGATAGCTAAAATGTCACAATTCCACAAACAAGAAAGAAAGAATCCACTGTTAGCATGGCTAAGGATCACAAAAGGGAGGTTTTAAAGCATATTAAGAATAAATTCAATCCTAGAAAAGGCGTAGGGCAATTATGTATTCAAGATATAGTTTTGTTCTGCTTTCGGAAAGAAGCAGTACGAGGTATCCATATCACAGGATACGATGAAGTACTTTCCAGTCTATTAGATGTTAAGGAGGATTTAAAAAAGAATCTACTGTAGACCCTTACATTTATGAACCACAGAATTATGAGCGATCGATCAATCACACATATATTTGGAATGAGAAGAAAGCAATCAGTCAGCAGCAAAGCCAAAACAAAAAGAAGGAAATTCAGTCCAGTTCTATGCTAAATGTAAATTACTACAAAATAAAGGGGAAAAAAGAATTGACATAGTTATGATACAAGGGAAATGATGGTATAGGACTAGTTTAAATAATCTAGGGAGAGAATTAATGACAGACACACACATGGTTTATCAAAAACAGATCTTGCCAAATGAACCCATTTTTATAGAGCACATGTTAAATAGACTCAATTTGGCTAACTGTCAGATCTAAGAAGTGGTTGTCAATGGCCCATTGTCAGTAAGTAGAGCTGTTTCTAATGAGGTTTAGCAGATATCAGTTCTACGCCCAATGCTCTTCAATATTTTTATCAATGACCTGGGAGTAAATGGAAAATAACTGCAGATAAAATTTGTTGATGATCCAAAGAGTAGCAGTGGTTAAAAAGAGGTGACCAGGGCAAGAATAATGATTGATCTGTAATGTTTGGTGAACAGGTAAATGCAAACAAAATATTTAAATGCATTCAAACTGCCTAGGACACTCCATTATCGAATACATGGATCACTGTGGAGAACCAGCTCACCGTGAGCTCCCAGTGCGATGCTGTGGCCAAAAGGGCTGATGATATTCTTGGCTGAATAAACAGAGGACTGGGGAGTTGGAGCAAGGGAAGGATTTTACCTCGGCACATGGCATTGGTGAAAATAACGGTGTCCGGTCCTGGGTTCCACATTTTAAAAAATAGCAGATGGTCCAAAAAAGTCCACCAAAATGACTGGGGCTGGAGAAAATGACTGACGGAGAGAGAAACGTTCAGCACTTTATCTATTTATCTTATCAAAAGGATGATCAAGTGGAAATGTTCATGGGGAGGAAATCATGGGTACTAAAGTGCTGTTTATCTAGCAGAGAAAGTCAGAGCAAGACTCAATGGCTGGAAGCTGAAACTAGACAAATTCCAGAATGAAATAAAGGCCAGCTGATGAGCAGTAAGGATGAATTACTGTTGGTACAAAACTAAGAAGGGAAGTGGAGGATTCTCTAACTCCTCATGTCTGGAGATCCAGACTGGAAGCTTCTCTGAAAGATCTGCTTGAGGGCTTGTCTACATTTAAACTGTCACAGCTGTGATGCCTTACCACTACAGTGTAGATGTGACTTACACCGATGGTGGGGGTTCTCCCCTCAATGTACGTAATTCACCTCTCCAATAAGTGGTAGCTAAGTTGATGGAATAATTCTTCCTTCAACCACATACTGTCTACACAGGGGTTAGGTTTATATAGGCGCACTGTGTCCAGTTGTGGTCCCCAGTCCATAGGAAGGTTGAATTAGCAGCAGCATAGAATGAAAGTCACTGGAGCTGATAATACCACTCTACTCAGCACTGGTTAGGCCTCAGTTGCAGTACTGTGTCCAGTTTGAGTCATTGCCATATAGAAAGGATGTCCAGAAACTGGAAAGGATCCAGAGGCGAGAGAAAAAGAGGGTCCAAGAATGGAATACAAGCCATACAAAGAAGCTGAAGGAAATGGAAATATTATAAAAGAGGAGATTAAGGGGGGACAAGGCAGCAGGCTTCAGCTATCTGAAAGGCTGCCCTAAAGATATGGAGAATATTGTTCTCATAAAAACATAAGAATTGCCACACTGGGTCAGACCAAATGCCCATCTAGACCAGTATCCTGACAGTGGCCAGTACCAGGTGCCCCAGAGGATGTGAACAGAACAGGGAATGATCAAGTGATCCATCCCCTGTCACTCATTAGCAGCCTTTGGCAAACAGAGGTTAGGGACACCATCCCATCCCATCCTGGCTAATAGCCATTGATGGACCTACCCTCCATGAATGTATCTAGGTTTTTTTTTTTAACCCTGTTATGGTCTTGGCCTTCACAACATCCTCTGGCAAAGAGTTTCACAGGTTGACTGTGAAGAAACACTTCCTTTTGTTTACAAAAAGAACAAGGAGTACTTGTGGCACCTTAGAGACTAACACATTTATTTGGACATAAGCTTTCGTGAGCTACAGCCCACTTCATCAGATTCATAGAATGGAATATACAAGTAGGAAGAGAGAGACAGATACAGATAGATAGATAGATAGATAGATAGATAGATAGATAGATAGATAGATAGATAGATAGATAGATAGATAGATAGATAACATGAAAAGGTGGAAGTTGCCACACCAATCCTAAGAGGCTAATTAATTAAGATGTTCTATTGTCAGCAGAAGAAAACTTTTGTACTGGTAATCAGGATGGCCCGTTTCAGACAGGAGTGAGTAACAGTTGGGGGATAGTTAACATGGGGAAATAGATTTGTTTTAAACCTGCTGCTTATTCATTTCATTTGGTGACCCCTAGTTCTTGTGTTATGAGAAGTAGTAAAGAACACTTCCTTATCTACTTTCTCTACACCACTCATGATTTTACAGACCTCAATCATATCTCCCCTTAGCTGCCTCTTTTTCAAACTGAAAAGTCACAGTCTTTTTAATCTCCCCTCATATGGAAGCCGTTCCGTGCCCCTAATAATTTTCATTGCCCTTTTATGAACCTTTTTCCAAATCCAAAATCATCTTCTCTCCAGCCACAGTCTTAGAATTGGTCCATGTATCACACATCTTCTAAAACCTTTCACCCTAAAGGATCCACTGTGACACTGAAATACAGCTACCCTGGGGCTGGAGGCCATGAGCCTGAGTCGGGGAGAGAGGAGTACAGCAAAGAGGGGACAGTTTGGCCCACAAACCGATAGTAGTGATACCATCACCTGTGGTAAGAGCCCTGGATTATTTAATGGCTGTGCAGAACAAAAAGGGACACAGACCTATTCTCTATCCCATCACGGCTATGTTGCACTGGGTTTGTCGATCAGGTCAGCTCACCAGCGAGAGACGGGTACCTGTGAATTCTGAGATGGAAGTGTGCTCCCTGGAAATCTCCCTCAGGTGGTCGTGTCCCAGACTTTTCTCACCTCAGCATCTTCAGCAGCATCCCACGCTGAGAGCCGACACAGGGGTGTGACCCATTTATAATAAAGCTCTGTGCCATCCCAGTGGGGTTTGCTTGGCATCTATGCATCTGAATGTAAACAGGCTAGAGTCCAGTCTGCACTTCTGTGTTACTTATCCAGCTTTAGGAGTAAACAGCAATTAAGGGACCTTCCCAAGGTGAGATGAGATCTCTTGGGCTCTCCGCTGAGTCAGAAAGGAATTGCCTGCTCTGGGAATTGGTGTATGTTTAACAATTATTGTTAATTAGTAAGAAAACTAGGTATAGTGCCTAGATCTCCCTAGGGTCTGATACCCTCCAAATGCTTCGGATGTAGAGATAGCTAGTAGCTAGATAGATCTCCAGACAGATGACTGAGGACAGACATGACCAGTTTTACCAGGCATATCGGGCTGTTGCTAACGGATCAGAGATCAGTAATTCTCGTTAGTAACTATCATCATACTGTGCAGCACCTTTCACTTTCACTACACCATCACCTGTTCCTGAGCATAAATCTCTTTTGTATTTCAAACCTTCAAGTGTTGCAAAACATCGTAGTGTTATGCCCATGTGTCCTTGCAAAGTTCTGTGTATCTTTGAACACTTTGTAGGTCAGCCTAGTTGTTAGAGGTTTTTTTCCTTTCATCCTCTCCCCTGGTTCTTTTCACACAGACAGAGAGCAACAGAAAGAAGTTCAAAGTGCAAACAATGCAATATTTTGGGGGTATGTTTCCAAGCAAGCATTTTCCAAAGCACTTTTCACCAATTGGGCTAATCTTTATACATCGATAGAGTCTGTTCCCCAGTGTTCCCTTCCCAGCTCGGACACCGCAGAGTGTTTACCCCATGTCCCCCTTCCCAGCTCTGACACCACAGAGGCTTTAGCAGAGTTGCAGCTAGCAAGAGATGTTAAGTGTAACAAGAAGAGTTTCTTCAGATATGTTAGCAACAAGAAGAAAGTCAAGGGAAGTGCGGCCCCTTACTGAATGAGGGAGGCAACCTAGTGACAGAGGGAGTGGAAAAAGTTAATGTACTCAATGCTTTTTTTTAGCTCTCTCTTCACGATCAAGGTCAGCTCCCAGACTCCTGCACTGGGCAGCACAGCATGGGGAGGAGGTGACCAGCCGTCTGTGGAGAAAGAAGTGGTTCAGGAATATTTAGAAAAGCTGGACGAGCACAAATCCATGGGGCTGGATGCGCTGCATCCAAGGGTGCTAAAGGAGTTGGCTGATGTGATTGCAGAGCCATTGGCCATTATCTTTGAAAACTCATGGTGATCGGGGGAGGTCCCGGATGACTGGAAAAAGGCTAATGTAGTGCCCATCTTTAAAAAGGGGAAGAAGGAGGATCCAGGGACCTATAGGCCAGTCAGCCTCACCTCAGTGCCTGGAAAAATCATGGATCAGGTCCTCAAGGAATCAATCCTGAAGCACTTAGAGGAAAGGAAAGTGATCAGGAACAGTCAGCATGGATTCACCAAGGGCAAGTCATGCCTGACAAACCTAATTGCCTTCTACGATGAGATATCTGGCTCTGTGGATGAGGGGAAAGGAGTGGACGTGTTATTCCTTGACTTTAGCAAAGCTTTTGATAGGATCTCCCACAATATTCTTGCCAGAAAGTTAAAGAAGCTGAATTAATGGACCATAAGGTGGATAGAAAGCTGGCTGGATCGTCGGACTCAACGGGTCTTGACCAACGGCTTCATGTCTAGTTGGCATCCAGTATCAAGCGGAGTGCCCCAAGGGTCGTTCTTGGGGCCAGTTTTATTCCATATCTTTATCCATGATCTGGAGGATGGTGTGGACTGCACCCTCAGCAAGTTTGCAGATGACACTAAACTGGGAGGAGTGGTAGATATGCTGGAGGGTAGGGATAGGATACAGAACGACCTAGACAAATTAGACGATTGGGCCAAAAGAAATTTGATGAGGTTCAACAAGGAGAAGTTCAGAGTTCTGCACTTAGGATGGAAGAATCCCATGCACTGCTACAGACTGGGGACCGAATGGCTAGGCAGCAGTTCTGCAGAAAAGGACCTAGGGGTTACAGTGGATGAGAATCTGGGTATTAGTCAACAATGTGCCCTTGTTTTCAAGAAGGCTAACGGCATTTGGGGATGTATAAATGGGGCATTGCTAGCAGATTGAGGGACGTGATCGTTCCCCTCTATTTGACATTGGTGAGGCTTCATCTGAAGGACTGTGTCCTGTTTTGAGGGCCACACTACAAGAAGAATGTGGAAAAATTGGAAAGAGTCTAGCGGAGAGCAACAAAAATGATGAGGGGGCTGGAGCACATGACTTATGAGGAGAGGTTTAGAGGACTGGGATTGTTAAATCTGCAGAAGAGAAGAATGAGGGGGATTTTATATCTACCTGAAAGGGGGTTCTAAAGAGGTTGGATCTAGACTGTTCTCAGTGGTAGCAGAAGAGAGAACAAGGAATAATTGTCTCATGTTGCAGAGGGGGGAATTTAGGTTGGATATTAGGAAATAACTATTTCACTAGGATGGTGGTAAAGCACGCAAATGGGTTACCTGCAGGTGTGTGTGTGCGGAATCTCCTTCTTTAGATATTTTTAAGGTCAGGCTTGACAAAGCCCTGGCTGGGATGACTTATTTGGGTATTTGTCCTGCTTTTAGCAGGAGGTTGGACTAGGTAGCTCTTGAAGTCCCTTCCAACCCTGATATTCTATGATTCTCTGAGTTTCTTTACTAAGTGAGAGGTCAGTCTAATGATTCAATCCAATTAACAGCAGGATACTAAGTGATGAAAAATAACTTCTGAAGTAGTAATGAGAGTGGCCCATTTCAGACATTTGACAAGCAGATGTGAGAAACAATAAGGCGAAATTAGTATTGAGAAAATTAGGTTTAGGTATTGTAATGACCCAAACACACTCAGTCTTTATTCAGGCCTAATTTGATGTTGTCCAGTTTGCAAATTAATTCCAATTCTACAGTTTTGCATTGGAGTCTGGTTCTGAAGATTTTTTTGTTGACGTATTGCCACTTTTAGGTCAGTTACTGAGAGGCCAGAGAGATTGAAGTGTTCTCCTACAGGTTTTTGAATGTTATGATTCCTGATGTCAGATTTGTGTCCATTTATTGTTTTGTGTAGAGACTGTCCGGTTTGGCCAATGTACACGGAAGAGGGACATTGCTGGTGCATGCTGGCATATATCACACTGGGAGATGTGCAAGTGAATGAGCCCCCGATGGTGTCACTGGTTCATTGGTATGTTGCCACCACCAAGTGATTTAAACATCCCCCCAAAATATCCCCTAAGCCTCTTCACCCCCTTTCCTGGGGAGGCTAGGAAATAATATCCTAACCAATTGGTTACAAAGAGAGCACAGACTCTGAATTTTTAGGACACTGGAAATCAGTCAGATCCTTAAAAGAGGAAGTTTATTTAAAGAAAAGGTAAAGGAATCACCTCTGTAAAATCAGGATGGAAGATAACAACCGGGTAACAAAAGATTTAAAAAAACACAGAGGAACCCCCTCTAGGCTTAGTTTCAAAGTTACAAGAACAGGATTAAACCTTTCTCTAGCAAAGGGAAAATTCACCACCTAAAACAAAACCAAAAGAACCAATGGGGAAAGAAGATACTTCCAAATCTGGGTGGGGAGGTTTTGTTTGTGCTCTTTGTTGGGATTGGTTTCTCGAGACGGGGGAGAATCAGGAATCCATCTTCTACAAAAATAGTAAGTAAAAGGCAGGCAAGGCATGTGAGGGACAAGAGCTGAGGAAGCATTGTTCTAAGTCTGCCATAAAAAAGTTGGCATACTCTGGGGAAATGCAGGTATCCATAGACGTGCCTCTGAATTGAAGGTATAAATTGTCCCCAAATCTGAAATAGTTGTGGGTGAGGACAAAGTCACAACTTTCGGCAACCGGGTTTGCTGTGATGGTATCAGGGATGCTTTTTCTGATGGCTTGTAGTCCATCTTTGTGTGGAGAATTATTGATCTCTAATCTTTAGCAACAGTCCTGTGTGTTAGCAGAAAATGTTTTTGTCTCCCCTCAGTCATCTGTCTCCAGAACTGTTTGTCTAGCCATCCCTCCTGGCAATTTACAGCGATTGCTCTTGTGAGAAATCAAAACATGTAAGGACACGTGATATGCTCATGTGACCCTGAACTCCATCTTGGGTGAGTAACTTTCCACCCATAGAGGCTGTGGGCTTTTTGGGGGACTGTAAAATTCCATGCACAGGGCAGAGGACATAAAAGGTCCCCCAAGACAGCTCCTTCTTGTCTTCATTTCCTCCTCCATTTCTCTGGACTAGTTTTCTAAAAAGGAAGCTCTAAATAAGACCTGATGACTCCCAACCTCTTTGGGTAATTCCAGAGAGACTTTCAAGCTAGCAGTTTATTCCCTCACTGATATGATCCTGATCCCCGAACATTTCTATGTATACAATCTATTAACCATTCATAAATCTTTTTATTATTAATCCTTCAGTTATGAAAAGTTAACAGAATGTTATTAACTATAAGAAAAGGATTGATAATAAGACAGAAAATATCACATTGCCTCTATATAAATCCATGGTACTCCCACACCTTAAAGACTGCACACAGATCTGGTTACCCCATCTAAAAAAAATTATTGGAATTGGAAAATGTTCAGAAAAGTGCAACAAAAATTATTAGGGGTGTGAAACAGCTTCCCGATGAGGAGAGATTAATAAGATTGAAACTTTTCAAATTGGAAGCAAGATGACTAAGGCGGGATATGATAGAGGTCTATAAATTCATGACTGGTATGAAGAATGTGAATGAGAAAGTGTTATTTACTATTCATAATGCAAGAACTAGGGGCCACCAAATGAAATCAATAGGCATCAGGGTTTGTTTGTTTTAAAGGAGGTATTTCTTCAAAAAAACCACAGTCAGCCTGTGGAACTCTTTGCCAGAGGATGTTACAAAGGTCAAAACTATAACAGAGTTCAAAAAAGAACTAGATAAATTCATGGAGGACAGATCCCTCAATGGCCAGGATGGACAGGGATGGGCAGGGAGCAGAGGAGGTCCTGGACGATTGGAAAAAGGAAAATATAGTGCCCATAGTTAAAAAAGGGAAGAAGGAGAATCCAGGGAACTACAGACAGGTCAGCCTCACCTCAATCTCTGGAAAAATCATGAAGCGGGTCCTAACGGAAACAATTTTGAAGCACATGGAGGAAAGGAGTGTTATCACGAACAGTCCTAATCTTCTATTCTTCTGTGATTCTATGATGATCCTATCATCTGTTTGCCAGAAGCTGGGAATAGGTGACAGCATATGGATCACTTGATGATTAACTGTTCTGTCCCTTCCCTCTGTGGAAACTGGGATTGACACTGTTGGACGATGGTATCCTGGGCTAGATGGGACTTTTGTCTGACCGTCTTAAGGTTGCCTCCCCACTCTGAGCTCTAGGGTACAGATGTGGGGACCCGCATAAAAACACCCCCTATGCTAATTTTACCAGCTTAGGTTAAAACTTCCCCAAGACACACATTTCTCCTGTGTCTGGAACAATATCTTGCCACCACGAAGCCTACCTCAAGAACTAAGGACAGGGCCACCTGTAGCCCCCCCTCTTTCCCCAAAATGCCCCCAAGCCTATACTTCCCTGCCCGGGAAAGGCTTGAGAAAAGCCTGCTAGGTGAGCTTGATCCAAAAGCCCTGGATCTACACAATGGAAAAAGTCAGTCAGATCCTTAAAATGAAGATTAATGAAGAAAATAAAGAGAAATAAAATATCTCTATAGGAATCAGTAGAAAAACAGTTTACCGTCACAAAAAGAATCAAAGAAAAACCCATATCACAGAGGAATTCCTCCCCTCTGCTGAGTTTCAAAGTTACAGAGAAAACACAGGGATATCTTCCAAAAGCATGAAAAAATTGCAAGTGAGAAACACATATAAAACTTAAACCACCTTGCCTGGCTAATTAATTTCTGTTGCAGGTTAAAATAATATAGATTAGATGGAGAGAAGAAAAACTGTCTGATTCCTCTGAAAGCCAGGAGGAAATGAGAGATACAAACAAAGCATTTTCCCTCCTCCCTCCAGGTTTGAAAGCATCTTTGTCCCCCATTGGTTCATTTGGTCAGGTGCCAACCAGGTTTCTTTTAGCTTCTTAATCCCCTTACAGTTAAGCAATTATTCTAGGCTACTTTATGCTTATGACATGCAGTATAGCTGGTCTTATGTTCTCAGGGGTCCAATTACCAGCAATTAGAAAACTGTCAATCCAGTGAGTTCTTAGCATACCAGTGTCACAGCTTGTCACACTGACACAGCACAATAAGGCCAGGGGAGTTTTAAGATCTCGTTGATTGTCCCCTCAGTGATTCAGGGAAGAGGGTCCGGCACCATGTCACCAGCCAGTTCTTCATGGAGCTCGGTCTTACAGTCAGAGCACCAGAAGAAAACATTAGGTCCCTTTATCAGTAATGAGGCAGAGTAGCTTGTCCCAGATCAGTTTGGTCTTCACCCCATAGATGATGGGGTTTAGCATGGGAGGTAGAAGGAGGTACACGTTGGCAATGAGAATGTGGAAATGCAGGGTGACATTGCTACCAAACCGGTGCATGAGGGAGGAGAAGAGACCTGGGATGTAAAAGGCTAAGATGACACAGAGGTGGGAGCTGCAGGTCCCGAAAGTCTTGAGCCGGGCGTCCTTTGTGGGGAGACCGAAGATGGCCCTGAGGATCTGGATATAGGACATGGTGATAAAAAACAGATCAAAACCCTTTACACAGAATAGCACAAAGAGGCCATAGTAACTACTGATGTGGGTGTCTGCACAGGCCAGCTTCACCACAGCCATGTGCTCACAGTACGAGTGGAGGACAATGTTGGTTCTGCAATAGGGCCACTGCCTCGCGAAGAAGGGATAGGGCAGAGCGAGTACGCTGCCACGCAGCACCACAGCCAGGCCAACCTTGGCCACCATACGGTTTGTCAGGATGGTGGAATGTCTCAGTGGATGGCAGATGGCCACGTAGCGATCAAAAGCCATGGCCACAAGGATCCCAGACTCCGTTGCTAACAAGCAGTGAATGAAGTACATCTGGGTGAAGCAGGCGTTAAAATCAATCTCCCTGGAATTGAACCAGAAGACGCTCAGTGATTTGGGGAGGATGGATGTAGATAGGAACAGGTCAGTGACAGCCAGCATGCAGAGGAAATAGTACATGGGCCCATGAACTCGTTCTGCTCGTTCTTCACAATGAACAGGATGGTGAAGTTCCCCAAGATGGCTGTGATGCACATGGTACAGAAGGGGATGGAGATCCAGACATGGGCTGCCTCCAGGCCAGGAATGCCCAGCAGGATGAAGGTGGAGGGGTTGGTGAAGTCAGTTGTGTTGGACCCTGACATGGACTAGGGGAGACCATGTCAAACTGAGGCAGAACGGTGTCTCCTATAGGTACCATATGTTCCCCTGACTTCCTGTGCATGCGCAGGTTCTAGGTTGATGGTCTCAGTACAAATGCCTAGATAGAGAGACAATGTTAATATAAGACACTACATGCACAGCTGGAGGTTATTCTCAAGATTGGTTGGTCTTCGAACACTAAAAATGGCTTTCCATTATTCAGATATATGAATTATGAACATAAAATGCTAATTACATATTTGATGGTGTTCCATGCATCAATAATTCCTACATGTCGTGGTCTGGGAAACCTTACCAGGCATATGCAGAAAACACATGTGTAGATACTGGTTATTTATCATTGTTCCTTTGTGCAATAAAAGCCAGGCTAGAGAGTCCATGACATAGGGAATTCCCTATTCATCTGGTAGCTCAAAATCTGAGGAATGGGGAAAAAAACTAACTTTTGCCAAGACGTGCTGGGGGAAAGATCCCAATTCAAACACACCTTAAGGAAAAGATCTGGGCAACATTGATAGTGGCCATATGGAAACACCTGCTTATTCAAAGCAGAGGCCAAAACCAAGACAATGATCAGATGCTTAAGGAACGGGATGGAGAATAATTTGCTTTGGATATGTGGTCAGTTTTGGTCACCCAGTCTGTATAAAGGACACAATAGATAGAAAGTTGATTAATGAGACAGACTATGAGAATGGGGGAAGCTGCCAGATCCGGACTCTGTTAAACATAAACTATGAAAAATAAAGGGAATTTTTTTAAAAAAAGACAATATAGGAAACAATGAAAGAACTTTTCTAGGATTAGCTAAAAAAAAAGGCTAAGATTATAATTAATGCCAGTCAACCACATGGTTTATGAAAAACAGGTCCTGTCAAATACACCCGATTTCAGCCTTTAATTAGCATACATGTTTGGTTGCCCAAGTGAACTACAGAGGTGCAATAGACTTTGATTTCCCTGAGGCATTTGATTTAGTAGGGGAAAACATTAAGATCCAAAGACATGAAAAATCTACAATATTAGTAGCTCACACATTAAATAGACAAAAAAATGAGTGAATGACAAATCTCAGAAAGCAATTGTCAATGGGCCTTTGCAATCAAATGAGCGTGTTTCTAGTGGAGTTCTGCACGGATAAGTTGTAGCTCACTGATATTCAATATTTTCATCAATGATCTGGAAGCAAATAGAAAATCACTACAGATAAAATTAGCAGATGATCAAAAGACTGGCAGAGTGGTTACGATGAAGTGGACAGGCCAGGCATACTGATTGATCTGGAGCATTACATGTGCTTGGCCATACAAACAAAATGTCTTAATACGGTCAAATGAAAAGTGATCCTCTAGGACAGGGAATGCAGACCCGACCCACTGACTAGGGCACTGTATTATGGAACTCTGGGACCCTGAAAAGGATTTAGAGGTCAGTGTTGAAAACCAATTCATTGTGAGCTCCTAGTGCCGAAAGCACTGACGTGATCCTTGAATTCATAAACAAAGGAGTGGTGAGTTGGAGAAGGGGAAGGCTTTTACCTCTGCACATGGCTTTGACTCTGTTCAGTCCCAGGGTCCACATTTCAAAAAGGATGTTGAAAAACTTAGAGGGTGCAAAAAAGAGCCAGAGAAATGATTGGAGGCTGGAGAAAATGCTAGCCAGTGAGGGAGACTTCATCTATTTATCTTATCAATAAGATTAGGTGGCGATTTTCATGGGGAGAAAAACATGGGTAATAGTCTCTGTAATCTAGAGGAGAAAGACCTAGTAAGGCCTCATCTCTGGAGTGTGAAGTAAGAAAAATTGCATTTGGAAACATAGGCCAATTTTTTTAGCACTGAGGGTCATTAATCATAGAGACAAACTGCAAAGGGAAGTGGAGTGCAAAGTTTTCCAACTCCACGTGTCTGCGGACCCAGACTGGATGTTTTTCTGGAAGATCTGCTTGAGGGCTTGTCAACACTAAATGTGCTAAAGCAGTGCTGAAATAGCCCTTAAGTGTAAACATTACTTTCACCAATGGCAGGGGTTCTCCCATCAGTAGGCTGACCAGACAGCAAGTGTGAAAAATTGTGATGGGAGTGGAGGATAATAGGATCCTATATAAGGAAAAGTCCCAAAATTGGCACTGTCCATATAAAATCAGGACATCTGGTCACCCTACCCATCATCCTAGTTAATCCACCTCCCCAAGAGGTTGTAGCTAGCCCAAAAGACGAATTTTTTCATAGGTCTCATGCTGTCTTCACCAGGATAAGGTTGATATGGCTACATCTCTCAGGGGTGTGGGTTTTTTTTGCTATTACAAAAAAAGAAAATGCAGTTTGGAGTTACATTAACAGAGGCAGAGCATTCAAGTCACTGGAGGTGATCGTACCTCTCTACTTCGCACTGGTTAGCTCTCAACTGGAGGACTGTGTCCAGTTTGGGTCATCCTTGTATAGAGGGGAAGTAGAGGAACTGGAAAGGACCAGGAGGTTAGAGACAAATCTGATCCAAGGAATGAAATATAAGCCATATTGTTGCTCTGGGTTTGTGGAGAGCAGAACGGACCCTAGACGTATTCTCTGTCCCATCACACCCACATTACACTGGGTTTGTTGTGCAGGTGAGCTCTTCAGCAAGAGACGGGTACCTGTGAATTCTGTGTCTTCCCTGAGAATCCCCTTCAGGTAGCCGTGTCCCAAACCTCTCTCACCCCAGCATCTGAAGCAACATCCCACGCTGAGAGTCAGCACAGCATTTATAATACAGCTCTGTGCAATCCCAGTGGGTTTTGATCTACCCCTAGCGGAGAAGAGGGCATCTGGACGTAAACAGGCTGGAGACTGGAAACTTTCTAGCCAATCTCTGTCTTTCCATTTCTGCTTTTCTGTGTTCTTTATCCAGCTTTAGGAATAAACCATAATTAATGGACATTCTCCGAGGGAGATGAGAACTCTTGGGTTCTGGGCTGTGTCAGAGAGGAATTGGCTGCTCTGCATATCTGTGTATATTTAAAAATTATAGTTGATTAATAAGAAAACTAGGAAGAATGCCTAAATCTCCATAGGATTTGATATCCTGTAAATAACCACGTCGGATGGATAGAGAGTAGACAGACAGATCTTGAGAAAGTTGCCTGAAGGCAGACACAAGCACTCTCTGCAGGCACACGGGGCTGTCGCTAAGATATCAGAAATCAGTAACTATCAACTTATTGTGCAGAATCTTTCACTGAAGGATGTTCAAAACATCTAGCAGAGGGAAAGTGACTGTGGACAATATCCCCATTATACAGATAGGTAAACTGAGGCACAGGGAGAGTTGGCTTGCAGAAGTCACACACCGATTGAGTGCCAGGATGAGAGACAGATCCCAGGAGTCCTGAATTCCTTGCGGTAACCATGGTCTGTCTGTCACACGAAGGGGGAAATGGGCTCTATCAAGAACTGTTTGCTGGGTGGGATGCAAAGTCTGGAGGAGGGATCCTGAGCTGTTGCCATCCTCTTAAGGTGAATCTGAGGTTTTCAGAACTAGCTGGAGGTTGTGATCTCCCCATCCCTGTGAGGTGTGGGCTCTGGGATTTCACTTCCTCTCCCACTCAGAAACCTGCCAACACATCACAGTCACTAGGGTCACTTCGGGGGAACAGATTTAGTGAAAGCAACACCAACAATGTTTACCTGTGGATAGAGGGTGTGACAAAGTGGTTTTCTTCATCTTTTTATGTTATGGTTGAGTGTTATGGGCTGCTCCCACTTACATCAGCGGAGGATTTGTAACAAGTCATTTAATTAGAGATAGAGGAGCAGCAGAGCTCAGTGAGCTGGGAGTGAAGAGTCCTAGCTCTGCCACAGATTTACAGGGTGTCCTTGGGCAAGTCACTTCCTCACTCTGAGCCATATCCACACTCCCTGCATTATTATTCCTAGTGGGCTGCTACCAAAATGGCCTAATCAGACTGTAGAATTGCCCGCTGCACTAATTTGGTCTCTTGCAGCTCATCGTTGGGCTCTATGCACTGTGTAGAGTTCCAAGCAGCAAGTGGTCCCTGGTAAACAACCAAGATAAGGCTGGGAACAGCAATGTGGAAACCTGTGTTTGCATCTGTAGTTTTTAGCTGTTTTTAATACATTCCCCCTGTCCTACACTAATCATGACACACAAATAGCCTCCCTGCGTCTAATAGAGCCCAGAGGAACCATCCTCCCTCATGACCAGAGCACTGGTACTGGGGGCTCAGGGCTCCCTATTCTCAACCCTGCCACCGAATCATTGTGTGCCCTTGGGCAAATCACTTTACTGCTACATGACTCAGTCCATTCATAACATGGGGATAATGCTGCCTGGCAGCCTAGCTAAAGATCTTCTAGATGTAGCCATTAAAGGCATCATGGCGAATTTACATTAGAGTGAGTTTCCCCGTTCAACTCCACCCCCTGGGCACTGGGTGCCCTGTTGTTCCAGATAGGGGGCTCTGTCGGTGTGTAAATAGCCAGCTAATGGTAAATGTGCTTTTTATCTCCCTCCCTGTGAGCAGCTGAAACCACCCGTCCTCTGCCTTGTCACCCCCAATGCTGTGCTCTTGATACACTCACTGTGGACCCCTTGTAAGGCTGCAGCAGCTCCTGTCCCAGCTCTGGAGAACAGGGAGTCCAGCTGGAGGGGAAGAAGGTGGAGATGACTCATGGACTGATGGGGGGAGGAGAGCAGTGAGCAACAGGGGAGGAGCCTTGAGGGAAGTTGTGGGGTAAGGGCCTGAGAAGTCCAGTGATGAGCAATTAGAAAGATGGCCACCTCATGAGCTAATGAGTTGTACCCAGACAGATTTCCCAGTTTATCACACTGGCACCGCACAGTCAGGTCAGGAGAGGGGATAATCTCTCCTTGACAGCCCAGTCAGTGATTCAGGGGAAAGGGTCTGGTACCATGTGTGACGGTGCTGTTCCTGGTGGGGCCCAACTGAGAGTGCCAAGTCAGGACATGTTGCTTCACACAGGGCAGCTACAGCCCAAAGCTGGGGTTTCTCCACCTCTAAGGCAAACCAAACCACCCGAACAGAAATGACTTTGGTTTTGCCCCACTGGCCAGCCACAAGTGACACAGGCAATTCCTTTAAACGCTCCAATTTCCCAGTATCACCACCAGCAGCCACTCGTTCTGGGGACAATTGGTTATGAAACCAATACCCCAATAAAAGAAAACAGTTCTCCCCAATTCCAAAGAATCAGGCCCCAAACGCAGGTCAATTTACAAATTACATCTTATCCACAAATCATGCTGTTGCCAGTCCTTTAGAATCTAAGATCTAAAGGTTTATTCATAAAAGGAAAAAGATATTGGTAAGAGTTATGAATAAACTGCAGGTTCAAATCAGGTCTCGAATATAAACATCCACAGCAGAGATGGGTTAATCAGTTCTTTGTTGAAAGCTTCTGTGTGTAGCAAAAGCTCCTTCAGAGTAAGAATGATGACTGAAGACTGGATGAAGGAGCTGCAGCAGTTTCTTCTTGTCTTTCCTAGAAGCAGGAATTCTCATTGTCCTTTGCTGTGGATACTTAGAGCAAAATGGAGTTTTAAATCACAGGGGAAATCCCTGCCCCCTTGCCAAGACACAGGATGTGTCGCCTTCCCTTATTGGGTCCATTATGTAGCTGATGGTTCTTAATGGGCCAACAAGCAGGCCAGGCAGATCTAACAGCAACTTGTCTGGGATGTCACCCAGAAGCATAAATTTGAGATACAGACATTATATAGCCAACATTTATAATTTGAACTACAAAAATGATTCTACATCCATATAGCATAGTCATAATCAGCAAACCATAACCTGGTCTTAGACAACTTATATGACCCCCTTTACATAAGGTTTAGTGCCCCTACAGGACCTTGGCTGCACCAATGATCCATATGATCCCAGATTATTTCAGTAACACGACACCATGTCTCCAGCCAGCTCTGCATGGAGCTCGGTCTGAGAGAAACTTTAGACCCCTTTATGAGCAAAGAACCAGCGAAGCCTGTCCCAGATCTGTTTGGTCCTCACCCCATAGATGATGGGGTTTAGCATGGGGGGCACCAAGAGGTACATGTTTGCAATGAGAATGTGGAAATGCAGGGGCACATTGTGACCAAATCGGAAGGTGAGGAAAGAAAAGAGACATGGGATATAAAAGGCTAAGATGACACAGAGGTGGGATCCACAGGTCCCAAAAGTCTTGAGCCGAGCATCCTTTGTGGGGAGGTTGAATATCGCCCTGAGAATTTGTGTATAGGACACAGTGATAAAAAACACATCCAGACCAATCACAGAGAATATCACAAAGAGGCCATAGTAACTGCTGATTCGGATGTCGGTGCAGGCCAGATTCACGATGGACATATGCTCACAGTAAGAGTGGGGAATGATGTTTGTTCTGCAATAGGGCCACCGCCTTGCCAGGACAGAACAGGGCAGTATGAGCATGCTGCCACGTAGCACCACAGACAGACTGATTTTGGCCACCATGGAGTTTCTCAGGATGGTGGAATGTCTCAGGGGATCACAGATAGCCACACAGCGATCAAAAGCCATGGCCACAAAGGTCCATCATTGAGAAGCAGTGAATGAAGTACATCTGTGTCAGGCAGGCACTGAAACTGATCTCCCTGGAATTGAACCAGAAGATGCTCAGAGTTTTGGGCAGGATGGATGTAGTCAGGACAAGGTTGGTGATGGCCAGCATGCAGAGGAAATAGTACATGGGCTCATGGAGGCTCGGCTCCATCTTCACAATGAAGAGGATGGTGAAGTTCCCCAGGATGGCTATGGCATACACGGCGCAGAAGGGGATGGAGATCCAGACATGGGCTGCCTGCAGGCCAGGAATGCCCAGCAGGATGAAGGTGGAGGGGTTGGTGAAGTCAGTTGTGTTGGAATCTGACATGGATTAGGGGAGAAGGTGTCCAGCTCTGAGGCTGAACAGTGTCTCCTGCATGTACCATATGTTCCCCTGCTTCCTCTATGAGCCCAGGCTCTCGGTTGATGGTCTCAGTACAAATGCCTGGATGGAGAGACAATATGAATATGAGAAATGACATATGCTATTGGAGACTGTTCTATTGGGTGAAGCAGATTGGTGGCTCTTCACTCATTGAAAAAATTACATTTTCTTTAGTCAGAGAAATGAATTATTAACAACGGACCCTACCAAGGCCAATTCCTTTGTTCATGGTGCTTCATGTGTAAATAAATAAACACGTCATGGTGTGGGAAACCTTAATAGGCACAAGCAGAAAACACAAGTGTGGATGCTGGGTTTTCCTCGTTGTTCCTTAATGCAATTAAGCCAAGGCTAGAGACCCATGCTCTAGGCAGTTCTCCCATTCAACCAGGAGCAAAATATCTGAGAGTGGAAACAAACAAAATCTTTTCCAAAACATATGCAAGGGAGAAACATCCCAACTAGAACATACCTCAGGCAAAAGACCTGGGAGTCATTAAGGGAAACCTTAATAGGCACCAGTAGGATTAGGGACACATGCTGTAGGGAGTCCCCCATTCACCTGGGAGCTCATAATCTGAAAGTGGACGGAAGCTAAACCTTTTCCGAGACATGTGCAAGGGGGGAAAATACTAACTGGTAGATAATTCAAGGAAAAGACCAGGAAGGCATTAATAGCAGCACCACAGAAACACCTGTTCATTCACAACAGTGGCCAAAACACTGGCAATGTTTGGATCCCTAAGGAATGGGATGGAGAGTACTCTGCTCTCATATGAGGATAGTTTTGGTCACCCAGTCTCTATAAAGATGTAGCAAATAGAGAAGGGATTTCCAAGACAAGCTATGTGAATAGGGGAGGATTGTTTTTGCATCCGATGAAGTGGGTATTAGCCCATGAAAGCTTATGCTTCAAAACTTTATAGTTAGTCTTTAAGGTGCCACAGGACTTTGTTACCTCTGCTAGGAACTCATTGTGTATGTTTTAAAAGTTGTTGTCTGTCACTTCTTGCTAATTTTTTGCATAATGTAAATCACAATCCTTATGAGAATAAATATTTCTGTGATTT
Organism: Sternotherus odoratus; assembly: GCA_032164245.1. Lineage (NCBI taxonomy): Eukaryota > Metazoa > Chordata > Testudines > Kinosternidae > Sternotherus > Sternotherus odoratus. The sequence goes on from JAVMKO010000001.1 coordinate 301,685,106, forward strand.
CATAGCAATTAGGGGATATGATTTTGAATTTCCGTGATTTACAGAACCAGCTACAAACTGCGAAACAGGAAGGGCTCACAATCATGGCTACCGTGCATCATAATCCAAAGAAACTAAACGTGGATTTGCAAGGATTGGCCAGGACCTGTCACCCCACTGGTGGGAAGTGTTATTGTGATGGTCTCCCACTGGCACAGGCACCCTGAATTTGGCCCTACACCCCATCAGAGTAATCTTGGGGTGCCAAATAGTATCATTTTTTGTTACCACCCTAATGACGTGCTGGATCTGGCACAAAATCTGGCAATTGCAAGTCCCCCAACAGATGGGTCAGTGGTTACTGCCACCGGCAATCAGACCCCCCGGGAAAGGAACATATTGAACAGTTCGCCCCTCCCTCAAATGGGAAACTAGGCTAAAAGGATTGTTTGCCAATTGCTAAGCTGGTGGGCAGGGTATGGGATGCCAACAAGCTCATTTGCTCGTTCTCGGCTGAGAGCCTTGAGCTTTCGTTGGATCTCAACCCAGGTGCAGCAGGAAAGGTGGGACAGGGATCAGGTGACCTTTAAGGAGGGGAACTGTACGGGGAGATTTTGGAAAACCAGTAAAATGCCTGAAATCATTATTGCTTATTCTTAAAAGCAGCCAAGTCAGCAGGCTGTAGATTGGCCCTGCAGCACCCTTAGCTTAACCAAGGCAGGAGGGAAGGGGGTTTTGGGTGCCACAAAAAGGGCAGCTTGACTCTGCCTCCTTCCCAATAAGAATTGTGTTGAAATTGCTGATACATGCATTTTAGAAGAATGGGAAGCTTGTCCATGTGCCTTTAGGAATGTCTCTGACAGGACCTCAAGGCTTGCAAATTCGGAAAAACCTCACCTGGTTATCCGGTAACCAGAAGGAAACCTCTTGCTTCCCCTTTGAAACTGCTGGCTTAACAGGTTTTCTTTAGTGACATGCCATTAGATTACTAATGTATAAATTAGGGAGAAAAAATTGATTTAGTTGGACTCTTCAGGAGGGTTTCTTTAGGGACTCTCCCTCTGGACGCCTCTTGTGGTCCCCACCGGCAGATGGAAGTCTTGGCCACCGGAATGCTGGAATGCTGCCACTACACCTCTGGAGAGCCACACTCAGCTTTGGTAATTAGCTAGGGTTGGGGGTGTTTTACTAACCCGTTGCAGGCATGTGTAACTGTGTGAGACTAAGTAAAGTTTAGCTTTAAGCAAAAGCACCCTTGTGTTGTCCTGTTTGTGCAGCCAGCTCACGGTCAGACATCTGTGTCTCCCTGATTTATTTCCTGACACCACCTGACACAGAGTAAAATTTACCAAGAGCTTTGGGTTGAAAGAACCCCGGAGAATTCACCGACTCTGATCTTTTATCTCAACCAGATATAATGAGGGTCCCAGCTTGTCTACGATTGGCCCTGGGCCTTGCCATTCCTGCTTTGGAATTTTGTTCTTAGGTGCTGGTTCATGTTTAACCATTACTTGGCTTCCAATTTGCCACTGCTTAATGTCACTGTTTTCATCACATGCTTGATTCATTTGTTTCTGTTCTGGATCTTATTGTGCTGCAACTGTTCCTTGGATTGGACCCAGCCAATGTTTAAAACTGTGCATTGATATTGCTGTTGCCAGTGCTGTGATAGTCTCCCAGTCTGGAGGGTACAGAAACTTTTCCCAGTCAGGCATGGGTCTCCCAACAAGCAAGTCAGAAGGACTAAATCCTGTTCATGTGATTTGAATGGCTCCAGATCCTCATCAGAACTCATGGGAGCACGTATGTCCCAATTTATTCCCAGCTCATTGATCACCTTGGATAATTCAATTTTAAGAGACTTATTCATTCTTTCCGCTTGATCTCCATCTTGGGGGTGATACGGGATGTGAAGTGGTAAGAGGATACCAGCCCATGTACACTGTCCCAATGAATGCAGGTCCACTATCAGACACAATTCTATGTGCCTCAGTCTCCCCTTCCACACAGCCCCTTCCTCAATGTGGAGACGACAATGTACCAGCCCTGGTTCTTGGGCAGATTTCCATTTACACTTCAAACAACACACTTCTTTATGTTAAAATTTTAAAATGGGTTTATTACATACAGAAAAATAGGTTTTTTGTGATCATAAGTAATAAAAGCATAAATCCAAGTAAGAAACTAAGCAAAATAGCAATTAGAATTCTGTAAACTGGACAGGATTTGAATCAAGCAGTGTATCGCCCTGCAAACAAAAAACAGTTCACCAATCTTATATAAACAGTGTCAGGATTGCCTCCCCACTCTGATCTCTAGGGTATAGATGTGGGGACCTGCATAAAAAAAAGAAATAACCCCCCAAGCTTATTTTACCAGCTTAGGTTAAAACTTTTCCCCCAGAACACAAACTTATTCTGTGTCTGGACTTGGTACCACTGCCACCAGCAATATAAGCCCACAAACAATGGGTTTGGGTAAATTGGAACCCTTCCTTTAATCCCCCCAAAACTCTTCCCTTTACCTGGGAGAGGCTTGAGAAAAAACCAAAACCAAAAAAACCTCCTCTCACTTTTCTGTGAGATTTGCCGATCCAAATCAGGATCTATCTAATGGAAACAAGCAGTCAGAGTCTTAAAAGAAAGAATTTAATTAAAGAAAAAACAAAAGCATAAATCCCTTGTACAGAAATGAATAGAAAAAAACCCACTTGCCTCACACAGCATAAATGACCCCCTCCCTAGGACTTCTTCCTCTGATCAAACTTAACAGTATAAGGGACACGGTGGATCAATTATCAAGTGATATAGTTCAAGCATACAATTCACTTACTACTTAACTTGACTTGTTAGAAGATTATAGAAAGGTTGAATAAAAGACATAGGTGTGGTTCATCCCATAGCCAGAGAGAACAGAGAGAGAGAGAGAAACCAAAACTAAAACTCTCTTTGTCTCCGAGGTTGATTAGCATCCCCAGATCATCATCCCTTCTCAGGTTACCTTCAGATTAACCCTTTACAGGTAAAAAGTAATTCTAGGATACTTTATACTTATGACAAACAGTTTGGGATTTCTCCTTTGCATCCTGGAACCATCCTCCCAGTCAAAGTCTTTTTTCCTCTAGCTGTGTTTTCAGGTGTTCACTTGTGGGGGGAGTGAAGCCAACTGGCGATGTCACTTCCCCTTTTCACAGCTTCTGCCATATGGAAGGAATTTCATTTTCCTAAACAAATCCCCCAGCACAGTTAGTGGGAAAGTACAGGCACAGTTAGTGGAGAAGTCCAATGTCACATAATCTGGTCACATAATCCTGCACGCCTCAGTGAGTCATAGTATGAGACATTACCCATATTCTGTCTAGAACATCCACAGGTAAGTTCCCTTGATATTATGTTGTTGACTGGAGCCCATTGGCTAGGCTTGCCCCAGATGTAGGATCTACAGGCACTTGAGATGCATTGCTGTTTCCTTGTACCTAACAATATTCATCAAGGATCTTCCCTCTCCAAGGAGGAATAAATATATTCTCTCTTCTGTACATTTTAACATTCCCTATGAGCTTTGTGGGGCCCAGGGAACAACTTTGTCTCTCTGCTCGAGCCAGGACTCTACTCATCACAGCATTTTTCTTAGAGTACCCATGTCGGTTCATCCTCCCAACCTCCTGGTTCCTTCTTCTGGAAACTGTTTAGCTATTACTTTTTGAGTCTTTGGCCAGATGTTCTTCAAATACTTTTATGGCCTCCCTACTTATATTTGTATACTCCATTTTCAAGAGTTTAGACTCCCGTCTATTTTCCTCAATAGGATTGAACTTCCACTTCTTAAGAGATGCCTTTTTACCTCTCACTGCTTCTTTTACTTGGTTGTTCTACTACGGTGGCACACTTTCAGTTCTCTTACTATGCTTTTTAGTTTGGGGTGTACATTTGAGTTGAGCCTCTGTTATGGTGTAGTTAAAAGTTTCCATGTAGCTAGCAGTGATTTCACATTTGGCACTGAACCTTTGGATTTCTGTTGAACTAATTTCTTCATTTGTGTGTAGTTCTCTTTTGTGAAATTATTTGCTACCCTGTTGGGCTGCTGTGGTGTTTTCCCCACCACAGGGATGTTAAATTTAATCATATTATGGTCACTGTTACCAAGCGGTTCAGTTAAATTCATCTCTTGGACCAGATCCTTGCTCCACTTAGGACCAAATGAAAAATTCTCTCTTGCCTTATGGATTCCAGAACTAGCCTCTCCAACAAGCAGTCATTTAAGGGGTCAAGAAAATAGATCTCTGCATTCCATCCTGAGGTGACCTGTACCCAGTCAATATGGGGCTAGTTGAAATCTCCCATTATTATTGAGGATTTTTTTTAAAAAAAAAATTATAGCCTCTCTAATCTCCCTGAGCATTTCACAGTAACTATCACCTTCCTGACCAGGTGGTCAGTAGTATATTCCTACTGCTATATTCTTATTATTTGAGCATGGAATTACTATCCATAGAGATCCTATAGTACAGATTTGTTAATTGAAGATTTTAACTTTATTTGATTTTATGTGTTTTTTTTTCACATACAGTGCCACTTCCCCACCAGCACGACCAGTTCTATCCTTCGGGGAGATTTTGTACCCTGGTATTAGTGGTAATCCCATTGATTATCCTCATTCCACAAAGTGTCTGTGATGCTTATATATCAATATCTTTATTTAACACTAGCGGAAATACCCGGCATTGTTCGGACTATTTGTAATTGGAAACTGGGATGTAAAAAGACTACAATGTTTTTGTGACTTCCTACATCATAACTATGTCACAGACAACAGCATGTGTTAACCTGCTGCCTAGATGATGTTATGTGAGCTGTGTAGTTGATGTTACTGAGCTTTAACACAACACTAAGCTCTCTGGGTATCTGTATTATTACATCATAACAATGTCACAGACAACAGCAGGTGTTAACCTGCTGCCCAGCTGATGTTATGTGAGCTGTGTAATTGATGTTAATGAGCTTTAAAGAATTTCACCCCTAGGGGGTGTAAGAGGTGAGATTTTAAAAATTTTCTATTCTTATCCTGATTAGGACCCTAAAGCCTATAACTGTACCAAATTTCAAGTATCTAGCTGAAATGGTGTGGAAGTAGTAAGGGAACATACATACACCATTTGACTTTTATATATATAGATGAGGCACTGTAGTTCCCTCATTTAATTATGTAGACGTCTATTATTTAGACTTCTGGCATTTGGATATAAACTATACAAATGGATATAAACTGGTCAACAGGAAGTTTAGACTCAAAATTAGATGAAGGTTTATAACCATTAGAGATGTGAAATTCTGGAACAGCCTTCCAAGGGAAGCACTGGGGGGCAAAAGACCTATCTGGCTTTAATATGAAGCTTGATAAGTTTATGGAGGAGATGGTGTGATGGGAAAACATAATTTTGGCAATTGATCTTTGATTTTGGTAATAGAGGGGCCTGTGATATATGATGGAAAGTTGGAGGGGATGGGATCTAAGATACTACAGAGAATTATTTCCTGGGTGTCTGGCTGGTGAGTCTTGCCCAAATGCTCAGGGTTCAGCTGATCACCATATTTGGGGCTGGGAAGGAATTTTCCTCCAGGGCAAATTGGCAGAGGCCTTGGCGGGGGGTTCACCTTCCTCTGCAGCAGGGAGCATGGGTCACTTGCTGGAGGATTCTCTATATCTTGAAGTCCTTAAACTAAGATTTGAGGACTTCAGTAGCTCAGATATAGGTGAGAGGTATATTGCAGGAATGGGTGGGTAAAATTCTGTGGCCTGCGTTGTGCAGGGAGTCGGACGAGATGATCCTAATGGTCCCTTCTGACCTTAAAGCCTATGAGTCTATTTGTATATAAACACTTAAAAAAATTCTCACTTTTTAACTGTCTGCCATTACATGATGTAACTGAAAGGGACTATTTTACTTTTCACTCTTTTCCATCAGATACTACCAGTATTTTTTCTTCCATCCTCTCCTCCTGACCAAGACATTGAGAATCTCCATGAACAGATCTTCCCCAAAGGGATGTCTCTGTCCAAACCACATGCTACTCCTACCTCTCGGCTTTCCCCCAGGCCTTAGTCTAAAATTGGCTCTATGACTTTGTTAATTGTAAGTACCAGAAATCTGGTTCCATGTTGGTTTAGGTGAAGCCCATCCTTCCCAGATGGGCTCCTCTTTTCACAAAGGGTTTCCAAATTTCTAACAAATCTAAACCCTTCCTCCCTACAACATTGTCTCATGTACGCACTGAGACCTTGAAGTTGAGTTTGTCTAACTGTAGCGTGTGTGGAAATGGAATCATTCTATAGAGCTTCTGGACTTCAGCAATGACATAGCAGCCTAATTTTGGCGTTTCATATCCTTTCAGATGTTAATGGTACATAAATGTACCATGACCACCATCTTCTCCTCAACACTACACATAAGTTTAACAAGATGTCTCCAGTGAGGGAATCTCCCATGACTTCCGTGGGGCTGGAAATACTTATACCAGCTGAGGATTTGGCCCAAGTCATTCAACTAGAGATATAGTGTTAGTAAAGACCAGTGATATGGGACTGACCTTGAGCACAGCCTCTTCGTGAATTAAATGACAATTATTATTTATTTTTTCTAGTGTTCTGATTCTGAAAGGATGAAATCAGGGTGTTGGAGTCACACTCTGCACTGATTGGGTTCCTTGCAGAACATTATTGGCCTCTATGCACTGTGTAAAGCTCCCGTCAGCATGTGGTCACTATTAAATAATCAGGACAAGGCTGAAGACTGTGCTGTGTGGAAACCTATTTTTGTGGCTGTATTTTTAGTTGTTTCTTTAATTAATTCCTCCTGTTTAAGAAGGATTGAAATTCCACTGATCACGATACACAAATAGCCTCACTTCTACTAACACAACACAGAAGAGCAATGCCAGTTCCTGGCCACAACTATGGAGTTGGTGGTGTCAGGTCTCCTTCCTATTCTCTGCCACCGACTCATTGTGTGGCTCAGTCCATCCAAGACATGACATGATATGAGCAGCCTGGCTCAAGAGTTTCTACATGTAGTCCCCAGAAGCATCATGCGGAGTGAACGTTAGACTCAACTTCACTGTCCAGCTTCAGCCTCTGGGCAATGAGTGCCCTGTAGTTCCACATAAGCTGCCATGTAATTGTGTAAGTATACGGCTAATGGCAAGTGTGACGTTTATCCCCATCCCTGTGAGCTACCGAAGGCACCACAGCCTCTGCCTAGTGCCCTGCCTTCCCAGCTAACACACGGGCTTACCTTTCTCCCTCTATCAGTTGTTGTCCTCCTGGCTTCAAAGCTTATCCCTTGCTCAGGGAAAAAGACTCCCAGCCCATCTGCATTGCAGGGATGCTGCCTGCTACAGGCCCCAGCCAGGAGTAACAAAAGGGTACTGAAGGTTAAAGAAATAAGCCACACAATGGTCTCTGCCCCCCAGGAATTTGTAGCTGAGCTTTTGGGCCCATAAGCTATATGATTCACATTCTCACCAACCTGCCACACAACCCTGCCCCCACACCCTCAGTTGATTTTTAGGGCTTCCTGTCATCCCTCTGTACTGATGACTGGCCTGTCAGCCCCAGCTCTGAATCCTTGCTGCGTTCACTTCAAGCTCCTTGTCAGGCTGTAGCAGGTCCTACCCACCCTCCGGAGCAGAAGGAGCCCAGCTGGGAGGGGAGGGATGTAGAATGATCCAGGGACTGATAGGGGGGGACAGGAGGGAGCAACGGGGTGGGTCTTGAGGGAATAGGCAGGGAGGGGCAGGACTCTGAGGGAAGTAGATCCCTGAGGGAAGGGGCAGGGCTTCAAGGGTCCAGTTATCAGCCATACAAAAGTGGCAAACCTATTTCTTAATGAGTTGTACATAAAAACACTGACATAGCACAGTAAGTCCAGGAAAGGGTTAAAAGTCTCTTTGACTGTCCAGTCAGTGATCCAGGGAAGAGGGCCCCGCACCATATCACCAGCCAGATCTGAATGGAGCTCAGTCTGAGAGCCAAAGAACCAAGAGAAAACATTAGGTCCTTTTATGAGTAAAGAGATGAAGGAGCCTGCCCCGTATCTGTTTGGTCTTCACCCCGTAGATAATGGGGTTTAGCATGGGGGGCACCAGGAGGTACATGTTGGCAATGAGAATGTGTAAATGCAGGGGGACATTGTATCCAAACCGGTGTGTGAGGGAGGAGAAGAGAGCTGGGATGTAAAAGGTTAAAATGACACAGAGGTGGGAGGTGCAGGTCCCAAAAGTCTTGACCCGGGAGTCCTTTGTGGGGAGGCTGAAGATGACCCTGAGGATCTGGATATAGGACACGACAATGAAAATACAATCTAGACCGATCACAGATAATAGGACAAAAAGAGCATAGTAACTACTGACGCGGATGTCAGCACAGGCCAGCTTCACCAAGGCTATGTGCTCACAGTACGAGTGGGGGATGATGTTGGTTCTGCAATATGGCCACTGCCTCGCTAGGAGGATATAAGGCAGCACAAATATGCCACCGCGCAGCACCACGGCGAGGCCAATCTTGGCCACTATGTGGTTTGTCAGGATGGTGGAATATCTTAGGGGATGGCAGATGGCCACATAGCGATCCACAGCCATAGCCACGAAGATCCCAGTCTCCATCACTAAGAAACTGTGAATGAAGTACATCTGGGTGAGGCAGGCACTGAAATCGATCTCCCTGGAATTGAACCAGAAAATTGCCAGCATTTTGGGCAGGATGGACGTGGACAGGACCAGGTCGGTGACAGCCAACATGCAGAGGAAATAGTACATGGGACCATGGAGGCCCGGGTCCATCTTCACAATGAACAGGATGGTGAAGTTCCCCAAGATGGCTATAACATACATAGTGCAGAAGGGGACGGAGATCCAGACATGGGCCGCCTCCAGGCCAGGAATGCCCAGCAGGATGAAGGTGGAGGGGTTGGTGAAGTCAGTTGTGTTGGAATCTGACATGGAGTAGGGGAGAAGGTGTCCAAATCTGAGGCAGAATGGTGTTTCCTGCATATACCATACGTTCCCCTGTCTTCCTGTATGTGCCCAGAGTCTAGGGGAATGGTCGCAGTGAAAATGCCTGTATGGGGAGATAATGTTTATATGAAAAACTACATGCACTACTGGAGGCTGTTCTCATGGGTGTAGGAGAATGGTCACTCTTCACACAGTGAAAAATAACATTTTCATTATTCATAGAAATAAATTATTACCACCTGACCCTACTAATGCCAATTCCATATTTGATAGTGCTCCATGCATCAAAAATTACTACACGTCATGGACTGGGAAACCTTAATAGGCACCAGCGGGAAACACAAATGTGGATACTGGTTATCCATCATTTATCCTTAATACAGTGAAAGCCAGGCTGGAGAGTCCATGCTGTAGGGAGTTCCCCATTCACTTTGTTGCTTAAAATTTGAGAGTGAAAAATATGGAAACCTTCACCAAAACATGTGCCAGGGGAAACATCCCAAATAGAACACCCCTTGGTTAAAAAAATGGGGTATCGCTGATCACTGCTCCATGGAAACACCTGTTCATTTGAAATAGTTGCCAAAAGAAAGATGAATGTTTTATGTCTAAGGAATGGGATGGAGAATAACCTGCTGTGGATATGTGCTCAGTTTTCATCAACCAGTCTCTATAAAAGATAGAGCTGATAGAAAGGGGATTTCTGAGGTAGGCTATGAGAATGGGGGAGGCTTCCATATGTGGACAGCCTGAAAAGTCTGGGACTGTTTTGTTTAGAGAAGACACAAAGAAGGGGGCTTATGATAGAGGATAACAAAATAACAGAATGGAATTGATTGTATTCAAATACACAGACATAGAATGGTTCCCAACTGGTAATATCTATGGACCCTTAATGCTTCCAAAGGGCAAATTCCCCAAAGCTGAGGGAAATGATCAGTAAAGCTGATTGGGAGGGAAAAAAATAGACAAATAGAAATGAATCTTGGATTTCTCTATGAAGAGATTATTAGATAGAGGAAAAGTCATGATTCCATGGTCAAGGAAATGGACATATTTTTGCTAAGAAACTGGTGCAACGGTAAAGTGACTGGAGAAATTGCGAAGGTTAGGGAAGCAATATATAAGTAATGGGAAAATGGAAAAAAAATCAAACTATAATATGCGAAAATTGATGAGGGATGTTAAACACATAGGGGGGAAAGGAGGCTATTAATATATTAAGAACAAAAGATTTAAGCCAATTTCTAGAACAAGAAAGGAAACTTATTAAAGTTGCAGAAAAGATAGATGTTTTTAAGACATATGTGTCTTCTGCATTTGGACAGAAAGCAGAACGAGGTGATGAAATACTTCCAGTACATTAGCAGTCAACGAGGGTTTTAAACAGCATCTACAGTAGAACCTCAGAATTATGGACAGCTGAGTTATGAAATGACTGATGACCACACATCCCATTCAGAATGAGAAGTACGCAATCAGGCAGAAGCAGACCCCAAAAATAATATCTAAAAAGGCAAATATTGTGTTAAACATACACTATTAAAAATAAAGAAAAAGTTTGAAAAGAAAGATTGGACCAGGTTAGGGAACAATTGAAAAGCTGGTATGGGATAGTGCAAAAAAAGAAAGTCTAGGAATATAAGAAATACCAGTCAGTAACATGGCTTATGGAAAACAAGTCTTGTGAAATAAACCTAATATAATCATTTAATGAAATACATGTTTGGCTAATCAAGGGAACCACACAGATGCAATACACTTGTATTTCTGTGAGGCATTTGATTTAGTAGTGGCAAATATTCCAACTAAAAATAATTACTCTACAATATCAATAGAGCACATGTTAAATGGACCAACAATTAGCTAAATAACAAATCTCAGAAAGCCATTGCCAATGGCATATTGTAGACGAATGGAGCTCTTTCTCGTAGGGTTCTTCAGGGATCAGTTCTAGGACTGGACGAATACTATTACATATTTTCATGGATGATATGAAAGAAAATAGAAATTAACTGTAGATAAAATTTCTGGATGACCCAATGATTGGCAGAGTGTTTATAATGAGGAGGCCAGGGCAGTCATACTGATTGATCAGGAGTGTTTGGTGAGAGGGGCCCAGGCAGACAAAATGTCTTAGAACAGTCACATGAAAAGTTATCCTCTCGGAAGAGGTAACACAGTCCTCACCCACAGACTAGGGAACTGTATTATGGAAATCAGGGACCCTGAAAAGGATTTAGGGGTCATTGTGAAAAGCCAATTCACCGTGAGATCCCAGTGCGATGCTGTAGTCAAAAGGGCTGATGAGATCCTTGGATGCATAAACAGGTGGGTGGTGATTTTGAGCAGTGGAAGAATTTTACCTATGCACATGGCATTGGTGAAAACAACTGCATCCAGTCTTGGGGACCACATTTCAAAAAAATGTTCAATAAGTTGAGAAAAAGAGGAAGACTTTGTATCACCTTAGAGACTAACTAGTTTATTTTGGCATAAGCTTTCGTGGGCTATAGCTCACTTCATCGGATGGATCCGATGAGGTCAGCTATAGCCCACAAAAGCTTATGCTGAAATTAAATGATTAGTCTTTAAGGTGATACAAGTATTCCTCATTTTCTTTACGGTTACAGACTAACACGGCTGCTAATCTTAAACAAGTAGAGAGGTGCACAAAATAGCCAGGAGAATGATTGCAGTTTGGAGAAAATGCCAGACACAGAGAGAGTGAAAGAGGTTCACCTATTTATCTTATCAACAAGACAATCCAGTGGGCAGGACAAGAGGCAATGAGGTCAAACTCCAGCAAAGCAAATTTAGATGAAATCTCATGAAAAAGATCATATCTGCAAGAAAAGGAGGACAAGGGAACAGACACCTTGAAGGTTGGGAAAGGTGCTTCATTAGGGGTTTCCAAAAGGAGACTAGACAGCCATCTGTCCCAGATGGTTTGGATGGAGCAAATCCTGAATCTTGGCAGTAGGTTAGAGTAGATGAGCATCTTGGTTCTTTCCCACCCTGTGGTTTTATGATTCTATGATCTAAAATCCTAGTGTAGTACAGGCCTCAGTCAAACAAGTTCTGGAGCTCAATACAGGGGTAACCACGAGAAATTTATAGGCTTGTGGCATGCAGAAATTCATACTGGTTGATCTAATGGTTCCTCGGGGCCTTGAAAACTATGCATCTATTGATAAAGAAAATAGATCAGGCATTTATATTGACTTTTTCTCATAACACATGAACAAGGGATCATTCAATTCCATTGGAAGTATGAACATATAACATTGATAGTAAATTACTTATATAATCCATATTTGTCTTGTGGACTGTCCTTGCCACAGGCATTATTGGAGCAAAGAGCTTAGCAGAGTGGGTTTCACAAATAGATTTGCCGTTGTATGTGATGCTGGTAGTACCCCCATTACTTACGGCTGTCTGTCACCTTCAGTTAGGGGACCTCATTTTCAGTTACTTCTAAGTTTACCAGCTTTAACCATTTGGACTGAAATTTCCTATGCAGGGTGTCAGCTTCTGGCTGAATTGTTTTTTGTTTTTTTAAAGTTTCAGGCATAACAGTTCAGTCAAGTTATAGAATGCAGGTAGGACAATATATGTGTTGCCCTTGTTGTAAAATTCTAAGAATTGTTCCAGTGAGGAGCCCTAGGACCTCCACGCTCTCCAGCAGATAAAACTCAGCAAACTCATCCCCTCTGGCAAGGGGTCTTGGAATCTTTAATGGCTGTGTTAATGCGGAAAGGACCACAGATCTATTCTCTATCCCGTCACCCCCCGTTGCACTGCATTTGTCAAGCACGTGAACAACTCAGCAAGAGATGGATACCTGTGAATACTAAGATGAAAGGTTCTTCCCTGGGAATCCCCCTCAGGTAGCCGTGTCCCACACCTCTCTCACCCCCGCATCTGCAGCAACATCCAGTGCCAAGAGCCGACACAGGGATGTGCACCATTTATAATAGAGCTCTGTGCAGTCCCAGTTGGGTTCACTCATCCTCTGGGGAAAAGCAGCATCTGGATGTAAACAGGCTGGAGACTGGAAATTTTCTAGACAATCTCTCCCTTTCCATTTCTGTTCTTCTGTGTTCTTTATTCAGATTTAGGAATAAACAATTATTAAGGGACATTCTCCAAGGGAGATGAGATCTCTTGGGCTCTGGGCTGCATCAGAGAGGAATTGGTTGACCTGTGTATTTGTGTGTATTTAAAATTATAGCTAATTAGTAAGAGAACTACAGATAAGGGCTAGGTCTCTATATGGTATGATACCTGTAAATGCCCAGGATAGGTAGGTAGGTTGTAGACAGTCAGATCTGGAGACAGATGACTGGACAAACACTGTCTTCAGGTACACGGGGCTATCACTAGGGATCAGAAATCAGTAATTCTCCCCAGTAACTATGACTATACTGTGCAGCACCTCTCATTAAAGGATGTTCAGAAGACCTAGCAAAATAAAGTCACTATCACCATAAGCCCCATTAAACAGATAGGTAAACTGAGTCATGGAGAGATGTTATTTGGCCAAGATCACAGAGTCCTTGATTGGCAGAATGACAGAGATAACCCAGGTCTCACAACTTCCCTGACATAAGCATGGTCTCTTTGTCATGTCAAGAGGGAAGTGGACTCCTGCTCTGGCAGGGACTGTGCGTTGGGAGGGATGCAGAGGGAAGGTTAGAAGAGGGAACATGAGCCTTCACCACCATATCAAGGCAAGTCTGAGTCTTTCGGAGCTAGCTGGAGTTTGTGATCTCCCCGCTCCTGTGAAGTGTGAACCCTGGGACTCCACTTCCGCTCCCACTCACAAACCTGCCAACACAGCACAGACACTGGGGTGACATCGGGGGAACAGACTCAGGAAAAGCCACACCAACAGAACATGCCTGTACATAGAGCTGCTGGGGGCCTGTCCCTGAGTGTCCCTTCAGTAGGGATCTCCTGCTTCAGTAATTTGGGGGGTCTTGGTATTCCAGGGTCCGGTGAGGTAAGGATGGTACAGTTTTGTTCATTTAAGATATTTACTTTTTTATTCTATGCTTTGTTTCACATACTTTGATGGTGTTATCCAGACCAGTGATCTCCTAGGTCACTCCAGTCCTTGACTCTGGAAACCAGCCTCACCCTGCTCTGCTGTGAGAACCTTCGCTCCTGGGCTTTTCCCACATAGCTTCTGCCATGTACACTGCTGCTTGTATTGTGCAACCAAATGACACTAGACAATATCCCCGGTCCGAGAAAAAACCTAGAAACCTTCATCTTTCAGTGTCCAGTTATGCCCTCTAGATGCTGCAAGCTCATAAGAGGTCATCAGTTTAACAAAGAAATTGATATGTACGAGGTTTGTTATCCCAAGGGGAGTCTCTGACATGTTTTAAAGCAAACACGCTGATCCAGGTAGACTAAAGAAACATTTATTAAGGATAGATTTTAACTGATTATAAGTCAAAGCACAACAAATCAGATTTAGTCAAATGAAATAAAAGCAAAACACATTCTAAGCTGATCTGAACACTTTCAGTCTCCTTACACATTTAGATGTGTCTCACCACAGACTGCTTGCTCTTCAGTCAGCCTCTCCCCTTTGATCATTGCTTCAGTCACTTCATGCCCTTTCCTCACTCTTGGTTTTGCCCCCCCCCCCCCACACACACACACTTCAGAAAGAGGTGCGCATTACTCAGTCTCTCAAAGCAGGATTGAACAGTTCCCCTGGTGTGGCCTCATGCAGGTGAGTCATTGGATTTTAGCTCCGTTGCTGAACAATGGCTGTTGATGGTTGTTTGATACCCTGCCTGGACATTGGTTACTTTCCTTCCTTTTGCCTCTGGGGAGCTAATATCTGGGTTATTCCCCCACCTTGCAGCATGTTTTAGTGACAACCATACAACACAATTCTCATAACTTCATATGCATAAATGATACACATCTATGGATAGAGAAATGACTTTCAGCAGATCATAACCTTGCCCCTGAGATCTTATAAGGTATGCTTTGTACATAAGAGCATGATTCTGTGTAAATGAGGAATATCAGGGTTACAGCGTGCTCCCCCAATATATAGAATATCGCACATATAGTGCCACTCCCCCACCAGCATGACCTGTTCTGGCCTTCTGAGAAATTTTATACCCTGATATTATTGTTTCCCATTGATTATCCTCATTCAACCAAAGTTTCTGTCATGCTTATTATACCAATAGATTCATTTAATACGAGGTACTCTAGTTCACCCATCTTATTATTTAGTCCTCTAGCATCTGTATATAAGCATTTAAAAATTCTCATTTTTTAACAGTCTGCCATTACATGATGTCATAGAAAGGGACTATTTTACATTTTACATTTCTTTATCAGATACTACCAGTGTTTTATCTTGAATCCTCTCCTCCTAACCAAAACAAAGGGAATCTCCATGAATAGATCCTCCCCTAAGGGAGATCTCTGTCCAAACCAAATGATCCTCCTATCTCTCGGCTTTCCCCCAGGCCTTAGTCTAAAATTTGCTCTATGAACTTCTAAATTTTAAGTACCAGCAATCTGGTTCCATGTTGGTTGAGGTGGAGCCCATCCTTCCTGTATAGGCTTCTCCTTTCCCAATGGCTTTCCCATTTCCTAACAATTCTAAACCCCTCATCCCTGCACCATCTTCTCATTCATGCACTGAGACCTTGAACTTGTGCTTGTCTGACTGGCCCCATGCATGAAAGTGGAAGCATTTCATACAAGTCCTGAACTTCAAAAATTACCTAGCTGCCTAAATTTGGCCTTCAGGACATCTCTCATATCCTTCCATATGCACCGCAGTCTCTGCCAAGCATACGGATTTCACAGCTAATGCAGGGGCTCAGCCTTCCACCTTTCTCCACTGTTGTCCTCCTAGCTTCAAAACTGATCCTTTACCCTTCCCCTGAGCCTTGGCTCAGTACAAACGGCTCCCAACCCATATCTACTGCAGGGATCCTGCCGGCTACATCTCCTAGCAAGGAGGAACTAATGGGAGCTGAATACTAATGAAATAATCCTCACGATGGTCTCTGCCCTCAGGAGTTTCTTGTTGACCTTTAGGGCCCACAACCTACATGAGGCAAAATCTCAACTGCCTGTGACTCAACCCTGCCCCCGCCCTCAGCTGATTATATACAGTTTCCTGGCATCTCTCCGTACTGATGATTGACCTGTCAGCCCCAGTGCTGTATCCTTGCTGAGCTCACTGCAGTCTCCTTGTCAGGCTGCATCAGGTCCCGTCCCAGTTCCGGAGCAGACGGAGCCCATCTGGGAGGGGAGGGATGTAGAGATGATCCAGGGACTGATGGGACAGGGGAGGAGGTAGCGACAGTCGTGTGTCTTAGTGGAATAGGTGGTGGGGTGGGGCCCTGAGGGAAGCAGTGGGACATGGGGCGGGGCCTCAGGGGTCCATTAAAAAATTGGCAACCCTATGTGTTAGTGAGTTGCACATAGTCCAGTTTCCCAATTTGTCATAGTGACACAGCAGACTGCGGCCAGGAATGGTTATAAAGTCTCTTTGACTGTCCAGTCAGTGATTCAGGGAAGAGGTCCCAGCACCATGTCACCAGCCAGCTCTGCACAGAGCTCGGTCTGACAGCCAGGATAAACTTTTAAGTCCCTTAATGAGTAAAGAGCCGGAGAAGCTGGCTCCGGATCTGTTTAGTCCTCACCCCGTAGATGATGGGGTTGAACATGGGGGGCACCACGAGGTATATGTTGGCAATAAGAATATGGAAATGCAGGGGCACATTGACACCAAACCGGTACATGAGGGAGGCGAAGAGAATTGGGATATAAAAGGCTAAAATGACACAGAGGTGGGAGCTGCAGGTCCCAAAAGTCTTCAGCCGGGCGTCCTTTGTGGAGAGGTTGAAGATGGCCCTGAGAATCTGGAAATAGGACACAGCAATAAAAAGCACATCCAGAACGAACACAGAGAAGAGTACAAAAAGGCCAAAGTAACTACTGATGCGAATGTTGGCACAGGCCAGCTTTACCACGGCCATGTGCTCACAGTACGAGTGGGGGATGACGTTGGTTCTGCAATATGGCCACTGCCTCGCTAGGAGGATATAGGGCAGTACAAATATGCCACCGCGTAGCATGGTGACAAAGCAGATCTTGGCCACCATGCGGTTTGTCAGGATGGTGGAATGTCTCAGGGGATGGCAGATGGCCACATAGCGATCAAAAGCCATGGCCACGAGGATCCCAGACTCTGTCACTAAAAAGTAGTCAAGAAAGTACATCTGGGCAAGACAGGCACCAAAATCGATCTCTCTGGAATTGAACCAGAAGATTGCCAGCATTTTCGGCAGGATGGATGTGGACAGGGCGAGGTCGGTGATGGCCAACATGCAGAGGAAATAGTACATGGGCTCATGGAGGCTTGACTCCTTCTTCACAATGAATAGGATGGTGAAGTTCCCCAAGACGGCTATGACGTACATAGTGCAGAAGGGGATGGAGATCCAGACATGGGCTGCCTCCAGGCCAGGAATGCCCAGCAGGATGAAGGTGGACGGGTTTGAGAAGTCGGTTGTGTTGGAATCTGACATGGAGTAAGGAGAATGTGACCTAATCTGTCACAAATCACTGTCTCCTGCATGTACAGTAAATTCACCTGATGTCCTGTACGTGCCCAGTTTTTATGGTAATGGTCGTGGTACAAATACCTGGATGGAGAGACAATATTAATATGAGAAACTACATTCATTACTGGAGTCTGTCCTCATGGGTCAAGGAGATTGGTCGCTCTTCACAAATGGAAAATTATTCACATAAATGAATTATGAAAACTGACCTTACAAATGCCAATTCCATATTTCATGTGGTTCATGTGTAAATTATTTCTATGTCATGGTGCAGAAAACCTTAATAGGCACCAGCAGAAAACACAAGAGTGGATGCTGGTCACCCAGACTAGAGAGTCCATGCTGCGGGAAGTTCCCCATTCACCCAGTTGCTCAAAATCTGAGAGTGGTAAAAATCCCAAACCTTTGCCATGATACATGCCAAAGCAAAACACCCCAACTAGTACATGCCTCAGGATAAAGACTAGGGAATCACTGATAGCAGCTCCATGGAAATACCGGCTCATTTTCAGTAGTGGTAAAAAGAAAGACAATGTTACCATACCTCAGAAAAGAGATGGAGAATGACCTGCTCTCAACACGTGTTCAGTTGTGGTCAACCAGTCTCTATAAAGATATAGCAGAGAGAAAGAGGATTTCCAAGACACGTAATGAGAATTGGGGGTGGAGGGGGGCCATACGAGGACAGACTGAAAAGTCTGGGACTGCTAAGTTATAGACGACACAAAGTAGGGAGCATATGATAGAGGAGAGGACAATAAAACATGGGAACTGATGACAATCAAATGGAGAAACAGAGAACAGTTCCCAATCAGTAATATCTATAGACACTTAGTGCTTCCAATGGGCAAATTCCCCAAAGCTGAGGAAAACGATCAGTAAAACTGATTGGGAGGAAAATATTAGATAGAAAAAATAGAAATGAAATTAAGAGGAGATTATTAGAGAGATAAAAATCCCTGATTCTCAGTCAAGGAGGTGAATATCTTTGGCTAAGAATGTGGTTCAATGGCAAAATGAATGGAGAAATTGCAAAGGGTGCAGGGAAGCTATATATAACAAATGGGAAAATAGCAAAACAATAGCAAGCAATAAGAACGGGAATATGTGAACATTGATGAGGGATGTTAAAGACTTCTGGGAAAAATCCATGCTAAGGAATACAAAAAGGAGCTTATCAAGTACCTTAAGAACAAAATAAATTGTAAAAAATGTTTAGGCCAATTTCTAGAGCAAGAAAGGAAACTTGTTCAAATTCCAGAAAAGATAGATGTTAAGAAATATTTTTCTTCTGCATTTGGAAAGAAGCAGAATGAGGTACTCAGATCACATTTGGTGATGAAATACTTTCCAGTTCATTCGCAGTTCCCCATTCAGGTGCTACACGGCAACTACAGTAGAACCTCAGAACACCAGAGTTACAAAATGACTGATGACCACACATCTCACTCAGAACCAGAAGTACACAATCAGTCAGCAGCAGTTCCTCCCCCCAGAATAGAAAGATAAATAGTGTGTTAAACATAAACTATTAAAAATAACCTGAAAGTTGGAAAAGAAAGACTAGAGCAGGTTAGAAACAATGGAAAAGCTGGTATGGGATAGTGCATGAAATTAAATAAAAATTAGGAATATAATAAATGCCATTCATCAACATGCTTTATGGAAAACAGGTCTTGTGAAGTAAACCTAATTTCATCCTTTATTGATAGTACATGTTTGGCTAATCAAGGGAACCAAGCAGATGTAATAAACTTGAACTTCTCTGAGGAATTTGATTGACTAGGAGTGAATATTCAGATTAAAAAATGAACACTCTAAAATTTCAGTGGAGCACATGTTAAATTTACCAAACCCTAACTAAATGACACATCTCAGAAATCCATTGTCAATGACACATTGTCAGCGAAGTGGGCTCTTATCTGTGGGGTTTGGCAGGGATCAGTTCTAGGTCTGACGCTATTATATATTTTCATGAATGACATGGAAGGAAATAGAAAGTCACTGCAGACAAAGTGTGCAATGATCCAAAGATTGGCAGAGTGTCTACACTGACAAGGCCGGGGCAGGCATATTGACTGATCTGGAAGATTTGGTGAGAGGGGCCCACGCAAACAATATGTTCTAATACAATCATGCAAACTTATCTTCTTAGAAGAGGAAATGCAGGCCCGACCCTCTGAATAGGGCACTGTATTATGGAACGCAGGGACCCAGAAAAGGATTTAGGGGTCACTATGGACAACAAAATCAATGTGAGCTTCCAGTGTGAAGCTGTGGCCAAAAGGGCTGATGCGATCCTTGGATGCATAAACAGGGGAGTTATGAGTTGGAGCAGGGGAAGAATTTTACCTCTGCACATGGCATTGGTGAAACTGACTGCGTTCAGTCCTGGGGACCACATTTCAAAAAGGATGTTCAGTAATTGGAGAGGTGCACAAAAGAGACAGAAAAATGATTGACGGCTGGAGAAAATGTCAGACGGTAAGAGAGACTTAAAGAGTTTCACCTTTTTATATTATACAAAAGATGATCCAATGGGCAGGACAAGAGGCAA
The DNA here is from genome assembly GCA_032164245.1 of Sternotherus odoratus. Lineage (NCBI taxonomy): Eukaryota > Metazoa > Chordata > Testudines > Kinosternidae > Sternotherus > Sternotherus odoratus. The sequence goes on from JAVMKO010000001.1 coordinate 301,705,274, forward strand.
TGGGTTAAAACCTACAGCAGAGCAGATTTAGATGAAACCTCATGAAAAAGTTTCTATCTGCAAGAAAAGGAGGACAATGGAACAGACACCTTGGAGGTCGTGGAAGGTGCTTCATTAGGGGTTTTCAAAAGGAGACTAGACAGCCATCTGTCCCAGATGGTTTAGATGGAACAAATTCTGAATCTTGACAGGAGGTTAGAGTGGATGAGCATCTTGGTTCTTTCCCACCCTGTGGTTCTATGATTCTAGGATCTAAAGTCCTAGTGTAGTACAGGCCTCAGTCAAAAAAGTTGTGGAGCTCAATACAGGGGTAACTACATGAAATTTATAGGCTTGTGGCATGCAGAAATTCATACTGAATGATATAATGTTTCCTCAGGGCCTTGAAAACTATGCATCTATTGATAAAGAAAATAGATCAGGCATCTATATTGACTCTTTCTCACAACACATGAACAAGGGAACATTCAATTCCATTGGAAGCATGAACATATAACTTTGATATAAATTGCTCATATAATCCATATTTGTCTTGTGCCTGTCCTTGCCACAGGCATTATTGGAGCAAAGAGCTTAGCAGAGTGGGTTTCATAAATAGATTTGCCGTTGTACGTTATGCTGGTAGTACCCCCATTACTTACGGCTGTCTGCCACCTTCAGTTAGGGGACCTCATCTTCAGTTACTTCTAAGTTTACCAGGTTTAACCATTTGGACTGAAATTTCCTATGCAGGGTGTCAGCTTCTGGCTGAATTGTTTTTTTGTTTTTTTAAAGTTTCAGGCATAACAGTTCAGTCAAGTTATAGAATGCAGGTAGGACAATATATGTGTTGCCCTTGTTGTAAAATTCTAAGAATTGTTCCAGTGAGGAGCCCTAGGACTTCCACGCTCTCCAGTGGATAAAACTCAGGAAACTCATCCCCTCTGGCAAGGGGTCTTGGCATCTTTAATGGCTGTGTTAATGCGGAAAGGACCACAGATCTATTCTCTATCCCGTCACCCCCTGTTGCACTGGATTTGTCAAGCACATGAACAACTCAGCAAGAGATGGGTACCTGTGAATACTAAGATGAAAGGTTCTTCCGTGGGAATCCCCCTCAGGTAGCTGTGTCCCACACCTCTCTCGCCCACGCATCTGCAGCAACATCCAATGCCAAGAGCCAACACAGGGATGTGCACCATTTATAATAGAGCTCTGTGCAGTCCCAGTTGGGTTCGCTCATCCTCTGGGGAAAAGCGGCATCTGGATGTAAACAGGCTGGAGACTGGAAATTTTCTAGACAATCTCTCCCTTTCCATTTCTATTCTTGTGTTTTCTTTATCAAGATTTAGGAATAAATAATAATTAAGGAACATTCTCCAAGGGAGATGAGATCTCTTGGGCTCTGGAGTGTATCAGAGGGGAATTGGCTGACTTGTGTATTTGAGTGTACAGTAAAACCTCCATTTAACGGACTAATTCGGGCGAGGGGATGTCCGTTAAATCCAAAAGTCCGTTATTTAATTAAAAAAAAAGGAGCTGTCGGAGCAGCAGCCCTCCCGCCACAGGGTCAGGGCGGCAGCTCTGCAGCCCACCCGCTGCCGGGACCCAGGTGGCAGCCAGTAGCCGTCAGCCAACCCACCCGAGTCCTGGCTGCTGGGACCCGGGCAGGAGCCAGGAGCCGTCAGCCAGCCCGCCCGAGTCCCGGCTGCTGGGACCCGGGCAGGAGCCAGGAGCCGTCAGCCAGCCCGCCGAGTCCCGGCTGCTGGGACCCGGGCGGGAGCCATCAGCGAGCCCGCCCGCAGCTGGAACCCCGGAGGCAGCCCGGAGCCGGCAGTCAGCCCGCACGGGTCCCGGCTTCCGGGACCCGCCAGCCAGCCCGCCTGCTGTGGGGAGCCGGGCGGCAGCCGGCAGCCGGCAGTCAGCCCGCACGAGTCCCGGACCCCGGGACCCGCCAGCCAGTCTGCCCACAGCTGGAACTCCGGCGGCAGCCGGGACCCGGGAGCCAGCAGCCAGCCCTCGACAAATGGATTTCGGATGCATCAGACTTGCTTAAAAATTTTGTCCGTTGCATCCGAAGTCCGTTAAATCGAGGTCCGTTAAATCGAGGTTTTACTGTATTTCAAATTATAGCTGGTTAGTAAGAGAACTACAGATAAGGGCTAGGTCTCTATATGGTCTGATACCTGTAAATGCCCAATATGCGTAGGTAGGTTGTAGACAGACAGATCTGGAGACAGATGACTGAACAAACACTGTCTTCAGGTACATGGGGCTGTCACTAGGGATCAGGGATCAGTAATTGTCAGCAGTAACTATGACTATACTCAGAGAGGAAGCCGTGTTAGTCTGGAATAGCAGAGGTAACAAAGTGCTGTGGCACCTTAAAGACTAACTATAAAGTTTTGAAGCAGAGCTTTCGTGGGCTAATACCAACTTCGTCAGATGCAAGCAGTGGACGAAGTGGGTATTAGCCCAAGAAAGCTTATGCTTCAAAACTTTATAGTTAGTCTTTAAGGTGCCACAGCACTTTGTTACCTATGACTATACTGTGCAGCACCTTTCATTGAAGGATGTTCGGAACACCTAGCAAAATAAAGTCACTATGACCATAAGCCCCATTAAACAGATAGGTAAACTGAGTCATGGAGAGATGTTATTTGGCCAAGGTCACAGAGTCCTTGGTTGGCAGAATGATAGAGATAACCCAGCTGTCCTGACTTCCCTGCCAAAATCATAGTCTCTTTGTCATGCAAAGAGTGAAATGGACTTCAGCTGTGGCAGGGACTGTTTGTTGGGTGGGATGCAAACGGAAGGTTAGAAGAGGGAACATGAGCCTTCACTACCCTCTCAAGTCAAGATTGAGGTTTTCAGAGCTATCTGGAGTTTGTGAGCTCCCTGCTCCTGTGAAGTGTGAACCCTGGGACTCCACTTCCATACATAGAGAGCTGCTGGGGGCCTGTCCCTGACTGTCCCTTCAGTAAGGATCTCCTGGTTCAGTAATTTGGGGGGTCTTGGTATTCCAGGGTCCGGTGAGGTAAGGATGGTACAGTTTTGTTCATTTAAGATATTTACTTTTTTATTCTATGCTTTTTTTCACATACTTTGATGGTGTTATCCAGACCAGTGATCTCTTAGGTCACTCCAGTCCTTGACTCTGGAAACCAGCCTCACCCTGCTCTGCTGTGAGAACCTCCACTCCTGGGCTTTTCCCACATAGCTTCTGGCATGTACACTGCTGCTTGTATTGTGCAACCAAATGACACTAGACAATATCCCCGGTCCGAGAAAAATCCCTACAAACCATCTTTCAGTGTCCAGTTATGCCCTCTAGACGCTGGAAGCTCATAAGAGTTCATCAGTTTAACAAAGAAATGTATATGTATGAGGTTTGTTATCCCCAGGGGAGTCTCTGAAATGCTTCAAAGCAAACACGTTGATCCAGGTAGACTAAAGAAACATTTATTAAGGATAGATTTTAAGTGATTATAAGTCAAAGCACAACAAATCAGATTCAGTCAAATGAAATAAAAGCAAAACACATTCTAAGCTGATCTGAACACTTTCAGTCTCCTTACACATTTAGATGTGTCTCACCACAGGCTGCCTGCTCTTCAGTCAGCCTCTCCCCTTTGATCAGCGCTTCAGTCACTTGGTGGTAGTGGTGTCCGTGGGTGTGGGAAGAAGAGAAAGAGGAACATGGCAAAGGTCTTTTCTTTTTTCATGCCCTTTCCTCACTCTTGGTTTTGCGCCCCCCCCACACAGCCACCCTTCAGAAAGAGGTGAGCATTACTCAGTCTCTCCAAGCAAGATTGAACAGTTGCCTTGGTGTGGCCTTATGCCGGTGAGTGATTGGATTTTAGCTCCGTTGCTGAACAATGGCTGTTGATGTTTTTTTGAAACCCTGCCTGGACATTGGTTACTTTCCTTCCTATTGCCTCTGGGGATCTAATATCTGGGTTATTCCCCCACCTCGCAGCATGTTTAGTGACAACTATACAACACAATTCTCATAACTTAGTATACATTAATGATACACATCTATGGATATAGAAATGACTTTCTGCAGATTATAACCTTGCTCCTGAGACCTTACAAGGTATGCTTTATACGTAAGAGCATGATTCTATGTAAATGAGGAATATGGGGGTTACAGCATGCTCCCCCAAGATATAGAATATCGCACATATAGTGCCAATCCCTGCCAGCATGACCTGTTCTGGCCTTCTGAGAAATTTTATACCCTGGTACTATTGTTTCCTATTTATTATCCTCATTTGACCAAAGTTTCTGTCATGCTTATTATGCCAATATCTTCATTTAATATGAGGTACTCCAGTTCACCCATCTTATTATTTTGACTTCTAGCATTTACATATAAGCATTTTAAAAATTCTCACTTTTTAACTGTCTGCCATTACATGATGTCATAGAAAGGGACTATTTCACAGAATAACCATAGTTTGGTGTGTGTCTGCCCGATTTCTCATCACTTTATGCTGCATTTGTCGTCCTTAACTGTGTCCCACTGAAGCATGGTGACACATGGAGAAGGACTGTTGATAGGTTCTTCACAGAGTATTTTTTGCCACTCCCAGGAGGTATTCCTCCTGTCCTCCACTGATCATGACACACAAATAGCCTCCCTGCATCTAATAAAGCCCAGAGGAGCCATGCCCCCTCATAGCCAGAGCAATGGTACTGGGGGCTCAGGACTCCCTATTCTCAACTCTGCCACCGACTTCTTGTGTGCCCTTGGGCAAATCACTTTACTGCTACATGACTCAGTCCGTTCATAACATGGGGATAATGCTGCCTGGCAGCCTAGCTAAAGATCTTCTAGATGTAGCGATCAAAGAAATCATGGAGAACTTATATTAGAGTGAGCTTCCCTGTTCAGCTCCAGCCCCTGGGCACTGGGTGCCCTGTAGTTTCATATTGGGTGCTCTGTCGGTGTGCAAATAGGCAGCTCATGGTAAATGTGCTGTTTATCTCCCTCCCTGTGAGCAGCTGAAGCCACTCGACCTCTGCCCTGTCACCCCCAATGCTGTGTTCTCGCTACACTCACTGTGGACCCCTTGTAAGGCTGCAGCAGCTCCTGTCCCACCTGTGGAGGACAGAGAGTCCAGCTGGAGGGGAAGAAGGTGGAGATGACCCATGGACTGATGGGGGGAGGAGAGCAGTGAGCAACAGGGGAGGAGCCTTGAGGGAAGTTGTGGGGTAAGGGCCTGAGAAGTCCAGTGATGAGCAATTAGAAAGATGGCCACCTCATGAGCTAATGAGTTGTACCCAGACAGATCCCCCAGTTTATCACACTGGAACAGCACAGTTGAGTCAGGAAAGAGTATAATGTCTCCTTGACAGCCCGGTCAGTGATTCAGGGGAAAGGGTCTGGTATCATGTGTGAGGGTGCTGTTCCTGGTGGGATCCAACTGTGAGTGTCAGATCAGGACAGATTGCTTCCAAAGGGCAACTACAGCCCAAAGCTGGGGTTTCTCCATCTCTAAGGCAAACCAAACCAGCCAAACAGAAAAGACTTTGGTTTCGTACTGCTGGCTAACCACAAGTGACACAGGCAATTCCCTTAGACACTCCAGTTTCCCGGTATCACCAGCAGCAGCCACTCATTCTGGGGACAAATGGTTATGAAGACCAATACCCCAATAAATAACAACAACAGTTGTCTCCAATTCCAAAGAATCCGGCCCCAGAATCAGGTGAATTTACAAAACAGATCTTACCCACAAATCACGCTGTTGCCAATCCTTTAGAACCTAAAAACTTAAAGTTTATTCATAAAAGGAAGAAGAGTTTGGTAAGAGTTATACATGTTTAAAAGAAATCAATGACGTAGTAATGGCAAGTTCTTGGTTCAGGTTTGCCTCAGTGGCAGAATAAAGTGCATGTTCAAATCAGATCTCTGGAGTACAAACATCCACAGCAGGGATGGGTTAATCAGTCCTTTGTTGAAAGCTTCTATGTGTAGTAAAAGTTCCTCCAGAGTACAAAAGATGACTGAAGACCAGATGGAGGAGCTGCAGCAGCTTTTTATCATCTTTCCCTAGGTATAGGAATTCACTTTGTCCTGTGCTGTGGAAATTTACAGCAAAATGGGGTTTGGAATCATAGGGGAAATCCCTGCCCCCTTGCTAAGACACAGGATGCATCTGCCTTCCCTTAATGGATCCATTGTTTAGCTGATGGTTCTTAATGGGTCATCAAGCAGGCCTGGCAGATCTAAAAGCAACTTGTCTGGGATGTCACCCAGAAGCAGAGCATAAGTTTGAGATACAGACATTATATAGCCAACATCCATAACTTCAACTACAAAAATGATACACACATCTAGATAGCATAGTCATAGTCAGCAAACCATAACTGGGTCTTAGACACCTTATATGACCCCCTTTACATAAGGTTTAGTGCCCCTACAGGACCTTGGTTGCACCAATGATCCATATGATCCCAGATTATTTCAATAACACAACACCATGTCACCAGCCAGCTCTGCATGGAGCTCGGTCTGAGAGCCAGAGCACCAGGAGAAAACTTTAGACCCCTTTATGAGCAAAGAAGCAGAGCAGCCTGTCCCAGATCTGTTTGGTCCTCACCCCATAGATGATGGGGTTTAGCATGGGGGGCACCAATAGGTACATGTTTGCAATGAGAATGTGGAAATGCTGGGCTACATTGTGACCAAATCGGAATGTGAGGAAAGAAAAGAGACATGGGATATAAAAGGCTAAGATGACACATAGGTGGGACCCACAGGTCCCAAAAGTCTTGAGCCGAGCATCCTTTGTGGGGAGGCTGAAGATCGATATGAGAATTTGTGTATAGGACACAGTGATAAAAAACACATCCAGACCAATCACAGAGAATATCACAAAGAGGCCATAGTAACTGCTGATTCGGATGTCGGTGCAGGCCAGCTTCACCACGGCCATGTGCTCACAGTAAGAGTGGGGAATCATGTTGGTTCTGCAATAAGGCCACCGCCTCGCCAGGAAGGAATAGGGTAGTACGAGCATTCCACCTCGTAACACCACAGACAGACCGATCTTGGCCACCATGGAGTTTGTCAGGATGGTGGAATGTCTCAGGGGATCACAGATGGCCACATAGCGATCAAAAGCCATGGCCACAAAGATCCCAGACTCCATCACTGAGAAGCAATGAATGAAGTACATCTGTGTCAGGCAGGCACTGAAATTGATCTCCCTGGAATTGAACCAGAAGATGCTCAGAGTTTTGGGCAGGATGGACGTAGACAGGACCAGGTCAGTGACGGCCAACATGCAGAGGAAATAGTACATGGGTCCATGGAGGCTCTGCTCCATCTTCACGATGAATAGGATGGTGAAGTTCCCCAGGATGGCTATGGCATACAGGGTGCAAAAGGGGATCGATATCCAGACATGTGCTGCCTCCAGGCCAGGAATGCCCAGCAGGATGAAGGTGGAGGGGTTTGTGAATTCGGTTGTGTTGGAATCTGACATAGAGTAGGGGAGAAGGTGTCCAACTCTGAGGCAGAACGGTGTCTTCTCCGTATACTGTGCGATCTTCAGTTTTTTTGTGTGTGCTGTACCATACGTTCCCCTGACTTTCCAGTGTGCCCAGACTCTCGGTTTATGGTCTCAGTATAAATGGCTAGATGGAGAGACAATATGAATATAAGACATGACACAGGCTATTGGAGGCTGTTCTATTGGGTGAAGCAGATTGGTTATACTTCACACATTGAAAAAATGACATTTTCATTATTCAGATAAATAAATTATGAACAACTGACCATACTAATGCCAATTGCTTATTTCATGGTGATTCATGCATAAATAATTCCTACATGTCATGGTGTGGGAAACCTTAATAGGCATAAGCAACAAACACAAGTGTGGATGTGTTCCTCATTGTTCCTTAATGCAATTAAGCCAAGGCTAGAGACCCATGCTGTAGGGAGTTCCCCATTCAACCAGGAGCAAAACATTTTAGAGTGGAAACAAACAAAATCTTTTCCAAGACATGTACATGGGGGAAACATCCCAATTAGAACACACCTCAGGCAAAAGATCCAGGAGGCATTCATAGCAGCTCCAAAGAAACACCTGTTCAATCGCAACAGTGGCCAAAACACTGGCAACGTTTGGATCCCTAAGGAATGAGATGAAGAGTACTCTGCTCTGATATGAGGATAGTTTTGGTCACCCAGTCTCTATAGAGATGTAGCAAATAGAGAGGGGATTTCCAAGACAAGCTATGAGAATAGGGGAGGATTGTTATTTGTGGTCAGACAGAAAAGTCTGGGACTGTTTAGTTAGAGAAGAGACAAATATATGATAGAGGAGAACAAAACGAATATTACAACTGATTACATTCAAATGGACAATCAGAGAAGAGTTCCCCACCAGTAATATCTATAGACACTTCTTCAAAAGGGCTAATTCCACAATGCTGAGGCAAATTATCAGCCAAACTGATTGGAAAGAAAATTTTTGACAATGACAATCTAATAAACTCTTCTTAAAAACTCCAGATTGTTAAAAAGCCAAGATTCCCCAGTCAAGAAAGTGACAGCTTTGGCTAAAAACCTGGTTCAATGTCAAAGTGAAGGTAGCAATTGGCGTTGGGGGAAGTAAATATTTGGGAAAAGGGGGGAAAATAGGGAAAATGGCAAGTTATACAAATTGGAAATTATGAAAATGTATAAGGGATGTTAAAGACCCCAGGGAAAAATCCGTGCTTGGCAGGGCTAAGGATGACAAAAAGGTGGTTAATAAAGAAATTAAAAACAAAAGAAATCATAGAGCAGGTTTAGGCCAATTCCTAGGGGGAGTAAGGAAATTTGTTGATGTTGCAGAAAAGGTAAAAGTGTTCAAGAAATATTTTTGTTCTGCCTTTGGAAAGAAGCAGTATGATGTACTTCTGTCACGAGGCGATGAAATACTTTCCAGTCTGTTAGCAGTGAAGGAGGATGTTAAACACCATCTACAGAGGAAGCTTAGAATTACGAATGCCAGAGTTACGAACCGCCAGATCAAGCAACACCTCATTTGGAATGAGAAGTACACAATCAGGCAGCAGCAGAGCCAAACAGAACAAAACAGAAAGCAAATACAGGGCAGTTCTGTGTTAAATGTAAACTATTAAAAAAACAAAGGGAAAGTTTAAAAACTAAAGATTTGACAAGATTAGGAAACAATAAAAAACCTGTCATGGGATTAGTTCAAAAAAAGTCTAGGAAAATAATTAATGCCAGTCAATAACATTGTTTGCAGAAAACAGCTCATGTCAAATACACCCAATTTCATCCTTTAATGAGAGTAAATATTTTGGTTGATCAAGGGAAAAGCACGGATGCAATAGACTTTGATTTCTCTGAGGAATTTGATTTAGATCTTACTCCAAGGGGAATGTAACGGCTTTACTGCAACGCCCTCCTGGCTCCTGCCCCCACTTGTCCCAGAAAGTCACTCAAGGAGAGCTTGTTTGCAGTGCTCACCTGCTCTATTGTACAAGACATGCTCCCATCACCTTCATAGCACACTATATGCAGCGTTACTGCTTGCTTATCTCCCAGCAGGGGAGGAGGAGAAACTATTCCTCCCTGTTCCCCATCAGAGCAGCTTCCCCCGCTTCCCAGCTCCAGCTCCAGCTCCAGCTCCAGCTCCAGCTCCAGCTCCTTCTCCTTCTCCTTCTCCTTCTCCACAGGTACTGTGCTGTCCAGCTCCCCCACCCTCACAGCTTAGTTCCTCTGAGGCTTTTAACCAGCCCCAGCCTACAAAGACAGCAGCTGCTCCTCCTCTGCCAATCAGGGCCAAGTGGCCTCACCAGCTCCAATTTACCTCCCTTCAGTGTAGCTGGGGTGACAGAGGGTTTGCTAAGCAGTTCTCCTGCTAGCACCCTGTCACGGGGAGTTTTGCCTCAGTGAGACCTGAGCAAGTTATAGGCCACAACCTCAGAATTCAGCCTTGTCTTACCCATTTACTGACACCCTTCATCCTGAAGGATCCACGATGCCACTGAAATGCAGCCATCTTGGGATTTGTGGCCATAAGCCTATGGGGAGGCACGGCAAAGAGTGACATTTTGGCACGTGACCCTGTGGCAAGGCCCCTTGGATGTTTAATGGTTGTGCAGAGGAGAAAGGAGCACAGACCTATTCTCTATCCCCTCACACCCATGTCACACTGGGTTTGTGGAGCTCCTCAGCAAGAGATGGTTACCTGTGAATACCGAGATGGAAGCATCATCCCTGGGAATCCCCGTTAAGTAGCCGTATCCTGCAGCAATATCCCACACTGAGAGCTGACAAAGGAATTTTCACTGTTTATAATACAGCAATGTGCAATCTCAGGGGAGTTCACTCAGCCTCTAGGGGAGAAGCAATGTAAAGAGGCTGGAGACTGGAGACTCTCTAGCCACTGTCTCTCTTTCCATGTTTGTGCTTCTGTATTTTTTATCAAGCTTAAAGAGTAAACAATAATTAAGGGACCTTCCCAAAGGAAGATGAGAACTCTGGGGCTCTGCTGACTCAGAGAGGAATTGGCTGCTCTGTGTATTTGTGTATGTTCAAAAATTATGCTTCAGGACAAAGAACACTAGGGATAATGCCTAGTCCTCCTTAGGGTCTGATACCTTGTAAGTGCCCGGGATGACCATGTACAAGACAGATAGAGACATCTGGAGCAAGATGTGTGATGCAGACACCAGCGCTTTCTGCAGGCACACGGGGCTGTCACTAAGAGATCAGAGATCAGTAAAACTCGTCAGTAACTATCACCATACTGGGAATCACCTTTCATTGAAGGATGTTCAAAACACCTAGCAAAGGAAAGTTACTATGACTCAGGGGTGTCTCCAGGTACCAGTGTAGCAAGCAGGTGCCGGGGGTGGCAAGTATGTGTTGGGGTGGGAGGCATGCAGGGCACTGTCCGGGTGGTGCTGAGGCGGCTTTCGGCAGCACACCTGAGGCAGCGAAACGATCTTCCAAGGTTGGCGGAGCTGCTGCAGGCTTGCCACCGAAAGGGGGACTTCCATCTTCGGCAGCATGCCTGCGGCTCCTCAACGATCTTCCCTCTTGAGCTGTTTGGGGTGGCACAGAATGTACAGCCAGCCCTGATATGAACATATCCCCATCATACAGACAGGTAAACCGAGACAAAGGGAGACGTGGCTCAGCACGGGTCACACAAAGATCGAGTGGCAGGATGGAACATAGAACCCAGGAGTCCTGACTTCCCTGCCGTAATCACAGTCTCTCCGTACACCAAAAGGGAAATGGATTCCTGCTCTGGCAGGGAGTGTTTGTTGGGTGGGATGCAGAGGAAAGGCTGGAAGAGGGAGTCTGAGCCTTCACCATCCTCTCTATGTGAGTCTGAGGTTTTCAGACCTAGCTGGAGTTTGTGAGCTTCCTGCTCCTATGAGGTGTGACCTCCAGGACTCCACTTCTGCTCCCACTCAGAAACCTGCCAACACACCACAGTCACTGGGGTCACTTCAGGGAAACAGACGTAGTAAATTCAACACCAACACAACGTCCCTGTACATAGAGAGCTGCTGTGGGCTTGTCCTGGGGACAGAGGTCTCACTCTCCTCCCAGTGCTGTGGTGGTAGAAGGGGGCCACAGAGGCAGGGTAGAGACTGGAGTAGTGTTTTCAGTGGATTTGTTCTTCCCCCCTCGGTTCAATTCCTCCCAGTCTCTCCCAGGTGGAATTGAAATTGAATGTTCCAGCCCTGGGATGAGACTCAAAATATTCTCCTGCCAAGGGCAAAAGGAGTGGCGTGTCCACCTGGAGGCCTGTTTCTCATACACTGTAGCTGGCCAGCATGGTTTGACCTTTGTCTGTAGCTGAAGGCAAAAGGAATCTCGGCCTTCATTTGGCTGGATTAGTGTGTTAATAATATATGAACATTATTTATATTTTGGAAGACTCCAGGTGCACTTCTCTAGTTCAAGGACACGTTTCCCGGGCACTACCCACACAGAGAAAGAGAAACACCCTCTTCCCCAAGGAGCGGATGAAATAAATTAAGGAAAGACACAGCTACTGTGTGTAACAAACCTGAAAGCCAGTAGGCAGGAGATGAGGACTGATTACTTACATAGGCACAACGTCTCCTGGTGCGGAGGGTGCTCAATCCACCTGGCCCTGCCCCGACTCCATCCTAATTCCGCCTCCTTCCTTCCCCATTGGACTCCTTCCCCAAATACTGCCCCAACCCTGCCTCTTCCCAGCATCCTCCCCCGAGTGTTCTGCATTCCTGCTGCTCCCCCATCCCTCCCACAGCTTGTTATGCCATGATATAGCTGTGTTGCGGCAGCTGCTTCTACAGCTTCTACAGGGTAAACTCATAGATGGTTAACCCTCTATAACACTGAGATGAGAGAGATAGGCACAGCTGTTTGGTTGTTTGTCCCCCCCAATTATTAATGCATACTCTGCGTTAACTAACAAGTAAAAAGTAATTTTATTTAAAAAAAATCCAAAAGTAGAGTTTAAGGAGTTCCAAGTAGTAACAGGCAGAACAAAGTTAAGTAAAAAAAACAACAACATGCAAAAGACTAAGCATAATAAAATAGGAAAATAAATTCAGGTAAATCTCACTTTCAGGTGTTTCAATAAGCTTCTTTCAGAGACTGGCCTCCTTCTCGTATGGGTCCAGGAATCACTCCCACCCCTGTAGTTACTGTCCTTTGTTGTGTTTTTTTCAGGTATCCCTTGGGGTGAGAGGCTAACTCTTAAGCCACTTGAAGACAATATGGAGGGGTTTACTTGGGACTTATATAGCCTCCCTCTTGTGGGAGGAAACCCTCCCTACCCCTGTGTGGAATTAAAGTTACAAGATGGAGTTCTGGAGTCTCATGGGCAAGTCACATGACCATGCATGATTTAGTTCTCTACAGGCCGATGCCATGTGTTAGCCCAAAAGTTCCCAGGAAGGCTCAGATGTGGATTGTCATCTGTCAAGGTCCTTTGTTGGCCAAGTACTCCTAATTACTTGAATAACCCTTCAAACTATGTTAACAAAATCAGCCTTAGGTGCCTTCTACATCAAACACTTTAAATACAGACATAGAGCCAATGTACATACCTTCAGACGTAGTAACGATATATGCATACGGATAGGATGAATACATTCAGCAGAACATAACCTTTTAAAGATATTTAATATGGCATATGTATCACAAACGTATTCCAGTTATGTCATATTTACATACTTAACTATATTTTTAAAAAGCATTATCAGGTGCAATGTCACAGTGATGACCCAGAGGCTGATGGGAGAAGAGAGCACTGAGGAATGGGGTGAGACTTAGGAGAATAGGAGGAGAAAAGTGCAAGACCTTGAGGGAAGAGAGGGGGCAGAGGTGGGGCCTGAGAAGTCCAATTCCCAGAAATTAGAAAGATGGCCACCTTATGAATTAATGAGTTGTATCCAGGCAGAGTCCGCGATGTGTCATGCTGACACATGACAGTAAGGTCAGTAAGGTCTTGACAGCCCAATCAGTGATTCGAGAAAAGGAGTGTGGCACCATGCCACCCAGAGCACACACAGAGTTCAGTCAGACAGCCAGGTCCCTAAATGAGCAAAGAACCAGATCAGTCTGTCCCGAATCTGTTTGGTCATTACCCCATAGATGATGGGGTTTAGCACGGGGGGCACCAAGAGGTACATATTGGCAATGAGAATGTGGAAATGCATGGCCACATTGTGACCAAATCGGTACATGAAGGAGGAGAAGAGAAATGGGATGTAAAAGGTTAAGATGATACAGAGGTGGGACCCACAAGTCCCAAAAGTCTTACGCCGGGCATCCTTTGTTGGAAGGCGGAAGATGGCCCATAGGATATGGCTATAGGAAAGAGTGATAAGAAACACATCCAAACCAATCACAGAGAATATTACAAACAGGCTATAATAAATACTAATGCGGGTGTCTGCACAGGCCAACTTCACCACGGCCATGTGCTCACAGTACGAGTGCAGGATGATGTTGGTTCTGCAATATGGCCACCGTCTCGCCAGCAAGGGATAGGGCATTAGGAGCATTCCACCACGCAGCACCACAGCCAGACCGATCTTGGCCACCACGGGGTTTGTCAGGATGGTGGAATGTCTCAGGGGATGGCAGATGGCCACATAGCGATCAAAAGCCATGGCCACGAGGATCCCAGACTCCATCGCTGTGAAGGAGTGAACAAAGTACATCTGGGTGAGGCAGACATTGAAATTGATCTCCCTGGAATTGAACCAGAAGATGCTCAGGGTTTTGGGCACAACTGACGTAGACAGGAACAAGTCAGTGACAGCCAGCATGCAGAGAAAATAGTACATGGGCCCATGGAGGATCCGATCCCTCTTCACAATGAATAGGATGCTGAAGTTCCCCAAGATGGCTATGATGTACATGACACAGAAAGGGATGGAGATCCAGACATGGGCCTCCTGCAGGCCAGGAATACCCAACAGAATGAAGGTGGAGGGGTTGGTGAATTCAGTTGTGTTTGAATCTGACATGGAGTAGGGGAGACGGTGTCGACTCTGAGGCAGAACAGGGTCTCCTACATGTACTGTACATTTAGCTGACTTCCTCGATATGCCCAGGGTCAAGGATGATGGTTGCAGTACAAATGCCTGGATGGAGAGACGGTGTTAAGATGAGGCATTACATATATGACAGGAGACTATTATCATGGGTGAAGTGGATTGGTCATTTTTCACACACTGAAAATTAACATTTTCATTATTCAGAGAAAGGAATTACGAACAACTGACCCTACTAATGCCAATTCCATATTTCATGGTGCTCTAAGCATGAATAATTCCTTCACTATGTATTGTGGGAAACCTTAATAGGCACCAGTAGGACTAGGGACACATGCTGTATGGATTCCCCATTCACCTGAGAGCTAAAAATCTGAGAGTGGAAGGAAGCTAAACTTTTTCCAAGACATGTGCAAGGGGAAACATCCTAACTGGGAGATAATTCAGTGAAAAGACCTGGGAGGCATTAAGAGCAGCACCATGGAAACCCCTGTTCATTTGCAATTGTGGCCAAAACACTGGCAAAGTTCAGATCCCTAAGGAAGGGGATGAAGAGTATTCTGCTTTTGATATGAAAACAGTTTTGGTCACCCAGTCTCTATAAATGATACAGGAAATAGAAAGGGGATTTCCAAGACAGGAGACGAGAATGGGGGAGGCTGTCATATGTGGTCAGACAGAAAAGTCAGTGCCAAGAGTCCTTTGATCTTTAATGCCTGTGCAGAGTGTAAAGTACAACAGACCTGTTCTTTATCCCATCATGTCCATGTTGCACCCAGTTTGTCAAGCAGGGGAGCTTCTCAGCAAGATATGGGTACCCGTGAATACTGAGATGGAAGTGTCTCCTTTCAGAATCCTCCTCAGGTAGCCGTGTCCCACACCTCTCTCACCCCAGCATCTGCAGCAGCATCCCACACTGAGAGCCGACACAGGGCTGTGGACTGTTTATAATAGAGCTCTGTGCAATCCCAGGGGAATTCGCTCAGCCTCTAGGGGTGAAGCAGCATCTGGATGTAAACAGGCTGGAGACAAGAGACTCTTTAGCCAATGTCTCTCTTACCATCTCTGCGCTTCTGTGTTTTTTAACCAACTTTCGAAATAAATAGTAATTAAGGACTCTTCCCAAAGGAAGATGGGAACTCTCCGGCTCTGGCTTGAGTCAATGAAGAATTGACTGCTCTGGGTATTTGAGTAGATTTAAAAATTAGAACTGATTACTCTAACGGGTCGGGGACTCACCACTGGTCGCCTCCTGCTGGACAGTCTGGGAATTAGCTCAGTTCTCGGTGGAGCGCCCTCCTCTGGTGGTGTCCCATCCGTCTCTTCCTCTCTGTTGTCTACCGTTAGTGCCTGGACCCGCGCTGCTTCTCGTGTGCGGCGTTCTCTTCAGGACACTGCCCTCCGACAGTACCCCCAATTCCACACTCACCCCCTTCCGTGGGGGGTTCAGTAGTCCCTCAGCTGTCCAGCTGCAGTGGCGAGCCACCCCAAGTCGAACCCCTTCTGGCAGGGGTCGGGTGTAGGCTGTAGAGGCCACTCCCGCAGTCAGGTGCAGTCTAAGGGGAGAAGGGGGGGACCCAGGCCCGCCCTCTACTCTGGGTCCTGGCCCAAGGACACTTTGGCAGCAGCTGTCCTGCCCCCCTTCTCTCCTCCAGTCTCTTGTACTCTCTCCCTGGGCCACTTCCGCTGCGGCCCCTCTGCACCGGATGGCCCCTCTCTCAGGGCGGGCAGCCTGGCAGGTAACCAGGGCAGACTTCCCTTCTGCTCCCCTGGGGCCTGCCCAGCACAGCACTGCTCTGTCCCTGGTGCTGCAGCTCCTCTCCCAGGAGCTAGACCTTCCCCCTTGAAGATCCAGGAGAGATCAGGGTTGCCAGATGGTCAAAATTTTTCCAGCCAAGATGTCAAAAGTAGCCCCAAAATACCCCCAAAATAGCCAAATAATATTTTAGTCTAAAAGTAAAAATTTCACCAAATAACATACATATAACTAAAAGTCAAAGCATTCTGCTTCAGATTCATCAATAATAAGTGAATAAAATGCTTCCCTCAAATCATTAAGTAAGTCTTCGTGCATTGAAGGACTCAACACGCGTTTAATCAAGGCAGTACACTTTGTTTGATGCACTGCAATGGCTTTATCAGAAAAACCACGAACTAATTCTTCCAGATGATCGACAGTTGATATGCTTGAATGACACGCAATGTGCGTAGCCAATTTTAGCTCGATAGATTTTATACTTTTCTGCTGAGCCTGACATCCAACCTCATTGTCACGGAGCGCCCGGGCGATGGTCTGGAACTGCTCCCTAGGAAGCCAGACTGGACTCCGGGTGGAGGGCCCCTTCTCTGTACACAGCCTGTTTCCCAGGCCAGGAGCTTCAGGGGTACCCACTTCCACCTTCCTGGGTCTGTCCTCGGAGCATTCAGCACCTTCTGCCCCTCCGTGTGCTTCCCCCAGCAAGCCCGCCTGGGCGGGGTCCTGGGGGAGCCCATGGGTTCTGCACCCCAAATCCACAGTCAAACGTGACTCTCAGCCAGCCAGCAGAATAGACGGTTTATTTGAGATATCAGGAACACCATCCAACTCACAGCTTCTCAGTCTCAACAGGGCCCATCCAATCAGGCAGGTCCTTCTGGGGTGCTAGGAGAATGAGGCCCAGATTCTGGGCTCCTGCTTCTTCCCCAGGTTTATTCGATGGTTTCCATCTGGTCTAACACAGACCATGCAGCGAGAGAGCGCGAGCCCTCCGCTGGATCCATCTTGGGGCAGAGAGCGAGTTGGCTTCTCTCCCTCTTTCCAGCTAGACCTAGACTCTCCCAACCCCCTCTAGCCCCTCTGTCCTTTGTTTGGTTTCCCGGGCTTCAGGTATCACCTGACCTCCCTCCAACAGGTTCACCTGACCTCCCTCCCTCCCTTGGAGTCAGGTTACAGCTTTCAGGGATGCACACCTTGACAGGGGAGGGCGTTGCCTCCTTGCTTCCCGCGTCAGCCCCTATCCCTTCACATAGACACTTAAGAAATGCATAGGGGAAACTGAGGCACACACACACAGTACTCCCACTTTGTCACACTCATACAGACTACGCATGTTGGAATAAGGCGCGGCATTGCGTCGATGCTTTTCGATTGCCTTGTGGGTGTTCAAGTCACCCCGGTGAGCACGTATTTCACATCGGCAAAGCTTACAATACGCTTTTGTATTGTCTGCGGGTACTTTCATGATCCAGTCCTTGAAATCAGCTTCTTTTTCCCAGTCTGCACAATAACTCCTCTTATATTTTGACCATTTACTCATGATGAGTAAATCATCCCACGGCGCCGGGAACTCGCACTGGCCGGAGGCAGTGGCCAGCAGGGGCAGGCTGGGGTGGAGGCTGGGAAGAGGGGGGACAGGGTCAAGAGGGGGCCCCCGGCCCACAGCCCCCCCCCACTCGACCCCTGCTCTAGCCACTAAGCCTCATTCCCCTCCCAGAGCCGGGGAGAGAGAACCCAGGCGTCCTGGCTCCCAGCCCCCACTTCTCTCAGCCACCAGCCTCCACTCCCCTCCCAGAGCCGGGGAGAGAGAACCCAGGTGTCCTGGCTCCCAGCCCCCACTGCTCTCAGCCACCAGCCCCCACTCCCCTCCCAGAGCCGGGGAGAGAACCCGCCAAAAACTAGCACACACATCTGAAAATAGCCCAAAAACTAGCCAACCGCCAACTCGTAAAATTTCTCGCCACTGCCCTTCAGAACTAGCCCAATTTGGCGGGAAACCCGCCCAACTGGCAACACTGGGAGAGACTGACTGCCCCTCTCCTGGGCAGCCTTCCTATAGGGCCTAGCCGGTCCCTGATTGGCTGGCTACAAGCTTGGCCCCGATTGGCCCGCGGTAGGCCCCTTTCCCATTGGATGACAGCCTGTGCAGCCTCTCTGGCCTACTCTCTCTCACTCTGGTAGGGGAGTGGGGCAGCCTCCCCACTACAATTACTTAGAAAACTAAGGAATATGCCCAAGTCTCCATAGGGTCTGACCCTGTAAATGGCTGGGATGGCTGTGTACATAGCACATAGAGACATCTGGGGAAAGATGCCTGAGGGGAGACACAAACACGTTCTTCAGGCACATGGGGCTGTCGCTAAGAGATCAGAGATTAATAAATATCATCAGTAACTATCACCATACTGGGCAGCACCTTTCATTGAAGGATCTTCAAAACACCTAGCAAAGGAAAGTCACTATGAACATATCCCCATTATACAGAAAGGTAAATTGAGAGATGGGGAGAGGTAGATCAGCACAGGTCACACAGAAATCGAGTGCCAGGTGACAGACAACCCAGGAGTCCTGAATTCCCTGTCATAATCACAGTCTCTCCTTAACACTGAGAGGGAAATGAACTCCCGCTCTGGAAAGGATGGCTTGTTGGGTGGGATGCAGAGGAAAGGCTGGAAGAGGGAGCCTTTGCCTTCACCATCCTCTTAAGGTGAATCTGAGGTTTTCAGAACTAGTCTGGGGACAGAGGTCTCACCCACCTCACAGTGTTGTGGTGGTAGAAGGGAGCCATAGAGGCAGGATAGAGCCTGGATTAGTGTTTTCACTGGATTTGTTCTCTCCCTCTGTGTTCAATTCCTCCCAGTCTCTCCCAGGTGGAATTGAAGTCAAATGTTCCAGGTTGTCAGCCTTTCCAGCAGTGCCCTGGCTGGAGGGCGGTTGGATTCCCACAGCTGAACTCTCGGCCTGCTCATCTGGCTAATCAGGAGTATTTCTCCAGTGCAGAGCCCCTGGGTTTTTAAGCACTGGAATGTGATTCAACAAATTATTCTTCCGGGGGCAAAAGAAGCGTGTCCACGAGTATCAAAGTTACCAATACCATAAGGACTTGGCCTTTGTCTGTAGCTGAAAGCAGAAATGGTAGGCGTGTGGGAGGAAAAGCTTCTACAGGTTAAACTCATAAATGGTTCACCCTCTATAACACTGAAAGAGAGAGATACACAGCTGTTCCCCCACCTCCTCACAGGTATTAATGCATACTTTCATTTAATTAATAAGTAACAAATAATTTTATTTTTATTAAAGTAGGATTTAAGTGGTTCCAAGTAGTAACAGGCAGAACAAAGTAAATTACTAAACAAAATACAATAAAACATGCAAGATTAAATGTAATAGAATAGGAAACTATGTGGAGGTAAATCTCACCCTCACCCTCACCCTCACCCTCACTCTCAAAGATGTTCCAATAAGCTTCTTTGAAAAACTAGCATCCTTCTAGTCTGGGTCCAACAATTGCTCCTACCTCTGTAGTTACTGTCCTTTGTTCTGGTTTTTTCCAGGCATCCCTTGGGGTGAGAGGCTAACTCTTAAACCACCTGAAGACAATATGGAGGGGTTTACTTGGGACTTATATAGCCTCCCTCTTGTGGGAGGAAACCCTCCGTACCTCTGTGTGGAATTATGGGTACAAGATGGAGTTCTGGAGTCACATGGACAAGTCACAATTCCATGCATGATTTTGTTCTCGACAGGCCAATGCCATGTGTTTGCCGAAGCATTCAAAGAAGGCTTGGATGTGGATTGTCATCTATCAAGGGCCATTGTTGGCCAAATACTCCGAATTACTTGTATAACCCTTCACACTATGTTATGTGGCAGGCTACTGGCCAGGAGCGGCTGAGCCAGCCCTGCTGCCCCTTTAAGAGCACAGAAGCCTCTGCAAGCTTTCCCTGAAGGGGAAGGCTAATTAGCCACCTGGGTGTAGCCCTGGATTACAGAGGGCTCAAGTAGTTACACATGGCAGCCTCCTCGGGGATATAAGGCCAGGCAGGAAGAAAGCCCAGTGTGGAGTATGAGTGTGGAGAGGAAGGGAGAGAAACAGCGAGTTAGAAGGAGGCTAGGGAGTCAGGAGGGAGGAGTACTTAGACTCTGGATCCCTGTGAGCCAGGAAGGGGGTTGATTCCTGAGCTGTGGTCTGTCTCCCTGAGCAGGTACGAAGCTAGCATTGTTAGAGCTGTACATAGGTGGTGGGGTTTGCATCATAAATAAAGAGCACTGGTGAGTCATAAAAGAGTCTCCTGCCTGTGTTTGAAGTGGGGTGACAAGCGGATCTCCTACAGTTATCCAAACCAGATTTAGGTGCCTTCTACAGAAAACACTTTAAATAGAATCATAGAGTCAACGGTCATAACTTCTGATATAACAATGATACATGCATACAAATAGGATGAATACATTAAGCACAATGTAACCTTTGTGAAGATTTGTCATACAGCATATGTAGTATAAAACACATTCCAGTTATGTCATATTTACATTCTTGAATCATGCAACAAACAACAGGGCTGTGGAATTAGGGGAATAGGAGGAGAAAAGCAAAAGACTTTAAGGGAAGAGGCGGGACAGGTGCAGAGCCTGGGAAGTACAATGACCAGCAATTAGAAAGATGAGCACCTTATGAGTTAATGAGTTGTACCCAGACAGAGTCCAATATTTGTGATGCTGATGCAGGACTGTAAGTTCAGTAAGGTCCTTGAGAGCCCAATTGGTGATTTGAGGAAAGGAGTGCGGCACCATGCCCCCAACCAGGTGTGCACAGAGCTCAGTCAGGTAGCCAGATCATGAGGAGAAAACTTTAGGTCCTTTTATGAGCAAAGATCCAGATCAGTCTGTCCCGAATCTGTTTTGTCCTCACCCCATAGATGATGGGGTTTAGCATGGGGGGCAACAATAGATACATATTGGCAATGAGAATGTGGAAATGCAGGGTCACATTCTGACCAAATGGGTACATGAGGAAAGAGCAGATACCTGGGATATAAAAGCTTAAAATGACACAGAGGTGGGACCAGCAGGTCCCAAAAGTCTTGAACTGGGTTTCCTTTGTGGAGAGGTGGAAGATGGTCCAAAGGATATGGCTATAGGAAACAGTGATAAAGAACACATCTAAACCAATCACAGAAAAAAATCACAAACAGGCTATAATAACTACTGATGAGGATGTCTGCGCAGGCCAACTTCACCACGGCCATGTGCTCACAGTACGAGTGCAGGATGATGTTGGTTCTGCAATATGGCCACCGTCTCGCCAGGAAGGGATGGGGCATGACGAGCATGCTGCCACGTAGCACCACAGCCAGACCGATCTTGGCCACCATAGTGTTTGTCAGGATGGTGGAATGTCTCAGGGGATGGCAGATGGCCACATAGCGATCAAAAGCCATGGCCACGAGGATCCCAGACTCCATTGCTGTGAAGGAGTGAACAAAGTACATCTGGGAGAGGCAGACATTGAAATTGATCTCCCTGGAATTGAACCAGAAGATGCTCAGGGTTTTGGGCACAACTGACGTAGACAGGAACAAGTCAGTGACAGCCAGCATGCAGAGGAAATAGTACATGGGCCCATGGAGGATCCGATCCCTCTTCACAATGAATAGGATGCTGAAGTTCCCCAAGATGGCTATGATGTACATGACACAGAAAGGGATGGAGATCCAGACATGGGCCGCCTGCAGGCCAGGAATACCCAACAGAATGAAGGTGGAGGGGTTGGTGAATTCAGTTGTGTTGGAATCTGACATGGAGTAGGGGAGAATGTGTCAGACTCTGAGGCAGAACAGGGTCTCCTACATGTACTGTACATTTAGCTGACTTCCTCGATATGCCCAGGGTCAAGGATGATGGTTGCAGTACAAATGCCTGGATGGAGAGACGGTGTTAAGATGAGGCATTACATGTATGTTGGGAGACTATTATCATGGGTGAAGTGGATTGGTCATTTTTCACACACTGAAAATTAACATTTTCATTATTCAGAGAGAGGAATTATGAACAACTGACCCTACTAATGCGGATTTGAAATTTCATGGTTCTCTGTGCATGAATAATTCCTTCACTGTGTTGTGTGGGAAACCTTACTAGGCACCAGTAGAACTAGGGACATGTGCTGTATGGATTCCCCATTCACCTGGGAGCTCAAAATCTGAGAGTGGAAGGAAGCTAAAACTTTTCCAAGACATGTGCATGGGGGAAACATCCTAACTGGGAGATAATTCAGGGAAAAGACCAGCCATTAGTAGCAGTACACAGAAACACCTGTTCATTCGCAACAGTGGCCAAAACACTGGCAAAGTTCAGATCCCTAAGGAAAGGGATGAAGAGTGCTCTGATTTTGATATGAGGACAGTTTTGGTCACCCAGTCTCTATAAATGATACAGGAAATAGAAAGGGGATTTCCAAGACAGGAGATGAGAATGGCAGAGGCTGTCATATGCGATCAGACAGAAAAGTCTGTGGCAAGAGTCCTTTGACATGTAATGGCTGTGCAGAGCAGAAAGGACCACAGACCTATTCTCTATCCCATCACGCCCATCTTGCACTGGGTTTGTGGAGCATGGTTGCTTCTCAGCAAGAGATGTGTACCTGTGAATACTGAGATGGAAGCGTATTTCTGGAGAATCCCCGTCAGGTAGCCGTGTCCAACACCTCTCTCACCCCAGCATCTGCAGCAGCATCCCACACTGAGAGCTGACAAAGGGATGTGGACTGTTTATAATAGAGCTCTGTGCAATCCCAGTGGGGTTCACTTAGACTCTAGGGGTGAAGCGGCACGTGAATGTAAACAAGCTGGAGACAAGAGACTCTCTAGCCATCGTCTCTCTTGTCAAGTCTGCACTTTCGTGTTTTTTTATCCAGCTTTCAGAATAAACAGTGATAAATGGACCTTCCCAAAGGGAAATGGGAACTGTCTGGCTCTGGGCTGAGTCAATGAAGAATTGACCGCTCTGGGTATTTGAGTAGATTTAAAAATTAGAATTGATTACTAAGAAAACTAAGGAGAATGCCCAAGTCTCAATAGGGTCTGATCCCTGCAAATGGCTGGGATGGCTGTGTACATAGCACATGGAGACATCTGGGGAAAGATGCCTGAGGGAGACACACGCACTTTATGCAGACAGACAGGGCTGTCGCTAAGGGATCAGAGATGAGTAATTCTCATCAGTAACTATCACCATACTGGGCAGCACCTTTCACTGAAGGATCTTCAAAACACCCAGCAAATAAAAGTTACTATGAACATATCCCCATCGTACAGATAGGTAAACTGAGACATGGGGAGAGGTGCCTCAGCACTAGTCACATGTAGATCGAGTGCCAGGATGACAGAGAGAACCCAGGACTCCTGCTGTAATCAAAGTCTGTCCTTAACACTGAGAGGGAAATGAACTCCTGCTTTGGCAGGATGGCTTTTTGGGTGGGATGCAGAGGAAAGGCAGGAAGAAGGATCCTTTGCCTTCACCATCCTCTCAAGGTGAATCTGAGGTTTTCAGAACTAGCTTGGTTACGGAGGTCTCACCCTCCCCCCAGTGCTGCGGTGGTGGAAGGGACCATAGAGGCAGGGTAGAGACTGTATTAGTGTTTTCATTGTATTTGTTCTTCCCCTCTTGGTTCAATTCCTCCAGTATCTCGCAGGTGGATTTCAAATCTAATGTTTCAGGCTTAGTCAGACTTACCAGCACTGTCCGGGCTGGAGGGCGCTTGGATTCCCATTGCTGAACTTTCTGCCTGCTCATCTCGCTGATCAGGAGTATTTCTCCAATCCCGAACTCCTGGGTTTTTAAGGACTGGGATGTGACTCAATAAATTCCTCTTCCCAAGGCGAAAGGGAAGTGTCCACCTGTATCCAACTTACCAATACACTGTAGCTGGCCAGTATGGGTGGCCTTTGTCTACAGCTGAAAGCAGAGGCTGGTAGGCCCTGATTTGGCCCAATTATTATCTTTACAATTAATGAGCTTTATTTGTATTTTGGAAGAATCCAGAGGCCCCGCTCTAGTTCAGGGACACTTGTGGTGGGTACTATCCACAGACAGAAGGAGAAACTTGCCCTGCCCCAAGGAGCTGATAAATTAAATTAAAACAAAACACAGTTACTGTGGGTAATGAAACTGAAAGGCAGTAGGCAGAAGATGGAGGGTTAACAGCACTAAGAATGGGTGCTTGTATACAATGGGCCCAACTTCTCCTGGTCCAGGTGGGTGCTTGACCTCCCAGTCCCACCCCGAGTCCACCCCAACCCCTCCCCCTCTCTGAATCCAAATACCCTCCCCAGCCCCGCCTCTTCCCCACCCTCTCCCCTGAGTGTTCCGTATTCCCGCTGCTTCCCCTTCCCCACTACAGCTTGTTATGCTGTGAAACAGCTATTTTGCCTCCGCCATGGTGGGAGGAAATGTTTATTATGGGCAGTGGTTCTCAAACTCTTTGTAGTGGGGACTCCTTTCCCACACCGGGCCTCTAAGCGTGATCCCCCCAGGGGTCAGGCGGGGGGAGGCATACCTGCAGCCCACTGCGGCAAGGACTGGGATGGGGGGGTTCCAGCAGCCCCCCCAGGACAGGGGTTGGGATTGAGGGGGTTCCAACAGCCCCCCCGAAGCCAGTGGGGGAGGGTTTCAGCAGCCCCACAGAGGCGCCAGCAGCCCACCACTGCAGGGGCCGAGTCAGGCACGTGGAAGTGCCTGCAGGACACCACGGCAGGAGCTAGGGCCCGGAGCAGGCTCACGGGGCCACCAGCAGCCCGCCGCGGCAGAAGCCGCGGCCGGGACCGATCTTATGGTGGCGCCGGCAGCCCGCCGTGGCAGGGGCAGAGGCTGCCTTCAGTAGCAGGGGCTGGATGCCAGCAGCCCGCGGCAGCAGCATTGTTCGGGGCTAGCTGCTGGCAGCAGGGGCTCGCGACCCCCACAGAATTGGCTCGCAACCCCCAGAGGGGACCCGACCCCCACTTTGAGAACCAATGATTTAGGGTAAACTCATAGATTGTTTTCCCTCTATAACATTGAAATAAACACAGCTGTTCGCTCTGCGTCCCCACAGGTATTATTGCATACTTGGTTTAATTAATAAGTAAACAATAATTTTATTTTTTTAAAAAAAGTAGAGCTTAAGGGGTTCCAAGTAGTAAAAGGCAGAATAAAGAAAATTACCAAATAAAATAAAATAAAACATTCAAGATAAAGTGTAGCACAATAGGACACTAAATGCAGGTAAATCTCACCCTCAAAGTTGTTGGAATAAGTGTATTTGAGAGACTAGACACTCTCTAGTCTAGGTCCAGCAATCGCTCCTACCCCTGTAGTTACAGTCCTTTGTTCTGTTTTTTTCAGGTATCCCTTGGGGTGAGAGACTCTTTTAAGCCACCTGAAGAAAAAATGGACGGGTTTCCCCGGGGCTTATATAGCCTCCCTCTTGCAGGGGGAAACCCCTCCCTCCATCTGTGTATAATTACAGCAACAAGATGGAGTTCTGGAGTCACATGGACAAGTCACATGTCCATGCATGATTTAGTTCTTTACAGGCCGATGCCATATGTTAGCCCAAACATTGAAAGAAGGCTCAGATGTGGATTGTCATCTATCAAGGTCCATTGTTGGCCAAATACTCCGAATTACTTGAATAACCCTTTCACACTGCAGTTACCAACTCAGCCTTAGGTGCCTTCTACAGCAAACACTTTAAATACAAACATAGAGCCAAGGTTCATACCTTCAGACATAGTAACGATACATGCATACAGATAGGATGAATACATTCAGTAGAATGTAACATTTTCAAACATATCTCATATGGCATATGTAGCACAAACATATTCCAGTTATGTCATATTTACATACTTCACTATATTTTTATAAAGCATTATTAGATGCAATGACAGAAAGATGACCCAGAGGCTCATGGAAGAAGAGATCAGGGAGGAATAGGGGTGGGACTTAAGGGAATAGGCAGAGAAAATCACAAGAACTTGAGGGAAGAGATGGGGCAGGTGCAGGGCCTGAGAAGTCCAATGACCAGCAATTAGAAAGATGGCCACTTTATGAATTAATGAGTTGCACACAAACAGAGTCCGATATTTGTGATGCAGATGCAGGACTGTAAGGTCAGTAAGGTCCTTGACCACCCAATCAGTGATTTGGGGAAAGGAGTGTGGCACCATGCCACCTGCTAGCTCTGCGGAGATCAGTCAGAGAGCCAGGTCCCTTTATGAGCAAAGATCCAGATCAGTCTGTCCTGAATCTGTTTTGTCCTCACCCCATAGATGATGGGGTTTAGCATGGGGGGCACCAAGAGGTACAGATTGGCCAAGAGAATGTGGAAATACAGGGCCACATTGTGACCAAATCGGTACATGAGGAAGGAGGAGAGACCTGGGATATAAAATGTTAAGATGACACAGAGGTGGGACCCGCAGGTCCCGAAAGTCTTGAGCCGGGCATCTCTTGTTGGGAGGCGGAAGATGGCCCAAAGTATATGGGTATAGGAAACAGTGATAAAAAACACATCCAAACCAATCACCGAAAAAATGACAGACAGGCCATAGTAACTACTAATGCGGATGTCTGCGCAGGCCAACTTCACCACGGCCATGTGCTCACAGTACGAGTGCAGGATGATGTTGGTTCTGCAATATGGCCACCCTCTTGCCAGGAAGGGATGGGGCATGACGAGCATGCTGCCACGTAGCACCACAGCCAGACCGATCTTGGCCACCATACGGTTTGTCAGGATGGTGGAATGTCTCAGGGGATGGCAGATGGCCACGTAGCGATCAAAAGCCATGGCTACGAGGATCCCGGACTCCATCACTGAGATACTGTGAACAAAGTACATCTGGGTGAGGCAGGCATTGAAATCGATCTCCCTGGAATTGAACCAGAAGATGATCAGGGTTTTGGGCACAACTGACGTAGACAGGACCAAGTCAGTGACAGCCAGCATGCAGAGGAAATAATACATGGGCCCATGGAGGATCCGATCCTTCTTCACGATGAACAGGATTGTGGAATTCCCCAAGATGGCTGTGATGTACATGATGCAGAAGGGGATGGAGATCCAGACATAGGCCGCCTCCAGGCCAGGAAATCCCAGCAGGATGAAGGTGGAGGGGTTGGTGAAGTCAGTTGTGTTGGAATCTGACATGAAGTAGGGGAGAATGTGTCCAACTCTGAGGCGGAACGATGTCTCCTACATGTACCGTACATTCCGCTGACTTCCTCTATAAGCCCATAGTCTAGGTTGATGGTCACAGTGGCTGGATGGAGAGACGGTGTTAATATGAGACACTACAAGCACATAAAGGTGACTGTTCTCATGAGTGACGCAGATTGGTGTCTCTTCACATATTGGAAAAATGACATTTTCATTATTCAGATAAATGAATTATGAAACATTGGCCCTAATGTTGCCAATTCAATATTTCATGGTGCTCTGTGCATGCATAATTCCTTCACTGTGTTGTGTGGGAAACGTTAATAGGCACCAGTAGGACTAGGGACCCATGCTGTAGAGAGTTCACCATTCCCCAGGGAGCTCAAAATCTGAGAGTGGAAAAAAAAACACTAAACCTTTTCCAAGACATTTGCAAGGGGGAAACATCCCAACTAGAACATAATTCAGGGAAAAGACCGGGAAGGCATTAATAGCAGCTCCACCGAAACACCTTTTGATTTCCAACAGTGGCCAAAACCAGGACACATTTTGGATCCCTTAGGAATGGGATGGAGAATAACCTGCTCTGATATGAGCTCAGGTTTGGTCACCCAGTCTCTATCAAAGATATAGGACAGTGTTTCCCAAACTTCTTTGGCCACAGAACACTTTTTAGCCTGGTATATATTTATGAAACACTTAGAATATTATTTTGTAGTTGTTTGGTTTTCAAATTAAAAATTGCTTTATTTATGCTCAAATACATTTTATTTTATAAAACCCTGCAAAAATACAAATTTAAAATGACTTCAATTAACAATTTCTAACTGGAAAGCAAGCAAGGAATACCTGTTGCACCATAGAGACTAACCAGTTTATTTCAGCATAAGCTTTCGTGGACTATAGCTCTTGGTTACCTATAACCAAAGTTCTTCTCTGCAGTGTGTAGCAGTGTGGCTGACTGGGTTCAGTACAGCCCCAAGGACTCACAAGTGGGAGAAGGTGGTATGTTCCCCCATGGGTGTAGTATGCAGCAGGTTATAAAATCCTCAAACCTTCACTCCCTGGCTTGAGGACACAGTTCAGGGAGTAGGGGGTCTCCAAAGCAAATTCTCTGACTAACTATCTACAAGATGGGGCACTCACAGTCTCCATGAATGATCAGGATGAATGATCCAGTCTCAGTCTCCATGAATGATCAGGTTCAAGGATGACTGGACTCCCCTGCAGAGGGGCTGCTCTCTGCTGGCAGGACCCTCCCAAGGCAGGAATCAGGCTGCATCAGTTCCAGGATTTCCCCTCACCACAAAGGGGTGCAGGGCTCAAGGTGTAGGTTACACAACAACACTAACATCCAAACTGTAGCCTCCCAGCCCCGTGTCCAGACACACACTCAGCAGGCTGCTTCCCTGGATGAAGGGCCAGAGCAGAGCTGACCACATGGTGACTGATCTCACCTAAGGAGCTGGAGGGTGAACTCAGCCTGAATATAGAAGTTTCCCAGCAAACTCTACAAATGGGGAATCACCCGTGGGGAAGGAAAACCTCCACAGAGGGATCTGCTGTCAGGTCCCTAGAGGCCAGTTCTGAGGGGGAAACCTGAATGCAGACCTAGGACTCACCAGCTCCCCACACAGCCAGTCCTGCCCTTTTCCTGCCTGGGTCTCCACTCACTCAAAATGGCTTCTCCCCTTTCCTCCACTCCCGGGGAGGACCTCTCACTCCCTACTGGTTGCTGGGCAGACTCTGAGTCCCAGGAGTCCATGTAATCTCTTTGGGGGCTCCACAAATTTTTTAAAAAAATAAAGACCCTTTTTAAAAATGATGATTCTTTCACGGAACACCTATTCACATCGTGCGGAACAGCAGTGTTCCGCGGAACAGAGTTTGGGAAACTCTGGTATAGGAAATAGAGTGGGGATTTCCGAGACCGGATAGGAGAATGGGGGAGGATGTCATATGCGATCAGAAAGAAAAGTGTGGCAAGAGTCCTTTGACGTTTAATGGCTGTGCACAATGGAAAAGGACCTATTCTCTATCCCATCATGCCCGCGTTGCATTGGGTTTGTCGACCAGGTGAGCGCCTCAGCAAGAGACGGGTACCTGTGAATACTGAGATGGAAGTGTCCTCCCTGGGAATCGCCTTCAGGTAGTTGTGTCCCACACCTCTCTCACCCCAGCATCTGTAGCAGCATCCCAGGCCAAGAGTCAACACAGGGCTCTGTACTGTTTATAATAGAGCTTTGTGCAATCCCAGGGGGGTTCGCTCAGCCTCTAGGGGAGAAGCAGCATCTGATGTAAACAGGCTGGAGATAACAGACTCTCTAGCCAGTTTCTCTCTTTCCATGTCTGCGCTTCTGTGTTTTTTTTATCTAGCTTTAGGAATAAATGGTCATTAAGGGATTTTCCCAAGGGGACTAGACAACTCTTGGGCTCTGTTCTGAGTCAGAGAGGAATTGACTGCTCTGGGTATTTGAGTAGATTTAAAAATTAGAATTGCTTACTAAGAAAACTAAGGAGAATGCCTAAGTCTCCGTAGGGTCTGATCCCTGTAAATGGCTGGGATGGCTGTGTACATAGCACATAGAGACATCTGTGGAAAGATGCCTGAGGGGAGACACCAGCACTTTCTGCAGGCACACGGGGCTGTTTCTAAGAGATTAGAGATTAGTAAATCTCATCAGTAACTATCACCTTACTGGGCAGCACCAGGGCCGATGTAACCACTAGGCGAAGTAGGTGGCCTCCTAGGGCGCCAAGATTTGGGGGTGCCAAAAAGCAGTGCCCACATATTTTTTTCACTATCACTGGAAAAGGAGTAAATAAAGAAAAGAGAAACATCATTGAACGTGCATTTGAACTTGTTCTCTCATACATTATAGCTATATAGCCTCCGCCAGCTCTGCATTGCGGGCACAAGCGGACTGCTTCACTATGATGCAAATTGGCAATGACGTCAATTTTCTTGTTGTGTGCTGCCATTTCCCATTCTGACAGGCGATTTATAATGCTAAATTTACTAGTTTTCAGAGGTTGTCGACTGAGGCTAGCTATTTTTGTTGAGTTGTTTCAGATCTAAGACTCTGGCAAGTGCTGCTGCATCATTTGGCTAATACTTTGTGTCAATTGTTTGTGTATGTTAAGTATTTGAGTCTATATGTTTATGTGCAAAGATGGTTGTGTAGGCTGTTGAAATTTGTCAAATTAATATTGTCAGTCGTTGCATGACAGGGTATCCGCCATTCTAATTTTATAAATTTTAATAATAATAATAATTGGATATTCTAAAGATAGAATAAAATGTAGTCAATTTTGATATGAAAGATTGAAGTAAGGAAGTATACGTGACCAAAAAGTGTGTATTTTTTAAAGTATTTTAAAGTTTATAACAAGCAATGCTCTGAGGGGAGAGAAGGGGGATGAGGTGGAAGTTTTGCCTAGGACGCTGTTACTGGGTTGCTTTCTCAAATCCCGTAGAAACGAGGCTCACACACAGTGGCTAGATGGAAAGTGGTGAGTTTATTGAAGGGTGCGGCATTACCATGCTGGGGGTCCCAGTCAGCACAGCCGTGATACAGGAGATCTGGCACATTGGAGCAATGCCCAGAGAAGAAGCCCAACACACGAGGGTGTGTCAGCACAGATATACTCATACTCATTTACATCTCATACATAAACATATCTCATACATAGGAAGCAGCAAGCAAGATTGGTTGATTACATGCTGTTCAGCCCTTGTTGATTATACACTGTCCTGCCTCAGTTTACCTATTTAGTTTCACACGCGCTCGTTCTCACACAGACGGGGTGAACAACTTCCCAGCTGAGAAGCTGCTCTCAGACACACACGAGACAACAGAAACACAAGGCCATTCTCAGGCTGAAAGCCTTATTATGCCGTCCCCTGAAGTCGACTCAGAAGCGTAACTACGCCCCCTACCGATTGCCATCACAGTAATCTTCCGCTCACTACAGATGCAAAATATCCTTGCACCAGCCCTGGGCAGCACCTTTCATTGAAGGATCTTCAAAACATCTAGCAAAGGAAAGTCACTATGAACAAATCCCCATCGTACAGATAGGTAAACTGAGACACGGGGAGAGGTGGCTCAGCACAGGTCACATAGAGATTGCGTGGCAGGATGGAAGATAGAACCCAGGAGTCCTGACTTCCCTGCCGTAATCACAGTCTCTCCGTACACCAAAAGGATGCAGAGGAAAGGCTGGAAGCGGAAGCCTTCATCGTTGCCATCCTCTCAATGCGAGTCTGAGGTTTTTAGAACTAGCAGGAGTTTGTGAGCTCCCCGCTCCTCCAGTACTTATAAGAATCCCATTCAGCTAAGCTCTTTTTCCAGTAATGTCTGTGGGAAGGAGTTCCACAGAAAAAATACATATTATGTTAACAATTTTCTTTTATCAGTCTTGTATGTTCTGTGGCAAATTACTCCCACGATATTGATGGGTCCTGCGCTTTCTCTTCTTGTGGGGGAATTCAGGGAGCCTTTGTCTTGCCTCTGAACAGGGTATTAACTGTCCCACAAGTATCCTAGAGGGGAGAAGGGGAGAGGGAGGGACCCGGGCCCACCCTCTACTCCGGGTCCCGGCCCAGAGGATGGCGGTAAACCACTGGGATTAGCTACTCCTTCCTCTGGACTACTTCCCTCTCCTACTCTTCAGCTTGTGTGCGGGGGCTTCCTGCCCTCTCTCTACACAAGCCAGGTGTTCCTTTACTTAAGGTCTGGGTCTTTCTTAGCTCACCGCAGCACTTCTTCAAACTCTCTCTGCTCCAACTTCTCCCAACTGCTCTCTGCTCCAACGCCTCCAAACTGCTCTCTGCTCCAACGCCTCCAAACTCCTTCCAAACACCCACACCTGTCTGCCTGAGGCAGGGGTTTTTATTAAGGCCTTAATTGACAGCAGGTGCTCCTAATTAACCTGCTGCCTGCTTCCCTAGTCTACAGGGAGCCATGCCCTAATGAACCTGGAGCTGATATATCTCCCCTCAAGCACTCTGCCACAGCTCCCTGACCTTCCTCTATCACAGTTCAGACTCTCAATGTAAATGAATGTTCCCTTTGTGTGTGTTATGAGACAGAGTAAACGTACATTCTTCATCTAGTTTCTTTATCCATCGATTCATAGGGTTCAAGTACAGAAGGGACCATTTGATCGTTCAGTCTGACTTCCAGTATAACACAGGCCATTAAATTTCACCTACTTACTCTTGTATTGGGCTCCATAACTTGTATTTCACTAAGTTCTTGTCTACAATAGGATTTTAGAGAACTAGGGGCCACCAAATGAAATTAATGGGCAGCAGGTTTAAATCAAATAAAAGGAAGTTCTTCTTCACACAGTGCAAAGTCAACCTGTGGAAATCCTTGCCTGAGGAGGTTGTGAAGTCTAGGAATATAACAGGGTTTAAAAGAGAACTGGATAAATTCATGGAGGTTAAGTCCATTAATGGCTATTAGCCAGGTTAGGTAAGGAATGGTGTCCCTAGCCTCTGGAGAACTGCAAAATTCAAACACTGGATGTGGGGGACTCTCTCTGTATGACATTGAGTTTACAGCTGCCTCCAGAAGCCCAGTACCATAAACGTATAGATGCTACACGGAAAATACCATGATGCAAGCACACAGAAATCTGCAAAAGCTACCAGACCAAGTGATCAAAACCAACCTCCATAAGGCAAAAACTAGGTAAGTTTATGGAAGATACATCCATCAGTGGCTATTAGCCAGGATGGGCAGGGATGGTGTACCTAGCCTCTGTCTGCCAGAAGCTGGGAATGGGTGACAAGGGATGGATCACGTGATGATTATCTGTTCTGTTCTTTACCTCTGTGGCACCTGGAACTGGCTGCTGTTGGAAGACAGAATACTGGGATAGATGGACCTTTGGTCTGACAGAGTAGGTCTTCTAGTTTCTGTTGCTCATTCTTACACTCAATCTCTATGTCACATTGGACAATTCATGTTTTCCTCTGCCTCAGTTTACAAATATGTATAATGGAGATATGTTCATAATCACTTTATTTTGATATGTGTTTTCAGAATCCTGCAGTGAAAGGTGCTGCACAGTATGATGATAGTTACCGATGAGAATTACTGATCTCTGATCCCTTAGAGACAGTCCAGTGTACCAGCAGAAAATACTTGTATCTCCCCATAGTCATCATTCTCAAGATCTGTCTGTCTAATATCTACCCATCCCTCCTAGATATCAACAGGGTATCAGGCCCTATGGAGATAGAGGCATTATCCCTGTTTTCTTCCTCATTAACTATATATTTTAAATATACACAAATAAACAGAGCAGCCAATTTGTCTCTGAGGACAGAGCCCTCTCTCTGAGAAGGTCCCTTAATGACTGTTTACTCCTAAAGCTGGATAAATAGCACAGAAATGCAGAAAGGCTCGTCTCCAGCCTGTTTACATCCAGATTCTGCAAGTCTGCTAGAGGCTGAGTGAACCCCACTGGTATTGCACAGAGCTATATTATAAAAGGTGCATGCCCCTGTGTTAGATCACAGCATGGGATATTGCTGCAGATGCTGAGGTGAGAGAGGTGTGGGACACGGCTACCTGATGGGGAGTCCCAGGAAGGACACTTCCATCTCAAAACTCACAGGTACCCATCTCTTCCAGAGTAGCTCACTTGATCAATAATCCCAGGGTTTTGGCTGTTAACAGGGGGGCTTTGCTGGAAAACATGGAGGTGCTAGGGATCCTCACTGCAGCAATTATAAGACTGGACAAGGTATCTTCTCTCCTAGTTTTATTCCAGAAGCCATCAAACCGTTATGTATGAAACATTTTTTTAAATATTCGCCTTAAGCAGATGCCCAGGGTGCCTTTTAAGTGCAGACAAGCCCTCAAAGAGCCCTTCCAGAAAAGCATTAAGTCTTTATCTGGCACGTAGAGTTTGAGAATCCACCACTTCCCTTCACAGTTTGTTCCAACGGTTAATCACCCTCAGTGTTTATTCTGTTTATTCTCTTATTATAACCCCCAGTGCAAACTATTCACCCTTGGAATTTGTCTGGCTTCAGTTTCCAGCCACTGGGTCTTGATCTGCCTTTCTCTGCTGGATTAAAGAGCCCGTTATAACTTGGGTGACCAGACTAGAAGTATGAAAAATCGGGACAGGGGATGGGGGGTAACAGGTGCCTATATAACACAAAGCCCCAAATGTCGGGACTGTCCCTACAAAATTGGGGGATCTGGTCACCCTAATTAAAACCCACACTGTTCTCCTCATAAACGTCTCACTTGATCATCTTTGATAATGTAAGTAGGTGTAGCTCTTTAAGTCTCTTACTGTCAGTCATTGTCTCCGGACTCAAAGCGTTTTTGTGGCTCTTTTTTGTCTTCTCTCCCAATTTTTCAACCCCTTTTTAAAAATGTGGACCCAAGAATTAGACTCAGGTGTTTTTCACCAATCCTGTGTGCAGAGGTCAAATCCTTCCCCAGTTCCAAATCTCCACTCTCCCATTTATGCATCCAAGGATCACATCCCTCATTTGCAACAGCATCACACTGAGAGCTCATGATGTGTTAGTTGTCCACAAAGACCCCAAAATACTTTTCAGGGCCCCTATGTTCCATTATACAGTCCCGTAATCTGGGGGTTGGGCCTGCATTTATGTTCCGAGATGATAACTTTTCTTTGACTATTAAAATGCTCTAGATCAATCAGTATGCCTGCCCTGGTGGCCTTATTGTAACTGCTAATCTAATCTTTGTTTCAAAAAATCTCTACAGCATAGGTCCTCTAGCGTGGGTTTCATTGCACTTCCTGCTGATGTCTATCAATGTTTCCCACACCACAGCATGTAGGAATTATTGGTGAATGGAGCACCATAATATATGGAATAGGCATTGGTAGGGTCCGTTGTTTCATTTCCCTGAATTTTTAAAACACCATTTCTCATTGTGTGAAGACTGACAAGTCTTCTTCACCCATGAGAACACCTCCAGTTGTGCATATAGTGTCTCATATTAACAATGTCTCTCCATCCAGGTATTGAGCACATACAGGAAGTCAGGGGAACATACGGCACATGCAGGATACACTGTTCTGCCTCAGAGTTGGACACCTTCTCCCCTAATCCATGTCAGATTCCAACACAACCGACTTCACCAACCCCTCCACCTTCATCCTGCTGGGCATTCCTGGCCTGGAGGCAGCCCATGTCTGGATCTCCATTCCTTTCTCTGCCATGTATGCTATAGCCTTTTTGGGGAACTTCACCATCCTGTTCATTGTGAAGACAGAGCCGCGCCTCCATAGACCCATGTACTATTTCCTCTGCATGCTGGCTATCTCCGACGTCATCCTGTCTACGTCCATCCTCCCAAAGACGCTGAGCATCTTCTGGTTCAATTCCAGGGAGATCGATTTCAGTGCATGTCTCACCCAGATGTACGTTGTTCACTGCTTCTTCGTGATGGAGTCTGGGATCTTCGTGGCCATGGCCTTTGATCGCTACGTGGCCATCTGCCATCCTCTGAGACATTCCATCATCCTGACAAACCCTGTGGTGGCCAAGATCGGTCTGGTTGTTGTGCTACGTGGCATCGTACTCCTACTGCCCCATCCCTTCCTGGTGAGGCGGTGGCCATATTGCAGAACCAACATGATTTCTCACACGCACTGTGAGTACATGGCTGTGCTGAAGCTGGCCTGCGCTGACATCCGCGTCCCTAGTTACTACGGCCTCTCTGTGGTATTTTTTGTGACTGGGCTGGATGTGCTTTTCATCGCTGTGTCCTACTTCCAGATCCTCAGGGCCATCTTCAGCCTCCCTACAAAGAACACCCGGCTTAAGACTTTCGGGACCTGCAGCTCCCACCTCTGTGTCATCTTAGCCTTTTACATCCCAGCTCTCTTCTCCTTCCTCACCGCCCGGTTTGGCCACAATGTGCCTCTGCATTTCCATGTTTTCATGGCCAATGTGTACCTCCTGGTGCCCCCCATGCTAAACCCCATCATCTATGGGGTGAGGACCAGACAGATCCGGGACAGGCTGCTACGTCTCTTTCCACATGAAGGGACCTAATGTTTTGTCCTTGTGCTCTGGCTCTTGGACTGAGCTCCATGGACAGCTGTCTGGTTACAGTGCTGTGTCCTCTTTCCTGAATCAATGTGTGTCCAGTAAAAGTGACATTAAATCCTGTCCTGACCAAACTATGCTGTGTCTGACTCATTAACTCATAGGATGCCCACACTTCTAATTGTTTTTAACAGGACTTTGAGGCCCCACTCATTGCCCCATCTCTTCCCATGGGTCACTCACTCCTGTCCTCCCTCCCCACAGTTGCTGGATTGTCTCCACCTCACCATACCTTGCTGCAGGGACCTCATTTCAGATTTTGGACCGGGGGGAGGGAACTTTAACTGTGATCCCTGGGTGTACTTAGGCACTTGAAAACTAATGTTTTGGCAGATAAATTGGCAATTAGCTGACAGGAACGGTGTTTCTAATTCCTGTATAAAAGAAAGAAAATTAAAGTAATAAGAAATGTACTAAGCTCTTATATAAACATGTTTGATCTCTTGTGGCAAGTCACTTAAGGACACTCAAGGACCACTTTCCCCATATCAGCAGCACCAGTTATATGATCATAGGAGGCAATCAGGTCTGTCAGGCATGAATTGCCTTTTGTGGATCCATGTTGACTGTCACTGATTAACTTCCTCTCCTCCAAGTGTTTCAAAATAGATTCCTTGAGGACCTGTCCCATGATTTTTCCAGGTCAGGCTGACAGGTCTGTAGTTTCCCAGTTTCTCCTTCTTCTGTTTTTTTTTTTAAAGATGGTCATTATATTTCCCTTTTTCCAGTCATCCGGAACCTCCCTCGATCGCCATGAGTTTTCAAAGATAACGGCCAATGGCTCTGCAAATACCTCAGCCAACTCCCTCAGCACTCTTGGATGCTTTACATCTAGCCCCATGTGCACGTCCAGCTAATCTAAATAGTCCTTAGCCTGTTCTTTTGCCAGGGAGGGCTGCTCACCTCCTCCCCATACTGTGGTGCCCAGAGCAGCAGTCTGGGAGTTGACCTTGTCTCTGAAGACTGAAGGAAAAACATTGTTGAGTACTTCAGCTTTTTCCACGTCATCTGTCTCTAGGTTGCCTCCCGAATTCAGTAAGGGAGCCACACATCCCCTCACTACCTTCTTATTGCTAACATACCTGCAGAAAACCCTACTTGTTACCCTTCACATTCCTTGCTAGCTGCAACTCCAATTTTTTTTAGCCTTCCTGACTACACAGCTCTCCTCCCCGGCCTGTTCCTCAGGCCCCTCTGGCTCTGGTACCTAGAACCCTTCTCTCTCCTTAGCAGTAGTGGTGCACAGAGAATCACAGGGAATCTGCTTCATGTGCTAGAGGTGGCATTGAGTAGCAAGCATGATTGAGCATTGAGTTTCCTGTGTTCCTTTTAACCTGACCAGAGCCTGTAACAATGCATTCCATGAAGCTCTATGCAAATATGCTTATGAATGTATATATATGACATATATGAAATATATATGAAATATGCTTATGAACATATATATATGACATCACTGGAATATGTTTATGCTACATATGTCATGTAACATATCCCTGTAAACGTTATGATCTACTGAATCTATTCCTAATATTTGTATGATTGTATCATTTTTGTAGTTGAAGTTATGAATTTTTGCTGTATATTTGCTTGATTTCTAAGTAGTCTTAATAAGAGCATTTGGTGAGCTTCTTGAGAAAGGAATGTGCAAGTTAAGTGCTCAGTCAAAACCCACTTAAGCTAACAATGAACTTTGACAGATGCCAATCCACATCCGAGCTTTCCCGGGAATGTGGCTTGGCTGGTAAGGCACTCAGTCATGCGCGGACATGTGACTTTCCCATGTGACTCCAAAATTCCATTATGTCACTGGATTCTATGCAGGTGGAAGGAGGGGTGTCCACCTAGAGGAGCAAGTCTATAAAAATCCCTGGGAGACCCCTCCATTGTGTCTTCAGCTGGCTCAAGGGATGGCCTCTCCACCTCCAAGGATACCTGAACTAAACTGGAACAAAGGACAGTAACTACAGGGGGTCTGAGTGATTGCTGGACCCAGATTAGAGGGAGACTAGTCTGTAAAAGGAATCTTATTAGATCGTCTCTGAGGGTGAGGTTTTACCTGTATTCTGTTTTATTACAGTATTAGATATAGATTTTGGTGTTTTATTTTATTTTACTTCTTCATTACTTTGTTCTGTCTGTTACTACCTGACACCACTTAAATCCTACTTTCTGTATTTAATAAAATCACTTTTTACTTGTTAATTAACTTGGAGTATGTATTAGTATCGGGGGAAACAGCTGCGCATATCTCTCTATTATTGTTATAGAGGGCGAACAATCTGTGAGTTTACCCTGTATAAGTTTTATACAGGGTAAAACAGATTTATTTTGAGTTTGGACCCCATTGGGAGTTGAGCATCTGAGTGTCAAAGCCAGGAACATTTCTTTAACTGCTTCCAGGTAAGCCGACAGCTCTTAGGCATGTGGCTCAGACCTGGATCTGGGTCTGAAGCAGGCTAGCGGGTCTGGCTCAAACTAGGCAGAGTACTGAATTTCCAAGCTGCCATGGGAGGAAAGCAGAGACAGAAGTAGTCTTGGAACATGAGGGGGCAGCTCCCAGGGGGGTTTCTGTGATCTTACCTATCAGAGACCTAAAATATGGTACCCAGTGTGAGACAAGGACAGAATGAGGCACAGACAAATATTATCCTTTCAGAGGACTCTACACAGATTTGTAGATTAAACGCTCATGAGGGACCCTACTCTGACCTCCTGCATTGCACAGGCCATAGGGCTGCCCTTGATTAATTCCCCTTTGAACTACAGAAGATCTTTGAGAAAAAAAAACATCTTGATTGCCAGTTGTCAAGGCTGTTTCCCCACTCTGACACTTTTAGTGCAGAAGATGGGGCCCGCAAAAGACCAAGAGTACTTGGCACTAAAGGCTTGACTTAAAACTCCCCAAGGTTACAGAGTCTCTGGCCCTCCACTGTTATCGCTGCCACCCCCTAAATGCAAAAAACCAATTTGAGAACCCAGGAAAGAGCACTTGGGAATTCCTTCCTGTGAGCTGCTCTCAAGCTCTTTTAACCCACCCTCTGGAGAGAGCACGGGGAAAAAAAAAAACATGTGTTGATACCATCTGAGAAGTACAGAATCTTAGTTCCTCTCAGTAATTCAGTTGAGCGGAATTAGACACATTCACACAGAACCTCCCCCTTTGGAACCTCCCTCCAGATAGTTGAAAGTTGGTATCAAATCCCCAATCACTCTTCTCTTCTGCAGACTAAATCAACCCTGTTCCCTCTGGCTCTATTTGTAACTCATGTACTCATTTCCCTAATAATTTTCATTGCCCTTGTGATGGAGCTGTTCCTGGTGGGGTCCAACTGTGAGTGTCAGATCAGGACCGATTGCTTCCAAAGGGCAACTACAGCCCAAGGCTGGGTTTTTTCCACACTAAGGTAAACCAAACCAGCCAAACACAAAAGACTTTGGTCTCACCCCACTGGCTAACCACAAGTCACATAAGCAATTCCCGTAGACACTCCAGCTTCCCAGTATCACCACCAGCAGCTACCTGTCCTGGGGATCAATGGCTACGAAACCCCAAATAAATAAAACGATTCTCCCCAATTCCAAAGAATAAGGCCCCAGACCCAGGTCAATATACAAATCAGATCTTCCCACAAATCACGCTATTGCCAATCCTTTAGAATCTAAAATCTAAAGGTTTATTATGCAAGGAAAAAGGTCTAGGTGAGGGTTAGGAAAGGTTAAAAGAAATCAATTACATGCAGTAATGGCACATCTCTTGGTTCAGTCTTGCAGCTGTAGAATAAACTGCAGGTTTCAATCAAAGTCTTCGGAAAGCATCCCATTTAGGGATGGGTCAGCACCTTAGTCCAGAGTTCCCCGGTGTAGCAAAGTCCATTCAGAGCTGGAAGCAAGACAGGCTGCAGGCTGGAGGTAGAAGACAAAAATGGAGCACGTTCCTCCAGGCTTTATAGACTTCCTCCTGTGGGTGAAGACCCTCCTCCTCCTCATGCAGAGTCTGGTTGCAAACTGCAGGTCCACAGCCACATGGTCCAATTACAAGACTCTCAATGATTCAGTTTTTGCCCAGGCATGTCCCATTCCTGGGGAGGCTCCTCAGGTGTGGACAGAGTTAATTGTGCAGTTAATGGCCCCTTAATGGGCCATCAGGCAGGCCATTCAAGTTAACACCAGCTTGCCTGAGATTCCACCCAGAAACCAAGCATAAGCTTGAAGTACAAAGATACACACACATCAATGGCATATTCACAATCTGCCCTCCATAACCTGGTCATAGACACCTGTTATGACCCCTTCACATAATATTTGGTACCCCAATGATCTATATGGTACCAAATTATTCCAGTAACGTGACAACCCTCCACTGCACTCTTTTCAATTTGTCCACATTTAGGCCGTTGCAAGTTGTTTGAACTAGTTCAACATGACATTCAGATTAGGAAACTAGCACTAGACAGTGTCATTAGAGCACTGAATAGATGGAGTGAAAACTGGCTAACTGATAGGTCTGAGCAGGGAGATGTCCATGGGGAATCACCATACAGTGGGTTTTTTTCTCATGGTTCACTAAGGCCCTTAAGAACCTACTGATGTGTGTCTCCAGAAGTCAGGCTGATGAGAGGAGGCTATTTCTACATGGGACTTCCAGCTGTGCGCCCACTCCTAGGGCGAGATGCCTAGAACAGGTCAGCGTTGTCTTGTGGGAAACACGAGATAGACATAGGAGACCCAGATCCAAAATCTCTGCTCTACCGTCGTTGGAGCAGTGACTTAAACACAGGTTTCCCACAGCCCATGTCAGCGCCCTGAGTAGCAGGCAAGTAGCAGGTGGGGCTCTCAGTATCTCCAGCTGGAGCTGTTCCACTTTGTACAAATAAACTGTTAGTGGATTAGGGATTTGAATCTGTGTCTCCCGCATTGCAAGCGAGGGCGCTAAACCACTGATCTATGGGATATTCTGTGAGTGCAAATACATAGACACATGTGCACATAAACACACAGATAGCCACGTGCCCACTCACACACGGTAATACACAAACACAGGTACGTGCACACACAGATGCCTGTGCACATATACACACAAAGGTGCACATGCACACACACACACACGGACACACTTCTACATACACACATCCCCGAACTGCAAGGCCGCATCCCAGAAGCATGATCTGAAAGTGCCTAACCAATCAGGCTTGCCAGGGAGACGGGCAGGGGAACAGTGGAATGGAGAACCCCACCATAACTGAGGACTGAGTGAAGCCTCTGAGGATCCCTGTCATAATCATACAGCTAAGGTAGCCTAAAATCCCTCTTTTACCTGTAAGGGGTTGTAAGAGGGGTACCCTGATCCCTGTGCTCCTGAGTACAGGGAAAAGGACTCTTCTATGCCAGACCAACAAAACTTTAACTGCTCCCCAGCCAAATTAAGTCCCTACACCCCGAGACACCCCCCTTTTTACCAGTGGGGTTCTTGGGGTACCACGGCTACCACCATCCGGGTGTATTTCCAAAACCTTGGAGGGGACCCCAGACTTCCCCAAAACCCTAACTCTGTCCCCCCTCCCTGAGAGCCAGAGTCAGACACCTGGAGGTTGTTCCCCTCCCCTTCACCCTTCCCGGCTGAAGGCAGAGACAGGCTCTGTTCCTCAGATGATAACCTGAGATGATTCCTTTACCTACCCCTCCCTTCCCCCCCCCCCTCTTCCCAACCTGGAAGCAAAGGAAGCCTTAAGGGAAGTAAACCACACGTTTTATAACTAACAAGATTTAATAAAGAAAAAGATTATAGAACAGAGACACAATACAGCTTACAATGTAGAATTCTCTACTTCATATCTGAAATGCACAGTGACACCCAGATAGGCACAGACTTGATGCAAAATCAGATATCACTTACATTTAGCTAAGTAGGAATATAAGAAGAAAAGCTGAGTCATCTCCACAGCTAGAGATGCTTTCGGACCCTGGCCCCTGCCGCATGGCCAGCAAAACGAAACTGATTTAAACCCCTCCCTCCCTCATGGCAGAGAAACTCTACCTTACTTGTTCTCAGATGACATTAACCCTCTCCAGCTCTGTACACTTGTGACAGGGTTTAAGAAGCTCAAATAACCTGGGTGACACCTGACCAAAAGGGCCAATAAGGAAAGAAGATACTTTCAAATCTGGGAGATGGGAAGGTTTTGTTTTGGCTCTTTGTTTGTGTGCTCTATGGAGCAGAGAGGAAACAGAGAGTAAACCAAGGAAAGGCATGAGATTAACTTTTGTTTAGCTTGTGAATTTTCCCTAGGCTAAAAGAAGGGCTTCTTCCTGTTTTCTG
This sequence comes from Sternotherus odoratus, assembly GCA_032164245.1. Lineage (NCBI taxonomy): Eukaryota > Metazoa > Chordata > Testudines > Kinosternidae > Sternotherus > Sternotherus odoratus. Next base: position 301,748,190 of record JAVMKO010000001.1, read on the forward strand.
TAACTTTGAAGCTCAGCCAGGAGGAGGGTTCTTTGTGCTTAAATCTTTTATTACCGTGCAACTTTACCTTCCAGCCTGACTTTACAAAGGTGATACTTTTACTTTAAAAAAAATAAACTTCTTTTAAGAACCTGATTGATTTTCAGTATCCTAAAAACACAGGGATTTTGTCCATGATCACCTGTACCAATCAGTGACAATATTAATCACAAGCCTCCCCAGAAAAGGGGATGAAGAGGTTTGGGGGAATATTTTGAGGGAATAGGAACTCCAAGTTGTCCTTTCCCTGAATCTTTGTGTAAATCACTTGATGGTGGCAGCAGCTCCGTTCAAGGAGAAAGAGGAATTTATTCCTTGGAGAAGTTTTTTAACCAGACCTGGTGGAACTAAGCTTAGGGGCTCCTTCATGCAGGTCCCCACATCTGCCAGAGTGGGATTCCATTTCCCTCTTGGTGTGATGGAGAGAATATGGTTGAGGTAGAGCAGTCAGATATCCTGGGCACTGTCTCTCATTATGATACTCAATTTCTGTGTCACAATGGACATTTCATGTCTCCCCATGCCTCAGTTTGCTTATCTGTATAATGGGGATCCGTTCATAGTCACTTTCTTTGCTAGGTGTTTTTAAAATCCTTCAGTTAAAGGTTCTGCACAACATGATAATAGTTACTGATGAGAATTACAGCTCTCTGAAGCCATAGAGTCAGTCCAGTGTGCCTGCTGAAAGTGCTTGTGTCTCTCCTAAGTCATCTATGCATCTCTCCTAGATATGTACAGGGAATCAGGGCCAATGGACATCTAAGCATTATCTCTGTTTTATTCCTAATTATCAATACATTTTAAATATACACAAATACACAGGACAGCAAATTAGTCTCTGAGAACAAAGCCCAAGAGTTCTCGTCTCCCTTTGGGAAGGTCCCTTCATTACTGTTTACTCCTAAAGCTGGGTAAATACCATGGAATTGCAGAATGGCTTGTCTCCGGCTTGTTTATATCCAGATGCTCCTTCTCCTCTAGAAGCTGAGTGAACCCCATTGGGATTGCACAGAGCTGCAATATAAATGGGGCACACCCCTGTATCAGATCTTGGAGTGGGATGTTCCTGCAGATGCTGGGGTGAGAGAGGTGTGGGACACAGTGACCTGAGGGGGATTCACAGGAAAGACGCTTCCATCTCAGACCATCTCAGAATACACAGGTACTCATCTCTTCCTGAGGAGTTCACCTGATCAACAAACCGAGGGCTCTGACTGTTAACAGGGGGCTTTGTAAGGGCTCCTCACTGCAGTACTTATAAGAATTTGTCGCCATGTCCAAGACATCTCTTCTAGCTTCATACAAGAAGTATTTGAACTGTTATGCCTGAAGCAAAAAAAACACAAAGTATTCGGTCTTAAGCAGTGTGGTAAATTTCCATCCAAATGCTTAGAGTTTGGCAAATTCAACTAGAACTCAAATACAGGTCTTCTAATGGAAGGTGTCAGTTCCCTTAACTAAAGGTGGTACCACCAGCACCACTTTCGATGGCCAATCCATTTCTGAATCCCATTGAGCTAAAATCTTTTTTCCAATAATATCTGTGGGAAGGAGTTCCACAGGAAAAATACATATTATGTAAACAATTTTCTTTTATCAGTGTTATATGTTCAGACTCTCAATGTAAATGAATGTTCCCTTTGCGTGTGTTATGAGACAGAGTAGACGTAAATGCTTCATGTAGTTTCTTTATCCATCAGTTCATAGGGTTCCAGTACAGAAGGGTTCTTTTTATCATCTGGTCTGACCTCTTGTATAGGACAGGCCATTAAATTTCACCTACTTACCCTGTATTGGGGTCCATAACTTGTGTTTCACTAAGGCCTTGTCTCCAGTAGGATTTTACATCATAGAGTCACAGAGCCCCAGGGTAAGAAGGCTCATCTAGTCTTACTGCCTGCCAAGAAGCAGGATTTGTTGCATCCAGGACAGATGAATGTCCAGCTCCTTTTGGAAAATTTCCAGCGAAGGAGCTTCCATGTCCTCCTGAGGTGATTATTCCATTCCTCTCCTGTTCTCACTCTTAGAAAGGTTTTCCTGAGATTTCGTCTTACTCTACTAACTTGTAGTTTGAATCCATTACCTCTTGTCTTGTGTTATATAGCAAGAGAGAACATTTCTCCATTTCTTTTATAACAGCCTTTCAAGTATTTGAATATGGCTGTCATGTCCCCTGTTTAATCTCCTCTTTCCAAACTAAACACACCCAGTTCTTTTAGCCTTGTTTTCATATGGTTGATATTACGTTCCCTGGATCAGCTTTGTTTCTAACCTACAGATCTTTTCCAGTTTTTCTCCATCCTGTGTCTAAACTGGTGCCTGGAACTAGACACAAAACTCCAGTTGTGGCCTGACCAGCTCTGTTTAGAAGAATACTATCACCTCCCATGACTTGCAAGTTATGCCTCTGTTAATGAAACTGAAAACTGCTTTTTCTTGGGGGGTTTTCCAATAAGAAACAAAAAACAAAAAACCCAGAGCCCTGAAAGATGTACCTATAGCAATCCATTGTATCTGTCCTTCACTGATATGGTAGAGTGTTCAGTTTTATCTGAATTTTTCCCTTACTTAATTAAATATCTCAGAAAAATCAGTCTATTGCATCTGCACAGTTTCCTTGATCAGCCAAGCATACTCTTAATAAAGGATGAAATTGGATTTATTTGACAAGAAGGTTTTCCGTAAACCCTGTTATTGACTGACAATTATAATCCTAGATTTTTTGTTAACTAATACCATAGCCACATGTCCATTGTTTCCTAGCTTTGTGAAATCTTTTTTTTAACTTTCCCCTCTTCTCTTATGAATTTTTTTATGCTTTTTGGGCTATGTTTCTGCCTGATTTTGTGCTTCTGCTAGTGACTGGGAAGTGTAGTTGATTTGTCAGTTCTTAACTCTGGTATAACTAACTCTTAAGTTCAGTTATATATACTCTTTAACACCACCATTGACTGCTAGTGGGCTGGAAAGTATTTTGTCACCTCGTGTAATATGTGTGCAGCATAACAGTTCTTTCCAACTGCAGAACAAAACTATTTTGTGAATATATCTGCCTTTTCTGCTACTTCAAGAAGTTTCTTTTCACCTGCTTGGAACTGCCATAAGCCTTTTGTAGGATTTCTTTTGATTTTTCCTTTATTCTTTTAAGTCCCTTATCAATTTTCATAAATTTTCAATGTCTATTTTTACTGTATCCCATTAGTTCTCTATTGCTTCCCCTCCTCCTTCCTCCTCTGTTATTGCTGCATTCACTTTGCCACTGACCTGGTTTTCTAGCTAAAATTGGTCACTTTTTGATCATGGAATTCAGGATTTGTAACTCTTTAATGAATTCTTTTTAAAAAACTACCAATTTTTATTCTCATTTCCCTATCTAAATGTTTTCCTCCCAAACAGTTTTGCTGATAATTTGGAGCAGCTTTGGGGAATTAGATATTTTGTAGCATTAAGTGTCCATGGATATTACTGGTTGGGAACTGTTCTGTTTGTCCATTTTAATTTCATCCGTTTATTTTTCTCTCATCCCTTCTCTGTCTCTTCAGTAAATTAAATAGTCCCAGACTATTCATTCTGTCCACATATGGCATTCTTCTCCATTCTCATATCCTGTCTCAGAAACCCCTTTTTTATTTGCTATGTTCTTTATGGAAACCTCAGTGTGTGTCCAGAACAGATTATTCTCCAACCTATTACTTTGACATCTGAACATTATCTTTGTTTTGACCACTGCTGTGAATGAGCAAGTGTTTCCATGAAGCTGCTGTCAATGATGCATAGGCTTTTTCCCTGTGTTGTGTAACAGTTGGGATATTTCCCTTCAAACATGTCTTGGCAAATGTTTGGATTATTTTCCCTCTCAGATTTTGAGCAACCCAGGGAATGGGAAAGTCTCTACAGCATAGGTCCTCTAGTGTGGGTTTCATTGCAGTTCCTGCTAATGCCTCTCAATGTTTCTCACACCATAGAATGTAGGAATTATTGGTGAATGTAACACCATAATATATTGAATAGGAATTGGTAAGGTCAGTTGCTCATAATTCATTTCCGTGAATTTGAATACACTATTTCTCTGTGTGCAAAGAGCAACAAATCTGCTTCACCCATGAGAACAGCTACAATTGTGAATTTATTGTCTCATATTAACATTGTGTCTCCATCCAGGAATTTTTACTGTGACCATCATCCTAGACCGTGGCACATACAAGAACTCAGGGGAACATTGGGTACATTCAGGAGACACTGTTCTGCCTCAGAGTTGGACACCTTCTCCCCTACTCCATGGCAAATTCCAACACAACCGACTTCACCAACCCCTCCACCTTCATCCTACTGGGCATTCCTGGCCTGGAGGAGGCCCATGTCTGGATTTCCATCCCCTTCTGCACCATGTACATGATAGCCATCTTGGGGAACTTCACCATCCTCTTCATTGTGAAGATGGAGCCGAGCCTCCATGAGCCCATGTACTATTTCCTCTGCATGCTGGCTGTCACCGACCTGGTCTTGTCTACGTCCACCATGCCCAAGACACTGAGCATTTTCTGCTTCAATTCCAGGGAGATCGATTTCAGTGCCTGCCTCACCCAGATGTACTTCATTCACTGCTTCATAGCAGTGGAGTCTGGGATCTTCGTGGCCATGGCTTTGGATCGTTATGTGGCCATCTGCCATCCCCTGAGACATTCCATCATCCTTACAAACGCCGTGGTGGCCAAGATCGGCCTGGCCGTGGTGCTGCGAGGCATCCTACTCTTATTTCCCACTCCCTTCCTGGTGAGGCAGTGGCCATATTGCAGAACCAACATCATTGCTCACACGTACTGCGAATACATGGCTGTGCTGAAGCTGGCCTGTGCCGACATCCACGTTGCTAGTTACTACGGCCTCTTTGTGGCATTCTTTGTGACTGGGCTGGATATGATTTTTATCGCTGTATCCTACACCCAGATCCTCAGGGCCATCTTCAGCCTCACCACAAAGGACGCGCGGCTTAAGACTTTTGGGACCTGCAGCTCCCACCTCTGTGTCATTTTAGGCTTTTACATCCCAGCTCTCTTCACCTTCCTCACACACCGGTTTGGCCACAATGTCCCCCTGCATTTCCATATTCTCATGGCCAATGTGTACCTCCTGGTGCCCCCCATGCTAAACCCCATCATCTATGGAGTGAGGACCAGACAGATCCAGGACAGACTGCTCCATCTCTTTCCTCATAAAGGAACCTAACATTTTCTCCTGGTGCTCTGGCTCTCTGACTGAGCTCCATGCAGAGCGGACTGGTGACAAAGTACTGGGCCAGCTTCCCTGAATCACTGTTTGTACAGTAAAAATGACATTAAATCCTGTTCTGACCACACTATGCTGTGTCAGAGTGACAAATTGGGCAATCAGTCTGTGTACCTCTCTTTAACTCATACAGTGGTGTGACAAAGTTCCTCCTCTGTCTTGGTGGGTCCTGTGTTTATTGGCGGATAAGCTCACCTCAGAGATTCATGGCAACCCTCAGTTTGGCCACTTTCATTGCCCAAATCTGGCCTTCCCCTCTGGAGGAACCCACAGTCCAGATCAACTCCTGTGACTGATCAAGAGGTAGTAGTTTTGGGGGGAATGCAGGTCCACCCTCTACGCTGGGTTCTGTCCCTGGGCCCTTTGGATTACAGCTGTCTAGAGTGTCTCCTGTAACAGCTGCTTGAGAGCCACATATCCCTGGGCTACTTCCTCCTGGCCTCCTCCCCACACCTTCTTCATCATCACCACAGGGCCTTCCTCCTGGTGTCTGATAACACTTGTACAGTAACTCCTCACTTAACGTTGTAGTTCTGTTCCTGAAAAATGAGAATTTAAGTGGAACAATGTTAAGCGAATCCAATTTCCCCAAAATAATTAATGTAAATGTGGGGGTTAGGTTCCAGAGATTTTTCTTTTCACCAGACAAAAGACTATATAGCTACAGATATACAGGCACTCTGTGTAAATTTTAAACAAATAATTTAATGCTGGTACACAGTGATAATGATTGTGAAGCTTGGTTGAGTTGGTGGAGTTATAAGGTGGGATATTTCCCAGGGAATGCCTTACTGCTAAATGATGAACTAGCAGTTGGCTGATACCTCATGGGTTAACTTTCACACTCTACAAGGCATCAGGAATGGAGGGAGGACAGACAGAGACACACACGCTGTGTGTGCGTGCAAGAGAGATGTGCATTTTCCCTTTAAGCACACTGCCTTGTTAATTAGATTAGCAAACTGAGCCACAGCTGCTGCCAGGGGAAGCTCCCTCCCTCCTGAGACTTGTCCTGTGATGTGTCCTCCCCGCTCTATGGAAGATGGGATAACCAGGGTGCAGGGGCAGAGGGGAGGGGGACATCTTGACATTAGACCCCCCCTTCCTCCTCTCCCCACCACACAGCAAGCAGGAGGCTCATTGAGTAGCTCCAAGACAGGGATCAGGAGCAGCACATGGCAGTGAGGTGAGGGACCGATGAACTGCCAGCAATTGATAGCCTGTTGGGCGGCTGCCACACAGGGAACTTAGGGTGGCTCATAGGGGAGCTGCCGGTCCACCCTGTTTCCAAGTCCCCAGCGGACTGCTCTTCCTGCAAGCAGTGGACAATGCAGCTGTCAAATGACGTTAAAAGGGAGCATTGCAGCACTTTAAACCAGCATGTTTCCTAATTGATCAGCAACATAACAGTGAAACGATGTTAACTGGGACGACTTTAAGTGCGGAGTTCCTGTACCCCTCAGTCCTCCAGCATTACACCTTCCCACTCTCAGCTCCCAGTGTCTCTTGCTCCCAGCTCCTTGCATATGACCTCACTGACTGAGGTGATGTCCTTTTAAAACCCAGGTGCCCTGATTAGCCAGCCTGTCCTATTTGATTCTAGGAGCTTCTTAATGGGCTCCAGATGTCCTAATTAACTTGCCTGCCTTAATTGGTTCCAGCAAGTTCCTGATTTTTCTGGTACTGCTCCTGTCACCTTACCTAGGGAAGAGGGACCTGCTAATCTGGGACTCCTGACTCTTCCTTTGGTCACTCTCCTGTAGTCCTCTGGCCTGGAGGGAGGAAGGGGACAGAGGGCACCTGCTGCTACTGCTAGGCCCTGGGCTCTCTCTACTGCTGCTGTTACTCCAGCTACTGCCCAGGCTGAGCCAGAAACCCCCAGACATCTTCTCTGCTTACTGGCTGACTGATGGAGCCCCCACAACCCTTGGTTGCTTCTGATACCGCTGTGGCCTCTGGAAGGGGGGGGGGGGGCTTCTGGCCTGCTCCCCACAGGAGGTTTGTGAGGGACCCCTTTGTTTGTCCTGGGGAGCTGCTGGAGCCTGGAGGAAGAGGGAGACTAAGAGGACCGTTGGCCACTGGGGGAGCGCAGAGAGACTCTGGAGACCACTGAGGAAGGGGCCATCTAGGACTGAGTAATTTTTGAGCCGTGCTCTAGTGGTGGGGTCCTGACTGTTTGGGGAGACACAGGGAGTGTGTTGTGGAGCCTGCCCCCTGGTCCATCTGTTCCCCCCCAACCCACCACCGTTGCCCCCTCAATCACCCCCACAGACTGCTCACCATCTACCTCAGTTCCTGCCTCTAGGACTCAGCCACTTGCTTGGCTTGCCAGGCCCTATTACTACCATTTGGGCCTAGAGCGGCAGCCTGCCCAAACTGACTTTGTGCAAGCGCATGTGGGCACACATACCCCCCCTTTTTGGACTATTCCCCCCAACCCCTGTAGCAGTCTCTCCTGCTCCAATAGTAGCCCTTTCACCCCCCCCCCTGCTTTTTTGTTGCCCAAGCCCCTTGCTAGGAGAGTTTGTTTGTCTGCCCCACACTTTTCCCTTCACAGCCTCAGTTCATTTGACCCACACCAGCCTGCTGCTACTCCCTTAGTTTCTCTGCCACACTCCCAGCTTGGTTCCCCTCCTCCTGTCCCCCCTTGCCCCGATTGTCCCCTCTCCTCATGCGCCCATGCACTTGTTTCCCCCCCATTTAAGTTTGCCCCTGTTTCACTGCACTCCCAATATTGTTGTATCCCCCGCTCCCCTGGTGCAACTAGAGGAGCCGGAATTCCATCCCAAGCCAGTGACTGATCTCCCCGCGAGTCCTTGAAAGACCCCCACATCCAGCCCTCCCCCATAGGTGCCCTTCTCCCCTGCCTGCAGCCCAGCGGGGAGGAGCGGTGGACCAGCCTCCGCTTTCCCCTTCTCTCTCTCCTCCCTTCCCTTCCCTTCCCTCCCCGCTCATTAGGCTGGGAGACAGGGTGGATGGGACCCCTTGGGCAGAACCTGCCACCCCTCACCTGCCTGCCCCTCCGCCCCCCTTAGCTTCTACCTCAATCGCCACTGCCGAAGCACCTGCCACAGCCACCTCTAGGGTGCTGGAAGAGGTGGGCAACAGGGTGACATCTGTTGCTCCTATGTCCCTCCCCCCTTCAATTCTGGGGCAGCCCCTCTAGCCAGCGGGAAGGGCCTGGGCAAGAAGGGCATCCTGACTTTACAGAGGTGATTCTTTTCCTTTTTTAAAATAAACGTCTTTTAAGAACCTGATTGATTTTCAGTGTCCTAAAGCCACAGGGATTTTGTCCATGCTCACCTGTACCAATTAGTGAGGATATTATTCACAAGCCTCCCCAGAAAAGGGGGTGAAGGGTTTTGGGGGGAATATTTAGAGGGAATAGGAACGCCAAGTGGTCCTTTCCCTGAATCTTTATCTAAATCACTTGGTGGTGGCAGCAGTTCCAGCCAAGGACAAAGAGAAATTTGTTCCTTGGGGAAGTTTTTAACCTAAGCTAGTGGAAATAAGCTGAGGGGGGTTTTCATGAAGGTCCCCACATCTGCCAGAGTGGGAGTTGTAAGGGATCCGTCCGTTGCCCACTCCACAAATAGGCAGGAGACGTCTCTGTGGCTTCACCAGTGTCCTTTATTTATAGTGCAAACCCCACCCCTTTGTACAGCTTTAACAGTGCTGGCTTAATACCTGCACAGGGAGACAGACCACAGCTCAGGAATCAACCCCCTTCCTGGCTCACAGGGATCCAGAGTCTAAGTACTCCTCCCTCCTGACTCCCTAGCTTCCTTCTCCGCTCCGCTCCGCTCCGCTCCGCTCCGCACCGCACCCTGGGCTTCCTTCCTTCCTTCCGGGCCCTATATCCCCCAGGGAGGCTGCCAGGTGCAACAAATTGAGCTTGAGCCCTCTGCAGCCCAGGTGGCTGATTAGCCTTCCCCTTCAGGCAACCCCGACAGAGGCTTCTGTGCTCTTAAAGGGGCAGCAGGGCTGGCTCAGCCTCTCCTGGCCAGCACCCTGCCACAGAGTCCATTTCCCTCTTGGTGTGATGGAGAGAATATGTTTGAGGTAGAGCAGTCACATCTCCTGGGCTCTGTCTCTCATTATAATACTCAATTTCTGTGTCACATTGAACAATTCATGTCTCTCTGTGCCTCGGTTTACTTATCTGTATAATGGGGATCTGTTCATAGTGACTTTCCATTGTTAGGTGTTTTTATTCCTTCAATGAAAAGTGTTGCAAAATCTGATAATAGTTACTGATGAGAATTACGGATCTCTGATGCCGTAGAGTCAGTCCAGTGTGCCTGCTGAAAGTACTTGTGTCTCTCGTTAGTCATCTACGCATCCCTCCTAGATAACTACAGGGAGTCAAGCCCTATGGAAATCTAGGCTTTATTTCTTCTTTATTCCTAATTATCAATACATTTTAAATATACACAAATACACAGGACAGCCAATTTGTCTCTGAGGAGAGTGCCCAAGAGTTCTCATCTCCCTTTGGGAAGGTCCCTTAATTACTGTTTATTCCTAAAGCTGGATAAATACCACAGAATTGCAGAAAGGCCTGTTTATATCCAGATGCTCCTTCTCTGCTAGAGTCTGAGTGAACCCCATTGGGATTGCACAGAGCTGCATTATAAAAGGTGCATGCCCCTGTGTCCGATCTTGGAGTGGGATGTTCCTGCAGATGCTGGGGTGAGAGAGGTGTGGGGCACGGTGACCTGAAGGGGATTCACTGGAAGGACATTTCCATCTGAAAATTCACAGGTACCCATCTCTTACTGAGGAGCTCTCCTGATCAACAAACCAACAGCGCTGGCTGATAACAGGGGGGCTTTGTTAGGGCTCCTCACTGCAGTACTTATAAAAATTTGTCAGCATGAGCAAGACATCTCTTCTAGCTTCATTCAAAAAGTATTTGAACTGTTATGCTGGAAAAAACCTATTCGGTCATAAGCAGATGCTCACTGTAGTAAATTTCCGTCCAAACACTTTGAGTTTGGCAAACTCATTTGCAACTCAAATTCAGGTCTTCTAATGGAAAGTGCCAGGCCCCTTATCTAAAGGTGGTGAGAACAGCACCACTTTCGATGGCCAATCCATTTGTGAATCCAATTCAGCTAAGCTCGTTTTTCCAATAATGTCAATGGGAAGGAGTTCCACAGGAAAAATACATATTATGTAAACAAATTTATTTTTTCAGTCTTATATGTTCAAACTCTCAATGTAAATGAATGTTCCCTTTGCGTGTGTTATGAGACAGAGTAGATGTAAATGCTTCATGTAGTTTCTTTATCCATCAATTCATAGGATTCCAGTACAGAAGGGTTCTTTTATCATCTGGTCTGACCTCTTGTATAGGACAGGCCATTAAATTTCACCTACTTACCCTGTATTGGGGTCCATAACTTGTGTTTCACTAAGGCCTTGTCTCCAGTAGGATTTTACATCATAGAGTCACAGAGCCCCAGGGTAAGAAGGCTCATCTAGTCTTACTGCCTGCCAAGAAGCAGGATTTGTTGCATCCAGGACAGATGACTGTCCAACCCCCTTTGGAAAACCTCCAGTGAAGGAGTTCTCACGTCTTCCCAACATGACTATTCCATTCCCTTCCTGTTCTCACTCTTAGGAAGTTTTTCCTGAGATTTCATCTTACTCTGCTATGCTGTAGTTGAACCTATTGCTCTTGTCTTGTGCTATGTGGCAAAAGAGAACATTTCTCCATCTCTGTTATAGCAGCCTTTCAAGTATTTGAAGACGGCTGTCATGTCCCCTGTTTAATCTCCTCTTTCCAAACTAAACACACCCAGTTCCTTTAGCCTTGTTTTCATATGGTTGATATTACATTCCCTGGGTCACCTTTGTTTCTAACCTCCGGATCTTTTCCAGTTTTTCTCCATCCTGTGTCTACACTGGTGCCTGGAACTAGACACAAAACTCCAGCTGTGGCCTGACCAGCTCTGTTTAGAAGAATACTATCACCCCCATGACTTGCATATTATGCCTCTGTTAATGAAACCGAAAACTGCTTTCCTTGGGTTTTTTTCCAATAAGAAAAAAAAAAAAAAAAAAAAAAAAACCCTAGAGCCCTGAAAGATGTACCTATAGCGATCCATTGTATCTTTCCTTCACTGATATGGTAGAGTGTTCAGTTTTATCTGAATTTTTCCCTTACTTAATTAAATATCTCAGAAAAATCAGTCTATTGCATCTGCACAGTTTCCTTGATCAGCCAAGCATACTCTTGATAAAGGATGAAATTGGATTTATTTGACAAGAATGTTTTCCGTAAACCCTGTTATTGACTGACATTAATTATAATCCTAGACTTTTTTGTTAAGTAATACCATAGCCGCATGTCCATTGTTTCCTAGAATTTTGAAATCTTTCTTTTTAACTTTCCCTTCTTCTTTTATGTATATTTTTTTATGTTTTTGGGGGCTCTGATGCTGCCTGATTTTGTGCTTCTGGTAGTGACTGGGAAGTGTAGTGATTTGTCAGTTCTTAACTCTACTGTTTCTAACTCTAAGGTCCTGTTATATATCCTCTTTAACACCCTCATTGACTGGAAAGCATTTCAATATCTCATGTGGTATGTGTGCAGTTCTTTCCAACTACAGAACAAACCTATGTTGTGAATACATCTGCCTTTTCTGCAACTTCAACAAGTTTATTTTCATCTGCTCAGAACTGGCCTAAATATTTTCTAAGATTTCTTTTGATTTTTCCCCTATTCTTTTAAGTTCTTTATCAATTTTCATAGATTTTCAATATCTATTTTTACTGTATCCCATTAGTTCTCCATTGATTCCTCCTCTGCTATTGCTGCATTCACTCTGCCACTGAACTGGTTTTCTAACTAAAATTGGTCCCTTTTTGATCATGGAATTCAGGATTTGTAACTCTTTAATGAATTATTTTTTTAAAAAACGACCAATTTTAATTTTCATTTACCTGTCTCAATGTTTTCCTCCCAAACAGTTTCACTGATAATTTGCAGCAGCTTTGGGGAATTAGATATTTTGTTGCATTAAATTTCTATGGATAATACTGGTTGGGAACTGTTCTCTGTTTGTCCATTCTAAGTTCATTCATTTATTTTTCTCTCATCCCTTCTCTGTCTCTTCTCTAAATTAAATAGTCCCAGACTTTTCATTCTGTCCACATATGGAAACCTTCCCATCCTCCTATCCGGTATCGCAACCCCCCTTTTTATTTACTATGTTCTCTATAGAGGCTGGGTAACCAAACCTGAGTGCATATAAAGGGCAGAGTATTCTTTGCCCCATTCCTATGACATCTGAACATTGTCTTTGTTTTCATCACTGCTGTAAATTAGCAAGTGTTTCCATGAAGCTGCTATCAATCATGCTCAGGTTTTGTTCCCTGTGGTGTATACTAGTTGGGATGGTTCCCATGGAACATGTCTTGGCAAACATTTGATTTTGTTTTCACTCTCAGATTTTGAGGAACACTGGGAATGGGAAAATCCTCAAAGCATTGGCCCTCTAGTATGGGTTTCATTGCATTTCCTGCTGATGCCTATTAATGTTTCCCACACCACTGTGTGCGGGAATTATTGATGAATGGAGCACCATAATATATGGAATAGGGATTGGTAGGGTCAATTGTTCATAATTCATTTCCGGAATTGTGAAAACACTATTCCTCGGTGTGTGAAGAGTGAAAAATTTGCTTCACCCATGAAAACAGAAAAATTGCAGATTTAGTGTCTAATATTACCATTGTCACCCCATCCAGGAATTTTTATTGTGACCATCACCCTAGACCCTGAACACGTACAGGAAGTTGGGGGAACATTGGATACAATCAGGAGACACTGTTCTGCCTCAGAGTTGGACACCTTCTCCCTGTGTTGGAATCTCCCCCATGTCAGATTCCAACACAACTGACTTCACCAACCCCTCCACCTTCATCCTGCTGGGCATTCCTGGCCTGGAGGCAGCCCATGTCTGGATCTCCATCCCCTTCTGCATCATGTACATCACAGCCATCTTGGGGAACTTCACCATCCTGTTCATTGTGAAGATGGAACCGAGCCTCCATGAGCCCATGTTCTATTTCCTCTGCATGTTGGCTGTTTCTGACCTCGTCCTTTCTACGTCCACTGTGCCCAAGACACTGAGCATCTTCTGCTTCAAATCTAGGGAGATAGATTTCAGTGCCTGCCTCACCCAGATGTACTTCATTCATTGTGTCTCAGTGATGGAGTCTGGAATCCTCGTAGCCATGGCTTTTGATCGCTATGTGGCCATCTGCCATCCCTTGAGACATTCCACCATCCTGACAAACCCTGTGGTGGCCAAAATTGGCCTGGCCATGGTGCTGCGTGGCACCATTCTTGTACTGCCTGCTCCCTTTCTGGTGAGATGGTGGCCATTTTGCAGAACCAACATCGTTGCTCACACGTACTGTGAGTACATGGCTGTGGTGAAGCTGGCCTGCGCCGACATCCGTGTCGCTAGTTACTATGGTCTCTTTGTGGCATTCTTTGTGACTGGGCTGGATGTGATTTTTATTATTGTGTCTTATACCCATATCCTCAAGGCCATCTTCAGCCTCCCCACAAAGGACGCCCGGCTTAAGACTTTTGGGACCTGCAGCTCCCACCTCTGTGTCATCTTAATCTTTTATATCCCAGCTTTCTTCTCCTTCGTCACACAACGGTTTGGCCACAATGTCCCCCTGCATTTTCATATTCTCATGGCCAATGTGTACCTCCTGGTGCCCCCCATGCTAAACCCCATCATCTATGGAGTGAGGACCAGACAGATCCAGGACAGGCTGCTCCGTCTCTTTCATCATAAAGGGATCTAACATTTTCTCCTGGTGCTCTGGCTCTCTGACTGACCTCCATGCAGAGCAGGCTTTTGACATGGTACTGAGCCCTTTTCCCTGAATCACTGTGTGTACAGTAAAAGTGATTTTAAATCCTTTCTTGACCATACTATGCTGTGTTACACTGACAAACTGGGAAATTGGTCTGTGTACATCTGTTTAACTCATAGGGTAGTGTGACAAAGTTCCTCCTCTGCCTTGGTGGGTCCTCTGCTTTTTGGCATAGATACTCGCCTCAGGGAAAAGGAAGATGAATAATCCCTGCAGTCTCTGCTGGTCCACCAGCTGGGTTGGGGAACAGACCAGAGACATTCCCCTCTGGAGGAACCCACAGTCCAGGTCAACTCCTGTGACTGATCAGGAGTTAGGAGGTTTTGAGGGGAACCCAGGCCCAACCGGGTTATAGCCCAGGGCCCTGTGTTTTGCAGCTGTAACGGCTGCTTGAGAGCTACATCTCCCTGGGCTAATTCCCCATGGCCTCCTCCCAACACCTACTTTATCCTCATCACAGGACCTTCCTCCTGCTGTCCGATAATACTTGTACAGTAACTCCTCACTTAACATTGTAGTTCTGTTCCTGAAAAATGAGACTTTAAGTGAAACAATGTTAAGTGAATCCAATTTCCCCATAAGAATCAATGTAAATGAGGGGGTTAGGTTCCAGAGATTTTTTTTTCACTAGACAAAAGACTATATACATATAGATATACAGGCACTCTGTGTAAAATTTAAACAAATAATTTAACGCTGGTACACAGTGATAATGATTGTGAAGCTTGGTTGAGGTGGTGGAGTTATAAGGTGGGATATTTCCCAGGGAATGCCTTACTGCTAAATGATGAACTAGCAGTTGGCTGATACCTCAAGAGTTAATTCTCACACTCTACAAGGCATCAGGAATGGAGGGAGGGCAGACAGAGACACAAACACTGTGTGTGTGTGCAAGAGAGATGTGCATTTCCCCTTTAAGCACACTGCCTTGTTAATTAGATTAGCAAACTGAGCCGCAGCTGCTGCCAGGGGAAGCTCCCTCCCTCCTGAGACTTGTCCTGTGGTGTGTCCTCCCCGCTCTATGGAAGAGGGGATAACAAGGGTGCAGGAGCAGAGGGGAGGGGGACATCTTGACATTAGACCCCCCTCTTTCTCCTCTCCCCACCACATAGCAAGCAGGAGTTTCAGGGAGCAGCTCCAAGGTAGAGGGCAGGAGCAGCACATGGCAGTGGGGTGAGGGACAGATGAACTGCCAGCAATTGATAGTCTGTTGGGCGGCTGCCACACAGGGAACTTAGGGGAGCTGATAGGGGGGCTGCCGGTCCACCCTGTTTCCAAGTCCCCATGAGCTAGCTCCAACGGGCTGCTCTTCCTGCAAGCAGTGGACAAAGCAGGCAGCTGTCAAATGATGTTAAAAGGGAGCTGTAAGAGAGTCTGTGTCATAGTCACACTATGAATTTTTCTAACATTGATGATCACCAACTGCTCCACACAACACTCTTTTTCTAAGCTGAAAGGAAGAAAAAACCCTGAGAGAACAACAATGTGTCAGGACAGACTTGATTCACTTTCCCTATTATGTATGGAAGCGGACATGCTTCGTCGAGTCAGCTTTGATGAACGTATCCACAACTGTGCAATTAGAAAATATAGAGAGAAGCTATTTTAATTTCAGCATACATGTAAGTTTTGTGTCATTTCGAAAAATAAAATGTTATTTTACAGTATAATATTGTGTTTATTTTGAATTACATATGGCGAGGGGGGGCACCATAATCTTTTCAGTGCTTAGGGCCTCTAAAGGTCTTAATGCGGCCCTGAACGCAGTGTGTCCTCATGATAGTTATATTCCATCAAGGTGCATGAAATCTGCCCATAGATATTGACGTTCCTATGGCTAGAGCAGAGCTGAGACTGCACAGCCTCCCCTCCACAAATACTGAGCAGATCCAGCAGCTCCGCAGTGTCCCAAGCGTTGAGCTGCCATGGTCACCTGGGAAGGTGTGATGTGAGCATTCCACGCCGAGCAAACCCGCAAGAAGGAATTCAAAATGCCTGAGCCTTTAAAGGGGGAGGGTCAGAAACTGTTTACCTCATTGCAGGGGAGAGGAGTTGAAACTGTTCACCAGAGCAGTCAGGATGGGGAAAGTGGGACGCCTTCCGGAGGCTAATTTCAGCAATAAAATCAAACAAAAATATCTACACTGGCACTTAGAAGACAGGATTTTTGTGTAAAAAGTCTTAAAACTCTTGCTAAGGTGGTTTTATTTTGTCGCTGAAACTGAGTTCTGTTGTTGAAAGTGTACACCTCCACTGTTTCTTCGTCAAAAACTGGGTTTTTTTTGCAGAAAAAACTTGGCAGTATAGACAAGGCCTAAGGAACAATGATGGGTAACCAGTATTCACACATCTGTTTCCTGCTGGTGCCCAGTAAGGTTGGGAATTACTGAGTTAGGGAGCACCATGAAATATGGAATTGAGATTAGTAAAGTCCTTTATTCATAGTTCATTATTCTGAATAAAGAAAAGGCCATTTTTTCAGTGTGTGAAGAGCGATCAATCTGCTTCACTCCTGAAAACAGATCCCAGTAGTAAATGCATTGTCTCATATTACCATTGTCTCTCCATCCAGGTAATTGTACTGGGCCCATCAAATTGTCAATATACAGGAAGTCAGGGAAATGCACGGTAGAAGCAGGAGACACCTCGTCCTCTACTCCATGTCAGATTCCAACACAACTAAATTCACCAATCCCTCCACCTTCATCTTGTTGGGCATTCCTGGCCTGGAGGAGGCCCATGTCTGGATCTCCATCCCCTTCTGCACCATGTACATCATAGCCATCTTGGAGAACTTCACCATCCTGTTCATCGTGATGACAGAGCCAAGCATCCACAGCCCTATGTTCTATTTCCTCTGCATGCTGTCCATCACCGACCTGGTCCTGTCCACGTCAACAATGCACAAAATGCTGAGCATCTTCTGGTTCAATTCCAGGGAGATTGATTTCAGTGCCTGCCTCACCCAGATGTACTTCATTCATTGCTTAACAGTGTTGGAGTCTGGGATCCTCGTGGCCATGGCTTTGGATCAGTATGTGGCCATCTGCCATCCCCTGAGACATTCCAGAATCCTGACCAACACTGTTGTGGCCAAGATTGGCCTGGTCGTGGTGCTACACAGTGGTATGCTTGTACTGCCCTATCCCTTCCAGGCTAGCCAGTGGCCTTATTGCACAACTAACATCATCCCCCAGCCATACTGCCTGCACGTAGCCATGGTGAATCTGGCCTGTGCAGACACCAATGTCAGTAGCTACTATGCCCTCTTCGTGCTATTCTCTGGGATGGGCCTGGATGAGATTTTTATCACTTGGTCCTATACCCAGATCTTCAGAGCCATCTTCCGCCTCCCCACAAAGGACGCCCATCTCAAGACTTTTGAAACATGCAGCATCCACCTCTTTGTGATTTTTGCATTTTTCATCCCAAGTCTCTTCATTTCCTTCATGAACAAATTTCCTCAGAATGTGCCCCTGCATTTCCACATTCTCATTGCCAATGTGTAACTCTTGATGGCCACCATGTTAAACCCCATCATCTACGGGGTGAAGACCAAACTGATCCGGGACGGGTTGCTCTGTCCCCTTACTCATAAAGGGGCCTAAAGTTATCTTCATGTGCTGTGCTCTCAGACCAAGCTCCAAGTACAGCTGGCTGATGACATGGGGCTGGGACCCCTTCCCTGAATCACTGACTGGACACTCAAAGTGACATTAATCCCTTTCCTGGCCTTACTGTTGTGTGTCAGTGTGAGAAACTGAGGAATTGGTCTATGTACAACCCTTAGGATTTCCACATTTCTAATTGCTCTTAAATGGAACTCTGAGGCAACACACCCTGTCCTACCTATTTCCCAATGCCCCACTCCCTTCTCCACCTCTTCCTCCAATTCCCTGCCTCAGATCTGCCTTTTCCCCAAATTCCCACCCGGTTGCTTGCTCCCCTCCCCTCCAACCTTGCTCCCCTCCCCTCCAACCTCATCCACTTGCTGGATCATCTCCACCTTCCTACCCTCCTCTCTCTCCGCTGTTTCCTCCCCCAACATTTTGGGCTTCTTCTGCTGCAGGGCTGGGACAGGATCTGTTGCTATCTGGGAAGCAACCTGCAGTGAGTACAGCGAGGATGCGGCATTGAGACCGACAGGCCGATCCATGGCATAGTGAGAAGCCAGGAAACCCTGTAAAATCAGCTGAGGATTGGGAGCAGGGCTGTTATGCATTCAGCCAAGATTGTGGATCGTACAACTTGTGGGCCATGAAAGCTCTGCTGTAGAGTTCTGAGGGAAGAGACCATTGTATGACTTATTTACTTACCTTTCTGCAATAGTCTGAAGTTACAGTTGGGGAGGTCTGGGTTGAATGTTCAAAAACACTATTTCACTAGGAAGGTGGTGAAACACTGGAATGGGTTCCCTAGGGAGGTGGTGGAATCTCCATCTTTAGAGGTTTTAAGACCCGGCTTGACAAAGTCTTGGCTGGTGTGATTTAGTTGGGGTTGGTCCTGATTTGAGCAGGAGGTTGGACTAGAAAATCTCCTGAGGTCTCTTCCAACCCTAATCTCCTATGATTCTATGATTCCATGATATTTGGCTTGTGGAGCTCCTCGCCAGAGTCATTATTGGAGCAAAGAGTTTAACCGATTGGGATTTGCAAATGGATTGGCCATTATAGGTGGTGCTGGAGGCATCACCATTAATTAAGCTTATCTGATCACTTCGATTAGAAGACCTCATTTTCAGTTTCTTATAAGTTCAACAAAACTTTACTCATTTGGACTGGAATTTTCCACGCTGGGTGTCTGCTTCAGTCTGAATGTTTTTTTGAAATTCTCAGGCAAAATGGTTTGGCCAACTTTTCAAATGAAGGATGGGCAACAGATGTCTTGCTCATGGTGAATTTTTTTTACAATATTTTCAATTAAGAGTCCTAGCACCTCCCTGCCTTATAGAAGCTAAAAGCCCATAGCAACACCCCTGTTCACAGCCAGAGCCCTGAAATGCCAGAAGAGGAGGTGACAGTCTCTGTGCATTAACATAGAATTGGCTCCTGAGGTCCTTCAGATCTCTTGGGTGAATATGATCTGGTCCTGGTGACTTATTACTGTTCTGATTATCAATTTGTTCCAGAACCTCCCCTAATCACTTGAGGGAATGGATCCCATCCTGACCACAAGAGTCATTTCAGTATGCTCCCTAGAGTGGGATCTGTCCCTGAGTTAAACATAATAGGCATGCAGCAAATAGCTGGAACAGGATTCTCACTGACTGACAAGACCATCTCCTCCCTCCCTGAGGAGTTGTGGCCTTCGGCTGCAGGGCCAGAGATCTTCTCAATCACCCCCACACCTGGGCTTCCCCCTGCTGCAGAGGATTCACGGAGACTTTCTCACATTGCCTCAGAAGTTCCTGGGAGTTTCCCCTAATCACTCTGGGGAAAGGACTTAGTACAAATGGGATTCAGACAATGGATTGGCCATTGTATGTCACTATGGGGACACCACCTTTTGTTTGGGCACTCTGAGACCTTCAGTAAAAAGACCTCGTTATCAGTTGTTTATAAATTTGCCAAACTTTAACCATTTGGACTGACATTTTTCATGCTGGGTTCCTGCTTTTGTTTCAGCTGTTATTTGAATGTTTCATGCACAACAGTTCCTGGGAGTTTCCCCTTTCCCTCTGCGGTCCCAGCAGAACGCTCCCTCTTCCTGCAGGTGGACACTTTATCAGTCTGAGCTACTCAGGAGAAATCATTATCAATCCGCCTATAAACAGGGTTATCGTCTGCTAACCTCACTGATAGTCAGATTTGATCGGCTGCATACCCGGTTGTGGAGAGGCTAGTTTTACAGTATGAGAAGTCATGGGCTTCCATGCTCAACGTCACAACATTCACAAGGACCAGCTGCTCCCTCCTTTCTCCCAGCATAGGGCATTTCTTCCTCAGGTGATCAGTGGAATTACAATGATAGCACCTTCTGGACTTTTTACAGGAGATTTGGGTTGGGTATTGTGGGAGTGAGGTAAACTAGAACCCTGCCTCCAACCAAGTTTAGACCCCTCTGCCTGTGCTTTATTCACAAGAGATGCTTGTGTCTGCTCAAAATCATGAGCTAGAGAAGCCATTTCATCCACAGTTTTCATCCTTTTCTCCCACAGAAATTATTTTACCCCATTTTTATATGTTTAACAAATGCTCCTGAACAATGAAGTAAAACATTCCTTCAAAGCTTGTGAGACCTTTGCACTTATCCACTTTCCCTTTTCTTTACATGAGACCAATTCATGTGACACTGGACTCCATCTTGTGCTTGAACTTTTCCATTAACTTTTGCTTGGAAAAGCCTGCTTGATGCCACTATGTGGGGGCTCTTGTTTAGCAAAAGGAAGGTCTGTCCACATGGGAGAAGCTATAATGGGGGAAGCGACATCGTCACTTGGCCTCCCTCCCCCCACAACTCACCACCTGGAATGACCTTAGGAAAAGGAACTGGACTGGGGGTGTTGTCCCAGAATGAAGGGGTTTCTAGCCTGTGTATGAGGGATGGGTGGACAGTGTGTCCGTCAGGGTCAGACAGTGCTTGATTCACGTCCTGTCTAGTGTATAGAACTTAGATTGTGATTTTGTTTATTTCTCAAATAACCAACTTTGATCTCTTTTCTATAACTTATAACAGCTTAAAATCCATCTTTCCATTCTTAATGCTTCTGCTTTCCATTTATTTTCCTAAAGCAGTGTGTTATTGGAAGTATAAAGGGAAATCTGCTCAGGAACAGGGGCTGGTGCATTGTCCTCTCCACATTGAGGGAAGGGGGCAGGATGATAAACTTACACTGGTCAGTCTTCTGACAAGGCCAAGGCAGTACAGCTCTGAGGACCCAGGCTGCGGAGCTGAGGGAACTGTCTGGAGCCTCTCTATTGTTGATACATGAGTGGCTAGTGAAAACATTCATGTAACTGCAGGTGGGTGTGCCAATGTCAGTGTAAGTAGAAGACCTGGAGGGGCAGAAGCTTTTCATAGCTTCACAGGATGAGAGGGCACCCAGGTTAGTAAGTGCTAGGGCTCATGGGTACCTCTGTTCCAGGTTGCACCCTGTAGAAGTCCATCATGCCCACCCAACAAAGAGGACCTATGACAGCATGAGTCCATTTCCCGCATATCATGTGCTCAGTTATTGATGGAGAGACCATTATTATAGTAGGTAAGTGAGGACTCCTGGGTATTGTTTGCCATTCTCTGTGTGACTCTGGCCAAGTTATGTCTACTGTGACGGGGTCAGACCAGAAGGGTATAGGAGAGTGCAGGATGTGCAGGCCAAACAAAGGCTAGTCCAGGCCAATCAAGACACCTGGGGCCAATTAAGAAGATTCCAGAAGGCAGTAGAAATAGATAGCCTGATTGGGACACCTGAAGCCAATCAGAGTCTGGCTGAAACCACTTTAAAACCCTCCCATTTAGTTAGGTGGGTGTGGGTGTCAGGAGTTTGGGAGGCATTGGAGCAGTGAGTGGTTTGGAGGCGTTGGAGCAGAGAGCAGTTTGTAGGCGTTGGAGCAGAGAGCAGTTTGGAGGCATTGGAGCAGAGAGCAGTTTGGAAGGAGGCCCTGAGGTAAGGATGAAGTGGAGTGTAAAGAAGCAGGGACTGCTGTGGGGAAGTAGCCCAGGGAATTGTATTGTGTTTGGTGGTTAAAAGGTCAGCCATCTTAGCTGATACTATTAGAATCCCTGGGCTGGAGCCCGGAGTAGAGGGTGGGCCCTGGCCTGGGCTCCCCCTCCCAACTTTCTACCTCCCCTAACTAATCACAGTGAGCCTCTGAAGCTAGCACAAACCACTTAGAAGTGCAGTACCCACAGGGAGAAGGCCAAAGCTTTGCCACACTACCTGTACCTCAGCCACACTACCTGTACCTCTGGATACACTGGGGATCTGTTCATAATGATTTTCTTTGCTAGGTCTTTACAAGATCCTTCAATGAAAGGTTCTCTGTGATATGATCATAGTTACTGATGAGAATTACTGATCCCTGATCTCTTAGCAAAAAATCCCACCTGCGTCCAGAAAATGTTTGTGTCTCCCCTCAGTCATCTTATTCCAGATCTTCTATCTCTCTGCTTTCTACCTATCCATCCTGGGTACTTAAGACAGCTTCAGACTCTATGTGACCTAGGCACTATCGCTAGCTTTCTTAGTAATCAACTATAATTTTAAATCTACACAAATGCACAGAGCAGCCAATTCCTCTCTGACTCAACACAGAGCCCAAGAGTTCTCATCTCCCTTTGGGAAGGTCCCTTAATTACTCTTTACTGCTAAGCTTGATAACAAACACAGTAGTGCAGAAATGAAAAGAGAGATACTGGCTAGAGATCGTCTGGTCTCCAGTCTGTTTGCATCCAGATGCTGCTTCTCCCCGGGAGATTGAGCGAATTCCACTGGGATTGCACAGAGCTCTATTATAAATGGTGCACATCCCTGTGTCAGCTCTCAGCGTGGGATGCTGCTGCAGATGCTGGGGTGAGAGAGGTGACGGGACCCAGATACCTGAGGGATATTCCCAGAGAAGTCACTTCTATCTCTGAAATCACAGGTACCATCTCTTTCTGTTCAACAAACCAAGTGCAATGTCTGCATGATGGGATGGGGTATAGGTCTGTGGTCATTTATGCTCTGCAGAGCCACTGAGAATCCCAGGGCCTTTGCTACAGGTGCTGAATTTCCTCTATTATCATGAGACAAAATGTCCCTCTCTGTTCTGCGCTTCTGTGATAGGCTCCATCCCCAAGGTGGCTTCATTTCAATGGCACAGTGGATCCGTCTGGATGAAAGATGCTAGTAGTTGTCAACTACAAAGCCAGATTTGGAGGCCATGGTCTGTATTTGGCTTGGGCCCCTGTGAAGTCCTATGGCAGCCTTGCTGTCGGTTTTTAATTATAGACAGGCCCTTAAGCAGATCTTCCAGTAAACATCCAGTCTGGAGTAAGAAATGAGGAAAACCTCAGGAGCCAGCTGTGTGTTAATGCACAGACACTGACACCTCCTCCTCTTGCAATTTCAGGCTTTGGCTGTTAACTGGGTGGGGTAGGGGGGCTGTTACCAGATTTTCTCTGCTGAAAAGCATGGAGGTGCTAAGGCTCCTCACTAGCAGAAATATAACAATTTTTCAACATGGGTAAGGCTTCTTTTCCCCCCAGCTTCATTCGAGAAGTCAGGTGAACTGTTATGACTGAAAATTTCAGAGTTCAATTCAGCTGGAAGTAGACACCGAGGAAGGGAAACCTCAGGTTAATGTTTGGCAAATGTATATCCAATTGAAATTAAATCCTGTAATTTAAGGTGTCAGTCAGACTTAACTCTGAGTGGTGCTGCCAACACTGCGAAATATGAACAATCCATTTATTAATCCCATTCAGTTAAACTCTTTGCTCCAATAATGTCTGTGGCAAGGAGCTCCGCAGACCAAATATGGACTATATAAACAAATTTATTTTATCACTGCTATATGTTCAGGGTTTCAACATAATTTAATATTCCCTTGTTTATGTGTTAGGAGACAGAATCAATATAAATGCCTGAACTACTTTCTATATTCATAGATTCATAGGGTTTAAAGCCAGAAGGGAGAGTAAATCATCCAGTGTGACCTCCTGTGTAATACAGGCCCTTACATTTCACGCAGTTATCCCAGTATTGAGCTCCTCAATTTGTGTTGGAGTAAGACCTGCTCTACACTAGGATTTTATCTCTTGGTATCCAATACTGACAGGGTAAGAAGGGGGCTGGAGGGATCAGCTAGTGTAGCCCCATGCCAAGATGCAGCATTTGTGCTGTATATACCACCCCAGACAGATCCAGCCTCCTGTTGAAAATCTCCGGTGAAGGACTTTGCATAATTTTCCTGGGCATCCATTCCATTGTCCTTCTGTTCTTACAGTTGGGAAATTTATATAAGATTAAATCTAACTCTGCCAGACTGTAATTGGAACCCATTCCCTCTGCTCCTGTCCTAGGTCACAAGAGATTGCATCCCCCCTCAATCCTCCCTTTTCAAAACTAAACACACCCCTTTCCTTCAGCCTTTGCTCATATGGCTTGCATTCTAGCCCATGGGGCGTTTTTCTTACTCGCCTCTATATCCTTTCCAGTTTCTCTACATACTGGAGACCGAATCTGAACACCATACTCCAGCTGAGGCTGAACCATCACCAAGAAAAGTGCTACTGTGCCCTCCTTTGACCTTCTCACTATGCTACTGCTAAATCAAATGAAAATTGTAATTGCTCTTTTTTGCAAAGAAAAAATTCACACCCCTCATACGTGTAGTGATATCAACCTGACCCTGGTATATACAGCATAAGGTCTATTAAAGAATTCTTCATCAAACTAGCTACCATTTCTCAGAGCTGGGGATCATTTAATCTGACAACAGCACCCAAAGAAGCCAAAGGTCTCTTGGTGTTGGAAATGGGGTCACTGTTGAGGACAGCATCCAACTCTTTATAAAAACAGCAGGTCTGGGGCACAGCACCAGAGATATGGTTTGCCTCCCTTGCTTTCTGGTACACATGCCTCAATTCCTTCTCCTTTGCCGTGCACTGCAGCATGTCCTGATCTTAGCTCTTTTCCCAAAAGCTTAATGAAATCTGTCCATAGATATTGGTGTTCCAATGGCTGGAGCACAGCTGGGAGGGCACAGCCTCCCCTCCACAAATACAGAGAAGATCCGGCAGCTCCACAGTGTCCCAAGTGTGGAGTCGCCATGGGCACCTGGGAAGGTGTGATGTGAGCATTCCACACTGAGCACCCAGCAAGTGGAGATTTAAAATTCCTGACACTTTCAAGGGGGAGGGTCAGAAACTGTTTACCTCCATGCAGGGAGAGGAATTGAAACTGTTCACCAGAGCAGTCAGGATGGGCAGTGTGGGATGCCTTCCGGGGGCCAATTACAGAGATAAAATCAAGCACAAGTATCTACACTGGCACTTTGAAGACAAAACTTTTTCTGTAAAACTCTTGTCAGGGGGGTTATATGATGTCACTGAAACTGAGGATTTCCATCATTGAAAGTGGCTTTGCAGTGTGTTTACCACCACTTATTTGCAAAAAAAAAAATATTTTTTTTCAGTGTGGGAAGAGTGACCAGTCTGCTTCGCCTATGAGAACAGCATCCAGTAGTGCATGTGGTGTCTCATATTCAAATTGTCTTTTCATACAGGTATTTGCACTGTGACCATCACTTAGATGCTGGCGACATAGAGAAAGTCAGAGGAACGTAGGGTACTTAAAAGAGACACTGTTCTGCCTGAGAGTTGGACACCTCTCCTAGTCCATGTCACAATATAACAAAACCAACTTCACCAACCCCTCCACCTTCATCCTGCTGGGCATTCCTGGCCTGGAGGAGGCCCATGTCTGGATCTCCATCCCTTTCTGCATCATGTACATCATAGGCATCTTGGGGAACTTCGCCATCCTGTTCATGGTGAAGGTGGAGCTGATCCTCCATGAGCCGATGTACTATTTCCTCTGCATGCTGGCTGTCACCGACCTGGTCGTGTATATGTCAACCATGCCCAAAATGCTGAGCATCTTCTGGTTCAAATCCAGGGAGATCAATTTCAGTGCCTGTCTCACTCAAATGTACTTCATTGCCATCTCTGCTCCCATTGAGTCTGGGATCCTCGTAGCCATGGCTTTTGATCGGTACGTGGCCATCTGTCATCCCCTGAGACATGCCACCATCCTGACAAATGGCCTGGTGGTCAAGATTTGTCTTGCTGTGCTTTTGCGGGGTACAATGCTTTGTCTGCCCTTTCCCTTCCTGGCAAGGCAGTGGCCTTATTGTAAAACAAACGTCATCCCCCAGCCGTACTGCGGCCACATATATCTGGTGAACCTGGCCTGTGCCGACACCCGAGTTAGTAGTTACTACGGCCTCTTTGTCCTTGTCTGTGTGCTGGGTCTGGATGGGATTTTTATTTCCGTGTCCTATATTGAGATCCTGAGGGCCGTCTTCAGGCTCCCCACAAAAGACGCCCGTCTCAAGACTTTGGGGACTTGCGGCTCCCACCTTCTTGTCATTTTAACCTTTTACATCCCAGATTTGATCAACTCCCTCGTGTACAGATTTGCCCCAAATGTACCTGTATCTTTCCATGATCTCATAGTCCATCTGTGCAGCTTGATGCCCCCTGTACTACACCCCATCATCTACGGGGTGAGGACAAAACAGATCTGGAACAGATTGCTTTGGATCCTTTCTCATAAAGGGGCCTAAAGTTTTCTCTCAGATCGAGCTCCTAAATCCCCTTTCCCTAAATCAGTGACTGGACAATCAAAGGGTACGTCTACACTAACCACTGGCTTGCCGGGCAGTGATCGATGTATCAGGGATCGATTTATCACTTCTTGTATTGATGCAATAAATCAATCCTCCAAGAGCTCCCCGTCGACTCCTGTACTACACCTTGGCTAGAGGTGGAATAATCAACACAATAAGCCACAACAGAATAAGACAATAATCACTCAGTGCCTAGCCCTTCCACTTTGCCTTTAGCTACAGATGAAAATCAAACCATTCCTATACTCCACCTTGGCTAGAAGTGGAATAATCAACACAATAATCCACAACACAATAATAACTCAGTACCTATCCCTTCCCCTTTGCCTATAGCTACAGATGAAAATCAAAACATTTCTGGCAAGCTACAGAGTGTTAATACAGGTATATACGGAGCCCCCTTTCAGCGTAGAGAGGGGAATTCATTCAGTCCAATGCTTAAAAACCCAGGTTCTCTGCACTGGAGAAATATCCCGGATTAGCCAGATTGGCAGGCGGAGAGTTCAGCTGGGGGAATCCAAGTTCCCTCCAGCCTTGGCAGTTCTGGAAAGACGGGCTCATGCTAACTGCTGTAACACCTGCATCACCAACTATGGCTAATCCATTTGTGAATCCCATTCAGCTAAGCTCTTTGCTCCATTAATGTCTGTCGGAAGGAGTTCCACAGGCAAAATCGGTATTATGTACACAACTTTGTTTTATCAGATTTATATGTTCAGACTATCAATGTAATTGAATGTTCCCTTTGTGTGTGTTATGAGACAGAGTAAATGTAAATGCTTGAGTTAGTTTCTTTATCTATTGATTCATATGGCTCAAGTCCAGAAGGGTCCATTTGATCATCCAGTCTGACCTCATGTGTAACACAAGCCATTAAATTTCATGCAGTTACCCTTGTACTGGGGTCCTGAACTTTTTTTTCACTAGGGCCTTGTCTACTGTAGGATTTTACGCAGAGAATCACAGAGCCACAGGGTGAGAAGGTACCACAAGGCTCATCTAGTCTAACTGCCTGTCAAGAAGCAGGAATTGTTTCAACCAGGACAGATGACGGTCCAGCCCCCTTTGCAAAATCTCCCACGTCCTCCCGAGGTGACTGTTCCATTGCCCTCCTCTTCTCATTCCTACGAAGTTGTTTCCTGAGATTGCAACTCACTCTGCTGTGCAGTAGTTTGAACCCATTGCCTCTTGTCTTTTACTATGTGGTAAGAGGGAACAGTTCTCCATGTCTTCTATGGCACACCATCAAGTATTTGAAGATGGCTCTCATCTCTCCCCTTAATCTCCTCTTTCCAAACTAAATAAACCCAGTTCCTTCAGCCTTTTTTTTGAAAGTTTGTATTCCATTCCCTGGATCATCTTTGTCACTCACCTCAACATCTTTGCCTGTTTTTCTACATCTTATTTATACACTGGTGCCCAGAACTAGACAGTAAACTCCAGCTGAGGCCTGATCCATTCCGAGTAGAAGAATACTACCACCTCTCATCACTTCATGTTCTGCTTTTGTTAATAAACCCCAAACTGCATTTCTGTGGGTTTTTACAATAAGAAAAAAAGAATTCACAGTCCAGTGCAGAGGTAAAATCCTTCCTTTGACCCAACTCTCCACTCTCCTGTTTACGCATCCAGGTATCACATCACCCTTTTTGCCACAGCATCGCACCGAGAGCTCACGATGTGTTTGTAGTTCTCGGTGATGGCTAAATCCATTTCATGTCCCCTGTGTTCCCTGATACAGTCCCGTAGTCTGGTGGCTGGGCCTGCATTTCCCGTTCTGAGATGATAACTTTTCTTTTGACTGTATTGAAATGCTCTAGATCAATCACTATGCCTGCCCTGGCTGTGTCATTGTAACTGCTCAGCCAGTTTCCTGTTCCTCTGCAAATTCCATGTGCAGTCATTTTCTATTTGCTTCCAGATCACTTACCAAAATATTCGATAGCATCGAGCCTAGAACTGATCCCACAGAACCCAAGGAGAAACATCCTCAGTTGGTGACAATGGGCCATTGGCAACTGCTCTCTGAGATCTGCTGGTTTTTAATCCAGTTTATCTGTGCTTCACTGAAATTGTAGTGTTCAATTTTATCTGTTTTCCCTTACTAAATTAAATGCCTCAGAGAAATCAAAATCTATTGCATCTGTGCAGTTTTCTTGCCTAGCTGAATGCAGTCAAATTAAAGAATGAAAATGGTTTAATTTAGCGAGACTAGTTTTCTAGGACCCCTGTTGTTGACTGATGTTAATTTTATTTCTAGATAATCACATACTAGCTTTTCCATTGTTTTCTAGACTTGTGAAATCTGTGCTTTTTTTTTTTACTTTCCCATCTTTTTATGCTTTAGCTTTAACACAGAACTGTCCTGTCTTAACCTTTTTTTCTCTTTTGGGGGCACTGCTGCTGACTCATTCTGTGCATCTTCTTCCAAACGAGAAGTGTGGTTAATTGGTCAGTTTGTAACTCTGGTGTTCATAACCCTAAGGTTCCGCTATACACGCTCTTTAACACTCTCCTTGACTGCTAATGGATGGGAAAGTATTTCATCACCTCATGTGTACATCATTATGGTTCTTTCCAAATGCAGAACAAATCTATTTTGTGAATACATCTGCCATCTCTGCAATTTTAACAAGTTTCTTTTCACTCGGTAGGAATTGACTTAAACCTTTTCTTGAGTTTCTTTTGATTTTTACTTCCCTTACCAATTTTCATAGCTTCCAATGTGTATTGCTTAATATCTAGTTTCATTTCATCAAATTGGTTTTATATTGCTCCCCCTCCCATCTCTTGCGGCCTTCACTTTGCCACCTAACTGGGTTTCTAGACAAAGTAGAGCACTTTGTGATTGTGAAATCAAGGATTTTTTTGCTTTCTAATCAACTCTTCTTAAAGAACTACCAATTGTTATTATTATTTCCCTGTCTAACTTTTCTCCTCACAGTCAGTTTTTCTAATAACTTGTTGCAGCTTTGGGGAATTAGCCCTTTTGTAGCATTAAATGCCTATAGATATAAGTGGTTGGGAACTCTTCTCTGATTGTCCATTTTAATTTAATCAGCTTCAGTATTTATTTTTCTCCCATCTATCATATGTTCCCTTCCTTGTCTCTTCTCTAAATTAAATCATCCCAGACTTTTCATTCTGTACATATATGGCAACTTCCCCATTCTCATATCCTATCTTGGAAACCCTCGTTCTACTTGCTATATTTTTATAGAGACTGGATGTCCAAACCTGAGTACATGTCCAGAACAGGGCAGGTTATTCCTTCCACATCTTAACATTGTCTTTGTTTTAATCACTGTTGCTAATGAGCAAGTGCTGCCATGCAGCTGCTCTCAATGAAGCATAGGTTTTTTCCCTTGTGGTGTGTGGCAGTTGGGATGTTTTCCCCGGCACATGTCTTGGCAAATATTTTGATTTTTATCCCTCTCAGATTCTGAGCCATCGGGCGAATGGGAAAAACCCCAAAGCATAGGTCCTCTCACCTGGGATTCATTGCATTTCCTGCTGATGCCTATTAATGTTCTAACACACCACGGCATGTAGAAATTATTGATGCATGGAGAACCATGATATATAGAATAGGCAGTGTTGTGGAAATTAACCACATGTGTTGTGTTTATTACAAACATCTGAGGTCTTTATTAAGTATATCACAAATACAATTGCATGAAAGAAGTGGCAAGTCCTTGACCGTCCAAAGACCGCCGAGGAGTTGCCCACCGGACAGAAGGATTCTATCCCTATTTATGCAAAAAACTGAAATAAATGACTCAAGCGAGCTTCTGTTATGATGCTTCCTATGGAACAAACAAGCTGGTGACTAAAAGGAAATTTCCCAAGCAACAATGATGTGTAAGACCTTGCGGTTAGCGGGGGCATAAGGTTGACATTGAACAATCCCCTCCCCCCCCCCCACAGCCCCCTCTAATTAGATCAGAAAAGCAGAAGTGCGTAAGAGTGTACAAAGGTCAGACAGGAAAAGACAGTTCAGGCCTGCTAGACTGAACATGTCCTGGATACATTTTTGGTCAAGTCTAGGCCCGTCAGTCTTTTCTCTGTCAATACTTAGTGCATCTGCTTTCCATATACTTTCCTAAAATAGTGTGTTATTGGAAGTATAAAGGGAAATCTGCTCAGGAACAGGGACTGGTATATTTTCCTCTCCACAATGAGGGAAGGGGGCAGGATCATAAACTTACACTGGTCAGTCTTCTGACAATAGCAAGGCAGTACAGCTCAGAGGTCCTGGACTGGGGAGCTGGGAGAACTGGCTGGAGCCTCTCTTTTTCCATTCATGAGTGACTAGTGCAAGCATTCATGTAACTGCAGGTGGGTGTGTCAGTGTCCTCGTAAATGGAAGATCTGGAAGGGCTTGAAGCTTTTCATAACTTCACATGGTGAGAGGGGGCCCAGGTTAGTAACTAGGAGGGCTCATGGGTACCCGTGTTCCAGGTGGCACCCTATAGAAATCCATCACTCCTACCCAACAAACAGGACCTATGACAGCATGAATCCATTTCCCACTGACCATGTCCTCAGTTACTGATGGAGAGACCATTATTATAGTAAGAAAGGGAAGACTCCTGGGTTCTGTCTGCCATTCTCTGTGTCACTCTGACCAAGTCATGTCTACCTGTACCTCAATTTACCTATGGAATCATTGGGGATCTGTTCATCATTTTCTTTCCTATATCTTTTGCAGTTCCTTCAATAAAACGTGCTCTCTGATATGATTACTGATGAGAATTACTGATCTCTGATCCTTTAGTGAAAATCCCACCTTGCCTCCAAAAATGTTTGTTTTTCCCCTCAGTCATCTTATTCCAGATCTGTCTCTCCACTTTCTACCTATCCATTCTGGGTACTTAAACTTTAGATCCTATGAGACCTAGGCACTATCCCTAGCTTATATAGTAATTAACTATAATTTTAAGTATACGCAAATGCACAGAGCAGCCAATTCCCCTCTGACTCAACACAGAGCCCAACAGTTCTCATCTCCCTTTGGTAAGGTCCCTTAATTACTGTTTATTGCTAAAGCTCGTTAAACACAGAAGTTCAGAAATGGAAAGAGAGACTTTGGCTAGAGAGCATCTGGTCTCAAGTTTGTTTCCATCCAGATGCTGCTTCTCCCCTAGAGGCTGAGCCAATTCCACTGGGACTGCACAGAGCTCTTTTATAAATGTTACACATCCCTGTTTCGTCTCTCGGTGTGGGATGCTGCTGGAGATGCTGGGCCGAGAGAGGTGTGTGGACACGGCTACCTGAGGGATATTCCCAGCGAAGACAATTCCATCTCTGAAATCACAGGTACCCATCTCTTTCTGTTCAGCAAACCAAGTGCAATGTATGCATGTTGGGATGGGGAATAGGTCTGTGGTCCTTTCTCCTCTTCAGAGGCACTAAACATCCCAGAGCACTTGCCATAGGAGCTGAATTTGCTCCAGTATCATGTTCCAAAATGTCCCTTATTCTGTACCTCTTGGTGATAAAATCTAGCCCTAGGGTGGCTTCATTTCTGTGGCACACTGGATCTATCTGGAGGAAAGTTGATAGCAGTGGTCAACTACAAAGCCAGATTTGGAGGTCAGAGGCCACACTTGGCTCAGGCCCCTGTGAAGTCCTATGGTAGAACCTGCTGTCGTGTTTTTAGTGTAGACAGGCCCTCAAGCAGATCTTCCAGTAAACATCCACTCTGGAGTAAGAACTGAGGAAAACCTCAGGAGCCAGCTGTGTGTTAATGCCCAGACACTGCCGCCTCATCCTCTTGTCATTTAATTCTTTGGCTGTTAACGGGGTGGGGAAGGCGGTGGGACTGTTACCAGGTTTAAGCTGCTGAAAAGCATGGCAGTTCTAGGGCTCCTCAGTAGAATAAATAAAACAATTTTTCAACATAGGTAAGGCATCTTCTCACCTAGCTTCACTTGATAGATCATATGAACTATTATGCCTGAAAATTTCAAAATGCAATTCAAATGGAAGTAGCCACCGAGGATTGGAAATTTCAGGTTAATGTTTGCTAAATGTATATCCAATTGAAAATAAGTCTTGTAATTTTAGGTATGAGAGAGACTAAACTCTGAGTGGTACAGCCAACACCACAAAATATGGACAATCCATTTATGAATCCCATTCAGTTAAACTCTTTGCTCCAATAATGTCTGTGGCAAGTTGTTCCACAGGTCAAATATGGATTATCTAAAGAGTTTTCTTTTATCAATGTTATATGTTCAGGGTGACAATGTAATTTAATATTCCCATGTTTGTATGTTATGAGAGAGAATAACTATAAATATTTGAACTATGTTCTATATTGATAGATTCATAGGGTTTAAATACACATGATCCAGTCTGACCTCCTGTGAAATACCAGCCCTTACATTTCACCCAATTACCCCAGTATCGAGCTCCTTAATTTGTGTTGGAATAACATCTGGTCTACACTAGCATTATATGTCACTTTGCACAACCTGCCTGGGCATCCGTTCCATTGTCCTCCTGTTCTTACAGTTTGAGAGTTTATATAAGATTAAATCTAAATCTGCTAGGGTGTAACTGGAACCCATTCCCTCTTCTCCTGCCCTAGGTGGCAAGAGAGAAGAACTTTCATCCACCTTTTTTAAGGCAACTTTTCAAGTATCTCCAGAGC
Organism: Sternotherus odoratus; assembly: GCA_032164245.1. NCBI lineage: Eukaryota > Metazoa > Chordata > Testudines > Kinosternidae > Sternotherus > Sternotherus odoratus. The sequence goes on from JAVMKO010000001.1 coordinate 301,781,415, forward strand.
CTGGTTCTGTCCCCCCCTCAATCCTCCCTTTTCAATACTAAACATACCCCTTTCCTTCAGCCTCTGCTTGTATGGCTTGTATTCCCTCCTGTGGGTCATTTTTGCCACTCACCTCTTTATCCTTTACAGTTTCTCTACATCTTCCCTATATACTGGGGACCAAAACTGAACACTGTACTCCAGTTGAGGCTGAACCAGCACCAAGAAAATTGCTACTGTGCCCTCCTGTGTCTTTTTTGCTATGCCACTGCTAAATCAAATGAAAATTACATTTGCTCTTTTTTGCAAGGAAAAAAAAATCACACCCCTCATAGTTGTAGCGATATCAACCTGACCCTGGTATATACAGCATAAGGTCTATTGAAGAATTCAAAATCAAACTAGCTACCATTTCTCAGAGATGGGGATCATTTACTCTGACAGGAGAACCCCCATCAAAGAACCCTCATGGTTCTTGGGGGTGGAAATGGGGTCATTGTTGAGGATATAAAAATGACAGGTCTGGGGCACAGCACCAGAGATACGGTTTGCCTCTCTGGCCTTCTGGTGTATCTGCCTCCCGTCATTCTCCTTTGCTGTGCAGTGCAGTGTGTCCTCATCTTAGCTCCTTTCCCAAAACCTTTATTAAAACTGTCCATAAATGTTCATGTTCCAATGGCTGGGGCGCAGCTGCGACCTCACAACCTCCCCGCTACAAATACTGAGCGGATCCAGCAGCTCCACAGTGTCCCAAGTGTGGAGTCGCCATGGGCACCTGGGAAGGTGTGTTGTGAACATTCCACACTGAGCACACAGCAAGAGGTGTTTCAAAATTCCTGAGACTTTCAAGGGTGAGGGTCAGAACCTGTTTACCTCCATGCAGGGAGAGGAATTGAAACTGTTCACCAGAGCAGTCAGGATGGGCAGTGTGAGATGCCTTCCAGAGCCCAATTACAGAGATAAAATCAAACACAAGTACCTACACTGGCACTCTGAAGAAAAAAGGTTTTGTGCAAAACCCTTGTTTAGGTGGTTACATGATGTCACTGAAACTGAGGAGTTCCGCCATTGAAAGAAGCTTTGCAGAGTGTCCACCACCAATGTTTCTTTGGCAAAAGGGCTTATTTGCAAATAATAATAATAATAATAATAATAATAATAATAATAATAATAATAATAATTAATAAATTAAAATAAAACATGGCAGTGTAGAAAACGGCTAAGGAACAATGATGGCCGAGCAGTATCCACAATTGTGTTTCCTTCTGGTGCCTAGTAAGGTTCCCCACACCATGTTGTGTAGGAATTATTGAGCAGGAAGCACCAAAAATATGGAATTGGCATTAGTAGGGTCACTAATTCATAATTCATCTATCTGAACAATGTCATTTTTTTGTGTGAGAAGAGTGACCAGTCTGCTTCCTCCATGAGAACAGCATCCAGTAGTGCATGTGGTGTCTCATATTCACATTGTCTTTCCGTACAGGTTTTTGCACTGCGAGAATCACCCTAGATCCTGGTGATATACAGGGAGTGAGGGGAACATACGGTACATGCAGGAGACACCGGTCTACCTCAGAGTTGTACACCTCCCCTAGTCCATGTCAGAATATAACAAAACCGACTTCACCAACCCCTCCACCTTCATCCTGCTGGGCTTTCCTGGCCTGGAGGAAGCCCATGTCTGGATCTCCATCACCTTCTGCATCATGTACATCATAAGCATCTTGGGGAACTTCACCATCCTGTTCATCGTGAAGGTGGAGCAGAGCCTCCATGAGCCCATGTACTATTTCCTCTGCATGCTGACCGTCACTGATCTCATCATGCATACGTCAACCATGCCCAAAATGCTGAGCATCTTCTGGTTCAATTCCAGGGAGATTGACTTCAGTGCCTGTCTCACCCAGGCGTACTTCATTTCCATCTTCTCTCCTGTTGAGTCCGGGATCCTCGTAGCCATGGCTTTTGATCGTTATGTAGCCATTTGTCATCCCCTGAGACATGCTGCCATCCTGACAAACAGCCTGGTGGTCAAGATTTGCCTGGTGGTGGTACTCCGGGGTACAATACTTTATCTTCCCTCTCCTTTCCTGGCAGGGCAGTGGCCTTATTGTAAAACAAACATCATCCCCCAGCCATACTGCTTCCAAATATATCTGGAGAACGTGGCCTGTGCCGACACCCAAGTTAGTAATTACTATGGCCTCTTTGTCACAGTCTGTGTGTTGGGTCTGGATGGGATTTTTATTGCTGTGTCCTATATCGAGATCCTCAGGGCCGTCTTCAGGCTCCCCACAAAAGACGCCCGTCTCAAGACTTTGGGGACTTGTGGCTCCCACCTTCTCGTGATTTTAACCTTTTACATCCCAGATTTCATCAACACCCTCATTTACAGCTTTGCCCAAAATGTGCCCGTATCATTCCACAATCTCATAGTCCACCTGTTCATCTTGATGCCCCCTGTACTACACCCCATCATCTATGGGGTGAGGACAAAACAAATCCGGGACAGACTATTTCAGCTCCTTACTCATAAAGGGGGCCTAAAGTTTTCTCTCAGATTGAACTCCTAAATCCCCTTTCTCTAAATCACTGACTGAACAGTCAAAGGGTACGTCCACACTACCCACTGGTTTGCCGGGCTGTGATCGATGTATCAGAGATTGATTTATTGCTTCTCGTGTCGATACGATAAATCAATCCCCAAACAAGCTCCCCATTGACTCCTGTACTCCACCTTGGGGAGAAGTGGAAGCAGAGTCAACAAGGAATGGCAGCATTCGATTCACAGCTGTGTGAATGGCCAGATCAGTTGCCCTAAGCTACGTCAAATTCATCTTTGCTATTCATGTAGCTAAAGTTGTGTGTCTTGGGTCAACCCCCTCCCCCGAGTGTATATCATGGCAAAGTGACATTAAATCCTTTCCTGGCCTTACTGTGCTGTGTCAGTATAAGAAACTAAGGAATGTTTGTGTGTATAACTCATTCTCCCTATGGCCCCACACCCTCCCTACCTATTTCCCAAGGTCCTGACCTCTGCCCCACATTTTTCCACGAACCCTCTTCCTCTGTCCCAGCTATTCCCTCAAGGCCAGACTCCATTCTTCATCTCTACCCCCAATCCCCAACCCTGTAATTCGCTCTCCAACTCTTCAATCCCATCCCCTTACAGGATCATCTGCACCCATCTCACCATAGCCTGGACTCCCCCTTCTCCGGGGCTGGGTTGGGATCTACTGCAGCCTGACAAGGAACCTGCAGTGAGGATGCAGCGCTGGGGCCAGCCGGACAGCCCAGAGCAGAGATGGATGCCAGGAAACCATATCAAATCACGGCGGTGATGCAGTCAGTTGAGACTGTTCATCACGCAGCTTGTGGGCCCTAAAGCTCATCTGCAAAGTTCTGAGGGCAGAGACCATTGTGTGGCTTATTTCCTTTGCTCTCAGCAATGGTCTCAAGTTCCAGTGGGGGAGGCTTAGGTTGGATATTAGGAAACACAATTTCCCTAAGAGCACTGGAATGGGTTACCTTGCGGGGTGGGGTGGAAGCTCCTTACTTAGAGGATTTTAAGGTCAGGTTTGACAAAGCCCTGGCTGGGATGACTTAGTTGGGGTTGGTCCTGCTTTGAGGAGGGGCTTCGACAAGATACCTCCTGCGATCTCTGTGACGGTGTACCCAAGAAGGGAGTGGTTCTCAACCTTTTTGAGACCGCAACCCTTTTTTGATCTCAGGAGGTGCGGCGCGACCCTGGCATGTCCGCCGAAAATTTGTGGTGGCCCACGTGAGCAAAAGAAAAATAATCACATCTATTATGTTTCATTAGTATGCATCCAATTTTTGCATCTTATTGCAACATTTTTACCACCCTTGCCCTGTATGCCTATCCCATAATACTGGCAGGCCAGTAAAAACTCAGCCTGCTACACACCCTCCTTCTTAAAGTTCCTTTATCAACATCCAAATTAATTTTATTAATGTGCCCAAGTGCTGTTCCTGTTAATATGTCCTTGTTTGTGTGTTTATGTACCTCTAATAAATAAAAGCCTATCCCTGTGTGAAGGCTAATTGTATCACAGTAGCTAAAAAGCTGCTAAAAATGTGTATCCCCAAAATTGGCTTTTCTGTTTCTATCAATAATAACAAAAAAACTCATTTCACAAAACAAATTGTGCAACAGGTTTATAAACCCCTAAAATAATGCAACACTTACACTGTGCCCATCACCCCCAAAGCACTAAAGCAGTTAAGCATAAAAATAAAAAAAATAAAATATAAAATCTCCAAATTCTATGCAAAAACCAATCTAAAATGGCCTAATGCCCTTCCGCTTCCTCTCGTGCAGACAAAAATCACCCCTTCGCAAAAGCATGGACTGTCCCCTCATTAAATTCTTATGGCAAAACCTTTAAAAATGCCTAAAACTCCTCCTCTTCCCCCGTCCCCCAAACATTTGCAACTAATTAATAATGCAGTAGTAGCTTTCTGTAAAACACAAATACATTGTGTCAAGTCTGTCCATTCACAAGTGCAATACGCCTTGCCAAAACCAGCAAAGACCCCATGTCACTTGCTCCAGCCTAAAAATGAAGTCTATATCAAAGTGCACCAAAAGGAGACCTCCCTCAAATATAAAAACCTTATCAGGTCCTCTTAACCACTCACTCAGCAATGAAGTGTAAAAGGCTAACCAGCTGAGTCCCCACCTCTCACTGCAAACGGGCCACTTCACCCAATAGCTCAAACTCTGCTCCAATCCTGCAAACACCAAGTGCCTGTGTCTCAAGTGCAAAAACAAAGCTGAGGTACGATCTCCAAAAACAAAAGCAAGTCTAACAGCACTAACGCAAACCGAAAGTAAAGCCTGCCCTGCCTCACTCCAAAAAAAAAAAAGTGCAAAAAACGTAGTCCACTCTCTATCGCCGGCCAAAGCCCAAGCTGGCCTAAAGAACACAAAAATCACAAGGCCATATGTCACGGGGCGCACACTCACCCCTGCGGCGCCTCCTGCTGGTCAATCGGGGAATAAGCCTTCAGTGTCCAGAGTGCCCTCCGCAGCTTGATGCTCTGCTCCTTGTCTGGCCCAATGTCCCTCCTGGACCCCGGTGCCCTCTACCTGAGGGTGCTGCACCCCTGCAGTACCCCCTTAGGTTTAAGGGGTCCCCCCTCCCTGGGGGAACCCTCTACCCCCTATCCCCACCTCGTCTCAGAATGCGCCACTGCCAGTCACCACTTGCCCCCGCTCACTGGGGCAGACTGCAGTATCATGGCCTCTCATCGCCGTCAAGGGGTGTTCGCCTGCTGCTTCCACTGCTAGCCATGGGCTGCCCCCTGCAACCCTAGTACCCCTGGGTCGGGCATTCTGCCAGTCCCTACAGCCTGAGGCTCTCTGGCTAGAGCCTTCCCAGCTCCCTCTGCCCTGCCCAGCCCTGCCTTAATCCAGGTACCTTGCTCAGCCCCAGCAGCTAGGCCTGTCTTCCTCTGAGGACAGAGGAGACTCTCTCTGTTAGGCCCCTTCCTCTCAGCCGTTATACAGGGCTGAGAGTGTTTGGGGCATGGCCACCCAGCTGTGCCTATTCCCCCAATCAGGCCTGAAACTGCTAGCTCCTGGCCTCAACCCCCCTCCTGAGCTATTCTCAGCCCCTTCCTGTAGGAGGCGGGTGGTCACCCCGCCACACCATAATAAAGTCTTTACATAGCCCAGTGGTAAGCCTACCACCAACTGGCAAACAATCACTGCCATAACTAAACCAACCACCAAAATCAAAATATCGGCCATAGTGCCCAAATAGCTTATGCCAGCTATTTAATTCATGTGTATAACCATGCTGTTGCCGCTATTGCTTAATTTGCACAAATTGCACTCTTCCGTTTGTTAACGCTTCCTCTGTTCCCCCCATTAAAGATAAAAGTTGCCCTTCATGCCAAAAAAACCAGCAAAAAACCATACCCTCTGTATTCTCTGCCCATAAAAAAAAAACAATAATAAACTACATGGGGGGCTAAACCAAAAACATTTTTATCAACCTTACCCAGTAAGATTTGAAACTAACTAATTTGCAGTAGTAGCCTACTGTAAAAAGCTAAACCATTGTGTCAAGTCTCTCCATTCACAAGTGCAAAACGCCTTGCCAAAACCAGCAAACACCCATGTCACTTGCTCTAGCCTAAAAATTAAGTCTATATCAAAGTGCTAATTACAGCTAAGGCTGCTAATTTGTCTAATTGTTAAATTTGTTCCCACCTACCAAAAATATCACAAGAAAAATATTCCAATAGTAGTCCTGCCAATAAATATAACCCAAAAGGCAACTTTAAACCAAACAAAATATATGCTAGCATTAAATATACCTGCCCCCAAACCATGAAAACGTCATCATAACCTCCTCCTTAGCCAACATATAAAGTTTCCCCCTGGCTTTATGCCCCTCTCTGTTATCGCTCCACCCATCCTAACGGATGCTACATTGGAACCTACCCCCTTTGCCAGCTCTCTATGTCTTATTACAAAAAGGCTTATTGGGGATTACTGCCTAAAGCCAATAATTCCCAAATTACCCCAAATACCAGCTGGTCAAATTTTCTAATATTATTTAGATTATTAGATTTTCTAATATTATTTAAAACATATTGTGCTTTAAATTGGATAAAACAAATATTTTCCTTTTAATTTGACCCTTCTATTTGATTTTGAATGAGGCTATTCTATAAAACAATTAAACACAACAGTTTTGGACACAAGACAAACATTAGCACACAGGGCATAGAACACAAAACAACATTTTTATTGTGCCAGTAATGCATGGTATACTGGATTGTTCTTCAGGAGGCAGGAGCCTTCTTTGCTTTTCTGAAAGACAAACAGAACACACACACACACACACACACACACACAGTATTACCCAGTCACATCCTGTGCCTCTTCCTGGGAAACCAGAACAGGAAAAGCATCAGGCATATCTGGAAGCAAAATTCTGGATCCAGCGCACACGTCACCCAAGCTCAGAGCCTGTGGACAGTCATTCACCTACAACCCAAAGTAGAGATTTAAAAGGTCTCCTTCCTTTCCAATGCCATGTCAGTTCTGTGGGGAGTGGTCCGTGGTTCCTCTGGGCCAGTGTTACGTAGTGAATCAGAGTCATGGCACCAGACTTGTTGTGCAAATGAACCACAAGTGTTATGTTTTGATTCAGAGAGCTTGACGCCTTTTATTAAGTACACTTATAAGATACAGTGCAATGCATTGGGTTGACAGGCCGGCATCGTCAGCAGACAATGCTTGGGCTTCCCCCTGAAGAGAAATCACACTGACCTATTTATACATTCAAACTGCAATAACACATATACATCCTCTTAAACAAGTTTCTTCAATAATGCCCTACAAGGAATATGGTCATTTTTTGCCAATAAGCTTTTAGGAAAACATGGTTATTCTAAAATTCTTGGGGATTCTGAAGCAACGGTCACTTGTCCCAATTTTGTGGTTAAATCTTTAGGCAAAGCTCAGAGAACATTTTTGAATTAGCATTGCTTAAAAGGCAGAATTCAGAAAGTCTCTTCCTCCCCCTCCCATCCCGCATGTCACATGTACAGAAGGCCTAGTTATGGCAACTAGCCTGGCTAAAGTTAAGGCCTTTCACTTTTGCTCTGTCACAGCCCAGGGAATTTCCTCCCCCCTTGTGTCTGATGGGTCATTAGCATTTCCACAGACAACCGCCTCTTTAGGGGAATCGGAATCCTGTTGTAAAGAGACAGAGTTAGTTTCTACAAGAACATCAGGAACTAAGTGCTGAAAAATCAGAACCTCCAATGGGCCTCCCACCCCCAACCACAAGAGTCACCTCGCTGTGCTCCCTAGAGTGGAATCTATCGCTGAGTTAGATGTAATAGGCTTGCAGCTAACGGCTGGAACAGGATTCTCACTGACTGACAAGACCAGCGACAGAGGATGTGGGAAAATCAAATGTACTCAATGCTTCTTTTGCCTCTGTCTTCACGAACACAGTCAGCTCCCAGACTACTGCACTGGGCAGCACAGCATGGGGAGGAGGTGAGCAGCCATCTGTGGAGAAAGAAGTGGTTCAGGAGTGTTTAGAAAAGCTGGACGAGCACAAATCCATGGGGCCGGTGCTAAAGGAGTTGGCTGATGTGATTGCAGAGCCATTGGCCATTATCTTTGAAAACTCATGGAGATCGGGGGAGGTCCTGGATGACTGGAAAAAGGCTACTGTAGTGCCCATCTTTTAAAAAGGAAGAAGGAGGATCCAGGGAACTACAGGCCAGTCAGCCTCACCTCCGTGCTGTTCAGATGAGTTCCTGTCTGCATCCTGTGAAACTTGCCCATACCGGTATTGCCCTGGCCTCTTCTTTTGTCATTCAGTTTTGCACACATTCCAAAACAATGTGCTTTGAGGCACCTGCTCCCCTACTTGGTGTAAACTTTGTTTGTGCCAATCAGAAGCGAACACAAACAAGTTTTGGTCCCCGTCCCCTATGACACTTCTGTGATGTCATAGTTGGTTCTTATGGACCTGCCTGCCATGTGCAGACAGAGAGAGGAGAAATGAAAATGAATCCCGTGTATCCTGTGTACCCCCATAACCGAGCTTGATCGCCTCGAAGCCTCTCTCTCGGCTCATGTGTTTTCAAACAGAGCTTTTACGTTTACCGGTCGTTATGCATTGGTTTGTATTCGTAAGTATAGATTATTACTAAATACTCTATCTTTGTTTATAAATATCGTTACTAGGTATTTTAGTCATTGTGTGTTTTAAGTTTCATTAAGTCTATTAGCTAATCTAACACTGCTCCCTTACCCCTTGTAATTATCCCCAATAAAACTTTAAATTTGATTAATTTTAGTTGTGTGTGTGTGTGTCTGCAGCTCGCGTCCTGACCCACACTCTCCTTCCATCCCTTACCAATATAGTCTATTGCCATGTGCAGCCTGGTAAATAACAGGCCTGCACTTTTTTTTCGCCCCTGCGAGTCTGTGGCAATCCACAAGTGCCTGGACAAATCATGGAGCAGGTCCTCAAGAAATCAATCCTGAAGCACTTAGAGGAGAGGTAAGTAATCAGGAAAAGTCAGCATGGATTCACCAAGGGCAAATCATGCCTGACTAACTTAATTGCCTTCTGCAATGAGATAACTGGACAGAAAAATGCCTGTGGTTTATTCCTGTGGTTTATTCTCAAGAGATACTTGTGTCTGCTCAAAATCATCAGACAGAGAAGCCAGTTCATCTAGAGTTCTCAGCCTTTTCACCCATAGAAATAATTTTACCCCATATTTTATATATATTTAAGAAATGCTCCTGGATGACCAAGTAAAACATTCCTTCAAAGCTTGTGAGTCCTTTGCCCCTTACCCACTTTCCCATCATTTTTTTCATTTTCTTTACATGTGATCAGCTCATGTGACACTGGACTCCATCTTGTGCCTGAATTGTTCCACTAACTTTTGCTTGGAAAAGCCTGCTTGATTCCACTAAGTGTGGGGTTTTGCTTCCAAAAAGGAAGTTCCCTCAACATAGCAGAAGCTATAATGCTTGATTCAAGTCCTGTCTAGCATATAGAACTTACATTGTGATTTTACTTCTCAAGTAACCAATTTTGATCTTTTTTTCTATAACTTATTGTGACGGTGTACCCCAGAAGGCTTTATGGGGGTATGTGCCTGTGAATATACGTATAATGTTTTGGAAATATGGTTTTGGTAAAAAGTTATATCTCTGTGAAGGTAATGATCCACTGGATCCGTTCATCCTATTTGTCTGTATGTGTCTGTGTTGTATTCAGAGTTATGAATATTGACTATGTGCTTGGTTGGTTGTATGTGGACTTTGGAAAACAGCTGAACAGCTCTTTGAAAAAAAACTATTCTCAGTTAAGCCCAATTGAGAACCAATCAAGCAAACAATGAACTTTGTAGAAGCCCGTCCACACCTGAGCCTCCTCAGGAATGCGGCCTGACTAGTGGTGAGGGGAGGCTGGTTCAAACCTGCTACTTTGTCCATGTGCTCTGAAGAGCCCATGTGGACTCTGCATAGGAAGGAGGAGGGGCTCTCCACCCAGAGGTGGAAGCCTATAAAAACCTGGGAGAGACCTCTCCATTTTGTCCTCAGCTGGCTGAAGCAACAGCCCTCCACCCCCCAAGGATTCCTGGAAGAAACTGGAACAGAGGACTGTGACTGCAGGGGTGTGTGTGAGTGATTGCTGGACCCAGGCTAACAGGGAGTTTAGCCTGAAAGAAGGAATTCAGAGGGTGAGGGTTTTTTACTGTAATAGTGTTAGATTTGCGTGTTTTGTTTATTTTGGTTGGTAATTCACTTTATTCTGTCTGTTACTACTTTGAACCACTTAAATCCTATTTCCTGTCTCTATTAATATCACTTTTTACCTATTAATTAACCTGGAGTACGTGTTGGTACCTGGGGGGGGGGGTCAAACAGCTGTGCATATCTCTCTATCATTGTTATAGAGGGCGAACAATCTATGAGTTTGCCCTGTATAAACTTTATACAGGGCAAAACAAATTTTATTCAGGGTTTGACCCCACTGGGAGTTGAGCATCTGAGTGCCAGAGGTAAGAATACCTCCTGCCTGTTTCCAGGAAAGCCCACAGCTGTTAGGGGACGTGGCTCAGACCTGGCAGGGTACTGAGGTCCTAAGCTGCTGGGGCAGGAAAACTGAGGCAGGGGCAGCCTTGGCACATCACGTGGCAGCTCCTGGGGTTTCTGTGATCCCAATCCATCACACTTATAACTGCTTAAAATCCATCTGTCTATTCTTACTGCTTCTTCTTTCCATTTATTTTCCTAGAGCAGTGTGTTATTGGAAGTATAAAGGGAAATCTGCTCAGGAACAGGGGCTGGTGCATTGTCCTCTCCACATTGAGGGAAGGGGGCAGGGTGATAAACTTACACTGGTCAGTCTTCTGAGGTCCCAGGCTGTGGAGCGGGGGGAACTGTTGGGAGCCTCTCTATTGTTCATTCATGAGTGACTAGTGAAAACATTCACATAACTGCAGGTGGGTGTGTCAATGTCTGTAAGCAGAAGACCTGGAGAGGCCAGAAGCTTTTTATAGCTTAACAGTATGAGAGGGAGCCCAGGTTTGTAAGTTAGAGGTCTCATGGATACCCCTGTTCCAAATGTCACCCTGTACAAATCCATCACACTGATGCAGCAAACAGGATTTATGACAGCATGAGTCCATTTCCCACTTATCATGTGCTCAGTTACTGATGGAGAGACCATTCTTATGGTAGGGAAGTGAGGACTCCTGGGTGTTTGCCATTCTTTCTGTAACTCTGGCCAAGTCATGTCTACCTGTACCTCAGTTTACCTCTGAATACATTGGGGATCTGTTCATAATTTTCTTTGCTAGGTCTTTTGGAGATCCTTCATTGAAAGTTTATCTGTGATACGATCATAGTAACTGATGAGAATTACTGATCTCTGATCCCTTAGCAAAAATCCCACCTGCCTCCAAAAGATGGTTTGTCTCCCCTCAGCCATCTTATTCCAGATCTGTCCCTCTGCTTTCTAGCTATCCATCCTGCGTACTTAAGACAGCTGAACCCCCTATGAGACCTATGAAGGATCCCTAGCTTTCTTAGTAATCAACTATAATTATAAATATACACAAATGCACAGAGCAGTCAATTCCCCTCTGACACAACAGAGAGACCAAGAGTTCTCATCTGCCTTTGGGAAGGTCCCTTATTTACTGTTAACTGCTAAAGCTTGATAACAAACACAGAAGTGCAGAAATGGAAAGAGAGACAATGGCTAGAGACTGTCTGGTCTCCTGCCTGTTTGCATCCAGATGTTGCTTCTCCCCTAGAGGTTAAGCAAATCCCACTGGGATTGCATAGAGCTCTATTATAAATGGTCAGCTCTCAGTGTGGGATGCTGCTGCAGATGCTGGGCTGAGAGAGGCGTGGGGACACGGCTACCTTAGGGATATTCCCAGTGAAGACAATTTCATCTCAGAAATCACAGGTATCCATCTCTTTCTCTTCGACAAACCAAATGCAATGTATGCCTGATGGGATACGGAATAGGTCTGAGGACATTTCTGCTCTGCACAGCCACTGAGCATCCCAGGGCCTTTCCCGAGGTGCTGAATTTATTCTAGTATCATGGGCCAAAATGTCCCTCTTTGCTGTGCGCCTCAGTGATGGGCTCTAGCCCCAAGGTGGCTTCATTTCAGTGGCACAGTGGATCCATTCAGATGAAAGTTGCTAGAAGTTGTAAACTACAAAGCCAGATTTGGAGGCCATGGGCTGTAGTTGGCTCAGCCCCCTGTGAAGTCCTATGGCAGCCCTGCTGTTGTACTTTAAATGTAAACAGGCCCTCAAGCAGATCTTCCAGTAAACATCCAGTCTGGAGTAAGAACTGAGGAAAACCTCAGGAGCCAGCTGTGTGTTAATGCCCAGACACTGCCACCTGCTCCTCTTGCAATGTAAGGCTTTGGCTGTAATGGTGTGAGGAAGGGGGTGGTGGGTTTACCAGATTTTCCCCGCTGAAAAGCATGGAAGTGCTAGGGGTTCTCACTAACATACATATATATATATATATATATATTATTATATGCTTATTATATATATATAAAAGTCAAGTGGTGTATGTATGTATGTATGTATGTATGTATGTATGTATGTATGTACGTATGACAGCGAACTCCTCCCGCACCGTTTGAGCCAGAGACTTGAAATTTGGTACAGTGAGGGGTCTTGGGGTCTAGATCTTGGTAAGGGTTGAAAAAATTTTGGATCTCACCTCTGACGCCCCCCAGGGGTGAAAGTCTTTCAGGGCCAATCACATCGGCTGGGCGGTTAGGTGCTGATGATGTCATAATACCCCCTCCAACAGACACCGCACTCGCTCAGCTCGCCCCTCCCTCCTCCAACGGAACCCCGGAGATCCCTCAGCTCACTGCCCCTCCCCCCTCCCAACGGAACCACGGAGATCCCTCAGCTCACTGCCCCTCCCTCCTCCAACGGAACGCCGGAGATCACTCAGCTCACTGCTCCTCCCCCCTCCCAATGGAACCCCGGAGATCACTCAGCTCACTGCCCCTCCCCCCTCCCAACGGAACCCCGGAGATCCCTCAGCTCACTGCCCCTCCCTCCTCCAACGGAACCCCGGAGATCACTCAGCTCACTGCCCCTCCCCCCTCCAACGGAACCCCGGAGATCCCTCAGTTCTCTGCCCCTCCCCCCTCCCAATGGAACCCCGGAGATCCCTCAGCTCACTGCCCCTCCCCCCTCCCAACGGAACCCCGGAGATCACTCAGCTCACTGCCCCTCCCTCCTCCCAACGGAACCCCGGAGATCACTCAGCTCACTGCCCCTCCCTCCTCCCAACGGAACCCCGGAGATCCCTCAGCTCACTGCCCCTCCCTCCTCCAACGGAACCCCAGAGATCACTCAGCTCACTGCCCCTCCCCCCTCCAACAGAACCCCGGAGATCCCTCAGTTCTCTGCCCCTCCCCCCTCCCAATGGAACCCCGGAGATCACTCAGCTCACAGCCCCTCCCCCTCCCAACGGAACCCCGGAGATCACTCAGCTCACTGTTCCTCCCCCCTCCCAACGGAACCCCGGAGATCACTCAGCTCACTGCCCCTCCCCCCTCCCAATGGAACCCCGGAGATCACTCAGCTCACTGCCCCTCCCTCCTCCAACGGAACCCTGGAGATCACTCAGCTCACTGCCCCTCCCCCCTCCAAACGGAACCCCGGAGATCACTCAGCTCACTGCCCCTCCCCCCTCCCAACGGAACCCCAGAGATCCCTCAGTTCTCTGCCCCTCCCTCCTCCAACGGAACCCCGGAGATCACTCAGTTCACTGCCCCTCCCCCCTCCCAATGGAACCCCGGAGATCACTCAGCTCACTGCCCCTCCCTCCTCCAACGGAACCCCGGAGATCACTCAGCTCACTGCCCCTCCCCCCTCCCAACGGAACCCCAGAGATCCCTCAGTTCTCTGCCCCTCCCCCCTCCCAACGGAACCCCGGACTACATCAGCTCACTGCCCCCCCCCACCTGCGAAGGTCCCCGGAATCCCTCGGCTCTGGGCCCCCTCCCCCCTGCGACGGATCTGAGTTGGGTTTGGTGGGACGGTAAGTGAGGTGGGGGTGTCGGATTCGGTCGGGGGGTGAGGTGGGGGTGTCCGGTTTGCTTGGGGGGGTGGGAAGGTGTTGGGGTGGGTGAGGGGTGAGGGGTGGGTGTTGGGGTTGGTCAGGGGGTGTCAGCTGTCTGCCACCTCCCCACCTCCGACTGACCCGAGCAGCGCCGGGCACTTATGCTAGTCTTATATAAAACTTCCCAACGGTAAGAACAGGAGGACAATGGAACATATTCCCAGGCAGGTTGTGGAAATCCCTTCACTGGAGATTTTCAACAGTAGGCTGGATAGTCATCGGTCTAGGTCAGTTGAGACAAAACAAAGCCTGCATCTTGGAAGAAGGTTAGACTAGCTGATCCCTGCAGCCTCCTTCATACCCTTTCGCTATTGGATACTGTCATGAGTGTGAAGAGTCTTAGAGAGTTGGTTTACCTGCTAGGGGTTAACTGAGGGAAGGGAGGGGAGTGATCTAGAGAGCCTACCTGGAGGAAGAACAAGGAAGTCTGTTCAGTTCTGACCAGAGCTTAGACTGGCTCCATCTTTTCTAGCTAAGAAAGCTCTTCTCCTCTCTCCTAGCTGTGGGAGAGATGAAGCACCCTTCTATTTCTAAAGATTAGACTATCTGTAAGTAACATTGATTTCATAAGTTTGTACCAAATCTAGAGTGTCACTGACCTTCCCAGGGAGGGAGGGGTTAGAAAGTTTTATATCTGTGAAGTGTATTAAGTGTATGCTTGTTCTTTTCTTAATTAAACTTTTTATACCTATAAGAATTATCTGGTAATTCTAGTAAAGTGATCTGAGCATTGGAACTGGCAGGCTCACAGGGAGTGAGTCATGGTGCTGTGTTTGCTTTGCCCAAGGCTAATCAGGGAAGAGTGAAACAGTGTTAAGTGTCCGGATCTCTCAGGCAAAGAGGGAAGGGGAGTTGGGGAGTTCAGGTGCCCTCTCTAGGGTCTTGGAGATTCACTTGAATGGTGGCAGTGGACCCCAAGTGCTAACTGGTCAAGTTTGGAGAATTTAGGAGACAGGATTTAACTTAGGCTGGGAAAATAGCTTAAAGTTAGTGGTCTGAAAAGGAGAAGAGAATCATACTGTGTTACCCTAGGTTTAGGGTGTGGGAAGGTATAGACTCTCCACCACAGATACCATGAGATGAAATCCTGGTGTAGACCAGGTCTTACTCCAATACAAATTGAGGCGCTCAATACTGGGATAACTGGGTGAAATGTAAGGGCCTGTATTACACAGGAGGTCACACTGGATCATCTGGCTTTAAACCCTATGAATCTATCAATATAGAACGTAATTCAAGTACTTATACTGATTCAGTCTCATAACACAGGAACAAGGGAATACTTGATTACATTGACAACCTGAACATATAACATTGATAAAAGAAAACTCTTTAGATAATCCAAATTTGACCTGTGGAACAACTTGCCACAGACATTATTGGAGCAAAGAGTTTAACTGAATGGGATTCATAAATGGATTGGCCATATTTTGTGGTGTTGGCTGCACCACTAAGAGTTCAGTCTGTCTGATACCTTAAATTACAAGACTTAATTTCAGTTGGATATACATTTGCCAAACATTAACCTGAAATTTCCTTTGTTCAGCTTCCACTTTCAGCTGAATTGCATTTTGAAATTTTCAGGCATAACAGTTCATCTGATTTTTTGAAGGAAGCTAGGGAAGAAGACGCTTTAACCATGTTGAAAAATGCTTATATATATGTTAGTGAGAACCCCTAGCACTTCCATGCTTTTCAGCGGGGAAAATCTGGTAACAGCCCCACCACCCCCTTCCCCACACCATTACAGCCAAAGCCTTACATTGCAATAGGAGCAGGTGGCAGTGTCTGGGCATTAACACACAGCTGGCTCCTGAGGTTTTCCTCAGTTCTTACTCCAGACTGGATGTTTACTGGAAGATCTGCTTGAGGGCCTGTTTACATTTAAAATACGACAGCAGGGTTGCCATAGGACTTCACAGGGGGCCGAGCCAACTACAGCCCATGGCCTCCAAATCTGGCTTTGTAGTTTACAACTTCTAGCAACTTTCATCTGAATGGATCCTCTGTGCCACTGAAATGAAGCCACCTTGGGGCTAGAGCCCATCACTGAGGTGCACAGCAAAGAGGGACATTTTGGCCCATGATACTAGAATAAATTCAGCACCTCGGGAAAGGCCCTGGGATGCTCAGTGGCTGTGCAGAGCAGAAATGTCCTCAGACCTATTCCCTATCCCATCATGTATACATTGCATTTGGTTTGTCGAAGAGAAAGAGATGGATACCTGTGATTTCTGAGATGAAATTGTCTTCACTGGGAATATCCCTAAGGTAGCCGTGTCCCCACGCCGCTCTCAGCCCAGCATCTGCAGCAGCATCCCACACTGAGAGCTGACCATTTATAATAGAGCTCTATGCAATCCCAGTGGAATTTGCTTAACCTCTAGGGGAGAAGCAACATCTGGATGCAAACAGGCTGGAGACCAGACAGTCTCTAGCCATTGTCTCTCTTTCCATTTCTGTACTTCTGTGTTTGTTATCAAGCTTTAGCAGTTAACAGTAAATAAGGGACCTTCCCAAAGGCAGATGAGAACTCTTGGTCTCTCTGTTGTGTCAGAGGGGAATTGACTGTTCTGTGCATTTGTGTATATTTATAATATAGTTGATTACTAAGAAAGCTAGGGATCCTTCATAGGTCTCATAGGGGGTTCAGCTGTCTTAAGTACCCAGGATGGATAGCTAGAAAGCATAGGGACAGATCTGGAATAAGATGGCTGAGGGGAGACAAACCATCTTTTGGAGGCAGGTGGGATTTTTGCTAACGGATCAGAGATCAGTAATTCTCATCAGTTACTATGATCGTATCACAGATAAACTTTCAATGAAGGATCTTCAAAAGACTTAGCAAAGAAAATTATGAACAGATCCCCAATGTATTCAGAGGTAAACTGAGGTACAGGTAGACATGACTTGGCCAGAGTTACAGAAAGAATGGCAAACACCCAGGAGTCCTCACTTCCCTACCATAAGAATGGTCTCTCCATCAGTAACTGAGCACACGATAAGTGGGAAATGGACTCATGCTGTCATAAATCCTGTTTGCTGCATCAGTGTGATGGATTTGTACAGGGTGACATTTGGAACAGGGGTATCCATGAGACCTCTCACTTACAAACCTGGGCTCCCTCTCATACTGTTAAGCTATAAAAAGCTTCTGGCCCCTCCAGGTCTTCTGCTTACACTGACATTGACACACCCACCTGCAGTTATGGAAATGTTTTCACTAGTCACTCATGTACCAACAATAGAGAGGCTCACGACAGTTCCCCCCACTCCACAGCCTGGGTCCTCAGAGCTGTACTGCCTTGGCCTTGTCAGAAGACTGAACAGTGTAAGTTTATCATCCTGCCCCCTTTCCTCAATGTGGAGAGGACAATGCACCAGCCCCTGTTCCTGAGCAGATTTCCCTTTATACTTCCAATAACACACTGCTTTAGGAAAATAAATGGAAAGGAGAAGCAGTAAGAATAGACAGATGGATTTTAAGCAGTTATAAGTGTGATGGATTGGGATCACAGAAACCCCAGGAGCTGCCACCTGATGTGCCAAGGCTGCCCCTGCCTCAGTTTTCCTGCCCCAGCATTTAGGACCTCAGTACCTGCCAGGTCTGAGCCATGTACCCTAACAGCTGGGGGCCTTCCTGGAAACAGGCAGGAGGTATTCTTACCTCTGGCACTCAGATGCTGAACTCCCAATGGGGTCAAACCCTGAATATAATTTGGTTTGCCCTTCCTATGCAGAGTCCAAATGGGCTCTTCAGAGCACATGGACAAAGTAGCAGGTTTGAACCAGCCTCCCCTCACCACTAGTCAGGCCGCATTTCTGAGGAGGCTCGGGTGTGGATGGGCTTCTACAAAGTCCATTGTTTGCTTGATTGGTTCTCAATTGGGCTTAACTGAGAATAGTTTTTTTTTCAAAGTGCTGTTCAGCTGTTTTCCAAAGTCCACATACAACCAACCAAGCACATAGTCAATATTCATAACTCTGAATACAACACAGACACATACAGACAAATAGGATGAACAGGTCCAGTGGATCATTACCTTCACAGAGATATAACTTGTTACCAAAACCATATTCCCAAAACATTATACATATATTCACAGGCACATACCCCCATAAAGCCTTATGGGGTACACCATCACAATAAGTTATAGAAAAAAGATCAAAATTGGTTACTTAAGAAATAAAATCACAATGTAAGTTCTATATGCTAGACAGGACTTGAATCAAGCATTATAGCTTCTGCTATGTTGAGGGAACTTCCTTTTTGGAAGCAAAACCCCCCACTTAGTGGAATCAAGCAGGCTTTTCCAAGCAAAAGTTAGTGGAACAATTCAGGCACAAGATGGAGTCCAGTGTCACATGAGCTGGTCACATGTAAAGAAAATGAAAAAAATTGATGGGAAAGTGGGTAAGGGGCAAAGGACTCACAAGCTTTGAAGGAATGTTTTACTTGGTCATTCAGGAGCGTTCCTTAAATATATATAAAAGATGGGGTAAAATTATTTCTATGGGTGAAAAGGTTGAGAACTGTAGATGAACTGTAGATGAACTTCTCTGTCTGATGATTTCGAGCAGACACAAGTATCTCTTGTGAATAAACCACAGGAATAAACCACAGGCATTTTTCTTTCCAGTTATCTCATTGCAGAAGGCAATTAAGTTAGTCAGGCATGATTTGCCATTGGTGAATCTCCATGCTGACTTTTCCTGATCACTTACCTCTCCTCTAAGTGCTTCAGGATTGATTTCTTGAGGACTTTCTCCATGATTTGTCCAGGCACTTGTGGATTGCCACGGACTCGCAGGGGCGAAAAACAATTGCAGGCCTGTTATTTACCAGGCTGCACGTGGCAATAGACTATATTGGTAAGGGATGCAAGGAGAGTGTGGGTCAGGACGCGAGCTGCAGATGCACACACACACACACACACACAACTAAAATTAATCAATTTAAAGTTTTATTGGGGATAATTACAAGGGGTAAGGGAGCAGTGTTAGATTAGCTAATAGACTTAATGAAACTTAAAACACACAATGACTAAAATACCTAGTAACAATATTTATAAACAAAGATACAGTATTTAGTAATAATCTATACTTACGAATACAAACCAATGCATAACGACCGGCAAACGTGGAGGCTCTGTTTGAAAACACATGAGCTGAGAGAGAGGCTTCGAGGCGATCAAGCTCGGTTACGGGGGTACACAGGATACACGGGATTCATTTTCATTTTTCCTCTCTCTGTCTGCACATGGCAGGCAGGTCCATAAGAACCAACTATGACATCACAGAAGTGTCATAGGGGACGGGGCCCAAAACTTGTTTGTGTTCGCTTCTGATTGGCATAAGCAAAGTTTACACCAAGTAGGGGAGCAGGTGCCTCAAAGTCTGGCTTCGCCCCCAAAAGGTGAGGAAATGCACATTGTTTTAGAATGCGTGCAAAACTGAATGACAAAAGAAGAGGCCAGGGCAATACTGGTATGGGCAAGTTTCACAGGATGCAGACAGGAACTCATCTGAACAGCACTGAGGTGAGGCTGACTGGCCTGTAGTTCCCTGGATCCTCCTTCTTCCTTTTTAAAAGATGGGCACTACAGTAGCCTTTTCCCAGTCATCCAGGACCTCCCCCGATCTCCATGAGTTTCAAAGATAATGGCCAATGGCTCTGCAATCACATCAGCCAACTCCTTTAGCACCGGCCCCATGGATTTGTGCTCATCCAGCTTTTCTAAACACTCCTGAACCACTTCTTTCTCCACAGATGGCTGCTCACCTCCTCCCCATGCTGTGCTGCCCAGTGCAGTAGTCTGGGAGCTGAGCTTCTTTGTGAAGACAGAGGCAAAAGAAGCATTGAGTACATTTGATTTTCCCACATCCTCTGTCGCTGGTCTTGTTAGTCAGTGAGAATCCTGTTCCAGCCATTAGCTGCAAGCCTATTACATCTAACACTGAGATAGATTCCACTCTAGGGAGCATAGCGAGGTGACTCTTGTGGTTGGGGGTGGGAGGCCCATTGGAGGTTCTGATTTTTCAGTACTTAGTTCCTGATGTTCTTGTAGAAACTAACTCTGTCTCTTTCCAACAGGATGCCGATTCCCCTAAAGAGGTGGTTGTCTGTGGAAATGCTAATGACCCATCAGACACAGGGGAGGAGGAAATTCTCTGGGCTGTGACAGAGCAAAACTGAGAGGCCTTAACTTTAGCCAGGCTAGTTGCCATAACTAGGCCTTCTGTGCATGTGACATGCGGGATGGGAGGGGGAGGAAGAGACTTTCTGAATTCTGCCTTTTAAGCAATGCTAATTCAAAAATGTTCTCTGAGCTTTGCCGAAAGATTTAACCACAAAATTGGGACAAGTGACCGTTGCTTCAGAATCCCCAAGAATTTTAGAATAACCATGTTTTCCTAAAAGCTTATTGGCAAAAAATGAGCATATTCCTTGTAGGGCATTATTGAAGAAACTTGCTTAAGAGGATGTATATGTGTTATTGCAGTTTGAATGTATAAATAGGTCAGTGTGATTTCTCTTCAGGGGGAAGCCCAAGCATTGTCTGCTGACGATGCCGGCCTGTCAACCCAATGCATTGCACTGTATCTTATAAGTGTACTTAATAGAAGGCGTCAAGCTCTCTGAATCAAAACATAACACTTGTGGTTCATTTCCACAACAGGTCTGGTGCCATGACTCTGATTCACTACGTACCACTGGCCCAGAGGAACCACGGACCACTCTCCACAGAACTGACACGGCATCGGAAAGGAAGGAGACTTTTAAATCTCTACTTTGGGTTGTAGGTGAATGACTGTCCACAGGCTCTGAGCTTGGGTGAGTTGTGCGCTGGATCCAGAATTTTGCTTCCAGATACGCCTGATGCTTTTCCTGTTCTGGTTTCCCAGGAAGAGGCACAGGATGTGACTGGGTAATACTCTGTGTGTGTGTGTGTGTGTGTGTGTGTGTGTGTTCTGTTTGTCTTTCAGAAAAGCAAAGAAGGCTCCTGCCTCCTGAAGAACTATCCAATATACCATGCACAATAAAAAATGTTGTTTTGTGTTCTATGCCCTGTGTGCTAATGTTTATCTTATGTCCAAAACTGTTGTGTTTAATTGTTTTATAGGATAGCCTCGTTCAAAATCAAATAGAAGGGTCAAATTAAAAGGAAAATATTTGTTTTATCCAATTTAAAACACAATATGTTGTAAATAATATTAGAAAATCTAATATAGTAAAGTCTGATACACTTGCTAAAGTAAGAAGAGGAAATTCATTGGCCAGACCTTTGAATTGGAAAAAAAATGTTGTTAAAATAAAGTACCAACAAACTTTTAAATCAACACCATAAAAACTTAGTCCACTACAAATATTGCACATGGAATCTTTCTGGCTACCCCAGATCTCCAGCCAGAGGGTCGGGAGAAGAGGAAGAAGAAAAAGTGATTGGCCACCAGAGGTTGTACCAAGTGGACTCCTCAAAAGTGGGTGTGCTTGTCCTGTCCTGTGGCACCAAAGCTCTGTAATAAAGTCATTTCACTAAAAGGTTGTATGTAGCACACATGAAATAATAAGATTAAAGTGCTGTATAGTGGGTAATGTACATGTGTTTATTCTTGGAAAAGAAATGTGTGAGTAAAAACTGGACGTTTCCATTACTGCACCTAGCAAGCTCGGTCCAAAGACAAGCTGCTGGCCCCCAGAGAAGGACACTGCTCACAGCTAAGACTTGGCTGACAGCCAGGAAAAAGGAGGGGGGCAAAAATAAGTAATGACCCTTATGTTAATGCTCTTCTTTCTGCCCTCCAACTTCCTTCTACAATTGCTGTTGTAAAATGTATTGTTCACGAGAAACCAGGAGGAAATGCTTTGGCAGATGCTACTGCCAAACAAGCGGCCATTTCCGGGTCTCCGGCTACATTCAGTTATGTTCCCTGTGATTCAGAATCCTCTTCCATGCCTGAATCTCTCTGAGGTTTGGCTCTTATACTGGATTTGGCCTCAGAACAGGAGAAAGACACATGGAGGCGGGACGGATGTTCTGTACATCCTGATGCTTTGTGGTGTTCCACACATGGCCACTTGGTGGTGCCCAAAGTTTTGCTCCCTTAGCTTGCCTGCATGTCCTATGGCATGGCACACATTAGCAAAGGGGGGATGATTACAATGTGCAACATTGGGATGCCCCAATATTTTCTATTATGGCAGAGCAGTACTGCAATTCCTGTTCTATCTGCCTCGCCCACAACAGTGGCAGGCCAGTAAGGAGAAAACCCGCTGATCACCCCCCTCCATGGGGTCCCTTCGTTAATATCCAGATCAATTTTATCAACATGCCAACATGTTCTTATGAATATGTCCTTGTCTGTGTTTGTATGTACACTGGATGGATAGAGGCCTATACCTGCACCAAGGCCAACTCCATCACAGTAGCTAAATGACTGCTAAGAAATTTTATTCCCAGGTTTGGTTTACCTGTCTCTCTTAAGAGCAAGCAAGGTACCCATTTCACTGACCAAGTTGTGCAACAGATTTGCAAAGCTCTACACATTACCCAATACTTCAACTCTGCTCATCCCCCCCCCAAAGCGCGGGGGCGGGTAAATGCAAAAATGATAAATTCAGAACAAAAATCTCTAAAATCTGTGATGGAACCAACCTGAAATATCTTCATGCTTTTCACATCACTTTGCAGCTTTTCACAGACTCAAAGTGTGAGAGGGGGCCAAGGTTTGTAAGTGAGAGGGATCACGGGTTCCAGGTGGCACCCCGCAGAAGTCCATCACGACTACCCAACGAACAGGCCCCAAAACATTGGTAACGCTAAAAACATGTTTTTCAGTAAGAACCGGGCAGTTGCAGTCAATTTATTATTCTTTAAGGCTAGCTGTAGATATTTTTGCGGTTAGCAGGGGCAGGGTTAGTATATCCAGATATTTCTGGTCTGTGCTGTGTGCATAACTGCTGATGGCTTAAACCATAACCCTTTGCTTTTTTATAGCAGGCCTTAAGCTAACTTGACTATATTTTATGCTTGAAGTGAAGCCATTTAAAATTTTGCTTTTACAGTCCCCCCTTCGGTGACTTTTTGGCACCACCTTAAAGAGAGGTTATTACAAGTGTACTGCCTACAACCTGGTCGGCATTTTAAAAGCCATAGGATTTGAATATGCAATTAAAGAGCCTTTGGAGGACAGTGAGCCAATTTTTTGGATTTTGTTGGGAATTTAAGGCCTAGCTGGCCACCCAGGTTGGATTTTTAGTTGGACTTGGTTTTACTGCAATATTTTTTTTGCCTGCGTGACTTATGGCATTTTATTAATTAGAATTTAGGTTTGGGTGAACAGTGCCCCTGTGTTAAGCCTTTTGCTATGGGAGGAACTTTATGGCTGAATATTTATAAGTTTGAGGACTTTTTTATGGTTATTGCAGTTTTTATATACTTTACTATGCATATAGTGAAATAACAATTGTTTTTGTGGGCTAGCCCTCAGGAAGGTTGCACGTTTTGGGGGGGTTAGGGTTTGTGAGAGGTAGAAAACAAAGCAGGAGCAAACATACTTGCTATAGAGCACAATTATATAAACGGTGGCAAGTACGACAAGGACTATTTAGATTCTGACATGTAAACCAGCTGAGTGGATTGGTAAACCGGGACTTTTTTAACAAGTTTGTGAAACAGTTTTACTTGTTCTTGGATGGTATGGACATTAGTGATTATTTTTGGCTTTGATTTACACAGGCACAGCAGGTGGAATTTATCAATGCGCAGACACCACCTTGGCTGGCCAATAGAAGATTTAGGGCTAGGCGATTTTGCAAGGAAATTTGAGATATACTGTGAATTTTATTTTGCAAGTTGGAGATGGCATTGGCCCTGGCTTTACTTATTAACTTTACTGCAGAAGAAATATTTATAATAGCCTTTTATAGTGCTGAGATTTTTAACTAAGGGATTGCAGCCCTTAAAATCTGATGGAACGTAGATGAACTCTGAACTAAAGGATTATTGGGGCTGCATCGCATGCGATGGAGATTGAGGTTATGAGGGTGTGTATGATAGATATGGTTTTGAACTTTAAACCCAGGGAACAAGTATTTTAGAGACCAACCCCCTGTCCAATGTTAGGGTAATATTTTGTAGGACTACCTGCCGCAGAGCCAAAACAAGCCTGGGGCAGTAAGGGTTGGATACACCAATTTTGTTATTTTTATTTTTGGTTTGGTGTGTCATGAGGAAGCTTACTGCTTAAATATGACCTGTTTTATTTGTAAAAGACAGAAGATTGAGGAAGGTATGAGGGTAAAGAGATTAGCAAAAGGTTAAGAGTCAGGGAGGTAGCCGTGTTAGTCTGGAATAGCAGAGGTAACAAAGTCCTGTGGCACCTTAAAGACTAACTATAAAGTTTTGAAGCATATAAAGCTCATGCTTCAAAACTTTATAGTTAGTCTTTAAGGTGCCACAGGACTTTGTTACCTCTAGCAAAAGGTTGTTACTGCTACAGGGTGGGGTATTTTTGGGAAAAAAGATTTTTATATTCGATATAGTTCAGTTGCTAGGCATAAGGTAATTTATTTTGTATTTTGGGGATTTTCCATTTGACCAGCTGGTATTTGGGGTAATTTGGGAATTATTGGCTTTAAGCAGTAATCCCCAATAAGCCTTTTTGTAATAAGACATAGAGAGCTGCCAAAGGGGGTAGGTTCCAATGTAGCGTCCGTTAGGATGGGTGGAGCGATAACAGAGAGGGGCATAAAGCCAGGGGGAAAACTTTATATGTTGGCTAAGGAGGAGGTTATAATGACGTTTTCATGGTTTGGGGGCAGGTATATTTAATGCTAGCATATATTTTGTTTGGTTTAAAGTTGCCTTTTGGGTTATATTTATTGGCAGGACTACTATTGGAATATTTTTCTTGTGATATTTTTGGTAGGTGGGAACAAATTTAACAATTAGACAAATTAGCAGCCTTAGTTGTAATTAGCACTTTGATATAGACTTAATTTTTAGGCTGGAGCAAGTGACATGGGGTGTTTGCTGGTTTTGGCAAGGCGTTTTGTACTTGTGAATGGAGAGACTTGACACAATGGTTTAGCTTTTTACAGTAGGCTACTACTGCAAATTAGTTAGTTTCAAATCTTACTGGGTAAGGTTGATAAAAATGTTTTTGTTTTAGCCCCCCATGTAATTTATTATTGGTTTTTTTATGGGCAGAGAATACAGAGGGTATGGTTTTTTGTTGTTTTTTTTGGCATGAAGGGCAACTTTTATCTTTAATGGGGGGAACAGAGGAAGAGTTAACAAAAGGAAGAGGGCTGAAAAATTTTTGTTTCAAGAAAAATAATATAGTTTGGTGCAAATTAAGCAATAGCGGCAACAGCATGGTTATACACATGAATTAAATAGATGGCATAAGCTATTTGGGCACAATGGCCGATATTTTGATTTTGGTGGTTGGTTTAGTTATTGCAGTGATTGTTTGCCAGTTGGTGGTAGGCTTACCACTGGGCTATGTAAAGACTTTATTATGGTGTGGCGGGGTGACCACCTGCCCCCTACGGGAAGGGGCTGAGAATAGCCCAGGAGGGGGGTTGAGGCCAGGAGCTAGCAGGCTCAGGCCTGATTGGGGGAATAGGCACAGCTGGGTGGCCATGCCCCAAACACTCTCAGCACTGTATAAAGTCTGAGAGGAAGGGGCCTAATAGAGAGAGTCTCCTCTGTAATCAGAGGAAGACAGGCCTAGGTGCTGGGGCTGAGCAAGGTACCTGGATTACTTTGGCAGGGTTGGGCAGGGCAGAGGGAGCTGGGAAGGCTCTAGCCAGAGAGCCTCAGGCTGTAGGGCCTGGCAGAATGCCCGACCCAGGGGTACTACGGTTGCAGGGGGCAGCCCATGGCTAGCGGTGGAAGCAGCAGGCGAACACCCCTTGACGGCGATGAGAGGCCATGATACTGCAGTCTGCCCCAGTGAGCGGGGGCAAGCGGTGACTGGCAGTGGCGCATTCTGAGACGAGGTGGGGATAGGGGGTAGAGGGTTCCCCCAGGGAGGGGAGACCCCTTAAACCTAAGGGGGTACTGCAGCACCCTGAGGTAGAGGGCACCGGGGTCCAGGAGGGACATGGGGCCAAACAAGGAGCAGAGCATCAAGCTGCGGAGGGCGCTCTGGACACTGAAGGCTTATTCCCCGATTGACCAGCGGGAGGCGCCGCAGGGGTGAGTGTGCGCCCCGTGACATATGGCCTTGTGATTTTTGTGTTTTTTAGGCCAGCTTGGGCTTTGGCTGGCGATAGAGAGTGGATTACATTTTTTGCTCTTTATTTATTTTTTTTTTTTTTGGAGTGAGGCAGTGCAGGCTTTACTTTCGGTTTGCGTTAGTGCTGTTAGACTTGCTTTTGTTTTTGGAGATCGTACCTCAGCTTTGTTTTTGGACTTGAGGCACAGGCGCTTGGTGTTTGCAGGATTGGAGCAGAGTTTGAGCTTTTGGATGAAGTGGCCCGTTTGCAGTGAGAGGCGTGGACTCAGCTGGTTAGCCTTTTACACTTCATTGCTGAGTGAGTGGTTATGAGTATCTGATAAGGTTTTTATAACAAGGTTTTAGGGAGGTCTCCTTTTGGTGCACTTTGATATAGACTTCATTTTTAGGCTGGAGCAAGTGACATGGGGTCTTTGCTGGTTTTGGCAAGGAGTATTGCACTTGTGAATGGACAGACTTGACACAATGGATTTGTTTTTTACAGTAAGCTACTACTGCATTATTAATTAGTTGCAAATTTTTGGGGGATGGGGGAAGAGGAGGAGTTTTAGGCATTTTTAAAGGTTTTGCCATAAGAATTTCATGAGGGGACAGTCCATGCTTTTGCGAAGGGGTGATTTTTATTTGCACGAGAGGAAGCGGAAGGGCATTAGGCCATTTTAGATTGGTTTTTGCATAGAATTTGGAGATTTTATATTTTATTTTTTTATTGTTATGCTTAACTGCTTTAGTGCTTTGGGGGTGATGGGCACAGTGTAAGTGTTGCATTATTTTAGGGGTTTATAAACCTGTTGCACAATTTGTTTTGTGAAATGAGTTTTTTTGTTATTATTGATAGAAACAGAAAAGCCAATTTTGGGGATACACATTTTTATCAGCTTTTTAGCTACTGTTGTACAATTAGCCTTCACACAGGGATAGGCTTTTATTTATTAGAGTTACATAAACACACAAACAAGGACATATTAATAGGAACAGCACTTGGGCACATTAATAAAATTAATTTGGATGTTGATAAAGGCACTTTAAGAAGGAGGGTGTGTAGCAGGCTGAGTTTTTACTGGCCTGCCAATATTATGAGATAGGAATACAGGGTAAGGGTGGTAAAAATGTTGTGATAAGATGCAAAAATTGGATGCATACTAATGAAACATAATAGATGTGATTATTTTTCTTTTGCTCACGTGGGCCACCACAAATTTTCGGCGGACATGCAAGGGTTGCGCCGCACCTCCTGAGATCAAAAAAGGGTTGCGGTCTCAAAAAGGTTGAGAACCACTCCCTTCTTGGGTACACCGTCACAGAGATCACAGGAGGTATCTTGTCGAAGCCCCTCCTCAAAGCAGGACCAGCCCCAACTAAGTCATCCCAGCCAGCGCATTGTCAAACCTGACCTTAAAATCCTCTAAGGAAGGAGCTTCCACCCCACCCCGCCAGGTAACCCATTCCAGTGCTCTTAGGGAAATTGTGTTTCCTAATATACAACCTAAGCCTCCCCCACTGGAACTTGAGACCATTGTTGAGAGCAAAGGAAATAAGCCACACAATGGTCTCTGCCCTCAGGACTTTTCAGATGAGCTTTAGGGCCCACAAGATGTGTGATGAACAGTCTCAACTGACTGCATCACAGTCATGATCTGATATGGTTTCCAGGCATCCATCTCTGCTCTGGGCTATCTGGCTGGCCCCAGCACTGCATCCTCACTGCATGTTCCTTGTCAGGCTGCAGTAGATCCAGCCCAGCCCCGGAGCAGAGGGAGTCCAGGCTGTGCTGAGATGGTGTGACAGAGCTGTTCCTGGTGGGATCTAACTGTGAGTGTCAGATCAGGACAGATTGCTTCCAAAAGGGCATCTACAGCCCAAAGCTGGGGTTTCTTCACATTAAGGCACCAAACCAGCTAAACAGAAAAGACTTTGGTCTCACCCCACTGGCTAACCACAAGTCACACAAGCAATTCCCTTAGACACTCCAGATTCCCAGTATCACCACCAGCAGCCACCTGTCCTGGGGATCAATGGTTATGAAAACCAATCCCCCAAATAAAGAAAACGGTTCTCCCCAATTCCAAAGAATCAGGCCCGAGACCCAGGTCAATATACAAATGAGATTTTACCACAAATCACGCTGTAGCCAATCCTTTAGAATCTAAAATCTAAAGGTTTATTATAAAAGGAAAAAGGTATAGGTGAGGGTTAAGAATGGTTAAAAGAAATCAATTACACGCAGTAATGGCACATCTCTTAGCTCAGGCTTGCAGCAAAGGTAGAATAACTGCAGGTTCAAATCAAAGTCTTTGGATGCATCCCATTTGGGGGATGGGTCAGTACCATTGTCCAGAGTTCCCCGAGTAGCAAAGTTCCATCCAAAGCTGGAAACAAGGCAGGCTGAAGACTGGAGGTGAAAGACAAAAATGGAGGGGCTGTAGCAGCTTCATTTATAGTTTTTTTTCCAGTTGCAAACACCTCTTTGTTCCTGCTGTGAAAGTCCAGCCCCATGGAGTTCTGGAGTCACATGGGCAGATCACATGTCCATGTATGAC
Source organism: Sternotherus odoratus (assembly GCA_032164245.1). NCBI lineage: Eukaryota > Metazoa > Chordata > Testudines > Kinosternidae > Sternotherus > Sternotherus odoratus. The sequence goes on from JAVMKO010000001.1 coordinate 301,810,390, forward strand.
TCATTTGTGGGCAGAAGCCATTAGACACAGGCTGCCTTGCTGGTTCTCTGTAGCCTTCTTGGCTGGATTGGGGCATTCCAAGCTCCCAGAGTCCATTGTGTCGCTGATTGCTCTTAATGGCCCATCAAGCCCCAAGCAGAGCTAACTCCCAGTATTCTGGAATGTCCCCCTGGCAGCCCAACATTTGGGAAGACAGACAGTTCAGAGCCAATATTCATAACTTCAACTGCCAAATTGATACACACATATGGAATAGATTACACACATATGGAATAGATACATACATAAGACACCTGTTAAGACCCCCTTCACATAATATTTTGTGCACCCATTGATCTACAGGGTACCAAACTATTTCAGTACCGTGACAGATGGGTGCAGATGATCCTGTAAGGGGATGGGATTGAAGAGTAGGAAATCGAGTTACAGGGGTGGGGATTGGGGTAGAGATGGAGAATGGAGTGGGGCCTTGAGGGAATAGCTGGGACAGAGGAAGAGGGTTCGTGGAAAAATGTGGGGCAGAGGTCAGGACCTTGGGAAATAGGTAGGGAGGGTGTGGGGCCATAGGGAGAACAAGTTATACTCACAAACATTCCTTAGTTTCTTATGCTGACACAGCACAGTAAGGCCAGGAAAGGATTTAATGTCACTTTGCCATGATATACACTTGGGGGAGGGGGTTGACCCAAGACACGCAACTTTAGCTACATGAATAGCAAAGATGAATTTGACGTGGCTTAGGGCAACTGACCTGGCCATTCACACAGCTGTGAATCGAATGCTGCCATTCCTTGTTGCCTCTAGTTCCACTTCTCGCCAAGGTGGAGTACAGGAGTCAATGGGGAGCTTGTTTGGGGATTGATTTATCGTATCGACATGAGAAGCGATAAATCAACCTCTGATACATCGATCACAGCCCGGCATACCAGTGAGTAGAGTGGACGTACCCTCTGACTGTTCAGTCAGTGATTTAGAGAAAGGGGATTTTGGAGCTCAATCTGAGAGAAAACTTTAGGCCCCCTTATGAGTAAGGAGCTGAAATAGTCTGTCCCGGATCTGTTTTGTCCTCACCCCATAGATGATGGGGTGTAGTACAGGGGGCATCAAGATGAACAGGCATAATATGAGATCATGAAAATATACAGGCACATTTTGGGCAAAGCTGTACATGAGGGTGTTGATGAAATCTGGGATGTAAAAGGTTAAAATGACAAGAAGGTGTGAGCCACAAGTCCCCAAAGTCTTGAGACGGGCGTCTTTTGTGGGGAGCCTGAAGACGGCCCTGAGGATCTCGGTATAGGACACAGCAATAAAAATCCCATCCAGACCCAACACACAGACTGTGACAAAGAGGCCATAGTAATTACTAACTTGGGTGTCGGCACAGGCCACGTTCTCCAGATATATTTGGCCGCAGTATGGCTGGGGGATGATGTTAGTTTTACAATAAGGCCACTGCCCTGCCAGGAAAGGAGAGGGAAGATAAAGTATTGTACCCCGCAGTATCACCGCCAGGCAAATCTTGACCACCAGGCCCTTTGTCAGGATGGTGGCATGTCTCAGGGGATGACAGATGGCCACGTAACGATCAAAAGCCATGGCTACGAGGATCCCGGACTCAATGGGAGAGACGATGGAAAGGACGTACGCCTGGGTGAGACAGGCACTGAAATCAATCTCCCTGGAATTGAACCAGAAGATGCTCAGCATTTTGGGCATGGTTGACGTATGCATGATGACGTCAGTGACGGCCAGCATGCAGAGGAAATAGTACATGGGCTCATGGAGGCTCTGCTCCACCTTCACGATGAACAGGATGGTGAAGGTCCCCAAGATGGCTATGATGTACATGAGGCAGAAGGGGATGGAGATCCAGACATGGGCCTCCTCCAGGCCAGGAAAGCCCAGCAGGATGAAGGTGGTGAAGTCGGTTTTGTTATATTCTGACATGGACTAGGGGAGGTGTCCAACTCTGAGGCAGAATGGTTTCTCTTCCATGTACTGTACGTTCCCCTGACTTTCTGTATGTTCCTAGGTTCTATGGTGATTGTCCCTGTGCAAACACCTGTATGGAAACACAATGTGAATATGAGACACCACATGCACTAATGGATGCTGTTCTCATGGGGGAAGCAGACCGGTCACTCTTCCCACACTGAAAAAAATTACATTTTCATTTATCATAGCAATGAATTATGAATAAGTGACCCTACTAATGCCCATTCCATATGTTATGGTTCTCTCTGCTCAATTATTCCTACACATCATAGTGTGGAAAACCTTACTAGGCACCAGCAGGAAACACAATTGTGGATACTGCTCATCCATTATTGTTTCTTAGCCTTTTCTACACTTTTTTTTTTTTTTTGCAAATAAGCCCTTTTGCCAAGGAAACAGTGGCGGTGCACACACTGCAAAGACACTTCCTATCACGAAACTCCTCAGTTTCAGTGACATCATTTAACCACCTTGACCAGAGTTTTACACAAAACATTTTTTCTTCAAAGTGCCAGTGTAGATACTTGTGCTTGATTTTATTGCTGTAATTGGCCTCCAGAAAGCATCCCACACTGCCCATCCTGACTGCTCTGGTGAACAGTTTCAATTCCTCTCCCTTGGTGACTCCACACTTGGGACACAGCGGAAGTCCTGGATCTGCTCAATATGTGCCCTCCCAGCTGTGCTCCCGCCATAGGAACGTCAATATCTATGGAGAGTTTTCATGAAGCTTTTGGGAAAAGAGCTAAGATCAGGACATTCTGCAGTGCATTGCAAAGGAGAAGCAGTTGAGGCATGTGTACCAGAAAGCAAGGGAGGCAAACCATATCTCTGGTGCTGTGCCCCAGACCTGCTGTTTTTATAGAGAGTTGGATGCTGTCCTCAACAGTGACTCTATTTCCACTCCCAAGACCCCTGTGGGTTCTTTGGTGGGGGTGCTCCTGTCAGAGAAAATGATCCCCAGCTCTGAGAATTGGTGCCTTGTTTGATGAAGAACTCTTCAGTAGACCTTATGCTGTATATACCATGGTCAGGTTGATATCACTACATCTATGAGGGGTGTGAATTTTTTCTTTGCAGAAAAGAGGAATTGCAATTTTCATTTCATTTAGCAGTGGCATAGCGAGAAAGTCATGGGAGGGCACAGTAGCACTTTTCTTGGTGCTGGGTCAGCCTCAGCTGGAGTACAGTGTCCAGTTTGGGTCTCCAATATATAAAGAAGATGTAGAGAAACTGGAAAGGATATAGAGGAAAGTGACAAAAACGTCCCACAGGATTGAATGCAAGTTACACATACAAAGGCTGAAGGAAAGAGGTATGTTTAGTTTTTATTAGGGAGGGTTGAGGAGGGGGGCAGCCGGGCTCTTGAGATACTTGAAAAGCTGCCTTAAAAAAGATGAAGGAATGTGGTTCTCTCGTGCCACCCAGGGCAGGAGAAGAGGGAATCGGTTCCAATTACAGCCTAATAGATTTAGATTAAATCTTATATAAACTTCCCAACGGTAAGAACAGGAGGACAATGGAACATATTCCCAGGCAGGATGTGGAAATCCCTTCACTGGAGATTTTCAACAGTAGGCTGGATAGTCATCTGTCTAGGTCAGTTGAGACAAAACAAAGCCTGCATCTTGGAAGCAGGTTAGATTAGCTGATCCCTGCAGCCTCCTTCTTACCCTTTCGCTATTGGATACTGTCATGAGTGTGAAGAGTCTTAGAGAGTTGGTTTACCTGTTAGGGGTTAACTGAGGGAAGAGAGGGGAGTGATCTAGAGAGCCTACCTGGAGGAAGAACAAGGAAGTCTGTTCAGTTCTGACCAGAGCTTGGACTGGCTCCATCTTTTCTAGCTAAGAAAGCTCTTCTCCTCTCTCCTAGCTGTGGGAGAGATGAAGCACCCTTCTATTTCTAAAGATTAGACTATCTGTAAGTAACATTGATTTCATAAGTTTGCACCAAATCTAGAGTGTCACTGACCTTCCCAGGGAGGGAGGGGTTAGAAAGTTTTATATCTGTGAAGTGTATTAAGTGTATGCTTGTTCTTTTCTTTATTAAACTTTTTATACCTATAAGAATTATCTGGTAATTCTAGTAAAGTGATCTGAGCGTTGGAACTGGCAGGCTCACAGGGAGTGAGTCATGGTGCTGTGTTTGCTTTGCCCAAGGCTAATCAGGGAAGAGTGAAACAGTGTTAAGTGTCCTGATCTCTCAGGCAAAGAGGGAAGGGGAGTTGGGGAGTTCAGGTGCCCTCTCTAGGGTCTTGGAGATTCACTTGAATGGTGGCAGTGGACCCCAAGTCCTAACTGGTCAAGTTTGGAGGATTTAGGAGACAGGATTTAACTTAGGCTGGGAAAATAGCTTAAAGTTAGTGGTCTGAAAAGGAGAAGAGAATCATACTGTGTTACCCTAGGTTTAGGGTGTGGGAAGGTATAGACTCTCCACCACAGATACCATGAGATGAAATCCTGGTGTAGACCAGGTCTTACTCCAATACAAATTGAGGCGCTCAATACTGGGTTAACTGGGTGAAATGTAAGGGCCTGTATTACACAGGAGGTCACACTGGATCATCTGGCGTTAAACCCTATGAATCTATCAATATAGAACTTAATTCAAGTACTTATACTGATTCAGTCTCATAACACAGGAACAAGGGAATAATTAATTACATTGACAACCTGAACATAGAAAACTGATAAAAGAAAACTCTTTAGATAATCCAAATTTGACCTGTGGAACAACTTGCCACAGACATTATTGGAGCAAAGAGTTTAACTGAATGGGATTCATAAATGGATTGGCCATATTAGGTGGTGTTGGCTGCACCACTAAGAGTTCAGTCTGTCTGATACCTTAAATTACAAGACTTAATTTCAATTGGATATACATTTGACAAACATTAACCTGAAATTTCCTTTGTTCAGAGTCTACTTTCAGCTGAATTGCATTTTGAAATATTTCAGGCATAACAGTTCATCTGATTTTTTGAAGGAAGCTAGGGAAGAAGACGCTTTAACCATGTTGAAAAATGCTTATATATATATATATATATATATATATATATATATATATATATGTTAGTGAGAACCCCTAGCACTTCCATGCTTTTCAGCGGGGAAAATCTGGTAACAGCCCCACCACCCCCTTCCCCACACCGTTACAGCCAAAGCCTTACATTGCAATAGGAGCAGGTGGCAGTGTCTGGGCATTAACACACAGCTGGCTCCTGAGTTTGTCCTCAGTTCTTACTCCAGACTGGATGTTTACTGGAAGATCTCCTTGAGGGCCTGTTTACATTTAAAATACGACAACAGGGCTGCCATAGGACTTCACAGGGGGCTGAGCCAACTACAGCCCATGGCCTCCAAATCTGGCTTTGTAGTTTACAACTTCTAGCAACTTTCATCTGAATGGATCCTCTGTGCCACTGAAATGAAGCCACCTTGGGGCTAGAGCCCATCACTGAGGCGCATAGCAAAGAGGGACATTTTGGCCCATGATACTAGAATAAATTCAGCACCTCGGGAAAGGCCCTGGGATGCTCAGTGGCTGTGCAGAGCAGAAATGTCCTCAGACCTATTCCGTATCCCATCAGGCATACATTGCATTTGGTTTGTCGAAGAGAAAGAGATGGATACCTGTGATTTCTGAGATGAAATTGTCTTCACTGGGAATATCCCTAAGGTAGCCGTGTCCCCACGCCGCTCTCAGCCCAGCATCTGCAGCATCATCCCACACTGAGAGCTGACCATTTATAATAGTGCTCTATGCAATCCCAGTGGAATTTGCTCAGCCTCTAGGGGAGAAGCAACATCTGGATGCAAAAAGGCTGGAGACCAGACAGTCTCTAGCCAGTGTCTCTCTTTCCATTTCTGCACTTCTGTGTTTGGTATCAAGCTTTAGCAGTTAACAGTAAATAAGGGACCTTCCCAAAGGCAGATGAGAACTCTTGGTCTCTCTGTTGTGTCAGAGGGGAATTGACTGCTCTGTGCATTTGTGTATATTTATAATTATAGTTGATTACTAAGAAAGCTAGGGATCCTTCATAGGTCTCATAGGGGGTTCAGCTGTCTTAAGTACCCAGGATGGATAGCTAGAAAGACAGATCTGGAATAAGATGGCTGAGGGTAGACAAACCATTTTTTGGAGGCAGGTGGGATTTTCGCTAAGGGATCAGAGATCAGTAATTCTCATCAGTAACTATGATCATATCACAGACAAACTTTCACTGAAGGATGTTCAAAAGACCTAGCAAAGAAAATTATGAACAGATCCCCAATGTATGCAGAGGTAAACTGAGGTACAGGTAGACATGATTTGGCCAGAGTTACAGAAAGAATGGCAAAAAACCAGGAGTCCTCACTTCCCTACCATAAGAATGGTCTCTCCATCAGTAACTGAGCACATGATAAGTGGGAAATGGACTCATGCTGTCATAAATCCTGTTCGCTGCATCAGTGTGATGGATTTGTACAGGGTAACATTTGGAACAGGGGTATCCATGAGACCTCTAACTTACAAACCTGGGCTCCCTCTCATACTGTTAAGCTATAAAAAGCTTCTGGCCTCTCCAGGTCTTCTGCTTACAGACATTGACACACCCACCTGCAGTTATGTGAATGTTTTCACTAGTCACTCATGAATGAACAATAGAGAGGCTCCCGACAGTTCCCCCCGCTCCACAGCCTGGGACCTCAGAAGACTGACCAGTGTAAGTTTATCACCCTGCCCCCTTCCCTCAATGTGGAGAGGACAATGCACCAGCCCCTGTTCCTGAGCAGATTTCCCTTTATACTTCCAATAACACACTGCTCTAGGAAAATAAATGGAAAGAAGAAGCAGTAAGAATAGACAGATGGATTTTAAGCAGTTATAAGTGTGATTGATTGGGATCACAGAAACCCCAGGAGCTGCCACCTGATGTGCCAAGGCTGCCCCTGCCTCAGTTTTCCTGCCCCAGCAGCTTAGGACCTCAGTACCCTGCCAGGTCTGAGCCACATCCCCTAACAGCTGTGGGCCTTCCTGGAAACAGGCAGGAGGTATTCTTACCTCTGACACTCAGATGCTCAACTCCCAATGGGGTCAAACCCTGAATAAAATTTGTTTTGCCCTGTATAAAGTTTATACAGGGCAAACTCATAGATTGTTCGCCCTCTATAACAATGATAGAGAGATATGCACAGCTGTTTGACCCCCCCCCCCAGGTACCAACACGTACTCCAGGTTAATTAATAGGTAAAAAGTGATGTTAATAGAGACAGGAAATAGGATTGAAGTGGTTCAAAGTAGTAACAGACAGAATAAAGTGAATTACCGACCAAAATAAACAGAACACGCAAATCTAACACTATTACAGTAAAAAACCCTCACCCTCTGAATTCCTTCTTTCAGGCTAAACTCCCTGTTAGCCTGGGTCCAGCAATCACTCACACACACCCCTGCAGTCACAGTCCTCTGTTCCAGTGTCTTCCAGGAATCCTTGGGAGATGCAGGGCTGTTGCTTGAGCCAGCTGAGGACAAAATGGAGAGGTCTCTCCCAGGTTTTTATAGGCTTCCTCCTCTGAGTGGAAAGCCCCTCCTCCTTCCTATGCAGAGTCCACATGGGCTCTTCAGAGCCCATGGACAAAGTAGCAGGTTTGAACCAGCCTCCCCTCACCACTAGTCAGGCCGCATTCCTGAGGAGGCTCAGGTGTGGACGGGCTTCTACAAAGTTCATTGTTTGGTTGATTGGTTCTAAATTGGGCTTAACTGAGAATAGTTTTTTTTTTCCAAAGAGCTGTTCAGCTGCTTTCCAAAGTCCACATACAACCAACCAAGCACATAGTCAATATTCATAACTCTGAATACAACACAGACACATACAGACAAATAGGATGAACAGGTCCAGTGGATCATTACCTTCACAGAGATATAACTTTTTACCAAAACCATATTCCCAAAACATTATACATATATTCACAGGCACATACCCCCATAAAGCCTTCTGGGGTACACCGTCACAATAAGTTATAGAAAAAAAGATCAAAATTGGTTACTTAAGAAGTAAAATCACAATGTAAGTTCTATATGCTAGACAGGACTTGAATCAAGCATTATAGCTTCTGCTATGTTGAGGGAACTTCCTTTTTGGAAGCAAAACCCCCCACTTAGTGGAATCAAGCAGGCTTTTCCAAGCAAAAGTTAGTTAGTGGAACAGTTCAGGCACAAGATGGAGTCCAGTGTCACATGAGCTGGTCACATGTAAAGAAAATGGAAAAAAATTGATGGGAAAGTGGGTAAGGGGCAAAGGACTCACAAGCTTTGAAGGAATGTTTTACTTGGTCATTCAGGAGCGTTTCTTAAATATATATAAAAGATGGGGTAAAATTATTTCTATGGGTGAAAAGGTTGAGAACTGTAGATGAACTGGCTTCTCTGTCTGATGATTTTGAGCAGACACAAGTATCTCTTGTGAATAAACCACAGGAATAAACCACAGGCATTTTTCTTTCCAGTTATCTCATTGCAGAAGGCAATTAAGTTAGTCAGGCATGATTTGCCCTTGGTGAATCCATGCTGACTTTTCCTGATCACTTACCTCTCCTCTAAGTGCTTCAGGATTGATTTCTTGAGGACCTGCTCCATGATTTTTCCAGGCACTTGTGGATTGCCACGGACTCGCAGGGGCGAAAAAAAATTGCAGGCCTGTTATTTACCAGGCTGCACACGGCAATAGACTATATTGGTAAGGGATGCAAGGAGAGTGTGGGTCAGGATGCGAGATGCAGACACACACACACACAACTAAAATTAATCAATTTAAAGTTTTATTGGGGATAATTACAAGGGGTAAGGGAGCAGCGTTAGATTAGCTAATAGACTTAATGGAACTTAAAACACACAATGACTAAAATACCTAGTAACGATATTTATAAACAAAGATAGAGTATTTAGTAATAATCTATACTTACGAATACAAACCAATGCATAACGACCGGTAAACGTAAAAGCTCTGTTTGAAAACACATGAGCTGAGAGAGAGGCTTCAAGGCGATCAAGCTCGGTTATGGGGGTACACAGGATACACGGGATTCATTTTCATTTCTCCTCTCTCTGTCTGCACATGGCAGGCAGGTCCATAAGAACCAACTATGACATCACAGAAGTGTCATAGGGGACGGGGACCAAAACTTGTTTGTGTTCGCTTCTGATTGGCACAAACAAAGTTTACACCAAGTAGGGGAGCAGGTGCCTCAAAGCACATTGTTTTGGAATGTGTGCAATACTGAATGACAAAAGAAGAGGCCAGGGCAATACCGGTATGGGCAAGTTTCACAGGATGCAGACAGGAACTCATCTGAACAGCACTGAGGTGAGGCTGACTGGCCTGTAGTTCCCTGGATCCTCCTTCTTCCTTTTTAAAAGATGGGCACTACAGTAGCCTTTTCCCAGTCATCCAGGACCTCCCCCGATCTCCATGAGTTTTCAAAGATAATGGCCAATGGCTCTGCAATCACATCAGCCAACTCCTTTAGCACCGGCCCCATGAATTTGTGCTCATCCAGCTTTTCTAAACACTCCTGAACCACTTCTTTCTCCACAGATGGCTGCTCACCTCCTCCCCATGCTGTGCTGCCCAGTGCAGTAGTCTGGGAGCTGACCGTGTTCATGAAGACAGAGGCAAAAGAAGCATTGAGTACATTTGATTTTCCCACATCCTCTGTCGCTGGTCTTGTTAGTCAGTGAGAATCCTGTTCCAGCCATTAGCTGCAAGCCTATTACATCTAACTCAGCGATAGATTCCACTCTAGGGAGCACAGCGAGGTGACTCTTGTGGTTGGGGGTGGGAGGCCCATTGGAGGTTCTGATTTTTCAGCACTTAGTTCCTGATGTTCTTGTAGAAACTAACTCTGTCTCTTTACAACAGGATGCTGATTCCCCTAAAGAGGCGGTTGTCTGTGGAAATGCTAATGACCCATCAGACACAGGGGAGGAGGAAATTCCCTGGGCTGTGACAGAGCAAAAGTGAAAGGCCTTAACTTTAGCCAGGCTAGTTGCCATAACTAGGCCTTCTGTACATGTGACATGCGGGATGGGAGGGGGAGGAAGAGACTTTCTGAATTCTGCCTTTTAAGCAATGCTAATTCAAAAATGTTCTCTGAGCTTTGCCTAAAGATTTAACCACAAAATTGGGACAAGTGACCGTTGCTTCAGAATCCCCAAGAATTTTAGAATAACCATGTTTTCCTAAAAGCTTATTGGCAAAAAATGACCATATTCCTTGTAGGGCATTATTGAAGAAACTTGCTTAAGAGGATGTATATGTGTTATTGCAGTTTGAATGTATAAATAGGTCAGTGTGATTTCTCTTCAGGGGGAAGTCAAAGCATTGTCTGCTGACGATGCCGGCCTGTCAACCCAATGCATTGCACTGTATCTTATAAGTGTACTTAATAAAAGGCGTCAAGCTCTCTGAATCAAAACATAACACTTGTGGTTCATTTCCACAACAAGTCTGGTGCCATGACTCTGATTCACTACGTAACACTGGCCCAGAGGAACCACGGACCACTCCCCACAGAACTGACACGGCATTGGAAAGGAAGGAGACCTTTTAAATCTCTACTTTGGGTTGTAGGTGAATGACTGTCCACAGGCTCTGAGCTTGGGTGACTTGTGCGCTGGATCCAGAATTTTGCTTCCAGATACGCCTGATGCTTTTCCTGTTCTGGTTTCCCAGGAAGAGGCACAGGATGTGACTGGGTAATACGGTGTGTGTGTGTGTGTGTGTGTGTGTGTGTGTGTGTGTGTGTGTGTTCTGTTTGTCTTTCAGAAAAGCAAAGAAGGCTCCTGCCTCCTGAAGAACAATCCAATATACCATGTGTAGTAAGTGAAGGCAATGTAAGTAAAGGCTAAAGGCCTACTAAGGGCCCAGCCTGAGGCCTGAACTAAAGTAATGGTCAAGTCTTTGCTAATATGAAGCAAATTGCAGCTGTGAGCAATTAAGGCTGGACCGGCTCACAGAAATTGGCAGGAAGAGGGCTGATATCATAAGAATTTATACTCATTATAATTTCAGTATAAACACAATAACGAGGTATATTATAAACCAAGGACACTCCTCAGATAACGGGTAACCTCATGAGCCATCCCAATGACAGGGGCAAAAGGGTAAAATGATGGATAGAGTTGTTTTGATCAAAACAACAGGTGCAAGGGGTGAGGCGGCACCTAACGATGTAAATGGGCTGCACCTTACTACGTAGGAGGGTTGTACCTTGCTACGTGGAGGGGTTGAACCTGAATACGTCAGGAGTGATGTGTAACTTGTTCTGTATCTGTATATAAGCATGTGTCACCGGAATGTCTTTGTCCGGCTCGAGGGGGAGTGACAATGTCCCGTCACTGAGCTGTGTCCATTGCCAAGCGTCACTCTCTAGCTGTATGTCTGGTGGACTGAGAAATCCGCTGGAAACAGAAAGGGTGTCAGGGTCGCAATAAACCCTGGCCGAGGTGCCTTTGTACCTTACTAAGACTCTGTGGTTATTGGGGGTTCTCGTCGGGTCTGCTGCGTCAGCTATCTGTACAGAGCTGGGGCAGCACACAGAGGGAACACACGCACGCAGCCGAGTGATATCAACAGGAGAAAGCAGAAGCACCACACCGGTAGCCTCTGGACAGCAACAACAACACTACACCACTACAACACCATGCATTACTGGCACAATAAAAATGTTGTTTTGTGTTCTATGCCCTGTGTGCTAATGTTTGTCTTGTGTCCAAAACTGTTGTGTTTAATTGTTTTATAGAATAGCCTCATTCAAAATCAAATAGAAGGGTCAAATTAAAAGGAAAATATTTGTTTTATCCAATTTAAAGCACAATATGTTTTAAATAATATTAGAAAATCTAATAATCTAAATAATATTAGAAAATTTGACCAGCTGGTATTTGGGGTAATTTGGGAATTATTGGCTTTAAGCAGTAATCCCCAATAAGCCTTTTTGTAATAAGACATAGAGAGCTGGCAAAGGGGGTAGGTTCCAATGTAGCGTCCGTTAGGATGGGTGGAGCGATAACAGAGAGGGGCATAAAGCCAGGGGGAAAACTTTATATGTTGGCTAAGGAGGAGGTTATGATGACGTTTTCATGGTTTGGGGGCAGGTATATTTAATGCTAGCATATATTTTGTTTGGTTTAAAGTTGCCTTTTGGGTTATATTTATTGGCAGGACTACTATTGGAATATTTTTCTTGTGATATTTTTGGTAGGTGGGAACAAATTTAACAATTAGACAAATTAGCAGCCTTAGCTGTAATTAGCACTTTGATATAGACTGAATTTTTAGGCTAGAGCAAATGACATGGGGTGTTTGCTGGTTTTGGCAAGGCGTTTTGCACTTGTGAATGGAGAGACTTGACACAATGGTTTAGCTTTTTACAGTAGGCTACTACTGCAAATTAGTTAGTTTCAAATCTTACTGGGTAAGGTTGATAAAAATGTTTTTGTTTTAGCCCCCCATGTAGTATATTATTGTTTTTTTATGGGCAGAGAATACAGAGGGTATGGTTTTTTATTGGTTTTTTTGGCATGAATGGCAACTTTTATCTTTAATGGGGGGAACAGAGGAAGCGTTAACAAACGGAAGAGTGCAATTTGTGCAAATTAAGCAATAGCGGCAACAGCATGGTTATACACATGAATTAAATAGCTGGCATAAGCTATTTGGGCACTATGGCCGATATTTTGATTTTGGTGGTTGGTTTAGTTATTGCAGTGATTGTTTGCCAGTTGGTGGTAGGCTTACCACTGGGCTATGTAAAGACTTTATTATGGTGTGGTGGGGTGACCACCCGCCTCCTACAGGAAGGGGCTGAGAATAGCTCAGGAGGGGGGTTGAGGCCAGGAGCTAGCAGGCTCAGGCCTGATTGGGGGAATAGGCACAGCTGGGTGGCCATGCCCCAAACACTCTCAGTCCTGTATAAAGGCTGAGAGGAAGGGGCCTAACAGAGAGAGTCTCCTCTGTCCTCAGAGGAAGACAGGCCTAGCTGCTGGGGCTGAGCAAGGTACCTGGATTAAGGCAGGGCTGGGCAGGGCAGAGGGAGCTGGGAAGGCTCTAGCCAGAGAGCCTCAGGGTGTAGGGCCTGGCAGAATGCCCGACCCAGGGGTACTAGGGTTGCAGGGGGCAGCCCATGGCTAGCAGTGGAAGCAGCAGGCGAACATCCCTTGATGGTGATGAGAGGCCATGATACTGCAGTCTGCCCCAGTGAGCGGGGGCAAGTGGTGACTGGCAGTGGCGCATTCTGAGACGAGGTGGGGATAGGGGGTAGAGGGTTCCCCCAGGGAGGGGGGACCCCTTAAACCTAAGGGGGTACTGCAGGGGTGCAGCACCCTCAGGTAGAAGGCACCGGGGTCCAGGAGGGACATGGGGCCAGACAAGGAGCAGAGCATCAAGCTGCGGAGGGCGCTCTGGACACTGAAGGCTTATTCCCCGATTGACCAGCAGGAGGCGCCGCAGGGGTGAGTGTGCGCCCCGTGACATATGGCCTTGTGATTTTTGTGTTCTTTAGGCCAGCTTGGGCTTTGGCCGGCGATAGAGAGTGGACTACGCTTTTTGCACTTTTTTTTTTTTTGGAGTGAGGCAGGGCAGGCTTTACTTTCGGTTTGCGTTAGTGCTGTTAGACTTGCTTTTGTTTTTGGAGATCGTACCTCAGCTTTGTTTTTGGACTTGAGGCACAGGCACTTGGTGTTTGCAGGATTGGAGCAGAGTTTGAGCTATTGGGTGAAGTGGCCCGTTTGCAGTGAGAGGTGGGGACTCAGCTGGTTAGCCTTTTACACTTCATTGCTGAGTGAGTGGTTAAGAGGACCTGATAAGGTTTTTATAACAAGGTTTTAGGGAGGTCTCCTTTTGGTGCACTTTGATATAGACTTCATTTTTAGGCTGGAGCAAGTGACATGGGGTCTTTGCTGGTTTTGGCAAGGCGTAATGCACTTGTGAATGGACAGACTTGACACAATGTATTTGTTTTTTACGGTAAGCTACTACTGCATTATTAATTAGTTGCAAATTTTGGGGGGATGGGGGAAGAGGAGGAGTTTTAGGCATTTTTAAAGGTTTTGCCATAAAAATTTCATGAGGGGACAGTCCATGCTTTTGCAAAGGGGTGATTTTTATTTGCACGAGAGGAAGCGGAAGGGCATTAGGCCATTTTAGATTGTTTTTTTGCACAGAATTTGGAGATTTTATATTTTATTTTTTTATTTTTATGCTTAACTGCTTTAGTGCTTTGGGGGTGATGGGCACAGTGTAAATGTTGCATTATTTTAGGGGTTTGTAAACCTGTTGCACAATTTGCACAATTTGCACAATTTGTTTTGTGAAATTATTTTTTTTGTTATTATTGATAGAAACAGACAAGCCAATTTTAGGGATACAATTTGTTAGCAGCTTTTTAGCTACTGTGATACAATTAGCCTTCACACAGGGATAGGCTTTTATTTATTAGAGTTACATAAACACACAAACAAGGACATATTAACAGGAACAGCACTTGGGCACATTAATAAAATTAATTTGGATGTTGATAAAGGAACTTTAAGAAGGAGGGTGTGTAGCAGGCTGAGTTTTTACTGGCCTGCCAGTATTATGGGATAGGCATACAGGGCAAGGGTGGTAAAAATGTTGCGATAAGATGCAAAAATTGGATGCATACTAATGAAACATAATAGATGTGATTATTTTTCTTTTGCTCACGTAGGCCACCACAAATTTTCGGCGGACATGCCAGGGTCGCGCCGCACCTCCTGAGATCAAAAAAGGGTTGCGGTCTCAAAAAGGTTGAGAACCACTCCCTTCTTGGTTACACCGTCACAGAGATCGCAGGAGGTATCTTGTTGAAGCCCCTCTTCAAAGCAGGACCAACCCCAACTAAGTCATCCCAGCCAGGGCTTTGTCAAACCTGACCTTAAAATCCTCTAAGGAAGGAGCTTCCACCCCACCCCACAAGGTAACCCATTCCAGTGCTCGTAGGGAAATTGTGTTTCCTAATATACAACCTAAGCCTCCCCCACTGGAACTTGAGACCATTGCTGACAGCAAAGGAAATAAGCCACACAATGGTCTCTGCCCTCAGAACTTTGTAGATGAGCTTTAGGGCCCACAAGCTGCGTGATGAACAGTCTCAACTGACTGCATCACCGCCGTGATTTGATATGGTTTCCTGGCATCCATCTCTGCTCTGGGCTGTCTGGCTGGCCCCAGCGCAGCATCCTCACTGCAGGTTCCTTGTCAGGCTGCAGTAGATCCAGCCCAGCCCCGGAGAAGAGGGAGTCCAGGCTGTGGTGAGACGGGTGCAGATGATCCTGTACGGGGATGGGATTGAAGAGTTGGAGAGCGAATTACAGGGTTGGGGATTGGGGGTAGAGATGGAGAATGGAGTGGGGCCTTGAGGGAATAGCTGGGACAGAGGAAGAGGGTTCGTGGAAAAATGTGGGGCAGAGGTCAGGACCTTCAGAAATAGGTAGGGAGGGTGTGGGGCCATAGGGAGAATGAGTTGTACACACAAACATTCCTTAGTTTCTTATACTGACACAGCACAGTAAGGCCAGGAAAGGATTTAATGTCACTTTGCCATGATACACACTCGAAGGAGGGGGGGTCGACCCAAGATATGCAACTTCAGCTACATGAAGAGGAAAGCTGAGTTTGGCGTAGCTTAGGGTGACTGACCTCGCCATTCACACAGCTGTGAATCGACTGCTGTCATTCCATGTGATTCTGCTTCCACTTCTCGTCAAGGTGGAGCACAGGAGTCAATGGGGAGCTTGTCTGGGGATTGATTTATTGTATCGACACGAGAAGCGATAAATCAATCTCTGATACATCGATCACAGCCCGGCATACCAGTGAGTAGTGTGGACGTACCCTTTGACTGTCCAGTCAGTGATTTAGAGAAAGGGGATTTAGGAGCTCAATCTGAGAGAAAACTTTAGGCCCCCTTATGAGTAAGGAGCTGAAACAGTCTGTCCCTGATCTGTTTTGTCCTCACCCCATAGATGATGGGGTGTAGTACAGGGGGCATCAAGATGAACAGATGGAATATGAGCTCCTGGAAAGATACAGGAACATTTTGGGCAAAGCTGTACATGAGGGTGTTGATGAAATCTGGGATGTAAAAGGATAAAATCACGAGAAGGTGGGAGCCACAAGTCCCCAAAGTCTTGAGACGTGCGTCTTTTGTGGGGAGCCTGAAGACGGCCCTGAGGATCTCGGTATAGGACACAGCAATAAAAATCCCATCCAGACCCATCACACAGACTGTGACAAAGAGGCCATAGTAACTACTAACTCGGGTGTCAGCGCAGGCCAGGTTCACCAGATATATTTGGAGACAGTAGGGCTGGGGGATGATGTTAGTTTTACAATAAGGCCACTGCCTTGCCAGGAAAGGAAAGGGCAGACAAAGTATTGTACCCCGCAGTACCACTGCCAGGCAAATCTTGACCACCAGGCCCTTTGTCAGGATGGTGGCATGTCTCAGGGGATGACAGATGGCCACGTAACGATCAAAAGCCATGGCTACGAGGATCCCGGACTCAACGGGAGAGAAGATGGCAAGGAAGTACACCTGGGTGAGACAGGCACTGAAGTCAATCTCCCTGGAATTGAACCAGAAGATGCTCAGCATTTTGGGTATGGCTGATGTGTGCAGGACCAGGTCAGTGATGGCCAGCATGCACAGAAAATAGTACATGGGCTCATGGAGGCTCTGCTCCACCTTCACAATGAACAGGATGGTGAAGTTCCCCAAGATGCCTATGATGTACATGATACAGAAGGGGATGGAGATCCAGACATGAGCCTCCTCCAGGCCAGGAAAGCCCAGCAGGATGAAGGTGGAGGGGTTGGTGAAGTCGGTTTTGTTATATTCTGACATGGACTAGGGGTGGTGTCCAACTCTGAGGTAGACCGGTGTCTCCTGCATGTACCGTATGTTCCCCTCACTCCCTGTATATCACCAGGGTCTAGGGTGATTCTCGCAGTGCAAAAACCTGTATGGAAAGACAATGTGAATATGAGACACCACATGCACTACTGGATGCTGTTCTCATGGAGGAAGCAGACTGGTCACTCTTCTCACACAAAAAAATGACATTGTTCAGATAGATGAATTATGAATTAGTGACCCTACTAATGCCAATTCCATATTTTTTGGTGCTTCCTGCTCAATAATTCCTACACAACATGTTGTGGGGAACCTTACTAGGCACCAGAAGGAAACACAATTGTGGATACTGCTCGGCCATCATTGTTCCTTAGCCGTTTTCTACACTGCCATGTTTTATTTTAATTTATTATTATTTGCAAATAAGCCCTTTTGCCAAAGAAACCTTGGTGGTGCACACACTGCAAAGCTACTTTCAATGACGGAATTCCTCAGTTTCAGTGACATCATGTAACCACCTAAACAAGGGTTTTGCACAAAACATTTTTTCTTCAAAGTGCCAGTGTAGATACTTGTGTTTGATTTTATCTCTGTAATTGGCCTCAGGAAGGCATCCCACACTGCCCATCCTGACTACTCTGGTGAACAGTTTCAATTCCTCTCCCTGCATGGAGGTAAACAGTTTCTGACCCTCACCCTTGAAAGTCTCAGGAATTTTGAATCTCCTCTTGCTGTGTGCTCAGTGTGGAATGCTCACATCACACCTTCCCAGGTGCCCATGGCAACTCCACACTTGGGCACTGCAGAGCTGCTAGATCCACTCAGAATTTGCGGCAGGAGGCTGTGAGGTCACAGCTGAGCTCCACCCATAGGAACATGAACATTTATGGGCAGTTTTAAGGAAGGTTTTGAGAAAGGAGCTAAGATGAGGACACACTGCACTGCACAGCAAAGGAGAATGACGGGAGGCACATACACCAGAAGGCCAGGGAGGCAAACCGTATCTCTGGTGCTGTGCCCCAGACCTGACATTTATATTTCCTCAACAGTGACTGCATTTCCACCCCCAAGAACCATGAGGGTTCTTTGATGGGGGTTCTCCTGTCAGAGTAAATGATCCCCATCTCTGAGAAATGGTAGCTAGCTTGATTTTGAATTCTTCAATAGACCTTATGCTGTATATACCAGGGTCAGGTTGATATCGCTACAACTATGAGGGGTGTGATTTTTTTTTCCTTGCAAAAAAGAGCAAAAGTAATTATCATTTGATTTAGCAGTGGCATAGCAAAAAAGACACAGGAGGGCACAGTAGCAATTTTCTTGGTGCTGGTTCAGCCTCAACTGGAGTACAGTGTTCAGTTTTGGTCCCCAGTATATAGGGAAGATGTAGAGAAACTGTAAAGGATAAAGAGGTGAGTGGCAAAAATGACCCACAGGAGGGAATACAAGCCATACAAGCAGAGGCTGAAGGAAAGGGGTATGTTTAGTATTGAAAAGGGAGGATTGAGGGGGGGACAGAACCAGGCTCTGGAGATACTTGAAAAGCTGCCTTAAAAAAGTTGATGAAAGTTCTTCTCTCTTGTCACCTAGGGCAGGAGAAGAGGAAATGGGTTCCAGTTACACCCTAGCAGATTTAGATTTAATCTTATATAAACTCTCAAACTGTAAGAACAGGAGGACAATGGAATGGATGCCCAGGCAGGTTGTGCAAAGTGACATATAATGCTAGTGTAGACCAGATGTTATTCCAACACAAATTAAGGAGCTCGATACTGGGGTAATTGCGTGAAATGTAAGGGCTGGTATTTCACAGGAGGTCAGACTGGATCATGTGTATTTAAACCCTATGAATCTATCAATATAGAACATAGTTCAAATATTTATAGTTATTCTCTCTCATAACATACAAACAGGGGAATATTAAATTACATTGTCACCCTGAACATATAACATTGATAAAAGAAAACTCTTTAGATAATCCATATTTGACCTGTGGAACAACTTGCCACAGACATTATTGGAGCAAAGAGTTTAACTGAATGGGATTCATAAATGGATTGGCCATATTTTGTGGTGTTGGCCGCACCACTCAGAGTTTAGTCTGTTTCATACCTAAAATTACAAGACTTAATTTCAATTGGATATACATTTGGCAAACATTAACCTGAAATTTCCAATCCTCGGTGGCTACTTCCATTTGAACTGCATTTTGAAATTTTCAGGCATAATAGTTCATATGATCTATCAAGTGAAGCTAGGTGAGAAGATGCCTTACCTATGTTGAAAAATTGTTTTATTTATTCTAGTGAGGAGCCCTAGCACTGCCATGCTTTTCAGCAGCTTAAACCTGGTAACAGCCCCACCGCCTTCCCCACCCCGTTAACAGCCAAAACTTAAATGACAAGAGGATGAGGCGGCAGTGTCTGGGCATTAACACACAGCTGGCTCCTGAGGTTTTCCTCAGTTCTTACTCCAGACTGGATGTTTACTGGAAGATCTGCTTGAGGGCCTGTCTACACTTAAAACATAAGAGCAGAGCTGCAATAGAACTTCACAAGGGCCTGAGCCAAGTGTGGCCTCTGGCCTCCAAATCTGGCTTTGTAGTTGACCACTGCTATCAACTTTCCTCCAGATAGATCCAGTGTGCCACAGAAATGAAGCCACCCTAGGGCTAGATTTTATCACCAAGAGGTACAGAATAAGGGACATTTTGGAACATGATACTGGAGCAAATTCAGCTCCTATGGCAAGTGCTCTGGGATGTTTAGTGTCTCTGAAGAGCAGAAAGGACCACAGACCTATTCCCCATCCCAACATGCAGACATTGCACTTGGTTTGCTGAACAGAAAGCGGGGGGTACCTGTGATTTCAGAGATGGAATTGTCTTCGCTGGGAATATCCCTCAGGTAGCCATGTCCACACACCTCTCTCAGCCCAGCATCTCCAGCAGCATCCCACACCGAGAGACGAAACAGAGATGTGTAACATTTATAAAAGAGCTCTGTGCAGTCCCAGTGGAATTGGCTCAGCCTCTAGAGGAGAAGCAGCATCTGGATGGAAACAAATTTGAGACCAGACGCTCTCTAGCCAGTGTCTCTCTTTCCATTTCTGAACTTCTGTGTTTAACGAGCTTTAGCAATAAACAGTAATTAAGGGACCTTACCAAAGGGAGGTGAGAACTGTTGGGCTCCGTGTTGAGTCAGAGGGGAATTGGCTGCTCTGTGCATTTGTGTATACTTAAAATTATAGTTAATTATTATATAAGCTAGGGATAGTGCCTAGGTCTCATAGGATCTAAAGTTTAAGTACCCAGAATAGATAGGTAGAAAGTGGAGACACAGATCTGGAATAAGATGACTGAGGGGAAAAACAAACATTTTCTGGAGGCAAGGTGAGATTTTCACTAAAGGATCAGAGATCAGTAATTCTCATCAGTAATCATATCAGAGAGCACCTTTTATTGAAGGAACTGCAAAAGATATAGGAAAGAAAATTATGAACAGATCCCCAATGATTCCATAGGTAAATTGAGGTACAGGTAGACATGACTTGGTCAGAGTGACACAGAGAATGGCAGACAGAACCCAGGAGTCCTCCCTTTCTTACTATAATAATGGTCTTTCCATCAGTAACTGAGGACATGGTCAGTGGGAAATGGATTCATGCTGTCATAATTCCTGTTTGTTGGGTAGGCGTGATGGACTATAGGGTGCCACCTGGAACACGGGTACCCATGAGCCCTAATCGTTACTAACTTGGGCCCCCTCTCACCATGTGAAGTTATGAAAAACTTCAAGCCCTTCCAGATCTTCCACTTAAAAGGACACTGACACACCCACCTGCAGTTACATGAATGCTTGCACTAGTCACTCATGAATGGAAAAAGAGAGGCTCCAGCCAGTTCTCCCAGCTCCCCAGTCCAGGACCTCTGAGCTGTACTGCCTTGCTATTGTCAGAAGACTGACCAGTGTAAGTTTATGATCCTGCCCCCTTCTCTCATTGTGGAGAGGAAAATATACCAGTCCCTGTTCCTGAGCAGATTTCCCTTTATACTTCCAATAACACACTATTTTAGGAAAGTATATGGAAAGCAGAGGCACTAAGTATTGACAGAGAAAAGACTGACGGGCCTAGACTTGACCAAAAATGTATCCAGGACATGTTCAGTCTAGCAGGCCTGAACTGTTTTTTCCTGTCTGACCTTTGTACACTCTTATGCACTTCTTCTTTTCTGATCTAATTTGAGGGGGTTGTGGGGGGGATTGTTCAATGTCAACCTTATGCCCCCGCTAACCGCAAGGTCTTACACATCATTGTTGCTTGGGAAATTTCCTTTTAGTTACCATCTTGTTTGTTCCATAGGAAGCATCATATCAGAAGCTCGCTTGAGTCATTTATTGCATTTTTTTGCATAAATAGGGATAGAATCCTTCGGTGCGGTGGGCAACTCCTCGGCGGTCTCTGGACGGTCAAGGACTTGCCACCTTTTGCATGCAACTGTATTTGTGATATACTTCATAAAGACCTCAGATGTTTGTAATAAACACAACACATGTGGTTAATTTCCACAACACTGCCTATTCTATATATCATGGTCCTCTATGCATCAATAATTTCTACATGCCGTGGTGTGTTAGAACATTAATAGGCATCAGCAGGAAATGCAATGAATCCCAGATGAGAGGACCTATGCTTTGGGGCTTTTCCCATTCACCCGATGGCTCAGAATCTGAGAGGGATAAAAATCTAAACATTTGCCAAGACATGTGCCGGGGAAAACATCCCAACTGCCACACACCACAAGGGAAAAAACCTATGCTTCATTGAGAGCAGCTCCATGGCAGCACTTGCTCATTCACAACAGTGATTAAAACAAAGACAATATTAAGATGTGGGAGGAATAACCTGCCCTGTTCTGGACGTGTACTCAGGTTTGGACATCCAGTCTCTATAAAAATATAGCAAGTAGAATGAGGGTTTCCAAGATAGGATAAGAGAATGGGGAGGTTGCCATATATGTACAGAATGAAAAGTCTGGGATGATTTAATTTAGAGAATAGAGAAAGAAGGGAACATATGATAGATGGGAGAAAAATAAAGACTGAAGCTGATTAAATTAAAATGGACAAACAGAGAACAGTTCCCAACCATTTATATCTATAGGCATTTAATGCTACAAAAGCCGCAACAAATTATTAGAAAAACTGACTGTGAGGAGAAAAGTTAGACAGGGAAATAATAATAACAATTGGTAGTTCTTTAAGAAGAGTTGATTAGATAGCAAAAAATCCTTGATTTCACAATCACAAAGTGCTGTACTTTGTCTTGAAACCCAGTTAGGTGGCAAAGTGAAGGCAGCAAGAGATGGGAGGGAGGAGCAATATAGAACCAATTTGATGAAATGAAACTAGATATTAAGCAATACACATTGGAAGCTATGAAAATTGGTAAGGGAAGTAAAAATCAAAAGAAACTCAAGAAAAGGTTTAAGTCAATTCCTACCGAGTGAAAAGAAACTTGTTAAAATTGCAGAGAAGGCAGATGTATTCACAAAATAGATTTGTTCTGCATTTGGAAAGAACCATAATGATGTACACATCACGTGAGGTGATGAAATACTTTCCCATCCATTAGCAGTCAAGGAGAGTGTTAAAGAGCATGAATAGCGGAACCCTAGGGTTATGAACACCAGAGTTACAAACTGACCAATCAACCACACTTCTCGTTTGGAAGAAGAAGCACAGAATGAGGCAGCTGCAGTGCCCCCAAAAGAGAAAAAAGGTAAAGACAGGACAGTTCTGTGTTAAAGCTAAAGCATAAAAAGATGGGAAAGTAAAAAAAACCAACAACACAGATTTCACAAGTCTAGAAAACAATGGAAAAGCTGGTATGTGATTGTCTAGAAATAAAATTAACATCAGTCAACAACAGGGGTCCTAGGAAACTAGTCTCGCTAAATTAAACCATTTACATTCTTTAATGAGACTGCATTCAGCTAGTCAAGAAAACTGCACAGATGCAATAGATTTTGATTTCTCTGAGGCATTTAATTTAGTAAGGGAAAACAGATAAAATTGAACACTACAATTTCAGTGAAGCGAAGCACAGATAAACTGGATTAAAAACCAGCAGATCTCAGAGAGCAGTTGCCAATGGCCCATTGTCACCAACTGGGGATGTTTCTCCTGGGGTTCTGTGGGATCAGTTCTAGGCTCAATGCTATCGAATATTTTCGTCAGTGAACTGGAAGCAAATAGAAAATCACCGCAGATAAAATTTGCAGATGACCCAGAGACTGACTGAGCAGTTAAAATAAGGCAGCCAGGGCAGGCATAGTGATTGATCTAGAGCATTTCAATACAGTCAAAAGAAAAGTTACCATCTCAGAAAGGGAAATGCAGGCCTAACCCCCAGACTACAGGACTTTATCAGGGAACACAGGGGACATGAAATGGATTTAGCCATCACCGAGGACGGCAAACACATCGTGAGCTCTCGGTGCGATGCTGTGGCAAAAAGGGTGATGTGATACCTGGATGAGTAAAAAGGAGAGTGGAGAGTTGGGGCAAGGGAAGGATTTTATCTCTGCACAGAGCTGTAAATTCTTTTTTTCTTATTGTAAAATCCCACAGAAATGCAGTTTGGGGTTTATTAACAAAAGCAGAACATGAAGTGAGGAGAAGTGATAGTATTCTTCTACTCGGAATGGATCAGGCCTCAGCTGGAGTTTACTGTCTAGTTCTGGGCACCAGTGTATAAATAAGATGTAGAAAAACAGGCAACGATGTAGAGGTGAGTGACAAAGCTGATCCAGGGAATGGAATACAAACTTTTCAAAGAAAGGCTGAAGGAACTGAGTGTATTTAGTTTGGAAAGAGGAGGTTAAGGGGGTACATGAGAGCCATCTTCAACTACTTGAGAGTGTAGATTTTCCAAGGGGGCTGGACAGTCATCTGTCCTGGTTGAAACAATTCCTGCTTCTTGGCAGGCAGTTAGACTAGATGAGCCTTGTGGTACCTTCTCACCCTGTGGCTCTGTGATTCTCTGCGTAAAATCCTACAGTAGACAAGGCCCTAGTGAAAAAAAAAGTTCAGAACCCCAGTACAAGGGTAACTGCATGAAATTTAATGGCTTGTGTTACACAGGAGGTCAGACTGGATGATCAAATGGACCCTTCTGGACTTGAGCCATATGAATTGATAGATAAAGAAACTAACTCAAGCATTTACATTTACTCTGTCTCATAACACACACAAAGGGAACATTCAATTACATTGATAGTCTGAACATAGAAAACTGAGAAAACAAAGTTGTGTACATAATACCTATTTTGCCTGTGGAACTCCTTCCTACAGACATTAATGGAGAAAAGAACTTAGCTGAGTGGGATTCACAACTGGATTAAGCATAGTTGGTGATGCAGGTGTTACGGCCATTAGAGAGGGGACTGCCACCTTCCATCAGGAGACCTCATGCTCAGTTCCCTATGAGTTTTCCAAATTCTAAGCATTTGGACTGAAATTTACCAGAGAATACACCTACTTATGGCCAATTTTTTTAATATATATTTTTTTAAGTTTCAGGCCTAACAGTTCGACAACATCTAGAATGAAGCTGGGAGAGAAGATCTCTTGCCCAATCTGACCAATTCTTATTAATGCCGCAGTGCACCCTAGCAACTCCACATTTACGCACAGATTAAAGTCAGATAACAGCCGCTCTGTTAGCAGCCAGGGCCCTGGATTTGTGTAGTAGGGGAGCTCCTCAGCAAAGAAGGTGTACCTGTGAATTGTAAGACGAAAGCGTCCTTCCTGGGAATCCCTCTCAGAGAGCCGTGTCCCACACCTCTCCCAGCATCTGCAGCAACATCCTATGCTGAGAGCCGACACAGGGCTGTGCACTTTCTATTATAGAGCTCTGTGCAGTCCCAGTGGGGTTCACTCAGCCTCCAGTGTAGAAGCAGCGTCTGGATGTAAACAGGCTGGAAAAAGTCTTTCTGCAATTCTGTGTTATTTATCCAATTCAGTAGTAAACTGTCATTAAGGGACTTTCCCAAAGGGAAATGAGAACTCTTGGGCTCTGTCCTCAGAGACAAATTGGCTGCTCTGTTTATTTGTGTACATTTAAACTGTATAGTTAATGAGGAAGAAAACAGGGGATAATGTCTAGATCTCCATAGGCCCTGATACCCTGTAGATATCTGGGAGGGATGGGTAGATATTAGACAGAGAGATCTAGAGAATGATGACCGACAGGAGACACCAGTACTTTCTGCAGGCACACTGGACTGTCCCTAAGGGATCCGAGATTTTTAATTCACATCATTAACTATCATCTGTGATGGAGTAGGAATACTGTGTGTGTGTGCCTCAGTTTCCCCTATGCATTTCTTGATCATCTATGTGAAGGGATGAGGATGTGTAGCTGATGCAAAGCAGAGACAGTGTGGCCAAGTAGTTGATGCCCTCTCCCCTCTCTGCAGATATGCATACCTAGAGCTGTAATCTGACCCCAAGTGGGGGAGGGAGATCACCTGATCTGGCTGAGCCAGGGGGGAGGAGGGGCTGGAGAGTGAGTTTGAATGGGGGAGTCTGAAGCTGGCTGGAGTCAGGCAGGGAGGGCAGAGGAGTGATCTAGCTCTCTGGCCCCCAAGATGGATCCAGCTGAGGGCTCACGCTCACTGTATGGTCTGGGTTAGACCAGATAAACGTCATCAAATAAACTTCTGTTTTACTGGCTGGCTGAGAGTCACGTCTGACTTTTGGATTAGGGGTGCAGAACCCATGGGCTCCCTCAGAACCCCACCCTGGCATCGTCACTGGGGGAAGCACACGGAGGGGCATCAGGTGCTGAACGCTCCGAGGTCAGCCCAGGAAGGTTGAAGTGGGTACCCGTGAAGCTCCTAGCCTTGGAAACAGGCTGTGTATGGAGAGGGGACACTTCACCTGAAGTCCTGTCTGGCTTGCTAGGGAGTGGTCCCAGACCATCGCCTGGGCACTCCGTGACATCATCATCTTGGAGGTAGCCCTGGTATTCTGGAATTGCACAAGTGACAAAGGGTCCTGTGGCACTTAAAGACTAACTAAAGTATTGAAGCATAAGCTTTCGTGGGCTAATGCCCACTTTGTTGGATGCATGCAGTGGAATCATCTTGTGCAGCACCTTACTTACAAAACTGAAGGATTTTGAGAACACGTAGCAAAGGACAGTGACTAGGACCATATCCCCATAAGGCAGATAAGTAAACTGAGGGCCAGGGTGACATGAATTGTCCAATGTGACAGAGATTGAGTCTCAAAATGAGAGAGAGAACCCAGGAGAACTCACTGGCTGCCTTATCCATGGTCTCTCCATTACACCAAGAAGGAAATGGTCTCCTGCTCTGGCAGGGATGGTTCTGTTGGGTGCCACGAGGAGGCAAGGCTGGAAGAGGGAGTCTGAGCCTTCACCATCCTCTGAAGGGGAATCTGAGGTTTTCAGAGGTAGCTGCCTTTTGTGAGCTCCCCACTCCTGTGAGGTGTCAACTCCGGGACGCCACTTCCGCTCCCACTCAGAAACCTGCCAACACATCACAGTCAGGGGGTCACTTTGGGGGATCTGCCTCAGGAAAAACCACACCCATAGAATACTCCTGTGGACAGATGGCAGCTGGGGGGGACAAAGGCATCACCCTCCCCCCAGCTGCCCTGGAACAAGGGGGATCTTGTAGGGAGGATAGAGACTGGAGTAGTGTTTGCATTGAATTTGTTCTCTCCCTCTTGGTTCATTTCCTCCCAGTCTCTCCCTGATAGAATTGAAATCAAATCTTTGAGGATGAGTCAGACTTCCCAGGAATGCCCTGGCTGGAGGGATCTTGGAGTCATCCAGCTGAACTCTCCGCCTGCTCATCTGGCTAATCTGGGGTATTTCTCCAGTGCAGAGAACCTGGGTTTTTAAGCACTGGACTGAGTGAATTCTCCTGTCAATGCTGAAATGGGGCTCCGTATATACCTGTATTAACACCCTGTAGCTTGCCAGAAATGGTTTGATTTTCATCTGCAGCTAAAGGCAAAGGGGAAGGGCTAGGCACTGAGTGATTATTGTGTTATTGTGTTGTGGATTATTCTGTTGATTATTTTATTAATGATCTGGAGGATGGTGTGAACTGAACCCTCAGCAACTTTGCAGATGGCACTACACTGGGAGGTGTGGTAAATACGCTGGAGGGTAGGGATAGGATACAGAGGGACCTAGACAAATTGGAGGACTGGGCCAAAAGAAATCTGATGATTTTCAACAAGGAGAAGTGCAGGGTCCTGCACTTACGGCAAAATAATCCCATGTACTGTTACAGAGTAGGGACCGAATGACTAGGCAGCAGTTCTGCAGAAAAGGACCAAAGGGTTACAATGGATGAGAAGCTGGAGATGAGTCAACAGTGTGCCCTTGTTGCCAAGAAGGCTAATGGCATTTTGGACTGTATAAGTAAGGCCATTGCCAGAAGCTCAAAAGACCTGATCGTTCCCCTTTATTGGGCATTGGTAAGGCCTCATCTGGAGCACTGTGTCCAGTTTTGGGCCCCACAATACATGAAGCATGCCCCCGGAGCAGAGCGAGCCCAGGCTGGGGGAAGGAAGGTGGGGATAATCCTGGAAGTGGATGGGGTTTTAGAGATGGGGAGTAGTTATGGGGTGGTGCTTTGGGCTAGAGATGGAGAATGGAGTAATGCTTTTGGGGAAAAGGTGGGACAGGAAAAGAGGGCTTGTGGGAAATTGTGGGGCAGAGGTCAGGACCTTATAAAATAGGTAGGGCAGGGTATGGATTCTCAGAAGCCCAGTTAACAGCATTTAGAAATGTGGCAATCCTATGGGAGAATGAGTTGTACACACAAAGATTCCTCAGTTTCTCATGTTGAGACAGCCCAGTAAGGCCAGGAAAGGATTTAATGTCACTTTGGTATACCCTCTGGGGAGGAGGTTAACCCAAGATACACAACTTCAGCTACATGAATATCACAGCTGAATTTGGCATAGCTTAGGACGTTTTACTCAGCCATCCACATGGCTGTGAGCCAACCACTGCCGCTCCTCGTTGACCCCACTTCCACTTCTCATAAGGTGCAATACAGGAGTCGATGGGGAGCACGTTTAAGGGCTGATTTATTACATCAACACGAGAAGTGATAAATCGATCCCAGATCCATTTATCACTGCCTGCCAAACCAATGGGTAGTGTAGATGTACCCTTGACTGTCCAGTCAGTGATTTATGGAAAGGAGATTTTGGTGCTCGATCTGAGAGAAAACTTTAGGCCCTTTTATGAGTAAGGAGCTGAAGCAGTCTGTCCCGGATCTGTTTTGTCCTCACCCCATAGATGATGGGGTGTATTACAGGGGGCATCAAGATGCACAGATGGACTATGAGATTGTTGAAAGACACAGGTACATTTTGAGCAAATCTGTTCATGAGGGAGTCGATGAAATCTGGGATGTAAAAAGTTAAAATGACAAGAAGGTGGGAGCCGCAAGTCCCCAAAGTCTTGAGATGGGCGTCTTTTGTGGGGAGCCTGAAGACAGCCCTGAGGATCTCAATATAGATCACGAAAATAAAAATCCCATCCACGCCCATGACAAAAACTAGGACAAAGAGACCATAGTAACTACTAACTCGGGGGTCGGCACAGGCCAATTTCACGAGATATATTTGGCCGCACATTGGCTGAGGGATGACATTTGTTTTACAATAAGGCCACTGACTTGCCAGGAAGGAAGAGGGCAGTCCAAGAATTATACCGCGCAGAACCACGGCCAGGCAAATTTGGACCACCAGGGGGTTTGTCAGGATGGTGCCATGTGTCAGGGGATGGCAGATGGCCACGTACCGATCAAAAGCCATGGCTACGAGGATCCCGGACTGCAAGGGAAAGGAGATGGCATAAAAGTACATCTGAGTGAGACAGGCCCCAAAATCTATCTCCCTGGAATTGAACCAGAAGATGCTCATCATTTTGGGCACAGTTGATGTATGCAGGAGCAGATCTGTGACGGCCAGCATGCAGAGGAAATAGTACATGGGCTCATGGAGGCTCTGCTCCACCTTCACGATGAACAGGATGGTGAAGGTCCCCAAGATGGCTATGATGTACATGATGCAGAAGGGGATGGAGATCCAGACATGGGCCTCCTCCAGGCCAGGAAAGCCCAGCAGGATGAAGGTGGTGAAGTCGGTTTTGTTATATTCTGACATGGACTAGGGGAGGTGTCCAACTCTGAGGCAGAATGGTTTCTCATCCATGTACTGTACGTTCCCCTGACTTTCTGTATGTTCCCAGGTTCTATGGTGATTGTCCCAGTTCAAACACCTGTATGGAAACACAATGTGAATATGAGACACCACATGCACTACTGGATGCTGTTCTCATGGGGGAAGCAGACCGGTCCCTCTTCCCACACTAAAAAAAAATGACATTTTCATTTTTCATAGAAATAAATTATCAATAAGTGACCCTACTAATGCCAATTCCATATTTTATGGTTCTCTCTGCTCAATTATTCCTACACATCACGGTGGAAAACCTTACTAGGCACCAGCAGGAAACACAATTGTGGATACTGGTCATCCATTATTGTTTCTTAGCCTTTTTCTACACTTTTTTTTTTTTGCAAATAAGCCCTTTTGCCAAGGAAACAGTGGCGGTGCACACACTGCAAAGACACTTCCTATCACGAAACTCCTCAGTTTCAGTGACATCATTTAACCACCTTGACCAGAGTTTTACACAAAACATTTTTTCTTCAAAGTGCAAGTGTAGATACTTGTGCTTGATTTTATTGCTGTAATTGGCCTCCAGAAAGCATCCCACACTGCCCATCCTGACTGCTCTGGTGAACAGTTTCAATTCCTCTCCCTTGGTGACTCCACACTTGGGACACAGCGGAAGTCCTGGATCTTCTCAATATGTGCCCTCCCAGCTGTGCTCCCTCCAGAGGAATGTCAATATCTATGGAGAGCTTCCATGAAGCGTTTGGGAAAAGAGCTAAGATCAGGACATTCTGCAGTGCATTGCAAAGGAGAAGCAGTTGAGGCATGTGTACCAGAAAGCAAGGGAGGCAAACCATATCTCTGGTGCTGTGCCCCAGACCTGCTGTTTTTATAGAGAGTTGGATGCTGTCCTCAACAGTGACTCTATTTCCACTCCCAAGACCCCTGTGGGTTCTTTGGTGGGGGTGCTCCTGTCAGAGAAAATGATCCCCAGCTCTGAGAAATGGTGCCTTGTTTGATGAAGAACTCTTCAGTAGACCTTATGCCAGGGGTCTCAAACTCAAATGACCACGAGGGCCACATGAGGACTAGTGCACTGGCTCGAGGGCCACACCACTGACACACACACACCCTCGCTGCCCCGGTTGTGCCCCCACTCAACCCCTTCCATGAGGACTAGTGCACTGGCCCGAGGGCCGCACCACTGACCCCGTCCTTGCTGCCCCAGCTCCACCCCCACTCCACCCCTTCCAAGAGGTCCCACCCCTGCCCCACCTCCTCCTCTGAGCACGCAGCTCCTCTTTCCCTCCTGGAAAGCACTAGGCACCACCAACAGCTGTTTGGCAAACAAAGCAAGAGCAATCTAGGAACTCTTAGGTATAAAAAGTTTAATTAAGAAAAGAACAAGCATACACTTAATACACTTCACAGATATAAAACTTTCTAACCCCTCCCTCCCTGGAAAGGTCAGTGACACTCTAGATTTGGTACAAACTTATGAAATCATTGTTAATTACAGATAGTCTAATCTTTAGAAATAGAAGAGTGCTTCATCTCTCCTACAGCTAGGAGAGAGGAGAAGAGCTTTCTTAGCTAGAAAAGATGGAGCCAGTCCAAGCTCTGGTCAGAACTGAACAGACTTCCTTGTTCTTCCTCCAGGTAGGCTCTCTAGATCACTCCCCTCCCTTCCCTCAGTTAACCCCTAGCAGGTAAACCAACTCTCTAAGACTCTTCACACTCATGACAGTATCCAATAGCGAAAGGGTATGAAGGAGGCTGCAGGGATCATCTAGTCTAACCTTCTTCCAAGATGCAGGCTTTGTTTTGTCTCAACTGACCTAGACCCATGACTATCCAGCCTACTGTTGAAAATCTCCAGTGAAGGGATTTCCACAACCTGCCTGGGAATATGTTCCATTGTCCTCCTGTTCTTACCGTTGGGAAGTTTTATATAAGATTTAATCTAAATCTATTAGGCTGTAATTGGAACCGATTCCCTCTTCTCCTGCCCTGGGTGGCACGAGAGAACCACATTCCTTCATCTTTTTTAAGGCAGCTTTTCAAGTATCTCAAGAGCCCGGCTGTCCCCCTCCTCAACCCTCCCTTTTAAAAACTAAACATACCTCTTTCCTTCAGCCTTTGTATGTGTAACTTGCATTCAATCCTGTGGGACGTTTTTGTCACTTTCCTCTATATCCTTTCCAGTTTCTCTACATCTTCTTTATATATTGGAGATCCAAACTGAACACTGTACTCCAGCTGAGGCTGACCCAGCACCAAGAAAAGTGCTACTGTGCCCTCCCATGACTTTCTCGCTATGCCACTGCTAAATCAAATGAAAATTGCAATTCCTCTTTTCTGCAAAGAAAAAATTCACACCCCTCAAGATGTAGTGATATCAACCTGACCATGGTATATACAGCATAAGGCAGGGGTCTCAAACACGCGGCCCGGGGGCCACATGCGGCCCGCAAAGCCCTGCCCTGCGGCCCGCCAAGCTTCCTGGCACCCCCGTCTCCCCCATAGCAGTTTGCAGGATGGAGGGGCCAGAAGTGGAGGCTTCTTTGCTGCCTGGCTGGGCCGCGTGTGTTTCTAGCTCTGGACTTCCTAGATTGCTCTTGCTTTGTTTGCCAAACAGCTGTTGGTGGTGCCTAGTGCTTTCCAGGAGGGAAAGAGGAGCTGCGTGCTCAGAGGAGGAGGTGGGGCAGGGGTGGGACCTCTTGGAAGGGGTGGAGTGGGGGTGGAGCCGGGGCAGCAAGGACGGGGTCAGTGGTGCGGCCCTCGGGCCAGTGCACTAGTCCTCATGGAAGGGGTTGAGTGGGGGCACAACCGGGGCAGCGAGGGTGTGTGTGTGTCAGTGGTGTGGCCCTCGAGCCAGTGCACTAGTCCTCATGTGGCCCTCGTGGTCATTTGAGTTTGAGACCCCTGGCATAAGGTCTACTGAAGAGTTCTTCATCAAACAAGGCACCATTTCTCAGAGCTGGGGATCATTTTCTCTGACAGGAGCACCCCCACCAAAGAACCCACAGGGGTCTTGGGAGTGGAAATAGAGTCACTGTTGAGGACAGCATCCAACTCTCTATAAAAACAGCAGGTCTGCGGCACAGCACCAGAGATATGGTTTGCCTCCCTTGCTTTCTGGTACACATGCCTCAACTGCTTCTCCTTTGCAATGCACTGCAGAATGTCCTGATCTTAGCTCTTTTCCCAAACGCTTCATGGAAGCTCTCCATAGATATTGACGTTCCTATGGCGGGAGCACAGCTGGGAGGGCACATATTGAGCAGATCCAGGACTTCTGCTGTGTCCCAAGTGTGGAGTCACCAAGGGAGAGGAATTGAAACTGTTCACCAGAGCAGTCAGGATGGGCAGTGTGGGATGCTTTCTGGAGGCCAATTACAGAGATAAAATCAAGCACAAGTATCTACACTGGCACTTTGAAGAAAAATGTTTTGTGTAAAACTCTGGTCAAGGTGGTTAAATGATGTCACTGAAACTGAGGAGTTTCGTGATAGGAAGTGTCTTTGCAGTGTGTGCACCACCACTGTTTCCTTGGCAAAAGGGCTTATTTGCAAAAAAAAAAAAAAAAGTGTAGAAAAAGGCTAAGAAACAATAATGGATGACCAGTATCCACAATTGTGTTTCCTGCTGGTGCCTAGTAAGGTTTTCCACCGTGATGTGTAGGAATAATTGAGCAGAGAGAACCATAAAATATGGAATTGGCATTAGTAGGGTCACTTATTGATAATTTATTTCTATGAAAAATGAAAATGTCTTTTTTTTCAGTGTGGGAAGAGTGACCGGTCTGCTTCCCCCATGAGAACAGCATCCAGTACTGTATGTGGTGTCTCATATTCACATTGTGTTTCCATACAGGTGTTTGCACTGGGACAATCACCATAGAACCTGGGAACATACAGAAAGTCAGGGGAACGTACAGTACATGGATGAGAAACCATTCTGCCTTACAGTTGGACACCTCCCCTAGTCCATGTCAGAATATAACAAAACCGACTTCACCACCTTCATCCTGCTGGGCTTTCCTGGCCTGGAGGAGGCCCATGTCTGGATCTCCATCCCCTTCTGCATCATGTACATCATAGCCATCTTGGGGACCTTCACCATCCTGTTCATCGTGAAGGTGGAACAGAGCCTCCATGAGCCCATGTACTATTTCCTCTGCATGCTGGCCGTCACCGACCTGCTCCTGCATACATAAACTGTGCCCAAAATGCTGAGCATCTTCTGGTTCAATTCCAGGAGATAGATTTGGGGGCCTGTCTCACTCAGATGTACTTTTATGCCATCTCCTTTCCCTTGCAGTCCGGGATCCTCGTAGCCATGGCTTTTGATCGGTACGTGGCCATCTGCCATCCCCTGACACATGGCACCATCCTGACAAACCCCCTGGTGGTCAAGATTTGCCTGGCCGTGGTTCTGCGCGGTATAATTCTTGGACTGCCCTCTCCCTTCCTGGCAAGTCAGTGGCCTTATTGTAAAACAAATGTCATCCCTCAGCCAATGTGCGGCCAAATATATCTCGTGAAATTGGCCTGTGCCGACCCCCGAGTTAGTAGTTACTATGGTCTCTTTGTCCTAGTTTTTGTCATGGGCGTGGATGGGATTTTTATTTTCGTGTCCTATATTGAGATCCTCAAGGCTGTCTTCAGGCTCCCCACAAAAGATGCCCATCTCAAGACTTTGGGGACTTGTGGCTCCCACCTTCTTGTCATTTTAACTTTTTACATCCCAGATTTCATCGACTCCCTCATGAACAGATTTGCTCAAAATGTACCTGTGTCTTTCAACAATCTCATAGTCCATCTGTGCATCTTGATGCCCCCTGTAATACACCCCATCATCTATGGGGTGAGGACAAAACAGATCCGGGACAGACTGCTTCAGCTCCTTACTCATAAAAGGGCCTAAAGTTTTCTCTCAGATGGAGCACCAAAATCTCCTTTCCATAAATCACTGACTGGACAGTCAAGGGTACATCTACACTACCCATTGGTTTGGCAGGCAGTGATAAATGGATCAGGGATCGATTTATCACTTCTCGTGTTGATGTAATAAATCAGCCCTTAAACGTGCTCCCCATCGACTCCCGTATTGCACCTTATGAGAAGTGGAAGCGGGGTCAACGAGGAGCGGCAGTGGTTGGCTCACAGCCATGTGGATGGCTCAGTAAAACGTCCTAAGCTATGCCAAATTCAGCTGTGATATTCATGTAGCTGAAGTTGTGTATCTTGGGTTAACCTCCTCCCCAGAGGGTATACCAAAGTGACATTAAATCCTTTCCTGGCCTTACTGGGCTGTCTCAACATGAGAAACTGAGGAATCTTTGTGTGTACAACTCATTCTCCCATAGGATTGCCACATTTCTAAATGCTGTTAACTGGGCTTCTGAGAATCCATACCCTGCCCTACCTATTTTATAAGGTCCTGACCTCTGCCCCACAATTTCCCACAAGCCCTCTTTTCCTGTCCCACCTTTTCCCCAAAAGAATTACTCCATTCTCCACCTCTAGCCCAAAGCACCACCCCATAACTACTCCCCATCTCTAAAACCCCATCCAATTCCAGGATTATCCCCACCTTCCTTCCCCTAGCCTGGGCTCGCTCTGCTCCGGGGGCATGCTTCATGTATTGTGGGGCCCAAAACTGGACACAGTGCTCCAGATGAGGCCTTACCAATGCCCAATAAAGAGGAACGATCAGGTCTTTTGACCTTCTGGCAATGCCCTTACTTATACAGTCCAAAATGCCATTAGCCTTCTTGGCAACAAGGGCACACTGTTGACTCATCTCCAGCTTCTCATCCATTGTAACCCCTAGGTCCTTTTCTGCAGAACTGCTGCCTAGTCATTCGGTCCCTAGTCTGTAGCAGTACATGGGATTCTTTTGCCGTAAGTGCAGGACTCTGCACTTCTCCTTGTTGAAAATCATCAGATTTCTTTTGGCCCAGTCCTCTAATTTGTCTAGGTCCCTCTGTATCCTATCCCTACCCTCCAGCGTATTTACCACACCTCCCAGTGTAGTGCCATCTGCAAAGTTGCTGAGGGTTCAGTTCACACCATCCTCCAGATCATTAATAAAATAATCAACAGAATAATCCACAACACAATAACACAATAATCACTCAGTGCCTAGCCCTTCCCCTTTGCCTTTAGCTACAGATGAAAATCAAACCATTTCTGGCAAGCTACAGAGTGTTAATACAGGTATATACGGAGCCCCATTTCAGCATTGACAGGAGAATTCACTCAGTCCAGTGCTTAAAAACCCAAGTTCTCTGCACTGGAGAAATACCCCAGATTAGCCAGATGAGCAGGCGGAGAGTTCAGCTGGATGACTCCAAGATCCCTCCAGCCAGGGCATTCCTGGGAAGTCTGACTCCTCCTCAAAGATTTGATTTCAATTCTATCAGGGAGAGACTGGGAGGAAATGAACCAAGAGGGAGAGAACAAATTCAATGCAAACACTACTCCAGTCTCTATCCTCCCTACAAGATCCCCCTTGTTCCAGGGCAGCTGGGGGATAAGGGGGAGGGTGATGCCTTTGTCCCAGCTGTCTGCCATCTGTCCACAGGAGTATTCTATGGGTGTGGCTTTTCCTGAGGCAGATCCCCCAAAGTGACCCCATGACTGTGATGTGTTGGCAGGTTTCTGAGTGGGAGCGGAAGTGGCGTCCCAGAGTTGACACCTCACAGGAGCAGGAAAATCACAAAAGGCAGCTACCTCTGAAAACCTCAGATTCCCTTCAGAGGATGGCGAAGGCTCAGACTCCCTCTTCCAGCCTTCCCTCCTCATGGCACCCAACAGAACCATCCCTTCCAGAGTGGGAGACCATTTCCTTCTTGGTGTAATGGAGAGACCATGGATAAGGCAGGCCAGTGAGTTCTCCTGGGTTCTCTCTCTCATTTTGAGACTCAATCTCTGTCACATTGGACAATTCATGTCACCCTGGCCCTCAGTTTACTTATCTGCCGTATGGGGATATGGTCCTAGTCACTTTCCTTTGCTACGTGTTCTCAAAATCCTTCAGTTTTGTAAGTAAGGTGCTGCACAAGATGATTCCACTGCATGCATCCAACAAAGTGGGCATTAGCCCACGAAAGTTTATGCTTCAATACTTTAGTTAGTCTTTAAGTGCCACAGGACCCTTTGTCACTTGTGCAATTCCAGAATACCAGGGCTACCTCCAAGATGATGATGTCACGGAGTGCCCAGGCGATGGTCTGGGACCACTCCCTAGGAAGCCAGACAGGACTTCAGGTGAAGTGTCCCCTCTCCGTACACAGCCTGTTTCCAAGGCTAAGAGCTTCACGGGTACCCACTTCAAACTTTCTGGGCTGACCTCGGAGCGTTCAGCACCTTCTGCCCCTCCGTGTGCTTCCCCCAGTGAGGCTGCCAGGGCGGGGTTCTGAGGGAGCCCATGGGTTCTGCACCCCTAATCTACAGTCAAACATGACTCTCAGCCAGCCAGTAAAACAGAAGTTTATTTGATGACGTTTATCTGGTCTAACCCAGACCATACAGTGAGCGTGAGCCCTCAGCTGGATCCATCTTGGGGGCCAGAGAGCTAGATCACTCCTCTGCCCTCCCTGCCTGACTGCAGCCAGCTTCAGACTCCCCCATTCGAACTCACTCTCCAGCCCCTCCTCCCCCCTGGCTCAGCCAGGTCAGGTGATCTCCCTCCCCCACTTGGGGTCAGATTACAGCTCTAGGTATGCATATCTGCAGAGAGGGGAGAGGGTGTCGACTACTTGGCCACACTGTTTCTGCTTTGCATCAGCTACACATCCTTATCCCTTCACATAGATGATCAAGAAATGCATAGGGGAAACTGAGGCACACACACACAGTATTCCAACTCCATCACAGATGATAGTTAATGATGTGAATTAAAAATCTCGGATCCCTTAGGGACAGTCCAGTGTGCCTGCAGAAAGTACTGGTGTCTCCTGTCGGTCATCATTCTCTAGATCTCTCTGTCTAATATCTACCCATCCCTCCCAGATATCTACAGGGTATCAGGGCCTATGGAGATCTAGACATTATCCCCTGTTTTCTTCCTCATTAACTATACAGTTTAAATGTACACAAATAAACAGAGCAGCAAATTTGTCTCTGAGGACAGAGCCCAAGAGTTCTCATTTCCCTTTGGGAAAGTCCCTTAATGACGGTTTACTACTGAATTGGATAAATAACACAGAATTGCAGAAAGACTTTTTCCAGCCTGTTTACATCCAGACGCTGCTTCTACACTGAGGCTGAGTGAACCCCACTGGGACTGCACAGAGCTCTATAATAGAAAGTGCACAGCCCTGTGTCGGCTCTCAGCATAGGATGTTGCTGCAGATGCTGGGAGAGGTGTGGGACACGGCTCTCTGAGAGGGATTCCCAGGAAGGACGCTTTTGTCTTACAATTCACAGGTACACCTTCTTTGCTGAGGAGCTCCCCTACTACACAAATCCAGGGCCCTGGCTGGTAACGGAGCGGCTGTTATCTGACTTTAATCTGTGCGTAAATGTGGAGTTGCTAGGGTGCACTGCGGCATTAATAAGAATTGGTCAGATTGGGCAAGAGATCTTCTCTCCCAGCTGTTGTAGTGTTGTAGTGTGGTGTTGCTGTCCAGAGGCTACCGGTGTGGTGCTTCTGCTTTCTCCTGTTGATATCACTCGGCTGCGTGCGTGTGTTCCCTCTGTGTGCTGCCCCAGCTCTGTACAGATAGCTGACGCAGCAGACCCGACGAGAACCCCCAATAACCACAGAGTCTTAGTAAGGTACAAAGGCACCTCGGCCAGGGTTTATTGCGACCCTGACACCCTTCTGTTCCCTGCAGGTTACTTAGCCTACAGGGCTTACAGAGAGAGAGTGTCACTTGGCAATGGACTCAGCTCAGCGGCGGACATGCCACTCCCCCATACGAGTCGGCCAAAGATATTCCAGTGCCCCATGCTTATATAGAGATACAGAACAAGTTACACCTCACTCCTGACGTATTGAGGTGCAACCCTTCCACGTAGCAAGGTACAACCCTCTTACGTAGTACGGTGCAGCCCCTTTACGTAGTTAGGTACCGCCTCGCACCTTGTACCTGTTGGTTTGATCAAAACAACTCTATCCATCATTTTACCCTGTCATTGGGATGGGTCGGCCTGTTCCTCGTTATCTGAGGAATGTTCTGGTATGTACTGTAACCATGCTAACTGAATATGTATTTCTGCAATCTCAGCCCTTTCCTTGCCAACTTCTGTGGGCTGGGCCTGCCTTTAGCTCACAGCTGGACTTTGCTTTATATTAGCAGAGGCTTCACCATTACTTTAGTTCAGGCCTCATACTGGGCCTCCATTAGGCCTTTAGCCTTTACTTACATTGCCTTTACTTACTACACCAGCTTCATTCTAGATGTTGTCGAACTGTTAGGCCTGAAACTTAAAAAAATATATATTAAAAAAATTGGCCATAAGTAGGTGTATTCTCTGGTAAATTTCAGTCCAAATGTTTAGAATTTGGAAAACTCATAGGGAACTGAGCATGAGGTCTCCTGATGGAAGGTGGCAGTCCCCTCTCTAATGGCCGTAACACCTGCATCACCAACTATGCTTAATCCAGTTGTGAATCCCACTCAGCTAAGTTCTTTTCTCCATTAATGTCTGTAGGAAGGAGTTCCACAGGCAAAATAGGTATTATGTACACAACTTTGTTTTCTCAGTTTTCTATGTTCAGACTATCAATGTAATTGAATGTTCCCTTTGTGTGTGTTATGAGACAGAGTAAATGTAAATGCTTGAGTTAGTTTCTTTATCTATCAATTCATATGGCTCAAGTCCAGAAGGGTCCATTTGATCATCCAGTCTGACCTCCTGTGTAACACAAGCCATTAAATTTCATGCAGTTACCCTTGTACTGGGGTCCTGAACTTTTTTTTCACTGGGGCCTTGTCTACTGTAGGATTTTACGCAGAGAATCACAGAGCCACAGGGTGAGAAGGTACCACAAGGCTCATCTAGTCTAACTGCCTGCCAAGAAGCAGGAATTGTTTCAACCAGGACAGATGACTGTCCAGCCCCCTTGGAAAATCTCCCACGTCCTCCCGAGTTGACTGTTCCATTGCCCTCCTCTTCTCATTCCTAGGAAGTTATTTCCTGAGATTGCAACTCACTCTGCCGTTCAGTAGTTTGAACCCATTGCATCTTGTCTTGTACTATGTGGTAAGAGGGATCAGTTCTCCATGTCTTCGATGGCACACTCTCAAGTAGTTGAAGATGGCTCTCATGTCCCCCCTTAACCTCCTCTTTCCAAACTAAATACACTCAGTTCCTTCAGCCTTTCTTTGAAAAGTTTGTATTCCATTCCCTGGATCAGCTTTGTCACTCACCTCTACATCGTTGCCTGTTTTTCTACATCTTATTTATACACTGGTGCCCAGAACTAGAAAGTAAACTCCAGCTGAGGCCCTATCCATTCCACTATCACCTCTCATCACTTCATGTTCTGCTTTTGTTAATAAACCCCAAACTGCATTTCTGTGGATTTTTACAATAAGAAAAAAAAGAATTCACAGCCCTGTCCTTTGCCCCAACTCTCCACTCTCCTGTTTAGGCATCCAGGAATCACATCACCCTTTTTGCCACAGCATCGCACCGAGAGCTCACAATGTGTTTGCCGTCCTCGGTGATGGCTAAATCCATTTCTGGGCCCCTGTGTTCCCTGATACAGTCCTGTAGTCTGGGGGTTAGGCCTGCATTTCCCGTTCTCAGATGATAACTTTTCTTTTGACTGTATTGAAATGCTCTAGCTCAATCTCTATGCCTGCCCTGGCTGCCTCATTGTAACTGCTCAGTCAGTCTCCTGTTCCTCTGCTAATTCCATGTGCAGTGATTTTCTATTTGCTTCCAGTTCACTGACCAAAATATTCGATAGCATCGAGCCTAGAACTGATCCCACAGAACCCCAGGAGAAACATCCCCAGTTGGTGACAATGGGCCATTGGCAACTGCTCTCTGAGATCTGCTGGTTTTTAATCCAGTTTATCTGTGCTTCACTTCACTGAAATTGTAGTGTTCAATTTTATCTGTTTTCCCTTACTAAATTAAATGCCTCAGAGAAATCAAAATCTATTGCATCTGTGCAGTTTGCTTGACTAGCTGAATGCAGTCTCATTAAAGAATGTAAATGGTTTAATTTAGCGAGACTAGTTTTCTAGGACCCCTGTTGTTGACTGATGTTAATTTTATTTCTAGACAATCACATACCAGCTTTTCCATTGTTTTCTAGACTTGTGAAATCTGTGTTGTTGGTTTTTTTTTACTTTCCCATCTTTTTATGCTTTAGCTTTAACACAGAACTGTCCTGTCTTTACCTTTTTTCTCTTTTGGGGGCACTGCAGCTGCCTCATTCTGTGCTTCTTCTTCCAAAAGAGAAGTGTGGTTGATTGGTCAGTTTGTAACTCTGGTGTTCATAACCCTAAGGTTCCGCTATTCATGCTCTTTAACACTCTCCTTGACTGCTAATGGATGGGAAAGTATTTCATCACCTCACGTGATGTGTACATCATTATGGTTCTTTCCAAATGCAGAACAAATCTATTTTGTGAATACATCTGCCTTCTCTGCAATTTTAACAAGTTTCTTTTCACTCGGTAGGAATTGACTTAAACCTTTTCTAGAGTTTCTTTTGATTTTTACTTCCCTTACCAATTTTCATAGCTTCCAATGTGTATTGCTTAATATCTAGTTTCATTTCATCAAATTGGTTCTATACTGCTCCTCCCTCCCATCTCTTGCTGCCTTCACTTTGCCACCTAACTGGGTTTCAAGACAAAGTAGAGCACTTTGTGATTGTGAAGTCAAGGATTTTTTGCTTTCTAATCAAGTCTTCTTAAAGAACTACCAATTGTTATTATTATTTCCCTGTCTAACTTTTCTCCTCACAGTCAGTTTTTCTAATAATTTGTTGCGGCTTTTGTAGCATTAAATGCCTATAGATATAAATGGTTGGGAACTGTTCTCTGTTTGTCCATTTTAATTTAATCAGCTTCAGTCTTTATTTTTCTCCCATCTATCATATGTTCCCTTCTTTCTCTATTCTCTAAATTAAATCATCCCAGACTTTTCATTCTGTACATATATGGCAACCTCCCCATTCTCTTATCCTATCTTGGAAACCCTCATTCTACTTGCTATATTTTTATAGAGACTGGATGTCCAAACCTGAGTACATGTCCAGAACAGGGCAGGTTATTCCTCCCACATCTTAATATTGTCTTTGTTTTAATCACTGTTGTGAATGAGCAAGTGCTGCCATGGAGCTGCTCTCAATGAAGCATAGGTTTTTTTCCCTTGTGGTGTGTGGCAGTTGGGATGTTTTCCCCGGCACATGTCTTGGCAAATGTTTAGATTTTTATCCCTCTCAGATTCTGAGCCATCGGGTGAATGGGAAAAGCCCCAAAGCATAGGTCCTCTCATCTGGGATTCATTGCATTTCCTGCTGATGCCTATTAATGTTCTAACACACCACGGCATGTAGAAATTATTGATGCATAGAGGACCATGATATATAGAATAGGCAGTGTTGTGGAAATTAACCACATGTGTTGTGTTTATTACAAACATCTGAGGTCTTTATGAAGTATATCACAAATACAGTTGCATGCAAAAGGTGGCAAGTCCTTGACCGTCCAGAGACCGCCGAGGAGTTGCCCACCGCACCGAAGGATTCTATCCCTATTTATGCAAAAAACTGCAATAAATGACTCAAGCGAGCTTCTGATATGATGCTTCCTATGGAACAAACAAGCTGGTGACTAAAAGGAAGTTTCCCAAGCAACAATGATGTGTAAGACCTTGCGGTTAGCGGGGGCATAAGGTTGACATTGAACAATCCCCCCCACAACCCCCTCAAATTAGATCAGAAAAGAAGAAGTGCATAAGAGTGTACAAAGGTCAGACAGGAAAAAACAGTTCAGGCCTGCTAGACTGAACATGTCCTGGATACATTTTTGGTCAAGTCTAGGCCCGTCAGTCTTTTCTCTGTCAATACTTAGTGCATCTGCTTTCCATATACTTTCCTAAAATAGTGTGTTATTGGAAGTATAAAGGGAAATCTGCTCAGGAACAGGGACTGGTATATTTTCCTCTCCACAATGAGAGAAGGGGGCAGGATCATAAACTTACACTGGTCAGTCTTCTGACAATAGCAAGGCATTACAGCTCAGAGGTCTTGGACTGGGGAGCTGGGAGAACTGGCTGGAGCCTCTCTTTTTCCATTCATGAGTGACTAGTGCAAGCATTCATGTAACTGCAGGTGGGTGTGTCAGTGTCCTTTTAAGTGGAAGATCTGGAAGGGCTTGAAGCTTTTCATAACTTCACATGGTGAGAGGGGGCCCAAGTTAGTAACTATTAGGGCTCATGGGTATCCGTGTTCCAGGTGGCACCCTATAGTCCATCACGCCTACCCAACAAACAGGAATTATGACAGCATGAATCCATTTCCCACTGACCATGTCCTCAGTTACTGATGGAAAGACCATTATTATAGTAAGAAAGGGAGGACTCCTGGGTTCTGTCTGCCATTCTCTGTGTCACTCTGACCAAGTCATGTCTACCTGTACCTCAATTTACCTATGGAATCATTGGGGATCTGTTCATAATTTTCTTTCATATATCTTTTGCAGTTCCTTCAATAAAAGGTGCTCTCTGATATGATTACTGATGAGAATTACTGATCTCTGATCCTTTAGTGAAAATCTCACCTTGCCTCCAGAAAATGTTTGTTTTTCCCCTCAGTCATCTTATTCCAGATCTGTCTCTCCACTTTCTACCTATCTATTCTGGGTACTTAAACTTTAGATCCTATGAGACCTAGGCACTATCCCTAGCTTATATAATAATTAACTATAATTTTAAGTATACACAAATGCACAGAGCAGCCAATTCCCCTCTGACTCAACACGGAGCCCAACAGTTCTCACCTCTCTTTGGTAAGGTCCCTTTATTACTGTTTATTGCTAAAGCTCGTTAAACACAGAAGTTCAGAAATGGAAAGAGAGACACTGGCTAGAGAGCGTCTGGTCTCAAATTTGTTTCCATCCAGATGCTGCTTCTCCCCTAGAGGCTGAGCCAATTCCACTGGGACTGCACAGAGCTCTTTTATAAATGTTACACATCCCTGTTTCGTCTCTCGGTGTGGGATGCTGCTGGAGATGCTGGGCCGAGAGAGGTGTGTGGACACGGCTACCTGAGGGATATTCCCAGCGAAGACAATTCCATCTCT
Source organism: Sternotherus odoratus (assembly GCA_032164245.1). Lineage (NCBI taxonomy): Eukaryota > Metazoa > Chordata > Testudines > Kinosternidae > Sternotherus > Sternotherus odoratus. The sequence goes on from JAVMKO010000001.1 coordinate 301,853,828, forward strand.
GAAATCACAGGTACCCCCCGCTTTCTGTTCAGCAAACCAAGTGCAATGTATGCATGTTGGGATGGGGAATAGGTCTGTGGTCCTTTCTGCTCTTCAGAGGCACTAAACATCCCAGAGCACTTGCCATAGGAGCTGAATTTGCTCCAGTATCATGTTCCAAAATGTCCCTTATTCTGTACCTCTTGGTGATAAAATCTAGCCCTAGGGTGGCTTCATTTCTGTGCACACTGGATCTATCTGGAGGAAAGTTGATAGCAGTGGTCAACTACAAAGCCAGATTTGGAGGTCAGAGGCCACACTTGGCTCAGGCCCTTGTGAAGTCCTATGGTAGAACCTGCTGTCGTGTTTTAAGTGTAGACAGGCCCTCAAGCAGATCTTCCAGTAAACATCCAGTCTGGAGTAAGAACTGAGGAAAAACTCAGGAGCCAGCTGTGTGTTAATGCCCAGACACTGCCGCCTCATCCTCTTGTCATTTAAGTTTTGGCTGTTAACGGGGTGGGGAAGGCGGTGGGGCTGTTACCAGGTTTAAGCTGCTGAAAAGCATGGCAGTTCTAGGGCTCCTCACTAGAATAAATAAAACAATTTTTCAACATAGGTAAGGCATCTTCTCACCTAGCTTCACTTGATAGATCATATGAACTATTATGCCTGAAAATTTCAAAATGCAATTCAAATGGAAGTAGCCACCGAGGATTGGAAATTTCAGGTTAATGTTTGCCAAATGTATATCCAATTGAAATTAAGTCTTGTAATTTTAGGTATGAAACAGACTAAACTCTGAGTGGTGCGGCCAACACCACAAAATATGGCCAATCCATTTATGAATCCCATTCAGTTAAACTCTTTGCTCCAATAATGTCTGTGGCAAGTTGTTCCACAGGTCAAATATGGATTATCTAAAGAGTTTTCTTTTATCAATGTTATATGTTCAGGGTGACAATGTAATTTAATATTCCCATGTTTGTACGTTATGAGAGAGAATAACTATAAATATTTGAACTATCTATATATATAAAAGTCAAGTGGTGTATGTATGTACGTATGTATGTATGTATGTACGTATGACTGCGAAGTCCTCCCGCACCGTTTGAGCCAGAGACTTGAATTTTGGTACAGTGAGGGGTCTTGGGGTCTAGATGCTGGTAAGGGTCGAAAAATTTTCGGATCTCACCTCTGACGCCCCCCAGGGGTGAAAGTCTTTCAGGGCCAATCACATCAGCTGGGCAGTTAGGTGGTGATGATGTCATAATACCCCCCTCCAACAGACACCTCACTCGCTCAGCTCACCCCTCCCTCCTCCAATGGAATCCTGGAGATCCCTCAGTTCTCTACCCCTCCCCCTCCCAACGGAACCCCGGAGATCCCTCAGTTCTCTGCCCCTCCCCCCTCCCAACGGAACCCCGGAGATCCCTCAGTTCTCTGCCCCTCCCCCCTCCCCAACAGAACCCCAGAGATCCCTCCATTCTCTGCCCCTCCCCCCTCCCAATGGAACCCCGGACTCCATCAGCTCTGTGCCCCCCCCCACCTGCGATGGATCCGAGTTGGGTTTGGTGGGACAGTCAGTGAGGTGGGGTTGTCGGGTTCGGTCGGGGGGTGAGGTGGGGGTGTCGGGTTTGCTTGGGGGGTCAGGTGGGGGTGTCGGGTTTGGTCGGGGGGTGAGCCAGGGGGTGCTGGGGTTGGTCAGGGGGTGTCAGCTGTCTGCCCCCTCCCCACCTCCGACTGACCCGAGCAGCGCCGGGCACTTATGCTAGTGTTCTATATTGATAGATTCATAGGGTTTAAATACACATGATCCAGTCTGACCTCCTGTGAAATACCAGCCCTTACATTTCACCCAATTACCCCAGTATCGAGCTCCTTAATTTGTGTTGGAATAACATCTGGTCTACACTAGCATTATATGTCACTTTGCACCACCTGCCTGGGCATCCGTTCCATTGTCCTCCTGTTCTTACAGTTTGAGAGTTTATATAAGATTAAATCTAAATCTGCTAGGGTGTAACTGGAACCCATTCCCTCTTCTCCTGCCCTAGGTGGCAAGAGAGAAGAACTTTCATCCGCCTTTTTAAGGCTACTTTTCAAGTATCTCCAGAGCCTGGTTCTGTCCCCCCCTCAATCCTCCCTTTTCAATACTAAACATACCCCTTTCCTTCAGCCTCTGCTTGTATGGCTTGTATTCCCTCCTGTGGGTCATTTTTGCCACTCACCTCTTTATCCTTTACAGTTTCTCTACATCTTCCCTATATACTGGGGACCAAAACTGAACACTGTGCTCCAGTTGAGGCTGAACCAGCACCAAGAAAATTACTACTGTGCCCTCCTGTGACTTTTTTGCTATGCCACTGCTAAATCAAATGAAAATTACATTTGCTCTTTTTTGCAAGAAAAAAAAATCACACCCCTCATAGTTGTAGCGATATCAACATGACCCTGGTATATACAGCATAACGTCTATTGAAGAATTCAAAATCAAACTAGCTACCATTTCTCAGAGATGGGGATCATTTACTCTGAGAGGAGAACCCCCATCAAAGAACCCTCCTGGTTCTTGGGGGTGGAAATGCAGTCACTGTTGAGGATATAAAAATGACAGGTCTGGGGCACAGCACCAGAGATACGGTTTGCCTCCCTGGCCTTCTGGTTTTTATGCCTCCCCTCATTCTCCTTTGCTGTGCAGTGCAGTGTGTCCTGATCTTAGCTCCTTTCCCAAAACCTACCTTAAAACTGCCCATAAATGTTCATGTTCCTATGGCTGGGGCGCAGCTGCGACCTCACAACCTCCCCGCTACAAATACTGAGCGGATCCAGCAGCTCCGCAGTGTCCCAAGTGTGGAGTCGCCATGGGCACCTGGGAAGGTGTGTTGTGAACATTCCACACTGAGCACACAGCAAGTGGAGATTCAAAATTCCTGAGACTTTCAAGGGTGAGGGTCAGAACCTGTTTACCTCCATGCAGGGAGAGGAATTGAAACTGTTCACCAGAGCAGTCAGGATGGGCAGTGTGGGATGCCTTCCTGAGGCCAATTACAGAGATAAAATCAAGCACAAGTATCTACACTGGCACTTTGAAGAAAAAAGGTTTTGTGCAAAACCCTTGTTTAGGTGGTTACATGATGTCACTGAAACTGAGGAGTTCCGTCATTGAAAGTAGCTTTGCAGTGTGTGCACCACCAATGTTTCTTTGGCAAAAGGGCTTATTTGCAAATAATAATAATTAATAATAATAAATTAAAATAAAACATGGCAGTGTAGAAAACGGCTAAGGAACAATGATGGCCGAGCAGTATCCACAATTGTGTTTCCTTCTGGTGCCTAGTAAGGTTCCCCACAACATGTTGTGTAGGAATTATTGAGCAGGAAGCACCAAAAAATATGGAATTGGCATTAGTAGGGTCACTAATTCATAATTCATCTATCTGAACAATGTCATTTTTTGTGTGAGAAGAGTGACCAGTCTGCTTCCTCCATGAGAACAGCATCCAGTAGTGCATGTGGTGTCTCATATTCACATTGTCTTTCCATACAGGTTTTTGCACTGCGAGAATCACCCTAGACACTGGTGATATACAGGGAGTGAGGGGAACATACGGTACATGCAGGAGACACCTGTCTACCTCAGAGTTGGACACCACCCCTAGTCCATGTCAGAATATAACAAAACCGACTTCACCAACCCCTCCACCTTCATCCTGCTGGGCTTTCCTGGCCTGGAGGAGGCCCATGTCTGGATCTCCATCCCCTTCTGCATCATGTACATCATAGCCATCTTGGGGAACTTCACCATCCTGTTCATCGTGAAGGTGGAGCAGAGCCTCCATGAGCCCATGTACTATTTCCTCTGCATGCTGACCGTCACTGATCTCATCATGCATACCTCAACCATGCCCAAAATGTTGAGCATCTTCTGGTTCAATTCCAGGGAGATTGATTTCAGTGCCTGTCTCACCCAGGCGTACTTCCTTGCCATCTTCTCTCCCATTGAGTCCGGGATCCTCGTAGCCATGGCTTTTGATCGGTACGTGGCCATCTGTCATCCCCTGAGACATACCACAATCCTGACAAATGGCCTGGTGGTCAAGATTTGCCTGGGGGTGGTACTGCGGGGTACAATGCTTTGTCTGCCCTTTCCTTTCCTGGCAGGACAGTGGCCTTATTGTAAAACAAACATCATCCCCCAGCCATACTGCTTCCAAATATATCTGGAGAACCTGGCCTGCACCGACACCCGAGTTAGTAATTACTATGGCTTTGTTGTCACAGTCTGTGTGTTGGGTCTGGATGGGATTTTTATTGCTGTGTCCTATATCGAGATCCTCAGGGCCGTCTTCAGGCTCCCCACAAAAGACGCCCGTCTCAAGACTTTGGGGACTTGTGGCTCCCACCTTCTCGTGATTTTAACCTTTTACATCCCAGATTTCATCAACACCCTCATGTACAGCTTTGCCCAAAATGTGCCCGTATCTTTCCAGAATCTCATAGTCCACCTGTTCCTCTTGATGCCCCCTGTACTACACCTCATCATCTATGGGGTGAGGACAAAACAGATCCGGGACAGACTATTTCAGCTCCTTACTCATAAGGGGGCCTAAAGTTTTCTCTCAGATTGAGCTCCTAAATCCCCTTTCTCTAAATCACTGACTGAACAGTCAAAGGGTACGTCTACACCACCCACTGGTATGCCGGGCTGTGATCGATGTATCAGAGGTTGATTTATCGCTTCTCGTGTCGATACGATAAATCAATCCCCAAACATGCTCCCCATTGACTCCCGTACTCCACCTTGGTGAGAAGTGGAAGCAGAGTCAACAAGGAATGGCAGCATTCGATTCACAGCATTGTGAATGGCCAAGTCAGTTGCCCTAAGCTACGTCAAATTCATCTTTGCTATTCATGTAGCTAAAGTTGCGTGTCTTGGGTCAACCCCCTCCCCCAAGTGTATATCATGGCAAAGTGACATTAAATCCTTTCCTGGCCTTACTGTGCTGTGTCAGTATAAGAAACTAAGGAATGTTTGTGTGTATAATTCATTCTCCTTATGGCCCCACACCCTCCCTACCTATTTCCCAAGGTCCTGACCTCTGCCCCACATTTTTCCACGAACCCTCTTCCTCTGTCCCAGCTATTCCCTCAAGGCCCCACTCCATTCTTCATCTCTACCCCCAATCCCCAACCCTGTAATTCGCTCTCCAACTCTTCAATCCCATCCCCTTCCAGGATCATCTGCACCCATCTCACCACAGCCTGGACTCCCTCTGCTCCGGGGCTGGGCTGGATCTACTGCAGCCTGACAAGGAACCTGCAGTGAGGATGCAGCGCTGGGGCCAGCCGGACAGCCCAGAGCAGAGATGGATGCCAGGAAACCATATCAAATGACGACGGTGATGCAGTCAGTTGAGACTGTTCATCACACAGCTTGTGGGCCCTAAAGCTCATCTGCAAAGTCCTGAGGGCAGAGACCATTGTGTGGCTTATTTCCTTTGCTGTCAGCAATGGTCTCAAGTTCCAGTGGGGGAGGCTTAGGTTGGATATTAGGAAACACAATATCCCTAAGAGCACTGGAATGGGTTACCTGGCGGGGTGGGGTGGAAGCTCCTTCCTTAGAGGATTTTAAGGGCAGGTTTGACAAAGCGCTGGCTGGGATGACTTAGTTGGGATTGGTCCTGCTTTGAGGAGGAGCTTCGACAAGATACCTCCTGTGATCTCTGTGACAGAGATCCCAAGATGGGAGTGGTTCTCAACCTTTTTGAGACCGCAACCCTTTTTTGATCTCAGGAGGTGCGACTTGACCCTTGCATGTCCGCCGAAAATTTGTGGTGGCCCACGTGAGCAAAAGAAAAATAATCACATCTATTATGTTTCATTAGTATGCATCCAATTTTTGCATCTTATCACAACATTTTTACCACCCTTACCCTGTATTCCTATCTCATAATATTGGCAGGCCAGTAAAAACTCAGCCTGCTACACACCCTCCTTCTTAAAGTTCCTTTATCAACATCCAAATTAATTTTATTAATGTGCCCAAGTGCTGTTCCTATAAATATCTCCTTGTTTGTGTGTTTATGTACCTCTAATAAATAAAAGCCTATCCCTGTGTGAAGGCTAATTGTATCACAGTAGCTAAAAAGCTGCTAAAAATTTGTATCCCCAAAATTGGCTTTTCTGTTTCTATCAATAATAACAAAAAAACTCATTTCACAAAACAAATTGTGCAACAGGTTTATAAACCCCTAAAATAATGCAACACTTACACTGTGCCCAGCACCCCCAAAGCACTAAAGAAGTTAAGCATAAAAATAAAAAAATAAAATATAAAATCTTCAAATTCTGTGCAAAAAACAATCTAAAATGACCTAATGCCCTTCCGCTTCCTCTCGTGCAGATAAAAATCACCCCTTCGCAAAAGCATGGACTGTCCCCTCATGAAATTCTTATGGCAAAACCTTTAGAAATGCCTAAACCTCCTCCTCTTCCCCCGTCCCCCAAACATTTGCAACTAATTAATAATGCAGTAGTAGCTTACTGTAAAACACAAATACATTGTGTCAAGTCTGTCCATTCACAAGTGCAATACGCCTTGCCAAAACCAGCAAAGACCCCATGTCACTTGCTCCAGGCCCTCAAGCAGATCTTCCAGTAAACATCCAGTCTGGAGTAAGAACTGAGGAAAACCTCAGGAGCCAGCTGTGTGTTAATGCCCAGACACTGCCACCTGCTCCTATTGCAATGTAAGGCTTTGGCTGTAACGGTGTGGGGAAGGGGGTGGTGGGGCTGTTACCAGATTTTCCCCGCTGAAAAGCATGGAAGTGCTAGGGGTTCTCACTAACATATATATAAGCATTTTTCAACATGGTTAAAGCGTCTTCTTCCCTAGCTTCCTTCAAAAAATCAGATGAACTGTTATGCCTGAAAATTTCAAAATGCAATTCAGCTGAAAGTGGAAGCTGAACAAAGGAAATTTCAGGTTAATGTTTGGCAAATGTATATCCAACTGAAATTAAGTCTTGTAATTTAAGGTATCAGACAGACTGAACTCTTAGTGGTGCAGCCAACACCACAAAATATGGCCAATCCATTTATGAATCCCATTCAGTTAAACTCTTTGCTCCAATAATGTCTGTGGCAAGTTGTTCCACAGGTCAAATTTGGATTATCTAAAGAGTTTTCTTTTATCAATGTTATATGTTCAGATTGTCAATGTAATCAAGTATTCCCTTGTTCCTGTGTTATGAGACTGAACCAGTATAAGTACTTGAATTACGTTTTATATTGATAGATTCATAGGTTTTAAAGCCAGATGATCCAGTGTGACCTCCTGTGTAATACAGGCCCTTACATTTCACCCAGTTATCCCAGTATTGAGCGCCTCAATTTGTATTGGAGTAAGACCTGGTCTACACCAGGATTTCATCTCATGGTATCTGTGGTGGAGAGTCTATACCTTCCCACACCCTAAACCTAGGGCAGTGATGGCAAACCTTTTTGAGCCCAAGTGCCCAAACTGCAAACCAAAACGACTTGTTTTTTTCAAAGTGCCAACACTGCAATTAAACCTGAATAACAAGGTTTTAGTTTAGAAAAAACAATTCGTACAGTTTTTCAAACTAATTAACAGCTTTTGTTTAAAAAGAAAAACACAATAACAGAGCTTTCCATTAAACATTTTTTTTATTAAAAAAACAAAAAAAACAAAAAACAAAACAAAAAAAAACTGTACACCCCCCCCCAACTGACCCACTCAGCCCGGTCTCTTCCCCCAAAACCTCCTTCCCTCCCACCCACCCCCCAAATGACCCACCCAGCCCGGTCTCTCCCCCCCAAACCTCCTTTCCTCCAACCCCCCAACTGACCCACCCAGCCCAGTCTCTCCCCCCAAAACCTCCTTCCCTCCCACCCACCCCCCAACTGACCCACCCAACCAGGTCTCTTCCCCCCAAAACCTCCTTTCCTCCAACCCTCCCCAACTGACCCACCCAGCCAGGTCTCTCCCCCCCAAACCTCCTTTCCTCCAACCCCCCCAACTGACCCACCCAGCCCGGTCTCTCCCCCACACCGCTTACCCCCGCTCCCAGCCCAGCCTTCCCCCGGTGCTTACTTGTTTGCTGGGTCACGCTGCTGTGACCCGACTCCAGCGAGGCCCCTGCCCCAGTCGCTCCTGTGATGTCCGTGTGTCAGGTGATAGAGCGGGGGGCGTGGCTTCAGTGTTCTCTGAGGAGGGTTCTCCCCAGAGAACTGTGGGAGATGTAGTCCGCGGGAGCCGACGCCGTGACTACAGTGTATGACTGTAGTCACGGCGTGCCCACAGAGACGGCTTGGCGTGCCGGCAGCGGCACGCGTGCCACGGGTTCGCCATCACTGACCTAGGGTAACACAGTATGATTCTCTTCTCCTTTGCAGACCACTAACTTTAAGCTATTTTCCCAGCCTAAGTTAAATCCTGTCTCCTAAATACTCCAAACTTGACCAGTTAGGACTTGGGGTCCACTGCCACCATTCAAGTGAATCCCCAAGACCCTAGAGAGGGCACCTGAACTCCCCAACTCCCCTTCCCTCTTTGCCTGAGAGATCCGGACACTTAACACTGTTTCACTCTTCCCTGATTAGCCTTGGGCAAAGCAAACACAGCACCATGACTCACTCCCTGTGAGCCTGCCAGTTCCAATGCTCAGATCACTTTACTAGAATTACCAGATAATTCTTATAGGTATAAAAAGTTTAATTAAGAAAAGAACAAGCATACACTTAATACACTTCACAGATATAAAACTTTCTAACCCCTCCCTCCCTGGGAAGGTCAGTGACACTCTAGATTTGCTACAAACTTATGAAATCAATGTTACTTACAGATAGTCTAATCTTTAGAAATAGAAGGGTGCTTCATCTCTCCCACAGCTAGGAGAGAGGAGAAGAGCTTTCTTAGCTAGAAAAGATGGAGCCAGTCTAAGCTCTGGTCAGAACTGAACAGACTTCCTTGTTCTTCCTCCAGGTAGGCTCTCTAGATCACTCCCCTCCCTTCCCTCAGTTAACCCCTAGCAGGTAAACCAACTCTCTAAGACTCTTCACACTCATGACTGTATCCAATAGCGAAAGGGTATGAAGGAGGCTGCAGGGATCAGCTAATCTAACCTGCTTCCAAGATGCAGGCTTTGTTTTGTCTCAACTGACCTAGACCGATGACTATCCAGCCTACTGTTGAAAATCTCCAGTGAAGGGATTTCCACAACCTGCCTGGGAATATGTTCCATTGTCCTCCTGTTCTTACCGTTGGGAAGTTTTATATAAGATTTAATCTAAATCTATTAGGCTGTAATTGGAACCGATTCCCTCTTCTCCTGCCCTGGGTGGCACGAGAGAACCACATTCCTTCATCTTTTTTAAGGCAGCTTTTCAAGTATCTCAAGAGCCCGGCTGTCCCCCTCCTCAACCCTCCCTTTTAAAAACTAAACATACCTCTTTCCTTCACCCTTTGTATGTGTAACTTGCATTCAATCCTGTGGGACGTTTTTGTCACTTTCCTCTATATCCTTTCCAGTTTCTCTACATCTTCTTTATATATTGGAGATCCAAACTGGACACTGTACTCCAGCTGAGGCTGACCCAGCACCAAGAAAAGTGCTACTGTGCCCTCCCGTGACTTTCTCGCTATGCCACTGCTAAATCAAATGAAAATTGCAATTCCTCTTTTCTGCAAAGAAAAAATTCACACCCCTCATAGATGTAGTGATATCAACCTGACCATGGTATATACAGCATAAGGCAGGGGTCTCAAACACGCGGCCCGCGGGCCACATGCAGCCCGCAAAGCCCTTCCCTGCGGCCCACCAAGCTTCCTGGCGCCCCCTTTTCCCCCATAGCAGTTTGCAGGATGGAGGGGCCAGAAGTGGAGGCTTCTCTGCTGCCAGGTTGGGCCGCGTGTGTTTCTAGCTCTGGACTTCCTAGATTGCTCTTGCTTTGTTTGCCAAACAGCTGTTGGTGGTGCCTAGTGCTTTCCAGGAGGGAATGGGAAGCTGCGTGCTCAGAGGAGGAGGTGGGGCAGGGGTGGGACCTCTTGGAAGGGGTGGAGTGGGGGTGGAGCCGGGGCAGCAAGAACGGGGTCAGTGGTGCGGCCCTCGGGCCAGTGCACTAGTCCTCATGGAAGGGGTTGAGTGGGGGCACAACCGGGGCAGCGAGGGTGTGTGTGTGTCAGTGGTGTGGCCCTCGAGCCAGTGCACTAGTCCTCATGCAGCCCTCATGGTCATTTGAGTTTGAGACCCCTGGCATAAGGTCTACTGAAGAGTTCTTCATCAAACAAGGCACCATTTCTCAGAGCTGGGGATCATTTTCTCTGACAGGAGCACCCCCACCAAAGAACCCACAGGGGTCTTGGGAGTGGAAATAGAGTCACTGTTGAGGACAGCATCCAACTCTCTATAAAAACAGCAGGTCTGGGGCACAGCACCAGAGATATGGTTTGCCTCCCTTGCTTTCTGGTACACATGCCTCAACTGCTTCTCCTTTGCAATGCACTGCAGAATGTCCTGATCTTAGCTCTTTTCCCAAACGCTTCATGAAAACTCTCTATAGATATTGACGTTCCTATGGCGGGAGCACAGCTGGGAGGGCACATATTGAGCAGATCCAGGACTTCTGCTGTGTCCCAAGTGTGGAGTCACCAAGGGAGAGGAATTGAAACTGTTCACCAGAGCAGTCAGGATGCGCAGTGTGGGATGCTTTCTGGAGGCCAATTACAGCAATAAAATCAAGCAGAAGTATCTACACTGGCACTTTGAAGAAAAAATGTTTTGTGTAAAACTCTGGTCAAGGTGGTTAAATGATGTCACTGAAACTGAGGAGTTTCGTGATAGGAAGTGTCTTTGCAGTGTGTGCACCACCACTGTTTCCTTGGCAAAAGGGCTTATTTGCAAAAAAAAAAAAGTGTAGAAAAAGGCTAAGAAACAATAATGGATGACCAGTATCCACAATTGTGTTTCCTGCTGGTGCCTAGTAAGGTTTTCCACCGTGATGTGTAGGAATAATTGAGCAGAGAGAACCATAAAATATGGAATTGGCATTAGTAGGGTCACTTATTGATAATTTATTTCTATGAAAAATGAAAATGTCTTTTTTTTCAGTGTGGGAAGAGTGACCGGTCTGCTTCCCCCATGAGAACAGCATCCAGTAGTGCATGTGGTGTCTCATATTCACATTGTGTTTCCATACAGGTGTTTGCACTGGGACAATCACCCTAGAACCTGGGAACATACAGAAAGTCAGGGGAACGTACAGTACATGGATGAGAAACCATTCTGCCTCACAGTTGGACACCTCCTCTACTCCATGTCAGAATATAACAAAACCGACTTCACCACCTTCATCCTGCTGGGCTTTCCTGGCCTGGAAGAGGCCCATGTCTGGATCTCCATCCCCTTCTGTATCATGTACATCATAGCCATCTTGGGGACCTTCACCATCCTGTTCATCGTGAAGGTGGAGCAGAGCCTCCATGAGCCCATGTACTATTTCCTATGCATGCTGGCCGTCACAGATCTGCTCCTGCATACATCAACTGTGCCCAAAATGATGAGCATCTTCTGGTTCAATTCCAGGGAGATAGATTTTGGGTCCTGTCTCACTCAGATGTACTTTTATGCCATCTCCTTTCCCTTGTAGTCCGGGATCCTCGTAGCCATGGCTTTTGATCGGTACGTGGCCATCTGCCATCCCCTGACACATGGCACCATCCTGACAAACCCCCTGGTGGTCAAGATTTGCCTGGCCGTGGTTCTGCGCGGTATAATTCTTGGACTGCCCTCTCCCTTCCTGGCAAGTCAGTGGCCTTATTGTAAAACAAATGTCATCCCCCAGCCAATGTGCGGCCAAATATATCTCGTGAAATTGGCCTGTGCCGACCCCCGAGTTAGTAGTTACTATGGTCTCTTTGTCCTAGTTTTTGTGATGGGTCTGGATGGGATTTTTATTTTTGTGTCCTATATTGAGATCCTCAGGGCCGTCTTCAGGCTTCCCACAAAAGACGCCCGTCTCAAGACTTTGGGGACTTGCGGCTCCCACCTTCTTGTCATTTTAACTTTTTACATCCCAGATTTCATCGACTCCCTCATGAACAGATTTGCTCAAAATGTACCTGTGTCTTTCAACAATCTCATAGTCCATCTGTGCATCTTGATGCCTCCTGTAATACACCCCATCATCTATGGGGTGAGGACAAAACAGATCCGGGACAGACTGTTTCGGCTCCTTACTCATAAAAGGGCCTAAAGTTTTCTCTCAGATCGAGCACCAAAATCTCCTTTGCATAAGGACAGTCAAGGGTACATCTACACTACCCATTGGTTTGGCAGGCAGTGATAAATGGATCAGGGATCGATTTATCACTTCTTGTGTTGATGTAATAAATCAGCCCTTAAACGTGCTCCCCATCGACTCCTGTATTGCACCTTATGAGAAGTGGAAGCGGGTCAACGAGGAGCGGCAGTGGTTGGCTCACAGCCATGTGGATGGCTGAGTAAATCGTCCTAAGCTACGCCAAATTCAGCTGTGATATTCATGTAGCTGAAGTTGTGTATCTTGGGTTAACCTCCTCCCCGGAGGGTATACCAAAGTGACATTAAATCCTTTCCTGGCCTTACTGTGCTGTCTCAACATGAGAAACTGAGGAATCTTTGTGTGTACAAATCATTCTCCCATAGGATTGCCACATTTCTAAATGCTGTTAACTGGGCTTCTGAGAATCCATACCCTGCCCTACCTATTTTATAAGGTCCTGACCTCTGCCCCACAATTTCCCACAAGCCCTCTTTTCCTGTCCCACCTTTTCCCCAAAAGAATTACTCCATTCTCCATCTCTAGCCCAAAGCACCACCCCATAACTACTCCCCATCTCTAAAACCCCATCCGCTTCCAGGATTATCCCCACCTTCCTTCCCCCAGCCTGGGCTCGCTCTGCTCCGGGGGCATGCTTCATGTATTGTGGGGCCCAAAACTGGACACAGTGCTCCAGATGAGGCCTTACCAATGCCCAATAAAGGGGAACGATCAGGTCTTTTGACCTTCTGGCAATGCCCTTACTTATACAGTCCAAAATGCCATTAGCCTTCTTGGCAACAAGGGCACACTGTTGACTCCTCTGCAGCTTCTCATCCATTGTAACCCTTTGGTCCTTTTCTGCAGAACTGCTGCCTAGTCATTCGGTCCCTAATCTGTAGCAGTACATGGGATTCTTTTGCCATAAGTGCAGGACCCTGCACTTCTCCTTGTTGAAAATCATCAGATTTCTTTTGGCCCAGTCCTCTAATTTGTCTAGGTCCCTCTGTATCCTATCCCTACCCTCCAGCGTATTTACCACACCTCCCAGTTTAGTGCCATCTGCAAAGTTGCTGAGGGTTCAGTTCACACCATCCTCCAGATCATTAATAAAATAATCAACACAATAATCCACAACACAATAACACAATAATCACTCAGTGCCTAGCCCTTCCCCTTTGCCTTTAGCTGCAGATGAAAATCAAACTATTTCTGGCAAGCTACAGAGAGTTAATACAGGTATATACGGAGCCTCCTTTCAGCATAGACAAGAGAATTCATTTAGTCCAATGCTTAAAAACCCAGGTTCTCTGCACTGGAGAAATACCCCAGATTAGCCAGATGAGCAGGTGGAGAGTTCAGCTGGATGACTCCAAGATCCCTCCAGCCAGGGCATTCCTGGGAAGTCTGACTCATCCTCAAAGATTTGATTTCAATTCTATCAGGGAGAGACTGGGAGGAAATGAACCAAGAGGGAGAGAACAAATTCAATGCAAACACTACTCCAGTCTCTATCCTCCCAACAAGATCCCCCTTGTTCCAGGGCAGCTGGGGGGAGGGTGATGCCTTTGTCCCCCCCAGCTGCCATCTGTCCACAGGAGTATTCTATGGGTGTGGTTTTTCCTGAGGCAGATCCCCCAAAGTGACCCCGTGACTGTGATGTGTTGGCAGGTTTCTGAGTGGGAGTGGAAGTGGCGTCCCGGAGTTGACACCTCACAGGAGTGGGGAGCTCACAAAAGGCAGCTACATCTGAAAACCTCAGATTCCCCTTCAGAGGATGGTGAAGGCTCAGACTCCCTCTTCCAGCCTTGCCTCCTCATGGCACCCAACAGAACCATCCCTGCCAGAGCAGGAGACCATTTCCTTCTTGGTGTAATGGAGAGACCATGGATAAGGCAGGCCAGTGAGTTCTCCTGGGTTCTCTCTCTCATTTTGAGACTCAATCTCTGTCACATTGGACAATTCATGTCAACCTGGCCCTCAGTTTACTTATCTGCCTTATGGGGATATGGTCCTAGTCACTGTCCTTTGCTACGTGTTCTCAAAATCCTTCAGTTTGTAAGTAAGGTGCTGCACAAGATGATTCCACTGCATGCATCCAACAAAGTGGGCATTAGCCCACGAAAGCTTATGCTTCAATACTTTAGTTAGTCTTTAAGTGCCACAGGACCCTTTGTCACTTGTGCAATTCCAGAATACCAGGGCTACCTCCAAGATGATGATGTCACGGAGTGCCCGGGCGATGGTCTGGGACCACTCCCTAGGAAGCCAGGCAGGACTTCGGAGGAAGTGTCCCCTCTCCGTACACAGCCTGTTTCCAAGGCTAGGAGCTTCACGGGTACCCACTTCAAACTTTCTGGGCTGACCTCGGAGCGTTCAGCACCTTCTGCCCCTCCGTGTGCTTCCCCCAGTGAGGCTGCCAGGGCGGGGTTCTGAGGGAGCCCATGGATTCTGCACCCCTAATCCACAGTCACACATGACTCTCAGCCAGCCAGTAAAACAGAAGTTTATTTGATGACGTTTATCTGGTCTAACCCAGACCATACAGTGAGCGTGAGCCCTCAGCTGGATCCATCTTGGGGGCCAGAGAGCTAGATCACTCCTCTGCCCTCCCTGCCTGACTGCAGCCAGCTTCAGACTCCCCCATTCGAACTCACTCTCCAGCCCCTCCTCCCTCCTGGCTCAGCCAGGTCAGGTGATCTCCCTCCCCCACTTGGGGTCAGATTACAGCTCTAGGCATGCATATCTGCAGAGAGGGGAGAGGGCATCAACTACTTGGCCACACTGTCTCTGCTTTGCATCAGCTACACATCCTTATCCCTTCACATAGATGATCAAGAAATGCATAGGGGAAACTGAGGCACACACACACAGTATTCCTACTCCATCACCGATGATAGTTACTGATGTGAATTAAAAATCTCGGATTCCTTAGGGACAGTCCAGTGTGCCTGCAGAAAGTACTGGTGTCTCCTGTCGGTCATCATTCTCTAGATCTGTCTGTCTAATATCTACCCATCCCTCCCAGATATCTACAGGGTATCAGGGCCTATGGAGATCTAGACATTATCCCCTGTTTTCTTCCTCATTAACTATACAGTTTAAATGTACACAAATAAACAGAGCAGCAAATTTGTCTCTGAGGACGGAGCCCAAGAGTTCTCATTTCCCTTTGGGAAAGTCCCTTAATGACGGTTTACTACTGAATTGGATAAATAACACAGAATTGCAGAAAGGCTTTTTCCAGACTGTTTACATCCAGACGCTGCTTCTACACTGGAGTCTGAGTGAACCCCACTGGGACTGCACAGAGCTCTATAATAGAAAGTGCACAGTCCTGTGTCGGCTCTCAGCATAGGATATTGCTGCAGATGCTGGGAGAGGTGTGGGACACGGCTCTCTGAGAGGGATTCCCAGGAAGGACGCTTTTGTCTTACAATTCACAGGTACACCTTCTTTGCTGAGGAGCTCCCCTACTACACAAATCCAGGGCCCTGGCTGGTAATGGAGCGGCTGTTATCTGACTTTAATCTGTGCGTAAATGTGGAGTTGCTAGGGTGCACTGCGGCATTAATAAGAATTGGTCAGATTGGGCAAGAGATCTTCTCTCCCAGCTTCATTCTAGATGTTGTCGAACTGTTAGGCCTGAAACTTAAAAAAATATATATTAAAAAAATTGGCTATAAGTAGGTGTATTCTCTGGTAAATTTCAGTCCAAATGCTTAGAATTTGGAAAACTCATAGGGAACTGAGCATGAGGTCTCCTGATGGAAGGTGGCAGTCCCCTCTCTAATGGCCGTAACACCTGCATCACCAACTATGCTTAATCCAGTTGTGAATCCCACTCAGCTAAGTTCTTTTCTCCATTAATGTCTGTAGGAAGGAGTTCCACAGGCAAAATAGGTATTATGTACACAACTTTGTTTTCTCAGTTTTCTATGTTCAGACTATCAATGTAATTGAATGTTCCCTTTGTGTGTGTTATGAGACAGAGTAAATGTAAATGCTTGAGTTAGTTTCTTTATCTATCAATTCATATGGCTCAAGTCCAGAAGGGTCCATTTGATCATCCAGTCTGACCTCCTGTGTAACACAAGCCATTAAATTTCATGCAGTTACCCTTGTACTGGGGTCCTGAACTTTTTTTTCACTAGGGCCTTGTCTACTGTAGGATTTTACGCAGAGAATCACAGAGCCACAGGGTGAGAAGGTACCACAAGGCTCATCTAGTCTAACTGCCTGCCAAGAAGCAGGAATTGTTTCAACCAGGACAGATGACTGTCCAGCCCCCTTGGAAAATCTCCCACATCCTCCTGAGGTGACTGTTCCATTGCCCTCCTCTTCTCATTCCTAGGAAGTTGTTTCCTGAGATTGCAACTCACTCTGCCGTTCAGTAGTTTGAACCCATTGCCTCTTGTCTTGTACTATGTGGTAAGAGGGATCAGTTCTCCATGTCTTCAATGGCACACTCTCAAGTAGTTGAAGATGGCTCTCATGTCCCCCCTTAACCTCCTCTTTCCAAACTAAATACACTCCGTTCCTTCAGCCTTTCTTTGAAAAGTTTGTATTTCATTCCCTGGATCAGCTTTGTCACTCACCTCTACATCGTTGCCTGTTTTTCTACATCTTATTTATACACTGGTGCCCAGAACTGAAAGTAAACTCCAGCTGAGGCCCTATCCATTCCACTATCACCTCTCATCACTTCATGTTCTGCTTTTGTTAATAAACCCCAAACTGCATTTCTGTGGGTTTTTACAAGAAGAAAAAAAGAATTCACAGCCCTGTCCTTTGCCCCAACTCTCCACTCTCCTGTTTAGGCATCCAGGTATCACATCACCCTTTTTGCCACAGCATCGCACCGAGAGCTCACAATGTGTTTGTCGTCCTCGGTGATGGCTAAATCCATTTCAGGGCCCCTGTGTTCCCTGATACAGTCCTGTAGTCTTGGGGTTAGGCCTGCATTTCCCGTTCTGAGATGATAACTTTTCTTTTGACTGTATTGAAATGCTCTAGATCAATCACTATGCCTGCCCTGGCTGCCTCATTGTAACTGCTCAGTCAGTCTCCTGTTCCTCTGCTAATTCCATGTGCAGTGATTTTCTATTTGTTTCCAGTTCACTGACCAAAATATTCGATAGCATCGAGCCTAGAACTGATCCCACAGAACCCCAGGAGAAACATCCCCAGTTGGTGACAATGGGCCATTGGCAACTGCTCTCTGAGATCTGCTGGTTTTTAATCCAGTTTATCTGTGCTTCGCTTCACTGAAATTGTAGTGTTCAATTTTATCTGTTTTCCCTTACTAAATCAAATGCCTCAGAGAAATCAAAATCTATTGCATCTGTGCAGTTTGCTTGACTAGCTGAATGCAGTCTCATTAAAGAATGTAAATGGTTTAATTTAGCGAGACTAGTTTTCCAGGACCCCTGTTGTTGACTGATGTAAATTTTATTTCTAGACAATCACATACCAGCTTTTCCATTGTTTTCTAGACTTGTGAAATCTGTGTTGTTGGTTTTTTTTTACTTTCCCATCGTTTTATGCTTTAGCTTTAACACAGAACTGTCCTGTCTTTACCTTTTTTCTCTTTTGGGGGCACTGCTGCTGCCTCATTCTGTGCTTCTTCTCCAAACGAGAAGTGTGGTTGATTGGTCAGTTTGTAACTCTGGTGTTCATAACCCTAAGGTTCCGCTATTCATGCTCTTTAACACTCTCCTTGACTGCTAATGGATGGGAAAGTATTTCATCACATCACGTGATGTGTACACCATTATGGTTCTTTCCAAATGCAGAACAAATCTATTTTGTGAATACATCTGCCTTCTCTGCAAGTTTCTTTTCACTCGGTAGAAATTGACTTAAACCTTTTCTAGAGTTTCTTTTGACTTTTACTTCCCTTAACAATTTTCATAACTTCCAATGTGTATTGCTTAATATCTAGTTTCATTTCATCAAATTGGTTCTATATTGCTCCCCTCTCCCATCTCTTGCTGCCTTCACTTTGCCACCTAACTGGGTTTCAAGACAAAGTAGAGCACTTTGTGATTGTGAAATCAAGGATTTTTTGCTATCTAATCAACTCTTCTTAAAGAACTACCAATTGTTATTATTATTTCCCTGTCTAACTTTTCTCCTCACAGTCAGTTTTTCTAATAATTTGTTGCGGCTTTTGTAGCATTAAATGCCTATAGATATAAATGGTTGGGAACTGTTCTCTGTTTGTCCATTTTAATTTAATCAGCTTCAGTCTTTATTTTTCTCCCATCTATCATATGTTCCATTCTTTCTCTATTCTCTAAATTCAATTGTCCCAGACTTTTCATTCTGTACATATATGGCAACCTCCCCATTCTCTTATCCTATCTTGGAAACCCTCATTCTACTTGCTAATGTTCTAACACACCACGGCATGTAGAAATTATTGATGCATAGAGGACCATGATATATAGAATATGCAGTGTTGTGGAAATTAACCACATGTGTTGTGTTTATTACAAACATCTGAGGTCTTTATGAAGTATATCACAAATACAGTTGCATGCAAAAGGTGGCAAGTCCTTGACCGTCCAAAGACCGCCGAGGAGTTGCCCACCTCACCGAAGGATTCTATCCCTATTTATGCAAAAAACTGCAATTAATGACTCAAGCGAGCTTCTGATATGATGCTTCCTATGGAACAAACAAGCTGGTGACTAAAAGGAAATTTCCCAAGCAACAATGATGTGTAAGACCTTGCGGTTAGCGGGGGCATAAGGTTGACATTGAACAATCCCCCCCACAACCCCCTCAAATTAGATCAGAAAAGAAGAAGTGCATAAGAGTGTACAAAGGTCAGACAGGAAAAAACAGTTCAGGCCTGCTAGACTGAACATGTCCTGGATACATTTTTGGTCAAGTCTAGGCCCGTCACTCTTTTCTCTGTCAATACTTAGTGCATCTGCTTTCCATATACTTTCCTAAAATAGTGTGTTATTGGAAGTATAAAGGGAAATCTGCTCAGGAACAGGGACTGGTATAGTTTCCTCTCCACAATGAGAGAAGGGGGCAGGATCATAAACTTACACTGGTCAGTCTTCTGACAATAGCAAGGCAGGACAGCTCAGAGGTCCTGGACTGGGGAGCTGGGAGAACTGGCTGGAGCCTCTCTTTTTCCATTCATGAGTGACTAGTGCAAGCATTCATGTAACTGCAGGTGGGTGTGTCAGTGTCCTTTTAAGTGGAAGATCTGGAAGGGCTTGAAGCTTTCCATAACTTCACATGGTGAGAGGGGGCCCAAGTTAGTAACTATTAGGGCTCATGGGTACCCGTGTTCCAGGTGGCACCCTATAGTCTATCACGCCTACCCAACAAACAGGAATTATGACAGCATGAATCCATTTCCCACTGACCAGTTGCTCAGTTACTGATGGAAAGACCATTATTATAGTAAGAAAGGGAGGACTCCTGGGTTCTGTCTGCCATTCTCTGTGTCACTCTGACCAAGTCATGTCTACCTGTACCTCAATTTACCTATGGAATCATTGGGGATCTGTTCATCATTTTCTTTCCTATATCTTTTGCAGTTCCTTCAATAAAAGGTGCTCTCTGATATGATTACTGATGAGAATTACTGATCTCTGATCCTTTAGTGAAAATCTCACCTTGCCTCCAGAAGATGTTTGTTTTTCCCCTCAGTCATCTTATTCCAGATCTGTCTCTCCACTTTCTACCTATCTATTCTGGGTACTTAAACTTTAGATCCTATGAGACCTAGGCACTATCCCTAGCTTATATAATAATTAACTATAATTTTAAGTATACACAAATGCACAGAGCAGCCAATTCCCCTCTGACTCAACACGGAGCCCAACAGTTCTCATCTCTCTTTGGTAAGGTCAAACACAGAAGTTTAGAAATGGAAAGAGAGACACTGGCTAGAGAGCGTCTGGTCTCAAATTTGTTTCCATCCAGATGCTGCTTTTCCCCTAGAGGCTGAGCCAATTCCACTGGGACTGCACAGAGCTCTTTTATAAATGTTACACATCCCTGTTTCGTCTCTCGGTGTGGGATGCTGCTGCAGATGCTGGGCCGAGAGAGGTGTGTGGACACGGCTACCTGAGGGATATTCCCAGCGAAGACAATTCCATCTCTGAAATCACAGGTACCCCCCGCTTTCTGTTCAGCAAACCAAGTGCAATGTATGCATGTTGGGATGGGGAATAGGTCTGTGGTCCTTTCTGCTCTTCAGAGGCACTAAACATCCCAGAGCACTTGCCATAGGAGCTGAATTTGCTCCAATATCATGTTCCAAAATGTCCCTTATTCTGTACCTCTTGGTGATAAAATCTAGCCCTAGGGTGGCTTCATTTCTGTGGCACACTGGATCTATCTGGAGGAAAGTTGATAGCAGTGGTCAACTACAAAGCCAGATTTGGAGGTCAGAGGCCACACTTGGCTCAGACCCTTGTGAAGTCCTATGGTAGAACCTGCTGTCGTGTTTTAAGTGTAGAAAGGCCCTCAAGCAGATCTTCCAGTAAACATCCAGTCTGGAGTAAGAACTGAGGAAAACCTCAGGAGCCAGCTGTGTGTTAATGCCCAGACACTGCCGCCTCATCCTCTTGTCATTTAAGTTTTGGCTGTTAACAGGGTGGGGAAGGCGGTGGGGCTCTTACCAGGTTTAAGCTGCTGAAAAGCACGGCAGTTCTAGGGCTCCTCATTAGAACAAATAAAACAATTTTTCAACATAGGTAAGTCATCTTCTCACCTAGCTTCACTTGATAGATCATATGAACTATTATGCCTGAAAATTTCAAAATGCAGTTCAAATGGAAGTAGCCACTGAGGATTGGAAATTTCAGGTTAATGTTTGCCAAATGTATATCCAATTGAAATTAAGTCTTGTAATTTTAGGTATGAAACAGACTAAACTCTGAGTGGTGCGGCCAACACCACAAAATATGGCCAATCCATTTATGAATCCCATTCAGTTAAACTCTTTGCTCCAATAATGTCTGTGGCAAGTTGTTCCACAGGTCAAATATGGATTATCTAAAGAGTTTTCTTTTATCAATGTTATATGTTCAGGGTGACAATGTAATTTAATATTCCCATGTTTGTACGTTATGAGAGAGAATAACTATAAATATTTGAACTATGTTCTATATTGATAGATTCATAAGGTTTAAATACACATGATCCAGTCTGACCTCCTGTGAAGTCCAGCCCTTACATTTCACCCAATTACCCCTGTATCGAGCTCCTTAATTTGTGTTGGAATAACATCTGGTCTACACTAGCATTATATGTCACTTTGCACAACCTGCCTGGGCATCCATTCCATTGTCCTCCTGTTCTTACAGTTTGAGAGTTTATATAAGATTAAATCTAAATCTGCTAGGCTGTAACTGGAACCCATTTCCTCTTCTCCTGCCCTAGGTGGCAAGAGAGAAGAACTTTCATCCGCCTTTTTAAGGCTACTTTTCAAGTATCTCCAGAGCCTGGTTCTGTCCCCCCCTCAATCCTCCCTTTTCAATACTAAACATACCCCTTTCCTTCAGCCTCTGCTTGTATGGCTTGTATTCCCTCCTGTGGGTCATTTTTGCCACTCACCTCTTTATCCTTTACAGTTTCTCTACATCTTCCCTATATACTGGGGACCAAAACTGAACACTGTGCTCCAGTTGAGGCTGAACCAGCACCAAGAAAATTGCTACAGTGCCCTCCTGTGACTTTTTTGCTATGCCACTGCTAAATCAAATGAAAATTACATTTGCTCTTTTTTGCAAGAAAAAAAAATCACACCCCTCATAGTTGTAGCGATATCAACATGACCCTGGTATATACAGCATAAGGTCTATTGAAGAATTCATAATCGAACTAGCTACCATTTCTCAGAGATGGGGATCATTTACTCTGACAGGAGAACCCCCATCAAAGAACCCTCATGGTTCTTGGGGGTGGAAATGCAGTCACTGTTGAGGATATAAAAATGACAGGTCTGGGGCACAGCACCAGAGATACGGTTTGCCTCCCTGGCCTTCTGGTTTTTATGCCTCCCGTCATTCTCCTTTGCTGTGCAGTGCAGTGTGTCCTCATCTTAGCTCCTTTCCCAAAACCTTCATTAAAACTGTCCATAAATGTTCATGTTCCTCTGGCTGGGGCGCAACTGCGACCTCACAACCTCCCCGCTACAAATACTGAGCGGATCCAGCAGCTCCGCAGTGTCCCAAGTGTGGAGTCGCCATGGGCACCTGGGAAGGTGTGTTGTGAACATTCCACACTGAGCACACAGCAAGTGGAGATTCAAAATTCCTGAGACTTTCAAGGGGGAGGGTCAGAAACTGTTTACCTCCATGCAGGGAGAGGAATTGACACTGTTCACCAGAGCAGTCAGGATGGGCAGCGTGGGATGCCTTCCAGAGCCCAATTACAGAGATAAAATCAAGCACAAGTATCTACACTGGCACTTTGAAGAAAAAAGGTTTTGTGCAAAACCCTTGTTTAGGTGGTTACATGATGTCACTGAAACTGAGGAGTTCCGTCATTGAAAGTAGCTTTGCAGTGTGTGCACCACCAATGTTTCTTTGGCAAAAGGGCTTATTTGCAAATAATAATAATTAATAATAATAAATTAAAATAAAACATGGCAGTGTAGAAAATGGCTAAGGAACAATGATGGCCGAGCAGTATCCACAATTGTGTTTCCTTCTGGTGCCTAGTAAGGTTCCCCACAACATGTTGTGTAGGAATTATTGAGCAGGAAGCACCAAAAAATATGGAATTGGCATTAGTAGGGTCACTAATTCATAAATCATCTATCTGAACAATGTCATTTTTTTGTGTGAGAAGAGTGACCAGTCTGCTTCCTCCATGAGAACAGCATCCAGTAGTGCATGTGGTGTCTCATATTCACATTGTCTTTCCATACAGGTTTTTGCACTGCGAGAATCA
This sequence comes from Sternotherus odoratus, assembly GCA_032164245.1. NCBI lineage: Eukaryota > Metazoa > Chordata > Testudines > Kinosternidae > Sternotherus > Sternotherus odoratus. The sequence goes on from JAVMKO010000001.1 coordinate 301,877,060, forward strand.
CCCTAGACCCTGGTGATATACAGGGAGTGAGGGGAACATACGGTACATGCAGGAGACACCGGTCTACCTCAGAGTTGGACACCACCCCTAGTCCATGTCAGAATATAACAAAACCGACTTCACCAACCCCTCCACCTTCATCCTGCTGGGCTTTCCTGGCCTGGAGGAGGCTCATGTCTGGATCTCCATCACCTTCTGTATCATGTACATCACAGCCATCTTGGGGAACTTCACCATCCTGTTCATCGTGAAGGTGGAGCAGAGCCTCCATGAGCCCATGTACTATTTCCTATGCATGCTGGCCGTCACTGACCTGGTCCTGCATATGTCAACCATTCCCAAAATGCTGAGCATCTTCTGGTTCAATTCCAGGGAGATTGATTTCAGTGCCTGTCTCACCCAGGCGTACTTCCTTTCCATCTTCTCTCCCGTTGAGTCCGGGATCCTCGTAGCCATGGCTTTTGATCGTTACATGGCCATCTGTCATCCCCTGAGACATGCCACCATCCTGACAAACAGCCTGGTGGTCAAGATTTGCCTGATGGTGGTACTCCGGGGTACAATACTTTATCTTCCCTCTCCTTTCCTGGCAAGGCAGTGGCCTTATTGTAAAACTAACATCATCCCCCAGCCCTACTGTCTCCAAATATATCTGGAGAACCTGGCCTGCGCCGACACCCGAGTTAGTAATTACTATGGCCTCTTTGGCACAGTCTGTGTGATGGGGCTGGATGGGATTTTTATTGCTGTGTCCTATACCGAGATCCTCAGGGCCGTCTTCAGGCTCCCCACAAAAGACGCCCGTCTCAAGACTTTGGGGACTTGTGGCTCCCACCTTCTCGTGATTTTAACCTTTTACATCCCAGATTTCATCAACACCCTCATGTACAGCTTTGCCCAAAATGTGCCTGTATCTTTTCAGGAGCTCATATTCCATCTGTTCATCTTGATGCCCCCTGTACTACACCCCATCATCTATGGGGTGAGGACAAAACAGATCAGGGACAGACTATTTCAGCTCCTTACTCATAAGGGGGCCTAAAGTTTTCTCTCAGATTGAGCTCCTAAATCCCCTTTCTCTAAATCACTGACTGAACAGTCAAAGGGTACGTCCACACTACTCACTGGTTTGCCGGGCTGTGATCGATGTATCAGAGATTGATTTATCGCTTCTCGTGTCGATACGATAAATCAATCCCCAGACAAGCTCCCCATTGACTCCTGTGCTTCACCTTGGCGAGAAGTGGAAGCAGAATCACATGGAATGACAGCAGTCGATTCACAGCTGTGTGAATGGCCAGGTCAGTCACCCTAAGCTACGCCAAACTCAGCTTTCCTCTTCATGTAGCTGAAGTTGCGTATCTTGGGTCGACCCCCCCTCCTTCGAGTGTGTATCATGGCAAAGTGACATTAAATCCTTTCCTGGCCTTACTGTGCTGTGTCAGTATAAGAAACTAAGGAATGTTTGTGTGTACAACTCATTCTCCCTATGGCCCCACACCCTCCCTACCTATTTCTCAAGGTCCTGACCTCTGCCCCACATTTTTCCACGAACCCTCTTCCTCTGTCCCAGCTATTCCCTCAAGGCCCCACTCCATTCTTCATCTCTACCCCCAATCCCCAACCCTGTAATTCGCTCTCCAACTCTTCAATCCCATCCCCTTACAGGATCATCTGCACCCGTCTCACCACAGCCTGGACTCCCTCTGCTCCGGGGCTGGGCTGGATCTACTGCAGCCTGACAAGGAACCTGCAGTGAGGATGCTGCGCTGGGGCCAGCCGGACAGCCCAGAGCAGAGATGGATGCCAGGAAACCATATCAAATCACAATGGTGATGCAGTCAGTTGAGACTGTTCATCACACAGCTTGTGGGCCCTAAAGCTCATCTGCAAAGTTCTGAGGGCAGAGACCATTGTGTGGCTTATTTCCTTTGATGTCAGCAATGGTCTCAAGTTCCAGTGGGGGAGGCTTAGGTTGTATATTAGGAAACACAATTTCCCTACGAGCACTGGAATGGGTTACCTTGCGGGGTGGGGTGGAAGCTCCTTCCTTAGAGGATTTTAAGGTCAGGTTTGACAAAGCGCTGGCTGGGATGACTTAGTTGGGGTTGGTCCTGCTTTGAAGAGGGGCTTCGACAAGATACCTCCTGCGATCTCTGTGACGGTGTACCCAAGAAGGGAGTGGTTCTCAACCTTTTTGAGACCGCAACCCTTTTTTGATCTCAGGAGGTGCGGCATGACCCTTGCATGTCCGCCGAAAATTTGTGGTGGCCTACGTGAGCAAAAGAAAAATAATCACATCTATTATGTTTCATTAGTATGCATCCAATTTTTGCATCTTATCACAACATTTTTACCACCCTTGCCCTGTATGCCTATCCCATAATACTGGCAGGCCAGTAAAAACTCAGCCTGCTACACACCCTCCTTCTTAAAGTCCCTTTATCAACATCCAAATTAATTTTATTAATGTGCCCAAGTGCTGTTCCTATTAATATGTCCTTGTTTGTGTGTTTATGTACCTCTAATAAATAAAAGCCTATCCCTGTGTGAAGGCTAATTCCATTACAGTAGCTAAAAAGCTGCTAACAAATTGTATCCCTAAAATTGGCTTGTCTGTTTCTATCAATAATAACAAAAAAACTCATTTCACAAAACAAATTGTGCAACAGGTTTATAAACCCCTAAAATAATGCAACATTTACACTGTGCCCATCACCCCCAAAGCACTAAAGAAGTTAAGCATAAAAATAAAAAAATAAAATATAAAATCTCCAAATTCTATGCAAAAAAACAATCTAAAATGGCCTAATGCCCTTCCGCTTCCTCTCGTGCAAATAAAAATCACCCCTTTGCAAAAGCATGGACTGTCCCCTCATGAAATTCTTATGCCAAAACCTTTAAAAATGCCTAAAACTCCTCCTCTTCCCCCATCCCCCAAAAATTTGCAACTAATTAATAATGCAGTAGTAGCTTACCGTAAAAAACAAATACATTGTGTCAAGTCTGTCCATTCACAAGTGCAATGCGCCTTGCCAAAACCAGCAAAGACTCCATGTCACTTGCTCCAGCCTAAAAATGAAGTCTATATCAAAGTGCACCAAAAGGAGACCTCCCTCAAACCTTGTTATAAAAACCTTATTGTTTAAAACAAATAAAAGGAAGTTCTTCTTCACACAGCGCACAGTCAACCTGTGGAACTCCTTACCTGAGGAGGCTGTGAAGGCTAGGACTATAACAGGGTTTAAAAGAGAGCTGGATAAATTCATGGAGGCTAAGTCCATAAATGGCTATTAGCCGGGATGGGTAATGAATGGTGTCCCTAGCCTCTGTCTGTCAGAGGGGGGTGAGGGATGGCAGGAGAGAGATCGCTCGATCATACCTGTTAGGTTCACTCACTCCGGGGCACCTGGCACTGGCCACTGTCGGTAGACAGGATGCTGGGCTAGACGGACCTTTGGTCTGACCCAGTATGGCCGTTCTTATGTTCTTATGTCCTCTTAACCACTCACTCAGCAATCAAGTGTAAAAGGCTAACCAGCTGAGTCCCCACCTCTCACTGCAAACGGGCCACTTCACCCAATAGCTCAAACTCTGCTCCAATCCTGCAAACACCAAGCGCCTGTGCCTCAAGTCCAAAAACAAAGCTGAGGTACGATCTCCAAAAACAAAAGCAAGTCTAACAGCACTGACGCAAACCGAAAGTAAAGCCTGCCCTGCCTCACTCCAAAAAAAAAAAATAAAGTGCAAAAAACATAGTCCGCTGTCTATCGCCGGCCAAAGCCCAAGCTGGCCTAAAGAACACAAAAATCACAAGGCCATATGTCACGGGGCGCACACTCACCCCTGCGGCGCCTCCTGCTGGTCAATCTGGGAATAAGCCTTCAGTGTCCAGAGCGCCCTCCATGGCTTGATGCTCTGCTCCTTGTCTGGCCCAATGTCCCTCCTGGACCCCGGTGCCTTCTACCTGAGGGTGCTGCACCCCTGCAGTACCCCCTTAGGTTTAAGGGGTCTCCCCTCCCTGGGGGAACCCTCTACCCCCTATCCCCACCTCGTCTCAGAATGCGCCACTGCCAGTCACCACTTGCCCCCGCTCACTGGGGCAGACTGCAGTATCATGGCCTCTCATCACCATCAAGGGGTGTTCGCCTGCTGCTTCCACTGCTAGCCATGGGCTGCCCCCTGCAACCGTAGTACCCCTGGGTCGGGCATTCTGCCAGGCCCTACACCCTGAGGCTCTCTGGCTAGAGCCTTCCCAGCTCCCTCTGCCCTGCCCAGCCCTGCCTTAATCCAGGTACCTTGCTCAGCCCCAGCAGCTAGGCCTGTCTGAGGACAGAGGAGACTCTCTCTGTTAGGCCCCTTCCTCTCAGCCTTTATACAGGACTGAGAGTGTTTGGGGCATGGCCACCCAGCTGTGCCTATTCCCCCAATCAGGCCTGAGCCTGCTAGCTCCTGGCCTCAACCCCCCTCCTGAGCTATTCTCAGCCCCTTCCTGTAGGAGGCGGGTGGTCACCCCGCCACACCATAATAAAGTCTTTACATAGCCCAGTGGTAAGCCTACCACCAACTGGCAAACAATCACTGCCATAACTAAACCAACCACCAAAATCAAAATATCGGCCATAGTGCCCAAATAGCTTATGCCAGCTATTTAATTCATGTGTATAACCATGCTGTTGCCGCTATTGCTTAATTTGCACAAATTGCACTCTTCCGTTTGTTAACACTTCCTCTATTCCCCCCATTAAAGATAAAAGTTGCCATTCATGCCAAAAAAACCAGCAAAAAACCATACCCTCTGTATTCTCTGCCCATAAAAAAAAACAATAATAAACTACATGGGGGGCTAAACCAAAAACATTTTTATCAACCTTACCCAGTAAGATTTGAAACTAACTAATTTGCAGTAGTAGCCTACTGTAAAAAGCTAAACCATTGTGTCAAGTCTCTCCATTCACAAGTGCAAAACGCCTTGCCAAAACCAGCAAACACCCCATGTCACTTGCTCTAGCCTAAAAATTAAGTCTATATCAAAGTGCTAATTACAGCTAAGGCTGCTAATTTGTCTAATTGTTAAATTTGTTCCCACCTACCAAAAATATCACAAGAAAAATATTCCAATAGTAGTCCTGCCAATAAATATAACCCAAAAGGCAACTTTAAACCAAACAAAATATATGCTAGCATTAAATATACCTGCCCCCAAACCATGAAAACGTCATCATAACCTCCTCCTTAGCCAACATATAAAGTTTTCCCCCTGGCTTTATGCCCCTCTCTGTTATCGCTCCACCCATCCTAACGGACGCTACATTGGAACCTACCCCCTTTGCCAGCTCTCTATGTCTTATTACAAAAAGGCTTATTGGGGATTACTGCTTAAAGCCAATAATTCCCAAATTACCCCAAATACCAGCTGGTCAAATTTTCTAATATTATTTAGATTATTAGATTTTCTAATATTATTTAAAACATATTGTGCTTTAAATTGGATAAAACAAATATTTTCCTTTTAATTTGACCCTTCTATTTGATTTTGAATGAGGCTATTCTATAAAACAATTAAACACAACAGTTTTGGACACAAGACAAACATTAGCACACAGGGCATAGAACACAAAACAACATTTTTATTGTGCCAGTAATGCATGGTATACTGGATTGTTCTTCAGGAGGCAGGAGCCTTCTTTGCTTTTCTGAAAGACAAACAGAACACACACACACACACACACACACACACAGTATTACCCAGTCACATCCTGTGCCTCTTCCTGGGAAACCAGAACAGGAAAAGCATCAGGCGTATCTGGAAGCAAAATTCTGGATCCAGCGCACACGTCACCCAAGCTCAGAGCCTGTGGACAGTCATTCACCTACAACCCAAAGTAGAGATTTAAAAGGTCTCCTTCCTTTCCAATGCCGTGTCAGTTCTGTGGGGAGTGGTCCGTGGTTCCTCTGGGCCAGTGTTACGTAGTGAATCAGAGTCATGCCACCAGACTTGTTGTGCAAATGAACCACAAGTGTTATGTTTTGATTCAGAGAGCTTGACGCCTTTTATTAAGTACACTTATAAGATACAGTGCAATGCATTGGGTTGACAGGCCGGCATCGTCAGCAGACAATGCTTGGGCTTCCCCCTGAAGAGAAATCACACTGACCTATTTATACATTCAAACTGCAATAACACATGTACATCCTCTTAAACAAGTTTCTTCAATAATGCCCTACAAGGAATATGGTCATTTTTTGCCAATAAGCTTTTAGGAAAACATGGTTATTCTAAAATTCTTGGGGATTCTGAAGCAACGGTCACTTGTCCCAATTTTGTGGTTAAATCTTTAGGCAAAGCTCAGAGAACATTTTTGAATTAGCATTGCTTAAAAGGCAGAATTCAGAAAGTCTCTTCCTCCCCCTCCCATCCCGCATGTCACATGTACAGAAGGCCTAGTTATGGCAACTAGCCTGGCTAAAGTTAAGGCCTTTCACTTTTGCTCTGTCACAGCCCAGGGAATTTCCTCCTCCCCTGTGTCTGATGGGTCATTAGCATTTCCACAGACAACCGCCTCTTTAGGAGAATCGGCATCCTGTTGTAAAGAGACAGAGTTAGTTTCTACAAGAACATCAGGAACTAAGTGCTGAAAAATCAGAACCTCCAATGGGCCTCCCACCCCCAACCACAAGAGTCACCTCGCTATGCTCCCTAGAGTGGAATCTATCGCTGAGTTAGATGTAATAGGCTTGCAGCTAACGGCTGGAACAGGATTCTCACTGACTAACAAGACCAGCGACAGAGGATGTGGGAAAATCAAATGTACTCAATGCTTCTTTTGCCTCTGTCTTCACGAACATGGTCAGCTCCCAGACTACTGCACTGGGCAGCACAGCATGGGGAGGAGGTGAGCAGCCATCTGTGGAGAAAGAAGTGGTTCAGGAGTGTTTAGAAAAGCTGGATGAGCACAAATCCATGGGGCCGGTGCTAAAGGAGTTGGCTGATGTGATTGCAGAGCCATTGGCCATTATCTTTGAAAACTCATGGAGATCGGGGGAGGTCCTGGATGACTGGGAAAAGGCTACTGCAGTGCCCATCTTTTAAAAAGGAAGAAGGAGGATCCAGGGAACTACAGGCCAGTCAGCCTCACCTCAGTGCTGTTCAGATGAGTTCCTGTCTGCATCCTGTGAAACTTGCCCATACCGGTATTGCCCTGGCCTCTTCTTTTGTCATTCAGTTTTGCACACATTCCAAAACAATGTGCTTTGAGGCACCTGCTCCCCTACTTGGTGTAAACTTTGTTTGTGCCAATCAGAAGCGAACACAAACAAGTTTTGGTCCCCGTCCCCTATGACACTTCTGTGATGTCATAGTTGGTACTTATGGACCTGCCTGCCATGTGCAGACAGAGAGAGGAGAAATGAAAATGAATCCCGTGTATCCTGTGTAGCCCCATAACCGAGCTTGATCGCCTCGAAGCCTCTCTCTCAGCTCATGTGTTTTCAAACAGAGCTTTTACGTTTACCGGTCGTTATGCATTGGTTTGTATTCGTAAGTATAGATTATTACTAAATACTCTATCTTTGTTTATAAATATCGTTACTAGGTATTTTAGTCATTGTGTGTTTTAAGTTTCATTAAGTCTATTAGCTAATCTAACACTGCTCCCTTACCCCTTGTAATTATCCCCAATAAAACTTTAAATTGATTAATTTTAGTTGTGTGTGTGTGTCTCTGCATCTCGCATCCTGACCCACACTCTCCTTGCATCCCTTACCAATATAGTCTATTGCCATGTGCAGCCTGGTAAATAACAGGCCTGCAATTTTTTTTCGCCCCTCCGAGTCCGTGGCAATCCACAAGTGCCTGGAAAAATCATGGAGCAGGTCCTCAAGAAATCAATCCTGAAGCACTTAGAGGAGAGGGAAGTGATCAGGAAAAGTCAGCATGGATTCACCAAGGGCAATTCATGCCTGACTAACTTAATTGCTTTTGCAATGAGATAACTGGAAAGAAAAATGCCTGTGGTTTATTCCTGTGGTTTATTCACAAGAGATACTTGTGTCTGCTCAAAATCATCAGACAGAGAAGCCAGTTCATCTACAGTTCTCAACCTTTTCACCCATAGAAATAATTTTACCCCATCTTTTATATATATTTAAGAAACGCTCCTGAATGACCAAGTAAAACATTCCTTCAAAGCTTGTGAGTCCTTTGCCCCTTACCCACTTTCCCATCAATTTTTTTTCCATTTTCTTTACATGTGACCAGCTCATGTGACACTGGACTCCATCTTGTGCCTGAACTGTTCCACTGGACTCTGCATAGGAAGGAGGAGGGGCTCTCCACCCAGAGGAGGAAGCCTATAAAAACCTGGGAGAGACCTCTCCATTTTGTCCTCAGCTGGCTCAAGCAACAGCCCTCCACCCCCCAAGGATTCCTGGAAGAAACTGGAACAGAGGACTGTGACTGCAGGGGTGTGTGTGAGTGATTGCTGGACCCAGGCTAACAGGGAGTTTAGCCTGAAAGAAGGAATTCAGAGGGTGAGGGTTTTTTACTGTAATAGTGTTAGATTTGCGTGTTTTGTTTATTTTGGTCGGTAATTCACTTTATTCTGTCTGTTACTACTTTGAACCACTTAAATCCTATTTCCTGTCTCTATTAACATCACTTTTTACCTATTAATTAACCTGGAGTACGTGTTGGTACCTGGGGGGGGTCAAACAGCTGTGCATATCTCTCTATCATTGTTATAGAAGGCGAACAATCTATGAGTTTGCCCTGTATAAGCTTTATACAGGGCAAAACAAATTTTATTCAGGGTTTGACCCCACTGGGAGTTGAGCATCTGAGTGCCAGAGGTAAAAATACCTCCTGCCTGTTTCCAGGAAGGCCCACAGCTGTTAGGGGACGTGGCTCAGACCTGGCAGGGTACTGAGGTCCTAAGCTGCTGGGGCAGGAAAACTGAGGCAGGGGCAGCCTTGGCACATCACGTGGCAGCTCCTGGGGTTTCTGTGATCCCAATCAATCACACTTATAACTGCTTAAAATCCATCTGTCTATTCTTACTGCTTCTTCTTTCCATCTATTTTCCTAGAGCAGTGTGTTATTGGAAGTATAAAGGGAAATCTGCTCAGGAACAGGGGCTGGTGCATTGTCCTCTCCACATTGAGGGAAGGGGGCAGGGTGATAAACTTACACTGGTCAGTCTTCTGAGGTCCCTGGCTGTGGAGCGGGGGGAACTGTCGGGAGCCTCTCTATTGTTCATTCATGAGTGACTAGTGAAAACATTCACATAACTGCAGGTGGGTGTGTCAATGTCTGTAAGCAGAAGACCTGGAGAGGCCAGAAGCTTTTTATAGCTTAACAGTATGAGAGGGAGCCCAGGTTTGTAAGTTAGAGGTCTCATGGATACCCCTGTTTCAAATGTTACCCTGTACAAATCCATCACACTGATGCAGCGAACAGGATTTATGACAGCATGAGTCCATTTCCCACTTATCATGTGCTCAGTTACTGATGGAGAGACCATTCTTATGGTAGGGAAGTGAGGACTCCTGGGTTTTTGCCATTCTTTCTGTAACTCTGGCCAAATCATGTCTACCTGTACCTCAGTTTACCTCTGAATACATTGGGGATCTGTTCATAATTTTCTTTGCTAGGTCTTTTGAACATCCTTCAGTGAAAGTTTGTCTGTGATATTGTTGCAAAAATCTGTTCTTTCCTTGGAGGCCTCTCCAATTCACCTCAAAGGACAGGCAAAAGACAAAAGGTAACCTGAACAAACAAAAGGTTTATTTGTGCACAAATAGGGGTTCAGGGGAATACAACTCCAAAGCCTGAAAGCCCACTGACACAGGGTGGGCAAAACATATATACAGGATACAAATATGTAAGCAACCAATAACATTCAAGATAGTCACAGCTACATGCAGCCAATAATCATATGCCACATACATGCTTGTATACAGATTCAAACATCACTATGGCTACCAGCCGTTAGTTCCCGCTCTTTCTGTAACACAAGCATGAGAGACATTGTTACAAGGTAAGGCATGAGCTGCTAGGCCTACGTGCAAGCTCAGCCTCTGATTATGGCTACATGTCCACCCAGCTGACAGACTCCATTTTAAAACAAAACTCCATTTTGCCTTACATATTCTACAACTATTAACCCCGCAGTTACCACATGTTACACAATACCCAGTAATCAATAAATACCATTTTCACATTTGTACTACAATCCCTCCTCTTAAAAGATACTTTCTTCTACATTTTACATCCTATCTTCTACAAGGCAGGGAAGTACCACCATATAAACAAAGGTATAATGATTACCGTAACAAGACTACAATCCCAGAAATACAATGACAATTAAACAGATTACCCCACTCTAAATCAGTGATACAATTCCTTACTTACATAAGGAAGCCAGGACCACAAGGACTCCCACCAATCAATGGGTAGGTAGCCAGCAAATTGATTCCCAACCAAAGCCAATTCCCTATACCCAACAAATCCCACTGACAAATTTAAATTGGGTCCAAATTTGGCCATCTAGGCCCAGGTCCTTGATTCCTGTAATGGGGCAACCTTTATTGTCAGCAAACACAATAATCCTGTCTTATTAACAATCGTAGGATACCCAGAGGTAGACACCCCTACCCTGGTCCATTCCTAGGTCATGTTAATCACAGACAGGGATTTTCTTATATCTGCTCCCCTGTTTTGGTTCCACTGGAATCTGGGTGAGAGAGATATCCAGGGGAGGCAAAACCATACAATTACAAGCTCAACAATTCATACAAAACCATCCAGTCCATACACAATCAACTTAAGTCCAAGTCCCTTCAACAAATCTCAGTCCATACAAAGTCCACTTGAGTCCAATTCCTGAGAGAGACAAACCAGTCTACTGCTCAGTCCAGTTCTCTCTCAGAGAAATGTATCTCTTGACACGCAGGCAGCCCTCTGTCAGCAGAATGTATCTCTTGACACGCAGACAACCCTCCGTCAGCAGCACCTGGAACGGATCCTCCAGCCTCTTCCTTCCACCTCTGGATCAGGATCTGGGATGAGGACGTCCAAGGACATGCTTCTGGCAAGGCACAGCAAACCTGCAGAGAAAACAAACTACACGGCAGTACCATATTCTTTCAACTTAGCAGTGTTTTGTTTTTCCACCCCGCTAACAAGATCCTGCCAGTGTCTAAGAGAGACATCTCAAACATTAACTCAAAAGGAGAACCTCTTGTCAGTCCACATGACTGAACATCTAGATCTCCTTCCCAACAACAATCCATAAAAACAAGCAGCTTCTAGCTATCCCTGTGCAGTAAAATGGAGGAGAAAGTATCCTTTTAAATCCAACACAGAACTTCTCCTTCAGCACATACACCAGGGCCTATACCTAAACCCAGCAAATGCTCCAAAGCCTAGCAAATGCTCTACAAGACCAACAAATCCTCACAAAACCAGCAAATGCTCCAAAGCCTAGCAAATGCTTCAAAAGACCAGCAAATGCTCACAACCCAGCAAATGCTCACAACCCAGCAAATCCATGCTACACAGTACCAGCAATGCCTCCACAGAATCATCAATGCCTCTCAAAACCAGCAATGCTTCACAAACCCAGCAATGCCTCTCCAAACCAGCAATGCCTCCACAGAATCAGCAATGCCTCTACAAAACTTGCAATGCCTCCACAAAACCAGCAATGCTTCACAAACCCTAGCAAATCCTCACAAAACCATACACCAATCTACACATGGGGCCATCTGCTAGTCTGAACTCTGCCTTCCCAGCAGCTACACCACCATTAGCTTACCACAAAGACTAGCAATACTTTACAAAACCCAACACATGCTTCCACAAAGCCACCAAGTGCTTCACAACACCCAAATCACATGTCCTAATCCAAGTCCTACTTTTTCAACAACTGCATTTGACATCCACAAAGGAAACCTAAAATCCTATCACCATAGCACCTCTACAAAGCAGTCAGACAGGCAGGTAAAGCCACACAGACATACCCTAGTACATTACTCCAAATCTAGAGGCTCACATCTCTCTGCCTCTCATAAGTCTCACCAGACTCTACACCTCTCACTGTCACTGCCTCTGAACCTTACTCCTGGTCACAGGACCTTCCTATCCTGGACACTTAGGTGATATCAGGGGCTGCAGCAGATCTTAATTCTGCTCTGTGATCAGGCAATGTAGGGCTCTCAGAGTCAACTACAACAGGCACCTGCTGCCCACAACCTCTAGCCCTCATCTGCCGGCACATCTTAACAGCGAATTTCATGAACCAGGGTGGCCGGTCCTGGCAAATCGCCAACCAACAATCTATATAGGGGAACTGATCCCACAGTCCATCCCTCTGCACCTTGCTGTGCACTAACTTCACCAGTTCCATATCAAAGGAACCACCTTCAGGCCATCCCAGGCCAAACCTAGTCCACCTTAGCTGACAGAACTTCGTCAAGTCCTCTCTAGTCAGCTTTATCACACAGGTACCTCTAAACTTGCCAAAATTCCTAAGCATGCAATCTAATGGAACCTCAGAGCTATCGGACCGGGAGCGACCCGTACCCATGTTCCCCTTCCAGCAGTCTAGTCAACCAGTGAATCACTCCCTCGGGTCCCCAGCTTGCAGAAACTGCCGCAGCCTTCGTTTCCCGATCGAGTTTCCTGACCAAGTAACCAAGGACTCTCAGGAGAGTCTACATCCGATCATCAACTTCCTCCTGAGTCCCAGAGGTTAAAATCACTAGACCAAATGATCAATGCCCCACCAGTGCCCCCGGATCACCCAGGCCTGAACAGCTAGTGGAAAGCCTCGATCAAGCTATCCGCAACCAAATAACCTCCACCTGCGGCCTCGATCAAGATATCAGAAAACCAAAAAACCAAATGACCCAATGACCAGTGAACCCACAAATGACCCTGGCGTGTTTCCCAGAGAAAATCTCACGGGGACCCAGAGATCCCACCGAATGTCATCAACCTTCTCTCCCCCAGAGGCCAAGTTATCAAATACAAGAACACCGGTCACACACAATCAAACGTCTCCCTGCTATCACTGGTACCTCAGGCAGAACTAAAGAGTCCCGCCGTGCAATCCTGAGGGTCTGTGCTCCCCAGGGACTCGAACCCCACAAACACACAGACAACTAGTTCTGGGTCCTCCAGACTCTTCGGTCTGGGTCCTCAACACATATGTTCCCCCGGAACCCCGGCTTCAGGAACCGTCCCCCCGGATCACCCAGGCAGTGGACACGTGGCCCTCACGGTCACCACTGAGAACTATGGTTATCCCGACTACGCGCTCTGACCCCTCTGGTTCCTGGTCCCCCCGGATCACCCAGGCAGTGGACCTGTCCCCCCGGATCACCCAGGCAGTGGACACCCCTACACTCCTTCCAATGCAGAGATTATCAGGTTATAACTCTGATGATCATTACTCTCCCTGCCTCGCAGGAAGATCCCCTGAGGGAGTCTAGCGGTGGAGCCCCCCGGATCACCCAGGCAGTGGACACCCCTACACTCCTCTCAGAATACCAGTTATTAGAAAACCTGATACTCACATCTCCACCTCGCCTCAAACGGTTGGCACCAGAGGACCAGCTCGCAGGAGCGATTCCTTGCAGCTTCCAAGTGGTCCGAACCCTCGGCTCAAGCGGTGAAGGTCTTGGAAGGATCCGCTGATCAGCTTTCTAACTCGAGGCCTCTCAATCCAAAAATCCAAAACCAAAAATCCGCGGTCTTCTTTCTTCTTTCAGGAACCTTGGCTTTGCCTGATTTAAAGGAGCTTGCCTTTAACCTCTCAGGTATTTCCACAGCTGAACCAAGATTTAGGGACAGGCAGAATAGTTGCCTGGTGGCCACTTCCCCTCCTCTAGTTCATCCGTGCCAATCCTGAGGTGGTCCAAGGGATCTCCTGCCTGGCTCGCCAATTGTTGCAAAAATCTGTTCTTTCCTTGGAGGCCTCTCCAATTCACCTCAAAGGACAGGCAAAAGACAAAAGGTAACCTGAACAAACAAAAGGTTTATTTGTGCACAAATAGGGGTTCAGGGGAATACAACTCCAAAGCCTGAAAGCCCACTGACACAGGGTGGGCAAAACATATATACAGGATACAAATATGTAAGCAACCAATAACATTCAAGATAGTCACAGCTACATGCAGCCAATAATCATATGCCACATACATGCTTGTATACAGATTCAAACATCACTATGGCTACCAGCCGTTAGTTCCCGCTCTTTCTGTAACACAAGCATGAGAGACATTGTTACAAGGTAAGGCATGAGCTGCTAGGCCTACGTGCAAGCTCAGCCTCTGATTATGGCTACATGTCCACCCAGCTGACAGACTCCATTTTAAAACAAAACTCCATTTTGCCTTACATATTCTACAACTATTAACCCCGCAGTTACCACATGTTACACAATACCCAGTAATCAATAAATACCATTTTCACATTTGTACTACAATATGATCATAGTTACTGATGAGAATTACTGATCTCTGATCCCTTAGCGAAAATCCCACCTGCCTCCAAAAAATGGTTTGTCTACCCTCAGCCATCTTATTCCAGATCTGTCTTTCTAGCTATCCATCCTGGGTACATAAGACAGCTGAACCCCCTATGAGACCTATGAAGGATCCCTAGCTTTCTTAGTAATCAACTATAATTATAAATATACACAAATGCACAGAGCAGTCAATTCCCCTCTGACACAACAGAGAGACCAAGAGTTCTCATCTGCCTTTGGGAAGGTCCCTTATTTACTGTTAACTGCTAAAGCTTGATACCAAACACAGAAGTGCAGAAATGGAAAGAGAGACACTGGCTAGAGACTGTCTGGTCTCCAGCCTGTTTGCATCCAGATGTTGCTTCTCCCCTAGAGGCTGAGCAAATTCCACTGGGATTGCATAGAGCTCTATTATAAATGGTCAGCTCTCAGTGTGGGATGCTGCTGCAGATGCTGGGCTGAGAGCGGCGTGGGGACACGGCTACCTTAGGGATATTCCCAGTGAAGACAATTTCATCTCAGAAATCACAGGTATCCATCTCTTTCTCTTCGACAAACCAAATGCAATGTATACATGATGGGATAGGGAATAGGTCTGAGGACATTTCTGCTCTGCACAGCCACTGAGCATCCCAGGGCCTTTCCCGAGGTGCTGAATTTATTCTAGTATCATGGGCCAAAATGTCCCTCTTTGCTCTGCGCCTCAGTGATGGGCTCTAGCCCCAAGGTGGGTTCATTTCAGTGGCACAGAGGATCCATTCAGATGAAAGTTGCTAGAAGTTGTAAACTACAAAGTCAGATTTGGAGGCCATGGGCTGTAGTTGGCTCAGCCCCCTATGAAGTCCTATGGCAGCCCTGCTGTCGTATTTTAAATGTAAACAGGCCCTCAAGGAGATCTTCCAGTAAACATCCAGTCTGGAGTAAGAACTGAGGACAAACTCAGGAGCCAGCTGTGTGTTAATGCCCAGACACTGCCACCTGCTCCTATTGCAATGTAAGGCTTTGGCTGTAACGGTGTGGGGAAGGGGGTGGTGGGGCTGTTACCAGATTTTCCCCGCTGAAAATCATGGAAGTGCTAGGGGTTCTCACTAACATATGTATGTGTGTGTGTGTGTGTGTGTGTGTCTGTGTGTATGTATGTGTGTCTGTGTGTATGTATGTGTATGTGTATGTATGTATGTATATGTGTGTATGTATATATATATATATATATATATAAGCATTTTTCAACATGGTTAAAGCGTCTTCTTCCCTAGCTTCCTTCAAAAAATCAGATGAACTGTTATGCCTGAAAATTTCAAAATGCAATTCAGCTGAAAGTAGACGCTGAACAAAGGAAATTTCAGGTTAATGTTTGGCAAATGTATATCCAATTGAAATTAAGTCTTGTAATTTAAGGTATCAGACAGACTGAACTCTTAGTGGTGCAGCCAACACCACAAAATATGGCCAATCCATTTATGAATCCCATTCAGTTAAACTCTTTGCTCCAATAATGTCTGTGGCAAGTTGTTCCACAGGTCAAATTTGGATTATCTAAAGAGTTTTCTTTTATCAGTTTTCTATGTTCAGGTTGTCAATGTAATCAAGTATTCCCTTGTTCCTGTGTTATGAGACTGAATCAGAATAAGTACTTGAATTACGTTCTATATTGATAGATTCATAGGGTTTAACGCCAGATGATCCAGTGTGACCTCCTGTGTAATACAGGCCCTTACATTTCACCCAGTTAACCCAGTATTGAGCGCCTCAATTTGTATTGGAGTAAGACCTGGTCTACACCAGGATTTCATCTCATGGTATCTGTGGTGGAGAGTCTATACCTTCCCACACCCTAAACCTAGGGTAACACAGTATGATTCTCTTCTCCTTTTCAGACCACTAACTTTAAGCTATTTTCCCAGCCTAAGTTAAATCCTGTCTCCTAAATCCTCCAAACTTGACCAGTTAGGACTTGGGGTCCACTGCCACCATTCAAGTGAATCTCCAAGACCCTAGAGAGGGCATCTGAACTCCCCAACTCCCCTTCCCTCTTTGCCTGAGAGATCCGGACACTTAACACTGTTTCACTCTTCCCTGATTAGCCTTGGGCAAAGCAAACACAGCACCATGACTCACTCCCTGTGAGCCTGTCAGTTCCAATGCTCAGATCACTTTACTAGAATTACCAGACAATTCTTATAGGTAAAAAAAGTTTAATAAAGAAAAGAACAAGCATACACTTAATACACTTCACAGATATAAAACTTTCTAACCCCTCCCTCCCTGGGAAGGTCAGTGACACTCTAGATTTGCTACAAACTTATGAAATCAATGTTACTTACAGATAGTCTAATCTTTAGAAATAGAAGGGTGCTTCATCTCTCCCACAGCTAGGAGAGAGGAGAAGAGCTTTCTTAGCTAGAAAAGATAGAGCCAGTCCAAGCTCCTGACAGAACTGAACAGACTTCCTTGTTCTTCCTCCAGGTAGGCTCTCTAGATCACTCCCCTCCCTTCCCTCAGTTAACCCCTAACAGGTAAACCAACTCTCTAAGACTCTTCACACTCATGACAGTATCCAATAGCGAAAGGGTATGAAGGAGGCTGCAGGGATCAGCTAATCTAACCTGCTTCCAAGATGTAGGCTTTGTTTTGTCTCAACCGACCTAGACAGATGACTATCCAGCCTACCGCTGAAAATCTCCAGTGAAGGGATTTCCACATCCTGCCTGGGAATATGTTCCATTGTCCTCCTGTTCTTACCATTGGGAAGTTTATATAAGATTTAATCTAAAAACTAAACATAAAAACTAAACTAAACTAAACTAAACTAAACTAAACATAAAAACTAAACTAAAAACTAAACATACCTCTTTCCTTCAGCCTTTGTATGTGTAACTTGCATTCAATCCTGTGGGACGTTTTTGTCACTTTCCTCTATATCCTTTACAATTTCTCTACATCTTCTTTATATATTGGAGATCCAAACTGGACACCGTACTCCAGCTGAGGCTGACCCAGAACCAAGAAAAGTGCTACTGTGCCCTCCCATGACTTTCTCGCTATGCCACTGCTAAATCAAATGAAAATTGCAATTCCTCTTTTCTGCAAAGAAAAAATTCACACCCCTCACAGATGTAATGATATCAACCTGACCATGGTATATACAGCATAAGGTCTACTGAAGAGTTCTTCATCAAACAAGGCACCATTTCTCAGAGCTGGGGATCATTTTCTCTGACAGGAGCACCCCCACCAAAGAACTCACAGGGGTCTTGGGAGTGGAAATAGAGTCACTGTTGAGGACAGCATCCAACTTTCTATAAAAACACCAGGTCTGGGGCACAGCACCAGAGATATGGTTTGCCTCCCTTGCTTTCTGGTACACATGCCTCAACTGCTTCTCCTTTTCAATGCACTGCAGAATGTCCTGATCTTAGCTCTTTTCCCAAACGCTTCATGGAAGCTCTCTATAGATATTGACGTTCCTATGGCGGGAGCACAGCTGGGAGGGCACATATTGAGCAGATCCAGGACTTCCGCTGTGTTCCAAGTATGGAGTCACCAAGGGAGAGGAATTGAAACTGTTCACCAGAGCAGTCAGGATGGGCAGTATGGGATGCTTTCTGGAGGCCAATTACAGCAATAAAATCCAGCACAAGTATCTACACTTGCACTTTGAAGAAAAAATGTTTTGTGTAAAACTCTGGTCAAGGTGGTTAAATGATGTCACTGAAACTGAGGAGTTTCATGATAGGAAGTGTCTTTGCAGTGTGTGCACCACCACTGTTTCCTTGGCAAAAGGGCTTATTTGCAAAAAAAAAAGTGTAGAAAAAGGCTAAGAAACAATAATGGATGACCAGTATCCACAATTGTGTTTCCTGCTGGTTCCTAGTAAGGTTTCCCACACCATGATGTGTAGGAATAATTGAGCAGAGAGAACCATAAAATATGGAATTGTCTTTAGTAGGGTCACTTATTGATAATTCATTTCTATGAAAAATGAAAATGTCATTTTTTTTCAGTGTGGGAAGAGGGACCGGTCTGCTTCCCCCATGAGAACAGCATCCAGTAGTGCATGTGGTGTCTCATATTCACATTGTGTTTCCATACAGGTGTTTGCATTGGGACAATCACCATAGAACCTGGGAACATACAGAAAGTCAGGGGAACGTACAGTACATGGAAGTGAAACCATTCTGCCTCAGAGTTGGACACCTCCCCTAGTCCATGTCAGAATATAACAAAACCGACTTCACCACCTTCATCCTGCTGGGTTTTCCTGGCCTGGAGGAGGCCCATGTCTGGATCTCCATCCCCTTCTGCATCATGTACATCACAGCCATCTTGGGGAACTTCACCATCCTGTTCATCGTGAAGGTGGAGCAGAGCCTCCATGAGCCCATGTACTATTTCCTCTGCATGCTGGCCGTCACAGATCTGCTCCTGCATACATCAACTGTGCCCAAAATGATGAGCATCTTCTGGTTCAATTCCAGAGAGATAGATTTTGGGGTCTGTCTCACTCAGATATACTTTTATGCCATCTCCTTTCCCTTGCAGTCCGGGATCCTCGTAGCCATGGCTTTTGATCGGTACGTGGCCATCTGCCATCCCCTGACACATGGCACCATCCTGACAAACCCCCTGGTGGTCAAGATTTGCCTGGCCGTGGTTCTGCGCGGTATAATTCTTGGACTGCCCTCTCCCTTCCTGGCAAGTCAGTGGCCTTATTGTAAAACAAATGTCATCCCTCAGCTAATGTGCGGCCAAATATATCTCGTGAAATTGGCCTGTGCCGACCCCCGAGTTAGTAGTTACTATGGTCTCTTTGTCCTAGTTTTTGTCATGGGCGTGGATGGGATTTTTATTTTCGTGTCCTATATTGAGATCCTCAGGGCTGTCTTCAGGCTCCCCACAAAAGACGCCCGTCTCAAGACTTTGGGGACTTGCGGCTCCCACCTTCTTGTCATTTTAACTTTTTACATCCCAGATTTCATCGACTCCCTCATGAACAGTTTTGCTCAAAATGTACCTGTGTCTTTCAACAATCTCATAGTCCATCTGTGCATCTTGATGCCCCCTGTAATACACCCCATCATCTATGGGGTGAGGACAAAACAGATCCGGGACAGACTGCTTCAGCTCCTTACTCATAAAAGGGCCTAAAGTTTTCTCTCAGATCGAGAACCAAAATCTCCTTTCCATAAATCACTGACTGGACAGTCAAGGGTACATCTACACTACCCATTGGTTTGGCAGGCAGTGATAAATGGATCAGGGATCGATTTATCACTTCTCGTGTTGATGTAATAAACCAGCCCTTAAACGTGCTCCCCATCGACTCCTGTATTGCACCTTATGAGAAGTGGAAGCGGGGTCAACGAGGAGCGGCAGTGGTTGGCTCACAGCCATGTGGATGGCTGAGTAAAACGTCCTAAGCTATGCCAAATTCAGCTGTGATATTCATGTAGCTGAAGTTGTGTATCTTGGGTCAACCTCCTCCCCAGAGGGTATACCAAAGTGATATTAAATCCTTTCCTGGCCTTACTGGGCTGTCTCAACATGAGAAACTGAGGAATCTTTGTGTGTACAAATCATTCTCGCATAGGATTGCCACATTTCTAAATGCTGTTAACTGGGCTTCTGAGAATCCATACCCTGCCCCACCTATTTTAAAAGGTCCTGACCTCTGCCCCACAATTTCCCACTAGCCCTCTTTTCCTGTCCCACCTTTTCCCCAAAAGAATTACTCCATTCTCCATCTCTAGCCCAAAGCACCACCCCATAACTACTCCCCATCTCTAAAACCCCATCCGCTTCCAGGATTATCCCCACCTTCCTTCCCCCAGCCTGGGCTCGCTCTGCTCCGGGGGCATGCTTCATGTATTGTGGGGCCCAAAACTGGACACACTACTCCAGATGAGGCCTTACCAATGCCCAATAAAGGGGAACGATCAGGTCTTTTGACCTTCTGGCAATGCCCTTACTTATACAGTCCAAAATGCCATTAGCCTTCTTGGCAACAAAGGCACACTGTTGACTCATCTCCAGCTTCTCATCCATTGTAACCCCTAGGTCCTTTTCTGCAGAACTGCTGCCTAGTCATTCGGTCCCTAGTCTGTAGCAGTACATGGGATTCTTTTGCCGTAAGTGCAGGACCCTGCACTTCTCCTTGTTGAAAATCATCAGATTTCTTTTGGCCCAGTCCTCCAATTTGTCTAGGTCCCTCTGTATCCTATCCCTACCCTCCAGCGTATTTACCACACCTCCCAGTGTAGTGCCATCTGCAAAGTTGCTGAGGGTTCAGTTCACACCATCCTCCAGATCATTAATAAAATAATCAACAGAATAATCCACAACACAATAACACAATAATCACTCAGTGCCTAGCCCTTCCCCTTTGCCTTTAGCTACAGATGAAAATCAAACCATTTCTGGCAAGCTACAGAGTGTTAATACAGGTATATACGGAGCCCCATTTCAGCATTGACAGGAGAATTCACTCAGTCCAGTGCTTAAAAACCCAGGTTCTCTGCACTGGAGAAATACCCCAGATTAGCCAGATGAGCAGGTGGAGAGTTCAGCTGGATGACTCCAAGGTCCCTCCAGCCAGGGCATTCCTGGGAAGTCTGACTCCTCCTCAAAGATTTGATTTCAATTCTATCAGGGAGAGACTGGGAGGAAATGAACCAAGAGGGAGAGAACAAATTCAATGCAAACACTACTCCAGTCTCTATCCTCCCAACAAGGTCCCCCTTATCCAGGGCAGCTGGGGGGAGGGTGATGCCTTTGTCCCCCCCCCCCCAGCTGCCATCTGTCCACAGGAGTATTCTATGGGTGTGGCTTTTCCTGAGGCAGATCCCCCAAAGTGACCCCCTGACTGTGATGTGTTGGCAGGTTTGTGAGTGGGAGCGGAAGTGGCGTCCCAGAGTTGACACCTCACAGGAGCAGGGAAATCAGAAAAGGCAGCTACCTCTGAAAACCTCAGATTCCCTTCAGAGGATGGAGAAGGCTCAGACTCCCTCTTCCAGCCTTGCCTCCTCATGGCACACAACAGAACCATCCCTGCCAGAGCAGGAGACCATTTCCTTCTTGGTGTAATGGAGAGACCATGGATAAGGCAGGCCAGTGAGTTCTCCTCGGTTCTCTCTCTCATTTTGAGACTCAATCTCTGTCACATTGGACAATTCATGTCACCCTGGCCCTCAGTTTACTTATCTGCCTTATGGGGATAAGGTCCTAGTCACTTTCCTTTGCTACGTGTTCTCAAAATCCTTCAATTTTGTAAGTACAGTGAAACCTCGATTTAACGGACTAATTCGGGTGAGGGGGTGTCCGTTAAAGCAAAAAGTCTGTTATTTAATATTTTTTTAAAATATTTAAATAACAGGACTTTTGACTTTAAGGGACACCCCCTCACCTGAATTAGTCCGTTATATAGAGGTTTTACTTATCACGGCCAGGAGCCGTGAGTCAGCCCGCCCGGCGGCAGCCAGCAGCCCTCCCGGGACCCTGGCTGCTGGGACCCGGGCGGGAGCCATCAACCCGCCCACCCGGGTCCCCGCTGCTGGGACCCGGGCGGGAGCTGTCAAACCGCCCGCCGGGCTCCCCGCTGAGGGGAGCCGGGCGGCAGCTAGCAGCCCGCCCGCCTGGGTCCCCACTGCGGGGAGCCGGGCGGGAGCTGTCAACCCGCCCGCCCGGCTCCCCGCAGCGGGGAGCCGGGCGGGAGCTGTCAGCCCGCCCGCCCGGATCCCGGCTGCTTGGACCCGGGTGGCAGCCAGCAGCCGGGACCCGGGCGGGCTGGCTGACGGCTCCCGCCCGGGTCCCAGCAGCCGGGACCCCGGCGGGCTGGCAGCGGGGAGCCGGCAGGCAGCCCGCCCGCTGCCTGGACCCCGGCGGCAGCCGGGAGCTGGCAGCCAGCCCCCGATTTAGTGGATTTTGGATGCATCGGACTTGCTCCTAAATTTTGTCCGTTGCATCCGAAGTCCATTAAATCGGGGTCCATTAAATCGGGGTTTTACTGTATGGTGCTGCACAAGATGATTCCACTGCATGCATCCAACAAAGTGGGCATTAGCCCACGAAAGCTTATGCGTCAATACTTCAGTTAGTCTTTAAGTGCCACAGGACCCTTTGTCACTTGTGCAATTCCAGAATACCAGGGCTACCTCCAAGATGATGATGTCACAGAGTGCCCAGGCGATGGTCTGGGACCACTCCCTAGGAAGCCAGACAGGACTTCAGGTGAAGTGTCCCCTCTCCGTACACAGCCTGTTTCCAAGGCTAAGAGCTTCACGGGTACCCACTTCAAACTTTCTGGGCTGACCTCGGACCGTTCAGCACCTTCTGCCCCTCCGTGTGCTTCCCCCAGTGAGGCTGCCAGGGCGGGGTTCTGAGGGAGCCCATGGGTTCTGCACCCCTAATCCACAGTCAAACATGACTCTCAGCCAGCCAGTAAAACAGAAGTTTATTTGATGACGTTTATCTGGTCTAACCCAGACCATACAGTGAGCGTGAGCCCTCAGCTGGATCCATCTTGGGGGCCAGAGAGCTAGATCACTCCTCTGCCCTCCCTGCCTGACTGCAGCCAGCTTCAGACTCCCCCATTCGAACTCACTCTCCAGCCCCTCCTCCCCCCTGGCTCAGCCAGGTCAGGTGATCTCCCTCCCCCACTTGGGGTCAGATTACAGCTCTAGGTATGCATATCTGCAGAGAGGGGAGAGGGCATCAACTACTTGGCCACACTGTCTCTGCTTTGCATCAGCTACACATCCTTATCCCTTCACATAGATGATCAAGAAATGCATAGGGGAAACTGAGGCACACACACACAGTATTCCTACTCCATCACAGATGATAGTTACTGATGTGAATTAAAAATCTCGGATCCCTTAGGGACAGTCCAGTGTGCCTGCAGAAAGTACTGGTGTCTCCTGTCGGTCATCATTCTCTAGATCTGTCTGTCTAATATCTACCCATCCCTCCCAGATATCTACAGGGTATCAGGGCCTATGGAGATCTAGACATTATCCCCTGTTTTCTTCCTCATTAACTATACAGTTTAAATATACACAAATAAACAGAGCAGCCAATTTGTCTCTGAGGACAGAGCCCAAGAGTTCTCATTTCCCTTTGGGAAAGTCCCTTAATGACGGTTTACTACTGAATTGGATAAATAACACAGAATTGCAGAAAGACTTTTTCCAGCCTGTTTACATCCAGACGCTGCTTCTACACTGGAGGCTGAGTGAACCCCACTGGGACTGCACAGAGCTCTATAATAGAAAGTGCACAGCCCTGTGTCGGCTCTCAGCATAGGATGTTGCTGCAGATGCTGGGAGAGGTGTGGGACACGGCTCTCTGAGAGGGATTCCCAGGAAGGACGCTTTCGTCTTACAATTCACAGGTACACCTTCTTTGCTGAGGAGCTCCCCTACTACACAAATCCAGGGCCCTGGCTGCTAACAGAGCGGCTGTTATCTGACTTTAATCTGTGCGTAAATGTGGAGTTGCTAGGGTGCACTGCGGCATTAATAAGAATTGGTCAGATTGGGCAAGAGATCTTCTCTCCCAGCTTCATTCTAGATGTTGTCGAACTGTTAGGCCTGAAACTTAAAAAAATATATATTAAAAAAATTGGCCATAAGTAGGTGTATTCTCTGGTAAATTTCAGTCCAAATGCTTAGAATTTGGAAAACTCATAGGGAACTGAGCATGAGGTCTCCTGATGGAAGGTGGCTGTCCCCTCTCTAATGGCCGTAACACCTGCATCACCAACTATGCTTAATCCAGTTGTGAATCCCACTCAGCTAAGTTCTTTTCTCCATTAATGTCTGTAGGAAGGAGTTCCACAGGCAAAATAGGTATTATGTACACAACTTTGTTTTCTCAGTTTTCTATGTTCAGACTATCAATGTAATTGAATGTTCCCTTTGTGTGTGTTATGAGACAGAGTAAATGTAAATGCTTGAGTTAGTTTCTTTATCTATCAATTCATATGGCTCAAGTCCAGAAGGGTCCATTTGATCATCCAGTCTGACCTCCTGTGTAACACAAGCCATTAAATTTCATGCAGTTACCCTTGTACTGGGGTCCTGAACTTTTTTTTCACTGGGGCCTTGTCTACTGTAGGATTTTATGCAGAGAATCACAGAGCCACAGGGTGAGAAGGTACCACAAGGCTCATCTAGTCTAACTGCCTGCCAAGAAGCAGGAATTGTTTCAACCAGGACAGATGACTGTCCAGCCCCCTTGAAAAATCCCCCACGTCCTCCTGAGGTGACTGTTCCATTGCCCTCCTCTTCTCATTCCTAGGAAGTTGTTTCCTGAGATTGCAACTCACTCTGCCGTTCAGTAGTTTGAACCCATTGCATCTTGTCTTGTACTATGTGGTAAGAGGGATCAGTTCTCCATGTCTTCGATGGCACACTCTCAAGTAGTTGAAGATGGCTCTCATGTACCCCCTTAACCTCCTCTTTCCAAACTAAATACACTCAGTTCCTTCAGCCTTTCTTTGAATAGTTTGTATTCCATTCCCTGGATCAGCTTTGTCACTCACCTCTACATCGTTGCCTGTTTTTCTACATCTTATTTATACACTGGTGCCCAGAACTAGAAAGTAAACTCCAGCTGAGGCCCTATCCATTCCACTATCACCTCTCATCACTTCATGTTCTGCTTTTGTTAATAACCCCCAAACTGCATTTTTGTGGGTTTTTACAATAAGAAAAAAAGAATTCACAGCCCTGTCCTTTGCCCCAACTCTCCACTCTCCTGTTTAGGCATCCAGGAATCACATCACCCTTTTTGCCACAGCATCGCACCGAGAGCTCACGAGAGCTGTTTGCCGTTCTCGGTGATGGCTAAATCCATTTCTGGGCCCCTGTGTTCCCTGATACAGTCCTGTAGTCTGGGGGTTAGGCCTGCATTTCCCGTTCTGAGATGATAACTTTGCTTTTGACTGTATTGAAATGCTCTAGATCAATCACTATGCCTGCCCTGGCTGCCTCATTGTAACTGCTCAGTCAGTCTCCTGTTCCTCTGCTAATTCCATGTGCAGTGATTTTCTATTTGCTTCCAGTTCACTGACCAAAATATTCGATAGCATCGAGCCTAGAACTGATCCCACAGAACCCCAGGAGAAACATCCCCAGTTGGTGACAATGGGCCATTGGCAACTGCTCTCTGAGATCTGCTGGTTTTTAATCCAGTTTATCTGTGCTTCGCTTCACTGAAATTGTAGTGTTCAATTTTATCTGTTTTCCCTTACTAAATCAAATGCCTCAGAGAAATCAAAATCTATTGCATTTGTGCAGTTTTCTTGACTAGCTGAATGCAGTCTCATTAAAGAATGTAAATGGTTTAATTTAGCGAGACTAGTTTTCTAGGACCCCTGTTGTTGACTGATGTTAATTTTATTTCTAGACAATCACATACCAGCTTTTCCATTGTTTTCTAGACTTGTGAAATCTGTGTTGTTGGTTTTTTTTACTTTCCCATCTTTTTATGCTTTAGCTTTAACACAGAACTGTCCTGTCTTTACCTTTTTTCACTTTTGGGGGCACTGCAGCTGCCTCATTCTGTGCTTCTTCTTCCAAACGAGAAGTGTGGTTGATTGGTCAGTTTGTAACTCTGGTGTTCATAACCCTAAGGTTCCGCTATTCATGCTCTTTAACACTCTCCTTGACTGCTAATGGATGGGAAAGTATTTCATCACCTCACGTGATGTGTACATCATTATGGTTCTTTCCAAATGCAGAACAAATCTATTTTGTGAATACATCTGCCTTCTCTGCAATTTTATCAAGTTTCTTTTCACTCGGTAGGAATTGACTTAAACCTTTTCTTTAGTTTCTTTTGATTTTTACTTCCCTTACCAATTTTCATGGCTTCCAATGTGTATTGCTTAATATCTAGTTTCATTTCATCAAATTGGTTCTATATTGCTCCTCCCTCCCATCTCTTGCTGCCTTCACTTTGCCACCTAACTGGGTTTCAAGACAAAGTAGAGCACTTTGTGATTGTGAAATCAAGGATTTTTTGCTATCTAATCAACTCTTCTTAAAGAACTACCAATTGTTATTATTATTTCCCTGTCTAACTTTTCTCCTCACAGTCAGTTTTTCTAATAATTTGTTGCGGCTTTTGTAGCATTAAATGCCTATAGATATAAATGGTTGGGAACTGTTCTCTTTTTGTCCATTTTAATTTAATCAGCTTCAGTCTTTATTTTTCTCCCATCTATCATATGTTCCCTTCTTTCTCTCTTCTCTAAATTAAATCATCCCAGACTTTTCATTCTGTACATATATGGCAACCTCCCCATTCTCTTATCCTATCTTGGAAACCCTCATTCTACTTGCTATATTTTTATAGAGACTGGCTGTCCAAACCTGAGTACATGTCCAGAACAGGGCAGGTTATTCCTCCCACATCTTAATATTGTCTTTGTTTTAATCACTGTTGTGAATGAGCAAGTGCTGCCATGGAGCTGCTCTCAATGAAGCATAGTTTTTTTCCCTTGTGGTGTGTGGCAGTTGGGATGTTTTCCCCGGCACATGTCTTGGCAAATGTTTAGATTTTTATCCCTCTCAGATTCTGAGCCATCGGGTGAATGGGAAAAGCCCCAAAGCATAGGTCCTCTCACCTGGGATTCATTGCATTTCCTGCTGATGCCTATTAATGTTCTAACACACCACGGCATGTAGAAATTATTGATGCATAGAGGACCATGATATATAGAATAGGCAGTGTTGTGGAAATTAACCACATGTGTTGTGTTTATTACAAACATCTGAGGTCTTTATGAAGTATATCACAAATACAGTTGCATGCAAAAGGTGGCAAGTCCTTGACCGTCTAGAGACCGCCAAGGAGTTGCCCACCGCACCGAAGGATTCTATCCCTATTTATGCAAAAAACTGCAATAAATGACTCAGGCGAGCTTCTGATATGATGCTTTCCTATGGAACAAACAAGCTGGTGACTAAAAGGAAATTTCCCAAGCAACAATGATGTGTAAGACCTTGCGGTTAGCGGGGGCATAAGGTTGACATTGAACAATCCCCCCTACAACCCCCTCAAATTAGATCAGAAAAGAAGAAGTGCATAAGAGTGTACAAAGGTCAGACAGGAAAAAACAGTTCAGGCCTGCTAGACTGAACATGTCCTGGATAAATTTTTGGTCAAGTCTAGGCCCGTCAGTCTTTTCTCTGTCAATACTTAGTGCATCTGCTTTCCATATACTTTCCTAAAATAGTCTGTTATTGGAAGTATAAAGGGAAATCTGCTCAGGAACAGGGACTGGTATATTTTCCTCTCCACAATGAGAGAAGGGGGCAGGATCATAAACTTACACTGGTCAGTCTTCTGACAATAGCAAGGCAGTACAGCTCAGAGGTCCTGGACTGGGGAGCTGGGAGAACTGGCTGGAGCCTCTCTTTTTCCGTTCATGAGTGACTAGTGCAAGCATTCATGTAACTGCAGGTGGGTGTGTCAGTGTCCTTTTAAGTGGAAGATCTGGAAGGGCTTGAAGCTTTTCATAACTTCACATGGTGAGAGGGGGCCCAAGTTAGTAACTATTAGGGCTCATGGGTACCCGTGTTCCAGGTGGCACCCTATAGTCCATCACGCCTACCCAACAAATAGGAATTATGACAGCATGAATCCATTTCCCACTGACCAGTTGCTCAGTTACTGATGGAAAGACCATTATTATAGTAAGAAAGGGAGGACTCCTGGGTTCTGTCTGCCATTCTCTGTGTCACTCTGACCAAGTCATGTCTACCTGTACCTCAGTTTACCTATGGAATCATTGGGGATCTGTTCATAATTTTCTTTCCTATATCTTTTGCAGTTCCTTCAATAAAAGGTGCTCTCTGATATGATTACTGATGAGAATTACTGATCTCTGATCCTTTAGTGAAAATCTCACCTTGCCTCCAGAAAATGTTTGTTTTTCCCCTCAGTCATCTTATTCCATATCTGTCTCTCCACTTTCTACCTATCTATTCTGGGTACTTAAACTTTAGATCCTATGAGACCTAGGCACTATCCCTAGCTTATATAGTAATTAACTATAATTTTAAGTATACACAAATGCACAGAGCAGCCAATTCCCCTCTGACTCAACATGGAGCCCAACAGTTCTCACCTCCCTTTGGTAAGGTCCCTTAATTACTGTTTATTGCTAAAGCTCGTTAAACACAGAAGTTCAGAAATGGAAAGAGAGACACTGGCTAGAGAGCGTCTGGTCTCAAATTTGTTTCCATCCAGATGCTGCTTCTCCCCTAGAGGCTGAGCCAATTCCACTGGGACTGCACAGAGCTCTTTTATAAATGTTACACATCCCTGTTTCGTCTCTCGGTGTGGGATGCTGCTGGAGATGCTGGGCCGAGAGAGGTGTGTGGACACGGCTACCTGAGAGATATTCCCAGCGAAGACAATTCCATCTCTGAAATCACAGGTACCCCCCGCTTTCTGTTCAGCAAACCAAGTGCAATGTATGCATGTTGGGATGGGGAATAGGTCTGTGGTCCTTTCTGCTCTTCAGAGGCACTAAACATCCCAGAGCACTTGCCATAGGAGCTGAATTTGCTCCAATATCATGTTCCAAAATGTCCCTTATTCTGTACCTCTTGGTGATAAAATCTAGCCCTAGGGCGGCTTCATTTCTGAGGCACACTGGATCTATCTGGAGGACAGTTGATAGCAGTGGTCAACTACAAAGCCAGATTTGGAGGTCAGAGGCCACACTTGGGTCAGGCCCTTGTGAAGTCCTATGGTAGAACCTGCTGTCGTGTTTTAAGTGTAGAAAGGCCCTCAAGCAGATCTTCCAGTAAACATCCAGTCTGGAGTAAGAACTGAGGAAAACCTCAGGAGCCAGCTGTGTGTTAATGCCCAGACACTGCCGCCTCATCCTCTTGTCATTTAAGTTTTGGCTGTTAACGGGCTGGGGAAGGCGGTGGGGCTGTTACCAGGTTTAAGCTGCTGAAAAGCATGGCAGTGCTAGGGCTCCTCACTAGAATAAATAAAACAATTTTTCAACATAGGTAAGTCATCTTCTCACCTAGCTTCACTTGATAGATCATATGAACTATTATGCCTGAAAATTTCAAAATGCAGTTCAAATGGAAGTAGCCACCGAGGATTGGAAATTTCAGGTTAATGTTTGCCAAATGTATATCCAATTGAAATTAAGTCTTGTAATTTTAGGTATGAAACAGACTAAACTCTGAGTGATGTGGCCAACACCACAAAATATGGCGAATCCATTTATGAATCCCATTCAGTTAAACTCTTTGCTCCAATAATGTCTGTGGCAAGTTGTTCCACAGGTCAAATATGGATTATCTAAAGAGTTTTCTTTTATCAATGTTATATGTTCAGGGTGACAATGTAATTTAATATTCCCATGTTTGTACGTTATGAGAGAGAATAACTATAAATATTTGAACTATGTTCTATATTGATAGATTCATAGGGTTTAAATACACATGATCCAGTCTGACCTCCTGTGAAATACCAGCCCTTACATTTCACCCAATTACCCCTGTATCGAACTCCTTAATTTGTGTTGGAATAACATCTGGTCTACACTAGCATTATATGTCACTTTGCACAACCTGCCTGGGCATCCATTCCATTGTCCTCCTGTTCTTACAGTTTGAGAGTTTATATAAGATTAAATCTAAATCTGCTAGGCTGTAACTGGAACCCATTCCCTCTTCTCCTGCCCTAGGTGGCAAGAGAGAAGAACTTTCATCACCTTTTTTTAAGGCAACTTTTCAAGTATCTCCAGAGTCTGGTTCTGTCCCCCCCTCAATCCTCCCTTTTCAATACTAAACATACCCCTTTCCTTCAGCCTCTGCTTGTATGGCTTGTATTCCCTCCTGTGGGTCATTTTTGCCACTCACCTCTTTATCCTTTACAGTTTCTCTACATCTTCCCTATATACTGGGGACCAAAACTGAACACTGTACTCCAGTTGAGGCTGAACCAGCACCAAGAAAATTGCTACTGTGCCCTCCTGTGACTTTTTTGCTATGCCACTGCTAAATCAAATGAAAATTACATTTGCTCTTTTTTGCAAGAAAAAAAATTCACACCCCTCATAGTTGTAGCGATATCAACCTGACCCTGGTATATACAGCATAAGGTCTATTGAAGAATTCATAATCGAACTAGCTACCATTTCTCAGAGACGGGGATCATTTACTCTGACAGGAGAACCCCCATCAAAGAACCCTCATGGTTCTTGGGGGTGGAAATGGGGTCACTGTTGAGGATATAAAAATGACAGGTCTGGGGCACAGCACCAGAGATACGGTTTGCCTCCCTGGCCTTCTGGTTTTTATGCCTCCCCTCATTCTCCTTTGCTGTGCAGTGCAGTGTGTCCTCAGCTTAGCTCCTTTTCCAAAACCTTTATTAAAACTGTCCATAAATGTTCATGTTCTTTTGGCTGGGGCGCAGCTGCGACCTCACAGCCTCCCCGCTACAAATACTGAGCGGATCCAGCAGCTCCGCATTGTCCCAAGTGTGGAGTCGCCATGGGCACCTGGGAAGGTGTGTTGTGAACATTCCACACTGAGCACACAACAAGTGGAGATTCAAAATTCCTGAGACTTTCAAGGGGGAGGGTCAGAAACTGTTTACCTCCATGCAGGGAGAGGAATTGAAACTGTTCACCAGAGCAGTCAGGATGGGCAGTGTGGGATGCCTTCCTGAGGCCAATTCCAGAGATAAAATCAAGCACAAGTATCTACACTGGCACTTTGAAGAAAAAATGTTTTGTGCAAAACCCTTGTTTAGGTGGTTACATGATGTCACTGAAACGGAGGAGTTCCGTCATTGAAAGTAGCTTTGCAGTGTGTGCACCACCAATGTTTCTTTGGCAAAAGGGCTTATTTGCAAATAATAATAATAATAATAATAATAAATTAAAATAAAACATATCAGTGTAGAAAACGGCTAAGGAACAATGATGGCCGAGCAGTATCCACAATTGTGTTTCCTTCTGGTGCCTAGTAAGGTTCCCCACAACATGTTGTGTAGGAATTATTGAGCAGGAAGCACCAAAAAATATGGAATTGGCATTAGTAGGGTCACTAATTCATAATTCATCTATCTGAACAATGTCATTTTTTGTGTGAGAAGAGTGACCAGTCTGCTTCCTCCATGAGAACAGCATCCAGTAGTGCATGTGGTGTCTCATATTCACATTGTCTTTCCATACAGGTTTTTGCACTGCGAGAATCACCCTAGACACTGGTGATATACAGGGAGTGAGGGGAACATACGGTACATGCAGGAGACACCTGTCTACCTCAGAGTTGGACACCACCCCTAGTCCATGTCAGAACATAACAAAACCGACTTCACCAACCCCTCCACCTTCATCCTGCTGGGCTTTCCTGGCCTGGAGGAGGCCCATGTCTGGATCTCCATCCCCTTCTGCATCATGTACATCATAGCCATCTTGGGGAACTTCACCATCCTGTTCATCGTGAAGGTGGAGCAGAGCCTCCATGAGCCCATGTACTATTTCCTCTGCATGCTGACCGTCACTGATCTCATCATGCATACCTCAACCATGCCCAAAATGTTGAGCATCTTCTGGTTCAATTCCAGGGAGATTGATTTCAGTGCCTGTCTCACCCAGGCGTACTTCCTTGCCATCTTCTCTCCCATTGAGTCCGGGATCCTCGTAGCCATGGCTTTTGATCGGTACGTGGCCATCTGTCATCCCCTGAGACATACCACAATCCTGACAAATGGCCTGGTGGTCAAGATTTGCCTGGGGGTGGTACTGCGGGGTACAATGCTTTGTCTGCCCTTTCCTTTCCTGGCAGGACAGTGGCCTTATTGTAAAACAAACATCATCCCCCAGCCATACTGCTTCCAAATATATCTGGAGAACCTGGCCTGCACCGACACCCGAGTTAGTAATTACTATGGCTTTGTTGTCACAGTCTGTGTGTTGGGTCTGGATGGGATTTTTATTGCTGTGTCCTATATCGAGATCCTCAGGGCCGTCTTCAGGCTCCCCACAAAAGACGCCCGTCTCAAGACTTTGGGGACTTGTGGCTCCCACCTTCTCGTGATTTTAACCTTTTACATCCCAGATTTCATCAACACCCTCATGTACAGCTTTGCCCAAAATGTGCCCGTATCTTTCCAGAATCTCATAGTCCACCTGTTCCTCTTGATGCCCCCTGTACTACACCTCATCATCTATGGGGTGAGGACAAAACAGATCCGGGACAGACTATTTCAGCTCCTTACTCATAAGGGGGCCTAAAGTTTTCTCTCAGATTGAGCTCCTAAATCCCCTTTCTCTAAATCACTGACTGAACAGTCAAAGGGTACGTCTACACCACCCACTGGTATGCCGGGCTGTGATCGATGTATCAGAGGTTGATTTATCGCTTCTCGTGTCGATACGATAAATCAATCCCCAAACATGCTCCCCATTGACTCCCGTACTCCACCTTGGTGAGAAGTGGAAGCAGAGTCAACAAGGAATGGCAGCATTCGATTCACAGCATTGTGAATGGCCAAGTCAGTTGCCCTAAGCTACGTCAAATTCATCTTTGCTATTCATGTAGCTAAAGTTGCGTGTCTTGGGTCAACCCCCTCCCCCAAGTGTATATCATGGCAAAGTGACATTAAATCCTTTCCTGGCCTTACTGTGCTGTGTCAGTATAAGAAACTAAGGAATGTTTGTGTGTATAATTCATTCTCCTTATGGCCCCACACCCTCCCTACCTATTTCCCAAGGTCCTGACCTCTGCCCCACATTTTTCCACGAACCCTCTTCCTCTGTCCCAGCTATTCCCTCAAGGCCCCACTCCATTCTTCATCTCTACCCCCAATCCCCAACCCTGTAATTCGCTCTCCAACTCTTCAATCCCATCCCCTTCCAGGATCATCTGCACCCATCTCACCACAGCCTGGACTCCCTCTGCTCCGGGGCTGGGCTGGATCTACTGCAGCCTGACAAGGAACCTGCAGTGAGGATGCAGCGCTGGGGCCAGCCGGACAGGCCAGAGCAGAGATGGATGCCAGGAAACCATATCAAATGACGACGGTGATGCAGTCAGTTGAGACTGTTCATCACACAGCTTGTGGGCCCTAAAGCTCATCTGCAAAGTCCTGAGGGCAGAGACCATTGTGTGGCTTATTTCCTTTGCTGTCAGCAATGGTCTCAAGTTCCAGTGGGGGAGGCTTAGGTTGGATATTAGGAAACACAATATCCCTAAGAGCACTGGAATGGGTTACCTGGCGGGGTGGGGTGGAAGCTCCTTCCTTAGAGGATTTTAAGGGCAGGTTTGACAAAGCACTGGCTGGGATGACTTAGTTGGGATTGGTCCTGCTTTGAGGAGGAGCTTCGACAAGATACCTCCTGTGATCTCTGTGACAGAGATCCCAAGATGGGAGTGGTTCTCAACCTTTTTGAGACCGCAACCCTTTTTTGATCTCAGGAGGTGCGACTTGACCCTTGCATGTCCGCCGAAAATTTGTGGTGGCCCACGTGAGCAAAAGAAAAATAATCACATCTATTATGTTTCATTAGTATGCATCCAATTTTTGCATCTTATCACAACATTTTTATCACCCTTACCCTGTATTCCTATCTCATAATATTGGCAGGCCAGTAAAAACTCAGCCTGGTACACACCCTCCTTCTTAAAGTTCCTTTATCAACATCCAAATTAATTTTATTAATGTGCCCAAGTGCTGTTCCTATAAATATCTCCTTGTTTGTGTGTTTATGTACCTCTAATAAATAAAAGCCTATCCCTGTGTGAAGGCTAATTGTATCAAGGTAGCTAAAAAGCTGCTAAAAATTTGTATCCCCAAAATTGGCTTTTCTGTTTCTATCAATAATAACAAAAAAACTCATTTCACAAAACAAATTGTGCAACAGGTTTATAAACCCCTAAAATAATGCAACACTTACACTGTGCCCAGCACCCCCAAAGCACTAAAGAAGTTAAGCATAAAAATAAAAAAAATAAAATATAAAATCTTCAAATTCTGTGCAAAAAACAATCTAAAATGACCTAATGCCCTTCCGCTTCCTCTCGTGCAGATAAAAATCACCCCTTCGCAAAAGCATGGACTGTCCCCTCATGAAATTCTTATGGCAAAACCTTTAGAAATGCCTAAACCTCCTCCTCTTCCCCCGTCCCCCAAACATTTGCAACTAATTAATAATGCAGTAGTAGCTTACTGTAAAACACAAATACATTGTGTCAAGTCTGTCCATTCACAAGTGCAATACGCCTTGCCAAAACCAGCAAAGACCCCATGTCACTTGCTCCAGGCCCTCAAGCAGATCTTCCAGTAAACATCCAGTCTGGAGTAAGAACTGAGGAAAACCTCAGGAGCCAGCTGTGTGTTAATGCCCAGACACTGCCACCTGCTCCTATTGCAATGTAAGGCTTTGGCTGTAACGGTGTGGGGAAGGGGGTGGTGGGGCTGTTACCAGATTTTCCCCGCTGAAAAGCATGGAAGTGCTAGGGGTTCTCACTAACATATATATAAGCATTTTTCAACATGGTTAAAGCGTCTTCTTCCCTAGCTTCCTTCAAAAAATCAGATGAACTGTTATGCCTGAAAATTTCAAAATGCAATTCAGCTGAAAGTGGAAGCTGAACAAAGGAAATTTCAGGTTAATGTTTGGTAAATGTATATCCAACTGAAATTAAGTCTTGTAATTTAAGGTATCAGACAGACTGAACTCTTAGTGGTGCAGCCAACACCACAAAATATGGCCAATCTATTTATGAATCCCATTCAGTTAAACTCTTTGCTCCAATAATGTCTGTGGCAAGTTGTTCCACAGGTCAAATTTGGATTATCTAAAGAGTTTTCTTTTATCAATGTTATATGTTCAGGTTGTCAATGTAATCAAGTATTCCCTTGTTCCTGTGTTATGAGACTGAACCAGTATAAGTACTTGAATTACGTTCTATATTGATAGATTCATAGTTTTTATAGCCAGATGATCCAGTGTGACCTCCTGTGTAATACAGGCCCTTACATTTCACCCAGTTATCCCAGTATTGAGCGCCTCAATTTGTATTGGAGTAAGACCTGGTCTACACCAGGATTTCATCTCATGGTATCTGTGGTGGAGAGTCTATACCTTCCCACACCCTAAACCTAGGGCAGTGATGGCAAACCTTTTTGAGCCCAAGTGCCCAAACTGCAAACCAAAACGACTTGTTTTTTTCAAAGTGCCAACACTGCAATTAAACCTGAATAACGAGGTTTTAGTTTAGAAAAAACAATTCGTACAGTTTTTCAAACTAATTAACAGCTTTTTGTTTAAAAAGAAAAACACAATAACAGAGCTTTCCATTAAACATTTTTTTTATTAAAAAAAACAAAAAACAAAACAAAAAAAAACTGTACACCCCCCCCCCCAACTGACCCACTCAGCCCGGTCTCTCCCCCCAAAACCTCCTTCCCTCCCACCCCCCCCCCCAAATGACCCACCCAGCCCGGTCTCTCCCCCCCAAACCTCCTTTCCTCCAACCCCCCAACTGACCCACCCAGCCCAGTCTCTCCCCCCAAAACCTCCTTCCCTCCCACCCACCCCCCAAATGACCCACCCAGCCCGGTCTCTCCCCCCAAAACCTCCTTTCCTCCAACCCCCCAACTGACCCACCCAACCAGGTCTCTTCCCCCAACCTCCTTTCCTCCAACCCCCCCCAACTGACCCACCCAGCCCGGTCTCTCCCCCACACCGCTTACCCCCGCTCCCAGCCCAGCCTTCCCCCGGCGCTTACTTGTTTGCTGGGTCACGCTGCTGTGACCCGACTCCAGCGAGGCCCCTGCCCCAGTCGCTCCTGTGATGTCCGTGTGTCAGGTGATAGAGCGGGGGGCGTGGCTTCAGTGTTCTCTGAGGAGGGTTCTCCCCAGAGAACTGTGGGAGATGTAGTCCGCGGGAGCCGATGCCGTGACTACAGTGTATGACTGTAGTCACGGCATGCCCACAGAGACGGCTCGGCGTGCCGGCCGCGGCACACGTGCCACGGGTTCGCCATCACTGACCTAGGGTAACACAGTATGATTCTCTTCTTCTTTGCAGACCACTAACTTTAAGCTATTTTCCCAGCCTAAGTTAAATCCTGTCTCCTAAATCCTCCAAACTTGACCAGTTAGCACTTGGGGTCCACTGCCACCATTCAAGTGAATCTCCAAGACCCTAGAGAGGGCACCTGAACTCCCCAACTCCCCTTCCCTCTTTGCCTGAGAGATACGGACACTTAACACTGTTTCACTCTTCCCTGATTAGCCTTGGGCAAAGCAAACACAGCACCATGACTCACTCCCTGTGAGCCTGCCAGTTCCAATGCTCAGATCACTTTACTAGAATTACCAGATAATTCTTATAGGTATAAAAAGTTTAATTAAGAAAAGAACAAGCATACACTTAATACACTTCACAGATATAAAACTTTCTAACCCCTCCCTCCCTGGGAAGGTCAGTGACACTCTAGATTTGGTACAAACTTATGAAATCAATGTTACGTACAGATAGTCTAATCTTTAGAAATAGAAGAGTGCTTCATCTCTCCCACAGCTAGGAGAGAGGAGAAGAGCTTTCTTAGCTAGAAAAGATGGAGCCAGTCTAAGCTCTGGTCAGAACTGAACAGACTTCCTTGTTCTTCCTCCAGGTAGGCTCTCTAGATCACTCCCCTCCCTTCCCTCGGTTAACCCCTAGCAGGTAAACCAACTCTCTAAGACTCTTCACACTCATGACAGTATCCAATAGCGAAAGGGTATGAAGGAGGCTGCAGGGATCAGCTAGTCTAACCTGCTTCCAAGATGCAGGCTTTGTTTTGTCTCAACTGACCTAGACCCATGACTATCCAGCCTACTGTTGAAAATCTCCAGTGAAGGGATTTCCACAACCTGCCTGGGAATATGTTCCATTGTCCTCCTGTTCTTACCATTGGGAAGTT
This sequence comes from Sternotherus odoratus, assembly GCA_032164245.1. Classification (NCBI taxonomy): domain Eukaryota; kingdom Metazoa; phylum Chordata; order Testudines; family Kinosternidae; genus Sternotherus; species Sternotherus odoratus. The sequence goes on from JAVMKO010000001.1 coordinate 301,914,549, forward strand.
TTATATAAGATTTAATCTAAATCTATTAGGCTGTAATTGGAACCGATTCCCTCTTCTCCTGCCCTGGGTGGCACGAGAGAACCACATTCCTTCATCTTTTTTAAGGCAGCTTTTCAAGTATCTCTAGAGCCCGGCTGTCCCCCTCCTCAACCCTCCCTTTTAAAAACTAAACATACCTCTTTCCTTCAGCCTTTGTATGTGTAACTTGCATTCAATCCTGTGGGACGTTTTTGTCACTTTCCTCTATATCCTTTCCAGTTTCTCTACATCTTCTTTATATATTGGAGATCCAAACTGGACACTGTACTCCAGCTGAGGCTGACCCAGCACCAAGAAAAGTGCTTCTGTGCCCTCCCATGACTTTCTCGCTATGCCACTGCTAAATGAAATGAAAATTGCAATTCCTCTTTTCTGCAAAGAAAAAATTCACACCCCTCATAGATGTAGTGATATCAACCTGACCATGGTATATACAGCATAAGGCAGGGGTCTCAAACACGCGGCCCGTGGGCCACATGCGGCCCGCAAAGCCCTTCCCTGCGGCCCACCAAGCTTCCTGGCGCCCCCTTTTCCCCCATAGCAGTTTGCAGGATGGAGGGGCCAGAAGTGGAGGCTTCTCTGCTGCCTGGTTGGGCCGCGTGTGTTTCTAGCTCTGGACTTCCTAGATTGCTCTTGCTTTGTTTGCCAAACAGCTGTTGGTGGTGCCTAGTGCTTTCCAGGAGGGAATGGGGAGCTGCGTGCTCAGAGGAGGAGGTGGGGCAGGGGTGGGACCTCTTGGAAGGGGTGGAGTGGGGGTGGAGCCGGGGCAGCAAGAACGGGGTCAGTGGTGCGGCCCTCGGGCCAGTGCACTAGTCCTCATGGAAGGGGTTGAGTGGGGGAACAACCGGGGCAGCGAGGGTGTGTGTGTGTCAGTGGTGTGGCCCTCGAGCCAGTGCACTAGTCCTCATGCAGCCCTCATGGTCATTTGAGTTTGAGACCCCTGCCATAAGGTCTACTGAAGAGTTCTTCATCAAACAAGGCACCATTTCTCAGAGCTGGGGATCATTTTCTCTGACAGGAGCACCCCCACCAAAGAACGCACAGGGGTCTTGGGAGTGGAAATAGAGTCACTGTTGAGGACAGCATCCAACTCTCTATAAAAACAGCAGGTCTGGGGCACAGCACCAGAGATATGGTTTGCCTCCCTTGCTTTCTGGTACACATGTCTCAACTGCTTCTCCTTTGCAATGCACTGCAGAATGTCCTGATCTTAGCTCTTTTCCCAAACGCTTCATGGAAGCTCTCCATAGATATTGACGTTCCTATGGCGGGAGCACAGCTGGGAGGGCACATATTGAGCAGATCCAGGACTTCTGCTGTGTCCCAAGTGTGGAGTCACCAAGGGAGAGGAATTGAAACTGTTCACCAGAGCAGTCAGGATGGGCAGTGTGGGATGCTTTCTGGAGGCCAATTACAGCAATAAAATCAAGCACAAGTATCTACACTTGCACTTTGAAGAAAAAATGTTTTGTGTAAAACTCTGGTCAAGGTGGTTAAATGATGTCACTGAAACTGAGGAGTTTTGTGATAGGAAGTGTCTTTGCAGTGTGTGCACCACCACTGTTTCCTTGGCAAAAGGGCTTATTTGCAAAAAAAAAAAAGTGTAGAAAAAGGCTAAGAAACAATAATGGATGACCAGTATCCACAATTGTGTTTCCTGCTGGTGCCTAGTAAGGTTTTCCACCGTGATGTGTAGGAATAATTGAGCAGAGAGAACCATAAAATATGGAATTGGCATTAGTAGGGTCACTTATTGATAATTTATTTCTATGAAAAATGAAAATGTCATTTTTTTTTAGTGTGGGAAGAGGGACCGGTCTGCTTCCCCCATGAGAACAGCATCCAGTAGTGCATGTGGTGTCTCATATTCACATTGTGTTTCCATACAGGTGTTTGCACTGGGACAATCACCATAGAACCTGGGAACATACAGAAAGTCAGGGGAACGTACAGTACATGGATGAGAAACCATTCTGCCTCAGAGTTGGACACCTCCCCTAGTCCATGTCAGAATATAACAAAACCGACTTCACCACCTTCATCCTGCTGGGCTTTCCTGGCCTGGAGGAGGCCCATGTCTGGATCTCCATCCCCTTCTGCATCATGTACATCATAGCCATCTTGGGGACCTTCACCATCCTGTTCATCGTGAAGGTGGAGCAGAGCCTCCATGAGCCCATGTACTATTTCCTCTGCATGCTGGCCGTCACAGATCTGCTCCTGCATACATCAACTGTGCCCAAAATGATGAGCATCTTCTGGTTCAATTCCAGGGAGATAGATTTTGGGGCCTGTCTCACTCAGATGTACTTTTATGCCATCTCCTTTCCCTTGCAGTCCGGGATCCTCGTAGCCATGGCTTTTGATCGGTACGTGGCCATCTGCCATCCCCTGACACATGGCACCATCCTGACAAACCCCCTGGTGGTCAAGATTTGCCTGGCCGTGGTTCTGCGCGGTATAATTCTTGGACTGCCCTCTTCCTTCCTGGCAAGTCAGTGGCCTTATTGTAAAACAAATGTCATCCCTCAGCCAATGTGCGGCCAAATATATCTCGTGAAATTGGCCTGTGCCGACCCCCGAGTTAGTAGTTACTATGGTCTCTTTGTCCTAGTTTTTGTCATGGGCGTGGATGGGATTTTTATTTTCGTGATCTATATTGAGATCCTCAGGGCTGTCTTCAGGCTCCCCACAAAAGACGCCCATCTCAAGACTTTGGGGACTTGCGGCTCCCACCTTCTTGTCATTTTAACTTTTTACATCCCAGATTTCATCGACTCCCTCATGAACAGATTTGCTCAAAATGTACCTGTGTCTTTCAACAATCTCATAGTCCATCTGTGCATCTTGATGCCCCCTGTAATACACCCCATCATCTATGGGGTGAGGACAAAACAGATCCGGGACAGACTGCTTCAGCTCCTTACTCATAAAAGGGCCTAAAGTTTTCTCTCAGATCGAGCACCAAAATCTCCTTTCCATAAATCACTGACTGGAGAGTCAAGGGTACATCTATACTACCCATTGGTTTGGCAGGCAGTGATAAATGGATCTGGGATCGATTTATCACTTCTCGTGTTGATGTAATAAATCAGCCCTTAAACGTGCTCCCCATCGACTCCTGTATTGCACCTTATGAGAAGTGGAAGTGGGGTCAACGAGGAGCGGCAGTGGTTGGCTCACAGCCATGTGGATGGCTGAGTAAAAAGTCCTAAGCTATGCCAAATTCAGCTGTGATATTCATGTAGCTGAAGTTGTGTATCTTGGGTCAACAACCTCCCCGGAGGGTATATCATGCCAAAGTGACATTAAATCCTTTCCTGGCCTTACTGTGCTGTCTCAACATGAGAAACTGAGGAATCTTTGTGTGTACAACTCATTCTCCCATAGGATTGCCACATTTCTAAATGCTGTTAACTGGGCTTCTGAGAATCCATACCCTGCCCTACCTATTTTATAAGGTCCTGACCTCTGCCCCACAATTTCCCACAAGCCCTCTTTTCCTGTCCCACCTTTTCCCCAAAAGCATTACTCCATTCTCCATCTCTAGCCCAAAGCACCACCCCATAACTACTCCCCATCTCTAAAACCCCATCCGCTTCCAGGATTATCCCCACCTTCCTTCCCCCAGCCTGGGCTCGCTCTGCTCCGGGGGCATGCTTCATGTATTGTGGGGCCCAAAACTGGACACAGTGCTCCAGATGAGGCCTTACCAATGCCCAATAAAGCGGAACGATCAGGTCTTTTGACCTTCTGGCAATGCCCTTACTTATACAGTCCAAAATGCCATTAGCCTTCTTGGCAACAAGGGCACACTGTTGACTCATCTCCAGCTTCTCATCCATTGTAACCCTTTGGTCCTTTTCTGCAGAACTGCTGCCTAGTCATTCGGTCCCTAGTCTGGAGCAGTGCATGGGATTCTTTTGCCGTAAGTGCAGGACCCTGCACTTCTCCTTGTTGAACCTCATCAGATTTCTTTTGGCCCAGTCCTCCAATTTGTCTAGGTCCCTCTGTATCCTATCCCTACCCTCCAGCGTATTTACCACACCTCCCAGTGTAGTGCCATCTGCAAAGTTGCTGAGGGTGCAGTTCACACCATCCTCCAGATCATTAATAAAATAATCAACACAATAATCCACAACACAATAACACAATAATCACTCAGTGCCTAGCCCTTCCCCTTTGCCTTTAGCTGCAGATGAAAATCAAACCATTTCTGGCAAGCTACAGAGAGTTAATACAGGTATATACGGAGCCCCATTTCAGCATTGACAGGAGAATTCACTCAGTCCAGTGCTTAAAAACCCAGGTTCTCTGCACTGGAGAAATACCCCAGATTAGCCAGATGAGCAGGCGGAGAGTTCAGCTGGATGACTCCAAGATCCCTCCAGCCAGGGCATTCCTGGGAAGTCTGACTCATCCTCAAAGATTTGATTTCAATTCTATCAGGGAGAGACTGGGAGGAAATGAACCAAGAGGGAGAGAATAAATTCAATGCAAACACTACTCCAATCTCTATACTCCAAACAAGGTCCCCCTTATCCAGGGCAGCTGGGGGGAGGGTGATGCCTTTGTCCCCCCCCAGCTGCCATCTGTCCACAGGAGTATTCTATGGGTGTGGCTTTTCCTGAGGCAGATCCCCCAAAGTGACCCCCTGACTGTGATGTGTTGGCAGGTTTCTGAGTGGGAGCGGAAGTGGCGTCCCAGAGTTGACACCTCACAGGAGCAGGAAAATCACAAAAGGCAGCTACCTCTGAAAACCTCAGATTCCCCTTCAGAGGATGGCGAAGGCTCAGACTCCCTCTTCCAGCCTTGCCTCCTCATGGCACCCAACAGAACCATCCCTGCCAGAGCAGGAGACCATTTCCTTCTTGGTGTAATGGAGAGACCATGGATAAGGCAGCCAGTGAGTTCTCCTGGGTTCTCTCTCTCATTTTGAGACTCAATCTCTGTCACATTGGACAATTCATGTCACCCTGGCCCTCAGTTTACTTATCTGCCTTATGGGGATATGGTCCTAGTCACTTTCCTTTGCTACGTGTTCTCAAAATCCTTCAATTTTGTAAGTAAGGTGCTGCACAAGATGATTCCACTGCATGCATCCAACAAAGTGGGCATTAGCCCACGAAAGCTTATGTTTCAATACTTTAGTTAGTCTTTAAGTGCCACAGGACCCTTTGTCACTTGTGCAATTCCAGAATACCAGGGCTACCTCCAAGATGATGATGTCACGGAGCGCCCAGGCGATGGTCTGGGACCACTCCCTAGGAAGCCAGACAGGACTTCGGGTGAAGTGTCCCCTCTCCGTACACAGCCTGTTTCCAAGGCTAAGAGCTTCACGGGTACCCACTTCAAACTTCCTGGGCTGACCTCGGAGCGTTCAGCACCTTCTCTCCCTCCGTGTGCTTCCCCCAGTGAGGCCGCCTGGGCGGGGTTCTGAGGGAGCCCATGGGTTCTGCACCCCTAATGCACAGTCAAACATGACTCTCAGCCAGCCAGTAAAACAGAAGTTTATTTGATGACGTTTATCTGGTCTAACCCAGACCATACAGTGAGCGTGAGCCCTCAACTGGATCCATCTTGGGGGCCAGAGAGCTAGATCACTCCTCTGCCCTCCCTGCCTGACTCCAGCCAGCTTCAGACTCCCCCATTCGAACTCACTCTCCAGCCTCTCCTCCCCCATAGCTCAGCCAGGTCAGGTGATCTCCCTCCCCCACTTGGGGTCAGATTACAGCTCTAGGTATGCATATCTGCAGAGAGGGGAGAGGGCATCAACTACTTGGCCACACTGTCTCTGCTTTGCATCAGCTACACATCCTCATCCCTTCACATAGATGATCAAGAAATGCATAGGGGAAACTGAGGCACACACACACAGTATTCCAACTCCATCACAGATGATAGTTACTGATGTGAATTAACAATCTCGGATCCCTTAGGGACAGTCCAGTGTGCCTGCAGAAAGTACTGGTGTCTCCTGTCAGTCATCATTCTCTAGATCTGTCTGTCTAATATCTACCCATCCCTCCCAGATATCTACAGGGTATCAGGGCCTATGGAGATCTAGACATTATCCCCTGTTTTCTTCCTCATTAACTATACAGTTTAAATATACACAAATAAACAGAGCAGCCAATTTGTCTCTGAGGACAGAGCCCAAGAGTTCTCATTTCCCTTTGGGAAAGTCCCTTAATGACGGTTTACTACTGAATTGGATAAATAACACAGAATTGCAGAAAGGCTTTTTCCAGCCTGTTTACATCCAGACACTGCTTCTACACTGGAGTCTGAGTGAACCCCACTGGGATTGCACAGAGCTCTATAATAGAAAGTGCACAGTCCTGTGTCGGCTCTCAGCATAGGATGTTGCTGCAGATGCTGGGAGAGGTGTGGGACACGGCTCGCTGAGAGGGATTCCCAGGAAGGACGCTTTCGTCTTACAATTCACAGGTACACCTTCTTTGCTGAGGAGCTCTCCTACTACACAAATCCAGGGCTCTGGCTGCTAACAGAGGGGCATCACCAACTATGGCTAATCCAGTTGTGAATCCCATTCAGCTAAGCTCCTTCCTCCATTAATGTCTGTAGGAAGGAGTTCCACAGGCAAAATAGGTATTAGTTACACAACTTTGTTTTCTCAGTTTTCTATGTTCAGACTATCAATGTAATTGAATGTTCCCTTTGTGTGTGTTATGAGACAGAGTAAATGTAAATGCTTGATTTAGTTTCTTTATCTATCAATTCGTATGGCTCAAGTCCAGAAGGGTCCATTTGATCATCCTGTGTAACACAAGCCATTAAATTTCATGCAGTTACCCTTGTACTGGGGTCCTGAACTTTTTTTTCACTAGGGCCTTTTCTACCGTAGGATTTTACGCAGAGAATCACAGAGCCACAGGGTGAGAAGGTACCACAAGGCTCATCTAGTCTAACTGCTTGCCAAGAAGCAGGAATTGTTTCAACCAGGACAGATGACTGTCCAGCCCCCTTTGCAAAATCTCCCACGTCCTCCCGAGGTGACTGTTCCATTGCCCTCCTCTTCTCATTCCTAGGAAGTTGTTTCCTGAGATTGCAACTTACTCTGCTGTGCAGTAGTTTGAACCCATTGCATCTTGTCTTGTACTATGTGGTAAGAGGGAACAGTTCTCCATGTCTTCGATGGCACACTCTCAAGTAGTTGAAGATGGCTCTCATGTACCCCCTTAATCTCCTCTTTCCAAACTAAATACACTCAGTTCCTTCAGCCTTTCTTTGAATAGTTTGTATTCCATTCCCTGGATCAGCTTTGTCACTCACCTCTACATCTTAGCCTATTTTTCTACATCTTATTTATACACTGGTGCCCAGAACTAGACAGTAAACTCCAGCTGAGGCCTGATCCATTCCGAGTAGAAGAATACTATCACTTCTCTTCACTTCATGTTCTGCTTTTGTTAATAAACCCCAAACTGCATTTCTGTGGGTATTTTCAATAAGAAAAAAAGAATTCACAGCCCAGTGCAGAGGTAAAATCCTTCCTTTGACTCCACTCTCCTGTTTACGCATCCAGAAATCACATCACCCTTTTTGCCATAGCATCTCACCGAAAGCTCACGATGTGTTTGTCATCCTCAGTGATGGCTAAATCTATTTCAGGGCCCCTGTGTTCCCTGATACAGTCCCGCAGTCTGGGGGTTAGGCCTGCATTTCCCTTTCTGAGATGATAACTTTTCTTTTGACTGTATTGAAACGCTCTAGATCAATCACTATGCCTGCCCCGGCTGCCTCATTGTAACTGCTCAGTCAGTCTCCTGTTCCTCTGCTAATTCCATGTGCAGTGATTTTCTATTTGCTTCCAGACCATATTTGATAGATATTTGATAGAATCGGGCCTAGATCTGATCCCACAGAACCCCAGGAGAAACATCCCCATTTGTTGACAATGGGCCATTGGCAACTGCTCTCTGAGATCCGCTGGTTTTTAATCCAGTTTATCTGTGCTTCGCTTCACTGAAATTGTAGTGTTCAATTTTATCTGTTTTCCCTTACTAAATTAAATGCCTCAGAGAAATCAAAATGTATTCCATCTGTGCAGTTTGCTTGACTAGCTGAATTTAGTCTCATTAAAAGATGAAAATGGTTTAATTTAGCAAGACTAGTTTTCTAGGAACTCTGTTGTTGACTGACATTTAATTTTATTTCTAGACAATCACATACTAGGTTTTCCATTATTTTCTAGCCTTGTGAAATCTTTTATTTTATTTTCCCTTCTTTTTATGCTTTAGAGTTACAACAGAACTTTCCTGTCTTTACCTTTTTTCTCTTTGGGGGCTCTGCTGTTGGCTCATTTTGTGCTTCTTCTTCCAAACGAGAAGTGTGGTTGATTGGTCAGTTTGTAACTCTGGTGTTCATAACCCTAAGGTTCCGCTATTCATGCTCTTTAACACTCTCCTTGACTGCTAATGGATGAGAAAGTATTTCATCACCTCACGTGATGTGTACATCATTATGGTTCTTTCCAAATGCAGACAAAATCTATTTTGTGAATACATCTGCCTTCTCTGCAATTTTAACAGGTTTCTTTTCATTCAGTAGGTATTGACTGAAACCTTTTCTAGAGTTTCTTTTGATTTTTACTTCCCTTACCAATGTTCATTGCTTCCAATGTGTGTTGCTTAATATCCATTTTAATTTCATCAAAGTGGTTCTATATTGCTCCCCTCTCACATCTCTTGATGCCTTCACTTTGCCACCTAACTGGGTTTCTAGACAAAGTAGAGCACTTTGTGATTGTGAAATCAAGGATTTTTTGCTTTCTAATCAACTCTTTTTAAAGAACTACCAATTGTTATTATTATTTCCCTGTCTACCTTTTCTCCTCACAGTCAGTTTTTTTCTAATAATTTGCCGCAGCTTTGGGGAATTAGCCCTTTTGTAGCATTAAATGCCTATAGATATAAATGTTTGGGAACTCTTCTCTGTTTGTCCATTTTAATTTAATCAGCTTCAGTCTTTATGTTTCTCCCATCTATCATATGTTCTCTTCTTTCTCTCTTCTCTAAATTAAATCGTCCCAGACTTTTCATTCTGGATGTAAGCAGTGTCAGGATGAGCTCCACCCTGACATCTGGTGGTGAATTGCAGGAATTGCAGTGAGTTTTGCATAGACACACCCACTGCACCTAGCCTGCACTCTAACAGCCCAAATAGTCACTTTGGCTACTGTGGGACCCCCAGTTTCTCTGGTATTGGGGCATGAATGATAAAGTGTTGATTAAGCTGTTTATGTGAATGAGGGATTGGGACATGTATTTGGCCTTTGGCATGCTGGAGGGACTCGCCATCAGCTAGGTAGAACTCACTAGCCAAGGGACAGGGGTTCCAAATCCCACTAAATTGAGAGAGGCTGTGGACTTTGTGGTGAGGGCCTTGTCTGAGGGTCTTACAGGCCTAAAAAAATTATTAAAGCTAATGTTCAACATGAAAACATACACAGATTGAGGGGTAAGGTACTGGACATCTGGGGTCAGGCTGGGGTTATGGGTGATTGTAGGAAGTAGGGACAGGTTTTACAGGGCACATGCATATCACATATCCAGCATAGCTCCAGATTGGGGTGTGGGAGTTTTTAAAGCATCAGTCTATAGGTGTGTTTGGGTATGCCACCCATGGGGTGTAGTGAATGTCCGAGTCAGTGGTGGTGCAGGCAATAAGTACATGGGTGGGGTGCGTCCCTCTATTTGTCAGGGAAGGGGGGGTGAGTTGTTTCCCTGGTCGGTGGTCTCGGCTACTCGACCTGGTACTGGCGATGTCCCGTGACGTGTTCCGTGTATATGTCTCTGGACCACCTGATGGTATCAGACACCATGAGCTGTCTCATGAGCCGGGCGTAGTGCCGACCGATGCTGCATGCTCTCAGTACCGGCTCGTTGCAGGGGTCTCATGCGCCCAGGGCTCCTATGATCAGGACGTGGAGCAAGTCTATTGCACTTGGTCTCTCTCCCCTGTGGAATGTTAGAGCTGACTTTTGTTTCCGTTAGGAGTCTAACTTCAGCCCATTGAGCTGAAGTCATTTTGGCTCTGGTGGTGCATCTGCACTGAAGCTCCCCTCCCCCATGACCCAAAATCACTTAAGAGCTGAGGTCACTAAGCCCTTTATCGGGGCTGAAATTGTATTGCTGAGCAGTGGATGGAGTGGAGCTGTCCGGGTCACCAGTAGCAGAGTAGCTGGTGATGAGCAGCAGTGGATGGAGTGGAGCTGTCCACAAGCAGATCTTCCAGTAAACATCCAGTCTGGAGTAAGAACTGAGGAAAACCTCAGGAGCCAGCTGGGTGTTAATACACAGACACTGCCACCTCCTTCTGTTACTATTTAAGGCGTTGGCTGTTAATGGGATGGGGAAGGGGGTGGGGCTGTTACCAGATTTTCCTTCCTGAAAGGCAGGGAGGTGCTAGGGCTCCTCACTTGCATAACTATAGCAATTTTTCAACATGGGTAAGGCGTCTTCTCCCCTAGCTTCATTCATGAAATTGTAACTGCTATGCCTGAAAATTTCAAAATGCAATTCAGCAGGAAGTTTACACCGAGGAAGGAAAACTTCAGGTTACTGTTTGGCAAATGTATATCCAACTGAAATTAAGTCTTGTAATTTTAGGTGTCAGACAGACTTAACTCTGAATGGTGCGACCAACACCACAAAATATGTCCAATCCATTTATGAATCCCATTCAGCTAAACACTTTGCTCCAATAATGTCTGTGGCAAGTTGTTCCACAGGTCAAAGTGGCACTGAAGACCAAATATGGACTATACAAACAATTTTTTTTATCAATTTTCTCTGTTCAGGGTGTCAATGTAATTTAATATTCCCTTATTCGTGTGTTACGAGACTTAATAAATACAAATGCCTGAACTACTCTCTAGATCGATAGATTTACTGGGTTTAATGCCAGAAGAGAGAGTAGGTCATCCAGTCAGACCTTCTGTGTAACAAAGGCCCTTATATTACACCCAGTTACCCCAGTATTAAGCTCCATAAATTGTGTTTGAGTAAGGCCTGGACTACAGTAGAATTTTAAATCATGGAATCAAGGTATGAGAGGGTTAGGAGAGGGCTGCAGGGATCAGATAGTCTAACTCCCTGCCAAGATTCAGGATTTGTTCTGTCTAAACCACCCCAGACAGATGACTATCCAGCCTTCTGTTCAAAATCTCCGGTGAAGGGCTTTCAACAACATGCCAGGGAATCCGTTCCATTGTCCTCCTGTCCTTACAGTTGGGAAGTTTATCTATATATATAAAAGTCAAATGGTGTATGCGTGCATGTATGCGTGTATGTATGTGCACTTACTCCTTCCACACCGTTTGAGCTAGAGATTTGAAATTTGGTACAGTTAGAGGTCTTAGGGTCCTAATCAGGGTAAGAGTCGAATTTTTTTCAAATCTCACCTCTGACGTCCCCCAGGGGTGAAATTATTTAAAGGCCAATCACATCAGCTGGGCAGCTGCTGTTCTCTGTGACATAGTTATGATGTCATAATACCCCCTCCAACGGACCCTGCATTCGCTCAGCTCTCTGCCCCCTCCCCCCTCCAAAGGACCCCGCATTCACTCAGCTCTCTGCCCCTTCCCCCCTCCAACGGACCCCGCACTCTCTCAGCTCTCTGCCCCCTCCCCACATCCGATGGACCCGAGTTTGGTTTGGTTGGAGGGTAAGTGAGGTAGGGGTGTCGGGTTTGGTCGGGGGGTGAGATGGGGGTGTCGGGTTTGGTCAGGGGGTGAGGTGAGGGTGCTGGCTTTGGTTGGGGGGTAAGTGAGCTGGGGGTGTTGGGTTTGGTCTGGGGGGCTGGGAAGGTGTCGGGGTGGGTGGGGGTGAGGTGTGGGTGTTGGGGTTGGTCAGGGGGTGTTGGGTTTGGTGGGGGGGTAAGGTGAGGGTGTTGGGTTTGTTTGGGGGTGTGAGGAGGGGGGTCGGGATTGGTCGAGGTGTAAGTGAGGTGTGGGTGTCGGGTTTGTTTGTGGTGGTAGGTAGGGGTGTTGGGTTTGGTTGGGGAAAGTGTGGTGGGTGTGTCAGGTTTGGTCTACGGGGGCTGAGGTGTGGGAGTTGGTCAGGGGGTGTTGGTAGGGGGTGATGTGGGGGTGTTCGGTTTGGGTGGGGGGGTGAAAATGTTAGTCAGGGTTTTGTCGAGGGGTAAGTGAGGTGGGGTTGTCGGGTTTGGTTGGGGGGGTGAGGTGGGGATGTCAGGTTTGCTCTCTGCCCCCTTCCCCCCTCCAATGGACCCCACACTCGCTCAGCTCTCTGCCCCCTCCCCACCTACGATGGACCTGAGCAAAGCCGGGTATTTTTGCTAGTATAAGATAAAATCTAAATCTGCTAAACTGTAATTGGAAACTGGGGAAGAGAGAACAATTTTCTTCCATCTTATTTATGAAAGATTTTCAAGTATCTCAAGAGCCCGGTTCTGTCCCCCCTCAATCCTCTCTTTTCAAACCAAAACATAACCCTTCCCTTCAGCCTTTTGTCGTATGGCTTGTATTCCACCCTGTGGGTCATTTTGGTCACTCACCTCAATATTCTTTGCAGTTTCCCTACATCCTCCCAAAATATTGGAGACTCTAACAGGCCAGCTGAGTCTGAACCAGCACCAAGAAAAGTTCTACTGTTCCCTCCCATGACTTTCTTGCTATGCCACTGCTAAACCAAATGAAAATTGCATTTGCTCTTTTTTGCATAGAAAAAAAAATCACACCCCTCATAGATGTAGTGATATCAACCTGACCATGATATATACAGCATAAGGTCTACTGAAGAATTACTCATCAAACAAGCCATTTCTCAGAGCTGGGGATCATTTTCTCTGACAGGAGCACCCCCACCAAAGAACCCACAGGGTTCTTGGGAGTGGAAATAGAGTCACTGTTGAGGACAGCATCCAACTCTCTATAGAAACAGCAGGTCTGCGGCACAGCACCAGAGATATGGTTTGCCTCCCTTGCTTTCTGGAACACATGCCTCTACTCCTTCTCCTTTGTTGTGCACTGCAGCATGTCCTGATCTTAGCTCTTTTCCCAAAAGCTTCATGAAATCTGCCAATAGATATTGACTTTCCTATGACTGGAGCACAGCAGGGAGGGCACAGCCTCCCCTCTGCAAATATTGAGCATATACAGGAGCTCCAATGTGTCCCAAGTGTGGAGTTGCCAAGGGAGAGGAATTGAAACTGTTCACCAGAGCAGTCAGGATGCGCAGTGTGGATGCTTTCCAGAGGCCAATTACAGCAATAAAATCAAGCACAAGTATCTAGACTTGCACTTTGAAGAAAAAATGTTTTGTGTAAAACTCTGGTCAAGGTGGTTACATGATGTCACTGTAACTGAGGAGTTTCGTCACAGAAAGTGTCTTTGAATTGTGTGCACCGCCACTGTTTCCTTGGCAAAGGGACTTCTTTGCAAAAAATAAAAATGTAGAAAAAGGCTAAGAAACAATAATGGATGATCAGTATCCACAATTGTGTTTCCTGCTGGTGCCTCATAAGGTTTCCCACACCGTGATGTGTAGGAATAATTGAGCAGAGAGAACCATAAAATATGGAATTGGCATTAGTAGGGTCACTTATTGATAATTCATTTCTATGAAAAATGAAAATGTCATTTTTTTTCAGTGTGGGAAGAGTGACCAGTCTGCTTCCCCCATGAGAACAGCATCCAGTACCGTATGTGGTGTCTCATATTCACATTGTCTTTCCATACAGGTATTTGCACTGGGACAATCACCCTAGAACCTGGGAACATACAGAAAGTCAGGGGAACGTACAGTACATGGAAGAGAATCCGTTTTGCCTCACAGTTGGACACCTCCCCTAGTCCATGTCAGAATATAACAAAACCGACTTCACCACCTTCATCCTGCTGGGCTTTCCTGGCCTGGAGGAGGCCCATGTCTGGATCTCCATCCCCTTCTGCATCATGTACATCATAGCCATCTTGGGGACCTTCACCATCCTGTTCATCGTGAAGGTGGAGCAGAGCCTCCATGAGCCCATGTACTATTTCCTCTGCATGTTGGCCATCACAGATCTGCTCCTGCATACATCAACTGTGCCCAAAATGCTGAGCATCTTCTGGTTCAATTCCAGGGAGATAAATTTTGGGGCCTGTCTCACTCAGATGTACTTTTATGCCATCTCCTTTCCCTTGCAGTCTGGGATCCTCGTAGCCATGGCTTTTGATCGGTACGTGGCCATCTGCCATCCCCTGACACATGGCACCATCCTGACAATCCCCCTGGTGGTCAAGATTTGCCTGGCTGTGGTTCTGCGCGGTATAATTCTTGGACTGCCCTCTCCCTTCCTGGCAAGTCAGTGGCCTTATTGTAAAACAAATGTCATCCCCCAGCCAATCTGTGGCCAAGCATATCTGGTGAAATTGGCCTGTGCCGACCCCCGTGTTAGTAGTTACTATGGTCTCTTTGTCCTAGTTTTTGTCATGGGTGTGGATGGGATTTTTATTTTTGTGTCCTATATTGAGATCCTCAGGGCTGTCTTCAGGCTCCCCACAAAAGATGCCCGTCTCAAGACTTTGGGGACTTGTGGCTCACACCTTCTCGTGATTTTAACTTTTTACATCCCAGATTTCATCAACTCCCTCATGAACAGATTTGCTCAAAATGTACCTGTGTCTTTTAACAATCTCATAGTCCATCTGTGCGTCTTGATGCCTCCTGTAATACACCCCATCATCTATGGGGTGAGGACAAAACAGATCCGGGACAGACTGCTTCGGCTCATTACTCATAAAAGGGCCTAAAGTTTTCTCCCAGATCGAGCTCCTAAATCTCCTTTCCCTAAATCACTGACTGGACAGTCAAGGGTACATCTACACTACCCATTGATTTGGCGGAAAGTGATAGATGGATCAGGGATCTATTTATCTCTTCTTGTGTTGATGCAATAAATCAGCCCTTAAACGTGCTCCCCGTTGACTCCTGTACTGCACCTTGGTGAGAGTGGAAGTGGAGTCGACTATGAGCGGCAACGGTTGGCTTACAGCCATGTCCTAAGCTACGCCAAATTCAGCTGTGATATTCATGTAGCTGAAGTTGTGTATCTTGGGTCAACAACCTCCCCGGAGGGTATATCATGCCAAAGTGACATTAAATCCTTTCCTGGCCTTACTGGGCTGTCTCAACATGAGAAACTGAGGAATCTTTGTGTGTACAAATCATTCTCCCATAGGATTGCCACATTTCTAAATGCTGTTAACTGGGCCTCTGAGAATCCATACCCTGCCCCACCTATTTTATAAGGTCCTGACCTTTGCCCCACAATTTCCCACAAGCCCTCTTTTCCTGTCCCACCTATTCCCCAAAAGCATTACTCCATTCTCCATCTCTAGCCCAAAGCACCACCCCATAACTACTCCTCATCTCTAAAACCCCATCCGCTTCCAGGATTATCCCCACCTTCCTTCCCCCAGCCTGGGCTCGCTCTGCTCCGGGGGCATGCTTCATGTATTGTGGGGCCCAAAACTGGACACAGTACTCCAGATGAGGCCTTACCAATGCCCAATAAAGGGGAACGATCACGTCCTTTGTCCTGCTGGCAGTGCCCCTACTAATACAGCCCAAAATGCCATTAGCCTTCTTGGAATCAAGGGCACACTGTTTACTCATCTCCAGCTTCTCGTCCATTGTAACCCCTAGATCCTTTTCTGCAGGACTTCTGCCTAACCATTCGGTCCCTAGTCTTGAATAGTGAATGGGATTCTTCGGCCCTAAGTGCAGGAATCTGCTCTTCTCCTTGTTGAACCTCATCAGATTTCTTTTTGTCCAGTCCTCTAATTTGTCTAGGTCCCTCTGTATCCTATCCCTACCCTCCAGCATATCTACCCCTCTTCCTAGTTTAGTGCCATCTGCAAAATTGCTGAGGGTGCAGTCCACACCATCCTCTAGATCATTAATGAAATAATCAACACAATAATCCACAACATAATAACACAATAACACAATAATCACTCAGTGCCTATCCCTTCCCCTTTGCCTTTAGCTACAGATGAAAATCAAACCATTTCTGGCAAGCCATAGAGTGTTAATACAGTAACACACGGAGCCCCCTTTCAGCGTAGACTGGAGAATTCATTCAGTCCAGTGCTTAAAAACCAGGTTCTCTGCACTGGAGAAATACCCCAGATTAGCCAGACGAGCAGGCGGAGAGTTCAGCTGGGGGAATCCAAGATCCCTCCAGCCATGGCACTCCTGGGAAGTCTGACTCATCCTCAAAGATTTGATTTCAATTCTATCAGGGAGAGACTGGGAGGAAATGAACCAAGAGGGAGAGAACAAATCTAATGCAAACACTACCCCAGTCTCTATCCTCCTGTGGTAGAGAGAATTCCTCCCCTCACTCTAAACACTAGTGTAAACGAGGGGCGGGGGTCTGTCATACAAGACAGAATAACTGTAAGCTACTTTCCCAGCCTAAGTTAAATAATTTTCCCCCAAAACCCACACCCTACCAGTGGGGGATTGGGGTCCCGCTGCCACCATCAAAGGGAAGTACCCCAAGACTATGGGGTAGGGACACCTTGACTCCCCCCCGAGAGTAATGCTCTCAACCCCTCCCTTTCTGTCTGGGAGATTAAAAAACACAGAGACTTAACATCAGCTTCCCCTTTCAACCTAGGAGACACTGATCCACTCCCCCTCCCTCTCTGGTTACCAAGGGAAGAGAGATTTGGACAACCAGACCCCCCCCTTACCCGGGAACTGGGTCAAATCCAAAGCTAGGACAACTTTAAGGGAATAACCAAACACTTTGTATAACAAAAACGGTTGAATAGAGAAAAGAGAAAAACTCATACAACTAATCAGACTTCACAGATACTTACTTTTCTAGCTCTAACCCCTCCCTCCAGATTTCTCCTCCAGATGAGGTCAGTGACACCATAAATCCATTGCAAACTTATACAATTACAACTCTACTTACAGTTAGTCTACTTAAAGCTTATGAAGGAAAAGTACGAAGTTGTCTCTCCATAGCTAGAGAGAACAGATGGAGTCAGTTCAAAGCCTCAGACGAATTAACTAAACTTCCTGGTTTTGTCCCGAGGTAAGTTACTCTGACGTCACCCAGCTCTCCTGTTCAGTTAACCCCTTATAGGTAAAACAGCAACTCTAAAGCACTTCACACTTATGATACCTCCCTACACGATCCCCCTTGTTTCAGGGCAGCTGGGGAGGAGGGTGATGCCTCTGTCTCCCGTGGCTGCCCTCTATCCACAGGAGTATTCTTTGGGTGTTGCTTTTCCTGAGGCAGATCCCCCAAAGTGACCCCCTGACTGTGATGTGTTGGCAGGTTTCTGAGTGGGAGCGGAAGTGGCGTCCCAGAGTTGACACCTCACAGGAGCAGGAAAATCACAAAAGGCAGCTACCTCTGAAAACCTCAGATTCCCCTTCAGAGGATGGCGAAGGCTCAGACTCCCTCTTCCAGCCTTGCCTCCTCATGGCACACAACAGAACCATCCCTGCCAGAGCAGGAGACCATTTCCTTCTTGGTGTAATGGAGAGACCATGGATAAGGCAGGCCAGTGAGTTCTCCTGGGTTCTCTCTCTCATTTTGAGACTCAATCTCTGTCACATTGGACAATTCATGTCACCCTGGCCCTCAGTTTACTTATCTGCCATATGGGGATAAGGTCCTAGTCACTTTCCTTTGCTACGTGTTCTCAAAATCCTTCAGTTTTGTAAGTAAGGTGCTGCACAAGATGATTCCACTGCATGCATCCAACAAAGTGGGCATTAGCCCACGAAAGCTTATGCTTCAATACTTCAGTTAGTCTTTAAGTGCCACAGGACCCTTTGTCACTTGTGCAATTCCAGAATACCAGGGCTACCACCAAGATGATGATGTCACGGAGCGCCCGGGCGATGGTCTGGGACCACTCCCTAGGAAGCCAGGCAGGACTTCAGTTGAAGTGTCCCCTCTCCGTACACAGCCTGTTTCCAAGGCTAGGAGCTTCACGGGTACCCACTTCCACCTTCCTGGGCTGACCTCGGAGCATTCAGCATCTTCTCTCCCTCCGTGTGCTTCCCCCAGTGAGGCCGCCTGGGGGAGCCCATGGATTCTGCACCCCTAATCCACAGTCAAACATGACTCTCAGCCAGCCAGTAAAGCAGAAGTTTATTTGATGATGTTTATCTGGTCTAACCCAGACCATACAGTGAGTGTGAGCCCTCAGCTGGATCCATTTTGGGGGCCAGAGAGCTAGATCACTCCTCTGCCCTTCCTGCCTGACTCCAGCCAGCTTCAGACTCCCCCATTCGAACTCACTCTCCAGCCCCTCGGACCCCCTGGCTCAGTCAGGTCAGGTGATCTCCCTCCCCCGCTTGGGGTCAGATTACAGCTCTAGTTATGCATATCTGCAGAGAGGGGAGAGGGTGTCGACTACTTGGCCACACTGTCTCTGCTTTGCATCAGCTACACATCCTTATCCCTTCACATAGATGATCAATAAATGCATAGGGGAAACTGAGGCACACACACACAGTATTCCTACTCCATCACAGATGATAGTTACTGATGTGAATTAAAAATCTCGGATCCCTTAGGGACAGTCCAGTGTGCCTGCAGAAAGTACTGGTGTCTTCTGTCAGTCATCATTCTCTAAAACTGTCTGTCTAATATCTACCCATCCCTCCCAGATATCTATGGGGTATCAGGGCCTATGGAGATCTAGACATTATCCCCTATTTTCTTCCTCATTAACTATACAGTTTAAATGTACACAAATAAACAGAGCAGCTAATATATCTCTGAGCACAGAGCCCAAGAGTTCTCATCTCCCTTTGGGAAAGTCCCTTAATGACGGTTTACTCCTGAAGCTGGATAAATAACACAGAATTGCAGAAAGGCTTTTCTCCAGCCTGTTTACATCCAGATGCTGCTTCTACACTGGAGGCTGAGTGAACCCCACTGGGACTGCACAGAGCTCTATAATAGAAAGTGCACAGCCCTGTGTCGGCTCTCAGCATGGGATGTTGCTGCAGATGCTGGGAGAGGTGTGGGACACGGCTCTCTGAGAGGGATTCCCAGGAAGGACGCTTTCGTCTTACAATTCACAGGTACACCTTCTTTGCTGAGGAGCTCCCCTACTACACAAATCCAGGGCTCTGGCTGCTAACAGAGGGGCTGTTATCTGACTTTAATCTGCGCGTAAATGTGGAGTTGCTAGGGCTCCACACTGTGGCATTAATAAGAATTGGTCAGATTGGGCAACGGATCTTCTCTCCCAGCTTCATTCTAGATGTTGTCGAACTGTTATGCCTGAATCTTAAAAAAATATATTAAAAAATTTGGCCATAAGCCAGTGTCTAGTGTGGTAAATTTCAGTCCAAATGCTTAGAGTTTGGCAATCTCATAGGGAACTGAACATGAGGTCTCCTGATGGAAGGTGGCAGTCCCCTCTCTAAGGGCCGTAACACCTGCATCACCAACTATGGCTAATCCAGTTGTGAATCCCATTCAGCTAAGCTCTTTGCTCCATTAATGTCTGTGGGAAGGAGTTCCACAGGCAAAATAGGTATTATGTACACAACTTTGTTTTATCACTTTTCTATGTTCAGACTCTGAATGTAATTGAATATTCCCTTTGTGTGTGTTATGAGACAGAGTAAATGTAAATGCTTTATTTAGATTCTTTATCTATAAATTCATATGGCTCAAGTCCAGAAGTGTAAATTTGATAATCCAGTCTGACCTCCTGTGTAACAGGACCTTGTCTACCATGGGATTTTACGCAGAGAATCACAGAGCCACAGGGTAGAAAGTTACCACAAGGCTCATATAGTCTAACTGCTTGCCAAGAAGCAGGAATTGTTTCAACCAGGACAGATGACTGTCCAGCCCCCTTGGAAAATCTCCCACGTCCTCCCGAGGTGACTGTTCCATTGCCCTCCTCTTCTCATTCCTAGGAAGTTGTTTCCTGAGATTGCAACTCACTCTGCTGTGCAGTAGTTTGAACCCATTGCATCTTGTCTTGTACTATGTGGTAAGAGGGAACAGTTCTCCATGTCTTCTATGGCACACAATCAAGTATTTGAAGATGGCTCTCATCTCCACCCTTAATCTCCTCTTTCGAAACTAAATACACCCAGTTCCTTCAGCCTTTCTTTGAAAAGTTTGTATTTCATTCCCTGGATCAGCTTTGTCACTCACCTCTACATCTTTGCCTGTTTTTCTACATCTTATTTATACACTGGTGCCAGGAACTAGAAAGTAAACTCCAGCTGAGGCCTGATCCATTCCGAGTAGAAGAATACTATCACTTCTCCTCACTTCATGTTCTGCTTTTGTTAATAAACCCCAAACTGCATTTCTGTGGGATTTTACAATAAGAAAAAAAGAATTTACAGCTCTGTGCAGATGTAAAATCCTTCCCTTACCCCAACTCTCCACTCTCCTGTTTACTCATACAGGTATCACATCACCCTTTTTGCCACAGCATCGCACCGAGAGCTCATGATGTGTTTGTCGTCCTCGGTGATGGCTAAATCCATTTCAGGGCCCCTGTGTTCCCTGATACAGTCCTGTAGTCTGGGGGTTAGGCCTGAATTTCCCGTTCTGAGATGATAACTTTGCTTTTGACTGTATTGAAATGCTCTAGCTCAGTCTCTATGCCTGCCCTGGCTGCCTCATTGTAACTGCTCAGTCAGTCTCCTGTTCCTCTGCTAATTCCATGTGCAGTGATTTTCTATTTGCTTCCAGATCACTGACCAAAATATTCGATAGCATCGAGCCTAGAACTGATCCCACAGAACCCCAGGAGAAACATCCCCTTCTGGTGAAAATGGGCCATTGGCAACTGCTCTCTGATATCTGCTGTTTTTAATACAATTTATCTGTGCTTCACTGAAATTCTAGTATTCAATTTTATCTGTTTTCCCTTACTAAATTAAATGCCTCAGAGAAATCAAAATCTATTGCATTTGTGCAGTTTGCTTGGCTAGCTGAATGTAGTCTCGTTAAAGATTGAATATGGTTTAATTTAGCGAGACTGGTTTTCTAGGAACCCTGCTGCTGAATGACATTAATTTTATTTCTAGACAATCACATACCAGCTTTTCCATTGCTTTCTAGCCTTGTGAAATCTTTTTTTTTTACTTTCCCTTCTTTTTATGCTTTAGAGTTAACACAGAACTTTCCTGTCTTTACCTTTTTTCTCTTTTGGGGGCTCTGCTGCTGCCTCATTCTGTGCTTCTTCTTCCAAACGAGAAGTGCGGTTGATTGGTCAGTTTGTAACTCTGGTGTTCATAACCCTAAGGTTCCGCTATTCATGCTCTTTAACACTCTCCTTGACTGCTAATGGATGGGCAAGTATTTCATCACCTCACGTGATGTGTACACCATTATGGTTCTTTCCAAATGCAGAACAAATCTATTTTGTGAATACATCTGCCTTCTCTGCAATTTTAACAGGTTTCTTTTCATTCAGTAGGAATTGACTTAAACCTTTTCTAGAGTTTCTTTTGATTTTTACTTCCCTTACCAATTTCCATAGCTTCCAATGTGTATTGCTTAATATCTATTTTCATTTCATCAAATTGGTTCTATATTGCTCCCCCCTCCCATCTCTTGACTCCTTCATTTTGCCACCTAACTGGTTTCTAGACAAATTAGAGCACTTTGTGATTGTCAAATCAATGATTTTTTGCTTTCTAATCAACTCTTCTTAAAGAACTACCAATTGTTATTATTATTTCCCTGTCTAACTTTTCTCCTCACAGTCAGTTTTTCTAATAATTTGCCGCAGCTTTGGGGAATTAGCCCTTTTGTGGCATTAAATGCCTATAGATATAAATGGTTGGGAACTCTTCTCTGTTTGTCCATTTTAATTTAATCAGCTTCAGTCTTTAATTTTCTCCCTTCTATCATATGCTCCCTTCTTTCTCTCTTCTCTAAATTCAATCGTCCCAGACTTTTCATTCTGTACACATATGGCAACTTCCCCATTCTCATATCCTGTCTTTGAAACCCTCGTTTTACTTGCTATATTTTGATAGAGACTGAATGTCCAAACCTGAGTACATGTCCAGGGCAGAGCAGGTTATTCCTTTCACATTTTAACATTGTCTTTGTTTTCATCACTTCTGTGAATGAGCAAGTGTTGCCATGGGGCTTCTCTCAATGATGCATAGGTTTTTTCCCTTGTGGTGTGTGGCAGTTGGGATGTTTTCCCCGGCACATGTATTGGCAAATGTTTTGATTTTTATCACTCTCAGATTCTGAGCCATCGGGCGAATGGGAAAATCCCCAAAGCATAGGTCCTCTCACCTGGGATTCATTGCATTTCCTGCTGATGCCTATTAATGTTCTAACACACCATGGTGTGTGGAAATTATTGATGCATGGAGGACCATGATATATGGAATAGGCAGTAGTAGAGTTAATTGTTCATAATTCGTTTCCCGAATAGTGAAAGCATCATTTATCTGTGTGCAAAAAACACGCTTGACCCACGAGAGCATAATCAATAATAAATGTAGTGTCTCATATTAATATTTGCTCTCCATCCAGGTATTTTTATGGTGACGATCATCCTAGACTCTGGGTACATACAGGAAGTAAGAGGAACGTACGGTACATGCAGGAGACACTGTTCTGCCTCAGATTTGGAAACATTCTCCCTACTTCATGTTAGATTCTAACACCACAGAATTCACTGACTCCTCCACCTTCATCCTACTGGGCATTCCTGGACTGGAGGCAGCCCATGTATGGATCTCCATCCCCTTCTGCACCATGTACGCCATAGCCATCTTGGGGAACTTCACCATCCTGTTCATTGTGAAGATGCAGCCTAGCCTCCATGAGCCCATGTACTATTTCCTCTGCATGCTGGCCATCACCGACCTGGTCCTGTCTACATCCATCGTGCCCAAAACGCTGAACAACTTCTGGTTCAATTCCAGGGAGATCGATTTCAGTGCCTGCCTCACCCAGATGTACTTCATTCACTGCTTTTTAACGATAGAGTCTGGGATCTTTGTGGCCATGGCTTTTGATCGCTACGTGGCCATCTGCCATCCCCTGAGATATTCCACCATCCTGACAAACCCAATGATGGCCAAGATCGGCCTGGCCGTGATGTTACGTGCCAGTATACTCTTACTGCCCGCTCCATTCCTGGTGAAGCAGTGGCCGTATTGCAGAACCAACATAATTTATCACACGCACTGCGAATATATGGCTGTGGTGAAGCTGGCCTGCACTGACATCCGTGTCACTAGTTACTATGGACTCTTTGTGCTTTTTTTTGTGATTGGTCTGGATGTGTTTTTTATTGCTGTGTCCTACACCCAGATCCTCAGGGCCATCTTCAGCCTCACCACAAAGGATGCCCGGCTTAAGACATTTGGGACCTGCAGCTCCCACCTCTGTGTCATCTTAGCCTTTTACATCCCTGCTCTCTTCTCCTCCCTCACTTACCGTTTTGGCCAAAATGTGCCCCTGCATTTCCACATTCTCATGGCCAATGTGTGTCTTCTCGTGCCCCCCATGTTAAACCCCATCATCTATGGGGTGAGGACCAAACAGATTCGGGACAAGCTGCTTCGGCTCTCATGAAGGAACCTAACATTTTTTCCTGGTGTTCTGCCTCTCAGACTGAGCTCCGTGCAGAGCTGGCTAGTGACATGGTGCTGGGCCCCTTCCCTGAATGACTTTTTGAACAGGAAAAGTAACGTTACATCCTGTGCTCACTACACTGTGCTTTGACAGATGGACAAACTGGGAAATGGGTCTGTGTACAACTCATTAAATCACTGAGTGATCACAGTTCTAATTGCTGGTAACTGGACTTTGAGGACCTACCCACTGCCCCATCTCTCCCATTGTATCACTGACATGTCTCCCCCTGGTCCATTAGTTGCTGGTTTGTGTCCATCTCACCATATCTTGCTCAGGAACTTCATTTCAGAATTTGGTCTGGGGGTGGGGGAATTTTTAACTGTGATCCCTGAGGGTACTTAGGCACTTGAAAACTCTAGTGTTTTGGATGATTTCTAGGCAATTGGCACACAGAAGCAGTGTCTCTTTTGCCTATGTAAAATATAGTAATAATAAATCGATTCAACTCTGATATACATATATTTGACATCTGTCATAACCATACAGCTAAGGGTAGCCTAGAATGCCTCCTTAACTGTAAGGGGTAAAGAAGCTCAAATAACCTGGTCGGCACCTGATCAAAAAGACCACTGGCTGCTTGAAAAGCAGGGAGAATTTTTTTAAAAAAATCTGTGAGCAGCTGGAGTTTTTTCCCTCTGACTGAAGGCAGGGTAGTTAACGTCCTGCTGGGATTCCACCATTGTTTTTTTATTATTATAATAATAATTATTATTATTTCTAGCTCTCTGGTTAGGTTAAGCACAGGAAGGCTAGGATGACCAACAGTAAAGTCCAAAAGAAATTAAAAGTAGCCATATTTGAAGCTGAGAGACAAAAAGAACATGAAAGAGTAATGGCCTGGAAAAGTTTGGAGTTGGAAATGGAAGAGAGGAAAGAATCAAAATGTTTGGAGTTGGAAACAGAGGAGACGAACACTTGGAGATGGAGTTAGAGATGAAGTGCTTAGAGCTGGAAAGAGCCAATCTGAGTTATCAAGACCACTCTTCTCCAGGTACTGCTCCCCATCCCAGAGAATTCCCCACCTACAAGTTAGGTGATGATACAACGGTGGTCTTTGAAAATTTCAGAAGGGCCTGCCTTGGGTACAGCATCTCTACTGACCAGTATATGGTGGCGCTGAGGCTGCAGCTCAGTGGACCCTTAGCAGAGGTGGCAGCTGAAATGCCTCGGGAAGACAGGAACAGCCATGAAGTTTTTTTAAAAAGGACAGAATCAGAATGGGTCTCACACCTGAGCATGCCTGTTGTGGTTCAGAGCCCTAAGGTGGAAACCAGATGTAGCATTTTCCCAATACGCCTACCACGTTGTAAAAAATTGGGAAGCCTGGATATCGGGGCAAGCGTTAAATCTCTGGAAGATATGTCTTTCCTAATGCAAATGGAGCAGTTCTTAGAGAGTGTTTATGATGTGGGGGTAAAATATATAATTTTAGGCTAGTTTTTATGTTTAGTTAAATATAGGCTTTAAAACTTGAACTAAAGTTTTTTTTGCTTTGTTTGTGTTTTTACTTTTTATTTATTTTAAAAGAGAATGTGCATAGTAGAATGTTTTAGTTGAAGGCCAGATACACAGACCTCTTAATTAACGGAACATTAAACAAGTCTCTGGGAGCAATAAGCTAGAGACGCTCTTCTGTTTTTCAAACACACAGTGATCCGAAACACTACTATTGTAATCTTTTAGAGTCTAATAGGATTTTAAATAAATAGCATTACATATTCACATTTCTTTAGCAAATTCAACTAAATTATTTATAGCCAAATAATTGCAATCAAATAATCTTTTTGCCTGGATTACTCACCATAAGGATTTATTTACAGACCTTTCAAAAACACCAAAAAATTTCCTCTTTACTATTTTAGAAGGTTTAACTGCTTGATTCCCTCCAGCAACTACAGAGTTAACTTTTCATGAGTCCAAATCACCATTCTAAGTATCATCTTGGGGATTTGAAATCCCCATGCTTATACTTACTTACTTTTCCCTTCCACTATGCCCTCCAAGTTTCCAATCTGTTCTCCAATCTCTCTGTCTGTTGCCTGCCTGCTCGCCTGGGTCCGATCCTGCTTTCCTTGCTGAACTGTCCCTTTCCATGGACACAGGCTTTGCTCTACTACCAATTTGACAAGGAGGGTGGCTTTTGTAACTAGCCCCTAGCCCTCCTGGTCACCCCCGACAGTGAGGAAATAGAAAGGTATATTCTAGGTGGGAAGCCCAAAACTGATACTGAGGCGGGGGAGATTAGAACCAAATGGGTGAAGGTGGTGGATAAGAAAAGAAAAAAAACTAGTAGCAATTGGAGCGATTCTCAGACGGGGCAACACAAGACAGCACCCTATCACCGCGGGCAGCCCAAGCCCCACCTACATCCCAAGGAAATCCCCAGACACCTTATCATTCCACTACTCCATTCTCCAGCAAACCATGCTGCCCCAGTGACCAGTCAGCTGGGCAATATTTTAAATATAATGAGCTGGGACATGTGAAATCCAACTGCCCCAAGAACCCCAACAAACTGAAGTTCATTGCAACCAGGTTACACCAAAGGTCCTCAGGCCCAGATGCCTCTCAGGTACCCTCAGAGCGAAGGAAACCTGTGAGTGTGGGTGGGAGGAAGGTTATCGCATGGAGGGACACTGGAGCACAGGTGTCAGCTATCCACCAATCCTTAGTGGACCCCAACTTAATCAACCCAAAGGCCCAAGGGACGATTCAACACTTCATGTCAAAATCTTTAAACTTGCCTATAGCCGAGTTGCCTGTCCAGTACAAGGCCTGGTCAGGAATGTGGACTTTTGCAGTCTATGATGATTGTCCCATTCCCACGCTGCTGGGGGAAGATTTGGCCAACCATGTGAAGCTACCCAAGAGGGTGGAAATGGTCACCCGCAGCCAGGCTAAGCAAGCTTCCACACTTATCCCTGTTCCTGAGCCTTCTACCAGGGCTCCTTCTGTGTTACCAGAGATGGTGGAAATGGATCCCCTACTAATGACTGCAACAGGTGTAGTGAATCCAGTCCCAGAGGCCCAGCCAAAGTCAGTCCCAGAACCAGAACTGCTGGAGCAACCAGCCCCAGAACCATTGCCAGCACTGAATCCAGTGCTTGCAACCCCATCTAAAACTCCAGCACCAGAGGGCACAACCAAGTCTATACTGGAAGCACGAGATAACCCTATGCAAGAGGCCCAGCCGGAGCCAGAAATTCCACAGAGTGCACCAGCAGAGAGCAGTTCACAGTCAATGGAAACAGCCCCATCTCCTGCATCACTTCCAGAGGGACCAACCCAAGTCCACAATCCAGTGAGGAACTGATGGCCCCAGCATCAAGGGAACAGTTCCAGGCTAAGGAGGAAGCAGATGAAAGCCTCAGGGAGCTTGGACAGCGGCATGGAGTAACCCACCACCTCTCAGCTCTTCTAATTGATCCTGGTTTGTTGTAGAAAAGGGATTTTTATACAAGGAAATGTTTTTTCTGGTGGGCACCAGGAAGTATGGCATCCTCAGAGACAGTTGGAAATTCCAACTAAGAACCAGGTAAAGCTCCTGTGCTTAGCCCATGATTATCCTAGTGGTCACGCTGGGGAGAACAGGACCAAAGACCTTTTGGGGAGGTCATTCCACTGGGAGGGAATGGTCAAGGATGTTTCTACCTTGGGGGAGGGATAGCTCAGTGGTTTGAGCATTGGCCTGCTAAACCCAGGGTTGTGAGTTCAATCCTTGAGGGGGCCATTTAGGGATCTGGGGCAAAAAATCTGTCAGGGGACAGTACTTAATCCTGCTAGTGTAGGCAGGGGACTGGACTCGATGACCTTCAAGGTCTTTCCAGTTCTAGGAGATTGGTATATCTCCATTTATTATTATTTATACCTATGTCCACTCTTGTGAGGTGTGCCAAAGAGTGGGAAAATCCCAAAAACCAGGTCAAAGCCCCTCTCCAGCCACTCCCCATATTTGAGGTCCCATTTCAGCAAGTAGCTTTGGATATTCTGGGTCCTTTCCAAAAATGAATCATAGAATTGGAGAGGTAGCCTTATTAGTCTGGATCTGCAGAAGAAAGGAAGAGTCCTGTGGTACCTTGAAGACTAACAAAAGTTCTGAAGCATAAGCTTTTGTGGGCTAATATCCACTTCATCAGATGCATGAGTATTAGCCCACGGAAGCTTATGCTTCAATACTTTTTGGTAACAAAAAGAGTCCTGTGGCACCTTAAAGACTTACTAAAGTATTGAAGCATAAGCTTTCGTGGGCTAATGCAAGCATCCGACGGAGTGCGTATTAGCCCATGAAAGCTTATGCTTCAAAACTTTATAGTTAGTCTTTAAGGTGCCACAGGACTTTGTTACCTTTGTTACCTCTGCTATTCCAGACTAACATGGCTACCTCTCTGATTCTTCAATACTTTTGTTAGTCTTTAAGGTCCACCAAACTCTTTGTGGCTTCCATAGGATCATAGAATCCTAGAACATGAGGGCTGGAAAGGACCTCTGGAGGTCATCTAGTCCAACCCCCTGGTCAAAGCAGGACCAACCCCAACAAAATCATCTCAGCCAGGGCTTTGTCAAGCCTGCCTTTAAAGGCTCTAAGGCTGGAGATCCCACCACCTCCTTAGGTAACCATTCCAGTGCTTCACTACCGTTCTAGTGAAAACATTTTTCCTAATATCAAACCTAAACTTCCCCCACTGCAACTTGAGACCATTACTCCTTGTTATGTCATATGCCACCACTAAGAACAGTCTAGATCCATCCTCTTTGGAACCCCCTTTCAGGTAGTTGAAAGCAGCTATCAAATCCCACCTCCTTCCTCTCATCTGTAGACTAAACAATCACAGTTCCTTCAGCTTCTCCTCATAAGTCACGTGCTCCAGGCCCCTGATCCCTTTTGTTGTTCTCCTCTGGAATATTTCCAGTTTTTCCACATCCTTCTTGTAATGTGGGGCCCAAAATTGGACACAGTACTCCAGAGGAGGCCTCACCAATGTCGAATAGAGGGGAATTATCACTTCCCTCAATCTGCTGGCAATGCCCCTGCTTATACAGCCCAAAATGTCATTAGCCTTCTTGGCAACAAGGTCATACTGTTGACTCATATCCAGCTTCTTGTCCACTGTAATCCCATAGTCCTTTTCTGCAGAACTGCTGCCTAGCCATTCAGTATCTAGTCTGTAGCAGTGCATGGGATTCTTCCGTCCTAAGTGCAGGACCCTGCACTTGTCCTTGTTAAACCTCACCAGATTTCTTTTGGCCCAGTCGTATAATTTGTCTAGGTCCCTATGTATCTTATCCCTACCTTCCAGTGTGTCTACCTCTCCTCCCAGTTTAGTGTCATCTGCAAAGTTGCTGAGGGTGAAGTTCACACCATCCTCCAGATCATTGATAAAGATATTGAATAAAACCGGCCCTAGGACCGACCTTTGGGGCACTCCGCTTGATACTGGCTGCCAACTAGATATATCACTACCCGTGGAGCCCGACGATCCAGCTAGCTTTCTATCCACCTTATGGTCTATTCATCCAGCCCAGACTTCGTTAACTTGCTGGCAAGAATACTATGGGAGATCTTTTCAAAAGATTTACTAAAGTCAAGGAATAGCACATCCACTGCTTTCCCCTCATCCACAGAACCAGTTTTCTCATCGTAGAAGGCAATTAGTTAAGTCAGACATGACTTGCCTTGGTGAATCCATGCTGACTGTTCCTGATCACATTCCTCTCCTTCAAGTGCTTCAGAATTGGTTACTTGAGGATCTGCTCCATGATATTTCCAGGGACTGACTGGCCTGTAGTTCCTCGGATGGTCCTTCTTCCCCTTTTTAAAGATGGACACTACATTATCTTTTTTTCCAGTCATCCGGAACCTCCCCCGATAGCCATGAGTTTTCAAAGATAATAGTGAATGGTTCTGCAATCACATTCGCCAAATCCTTTAGCACTCTCGGATGCAACGGATCCGGCCCCATGGACTTGTGCTCGTCCAGTTTA
Organism: Sternotherus odoratus; assembly: GCA_032164245.1. Taxonomy (NCBI): domain Eukaryota; kingdom Metazoa; phylum Chordata; order Testudines; family Kinosternidae; genus Sternotherus; species Sternotherus odoratus. Next base: position 301,944,228 of record JAVMKO010000001.1, read on the forward strand.
TCTAAATAGTCCTGAGCCACTTCTTTCCCTACGTGGACTGGTCACCTCCTCCCCATACCATGAAGGCTATTGATGGAATCTTCAGCTTTTTCAAGGTTAGACAGAAGATGAGGAGGGGTTTTGAGAATGGCATTAGCGCATACATTAATTATTTTTCTGAGTGCCTTTGTGGATCTAGGCCTGGATGTCTGTTTGGGAGGTGCTTTAGTCAAACAGAAGTTAAGGTTCAAAGCCAAGGCCACTGGCAGCCTAAGTTATCAGAAACAGTCCAGTCCCTGCAGTAAAACAGTATTTTATCTTCTCTTCCCATTCTCCAGTGGCTCTAATGTCCCAGCTACGTGCCCTGCTATAGGCTGGGTAATGCCCCTTCCTAAGGTGGCTAGCAGCTCTCGCACCATCATGGAAGGAGCCAAATGCTCCCAGGTCTCTGTCTGATGCAGCTGCTACTGAATGGCCATTCTCTGTAGCCCCATTTTTGTTCCCCCAAACATGGGCCCTGCTCTTTCAGACCCAGGATATACTTGGCTGTTTCTTTTTCTGTATTTGCGAATTGCTCAGCCCTGAGCTGGAGCTGGGTCTCTGGAGGCTTCCACAATACAAATAATGATCACAAATAATCAACCAAATAAGCTGGGTCACTCTGTGTCTTGTCCCTAACCTTTGCCTTTAGCTACAGATGAAAGTCAAACCACGCTGGCCAGCTACAGAGTGTTACACACTTTAATACCAGTGTACATGGAGCCCCCTTTCGGCTCGGAGAGGAGAATTCAATCAGTTTCACTCCAGTGCTTAAAACCCCAGGTGCTCAACACTGGTGAAATACCCCCAATTAGCCAGAGGAGCAAGCAGAGAGTTCAGCTTTGGGGATCCAAGAAGCTTCCAACAGGAGCACTCCGAGAAAAGCTGGCTCAGTCTGGAACCTTCAATTTCAATTCCAACTGGGAGAGACTGGGAGGAAATGAACGGAAAGGGAGAGAACAATTCCAGTGCAAACACTACTCCAGTCTCGATCCTGCCAACAGTTTCCCCCTTGTTTCAGCGGAACTGCCCTGGAACAAGGGGGTGGGAGGGCCAGGCCTCTGTCTCCAGGACAGGCCTCCTGACTGCCCTCTATCCACAGGAGTATTCTGTGGCTGTTGCTTTTCCTGAGTCCGTTCCCCGGAAGTGACCCCAGTGACTGTGATGTGTTGGCAGTTTTCTGGGTGGCAGCAGAAGTTGGGTCCTGGAGTTCACACCTCAGAAGAGCGGGGAACTCACAGCCTCCAGCTAGTTTGGAAAACCTCCGATTCCCCTGGAGAGCACGGCAAAGGATCGGGGTCTATCTAAAGTCCTTCCCCTGAATCCCACCCAACCAATAGTCCCTGCCAGAGCTGGAGTGTGTTTCCCTCTTGATGTCATGGAGAGACCCTGGTTAAGGCAGGGAAATCAGGTCTCCTGGGTTCTGTCTCTCATTCTGACACTCAATCTCTGTGTCACATTGGACAATTCATGTCACCCTGTGCCTCAGTTTACTTAGCTGTATAATGGGTATATGTTCATAATCACTTTCCTTTGCTGGGTGTTTTCAAAATCCTTCAGTCAAAGATATTCTATGACATGATGATAGTTACTGATGAGAATTACAGGTCTCTGATGCCTTAGAGACATTTCAGTTTCCCTGCAGAAAATATTTGTGTGTCCCCTCCGTCATAATTCTCCAGATGTCTGTCTAATATCTGCCCATCCCTCCTACATACCTACAGGGTATCAGGCCCTGTGGAGATCTAGGCATTTTCCCCTCCTCATTAACTACATAATTTAAATGTATACAAATAAACAGAGCAACCAATTAATCTCTGAGGACAGAGCCCAAGAGTTCTCATCTCCCTTTGAGAAGGTCCCTCAATTATTGTTTACTCCTAAAGCTGGATAAATAGCACAGAAGTGCAGACAGGCCTGTCTCCACCCTGTTTGCATCCAGATGCGGCTTCTCCACTAGAAGCTGAGCGAACCCCCCCGGGATTCCACAGAGCTATATAATAAAAGACGCTCATCTCTGTTTCTGCTCTTGGAGTGGGATGTTGCTGCAGATGCTGGGCTGAGAAAGGTATGGGACAAGGCTCTCTGAGGAGGATTCCCAGGGAGGACACTTCTGTCTCAGGATTCACAGGTACCCATCTCTAGCTGAGGAGATCACCTGCTCATCAAAGCCAGAGCTATGGCTGTTGACAGGAGGGCTCTTATCTGCCTTTTATCCGCTGGATAACAGGAAGGTGCTAGGGGTCCTCACTGGGAATTATAAGAATTTGTCAGAATGGGCAAGTCATCTTTTCTCCTTGCTTTAGTCAAGAAGTCATTGAACTGTTATATCTCTTTTTTAAAAAAAAAAAAAAAAGATTCAGCCATAAGCGGATTCCAAAGGTGGTGAATTTCTGTCCAAACACTTAGAGTTTGGCAAACGTATATGCAACTCAAAACGTGGTCTTCTAGTGGAAGGTGTCAGTCCCATTAACTAAAGGTCGTGCTAACAACACCAATTTCAGTGGCTAATCCATTTGTGAATCCCCATTCAGTTAAGTTCTTTGCTCCAATAATGTTCATGGCAAGCAGTTCCACAGGAAAAATAGGTTTTATGTAAACAATTTTCTTTTATCACTGTTATGAATTCAGGCTATCAATGTAATTGAATGTTCCCTTCACGTGTGTTATGACAGAGAGTAAACGTAAATGCTTGATCTAGTTTCTTTATCAATAGTATCATAGGGTACAAGGCTATAAGGGCCGTTTTGATCATCCAGTCTGACCTACTGTATAACACAGGGCAATACATTTCACTTAGTTATCCCTGTATTGGGCTCTATAGCTTGTGTTTCACTAAGCCCTCTTCTACAGTAGCATTTTTATCATGGAATCACAGAGCCACAGGGTGAGAAGACAGCGTAAGGGTCATCAAATCTAGCTGCCTGCCAAGATGAAGAATTTGTTAAATACAGGGCAGATGACTATCCAGCCTCCTCTGGCAAACCACAGTTCCTGAGCTTCCACGTCCTCCCAAGGCATCTGTTCCATTGGCCTCCTGCTCTGACTCTTTGGAAGTTTTTTACTGAGCTTTCATCTATCTCTGCTATGCTGTAGTTTCCACCCGTTGCCTCTTGTCTTGTGCTATGTGGTAGGAGAGAACATTTCTCCATCTCTTTTACGTTAGCCTTTCAAGTATTTGAAGACCATTACCACCTCTTGGGGTGGTGGATTATCTGCACAGCCAGGAGAGCCTCGGCTGTCCTTTATGTAGTGTCTACACTCCAGCGATAGGGCAGCTGTAGACTTTTAAGTATGAACAAGCTCTCAAACAGATCTTCCAGAAAAGCATTAAGTCTTTAACTGACATGTAGAGTTTGAGAATCTTACACTTCCCTTTACAGATTTTTCTAATGGGTAATCACCCTCAGTGTTTATTCTGTATATTCTCTTAATTTTCTCTGTATATTCCAACGGTTAATCATCCTCAGTGATAATTATTTGCCCTTGGAATTTGGCTGACTTCTGCTACCAGCCACTATTTCTTTCTCTGCTTTTCTCGGCTGGATTAAAAAGCCCATAATAACCCACTGTGTTCTCCTCATATATATGCCTCTTGATTGTCTTTTTGATAACATAAGAAGGTGCAACTCTTTCAGTCTCTTACTCTCAGGCATTTTCTTCAGCCTCAAAGCATTTTAGTGGCTCTTTTTCCCATCTCTTCCAATTTTTCAACATCCTCTTTAAAATGTGGACCCCAGAATTAGATGCAGTTGTTTTTCACCAATACCGTGTGTGGAGGTAAATTCCTTCCACTGATCAAACTCTCCACTTTCCTGTTGATGCATCCAAGTATCACATCACCCTTTTCGCCACAGCTTTGCACTGAGAGCTCATGATGTGTTGGTCCTCCACAGTGACCCCCAAATCCTTTTCTGGACCCCTTTGTTCGATGATACTGTCCCTTGGCTTGGTGGTTGGGCCTGCATTTCTGTTTGGAGATTATAACTTTTCTTTTGACTGTATTAAAATGCTCTAGACTATTCGGTGTGCCTATCCTGGCTGCCTTACTGTAACTGCTCAGCCAATCTTTGGGTCGTACCCAAATTTTATCTGCAGGGATTGTCTATTTGCTTCCAGATCATTTATCAAAATATTCAATAGCACAGGGCTTAAAACTGATCCCCGCAGAGCCCCACTAGAAACAGCCCCATTTGGTGACAATGGCCCACTGGCAACTCTGAGATCTGCCAGTTTTTAATCCATTGAATGTGTGCTTCACTGATACTGTAGATTGTTCATTTTTATCTGAATGTTTTCAGTGACTTAATTAAATACCTCGGAAAAATCAGTCTACTACATCTGCTCAGTTTCCTTGAGCAGCCAAATGAACGCCCATTAAAGGACGAAATTGGCCTTATTTGACAAGATCAGTTTTCCATAAACCCTGTTGTTGACCAGAATTAATTATATTCCTAGACTTTTGTTAGCTAATCCCATACCAGCTTTTCCATTGTTTCCTAAGATTGTCAAATTATTTATTAAAATCTTTCCCTTCTTATTTTATGTTTTGGGGTTAACACACAACTGTCCTGTATTTACTTTTTTGTCTATTTTTGGGGCTGCCTGATTCTGTGCTTCTTCCGAACAAGAAGCTTGGTTGATTGGTCAGTTTGCAACTCTGGTTCTCGTAACTCTAAGGTTCCATTATCGATACTCTTCAACACCCTCCTTGACTGCTAATGGACTGGAAAGTATTCCATCACTTCATGATATGTGTACATTATAAGGTTCTTTCCAAATGCCAAACAAACTATTCCATTAATTCATCTGCCTTTACTGCAACTTTAAACTTTCTGTTTGCCCCCTAGGAATTGATCTAAACCTTTTCTAGGAATTCTTTTGATTTTCCCCCAATATTTTGACGTCCCTTAGCAATTTTCATAGCTTCCAATGTGTATTGATTCCTATCTATTTTCTCTTTATCCCATTAGTTCTATGTTGCTTTCCCTCATTACTGCTGCCTTCAGTTTGTCACTGAACTGGTTTTCTAGCCAAACTTGGATACTTTTTGATTGCAGAATAAAGAATTTTTAACTCTCCAATGAAATCTTTTTAAAGAACTACCCATTTTATTCTCATTTCCCTGTCTATATTTTTTCCTCCCAATCAGTTTTGTTGATAATTTGCCACAGCTTTGGGGAATTAGACCTTTTGTGGAATTAATGTCTATAGATATTCCTGGTTGGGAACTGTTCTGTGTAATTTTAATGTAATCAGAGCCACTCTTTGTTTTTCTCTTGTCTGTCATATGCTCCCTTCTTCGTCCCTTCTCTAAATTAAATAGTCCCATTCTGAAAATAGTCCCATTTTCATTCTTTCCACAGAGTTGAAAACCCCCATTCTCATATCCTGTCTTAGAAACCACCTTGTTAACTGCTATGTTTTTTATAAAGACTGGGTAAACAAAACTAACTGCGTGTTCAGAGCAGGTTATTCTCCAACCTATTCCCTCGGCATCTGAACATTATCATTGTTTTAGTCACCACTGTGAATGAGCAAGTGTTCCATGGAGCTGCTGTCAGTGATGCACAGGTTTTGTTCCCTGTGGTGTGTAGCAGTTGGGATGTTTCCCTAGGCACATCTCTTAGCAAACATTTAGATTTTGTTCACTCTCAGATCCTTAGCAACCTGGGGAATAGGAAAATCCCTGCCGCATAGACCCTTCAGCCTGTGGTTTATTGCATTTCCAGCTAATGCCTATTAATGTTTCCCACACCACAGCATATAGGAATTCTTGATGCCAGGAGCACCATAATATATGGAATAGGCATTAGTAGGGTCAGTTGTGCTTAATTCATGTCCCTGTATTGTGAAATCACAATTTCTCAATGCGTGAAGAGCGAGAAATCTGCTTCATCCATGAGACCAGTCTCTAGTAGTACATGTAGTGTCTCATATTAACATTGTGACAGGTTAAGAATAGCAGCCATGTTAATCTGTGTCTGTAAAGAAAGTGAGGAATACTTGTAGCACCTTAGAGACTAATCAGTTTATTTCATCATAAGCTTTTGTGGGCTTGTTGAGTGGCTTTGTCATTATACTAATTGAATGCATTTTCCTAGTTGTCTTTTTTACAGATTCTTATCAACTGTTGGACAGATAGATCCACTATTTTTTTCACTACAAAAGGTTTTTTTTTATCTCCTGCTGATAATGGCCCATCCAAATTAAATAGCCTCTTAGAATTGGTATGGTAATTTACAACTTTTTTTTTGCTTTCTGTGTGTATAAATGCATCTTACTTCACTTTGTTCCATTCTATGCATCTGATGAAGTGGGCTACAACTGACAAAAGCTTATGCTGAAATAAACTGGTTAGTCTCTAAGGTGCTACAAGTATTCCTCGCTTTCTTCATATTAACATTGTCTCTCCATCCAGGTATTTATTGCAACCATCACCCTAAACCCTGGGCACATACAGGAAGTCAGTGGAACATACAGTACATGCAGGAGACACCATTCTGACTCAGAGTTGGACACCTTAATCCCTACTCCATGTCAGATTCCAACACATCCAACTTCACCAACCCCTCCACCTTCATCCTACTGGGCATTCCTGGCCTGGAGGCAGCTCATGTCTGGATATCCATCCCCTTCTGCATCATGTACATCATAGCCATCTTGGGGAACTTCACCATCCTGTTCATTGTGAAGATGGAGCCGATCCTCCATGTCCCCATGTACTATTTTCTCTGCATGCTGGCTGTCTCCGACCTGGTCCTGTCTACGTCCATCCTGCCCAAGGCGCTGAGTATCTTCTGGTTCAATTCCAGGGAGATCGATTTCAGTGCCTGCCTCACCCAGACATACTTCATTCACAGCTTTCTAGCCATGGAGTCTGGGATCTTTGTGGCCATGGCTTTTGATCGCTATGTGGCCATCTGCCATCCCCTGAGACATTCCAACATCCTGACAAACCCCATGATGGCTAAGATCGGCCTGGCCGTCATGTTGCGTGGCAGTGTACTCATATTGCCTGCTCCGTTCATGGCGAGGTGGTGGCGGTTTTGCAGAACCAACATCATTTCTCACACACACTGTGAGTACATGGCTGTGGTGAAGCTGGCCTGTGCTGATATCCGCCTCAGTAGTTACTACGGTCTCTCTGTGGCATTCTTTGTGACTGGGCTGGACATGCTTTTTATCACTATGTCGTATATCCAGATCCTCAGGGCCATCTTCAGCCTCCCCACAAAGGACACCCAGCTCAAGACTTTTGGGACCTGCAGCTCCCACCTTTGTGTCATCTTAGCCTTTTACATCCCAGTTCTCTTCTCCTTCCTCAGTTACCGGTTTGGCCACAATGTGCCCCTGCATTTCCACGTTCTCATGGCCAATGTGTACCTCCTGGTGCCCCCCATGCTAAACCCCCTCGTCTATGGAGTGAGGACCAAACAGATCAGGGAAAGGGTTCTCCGTCTCTTTCCTCATGAAGGGACCTAACATTTTCTCCTGGTGCTCTCCCTTTCAGACTGAGCTCCAATGAGAGCTGGCTGGTAACATTCTGCTGACTCACTGTAAGTACAGTAAAAGTGTCTTTAAATCCTCTCCTGACCACACTATGCTGTGTTCGACTGAAAAACTGGGAAATTGGTCTGTGTACAATTCATTAACTCATAGGGTGACCATTCTTATTGCTGGAAACTGGACTTTGGGGCCTTGTCCACTGCCCCATCTCTCCCTTTGGGTTGCTCATTCTTCTCCCTGCCGTCCATCAATTACTGGGTTGTTTCCACCTCACCAGACCTTGCTCGGGAACTTCATTTCAGATTTTGGTGTGGGGGTTACTTTAACTATGATCCCCAAGGGTACTTAGGTACTTGCAAACTCTAGTGTTTTGGCAGATAACTTGGCAGTTAGCAGACAGGAGCAGTGTCTCTATTTCTGATATGAAATAAAGAAATTTAAACTAATAATAAATCTCCTAAGCTCTTATATAAATATATTTGACATCTTGTGGTAAGTCACTTAAGGACATTTAAAGACCATTTTCCGCATATGCAGCAGTCTGGGAGCTGACCTTGTCTGTGAAGAATGAAGGGGAAAAAGCATTGAGTAATTCAGGTTTTCCCACATCATCTGTCACTAGGTTGCCTCCCCCATTCACTAAGAGTCCCACACATTCCCTGACTACCTTCTGTTACTAACATACCTGCAGAAACCAGACTCATTACCCTCAACATCCCTTGGTAGGTTCAACTCCAGTTTTAATTTGGCTGTCCTATTACACAGCTCTCCTCCCTGGGGTGCTCCTCTGGCCCCTCTGGTCATGGTCGGCACCGCTCCACTCCCATCTCAGCCTGGACCCCTTCTCTCTCCTTAGCAGTAAGGAAGCACAAAGAATCACAGGGAGTCTGGTTCTTTTGCAACCAGTGGCTTTGAGTAGCAAGCATAGCTGAGCATTGAATTTGCTGCGTTCCATTCCAGACCGGAAATGTGGCACCCAGGGTGAGACAAGGACCTAGTATGAGGCACAGACAAATATTATCCTTGCATGGGGACTCTAGATTGATTTGTAGATTATGTGGCAATGAAGGATCCTTCTCTGACCTCCTGCATCACACAGGTCATAGGGCTGCCCTTGATTCATTCCTGTTTGAACTAGAGCAGATTTTTTGAGAAAACAAATCCCATTTTGATTGCCAGATGGCAAGGATGTTTCCCCACTCTGACATTTTGAGTTTAGATGGGGCAGGGGCAACAAAAGACCTTAAAAGTACTTGCCACTAACGGCTTGCCTGAAAACTCCCCTAGGTTACAGATTGAGGCCTGAGTGGGGGCTCTGAGCAGTTGTGGAGCAGCATCAGCACTCGGGTTCCTTTGTGAAGGCCGCTGGTGGAATCTTCGGCTCCTTTCGGGCTAGACAGCAGATGAGGAGGGGTTTTGAGAATGGCATTAACACCTAAATTCAGTATTTTCCTAAGTGCCTTTGTGGATCTAGCCCTGGATGCCCTTTGGAAGGTGTTTTAGTGAAACAGAAGTTAAGGTTCAAAGCCAAGGGGACCAGCTGGCTACACTGGAGGAAACAGTCTAATTCATGGATGTCCACCTCTCACTTTTAAAGAACTCTTTCCTCCTGTCTTTGTCTGAGGAGCAGGGCTCCTGCAGAAAAACAGTTTTTTATCTGTTCTTCCCACCCTCCATTATCTGTTCTTCCCATCCTCCAGTGGCTCTAATGTCCCTGCTGTTTGCCCTGCTAGCGTCTGGGTAATGCCCCTTGCTTAGGTGGCTAGCAGCTCTTGCACCATCCTGAGAGGCGTAGCCCTCAGGATTAATCTACTTGCTTGCATAGATATATATTTTATTATTAATTCTAAGTATTTGATGTATTGTAATAGGTTTATAGATTTCAATTAAAATTAACTTTGGCTGTAATGCAAGAGGCCTACAAACCAAAAATCTGTTTCTTAAGCTAAGGCAAAGTTAGCACCTCTTGACCTTCATCTTGTTACCCAAATGGATAAATATCCACACCTCTGTCTAAGACAGGGGTGGGAAAACCTTTTGGCCTGAGAGCCACACTAGGGTTCAAAATTGTGTGGAGGGCTGTGCCTCCCCAAAAAGCCTGGCCCTGCCCCCATCCAACCCCCCTCCCACTTCCTGACCCCTGACTGCCCTCTCAGAGCCCCTGACCCATCCAACCCACCCTGCTCCTTGTCCCTTGATTGCCCCCTCCAGAGATTCCCCCCACCCTAGCTGCCCCCCCAGAACCTCACCCGGTACGTAAGCCCCCCGTTCCTTGTCCCCTGTTCACCCCTTCTGGAAACCCCCCACTCTGCCCCCCCAGGGCCCCACCACCTATCTAAGCCCCCTGCACTTTGTTCCCTGACTGCCCCCTCCTGAGGCCCCCCAAACTCCCTAACCACCACCCAAGCTGCCCCCCCCCTCCTTCTTGCTTACCTAGCTCAGCCAGGCGGGGGGCCTCGTGGCTCGCTGCTCTCAGCCGGGCGCCAGCCAGGAAGCGCGGGGCCCCGTGGCTCCCTGAGCTAGGCCTGTCAGGAACGTGGGGCCCCGTGGCTCCCTGTGGCTCTGCCCAGCACCGCAGATGGGAGTGCGGGACCCCGCGGCTCCCCACGGCTTGGCCAAGCACCTGGGGCGGGAATCGCGGGGCCCCGCAGCACCCCTCAGCTTGGCCCGGCACCAGGGAAGGGGAGCGCAGGGCTCCGGCTCCCTGCACTCTCCCGGCCCCTGGGGAAGAGGGAGGGGGCCGCTGGCACCACTCCCCCTGCCCAGTTTGTGGGCCAGAGGAAAGTGGCCCGCAGGCCATACTTTGGCCACCCCTGGGTCTAAGCCCTTTACCTAGACCAAGACAATGAAGAATGGCATAGGGGTTTTTTCAAAGTTGTAGCCACAGACTTCACAAGTACACCACCAGCGTGCATACACCAGTCAGCAATACGTGCAGACATATTAGCGTATAGTGTAAGTGTAGCCTAACATTTCTGTGAGGGAGGAATGAAATTTGGGCATAAGAGGAAGGATTTCCGCCACATTTTCCCTACAAAAGTGGTGACCCATCTTGCTAGAGCTAGCATTCTCCATCTTCAACCAGCGACCAATGCTATCCATCTATGACAGTTATTAACTATTAATTGTCCGTACTTATTTTCTTTTCAAATGTACCTTCTAAGGAGAGTAGGCTAAGATTGGTTTACCTAAACCTTTATTCTCTGTTTTGTTTAGTAGATTTAATTTTTAGTTAAGTTAAAATAAGTAAACTCTAATCAGCATTGACAGCTCTTTGCATTATTTCCTCTGCAAGAGCTGAGAAGCTGGAATCACCAGAGGTGAGGTCCTGTGTCTTTCAACACCAGGTTATCAAAACATGGTGTGATTATATTAACCAATGTTTTGCAGCACATAATATTGTTTCACTGTATGTATCTTGAATAACAGCAATACAGTTGTAACTCTGTAACTCTGACTATTTTACCATTTACTTACTATTTCATTAACTTAAATAAAAAATATCTTTAAGGCTATATCTGTCTCAGTGTAAGCTTCCTGTCATGTTCCTGAGGGTCCTTTGTAAATTCTGTGGAGCCTGATTTGGGACAAGATCAAACAGATTGGCGAGCCTAAACCCGTATTAATCAATATTAATAACTAATTAGTATTATTATTACTTAAAATAAATATAATTAAATTAAATTAAACTGATAAATTTAATCAATATTATTAACACATCCTTGATCAGGCTACATGGGAGAACACGGTGTAATGCAGTATTACTGAATAATGACCAGTTTTATCATTGTTGCTTCCACAGTTATACAATTGCAACAAATGTTGTTCAAAGTATGTCCTGTCAGGTGTCAATGGGAAAGTTATGATTTGCTAACTATGATTATCCTGTTTATATGCAACTAGAGCAGAATTACCCAAGGCAAGGGAGAGAGAGCCATGTGCTCCCAGCTGTTTGTCTGGTGCAGCTGCTATTTAACAGCTGATTCTCTCTAGCCCTAGTTTTGTTCCCTCAAACATCAGCTCTGCGCTCAAAGGCCCAGGGTACATTTTTAACAGCCAGGGCAGGGCTGTGCATTTCAGCCATCTCACACCCACCCATTCTCAGTGCTCTTACTCCTCCACCTCCCCCATCCGTCCACCCACTTTGTGGTTTGTTGCACACAGTAGATGTGTCTTAGAATCATAGTAGATTTGGGCCGGAAGAGACCTCAGGAGGTATCTAGTCCAGTCCCCTTCTCAAAGCAGGACCAAACCCAACTAAGACTTGTCTGAATTTGATTTATTCACTCTATGGGACCGGGGCTGTGTTTGTGAAGGGCCCAGCAAAAGAGGCTCTGAACTGGAGCTGGGCCTTGGGAGGCTTTGACAACATAAATAATAATCATAAAAAATCAACACAATAATTCAAGTAAATAAATGCCTAGTCCTTCCCCTTTGCCTTCAGCTACAGAGAAATGTCAAACCACGCTGGCCAGCTACAGAGTGTTAGTAACTTTAATACCAGTGAACATGGGATCCCCTTTCAGCTTAGACAGGAGAATTCATTCAGTTCCATTCCAACCCTTAAAACCAAGGTTTTCAGCACTGCAGAAATACTCCTGATTAGCCAGACGAGCAGGCGGAGAGTACAGCTGTGGGAATCCAAGCATCCTCCAACTGGAGCACTCCTGGAAACATGTCTCATCCTCAAAGATTCAATTTCAATTCTACCTGGGACAGACTGGGAGGAAATGAACCGAGGGGAAGAGAACAAATCCAATGCAAACACGAATCCAGTCTGTATCCTCCCTACAGGTTCCCTCTTGTTCGACGGCAACTTTGGTGGGAGGGACAGGCCTCTGTCTCCAGGTCAGGCCCCGGGATGCCCACTTTCCACAGGAGTATCCTGTTGGTGTTGTTTTCCATGAGTCTGTTCCCCCAAATTTACCCCAGTGACTGTGATGTGTTGGCAGGTTTCTGAATGGGAGCGGAAGTGGAATCCTGGAGTTCACACCTCACAGGAGAGCGGAGCTCACAAACCACAGCTGGTTCTGAAAACCTCAAATTCCCCTTGAGAGAATGGTGAATGTTCAGGCTCCCTCTTCCAGCCTGTCCTCTGGATCCCATCCAATGAACCATCCCTGCCAGAACAGGAGTCCATTTCCCTCTTGATGTCATGGAGATACCCTGGTTAAGGTAGGGAAGTCAGGACTCCTGGGTTCTGTCTCTCATGCTGACACTCAGTCTCTGTGTCACACTGGACAATTCATGTCATCCCGTGCCCCAGTTTACTTATCTGTACAATGGGGATATGTTCATAGTCACTTTCCTTTGCTAGGTGTGTCTGTGAAAAGTTCATGTGTCTCCCCTCTGTCATCCTTCTCCAGATCTCTCTGCCTAATATCTAACTGTCTCTTTGGAGATCGAGCCATTATCCTGTTTTCTTCCTCGTTAACTATACATTTTAAATCTACACAAATACACAGAGCAGCCAATTTATCTCTTAGGACATAGCACAAGAGATCTCATCTCACTTTGGGGAGGTCCCTTAGTTACTGTGATTCCCAACGCTGGATAAATAGCACAGAATTGCAGACAGGCCTGTCTCCAGTCTGTTTACATCCAGAGGCTGCTTTTCCCCTAGGGGCTGTTAGAACACCCATCCCCCCTGTCCCCCGGACTGCACAGAGCTCTATTATAAATGGTCCCCACTCCTATCTCTGCTCTTGACATGGGATGTTGCTGCAGATGCTGGGGTGAGAGAGAAGTGGGATACGTTTACCTGAGGGGGATTCCCAGGGAAGACACTTCAGTCTCCAAATTTGCAGGTATACGTCCTTTGCCGAGGAGGCCACTTGATGGACAAACCCAGCGCTCTGGCTGTTAACGGGGGGGAGGGGGGAGCTGTTTTCTGACTTTCATCTGCCGTTACCTGAGTTTCATCGGCTCCTCACAGTAGCAATTATAAGAATTTGTCAGCACAGGCATGACGTCTTCTCTCCTAACTTCATTCTAGAAGTCATCCAACTGTTATGTCTGAAACTGAAAAAAACAAACAAACAATTCTGCCATAAGCAAAGGCTGAGGATGATAAATTTCTATCCGAATGCTTAGAGTTTGGCAAACTTATATGCAACTCAAAATGAGTTCTTCTAATGGAAGGTGTCAGTCCTCGTAACTAAAGGTGGTGTTAACAACCCCAATTTTAATGGCTAATCCATTTGTGAATCCCATTCAGCTAAGTTCTTTGCTCCAATAATGTCTGTGGCAAGGAGTTCCACAGGCAAAGTTAGTATTATGCAAACAGTTTTGTTATCAGTGTTACATGTTCAGATTATCAATGTAATTGATTGTTCCCTTTGCATGTGTTATTAGATTGCGTAAATGTAAATGCTTGTTTTAGTTTCTTTATTGATCGATTCATAGTGTTCAAGTTCAGAAGGGCCCATTTGATCATGAAGTCTGACCTCTTGTATAACACAGGGCATTAAATTTCACCTCATTACCCCTGTGTTGGGTCCATAAGTTGTGTTTCACTAAGGCTTTGTCTATAGTAGGATTTTACATCATAAAATCACAGCACCACAGTGTGAGAAGGCACAGGAAGGGCTCTCTCATCTAACTATGTCTCTGTTAATGAAACCCTAAACTGCATTGCTGTGGGGTTTTTTGGAATGAGAAAAAAAATCCACAGCCTTGAAAGATGTACTTAGACCAACCTAACATCAGTGTAGACAGCTTGAGGTCAACATAAAATTCAACAAGCAATCAAATTTCTTCCGTCAACCATGATATTCTTCCTCTCGGCAAGATGGATTTTCTGTGCAGCCAAGAGACCACTCCTGCCCTTTTAAGTAGTGTCCACACTGAAGCAATATGGTAGCAGAAGCCTTTTAAGTGTGGACAAGCCTACAAGGAGATCTTCCAGAAAAGCATTTAGTCTTTATCTCTCATGTAGCATTTGAGAATCCACCACTTCCCTTCACAGTTTGTTCCAACGGTTAATCACCCTCAGTGTTTATTCTGTTTATTCTCTTATTATAACCCTCAGTGTGAACCATTTGCCCTTGGAATTTGTTTGGCTTCAGTTTCCAGCTACTGGGTCTTGCTCTGCCTTTCACCGCTGGATTAAGAGCCCGTTATAACCCACACTGTCCTCCTCATAAACGTCTCACTTGATCATCTTTTTGATAACATTAGTAGGTGTAGCTCTATAGTCTCCTACTGTCATTCATTTTCTCCAGTCCCAAAGAATTTTTGTGGCTCTTTTTTGCCCTCTCTCCCAATTTTCCAACCTCCCTTTTAAAATGTGGACCCCGGAATTGGATGCAGTTGTTTTTTTGCCAATACCATGAGCAGAGGTAAAATCCTTCCCTTGCCCCAACTCTCCACTCTCCTGTTTAGGCATCCAGGTATCACATCACCCTTTTGGCCACAGCATCGCACCGAGAGCTCACGATGTGTTTGTCGTCCTCGGTGATGGCTAAATCCATTTCAGGGCCCCTGTGTTCCCTGATACAGTCCCGCAGTCTGGGGGTTAGGCCTGCATTTCCTGTTCTAAGATTATAACATTTCTTTTGACTGTATTGAAATGCTCTAGATCAATCACTATGCCTGCCCTGGCTGCCTTATTTTAACTGCTCAGTCAGTCTCTGGGTCATCTGCAAATTTTATCTGCGGTGATTTTCTATTTTCTTCCAGATCACTGAGCAAAATATTCAATAGCATCGGGCCTAGAACTGATCCCACAGAACCCCAGGAGAAACAGTCCCTACTCATTGGCTCATTGGCAACTGCTGTCTGAGATCTGCCAGTTTTTAATCCACTTGATCTGTGCTTCACTGAAATTGTAGACTGTTCATTTTTATCTGATTGTTTTCCCTTAATAAATTAAATGCCTCTGAAAAATCAAAGTCTATTGCATGTGTGCAATTTTCATGACCAGCCAAATGTAGTCTCATTAAAGGATGATATTCGATTTATTTAAGGAGACTAGTTTTCTGTAAACCCAGTTGGTGACTGACATTAATTATATTCCTAGACTTTTTTGTTAACTAGACACATTCCAGCTTTTCCATTGTTTTCTAGCCGTGTGCAATCTTCTTGTTTCAACTTACCTTTCTTTTTTATACTTTAGAGTTAACACGGAACTGTCTTGTATTTAGGGTTTTTTTCAGGGGTTTTGGGGCTCTGCTATTCCTCATTGTGTGCTTCCGCTTCCGAATGAGAAGTGTAAATGATTGATCAGTTTGTAACTCTGGTGTTTGTTACCAAAAGGTTCCATTATACACGCTCTAAGACCCTCCTTAACTGTTAATGGATGGGAAAGTTTTTCATCAACTCACATGGTATGTGTACATCATCATTACGGTTCTTTCCAATGCAAAAGAAAAATATTTAGTGAATACACCTCCCTTTTCTACAACTTTAACAAGTTTATTTTCACTCAATACAAATTGGCCTAAGCTTTTTCTAAGGTTTCTTTAATTTTTTCCCCAATTTTTGTACATCCCTTAGCAATATTCATAGCTTGCAATCTGTATTGCTTGATATCTATTTAATTTTATCCCATTAGTTGTATATTGCTTTCCCTCCGGTTATTGCGGCCTTCACTTTGCCACTGAACTGGGATTCAGATCAAAGTTGGATCCCTTTTGATTGTGGAATCAAGAATTTTTAACTCTCTAATGAACTCTTTTTAAAGAACTACCAATTTTTATTCTCGTTTCCCTGTCTATATCTTTTCTCGCAATCAGTTTTTCGGATAATTTGCCACAGCTTTGGGGAATTAGCCCTTTTGTAGTATTAAATGTCTATAGATATAACTGCTTGGGAACTGTTCTCTGTTTATCCATTTCATTTAATCAGTTCCATTCTTGATTTTTCTCCCATCTATCATATGCTCCCTTCTTTGTTTCTTCTCTAAATTAAATAGTCCCAGACTTTTCATTTTGACCACATATGGCAACCTCCCCATTTTCATATCCTCTCTCAGAAACCCCCTTTTTACTTGCTATGTTTTTATAAAGACTGGATGTCCAAACCTGAATGTATGTCCAGGGCAGGATATTTTCCGCCCCATTCCTTTGACATCTGAACATTGTCTTTGTTTTAGTCACTGCTATGAATGAGCAAGTATTGCTGTGGAGATGTTATCAGTGATACACAGGGGTTTTCCTCATATGGTGTGTGGCAGTTGGGATGTTACCCCTGGCACATGTCTTGGCAAAGGTTTGGATTTTTTTCACTCTCAGATTTTGAGGAACCTGGGGAATGGGAAAATTCCCAAAGGATAGGCCCTCTAGCCTGGGACTCATTGCATTTCCTGCTGATGCCTATTAATGTTCTAACACACCACGGCATGTAGGAATTATGATGCATGGAGCACCATAATATATGGAATAGACATTAGTAGGGTCACTTATTCATAATTCATTTTGTGAATTGTGAAAACACCACTTCTCAGTGTGTGAAGAGCAAAAAATCTGCTTCACCCATGAGAACACGTCAAGTAGTAAATGCGTGTCTCATATTAACATTTTCTCCCCATCCAGGTATCTGTACTGCGACCATCATCCTACAGCTTAGGCACAGGAAGTCAGTGGAACGTACGGTACATTCAGGAGACATTGTTCTACCTCAGAGTTGGACACTTTTCCCCCTACTCAATGACATATTCCAACAAAACCGACTTCATCAACCCCTTCACCTTCATCCTGCTGGGCATTCCTGCCCTGGAGTCAGCCCATGTCTGGATCTCCATCCCCTTCTGCACCATGTATGTCATAGCCATCCTAGGAAACTTCACCATCCTATTCATCGTGAAGATGGAGCCGAGCCTCCATGAGCCCATGTAATATTTCCTCTGCATGTTGGCCATCACCGACCTGGTCCTGTCTACGTCCATTCTGCCCAAGACGCTGAGCATCTTCTGGTTCAATTCCAGGGAGATCAATTTCAGTGCATGTCTCACCCAGACATACTTCATCCACAGCTTTTTAGCAATGGAATCTGGGATCTTTGTGGCCATGGCGTTTGATCGCTACGTGGCCATCTGCCATCCCCTGAGACATTCCACCATCCTGCCAAACCCCGTAGTGGGCAAGATCGGCCTGGTCGTGATGTTGCGTGGTAGTATACTCTTACTTCCCGCTCCGTTCATGGCGAGTTGGTGGCCATATTGCAGAACCAACATCATTCCTCACACGCACTGTGAGTACATGGCTGTGGCGAAGCTGGCCTGTGCTGACATTCGCGCCAGTAGTTATTACGGCCTCTTTGTGACATTTTTTGTGACTGGGCTGGATGTGCTTTTTATCGCTGTGTCCTATTTCCAGATCCTCAGGGCCATCTTCAGCCTCCCCACAAAGGACACCCGGCTTAAGACTTTTGGGACCTGCGGCTCCCACCTCTGTGTCATTTTAGCCTTTTACATCCCAGCTCTCTTCTCCTTTCTCACGCACCGGTTTGGCCACAATGTGCCCCTGCATTTCCACGTTCTCATGGCCAACATGTGCCTCCTGGTGCCCCCCATGCTAAACCCCATCGTCTACGGGGTGAGGACCAGACAGATCCGGGACAGGCTGCTCCGGGTATTTCCACATGAAGGGACCTAACATTTCCTCCTGTTGCTCTGGTGCTCAGACCGAGCTCCATGCAGAGCTGGTTGGTGACATGGTACTGGGCCCCCTTCCCTGAATCACTCTTTGTACATTAAAAGTGACATTAAATCCTGTCCTGACCACACTCTGCTGTTCGGACTGACAAACTAGGAAATCGGTCTCTGGACAACTCATTAAATCATAGAGTGGCCACACTTCTAATTGCCGGTAACTAGACTTTGAGGCCCTGCCTAGTGCTCATTGGGTTGCTCACGCTTCTCCCCACAGCCCATCAGTTGCTGGGTTGTTTTCACCTGACCATATTTTGCTCAGGGACTTCATTTCAGATTTTGGTGAAGGGGAGGGACAACTTTATCAGTGATCCCCGAGGGTACTTAGGGGCATGGGTTGGGATCACAGAAAGTCCCGTGGGAGCTGCCACCCGATGTGCCAAGGCTACTCCTGCTTGTCTTTTCCTGTCCAAACAGCTTGGAACCTCAGTACCCTGACTGATTTGAGTCAGACTCGCTAGCCTTCTGCAACACAAGACCCAGGTCTGAGCCACGTTCCCCAACAGCTATGAGCTTGCCTGGAAACAACTTAGGAAGTGTTCCTGCCGTTAGCACTCACATGCTCAACTCCCAGTGGGGTCCAAACCATTTTACCCTTTAAAAAGCTTATACAGCATTGAATTTCCTGTGTTCCTTTCAACCTGCCCATATCCAAAATGTGGCACACAGGGTGTAGCAAGGACCTAGCATGAGGCACAGACAAATATTATCTTTTCTCTGGACTCTAGATTGATTTTTAGGACCTCAGGAGATCATGTAGTCCAATCCCCTACTCAAAGCAGGACCCATCCCTTTTTTCCCCTATATCCCTAGATGGCCCCCTCAAGGATTGAGCTCACAACACTGGGTTTAGCAGGCCAATGTTCCGACCATTGAGCTATCCCTCACCCGGTTGCAAAAGTGTCTTTGAGAACCCAGAAAAGCCCACTTGGTATTTCCTTCCTGAGAGCTGCCCTCAAACTCTTTTAACCCTCCCCCTGGACAGAGTTTGAAAAAAAAATCCCAGCTGTTGATCCCAGCTGAGAAGTATGGAACCTTAGCTCCTCCCAGTAATGTGGTGGAGCGGAATTAGACATCTGCACACCGAACCTCCACCTTTAACTCCATCCCCTTTGGAAATCACCTTCAGGTAGTTGAAAGTTGCAATCAAATCACCCCTCATTCTTCTCTTCTGCAAACTAAATAAACCCAGTTCCCTCAGATTCTCCTCATAAGTCATGAGACCAGCCCCCAGATAATTTCTGTTGCCCTCTGTTGGACTCTCTCCAGTTTGTCCACTTTTACACTATTGCAAGTTGTTTGACCTAGTTCAGCATGACATTCAGATTAAGAAACCAGCACTAGACAGTTTCATTAGAGCACTCGTTATATGGAGTGAGAATTGGGTAACTGATAGATCTCAGCAGGGAGATGTCCCTGAGGAATCATCATCCCGTGGGGCTTTTCTCATGGTTCACTAAGGTCCTTAAGAACCCAAATCCCACTGATGTGTGTCTTCAGGAGTCAGGCTGATGAGAGGAGGCTATTTCTACATGGGAATCTCAGCTGTGCGCCCATTCCAAGGGCAAGATGCCCAAAACAGGTTAGAGTTGTCTTGTGGGAGACCCAAGAGAGACATAGGAGACCCAGATCCAAAATCTCTACTCAACTGTAGTTGGAGCAGGGGCTTAAACACAGGTTTACCACAGCCCACATGAGTGCCCTAAGGAGCAGGCCAATGAGAATTTTAGGTAGGGCCCTAAGTATCTCTAGCTTGAGCAGTTCCACTTTGTACAAATAAACTGTTAGTGGATTAGGGATTTGAATCTGGGTCTCCCACATTGCAAGTGACGGTGCTAAACCACTGATCTATTGGATATTCTGTGGGTGTACACACACACACACACACACACACACACACACACACACACACACACACACACACACACACACACACACACACACACACACACACACACACACACACACACACACACACACACACACACACACACACACACACACACACAGCAAGGCCCCATCCAGGAGGGGTGATCTGAGAATGCCCTGGAACAAGGGGGTGGAAGGGCCAGGCCTCTGTCTCCAGGACAGGCCCCCTGACTGCCCTCTAGCCACAGGAGTATTCTGTGGCTGTTGCTTTTCCTGAGTCCGTTCCCCGGAAGTGACCCCAGTGACGGTGATGTGTTGGCAGGTTTTTGAGTGGAAGCGGAAGTTGGGTCCTGGAGTTCACACCTCAGAGGAGCGGGGAACTCACAACCTCCAGCTAGTTCGGAAAACCTCCGATTCCCCTGGAGAGCACGGCAAAGGATCGGGGTCTATCTAAAGTCCTTCCCCTGAATCCCACCCAACCAACAGTCCCTGGAGTGTGTTTCCCTCTTGATGTAACGGAGAGACCCTGGTTAAGGCAGGGAAGTCAGGTCTCTTGGGTTCTGTCTCTCATTTTGACACTCAATCTCTGTGTCACATTGGACAATTCATGTCACCTGTGCCTCAGTTTAGTTAGCTGCATAATGGGTATATGTTCATAATCACTTTCTTTTGCTGGGTGTTTTCAAAATCCTCCAATCAAAGATACTGTATGACATGATGATAGTTACTGATGAGGATTACAGGTCTCTGATGCCTTACAGTCCAGTGTCCCTGCAGAAAATACTTGTGTTTCCCCTCCATCATAATTCTCAAGATTTGTCTGTCTAATATCTATCCATCCCTCCTAGATATCTACAGGGTATCAGGCCCTGTGGAGATCTAACCATTTTCCTCTCTTTTCTTCCTCATTAACTAAATATTTTAAATGTACACAAATAAACAGAGCAACCAATTAATCTCTGAGGACAGAGCCCAAGAGTTCTCGTCTCCCTTTGGGAAGGTCCCTTCATTATTGTTTACTCCTAAAGCTGGATAAATAGCACAGAAGTGCAGTCAGGCCTGTCTCCAGCTTCTTTACATCTAGATGTGGCTTCTCCCCTAGAGTCTGAGCGAACGCCATTAGAATTACACAGAGCTGTTTTATAAATGATGCTTATCCCTGTGTCGGCTCCCAGCATGGGATGCTGCTGCCGATGCTGCGTGAGAGAGGTGTGAGACACGGCTACCTGAGGGGGATTCCCAGGGTGGACACTTCTGTCTCAGAATTCACAGGTAACCATCTCTTTCTGAGGAGATCACCTGGCGCTTAATGGGCGGTGGGGGGAGGTCTTACCTGATTTTCATCTGGTGGAAAACATGGAGGAGCTAGGGCTCCTCACTGTGGAAATCATAAGAATTTGTCAAAATAGGCAAAACGTCTTTTCTCCTAGCTTTATTCAAGAAGTCATTGAACTGTTATCATCAAACCATTATAGCTGATTTTTTTTTTAAAAAAAGCAATTCATCCATAAGCAGATGCCCAGGATAATAAATTTCCATCTAGACACTTAGTATTTGGCAAACTCACATGCAACTCAAAATGAGGTTTTCTAATGGAAGGTGTCAGACCCCTTAACTAAAGGTGTTGCTAACAAAATCACTTTCAATGGCTAATCCAATTGTGAATCCCATTCAGCTAAGCTGTTTGCTCTGATAATGTCTGTGACAAGGAGTCCCACAGTAAAAATACAGTGGAGCCCCGGCATAACGCGCCCCGCTATAACACGAGTTTGGTTATAGTGTGATTAGACCGTGGCTCCCAAGTCCTTGATCTCTGTCCCTGGCAGGAGCGGGGGCCACGGCTTCTCTCCCATGCTGGGCAGCATGTCAAGAAGCTGCAGCCTCCCCTGCCAGGGACGGAGACCTCAGGACTGCAGGTGGAGGCTGCAGCTTCTCTCCCCACTCCCCAGCAGGGGAGAGAAGTTGCGGCCCCCACCTGCCTGGGACAGAGAACTCTGGGGCTGCAGACTGCAGCCCGGGACTTCCCTGTGGAAGCCGCGGCTCCGCACCTGCCGGGACAGGGAACTCCGGGGCTGCAGCCCCCCCTGTCCAGGCAAGCGCAGAATGAGGCTTCCCTGGAAGCTGCTGCCCCGTGCCCGCCGGGAGAGGGGGACTTCAGGGCTGCTGGAGTCCCCCTGTCCCAGCAGGCACAGAGCTTCAGCTTCCCCACTGGGAGAAAAGCTGCGGCCCCGCGCCTGCTAGGGGCAGGAGACTCCGGGGCTGCATGGCGCTCCGGAGTCCCCTGTCTTGGCAGGCAGGGAGCCGGGGATTCTCTGGAAGCCATTGCCTCCGCACCTGCTAGAGGCTTTCAGCCCCGGAGTCGCCTTTCCCCATAAGCCCGGGGGCAGCGGCTTCTACAGAGAACTCTGCAGCCCCAGAGTTCTCTTTCCCAAGCAGGCGCAGGCTGCAGCTTCTCTCCCCTGCTGGGCAGCGGGGAGAGAAGCCCCAGGCCCTACATGCCGGTTTTCGGGGCCCCGCTATAACACGACTCCACATTTAGTGCGATGGGATTTCTTGGATCCCATTGGTTGCATTATAGCAGGGTTCCACTGTAGGTATTATGAAACAGCTTTCTTTTATCAGTGTTATGTATTTGAATGATTTAAGATTAGCAGCCGTGTTAGTCTTTATCCACAAATAAGATGAGGAAGACTTTGTAGCACCTTAAAGATTTAATGGTGTCAATTTTGAAACAGAAAAACTTCCAAAACAGACTCCAACGAGAAACTGAGGAACTGGAATTAATTTTCAAACTGGACAGAATTAACCAAGGGCTAAATAGGACTTGTGAATGGTTCTCTCATTACAATAATTGATTGCATTTCCCTCGTTAATTTACCTTCAATAGGTGTTATCTCGTGCAGACACAGAGATCCATTTCAAAAGGTTTTTTTTCTCCTGTCGATAATGGCCCATCCAAATTTAACAGCCTCTTAGAATTGGTATGCTAATGTATCACTTTTTTTTTGCTTTCTGTGTGTATAAGTGCACCTTACTTCTGTACCATTCTATGTATCCGATGAAGTGGGCTACAGCCCATGAAAGCTTATACAGTAAACCCTCAATTTAACGGACCCCGATTTAACGGACTTCGGATGCAACGGACAAAATTTCCGATGCATCCAAAATCCGTTATTCGGGGGCTGCCGGCGGGGGAGCCGGGCGGGAACTGTCAACCCCCCCGGCCGGCTCCCTGCAGTGGGGAGCCCGGCGGGAGCTGTCAAACCCCTCCCCCCCCGCGCGGGTGGGTTGACAGGGGCTGACAGGGAGCCGGGCGGGGAGCGGGGAGCCGCGCCGGGCGGAGGCAGCGGCGAGAGCAGCCGGCGGGGCAAGGATGGTGCGGCGGCTGCTCTGGCTGCTGCTGGCCAGGCAGGCGGCAGCGGGCTCGGCGGTGCGGAGCGCCGAGCTGCGCGGCGAGCCGGCGCGGGAGGTGAGCCCGGCTTTCCTCTCCCTCACCATCGACGCCAACCTGGCCACGGACCCCCGCTTCATCGCCGTGCTGGGGTGAGTGACCGGCCGCCCCGCGTCTCCCTCCCCCGCCGCTGGAAGACGGGGCCAGCTAAGGGGGGGAGCGGCTGTGACCCTCCCCTTGTGTAGCCGCCGGCCCAGCCAGGTCAGAGGGGAGCTAGAGTCAGTCCACGCCCCCCTCCCCCGTCTAAGCAACCTCCCGAGTCCCGCCAGCCCCATGGAAAGTGTGTCTGTGACACACACACACACAGTGACACACACACAGTGACACACACTAACACACTCTCGTCCCAGCCAGGGGACCCTGCCCTGCTCTCTGCAGTCTTGGACCTGCAGGCTGCCCAGCTCCCTGCGATCGCCCCAGTCTGCCCGCTGACCATGCCTGTGCTTTACTTTCCCGCTGCGGGGAGCTGGGCGCGCGAGTTGACAGTTCCCGCCTGGCTCCCCGCTGCGGGGAGCCAGGCAGGGGGTTGTCCGCTCCTGCCCGGCTCCCCGCAGTGGGGAGCCAGGTGGGGGGGTTGACAGCTCCCGCCCGGCTCCCCGCTGCGGGGAGCCGGCGGGGGGGGGGGGGGGGGGGGGCTGACAGCTCGCTCCCGGCCGATCAGTAAAACCTCTATATAACGGACTAATTCGGGTGAGGGGGGTGTCCTTTAAAGCCAAAAGTCCTGTTATTTAATGATTTAAAAAAATTATTAAATAATGGACTTTCGGCTTTAACGGACACCCCCTCGCACAAATTAGTCCGTTAAATCGAGGTTTCACTGTACTGAAATAAACTGGTTAGTCCCTAAGGTGCTGCAAAGTCTCCCTTGTCTTATTTATGTATTAGAATGTTCCCTTTGCATGTGTTGTGACAGAGAGTAAATGTAAATGCTTGATTTGGTTTCTTTGTTGATAGTATCATAGGATTCAAGGCTAGCAGGGCCCATTTTATCTGCAGGGATTGTCTATTTGCTTCCAGATCACTGATCAAAATATTCAATAGCATGGGGTTTAAAACTGATCCCCGCAGAGCCCCACTAGAAACAGCCCCATTTGATGACAAAGGCCCATTGGCAACTGCTGTCTGAGATCTGCCAAATTTGATTCCATTGTATCTGTGCTTCACTGATACTGTAGATTGTTCATTTTTTATCTCTATGGTTTCCCTTACAAAATTAAATACATCAGAGAAATCAGTCTATTACATCTGCTGAGTTTCCTTGAGCAGCCAAACACAGAAATGCTCTGTATTTACTGTTTTATTTTCTATTTTTTGGGCTCTGCTGCTGCCTGATTGTGTTCTTCTGCTTCCAAACGAGAAGTATGGGTGATTGGTCATTTTCCAACTTTGGTGTTTGTAACTCTAAGGTTCCATTATACATGCTCTTCCACAGCCTCCTTGACTGCTAAAGGACTGGAAAGTATTTCATCACCTTGTGATATGTGTACATTATGAGGTTCTTTCAAATGTAGAACAAACTATTTCATTAATTCATCTGCCTTTTCTCCAACTTTAACAAGTTTCTATTCACCCCCTAAGAATTGGCATAAACCTTTTATAGGATTTCTTTTGATATCCCCCCAATATTTTACATCCCTTAGCAATTTTCATACCTTGCAATATGAATTTATTGCTATATATTTTCCCCCTATCCCATTACTTCTATGTTCTTTTCCCCCTTTACTGCTGCCTTCACTTTGCCACTGAACTGGTTTTGTAGCCAAAGCTGGATACTTTTTGATTGTGGAATCAAGAATCAAGAATGTTTAACTCTCTAATGAAATCTCCTTAAACAGCTACCAATTTTTATTCTCATATTTCCCTGTCTATATTTTTCCTCCCAATCAGTTTTGCTGAAAATTTGCCACAGCTTTGGTGATATAGACCTTTCGGAGCATTAAGGATCCATAGATATTACTGGTTGGGAACTGTTCTCTGTTTGTGCATTTTAATGTGATCAGATCCACTGTTTATTTTTCTCTCATCTATCATATTCTACCTCCTTTGTCTCTTCTCTAAATTAAATAGTCCAAGACTTCATTCTCTCCACATTTGGCAACTTCCCCATCCTCATATCCTCTCTCGGAAACCCCCTTTTTATTTGCTATGTTCTTTATAAAGACTGGGTGACCAAAACTGAGTGCGTGTCTAGAGGAGGTTATTCTCCGACCGATTCCTTTGCCATCTGAACATTGTCTCTGTTTTAGTCACCGCTGAGAATGAGCAAGTGTTCCATGGAGCTGCTGTCAATGATGCATGGGTTTTTTCTCTGTGGTGTGTAGCAGTTGGGATGTTTCCCCCGGCACATATCTTGGCAAAGATTTGGATTTTTTTTACTCTCAGATTTTGCGCAACACGGAAATGTGAAAATCCCTACAGAATAGACCCTTCACCCTGTATTTCATTTCATTTCCTGCTGATGCCTATTAATGTATCCCACAGCACAGCATATAGGAATTATGGATCCATGTCAAGAATCAGAGAGGTAGCCGTGTTAGTCTGGAATTGCAGAAGTGACAAAGAGTCCTGTGGCATAAGCATAAGACGAAGCACATCCAGCCCAGTCACAAAGAATACCACAGAGAGGCCGTAGTAACTACTGATGTGGCTGTCGGCACAGGCCAGTTTCACCTGGCAAACAGCCGACAAAGTGGGCATTAGTCCACGAAAGCTTATGCTTCAATACTTTAGTTAGTCTTGAAGGTGCCACAGGACTCTTTGTCATTGATGCCTGGAGGACCATAATATATGGAATAGGCATTAGTAGGGTCAGTTGTGCTTAATTCATTTCCCTGAATTGTGAAAACATCATTTCTGGGTGTGTAAAGCGCAAAAAATCAGCTTCATCCACGAGAACAGTCCCCAGTAGTGCATGCTGTGTCTCATATTAACAGTGTTTCTCCATCCAGGAATTTGTACTGCGACCGTCACCCGAGACCCTGGGCACAAACAGGAAGTCAGGGGAACATACGGTACATGCAGGAGAAACCACCATTCTGCCTCAGAGTTGGACACCTTCTCCCCTACTCTATGTCAGATTCCAATACAACCGACTTCACCAACCCCTCCACCTTCATCCTCCTGGGCATTCCTGGCCTGGAGACAGACCATGTCTGGATCTCCATCCCCTTCTGTGTCATGTACGTCATAGCCATCCTGGGGAACTTTACCATCCTGTTCATTGTGAAGATTGAGCCAAGCCTCCATGTCCCCATGTACTATTTCCTCTGCATGCTTGCTGTTTCCGACCTCATCCTGTCTACAGCCATGCTGCCAAAGACACTGAGTATCTTCTGGTTCAATTACAGGGAGATCAATTTCAGTGCATGTCTCATGCAGATGTACTTCATTCACAGCTTCTTAGCAATGGAGTCTGGGATCCTCGTGTCCATGGCTTTCGATCGCTATGTGGCCATCTGTGACCCCCTGAGACATTCCACCATCCTGACAAACCCTATGGTGGCCAAGATTGTCTTGGCTGTAATGTTGCGTGGCAGCATATTTGTACTGCCCACTCCCTTCCTGGTGAGGCGGTGGCCGTTTTGCAGAACCAATGTCATTCCTCACACGCACTGTGAGTACATGGCTGTGCTGAAGCTGGCCTGTGCTGACATCCGCGTGCCTAGTTACTACGGCCTCTCTGTGGTATTCTTTGTGACTGGTCTGGATGTGCTTTTCATCGCTGTGTCCTACTTCCAGATCCTCAGGGCCATCTTCAGCCTCCCTACAAAGAACACCCGGCTTAAGACTTTGGGGACCTGCAGCTCCCACCTCTGTGTCATCTTAGCCTTTTACATCCCAGCTCTCTTCTCCTTCCTCACCGCCCGGTTTGGCCACAATGTGCCCCTGCATTTCCATGTTCTCATGGCCAATGTGTACCTCCTGGTGCCCCCCACGCTAAATCCCATCATCTATGGGGTGAGAACCAGACAGATCCGGGACAGGCTGCTACATCTCTTTTTCTCATAAAGGGACCTAACGTTTTCTCCTGGTGCTCTGGCTCTCAGACTGAGCTCTGTGCAGAGCTGGCTAGTGACATGGTGTTGGACCCCCTTCCTTCAATCACTGTTTGTACAGTAAAAGTGACATTAAGTCCTCTCCTGACCACACGATGCTGTGTCAGAGTGACCAACTGGGAAATCGGTCTGTGTACAACTCATTAACGCATAGGGTGGCCACACTTCTAATTGTTGGACTTTGAGGCCCCACTCATTGCCCCATTTCTTACCGTGAGTCGCCCACTCTTGTCTTCCCCCTGCCCACCCTCCCATCAGGTGCTGCGTTGTTTCCACCTCACCATACTTTGCTTAGGGACTTCATTCCAGATTTTGGTGTGAGAGGGTGGCAACTTCCTCTGTTATTCCTGGGGGTACTTAGGCACTTGAAAACTCTAGTGTTTTTTTCAGATAACTTGCCAATTAGCAGACAGAAGCACTATTTCTAGTTCCTATATACAAGAAGAAAATATATAGTTGTTATAAATCTGCTAAGATTATGTTTTACATCTTGTAGCAGCTCACTTAAGGACACTTAAAGACCACTTTACCCATATCCACAGCACCAGTTATCTCACCATTGAAGGCAATCAGGGTGTTTAGAAATGACTTGCATTTTGTGAATCTATGTTGCCTGTTCCTGATTAACAACCTCTCCTCCAAGTACTTCAAAATAAATTCACTGAAGACCTACCATGTGATTTTCCCAAGTGAGGCTGACTGTTCTGTATTCCCCAGTTTCTCCTTCTTCCATTCTTTAAAAAATGGGCACTACATTTTTCCCCATTTTTTCTTGAATTACCCCGATCCCCATGAGTTTTCAAAGATAATGGCCAATAGCCCTGCAAATACATCAGTCAACTCCCTCAATACCTCAAAAAAATGTTTGCATCCGGCCCCATGTGCATGTCCTGCTTTTCTAAATAGTCATCAACCTGCTCTTTCCCCATGGAGGGCTGCTCACCTCCTCCCCATATTGTGTTGCCCATGGCAGCAGTCTGGGAGTTGACCTTGTCTGTGAGGAACGAAAGAAGAAAAGAATTGAGTAATTCAGCTTTTTCCACATCATCTGGTTGCCTCCCCCATTCAGTAAGGGCCCCACAATTTCCCTGGCCACCTTCTTGTTCTAACATACCTATCGAAAAAGGACTTGTTACTCCTCACATCCCTTGCTAGCTGCAACTCCAGTTTTTTCTTTGGCCTTCCTGTTTACATAGCTCTCCTTCCCGGCCTGCTCCTCCGGCCCCTCTGGCTCTGGTCGGCACCGCTCCACTCCCATCTCAGCCTGGGTCCCTTCTCTCTCTCCTTGGCAGTCGGAGAGCACAAAGAATCAGAAGGAGCCTGGTTCATTTGCTAACAGTGGATTTGGGTAGCAAGCATGATTGGGCATTTAATTTCCTGTGTTCCTTTCAACCTTCCCAGACCCAAAATGTGGCACCAGGGTTTGACAAGGACCCAGTACAAGGCACTGTCAGGGTTCCCTCCCCCCTCTCAACTCTGGGGTAGAGATGTGGGGACCCACATGAAAGACTCCCCAAGCTTATATTCCCCCAGCTTAGGTTAAAAACTTCCCCAATGCAGAGATTCCTTCTCTTGCACGGTACTGCAAGTGACTTAGACAACGATTCAGGAAAAGGACCATTTGGAGTTCTTATTTCCCCAAAATCTCCCCCCAGATCCTTTGGGCCCCTTTCCTAGGGAGTCTTGAAAATAACATACCAACCAATTGCCTTTAATAAAAATTCAGACAAAACCCTCTATGTCCAGGACACTAAAATCAATCAGGCTCTTAAAAGAAGAACTTTATAATAAAGACAAATGTAAAAGAAGCACCTCTGTAAAATCAGGATGGAAGATATTTTACAGGATCATAAAAAGATTTAAAACACAGAGGATTCCCCTCTGGCCTTAACTTCCAAGTTACAAAAACAGGAACAAATCTCCCTCTTAGCAGAGGGAAAATTCACAAGCTAAAACAAAAGATAATCTAATGAACTTCCTTGTGGTTACTTACAATTTCTCTAATTTTAGATGTATCACTGTAGTAGGAGCCGGGATACCTGCTTGATCCCTCTCTTTTTCTCCGAGAGGAAACAAAATAAAATGCACAAGCTACCCTCCCCCCACCTGCAGATTTGAAAGTATCTTCTATCCCTATTGATCCTTCTGCTCAGGTGCCAACTAGGTTAATTGAGCTGATTAAGCCCATTCAGGTACAAGAGTGATTTTATGCTACCCTTAGCTGTCTGTTTATGACAGGCACAGATAAATATCATCCTTGCAGGGACACTAGATAGATTTGTAGATTACATGGCCATGGATAACCCTGCTCTAACCTCCTAAATCACACGAGCCATCGGACTGTCTTTGATTAATTCCTATAGGAACTAGGGTAGATCTTTGAGGGAAAAAAAACATCTCGTCTTCATTGCCTGTTTCCCCACTCTGACATTGTGAGGGGAGAAGGGCAAGAGAGGCAAAAGTCCTTAAAAGTACTTGCCACTCAAGAGTGCCTTAAAACTCCACAAGGTTACAGATTCCCTCGCCTTGGACTGTTATCACTGCCACCACCCAAATGCAAAAAACTCTATCATAACCCAAGAAAGTGCACTTGGGAATTCCTTCCTGAGAGCTTCCCTCAAGCTCTTTTAACCCGCCCCCTGGATAGAACTTCAAAAAAGAAAACCCAGCTGTTCATAACAGGAAGTATGGAACCTTAGTTTTTCTCAGTAATTAAACTGAGTGGAATTAGACATGTGCACACAGAACCTCCACCTTTAACTCCATCCCTTTTGGAAATCACCTTCAGATTGTTGAAAGTTGCAATCAAATCACCCCTCATTCTTCTCTTCTGCAGACTAAATAAACCCAGTTCCCTCAGACTCCCCATGTTCCCCAGCCCCAGATCATTTCTGTTGTCCTCCACTGGACTTTCTCTAATTTCTCCACATTTACGCCATTGCAAGTAGTTTGACTTAGTTCAACATGACATTCAGATTAAGAAACCACCACTAGACAGTTTCATTAGAACACTCATTAGATGGAGTGAGAACTTGTCAACTGATAGATCTCAGCAGGGAGATGTCCATGGGGAATGATCATCCAGGTTGTTTTTTTTATGGTTCACAAAATTCCTTAAGAACCTAAATGCCTCTTCTGTGTCTCCAGGAGTCAGGCTGATGAGAGGAGGCTATTTCTACAAGGGACTCTCAGCTGTGAGCCCGCTCCTACAGCGAGATTCCTAGAATGGGTCAGCGTTGTCTTGTGGGACACACAAGAGAGATGTAGGAGACACAGATCCAAAATCTCCCCCCTAACATATTTGGAACAGGACCTTAAACACAGGTCTCCCTCATCCCACGTGACCAGCAGGCAAATGAGAATTTCAGGTGGGGAGCTCAGTATCTCTAGCTGGAACTATTCTACTTTCTACAAATAAACCATTAGTGGATTAGGGATTTGACGGATCAGGATTGCTAGGTGTCCCTGCCAGCATGTATATGGGATCTTGGGGAGCAATTACCACACAGGTAGGGTGCAAAATAAACTTTATTAAGAAAATGCAAAAACAGGGAAAATTCCATAGTGAGGGGTATGGGGTTTGTTAAAGTAGACAATTGGGGAGGGGTTTCTTTTAGTAAATGGGATAGGGGGTTTCAATAGTGGGGTACAATACAGTGGGGTACAATACAGTTGGTAACCAATTAACACTGAAATATAAATGTAACAGGTAGCTAACAATTTCTATGTAAAGAGTGTGTCACAGCAGCATATAACCAACTAACAGTATGGGTAAAATGTGTTAAATAACCAACAATTTTTGGTAAAAATGTGTCTCAGAGGTGTAAATGTAAAATGTGAGGTGTGTTAGAGAGAAAAGGGGTAACCAATGGGGTTTTATGCTAGAAAGAGAGAGAGAAGACAGGCTGTAAGTTGAAACAGCAGAGAGACAATTATACAAAACACAGCAAAATCTTATCTATGATTTAACTTAACCAAAACTACACAAATTAGCAAGTAACAAAACACAATGCAACAATTCTTTAAAGCTAACTTACAGGGTACAATGCAAGCAATTTCCTAAACCTAACTTAACTACAGCTATGCAAAATGAAATTACAACTTATCTAGACTAAAAGACAAAATCTAACCTAATGGGTGCACCTTATACTAGGGGTAGTTTCTGAGGGCAGAGTGGTGTGTGCCCAGGATACAGCTCCAAGGGGGGAGGGGGATTTAACTAGTGGTGGCTGCAAGCTGACAGCCCAGGATACAGTCCAGGAAGGCACAGGCTTATTTATAGCAGCAAAGGCGCTGCAAAGCAAGAAACAGATTACAGATACAGACCAAGGAGTTTGAGAGGTTTTAAGACACAGACCAAGGTTTAGTTTGAGTCTGTGTGCTGGGGAAACAGAGCCAGCAGCTAAAGTAATAAAAGTATAGAAAGTTTCACAGAGGGATTCTCACCAGTCCCCAAGGTAGCAGCAAAGGCAGAAGCAGCAACAGCATCAGAAGAAGCCAGGAGGGCTTGGCACGGTCTTGATAATCAGGAGGTCTCTCAGGCAGCAATTTGTTCTTCGTGGGGGGGGGTTAAAAACGGGGGTACGCTCAAAAATAAAACGAGAGCGGAGAAAGGACCCCCCAGAACCCCTGGCTGATCAGACCAGGTAGCAATGCAGGAACCTTTCTGATGTTTGTTTCAAAAATGCCTGTTCTTAAAGGCAAACTCAGGCAGTTTCCCCGCCAGTAATCCTGATAGGCTCCTTCTGTCACAGGGGAGGAGATTCAGGGAAAAACTGCAGGTGAGCATAGAGACATGCCTGGGCAGAGTCCTGGACCATAGGCATGAGTTCCACCTCAGGACTCAAAAGCACATGAGGCCTATGACTCATGCCCAGGATCTCAAAAACACATTAGGTCTTGCAGCTCTGGACATTGCCTACCCTACACCGAGCCCAGGTTTAACAAGGTGATAACAGGACCAACACTTTGAACAGGGCAGTCGTCTCACTTGTTACAATGGCTCTTGTTAAACAACTTAAGGGGCCCTCCCTTTGAGAAGGGGAGTGGCCCTGGTAAACAACTTAACAGCCAGGGAGGGGCGGCCACAGGAGGAGAACAAAAACAAAATGGAGTAAGGGGACAGATGTAAGAAACAAAGTGAAACAAAGGGAAAGCTGTAACAGACACTAGGGAGAAGGAAGTGGGTGGGGGGGAGTGGAATGGCACATTGGAGAATCCCACCATAATTGAGGCCTGAGTGGGGGCTCTGAGCAGCTTGTTAACTGTGGAGCAGAGTCAGCACTCGGGTTGTTTTGTGAAGGTCGCTGGTGGAATCTTCGGCTCCTTCTGGGCTGGACAGCAGATGAGGAGGGGTTTTGAGAATGGCATTAGCACCTAAATTCACTATTTACCTGAGTACCTTTGTGGATCTAGCCCTGGATGCCTTTTGGAAGGTGCTTTAGTCAAACAGAAGTTAAGGTTCAAAATGAAGGGGACTAGGTGGCTACACTGGAGGAAACAGTCTAGTTTATCAGTGTCGACCACTCACTTTTAAAGAACTCTTTCCTCCTTTCTTTGTCTGAGGAGCAGGGTTCCTGCAGTAAAACAGTTTTTTATTTTCTCTTCCCATCCTCCAGTGCCTCTAATGTCCCAGTTTGTTGCCCTGATAGCACCTGGGTAATGACCCTTGCTTAGGTGACCAGCAGCTCTTGCACCATCGTGAGGGGAGAACACGGTGTGATGCCGTATGATTGAATAATGACCAATTTTCTCATTGTTGCTTCCACGGTTATATAATTGCAATAAATGTTGTTCAAGGTATGTCCTCTCAGGTGTCAATGGGAAAGTTAAGATTTGCTAACTATGATTATCCTGTTTATATGCAACTAAAGCGGAGTTACCCAAGGCAAGGGAGAGCCATGTGCTCCCAGCTGTCTGTCTGGTGCAGCTTCTATTTAACAGCCGGTTCTCTCTAGCCCTAGTTTTGTTCCCTCAAACATCAGCTCTGCGCTCAAAGGCCCAGGGTACATTTTTAACAGCCAGGGCAGGGCTGTGCATTTCAGACATTTCACACCCACCCATTCTCAGTGCTCTTACTCCTCCACCTCCCCCATCCGTCCACCCACTTTGTGGTTTGTTGCACACAGTAGATGTGTCTTAGAATCATAGGAGGTTAGGGCCAGAAGAGACGTCAAGAGGTCTCTAGTCCAGTCTCCTGCTCAAAGCAGGACCAACCCCAATGAACACTTGTCTGAATTTGTTTTATACCCTCCTTGGCGCTGGGGCTGTTTCTCCTTCCCTGGTTGTGAAGGGCCCAGTACAAGGGCCCTGAACTGTAGCTGGGCCTCTGGAGGCTTCAACAATACACAAAATGATCATAAATAATTAACACAATAATCCAGGTAAATCAGTACCTGGCCCCTCCCCTTTACCTTTACCTACAGAGGAATGTCAAACCACACTGGCCAGCTACAGAGTGTAAGTAAATTTAGTAAAGAAAGTGAGGAATATTTGTGGCACCTAACTAGTTTATTTCAGCATAAGCTTTCGTGGTCTATAGCTCACTTCATCGGATGCATAGAATGGAACAGAAGTAAGATGCATTTATACACATAGAAAGAAAGAAAAAATGTACATTAGCATACCAATTCTAAGAGGGCTGTTAAATGTAGATGGTCCATTATCACTAGGAGAAAAATACACCTTTTGAAATGGATTTCTGTTGTCAGTGAAATTAACTCAGGAAATGCAATCAATTAGTGTAATGAGTAACCATTCAGAAGTCCTATTTAGCCCCTGGTTAATTATATCCAATTTGAAAATTAATTCCAGTTCCTCAGTTTCTCGTTGGACTCTGTTCTGGAAGTTTTTCTATTTAAAAACTGAAACCATCAAATCTTTAATTTTAGTAATTTTAGTGCAAGTGCACATGGCGCCCCCTTTTGGCTCAACAGGAGAATTCATTTAGTCTCATTCAAGTGGTTAAAAACCCAGGTGCTCTGTACTGTAGAAATACCCCTGATGAGCCAAATGAGCAGGCAGAGAGGTCAGCTTTGGGAACTGAAGCACCCTCCAGTAAGGACGGTGCTGGAAAGTTCGACTGAGCCTGGAACATTAGTTTCAATTCCACCTGGGAGAGACTGGAAATGAACCGAAAGGGAGAGAACAGATCCAATGCAAAGACTTCTTCACTCTCTATCCTGCCTACAGGGTCCCACTTGTTCCGGGGTAGCTCTGGGGGGCTCTGTCCCAAGGTCAGGCCCCTATGCTGCCCTCTATCAACAGGAGTATTCTGTTGGTGTTCGTTTTACTGAGTCTGCTCTCCCAAAATGACCTCAGTGTCTGTGATACGTTGGTGGGTTTCTGAGTGGGAGCAGAAGTGGAGTCCTGGAGTTCATCCCTAATAGTATCAGGGAGCTCACAAACCATAGCTACTTCTGAAAACCTCAGATTCACCTTGAGAGGACAGCAAAGGATCAGATTATCTCTGTTACTTTGTACATTTCATGTTGCCCCATGCCTCAGTTTACCTATATGTATTATGGGGATATGTTTATAGTCACTTTTCTTTGCTGGGTGTTTTCAAAATCCTTCAATCAAAGGTGCTGCAGAATATGATGATAGATACTGATGAGAATTACAGGTCTCTGATGCAGAGAGTGCTTGTATCTCCCTTCAGTCATTCTCCAGGTCTCTCTGTGTAATATCTAATGTCTAAGTATCTACAAGGTATTAGGCCCTGTGGAGATATAGGCATTATCCCCTGTTTTCCTACTCATTAACTATATATTTTAAATGCACACAAATAAACAGAGAAACCAATTTGTCTCTAAGGATAGAGCCCAAGAGTTCTCATCTCCCTTTGGGAAGGTCCTTTAATTATTGTTTACTCCTAAACCTGGATAAATAGCACAGAAGTCCAGTCAGGCCTGTCTCCAGCCTGTTTACATCCAGATGCTACTTCTCCCCTAGAGGCTGAGCAACCCCCCCTTGGGATTGCACAGAACTATATTATAAACAGTGCACACCCCTGTGTCGGTTCTCGGCATGGGATGTTGCTGCAAATGCTGGGGTGAGAGAGGTGTGGGACACGGCTACCTGAGGGGGATTCCCAGGGAAGACACTTCCATCTCAGGATTCACAGGTACCATCTCTTGCTGAGGAGCTCCCCTGATCAACAAAACTCAGGGCTCTGGGTTTGCTGGAAAACGTGATGGTGCTAGGGCTCCTCACTGCAGAAATGATAAGAGTCAGAATAGGAGGGCAATGGAACATTCACCTCGGGAGGACAATTTTTATCTGAATGTTTTCCCTTACTAAATTAAATGCCTCAGAAAAATCCAAGGCTATTATCTTTGCCCAGTTTTCTTGATCAGGCAATGTAGTCCCATTAAATGATGAAATTGGGTTTATTTCAGAAGACCGGGTTTCCATAAACCCTGTCGTTGACAGACATTAATTATTTCCTATATTTTGTTAACTAAACCCATACCAGATTTTCCATTGTTTCCTATCCTTGTCAAATCTTTTTTAAACATCTTTCCCTTCTTATTTTACGCTTTCAGATTAACACAGAACTGTCCTGTATTTACCTTTTTTCTATTTTTTTTTTGTCTCTGCTGCTGCCTGATTGTGTGATTCTGCTTCTGAATGAGAAGTGTGGTTGATTGGTCAGTTTGTAACTCTGGTGTTCGTAACTCTAATGCTCCATAATACATGCTCTTTAACACCCTGCTTGACTGCTAGTGGTCTGGAAATGACATGTGTACATCATTAAGGATTTTTTCTTTCCAAATGCAGAACAAAACTATTTTGTGAATACATCTGCCTTCTCTGCAATTTTAACAAATTCCTTTTCGCCCACTGGGAATTGTCCTAAACCTTTTTAGGATTTCTTTTGATTTTCCCCCGATATTTTTTAGGTCCGTTAGCAATTTTCCTACCTTAGAATATGCATTGCTTGCTATCTATTTTCCCTTTATCACATAATTTCTGTATTGCTTTCCTCCCTCCACCCTCCCCCCATTATTGCTGCTTCCACTTTGACGCATACTGGGTTTCTCTCCAGAGTTGGATACTTTTTGATTGTGGAATCGAGGATTTTTGGCTTCCTAACCAAGATTTCTGAAAGAACTATCAGTTTTTATTTTTATTTCCCTGTTTATATTTTTCCTCCCAATCAGGTTAGCTGACAATTTGCTACAGCTCTTGGGAATTAGCCCTTTTGAAGCGTTAAGTATCTACAGGTATTACTGGCTGGAAACTTTTCTCTGTTTCTCCATTTTAATGTAATCAGTTCAAATCTTTATTTATCTCTCATCTATCATATGCTCCCTTCTTTGTCTTGTCTCTAAATTAAATCATCCCAGACTTTTCATTCTGTCCACATATGGCCATCTCCCCATTCTCATATCCTGTCTCAGAAACCCCCTTTTTATTTGCTATGTTCTTTACAGAGACTGGGTAACCAAACCTGAGTGTGTGTCCAGAACAGGTTATTCTCCACCCCATTTCTTTAACATCTGAACATAGTCTTTGTTTTAGCCACGTCTGTTGTTCCCTCGGATTCTTTCAAAGCAAAGCTTCTGGTACCTTTGACTCTGTGTGAGGTGGGGTCAGGAAATAAATCAGGGGAGACAGGGCTGTCCGACCAATAGATGACTGGCACAAAGAGGAGAACACAAGGGTGCTTTCACTTAAAGCTAAACTTTACTTAGTTTCCAGCACTTACACACATCCACAACCAGTTAGCAAAACACCCCCAACTCTCTATAGTTATTGAAGCTGAGTGTGGCTCTCAACTGGCAAAGCAGCAGGTCAAATCTTCCATCTGCCACTGGGGACTGTGAGATGTATCCAGAGGGACAGTCCAGTCCTGAGGAGTCCAACTACCTCAAACTTCCCCCCTTATTTATAGATTAGTACTAGAATGACATGTCCCTTAAAGAAAGCTCGTTAAGTAAGCAGGTCCAATGGTCAAGCGAGAGGTTCCTTCTGATTATTGATTAACCTGATGTGGGTTTTTCCAGAGTTTGCAGCCTTGACACCTCCTCCCCCCCGCCCCATAGACATTCCTGGGGCATATCCTGCTCTTCACCTTTCAGAGACTTCAGCACAGATCTAATTAGGAAGGATATGGGGTCAAGCTGCTCTTTCTGTGGCACGCCCTGCCCACCTGCCTTGGTTAAGCTGAGCCTGCTGACTTGACTGCTTTTAGCAATAAGTCATAGTGGTTTCAGGCAATTTACTGGTTTGACAAAATTTCCCAATGTACTGTGAATGAGCAAGTGTTTCCAGGGAGCTGTTATCAGTGATGCACAGGTTTTTATTTTCTCTGTGATGGTTAGCAGTTGGGAGGTTTCCCCCGGCACATGTCGTTGCAAAGGATTAATATTTTTCACTCTCAGATTTTGAGCAGCTGGGCAAACGGAAAAATCCCTACAGCATAGACCCTCAATCTGCATTTCCTTTCATTTCCTGCTGATCCCTATTAATGGTCTCACACACCACAGTGTGTAGGAATTATTGATGCATGGAGCACCATAATATATGGAATAGGAATTAGTAGTGTCAGTTGTTCATAATTCATTTCCCTGAATTATGAAAACACCATTTATCACTGTGTGAAAAGTGACAAATCTGCTTCCCCCATGGGAACACCTCCAGTAGTTCATGTAGTGTCTCATATTAAAATTATCTCTCCATCTAGGCGTATTTACTACGACCATCACTCTAGCCTCGGCATATACAGGAAGTAAGGGGAACATACAGTACATGAAGGAGACACCGTTCTACCTCAGACTTGGATACCTTCTCCCTGCTCCATGTCAAATTCCAACACAACCGACTTCAGCAACCCCTCCACCTTCATCCTGCAGGGCATTCCGGGCCTGGAGGTGGCCCATGTCTGGATCTCCATCCCCTTCTGCATCATGTACATCACAGCCGTCTTGGGGAACTTCACCATCCTGTTCATTGTGAAGAGGGAGTCGAGCCTCCATGAGCCCATGTACTATTTCCTCTGCATGCTGGCAGTCTCTGACGTGGTCCTTTCTACGTCCATCCTGCCCAAGTCGCTGAGTATCTTCTGGTTTAATTCCAGGGAGATTGATTTCAGTGCCTGTCTCACCCAGATGTTTTTCATTCACTGCTTCTTAACGTTGGAGTCTGGGATCTTCATGGCCATGGCTTTTGATCGCTATGTGGCTGTTTGTGATCCCCTGAGACATTCCACCATCCTGACAAACCCTGTTGTTGCCAAAATAGGCCTTGCCATGGTGCTGCGTGGCTTAATGCTTGTATTGCCCACTCCCTTCCTGGCAAGGCAGTGGCCATATTGCAGAACCAACATCATTCCCCACACATACTGTGACCACATAGCTGTGGTGAAGCTGGCCTGTGCCGACATCCGCATCAGTAGTTATTACGGCCTCGCTGTGGTATTCTTTGTGATTGGCCTGGATGTATTTTTTATCAGTATGTCATATATCCAGATCCTCAGGGCCATCTTCAGCCTCCCCACAAAGAACGCCCGGCTTAAGACTTTTGGGACCTGCAGCTCCCACCTTTGTGTCATCTTAGCCTTTTACATGCCAGGTCTCTTCTCTTTCCTCACGCAACGGTTTGGCCACAATGTGCCCCTGCATTTCCACGTTCTCATGGCCAATGTGTACCTCCTAGTGCCCCCCATGCTAAACCCCATCATCTATGGGGTAAGGACCAGACAGATCCGGGACAGGCTGCTCCATCTCTTTTCTCATAAAGGGACCTAAAGTTTTCTCCTGGTGCTCTGGCTCTCAGACCGAGCTAAGTGCAGAGCTGGCTAGTGACATGGTGTTGGACCCCCTTCCTTCAATCACTGTTTGTACAGTAAATTAAATCCTGTCCTGAGCACACTAAGTTGTGTCAGAGTGACCAACTGGGAAATTGGTCTGTGTACAACCCATTAAATCATAGAGGAGCCTCACTTCTAGTTGCTGGTAATTGGACTTTGGGGTCCCACTCATTGTCCCATCTCGTACCATGAGTCCCTCACTCTTCCCCCTGTGCTCCTACCACCTATCAGGTTCTGGGTTGTCTCCACCTCACAATAACTTGCTCTGGGACTTCATTTCAGATTTTGTTGCGGGAGGGTGGCAACTTCCTCTGTTATTCCTGGGGGTACTTAGGCACTTGAAAATACTAGTGTTTTTTTAGATAACTTGCCAATTAGCAGACAGAAGCACTATTTCTAGTTCCTATATAGAAGAAGAAAATATATAGTTATAAATCTGCTAAGATCATATTTTACATCTTGTAGCAGCTCACTTCAAGACACATAAAGACCACTTTAACCCATATCCACAGCACCAGTTATCCCACCATAGAAGGCAATCAGGTTGTTTTGGAATGACTGGCATTTTGTGAATCCATGTTGAATGTTCCTGATTAACAACTTCTCCTCCAATTACTTCAGAGTAAATAACCTGAAGACCTACCACATGATTTTCCCAAGTGAGGCTGACTGTTCTGTATTCCCCGGTTTCTCCTTCTTCCATTCTTTAAAAAATGGGCACTACATTTTTCCCCATTTTTTCTTGAATTACCCCGATCCCCATGAGTTTTCAAAGATAATGGCCAATAGCTCTGCAAATACATCAGTCAAATCCCTCAATACCCTTGGATGTTTGCATCCGGCCCCGGGTGCATGTCCAGCTTTTCTAAATAGTCCTCAACCTGCTCTTTCCCCATGGAGGGCTGCTCACCTCCTCCCCATACTGTGTTGCCCATGGCAGCAGTCTGGGAGTTGACCTTGTCTGTGAAGAACAAAGGAAGAAAAGCATTGAATAATTCAGCTTTTTCCACATCATCTGTCCCTAGGTTGCCTCCCCCATTCAATAGGGGCCCCACACTTTTCCTGGCCACCTTCTTGTTCTTTACATACCTATAGAAAAATGACTTGTTGCTCCTCACATCCCTTGCTAGCTGCAACTCCAGTTTTTTCTTTGGCCTTCCTGTTTACATAGCTCTCCTTCCTGGCCTGCTCCTCCGGCCCCTCTGGCTCTGGTCGGCACCATTCCACTCCCAGCTCCGCCTGGGCCCCTTCTCTCTCTCCTTGGCAGTTGGGGAGCACAAAGAATAAGAGGGAGCCTGGTTCATTTGCTAACAGTGGGTTTATGTAGCAAGCATGGTTGGACATTGAATTTCCTGTGTTCCTTTCAACCTGCCCAGACCCAAAATGTGGCACCCAGGGTGTGACAAGGACCCAGTACAAGGCACTGTCAGAGTTCCCTCCCCCCTCTCAACTCTGGGGTAGAGATGTGGGGACCCACATGAAAGACCCCCCCAAGCTTATATTCCCCCAGTTTAGGTTAAAATCTTCCCCAATGCAGAGATTCCTTCTGTTGCACGGTACTGCAAGTGACTTAGACAACGATTCAGGAAAAGGACCATTTGGAGTTCCTATTTCCCCAAAATCTCCCCCCAGTTCCTTTGGGCCCCTTTCCTAGGGAGTCTTGAAAATAACATACCAACCAATTGCCTTTAATAAAAATTCAGACAAAACCCTCTATGTCCATGACACGAAAATCAATCAGGTTCTTAAAAGAACTTTATTATAAAGACAAATGTGAAAGAAGCACCTCTGTAAAATCAGGATGGAAGATATTTTACAGGGTCATAAAAAGATTTAAATCACAGAGGATTCCCCTCTGGCCTTAACTTTCAAGTTACAAAAACAGGAACAAATCTCCCTCTTAGCAGAGGGAAAATTCACAAGCTAAAACAAAAGATAATCTAATGAACTTCCTTGTGGTTACTTACAATTTCTCTAATTTTAGATGTATCACTGTAGTAGGAGCTGGGATACCTGCTTGGTCCCTCTCTTTTTCCGAGAGGAAACAAAACAAAGTGCACAAGGTACCCTACCCCCACCTGCAGATTTGAAAGTATCCTCTATCCCTATTGGTCCTTCTGCTCAGGTGCCAACTAGGTTAATTGAGCTGATTAAGCTCATACAGGTAAGAGTGATTTTATGCTACCCTTAGCTGTCTGTTTATGACAGGCACAGATAAATATCATCCTTGCAGGGACACTAGATAGATTTGTAGATTACATGGCCCTGGGTAACCCTGCTCTAACCTCTTAAATCACACAAGCCGTAGGGCTACCTATGATTAATTCCTATTGGAACTAGGGCAGATCTTAGAGGAAAAAAAACATGGGTGGGGGTGGAATGGCACCATAAGCATCCAACCAGAATTGAGACCTGAGTGGGGGCTCTGAGCAGCTCGTTTGCTGTGGAGCAGAGTCAGCACTCGGGCTGCTTTGTGAAGGCCGCTGGTGGAATCTTCGGCTCCTTCAGGGCTGGACCGCAGACAAGGAGGGGTTTTGAGAATGGCATTAGCACCTAAAATCACTATTTTCCTAAGTGCCTTTGTGGATCTAGCTCTGGATGCCTTTTGGAAGGTGCTTTAGTCAAACAGAAGTTAAGGTTCAAAGTCAAGGGGACTAGGTGGCTACACTGGAGGAAACACTCTAGTTCATGGGTGTCCACCACTCACTTTTAAAGAACTCTTTCCTCCTGTCTTTGTCTGAGGAGCAGGGTTCCTGCAGTAAAACAGTATTTTATCTTCTCTTCCCATCCTCCAGTGGCTCTAATGTCCCAGTCTGTTGCCCTGATAGCATCTGGGTAATGTCTCTTGCTTAGGTGACTAGCAGCTCTTGAACCATCGTGGGGGGAGGGGAGGGAACACGGTGTGATGCCATATGATTGAATAATGACCAGTTTTATCACTGTTGCTTCCACAGTTATACAATTGCAACAAATGTTGTTCAAAGTATGTCCTCTCAGGTGTCAATGGGAAAGTTAAGATTTGCTAACTATGATTATCCTGTTTATATGCAACTAAAAGAGAGTTACCCAAGGTAAGGGAGAGCCATGTGCTCCCAACTGTCTGTCTGGTGTAGCTGCTATTCATCAGCCGGTTCTCTCTAGCCCTAGTTTTGTTCCCTGAAACATCAGCCCTGCTCTCAAAGGCCCAGGGTACATTTTTAACAGCCAGGGCAGGGTTGTGCATTTCAGCCATCTCACACCCACCCATTCTCAGTGCTCTTACTCCTCCACCTCCCCCATCCATCCATCCACTTTGTGGTTTGTTGCACACAGTAGATGTGTCTTAGAATCATAGAAGGTTAGGGCCAGAAGAGACGTCAAGAGGTCTCTAGTCCAGTCTCCTGCTCAAAGCAGGACCAACCCCAATGAACACTTGTCTGAATTTGTTTTATACCCTCCTTGGCGCTGGGGCTGTTTCACCTTCTCTGGTTGTGAAGGGCCCAGTACAAGGGCCCTGAACTGCAGCTGGGCCTCTGGGGGCTTCAACAATACAAAAAAATGATCATAAATAATAAACACAGTAAACCAGGTAAATCAGTATCTGGCCCCTCCTCTTTACCTTTACCTACAGAGGAATGTCAAACCACACTGGCGAGCTGCAGAGTGTTAGATATTTTAGTAAAGAAAGCGAGGAATATTTGTAGCACCTAACTAGTTTATTTCAGCATAGGCTTTCGTGGTCTATAGCTCACTTCTTTGGATTCACAGAATGGAACAGAAGTAAGACGCATTTATACACATAGAAAGAAAGAAAAAGAAAAAAAATGTACATTAGCATACCAATTCTAAGAGGGCTGTTACATGTAGATGGGCCATTATCACTAGGAGAAAAAAACATCTTTTGAAATGGATTTCTGTTGTCAGTGAAATTAACTCAGGAAATGCAATCAATTAGTGTAATGAGAGAAACATTCGGAAGTCCTATTTACCCCCAGCTTAATTGTACCCAATTTGAAAATTAATTCCAGTTCCTCAGTTTCTCATTGGAGTCTGTTTTGGAAGTTTTTATGTTTCAAAACTGAAACCATCAAATCTTTAATTTTACTAATTTTAGTAATTTTAGTGCAAGTGCACATGGCGCCCCCTTTTGGCTCAACAGGAGAATTCATTCAGTCTCATTCTAGTGCTTAAAAACCCAGGTGCCCTGTACTGTAGAAATACCCCTGATGAGCCAAATGAGCAGGCAGAGAGGTCAGCTGTGGGAATTCAAGCACCCTCCAGTAAGGACAGTGCTGGAAAATCTGACTCAGCCTGGAACCTTAGATTTCAATTCCACCTGGGAGAGACTGGAAATGAACTGAAAGGGAGAGAACAGATCCAATGCAAACACTACTCCACTCTCTATCCTGCCTACAGGGTCCCCCTTGTTCCCGGGTAGGTCTGGGGGGTGGGCGATGGCTCTGTCCCCAGGTCAGACCCCTGGGCTTCCCTCTATCCACAGGAGTATTCTGTTGGTGTTCATTTTACTGAGTCTGCTCTCCCAAAATGACCTCAATGTCTGTGATACATTGGTGGGTTTCTGAGTGGGAGCAGAAGTGGAGTCCTGGAGTTCATCCCTAATAGTATCAGGGAGCTCACAAACCATAGCTACTTCTCAAAACCTCAGATTCACCTTGAGAGGACAGCAAAGGATCAGATTATCTCTGTTACTTTGTACATTTCATGTTGCCCCATGCCTCAGTTTACCTATACGTATTATGGGGATATGTTTATAGTCACTTTTCTTTGCTGGGTGTTTTCAAAATCCTTCAA
Source organism: Sternotherus odoratus (assembly GCA_032164245.1). Taxonomy (NCBI): domain Eukaryota; kingdom Metazoa; phylum Chordata; order Testudines; family Kinosternidae; genus Sternotherus; species Sternotherus odoratus. Next base: position 301,988,387 of record JAVMKO010000001.1, read on the forward strand.
TCAAAGGTGCTGCAGAATATGATAATAGTTACTGATGAGAATTACAGGTCTCTGATGCCTTAGAGACGCTCCAGTGTCCCTGCAGAAAGTGCTTGTATCTCCCCTCTGTCATTCTCCAGATCTGTCTGTTGAATATCTACCCATCCCTCCTAGGTATCTACAGGGTTTCAGGCCCTATGGAGATCTAGGCATTATCCCCTGTTTTCCTCCTCATTAACTATATATTTTAAATATACACAAATAAACAGAGGAACCAATTCGTCTCTGAAGACAGAGTCCAAGAGTTCTCATCTCCCTTTGGGAAGGTCCCTTAATTATTGTTTACTCCTAAACCTGGATAAATAGCACAGAAGTGCAGTCAGGCCTGTCTCCAGCCTGTTTACATCCAGATGCTGCTTCTCCCCTAGAGGCTGAGCAACCCCCCCTTGGGATTGCACAGAACTATATTATAAACAGTGCACACCCCTGTGTCGGTTCTCGGCGTGGGATGTTGCTGAAGATGCTGGAGTGAGAGAGGTTTGGACACGGCTACCTGAGGGGGATTCCCAGGGAAGACACTTCCATCTCAGGATTCACAGGTACCATCTCTTGCTGAGGAGCTCCCCTGATCAACAAAACTCAGGGCTCTGGCTTTGCTGGAAAACGTGATGGTGCTAGGGCTCCTCACTGCAGAAATGATAAGAGTCAGAACAGGAGGGCAACGTAACATTCACCTCGGGAGGACAATTTTTATCTGAATGTTTTCCCTTACGAAATTAAATGCCTCAGAAAAATCCAAGGCTATTACCTTTGCCCAGTTTTCTTGATCAGGCAATGTAGTCCCATTAAATGATGAAATTGGGTTTATTTCAGAAGACCGGGTTTCCATAAACCCTGTCCTTGACAGACATTCATTATTTCCTATATTTTGTTAACTAAACCCATACCAGATTTTCCATTGTTTCCTATCCTTGTCAAATCTTTTTTAAACAACTGTCCCTTCTTATTTTATCCTTTCAGATTAACACAGAACTGTCCTTTATTTACCTTTTTTTCTACTTTTATTTTTGTCTCTGCTGCTGCCTGATTGTGTGATTCTGCTTCTGAATGAGAAGTATGGTTGATTGGTCAGTTTGTAACTCTGGTGTTCGTAACTCTAATGGTCCATTATACATGCTCTTTAACACCCTCCTTGACTGCTAGTGGTCTGGAAATGACATGTGTACATCATTAAGTTTTTTTTTCTTTCCAAATGCAGAACAAAACTATTTTGTGAATACATCTGCCTTCTCTGCAATTTTAACAAATTTCTTTTCGCCCACTGGGAATTAGCCTAAACCTTTTTAGGATTTCTTTTGATTTTCTCCTTGATCTTTTTTATGTCCCTTAGCAATCTTCCTACCTTAGAATATGCATTGCTTGCTATCTATTTTCCCTTTATCACATAAGTTCTGTATTGCTTTCCTCCCTCCACCCTCCACCCATTATTACTGCCTTCACTTTGACACATACTAGGTTTCTCTCCAGAGTTGGATACTTTTTGATTGTGGAATCCAGGATTTTTGGCTTCCTAACCAAGACTTCTGAAAGAACTATCAGTTTTTATTTTTATTTCCCTGTTTTTATTTTTCCTCCCAATCAGTTTAGCTGACAATTTGCTGCAGCTTTGGGAAATTAGCCCTTTCTCCATTTTAATGTAATCAGTTCTGTGACGGGTTGGGATCACAGAAACCCCCTTAGGAGCTGCCACCCGATGTGCCAAGGCTACTTGTGCCTCAGTTTTCCTGCCCCAACAGCTTAGGACCTCAGTACCCTGCCAGGTCTGAGCCACGTCCCCTAACAGCTGTGGGCTATCCTGGAAAGAGGCAGGAGGTATTCTTACCTCTGGCACTCAGATGCTCAACTCCCAATGGGGTCAAACCCTGAATAAAATTTGTTTTGCCCTGTATAAAGCTTATACAGGGCAAACTCATAGATTGTTTGCCCTCTATAACAATGATAGAGAGATATGCACAGCTGTTCCCCCCCCCCCCCAGGTACCAACACGTATTCCAGGTTAATTAATAAGAAAAAAGTGATTTTAATAAAGACAGGAAATAGGATTTAAGTGGTTCAAAGTAGTGACAGACAGAATACAGTGAATTACCAAACAAAATAAACAGAACACACAAATCTAACACTATTACAGTAAAAAGACTCACCCTCAGTGAATTCCTTCTTTCAGGATAGACTCTGTTAGCCTGGGTCCAGCATTCACTCCCCCCCCCTCCCCCCTGCAGTCACAGTCCTCTGTTCCAGTTTCTTCCAGGAATCTTTGGGGGGTGGAGGGCTGTTCTTTGAGCCAGCTGAGAACAAAATGAAGAGGTCTCTCCCAGGTTTATATAGACTTCTCCCTGTGAATTGAGAGTCCCTCCTCCTTCTTATCCAGAGTCCACATGGACTCTCAGAGCACATGGACAAAGTAGCAGGTTTGAACCAGACTCCACTCACCACCAATCAGGCCGCATTCCTGAGGAGGCTCGGGTGTGGATGGGCATCTACAAAATTCATTGTTTGCTTGATTGGTTCTCAATTGGGCTTAACTGAGAATAGTTTTTCTCAGAGAGCTGTTCAGCTGCTTTCCAAAGTCCACATACAACCAACCAAGCACATAGTCAATATTCATAACTCTGAATACAACACAGACACATACATACAAATAGGATGAACAGATCCAGTGGATCATTACCTTCACAGACATATAACTTTTTAGCAAAACAACATTCCAGCAACATCATACATATATTTACAGGCACCCCCCCATAAAACCTTATGGGGTACACCATCACAAGTTCAACTCTTTATTTTTCTCCCATCTATCATATGCTCCCTTCTTTGTCTCTTCTCTAAATTAAATCATCCCAGACTTTTTATTCTGTCCACATATGGCCACCTCCCCATTCTCCTATGCTGTCTCAGAAACCCCCTTTTTATTTGCTATGTTCTTTATAGAGACTGGGTAACCAAACCTGAGTGTGTGTCCAGAACAGGTTATTCTCCACTTGTGACAGTGCTGTTCCTGGTGGGATCCAACTGTGAGTGTCAGATCAGGACAGATTGCTTCCAAAGGGGCAACTACAGCCCAAAGCTGGGGTTTTTCCACACTAAGGCAAACCAAACCAGACAAACAGAAAAGACTTTGGTTTTTCCCCACTGGCTAACCACAAGTCACACAAGCAATTCCCTTAGACACTCCAGATTCCCAGTATCACCACCAGCAGCCACCTGTCCTGGGGATCAATGGTTATGAGAACCAATGCCCCAAATAAAGAAAACGGTTCTCCCCAATTCCAAAGAATCAGGCCCCAGACCCAGGTCAATATACAAATTAGATCTTCCCACAAATCACGCTGTTGCCAATCCTATAGAATCTAAAATCTAAAGGTTTATTATACAAGAAAATTACATGCAGTAATGGCACACCTCTTGGTTCAGGCTTACAGCAAAGGTGGAATAAACTGCAGGTTTAAATTAAAGTCTTTAGAAAGCATCCCCTCCAGGGATGGGTCAGCACCTTTGGCCAGAGTTCACCTGTGTAGCAAAGTCCATTCAGAGCTGGAAGCAGGGCAGGTTGAAGGTAGAAGACAAAATGGAGGACCTTCTTCCAGCTTTTATAGGCCCTCCTCCTTCTTTTGCAGAGTCCGGTTGCAAAATGGAGGTTCATAGCCACAAGATCCAATCACCAGACTCTCCACGATTTAGTTTCTGACCAGGCAGTTGACATTCCTAGAGCAGCTCAGGTGTGGACAGGCCTATACAAAGTCCATTGTGTAGTTGATGTCCCTTAATGGGCCATCAGCCAGGCCAACCAAGTTAACAACAGCTTGTCTGAAATTTCACCCAGCAGCCAAGCATCAGTTTGAAGTACAGGCACCATATATCCCATATTCATAACTTTAGTTTCAAAAAAGATACACACATATTAATGGCATATTCATAATTAGCACTCCATAACCTGGTCATAGACTCCTGTTATGACCCCTTCACATAAGATTTGGTGTCACCATAGGAACTTGGTTGCTCCAATGATCTATATCAGCGGTTCTCAAACTTGTTGAGACCACGACCCCTTTTTGTGCTCAGGCAGGGGGCACGACCCCTCCAACGAAAAGCCACCGATTTTTTTTTTAAAAAAAAACAAAACAAAAAAACCTTGCCGGGACCCCCCTGTGCCCCAGTCTCCACTGCGGGCGGGCTGCCAAGTGCACCACAGCCCCAGTCCCTGCCGTGGGCGGGCTGCCAAGTGCGACCCGGCCCCCAGTCCATGCTGCGTGTGGGCTGCTGGCTGAACCCCATCCCCGGAGCCCACTGGCGGCCGGGGCTCGGGGCTCCAGCCGCCGCCCAGGGCTCCAGCCACCACCCGGGGAGCACGGCTGGAGCCGCCGCCCGGGGAGCGTGGCTGAAGCTGTCGCCTGGGGATCCAGCCGCCGCACTCCCTGGGGCTCGGGGCACCAGCCCCAGCCCGGTGCTCCAGCCGCTTCCCGGGGAGCGCAGATTGAGCCGCCACCTGAAGAGCATGGCTGGAGCCGCCGCGCGGGGCTCCAGGTGCCACCCGGGGAGCGCGGCTGCAGCTACGCTCCCTGGTGCTCGGGGCTTGAGCCGGTCCCCGGGATCCCACAGCAGGGAGTTGCTGTGGTGGGGGCTTGCAACCCCCACAAAAGTGGCCCGTGACCCCTCCCCTTTGAGAACCCCTGATCTATATGATCCCAAATAATTCCTGTAACATGACACCACCCATTTCTTTAACATCTGAACATAGTCTTTGTTTTAGCCACGTCTGTTGTTCCCTCGGATTCTTTCAAAGCAAAGCTTCTGGTACCTTTGACTCTGTGTGAGGTGGGGTCAGGAAATAAATCAGGGGAGACAGGGCTGTCCGACCAATAGATGACTGGCACAAATAGGAGAACACAAGGGTGCTTTCACTTAAAGCTAAACTTTACTTAGTTTCCAGCACTTACACACATCCACAACCAGTTAGCAAAACACCCCCAACTCTCTATAGTTATTGAAGCTGAGTGTGGCTCTCAACTGGCAAAGCAGCAGGTCAAATCTTCCATCTGCCACTGGGGACTGTGAGATGTATCCAGAGGGACAGTCCAGTCCTGAGGAGTCCAACTACCTCAAACTTTCCCCCTTATTTATAGATTAGTACTAGAATGACATGTCCCTTAAAGAAAGCTCGTTAAGTAAGCAGGTCCAATGGTCAAGCGAGAGGTTCCTTCTGATTATTGATTAACCTGATGTGGGTTTTTCCAGAGTTTGCAGCCTTGACACCTCCTCCCCCCGCCCCATAGACATTCCTGGGGCATATCCTGCTCTTCACCTTTCAGAGACTTCAGCACAGATCTAATTAGGAAGGATATGGGGTCAAGCTGCTCTTTCTGTGGCACGCCCTGCCCACCTGCCTTGGTTAAGCTGAGCCTGCTGACTTGACTGCTTTTAGCAATAAGTCATAGTGGTTTCAGGCAATTTACTGGTTTGACAAAATTTCCCAATGTACTGTGAATGAGCGAGTGTTTCCATGGAGCTGTTATCAGTGATGCACAGGTTATTATTTTCTCTGTGATTGTTAGCAGTTGGGAGGTTTCCCCCGGCACATGTCGTTGCAAAGGATTAATATTTTTCACTCTCAGATTTTGAGCAGCTGGGCAAACGGAAAAATCCCTACAGCATAGACCCTCAATCTGCATTTCCTTTCATTTCCTGCTGATCCCTATTAATGGTCTCACACACCACAGTGTGTAGGAATTATTGATGCATGGAGCACCATAATATATGGAATAGGAATTAGTAGTGTCAGTTGTTCATAATTCATTTCCCTGAATTATGAAAACACCATTTATCACTGTGTGAAAAGTGACAAATCTGCTTCCCCCATGGGAACACCTCCAGTAGTTCATGTAGTGTCTCATATTAAAATTATCTCTCCATCTAGGCGTATTTACTACGACCATCACTCTAGCCTCGGCATATACAGGAAGTAAGGGGAACATACAGTACATGAAGGAGACACCGTTCTACCTCAGACTTGGATACCTTCTCCCTGCTCCATGTCAAATTCCAACACAACCGACTTCAGCAACCCCTCCACCTTCATCCTGCAGGGCATTCAGGGCCTGGAGGTGGCCCATGTCTGGATCTCCATCCCCTTCTGCATCATGTACATCATAGCTGTCTTGGGGAACTTCACCATCCTGTTCATTGTGAAGAGGGAGTCGAGCCTCCATGAGCCCATGTACTATTTCCTCTGCATGCTGGCAGTCTCTGACGTGGTCCTTTCTACGTCCATCCTGCCCAAGTCGCTGAGTATCTTCTGGTTTAATTCCAGGGAGATTGATTTCAGTGCCTGTCTCATCCAGATGTTTTTCATTCACTGCTTCTTAACGTTGGAGTCTGGGATCTTCATGGCCATGGCTTTTGATCGCTATGTGGCTGTTTGTGATCCCCTGAGACATTCCACCATCCTGACAAACCCTGTTGTTGCCAAAATAGGCCTTGCCATGGTGCTGCGTGGCTTAATGCTTGTATTGCCCACTCCCTTCCTGGCAAGGCAGTGGCCATATTGCAGAACCAACATCATTCCCCACACATACTGTGACCACATAGCTGTGGTGAAGCTGGCCTGTGCCGACATCCGCATCAGTAGTTATTACGGCCTCGCTGTGGTATTCTTTGTGATTGGCCTGGATGTATTTTTTATCAGTATGTCATATATCCAGATCCTCAGGGCCATCTTCAGCCTCCCCACAAAGAACGCCCGGCTTAAGACTTTTGGGACCTGCAGCTCCCACCTTTGTGTCATCTTAGCCTTTTACATGCCAGGTCTCTTCTCTTTCCTCACGCAACGGTTTGGCCACAATGTGCCCCTGCATTTCCACGTTCTCATGGCCAATGTGTACCTCCTAGTGCCCCCCATGCTAAACCCCATCATCTATGGGGTAAGGACCAGACAGATCCGGGACAGGCTGCTCCATCTCTTTTCTCATAAAGGGACCTAAAGTTTTCTCCTGGTGCTCTGGCTCTCAGACCAAGCTAAGTGCAGAGCTGGCTAGTGACATGGTGTTGGACCCCCTTCCCTCAATCACTGTTTGTACAGTAAATTAAATCCTGTCCTGAGCACACTAAGTTGTGTCAGAGTGACCAACTGGGAAATTGGTCTGTGTACAACTCATTAAATCATAGAGGAGCCTCACTTCTAGTTGCTGGTAATTGGACTTTGGGGTCCCACTCATTGTCCCATCTCGTACCATGAGTCCCTCACTCTTCCCCCTGTGCTCCTACCACCTATCAGGTTCTGGGTTGTCTCCACCTCACAATAACTTGCTCTGGGACTTCATTTCAGATTTTGTTGCGGGAGGGTGGCAACTTCCTCTGTTATTCCTGGGGGTACTTAGGCACTTGAAAATACTAGTGTTTTTTTAGATAACTTGCCAATTAGCAGACAGAAGCACTATTTCTAGTTCCTATATACAAGAAGAAAATATATAGTTATAAATCTGCTAAGATCATATTTTACATCTTGTAGCAGCTCACTTAAAGACACATAAAGACCACTTTACCCATATCCATAGCACCAGTTATCCCACCATAGAAGGCAATCAGGTTGTTTTGGAATGACTGGCATTTTGTGAATCCATGTTGAATGTTCCTGATTAACAACTTCTCCTCCAATTACTTCAGAGTAAATAACCTGAAGACCTACCACATGATTTTCCCAAGTGAGGCTGACTGTTCTGTATTCCCCGGTTTCTCCTTCTTCCATTCTTTAAAAAATGGGCACTACATTTTTCCCCATTTTTTCTTGAATTACCCCGATCCCCATGAGTTTTCAAAGATAATGGCCAATAGCTCTGCAAATACATCAGTCAACTCCCTCAATACCCTTGGATGTTTGCATCCGGCCCCGGGTTCATGTCCAGCTTTTCTAAATAGTCCTCAACCTGCTCTTTCCCCATGGAGGGCTGCTCACCTCCTCCCCATACTGGGTTGCCCATGGCAGCAGTCTGGGAGTTGACCTTGTCTGTGAAGAACAAAGGAAGAAAAGCATTGAATAATTCAGCTTTTTCCACATCATCTGTCCCTAGGTTGCCTCCCCCATTCAATAGGGGCCCCACACTTTTCCTGGCCACCTTCTTGTTCTTTACATACCTATAGAAAAATGACTTGTTGCTCCTCACATCCCTTGCTAGCTGCAACTCCAGTTTTTTCTTTGGCTTTCCTGTTTACATAGCTCTCCTTCCCGGCCTGCTCCTCCGGCCCCTCTGGCTCTGGTCGGCACCATTCCACTCCCAGCTCCGCCAGGGCCCCTTCTCTCTCTCCTTGGCAGTTGGGGAGCACAAAGAATAAGAGGGAGCCTGGTTCATTTGCTAACAGTGGGTTTATGTAGCAAGCATGGTTGGACATTGAATTTCCTGTGTTCCTTTCAACCTGCCCAGACCCAAAATGTGGCACCCAGGGTGTGACAAGGACCCAGTACAAGGCACTGTCAGAGTTCCCTCCCCCCTCTCAACTCTGGGGTAGAGATGTGGGGACCCACATGAAAGACCCCCCAAGCTTATATTCCCCCAGTTTAGGTTAAAATCTTCCCCAATGCAGAGATTCCTTCTGTTGCACGGTACTGCAAGTGACTTAGACAACGATTCAGGAAAAGGACCATTTGGAGTTCCTATTTCCCCCAAATCTCCCCCCAGATCCTTTGGGCCCCTTTCCTAGGGAGTCTTGAAAATAACATACCAACCAATTGCCTTTAATAAAAATTCAGACAAAACCCTCTATGTCCACGACACGAAAATCAATCAGGTTCTTAAAAGAACTTTATTATAAAGACAAATGTAAAAGAAGCACCTCTGTAAAATCAGGATGGAAGATATTTTACAGGGTCATAAAAAGATTTAAATCACAGAGGATTCCCCTCTGGCCTTAACTTTCAAGTTACAAAAACAGGAACAAATCTCCCTCTTAGCAGAGGGAAAATTCACAAGCTAAAACAAAAGATAATCTAATGAACTTCCTTGTGGTTACTTACAATTTCTCTAATTTTAGATGTATCACTGTAGTAGGAGCTGGGATACCTGCTTGGTCCCTCTCTTTTTCCGAGAGGAAACAAAACAAAGTGCACAAGGTACCCTACCCCCACCTGCAGATTTGAAAGTATCCTCTATCCCTATTGGTCCTTCTGCTCAGGTGCCAACTAGGTTAATTGAGCTGATTAAGCCCATTCAGGTACAAGAGTGATTTTATGCTACCCTTAGCTGTCTGTTTATGACAGGCACAGATAAATATCATCCTTGCAGGGACACTAGATAGATTTGTAGATTACATGGCCGTGGGTAACCCTGCTCTAACCTCTTAAATCACACAAGCCGTAGGGCTACCTATGATTAATTCCTATTGGAACTAGGGCAGATCTTAGAGGGAAAAAAACATGGGTGGGGGTGGAATGGCACATTAAGCATCCAACCAGAATTGAGACCTGAGTGGGGGCTCTGAGCAGCTCGTTTGCTGTGGAGCAGAGTCAGCACTCGGGCTGCTTTGTGAAGGCCGCTGGTGGAATCTTCGGCTCCTTCAGGGCTGGACCGCAGACAAGGAGGGGTTTTGAGAATGGCATTAGCACCTAAAATCACTATTTTCCTAAGTGCCTTTGCGGATCTAGCCCTGAATGCCTTTTGGAAGGTGCTTTAGTCAAACAGAAGTTAAGGTTCAAAGTCAAGGGGACTAGGTGGCTACACTGGAGGAAACACTCTAGTTCATGGGTGTCCACCACTCACTTTTAAAGAACTCTTTCCTCCTGTCTTTGTCTGAGGAGCAGGGTTCCTGCAGTAAAACAGTATTTTATCTTCTCTTCCCATCCCCCAGTGGCTCTAATGTCCCAGTCTGTTGCCCTGATAGCATCTGGGTAATGTCTCTTGCTTAGGTGACTAGCAGCTCTTGAACCATCGTGGGGGGAGGGGAGGGAACACGGTGTGATGCCATATGATTGAATAATGACCAGTTTTATCACTGTTGCTTCCACAGTTATACAATTGCAACAAATGTTGTTCAAAGAATGTCCTCTCAGGTGTCAATGGGAAAGTTAAGATTTGCTAACTATGATTATCCTGTTTATATGCAACTAAAGGAGAGTTACCCAAGGTAAGGGAGAGCCATGTGCTCCCAGCTGTCTGTCTGGTGTAGCTGCTATTCATCAGCCCGTTCTCTCTAGCCCTAGTTTTGTTCCCTGAAACATCAGCCCTGCTCTCAAAGGCCCAGGGTACATTTTTAACAGCCAGGGCAGGGTTGTGCATTTCAGCCATCTCACACCCACCCATTCTCAGTGCTCTTACTCCTCCACCTCCCCCATCCATCCATCCACTTTGTGGTTTGTTGCACACAGTAGATGTGTCTTAGAATCATAGAAGGTTAGGGCCAGAAGAGACATCAAGAGGTCTCTAGTCCAGTCTCCTGCTCAAAGCAGGACCAACCCCAATGAACACTTGTCTGAATTTGTTTTATACCCTCCTTGGGGCTGGGGCTGTTTCACCTTCTCTGGTTGTGAAGGGCCCAGTACAAGGGCCCTGAACTGCAGCTGGGCCTCTGGGGGCTTCAACAATACAAAAAAATGATCATAAATAATAAACACAATAAACCAGGTAAATCAGTATCTGGCCCCTCCTCTTTACCTACAGAGGAATGTCAAACCACACTGGCGAGCTGCAGAGTGTTAGATATTTTAGTAAAGAAAGCGAGGAATATTTGTAGCACCTAACTAGTTTATTTCAGAATAGGCTTTCGTGGTCTATAGCTCACTTCTTTGGATTCACAGAATGGAACAGAAGTAAGACGCATTTATACACATAGAAAGAAAGAAAAAGAAAAAAAATGTACATTAGCATACCAATTCTAAGAGGGCTGTTACATGTAGATGGGCCATTATCACTAGGAGAAAAAAACATCTTTTGAAATGGATTTATGTTGTCAGTGAAATTAACTCAGGAAATGCAATCAATTAGTGTAATGAGAGAAACATTCGGAAGTCCTATTTACCCCCAGCTTAATTGTACCCAATTTGAAAATTAATTCCAGTTCCTCAGTTTCTCATTGGAGTCTGTTTTGGAAGTTTTTATGTTTCAAAACTGAAACCATCAAATCTTTAATTTTACTAATTTTAGTAATTTTAGTGCAAGTGCACATGGCGCCCCCTTTTGGCTCAACAGGAGAATTCATTCAGTCTCATTCTAGTGCTTAAAAACCCAGGTGCCCTGTACTGTAGAAATACCCCTGATGAGCCAAATGAGCAGGCAGAGAGGTCAGCTGTGGGAATTCAAGCACCCTCCAGTAAGGACAGTGCTGGAAAATCTGACTCAGCCTGGAACCTTAGATTTCAATTCCACCTGGGAGAGACTGGAAATGAACTGAAAGGGAGAGAACAGATCCAATGCAAACACTACTCCACTCTCTATCCTGCCTACAGGGTCCCCCTTGTTCCCGGGTAGGTCTGGGGGGTGGGCGATGGCTCTGTCCCCAGGTCAGACCCCTGGGCTTCCCTCTATCCACAGGAGTATTCTGTTGGTGTTCGTTTTACTGAGTCTGCTCTCCCAAAATGACCTCAATGTCTGTGATACATTGGTGGGTTTCTGAGTGGGAGCAGAAGTGGAGTCCTGGAGTTCATCCCTAATAGTATCAGGGAGCTCACAAACCATAGCTACTTCTCAAAACCTCAGATTCACCTTGAGAGGACAGCAAAGGATCAGATTATCTCTGTTACTTTGTACATTTCATGTTGCCCCATGCCTCAGTTTACCTATACGTATTATGGGGATATGTTTATAGTCACTTTTCTTTGCTGGGTGTTTTCAAAATCCTTCAATCAAAGGTGCTGCAGAATATGATAATAGTTACTGATGAGAATTACAGGTCTCTGATGCCTTAGAGACGCTCCAGTGTCCCTGCAGAAAGTGCTTGTATCTCCCCTCTGTCATTCTCCAGATCTGTCTGTTGAATATCTACCCATCCCTCCTAGGTATCTACAGGGTTTCAGGCCCTATGGAGATCTAGGCATTATCCCCTGTTTTCCTCCTCATTAACTATATATTTTAAATATACACAAATAAACAGAGGAACCAATTCGTCTCTGAAGACAGAGTCCAAGAGTTCTCATCTCCCTTTGGGAAGGTCCCTTAATTATTGTTTACTCCTAAACCTGGATAAATAGCACAGAAGTGCAGTCAGGCCTGTCTCCAGCCTGTTTACATCCAGATGCTGCTTCTCCCCTAGAGGCTGAGCAACCCCCCCTTGGGATTGCACAGAACTATATTATAAACAGTGCACACCCCTGTGTCGGTTCTCGGCGTGGGATGTTGCTGAAGATGCTGGAGTGAGAGAGGTTTGGACACGGCTACCTGAGGGGGATTCCCAGGGAAGACACTTCCATCTCAGGATTCACAGGTACCATCTCTTGCTGAGGAGCTCCCCTGATCAACAAAACTCAGGGCTCTGGCTTTGCTGGAAAACGTGATGGTGCTAGGGCTCCTCACTGCAGAAATGATAAGAGTCAGAACAGGAGGGCAACGTAACATTCACCTCGGGAGGACAATTTTTATCTGAATGTTTTCCCTTACGAAATTAAATGCCTCAGAAAAATCCAAGGCTATTACCTTTGCCCAGTTTTCTTGATCAGCCAATGTAGTCCCATTAAATGATGAAATTGGGTTTATTTCAGAAGACCGGGTTTCCATAAACCCTGTCCTTGACAGACATTCATTATTTCCTATATTTTGTTAACTAAACCCATACCAGATTTTCCATTGTTTCCTATCCTTGTCAAATCTTTTTTAAACAACTCTCCCTTCTTATTTTATCCTTTCAGATTAACACAGAACTGTCCTTTATTTACCTTTTTTTCTATTTTTATTTTTGTCTCTGCTGCTGCCTGATTGTGTGATTCTGCTTCTGAATGAGAAGTATGGTTGATTGGTCAGTTTGTAACTCTGGTGTTCGTAACTCTAATGGTCCATTATACATGCTCTTTAACACCCTCCTTGACTGCTAGTGGTCTGGAAATGACATGTGTACATCATTAAGTTTTTTTTTCTTTCCAAATGCAGAACAAAACTATTTTGTGAATACATCTGCCTTCTCTGCAATTTTAACAAATTTCTTTTCGCCCACTGGGAATTAGCCTAAACCTTTTTAGGATTTCTTTTGATTTTCTCCTTGATCTTTTTTATGTCCCTTAGCAATCTTCCTACCTTAGAATATGCATTGCTTGCTATCTATTTTCCCTTTATCACATAAGTTCTGTATTGCTTTCCTCCCTCCACCCTCCACCCATTATTACTGCCTTCACTTTGACACATACTAGGTTTCTCTCCAGAGTTGGATACTTTTTGATTGTGGAATCCAGGATTTTTGGCTTCCTAACCAAGATTTCTGAAAGAACTATCAGTTTTTATTTTTATTTCCCTGTTTTTATTTTTCCTCCCAATCAGTTTAGCTGACAATTTGCTGCAGCTTTGGGAAATTAGCCCTTTCTCCATTTTAATGTAATCAGTTCTGTGACGGGTTGGGATCACAGAAACCCCCTTAGGAGCTGCCACCCGATGTGCCAAGGCTACTTGTGCCTCAGTTTTCCTGCCCCAACAGCTTAGGACCTCAGTACCCTGCCAGGTCTGAGCCACGTCCCCTAACAGCTGTGGGCTATCCTGGAAAGAGGCAGGAGGTATTCTTACCTCTGGCACTCAGATGCTCAACTCCCAATGGGGTCAAACCCTGAATAAAATTTGTTTTGCCCTGTATAAAGCTTATACAGGGCAAACTCATAGATTGTTTGCCCTCTATAACAATGATAGAGAGATATGCACAGCTGTTCCCCCCCCCCCAGGTACCAACACGTATTCCAGGTTAATTAATAAGAAAAAAGTGATTTTAATAAAGACAGGAAATAGGATTTAAGTGGTTCAAAGTAGTGACAGACAGAATACAGTGAATTACCAAACAAAATAAACAGAACACACAAATCTAACACTATTACAGTAAAAAGACTCACCCTCAGTGAATTCCTTCTTTCAGGATAGACTCTGTTAGCCTGGGTCCAGCATTCACTCCCCCCCCCTCCCCCCTGCAGTCACAGTCCTCTGTTCCAGTTTCTTCCAGGAATCTTTGGGGGGTGGAGGGCTGTTCTTTGAGCCAGCTGAGAACAAAATGAAGAGGTCTCTCCCAGGTTTATATAGACTTCTCCCTGTGAATTGAGAGTCCCTCCTCCTTCTTATCCAGAGTCCACATGGACTCTCAGAGCACATGGACAAAGTAGCAGGTTTGAACCAGACTCCACTCACCACCAATCAGGCCGCATTCCTGAGGAGGCTCGGGTGTGGATGGGCATCTACAAAATTCATTGTTTGCTTGATTGGTTCTCAATTGGGCTTAACTGAGAATAGTTTTTCTCAGAGAGCTGTTCAGCTGCTTTCCAAAGTCCACATACAACCAACCAAGCACATAGTCAATATTCATAACTCTGAATACAACACAGACACATACATACAAATAGGATGAACGGATCCAGTGGATCATTACCTTCACAGACATATAACTTTTTAGCAAAACAACATTCCAGCAACATCATACATATATTTACAGGCACCCCCCCATAAAACCTTATGGGGTACACCATCACAAGTTCAACTCTTTATTTTTCTCCCATCTATCATATGCTCCCTTCTTTGTCTCTTCTCTAAATTAAATCATCCCAGACTTTTTATTCTGTCCACATATGGCCACCTCCCCATTCTCCTATGCTGTCTCAGAAACCCCCTTTTTATTTGCTATGTTCTTTATAGAGACTGGGTAACCAAACCTGAGTGTGTGTCCAGAACAGGTTATTCTCCACTTGTGACAGTGCTGTTCCTGGTGGGATCCAACTGTGAGTGTCAGATCAGGACAGATTGTTTCCAAAGGGGCAACTACAGCCCAAAGCTGGGGTTTTTCCACACTAAGGCAAACCAAACCAGACAAACAGAAAAGACTTTGGTTTTTCCCCACTGGCTAACCACAAGTCACACAAGCAATTCCCTTAGACACTCCAGATTCCCAGTATCACCACCAGCAGCCACCTGTCCTGGGGATCAATGGTTATGAGAACCAATGCCCCAAATAAAGAAAACGGTTCTCCCCAATTCCAAAGAATCAGGCCCCAGACCCAGGTCAATATACAAATTAGATCTTCCCACAAATCACGCTGTTGCCAATCCTATAGAATCTAAAATCTAAAGGTTTATTATACAAGAAAATTACATGCAGTAATGGCACACCTCTTGGTTCAGGCTTACAGCAAAGGTGGAATAAACTGCAGGTTTAAATTAAAGTCTTTAGAAAGCATCCCCTCCAGGGATGGGTCAGCACCTTTGGCCAGAGTTCACCTGTGTAGCAAAGTCCATTCAGAGCTGGAAGCAGGGCAGGTTGAAGGTAGAAGACAAAATGGAGGACCTTCTTCCAGCTTTTATAGGCCCTCCTCCTTCTTTTGCAGAGTCCGGTTGCAAAATGGAGGTTCATAGCCACAAGATCCAATCACCAGACTCTCCACGATTTAGTTTCTGACCAGGCAGTTGACATTCCTAGAGCAGCTCAGGTGTGGACAGGCCTATACAAAGTCCATTGTGTAGTTGATGTCCCTTAATGGGCCATCAGCCAGGCCAACCAAGTTAACAACAGCTTGTCTGAAATTTCACCCAGCAGCCAAGCATCAGTTTGAAGTACAGGCACCATATATCCCATATTCATAACTTTAGTTTCAAAAAAGATACACACATATTAATGGCATATTCATAATTAGCACTCCATAACCTGGTCATAGACTCCTGTTATGACCCCTTCACATAAGATTTGGTGTCACCATAGGAACTTGGTTGCTCCAATGATCTATATCAGCGGTTCTCAAACTTGTTGAGACCACGATCCCTTTTTGTGCTCAGGCAGGGGGCACGACCCCTCCAACGAAAAGCCACCGATTTTTTTTAAAAAAAAAAACAAAACAAAAAAACCTTGCCGGGACCCCCCTGTGCCCCAGTCTCCACTGCGGGCGGGCTGCCAAGTGCACCACGGCCCCAGTCCCTGCCGTGGGCGGGCTGCCAAGTGCGACCCGGCCCCCAGTCCATGCTGCGTGTGGGCTGCTGGCTGAGCCCCGGCCCCGGAGCCCGCTGGCGGCTGGGGCTCGGGGCTCCAGCCGCCGCCCAGGGCTCCAGCCACCACCTGGGGAGCATGGCTGGAGCCGCCGCCCGGGGAGCGTGGCTGAAGCTGCCGCCTGGGGATCCAGCCGCCGCACTCCCTGGGGCTCGGGGCACCAGCCCCAGCCCGGTGCTCCAGCCGCTTCCCGGGGAGCGCAGATTGAGCCGCCACCTGAAGAGCATGGCTGGAGCCGCCGCGCGGGGCTCCAGGTGCCACCCGGGGAGCGCGGCTGCAGCTACGCTCCCTGGTGCTCAGGGCTTGAGCCGGTCCCCGGGATCCCACAGCAGGGAGTTGCTGTGGTGGGGGGCTTGCAACCCCCACAAAAGTGGCCCGTGACCCCTCCCCTTTGAGAACCCCTGATCTATATGATCCCAAATAATTCCTGTAACATGACACCACCCATTTCTTTAACATCTGAACATAGTCTTTGTTTTAGCCACGTCTGTTGTTCCCTCGGATTCTTTCAAAGCAAAGCTTCTGGTACCTTTGACTCTGTGTGAGGTGGGGTCAGGAAATAAATCAGGGGAGACAGGGCTGTCCGACCAATAGATGACTGGCACAAAGAGGAGAACACAAGGGTGCTTTCACTTAAAGCTAAACTTTACTTAGTTTCCAGCACTTACACACATCCACAACCAGTTAGCAAAACACCCCCAACTCTCTATAGTTATTGAAGCTGAGTGTGGCTCTCAACTGGCAAAGCAGCAGGTCAAATCTTCCATCTGCCACTGGGGACTGTGAGATGTATCCAGAGGGACAGTCCAGTCCTGAGGAGTCCAACTACCTCAAACTTTCCCCCTTATTTATAGATTAGTACTAGAATGACATGTCCCTTAAAGAAAGCTCGTTAAGTAAGCAGGTCCAATGGTCAAGCGAGAGGTTCCTTCTGATTATTGATTAACCTGATGTGGGTTTTTCCAGAGTTTGCAGCCTTGACACCTCCTCCCCCCGCCCCATAGACATTCCTGGGGCATATCCTGCTCTTCACCTTTCAGAGACTTCAGCACAGATCTAATTAGGAAGGATATGGGGTCAAGCTGCTCTTTCTGTGGCACGCCCTGCCCACCTGCCTTGGTTAAGCTGAGCCTGCTGACTTGACTGCTTTTAGCAATAAGTCATAGTGGTTTCAGGCAATTTACTGGTTTGACAAAATTTCCCAATGTACTGTGAATGAGCGAGTGTTTCCAGGGAGCTGTTATCAGTGATGCACAGGTTTTTATTTTCTCTGTGATGGTTAGCAGTTGGGAGGTTTCCCCCGGCACATGTCGTTGCAAAGGATTAATATTTTTCACTCTCAGATTTTGAGCAGCTGGGCAAACGGAAAAATCCCTACAGCATAGACCCTCAATCTGCATTTCCTTTCATTTCCTGCTGATGCCTATTAATGGTCTCACACACCACAGTGTGTAGGAATTATTGATGCATGGAGCACCATAATATATGGAATAGGAATTAGTAGTGTCAGTTGTTCATAATTCATTTCCCTGAATTATGAAAACACCATTTATCACTGTGTGAAAAGTGACAAATCTGCTTCCCCCATGGGAACACCTCCAGTAGTTCACATAGGGTCTCATATTAAAATTATCTCTCCATCTAGGCATATTTACTACGACTATCACCCTAGAGTCCAGGCATATACAGGAACTCAGGGGAACGTACAGTACGTGCAGGAGACACCGTTCTACCTCAGAGTTGGACACCTTCTCCCTGCTCCATGTCAAATTCCAACACAACCGACTTCACCAACCCCTCCACCTTCATCCTGCTAGGCATTCCTGGCTTGGAGACAGACCATGTCTGGATATCCATCCCCTTCTGCATCATGTACATCACAGCCATCTTGGGGAACTTCACCATCCTGTTCATCGTGAAGAGGGAGTCGAGCCTCCATGAGCCCATGTACTATTTCCTCTGCATGCTGGCTGTCTCTGATGTGGTCCTTTCTACGTCCATCCTGCCCAAGTCGCTGAGTATCTTCTGGTTTAATTCCAGGGAGATCGATTTCAGCGCCTGCCTCACCCAGATGTTTTTCATTCACTGCTTCTTAACGTTGGAGTCTGGGATCTTCATGGCCATGGCTTTTGATCGCTATGTGGCTGTTTGTGATCCCCTGAGACATTCCACCATCCTGACAAATCCTGTTGTTGCCAAAATAGGCCTTGCCGTGGTTCTGCGTGGCTTAATGCCCACTCCTTTACTGGCGAGACGGTGGCCATATTGCAGAACCAACATCATTCCCCACACATACTGCGACCACATAGCTGTGGTGAAGCTGGCCTGTGCCGACATCCGCATCAGTAGTTATTACGGCCTCGCTGTGGTATTCTTTGTGATTGGCCTGGATGTGTTTTTTATCACAGTGTCCTATATCCAGATCCTCAGGGCCATCTTCAGCCTCCCCACAAAGGACACCCGCCTTAAGACTTTTGGGACCTGCAGTTCCCACCTCTGTGTCATCTTATCCTTTTACATCACAGCTCTCTTCTCCTTCCTTACACAACGGTTTGGCTACAATGTGCCCCTGCATTTCCATGTTCTCATGGCCAATGTGTACCTCCTAGTGCCCCCCATGCTAAACCCCATCGTCTATGGAGCGAGGACCAGACAGATCCAGGACAGGCTGCTCCATCTCTTTTCTCATAAAGGGACCTAAAGTTTTTTCCTGTTGCTCTGGCTCTCAGACCGAGCTAAGTGCAGAGCTGGCTAGTGACATGGTGTTGGGTCCCCTTCCCTCAATCACTGTTTGTACATTAAAAGTGACATTAAATCCTGTCCTGAGCACACTAAGTTGTGTCAGAGTGACAAACTGGGAAATTGGTCTGTGTACAACTCATTAAATCATAGAGGGGCCTCACTTCTAGTTGCTGGTAATTGGACCTTGGGGCCCCACTCATTTTCCCATCTCTTACCGTGAATCCCTCGTTCTTACCCCAGTGCTTCTCCCACCTATCAGGTTCTGGGTTGTCTCCACCTCACCATACCTTGCTACAGGGACTTCAGGTTTTAATGTGGTGGGAGGCGGCAACTTTATCTGTGATCCCCCAGGGTACTTAGGCACTTGAAAGCTCTAGTGCATAAAAATAGATTCCTTGAGGACCTATCCCATGAGAACTGGTTAAAAGACTGGAAACAAGGGATAGGAAAAATGGTAAATTTTCAGAATGGAGTGGGGTAACTAGTCGTACTTCCCAAGGATCAGCCCTGGGACCAATCCTATTCAACTTATTCATAAATGATTTGGAGGAAGGGGTAATCGGTGAGATGGTCAAGTTTGCAGATGATACTAAACTGCTCAAGATATTTAATATAAAAGCACACACACACACACACACACCTTCCCAAACTGGAAGGCCCCATCCAGGAGGTGTGATCTGAGAATGCCGAACAGATCAGGCTCCCTGGGGAGCTGGGCGGGGGAATGGCACATTGGAGAATCCCACCAGAATTGAGGCCTGAGTGGGGGCTCTGAGCAGCTCCTTACCTCTGGAGCAGCGTTGGCACTCAGATTGCTTTGTGAAGGCCGCTGGTGGAATCTTCGGCTCCTTCAGGGCTACACAACAGACGAGGAGGGGTTTTGAGAATGGCAATAGCATCTAAATTCAGTATTTTCCTAAGTGCCTTTGTGGATCTAGCTCTGGATGCCTTTTTGGAAGGTGCTTTAGTCCAACAGAAGTTAAGGTTCAAAGTCAAGGGGACTAGGTGGCTACACTGGAGGAAACAGTCTAGTTCATGGATGTCCACCTCTCACTTTTAAAGAACTCTTTCCTCCTGTCTTTGTCCGAGGAGTAGGATCCCTGCAGTAAAACTTTTTTATCTGCTCCTCCGATCCTGCAGTGGCTATAATGTCCCAGCTGCTTACCCTGATAGAGCCTGGTAATGCCCCTTGCTTAGGTGGCTAGCAGATCTCACACCATCGTGGATGAGAACATGGTGTGATGCTGTATGATTGAATAATGACCCATTTTATCATTGCCGCTATCACTGTAATACAATTGTTACAAACATTGTACAAAGGGTACCTTGCTGTTGTCAGTGGGTAAGTTATGATTTGCTAAATATCATTATCCTGGTTATATGCATGTCTCGTCTTTGCATCTGACTTTAATATTGGCCAGGATCTTGTAACTTATACATGTGTTATATTCTTGGGTAACGCCCCTCACATAGAAATTATATGAAAGCCAGACATCTATGTGTTGATGGCCCTTCAAGGACACTTAGCTCTCACAGTGGGCCATAGAAGAAACGCAGTCAGCAAAAATATGGGCAACAGCTGCCCCCATGAGGCACTGAAACATGTAAGGACATGTGGTATGCTGATGTGACCCTCGACGCCCTCCTGGGCCTGCAACTTTCCACAGAGACAGTGATCTCTGATTGGGACAGTAAAATGCCATGCACAGAGCAGAGGATATAATAAGACCTCTGAGACATTCCCACCTTGTCTTAATATCCTCCTTCAGTTCTCTGGTATGGATTTCTATTGAGGAAGTTCTGAACAAGGACTAATGATCCCCAGCCTGTTTGGGTGATTGGAGAGAGACTTATGCAAGCCAGCAATTGATTCCATCACTGCTGGGGTCCTGATTTCTGAACACTGAAAAATCTCTTGGCTGTATCTGATCAATCTACCACTTAGAGCTCTTCTTCTTTTATATTTAACTAGTGTAAAAGCCCGTGGACACGGGCCAACAGTAACGCCCCCCTCCTGCTCAGCCCCCCCACTCGCCCCCCCCTACTCCAAGCTCCCCCTGCTCAGCCCCCCCTCTCCAAGCGTGCCCCCCACTCAGCCCCCCCACTCCAAGCCCCCCCGCTCAGCCCCCCCCACTCCAAGGCCCCCCAGCTCGTTCAGCCTTCCCTCCCCCCCACAACCCCCCTGCTTGTTCAGCCTCCCCTCCCCCCCACGGGCCCCTTCCGCTTGTTCAGCACCCCTCTCACCCACTCCAAGGCCCCGGCTAGGCTGGGCGCAGCTGGCCGTGCCGTGCCCGGGCGCCTCCGCCCCACCGGCCCAGCGCCCCCTTCCCGTGCCCCGCCCGGCCATAGCCCCCTTCCTGCGCCTATTGCACCCAGCCACCCTCCTACCCTAGGCCCCTGATCTGGACCCTGCTTCCCTCTCTGCGGCATACGCGCGGTGGCCATGTTGTGCTGCCAAACTACACCTCCCAGCATGCTGTTCGTCTAGGGCCGTCTCTACCGCGCATGACGGCTTCACACACACTTTTCTAGTCTTTTATTATATAGGATGGTTTAATATTTATTTGCTAAGGGACTGGCAGTGGCATGCTTATTGGGCGAGATCGGAGTTAGATATAGACCTGGCTAAGTAGTTGATTTCTTGACATTGGAATGACTCTAGATTTGGTGAAACTGACCGTTCATCATGGAGTCCAGTAATTGGGTGCCTGGGCACCAGGAATATTCCTGGCCCTGGGGCCCAGCTCCTGCAAAGTTTGAGGCTGAGTCTCTCCCTTGGCCCCATCTCCTCCCACATGTTCCCTGGGGTGTCCCCCTAGCCCACCTTCCATCCCTGGGCAATTTTAAATGTCTCAGAACACCCCCAATACAACCAGCAGCAGTGCAGCGGAGCTGAGCAGGTTTCTACACCCTGTGGGGGGCTGTGTCTCCATATGCTTCCCCTGCTCTGAGTGCGCCTGTTGCCAATGGGAAGCTGTGGGGGGGTGGAGCCTGGGGGCAACAGCGCGTGGGGACCTCCCCCCGGCCCACCCTGCCTAGGAGCCACTTCCAGAGGGGGAGCTCCAATTAAGCCCCCAACTCTCTACCCTCTTCCAGACCCTGAACCAAATCCCCTCCCCCCACACCTCCTCCTCCCCCAAACTCCCTATTGCACCTCCCCCAAACTCACACATGCACCCCCACCCCCTTCCGCACACCCCTCTTGCACCCAAACTCCCTCCCAGAGCCTGTATCTCTCACCCTCTCCTGTACACCCACCCCACCCCGAGCCTGCACCCGGCACCCAAATTCTCTCCCAGAGCCTTAGGAATTTGGTGGGAGGAGCTTGGAGGGGAGTAGGCTCTGGGCGCTGTGGGCACCAACACAATTTCTACAAACCCACCACCCCTGTTCATTGCTGGCTTGGTGGAATCTAATGATTGAACCACCACCCGTCGGGGGTGAGGCTGCCCTAGTTCTCAGCAGAGCCCCTGAATTTGGCATCCTCGGCTGTGTCCCTCTGAGGCACGGTGACACCACTGACAGGTGCTTCACAGAGTATTGTTCGCTGCTCCCGGGACGCTCTCAGGCCTGGCACGTCTGGCCCATGCAGCAGCACAGAGGCCTGGCGCAGGATCTCTGTTGGTTTCTCTAGTGAGGGGATCTCCCCTGATTTCAGTGGGGCTCCACCACTTACACCAACTGAGGATTTAGCCCAAATAATTTAACTAGCATCATCAGAGACCAGTGAGCTATGATTGAAGAGTCCCAGCTCTGCCACAGATTCACTGGGTAACCTTGGGCAAGTCATATTCTCACTCTCAGCCATAGCTTCTCATGTATTAAATGGGGATTATTTTTATTATTATCATTATTATTTATTTCCAGTGCGCTGATACCCAAAGGTCCTAATCAGGGCCTTCCAGGGTGCTTTCTGTAGGGTTCTAGGCACTGTGTGGTCCCTGGTAAACAACCAAGACAAGGATGAAGACGGAGCTGTGTGGAAACCTGTTTTGTGGCCATAGTGTTTAGCTGTTTCTTTAATAAATTCCTCCTTTTTAAGAAGAACGACAACTTCACTGACCATGACGCACAAATAGCCTCAGTGCATTTAACACAACTCAGAGGAGGTGTGGGATGGGGCCTGGATTCCCTATTCTCACCTCTACTGCTGACCCATTGTGTGACTTTGGGTAAACCAGTTTATCACTATGTGACTCAGCCCCTCCATGATGCGGGGATAATACTGCCTAGCGGACTATCTGGAGATCTTCTAGTTGTAGTAGCCAGAAGTGTCATGCAGAGCGTATGTTAGACTCAGCTTTACAGTTCAGCTTCAGCCCCTGGGCACTGGGTGCCCAGTAGTTCCAGATAAGGTGCTGTGTACATGTATAAATAACTGACTAATGGAAGCTGTGCCATTTATCCCCCTCCCTGTGAGCTACCATAGCCACCCCAGCCTCTGCCCAGCATCCCGCCTTCCCAGCTAACACAAGGGCTGATCCTTCCACCTCTCTAAGCTGTTGTCCTCCTAACTTCAAAGCTGATTCCTTGCCTTACTCCATAGGCCTGGTTCAGAGCAAAGGAGTCCCAGCCCATCCCCATAAATTGCCTAGGGACGTTGGGGAATCTCCATCATTGGAAATTTTTAAGAGCAGGTTGGACAGACATCTGTCAGGGATGGTGTAGATGGTGCTGGGTCCTGCCGGGAGTGCGGGGGACTGGACTGGATGGCGTCTCAAGGTCCCTTCCAGTCGCACGAGTCTATGCCGGGACTCTGCCTGCCACAGGCTCCCAGGTGAGAGTAACAAAAGGGAGCTGAAAGAGAAAGATATCCGCAAGACTGTGGTCTCTCCTTCATGAATTTGTAGATGAGATTTAGGAGCCACCAATGGAATGATGCACAGTGTTGCCCGTCTGTATTACAACTCTCCTCCCAACCCTCAGGCGTCTTCCCTCTCTTCCCCTGACTGGCCTGTCAGCCACAGTGCTGCATACTCAGTGCACTCACCACAGGTTCCTTGTCAAGCTGCTGCAGCTCCCGTCCCACCCCGCAGCAGAGGTAGTGTTGCAAGGTACACTGAGTCCCGTAGAAACGAGGCTCACACAGTAGCTGATAAAAGTGGTGAGTTTATTGACGGCAGACAGTGACACAGCCGCAATGGGGGCCCCTTATCATTGCAGTCACTGAGAGATGGGGAAAAAGCCTGATGCACCAAATGCTCAGGATGAAGCCCAACATGCTGGGGCACGCTGACACAGAAATACCTATGCACATTTGCATCTCATACATAGCTCATGAATAGCAAGCACTTGTTTTGCAGTACTGCCTTGCTTTACATTTCCTAATCTCACACAAGCTAGCAAACAGTTAACAACTAGAGCTGGGAAATTCTTCTCAGACACACACACACAAGATAACAGGGAGTCAAGGCCATTCCCTGGGCTGATAACCTTGACTGGCAGTGCGTTCCCCTGGAGACGAGTTGGAAGCGAATTGCATTTCCTAGCAATGGTCCATTACACTTTCTTCTACACCCTACATCCTCCCCATGCTTCCTCGCGAGACTTCAGGGAAAGGGAGGGGGAAGACAAGCGGCGGAGGCACAGAGTGCCAAGGCCCTCCCCCCCAACCTAGCCTGCACATACACACACAAAGGAGGTAAAACAACACAAATGCCCAGGACCAGAACCAGCCCTCCCCCCATTGCCAGGATGGTTGCAGCTTCCTTCCTGGGAGCAGTCCACCAGACACTGGCCGGGGGGGGAGGCGCACCCTCCACGATCGTTGTTGCGTCACTTTGCACCTGTGAAAGGGGGGAGAGCGGACACAGATTACAAAGAGCGATCCCCGCTTCCCAGTGGAGGGAGGCAGCAGTCTGGTTCCCACAGGTCACAGCACCCAGCATTTCATCTCCGCTGTGCCAGTACGGGAGGGAACAGGTTAACCCTGCAAGCAAGAGGGAAAGGAAATACAAGATGGGTAGCTGACAGTGCACCTTGGCGTGGACCGGCCAGGGGTGTGTGATCGTACCCGCGTCCAGAGAGCCCGGCCCGGGCACAACAAGTAGGACCATGTTCTGTGCGGTGTCTATCTCCCCTGGCAACTGCTGTAACCATATCCACAAGCAGACCATGAGCGGGGTCTGCAGGGCCAATCGTTGGTATGAAGTATGCAGGCTATCGGTGTACAAGTATCTCCTGGGGGGGGAGCACAGCCAGGACCGACGCTGCTGCACGGAGCTCGGCCCACTGGCCCGTGCCCCCTGTCTCCCAACTCAGCATAACTTCTTCAGCAAAGAGGCCATACTGCGCCTCCACTTGCCACCCCCGCAGGACATCAATGCCCAGAATGTACTCACCGATGGGTGCCGCTAACACTGCTGCTTGGAAGGGCGGCACCTTACCCAGGGGGAGAGTGACAGTCACGGTGAACGCCCGGGTCTCTGAGCCACCGAGGCTCTGAACCGCTGCTGATTCCAACTGCATGAGGGTGGAAGCCAGTTCGGCCAATTGCCCATCTGCTGCCAGGACCACCACGAGGAGGGAGGGTTCCAGCTCATCCGGGGCCAACTGGAGGAAAGTCGCCTTTATGGACTCCGTAACAAGGATATCATTAGGTCCATCCACCCCTCCAACGGAGCCCGCCCACGCCCTCCCCAACTGCTGGAGGGTCTCCACACCCTCGGTAATCATCCTCCAGAGCCAGGGCTGTGCTTACAGCTCCCCCATGGAGGGATAGGCCGCCTCCACAGTCCCCACCAGCCACTGATGAGAGGGGGCTTTTCTTTTGCCCCCCTGCTCATCCCTCGGGTGGGGGGGGGGGGATGTGCCAGCTGTGAGCTCGCCTGAGAGTCTTGGGAAAGCACTCCCAGCTGCTGCAGCTCCGACCGAAGGAGAAGGACTGTGCGGCCTGCACTGCCCCACTCTCGAACCAGCCAACTCAATAACCCCTCCCCTGGCTCCTCGTGGAAAGCCTCCACAATCTCCTGTAACTCATTTGTTTTAAAGATGCATACAACCCCAGGCTGCAGTGCACCACCCTGCGCTCACAGCTCTTGAACCGGGCATGCCTGGGGGGGGGGGTCAGCCTCCTCGCTCTCCGAGCCTTAGGAGGAGCTCCAGTTGGTGCCATCCCAGGTCTCAGGGTCCCATGAAGGGGCTGCCATAACCACCCTGACCTGGGCAATCGTAACGGGCTTTCGCCCCTGCCTCACCCGGCATCTGTTGGCAATACATGCTACCAGTACCTCACAACGGCATGTGAGGTCTTGAGCCCTCTCTGCCTGCGAGGTTATCACCTCCTGTGCTACTGCCCGTGCTTCTGCCTGCGCCAAACAATCCTGTGTTTTACCTTCTACAAGCCTCTGCAAACGTAGAAGCTCATTGTCCTGGGCCCGGAGTGCAGTTAGAAACAGCCATGCCGACTCACCCATAGCGCGCCGCTCCATCCCAGACTGCTGGCTGACTCGCTACCGGTGCAGCCCTGCTACGAGCTGCTCCGGGGTGACTGCAGCGACCTGGTGGAACTCAGGCCCATCAGCCGGGGCCACCCAGCCGGCATCCACCCACCCAACCGGCCCCCATCACTTCGTCGGGGGCCCTTCTGGTATGCGCTGCAGGGACAGTGAGAACTTCACTGCTTCCCCAGCCTTCCGCCACAGGGGCATCATTTCACGGGACCCTGCTCGCTGCACCATTTGTTGCAAGGTAAACTGAGTCCCATAGAAACTAATAGCTCATGAATAGCAAGCACTTGTTTTGCAGTACTGCCTTACTTTACATTTCCTAATCTCACACAAACTAGCAAACAGTTAACAATTAGAGCTGGTAAATTCTTCTCAGACACACACACACGAGATAACAGGGAGGCAAGGCTGTTCCCTGGGCTGATAACCTTGACTGACAGGGTGTTCCCCTGGAGACGAGTTGGAAGTGAATTGTGTTTCCTAGCAATGGCCTGTTACACTTTCTTCTGCACCCTACAGGGAGTCCAACTGGATTGCAGAGGGCGGTGGAAATAGTTCAGGGAGATACAGAGGGATGGAATGAGTGAACAGGTGCCCTGTGGGAATAGGCGGAGAGGGACGGGACCTTGAGGGGAGAAGTTGGGCAGGTGGAGGGGCCTCAGAGGTTAAGCTACCGGCAATTAGAAAGGGGACAACTTAATGAGTTCTACATAGACCAGTTCCACACTGACACAGCACATGAGGACAGGAAATAATTTAATGTTTCTCTGACCCTCCAGTCAATGATACAGGCCAGCTTTGCACAGAGCACCAGGAGACAACTTTAAGTCCCTTTATGAGTAAAGACCCGGAGCAGCCTGTCCCGGATCTGTTTGGTCCTCACCCCGTAGATGATGGGGTTAAGCATGGGGGGCACCAGGAGGTAGACATTGGCAATGAGAACACGGAAATGTAGGGCCACATTTTGGCCAAAGCGATAAGTGAGGGAGGAGAAGAGAGCTGAGATGTAAAACGATAAGATGGCGCAGAGATGGGAGCTGCAGGTCCCAAAAGCCTTCAGCCGGGCGTCCTTAGTGGGGAGATTGAAAATGGCCCTGAGGATCTGTGCATAGGAAACGGTGATAAAAGTCATATCCAGACCAATCACAGAGAATAGCACAAAAAGACCATAGTAATTACTGAGGAGCGTGTCGGCACAGGCCAGCTTCACCACAGCCATGTGCTCGCAGTGTGTGTGTGGGATGATTCTCTTACTGCAATATGGCCGCCATCTTGCCAGGAGGACATAAGGAAGTACAAAGATGCAACCACGCAGAACCACGGCCAGACAGATCTTGGCTACCACAGGGTTTGTCAGGATGGTGGAATGTCTCAGGGGATGGCAGATGGGCACATATCGATCAAAAGCCATGGCCACAAAGATCCCAGACTCCATCACGGCGAAGCAATGAAGGAAGTACATCTGGGTGAGGCAGGCACGGAAATCGATCTCCCTGGAATTGAACCAGAAGATGCTCAGTGTTTTGGGCATGATGGATGTAGATAGGACCAGGTCGGTGATGGCCAGCATGCAGAGAAAATAGTACATCGGGGCATGGAGAATCGGTTCCCTCTTCACAATGAACAGGATGGTGAAGTTCCCCAAGATGTCTATGATGTACATGGTGCAGAAGGGGATGGAGATCCAGATATGGGCCGCCTCCAGGCCAGGAATGCCCAGTAGGACAAAGGTGGAGGTGTTGGTGAAGTCAGTTTTATTGGAATCTGACATGGATTAGGGGAAAAGGTGTCCAACTCTAAGGCAGAACAGTGTTTTTTGCACGTACTCTACACACTCCTGACTTCTTGTATGTGTCCAGGGTCCAGGGTGACGATTGCAGTACAAATAGCTGGATGGAGAGACAATGCTAATATGAGACACTACATGTACTACTGGAGGCTCTTCTCATGGGTGAGGCAGATTGGTCGCTCATCACACACTGAAAAATGACCTTTTCATTATTCAGATAGATGAAATATGAACAAATGACCCTACTAAAGTCAATTCCACGTTTCATGGGGCCACATGCATCAATAACTCCTACACATCTTGATATGTGAAACCTGTGGCAGGGTGCTGGCCAGGAGTGCCTGAGCCAGCCCTGCGGGCCCTTTAAGAGGGAGCACCAGCCTGCAAACCTCCCTTGCAGGAAAGGCTAATCAGCCACCTGGCTTGCAGGGCAATCAACCTGCATGAGTTGCACCTGGAAGCCTCCTCTGGGGGATATAAGGCTGCCAGGAAGGAAGCCCAGTGTGGTGGTGGTGTGTGAGCTATCAAGAGCTGTGTGAGTTTGTGTGTGAGCTATCAAGAGCTGTGTGTGTTTGTGTGTGAGCTATCAAGAGCTGTGTGTGTTGTTTGAGCTATCAAGAGCTGTGTTTGTATTATTGTATTAGGGGCTGAACTATATAGAGTTTGTAGAGCCAGAACCTGTGGAGCTGTTTAAGAGCTGGATATTAATGAGCTGTTTAAGAGCTGGATATTAATGAGTTGTAAACTGTAAGTTGAACTGTTTTAAGCTGTATATATTGGTGGTGGGGCCTGCACTGTGGATTAAAGGGCACTGTTTGAAGCAAAGAAGGGTTTCCTGCCTGTTCCTGTGGAGGGGTGAGAGAGTGGTCTGCCACAAACCCTAATAGGCACTAGCAGGCAACACAAGTGTGGATAATGGTTATCCATTATAGTTACTTAATACAATGAAAACCAGGCTAGAGAGTCCATAAGGCAGGAAGTTTGCTATTTTCCCTGTTGCTCAAAATCTGAGAGTTGCGGGAAAAAAACACCCTTTGTGGAGATATGTGCCGAGGGAAACCCCACAACTAGAACAAACCTCAGGGGGAAAAAACTGGGCATCACTGATAGCAGCTCCATGGAAACACCTGTACATTTGCAGGAGAGGCCAAAACCAAGACAATGGTTGGATGCCTGAGGAATGGGAATGAGAATAACCTGCTAGGGACTCAAACTCAGTTTTGGGCACACAGTCTCTGTAAAGAATATAATAGATCAAAAGGAGTTTTATGAGACACGTTATGAGAATGGGAGACTCTCAGTCATGGACAGAATGAAAATTCTGGGACTGTTTAGCTTAGAGAATAGACAAGTAAGGGAGTATATGAGAGAGGAGAGGAAAATAAAGAATGGATCAGATTACATTCAAATGGACAAACGGAGAACAGTTCCCATGCAGTAAGATCTATAAATACTTTGTGCTTCAAAAGGGATATTTCCCCAAAGTTACGGCAAATTATCAGCAAAGCTCTTTGGGAGGAAAAATGGGAATGAAACTGTGAGTTCTTTAAGAGGAGTTTATTAGATCACTGAAAAGTCACAATGCCACAATCAAAATAGCAGATGACTTTGGGTAAAACTCTGGTGTGACATTACACCCCATATTTTTCATAGTGCTTGTGAAGAGAAAAAACTCCTCCCTCTGAGACACTGGGGTAACAGAGGAGGGTCTCTCTGATGACCCCCTTAACTCTAAGCTGCTTCCCAACCTAAGTTAAAGCTTTCCCCCCCCCAACCTACACTCTACCAGTTGGTAAATTGGGGTACCACTGCCACCACTTAGTGATTACCCCAAGACTATGGGGTAGGGACACCTTGACTCCCCCTGAGAGTAACCCTCCCAACCCCTCCCTTTCTTTTTGTGAGAAAAAAAGACAGAGACTTAACTCCAGCGTCCCCTTTCAACCTAGGAGACACAAATCTTCTTCCCCCTCCCTTTTCACCCAGAAAGCAGAGAGAGAGATTCAGACACAGCCCTCACGAACCATGAGCTGCCCCATCCAAAGCTAGGATTCCTTTATGAGAATAACCAAATGCTTTTATAACAAAAAAAAAAGGTTTAATAAAGAGAAGAAAACAACTTATAGCTAATACCTTACAGATATGAAGCTTCCTAACCCCTCCC
The DNA here is from genome assembly GCA_032164245.1 of Sternotherus odoratus. Taxonomy (NCBI): domain Eukaryota; kingdom Metazoa; phylum Chordata; order Testudines; family Kinosternidae; genus Sternotherus; species Sternotherus odoratus. The sequence goes on from JAVMKO010000001.1 coordinate 302,018,700, forward strand.
TCTGAAAAGGCTAGTGACACTCCAGATCAGGTACAAACTTATGAATCAATATGCTACTCACAGTTAGTCTAAACTTAGAGATAAAAGGATGCTCCATCTCTCCCGAAGCTAGGAGAGGGAAAAAGAACTTTCATAGCTGGAAAATAGGCCAAGCTCACCCAAAAGCTCCAGGGGAACTGAACTTGACTTTCTGGTTCTTCCTTGAGGTGTCTGCTTTGTTGTCACCCCACCCTCTCTCAGTTAACCCCTAACAGGTAAAACAACCCTCCAAGGCACTTCACACTTATGATAGTGCTATTATATGATTATGACATAATCATCATGTATTTTATGCAAGATAGGCCACGGGAGATGTCATTGGAAAGATATGATTTAATGAATATTATCCTATTTGTATGACTGTGTCTTTTTTGTGTCTGAAGTTAGAAATACTGACTATGTGTCTGTATCAGAAATGTGTTTACATCTGGGGAATTACCACCAGGTAAAAGATTATCTGTCTTGATGGCGGACAGAGAAGGGGACACATTCAGGTTACAAGGGTATTTGGAGAAAACAATAGGTCTTAAACAAAGATAATCTCCCACCAGGAAGCCTTTCTGAGGACGCTACAAACAGCCTCTGAGTCATGGCTGCTATGACATTATGGAGGAATGTGACTAGATCACCTGGTACTGGACTCAGATTTGGAATACCTGTATTTTTCCAGCAAAAGGTGTGGGAGCCAAGTTTGGAGACAAAGTGTCCTAAAGGCAGGAGAGTGACATTATTGTGGTTCTTCACTGATGCCCTGCCCAAAGATAGTCCTGGAAAGACCTGAGTAACTAGGACTGCACTGGAAGGAAAGGCCCAGGCTAGAGAGGTTTCTAGTATATGAAAGGGTTGGAAGGAACCTCAGGAAATCATCTAATCCAACTCGCTGCTCAAAGCAAGACCAGTCCCATTTTTACCCCATATCCCTAAATGGCCCTCTCAAGTATTGAGCTCACAACCCTGGGTTTAGCAGGCCCATGCTCAAACCACTGAGCTATCCCTCCTGAAAAGTGGTAGCTAGGTTCAGGGAAGAATTATTCCATTAACCTCATGCTTCTACACCACGGTCATGTTGATATTGCACATCTCTGGGGGAGGGGGTAGATTTTTTTGCTATTGCAAAAAAAAGAAGCAAAAAGAATTTTCGACTTTTCAGTTGTATTAACAGAGGCATGGTTTGCAAGTCATGGGATATGCAAGTTTCAATCTACTCAGTGCTGGTTAGATCTCAGTAGGTCTATTCTGTCTAGTTTGGGTTACCAATTGATTGGAAAGATGTAAAGAAACTGGAAAGGATACAGAGGTGAGAGACAACAATGATCCAAGGGATAGAATTTAAGCCACGGGAGCAAATGCTGAAGAAACTGGGTATGTTTAGTTTGGAAAAAATAGAGATTAGGCAATAACACACTAGCGGTCTTCAAGTATTTGAGAAGCTGCTATAAATAAAATGGAGGATGATTGTTCCTTCTTGACAAAGAGGGGAGGACAAGAGGCAATGGTTTCAAACAACAGCATAACAGATGTAGATTAAATCTCAGGAGAAACTGCTTAACTGTAAAAACTGGGTAACAATGGAACAGATACTTCCAAAGGATCTGGAAGCTTCTCTGCTGGACGTTTTTTGAGGGAGATTGGGCAGTCATCCATCTTGGATGGTTCAGACAAAACAAATCCTTCTTTTTTGGTAGGGGGTTAGAACAGATGCCCGTTGAGGATTCTTCTAACCCTACGGCTCCATGAGTCTTTGATGCAAAACACCAGTATAGACCAGGACTTAGTCACACACAACTTTCTTGGTTCAAGTTAGGAGTAACTGGGTGAAATCTAATGGCTTGTGTTATAGATCAGAATGGATGACCTTAAAAGCCCTTCTAATAGTCCATATTTATCAATAAAGAAAGTAGATCAGGCATTTATAATGACTGTGTCTCATGACAAACGGGAACATTCAATTACAAGGAAAGTCTGAACGTATAACAATGATAAAATAAAATTGTAAAAATAACATATTTGGTCTGTGGAATTCATTGTCACTGACATTACTGGAGCAAAGATTTTAGCTGAATGGGATTCACACATGTATTGTCAAATGTATTTCAGCTGACTTCTTGAATTAAGCTAGGAGGAAATGTCTTGCTCCTGTCTAATAATGATTTTTTATAGTGAGAAGCCTTAGCACCAACCCTGAATAGAGAAAAAGGTGACAGTATCTCTGCATTAACACACAGAGGGATCCTTAGGTCTTTTCTCAGTTCCTACTCCAAGAGGAGTTTTGCCTAAGTGGTTCCAGACAAAACTATGGGGTATGGCCTCAGAATCTGTCCTCATATTGTACATCTATTAAGAGCTTTCACCCTAAAATACAGCTATCTTGGGGATGAAGACCATCCGCTGTGGGGCAAGTAGGGTGGCACAGCATACAGGGATATTTTGGCCCTAAATACTTGGAGGGAATTCATCACCTGTGGCCAGGGTGTGGGGTGTTTAATGGCTGTGCAGAGCATAAAGAACCACAACATTACTCTCTGTCCCATCATCCCCAAGTTGTAATAGGTTTGTTGAGCAGGTGAGCTCCTTAGCAAGAGATGCAGTACCTGTCAATCCTGAGATGGAAATGTCTTCTCTGGGAATCCCGCTCAGGTAGCCATGTCCCACACCTCTCTCACCCCAGCATCTGCAGAAGCATCCCACACTGAGAGCCGACATGGGGTGTGCACGATTTATACTATAGCTTTGTGCAATCCCAGTGAGGTTCACTCAGCCTCTAAGGAGTAGTGGGCATCTGAATGTAAAAAGGGTGGAGACAAACCTCTTTGTGCTTCTGTGTTCTTTATCCACCTTTAGAAATAAACAGTAATTAAGGGATCTTCCCAAAGGGAGATGAGAACTCTTGGGCTCTCCACTGAGTCAGAGAGGAATTGGCTGCTCCATGTATTTGTGATATGTAAATATTATAGATGATTAGTAAGAAAACTAGGGATAATGTCTAGTTCTCCAAATGGTCTGATACCGTATAAATGCCCCGGATGGATGGATTGATAGTGGACAGAGAGATCTGGAGAAAGATGCTTGTGGGGAGACATGTACACTTTTTGCAGACACACAAAGCTTCACTAAAACATCAGAGATTAGTTATTCTCATCAATAACTATCATCATATTGTGCAGCACCTTCCATTGAAGGATCTACAAAAGACCAACCAAGGGAAAGTCACTATGAGTATATTCTCATTATACAGATAAATAAACTGAGGCATGGGGAGATGTGACTTAGACAAGTTCATACAGAGAATGACAGAGAGAATCCAGTAGTCCTGACTTCCCTGCCATAACCACATTCTCTCCATCAGTAACTGAGTGCATGAGAAGAGGGAAATGGATTCTTGCTGTAGAAGGGCCTATTCACTGGGTGGAGGTGATGGACTTCTCCATGGTACAACCACCAAGTGGGGTACTGCTGAGCCCTCTGGATTGCCATTCTGGGCCCCTCTCACATTGTGAGGCTGTGACAAGCTGCAGTCCTCTCCAGGTCTTGAACATACACAGCCACACATAGTCAAGAACACACCCAACTGCAATTACATGAATGAGTTTACTAGCCACTCATGAACCAACAATAGAGAGGCTCCAGCCAATTTCCTCCAGCCCCCTGCCAAGGACCCAAAAGCTTGGCACACAAACTTGACAAGTGTACTCTGTATGCCATTATCTAAATCACTGATGAAGATATTGACCAGAACCAACCCCAGCACTGATCTCTGTGGGATTCCACTCATTACACTTTCCAACATGACTGTGACCCACTAACTAATTTCTGGGAATGGTTTTACAACCAGTTTTGCACCCACCTTAGAGTAGGTCCATCTAGGTTGTAATTTCCCTAATTTCTTAAGGAGAAGGTCACGTGGGAAGTATCAAAATATTTAATAGTCTAGATTTACCCTGTATACCACTTTCCCCCATCCACAAGGCTTGTAATCCTGTCAAAGAAAGCTATCAGGTTGGTTTGACATTATTTCTTTTGACGAATCCATGCTTACAGTTATTTGTCACCTTATTATATTCTAGACAATTACAAATTGAATTCTTAAGTATTTGCTCCATTATATTTCTGGGTACAGAAGTTAAGATGACTGGTCTGTAATTCTCTGGGTTTTCCTTCTTTCCCTTTTTATATATTAGCACTGCATTTGCCCCTTTCCAGTCTTCCTGAATCTCTCCTGTTGCTCCTTTTCACTCTCTTCCCCAGTATAAGAAAGAGGAAGGAACCAACTGGTCTCCTCATTGACTGATCTCCAACCACCAGACTTAATTTCTCACTTAAAATCTCTACACACATTTATGAAGTGCAAATCTCACTCAAAACAACAAGCTGTGAATTCTGCTTTCCTCACTGGGCCATGGTGACAAACTTCTCAGGGGTGGAACCTGGAACTGGGGTACTGCTGTCCCTTATGGTATACACCAATCTGGGCCCTCTCCTCACACTGTGATAATGTGACAATCTGCAATTACCTCCAGGTCCTTCACTTACACAAATATTCTCAGACAGGGAAACACCCACCTGAACTCTATGAATGCTTTTGCCAGCCATTCATGAACCAATAATAGAGAGGCTCCATCCAATTCCCTCCAGCTTCCCAGACTAAGACCTCAGATCTGTACCATCTTGCCATGGTTAGAAGCCTGACCAGTGTAAGTTTATAACCCAGTTTTCCCCTCTTTCAGTGTGGAGAGGACAAGGCACTAGCTTTTCCATTACACTTAAAACAACACACTGGTTTTGGTAAAAAATATAAAACAGGTTTATTAACTAAAGAAAGATAGATTTTAAGTGATTATAAATAGTAAGTGTACAGATCAAAGTAGATTACATAAGAAATAAAGCATAATCACAATCTGAGTTCTACAAAATAGATATGATTGAAACAAGCAGTGTGTCACCCAGATCCAGATGGTGCAAATAGCTCACCAGTGTTCTGGACTTGAATGGCTCTTTTCCTGCCTGCGATCACATCAGTAGTTATTTTTTTCTCTAGCTGTGTTTTCAGGAGTTCCATCGGGGTGAGGGGTAAACCAACTGGTGATGTCACTTCCCCCTTCTATAGCTTCTGCGATGTGAAGGCAACTTAATTATCTCAAACAAAGATCCCAACACATGTAGTGGAAAAGTTCAGGCACAAGATGGAGTCCAGTGTCACATGACCTGGCATGTTTTAATGGGTCATAACAGGCACTATTACCCATATTCTAGCTATCTTCAGAAAATTTCAGCCTGTGGGGATGAGCTTCCTCCATGGGCCAATTGTGTTAATTGATGGGCAACCAACTTGAATAATCCATTCACAATGTGCTGGTTAGAGTGTATGCAAACTACCTTGTGGGAATTACCACAGGAGCAAACACATTTGAAATACAGGTACATAGTCAATATTCGTAACTTCAGGTACAAAAAGAGGCATGCATACAAACAGGATAATCACATTCAGCAAATCATAACATTTTTCATTGACACCGCACATGACATATTGTATACAAGATTTGTTGCAATTATACAACAGTGGTGAATATCAGGGTACCAGAGTGTTGCTTTGACTTAGAGTGTCATGGCAATATATCTATAGAACTAGAGCTCTCTGAGATCTAATTTAGTATTTTTATATAAAACATACATTCATGTCCTGAAAAAGATTGCATTCTGGTCTGTACCAAAGGAAAAACACAAGCCAAGATGCAGAGAAAAGAAAAAAGAGAGAGCAAAGGAAAATGAAAGTGTAGTTCCCCCAATACCCATCACACATGCAACACGTGACCCCGTGAAAATCTCCCTCTCATTTTCCTTGTTCAGATAATATTACCTATTCTGTTTCCAGTTCCTCTTTTTGGGGGTATTGATAATTAAAGCAAACCAGGCCTTGCAAGAGGGGTTGCTAAAAAGAATTCCTCTACTTGAGAAAGCACAAGAGATACTCAGGTCCAGGTAACACAAAACAACACCTGTATGCCATTCCCTGCCTCTGTATGCTCACCACCCTGGAACATTCCATGAAATTTGGTCAGAGTCTCTCAAGGGTTGCATCCCCACTCTGAACTCTAGGGTATAGACAGGTGGACCCGCATGAAAAGACCCCCTAAGCTTATTTTACCAGCTTAGGTTAAAACTTCCTCAAGACACAAGTTTCTCCTGTGTCTGGAACAGTACGCTGGCACCACCAAGAGTTCCCCCAAGAACTAGGAGCAGAGCCACTTGGAGCCCCCTCTCTTTCCAAAAATCTCCCCAAGCCCATACCTCCCTCCCTGGGAAAGGCTTGAGAAAAACCCCTCACTAATTCTGCTAGGTGAGCCTGATCCAAAAGCCTGGATCTTACACAATGGAAAACAAAGCAGTCAAATTCTTAAAAGAAAGATTTTAATTAAAGGAAAAGGAGAGAAACAAAATATTTCTATGGGACTCAGTGGAAAAACACTTTGCAATCACAAAAAGAATCAAACAAAAAACCCATACCACAGAGAAATTCCTCCCCTCTGCTGAGTTTCAAAGTTACAGGGAAAACACAAAATATTTCCCTAAAAAACCTGAGAAATTCACAAGTGAGAAACAAATATAAAATTTAACCTACACTTGCCTGGATAATTACTTATTGTTGCTGGTTAAAAAGAATATAGATTAGTTGGAGAGAAGAAAAGTTCTCTGATTCCTCTGAAAGCCCCAGAGCGAACGAGACACACAGACAAAGCACACAGACAAAAGCTTCCGTCCCCGCTTTGAAAGCATCTTTGCTCCTCATTGGCTCTTTTGGTCAGGCACTAACCAGGTTTCTTTTAATTTCTTAACCCCTTACAGGTAAACAGGAATTCTAGGCTACTTTATGCTTATGACAGAGCCCTCTGGGATGTCCAGGGTCACCTCTTGCCACTCATGGTTTCACCTCCAGATGGATTCTGCCTCTCTCCTGCAGCCACATCCCTGCAACCAAAGAGTCCCCTTTGCCCCCCTTATGCCTCTCTCCTCTCCCAGCTTCTTCTGGCTTGTCTACTCTCTGTATTTTGGAAGGACTGGACCAAACCTTGATTTCTCTGTTCCCCCTTCTGGGGAGGGTCCGTTTCTTCCACGCCCACCCCTCCACATAGACGCTGGAGAAAACTGGTTTTATCTATAGTGCAGTTATTTTTTTCTCTTGTCTGGATGAGATCCCTTCAGGGCTGATAGTCTTTAATTACCAGCCTATTTCTAGACATATGCCTCTGCCCAGCTTCCTGCCCCTGAGCTCAAGGCATGTGAGTCAAGAGTACAGGAAAAGCCCAAAGACATAAGGATACAGATGGTCCATGCAATCAAACATGACTTAATAGAGTTTCCACCCATCATGTTTTTACTTGGATACCCCTGTTTTGGGGTTCTGTCTCTGGATTGCAAGGTAAACCTGAAATTCTGGTCAAAAAGGGAACATGGCAGTGTTTGATTAGGTCATTAACCCCCAGCACGCCCTGCTCAGCTGTTACCACCTCCTACCTGTAGCCAGACCCTTGTCAAAATTCAGAAGCTCCTTTCCTAGCCCCAGAGCAGAGGGAGCCCAGATAGATGGAGGAAGGTGGTGAAAATCTAGTGAGTGGCAGAAATAGGGGAGGGCAGGAGTGAACAACAGGGGTTGGGTATTGGGGAAAAGGTGGAGAAGAGGGATGGGCCTAGAGGGAAGGAGTGGAGAAGGCTGTAGGGACACAATGGAAGAGGCACAGAAATGGGTGGGGCCTTGAGTGAAGATATGGATTAGGGGCAGAATATTGGGGAAAGAAGCAGGGCAGAGGATTCAGAGGTCCAGTTACCAGCAATTAGAAATGTGGAAACCCTACATGTTACTAAGTTGTACACAGACATATTCTCCAGTTTGTCACACTGATACAGCACAGGAAGGCCAGGAAAGGATTTAATATCTCTTTGACTGCCAATTAAGTGATTCAGGGAAGAGAGCCCAGCACCATGGCACCAGCCCACTCTGCACAGAGCTCGGTCTGAGAGGCAGAGCACCAGGAGAAAACGTTAGGTCCCTCTATGAGTAAAGACATAGAGCAGCCTGTCCCGGATCTGTTTGGTCCTCACCCCATAGATGATGGTGTTTAGCATGGGGGGCACCAAGAGGTACATGTTGGCACTGAGAACATGGAACTGCAGTGCCACATGGTGGCCAAAACGGTAAGTAAGGGAGGAGAAGATAACTGGGATATAAAAGGATAGGATGGAACAGAGGTGGGAGCTGCAGGTCCCAAAAGTCTTGAGCCGGGCATCCTTGGTGGGGAGGCTGAAGATGGCCCTGAGGATCTGGATATAGGACATGGCAATAAAAATCACATCCAGACCAGTCACCCAGATTGCCACGGAGAGACCATAATAACTACTAATGCGGACATCAGTGCAGGCCAGCTTCACCACAGCCATATGCTCACAGCACGTGTGGGGGATGATGTTGGTGCGGCAATATGGCCACTGCCTCGCCAGAAAGACATAGGGCATTACGAGCGTGCCGCCACGGAGCACCACAGCCAGCCCAATCTTGGCCACCACGGGGTTTGTCAGGATGGTGGAATGTCTCAGGGGATGGCAGATGGCCACATAACGATCAAAAGCCATGGCCACAAAGACCCCAGACTCCATCACTGAAAAGCAGTGAATGAAGTACATCTGGGTGAGGCAGGCACTGAAATCGATCTCCCTGGAACTGAACCAGAAGATGCTCAATGTTTTGGGTAGGATGGACGTACATAGGCCCAGGTCAATGATAGACAGCATGCAGAGGAAATAGTACATGGGCCAATGGAGGCTCGGCTCCATCTTCACAATGACCAGGATGGTGAAGTTCCCCAGGACAGCTATGGCATACATGGTGCAGAAGGGGATAGAGATCCAGACATGGGCCCCCTCCAAGCCAGGAATGCCCAGCAGGATGAAGGTGGACGGGTTGGTGAAGTCAGTTGTGTTGGAATCTGACATGGAGTAGGGGAGAGGGTGTCCGACTCTGCAGCAGAACAGTATTTCCTGCATGTACTGTATGTTCTCCCAACTTCCTGTATGTGCCCAGATTCTAGGGTGATGGGCACAGTACAAAAGCCTGGATGGAGAGAAAATATAAATATGAAACATGAAATTCACTACTGGAGACTGTTCTCAGGGGTGAAGCAGATTGGCTGCTCTTCACACACTGAAAATAGACATCTTCATTATTCAGATAAATTAATTATGAACAATTGACCCTACTAATGCCAATTCCATATTTGATTTATGCACCATATACTATGGTGCTCTGTGCCTCAATATATCCTACACACCGTGTTCTGAGAAATCTTAATAGACACTAGCACGATACACAAGAGTAGATACTGGTTGTCCCTCATTGTTCCTTAATGCAATGAAACCAGGCAAGAGAGTCGATTCACTTGGTTGCTCAAAATATGAGAATGGAAAAAACCCAAACCTTTGCCTAGACATGTGCCAGGAGAAACATCCCAAGTAGAACACACATAGGAAAAAGGGCATAATTGATAGCAATTCCACAAAAACTCCTCATCATTTGCAGCAGTGGCCCAAACAAAGACAACGATCAGATATCTAAAGGATGGGATGGAGAATAACCTTCTCAGGACATGTGCTTAGCTTTGGTCACCTAGTCTGTATAAAAGATATAGCAGATAGAAAAAAGAATGAGAATCAGGGAGACAGACTGAAAAGTTTGGGATTGTTTGGTTTAGGGAAGAGACAAAGAAGTGGGCATATGATAGAGACCAAAATTAAAAAAATGGAATTGATTACATTCAAATAGACAAACAAAGAACAGTTCCCAACCAGTAATATCTGTAGGTACTTAATGCTTCCAAAGAGCTAATTACCCAAAACTGAGATAAATTATCAGCAACACTGATTGGAGGAATATTTATGACAGAAGAATTGGATATATTACAACATATTAAGAAGAGTTCATTAGACAGTTAAAAAGTCTTTTTATTTTTTTATTTAGAAGGTAGAAAAGCTACTAGGGGAGAGGCTGTTCTAGATTTGATTATGACAAATAGCGAGGAACTGGTTGAGAATTTGAAAGTGGAAGGCAGCTTGGGGGAAGTGATCATGAAATGATAGAGTTCATGATTCTAAGGGATGGAAGGAAGGAGAACAGCACAATATAGACAATGGATTTCAAGAAATCACACCTTAGCAAAAACAGGGAGCTGACACATACAATCCCATGGGAAGCAAGTGTAAAGGGAAAAACAATCAAAGACAGTTGGCAGTTTTTCAAAGAGACATTATTAAGGACACAAGAGCAAACTACCCCCCTATGTGGAAAAGATAGGAAATATAGCGAGACCACACTGGCTTAAGCATGAGATCTTCAGTCATCTACAAAAATAAAAAAACACATAAATTGGAGATTTTGAGGAGCAGGTTAGACAAACTCATATCAGGGATGATCTAGATCAGGGTTTCTCAACCTGGGGGTCGCGACCCCCCGAGGGGTTGCCGAGCGCTCCCCGGGGGGGTCGCAAGCTCCTGCCGCCGCAACTCGCGGTGACTGGGGCTGTGCCCCGGCCCCCAGTCCCCGCCGCGGGTGGGCTCCCGGCTGCGCGCCGGGCCCCCGTCCCCGCAGCGGGCGGGCTGGGGGCCAGCGCGCAGCCGGCAGCCCGCCCACGGCGGGGACGGGGGACCGGGGCACTCCCGGCAGCCCGCCCGCGGCGGGGACGGGGGACTGGGACACACAGGCGGGGGTTTTTTTTTTTTTTTTTTTTTTTTTTTTTGTAATTCGGCGGCTTTTCGGCGGAGGGGTCACGCCGCGCCGCCGGATCACAAAAAGGGGTCGCGGTCTCAGCTAGTTTGAGAACCGCTGATCTAGATGGTGCTTGTCCTACCATGAGTGCAGGGGAATGGACCTGATGACCTCTTGAGGTCCCTTTTATGATTATGGACAACCAACTGATGGATGCATAACCAGTGAGTTGTGAGTTGGAGCAGGGGAAGTATTATACCTCTCCACACGGCATTGCTGAAACCGACCGAGGCTAGTCCCAGGGTCCACATTTCAAAAAGGATGTTGAAAAAGTAGAAAAAGTGGGAAAAAAAACACTGAAATTATACAAGCTTGGAGAAAATTCATGACAGGGAGAGACTCAGGAGTTTCATCTATTTATCTTATCAAAAAAATGATCAAGTGAGACTTTCAAGGGGAGAAAGCTGTGGGTAATAACACCTGTAATCTAGCAGAGAAAGGCAAAGCAAAGCCCAATGGCTGGAAGCTGAAGCCAGACAAATTCCTGCTGGAAATAAGAGTCAAATATTTAATCATTGAGGGTGATTAACCATTGGAACAAAGTGTGAAGGGAAGTGGTGGATTCTACAATTCCCCATGTTGGCAGATCCAGACTGTTTTTTTGTTTTTGTTTTTTTCTGGAAGATCTGCTTGAGGACTTGCCTACTTTAAAAATGTTACAGCGCTTCAGTGAAGACACTACTTATATCAGTGTGTGACGAAGTGGGAGTAGTGTGTGTGTGTGTGTGTGCCTCAGTTTCTCCTATGCATTTCTTGGGCGTCTATGTGAAGGGAAATGAATGTGTAGCTGATGCAAAGCAAAGCCAAGGTGAAGCTGTAACCTGACCCCAAGCGGGGGAGGGAGGTCAGCTGAACCTTTTGGAGGGAGGTCAGGTGATGCCTCCAAGCCCGGGAAACCAGACAAGGGACAAAGGAGAGCAGGGAGTAGCTAGAGGGGGTTGAGACAGTCTGGGTCTAGCTGGGAAGGGGAGAGAAGCCTTTTTGCTCTCTGGCCCCAAGATGGATCCAGCGGAGGGCTCACGCTCGCTCGCTGCATGGTCTGTGTTAGACCAGATGGAAGTCATCGAATAAACCTGGGGAAGAAGCAGGAGCCCAGAATCTGGGTTTCATTCTCCTAGCACCCCAGAAGGACCTGCCTGACTGGATGGGCCCTGTTGAGACTGAGAAGCTGTGAGTTGGATGGTGTTCCTGACATCTCAAATAAACCGTCTATTCTGCTGGCTGGCTGAGAGTCACATTTGACTGTGGATTCGGGGTGCAGAACCCATGGGGTCCCCCAGGACCCCGCCCAGGCGGGCTTGCTGGGGGAAGCACACAGAGGGGCAGAAGGTGCTGAATGCTCCGAGGTCAGACCCAGGAAGGTGGAAGTGGGTACCCGTGAAGCTCCTGGCCTGGGAAACAGGCTGTGTACGGAGAAGGGGCCCTCCACCCGGAGTCCAGTCTGGCTTCCTAGGGAGCGGTTCCAAACCATCGCCCGGGTGCTCCGTGGCACAGTGGCAGGGGTTCTCCCATCAGTGTAGTTAATCCACCTTGACAAGAGTTGATAGCAAGTTTGATGGTCAACGTTATGTTCTCTAAAGTGGAGCTAGGTCAACGTTATGTTCTCTAAAGTGGGGCTAGGTTGATATTGCTACATCTACATAAGATCATATGAACGGCCATACTGGGTCAGACCAAAGGTCCATCTAGCTCAGCATACTATCTTCTGACAGTGTCCAGTGCCAGGTGCCCCGGAGGCAATGAATAGAACACGTAATCATCAAGTGATTCATCCCCTGTCACTCATTCCCAGCTTCTGACAAACAGAGTCTAGGAACACCATCCCTGCCCATCTTGGGTAATAGCCATTGATGAACCTGTCCTCCATGAATGTATATAGTTCTTCTTTGTACCCTGTTATGGTCTTGGCTTTCACAACAACTCCAGGCAAAGAGTTCCACAGGTTGACTGTGCGTTGTGTGAAGAAATACTTCCTGTTGTTTCTTTTAAACTTGCTTCCTATTAATTTAATTTGGTGACCTCTAGCTCTTGTGTTATGAGAAACAGTAAACAATACTTCCTTATCTACTTTCTCTACACAAGTCATGATTTTATGGACCTCAATCATATCTCCCCTTAGCTGCTCTTTTCCAACCTGAAAAGTCCCACCCTTATTAATCTCTCATATGGAAGCCGTTCCATACCCCTATTCATTTTTGTTGCCCTTTTCTGATTTTTTTTCCCAATTCCAATATATCTTTTTAAGAGGGGGCAACCACATCTGCACACTTTTCAACATGTGGGCATACCAAGGATTTATATAGAGTCAATATGCTATATTCTGTCATATTATCTATCTATTTCTTAGTTATTCCAAGTATTCTATTTGTGTTTAGATAGCTGCTTTCAACTACCAGAAAGGGGGTTCCAAAGAGGATGGATCTAGACTGTTCTGAGTAGTAGCAGATGACATAACAAGGAGTAATGGTCTCAAGTTGCAGAGCGGGAGCTTTAGGTCGGATATTAGGAAAAACTTTTTCACTAGGAGGGTGGTGAAGCACTGGAATGGGTTACCTAGAGAAGTGGTGGAATCTCCTTCCTTAGAGGTTTTTAAGGTCAGGCTTGACAAATCCCTGGCTGGGATGATTTAGTTGGGGTTGGTCCTGCTTTGAGCAGAGGGTTCCACTAGATACCTCCGGAGATCCCTTCCAACCCTGATATTCTCTGATAAAAGGAGGAGGCGAAAGTCTCTGTCTATTAACACACAGCTGGCTCCTGAGATCTCTACTCTGTTCTCACTCCAAGTGCCTTAGAATTTGGTCTTGTATTATACAGCTACTAAAACCTTTCATCCTGAAGGATCCACTGTGCCACTGAAATGCAGACACCTAGAGGCTGAAGGCAGCAGCCAGGCCCTAGGTGGTGACGGAAAAGACTCCATAATACTGGAGCAATATCATCCCTTGTGGCAAAGGTCCTGGCATGTTTAATAGCTTCTCATAGCGGAAAGGATAACAGACCTATTCTGTGTCCCATCACACCCACCTTGCACTGGGTTTGTCAAGCAGGTGAGCTCCTCAGCAAGAGATGGGTACCTGTGAATCCTGAGATGGAAGTCTTTTCCCCTGGGAATCCCCCCCAGGTAGCCGTGTCCAACACCTCTCTCACCCCAGCATCTGCAGCATCCCATGGCAAGAGCCGACACAGGGGTGTGCACTGTTTATAATAGAGCTCTGTGCAATCCCAGCAGCGTTCACTCAGCCCCTCGGGGAGAAGCAGTATCTGGATGTAAACATGCTGGACACTGGAGATGTTGCAGCCAACATCTCTCTTTCCATGTCTGTGGTTCTGCGTTCTTTATGCACCTTTAGGAGTAAACAGTAATTAAGGGACCTTCCCAAAGAGAGATAAGAACTCATGGGCTCTCCGCTGAGTCAGAGGAATTTGTTGATCTGTGCATTTGTGTATATTTAAAATTTATCATTGATTGGTAAGAAAACTAGGGAGAATGCCTAGGTCTCCATAGAGTCTGATGCCAAGTAAAGGGACAGGAGGGATGGGTACACAGTAGACACACGGATCTGGAGAAAGGTGTCTGAGGGGAGACACTAGCAATTTGGGGTGGTTTAATTGTGATGGTAAATGAGCTCTCTCCCGGGTCCATAGAGTGGCCATACACAGACATGACAGCTCCAGAATTCTCTTAACCTCTCATGGCTTTTGGGGACACAGACTAACATGGCTATCTCTCTAAAGCAGTACATTCCTAGAATGATGCCAACCTGCTCCCCAGAAGAATAACCCTAATAAATGAGCACGCCCCGAACTAACGAGCAGACCTGCTAACAGCTCGACACTATACTCTGCCGAGTGCAACCTCCTGGTCCCTTTCCCTGGCAACTTTTTTTACTATTACTTTTTGAGTCTTCGAGTCTCTGTCTAGCTGTTCCTAATTATATTTTTGCACTTCACTTGCTAAAGTTTATGCTCCTTTTTTATTTTCCTCACAAAGATTTTACTTCCACTTTTTCAAGGAGGCAGTTTTCTCTCTCTCTCTGCTTCTTTTACGTTGTTGTTTAGCCATGCTGGCACTTTTTGGGGTCTCTTCCTATGTTTTTTTTAAATTTAATTTGGGGGATATATTTCAGTTGAGCCTCTATTATGTTGTCTTTAAAAATATTCCAAGCATCTTGTAGTGATTTCACTTTTGTCACTGTTCCTTTTCATTTCAGTTAAACTAACTTTTTCAGTTTCATGTTGTTCCCCTTTGTGAAATTAAATGCATCCCTGTTGGGCCACTCTGGTGTTTTCCCTGCCACAGTGATGTTAACTTGAATTGTACTATGGTCACTACTACCAAGTGGTCCAGCTATTTTCACCTCTTGGACCAGATCCTGTGCTCCATGTAGGACTAAATCAAGAATCGCCTCCCCTCTGGGGGGTCCAGGACCGTCTGCTCCATGAAACCATCATTTAAGGTGTTGAGAAACTTTATCTCTGAATCCAATCCTGAGGTGACGTGCACCCAGTCAATATGGGGAAAGTTGGAAACCACAATTGTTACTGAGTTCTTTATTTTTTGTAGCTTCTCTAATCTCCCTTAGTATTTCACAGTCATTATCACCATCTTCGTCATGTGGTAAGTAGACTATCCCTATCGTTCTATTTGTATTATCTGAGGATGGAACTACTGTCCATAAGGATTCTATGGTACAGTTCGGTTCATTTAAGATTTTTACTTTTTTTTTTAATTCTGCACTTTCTTTCACATATAGTGCTACTCCCCTACCAGAATGACCTGTTCTGTCCTTCCGATATATTTTGTACCCTGGTATTACTGTGTCCCATTGGTTATCCGCATTCCACCATGTTTCTAGTAACACAATATCCTCATTTAATATGAGACACTCTAGTTGCCCATCTTATTATTTAGACTTCTAGCATTTGTATACAAGTACTTTAAATACTTGTCACTTTTTAGCTGTCTGCCATGACCTGATGTAATTGAATGAGATTCTTTTTCATTTGGCTGTTTCTCATCAGATTCTACCCGTATTTTATCTTCTTCCATCCGCCTCTCCTTACTAGGGGAATTTCCATTACTAGATCCTCCCCTAAGGGATGGCCATTTGAACCACGAACTTCTCTACACCTCTCAGCTTTCCCCCAGCCCTTAGTTTAAAACTGATCTATGTCCTATGTTAATTGTAAGTGCCAGCAATTTGGCTCTTTTTTGGTTTCTATGGAGTCCAGCCTTCCTGTATAGGCTCCCCCTTTCCCAAAAGTTTCCCCAGTTCCTCATGAATCTAAACCCATCCTCCTGACACCATCGTCTCATCCACACATTGATACCATGCAGTTATGCCTGTCTCTCTGGCCCTGTTCGTGGAACTGGGAGTATTTCAGAGAATTCTACCATGGAAGACCTGGACTTCAATCTCTTTCCTATAAGTCTAAATTTGACCTCCGGGACAGCTCAAGAGATCCTCAACCTTCACACAAGGCAGGCAAATCACCATGCAGTTCTCCCGGTCATCACAAACCCAGCTATCTATGCTTCTAATGATTGAATTCCCTGTAACTGTTCACTGGCTTTCAGTCCCCTAGAGAGGTATCCCCAATATGACAGGAGACCATGACATCCTCTGGAAGCAGGGTCCCATCTGCTCTAGTTTGAAGTTCTTTTTCCCTTAGACTTTCATCCTCCTCAACAGCACAGAGGCTGTCAGATCAGGGGTGGAACCATTCTACTCTGTCCTGGAAAGTCTCATCTCTGTCTCCCTCTCTTCCATTTTAGCCACTCTGGTCTCCAAAGTCCATGTACGGTCCTTAAGCACCTAACTCCCAGTAACGGAGTTTCTAGGTGCCTGGCCAATGAGCTGGAGAGAGGTGCGTATTTCCGCATGGGAGACCTCTCCTGCTGAGAAGTGCCCAGATGCCCAGCTCTGAGCCCTCTCCTGGAGCGAGGTGCTCAGGAGAGGTCTTTGCTCTACCTTATTGGGAGCAGGGACTGAAACACATGTCTTCCACATCCCACGCGAGTGCCCAGAGCACCAGGCATATGGGAATTCTGGGTGAATCATTCAGTCTGGAGCTCTTCCACTTTGTACAAATAAATATTCAGTGGTGCTGGGATTGGAATCTGGGTTTCCCAGACTTCAGGAGAGGGCAGTAACCTGCTGAGCTATGGGATATTCTGGGAGTGCACACACATGCACACACATGCAAATATACACAGGGACTCATGCACACACACCCTCCCTGCATACACACACACACATACACATGCCCAGGTACACCCATGCAAGCATACACACACCTATGGGCACACATGCACATACACACAATGCTGATCGGCAAGGCCCTGTGGGGGAGGTGTGGTCTGAGAATGCCTAAACTCAGGGATCGGCAACCTTGGCATGCGCCCCCCCCAAGGCTTGAGAAAGACAGCACGAAGTCCAGTATTTATCTGCGTGTCTTTGTGGATCTAACTGGGACACCTTTCTGGAAGATGATTTAGTCAAACACAAGCTAAGATAATTCAAAGCCAAAGGAGGCTGGCTGGTGATGCTTGGAGGAAACACTCAAGTTCACTAGCTTTTTATTAACTCTTCCCATCCCCCAGTGGCTCTAGTGTCTCAGCTGCTTGCACTGCTAGAACCAAAGCAATGCACCTTGCTTAGGTGGCTGCAGCTGTAGCACCATTGTGTGAGGAGAACATGGTGTGATGCTGTACGATTGAATATGACCATTTTTATCATTGTTGTTACCATGGTTTTATAACTGCAATCAATCTTGTACAAAGTGTCAACCCGTCAGGTGTCAACAGGAAAGTTACGATTTGCTAAGTATGATTATCCTGTTTATATGTATATGACATCTTTTCTTGTCTAAAGTTATGATGATGGTCGATGTACTGGTATCAGAGGAGCAATGCCAGTTCACAGCCAGAGCAGAGGTGCTGGGGGGCTCAGGACTCCTAGTTATTATTCTCATCTCTGCCACCGATCCATTGTGTGACCTTGGGTTAATCATTTTACCTCTGTGCGGCTCAGTCAGTCCATGCCATGGGGAGAATGCTGCCTAGCAGTGTAGCTAAAGCTCTAGATGTAGTGATCAAAAGTGTCATGCAGAACATCTGTTAACGGCTTCACTGTTCAGCTTCAGCCCCTGGGCAATAAATGCCCCGTATTTCCAGATAAGGTGCCATGTAAATTGTCAGCTAATGATAGATGTACCATTTATCTCCCTCCTATTGGACAACGGCAGCTACCCACCTTTCCGGCTAACCCAGGGGCTTATCCTTCCACCTCTCTCAGCTGTTGTCCTCCTAGCTTCAAAGACCTGACTTAGGACAAAGGCCTCCCAGCCCATCCCCATTGCAGGAGTAACAAAAGGGAGCCAAAAGCTAAAGAAATAAGTAACCTAACAGTCTCTTCCCTCAGGATTTTGTATCTGAGTTTTAGGGTCCACAAGTTGTATGATGCATAAACTCGTCTGCCTGCCACACAACCCTCAGCTGCTTTTATAAAGCTTCTTATCTTCCCTGTCTGCTCTAGGAGGCATGTCGGCCAGACCACTGTGTTCTCACTGGTTTCAGAGTGGTAGCCATGTTAGTCTGAATCCAGAAAAACAACGAGGAGTCCTTGTGGCACCTTAGAGACTACCACATTTATTTGGACATAAGTTTTTGTGGGCTAAAACCCACTTCATCAGATCCATGGAGTAGAAAATATGTTAGTCAGGTATACACAGCACATGAAAAGATGGAAGTTATCTTACCAAGTTGGGGGGTCAGTGCTAATGAGCCAATTCAATTAAGGTGGAAGTGGCCTATTCTCAACAGTTGACAAGAAGGGGTGAGTATCAGCAGGGGGAAAAAATTGTTTGTAGTGACCCATCCACTGCCAGTCTTTATTCAAGCCTAAGTTGATGGTGTCCAGTTTGCAAATTAATTCTAGCTCTGAAGTTTCTCATTCGGGTTTGTTTTTGATTTTTTGTTGTTGAAGAATTTCCACTTTTAAGCTTGTAATTGAGTGTCCAGTGAGACTGAAGTGTTCTCCTACTGGTTTTTAAATGTTAAATTTCTTGATGTTCGATTTATGTCCATTTATTCTTTTGCATCTAGTTTGGCCAATGCACATGGCAGAGGGGCATTGGTGGCACATGATGGAATAGATCACATTAGGAGATGCACAGATGAACAAGCCCCTAATGGTGTGGTTCATGTGGATAAGTCCTAGGATGATGTCCCTTGAATAGATATGTGGATAGAGTTGGTAATGGGGTTTGCTGCAAGGATAGGTTCCTGGGTGAGTTTTTTTGGTGTGTGGTGTATAGTTGCTGGTGAGTATTTGATCCTGAGGTGAGATGTGGAACAGGGGCTGGCCATTGAAGGTAGAAACTGGGCAGAGCTTCAGGGGTCCTGTAAAGTGCGAAAAGATTTTGTAACAGTATGCATATAAAAAACGCTCTCTCCCTCGACACCAGGGAAAGGTTACTCCCAGTCAAAGCAACATCCTTACATACCAGCATTATTTATTGTATATCAGAGCTCTGCAGCTGCTACTTACCTCCTCGGACTGTATACCAGAGTCCTCCAGTTGCTAACTGCTTGCAAAGATTGTGTGATACTAATGAAGCAAAACAAGTTATTAGCTATTCATGAAATATGCATGAGATGCAAATGTGCATGAGTATTTCTATGCTTGCGTGCCCCTGCTCCATGGGCTTCACCCTGAGCATTGCTCCGATGCGTCAGGCTTTTCCCGTCTCGCAGTAGCAGCAACGAAGAGAGCCCCCGTTGCAAGTGTGTCACTGTCTGCCTTCAATAAACTCACCATATTTATTCAGCAGCTATGTGTGTGCCTCATTTCTACGAGACTCTGAGTACCCTGCAACAGGTCCATTTAACAGAAATTAGAAAGGTGGCATCCCGATGAGTTAAGGAGTTGAACACAGAACAATTCCTCAGTTTGTCACACTGACACAGCACAGGAAATCCAGGAAAGTATTTAATGTCTTTTTGACTGTTTAATAAGTGATACAGGGAAGAGGGCCCAGCACCATGTGACCAACCTGTTCTGTAGAGAGCTTAGTCTGAGAGGCAGAACACCAAGAGAAAACTTTTAAGACCCTTTATAAGTAAAGAGATGGAGCAGCCTGTCCCGGATTTGTTTGGTCTTCAGCCCGTAGATGATGGGATTCAGCATGGGGGGCACCAGGAGGTACACGTTGGCCATGAGAATGTGGAAGTGCAGGGCCACATTGTGGCCAAACCGATGTGTGAGTAAGGAGAAAAGGCCTGGGATGTAAAAAGCTAAGATGGCACAGAGGTGGGAGGCGCAGGTTTCAAAAGTCTTGAACTGGGTGTCCTTTGTGGGGAGGCTGAAGATGGCCCTGAGGATCTGGATATAGGACATGACAATAAAACACGCATCTACACCAGTCACAAAAAATACCACAAAGAGGCCATAGTAACTACTGATATGGGTGTCACCGCAGGCCAGCTTCACCACGGCCATGTGCTCACAATATGAGTGGGGGATGATGTTGGTTTTGCATTATGGCCACTGTTTCAACAGTAGGAGAGCGGGCAGTACAAGCATAGCACCACGCAGCACCTCGGCCAGGCCAATCTTGGCCAGCACAGGGTTTGTGAGGATGCTGGAATGTCTCAGGGGATGGCAGATGGCCACATAACGATCCAAACCCATGGCCACAAAGATCCCAGACTCCATCACTGTTAAGCAATGAATGAAGTACATCTGGGTGAGGCAGGCACTGAAATCGATCTCCCTGGAATTGAACCAGAAGATGCTCAGCATTTTGGGGATTGTGCATGTACATAGGGCCAGGTCAGTGATGGCCAGCATGCAGAGGAAATAATACATGGGCCCATGAAGGGTTGGCTCCCTCTTAACTAATAACAGGATGGTGAAGTTCCCCAAGATGGCTATGGTGTACATGGCACAGAAGGGGATGGAGATCCAGACATGGGCTGCTTCCAGGCCAGAAATGCCCAGCAGGATGAAGGTGGAGGGGTTGGTGAAGTCAGTAGTGTTAGAATCTGACATGGAGTAGGGAAGAAGGTGTCCAGTTCTGAGGCGGAAGTGTCTTCAGCATGTACCGTACATTCACTGAACTTTCTATATGTGCCCAGAATCTCAGGTGATGGTCGCAGTACAAATTCCTAGGTGGAGAAACAATATGCATATGAGACACCATATTCCCATGGGGGAAGCAGATTGGTCTCTCTTCAGACACTGAGAAGTGACATTTTCATTATTCAGATAAATGAATTATGCAAAATTGATCCTAAGAATGCCACTTCCATATTTGATCAGGCTCCATGTATCAATAATTGCACATGAGGTGGTGTGGATCCCTTTCTAAGCAAGAGCAGGAAACATGAGTGTGCATACTGGTTATCCATCGTTGTTCCTTAATGTAGTGAAACTCAGACTAAAGACTCCATTATATAGGGAGATCCCCATTTACGCAGTTGCTCAAAATCTGAGAGTCAAAAAAAAAAACCCAACCTGTGTGAAGACATGTACTGGGGGAACTATCCCAGGTAGAACATACCTCAGGGATAAGACCAGGCACCACTGAGAACAGCTCAATGGAAACACCTGCTCATTCTCGAAAATGGCCAAAACAAAAGCAATGATCAGACGCCTATGGAATGGGGTGGAGAATAACCTGCACTCTGTTTTGGTCCTTGCCTTGCCTCTAAAAAGGATATTTCATGTAGAAAGGGGGTTTCCAAGAATCTGGGAGAATGGGGGAGTCTGCGAGGTGTGGACAGACTGAACAGTCTGTGACTGTTTAGTTTAGAGAAGAGACAAAGAAGGGGGTGTATGATAGAGAAGAGAGGTTTTTTTTAAAAAAAATGGAGCTGATTACATTCAAGCAGTCAAACGGAGAACTACTCCCTCCAGTAATGTCTATAGATACATAGTGGTTCAAAAGTGCTAATCCCTCAAAGATGAGGTAAAATATCAGAAAAAAAGTATTGGAGGGGGAAAAATAGACAGAAAACTTGGAAAGAAAAATTGGAGTTCTATAAGAAGGATTTATTAGATAGCTAAAAAGTAGAACGCACAGTTCCAGAGTTAAACAAGTTGACAGCTTTGGATAAAAACCTGGTTCAGTGATAAAGTGAAGACATTTGGGGGGGGGGGGGGGATTGCAATATATAACACATGGAAAAAAGAGCAAATTATACAAAGTGACGTTGTGACAATCGATCATGGACATTAACAACACCAGGGAAAAATCTGTGTGTGGAAGGTCTAAGGATCACAAAAAGGAGGTTATTAAGAACATTAAGAACAAAAGAAATCTTAGAAAAGGATTAGGCCAATTCTTAGAGAGAGGAAACTATTTAATGTTGCAGAAAAGGTAGATATGTTCAATAAATATTTTCGTTCTGCATTTGGAAAGAAGCAGTAGGAGGTATTTATACCACAAGAAGTGATTAAATACTTTCCAGTCCATTAACAGTCAAGGATGGTGTTATATGGCATCTACAGTAGAACCTTAGGAGTTACGAATACAAGGGATACAAATTGACCGATCAACCACACATCTCCTTCGGAAACAGAAGTACGCAATCAGGCAGCAGCAGAGCCAAAAAGAAAGAAGCAAATACAGGGCAGTTTTGAGTTAAACAAACTATTACAAAATAATGGGAAAGTTTAAAAAAAGAAGATTGGACAAGATTAGGAAACAATGGAATAGCTGGTGTGGGATTGGTTAAAAAAAGGATAGGAATATATTTCATGTCAATCAACAACAGAGTTTATAGAAAATCGGTCTTGAAACCCAATTTCATCAAGGGGACCACTCAGATGCATAAAGTTTGATTTCTCAAAAGCATTTGATTTAGTAGGGGAAAACATTCAGATAAAAAAGAAGACTATAATCCTAGAGCACATGTTAAATGGAGGAATAACTGACTACCTGACAGATCTCGGCAAGCTGTTGTCAAAGGGCCCGTGTCAGTGAATGGGGCTGTTTCTAATGAGGTTCTGCAGAGATCAGTTCTATGCTCAATACTATCCAATATGTTCATCAATTACCTAGAAGCAAATAGAAAATCACTGCAGATAAAATTTGTGGACATGCCAAAGACTGGCAGATTGGTTGTAATGAGGTGGCCGGGGCAGGCATACTGGTGGATCTGGAGCCTTTGGTGAGCTGGGATCATGCAAATAAATGTTTTAATACAATCAAGTGCAAAATTATTCTCTCAGAACAGGGAATGCAGGCCCGATCCACAGACTAGGGCACTCTATTGTGGAATGTGCAGACCCTGAAAAGTATTTACGGATCACTGTGGGCAACCAACTCATTGTGAGCTCCCAGCGTGATGTTGTGGGCAACAGCGACCCTCAGCTGAGTAAACAGGGGAGAGATGAGTTGGAGCAGGGGAAGGATTTTATCTCTGCACATGGCATTGATGACACCAACTGCATCAGGTCCTGGGGTCCACATTTCAAAAAAGTTGTTGCAAAATTAGAGAGGATGAAGAAAAGAGGCACAGAAATGATTGGAGGCTGCAGGAAATGCCTGACAGAGAAAGTCTTAAAGTGACTCATCTCATTTAGCTTAGAAAAAAGATGATCAAGAGAGACTTTCATGTGTAGAAAACCACTAGTACTAACGGTCTCTGTAATCTAGCAGAGAGAGGCAGAGCCCGCCTGGATGTTTTCTTGGACGATCTGCTTGAGGGTTTGTCTACACATAAAGGATATGGAAGCGAGCAACGAAAATGATCAGATGGATGGAATATAAGCCGTAGGAGCAAAGGCTGAAGGAACTGGGTATGCTTGGTTTGGAAAAGATGAGACTGAAGGGGGAAATGACAGTGGTCCTCAGATACTGTACAGGAAGCCATAAAAAAAGATGGAGAAAATGATTCTCTCTTTGCCCTCAAAGCACTACAAGAGGCAATGGGTTAAACGACAGCAAAGAAGATTTAGATGAAATCTGAGGAAAAGACATCCTAGCTGTAAGAACAGAAGGAAAATGGAACAGACACCTCAGGAATTTGTGGAAGCTGCTTCACTGGAGGTTTTCCAAGGGAGGCTGGATACTCATCTATCTGGAATGGCTTATATGTCTTGCATCTTGGCAGGGGGCTAGACTAGACAAGCCTTGACGCATCTTCTAACTCTTTGGCTCCATGATTCAGTGATGTATAATACAACCATAGACCGGGCCTCAGCCAAACACAAGTCATGGGGATCAATACAGGTGTTACTGGGTGAAATTTAATGGCCTGTGTTATACAGGATGTCAGACTGGATAATTGAATGGTCCCTTCTGGCCTTAAACTCTATGAATCTATCAATAAAGAAAGTAGATAAGGCATTTATATTCACTCTGCCTCATAAAACACGGACAAGGGAACACTGAATTACATTCCAAGTCTGAACTATAAAAAGGATAAGATAATTGTTTATATAATACATATTTGGCCTGTGGATCTCCTTGGCATAACAAAGAGCTTAGGTGAATGGCATTCACAAATAGATTGGCCACCACAGGTAGTTCTGGTGGCCACACTGTTAGTTAAGGTTGTCTTACCCATGTTGAAAAATTATGATAATTTTTCAACTGAGCAGCCCTACCACCTCCATGCTTTCTAGCAGATAAAAGTCAGGGAACAGTCACCCTGTTAACAACCAGAGGCCTGAAATACAAGAGGAGGAGGAGACTGTGTCTCTGCATTAACACACAGCTGGCTCCTGAGGTCTTTGCTTGTACTAAAAGGGGAGTTTTGCTTCAGTGGGGCCTCAGCAAAATACCGGCCAGGGCCTTAGAATTTGGCCTTGTATTGTACATCTACTAATGCCCTTTATCCTGAAGGATACTATATGCCCACTGAAATGCAGCCACCTGAGAGATAGAGGCCATCAGCTGGCCTGGGGTGGGGGCACAGCAGCGAAGGACATTTTGGCCCATGATAGTGGAGCAAACTCATCACCTCTGGTAAAGGACCTGGGATGATTAATGGCTGTGCAGAGGGGAAAGGACACACACTTACGCTCTACCGCATCATGCACATGTTTCACTGGGTTTGTTGAGACGTGAGCTCCTCAGTAAGAGATGGATCCCCTTGGATTCTGAGATGAAAGTGTCTTCCCTGGAAATCTTCCTCAGGTAGCCGTGTCCCAAACCTCTTTCACCCCAGCATCTGCAGGAGCATCCCATGAGGAGATCCGAATCGAAGGTGTGCACTGTTTAGAATATAGCTCTGTGCAATCCCAAGGGAGTTTGCTCAGCCTGTAGTGAAGAAGGAGACAAACAGGCTTGAGACCGGAGAGATTGTAGCCAACTTCTCTCTTTTCATGTCTCTGCTTCTGTGCTCTTTATCCATCATCAGGAGTAAACAGTAATTAAGAGACCTTCCCAAAGGGAGATGAGAACACTTGGGATCTGTGCTGAGTCAGAGAGAATTGGCTGTTCTGTGCATTTGTGTATATTTAACAATTATGGTTCATTAGTCAGAAAAATAGGTATAATCCTAGGTCTCCAGAGGGTCTGGTTCCCTGTAAGGACACAGGATGTATGGGTAGACGGTAGACAAACAGGTCTGGAGAAAGATGACTAAGGGGAGACACTGGCAGTTTCTTTCAGGTACATGGGGCTATCACTAAGTGATCAGTAATTGCAGGATCCTGAAAACATTCAACAAAGGAAAGTCACTATGAACAGATCCCCATTATACAGATAGGTAAACTGGGGCAAAGAGAGATGTAACTTGGCCAGTGTCACACAGAGAACAATGGACAGGATCCAGGATCCTGACTTCCTTGCCAAAATCATGGTCTCTCTGTCAGTAGCTGAGCACAGGACAATAAGGAAATGGACTCATGCTCTAGCTTGGCCTCTTCTTTGGGTAGATTTTACAGACTTCGCTGAGTCCTCTGTCATACTAACATGGGCCCCTTCTCACGCGGTGAGTCTCTGACAAGGGGCAAGCCTCACCAGGTCTTGCACTTACACAGCCATGCACAGACGGGGTGCACTAACTGCACAGATATGTACGCTCTCACCACTCACGAATCGACAATAGAGAGATTCCAGCCAATTCCTTCCATCTCCTCAGCCTAGCACCCCAGAGCTGTCTCATCCTGCCCTGGTCTGGAGCTTAACCAGTGTAGTTTTATTACCCAGTCTGCCCCTCTCTCAATGCGGAGAGGACAATGAACCAGCCCATATTCCTGAGCATAATGCTATTTTGCATTTCATACATTCAAGTGTTGCAAACACTGTAGTATCAGAGGGTAGCCGTGTTAGTCTGGATCTGCAAAAGCCACAAAGAGTCCTGTGGCACCTTATAGATTAACAGACGTATTGGAGCATAAGCTTTCGTAGCATGCATCTGATGAAGTGGGTATGCACCCATGAAAGCTTATTCTCCAATACATCTGTTAGTCTATAAGGTGCCACAGGACTGCATGCATCCGACGAAGTGGCTACTAGCCCATGAAAGCTTATCTTTCAATACTTCTGTTAGTCTTTAAGCACCCTTGCCCCGCCCCGTCTCTGATGTCCTGTCCTTCTCACTCCACCCAACCTCCCTCAGTGGCTTGCTCTCCCCTTCCTTCACCGACTCTCTCATTTTCACTGGACTGGGCAGGTTGGAGAGGGTCCCTGGTAATCCTGCCTGTTGGTAGGGATCTCAGGCAAAGATCATCTTTGGGGTCATGATATACTGGGTTAGGTGAGGTTAGGATGTAAGGTGAATTTGCGTGTTGGGTAGTGTAGTACGCGTAAGATTAATGTGACGGCAATCGTTAGAGGGCGCCATTACGCTTCTAAGTGAACTCCAGGGTAAAGCATAATTAAGTTATCAGCCTGCGAATGGCCTTGTGTTCCTGTTATCTTGTGTGTATGTATCTGAGAAGAGCTTCTCAGCTGTGTGAGATGTTTACTTGGTCTGTGTGAAACTCGGCTTGTGTGAAACCAAACAGGTAAACTGAGGCAGGATTGAAAATCATGTGATTAGTTATTCATGAGTTATGCATGAGATGCAAATGAGCATGAATATGTCTGTGTCCGTGTGCCCTTGTGTGTTGGGCTTCTTCCCTGGGCAGTGCTCCGATGTGCCAGGTCCCCTATCTGCGGCCGCGCTGACTGGGGCCCCTAGCGCCAGATGGTCACTACCTTCAATAAACTCATCGCTTTTATTCATCTAGCCACTGTGTGTGAGCCTCGTTTCTATGGGACACTTAAGGTGCAACAGGTAGGCCTCTGTGCAGCGACTTCTCAAACACAGGGTTATGACCATTCTAAAAAACTCACCTCCCCCTATGGGCTTCTCCTGTGACCCCTGTTCTAAGCACCAGGACTCCTCACCCCCTTCATAAAGGGTCGTGATCTGTGCTCTCTGGGCTAATAAATGTATCTTGTCCCAGCAGCTCTTTCACTGAGGCTTTGTGTCTTACCAGCCCAGGGAATTTCCTTCTCCCCTGTGTAAGATGGGTCATTAGCCTTTCCACAGATGACCATTTCTTCAGTGGGCTCCACATCCTGTCTGGAAGGATGCTCTTTAGGGTGGGATCTATCCCCTGCTTAGCCATAACTGCCTCACAGATGAAGAGTTGTCTCACTGGAAGGCACTACGCCCTCCTCCCGCCATGAGGTGGTACCTCCTGCCGCAGTGTTAAGGGAAGTCTCACCTACCTCTGTAGGGGTTTCTATGATTCCATCACCCTTCTCTGAGCTCCCCTCGACGACATATCCTCCTAAGCTTCCTAGCAATGGGTTTATCCCTTGTTTAGTGGCCACCTGGACAGTTTTCTCCCTGATAGGGTGTGACAGGGAAGGTAATTCTGGGCTGTAACCTGACCCCATTCGGGGAAGGTGAGGCTCTGCCTGTGTGTATCTGTAACGGCATCGGTCACTCACCCGGTGGGGCCCCCGTCTGGTCCTCTGGGGAATTAGCTCTTTGACTCCTGAAGCGCCCTCTGCCAGCCAACATCCGCTTCTCCACTCTGGCCCCGTGCCCTTCCCGGACCCCGGAGCCCCTTGCTGAGGGTGCTGCACCCCTGCAGTACCCCCCTGGTCTTAGGGGTCCCCCACCCAGGAACCCACCACCCACTATCCCCAACTCGCCTCAGAGTGTGCCACTGTCAGTCACTACTTGCCCCTGCTCACTGGGGCGGACTGCAGTATCATGGCTTCTCATCCCAGGCAAGGAGGGTTGGCCTGCTGCTGCTATCTCCAGCCCTAGGCTGCCCCCTGCAACCCTGGTAGTCCTGGGTCAGACCTTGTATCAGGCCCAGAGGCCTGGGGCTCTTGGCTATAGCCTGCCCAGCTCCCTCTCCCCTGCCCCAGCTCTGCCCCAACCCAGGTACCTGGCTCAGCTCCTGCAGCTAGGCCTGTCTCCCTCTGGCTACAGAGGAGACTCCTTGCAGCAGGCCTGTCTCCCTCTGCTTACAGAGAATACTGACTGATCCCCTGTCTCCCAGCCCTTATATCCTGGCTGGGCAGTGTTTGGGGCGTGGCCACACAGCTGAACCCAACTCCCAATCAGCCTGGGAGTTTGCAGGCTAGCCTCCCAGGCTATTTCAAACCCCTTTGGGGGCTTTTCCAAGCCCTTTCCAGTAGGGGGCGGGTGGACACCCTGCCATAGTACCTGAACAAAGACTGAGGGGAATGACCGGGAGGAAGGGGGAGAGGGGCAGTTTTTCTGTGGAGGGGTTGGAGGAAGGAGGTTGGGGACGAGGCAGGAGCCCCAATCCATGGTCTCATCTCCCTGCCCCCCAGAAGGGCCTGACTAAGGGGTCCTGTTTGTAGTGAGAAACTCTAAGTTGGATTGTGTTCCTGTCATCTCTAATAAACATTCTAATCTACTGGCTGGCTGAGAGTCACTGTGAATCCCAGGAAGTGGGGGTGCAGGGACCGGACTCCCCCACACTCTGTGACATAGGGAATAGACTCTCCTACCTCCCTGAGGAGAGGCTGCTAGGCAGGAGTTGGTCTCCCCCACCACTGGAAGCATTTGGCTTCCCACTGCTTCAAAGGAATAAAGAAGACTTTCTCCCATGTCCTAAGCAGTTGCCAGGACTTTCCTCTTTCCCTCTCTGATCCCAGCAGAACTCTCCTTCTTCCTGTAGGTAGATATTTTAACAGCCTGCGTTATACAGAAGAAATCATTACCAATTAGCATATCAGTAGGGTTATTATCTCCTACACACCTTGATTATACAGCTTCCAAACCCTCCATTTCTATGCATGTTGTAGCCGAAGGCAAAAGGATTTTGTTTCATCCTCAGAACATAAGAACACTAATATCCTACTAATAAAATTTCTGCCATCAGTCCTGACACTATGTCACCCCTTTGAACTACACTCCACCCAAGCACAGCCATTTCTACACCTGTATCTTCCCATCCAACATGTTCTGTTCCATTAATCCTGGCGGCCTTGATGTTTTCATGCCTGGGTGTGCAGAGGGTAATTTACACATGACAGGTGCCTGAGGGGCATCTGTGCTCAGGTTTTCAGCATTTACATGGGCTACCTGCTGCTGGCTTTCGCGCCGCACAGGACATTTATTCCTTAGCTGATCAGTGGAATTACTCCGATGCTGCCTTCTGAATTCTTCTGTATTTACCGGAGATTTTGGTCAGGGATTAGAGGGCTAAGGTAAAACGGACCCCTATATCCCCCCAGGTTTAAACCCGTGTCTGTGGTTTAGTCAAAATAGATGCTTGTGTCTGTCAAAATCACCAGCTAGACTACTCATCTTGTCCACAGTTTTCACCTTTTTGATATATTCATATATATATGCGTGTATGAAATTGTTTCAATGCCATTTCTTTTAATTTACAATATTCTACAGCGTCCTCAAATTTCATTTTATTGAGTACTAGCAAAAATACCCGGCGTTGCTCGGGGTATTTGTAATTGGAAACTTGGATGTAAAAAGACTACCATGTTTTTTATTAATACAAATTTTGTTCAGACATCTCAGCGTCGCTCGGGTCCGTTGGAAGGGGGAGAGAACTGAGCGAGTGCGGGGTCCATTGGAGGGGGGTATTATTACATCATAACTATGTCACAGAGAACAGCAGCTTTTAACCTGCTGCCCAGCTGATGTTAATGGGCTTTAAAGAATTTCACCCCTAGGGGGTGTAAGAGGTGAGATTTGAAAAAATTTCGACTCTTACCCTGATTAGGACCTTAAAGACTATAACTGTACCAAATTTCAAGTCTCTAGCTCAAATGGTGTGGAAGGGGTAAGGCAGCATACATATACACACACACGCATACACCATTTGACTTTTATATAGATAGATAGATATAGAATCATAAAACTTGAAGGGACCAGCAATGTTTAGATTCCTGACAGTTTAGATTCCTGACAGGTGTTTGTTTAACTTATGAAGTTAACTTTGCAACTAAAGTGAACATCGTCTGGTCAACAGGAGTCTTATGATTCACACACAGCCTCTCAGAGGTAGTGAAGTATTCAGCAATATCACCTGCCACTTTGTGTGTGGAACATAACTGTTCCCAACTTGTTCCGGCATACAAGCCTGTTCCGTCTTTCACACTGTAAGATAATGACAAGCAGCAGACCCCTCCATTTACTATACATGCACAAACATTCACAAGCAGGGACACACCCAGATGAGTTACAAGAAAACTTTCACCAGCCACTCATGAAACCAAAAGTAGAGAGTCTCCAGCCAGTTCTGCCCAGCTCCCCAGCCTAGGACCCTAGGGCTATACCATCTTGTCCTGGTCATCTTTGTTGCTTTTTTTTTTTTGGACTTTCTACAATTTGTCCTAATCTTTCCTGAAATGTGGTGCCCAGAACCGGACACAATGCTCCAGTTGAGGCCTAATCAGCATGGAGTAGAGCATAAGAATTACTTCTCGGGTCTTGCTTTCAACACTCCTGCTAATACATCCCGGAATGTTTGCATTTTCACAACAGCGTTACACTGTTGACTCATATTTAGCTTGTGGTCAACTCTGACCACTAGATCCTTTTCTGCAGTTCTCCTTCCTAGGCAGTTACACTGTTGACTTATCTCAGGGTTCCCTCCCCACTCTGAACTCTGGGGTACAGATGTGGGGAATGAAAGACCCCTAAGTTCATTTCTACCAGCTTAGGTTAAAACTTCTCCAAGGCACAAATCCTTCCTTGCCCTTGGATGGGATTACAGCCACCACCAAGTGATTTAGGCAAAGATTCAGGGAAAGGACCAGTTGGAGTCCCTATGTCAGCAAAATATCCCCCCAAACTCCTTCACCCCTTTCCTGGGGAAGCTTGAGAATAATTTACTAACCAATTGGTCACAAAGTGAGCACAGATAACCCCCCTGGGTTCTTAGGACACTGAAAATCAATCAGATTAATAAAAGAAGATTTTTTAAAAAAGTAAAAGAATCACACCTGCAAAATCAGGACGGAAGGTCAATTAAATAAACAGATTTAAAACATAGAGGATTCCCCTTCAGCCTTAGCTTCAAAGTTACAAAAACAAAAAAAACAAAAAAACATCAAACGACACCAACTAGGAATAAAAATCCCTCTTAGCATAGGGAAATTCACAAGCTAAAACAACTGAAAATCTAATGCAATTCCTTGCTTTATTTGCAATTTTTGTAATCTTAGAGCCTGGCTTCAGATAAGGTTTTAGGAGATGGTTTTTCCTACCCTGGTCCCTCTCTGGTCCCAGAGAGAACAACAAAGACAGGCCAAACAAAACATCCTCCCACAGTATCTTCTTTCCTTATTGGTCCTTTTGGTCAGGTGCCAACCAGGTTATTTGAGCTTCTTAACCCCTTACAGGCAAAGGAGGGATTTTTAGGCTACCCTTAGTTATATGTTTATGACACAAACCTTATAACAAAGAATTTGGTATTGAAAAGGTGTATGATTTTTGGTTTTTAAGGCCCTGTTTAACAAAACCATGGCAGGGATGATTTAGTTGGAAATAGGTTCTGCTTTGAGCAGGGGGTTGGACTAGATACCTCCTGAGTTCTCTTCCAAACCTTATCTTCTATGATTCTATGAGAGGCAGACTGGGTAGTAAAGTTACACTGGTCAAACTTTTGATGAGGACATGATGATACAACTGGTGTCCTAGGTAGGAGAGCTGGGGAAAGCCAGCTGTAGCCTCTGTATTTTTGGATCATGAGTGGTTAGTGAAAGCATTCATGTAAATACACATATGTGTGTCTCTGTCTGTGAGAGACTGTGTCAGTACAACATCTGAGATGACTGCACCTTGTCAGAGTCTCACAGTATGATAAGGGGACTAAACTGGTATACAGGAGGGTTCGGAGGTATCCCCAGTTCTAGGTTGCACCCCGGGAAAGTCCATCACACCTATGTTAGGAGGAAATCAAAAGGTGCTTCTCACCCTTACCTGAAACCCCGGGAAGAGCAGAGTTGAAGGTAAAGCTCACAAGCAGTCAGAGACCAACACAGCTTTGATCAAAGCGGAACATCCACACCCTCCTTTGGCTAGAAGGGGGGTTGAGATTCAGTTTATTTAAGGCAGCACGAGAGATTTATAGGGTACAGAGGAGGGATTTGAGCAAGATATGTGCCAGGAACATACGTAATGGCAAGCAGTTACATAAACCAGGGGTCCATGACCTCTGGGTCAGCATCTGTTCTCAAGACAATTCATCATTCAACAGTTAGAAATTCTTAACAGCTACAATATTCTAACAGAATGTGAATGCAGCACATTCTTTAAGCAACTATAAGATTGTAACAAGGATATAATCTTGAGCAAAAACAAACCAGGCCAAAAAACAGCCGTCCTTGCAAGAACTAAATGCTCTAAAGAACACAGAGTCCAGTGCAAGGCCAAACAAAAAGATACTGGCAGAATACAATAACTTTAGTATGATAGTATGACAGAGAAACTTTTGCCTAACAAGCACAAAATCGAGCTGTAAATATATTTTTGCTTAACACCTATGCAATATACCAGCCCTGCTAGATTGTGAGTTCATTTCCCTCTTGTCATGTGTTCAGTTAGTGATATACAGAGCATGGTTACGGTAGGGAAATCAAGACCAATGCATTCTATCTGTCATTCTCTGTGTGCCTTTGCCAAGTCACATCTGCCTGTGACTCAGTTTACCTATCTGAATGATGGGCATGTGTTCATAGTGACTTTCCTCTGATAGTTATTTTGCAGATCCTTTAATTAAAGGTGCTACAGGGTATTATGATAGTCACGGATGAGAATTAAAGATCTGGGATTCATTAGTGACAGCCCCATGCACCTGCAGAAAGTGCTCAGGTCTCCCTTCAGCCATCTATCTCTATATCACGCTGTCTATTACTACTCATCCCACCCGGGCATTTACAGGGAGTCAGGCCCCATGCAGATCTAGGCATTATCTGTAGTTTCCTTAGTACTTGTTGGAATTTTGTGGTTCCCAGTAAGTCAGAGGCTGGGCAGAATCAAGGGTTTTTGATATTTTATTCAATTTAATACAATACAATGTGCACAGGGAGGGAGACCCCTTCTAACAAGAAGCAACCAGAGTCTCTCTAACCAGAAGCACCCCCCCCCCCTTCACTCAACATAGTGAGCTCACTCCCCGTCCCCCTGGGTGGTGAGTGATTCCAGAATGTTCCAGAATGTTCCTAGGGGGGTGAGCCACAGCAGGCCTCTCTATACACATGTACCTTCCAAATAACATTTTGCTTAAACTGAACACAAACATACCCT
Organism: Sternotherus odoratus; assembly: GCA_032164245.1. Lineage (NCBI taxonomy): Eukaryota > Metazoa > Chordata > Testudines > Kinosternidae > Sternotherus > Sternotherus odoratus. Next base: position 302,052,257 of record JAVMKO010000001.1, read on the forward strand.
TCAGTAATTAACTATAATTGTTAAATATACACAAATGCACAGAGCAGCCAATTAATCTCTCACTCAGCACAGAGCCCCACAATTCTCATGTCCCCTAGGTAAAGTCCTTTAATTGTTGTTTACTCCTCTAGCTGGATAAAGAACACACAAGCACACATGTGGAAAAAAGAAAGATTGGCTAGAGTGCCTCCAGTCTCCAGCCTGTTTGCATTCACGTGTCCCTTCTCCCCTAGAGGCTGAGAAAACACCCCAGGGATTGCATAGAGCTCTATTATAAACAGTGCACACCTCTGTGTCAGCTCTCAGCGTGGGATGCTGCTGCAGATGCTGCGGCGACAGAGGTGACATACAGCTATCTGAGGGGACTCCCAGGGAAGACACTTCCTTCTTGGTATTCACAGGTACCCATCTCTAGCTGAGCAGCTCACTTGTCAGACAAACTTAATAGAACATGGGTGTGATGGGATAGAGATTCGATTTGTAAATGCTTCCACTCTGCACAGCCACTAAACATCCCAGATCTCAGGACACAGGCGGTGAATTTTATCCAGTATCACTGGCCAAATTTTCTCACTTTGCTGCCAACTCCACCCCAAGCTGATGACCTTCACCCCAATGTGTCTGTATTTCTGTGACATTGTGGATCCTTCAGAATGAAAGGTGTTAGTAGATGCCCAATACAAGGCCAAATTCTGAGGCCATGGACCATAGTTTGCTCAGGCCCCACTGAGGCAAAAGTCTCCTTAGAATTAGAACCGAGGAAAGATCTCAGGAGCCAGATGTGTGTTAACACACAAACAGTGTCACCTCCTCCTCTTGCATTCCAGGGCTTGGCTGTTAACAACTGAGGGTAAGAGGAGCTGTTACCGGACTTTAATTTGCTGGAAAGCATGGGGATGACAGCTCTCCTCACTGAAACAGCTCACCAAATGCTCCAGATCAATCGGTATGACTGCCCTGGCCTCCTCATTGTAATCACTGCCAATCTGTGAGCTGTCCACAAATTTTATCTGCAAAGATTTTCCATTTGCTTCCAGGTAATTGATGAAACTATTGAATAGCATCAGGGCTAGAACTGATTTCTGCAGAACCTTATTACAAACAGCCCCCTTCACTGACTGATCCTTTGAGAACAGCTTTCCAAGATCCGTCAGCTAGCTAGTTTTTAGTCCACTTTACATATGCTCCACTGATATTATAGTGTTAATTTTTTAACTGAATGTTTTCATTTACTAAATCAAATGCTTTAGAGAAATCAAACTTCATGCATCTGAGTGTTCTGCCTGATCAACGAAACCTAAACTATCATTAAGGGATAAAAATTGGTTTAATTGATAAGACCAACTTTCTATAAACTCTGATGTTGATTGACATGAAATATATTCCTATCCTTTTTTAAACTAAATCTCACATCAGCTTTTCCATTGTTTCCTAACCTTGTCAAATCTTTTTTTAAAAACTTTCCCTATATTTTTAATAGTTTATGTTTCACTCAGAACTTCCCTGCATTTGCCTCTTTATTTTTGGCTCTGTTGCTGCCTGATTGCGTTCTTATGGTTCCGGACGAGATGTGTGATTGATCAGTTAGTTCCCAACTCCAGTGTTCATAACTCTAAGGTTTTGCTATAGATGCTCTTTCACATCCTCCCTGAGTGCTAATGGACTGGAAAGTATTTAGTCACTTCATGTGATATGAGTGCCTTCTACTTTGCTTCTTTCCAAATACAGAATGAAAATATTTATTGACTAAATCTCCGTTTACTGCAACATTATCAATTTTCCTTTCTCCCTTGTGATAGAGGAGGGTCAGGGAGCTGTGGCAGAGTGCTTGAGGGGAGATATATTAACTCAAGGCTCATTAGGGCGTGGCTCCCTGTAGACTAGGGATGCAGGCAGCAGGTTAATTGGAGCACCTGCTGTCAGTTAAGGCCTTAATAAAAACCCCTGCTCCAGGCAGACAGGGGAGGGAGTTTGGAAGGAGTTTGGGAGGCGTTGGAGCAGTGAGCAGTTTGGGAGGCATTGGAGCCGTGAGCAGTTTGGAGGAAAGCAGAGCAGAGTTTGGAGAAGTGCTGTGGTGAGCTAAGAAAGACCCAGACCCTATGTAAAGGAGCACCTGGCTTGTGCAGAGAGCGGGCAGGAAGCCCCCACAAGCTGAAGGGCAGGAGAGGGAAGTAGCCCAGGGGAAGGAATAGCTAATCCAAGTGTTTTAGCACTATCCTCAGGGCCTCTGGGCTGGGACCCGGAGTAGAGGGTGGGCCCGGGTCCCTCCCTTTCCACTTCTCCCCTCTAGGATACTAGTGGGACAGTTAATACCCTGTTCAGGGGCAAGAAATAGGCTCCCTGAATCACCCACAAGAAGAGAAAGTGCGGGACCCATCAATATAGTGCCAGTAATTTGCCACACCCTTTAGGAATTGGCCTAAATTTTTTCTAGAATGTATTTTGTTCTGAATAACCTCCTTTTTTGTGATCCTTATATGTGCCACACATGGATTTTTTCTAGGATTTTTGTCTTTAATATCCATGATCAATTTTCACATTTCAATTTTGTATTATTTGCAATTTATTTCCCCTTTCCCCCTGTGTTCTATATTGCAGTCCCCCCCACCCAAAAAGTCTTCACTTTGACACTGAATCAGGTTTTTATCCAAATCTCTCCATCTTTTTAACTCTGGAATTGTAACTTACTTGCTATCTAATAAATGCTTCTTATAGAACTCAGTTTTTTTTCCTCCCAATAAGTTTTTCTGATAGTTTGCCTCAGCTTTGGGGAATTAGTTCCTTTGAAACACTAAGTGCCTACATCCGAGGGGTAGCCGTGTTAGTCTGGATCTGCAAAAGCGACAAAGAGTCTTGTAGCTAGATATAGACTAACAGATCTTAGAGATCATAAGCTTTCATGAGCTGCAGTTCATCTGCAAACTTGACACCATCAGGTCTGGACTTAACAAAGACTGAATTGGTCACCAATTTCAAAAGCAGCCTCTCCTCTCTGGGTGTTCACACATCCAGATCGGCTGCTGGAAATGGGCCTCACCCTCCCTCACTGAATTTACCTTGCTTTCTTGCCTTCATATATATACCTGCCTCTGGAGATTTCCACAACATTAATCTGATGAAGTGGGTCTTAGCCCACGAAAGCTTATGATCCCTAAGATCTGTAAGTCTTTCAGGTATTTGGCAGGGTGGGCTTGACCCAGCCTGCCGCCCCTTTAAGAGGGAGAAAAGCCCTCTGCAAACCTCCCTGGCAGGAAGGCTAATTAGCCACCTGAGGTGCAGGCCAATCAACCTGCATGAGTTGCACCTGGCAGCCTCCTCTGGGGGGTATAAGGCTGCCAGGAACGAAGCCCAGTGTGGTGGTGGTGGTATGAGCTATCAAGAGCGTTTGTGAGCTATCAAGAGCTGAGTGTGTTTGTGAGCTATCAAGAGCTGAGTGTGTTTGTGAGCTATCAAGAGCTGAGCGTGTTTGTGAGCTATCAAGAGCTGAGTGTGTTTGTGAGCTATTCAGAGCTGTGTTTGTATTATTGTATTAGGGGCTGAACTATATAGAGTTTGTAGAGCCAGAACCTGTGGAGCTATTGAGAGCTGTAAACTGTAGAGGTTGATAGAGTTGTAAACTGTAAGTTGAAGAACTGTTTTAAGCTGTATATATTGGTGGTGGGGTCCTGCACTGTAAATTAAAGAGCACTGTTTGGAGCAAAGAAGGGTTTCCTGCCTGTGTTCCTGAGGGGGGTGAGAGAGCGATCTGTCACAGGTACTACAAGACTCTTTGTCGCTAAGTGCCTCCAGATATTACTGGTTGGGAATTGTTCTCTGTTTGACAATTTGAATGTAATCAGCTCCATTTTTTTTATTTTCCTCTCCTCTACCATACACCCCCTTCTTTGTCTCTTCTTTTAACTATACAATCCTAGACTTTTCAATATGTCTGCATAGACCAGCCTCCCCCATTCTCCCTTCCTCTTGGAAACCCCCTTTGTATCTGCAATATCCTTTGTAGACCAAAACTGAGTGCATGTCGAGAGCAATTTTTTTCTCTCCCATTCCGTTGGCATTCGGTCATTGCTTTTGTTTTAACCACTCTTGAGAATGAGCAGGTGTTTCCATGAAGCTATCAGTGAGGCCCAGGTGTTTTCTCTGAGGTATTTTCTACCTGGGATATTTTCCACCAGAACATGTCTTCATACAGGTTTGTTTTATTTTCCCCAGTGTCATATTTTGAAGAACCAGGTGAATGCAGAAATACCTACAGCATGGACTCACTAGCCTGGGTTTCATTGCATTAAGGAACAAGGAGGGATAACCAGTATCCATCATGTTCCCTGCTGGTTCCTATGAAGGTTTCTCAGAACATGATATGTAGGAATTGTTGATACAAGGAGGTCATTAAAATATGGAATTGGCATTAGTAGGGTCAGTTCATGATTAATTTTTCTGAATGATGAAAATTTCATTTTTGAGTGCTTGAAGAGAGACTAATCTGCTTCACCAATGACAACAGTCTCCAGTAGTGCAGATAGTGTCTAATTTTAGCATTTTCTCTCCATCCAGGAATTTGTACTGCGATCATCACCCAACACCCTGGGCAAACAAAGGAAGACAGGGGAACATAAGATACATGCTGGAGACACCGTTCTGCCTAAGAGTTGGACACCTTCTCCCCTCCTCCATGTCAGGTTCCAACACAACTCACTTCATCAATCCCTCCACCTTCATCCTGCTGGGCATTCCTGGCCTAGAAAGGGCCCATGTCTGGATCTCCATCCCCTTCACCGCAATGTACTCCATAGCCATCTTGGGGAACTTCACCATCCTGTTTACCGTGAAGGTGGAGCTGAGCCTCCATGGGCCCATGTACTATTTTCTCTGCATGTTGGCTGTTACCGACCTAGTTGTATCCACTTCCATCATGCCCAAAATGCTGGCAATATACTGGTTTAATTCCAGGGAGATTGATTTCAGTGCCTGCCTCACCCAGCTTTACGTAATTCACACCTTCATAGGGATGGAGTCTGGGATCTTTGTGGCCATGGCTTTTGATCGCTACGTGGCCATATGCCATCCACTGAGGCATTCCACCATCCTGACAAACTCTGTGGTTGCCAAGATCGGCCTGGCCATGATGCTGCGCAGTGGTTTGCTTGCATTGCCCTATCCCATCCTGGTGAGGCAGTGGCCATATTGCAGAAGCAACCTCGTCTCCCAGCCATACTGTGCACACTCAGCCATTTTGAACCTGGCCTGCACTGACACCCGTCCCAGTAGTTACTATGGTCTCTTTGTGGTCTTCGGTGTGAGGGGTCTAGATGTGATTTTTATTGCCCTGTCCTATGCCCAGATCCTCAGGGCCATCTTCAGCCTCCCTACAAAGGATGCCCGGGTCAAAACTTTTGAGACCTGCATCTCTCACCTCTGTTCCATCTTAGCATTTTACATCCCAAATCTCTTCATCTCCCTCATGTCCCGTTTTGGCCAGAATGTGCCCCTGCAATTCCACGTTCTCATAGCCAGCTTATGCCTTTTGATGCCCCCAATGTTAAACCCCATCATCTATGGGGTGAGGACCAAACAGATCTGGGACAGGCTGCTCCGGCTCTTTACTCATAAAAGAACCTAAGTTTTTCTCATGGTTCTCTGCCTCTCCGACTGAGCTCTATGCAGAAATGGCTGTTGACATTGTACTTGTGCCGGGGGTTGTACCATGAATGACTGGCTGGGTAGTCATAGTGATATTACATCTTTTCCTGGCCTTGCTTTGCTTGTCAGTGTGACATACTGGGGAATCGGTCTATGTACAACTTACACCCTACCCTGCCTATTCTCTCAAGGCTCTGCTCCCTGCCCCCACCCCCCATTCCTCCAATGTCCCGTCTTTTCCATCTCTTCCATCAAGGCTGCACCTCTGGTCTGCCTCTTCCCCCAAAGCTCCACCCTTGTGGTGTGTTCCTTTGCTCCCCAGCTGCAGTCACTTGCTGGATCATCCTCACCTGAATCCCTCACAAGCTGGACTCCCTCTGTTCTGAGGTGGGATAGGAGCTGCTGCATCCTGACAAAGAGCCTGCAGTGTGTTCTGTGAGGACACAGTGCTGTGGCTAGCAGGCCAGTCAGGAGCTGAGAGAGAAGCCAGAAAGCCAATTAAAACAGTTGAGGGTTCGGAGCAGGGTTATGTGGCAGGCAGGTGAGATTGTGCCTCATGCCGCTTGTAGGCCCTAAACCTGAGCTATAGACTCCTGAGGGAAGAGACCATTGTGTGGCTTATTTCCTTAGATTTCAGTTCCCTTCCACCTGGGGGCCTGTAACAGGCAGATTCCCTGCAATGGGTGTCGTCTGGGATCTCTTTGCAGTGAGCCAGGCCTCGGGGTCAGAGGAAGCGATAAACCTTGAAGGTAGGAGGACAAGAGCTGAGAGAGATGGAATGATAATCCCCTGCATTACCTGGGAAGGTGGGATGCTGGGCAGAGGCCGAGGTGGCTGCAGTAGCTCAGAGGGAGGGAGATAAATGGTACAGCTTCCATTAGCCGGCTACATGTGAATTATCCACATGCATGACACCTTATCTGGAACTACAGGGCACCCACACTCTGTATGTCATGTCTGGTGACTACATCAAGAAGATTCTTCGGCAGTCTGCTAGGCAGTGTTATCCCCGGGTCATACATGGAGTGAGCCATACACAAGTAAAGTGATTTAGCCAGGACCAACCAATTAGTCACTGGCAGAGATGAGAATAGAAACTTGCAGCCCTGACCTCTTCCCCACCCCCACTCTGGCCCCATTAACAGGCCAATTACTAAAGAGTTAATAACAAAAGTGATTTTCCAGTGTTCAGAGATTGGGATCATAGCATTAATGGAATAAACTGGTAGCTTGCAAAAGTATCTCAGGAAATAAGCCAAGCGTGTGGCGTGTCATCTGTTCTTGTTCAGAGATTCAATGTTGGAGATCCAGCGCAGGTTGTCCCCACTTCGTGGTGATCTCGCCACTCCAGGTGCTTCCCTGACCTACTGATCATCACATACATTTCAATCAAACATCCATTTTAAGCATTTAAAACATTTAAAGCAATAAGAAAAAATGTAACCCTGCTCTGTGAGCACGGGACATCACGGACAGCCACTGTGGAATGTTAGAGAAGGCCAGGATGTCCTATATATATCCCAGATCTCCTGCCCTGGTCCTGGCTTTGCTGCCCTTGTGGTGGCAATATGGCCTGAGGCCTTAAGAGGTAGGACCTTTCTTCCCAACATCAGTCCCCCTGTTGGGGTTACGATTCCCTTCCCAGCCTGTCCTGCAAGGTCTTTTGGTGACCTCTGCCCAGGGCCCCGCCCCACTCTTTCCAGCTGCTCACTGCACCTGGCTCCAGACTATCAGCACAGTAGGACACTGAAAAGTTGTAAATTCCTTCACTGGAGGTTTTCAAAAGGAGGCTGGATAGCCATCTGTCCTGGATACTTTAGAAGCAACAAATTCTGCATCTTGACAGGGACTTAGAAAATCCTTGTGGTCCCTTCTAACCCTATAGCTCTATAATTTTATGATGTACAGTACTGTGATAGGCCAGGCCTTAGTCAACACAAGTCATGGGGCTCAAAACAGGGGTACCCAAGTGAAAGTTAATATCCTGTTTTATACAGGAGGTCAGACACATTGGTCTAAAAATTCTTTCTGACCCTGAATGTTATGACTCTATTGATAAAGAAAGATGATCAGGTATTTATATTTACTCTGTCTCACAGCACATGAAGAAGAGGACAGTTAATTACACTGAAAGACTGAACGTATAACACTGATAAAATAAAATTGTTTGCATAATCCATATTTGGCTCCTAGAACTCCTTGCCACTGACATTATTGAAGGAAAGAGCTTAGCTGAATTAGGTTCACAAATGAACTGCCCATTGTAGATGGTTCTGTTGGCACTGTCTTTAGTGAAGACTGACACCTTCAGTAAGAATACCTCATTTTCACTTGCTTATAAGTTTGCCAAACTTTAACCATTGGGACTGAATTTCCAATGCTGCGTGTCTGCTTCTGGATGTATGGGTTTTTTGAAAGTTTCAGCCATACGAGTTCAGCTGACTTCTCAAATGAAGCTAAGAGAGAAGATGTCTGGCCCATGTTGAAAATTTCTCATAATCGTTTCCATGAGGAGCCCTAGCACCTCTATGCTTTCCAGGACATAATTGTCAGGTAACAGCCCCCTGTTAAGAGCCAGAGGCCAGAAATTCAAGAGGAGAAGGTGGCAGTGTCTGTGTATTCACACAGCTGGCTCCCAAGCTCTTTACCCAGTTCTTACACCAATGGGAGTCTTGCCTCAGTGGGTCCCGAGGAAGTTATGGGCCATGGCCTCAGGATTTGGCCTTATATTATCAGATGTGGGCAGAGGCACAGCAAAGAAGGACATTTTTCGCCCATGGTATTGGAACAAACTCATCCCTTCTGGCCAGGACCTTTAGATGATTAATGCCTGAGCAGAGCAGAACAGATCACAGACTTACTCCCTATCCCATTACTCCCATGTTGCGCTTGGTTACTCGAGCAGGTGAGCTTCTCGAAAAAAACATGGGGTACCCATGAATCCTGACACAGAAATGTCTTCCCTGGGAATCCCCATCAGGTAGCTGTGTACCACACCTCTCTCACATCAGAATCTGCAGAAAAAACCCATGTTGAGAGTCGACACAGGGGTGTGCATCATTTACAAACTAGCTGTGTGCATTCCCAGGGGAGTTCACTCAGCCTCGTTCAGAGATGCACCGTCTGGATGCAAATAGGCTGGCGATTGGATACACTCCCACAAAACTCTCTCTTCCCATGTCTGTGCTTCTGTGGCATTTATCCAGCTTTAGGAGTAAACAGTAATTTAGGGAAATTCCCAAAGGGAGATGAGATCTCTGGGTCTCTGTGCTGAGTCAGAGAGTAATTGGCTGCTCTGTGCATTTGTGTATATTTAAAAATTATAGTTGATTACACAGAAAAGAAGGGTAATGCAGAGGGTCTTATACCCTGTGCTTGCAAGGATGGATGGGAAGACATTAGACAGAGACATCTGAAAAAAGATGACTGAGGGGTGCACCTGAGAGAGCGTGGCACGGCCACTCAGCACTGGTTGTTGCCATCAATGGCTCGGGAGCCATGAGTGAGGTGTTTTCTGCAGCCAGGCAGATGAATGACACCAGGGGCACCCCAAGGTTGAACTCGGGGCCAGCAGTTTGGGACAAGGGGGAAAAAGGAGGAGTAGCAGGAAGCGAGACCAAGGCACTGCTCAGATTGAGGCCTGTTGGCAAAGGGTCGTCCTCCCCCTGCGTGACTGGGATGAGACACAGGGCCCTGATCTCCTCAAAGAGGGAGGTGAAATCTCCCCCACCACTGTCCCACAATTCTGCCCAGTAGCAATTGCCTCAGTGTATATGGGGACTCAAATTACAAGAGCTGTAGGAGGACCCCATCTTAGGACTCCTTGGGGAAGGACTCAGGGTGGGGCTTGGTACCACCCCCCTCTTCTGCCAGGGAATCATCAGCTGGCTCCACATGATGGACTCCAGTGGGGCGGTGACAGAAATCTCAACAGTGGTGGCCACCCTCATGGTCTTGCCAGGGGCCTCCACCTTCCATGCCAAACAGGAGGTTCTGAGGGCTCGTCTTCCTTTGCTGCACTCACCCTGAATGAGAAACAGCCCTCCAAGAAGGAGGCAGAGGCCTGACAAGAAGGGGCAGAGCCAGGGGAGAAAGGCAATGTACTTGGGGGTCCACCATGCAAAAGGGGACAACAGGGAGAAGGGAAATGCCCCTCTGGGGTGGACCCTCTTCCTCACCAGTGAATGGCCCTTCCACCCTTTCCTCCATGGACCATACCACACTGCATCTAACCCAGACCAGGCCCACCCCCAGGGCCTGAGCAGGAGCAATGGCAAAAGGAAGGAGAGTCAACCACAAAGGAAAGGCAGCCTGTGTTGCCTACAATGGTTGGACTGGTTCTTGGAAACAGAGTTTCACTAGGAGGGTGGAATCAACTGGAAGTTGTGGAATCTCCTTCCTCATTGTTCTTTAAAAAGTCTCTATAAAGCCCCGGATGGAATGTTTTAATTGGTGTTGGTCCAGCTTTGAGTAACGGGTTAGACTAGACACCTCCTGAGGTCCCTTCAATCCCTGATATTCTATGATTCTTTGAGAGACAGACTTGGTAATAAAGTTACACTGGTCAAATTTTTGATCAGGGTCTGATGGTACAGCTCTGGGGTCCCAGGCATGAGAGCTGGGGAGAGATAGATTCAGCCTTTTATTGTTGGATTATGAGTATCTGGTGGAAGCATTCATGCAAGAACACATGGACGTGTCCCAGCCTGTGAATGACTGTGAACGTGCAAGACCTGATATGAGTGCACCTTGTCAGAGTCTCACAGTGTGAGAAGGGGACCAGACTGGTATACCAGAGGGTTCGGAGGTACCCCAGTTCCAGGTTGCATCACACCTCTGCAATATACAGACCCTTCTAGACCGTGAGTCCATTATCCTCTTGTACCACGTTCAGTTACCGACAGAGAGACCATAGTTACGGTAGCAAATTCAGGACTGATGAATTCTGTCTGTCATTCTCCATGTGATGTTTGCCAAGTCACATCTCCCTGAGCCTCAGTTTACCGATCTATGTGATGGGTATAGGTATAAAGTGACTTTTCTCTGAAAACTATTTTGAAGATACTTTAATAAAAGCAGTTACAGGGTATGATGATGGTCTGAGATGAGAATTAAAGATCTGCGATCCATTAGCGATAGTCTCATGTACCTGAAAGAAACGGCCAGTGTCTCCCCTCAGACATTTTTCTCCAGATCTGTCTGTTGGTCTATCTACCCATCTGGCCTGGCTATTTACTCGGTAAGAGACTCTACAGAGACTTAGACATTATCCCTAGTTTTCTTACTAATCAAGTATAATTTTAAAGATATACATAAATACACAGAGCAGCCAATTCGTCTCTGACTCAGCACAGAGCCCAAGAGTTCTCATGACCTCTTGGGAAAGTCCCTTAATTACTGTTTACTCCTAAAGGTGGATGAGGAACACAGAAGTACAGACGTGGAAAAAGAAAGTTTGGCTAGAGTGCCTCCGGTATCCAGCCTGTTTCCATTTAAGTGTCACTTCTCCCCTAGAGGATGAGTGAACCCCACTGGGATTGCACCAAGGTCTATTATAAACAGTGCACAGCCCTGTGTCGGCTCTCAGCGTGGGATGCTGCTGTAGATGCTGCAGTGACAGAGGTGAGACTCGGCTACCTGAGGGAGACTCCCAGGGAAGACACTTCCATCTCAGTATTCACAGGTACCCATCTCTTACTGAGGAGCTCACCTGTCCAACAAACCCAATAGAACATGGGTGTGATGGGATAGAGATTAGGTCGGTGATCATTTCCACTCTGCACAGCCATTACACATCTCAGGTCTTGTTACACAGGTGGTGAGTTTGCTCCACTATGAATGGGAAAATTGTCCCTCTTTGCTGACCCCTTCAACTCAAGCCAATGACCTCCAGCCCCAATGTGTCTGTATTTCTATGACACAGTGGATCCTTCAACATGAAAGGTGTTAGTAGATGTACAATGGTAGGCCAAATTCTAAAGGCCTGGCACATAGTTTGCTCCAGCCCCACTGAGGCTAAATTCCCCTTAAAGTAAGAACTGAGTAAAGACCTCAGGAGACAGATGTGTGTTAACACATAGACAATGTCACTTCCTCCTCTTGCAATTCAGGGCTTGGCTGTTAACTAGTGATGGTGGGGTGGGGGCAGAGAACTGGTGCCTGATTTTAATTTTCTGTGAAGCATGGAGGTGACAGCGCTCCTCAATGGAACAATTATACTATTTTTGAACAGGGGCACGGCATGTTTTCTCCTAGATTCATTGATGAAGTCACCTGAATGTTTATGTCTGAAATTTTCAATTAAAAAAATAATAAAATTCTACCGGCAGCAGTAACCTAGTATGGGAATTTTTCATTCCAAACAGTGAGAGTTTGGCAAATGTATAAGCAACTGAAAATAAGATCTTGATATTAAACGTGCCAGACTGTCCTGACTAAAAGTAGTGCCACCATCACCACCTACACTGGACGCTCCATAAGGAAAAAAAACCCCATAAGAATTGCAATAGTGGTTCAGACCGAAGGTCCATCGAGCCTATTTTCCTATCTTCCGACAGTGACCAGTGCCAGCTGGCCCAGCGGGAATGAACAGAACAGGGAATCATCACATCATCCATTCCCTGTTGCTCATTCCAGGCCTCTGGCAAACAGGCTCAGAACACCTTCTTTCCCCATCCTGGCTAATGGCTATTGATGGACTTAACCTCCATGAATGTACCTTGTTCTTTTTTAAACCCTGTTATAGTCTTGGCCTTTAAAACCACTTTTGGCAAGAAGTTACAGGAGTTGAATGTACTGAAATGCATGAAAAAAAATAACTCCTTTATAAAAAAAAATGCTGCCTATTAATTCCATTTTGTCACCCCTAATTCTTCTTTTATGAGAAAAAGTAAATAGCACTTTTCATCTACTTTCTCTACCACAGTCATGATTTTACAGCCCTCCTTAGTCATGTCTTTCCCTAGCTGAAAAGTGCCAGTCCTATTCATTTCTCAACACACAGAAGCTGTTCCATACCCCTATAATTATTTTTGTTTATTTTTTTCAAACCTTTTCCCATTGTAATATATCCTTTTTTTTAAGATGTAGTGACCACATCTGCACATAGTATTCAAGATGTGGGAGTATCATGGATTTATACAGAGACAATATCATATTTTCTGACTTATTATCTATTACTTTACGATTATTAGCTATTACTTTACCATTACTTTATTAATGATTATCTATTATTATCTACTTCTTTCTTAATTATTCCCAACATTGTTTGCTTTTTTGACTGCAGCTGCACTGGTCAGGTCCTGGTCAGGTGGTCTGTAATAAATCCCTACCACTATATTCTTATTATTAGACATGAAATTTCTATCCATAGAGATACTATGATACAGTTTCATTCAGTAAAGATTTGGACTTCATTTCATTCTACACTTTGTTTCATATATAGTGATATAGTTCCCACTGGCACGTCCTGTTCTATCCTTCCGATATATTTTGTATCCTGGTATTATTTCATCACATTGATTATCCTCATTCTACAAAGTTTCTGTGGTGCCTCCTATATCAATATCCTCATTTGATATGAGGCGCTCTACTTCATTATTTATTATTTAGTATTGTAGCACTGGTATATAAGCACTGTATAATCCTGAGTCCTTTTCGCTGTCTGCCATTACATGGGACATTTTTTCATTTGACCGTTTCTCATTTGATACTGCCTGCATTTTATCATTTTCCATCCTTTCATCCTCAATAGGATTTAGACAATCACCATTAATAGATGGATGTCTTTGTCCAAACCTGTCGGATTTCCCACCACTCTTAATTTAAACTTTTTTAAATTTTAGGCACCAGCAATCTGGTTCCATTTTGGTTCAGGTGTAGTACATCCTTCCTATATAGTTTCCCCAGTTTTGAATCCCATTAAGTTAAACACTGTGATCCAATAATATAAGCGGCTTTGAGTTCCATAGGATAAGTATGGATACTGTTAAGAAATCTCAAGCTTCCTTCCTCCCTTTAGGAATTGGCCTATATTTTTTCTAGAATTTCTTTCATTCTGAATAACTTCCTTTTTGTGATCCTTTGACATACCACACATGGATTTTCCCCAGATGACTTTAATATCCATGATCAATTTTCACAACTTCAATATTGTATTGTTTACAATTTATTTCCCCTTTTCCCCCCTGTTATATATTGCTGTCCCCCACCCAAAATGTCTTCACTTTGTCACTGAACCACGTTTTTATCCAAAGCTCTCAACCTTTTTAACTCTGGAATTGTGGCTTTCCAGTTATCTAATAAATGTTTCTTATAGAACTCAATTTTTTTCCTCCCAATACGTTTTTCCGATATTTTGCCTCAGCTTTGAGGAATTAGCTCCTTTGAAACACAAAGGGCCTACAGATATTACTGGTTGGGAATAGTTCTCTGTTTGAGAATTTGAATGTAATAAGCTCCTTTTTTTTATTTTCCTCTCCTCTACCATACACCCCCTTCTTTGTCTCTTCTCTTAACTATACAATCCCAGACTTTTCAATCTGTCTGCATAGACCAGCCTCCCCCATCCTCCCTTCGTCTTGGAAACCCCCTTTCTATCTGCAATATCCTTTGTAGACCAAAACTGAGTGCAAGTCCTGAACAAGTTTTTTTTCTCTCGCATTCCATTGCCATCCGATCATTGTTTTTGTTTTAGACACCTTTACAAATGAGCAGGTGTTTCCTCGGAACTATCTGTGAGGCCTAGGTCTTTTCCCTGAGGTATTTTCTACCTGGCATATTTTCCACAAGAACATGTCTTCATAAGTGTTTCTTTTTTCCCCAGTCCCATATTATGAGGAACCCAGGTGAATGTAGAACTCCCTACACCATGGACTCATTAGCCTGTGTTTAATTGCATTAAGGAACAATGAGGGATAACCAGTATTCACACTCATGTTTCCTGTTGGTTCCTATGAAGGTTACTCAGACCATGACATGCAGCAATTATTGATGCAAGGAGGCCAATAAAATATGGAATTGGCATTAGTAGGGTCAGTTCACGATTAATTATTCTGAATGATGAAAATTTAATTTTTCAGTGTGTGAAGACTTATCAATCTGCTTGACCCATGACAACAGCCTCCAGTAGTGCAGATAGTGTCTCATTTTACCATTGTCTATCCATCCAGGGATTTGTACTACTACCATCAACTGAGAGCCTGGGCGCATAGAGGAAACCAGGGGAACATACTGTACATGCCGGAGACACCGTTCTCCCTCAGAGGTGGACACCTTCTCCTCTGCTCCATGTCAGGTTCTAACACAACTGACTTCACCAACCCCTCCACCTTCATCCTGCTGGGATTTCCTGGCCTGGAGGGGGCTCATGTCTGGATCTCCATCCCCTTCTTCACCATGTACACCATAGCCATCTTGGGGAACTTCACCATCCTGTTCATTGTGAAGACAGAGCCAAGCCTCCATGTGCCCATGTACTATTTCCTCTGCATGTTGGCCGTAACTGACCTAGTCGTATCAACATCCATCGTGCCCAAAATGCTGGCAATCTTCTGGTTTAATTCCAGGGAGATTGATTTCCATTCCTGCCTCACTCAGATGTTCTTCCTTCACTGCTTTTCAATGATGGAGTCTGCGATCTACGTGGCCATGGCTTTTGATCGCTACGTGGCCATCTGCCATCCCCTTAGACATTCCACCATCCTGACAAACCCCACGGTGGCCAAGATTGGCCTGGCCATGATGCTGCGGACTGGTTTGCTTGCATTGCCCTGTCCCATCCTGGCTAGGCAGTGGCCATATTGCAGAACCAACCTTGTCCCCCAGCCGTTCTGTGCTCACATGGCTGTGGTGAATCTGGCCTGCGCTGATACCCGTGTTAATAGTTATTATGGTCTCTTTGTTATATTCAATGTGATGGGTCTGGATGTGATTTTTATTGCCCTGTCCTATGCTCAGATTCTCAAGGCCATTTTCAGACTCCCCACAAAGGATACCCAGATCAAAACTTTTGGGACCTGCATCTCTCACCTCTGTTCGATCTTAGCCTTTTATATCCCAAATCTCTTCATATCCCTCATGTCCCGTTTTGGCCAGAATGTGCCATTGCAATTCCACGTTCTCATTGCCAACTTATACATTTTGATGCCTCCCATGTTTAACCCCATCATCTATGGGGTGAGGACCAAACAGATCTGGCACAGGCTTCTCCGACTCTTTACTAATAAAAGTGTTGTAGTGGTGTAGTGTTGTTGTATTGTGTCCAGAGGCTACCGGTGTGGTGCTTCTGCTTTCTCCTGTTGATATCACTCGGCTGCGTGCGTGTGTTCCCTCTGTGTGCTGCCCCAGCTCTGTACAGATAGCTGACGCAGCAGACTCGACGAGAACCCCCAATAACCACAGAGTCTTAGTAAGGTACAAAGGCACCTCGGCCAGGGTTTATTGCGACCCTGACACCCTTTCTGTTTCCAGCGGATTTCTCAGTCCACCAGACATACAGCTAGAGAGTGACGCTTGGCAATGGACACAGCTCAGTGACGGGACATTGTCACTCCCCCTCGAGCCGGACAAAGACATTCCGGTGACACATGCTTATATACAGATACAGAACAAGTTACACATCACTCTTGACGTATTCAGGTTCAACCCCTCCACGTAGCAAGGTACAACCCTCTTACGTAGTAAGGTGCAGCCCATTTACATCGTTAGGTGCCGCCTCACCCCTTGCACCTGTTGTTTTGATCAAAACAACTCTATCCATCATTTTACCCTTTTGCCCCTGTCATTGGGATGGCTCATGAGGTTACCCGTTATCTGAGGAGTGTCCTTGGTTTATAATGTACCTCATTACTGTGTTTATACTGAAATTATAATGAGTATAAATTCTTACGATATCAGCCCTCTTCCTGCCAATTTCTGTGAGCCGGTCCAGCCTTAATTGCTCACAGCTGCAATTTGCTTCATATTAGCAAAGACTTGACCATTACTTTAGTTCAGGCCTCAGGTTGGGCCCTTAGTAGGCCTTTAGCCTTTACTTACATTGCCTTCACTTACTACATTCCCCCACTTTTTGTCTTTTTAAGGGGAGGATGTTTACCCATCGTCCCGGAAAAGCATAATGCATGGACGAAAGATAACCCAGTGGGCTAAACACTGTGAGGTGGTTACCTTATTTTACCATCCATACGCTCATGCCCCTGCTGTCTGATTAGTCTGCACATTCCCTCGTACGACAGACAGACAGCTTTCATTATCCAATTATTTTTCAAATCCCATATGGTGGGCCTGGGAATGTTAGGCCCGGGACCACAAATGATGTAGGGTTCAGTAGTCAACCTGATATTATCGTAAGGGCTACAAAAAAAACATCTAAACTATATCTAAGATATAAAAATTCATAATCAAATATATAACTTATCTATTGATAAATGAGAGTATATATGTATATGTTTATATGGATACAACGATTATATTCTTAAAATTGATACTTTAACTTCTTACTTTATGAAATGATTATATAGGTATATATATACCTTTACTTACTCTGGGACATGATTATTTGGGCGTACAACCGCAGTGTTGATTGCTATTTCCATTACCTTGTCCACTCGACCTTGTAACTTGGCGCGTTTTGTTTGATGGATCATACAGCAACACATTCCCATCAAAACTACTACAGTTAGGTCCTGGATTCCCATGAGGATTACACTTAGGGTGCGAACCACTGGATGTAAAGTTATATCCTCAGGGATGGCCCACCAGGGTGTTTCCACTGCATGTTGAACTTCATCGACTTCATGCATTTGCTGTTGTATTAAGTGGGCTATTGGTATTAGGGACTCCTTTGTCCTGATCACTAAATCGTGTATATCTAACTGTAAAAACTTTACAGGTGGAAACAGATCAACTAGTAAATCTTGCAGATGTTCATGAATGATGACCGTTTCAGTGACAGCTTTACCCTTCTTTGTTGGCCAAAAGGCATGGGTTCCTATTTGGATAGTGCCAATGACTGGTACACAAAATCCTGCCTCACTTGCAGGGCAGATATCACGATCAATAGAGAAATTAGAATACCCTATGGCACAGGCCATATCCTGAACACGTACTACTTCTTTAACCAATTCTTTTTGCACCAACCGTGCCCAGCCTTTTCTAGTAGTATTAATATCAATTTTGGCATAGCACTCACACAGCTACCATCCATTAAATTTCGTACAACACGCTTGATTAATCTCTGAGCCAGTCTCCGTCACTAGACGCACAGTGGGGTAATGTTGCACATAAGTGTTATTTACCAGAGTCCCCCACACTATTAGCATAGTATACTTTAACTGGCTCTTGTAACTATCTGGGCACTGCCATCATGAGATGTATGCATTTGCATTCTCCTTGATTTCTTTTTGGGATGCTGTCAAATTTTGCAAATTCTAGAAAGATAGGCATTATATGTTCTATGCCTTGTTGTTGTAATTGGCTCATGATGATGGCACGATTTAAGATACGTGGCCAATTTTGAAGCTGCAGTTGCAACAAACTTTGCTGTACTATCTCTAATACTCTGCTTTCATAGGCTGTGCAGGCTACTGCCAATGAAACATCATTGTTTTGTATGCTGTTAATGAGAGACAAAATAGTGGCATTTAAGTGTTGAAACCCTTGTGCAATGACATGCATATTGTCAATAGTGATTGCATGTTGGTCCATTAGTAAACTGCTAACACTTCAGTAGCAGTGTATGGAGGGAAGGAAGGAGATGGTGTTGGGAATGTGGTAGGTTGTATTATGCATGTTAGAGTGAGATCTTCCCCCACTATTCCTGTGATGTAATCCTCCATAGGCTGGTTTGGTGCCACTAGAGCATGCTCCATTTGTGAAGTTGTTCATTTCCTTTCCTTATTTCTATTCTGTTCAGGGTGTATTGGTGTAGTACCGGGAACCTTGTTGTTTAAACCTGGAGGAGGGAGAGCCAAAATATCCATGGGTTTACAATTTACAATAACATCAACTTTCCAACAACATGCATAACCCCCCTGTGTCTCTTTAATTGGTGTGTCCTCAAACTTTAGATCCAGTCTATCATTCTTAACTTCCCATGCCATCTGAATTGGGAAGGGCGAAACTCTGAATACGTTTCCTGTTTGTTGCTGTCCTTTACTTTCACACACCAACTTCAACACAGTGCCGGTAGGATGCTGCTGACTAGTTTTCTCCCATCTGTTTGGATTATCTGCTGTTTTGACTTAAAAGGTTCTGGTCACTGAATGCGTTAGGTTGAGTTTAGTGACATCTGTTAGTCCCTTTACATCTTGGGCTATCACCAACACGCTTGCCAAGGTCCAGATCCATGGTGGCATCTTAACCTGTGAAAATACAAATCACACTCGCCTCTCTTTTATGGGTGCAGAATAAGTGATATTAATCTCTCTTTTTTTTTTTTTTTTTTTTTTGCATTACCAATGCTCCAAGTAAACTGACTCTTCGCCCTTAATTGTCTAGTAGGGTAGGGTCTAGTCAATTCAAAGCGTTTTAATTGTCTCCAAGCAAGGTGTAGCAATAAGTGGGGTGCTGAGATTAAAGCTCATAAAACTTCTATTACCTAGTTGGAAGGTTTCCATGGTACTTACTGCACTTGCTTATCTTGTATATTTTTCTGTAAAACAAGCACAGACATGTAACATACATGTTCAACCCATATATTTCTTTAATTGCATAGCATGCTTCCAGTGTGGCTGTTCCTCTATGTTCACTAGGTATAGGGATGGTCCCAATTTCTCCAAAATGGGCTAGGGCCCACACTATTCTGTTTTGGGGAAAAAAAATTTCTGGGATCCGGTTCAATTTTAACCATTACTTGTTCTCCAATTTTCCATTGTTTAATGTCACTGTGTGCATCAAAAGCTTGATTTATCTTTAGCTGTTTTGCATCCTGCTGTGCTGCAGCAGCTCCTTGCACTGTGCCCAGCCAATATTTAAAACTGTTTATCCAGGTGGTACTTATGGTTAATTGCATTATCTTTTGTCTGAAGCTCTTGTAAACTCTCTCTCTTTTTGGTTGTTTTCTCTGTTTTACTTTTTTTTACTTTTACTTGTACTCTAGTTCTATAATTCTAGTTCTGAATTGAATTCCTAAATACTGCACTTCTTTCTGTTTAATCTGAGATGTGGAGGGGTTAAGTTTCAAGCTATACGCTTGGCAGCACACCAGCAGCCGCTGCATTAACTCTTCATGTTTCTGCTCTGTTTTACTCACAATTAAAATGTCATCTACATATTGAACAATTCTCTCTGTTTGTAACAATCCTTTTTTTTTCAGCATATCTCTCACCACAGTATGAAAAATTGTGGGTGCATTACAGTACCCCATTGGTAACACATTCCAACAATAATGCATACTTTGGAATACAAAAGCTGTTCTATACTGAGACTCAGGTTCCAAAGGCAGACTCCAAAAGCCATTTGCCACATCTAGTTTTGAATCCTTTCTGCCAGTTTCGCAGGAGCCTCTCCTGGTAACCGGGTTATCCCTTTAAGGATTGCTATCTCACTAGACAACTTAAAGTGCTTCTGCACTACGCGTTTAATCATCTGTTCAACATCATCATCAAAACTAAGGGTGTGACAGTTGAGGGGTCCTAACAGCGTTTGTACTAGAATAGGTTCCTGCAACATGTCAATTCGTACAGCTTTGAGTAACTGCTCGCCTCTATGGAGCTATGCTATAAATTCATTGAAATTGTCAGGGGGGGGGGGGACCCACAGCTCTGGCTAATGCAGTTAGTTCATTAATCTTTAACACGCTGAGCCTAGCTGTCAATCCGCTCACGCGGGGTTTTTTAGATTCATGACCCTTTTATAGTGTTAGCAAATCTGTTTACTTCATTATCCATTTCCTTAAATAACTGTGAAGGGGTGTTTACATTTGGGGGACTGCATGGGGATTTATCAAGATTAAAGGGGGAAATTTGATTTTCACCCTCACCTATTTCTCCTGTTTTTACTGGAATCAATCTAGGTTTTGGGGAGGGCTTGCCCAGAACCTGGCTTGCATCATACGGTTGCGGTGCGGTAGCTCCTGCCCATGGGTCATGGCAGGATGCTTTAACAGAGTCATTCTACATGTCCCCATTGCAGCATCCATCTCAACTGTCCATGTGCTATCTCTTAACTTGGCAAGAGCCACCTGTTTCCATGTCTGTCCCCACTCCTCAGGCACTATAAAAGTACTTGAAGAACACTGAACCCTAGGGGACGGTACTTTTTGCTTTTGCAGGTTTTCTACAGCTGTTTCTAATTTTTTATTTTCCTGCCTCATTTTCTCGAGCATGTCATGAGTTTGGATCGCTTGCTCGACTGCCCGGGTTATCTCTTCTGCTAATTCTGTTTTTTCTGTTAGTTCTTTAGCCAGCATTCCAGCATGCTGTCTTAACCATCTCACTGCCAGAGACGTAAGTTGCAAGATTCTTGCTTTTTTACTCTTATTACTGTTTCTAGCCAGCATTCCAGCATGCTGTCTTAACCATCTCACTACCAGAGACGTAAGTTGCAAAATTCTTGCTTTTTTACTCTTATTACTGTTTCTCAGAGCTTCGGTTTCTACCATCACTCTACATATGCCAGTCCATGTTTCCCCACTCTCTTTTTTAAATTCATATGGACCCCCCTTACTGGCAATCCAGTGGGTCCAACAATTATCAAACTCCGTGGGGATCATAAGGGAGGGGATAAGGGGGTTCCCTAGCTCGAGATTTACTGCCATGTTAGGTCGCGAGTCCCACCACGGAAGTTTTGCTTACTTACCAGATCAGCGGTCGGGGTCACCAGTGTTGTAGTGGTGTAGTGTTGTTGTATTGTGTCCAGAGGCTACCGGTGTGGTGCTTCTGCTTTCCCCTGTTGATATCACTCGGCTGCGTGCGTGTGTTCCCTCTGTGTGCTGCCCCAGCTCTGTACAGATAGCTGACGCAGCAGACTCGACGAGAACCCCCAATAACCACAGAGTCTTAGTAAGGTACAAAGGCACCTCGGCCAGGGTTTATTGCGACCCTGACACCCTTTCTGTTTCCAGCGGATTTCTCAGTCCACCAGACATACAGCTAGAGAGTGACGCTTGGCAATGGACACAGCTCAGTGACGGGACATTGTCACTCCCCCTCGAGCCGGACAAAGACATTCCGGTGACACATGCTTATATACAGATACAGAACAAGTTACACATCACTCTTGACGTATTCAGGTGTAACCCTTCCACGTAGCAAGGTACAACCCTCTTACGTAGTAAGGTGCAGCCCATTTACATCGTTAGGTGCCGCCTCACCCCTTGCACCTGTTGTTTTGATCAAAACAACTCTATCCATCATTTTACCCTTTTGCCCCTGTCATTGGGATGGCTCATGAGGTTACCCGTTATCTGAGGAGTGTCCTTGGTTTATGATGTTCCTCATTACTGTGTTTATACTGAAATTATAATGAGTATAAATTCTTACGATATCAGCCCTCTTCCTGCCAATTTCTGTGAGCCGGTCCAGCCTTAATTGCTCACAGCTGCAATTTGCTTCATATTAGCAAAGACTTGACCATTACTTTAGTTCAGGCCTCAGGTTGGGCCCTTAGTAGGCCTTTAGCCTTTACTTACATTGCCTTCACTTACTACAAAAAGGACCTAAATTTTTCTCCTGTTGCCCTGGCTCTCAGACTCAGCTCCGTGCACAGCTGGCTGGTGACATGGTGCTGGGCCCTGTTCCCTGAATGTCTGGCTGGGTAGTCATAGTGATGTTACATCTTTTCCTGACCTTACTGTGCTGTATCATTGTGACACATTAGGGAACTGATCTGTGCACAACCTGCACCACCTATTCCCCCAATATCCCACCTCTTTTTCCATCTCTCCATCAAGGCCCCACCTGTGGTCTGCCTCTTACCCCAAAGCCTCACCCTTGTTGCCTGCTCCTGTCCTCCCCAGCCACAGTTACTTGCTGGATCATCTGCACCTCAATCCCTCGCAAGCTGGACTCTCTCTGCTCTGGACTGGGACGGGACCTGCTGCAGCCTGACAAAAAGCCTGCAGTGTGTTCTGTTAGGAGATGGTGCTGGGGCTATGAGACTAGTCAGGAGCTGAGAGAGAAGCCAGGAAGCCGATTAAAAATGGGTGAGGGTTCAAAGTAGGGTCACGTGGCAAGTGGGAGAAACTGTGCCTCATAGAGCTTGTAGGCCCTAAAGTTCAGCACAGACTTCTAAGGGAAGAGACCATTATGTGACTTATTTCCTTAGATTCCAGTTAGCTTTTGCTCCTTCAACCTGGGGGCCTGTGGCAGGCAGAATCCCTGCAATTGGTGTCATCTGGGATCTCTTTGCACTGAGCCAGGCGTCAGCATCAGAGCGAGGGATCATTTTGAAGGTAGGAGGGCAAGAGCTGAGAGAGATGGAAGGATAATCCCCTGCTTTAGCTAGGAATGTGGGATGCTGAGTAGAGAACAAGTTGGCTGCTGTAGCTCAGAGGGAGGGAGGTAAATGCACACCTACCATTAGCCAGCTACATGTGCATTATACACGTGCATGACAACTTATCTGGAACTACAGGGCACCCACACTCTGTATGTCACTTCTGGTGATTGCATCAAGAAGATTCTTAGCTAGGCTTCTATGTAGTGTTATCCCCAAGTCATACATGGAGTGAGCCATGCACAAGTAAAATGAAGTAAAATGATTTACCCAGTCAGTCAACCAATCAGTCAGTGGCAGAGATGAGAATAGAAAACGGAAGTCCTGACCATCCCCCCACCCATACACCTACTTTGGCCATGAACTGGCACTGCTCTTCTGGGTTGTACTAGACACACTGAGGCTATTTGTATGTTGTGATCAGCGTAGATCTAGTTCTTCTTAAACAGGAGGAATTTATTAAAGAAACAGCTAAAAACTAAACCCACAAAAACAGGTTTCCACACAGCTCAATCTTCAGACTTGTCTTGCTTGTTTACCAGGGACCAAATGCTGCCTGGAACTCTACTCAGAGCATAGACCCCAACTATGTGCTGCAAGGAATCAAATCAGTGCAACATGTGACTCCATGGCCCCTATAAAGGCCTTTTGGTAGCAGCCCACTAGACATAATAAATAATCATTTTCCCTCCCAGCTCACTGGTCTCTGCTGATGCCTCATCTCTAGTTAAATGACTTGGGACTAATAGTGCAAGTGGGTGCATGGACTAAACGAGCCAAGTCTGAGAGAGACTTAGCAAGGGACTGGCAGCTAAGGACTCATGGGCGATGGTCCTGGCTCAGGACACTTCCCTGTCTGATGCCTACATTTCCCTCTGTGTAAAAGGGGGATAATTCCTTGGAGTAGTGAGCAATCATGTGTGAAGCACACACCCGTGGTTTTCATTTGTCTCTGTGCCTCAGTGGGACAGCACTGATGATTCCAAATCTGGACAAATTGCTGAGAAATGGGCAGACTCACCCCACACTAGTGGTTATTCTAATATTAGATTATAGCAACCCAGTAACAAATGTAAAATTCTGTGTCACCACACTAACTAGAAGCCAAAAATGTAGTCTTCTGAGGCATCCCAGTCATTAGCTCAACCCCCGAACACTGGACTCCATGGTGGGCAGTCGGTGAAAACCAATTTCACCACATGTAAAATGGTTCTAATCTCAAGAGATCAGACACTTAGCCTGGTCCACATATAACTCAATATCTTACCCAATAATCACACTGTTCCCAATCGTTAACAATTAAATACGAAAGGGTTAATGACTAAAGTGATTTCTCAATGTTCAGAGATCAGGATCATACCACTAATGGAATAAACTCGTAGCTTGCAACGGCTCTTAGGAAATAAGCCAATTTTGTGGCATGTCATCTGTCCTTGTTCAGAGATTCAGTGTTGGAGATCCAGAGCAGGTTGTCCCCACTTCAGGGTGATCTCACCATTCCATATGCTTCCCTGACCTACTGATCATCACTTAAATTTCACTCAAACATGGTTTATTAAACAACCATCATTTAAAGAAATAAGGAAAAATGTAATCCCGCTCGGTGAGCATGGGACATCACAGACAGCCATCTGTGGAATGTTAGATAAGTTCAGTCTGTCCCTCACATATCCCCATCCTCCTGCCCTGGCCCTGGCTGTTCTGCTCTGGTGGTGGCCATATGCCCTCAGGCTCTAGGTGGTAGGAACCTTCTTCCCAACAGCAGTCCCCCTATTGGGGTTATGATTCCCCTCCCAGTCTGGCCTGCAAGGCCTTTTGGTGGCCTCTGACCAGGGCCCTCTGACTCTCTCCAGCTGCTCACCACACCTGGCTTCAGACTGTAAAAACAGTAGGACACTGGAGCAGATTTGTAGGGTGGTTTTTATTTCCTTCGCTGCACATTTCGAAAGGGAGCTGGATAGCCATCTGTCCTGGATACTTTAGAAGCAAAAAATTCTGTATCTTGGTAGGGGCTTAGATCTTAGACGACCCTTGCAGTCCCTTCTAACCCTAGAGCTCTATGATTCTATGATGTACAGTCCTGTGATAGTCCGAGCCTTAGTCAAACACAAGTCATGGGTCTCAAAACAGGGGTGCCTGAGTGAAAGTTAATATCCTCTTTTATACAGGAGGTCAGACACAATCATCTAAATGTTCCTTCTGACCTTGAACACTACAACTCTATTGATAAAGAAAGTAGATCAGATATTTATATTTACTCTGTCTCACAACACACGAACAGAGGGACAGTTAATTACACTGAAAGACTAAATATATAACACTGATAAAAATGTTTACATCATCATTATTTGGCTCCTGGAAGTCCTTGCCACTGATATTATTGAAGGAAAAAGCTTAGCGGAATTGGATTCACAAATGAACTGGTCACTGTAGTTAAGACTGACACCTTCACATAGAAAACCTCATTTTCGGTTGCTTATAAGTTTGCCAAACTTTAACCGTTTGGACTGAATTTCCAATGCTGGGTGTCTGCTTCTGGATGTATGGGTTTTTTGAAAGTTTCAGCCATACGAGTTCAGCTGACTTCTCAAATGAAGCTAAGAGAGAAGATGTCTGGCCCATGTTGAAAATTTCTCATTATTGTTTCCTTGAGGAGCCCTAGCACCTCTATGCTTTCCAGGAGATAATTGTCAGGTAACAGTCCCCTATTAACTGTCAGAGCCCAGAAATTCAAGAGGAGAAGGAGGCAGTGTCTGTGTATTCACACAGCTGGCTCCTGAGCTCTTTACCCAGTTCTTACACCAATGGGAGCCTTGCCTCAGAGGGGCCCACGCAAGTTATGGGCCATGGCCTCAGAATTAGGCCTTGTATTATCAGCTGGGGCAGGGGAACAGCAAAGAAGGACATTTTTCGCCCGTGGTATTGGAACAAAGTCATCCCTTCTGGCCAGGACCTTTAGATGATTAATGCCTGAGCAGAGTAGAACAGATCACAGACTTACTCCCTATCCCATTACTCCCATGTTGCACTTGGGATACTCGAGTGGTGAGCTTCTGAAAAAAACCATGGGATACCCAAGAATACTGAGATGGAATGTCTTCCCTGGGAATCCCCCTCAGGTAGCCGGGTACCACACGTCTCTCACCTCAGAATCTGAAGAAAAAATCTATGTTGAGTGTCGACACAGGGGTGTGCATCATTTACAAACTAGATGTGTGCATTCCCAGGGGAGTTCACTCAGCCTCGTTCAGAGATGCACCGTCTGGACACAAGTAGGCTGGTGATTAGAGACACTCTCACAAAAGTCTCTCTTTCCATGTCTGTGCTTTTGTGTTATGTATCCAGCTTTGAAAGTAAACAGTAATTTAGGAAAATTCCCAAAGGGAGATGAGATCTCTGGGGCTCTGTGCTGAGTCAGAGAGGAACTGGTTGCTCTGTGCATTTGGGTATATTTAAAAATGATAGTTGATTACTAAGAAAAGAAGGGCAAAGCCTAGGATCTGATAGTCTGTGCTTGCCAGGATGGATGGGAGGACAATAGACAGGTACATGTGGAAAAAGATGACTGAGGGGTGCACCTGAGAGAGCGTGGCACGGCCACTCAGCACTGGTTGTTGCCATCAACGGCTCGGGGGCCATGAGTGAGGTGCTTTCTGCAGCCAGGCAGATGAATGACACCAGGGGCACCCCAAGGTCGAAATCAGGGCCAGCAGTTTGGGACAAGGGGGAAAAGGAGGAGTAGGGGGCAGCGAGACCAAGGCACTGCTCAGACTGAGTCTTGTTGGAAAAGGGTCGTCCCCCCCTGCGTGACTGTTCTCAGACACAGGGCTCTGATCTCCTCAAAGAGGGAGGTGAAATCTCCCCCACCACTGTCCCACAATCCTGCCTGGCAGCAAGCGAAGCAGCAATCGCCTCAGTGTTGATGAGGACTCAAATGACAAGAGCTCTAGCAGGACCCCATCTTAGGCCTCCTTTGGGAAGGACTCAGGGTGGGGCTTGGTACCACCCCCCTCTTCTGCCAGGGCATCATCAGCTGGCTCCACATGATGGACTCCATCGGGGCGGTGACAGAAATCTCAACAGTGGTGGCCACCCTCATGGTCTTGCCAGGGGCCTCCACCTTCCGTGTCAAACAGGAGGTTCTGAGGGCTCGTCTTCCTTTGCTGCACTCACCCTGAATGAGAAACAGCCCTCCAAGAAGGAGGCAGAGTCCTGACCAGAAGGGGCACGGCCAGCGGAGAAGGGCAATGTACTTGGGGGTCCACCATGCAAAAGGGGACAACAGGGAGAAAGGATATACCCCTCTGGGGTGGAACCTCTTCCTCACCCGTCAATGGCCCTTCCACCCTTTCCTCCATGGACCCTGCCACACTGCATCTGACCCAGACCAGGCCCACCCCCAGGGCCTGAGCAGGAGCAATGGCAAAAGGAAGGAGGGTCAACCACAAAGGAAAGGCAGCCTGTGTTGCGTACAATGATAGGACTGTTTCTAGACATCAGAATTTCACTAGGAGGTTGGAATCAACTGGAAGTTGTGGAATTTCCTTCCTCATTGTTTTTAAAAAAGTCTCGACAAAGCCCCGCCTGGAATGTTTTAATTGGTGTTGGTCCAGCTTTGAGTAAGTAGTTAGACTAGAGACCTCCTTAGGTCCCTTCCATCCCTGATATTTTATGATTCTGTGAGATGAAGACTTGGTAATAAAGTTACACTGGTCACACTTTTGATCAGGGGATGAAGGTTCAGTTCTGGGGTCCCAGGCATGAGAGCTGGGGAGAGATAGATGCAGCGTTTTATTTTTTTTTTTTTTTTTTATTTTTTCTTTATTTTATTTTTTTTATTATTCTTGGAGTAGTGTAACAGCCCGTGTACACAGGCCAAGGTGCTTAATGCTGTTTGTCCGGGCTGTCTCTATGGCTCACGGAGGCCTGCGGTGGCCATTGTGTGCCGCCGAACTACAACTCCCAGCATGCTGTTTGTCCGGGCCATCTCTACTGCGCATGATGGCTTCGGACAAACATCCTCTGGCCTTTTATTATATAGGATTATGAATGTCTAGTGAAAGCATTCATGTAAGAACACATATATGTGTCCCAGCCTGTGAATGACTGTGTACTTGCAAGATCTGATATGACTGCACCTTGTCAGAGTCTCAGAATGTGAGA
Source organism: Sternotherus odoratus (assembly GCA_032164245.1). Classification (NCBI taxonomy): domain Eukaryota; kingdom Metazoa; phylum Chordata; order Testudines; family Kinosternidae; genus Sternotherus; species Sternotherus odoratus. The sequence goes on from JAVMKO010000001.1 coordinate 302,080,493, forward strand.
AGGGGACCAGTCTGTTATACCAGATGGTTCGGAGGTACCCCAGTTCCAGGTTGCATCACACCTCTGCAATATACAGACCCTTCTAGACCATGAGTCCATTACCCTCTTGTACCACGTTCAGTTACTGACAGAGAGACCATAGCTATGGTAGCAAAATCAGGACTGATGCATTCTGTCTGTCATTATCTATGTGATCTTTACCAAGTCACATCTCCCTGAGCCTTAGTTTACTGATCTATGTGATGGGTATAGGTATATAGTGACTTTCCTCTGGAAGGCATTTTGAAGATCCTTTAATAAAAGCTGTTACAGGGTATGATGATAGTCACAGATGAGAATTAAAGATCTGCGATCCATTAGCCATAGTCTCATGTACCTGAAAGAAACTGCCAGTGTCTCCCCTCAGACATTTTTCTCCAGATTTGTCTGTCTGTCTATCTACCCATCCAGCCTGGCCATTTACTCAGTATCAGACTCCATGGAGACCTAGACATTCTCCCTAGTTTTCTTACTAATCAAGTATAATTTTAAAGGTATACACAAATACGCAGAGCAGCCAATTCCTCTCTGGCTCAGCACAGAGCCCAAGAGTTCTCATGACCTCTTGGGAAAGTCCCTTAATTACTGTTTACTCCTAACGCTGGATAAAGAACACAGAAGCACGGACGTGGAAAAAGAAAGATTGGCTAGAGTGCCTCCGGCCTGTTTCCATTCAAGTGTCGCTTCTCCCCTAGAGGATGAGTGAACCCCACTGGGATTGCACAGAGCTCTATTATAAACAGTGCACAGCCATGTGTCAGCTCTCAGTGTGGGATGCTGCTGTTGATGCTGCAGTGACAGAGGTGAGACTCGGCTACCTGAGGGAGACTCCCAGGGAAGACACTTCCATCTCAGTATTCACAGGTACCCATCTCTTACTGAGGAGCTCACCTGTCCAACAAACCCAATAGAACATGGGTGTGATGGGATAGAGATTAGGTCTGTGATCATTTCCACTCTGCACAGCCATTACACATCTCAGGTCTCGTTACACAGGTGGTGAGTTTGCTTCAGTAAAATGAGCAAATTGTCCCTCTTTGCTGACCCCTTCATCTCAAGCCAATGACCTCCAGCCCCAATGAGTCTGTATTTCTATGACACAGTGAATCCTTCAACATGAAAGGTGTTAGTAGATGTACAATGGAAGGTCAAATTCTAACGGCCTGGCACATAGTTTGCTCCAGCCCCACTGAGGCTAAACTCCCCTTAAAGTAAGAACTGAGTAAAGACCTCGGGAGACAGATGTGTGTTAACACATAGACAATGTCACTGCCTCCTCTTTCAATTTAGGGCTTGGCTGTTAACTAGTGATGGTGGGGTGGGGGGAGAGAACTGGTGCCTGATTTTAATTTTCTGTGAAGCATGGAGGTGACAGCGCTCCTCAATGGAACAATTACACTATTTTTGAACAGGGGCACGGCATGTTTTCTCCTAGATTCATTAATGAAGTCAGCTGAATGTTTATGCCTGAAATTTTCAATTAAAAAAAAAAATCTACCGGCAGCAGTAACCTAGTATGGGAATTTTTCATTCCAAACAGTGAGAGTTTGGCAAATGTATAAGCAACTGAAAATAAGATCTTGAAATTAAACGTGCCAAGCTGTCCTGACTAAAAGTAGTGCAACCATCACCACCTACAATGGACGCTCCATAAGGAAAAAAAACCACAAGAATGGCCATGGTGGTTCAAGCCGAAGGTCCATCGAGCCTAGTTTCCTATCTTCCGACAGTGACCAGTGCCAGGTGGCCCAGAGGGAATGAACAGAACAGGTAACCATCAAATCATCCGTTCCCTGTTGCTCATTCCCAGTCTGTGGGAAACAGGTTAGGGACATGTTCTTTCCCCATCCTAGCTATTGTCTATTGATAGACTTAACCTCCATGAATGTACCTTGTTCTTTTTTAAACCCTGTTATAGTCTTGGCCTTTGAAACCACTTTTGGCAAGAAGTTACAGGAGTTGAATGTACTGAAATGCATGAAAAAAATAATTCCTTTTTTAAAAAAACATGCTGCCTATAAAATCCATTTGGTCACCCCTAGTTCTTCTTTTATAAGAAAGAGTAAATAGCACTTTTTATCTACTTTCTCTACCCCAGTCATGATTTTACAGCCCTCCTTAGTCATGTCTTTTCCGAGCTGAAATGTGCCAGTCTTATTCATTTCTCAACACACAGAAGCTGTTCCATACCCCTATATATTTTTTGTTGATGTTTTTCAAACCTTTTCCCATTGCAATATATCCTTTTTTTTAGATGTAGTGACCACATCTGCACATAGTATTCAAGATGTGGGAGTATCATGGATTTATACAGAGACAATATCATATGTTCTGACTTATTATCTATTACTTTACTATTATTAGCTATTACTTTACCATTACTTTATTAATGATTATCTATTATTATCTACTTCTTTCTTAATTATTCCCAACATTCTGTTTGCTTTTTTGACTGCAGCTGCACTTGGAGAGTGCAAGATCTCCTTCTTGAGTGGTAACAGGTTATTTATCCCCTGCCATTTTATATGTGTAGTTGGGATTATACTTTGCAATGTCCATTATTTTGCATTTATCAATATTATATTACATATACCTTTTTTTGCCCAGTTACCTGGTTTTGAGAGATCCTTTATTAGCACATCACAGGCTTAACCAACTTTAGAAATTTGGTATCATCAGCAAATTTAGCTATATCACTGTTTACCCCATTTTTCAGGTCATTTATGAATATGTTTAATAGGACTGGTCCAGAACAGTCCTTTGGGGGACATCAGTATTTACCTCTCTCTATTTTGAAGAATGACCATTTATACTATATCCTTTGTTTCATATCTTTTAGCCAATTACCAATCCATGAGAGCACTTTCCAACTTATCTCATGACAGCTTAATTTGTTTATCCGCTTTTAGTGAAGTAATTTGTCAAAGGTTCTCTGAAAATCTATGTACCCTATATCCTCCAGACCCCCCTTATCTACATGCTTGTTGACCCCCTCAAAGAGTTCTAGTTGATTGGTGAGGCGTGATTTTCCTTTACAAAACCATGTTGACTCTTCTCAAACAAATAATTTCTATCTACATGTCTGGCAATATTGTTCTTTAATATAGTTTCAACCAGTTTGCTGTGTACTGAAGTCAGGCTTACTGTCTTATTATTGCTGGGATCACGTCAGAGACCTTTTTAAAAATTGGCATGACATTTATAATCCTCCAGCCATGTGCTAGGGAAGCTGATGTAAATGAGAGTTAGTAGTTCTTCAATTTCACATTTGAATTCCTTCACCACTCTTGGGTGAATACCATGTGGTCCTGGTGACTAACTACTTTTTAAATTTATAAATTTGTTCCAGAACTTCCTCTAATGAAACCTCAATCTGGGACAATACCTCAGAGTTGTCACCTAAAGAGAGTATCTCAGATTTGGAAATCTCCCTCACTTCCTCAGCCGTGAAGTCCAAAGCAAAGAATCCATTCCGTTTCTGAAGAGATTCATTGGACCCACCCTGTTATCTCTAACCTGCTTCTTTCCTACCTATTTATACCTGCCCATGGATAATTCCACTGCTTGCATCCGACGAGGTGGGTATTAGCCCACAAAATCTTATGCTTCAATACGTTAGTTAGTCTTTAAGGTGCTACAGGACTCTTAGTCACTTCTGCAATTCCAGACTAACACGGCTACCTCTCTGATTTTTAAACTTGATCATCCAATGTCCCCACTGGTTTTTCAGCAGCTTCCTGCTCCTGATGTACTTAAATAAAATTTTGTTTCTAGTTCTTGATTCTTTGGGTGGTTGTTCTTTTAATAATTTTTTGACCTTTCTAGTTATATTTTTATACTTCATTTGCCAGAGAATTTATATTCTCTTCTGTTTTCCTCAGCTGCATTTAATTTGCACTCTTTAAAAAATGCCTTTTATCCTCTCACTGCTTCCTTTCCTTTGTTGATTAGCCAATGTGGCACTTTTTTGGTTCTCATTTTATGTTTTTCTTAATTTGGGTTATACATTCAAATTGAGCCTCGATTATCGTGTCTTTAAAAAGTTTCCACATAGGTTCCAGAGATTCCACTTTTGGCAGTGTACCCTTTAATTTCTATTTAATTAACCTCCCCTTTTTGTGTCATTCCCCTTCCTGAAATTAAACACTACATTGTGGGGCCACAGTGGTATTTTCCCCTGGTACAGGGATGTTAAATTCAATTATATTATGTTCATAATTAGCAAGCGGTACAGCTGTATTCAGCTCTTGGACCAGGTGCTCTCCTCCACTTATTACTACTTCAAGAATTGATTCTCCTCTTGTGGGTTCCAAGACTAGCTGCTCCAAGAATCAGTCCTTTAAGGTGGCCAGAAAGTTTCTCTCTTCTTCCTGTCCTCATGTGATATGTACCCAGTCAATATCGGGAGAGTTGACAACCCCCATTCTTAATTAGGGTGTTTTTTTAAAAAAAATTAAATAGGCTATATAATCTCCCTGAGCATTTCACAGTCACGATCACAATCAGGTCAGGTAGTCTGTAATATATCCTTACCACTATATTCTTATTATTAGACATGAAATTTCTATTCATAGAGATTCTATGATACAGTTTCATTCAGTTAAGATTTGGACTTCATTTCATTCTACACTTTGTTTCAAATATAGTGCCACGTTCACATTGGCATGACCTTCCAATATATTTTGTTTCCTGGTATTACTTCCTCCCATTGATTATCCTCATTCTACCAAGCTTCTGTGGTGCCTCTTATATCAATATCCTCATTTGATATGAGGTGCTGTAGTTCATTTTTTATTATTTAGTATTGTAGCACTGGTATATAAGCACTTTATAATCCTGAGTCCTTTTAGCTGTCTGCCATTACATGTTGTATTTAAATGGGACATTCTTTCATTTGACTGTTTATCATTTGATATTGCCTGCATTTTATCGTTTTCCATCCTTTCATCCTCACTAGGACTTACAGAATCTCCATTAATAGATGGATGTCTTTGTCTGAACCACGTGTTCCTCCGCCCCTGTCGGATTTCCCACCGCTCTTAATTTAAACCTTTTAAATTTTTAGCGCCAGCAATCTGGTTCCGTTTTGGTTCAGCTTCCTATACAGGATCTCCCTTTCCCAAAAGTTTCCCAATTTCTGAATCCCGTTCAGTAATACACTGTGATCCAATAACATCAGCGGCTATGAGTTCCATAGGCTAAATATACATGCTGTTAACAAATCTCAAGCTTCCTTCCTCCCTTTAGGAATTGGCCTAATTGTTTTCTAGTATTTATTTTGTTCTGAACAAATTCCTTTTTGTGATGCTTTGATATACCACACATGGAATTTTCCCACATGTCTTTAATATCCATGATGAATTTTCACATCTTTGATTTTGTATTATTTGCAATTTATTTCTCCTTTTCCCCCCTGTTATATATTGCTGTCCCCGACCCAAAATGTCTCCACTTTGTCACTTAACCAGGTTTTTATCCAAAGCTCTCCACCTTTTTAACTCTGGAATTGTGGCTTTCTAGTTATCTAATAAATGCTTTTTATAGAACTCCCATTTTTTCCTCCCACTAAGTTTTTCTGATATTTTGCCTCAGCTTTGAGGAATTAGCTCCTTTGAAACACAAAGGGCCTACAGATATTACTGGTTGGGAATAGTTCTCTGTTTGACAATTTGAATGTTATCAGCTCCATTTTTTAAATTTTCCTCTACTCTATTATACACTCCCCTTCTTTGTCTCTTCTCTTAACTATACAATCCAAGACTTTTCCATCTGTCTGCATAGACCAGCCTCCCCCATCATCCCTTCTTCTTGGAAACCCCCTTTCTATCTGCAATATCCTGTGTAGAGAAAAATTGAGTGCATGTCCAGAGCATGTTTTTTTCTCCCCCATTCCGCTGGCTTCCGATCATTGCTTTTGTTTTAGACACTCTTGCAAATGATCAGGACTTTCCATGGAGCTATCAATGAGGCCCATGTCTTTTCCCTGAAGTATTTTCTACCTGGGATATTTTCCACTGGAAGATGTCTTCATGCAGGTTTGTTTTTTCCCCAGTCTCATATTTTGAGGAACCAGGTGAATGCAGAAATACCTACAGCATGGACTCATTAGCCCGTGTTTCATTGCATTAAGAAACAAGGAGGCATAACCAGTATCCATCATGTTTCCTGCTGGTTCCTATGAAGGTTTCTCAGACCATGACATGTAGGAATTATTGATGCAAGGAGGTCATTAAAATATGGAATTGCCATTAGCAGGGTCAGTTCATGATTAATTTTTCAGAATGATGAAAATTTCATTTTTCAGTGTGTTAAGAGTGACCAATCTGCTTCACCCATGACAACAGCCTCCAGTAGTGCAGATACTGTCTCATTTTTCCATTGTCTCTATATCCAGGAATTTGTACTACTACCATCACCTGAGAGTCTGGACACACAGAGGAAACCAGGGGAACATACTGTACATGCCGGAGATACTGCTCTTCCTCAGAGTTAAACACCTTCTCCCCTACTCCATGTCAGAGTCCAACACTACTGACTTCACCAACCCTTCCACCTTCATCCTGCAAGGCAATCCTGGGCTGGAGGCAGCCTATGTCTGGATCTCCATCCCCTTCTGCACCATGTACATCATACCCATCTTGTGGAACTTTACCATCCTGTTCATCGTGAAGGTGGAGCAGAGCCTCCATGTACCCATGTACTATTTCCTCTGCATGCTGGCCATCACCGACCTAGTTGTATCTACATCCATCCTACCCAAAATGCTGGCAATATACTGGTTTAATTCCAGGGAGATCGATTTCAGTGCCTGCCTCACCCAGTTGTACTTCATTCACAGCTTCACAGGGATGGAGTCTGGGATGTTTGTGGCCATGGCCTTTGATCGCTACGTGGCCATCTGCCATCCCCTGAGACATTCCACCATCCTGACAAACTCTGTGGTGGCCAAGATTGGCCTGGCTGTGCTGCTGCGGAGTGGCTTGCTTGTATTGCCCTATCCCATCCTGGCTAGGCAGTGGCCATATTGTAGAACCAACATCATCCCCCAGCCGTACTGCGCGCACATGGCTGTGGTGCAGTTGGCCTGTGCTGACACCCGTGTTAATAGTTATTATGGTCTCTTTGTGGTCTTCGGTGTGAGGGGTCTAGATGTGATTTTTATTGCCCTGTCCTATGCCCAGATCCTAAGGGCCATCTTCAGCCTCCCTACAAAGGACTCCCGGATCAAAACTTTTGGGACCTGCATCTCTCACCTTTGTTCCATCTTAACCTTTTACATCCCAAATGTCTTGTTCTCCCTCATGTCCCGGTTTGTCCAGAATGTGCCCCTGCAGTTCCACGCTCTCATTGGTGACTTATGCATTTTGATGCCCCCCATGCTAAACCCCATTATATACGGGATGAGGACCAAACAGATCCGGCACAGGTTGCTCTGGCTCATTACTCATAAAGGGACCTAAATTTTTCTCCTGGTGCTCTGCTTCTCAGACTGAGCTCTTTGCAGAGCTGCCTGGTGACATGGTGCTGGGTCCAGTTCCCTGAATCACTAACTTTGTAGTCATAATGATCTTATATCTTTTCCTGGCCTGGCTGTGCTGTGTAAATGTGACGCATTGGGGAATCAGGCTATGTAGAACTTATATCCTATTCCCTCAAGGCTCTGCTCCCTGCCCCACCTATTCCCCCAATGTGCTGCCACATTTTGCAGCTGTTCTATCAAGCCCCCACCTCTGTTCTGCCTCTTCCCCCAAAAGCCCCACCCTTGCTGCCTCCTCTTGTCCTCCCCAGCCACAGTTACTTGCTGGATCATTTCCACCTCAATCTCTCGCAAGCTGGACTCCCTCTGCTCTGGGATGGGATAGGAGCTGCTGCAGCCTGACAAAGAGTCTGCAGTGTGTTGTGTGAGGACACAGTGCTTTGGCAAACAGGCCAGTCAGGAGCTGGGAGAGAAGCCAGGAAGCTGTATAAAAACAGCTGAGGGTTCAAAGTGGGGTCATGTAGCAAGAGGGTGAAACAGTGCCTCATAAAGCGTGTAGGCCCTAAAGTTCAGTACAGACTTCTGAGGGAAGAGACCATTGTGTGGCTTATTTCCTTAGATTTCAGTTCCCTTTTCTTTCTTCCACCTGGGGTCCTGTAAAAGGCAGATTCCCTGCAATGGGTGTTGTCTGGGATCTCTTTGCAGTGAGCCAGGCCTTGGGGTCTCTGCACAGCTGAGTTCATTGTTGACAGGCAAGGTGATAGTAGTAATGGGTCTGAAAAAGTTGAGCTCAAGCCGAGGAACGCCTTGGACACTAAACTGATCATCGCTTTAACGGACATGCTCTCGACCGTGGAACACCGCTTCTGGGCATGGGAAACGAGCACCGAATGGTGGGATCGCATCGTCATGCAAGTGTGGGACAATGAGCAGTGGCTGCAAAACTTTCGCATGAGAAAAACCACTTTCTTGGGACTGTGTGCTGAACTCGCCCCCGCCCTGCAGCGCAAGGACACCAGATTGAGAGCTGCCATCCCAGTGGAGAAGTGGGTGGCTATAGCACTCTGGAAGCTGCCCATCCCAGACAACTACTGGTTGGTGGCCAACCACTTTGGGGTAGGAAAGTCGACCGTTGGAGTTGTGTTGATGCGAGTGTGCAGGGCCATTAATCACCTCCTGCTATGAAAAATCATGACTCTTGGTGAGGTGCATGACATCGTGGCTGGCTTTGAACAGATGGGTTTCCCTAACTGTGGAGGGGCGATCAATGGGACCCATGTACCTATTCTGGCACCCGACCACCTAGCAGACGAGTACATTAACCGAAAGGGGGACTTCTCCATGGTTCTTCAGGCGCTTGCGGATCACCATGTGTGTTTTACTGACATTAATGCAGGCTGGTCGGGAAAGGTGCATGACGCACACATCTTCCGCAACACCAGCCTGTTCAGGAAGCTGCAAGAAGGCACTTTTTTCCAGGGCAGAGGATCCCCATGGGGTAGTTGAAATGTCCATTGTGATTCTTGGTGACCCCGCTTACCCTCTAAAGCTCTGGCACATGAAACCCTACAAGGGGAGCCTGGACAGCAGCCAGGAAAGGTTCAACTACAGGCTGAGCCGCTGTCGAATGACTGTGGAGTGTGCTTTTGCGAGTCTCAAGGTGCGCTGGCACTGTCTTTATGGGAAGTATTCCCGCAGTTATTTCTGCATGCTGTGCCCTACATAATCTCTGTGAGCGGAAGGGCGAAGGCCTCACTGTGGCATGGTCCTCAGCAGTTCAACAGCTGGAGGCCACGTATGCACAGCCAGAGAGCAGGGCTCTTAGAGGGGCCCAGCGCGAGGCTACAAGGATCAGGGATGACTTGAGGGAGCATTTTGATGCTGAAAGCGAGTTCTAATGGGAATTCCAGAGGGAGGGAGGGAGGGAGGGTGCATTCTGTTAATAGGATAAGGAATTTGCTCTTCTGTAGCTATTAGATACATATGTGCACCGAATAAAGAAACCCATTTAATATAAAGAATTCATGTATTGAACAGCTTTCCAGAATCTATATATATAAAAGTCAAGTGGTGTATGTATGTATGTATGTATGTATGACAGCGAACTCCTCCCGCACTGTTTGAGCCAGAGACTTGAATTTTGGTACAGTGAGGGGTCTTGGGGTCTAGATGCTGGTAAGGGTCGAAAATTTTTCGGATCTCACCTCTGACGCCCCCCAGGGGTGAAAGTCTTTCAGGGCCAATCACATCAGCTGGGCGGTTAGGTGGTGATGATGTCATAATACCCCCTCCAACAGACACCGCACTCGCTCAGCTCACCCCTCCCTCCTCCAATGGAACCCCGGAGATCCCTCAGTTCTCTGCCCCTCCCACCTCCCAACGGAACTCCGGAGATCCCTCAGTTCTCTGCCCCTCCCACCTCCCAACGGAACCCCGGAATCCATCAGCTCTGTGCCCCCCCCCACCTGCAAAGGTCCCCGGAATCCCTCGGCTCTGCCCCCCCCCCGCGACAGATCTGAGTTGGGTTTGGTGGGACGGTAAGCGAGGTGGGGGTGTCGGGTTCGGTCGGGTGGTGAGGTGGGGGTGTCGGGTTTGCTTGGGGGGCGGTCAGGTGGGGGTGTCGGGTTTGGTCAGGGGGTAAGTGAGCCAGGGGGTGTTGGGGTTGGTCTGGGGGGGTGGGAAGGTGTCGGGGTGGGTGAGGGGTGAGGTGTGGGTGTTGGGTTTGGTCTGGGGGGGGAAGGTGTCGGGGTGGTTGCCCAGACCAAACCCGACACCCCCCCGGCTCACTTACCCCCCGAACAAACCCGACACCGACACCTCACCCCCCACCAACCGCAACACCCCCTGACCAACCCCAACACCCAAACCTCACCCCTCACCCACCCCGACACCTTCCCACCCCCCCAGACCAAACCCGACACGCCCTGGCTCACTTACCCCCTGACCAAACCTGACACCCCCACATCACCCCCCCACCAATCGCAACACCCCCAGACCAAACCCGACACCCCCCGGTTCACTTACCCCCCGACCGAACCCGACACCCCCACCTCACCCCCCCAAGCAAACCTGACACCCCCACCTCACCCCCCACCAACCGCAACACCCCCTGACCAACCCCAACACCCACACCTCACCCCTCACCCACCCCAACACCTTCCCACCCCCCCAGACCAAACCCGACACCCCCGGCTCACTTACCCCCCGACCAAACCTGACACCCCCACCTCACCCCCCCAAGCAAACCCAACACCCCCTGACCAACCCCAACACCCACACCTCACCCACCCCGACAACTTCCCACCCCCCCAGACCAAACCCAACACCCCCCCGGCTGACTTACCCCCCAACCGAACCCGACACCCCCACCTCACCCCCCCACCAATCGCAACACCCCCAGACCAAACCTGACACCCCCCGGCTCACTTACCCCCCCCGACCGAACCCAACACCCCCACCTCACCCCCCCAATCGCAACACCCCCAGATCGAACCCGACACCCCCCGGCTCACTTACCCACCGACCAAACCCGACACCCCCACCTCACCCCCCACCAACCGCAACACCCCCTGACCAACCCCAACACCCACACCTCACCCCTCACCCACCCCGACACCTTCCCACCCCCCCCCAGACCAAACCCAACACCCCCTGGCTCACTTACCCCCCGACCGAACCCGACACCCCCACCTCACCCCCCCACCAACCGAAAAAACCCCTGACCAACCCCAACACCCACACCTCACCCCTCACCCCTCACCCACCCCGACAACTTCCCACCCCCCCAGACCAAACCCGACACCCCCCCGGTCACGGTGCACTGTGTAGCACACAGATTATTAAATACACTGTTCGGTCGGCGGGTGAGGTGGGGGTGTCGGGTTTGCTCAGGGGGTGAGGTGGGGGTGTCGGGTTTGGTCGGGGGGTCAGGTGGGGGTGTTGGGTTTGGTTGGGGGGGTCAGGTGGGGGTATCGGGTTTGGTTGGGGGGTAAGTGAGCCGGGGGGTGTCGGGTTTGGTCTGGGGGGGTGGGAAGGTGTTGGGGTGGGTGAGGGGTTAGGTGTGGGTGTTGGGGTTGGTCAGGGGGTGTCAGCTGTCTGCCCCCTCCCCACCTCAGACTGACCCGAGCAACGCCGGGCACTTTTGCTAGTTTGAAATAAAAGTTGAAAAAAGTAAAATGTGTGAGGGAGAGGGGGTGCAGTTGGGGTGGGAAGAGGAGGGGGGGTGCAATTGGGGTGGGAAGGGGTTACTCAAAGATTGGCATATGTCCTGGCCTCATAACCTCTTATGTCCTCCTAGTTGCTGTGTTCCCCCAACCCCATTTGCAGAGGGCGATTATGGTTTTTATTAGGGGTTGAGTGCAGTGGTTAAGGGTCGGTGGCTCTGTGGGTCTGGGTCTGTGGGTTGGTCGGTGAAGACACGGGGGTTGGAGGCAGCCATGGGTGGGGGGCAACCGGCAATAGGGGCAGTGAGCATGGTGCTGCTTTTCCTGAATGGCAGCGATCTGCTGCAGAGTCTCTACTTGCAGCTGTAATATTGTGAACAGATTATCAGCGCACTGCTCGCGAGCCATCTCCCTCAACTGGATTTGTTCCTCCCTCCGCTTCCTCTCATTCTCCCTCCGCTTGCTCTCATTCTCCATCCGCTTGCTCTCATTCTCCCGCCACTTCTGTGCAATGCGATTCTCCGCTGAATACTGTTGCATAACTTGTTTTAAAAGATCTCCCTTGCTCTTCCGTGGTCTCTTTCAAATCCTCCTCAGCTTCTCAGCTGGAGATAATACTGATGTTGATGGGGTGTTCAAGAATGAAACTAGGGGAAGTTATTTGTGCAAAGTTAACACAGAGGATTCCCTTGTTCATAACAGACAGTGGTAGCATTCCCACACATTCCATGTTTCTCTGTCCCATTTGCCTGTCCCACATAGCTATAGCACACAGACAGCAATGGAGCCCCTGCCATGGTGAGTTGTCTCAGGATGTTGGGGCAATGATTGTTTCCCTGCCTTGCTGTACTATGGCTTGGGGGGAGCAGAGGGCATTTGCTGGAACTGTACTCTGAGCACTGTCCCAACATTCTCTATATAGGTGTTTGTGCTGGAAGATATCTCGCTGCTGTGGGTGATGGAGCAAGAAAGGGAGGGCATTCTAATGAGATGCAGATTTTGGCCTGGGCCATATGCAGCTTGACTCGGCGAAGGGGCCATATGCAGCTTGACTCGGGGGGCCATATGCAGCTTGACTCGGGGGGGCCATATGCAGCTTGACTCGCAGCTTGACTCGGGGGGCCATATGCAGCTTGACTCAGGGAGCCGCCGGCCAGGGACGCGCGCGGGCCGGATGGAATGCTTTGGCGGGCCGTATAAGGCCCCCGGGCTGGAGGTTCCCCACCCCTGTCCTTTGGAATGGCACATGTTGCAAAGGGGGGATGATTACATCGGCACTGCAACATTGATATGCCCCAAAATTTTCCATTATGTCAGAACAGTACTGCAATTCCTGTTCTATCTGCATTGCCCACAACAGTGGCAGGCCAGAAAGGACAAAAAGTGCTACTCACCCCCCTCCATGGGGTCCCTTCATGAATATCCAGATCACTTTTATTAACATGCCAACATGTTCTTATGAATATGTCCTTGTCTGTGTTTGTATGTACTCTGGATGGATAACAGCCTATCCCTGCACCAAGGCCAACTCCATCACAGTAGCTAAATGACTGTTAAGAGATTTTATCCCCAGGTTTGGTTTACCTGTCTCTATTAAGAGCAAGCAAGGTACTCATTTCACTGACCAAGTTGTGCAACAGATCTGGAAAGCTCTACACATCACCCAACACTTCCATTATGCTTATCACGCCCAAAGCGTGGGTGCGGGTGTTAGGCCCAAATACATGGGGTACACAAATGAGTTTTGTCAGCTAGACTACAGTCAGGACATAAGGGACTCTGGGTAATCTCTGAATGGTACTGCAGACATGAGTCAAATCTTGCAGACCCTGGGGGAGTTGCAGTCTCAGCATTCTTGTACCAAGTGTACTAAGCCATCTGGAGCCTGAATGTCTCCACTCCCTTTTCCCTTGTCTGCTCATTTATCTTTTCTGTCTCCTGGTCTCTGGTGTTTGTCGACCGAACTGATAAGAAACCCACTGGGACATGTTAGATAGTTATAAATTAGGTATTAAGTTTGTAATGAAGTAAAAGACAGGCATGTCTGGATACTAAAAGTTTCTAACTAACAAAGGAGAATGGGTTACCTAAACAAATAACCTGTGATGTGATGGAACTGTCCATAAAACCCTACCAGTTGTTAGAGAGGGTAGCTGGTTCGCCTCGGAGACGGGCTGCTCTCTATTGTCATGTGTACTCTTTGATAAAGAGCTTGTTATTGGACTTTGCTGGTGTTGCCTGTCTCTTTGCGGTCAGACAACGAACTGTGTCTGTCTGGGTTTGAGTCCCTGACAAATTTGGCACCCCAAATGGGACACGTCTGACTCTCCGGTGAAGGATCAGACTCTAAAGCAATGCTGCGTGCATCCTCCAGCTTCAAGGAGCCTTGCTGGTGATCTAATCCATGCATCGGTGATAAGGCATGTTCCGCGAACAAGCTGAAGCCCGTAGAAATCCAGCAAAGTACACCTACCCATTCAGTAGGATCGAGGTCTTTGGGGTTCGAGTCCCTGGAGAGGTAAGTGATCACTCGGTATTCTGGGGTGGGGGTTTGAGTCCCTTTACGATCCAAATGGGACAATTCAGCAGTAAATGCCCAGGGGACGCCCCATTGTCTCTAGTACTCAGAGATTGGAAGGGTATCTCTGGAACAACCGGTTTACCTAAATATAAAATGAGGAATCTATGTCAAATTCAATGGCCTTCCCTCACTGCCCATTTGTCCCCGACTAAAGATTGGCCAAGCTGCGGAACTTTCTCCACAAACAGGATGGATACTCTAAGAGATATTTTGGTCGATCTTAGACCCGGGCAAATGGATTATTTATTTGTATGGTATAATTATAAACCAAAAGAGGGATGCATGGCCTTCAAGGCCACTTGTATGGATAAAATTATATAATCTCCCCCACCCTATGCCCCAAATACTCAACCAGAAGAAGATGGGTATATCCCCATGGGAGTACCCCTGAGGCAAAGCCTAAGGGCAAGTGGAGAATGTGATGGGACTGAGAAAAGGGAAAATGTTCAAGGAGCAGGCTCTTCAAAAACCCTAATAGATTTCTTTGGAACCTCTCCCAGTGGGTCGAAGATCCAAGCACCTTTGTGAGCGCATCCTGTTCCACAGAGTAATGGGGACCCTCGGATGGTGCTTACCCACACTCCCTTTACAACTGCAGACCTGTTGAATTGGCAGTGCTCTATGCCACGCCTTCGGGATAACCCTGAGGCAGTAGAGAGAATATTTCAAACTATCTTTTCTATTCATTTGCCAACATGGGCAGATATGAATCAGCTGTTGGACATGCTCCTAGCTGAGGATGAACGCCAAAAGGTTAGAGGAAAAACTGCAGCATTTTACCAGAGTCAACACTGGGGAGTTATGCCTACCACTGAGCATAACTGGGACCCAAATTCGGAAAGGGGAAAGCAAAGTTTGAGTCAGTTTAGACAAGCTATTTTACATGGGCTAAGGGTAGCAGGAGAGGTGACCCCAAACTGGGGAGGGTTACTGCATGCGTTCAATTTCCTGATGAACACCACTCTGATTTTTGCACTCGGTTAACAAATGAGGTTAGAAAACACAGTAACTTGGACTTAGAATCAGACTGAGGAAAGGAAATGGTTAAGAGAGTGTTTTGGGCACAGTGTGCAGAGGACATTCCTAAAAGGTTTAGGGAACATCCGGACGGAATGCAAGGGAAAAGCCTACTTGAAGTAGTAAGCAGTGCAACCCGGGTTTATAATGGGAGAGAGGAAAAAAAGAGAAAAAGAAAGGAGGGAAAAACAAAAGGATATGAAGGATCAAGTATCTCTGTTGGCACTGGCCATCTCCTAGGCAGGGGCCAGGGCCGCAGATGGAAATGTGGTTCCCAAGGGGGGTACGCTGGATGGGGAAGGGGTGGACTATTTAAGGGACGAGGACATGGAGGCAATATGGATCCTAGCTGCAGAGGTTGTCACTATTGTGGTGAGGAGGGACACTGGAAAAGAGAATGTCCGCACAGACAGACATCTGATTATAAGCCAGAAATGGTGGGTCAGTTTTCTGTGGATAATGAATGAAGGGAGGCACCGCTCCCCTGGGGTCCCGAGGTCTAAGAAGCCAAAATGGTACAATTTAAGTGTGATGCTCGATTTCCAGTGGTTCCTTTAAAATTAGAGCAACAGACTTTCGAATTATTAGTGGATACGGGAGCTAGTCATTCGGCATTACCTGAGGGAGAGGTACAAAAAGGGGATGTAGAAAAATCTGTGGTGGGAGTCACCAGAAAACCTGAACAACATTTCATGACTAATAATTGTATGGCTACATTAGGTCGTCTTTCTGTTCAGCATTCTTTCCGGTTAATGAATGGTCCAGTGAATTTACTGGGAAGGGATTTGCTGTGTAAATTGCATGCTCAGATTTTCTGTACTCCTGAAAGTATTTCCCTTCGATTCCCGGTGGAGAAAGCTTATTTGCTCACGCAATTAGCAGGCAACTGTGAGACACTCCCCCTCCGAGTTCAAAATGAAGTTAACCCTAGAGTCTGGGGAGGAAAACATGATGTGGGTCTAGTAAAATCTGCCTGACCTCTAAGTCCAGTGATAAAGGCCAATGTACCACCCCCTGCTCAGAGACAATATCCTCTTAAAATCGAGGCTATACAGGGACTTCAGCCCCTTGTGCAGTGTTTTCAGAACAGAGGAATCTTAGTTCCATGTGTCTCTCCTTGTAACACCCCCATTCTGGCTGTAAGGAATCCTCAGCTCAGTTCTGACAGCAAGTCTGTACATAGAATGGTGCAGGACTTAAGACTTATCAATCAGTATGTGGTTCCAGAACATCCTGTTGTGCCGAACCCAAGCACTATTTTGGCAATGGTGCCGCCTGATGCTGAATGGTTTACGTGTTTGGATTTAACAATCCATACAGGTATGGTTTTTTGCTCTGTGCCGGTGGCCCCTGAGAAGCAGTACCTTTTTGCCTTTACGTGGGGGTCCCTGGTACTGCAGGGAAAGGGGATAAAAGCTCTGGAGCCCCGGGACAACTCACTTGGACTAGAATGCCTCAAGGTTATGTGGAAGCACCAGGAGTGTTTGCTAGGGTTTTGGCAGAGGATTTGAAAGATCTGCAGTTGCCAACAGCTTCTACCCTGGTGACTTATGTCAATGACATTTTGGTGGCTTCAGGAACAGGAGAGGATAATGAATGGGACTCTATCTATTTGTTTAATCAGTTGGCACTGAAAGGGCATAAAGTCAGTCCCACTAAGTTGCAGTGGGCCCGACAGGAGGTAAGGTACTTCGGGTATACACTGGGTCCCCGAATATGCAGTTTAGATTCCAAACGGATAGAAACTATAGTAAATATCTCATGCCCCACCACCAAGCGGAGTATGTGGGGCTTTATTGGAATGGAAGGATTCTGTCGAACTTGGATTGTGTCAGCTGGAGAACTGTTAAAACCTTTGTATGAACTAACAAGGGAAGAGGCTGAAGAACCCCTGCATCCCAATCCTGAGCAAAGGAGAGCTTTTAAAGCACTGAAAGATTCCCTCATTCGAGCTGCTGTGTTAGGACTGCCTAACTACAGCAAGCCCTGTGATTTGTATGTGCATGAGATAAAGGGAGTAGCATCTGGAGTTCTAACACAGTCCTTTGGAGACGCTCCCAGGCCAGTGGCATATTTGTCAGGTCAATTGGACCCAGTGGCTAAGGGACACCCAGGCTGCCTCAGGAATGTGGCAGCGGCTGCACTACTAGTAGGCAAAGCCCAGGAAATTGTTTTGGGCACCCTTTAACTGTGCGCAATCCACATGCTGTAGCAAGTCTGTTGAATTCTCAGCAGTACAAACATTTAACTAATCAAAGGCTTTCCAAGTACGAGGTGACTTTGCTAATGACTCATGGGGTTACCTTAAAGAGATGTGCAATTTGAACCCGGCTTCCTTGTTGTCTCATAGGGATGGTGGGAAGATAGTGCATGATCGCTTACAAGTGCTGGCTCAGGTATCTACACCACGCCCTGATCTCACTGATGTTCCTCTATCTGATCTGGAATTAGAATTATTCGTAGATGGATCTGCCTTTGTTCACAATGGAGTCTGACACCCTGGCTATGCAGTTACAGATGGTCATACTTTATTTATAGGAAACCCCTTGCCGCCAGGGACAAGTGCTCAGTCGGCTGAATTGCAGGCGTTAACAGCCACCATTTTGTATGCTAGAGGCAAACGGGTTCATATATTTACTGACTCTAAATGTGCTTTTAGTGTGTGCCATGCCACTGAGAAGGAGAGAGGATTCATTACTTCCTCGGGGGCTCAGATTGCTCATGGAAAAGAAATAGCTGGCTTGCTGCAGGCCATTCAACCCCTAAAGAGATTGTAGTTATACATTGAAGGGCTCATACCAAACAAACTGATCCTGTGTCACTTGGAAATCACTTTGCAGACGAGGCTGCTAAAACAGCTGCCTTACAAAGCACTCAGTTGGAATTGGGTACCCCTCTTTTAACCTGGCAGCAGCAAGCCCCAAATAGTGAGAAACTACTCTGGAAGAAATGGGGAGCTAAGCCTAACTCGACGGGAATTTCGGAATGTGATGGTCATTTTGTTTTGGCTAAAAGTCACCAGAGCAAAGTGATGCACCAGATTCACAAGCACACTCATTTGGGAGCCAATAAGATGGTCCAAATTATTTTAAGACAGTTTGTTTCCCTGGGTCTTCACGAAGTAGCCAGGAGAACAATAGAAAAGTGTTCTTTGTGCCAGCAATGTAATCCAAGGGGGGTACACAAACCAACACCACCTGGGGGGTGTAGATGGGCTCATAGACCTATGCAGCATGTACAGATCAATTTTTTCTGATTTGCCTCCCTCTGAAGGGAAACGCCATTTGCTAGTTATAATAGATCAACTTACTGGACGGGTGGAGGCTTACCCCACCGCCCGAGCTACTGTGACTACAATGTGTAAGATCTTACTTAATGAAGTTATACCCAGTTTTGGCCCTCCTCAGATAATTGACTCTGACCAAGGTACTCACTTCACAGCAATGATTTGCAAGGAACTTACCAAAGCAGTAGGGACAAAATGGGCTTTTCATGCTCCCTGGCACCCCCAGAGTTCAGGCCAGGTGGAGCGCATGAATGGAACCTTGAAAAATCTCCTGACAAAATTGTGCCAGGAACTCGGTTTGAGGTGGTCTACAGTCCTTCCTCTCGCCCTCTATATTATCCGAACAACTCCAACTGCTCGGACTGGGTTGGTGCCATAGGAGATCTTGTCTGGACATGTGCCTCCGACATTTGTCCCATTAATATCAGTGCCCGATGCATTAATATATGCTGATATAGAGCATATAAAGGAGGCCTATGTATGGAATTACAGCACCATCTAGTGACATTGCAGCAGTATTCT
The DNA here is from genome assembly GCA_032164245.1 of Sternotherus odoratus. Taxonomy (NCBI): domain Eukaryota; kingdom Metazoa; phylum Chordata; order Testudines; family Kinosternidae; genus Sternotherus; species Sternotherus odoratus. The sequence continues at coordinate 302,099,578 of JAVMKO010000001.1, forward strand.
GCATATACCCGATCCTTACCATTGTGGGAAGCTGTTCATTCTCTTTTACCAGGTGATCCTGTGAGGGTAAAAGCATACAAGAAGACACTGCTTCAGCCGCAGTGGCTGGGACCTTTTGAAACTCTTCTGGAAAGCCCTACTGCCATTCGAGTAAAGGAGCTACCCACCTGGATCCATCAACCAGGGTCAAAAGGAGCACCGCTAGGGAGCCTGACCCGGTAAAGGGTGTCTTAGAAGCAGATGGCGTTGGACTTCGTGGGAGCCACACACATTCACTCCACTGTAAACCGGGTGAATCAGAAGCAGATGACATCTGTGCCCAAGACAAATTGACTGCTACCCATTTGGGTGACCTAAGCTGCGACTGCAGCGGAGCAACTTGTTTAATTGGATTCCAGTTATAGGTGACTGGCTCCATAATTTCTCTATAGTGCTGTTGTAATTATTTGTGGCCTGGTAGTTTTATATGTTATGCTTCACTATGCATGCTGGTTGGGTGCCACGTTGTGCTCCACTCAGTAGTCAGTAGTCCTTAGTTCACAACTCACTGGCCCATGGATCCCGTTCAATGTGTGTCCCGAGATTCCCCTTTGGGACTCTATGGAAAAAGGAGGGTCTGTTAGGCCCAAAATACATTGGGCACACAAATGAGTTATGTCAACTAGACTACAGTCAGGACATAAGGGACTCTGGGTAATCTCTGAATAGAACTGCAGACGTGAGTGAACTCTTGCAGACCCTGGGAGGGTTGCAGTCTCAGCATTCTTGTACCAAGTGTACTCAGCCATCTGGAGCCTAAATGTCTTCATTTCCTTTTCCTGTTCTTTGTCTGCTCATGTATCTTTCCTGTCTCTTGGTCTCTGGTGCTTGTTGACCGAACTGATAAGAAACCAACATGTTAGACATGTTAGATAATAATAAATAAGGTATTGTTTAAGTTTGTAATGAAGTAATAGGTAGGTATGTATGGACACTGAAAGTTTCTAACTAACAAAGAGGGGTGGGTTGCCTAAACGAATAACCTGTGACGTGACGGAACTGTCTATAAAACCCTACCAGTTGTTAGAGAGGGTAGCTGGTTCTCCTCAGAGATGGGCTGCTCTCTATTGTCGTGTGCACTCTTCAATAAAGAGCTTGTTATTGGACTTTGCTGGTGTTGCCTGTCTCTTTGCGATCAGACAACGAACCGTGTCAGTCTGGGTTCGAGTCTCTGACACGGGTAAATGGAAAAATGGCAAATTCAGAAAAAAATCTCTAAAATCTGTGATGAAACCAACCTGAAATAACCTCATTCTTTTCACATCACTTTGCAGCTTTTCACAGACTCATAGTGTGAGAGTGGGACCAAGGTTTGTAAGTGAGCAGGATAATGGGTTCCAGGTGGCACCCTGCAGAAGTCCATCACACCTACCCAACGAAAATGCCCTACAACATTGGTAATGATAAAAACATGTTTTTCAGTAAGAACCGAGTAGTTGCGATCAATTTATTATTCTTTAAGGCTAGATGTAGATATTTTTGCAGTTAGCAGGGGCAGGGTTAGCATATCCAGATATTTCTGGTCTGTGCTGTGTGCATAACTGCTGACAGCTTAATCCATAACCCTTTGCTTTTTTATAGCAGGCCCTAAGATAACTTGACTATATTTTAGGCCTGAAGTGAAACCATTTTAAATTTTGCTTTTACAGTCCCCCCTTCAGTGCCTTTTTGTCACCACCTTAAAGGGAGGTTATTACAGGTGCACTGCCTACAACAGGTTGGGCATTTTAAAGGCCATAGGATTTGAATACACAATTAAGGGGCATTAGGACAGCAGTGAGTTATTTTTTCTTATTTTGCTGGGAGTTTAAGGCCTAGCCAGCCACCTAGTTTGGATTTTTAGTTGGACTTGGTTTTACTGCAATCTTTTTTTTGCCTGCATGACTTATGGCATTTTATTAATTAGAATTTATGTTTGGGTGAACAGTGCCCCTGCATTAAGCCTTTTGCTAGCGGAGGAACTTTATGGCTGAATACTTTTGTGGGCTTTTATATGGTTATTACAGATTTTATATACTTTACTATGCATATACTGAAATAACAATTGTTTTTCTGGGCTAGGCTTGGGGAAGGTTACACGTTTTTGCGGGGGTAGGGTTTGTGAGAAGTTGGAAACAAAGCAGGAGCAAACATACTTGCCATAGAGCACAATTATATAAATGGTGACAAGTAAGGCAGGGACTACTAATGTGCTTTTTATAATTTGACATTTAAGCCAGCTGAGGGGATTGGTAAACCAGGGCCAGTGATTTTTTAGCAAGTTTGTGAAACAGTTTTACTTGTTATTGGACTGTATGGACATTAGTGATTATTTTTGGCTTTGATTTACATAGGCACAGCAGGTGGAATTTATCAATGTGCAGACACCACCTTGGCTGGCCAATAGAAGATTTAGGGCTAGGCAATTTTGCAAGGAAATTTGAGATATACTGTGAATTTTATTTTGCAAGCTGGAGATGGCATTGGCTCTGGCTTTACTTATTAACTTTACTGCAGCAGAAATATTTATAATAGCCTTTTATAGTGTTGAGATTTTTAACTAAGGGATTGCAGCCTTTAAAAAGTGATGGAACTTAGATGAACTCTGAACTAAATGATTATTGGGGCTGCATCACATGCAATGGAGATTAAGGTTACAAGGCTGTGTATGATAAATATGGTTTTTAACTTTAAACCCAGGGAATAAATAGTTTAGAGTACAACCCCCTGTCCAATGTTAGGGTAATATTTTGTAGGCCTACCTGCTGCAGAGCCAAAATAAGCCTGGGGCAGTAAGGGTTGGATACACCAAGTTTGTTATTTTTAATTTTGGTTTGGTGTGGCATGAGGGAAGGTTAATGGTTAAATATGACCTGTTTTATTTGCAAAACACTGAAGTTTGAAGAAGGTATGAGGGGAAAGAGATTAGTATAAGGTTGTTACTGGTACAGGGTCGGGTATTTTGGGAAAAAATATTTTTATATTAGATATAGTTGAGTTGCTAGGCATAAGGTAATTTATTTTGTATTTTGGGGATTTGCCATTTGACCAATTGGTATTTGGGGTAATTTGGGAATTATTGGCTTTAAGCAGTAATCCCCAATAAGCCTTTTTCTAATAAGACATAGTGAGCTGGCAAAGGGGGTAGGTTCTAATGTAGCATCAGTTTGGATGGGTGGAGCCATAACAGAGAGGGGCATAAAGCCGGGGGGGGGGAACTTTATATTTTGGCTAAGATGGACTTTATTATGATGTTTTGGTGGTTTGGAGGCAGGTATATTTAATGCTAGCATATATTTTGTTTGGTTAAAAGTTGCCTTTTGGGTTATATTTATTGGCAGGCCTACTATTGAAATATTTTTCTTGTGATTTTTTTTGGTAGGTGGGAACAAATTTAACAATTACACAAATTATCTGCATGAGCTGTCATTTGCACTTTGATATAGACTTAATTTTTAGACTGGACCAAGTGACATGGGATGTTTGCTGGCTTTGGCAAGGTATTTTGCACTTGTGAATGGACTTGACACAATGGATTAGCTTTTTACAGTAGGCTACTACTGCAAATTAGTTAGTTGCAAATCTTACTGGGTAAGGTTGAGAATAATGTTTATGTTTTAGCCCCCATGTAATTTATTATTGTATTTTTTATGGGCACAGAATACAGAGGGTAGGGATTATTTATTTATTTATTTATTTATTTATTTATTGGCATGAAGGGCAACTTTTATTTTTAATGGGGGAACTGAGGAAGGGTTAAGAAAAGGAAGAGGATTGGAAACTTTTGTGCCAAGAAAAACAAAATAGTATTGTGCAAATTAAGCAAGAGCAGCAACATCATGGTTATACACATGAATTAAATAGTTTCAAGAATAGCAGCCGTGTTAGTCTGTATCTGTAAAGAAAGTGAGGACTACTTGTAGCACCTTGGAGACTAGATAGTTTCTTTCAGGATAAGTTTTCATGAGCTATAGCTCACTTCGTCGGATGCATAGAATAGAACAGAAGTAAAATGCATTTATACACACAGAAAGAAAAATTGAACAGCCCTCTTTGAAATAGGTAGTGCAGGGTGTGGGGCTTATGGGAGAATGAGTTGTACACACAAAGATTCCTTAGTTTCTCATGATGACACAGGACAGTAAGACCACGAAATGATTTAATATCACCATGCCATGATATAGGCTCAGGGGAGGTTGTTGACCCAAGATAAGCAACTTCAGCTACATGAATAGCAAAGCTGAATTTGGCGTAGCTTAGGGAGACTTACCTGTTACCCACCCGGCTGTGAATAGGCTGCTGCTGTTTTTTGTTGACTCTGCTTCCACTTCTCACTAAGGTGGAGTACAAGAGTCAGTGGGGAGCATGTTTGGGGATTGATTTATTGTATCAACACGAGAAGTGAAAAATCTATCCCTGATACATTAATCACTGCCCAGCAAACCAGGGGTTAGTGTGGACGTACTCTTTGACTGTTCAGTCAGTGATTTAGAGAAAGGGGATTTAGAAGCTCAATCTGAGAGAAAACCTTAGGCCCCTTAATGAGTAAGGAGCTGAAGCAGTCTGTCCCGGATCTGTTTTGTCCTCACCCCATAAATTATGGGGTGTACTACAGGGGGCATGAAGATGAAAAGGTGGACTATGAGATCCTGAAAAGATATGGGCACATTTTGGGAAAAGCTGTACATGACGTAGTTGATCAAATCTGGGATGTAAAAGGTTAAAATCACGAGAAGGTGGGAGCCACAAGTCCCCAAAGTCTTGAGACGGGCGTCTTTTGTGGGGAGCCTGAAGATGGCCCTTAGGATTTCGATATAGGACACAGCAATAAAAATCCCATCCAGACCCATCACACAGAATAGGACAAAGAGGACATAGTAACTACTAACTCGGGTGTCAGCGCAGGCCAGGTTCTCCAGATACATTTCCATACAGTACGGCTGGGCGATGACATTTGTTTTACAATAAGACCACTGCCTGGCCAGAAAAGGCAATGGCAGGTTAACCATTATACCCCGCAGGCCCACGGCCAGGAAAATCTTGACCACCAGGCCGTTTGTCAGGATGGCGGCATGTCTCAGGGGATGGCAGATGGCCACGTAACGATCAAAAGCCATGGCTACAAGGATCCCAGATTCAATGGGAGAGACGATGGCAAGGAAGTACACCTGAGTGAGACAGGCACTGAAATCGATCTCCCGGGAATTGAACCAGAAGATGCTCAGCATTTTGGGCATGGCTGATGTGTGCAGGACCAGGTCAGTGATGGCCAGCATGCAGAGGAAATAGTACATTGGCTCATGGAGGCTCTGCTCCACCTTCACGATGAACAGGATGGTGAAGTTTCCCAAGATGGCTATGATGTACATGAAGCAGAAGGGGATGGAGATCCAGACATGGGCTTCCTCCAGGCCAGGAAAGCCCAGCAGGATGATGGTGGAGGGGTTGGTGAAGTCAGTTTTGTTATATTCTGACATGGACTAGGGGAGGTGTCCAACTCTGAGGGATACCGGTGTCTCTTGCATGTACCGTATGTTCCCCTCACTCCCTGTATATCACAAGGGTCTAGGGTGATTCTTGCAGTAAATATATCTGTATGGAAAGACAATGTGAATATGAGACACCACATGCACTACTGGATGCTGTTCTCGTGGGGGAAGCAGATTGATCACTCTTCCCACACTGAAAAAATGACATTTTCATTGTTCAGATAAATGAATTCTGAATAAGTGACCAAACTAATGCCAATTCCGTATTTTCATGTGCTTCCTGCTCAATAATTCCTACACAACATGGTGTGGGGAACCTTACTAGGTACCAGCAGGAAACACAATTGTGGATACTGCTCAGCCATCATTGTTCCTTAGACTTTTTCCATACTGCCATGCTTTTATTATTATTATTATTATTATTATTATTATTATTATATTTGCAAATAAGCCCTTTTGCCAAAGAAACAGTGGTGATGCACACACTGCAAAGCCACTTTCAATAACAGAATTCCTCAGTTTCAGTGACATCTTGTAACCTCCTAAACAAGGGTTTTTGGTCAAAACATTTTTTCTTCAAAGTGCCAGTGTAGATATTTGTGCTTGATTTTATTTCTGGAATTGGCCCAGGAAGGCATCCCACACTGCCCATTCTGACTGCTCTGGTGAACAGTTTCTATTCCTCTAACTACATGGAGGTAAACAGTTTCTGACCCTCCCCCTTGTAACTCTCAGGAATTTTGAATCTCCTCTTGCTGTGTGCTCAGTGTGGAATGCTCACATCACACCTTCCCAGGTGCCCAGGGCAACTCCGCACTTGGAACACTGTGGAGATGCTGAATCTGCTCAGTATTTGCAGTGGGGAGGCTGTGAGGGCACAGCTGCGCTCCAGCCATAGGAACATGAACAGTTTTAAGGAAGGTTTTCGGAAAAGAGCTAAGATCAGGACACACTGCACTGCACAGCAAAGGAGAATGACGGGAGGCACATACACCAGAAGGCCAGGGAGGCAAACCATATCTCTGGTGCTGTACCCCACACCTGCCATTTTTATATCCTCAACAGTGACCACATTTTCACCCCCAAGAGCCAGGTTGATATCGCTACAACTATGAGGGGTGCAATTTTCATTTGATTTAGCAGTGGCATAGCAAGAAAGTCACAGTAGCAATTTTCTTGGTGCTGGTTCAGCCTCAGCTGGAGTACAGTGTACAGTTTTGATCTCCAATATATAGGGAAGCTGTAGTGAAACTGGAAACGATATAGAGGCGAGTGACAAAAATAACCCACAGGATGGAATAGAATCCATACAAGCAAAGGCTGAAGGAAAGGGCTATGTTTAGTATTGAAAAGGGAGGATTGGGAGCGGGGGACAGAACCGGGCTCTTGAGATACTTGAAATGCTGCATTAAAAAAGGTGAATGAAAGTTCTTCTCTCTTGTCACCTAGGGCAGAAGAAGAGGGAATGGGTTCCAGTTACAGGCTAGCAGATTTAGATTTAATCTTAAATAAACTATCAAACTATAAGGAGGACAATGGAATGGATGCCCAGTCATGTTGTGGAAAGTTCTTCAATGGAGATTTTCAACAGGAGGCTGGATAATCCTCTGTCTGGGGTGCCTTATGCATAGCAAATCCTGCATATTTGAAGGTTAGACTAGCTGATCCCTGCCGCCCCTTTCTTATCCTGTCACTATTGGAAACCGTGACATATAATCCTAGTGTAGACCAGGTCTTATTCCAACACAAATTAAGGAGTTCAATAATGGGGTAATTAGGTGATATGTAAGGGCTTGTATTTCACCGGACGTCAAACTGGATCATGTCGCTTTAAACGCTATGAATCTATTGATATAGAACGTAGTTCAGGTATTTATAGTTATTCCGTCTCATAACACACAAACAAGGGAATATTAAATTACATTGTCACCCTGAACATATAATATTGATAAAAGAAAAATCTTTCATATTTGACCTGTGGAACAACTTGCCAGAGACATTATTGGAGCAAAGAGTTAAACTAAATGGGATTCATAAATGGATTGGCCGTATTTTGTGGTGTTGGCCGCACCACTCAGAGTTAAGTCTGTCTGACAACTTAAATTACAAGTTTTAATTTCAATTGGATATACATTTGCCAAACATTAACCTGAAATTTCCCTTCCTTGGTGTCTACTTCCATTTGAATTGCATTTTTAAATTTTCAGGCATAACAGTTCATCCGGGTTATCCAATGAAGCTAGGGGAGAAGACACCTTACAAATGTTGAAAAATTGGTACATTTATGCTAATGAGGAGAAAACCTGGTAACAGCCCCAATGTCTTTCCCACCGAGTTAACAGCTAAAGACTTAAATGACAAGAGGATGAGGCGGCAGTGTCTGGGCATTAACAAAAAGCTGGCTCCTGAGGTTGTTCTCAGTTCTTACTCCAGACTGGATGTTTACTGGAGATCTGCTTGAGAGCCTGTCTACACTTAAAATACGACAGCAGGGCTGCCATAGGATTTTACAGGGGCCCGAGCCAACTAGAGCCCATGGCCTCCAAATCTGGCCTTGTAGAAGACAATTGTTAGCAACTTTCATCTGGATGGATCCACTGTGGCACTGAAATGAAGCCACTTTGGGAGCCCATCACTGAGGTGCGCAGCAAAGAGGGACATTTTGGCCCATAATATTAGAGTAAATTTAGCACTTGTGACAAAGGCCCAGGATGCTCAGTGGCTCCTTCAGGCTCCTTCAGCCTTCAGTGGCTCCACAGAGTAGAAATGACCACAGACCTATTCCCCATCCCATCATGCGTACATTGCACTTAGTTTATTGAACAGAAAGAAATGGGTACCTGTGATTTCAGAGACGGAATTGTCTTCACTGGGAATATCCCTCAGTTTCTCGCGACCACACACCTCTCTCGGACCAGCTTCTGCAGCAGCATCCCACACTGAGAGATGACACAGGGATGTGCACCATTTATAATAGTGCTCTGTGCAGTCCCTGTGGAATTCCCTCAGACTCTAGGGGAGAAGCAGCTTCTGTTTGCGAACAGACTGGAGACCAGATGATCTCTCGCCAGTGTCTCTCTTTCCATTTCTGAACTTCTGTGTTTGTTAATGAGCTTTAGCAGTAAACAGTAATTAAGGGACCTTCCCAAAGGGAGATGAGAACTCTTGGGCTCCGTGTTGTGTCAGACTGGATTTGGCTGTTCTCTGCATTTGTGTATATTTAAAATTATAGTTGATTACTAAGAAAGCTAGGGATAGTGCCGAGGTCTCATAGGGTCTGAATCGTTTTAAGTACCCAGGATGGATAGCTAGAAAGTGGCGAGACAGATTTGGAATAAGATCACTGAGGGGAGACCCAAATATATTTTGTAGGCAGGTGGGATTTTCACTAAGGGGTCAGAGATCAGTAATTCTTATCAATAAGTATGATTATATCACAGAGAAACATTCATTGAAGGATATTAAAAAAACTTAGCAAAGAAAGTCATTATGAACAGATCCCCAATGTATCCATAGATAAACTGAGGTACAGGTAGACAGACATGACTTGGCCAGAGTCACAGAGAGAATGGCAGACAGCACCCAGGAGTCCTCACTTCCCTACCATAAGAACGGTCTCTCCTTCAGTAACTGAGCACATGATGAGCGGGAAATGGACTCATGCTGTCATAGGTCCTGTTCATTGGGTGAGCACGATGGACTTCTACAGGGTGCCACCTGGAACTCGGTTACCCATGAGTCCTCCTACTTACTAACCTTGGCTCCTCCTTACCATTTGAACCTATGAAAAACTTCAAGCCCCTCCAGGTCTTCCACTTACACCAACATTGACACACCCACCTGCAGGTATGTGAATGTTTTCACTAGCCACTCATGTATCAACAATACAGAGGCTCCAGAAGTTCCCCCAGCTCCCCAGCCTGGGACCTCAGAGCTGTACTGACTTGGCCTTGTCAGAAGACTGACCAGTGTAAATTTATCATTCTGCCCCCTCCCCTCAATGTGGAGAAGACAATGCACCAGCCCCTGTTCCTGAGCAGATTTCCCTTTATACTTCCAATAACACACTGCTTTAGGAGAACAAATGGAAAGTAGATAGAGTATTTATAGAAAATGGATTTTAAGCTGTTATTATTTATAGAAAAAATATCAAAGTTGGTTACTTAACAAATAAAATCACAATCTAAGTTCTATATGCTAGACCAGGGTTCTCCAAACTATGGCCCGTGGGCCAGATACAGTCCAAGAGCTTGATTTCTCCAGCCCGCCAGCTGAGCAGGCATGTGGAGAAGACTCTGGTGCCTAGTAGCTGCTGTAGGAGCAAAGGGACTCTGTCATAGCAACAGGGGGGAGCAGCAAAGGGGTTGGGTCATGCCCAGGAGGCATGTGGGGAAGTCTTGCTATAGCATGCCAGTAGCTTCTGGCAGAGGCAGATGTGAGTGTCTCTGTGGTCAGCAGGGGATGGCAGTGGGAGTGAGCGGGGGTTGGCGGATGGTGCGGGGGTAGTGGGGGGTGGAGTTGGTGGGGGGGAGAGCATAGGATGGTGAAAGGGGAGGGGGATGGCATGGAGGGAGGAAGTGCGGGGCCGGGGAATAGCACAGCAGTGGTTGGTGGAGAGGAGTGGGGCCAGGGGATGGTGCAGCAGTGCTCGTGGGGAAGAGCGGATTGGGGGATGGTGCAGAGGTGTTCAGCAGCGGGGAGGTGGGGGAATGGCACAGTGGTTGTTGCCGGGGGGGAGGGAGCAGGGGCATGGTGTCAGTGGTTGGCTGGGGGGTAGGGGTCAGGGGATGGCATGGGGGGTGAAGTTGGTGTGGGGGATAGCACGGTGGTGTTCTGTGGGGGTACAGGAGCCAGGGGATGGCACCACAGCCAGTGGCGGGAGTCCGGGTGGGGTGCAGCAGGTGGCTGGGTTGGAGATGGAAAGGCTTCTTACCATTCTACCAGACATGTCCGGTTATTGGTCTGTGTTAAAAATATATTTCTGTCTGGGATTTCTCTCCTCCGGACTGGGGAGAGGGTGGGGTGTCTTGGCTTTGGGGGGGTTTCCCCCTTTCATTCTCTTACCCCTGCCCCCCTCCATTGTGGTCTCTGTGTGTTGGGAAGGAAGGGGTGCCCTCTTTCACCCTAGGGTGACCATTTGTCTTGATTCCCTGGACATGTCCGTTTTTTGGGGGGTACAAATAGCTTCAGGGGAAATTTATAAATAGCGGCAAATGTCTGGGATTTCCCCCCTGCAGAGTGGGGCAGCTGACAGTGCTGTTGGCTGGACTCAGGGCATGGAGCTCCCAGGCACAGCCCACCCCTCCCTCGCAGCATCTGATCCCTGGCCAGTTTCTCCTCCCCCCATTCTCAAATTGTTGTCTGCTGGGGCTGTTCACAGATACTTCTCCCCTGCAGGACCAGCTGAGCAGCAGGTCTTAGGGGGTGGGTTGAAGGCCTTTCTGGAGTGGGAGTGAAGGGACAGGGAGTGGTGTGTGGTTGGATGGATCAGGGTTCCTGTCAGGGGTGGGGGGGATAAGGGTGGGGCAGGCAGAGGACTGTTAAGGGGTTGGTTCCTAGGGGGGCAGTCATGAGTGTGAAGAGTCTTAGAGAGTTGGTTTGCCTGTTAGGGGTTAACTTAGGGAAGGAGGGGAGTGACATAGAGAGCCCACCTGGAGGAAGAACCAGGAAGTCTCTTCAGTTCTGTCTGGAGCTTGAACTGGCTTCATCTTTTTCAGCTATGAAAACTCTTTCCTCCTCTCTCCTAGCTTTGGGAGACATATGCACCTTTCTATTTGCAAGATTATTCTGACGGTAAGTAACATATTGATCTCATAAGTTTTCGTACGAAATTTAGAGTGTCACTAACCCTTTAGAGGAAGGAGTTAGAAAGCTTTAAATCTGTAAAGTTGTATTAGCTGTAAGTTGTTCTCTTTTCTTTATTAAACCTTTTTAGTTATACAAAGTGTTTGGTTATTCCCTTAAAGTGGTCATAGCATTGGATTTGGCAGGCTCACAATGTGTGAGCCAGAGTGCTGTCTCTCTCTCTCTCGGTAACAAGAGGAAGGGGGGAGGGGGAAAGTTTCTCTCCTTTTAGCAAGGGAGGGAGTGTTCATCTCTTGGGGTCCCAATGTGCCCCAATCTATGGGTTTGGAATAAGTGTATTGGTGGTGGCAGCTTGGTCCCCATTTCCCTACTGGTAGAGTGTGGATTTTGGGGGTGAAAAGACTTAACTTAGGCTGGGGAAGCAACTTATAGTTAAGGGGCCATAGGAGAGACCCCCGCTGTTACCCCAGTGTTAGAGAGGGGGGAGGTTTGCTCTTCATAGGGGCAGTTATGTATTGGCTTCCACATTAGGTGGCAGTCAGGGGACAAGGTGCTGCATGGAGGCTTAGATGTGGGTGGGCTCCTGGGGAGCAGTTAGGGGACAAAGATCAGGGAGGCTTAGATGGGATGGGGTTCTGGGGGGGGGAGTTAGGGGTGGGGCCTTGGGCATTCAGTCAGGGGGCAAGAGGGGGTTGTGATTTCTGAAGGGGTTTGGAAGTGGGAGGTAATGGATGGGGTGGGGACAGGGCTAGGGTGGGGGTGAGGTTAGAGTACCCCCATGTCCTTTTTTGATAGCTGAAATATGGTAACCCTACCTCTTCAGAAGTCTCTGTGAGCCACCATTTTGTGTGTGGCCAGGGGTGGGGGTTGAGTCACCATTTCATGTGTGGCCAGGAGAAGTCGCCATTTTGTTTAATTTGGATGGGCTGTTATGGGCAGGGTATGGCTAAACCACCCTGAACACACCTGATCCCGTCTGATCTCAGAAGCTAAGCAGGGTCAGGCCTGGCTAGTACTTGGATGGGAGACCTCCTCGGAATACTAGGTGCTGTAGGCTTAACATGGGTGTGGGGTTACCCTAGCTGGGGGTTGATGGGCCAAAGAGAGAGAGAGTTATGGGCAGGAGAAAAAAGACCCTTTGAAATGGATTTCTGTGTTGGGGAGTTGATAACAGACTCTTAGGTTTGTTATGCTAATGTACAACATTTTATTGGTTTATTTTGCTTTCTTTGTGTATAACTACACCTTACTTCTGTTGCATTCTATGCAGCCGATGAAGTGGGCTATAGGGATGCAGGCAAGCTTACGCTGAAATAAACTGGTTAGTCTCTAAGGTGATCCAAAGAATTCCTCTTCTTTTTTCTGTTAAACATATGTAAAAGATTGAGTAAAATAGTTTCTATGGGAGAAAAGGATGAAAACTGTGGATGAAATGGCTTCTCTACCTGATGATTTTGAGCAGAAACAAGCATCTCTTGTGAATAAAGCACAGGCAGAGGGGTCTAAACTTGGTGGGAGGCAAGGTTCTAGTTTACCTCACTTCTACAATCCCCAAGCCAAATCTCCTATAAAGAGTCCAGAAGGTTGGACTAAAAGATCTCCTGAGGTCTCTTCCAACCACAGTCTACTATGATTCTATGAATCCATGATATTCGGTTTGTGGAACTCCTTGCCACAGTCATTATTTGAACAAAGAGCTTACTTGATTGGGATTCACAAATGGATTGGCCATTATATGTGGTGCTGGAGGCATCATCATTAATTAAGCTTATCTGATCACTTCAACTAGAAGACCTCATTTTCAGTTTCTTATAAGTTTGACATTTGGACTGGAATTTTCCACGCTAGGTGTCTGCTTTAATTTGAATTGTTTTCTGAAAGTTTCAGGCAAAACAATTCGGCCAATTTTTGAAATGAAGCAAGGACAGCAGATGTCTTGCTCATGTTGAATTTTTTTGATAATATTTCCAGTGAAGAGTCCTAGCACCTCATGCCTCATAGAAGCTAAAAGCCCATAGCAACACTCCCGTTCACAGCTAGAGCCCTGAAATTCCAGAATGGGAGCTGACAGTCTCTGTGTATTAACATAGAACTAACAAAGTCCTGTGGCACCTTAAAGACTAACTATAAAGTTTTGAAGCTTGAGCTTTCGTGGGCTAATACCCACTTCGTCGGATGCAAGCAGTGGAAGTGTCCAGAGGCAGGTATAGAAAAGTAGGCAAGAACCAGGTGGGAGGTAAAAAGTTTAGTCCAATTAGGCTGAACCAGCTTGTTATCTCTGATCAGGGAGGGTGGGTTATTCTTCTAGCATTTGAATGGGGGGTGTGGACATGGAGAGAGGAGAAACTATTTCTGTAATGAGCGAGCCATTGTAGGTCTCTTTGTTCAATCTGAGATTGTTTGTGTTGAATTTGCAAATGAATTGTAGCTCTGCAGTTTCCCTTTGCAGTCTGAACTTGAAGTTTTTTTGCTGTAGTATGGTGACTTTTAAATCTGTAATTGTGTGTCCAGGCAGGTTGAAGTGTTCCTCTATAGGTTTTTGTATATTGCCATTCCTGATATCTGATTTGTGTGCATTTATCCTTTTTCTTAGGGACTGTCCAGTTTGGCCGATGTACATAGCAGAGGGACACTGGTGGCATATAATGTCATATATGACATTGGTTGATGTGCAGGTGAATGAACCAGTGATGGTGTGGTTGATCTGGTTAGGTCCTGTGATGGTGTTGCTGGTGTAGATATGTGGGCAGAGTTGGCATTGAGGTTTGTTGCATGGATTGGTTCCTGAGTTGGAGTTATTGTGGTGCAGTGTGCTGTTGCTGGTGAGAATTTGTTTAAGGTTGGCAGGTTGTCTGTGTGCCAGGACTGGCCTTCCTCCCAAGGCCTATGAAAGTGAGGGATTATTGTCCAGGATGGGTTGTAGGTCACTGATGATGCGTTGCAGAGGTTTTAACTGAGGACTGTAGGTGATGGCCAGTGGTGTTCTGTTGTTTTCTTTCTTGGGCTTGTCTTGCAGCAGCAGGCTTCTGGGTACACGTCTGGCTCTGTTGATCTGTGTCCTTATTTCCTTGTGCGGGTATTGTAGTTTTGAGAAAGCTTGGTGAAGATCTCGTAGGTGTTGGTCTCTGTCTGAGGGGTTGGAGCAAATCCAATTGTACCTCAGTGCCTGGCTCCCTAGGTCGTTTAGATCTCTTGGGTGAATATGATCTGGTCCTGGTGACTTCTTCCTGTTCTGTTTATCAATTTGTTCCAAAACCTCCTCAAATCACCTGGGGGACTTAGTACAAACGGGATTCAGACAATGGATTGGTCATTTTACATCGCTATGGGGACACCACCTTTTGTTTGGGCACTCTGAGACCTTCAGTAATAAGATCTCATTTTCAGTTGTTTATAAGTTCACCAAACTTTAACCATTTGGACTGACATTTTCCATGCTGGGTGCCTGCTTTTGGTTCAGATGTTATTTGAATGTTTTATGCACAACAGCTCAGCTGATTTCTCAAATGAAGCTAGGAGAGAAGATGTCTTGTTCATGTTGAAACCTTCTTATATTTATTCCAGTGAGGAGAGATTCCACTTCCATGCTTTCCAGCAGATAAAAGTCAAGTTAGTGCCCTTGCATTATAGGCCAGAGCCCAGAAATGCAACATGCAGAGGTGGCAGTCTCTGCTCATTAACACGCAGCTGGCTCCTGAAGTCTATATTCACTTCTTATTCCCAGGGAAGATTTGCTTTACTGGATACTGAGGAAACCGTGGGCCACAGCCTCTGAATTTGGACTTGTGTTGTTCATCTATGAACACATTTCATCCTGAAAGATGCACCGTGCCCCTGAAATACAGCCATGTGGGTGTGAGAGACGATAAGTCAGGGTCATCGTGCGCTGAGAGAAAAGAAAGTTTTTTGTGCCAGTGATACTGAAGCAAACTCATCAGTAGTGGCAAGGGCCTGGGATATTTAATGGTTGTGTAGAGAGTGGAAAGGACCACAGAGACCTATGCTCTATCGCACCATGCCCAGATTGCACTGAGTTTGTCGAACACATGAGTATCCTTACAAGAGATGTGAATTGTGAGATCAAAACACCTGCCTTGTAATCACCGGGAGGTAGCCGTCTCCCACACCACTCTCACATCAGTTTCTGCAGCAACATCAAACCCCAAAAGCTGACACAGGAGGTGCACCATTGGTAATATAGCTCTGTGCATCTCCAGTGAGGTTTTTCCACCTCTTGTGGTGAATCGACCTTTTGAATGTGAATAGGCTGGAGATAAGGCTGTCTGCACTTCTGTGTTCTACATCCACCTTTAGGAGTAAACATTAATTAAGGGAACTTCCTAAAGGGAGATGAAAACCCTCAGGCTATGAGCTCTGTGTATTTGTGTATATTTAAAATTATAGTTGATTATTAAGAAAAATAGAGATAATGCCTTGGCCTCCATAGGGTCCGACAATCGGTAAATTCCCAAAATGTCTGGGCAGACAGCACACAGACTGATCAGTTGAGAGATGCCTGAGGGGAGAAATGAGCACTATCTGCACACACAGGGGGCTGTTGCTAGGTGACCGGAGATCAGTGTGTTGGGTTAGGTCACCGAGATCCCCTTGGGACTATTACCTAATGTGATGAAATTACCTCTGAGGCAATTTTCCCTGCCAGCTTGGGATTTCCAGAACCCTGCCTTGTTGAGACAAACACATC
This sequence comes from Sternotherus odoratus, assembly GCA_032164245.1. NCBI lineage: Eukaryota > Metazoa > Chordata > Testudines > Kinosternidae > Sternotherus > Sternotherus odoratus. Next base: position 302,115,595 of record JAVMKO010000001.1, read on the forward strand.
AGCTGGCTGCAACACAGACCCAGGGTCTGAACCATGGACAGTAACTTACCTGTCTTCTGCACCGAGACACCCAGTTCCCAATGTGATCCAACCCCCCCATAAAATCCTTTTTAACTGTATGAAGCTTATACAGGGTAAACTCATAAACTGTCCACCATCTATTCATTGAAGGATCTTTAAAACATGAATATATCCCCATTATACTGATCAGTAAACTGAGGCATGGGGGAGAGAGAACCTCAGCTAAGAACCCACAGGGAATGACAGAGAGAACTGAGGACTTCTGTCTTCCCCGATGTTAACAATGTGTCTCCGTGAGTAGCTGAGCACATGAAAAGAAGGAAATGGACTCAGCTCTATCAGGGTCTGTTCATCGGGTTGGTATGACAGACTTCCCCTGGATTCAACCCAGAACTGGGGAACCCCTGAGACCTCTGGCATGCCAATATGGGCTCCCTCTGATACACTGAGGCTGTGATAAGATGCAATCTTCTCCAAGTCTTGCACTCCCAACGCCATACACATGCAGGGATACACCCGGTTGCAGTTACATGAATGCTTCCACTAACCACTGTTTGCCCCGCCTCTGTGTGTAGACGACAATCAACCATGTTCCTGAGCAGATTTCCGTATTACATTTCAAACAACACACAATTTCAGGTAAAAAATATAAAAGAAATGTATTAACTACTGAAATATAGGATTGAAGTGATTATAAGTAATATTGTGCAGGTCAAAGTTGGTCACATAAACAAGCAGAATCCCCATTTAAGTTCTCTACACTAGACAGGATTTAAATCAAGCAGTGTCTCATCCGGATGATGGAAACAGTCAACCAATCTTCCATACACAGGCTAGTAATCCCCTTCAGCCTGGGACCACAGCCCCAGGTCAGTCCATGTTCTTATGTTTTCACGTGTTGAGTTGTGGGAGAGGGAGGCCAAGTGTTGATGTCACTTTCACCTTTTATAGTTTCTGCCACATTGAGGGAATTTCATTTAGCCCACAGCAAATGCCCCAGCTCAGTTAGTGGAAAAATACAAGCACAGGATGGAGCCCAGTGTCACTTGAGCTGGTCATAAGTCCTTGCATGCTTCAGGGATTCACATCAGGAACCGTTACCCATATCCTAGCTAGAACGTTCACAGGAAAGTCCATCAGGTGGGGATAGTTTCTTCAAAGGCCTATTTGGTTTCTTTATGATTCATAACCTTGAACAAAGTGCTGGCTAGACTGGATGTAAACTACCATGTCGGTGTTAACCAGGAGCAAACAAGTCATATCATATACTGGTACATGTCAATAATCATAACGTTAGGTACCAAAAGATGTATGCACACAAATAGAGTAATCACATTCAGCAAACCCTCCCTTTTCCATTAATATTTTATATGACACACTTTTTAAAAAAAGTATCATAATGATATCACCATAATAAAAATGGGAGTGTGAGGATGTTGCTTTGGTGCACAGAATGTTATACATCACCCCCTAATGTAATGCAGATGTGTTAGCTACTGACTGATACAGTGACAGGCTGACGAAGATTTTGGATTTTAGATTTTAACCATGCAGACATTGTTGTGTTACCCAGCAATGTTTTTTAAACATTCTGTGTACTTTTCATTACTTTCATAAGCCTTGTGATCTCAAAACACAGCCTTCCCTTGGTCTCTTTGTATCTCTTCAGCATTGTTAACTAGTGTGCTTTTCCAACTGGTGATAACTCAATAGGGATATTCATCTATGCTGTGGGGAAATATTCCTCAGTTCCTCCTTCCTGTCAGGACATCAGGATAATTATGGTTTTCCTACTCTGACAAGCCTTGAGCCTTTTTACAGGTGTTAACTGAGAAGATGTGTCTAACTCCTAGCATGTCCAAAACATTTCCCTAAAATCATGCACATTACACCTTTTCATAGGATTTAACAAGAATACCAAACTCTTAGAAAATTAAACCTTAGAAGCAATCGTCTGCTTAGGGCATCCTAAAACCCTCCCCCACCCTAATCCTGCCCCCCACCCTAGCCACTCCCTCCCACCTCTGCCCCCCCTAAGAACTCCCAATCACCTCTTGCCCAATGATTGGCTAACCTGAGGCCCCACCCCTAAATGTCCCCCAGAACCCCATCCCCTTGTTAGCCTCCCTGCTCTTTGTCCCCTAACTGCTCCCCAGGAGTCCACCCACATCTAAGCCTCCATGCAGCACCTTATCCCCTTACTGCCCCCTCCTGTGGGACCCCCCCCACCCTAACTGTTCCCCTAGGAACCTACCCCCTAACAGTCCTCTGCCTACTCCACCCTTATCCCCCTACCCCTGACAGAAACAATGATCCATCCAACTACCCCCCCACTCCCTGTCCCTTCACTGCCCCCTCCAGAACCCCCTTCAACCCACCCCTCTATGCACTGCTGCTTGGCCAGTCCCACAGGGGAGAAGTATCTATGAACAACCCCAGCAGCCAATGATTTGAGAATGGGGGGGAGGAGGAGCTGTCCAGGGATCAGATGCTGCGAGGGAGGGGTGGGCTGTGGCTGGGAGCTCCATGCCCTGAGTCCAGCCAGCAGCACTGTCAGCTGCCCCACTCTGCAGGGGAAATCCCAGACATTTTCAGCTATTTATAAATTCCCCCTGATGCTATTTTCACCCCCCCAAAACCGGACATGTCTGGGGAATTAGGATGAATGGTAACCCAAGGGAGGGAGAGGGCACCCCTCCCTTCCTGACAAACAGAGACCACAGTGGAGGGGGGCAGGGGCAAGGGAACAAAAGGGGGACACCCAACCCAAAGACAAGACACCCCACCCTCCCCCGAGTCCAGTGGAGAGAAATTCCAGACAGAAATATATTTTTAACACAGACCAATAACCGGACATGTCCGGCAGAATGATAAGAAACCTTTCCATCTCCAGCCCAGATGCCTGCTGCACCCCCCACCCTCCCCACCAGCTGTAGTGCCATCCCCCGGCTCCCTACCCCCCCCCCACACACCATCCCCCCACCGCCACTCCCCTTCGCCGTGCCAGCCCCCGGCCCTCTAACCCCGGGCTCACCACCATCGCCATCTCCCTGGCCCCCTCCCCCCACTGACCATTACCATGCCATCCCCTGACCCCCCTTCCCTGACCACCACCATGCCATTCCCCCAGCCCCACTCTCCCCCACCGACCATCGCTGCACTATCCCCTGGCCCCGCCTTCCTCCCGCATGCCATTCTCCTCCCCTTGCACCATCCTCTGCACTCCTCCACATCAACCCCGGTCCCCACTACCCCCACACCATTCCTCGACCCCCACTCCCTCCCACTGGAGTCCCCCGCAGACCGCAGGGACACTCACCTCTTTACTCCTGTGACGGTGCTGTTCCTGGTGGGATCCAACCGTGAGTGTCAGATCAGGACAGATTGCTTCCAAAGAGGCAAATACAGCCCAAAGCTGGGGTTGTTCCATACCAAACCAAACCAGCTAAACAGAAAAGACTTTGGTTTTGCCCCACTGGCTAACCACAAGTCACACAAGAAATTCCCTGAGACAGTCCAGGTTCCCAGTATCACCACCACCAGCCACCTGTCCTGGGGATCAATGGTTATGAAAACCAATACCCCAAATCAAGAAAACGGTTCTCCCCCAGTTCCGAAGTATCAGGCCCCAGACCCAGGTCAATATACAAATCATATCTTCCCACAAATCACGCTGTTGCCAATCCTTTAGAATCTAAAATCTAAAGGTTTATTATACAAGGAAAAAGGTATAGGTGAGGGTTAGGAATGGTTAAAAGAAATCAATTACATGCAGTAATGGCACCTCTCTTGGTTCAGGCTTGCAGCAAAGGTAGAATAACCTGCAGGTTCAAATCAAAGTTTTTAGAAAGCATCCCATTTAAGGATGGGTCAGCACCTTAGTTCAGAGTTCACCTGTGTAGCAAAGTCCATTCAGAGCTGGAAGCAAGACAGGCTGCAGGCTGAAGGTAGAAGACGAAAAATGGAGGGCTGTAGCAGCTTCCTTTATAGTTTTTTTCTCTTCCTGTTTGGAAAAGTCCAGCCCCATGGAGTTCTGGAGCCACATGGGCAGATCACATGACCATGCATGACTCATATTTACAGGCAGCAGCCATTATGCCCAGGCTTTCTCTCGTAGACTTTTTGTCTGGATTGGAGCATTCCAAGCTCCCAGAGTCCATTGTGTTGCTGATAGTCCCTTAAGGGGCCATCAGGCAGCCCAAGCCAAGCTGATGCCCAGTATTCAGGAATCTTCTTCCCCAGCAGAGCACAATATTTGGAAAGACAGACAGTCCAGAGCCAATATTATAGCTCTAACTACAAAATTGATACACACATATCACTGGCATATTCATAATCAGCCATTCATAACCTGGTGGTAGACACCCATTATGACCCCCTGTACATAAGATTTGGTGCCACTATAGGACCCTGGTTGCAGCAATGATTTATAGGGTCCCAAATTATTTCAGTAACGTGACACACTCCTCCCTGCCAACCACTGCTGCGCTATTCCCTGGACCCACCTTCCTACCCCCATGCCATCCCACTCCCCTTTCACCATCCTATGCTCTCCCCCCAACAACTCTGGCCCCCACTCTCCCCGCACCATCCCCCGATCCCCGCTCACTCCCACTGTCATCCCCTGCCGACCACAGAGACACTCACCTCTGCCAGAAGCAACTGGCATGCCATAGCAGGGTTTCTCCACATGCCTACTGGGTGTAACCCACCCACTTTGCTGCTCCCACTGTTGCTATGACAGAGTCCCTTTGCTCCTACAGCAGCTACTAGACATGGGAGTCTTCTCCACATGCCTGCTCAGCTGGCAGGCTGGAGAAATCAAGTTTGCGGGCTGAATTTGGCCCACGGGCTGTAGTTTGGAGAACCCTGTTGTAGCATATAGAACATAGATTGTGATTTTATTTCTTAAGTAACCAACTTTGACCTTTTTTCTATAAATTATAACAGCTTAAAATCTATCTTCTATAATTACTGTATCTGCTTTCCGTTTATTTTCCTAAAGCAGTGTCAGGAACAAGGGCTGCTGCATTGTCCTCTCCACATTGAGGGAAGGGGACAGGATTTAAACGTACACTGGTCAGTCTTCTGACAAGGCCAAGGCACTACAGCTCTGAGGACCCAGGCTGGGGAGCTGGGGGAACTGTCTGGAGCCTCTCTAGTGTTGATACATGAGTGGCTAGTGAAAACATTCACATTACTGCAGGTGGGTGTGTCAATGTTGGTGTAAGTGGAAGACCTGGAGGGGCTTGAATCTTTTCATAGGTTCACATGGTAAGAAGGAGCCAAGGTTAGTAAGTAGGAGGACTCATGGGTACCCTTGTTCCAGGTGGCACCCTGTAGAAGTCCATCATGCCCACCCAATGAACAAGACCTATGACAACATGAGTCCATTTCCCGCTTATCATGTGCTCAGTTTCTGATGGAGAGACGGTTCTTATGGTAGGGAAGTGAGGACTCCTGGGTGCTGTCTGCCATTCTCTCTGTGACTCTGGACAAGTCATGTTTGTCTACCTGTACATCAGTTTATCTATGGATACATTGGGGATCTGTTCATAATGACTTTCTTTGCTAAGTTTTTGTATATCCTTCAATGAATGGTTCTCTGTGATATAATCATACTTATTGATGAGAATAACTGATCTCTGATCCCTTATTGAAAATCCCACATTCCTCCAGAAAATATTTGTGTCTCCCCTCAGTGATCATATTCCAAATCTGCCTCTCCGCTTTCTACCTATCCATCCTGGGTACTTAAGACAGTTTCAGACCCTATGAGACCTAGGCACTATCCCTAGCTTTCTTAGTAATCAACTTTAATTTTAAGTATACACAAATACACAGAACAGCCAATTTCACTCGGAAACAACACAGAGCCCAAGAGTTCTCATCTCCCTTTGGGAAGGTCCCTTAATTACTGTTTACTGACAAAGGTCAATAACAAACACAGAAGTACAGAAATGGAAAGAGATACACTGACTAGAGATCGTCTGGTCTCCAGTCTGTTCGCAACCAGATGATGTTTCTCCCCTAGAGTCTGAGGGAATTCCACAGGGACTACACAGAGCTTTATTATAAATGTTACACATCCCTGTGCCAGCTCTTGGCGTGGTATGCTGCTGCAGAAGCTGGGCTGAGAGACGTGTGTGGTCGCGGCAACCTGAGGGATATTCCCAGTGAACACAATTCCATCTCAGAAATCACAGGTACCATCTCTTTCTGTTCAACTAACCAAGTGCAATGTATGCATGATGGGATGGGGAATAGGTCTGTGGTCATTTCTGCTCTGTGGAGACACTGAAGGCTGAAGGAGCCACTGAGCATCCAGGGCCTTTGTCACAAGTGCTGAATTTACTCTAGTATTATGGGCCAAAATGTCCCTCTTTGCTGTGCGCCTCGGTGATGGGCTCCCAAAGGGGCAGCTCCAGTTCCAAGGTGGCTTCATTTCAGTGGCACTGTGGATCCTTGCAAATGAAAGTTGCTAGCAGTTGTAAAGTACAAACCCGGATTTGGAGGCCATGGGCTGTAGTTGGCTCAAGCCCCTGTGAAGTCCTATGGCAGCCCTGCTGTCGTGTTTTTAGTGTAGACAGGCCCTCAAGCAGATCTTCCAGTAAACATCCAGTCTGGAGTAAGAAATGAGGAAAACCTCAGGAGTCAGCTTTGTGTTAATGCAAAGACACTGCCACCTCATCCTCTTGTCATTTAAGTCTTTGGCTGTTAACAGATTTGGAAAGGCAATGGAGCTGTTACCAGGTTTTAGCTGCTGAAAAGCATGGCAGTGCTAGGGCTCCTCACAAGCATAAGTATAACATTTTTTAAACATGAGTAAGGTGTCTTCTCCCCTAGCTTTATTTTAGAAATCAGATGAACCGTTATGCCTGAAAATTTCAAAATGCAATTCAAATGGAAGTAGACATCGAGGAAGTGAGATTTCAGGTTAATGTTTGGCAAATGTATATCCAATTGAAATTAAGTCTTGTAATTTAAAGTGTCAGACAGATTTAACTCTGAGTGGTGCAGCCAACACCACAAAATATGGCCAATCCATTTATGAATCCCATTCAGTTAAACTCTTTGCTCCAATAATGTCTGTGGTAAGTTGTTCCACAGGTCAAATAAGTATTATCAAAAAAGTTTTCTTTTATCAATTGTATATGTTCAGGGTGACAATGTAATTTAATATTCCCTTGTTTGTGTGTTATGAGACTGAATAACCATAAATATTTGAACTGCATTCTATATTGATAGATTCAAAGGGTTTAAAGCCACATGATCCAGTCTGACCTCCAGTGAAATACGAGCCATTACATATCACCCAATTACCCCAGTATTGAACTCCTTAATTTGTGTTGGAATGAGACCTGGTCTACACTAAGATTATATGTCAAGGTATCCAATAGTGAAAGGGTAATAAGGGGGCGGCAGGGATCAGCTAGTCTAACCTCCTGAAGATATGCAGGATTTGCTATGCATAAGGCACCCCCGGCCTCCTGTTGAAAATCTCCGCTGAAGGACTTTCCACAACCTGCCTGGACATCTGTTCCATTGTCCTCCAGTTCTTACAGTTTGAGAGTTTATATAAGATTAAATCTAAATCTGCTAGGCTTTAACTGGAACCCATTCCCTCTTCTCCTGCCCTAGGTGACAAGAGAGAAGAACTTTCATCCAACTTTTTTATGGCAGCTTTTTAAGTATTTCAAGAGCCTGGTTCTGTCCCCACCTCAATCCTCCCTTTTCAATACTAAACATGCCCCTTTCCTTCAGCCTTTGCTTGTATGGATTGTATTCCCTCCTGTGGGTCATTTTTCTTACTCGCCTCTATATCCTTTCCAGTTTCTCTACATCTTCTCTATAAACTGGATACCAAAACTGAACACTGTACTCCAGCTGAGACTGAACCAGCACCAAGAAAATTGCTACTGTGGCCTCCTGTGACTTTCTTGCTATGCCACTGCTAAATCAAATGAAAATTACATTTGCTCTTTTTTGCAAGGAAAAAAAGCCCACACCCCTCATAGATATAGTGATATCAGCCTGACCCTGGTATATACAGCATAAGGTCTATTGAAGAATTCTTAATCAAACTAGTGACCATTTCTCAGAGACAGGTTCATTTACTCTGACAGGAGAACCCCCATCAAAGAATCCTCAGGGCTCTTTGGGGTGAAAATGGGGTCACTGTTGAGGATATAAAAATGGCAGGTGTGGGGCACAGCACCAGAGATATGGTTTGCCTCCCTGGCCTTCTGGTGTATGTGCCTCCATTCATTCTCCTCTGGTGTGCAGTGCAGTGTGTCCTCATCTTAGATCCTTTCCCAAAACCTTCATTACAACTGTGCATAGATGTCCATTTCCTATGGCTGGGGTGCAGCTGCGACCTCACAGCCTCCCTGCCGCAAATTCTGAGTGGATCCTGCAGGTCCGCAGTGTCCCAGTGTGGAGGCACCATGGCCACCTAGGAAGGTGTGGTTTGAGCATTCAACACTAAGCACACAGCAAGATTAGTTTCAAAATTCCTGAGACTTTCAAGGGGGAGGCTCAGAAACTGGTTAACTCCATATAGAGAAAGGAATTGAAACTGTTTACCAGAGCAGTCAGGATGGGCAGTGTGCGATGCCTTCCTGAGGCCAATTACAGAGATAAAAAAAAAGCAGAAGTATCTAAACTCGAACTTTGAAGAAAGAATGTTTTGTGCAAAACCCTTGTTTAGGTGGTTACATGATGTCACTGAAAGTGAGGAGGTCTGCCATTCAAAGTAGCTTTGCAGTGTGTTCACCACCATTGTTTCTTTGGCAAAAGGGCTTATTTGCAAATAATAAAATAATAATAATAATAATTAATAATAGAAAAAAACATGGCAGTGTAGAAAAAGTCTAAGGAACAATCATAGCTGAGCAGTATCCACAATTGTGTTTCCTGCTGGTGCCTAGTAAGGTTCCCCACACCATGTTGTGAAGGAATTATTGAGCAGGAAGCACCTTAAAATATGGAAATGGCATTAGTAGGGTCACTAATTCATAATTCATTTATCTGAAAAATAAAATGTATTTTTTTTTAGTGTGGGAAGAGTGATCAATCTGCTTCCCTCATGAGAACAGCATCCAGTAGTGCATGTGGTGTCTCATATTCACACTGTCTTTCCTTACAGGTATTTGTACTGCAAGAATCACCCTAGACCCTGGTGATATACAGGGAGTTAGGGGAACATACGGTACATGCAAGAGACACCGGTCTACCTCAGAGTTGGAAACCTCCTCTTGTCCATGTCAGAATATAACAAAACCGACTTCACTAACCCATCCACCTTCATCCTCCTGGGCTTTCCTGGCCTGGAGGAAGCCCATGTCTGGATCTCCATCCCCTTCTGCATCATGTACATCATAGCCATCTTGGGGAACTTCACCATCCTGTTCATTGTGAAGGTGGAGCAGAGGCTCCATGAGCCCATGTACTATTTCCTCTGCATGCTGGCCGTCACTGACCTGGTCCTGCACACGTCAGCCATACCCAAAATGCTAAGCATCTTCTGGTTCAATTCCAGGGAGATAGATTTTAGTGCCTGTCTCACCCAGATGTACTTCCTTTTCATCCTCTCTCCCGTTGAATCCGGGATCCTCGTAGCCATGGCTTTTGATCGGTATGTGGCCATCTGTCATCCCCTGAGACATTCAACCATCCTGACAAATGCCCTGGTGGTCAAGATTTGCCTGGCCGTGGTACTGCGAGGTACAGGGCTTTCTCTGCCCTTTCCCTTCCTGGCAAGGCAGTGGCCTTATTGTAAAACAAACGTCATCCCCCAGCCGTGCTGTGTCCAAATATATCTGGAGAACCTGGCCTGCGCTGACACCCGAGTTAGTAGTTACTATATCCTCTTTGTCCTAGTCTGTGTGATGGGTCTGGATGGGATTTTTATTGCTGTGTCCTATACAGAGATCCTCAGGGCCATCTTCAGGCTCCCCACAAAAGATGCCCGTCTCAAGACTTTGGGGACTTGTGGCTCCCATCTTCTGGTCATTTTAACCTTTTACATCCCAGATTTCATCAACTTCCTCATGTACAGCTTTGCCCAAAATGTGCCCGTATCTTTCCACAATCTCATATTTCACCTGATCATCTTCATGCCCCCTGTACTACACCCCATCATTTATGGGGTGAGGACAAAACAGATCCAGGACAGACTGCTTCAACTCCTTACTCATTAAGGGGCCTAAAGTTCTCTCTCAGATTGAGCTCCTAATCCCCTTTCTCTAAATCAGTGACTGGACACTCAAACGGTACATCTACACTACCCAGTGGTTTTCCAGGCAGTTATCAATGTGCCAGAGATTGATTTTTCACTTCTAGTGTTGATACAATAAATGAATCCACAAACATGCTCCCCATTGACTCCTATACTCCACCTTGTTGAGAAGTGAAAGCAGAGTCAACAAGGAAAGGCAGCAGTCTATTCACAGCCATGTGAATGGCCAGGTAAGTCGACCTAAGCTACGCCAAATTCAGCTTTGCTATTCATGTAGCTGAAGTTGCATATCTTGGGTCGACCCCCTCCCCCGAGTGTATATCATGGCAAAGTGACATTAAATCATTTCCTGGCCTTACTGTGCTGTGTCAGCATGACAAACTAAGGAATCTTTGTGTGTACAACTCATGCTCCCATAGGCCCTATACCCTGCCCTACCTATTTCCCAAGGTCCTGACCTCTGCCCCACGTCTTTCCACAAACCCTCTTCTTCTGTCACACCGATTCCCCCAAGACCCCACTCCATTCTTCATCTCTACCCCTGATCCCCACCCCTGTAACTCGCTCTCCAACTCTTCAACCCCATCCCTTTACAGTATCATCTCCACCTGTCTCACCACAGCCTGGACTCCCTCTGCTCCGGGGGTGGGTTGGGATCTACTGCAGCCTGAGAAGGAACCTGCAGTGAGGATACAGTGCTGGGGCCAGGCAGCCAGCCCAGAGCAGAGATGGATACCAGGAAACCATATCAAATGACGACGGTGATGCAGTCAGTTGAGACTGTTCATCACACAGCTTGTGGGCCCTAATGCTCATCTGCAAAGTCCAGAGGGCAGAGACCATCGTGTGGATTATTTCCTTTGCTCTCAGCAATGGTCTCAAGTTGCAGTGGGGAAAGTTTAGGTTGGATATTAGGAAACACAATTTCTGTAAGAGCACTAGAATGGGTTACCTGGCGTGGGTGGGGGGTTGAATCTCCTACCTTAGAGAATTTTAAGGTCAGGTTTGACAACACCCTGTCTGGGATGACTTAGTTGGGCTTGATTCTGCTTTGAGGAGGGGCTTTAACTAGATACCTCCTGAGGTCTCTGTTATGGTGTACCCTATAAGGCAGCGGTTCTCAATCATCTTGAGACCACAACACTTTTTTGATCTCAGGTGGCGCAGTGCGACCCTGGCATGTCCACCAAAAATTCGATGTAGCCCATGTGAGCAAAAGGAAAATAATCGCATCTGTTATGAGTCATTAGTATGCGCCCAATTTTTGCATCTTAGCAGAACAATTGTTCCACTCTTGCCCTGTGTTCCTAGCTCATAATATTGTCAGGACAGTAAAAATTCAGCCTGCTACACACCCTCCTCCTTAAAATCCCTTTATCAAGATCCAAATTAATTTTATTAATGTGCCCAAGTGCTGTTCCTATAAATATGTCCTTGTTTGTGTGTATATTGTGATGGAGTAAGATCAGAAGGGTAGAGGAGAGTGCTGCAAGGGAGTTATATCAGCCTCAGGAAGAGCACCTTTTGGTTTACCCAGGAGGTGGGCGGGCCTAAGCCCGTCCATTACTGAAGTCCCTCCTCCAGCCTGGCGGGAGGGACACTGGACCCGGGGCCAATTAATTACGGGGGACAACTAATGAAAAAAGGACAAGGGAGTGCGTGGGGGTTACAGGTTTAAAACGAGGGTACAGGATGGGGACACCGAGCAGAGAACCCCGCACAGCGCCCACTGCTCCGCGAAGCTATCGAGGTTCTGGAGGAGCCGGAATAGGGGCTGCAGCCTGGCGCACTCGAGGTAGGCGTGTGCCAGGTCCTCCCTCATGCCGCAGAAGGGGCAGGTGTTGGGCATGGGGAGGAACCGCGCCAAGTACACAGCCGTGCTCACGGCTCCATGAAGGAGCTGCCAACTAATATCCCTGGCGGGCTGTGGAATCAGCGTGGAATAGAAGGTAGCCCACCGGGGCCGCTCACCCTCGTTCGGTGCTAGGTAGTCCCGGCACTTGGTATCGGGGCGGGACGCAAGGGTGAGGAGATGTATCGTGTGAAGCACGAGCATGTAAAGCTGTTTCCTCAACGCGGTTCGAAACGAGACCAGCTGCAAGGTGTGCAGCCGGCTCGGGGTATGGGAGTGGAGAGGCCGGGAGGGCTCACGAAGCTGAGGCCAGAGTACCATTTCCGGAGGGCTCGGGGTGAGGGGTGGGCGGGGAGAACCCTCTCTCAGGGCCCGCTGCAGGAAACCGAGAGAGACGGGAGACAGGGCGGTCCTCGTGCAGGGGGTTCACAAGGGTGGAGAGCCCCAGGCACCGAGCGAGCGCACGGGGGTCCACCCAGTCCCCTCTGTCGTAGTCCAGGAGGTCTCCGACTTTAGTGATTTCTCCCAGGACCAACCTCCGGCGCACTGAAGGAGACTCCGCCACCTGCACACAGAGGGTCGAATTGTGTAGCAGGGGCTCCGCGAGGAGATCGTCTCCCTTGGTGACCACAAAGGACCTGGTCGCCCCGAAGAGCTGCCAGGTCTGGAGGAGGTCCTGGTAGAAGGCCGGCAGCTCCGAGAGGTCTCGCGGAAGACCCCTCCCGTGGAGGAAAAAAGAGCTGCCGGTCATAGCGAAGCCCCCGGAGGCGGCGGAGGAAGGCGTGTGCCAATGTTCTCCATGCCGGACTACCATCACCATAAAGGAGTCTCTGCAGGGCCTGGAGGCAGAAGACATGGACCTGGCTGCGCAAGCAGACCAGGCCCTGTCCTCCTTCCTCCAGGGGAAGACTCAGAACCCCTGCAGAGACCCAGTGCAGTACTGGCCAGAAGAAGTCCAGGGCGAGCCTCTGGAGTCTGGCCAGGATCCTCGGGGCTGGGCTCAGGGTGTTGAGACGGTGCCATAGCATGGACAGGACTAGCTGATTCAAAACCAGCACCCTCCCACGTAGGGAGAGACACCGGAGCAGTCCCGTCCACCTCCGCACCCGCTCACTCACCCTGCCCTCCAAATCTTGCCAGTTTTCCAGCGGAGAGGGGTGCGTGGCAGAGAGATAGACGCCGAGATAGAGCAGCGGACCCGCACTCCACCGAATGGCTTGAAGCGTGGGTGGGAGGGAGCTGACCTGCCACCCGTCCCCGACCACCAGGCCAGAGGTCTTGACCCAGTTGACCCGGGCGGAGGAGGCCGCCGAGTACACTGCTCTCTCCCTCCGTCCGCTGCCTCCTCTCGCTCCCTCCATCCCTTCTCTCTATCCGCTTCTCCATCCCTCCCTTCCTCCCTTCTCTCTCTCCCTCTGTCCACTGCCTCCTCTTCCATCTCCCTTCTCTCCATCCCTCCTTCTCGCTGTCCCTTGCCTCCTCCATCCCCCCTGCTCCCTACCCCCATCTCTTCTCTCATCCATCCATCCTCTCCCTTCTCACCTTCGTGCCTTCTCTCCCTCCTTCCCCTCCATCATCTTCATCCCTCATCCCCCCTTCTCTCTCTCTCCCTCCATCCTCTTCATCCCCCATCCCTGTTCTGCTTATTCCTCCATCCATCCCCCCCGACCCCCCTCTGCCTCCCCTCCGCCCGGCGCTGGGGGGGCCCAGGTGGGGCCATGCCCCCCGCCCACACCCTGTCCCGTTTTTGCCATCCCAATGTCCCGTTTTTGTCTAAACGAAATATGGTCAGCCTAACAATATATCTCAAGTTTCTTTGCAAAAGCACCTTGCCCTAAATCTTCTATTGGCCAGCCAAGGTGGTGGCTGTGCATTGATAAACTCCACCTGCTGTGCCTATGTAAATGAAAACCAAAAATAATCACTAATGTGCATACCATCCAACAACAACATGGAAAACTGTTTCACAAACTTGCTAAAAAACACCGGCCCCAATTCAAACTTACAGCCCTGGTTTACCAATCCCCTCAGCTGGTTTAAATATCAAATTAAAAATAGTCTTTGCCATACTTGTCACCATTTATATAATTGTGCTCTATGGCAAGTATGTTTGCTTCTGCTTTTTTTCCAACCTCTCACAAACCCTAACCCCCCAAAAGAACATGTAACCTTCCCCAAGGCTAGCCCACAAAAACAATTCTTATTTCAGAATATGCATTGCTAAGTATATAAAAGTGCAACAACCATTACAAAGTCCTCAAATTTATAAGTATTCAGCCATAAAATTCCTCCCCTAGCAAACAGCTTAATGCAGGGGCACTGTTCACCCAAACCTAAATTCTAATTAATAAAACACCATAAGTCACGCAGGCAAAAAAAAATATTGCAGTATAACCAAGTCCAACTAAAAATCCAACCTGGGTGGCCGACTAGGCCTTAAACTCCCAGCAAAATCCAAAAAATTGGCTCACTGTCCTCCAAAGGCCCCTTGATTGCATATTCAAATCCTATGGCCTTTAAAATGCCCACCATGTTGTAGGCAGTGCACCTGTAATAACCTCTCTTTAAGGTGGTGCCAAAAAGGCACCGAATGGGGGACTGTAAAAGCAAAATTTAAAATGGCTTCACTTCAGGCCTAAAATATAGTTAAGTTAGCTTAAGGCCTGCTATAAAAAAGCAAAGGGTTATGGCTTAAGCCGTCAGCAGTTATGCACGCAGCACAGACCAGAAATATCTGGATATGCTAACCCTGTCCCTGCTAACCTCAAAAATATCTACATTTAGCCTTAAAGAATAATAAATTGACCTCAACTACCTGTTTCTTCTTCGAGTGATTGCTCATGTGCATTACAACAAGTGTGTGCGCACCATGCATGCACGGTTCCGGAAGCTTTTTCCCTAGCAGTACCCGTAGGGTCGGCAGGGGAGACCCCTAGAGTGGCGCCCTTATAGCAACGTATATATGACCCTGCCGACCAACCCCCCGTTCCGCCCCCCCCGCTCTGTTCCTTCTTTCCGTTCATGATGGTTGCTGGAACAGTGAATCTTGTGCTAATCACTAATTAGCAGTACAGTAAACCCTCAATTTAATGGACCCCGATTTAACGGACTTCGGATGCAACAGACAAAATTTCCGATGCATCCGAAATCCGTTATTGGGGGGCCGCCGGCTCCCGCCCCCGGGGAGCCGGGCAGGAGCTGTCAACCTGGCTGCCCGGCTCCCCGCAGAGGGGAGCCGGGCGGGAGCTTATTATAGGAAAATAAGTACTGTAGGCAGTTATTTTTTAATAAGTGCATTGCTTTTGCTTTATGATAAGGTGACAGAATGAGTAAAAGAAAGCAGGTATAAAAGGATAATAGAAGTTAGAGGTGTAAAATGCCTGATGATGCTTATGATTAAGCGGGGAGCCCGGCGGGAGCTGTCAAACCCCCCGCCCCCCCCGCCCCCGCCCGGCTCTCCGCAGCGGGGAGCCGGGCGGGCGCTGTCAGCCTAAGCTACGTGGAGCGGGGAGCCGGGGGGGGGGGTTGACAGTTCCCGCCGGGCTCCCCGCTGCGGGGAGCCGGGCGGGGGGGGGGTTGACAGTTCCTGCCGGGCTCCCCGCTGCGGGGAGCCGGGCGGGGGGGGTTGACAGTTCCCGCCGGGCTCCCCGCTGCGTGGAGCCGGGCGGGGGCTCCCGGCTGTGATCAGTAAAACCTCGATTTAACGGATTAATTCGGGCGAGGGGGTGTCCGTTAAAGCCAAAAGTCCTGTTATTTAATGATTTTAAAAAATTATTAAATAACGGACTTTTGGCTTTACCGGACACCCCCTTGCCCGAATTAGTCCGTTAAATTGAGGTTTCACTGTATCTTGTTCATAGTTGTTGATAGTTGTTAATTCTAGTTTTAGTTCAATAGCCTTTTCTTCTAATAGTTATAGTAGTATATAGTTAGTTGTATATAGTTCCTTTCTTCTCTGGCACCGGGGTACGCCTCGGGCGCCGGGGTTTAAGAATTGTGAGGAGTGTGGTAAGCCCATGCCAAATAGTGACCCGCACCCCAAGTGTTTAAAGTGCTTGGGAGAGGGTCATCAAGCGGAGCGGTGCACCATTTCTAAGAGTTTCAAACCACGCACCAAGAAAGAGAGAGACTCCCGCTTGAAGTTGATCTTAATGGAGTCGGCGTTGCAGCCCCAACTAGATCCCCCATCCACCATGGTGTGCAGTGCCCCGGCATCGGTGAAGGACCCTGCGGCACCAAAGAGGGATCAGAGGACGCACCGGCACTGATCTCTGCACCGTGCCAGGGACTCCCGGAAGCATCGGTCACAATTTCCGGTGCCTTCAAAGAAACCTAGAGGTCGCTTTCTGGCCCGCAAAGCCCAGGGTGAGCCCTCATCAGCACGGCAGACTTCGGGTCATTCCAGTGAGTCCCATAAAGTGCCAAGAGCATCCACCTCATTGCATGTGCACACTTCCCCGGGTGCCGTGACATCTCCGCACGAGGTTGTCAAAGAGCTGGATATGCCTTCGACCCCGGACATGTTCGAAGCAGCTCAAGAGCTGATTGATATGACTCGGGACATGGCTCTGGCACCGATTGTAGCTCCGGTACCATTTGTGGCTCCGGCACTGGTAACCAGGTGTGTGGCACCTATCATACCGCCAATGCAGACACAGGTGCCGTTAACATCCATGCCTTCGACATCGTCTGCCTCGACACCGACGGTGCGGGCTCCCTCGGCACCCATCCTCCTAGTACCGATGGAGATGGCGCAGCCTCTACCACCACCGGTGGAGAGACATCCCGGAAAGCCAACCATGTTTCAAAGGCACATCACGGTACCGGAAGGATCCGCACCACCATGGTCTATGTCGGCGTATTCATCCGAATCTGACGCTGCTTCTTCTTGGTCCAGTCAAAGCCACCGCACCTCCCAGTCACACCACCACTCCTGGCACCGACACTCTTCCCACCATCCAACCCTCCCATCATGGCCCCTGCAGGACCAAGGGCCGGTGCAGTGGCCCTTTTGGACACTGTGGGCCTTTCATCAGACACAAGGGCCGGCTTCAGTGTCGGCGTCGCTGCCCTTGGTGCCGCGTGGTCCCATCTTGGTGACAGTGACGGCTCCCCCTTCGGAGGTAGCAGGGGAAGACCCGGTACTGGGCCCTTCGGGACCGGATCACCCCCCCTCCAGGGTATCCCATCAAGCCCAGGAGGGGTCTGTGGATGAACCACCCCTAAGAGAACTGCACCAGGATGACCCTCAGTTTGCCACTTCTTCCTCCTCCTCACCTGACGAGGTGGTGGTAGGTTCCTCTTCCTCGACCCTTCCCCCTATGGACATTAGGAGGCATAAAGACCTCCTCTGCAGGGTTGCCCAGAACCTTAACCTAATGGCTGAAGAGGTTAGGGAGGACATGGACCCCACGGTGGACATCTTATCTTCAGATGGGCTGGCTAAAATTGCCTTACCTTTCATTAAGACTATCCAGACTACAATGGATACCCTCTGGCCATCATCTATACCACCAACCGCTAGAGGGGTGGAAAGATGATACCTTGTGCCACAAAGGGGTTACGAACATCTCTTTAACCATCCGCAGCCAGGGACCTTGGTGGCCAATGCGGTTAACCATAGGGAACACCAGGGACAGACAGGTTCTAACCCCAAGTCACAGGATGCTAAGAAGCTAGACCTTTTTAGTAGAAAAGTTTATTCCTTGGCAGCCTTACAGTTGAGGATTTCAAATCAGCAGGAAACCTTAGGAAGATATGCCTTCAACTCGTGGTCGACTTTGGCCAAATTTCAGGAGCAGGTGCCCAAAGAATCAACTACAGAATTTAAAGCCATCGTCGAAGAAGGTAGGGTGGTGTCTAGAGCCGCTCTCCAGGCTGCTCTAGATTCAGCAGACTCAGCTTCAAGAACCATGGTGACAGCTATTACGATACTCCATGGGGCCTGGCTGCAGGTCTCGGGCATCCCATCCCCAGTCCAGGCTACTGTTCAGGACTTGCCCTTCGACAAGCAAGGCTTATTTTCCCAAGATACAGACAAAAAACTGCACTCCATGAAGCACTTGAGAGCCATGCTTCTGTCTGTAGGCCTACACACCCCACAACCCCTTAGGAGACCATTCAGACCCCACACAGCCCCCCAACTCGTTTCTACCAGCCTGCTCCTAGACGTGATCAGGGTGGTAGGGGAAATAATAGGGGCCGCTCACGTTTGGCCTCCAGACAGGGGCAGCAAAATTCGGGCCCTAGGCAGCTGTCAGGGGGCAGACCTAACTTTTGAAGCTGCGCCCGAGACGACAAACCAGCTTCCCTATCCGGACATTCCCTACCCTTTGTGAACCGTCTTTTTCCCACTTTTACCAACCATGGTCACGAATCACTTCAGACAAATGGGTCCTCAGCTTGGTAAGAGTGGGATATTCTATCCAATTTTCTTCCCTCCCACCCAACCATCCTCCCTCCCCATCCCTCTTCAGGGACCCCTCTCACGAGCAACTCCTATTTCAGGAGGTCCACACTCTCTTGTCTTTGGGTGCCATAGAGGAGGTTCCTCAAAAATTTCAGGGCAAGGGACACTACTCCCGTTATTTCCTTATTCTGAAGGCCAAAGGCGGCCTTCGCCCTATCCTAGACCTGTGGGGCCTCAACTCCTACATAAAGAAGCTGAAGTTCCGCATGCTCTCTCTAGCGACCATTATCCCCTCTATGGATCATGGAGACTGGTTTGCCACCCTCGACCTAAAGGACGCATACTTTCACATTTCAATCATCCCCAGTCACAGGAGATTCCTGAGATTTGTGTTGGGGAGTTGTCACTACCAGTTCACAGTGCTCCCGTTTGGCCTCTCCAATGCACCAAGGGTTTTCTCAAAGTGCATGTCGGTAGTGGCAGCATTCCTAAGACGGAGGCAGGTACACATTTACCGTTACCTGGATGATTGGCTCATCAGGGCAAAGTCAAAAGAATTGGCAATTCGACACATCTTTCACCAGAGCTACATTCCTCAGGTTGGGCCTTATACTAAACAAGCCAAAATCAACCTTCGTACCTACTCAGAGAATAGAGTTCATAGGGGCAGTATTGGACTCCCAACAGGCAAGGGCGTTCCTACCTCTTCCTCAAGCCAATGCAATTTCGGTCATGATCCATTCCATTCTTCAGTTTCCCACTACCATGGCCAGGAACTGCATGGTCCTCTTGGGCCATATGGCGGCTTGCACGTACGTGGTGCCATATGCCAGACTATGGCTTCGGCCTCTGCAGACCTGGTTAGCAGGCGTTTACAGGCAGGGCAGAGACCCCTTGGACCTTGTCGTAACCCTCCCGAGCCGCACTCTGCGCTCCCTCCACTGGTGGCTCCAACCCCACTCCCTTGGGGCCAGGGTCCCTTTCCAGAAACCCCAGCTATCGATGACCGTGGTAATGGATGCTTCCACCCTCGGCTGGGGAGCACATCTGCGAGATGCCAGAATCCAGGGCCTTTGGTCCCAGAGCAAGCTGTCCCTTCACATCAACTTCAGGGAGCTCAGAGTGGTTGTCTAGCAATGTTCTATATAAACAAACAGGGGTGCTCATTCCTCTCCCCTATTCAAGGAAGCCCTGGCCCTCTGGGATTTTTACATTTCTCATGGGATCCATCTCCTAGCTACCTATCTCCCGGGGGTTCAGAATGTACTGGCAGATTCTCTCAGCCGTTCCTTTCGGGGTCACAAATGGTCACTCAGGCCGTACATCACCCACTCAATCTTCCCGGAGTGGGGGTTTCCCCTCCTGGACCTGTTCGCCACAAGGGCCAACAGGCAATGCCAGAGGTTTTGCTCCCTCCTCAACCTCAGTCCGGGGTCGGAGGCGGATGCCTTTCAAATCCCTTGGACGGGGGGCCTACTCTATGCATTTCCCCCATTCCTTCTTGTGCACAGAGTGTTGCTCAAGGCCCGTCTGGACAGGGCGTCCCTGATCCTCATAGCGCCGGCTTGGCCTCACCAACATTGGTACACCCTATTGATGTTCCTCTGAGTGATGAGGACCATAACCCTTCCACTATCCCTGACGCTGATCTCTCAGGACCACGGGCAGTTGTTACACCCCAACCTGCAGTTGCTCCACCTTACGGCGTGGAATATCCGTGGCTGAACCCCTCAGAGCTTCAATGCTCGGACCATGTCAGGGACGTCCTCCTGGGTAGTAGAAATCCCTTGACATGGGTTACCTATGCAGCCAAGTGGAAACGCTTTTCCTTGTGGTTTCAGTGTAAGGGGACGGACCCTACCTTAGCCCCGATATCCCTCGTCCTGGATTATCTCCTTGACCTTAAATGGCAAGGCTTAGCTCTTTCCACTGTAGGTGTACATCTGGCCGCCATATCAGCATTTCACCCGGGCATTGGGGGCACTTCGGTCTTTAGCAACCCACTTGTGGTGAGATTTCTCAGAGGACTGGAAAGGTCGTACCCCCCGGTGTGTCACCCTGTTTCCCTGTGGGACCTTAACCTTGTTTTAACAGCTCTAATGAAGCCCCCCTTCGAGCCCCTGGCCACCTGGCCACTGTCTTATCTCTCTTGGAAGATGGCCATTCTCGTAGCTATTACTTCAGCTCAAAGGGTTTCCGAGCTCAGAGCTCTCACCTCTGAACCACCATACACCGTCTTCCATAAAGATAAGGTCCAGTTACGTCCTCACCCAGCCTTCCTTCCCAAAGTGGTTTTGTCTTTTCATCTAAACCAAGACATATTCCTCCCTGTGTTTTTTCCTAAACCTCATGCTTCTAACAGGGAAAGAATGTTTCACTCCTTGGATGTGAGGAGAGCTTTAGCTTTTTATATATAATGCACAAAAGCTTTTCATAAATCTCCACAACTTTTTTATTTCAGTAGCAGAGAGGATGAAGGGGTTGCTGATTTCTTCTCAATGCCTCTCGGCATGGATTACATCATGCATCAAACTTTGTTATAACCTCTCGAACATTACTCCTCCGGCGTTAACAACCCATTCAACCAGGACTCTGGCCACATCCACAGTGTTCCTGGCTCACATTCCGATTGTCGACATCTGTAGAGCAGCGACATGGTCTTCGGTTCACACCTTGTCTTCGCACTACGCCATCATACAGCAGGTTATAGACAATGCTTCTGTGGGACAAGCAGTCCTTACAGCAGGAATCAAAGGCACTCCTAACCCTCCTCCGAGATGACTCCTCGTAAGTCACTTGTTGGAATGCACATGAGCAATCACTCGAAGAAGAAGAAACAGTTACTCACCTTTCGTAACAGTTGTTCTTTGAGATGTGTTGCTCATGTCCATTCCAAATCAATCCTGCCTCCCCTCTGTCGGAGTACCAGCAAGAAGGAACTGAGTGGGGGGAGTGGGTTGGCAGGGTCATATAAATGTTCCTATAAGGGCGCCACTCTAGGGGTCTCCCATGCCGACCCTCTGGGTACCGCTTGGGAAAAAGCTTCTGGAACCATTCATGCGCGGTGCACACACACTTGTTGGAATGGACATGAGCAACACATCTCGAAGAACAACTGTTACGAAAGGTGAGTAACTGTTTCTTCTTACTGAAAAGCATGTTTTTATCATTACCAATGTTGTAGGGCCTGTTTGTTTGGAAGGCGTGATGGACTTCTGCAGGGTGCCACCTGGAACCTGTGATCCCACTCACTTACAAACCTTGGCCCCCCTCTCACACTGTGAGTCTGTGAAAAGCTGCAAAGTGATGTGAAAAGCATTAGGATATTTCAGGTTGGTTTCATCACAGATTTTAGAGATCTTTGTTTTGAATTTACCATTTTTGCATTTACCCACCCCCACCCTTTGGGGGTGAGGAGCACAATGGAAGTGTTGGGTGATGTGCAGAGCTTTGCAAATCTGTTGCACAACTTGGTCAGTGAAATGGGTACCTTGCTTACTCTTAATAGAGACAGGTAAACCAAACCTGAGGATAAAATGTCTTAAAAGTTGTTTATCAACTGTGATGGAGTCGGTCTTGCTGCAGGTATAGGCCGATATGCATTCAGAGTCCATATAAACACAGACAAGGACATATTCATAAGAACATCTGGGCATGTTCATACAATTGATCTGGATATTCACGAAGGGACTCCACGGAGGGGGGCGATCAGTGGGTTTTGTCCTTTCAAGCCTGCCACTGTTGTGGGCAAGGCGGATAAAACAGGAATTGCAGAACTGCTCTGCCATAATAGAAAATTTTGGGGCATACCAATGTCCCAGCACCAATGTAATCATCCCCCCTTTGCTAACGAGTGCCATGCCATAGGACATGCAGGCAAGGTGAGGAAGCAAAGCCTTGGGTGCCCCCAAGTGGCCATGTGTGGAATGCCACAAAGCATCAGGATGTAAAGAACATCCGTCCCACCTCCATCTGTCTTTCTCCTGTTCTGGGGCCAAATCCTGCATAAGAGCCAAACCTCAGAGAGAGTCAGGCATGGAAGGGGATTCTGAATCACAGGGAACATAATTGAATGTAGCCGGAGACCCGGAAAGGGATGCCTGTTTGGCAGTAGCCTCTGCCAAAGCATTTCCTCTTGGTTTCTGGTGAGCAATATATTTTACAATAGCACTTGCAGAAGGAAGTTGGAGGGCAGAAAGAAGAGCATGAACATAAGGCCCATTACTTTTCCCCCCTCCCCCTTTTTCCTGGCTGTCAGCCAAGTCCTAGCTGTGAGCAGTGTCCTTCGCTGGGGCCCAGCAGCTTGTCTCTTTGGACTGAGCTTGTTAGCTGCAGTAAAGAAATCTTCCAGTTTTTACTCACACATTTCTTTTCCAAGAATAAACACATATACATTACCCACTATACAGTACTTTAATCTTATTATTTCGTGTGTGCTACATACAACCTTTTAATGAAATGACTTTTACAGAGTTTTGGTGCAACAAGACAGAACAAGCACACCCACTTTTGAGGAGTCCACTTGGTGCAACCTCTGGTGGCCAATCACTTTTTCTTCTTTTTCTTCTCCCGGCCCTCTGGCTAGAGATCTGGGGTAGCCAGAAGGATTCCATGTGCAATATTTGTAGTGGAGTAACTTTTTATGCTGTTGATTTCAGAATTGCTCGTACTTTATTTTAACAACATTTTTTCCAATTCAAAGGTCTGGCCAGTGAATTTCCTTTTCTTACTTTAACAAGTGTATTAGACTTTGCCATATTAGATTTCTTAATATTATATAAAACATATTGTGCTTTACATTGGAGTAAACAAATATTTAGCTTTTAATTTGACACTTCTATTTGATTTTGAAGAAGGCTACAAGACAAACACCACCAGACAGGGCATAGAACACAAAACATTTTTTTTACCTACTGCAATTGTGTGTAATGCCAGGAACTCTTCTCAAGCCCGGAGGACAGCCAGAGCCAGCCACAGCATCCGGCGGTTGCGGGGGGCAGGGCAGCAGCAGCGGATTACAAAGGTACAGCTACTTTTCTATTGGGAAGGCAGAAAACTTGGCCGGGGTGGAAAGGGATGCTTGCCGCATGCTGGTCTACACGTGGAATAGTGCTTTGATGTACTCTATCACATCACAGTAATCGTCATCAGTAATTTCTTCAAAGATCTCTATAAGAGCTCTTGCAATGTGCCTGCGCAGGTTTCTCGGGAGAGCCAGCGTGGTCCCTGTCCCGGCCACGGTCACTAGTCCCCGTTACTGTTCTACGAGGGGTGGGGGGAGCATTGCTGCACAGAGAAAAGCTGCATATGGCCCAGACCAAAATCCGCATCTCATTAGAGAGGTGTGTGGACACAGCTACCTTAGGGATATTTCAAGTGAAGATGATTTCATCTCAGAAATCACAGGTACCCATATATTTCTCTTCGACAAACCAAATGCAACCCCATCATCTACAGGGTGAGGACAAAACAGATCCGGGACAGACTGCTTTGGCTCTTACTCATAAAGTGTCCTAAAGTTTTCTCTCAGATTGAGCTCCTAAACCTCTTTTCCCTAAATCACTGACTGGAGAGTCAAAGGCTTCATCTACACTCCCCACTGATTTTGCTGGGCAGTGATCGATGTATCGGGGATCGATTTATCGCTTCTCATGTTGGTGCAATAAATCGATCCCCGAACGTGCTCTCCATTGACTCCTGTACTCCACCTTGGTGAGTCATCTATCCACGGTGTCCTTAGACTGTTAAGTTTAGCAGAAAGAGAAATTCCAAAGGATGGGCTCCACGAGGGCTGGGTAATGCTAGGTAGTTTATGTGACGGTGCTGTTCCTGGTGGGATCCAACTGTGAGTGTCAGATCAGGACAGATTGCTTCCAAAGGGGCAATTACAGCCCAAAGCTGGGGTTTTTCTACACTAAGGCAAACCAAACCAGCCAAACAGAAAAGACTTTGGTTTCGCCCCACTGGCTAACCACAAGTCACACAAGCAATTCCCTTAGACAATCCAGGTTCCCAGTATCACCAAAAGCAGCCACCTGTCCTGGAGAACAATGGTTATGAAAACCAATACCCCGAATAAAGAAAATGGTTCTCCCCAATTCCAAAGAATCAGGCCCCAGACCCAGGTCAATATACAAATCAGATCTTCCCACAAATCACGCCATTGCAAATCCTTTAGAATCTATAACTAAAGGTTTATTATATAAGGAAAAAGATATAGATGAGGGTTAGGAATGGTTAAAAGAAATCAATTACATGCAGTAATGGCAAATACCTTGTTTCAGGCTTGCAGCAAAGGTAGAATAACTGCAGGTTTAAATCAAAGTCTTTAGAAAGCATCCCATTTAGGGATGGGTCAGCACCTTAGTCCAGAGTTCACCTGTGTAGCAAAGTCCATTCAGAGCTGGAAGCAAGACAGGCTGCAGGCTGAAGGTAGAAGACAAAATGGAGGATGCTTCTTCCAGCTTTTATAGACTCTCTCTCCTGGGCCAAGACCCTCCTCCTTCTTTTGCAGAGTCTGGTTGCAAAATGGAGGTTCATAGCCACAAGGTCCAATCACCAGACTCTCCAGGATTTAGTTTCTGACCGGGCAGTTGACATTCCTAGAGCAGCTCGGGTGTGGACAGGCATATACAAAGTCCATTGTGTGGTTGATGTCCCTTAATGGCCCATCAGCCAGGCCAGCCAAGTTAACAACAGCTTGTCTGAGATTTCACCCAGCAGCCAAGCATCAGTTTGAAGTACAGGCACCATATATCCAATATTCATAACTTTAGTTTAAAAAAAGATACAGACATATTAATGGCATAGTCATAATTAGCCCTCCATTACCTGGTCATAGACACCTGTTAAGACCCCTTTCACATAAGATTTGGTGTCACCATAGGACCTTGGTTGCTCCAATGATCGATATGATCCCAAATAATTCCTGTAACGTGACACCCCCAATGCAAAATTGATGCAGGAAGGGATGACAAAACAGCACTGACTGCATCCCAAAAGCTCCCCCACCCGTTACATGATCTTGCCAAGAGCTAAAGAAAACAGCTACTTTACCCATACAAGCTCTGGCAACTGTTTGGAACCCATGTAACATCAAATTAGTATAGATATTAACGTTGTCAATAGTACAGAAATTTTGGCATGTAGTCATGGAAACAATATGATAGTGTGCCTCGGTTTCCCTTTTTATACTGCACATCAGGTGTGGAATGTCATTTCCCTTTTGGAAAGTCTCACCACTGTTCACAGGCCTTAACTGTGACACATCAGTAGAACAAGGCCTCTTAGCATAAAGTGTATTCCTCTTAACATGTTCAAAGGATTTTTCACAAGATTAGGCCCATTGTACAATTTTACAGTTTCAGGTAATAACACAGTAGTTACATAAATCACCATTAGTAACAACAATTCCATTGTAAGTGTCCAGTTACAATTAGGTTTGTCAATCCATGCCTTTGGGTCAATACCATTAGAATGTTGGCCTTCTAGGGTCACTTTGTGGTTTTCCTTTGCAAAGTCAAATTCTCTTTTCCCTCCTTGCCTGGAAGGGTCAAATTCTGCTCTCTTTTGCTTAAAAGAATTCCCTGCCTGATCTGGCGGGTCCCCAGAGCTAACAGCCACTTGGTTATAGGGCTGTCACAATTCCTTCTCCAAGCTATCCCCACTGAACTTTTGCACAGGAAAATCGATAGATCCATTTACTACAGAAAACGTCTGGCTGTTAGGAATGGAAACTTCCCTTATTAAATCACTTTTACACTTAGCTGCATCAAACTGCCTACACATTTTTCCCTCAGGAACTCCTTTAGGCAATATTTTACCACTTACAGAAATCCTATTCTTACCCCCTTCACCTAGGGCTTGCTTCCAAGGAACACTTTCCTGAGCAACAATAGACTCTTTCTGGGCTTTACCCACATCCATGATCATCCTTGGCCAATCAGGCGGATTTTTACAAAATTCCCTTCCAGGCAAACTCACAGGCTCACTGGACAAGAGGTCAGAGTCATTCTTCTTCCCTTTGCCAGATACTAGTTTAAGAATTTTTTCCTCCTTGCTCCCTGTTGTTAAGTTGGTGGTAGGTAACACACCCAAATAACCTTTCTGCTCTCCTTGTGCCCTGGCTAGGGCATTTCTCTGATCAGACAGAGTTGCTACACCCTTTTCCAGCAACACACTAGCAACAGACAAAATACAAGCACCAGAATCATCTAGTCTCTGGGATCTTGCTAAGACCTTAACCAGACTAAACCTAGTTATAGAGCCTTTATTTCTGTATAAGTTGTTTATGCTTTTCTCTTTTTCTTTTATTAACAACTTTTTTTATAAGAACTGTCTGTTAATTCCATTGGAGTGATCCTAGTTTGGATCAGACTCATCTCACAGCTAGTGAGGGTTTGTGTTCTCGAATCTCTCCTAGGTAAAAAGGGGGGGTATTACTATCGGGGTTCCAATTTGCCTCACCCCATGGTTTTGGGGATTCAGACCGGTGGTGGCAGCGATTTCCAAGCCCCAGCTGGAGAAGTTTGGGTTTTGGGGAAAAGATTTAACCTAAGCTGGTAAGATAAACTTGGGGGGTGATTTGTCTTTCATGCGGGGTCCCCACATCTTTACCCTAGAGTTCAGAGTGGGGAAATAGAACCTTGACAGCTCTTATTCAGGATTTGGCCCCAGAACAGGAGAAAGACAGATGGAGGCGGGATGGATGTTCTTTACATCCTGACGCTTTGTGGCGTTCCACACATGGCCACTTGGTGGTGCCCAAAGTTTTGCTCCCTTACCTTGCCTGCATGGCCTATGGCAGGGGTCTCAAACATGCGGCCCGGGGGCCACATGCGGCCTGCAAAGCCCTTCCCTGCGGCCCGCCAAGCTTCCTGGTGCCCCCCCTCCCCCCCGGTCCCCCCATAGCAGTTTGCAGGATGGAGGGGCCAGAAGTGGAGGCTTCTCTGCTGCCTGGCTGGGCTGTGCATGTTTCTAGCTCTGGACTTCCTATATTGCTCTTGCTTTGTTTGCCAAACAGCTGTTGGTGGTGCCTAGCGCTTTCCAGGAGGGAATGAGGAGCTGCGTGCTCAGAGGAGGAGGTGGGGGCAGGGGTGGGACCTCTTGGAAGGGGTGGAGTGGGGGCGGAGCCGGGGCAGCGAGGGCAGGGTGTGTGTCAGTGGTGCGGCCCTCGGGCCAGTGCACTAGTCCTCATGGAAGAGGTGGAGTGGGGGCAGAGCCGGGGCAGCGAGGGCATGTATGTGTGTCAGTGGTGCGGCCCTCAGGCCAGTGCACTAGTCTTCATGCAGCCCTCATGGTCATTTGAGTTTGAGACACCTGGCCTATGGCATGGCACACGTTAGCAAAGGGGGGATGATTACATTGGTGCTGCAACATTGGTTTGCCCCAAAATATTCTATTATGGCAGAGGAGTACTGCAATTCCTGTCCTATCTGCCTTGCCCACAACAGTGGCAGGCCAGTAAGGAGAAAACCCACTGATCACCCCCCTCCGTGGGGTTCCTTCGTGAATATCCAGATCAATTTTATCAACATGTCCAGATGTTCGTATGAATATGTCCTTGTCTGTGTTTTTGTATGTACTTTGTATAGATAGCGGGCTATACCTGCACCAAGACCGACTCCATCACAGTAGCTAAACAACTGTGTTAATAGATTTTATCCTCAGGTTTGGTTTACCTGTCTCTATTAAGAGCAAGCAAGGTAGCCATTTCACTGACCAAGTTGTGCAACAGAATTGCAAAGCTCTACACATCACCCAACACTGCCTTCGTGCTCATCAGCCCCAAAGCGCGGGGCGGGTAAATGCAAAAATGGTAAATTCAGAACAAAAATCTCTAAAATCTGTGAGGAAACCAACCTGAAATATCCTCATGATTTTCACATCACTTTGCAGCTTTTCACAGACTCACAGTGTGAGAGGGGGGCCAAGGTTTGTAAGTAAGAGGGATCATGGGTACCCCTGTTCCAGGTGGCATCTTGTAGAATACATTTCTGGCAGGACATTTAAGCCAGCTGAGGGGAATGGTAAACCAGGACTATAAATTTTATTTGGGTCCGGTCTTTTTTTAGCAAGTTTGTGAAACAGTTTTACTTGTTGTTGGATGGTATGGACATTAGTGATTATTTTGGGCCTTGATTTACATAGGTACAGCAGGTGAAGTTTATTAATGCGCAGACACAACTCAACGCTGAACTAAAGGATTATTTGGGCTGTGCCACACGCAATGGAGATTGAGGTTAGAAGGGTGTGTATGATAGATATGCTTTTTAACTTTAAACCCTGGGAACAAGTATTTTAGAGTATCACCCTCTGTCCAATGTTAGGGTAATATTTTGTAGGTCTACCTGCCGTAGAGCCAAAACAAGCTTGGGGCAGTAAGGGTTGGATACACCAATTTTGTTATTTTTATTTTTGGTTTGGTGTGGCATGAGGGAAGGTTAATGGTTAAATATGACCTCTTTTATTTGCAAAAAACTGAAGTTTGAAGAAGGTATGAGGGGAAAGAGATTAGCATAAGGTTGCTACTGCTACAGGGTGGGGTATTTTGGGGGAAAATATTTTTATAGTAGATATAGTTGAGTTGCTAGACATAAGGTAATTTATTTTGTATTTTTGGGATTTTCCATTTGAGCAATTGGTATTTGGGGTAATTTGGGAATTACTGGCTTTAAGCAGTAATCCCCAATAAGCCGTTTTGTAATAAGACATACTGAGCTGGCAAAGGGGGTAGGTTCCAATGTAGCGTCCGTTCGGATGGGTGGAGCGATAACAGAGAGGGGCATAAAGCTGGGGAGAAACCTTATATTTTGACGAAGATGGACTTTATTATGACGTTTTGGTGGTTTGGGGGCAGATATATTTAATGCTAGCATACATTTTGTTTGCTTTAAAGTTGCATTTTCGGTTATATTTATTGGCAGGCCTACTATCGGAATATTTTTTGTGTGATTTTTTTGGTAGGTGGGAACAAATTTAACAATTAGACAAATTAGCGGCCTTAGCTGTAATTTGTACTTTAATATAGACTTAACTTTTAGGCTGGAGCAAGTGACATGGGGTGTTTGCTGGTTTTGGAAAGGCATTTCGCACTTGTGAATGGACAGGCTTGACACAATGGATTAGTTTTTCACAGTAGGCTACTACTGCATTATTAGTTAGTTGTAAATTTTTGGGACTGGGGGAAGAGGAGGAGTATTAGATATTTTTAAATTTTGCGAAGGGGTGCTTTTTATTTGCACGAGAGCAAACGGAAGGGCATTAGGCCATTTTAGATTGGTTTTTGCATAGAATCTGGAGATTTTATGTTTTATATTTTTATCTTTATGGTTAACTGCTTTAATTCTTTGGGGGTGATGGGCACAGTGTAAGTGTTGCATAATTTTATGGGTTTATAAACCTGTGGCACAATTTCTTTTGTGAAATGTTTTTTTTTTTGGTTATTATGGATAGAAACAGGCAAGCCAATTTCGGGGATACAATTTTTTAGCAGCTTTTTAGCTAATGTAATGGAACTAGCCTTCACAGAGGGATAGGAATTTATTTATTTAGAGCATATATACACACAAACAAGGACATATTTATAGGACCAGCACTTGGGCACATACATTAATGTGGATGTTGATAAAGGGACTTTAAGGAGGAGGGTGTGTAGCAGCCTGAGTTTTTACCAGGCTGCCAATATTATGAGCTAGGCAAACAGTGAAACAGCGGCAAAAATGTTGCGCTAAGAAGCAAAAATTGGGCTCATAGTAATGACACATAACAGATGTGATTATTTTTGTTTTACTCACGTAGGCCACATATAATTTTTGGCGGACATAGAAGGGTAGCGCCGCGCTGCCTGAGATCAAAAAATGGTTTGCAGTCTCAAGAAGTTTGGGAACCGCTTCCTTATGGGGTACACCATCACAGAGACCTCATGAGGTATCTACTCAAAGCCCCTCCTCAAATCAGGACCAACCCCCAACTAAGTCATCCCAGCCAGAATGTTCTCTAAACCAGGGGTCTCAAACATGCGGCCCGGGGGCCACATGCGGCCCGCAAAGCCCTTCCCTGCGGCCCGCCAAGCTTCCTGGTGCCCCCCCCCTCCCCCCCGGTTCCCCCATAGCAGTTTGCAGGATGGAGGGGCCAGAAGTGGAGGCTTCTCTGCTGCCTGGCTGGGCCGCACGTGTTTCTAGCTCTGGACTTCCTATATTGCTCTTGCTTTGTTTGCCAAACAGCTGTTGGCGGTGCCTAGCGCTTTCCAGGAGGGAATGGGGAGCTGCGTGCTCAGAGGAGGAGGTGGGGCAGGGGTGGGACCTCTTGGAAGGGGTGGAGTGGGGGCGGAGCCGGGGCAGCGAGGGCAGGGTGTGTGTCAGTGGTGCGGCCCTCGGGCCAGTGCACTAGTCCTCATGGAAGGGGTGGAGTGGGGGCAGAGCCGGGGCAGCGAGAGTATGTATGTGTGTCAGTGGTGCGGCCCTCGGGCCAGTGCACTAGTCCTCATGCGGCCCTCATGGTCATTTGAGTTTGAGACCCCTGCTCTAAACTGACCTTAAAATCCTCTCTAAGGAAGGGGATTCCACCCCAGTCCGTCCGCCAGGTAACCCATTCCAGTGCCCTTATGGAAATTGTGCTTCCTAATATCCAACCTAAACTTTCCCCACTGCAACTTGAGACCATTGCTGAGAGCAAAGGAAATAAGCCACAAAATGGTCTCTGCCCTCTGGACTTTGCAGATGAGCTTTAGGGCCCACAAGCTGTGTGATGAACAGTCTCAACTGACTGCATCACCGCCGTGATTTGATATGGTTTCTTCGCATCCATGTCTGCTCTGGGCTGGCCAGCTGGCCCCAGCGCTACATCCTCTCTGAAGGTTCCTTGTCAGGCTGCAGTAGATACAACCCAGCCCCAAAGCAGAGGGAGTCCAGGCTGTGGTGAGATGGGTGGAGATGATCCTGTAAGGGGATAGGGTTGGAGAGTTGGAGAGCGATTTATGGGGGTGGGGATTGGGGGTAGATATGGAGAATGGTTTGGGGTCTTGAGGGAATAGGTGGAAGAGAGGAAGAGCGTTTTTGGAAATCCATGGGGGAGAGGTCAGGACCTTGGGAAATAGGTATCGCAGGGTGTGGGGCCTGTGGGAGAATGAGCTGTACACACAAAGATTCCTTAGATTCTCATGCTGACACAGGACAGTAAGACGAGGAAAGGATTTAATGTCACTTTGCCATGATATACACTTGGGGGAGGTTGTTCACCCAAGATACGCAAGTTCAGCTACATGAATAGCAAAGCTGAATTTGGCGTAGCTTCGGGCGACTTACCTGGGCATCCACCCGGCTGTGAACAGACTGCTGAAGTTCCTTATTGACTCTGCTTCCAATTCTCGCCAAGGCGGAGTACAGGAGTCAATGGGGAGTATGTTTGAGGAGTGATTTATTGTATCAACACGAGAAGCGATAAATCAATGTCTGGCACATTGATCACTGCCTGACAAAACAGTGGGTAGTGTAGACATAGCCTTTGACTGTCCAGTCACTAAATTAGAGAAAGGGGATTTAAGAGCTCAATCTGAGAGAAAACTTTAGGCCCCTTTATGGGTAAGGAGCTGAAACAGTCTGTCCCGGATCTGTTTTGTCCTCACCCCATAAATGATGGGGTGCAGTACTGAGGGCATCAAGAGGAACAGGGATAATATGAGATCATGAAGAGATACAGGCACATTTTGGGCAAAGCTGAACATGAGGGAGTTGATCAAATCTGGGCTGTAAAAGGTTAAAATGACAAGAAGGTGGGAGCTGCAAGTCCCCAAAGTCTTGAGACGGGTGTCTTTTGAGGGGAGCCTGAAGATGGCCCTTAGGATCTCGGTATAGGAAACAGCAATAAAAATCCCATCCAGACCCATCACACAGAGTAGGAGAAAGAGTATATAGTAATTACTAACTCGGGTGTCAGCACAGGCCAGATTCTCCAGATATATTTGGGCGCAGTACGGCTGGGAGATGACATTTGTTTTACAATAAGGCCACTGCCTTGCTAGAAAAGGAAGGGGCAGACAAAGTATTGTTCCTCGCAGTACCACTGCCAGGCAAATCTTAACCACCAGGCCATTTGTCAGGATGGTGGCATGTCTCAGGGGATGACAGATGGCCACATAACGATCAAAAGCCATGGCTACGAGGATCCCAGATTCAAGGGGAGAGACGATGGCAAGGAAGTACACCTGGGTGAGACAGCCAATGAAATGGATCTCCCTGGATTTGAACCAGAAGATGCTCAGCATTTTGGGCATGGTTGTCATATTCATGACCAGGTCAGTGATGGCCAGCATGCATAGGAAATAGTACATGGGCTCATGGAGGCTCTGCTCCACCTTCACGATGAACAGGATGGTGAAGTTTCCCAAGATGGCTATGATGTACATGATGCAGAAGGGGATGGAGATCCAGACATGGGCTTCCTTCAGGCCAGGAAAGCCCAGCAGGATGAAGGTGGAGGGGTTGCTGAAGTCGGTTTTGTTATATTCAGACATGGACTAGGGGTGGTGTCCAACTCTGAGGTAGACTGGTGTCTCTTGCATGTACCGTACGTTGCCCTAACTCCCTGTATATCACCAGGGTCTAGGGTGATTCTCGCAATACAAATACCTGTATGGAAAGACAGTGTGATTATGAGACATCACATGCACTACTGGATGCTGTTCTCATGGGGGAAGCAGATTGATCACTCTTCCCACACTTAAAAAAAAAGACATTTTTATTGTTCAGAGAAATGAATTATGAATAAGTGACCCTACAAATGTGAATTCCATATTTTAAGGTTCTTCCTGCTCAATAATTCCTACACAACATGGTGTGGGGAACCTTACTAGGCACCAGCAGAAAACACAATTGTTGATACTGCTCAGCCGTCATTGGTTCCTTAGACTTTTTCTATACTGCCATTTTTAATATTATTATTATTATTATTATTTACAAATAAGCCCTTTTGCCAAAGAAACAGTGGTAGGTGCACACACTGCAAAGCCGCTTTCAAGGATGGAACTCCTCAGTTTCAGTGACATCATGTAACCACCTAAAGAAGGGTTTTGCACAAAACATTTTTTCTTCAATGTGACAGTGCAGATACTTGTGCTTGATTTTATCTCTGTAATTGGCCTCCAGAAGGCATCCCACACTGCCCATCCTGACTGCTCTGGTGAACAGTTTCAATTCCTTTCTCTATATGGAGGTAACCAGTTTCTGATCCTCCCCGTTGAAAGTCTCAGGAATCTTGAATCTCCTCTTGCTGTGTGCTCAGTGTGGAATACTCACATCACACCTTCCCAGGTGCCCAGGGCACCTCTACACTTGGGACACTGCAGAGCTGCTGGATCTGCTCAGTATTTGAGCAGGGAGGCTGTGAGGTCACAGCTGTGCTCCAGCTTTAGGAACATGAACATTTATGGACAGTTTTAAGGAAGGTTTTGAGAAAGGAGCTAAGATGAGGACTCACTGCACTGCACAGCAAAGGAGAATGACGGGAGGCACATACACCAGAAGGCCAGAGAGGCAAACCGTATTTCTGGTGCTGTGCCCCAGACCTACCATTTTTATATCCTCAAAAATGACCCCATTTCCACCCCAAAGAGCCCTGAGGGTTCTTTGATGTGGGTTCTCCTGTCTGTGTAAATCAGGGGTCTCAAACATGCAGCCCGGGGGCCACATGCGGCCCGCAAAGCCCTTCCCTGCGGCCCGCCAAGCTTCCTGGCGCCCCCCTTCCCCCCCTTAGCAGTTTGAAGGATGGAGGGGCCAGAAGTGGAGGCTTCTCTGCTGCCTGGCTGGGCCGTGCATGTTTCTAGCTCTGGACTTCCTATATTGCTCTTGCTTTGTTTGCCAAACAGCTGTTGGTGGTGCCTAGCGCTTTCCAGGAGGGAATGGGGAGCTGCGTGCTCAGAGGAGGAGGTGGGGCAGGGGTGGGACCTCTTGGAAGGGGTGGAGTGGGGGCAGAGCCGGGGCAGCGAGGGCAGGGTGTGTGTCAGTGGTGCGGCCCTCGGGCCAGTGCACTAGTCCTCATGGAAGGGGTGGAGGGGGGCAGAGCCGGGGCAGCGAGGGCAGGGTGTGTGTCAGTGGTGCGGCCCTCGGGCCAGTGCACTAGTCCTCATGGAAGGGGTGGAGTGGGGGCAGAGCCGGGGCAGCGAGGGTATGTGTGTGTGTCAGTGGTGCGGCCCTCGGGCCAGTGCACTAGTCCTCATGCGGCCCTCATGGTCATTTGAGTTTGAGACCCCTGGTGTAAATCATCCCCGTCTCTGAGAAATGGTAGCTAGTTTGATTAAGTATTCTTCCATAGACCTTATGCTGTATATACCAGGGCCACGTTGATATCACTACAACTTGAGAGGTGTGATTTTTTTCCCTTGGAAAAAAGGGCAAATGTAATTTTCATTTGATTTAGCAGTGGCATAGCAAGAAAGTCACACGAGGGCACAGTGGCAATTTTCTTGGTGCTGGTTCAGCCTCAGTTTGAGTACAGTGTTCAGTTTCGGCCTTCAGTATATAGGGAAGATGTAGAGAAACTGGAAAGGATATAGAGACGAGTGACAAAAAATGACCCACAGGCGGGAATACAATCCATACAAGCAAAGGCTGAGGGAAAGGAGTATGTTTAGTATTGAAAAGGGAGGATTGAGAGGGGGGGACAGAACCAGGCTCTTGAGATACTTCAAAAGCTGCCTTAAAAAAGGTGAATGAAAGTTCTTCTCTCTTGTCACTTAGGGCAGGAGAAGAGGCAATGGGTTCCAGTTACAGCCTAGCAGATTTAGATTTAATCTTATATAAACTCTCAAACTGTAAGGAGGACAATGGAATGGATGCCCATTCAGGTTATGGAAAGTCCTTCAATGGAGATTTTCCACAGGAAGCTGGATAGTCATTTGTCTGGGGTGCCTTATGCATAGCAAATCCTGCATATTTTCAGTAGGTTAGACTAGATGATCCCTGCCACCTCCTTCTTACCCTGTCGCTATTGGATACCGTGACATGTAATCCTAGTGTAGACGAGGTCTTACTCCAACACAAATTAAGGAGCTCAATACTGGGGTAATTGGGTGAAATGTGAGGGCTTGTATTTCACCGGAGGTCAGTCTGGATCAACTGGCTTTAAACTCTATGAATTTATCAATATAGAATGTAGTTAAAATATTTATAGTTATTCTGTCTCATAACACACGAACAAGGGAATATTAAATTACATTGTCACCCTGAACATATAACATTGATAAAAGAAAACTCTTTAGGTAATCCATATTGGATCTGTGGAACAACTTGCCACAGACATTATTGGAGCAAAGAGTTTAACTAAATGGGATTCATAAATGGATTGGCCATATTTTGTGGTGCTTGCCGCACCACTCAGAGTTCAGTCTGTCTGACACGTAAAATTACAAGACTTAATCTCAATTTGATATAAATTTGTCAAACATTAACCTGAAATTTCCTTGCTTGGTGTCTACTTCCATTTGAATTGCATTTTGAAATTTTCAGGGATAACAGTTCATCCAATTTATTGAATGAATATAGGGGAGAAGACACCTTACCCATGTGGAAAAATTATTATATTGATGCTAGTGAGGAGCCCTAGCACTGCCATGCTTTTCAGCAGCGAAAAGCTGGTAACGCCTTTCCCACCCCGTTAACAGCCAAAGCCTTAAATGACAAGAGAATGAGGCGGCAGTTTCTGGGCATTAACACAAAGCTGGCTCCTGAGGTTTTCCTCAGTTCTTACTCCAGACTGGATGTTTACTGGAAGATCTGCTTGAGGGCCCGTCTATGCTTAAAACATGACAGCAGGACTGCCATAGGACTTCACAGGGGCCTGAGCCAACTACAGCCCATGGCCTCCAAATCTGCCTTTGTAGATGACAATTGCTAGCAACTTTTATCTGGATGGATCCACTGTGCCACTGAAATGAAGCCCCTTTGGGAAACCATCACCAAGGCTCACAGGAAAGAGGAACATTTTAAACCATAATATAAGAGTAAATTCAGCACTTGTGACAAAGGCCCTGGATGCTTGGTGGCTCCTTCAGAATTCAATGGTCCACAGAGCAGAAAGGACCACAGACCTATTCCCCATCCCATCATGCATACATTGCACTCGGTTTGTTGAACAGAAAGCGATGGGTACCTGTGATTTCAGACACGGAATGGTCTTCACTGCGAATATCCCTCAGGTTGCCGTGACCACACACCTCTGTCATCCCAGCATCTCCAGCAGCATCCCATACCGAGAGCTGACACAGGGATGTGTAACATTTATAATAGAGCTCTGTGCAGTCCCTGCGGAATTTCCTCAGACTCTAGGGGAGGAGCAGCATCTGGATGCAAACAGACTGGAGACCAGACGATCTCTAGCCAGTGTCTCTCTTTCCATTTCTGCACTTCTGTGTTTGTTATCGAGCTTTATCAGTAAACAGTAATTAAGGGACCTTCCCAAAGGGAGATGAGAACTCTTGGGCTCTGTGTTGTGACAGACTGGAATTGGCTGTTCTCTGCATTTGTGTATACTTAAAATTATAGTTGACTAGCGAAAATACCCGGCGTTGCTCGGGTCCATTGGAGGTGGGGAGGGGGCAGAGAGCTGAGCGAGTGTGGGGTGCGTTGGAGGGGGAGGGGGCAGAGAGCAAACCTGACCACCCCACCTTACCCCCCCGACCAAACCCGACACCCCCACCTCACTTACCCCCCGACCAAATCCGACACCCCCACCTCACCCCCCGACCAAACCCGACACCCCTACCTCACTTACCCTCTGACCAAACCCAACTCGGGTCCGTTGAAGGTGGGGAGGGGGCAGAGAGCTGAGTGAGTGCGGCGTCCATTGGATGGGGGAGGGGGCAGAGAGCTGAGCAAATGCAGGGTCCGTTGGAGGGGGTATTATGACATCATAACTATGTCACAGAGAACAGCAGCTGCCCAGCTGATGTGAATGGGCTTTAAAGAATTTCACCCCTGGGGGGTGTCAGAGGTGAGATTTGAAAAAAAATTCAACTCTTACCCTGATTAGGACCCTAAGACCTCTAAGTGTACCAAATTTCAAGTCTCTAGCTCAAACGGTGTGGAAGGAGTAAATGCACATACATACACGCATACACCATTTGACTTTTATATATATAGATTACTAAGAAAGCTAGGGATAGTGCCGAGGTCTCATAGTGTCTGAAACTGTGTTAAGTACCCAGGATGGAGAGCTAGGAAGTGGAGAGACAGATCTGGAATAAGATGATTTAGGGGCTTTTTCTGGTGGGATCCAATTGTGAGTGCCAAGTCAGGACAAATTGCTTCCAAAGGGCAACTAAAGCCCAAAGCTGGGGTTTTTCCACTCTAATGTGAACCAAACCAGCTGAACAGAAAAGACTTTGGTTTCGCCCCACTGGCTAACCACAAGTCATACAAGCAATTCCCTTAGACACTCCAGCTTCCCAGTATCACCACTAATGGTTATGAAAACCAATACCCCAAATAATGAAAATGGTTCTCCCCAATTCCAAAGAATCAGGCCCCAGACCCAGGTCAATATACAAATCAGATCTTATCCACAAATCACGCTGTTGCCAATCCTTTAGAATCTAAAATCTAAGGGTTTATGATACATGGAAAAAGGTATAGCTGAGGGTTAGGAATGGTTAAAAGAAATCAGTTACATGCACTAATGGCAAAACCACTGGTTCAGACTTGCAATGGTAAAATACGATGCAGTTTCATATCAAAGTCTCTGAAATGCATCCCCTCCAGGGATGGGTCATCAATCCATTGGCCAGAGCTTCCACGGGTAGCAAAATCCCATCCAAAGGTAGGTGCTAGGCTGAAGGCTGGAGATTGAAGACAACATGGAGGAAGTTTCTCACAGGTTTTATAGACTTCCTCCTGTGGGCCAAGACCCCCCTCCTCCTTCCCATGCAGAGTCTAATTGCAAAATGGAGGTTCATAGCCACATAATCCAATTACCAGACTCTCCAAGATTCACTCTCTCACCAGCCAGGTCACATTCTTGGAGATGCTCAAGTGTGGACAAAGTTCAGTGTCTAGTTTGTGGTTCCTAATGGGCCATCAGGCAGCTCAAGCAATGCTGACTCCCAATATTCTGGAATGCCCCCCCAGCAGAGCACAATATTTGGAAAGACAGACAGTCCAGAGCCAATATTCATAACATCAACTACAAAATTGATACACACATATCAATGGCATATTCATAATCAGCAATCCATAACCTGGCCGTAGACACCTTATATGACCCCCCTTACATAAGATTTGGTGCCACTATAGGACCCTGGTTGCACCAACGATCTACAGGATCCCAAATTATTTCAGTAACATGACACCCCCAACACAAAATTGATGCAGGAAGGGATGACAAAACAGCACTGACTGCATCCCAAAATCTCCCCCATCTATGGGTTTGTTTTATGTGATCTTGCCAAGAGCTCAAGAAAACAGCTACTTTATCCATACAAGCTCTGGCAAATGTTGGAACCCAAGTAACATCAAATCAATATAGTTATTAACGTTGTCAATAGCACAGTAATCTTGGCATTTAGCCAGGGAAACAATATGGTAGTGTCCCTCAGTTTCCCTTTTTATACTGCACATCAGGTGTGGACTGTCTTTTCCCCTTTGGAAAGTCTCACCCCTGTTTAAAGGCCTTAACTTTGACACATCAGTAGAATAAGGCCTTTTAACATATAGTGTGTTCCCATGTATTCCTCTTAACATGTTAAAAGTATTTTTCAAAAGATTAGGCCCATTGTACAATTTTACAGTCTCTGGTAATAACACAGTAGTTACACAAATTACCATTAGCACCAACAATAATTTCATCGCAAGTGTTCATTGACCCACAGGTTTGTCAAGCTATTCCTGTGGGTCAATACCACTAGAATTTCAGCCTTTTAGGGTCACTTTGTGGTTCTCCTTTAAAAACAAAATTCCTTTTTTTAAAGTTGAAATATAGTAACACCATTTTGTGTGTGGCCGTGGGCGGGGGTTGAGTCACCATTTTGTGTGTGTCCGGGGGAGTCACCATTTTGTTTAATTTGGATGGGCCTTTATGGGCAGGAGAAAAAAAGACCTTTTGAAATGGATTTCTGTGTCGGGGAGGAGATAACAGACTCTTAGGTTTGGTATGCTAATGTACCTGGTTGAAATTCAGGACCTCTATGGTGGCTTTCTCAGAAATACTTCCAGTTCCACGCGCAGGGCCAGGTAGGCAGGCAGAGCTTCAGAGTCTCAATGCGTGGATGAGACGATGGTGTAGAGAGGAAGGGTTCAGATTTATTAGGAACTGGGGAAACTTTTGGGATGGGGGGAGCCTATACAGGAAGGATGGGCTCCACCTAAACCAAAGTGGAACCAGGCTGCTGGCACTTAACATTAAAAAGGTTGCAGAGCAGTTTTTAAACTAAGAGATGGGGGAAAGCCGATTGCTGCAGAGGAGCACGTGGATCGGATAGAGACTTCTCGTACAGGAGGGTCTGTCGTTAGAGGTTCTCTAGGTTTTAGACAGGAAAGGATGGAAAAGGATAAAGGAGGGGCCAGATCAGATGAGAAATTTTCACATAAAGAATCTGACACACCAGGGAAGAGCAGACAGATAAACAGTGACCAGTTTTTAAAGTGCTTGTACACAAATGCCAGAAGTCTAAATAATAAGATGGGTGAACTAGAGTGCCTCGTGTTAGAGGAGGATATTGACATAATAGGCATCACAGAAACATGGTGGACCGAGGACAATCAATGGGACACAATCATTCCAGGGTATAAAATATATCGGAAGGACAGAATAGGTCGTGGGGGCGGGGGAGTGGCACTTTATGTAAAAGATAGTGTAGAATCAAATGAAGTAAAAATCTTAAATGAATCCACATCTTCCATAGAATCACTATGGATAGTAATTTCATGCTCTAATAAGAACATAACAATAGGGCTCTATTATCGACCACCTGATCAGGACAGTGATAGGGATGATGAAATGCTAAGGGAGATTAGAGAGGCTGTCAAAATAAAGAACCCAATCATAGTGGGAGACTTCAATTATCCCAACATTGACTGGGTACATGTCACCTCAGGACGAAATGCAGAGATGAAATTTCTTGATACTTTAAATGACTGCTTCTTGGAGCAGCTGGTACAGGAAACCACAAGGGGAGAGGCAACTCTAGATTTAGTCCTGAGTGG
The DNA here is from genome assembly GCA_032164245.1 of Sternotherus odoratus. Taxonomy (NCBI): domain Eukaryota; kingdom Metazoa; phylum Chordata; order Testudines; family Kinosternidae; genus Sternotherus; species Sternotherus odoratus. The sequence continues at coordinate 302,156,307 of JAVMKO010000001.1, forward strand.
AGCGCAGGATCTGGTTCCAGAGGTAACTATAAAAGGACCGCTGGGAAATAGTGACCATAATATAATAACATTTAACATTCCTATGGTGGGAATAACACCTCAGAAGCCCAACACTGGGGCATTTAATTTAAAAAAGGGGAACTATGCAAGAATGAGGGGGTTAGTTAAACAGAAATTAAAAGGTAAAGTGACTAAAGTGAAATCCCTGCAAGCTGCATGGACTCTCTTCAAAGATACCATAATAAAGGCCCAACTCAAATGTATACCCCAAATTAAAAAACAACGCCAGAAAACTAAAAAAGAGCCACCGTGGCTTAACAGCCAAGTAAAAGAAGCAGTGAGAGAGAAAAAGGCATCGTTTAAAAAGTGGAAGTCTAATCCTAGTGAGGTAAATAGAAAGGAGCATAAGCACTGCCAAATAAAGTGTAAGAATGTAATAAGAAAAGCTAAAATGGAGTTTGAAGAACAGCTAGCCAAAAACTCAAAAGGTAATAACAAAATGTTTTTTAAATATGTCAGAAGCAGGAAGCCTGCTAAACAACCAGTGGGGCCCCTGGATGACAGAGATACAAAAGGAGCACTTAAAGATGACAGAGTCATTGCAGAGAAACTAAATGAATTCTTTGCTTCAGTCTTCACGGCTGAGGACGTTAGGGAGATTCCTAAACCTGAGCTGTCTTTTGTAGGTGACAAATCTGAGGTATTGTCACAAATTGAAGTATCAGTAGAGGAGGTTCTGGAACTCATTGATAAACTTAACTGTAACAAGTCACTGGGACCAGATGGCATTCACCCAAGAGTTCTGAAAGAACTCAAATGTGAAATTGCGGCACTATTAACGAGGGTTTGTAACCTATCCTTTAAATCGGCTATTGTGCCCAGTGACTGGAAGATAGCTAATGTAATGCCAATATTTAAAAAGGGCTCTAGAGGTGACCCTGGCAATTACAGACCAGTCAGTCTAACATCCGTACCGGGAAAATTAGTTGAAACAATAGTAAAGAATAAAATTGTCAGACACATAGAAGAGCATAAATTGTTGGGCAAAAGTCAACATGGTTTCTGCAAAGGGAAATCGTGTCTTACTAATCTATTTGAGTTCTTTGAAGGGGTCAGCAAACATGTGGACAAGGGGGATCCGGTGGACATAGTGTACTTAGATTTCCAGAAAGCCTTTGACAAGGTCCCTCACCAAAGGCTCTTACGTAAATTAAGCTGCCATGGGATAAGAGGGAAGATCTTCTCATGGATTGAAAACTGGTTAAAAGACAGGGAACAAAGGGTAGGAATAAATGGAACTTTTTCAGAATGGAGACCGATCCTATTCAACTTATTTATAAATGATTTGGAGGAAGGGGTAAACAGTGATGTGGCAAAGTTTGCAGATGATACTAAACTGCTCAAAGTAGTAAGGACCAAAGCAGACTGTGAAGAACTTCAAAAAGATCTCACTAAACTAAGTGATTGGGCAACAAAATGGCAAATGAAATTTCATGTGGATAAATGTAAAGTAATGCACATTGGAAAAAATAACCCCAACGATACATACAATATGATGGGGCCTAATTTAGCTACAACCAATCAGGAAAAAGACCTGGGAGTCATTGTGGATAGTTCTCTGAAGGCATCCACGCAGTGTGCAGCGGCAGTCAAAAAAGCAAACAGGATGTTAGGAATCATTAAAAAAGGGATAGAGAATAAGTCGGAGAATATCTTATTGCCCTTATACAAATCCATGGTGCGCCCACATCTTGAATACTGCGTACAAATGTGGTCTCCTCATCTCAAAAAGGATATAGTGGCAGTAGAAAAGGTTCAGAGAAGGGCAACTAAAATGATTAGGGGTTTGGAACGGGTCCCATATGAAGAGAGATTAAAGAGGCTAGGACTTTTTAGCTTGGAAAAGAGGAGACTAAGGGGGGATATGATAGAGGTATATAAAATTATGAGTGGTGTGGAGGAAGTAAATAAGGAAAAGTTATTTACTTGTTCCCAAAATAGAAGAACTAGGGGCCACTCAATGAAATTGGCGTGTAGCAGGTTTAAAACAAATAAAAGGAAGTTCTTCTTCACGCAGCGCACAGTCAACCTGTGGAACTCCTTACCTGAGGAGGCTGTGAAGGCTAGGACTATAACAGGGTTTAAAAGAGAGCTGGATAAATTCATGGAGGCTAAGTCCATAAATGGCTATTAGCCGGGATGGGTAATGAATGGTGTCCCTAGCCTCTGTCTGTCAGAGGGGGGTGATGGATGGCAGGAGAGAGATCGCTCGATCATACCTGTTAGGTTCACTCACTCCGGGGCACCTGGCATTGGCCACTGTCGGTAGACAGGATGCTGGGCTAGATGGACCTTTGGTCTGACCCAGTATGGCCGTTCTTATGTTCTTATGTTCTTATGTTATGAGAGACATGCTTAGGGTTTAAGATAAGAAGGGACCATTTTATCATCCAGTCTCACCTCCTGTAAAGCACAAGCCCATTAAATTTATTTCAGTTACCTCTTAGACTTTCTTCCCATGAGATTTTACCTGTCAACTCCCTGAGTTTTCTGAAGTCTGCTTTCTTGAAATCCATTGTCTTTATTTTGCTGTTTTCCCTCCTACCAATCCTTAGAATCCTGAACTCTGTCAATTCATGATCACTTTCCCCAAGCTGCCTTCCACTTTCAAATTTTCAACCAGTTCCTTCTTTTTTATCAAATTGAAGTCTAGAACAGCCTCTCTCCTAATAGCTTCCTCACGCTTCTGGAGCAAAAAAATGCCTCCAATACCTACCAAGAATTTGTTGGCTAATCTGTGTACTGATTTAGCCAGCATGAGAAAAAATCTTCCATCAACCTACCTTCCACCTCTCAGAGATTACCTATGGTGAGGGGAGAACCCCTTCCATCTGTGTAAATTGTGTGTATTGAAACCCTTTGGAAGGACAGCAGTGGCATTGAAGTTTAAACAACCCTTCAAGCAGATCTTCAAGAAAAACATCCAGTCTGGATCTGCCAACATGGGGAATTGGTGAATCCAACACTTCCCTTCTCAGTGTGTTCCAGTCATTAATCACCCTCAGTGCTAAATATTTGGCCCTAATTCCGGGCTGGAATTTGCCTAGTTTCAATTTCCAGCCCTTCAGTCTTGCCGAGCCTTCCTCTGGTAGATTACAGAGCCCGTTATTATCCATACTTTTCTCCCCATGAAAGTCTACAGTTGATCATCTTTTTTATAAGTTAAAGAGATATACACCTTCAAGTCTAAATGATCTGGCGTTTTCTCTATGCTCCAATAATTTTTCTGGCTCTTTTCTGCTCCCTCTTAAAGTTTTCAACATCTTTTTTCATATGTAAACCAGAGAAATGGAAGCAATTTGTTTGATCAATTCCATGTGCCGAGGCAAAATTCTTACCCTGCTCCAACAAACCACTATTTTTATACTACAGCAGCACACTGGGAGCTCCTGATGAGTTGATAGTCCACATGACAACGTTTTTAGGGGCCTTGAATTCCATAATACAGAACTGTAGTGTATAGGTCCGGCCTGTATTCCCTTTTCCGAAAGGATCATTTTGCAATTGAGCTGCAATTAAAACATTTGCTGCATGGTCCCCAATTTCCAAATACTTCAGATCAGTCGGTATGCCTGGCCTTACGTCCTCTTGTATCCACTCTGCCAATGTTTGGGTAATTGCATACTTTATCTGTATACTTTCTTTCCGATTTCGTGTCAGTTCTGTGGGGAGTGGTCTGTGGTTCCTCTGGCTCACTGGTACATAGTGGATCAGAGTCACAGCACCAGATTTGCAGTGGAAATGAACCACAAGTGTTATGTTTTGATTCAGAGAGTCTGACACATTTTATTAAGTACACTTATAAGATACAGTGCAATGCATTGGGCTGACAGGCCGGCATTGTCAGCAGACAATACGTGGGCTTCCCCCTGAAGAGAAATCGCACTGACCTATTTATGCATTCAAACTGCAGAAACACATATACATCCTCCTAAGCAAGTTTCTTCAATAATGCCCTAGAAGGAATATGATCAACTTTAGCCAATAAGCTTTTAGTAAAACATGGTTATTCTTGGGGATTCTGAAGCAATGGTCACTTGTCCCAATTTTGTGGTTAAATCTTTCGGCAAAGCTCAGGAGAACATTTTTGAATTAGCATTGCTTAAAAGGCAGAATTCAGAAAGTCTCTTCCTCCCCCTCCTGTCCCCCCTAGACAGAAGGTCTAGTTATGGCAACTAGCCTGGCTAAAATTAAGGCCTCTCAGTTTTTCTCTGTTACAGCCCAGGGAATTTCCTCCTCCCCTCTGTCTGACGGATCATTAGCATTTTCACAGACAACCACTTCTTTAATAGGATCGGCATCCTGTACAAAAGAGACAGAATGAGTTTCTGCAAGAACATAAGGAACTAAGTGCTGAAAAATCAGAGCCTCCAATGGGCCTCCCACCCCCAACCACAAGAGTCACCTCGCTGTGCTCCCTAGAGTGGGACTTATCTCTGAGTTAGATGTAATAGGCTTGTAGCTAACGGCTGGAACAGGATTCTCACTGACTGACAAGACCAGTGACAGAGGATGTGGAAAAATCAAATGTACTCAATGCTTTTTTTGCCTTGGTCAGCTCCCAGCCTACTGAACTGGGCAGCACAGCATGGGGAGGAGGTGACCAGCCGTCTGTGGAAAAAGAAGTGGTTCAGGAATATTTAGAAAAGCTGGCTGAGCACAAATCCATGGGGCCGGATGCGCTGCATCCGAGGGTGCTAAAGGAGTTGGCGGATGTAATTGCAGAGCCATTGGCAATTATCTTTGATAACTCATGGCAATCGTGGGAGGTCCTGTATAACTGGAAAAAGGCCAATGTAGTGCCCATCTTTAAAAAAGGGAAGAAGGAGGATCCAGGGAACTACAGGCCAGTCAGCCTCACCTCAGTGCCTGGAAAAATCATGGAGCAGGTCCTCAAGAAATCAATCCTCAAGCACTTAGAGGAGAGGAAAGTGACCAGGAACAGTCAGCATGGATTCACCAAGGGCAAATCATGCCTGACTAACCTAATTGCCTTCTACGATGCGATAACTGGCTCTGTGGATGAGGGGAAAGCAGTGGATGTGTTGTTCCGAGACTTTACCAAAACTTTTGATACGGTCTCCCACAATATTCTTGCCCGCAAGTTGAAGAAGTATGGGCTGGATGAATGGACCATAAGGTGGATAGAAAGCTGGCTGGATCGTTGGGCTTAACGGGTAGTGATCAATGGCTCCGTGTCTAGTTGGCGGCCGGTATCGAGGGGAGTGCCCCAAGGATTGGTCCTGAGGCCGGTTTTATTCAATATCTTTATCAATGATCTGGAGCATGGTGTGGACTGCACCCTCAGCAAGTTTTCAGATGACTATACATTGGGAGGAGTGGTAGATACTCTGGAGGGTAGGGATAGGATACAGAGGGACCTAGATAAATTAGAGGACTGGGCCAAAATAAATTTGATGAGGTTCAACAAGGAGAACTGCAGAGTCCTGCACTTAGGATGGAAGAATCCCATGCACTGCTACAGACTAGGGACCGAATGGCTAGGCAGCAGTTCTGCAGAAAAGGACCTAGGGATTACACTGGATGAGAATCTGGATATGAGTCAACAGTGTGCCCTTGTTGTGAAGGAGGCTAATGGCATTATGGGCTGTATAAGTAGGGGCATTGCCAGCAGATTGGGGGACGTCATTGTTCCCCTCTATTTGACATTGGTGACGCCTCATCTTGAGTACTGTGTCCAATTTTGGGGTCCACACAACAAGAAGGATGTGGAAAAATTGGAAAGAGTCCAGAGAAGGGCAAGAAAAATGATTAGGGGCCTGGAGAGCATGACTTATGAAGAGAGGCTGAGAGAACTGGGATTGTTTAGTCTACAGAAGAGAAGATTGAGGGGAGATTTGACAGCTGCTTTCAACTACCTGAAAGGGGGTTCTAAAGAAGATGGATCTAGACTATTCTCAGTGGTACCAGATGACCGAACAAGGAGTAATGGTCTCAAGTTCCAGCTGGGAAGGTTTAGATTGGATATTAGGAAAAACTTTTTCACTAGGAGGGTGGTGAAGCATTGGAATGGGTTAACTAGGGAGGTGGTAGAATCCCCTTCCCTTTAGGTTTTTAAGGTCAGTGTAGTGAGCGGAAGATTAATGTGATGACAATCGCTAAAGGGCGCAGTGATGCTTCTAAGTCGCCTCCAGGGTAACGCATAATTAAGGTTATCAGCTTGGGAATGGCCTTGTGTTCCTGTTATCTCATGTGTATGTGTCTGAGAAGAGCTTGCAGCTGGGAAGCTGTTTATTTGGTCTGTGTGAATCTCTTCTTGTGTGAAACCAAACAGGTAAACTGAGGCAGGATTGCAAAACATGTGATTAGCTATTCATGAGTTATGTATGAGATGCAAATGAGCGTGAGTATTTCTGTGCTGACACGCCCTTGAGTGTCGGGCTTCTTCCCTGGGCACTGCTCCGGTGTGCCAGGCCCCCATTCTGTGGTCGCACTGAGAGGGGCCCCCCACCTCCAGATTGACGGGACCTTCAATAAACTCACCACTTATTTCATCTAGCCACTGTGTCTGTGCCTCGTCTCTACAGGATTCTTAAGGTACCCTGCAACAAAATGGCGCAGCAAGCAGGGTCCCATGAAACGATGCCCACCAGTGGTCGAAGGCGGGGGATGTAGGGCAGCGGTTGCTGGACCTGCAGCGCAGACCAGGATGGCCCCTGAAGGAGCGATGTGGAGGCCGGTCATGCACATGGGAGATGACTGGGCAGCCCCAGCTGAGTGGCCTGAGTCCCACCAGGTTGCTGGAGTTATCCTGGAGCAGCTTGTAGTGGGGCTGCACTGGTTGCTAGCCAGCTGGCAGTCTGGAACGGAGGGGTGCGCTATGGGTGAGTTGGCATGGCTGTTTCTACCGTGCCCGGGCCCAGGACGGTGAGCTTCTGTGGGTGCAGAGGCTCTAGAAGGTAAAAAGCAGGATCGGGCCCAGAGAAGGTAAAAAGCAGGTTCGGTCCCGGGCAAGCGGGCAGCCTACAAAGAGAAAGATTTACAAAAAGCATGTTTAAAATGTTGAGGGCATATTGAAGTGAGATAAGCAGAAGAATTTCTTGGACTGAGGGAAAGAGTAACTGTGAATGTCAAGCAAGTAGATAATAGAGAAGCGGGAAGTTAACTCTGTAGTTGCTGAGGTGCGGGTAGTGGCACAGGAGGTTGTACCCTCGCAGGCGGAGAGGGCTCAAGCCCTCACGTGCTGTTGTGAGGTACGGTAGCATGTTGTCAACAGACGCCAGGAAGGCAGGGGCGAAAGCCCGTTCCAGTTGCCCAGGTCAGGGCAGTTACCACAGCCCCTTCATGGGACTCTGCGGTCTGGGGTGGCAACATCTGGAGTTCCTCCTCAGGCTCGGAGAGTGAGGAGGCTGACCCCCCCTTACAGGTGTGCCCGGTGTGAGCTGCGGGCATGATGGGGAGGTGTACTACAGCCTGAGGTTGTGTATGCCTTTAAGGAAGTATGCTACAGAAGTTTGTGTAGTTTCTCCACCAGGAGTCAGGGGAGGGGTAATGAGCTAGCTGGTTTGAGTCGAGTCCACAGCTGGAACATTCCTGCCCCCCCGAGGGCTGAGTGAGGGGGGGCGAAGAAGAAGCGGAGCTGCGAAAGAGAACTGGAAGCGCAGCCCGGCTTTAAAGAATGATTACCGAGGGCGTGGAGGGGTGGATGGGCCTAACGACATCTTTGTTGTGGAGTTTTTAAAGGCACCTGTCCCCCGGGCAGCCCCGGAAGGGCTGGAGCCCTCCCTCCACCCAGTGGTTTTGGCAGCAGACGGGCATGTGGGTGAACTGTTTCCACCCTCATGCTGTTGGAATCTGCGTGGGCGAGCTTGAAGACGCAGACGGTGGACGCTCAGCGGTGGTGGGGGCCTGAGTGGCTCGGAAACATGAGCATTCACCGTCACTGTCACTCTCACCCTGGGTAAGGTGCCACCCTTTTGAGCAGTGATGTTGTCAGCACCCATAGAGTGAGCCTGGCAGACCCCACTCATGGTCGGTGTGTGAATGCAAGTACAGCAGCTGCCAGAAGAGATAGACACCGCACAGAACCTGGTCCAACTTGTTGCATCAGGGCCAGGCTCCCTGGACGTCTGCATGACCGCACACCCCTGGCCGGCCAAAGCTAGATTGTGCTGTCAGCTGCCCGCCTTGTTTTTGTTTGTCCTCTTGCTTGCAAAGTTAACCCTCTATGCCCTGTATGGGCACAGCGGAGAAGGAAGCTGGAAGCATTCTCTCTGTGACTCTGGCCAAGTCATGTCTAACTGTACCTCAGTTTACCTCTGCATACATTGGGGATCTGTTCATAATTTTCTTTGCTAGATCTCTTGAAGATCCTTCAATGAAAGGTTCTCTGTGATAAGATCATAGTTACTGATGAGAATTACTGATCCCTGATCCCTTAGCAAAAATCCCACCTGCCTCCAAAAAAATTGTTTGTCTCCCCTCAGTCATCTTATTTCAGATCTGTCTCTCTGCTTTCTACCTATCCATCCTGGGTACTTAAGACAGCTGAACCCCCTATGAGACCTATGTACAATCCCTAGCTTTCTTAGTAATCAACTATAATTATAAATATACACAAATGCACGGAAGTCTGGTCTCCAGCCTGTTTGCATCCAAATGTTGCTTCTCCCCGAGAGGCTGAGCAAATTCCACTGGGATTGCATAGAGCTCTATTATAAATGGTGCACACCTCGGTGTCAGCTCTTAGCGTGGGATGCTACTGCAGATGCTGGGCTGAGAGAGGCGTGGGGACCTGTCTACATGAGGGATATTTCCAGTGAAGACCATTTCATCTCAGAAATCTCAGGTACCATCTCTTTCTCTTTGACAAACCAAATGCAATGTATGCATGATGGGATGGGGAATCGGTCTGTAGACATTTCTGCTCTGCACAGCCACTGAGCATCCAAGGGCCTTTCCCACAGGTGCTGAATTTATTCTAGTATCATTGGCCAAAATGTAACTCTTTGCTGTGTGCCTCAGTGATGGGCTCCAGCCCCAAGGTGGCTTCATTTCAGTGGCAAAGTGGATCCGTTCAGATGAAAGTTGCTATTAGTTGTGAACTAGCCAGATTTGGAGGCTATGGGCTCAGGCCCCTGTGAAGTCCTATGGCAGCCCTGCTGTCATGTTTTAAGTGTAGACAGGCCCTCAAGCAGATCTTCCAGTAAACATCCACTCTGGAGTAAGAACTGAGGAAAACCTCAGGAGCCAGCTTTGTGTTAATGCCCAGACCCTGAACCTGTTCCTCTTGCAATCTAAGGCTTTGGCTGTAATGGTGTGGGGAAGGGGGTGGTGGGGCTGTTACCAGTTTTTCCCCACTGAAAAGCATGGAAGTGCTAGGGGCTCTCACTAACATATATATATAAGCATTTTTCAACATGGTTAAAGCATCTTCTCCCCTAGCTTCATTCAAAATATCAGATGAACTGTTATGCCTGAAAATTTCAAATTGCAATTCAGCTGGAACTAGATGCTGAACAAAGGAAGCTTCAGGTTAATGTTTGGCAAATGTATATCCAATTGAAATTAAGTCTTGTAATTTAAGGTATCAGACAGACTTTACTCTGAGTGGTGTGGCCAATACCACAAAATATGGCCAATCCATTTATGAATCCCATTCAGTTAAACTCTTTGCTCCAATAATGTCTGTGGCAAGTTGTTCCACAGATCAAATATGGATTATCTAAAGATTTTTCTTTGATCAGTTTTCTATATTCAGGTTGTCAATGTATTATAATATTCACTTGCTTTTGTGTTATGAGAATGAATAAGTATAAGTACTTGAACTACATTATATATTGATAGATTCATAGGGTTTAAAGCCAGATGATCCAGTCTGACCTACTGTGTAATACAGGCCCTTACATTTCACCCAGTTATCCCAGTATTAAGCTCCTTAATTTGTGTTCGAGTAAGACCTGGTCTACACTAGGATTATATGTCACATATCCAATAGAGACAGGGTAAGAAGGAGGCTGCAGGGATCAACTAGTCTAACCCCCTTCCAGGATGCAGGATTTCTTTTGTCTAAACCACCCCAGACAGATGACCATCGAGCCTCCTGTTGAAAATCACCAGTGACGTGTTTTCCACAACCTGCCTGGGTATCCGTTCCATTGTCCTCCTGTTCTTACAGTTGGGAAGTTTATATAAGATTAAATCTAAATCTATTAGGCTGTAATTGGAACCCATTCCTTCTTCTCCTTCCCTGGGTGGAAAAAGGGAACCACATTCCTTCATCTTTTTTATTTCAGCTTTTCAAGTATCTCAAGAGCCCGGCTGTCCCACTCCTCAATCCTCCCTTTTAAAAACTAAACATACCCCTTTCCTTCAGCCTTTGCTCGTGTAACTTACATTCCATCCTGTGGGTCATTTTTGTTACTCGCCTCTATATCCTTTCCAGTTTCTCTACATCTTCTCTATATACTACAGACAAAAACTGGACACTGTACTACAGCTGAGGCTGACCCAGTACCAAGAAAAGTGCTACTGTGCCCTCCCGTGACTTTCTCGCTATGCCACTGCTAAATCAAATGAAAATTGAATTTGCTCTTTTTTGCAAAAGAAAATAAATCAAACCAGTCTCCCCTCCGGAAATAAAGAGAAGATCCAGCAGCTACACAGTGTCCCAAGTCTGGAGTCGCCAGGAGACTAGAATTGAAACTGTTCACCAGAGCAGTCAGGATGGGCAGTGTGGGATGCCTTCCAGAGCCCAATGACAGAGATAAAATCAAGCAAAAGTATCTACATTGGAAAAAAATGTTTTGTGTAAAACTCTTTTGAAGGTGGTTACATGATGTCACAATAGTGAGTTTTGTCGTTGAAAGCTGATTTGCATTGTGTGCACCACCTCTGTTTATTTGGCAAAAGGGCTTATTTGCAAAATAATAATAATAATAATAATAATAATAATAATAATTAATAATTAATTAATAATAAAAACAGTTTAGAAAAAGGTTAAGAAACAATGATGGATGACAAGTATTCATGATTGTGTTTCCTGTTGGTGCCTAGTAAGGTTTCCCACACCAAGATGTTTGGGAATTATTGAGCAGAGAGCACCATAAAATATGGAACTGACATTAGTAGGGTCACTTATTCATAATTCATTTCTCTGAATAATGAAAATGTCATTTTTTTTCAGTGTGGGAAGAGCTACCAGTCTGCTTCCCCCATGGGAAAAGCATCCAGTAGTACATGTCGTGTTTCATATTCACATTGTCTTTTCATACAGGTATTTGTACTACAACCGTCACCAGAGACCCTGGCAACATACAGAAAGTCAGGGGAACGTACGGTACATGCAAGAGACACCGTTCTGCCTCAGAGTTGGACACCTCCCCTAGTCCATGTCAGAATATAACAAAACAGACTTCACCAAACCCTCCACCTTCATCCTGCTGGGTTTTCCTGGCCTGGAGGAGCCCATGTCTGGATCTCCATCTCCCTCTGCATCATGTACATCATAGCCATCTTGGGGAACTTCACCATCCTGTTCATGGTGAAGGCGGAGCAGAGCCTCCATGAGCCCATGTACTATTTCCTCTGCATGCTGGCCGCCACTGACCTGCTCCTGCATACGTCAACCATGCCCAAAATGCTGAGCATCTTCTTTTTCAATTCCAGGGAGATCGATTTTCGGGCCTGTCTCACCCAGATGTATTTCATTCTCATCTTCAGTCCAATTGAGTCTGGGATCCTTGTAGCCATGGCTTTGGATCGGTATGTGGCCATCTGCCATCCCCTGAGACATGCCACCATCCTGACAAACGACCTGGTGGTCAAGATTTGCCTGGCCGTGGTTCTGCGGGGTACAATGCTTGCACTGCCCTTTCCCTTCCTGGCAGGACAATGGTCTTATTTTAAAACAAACGTCATCCCCCAGCCATTCTGCGGCCACATATATCTGGTGAACCTGGCCTGTGCCAACACCCGAGTTAGTAGTAACTATGGCCTCTTTGTTGTACTCTTTTTGAAGGTTCTGGATGGGATTTTTATTGCTGTGTCCTATACTGAGATCCTCAGAGCGATCTTCAGCCTCCCCACAAAAGATGCCTCTCTCAAGACTTTGGGGACTTGTGGCTCCCACCTTCTTGTCATTTTAACCTTTTACATCCCAGATATGATCAACTCCCTCATGTACAGATTTGCCCAAAATGTGCCTGTATCTTTCCACGATCTCATAGTCCATCTGTGCAGCTTGATGCCCCCTGTAGTACACCCCATCATATATGGGGTGAGGACAAAACAGATCCGGGACAGACTGCTTCGGCTCCTTACTCATAAAGGGGCCTAAAGATTTCTCTCAGATTGAGCTCCTAATCTCTTTTTCCTAAATCACTGACTGGAGAGTTCATTTACACTACCCACTGGTTTGCTGGTCAGTGAATGATGTATCAGGGATTGATTTATCACTTCTTGTGTTGGTGCAATAAATCAATCCCCAAATGTGCTCCCCATTGACTCCTTTACTCCACCTTTACTCCACCTTGGTGAGAACCCGAAGCGGGGTTGAAGAGGAGCTGCAGCGGTCGATTCACAGTCATCTGAATGGCCAGGTCAGTCACCCTAAGCCACACCGAATTCAGCTTTGCTATTCATGTAGCTGAAATTGAGTATCTTTGGTCGACCACCTCCCCTCCAAAGCAAAACCCTGATAGCCCATAATCACCACTGCAATATACTTGCAACACATTTTGTACAAAATATGTCATGTGAGGTCTCTATGGAAAAGCTGTGGTTTGCTGAATGTGATTATCCTATTTGTGTGTCTGTATCATTTTTTTCCTCTCAAGTAACCAATATGGACCATCTATCTGTATTTCAAATGTGTTTCCTCTGTGGTAACTGCCACAAAGTAGTTTACAGCCAGTCTAGCCAGTACATTTTCAACTGATATTCAAAGTGATTGCTCAAAAACGAACATAATGGACTATGGAAGAAGCTTGTGTCCATCTGCAGCTGAAACACAGGTAATGGCCACTCCTCTGACTCATTGAAGCATGTGAACAGCTCATGTGACACCGACTCCATTTTGTGCCTGACCATTTCTACTAACTGTGCTGGGGCCTTTTGCTTGAAAAAATATAGTTCCCTCCACCTGGCAGAAGCTATCATTGGGGGAAGGAGAAAAACATGTCATCTGGATTAAGAACTGAGTAAAACCACAGGAGCCAGCTGTGTGTTAATGCACAGACACCATGAAAAATATAAAATAAAACAGAGAGAGATGTAGCTATTTCCTAGAACTTGAAGGATCATTGAGTCCAGTCCCTGACTACACTGGCAGGACCACTTACTGTCCCCTAACAGATCTATTACCCCAGCTCCCTAAATGGTCCCCTCAAAGATTGAACGCGCTACCCTGGGTTTAGCAGGCTAATGCTCCAACCACTGAGCTATCCCTCACTACTCCCACTGTTGCTCCCTACTCTTTCAATTTAGGGCTTCGGCTGTTAACGGGGCGGGGATGGGGGTTGGGCTGTTACCAGATTGTCTGTGCTGAAAAGCATGGAATTTCTAGGGCTCCTCACTAGCATAAATATAACAATTTTTCAACCTGGGCAGGACGTCTTCTCCCCTCACTTCATTCTAGAACTTGGCTGAACTGTTATGCCCGAAACTTTGAAAATGCATTTCAGCCAGAAGTAGACAAGAAGCATGGGAAAGTTCAGGTTCATGTTGGCTAAAGTTATATGTAACTAAAAGTGAAGTCATGTCATTGAAGGTGTCAGACAGCCTTAACTATAGGTGATGCCTCCACACCCCGAACAATGCCCATTCCTTTTGTCAATCCCCTTCAGCTAAGCCCTATGCTCCAATAATGTCCATAGCAAGGAGTTCCACAGGCCAAATATTGATTATGCAAACAGTTTCTTTTTATCAATTTTATACATTCAGAGTTTCAATGTAATCAAATGTTCCCTTGTTTGTGTATTATGAGACAGAATAAATATAAATGCCTGAACTACTTTCTATATCAATAGATTCTTTGGGTTTAAAGTCAGAAGGGACCATTAGATCATCCAGTCTGACCTTCTGTATAACACAGGCCATTAAATTTCACCCAGGTATCACACTAAGGAGATCCATAAATTGTGTTTGAGTGAGAACTCGTCTACAATAGAATTTTATATTATGGAATCAAAGAGTGACAGGACTAGAAGGGGGCTGCAAGGAACAAGTAGTTTAAGTTCTGCCCTGATGCAGGATTTGTCGTGTCTAAACCACCCCAGACAGACGACTATCCAGCCTCCTGTCCAAAACCTCCAGTGAAGGACTTTCCAGAACCTGGGCTTGTTTCATTTTCCTCCTGTTGATATGGGTGGGGAGTTTATCTGAGGTTAAATCTAAATTTGCTATTGTATAGTTTGATCCCACTGCCTGTTTATCCACCTGACAACAGTACCCCATATTTTCAATGGTAGCCTTTCAAATATCTCAAGGCTGCTGTCATGTTCCCCTAAATCATCCCTTTCCAACATTAAACACCCATTTCCTTCAGTCTTTGCTTGTATGGCGTGCATTCCATCCTATGGGTCATCTCGGTCATTCTCCTCTCGATCCTTTTCAGTTTCTCTACATCCTTCCTAAATATTGAGACCCAAAGTGGACAGAGTACTTCAGCTGAGTTCTTACCAGCAACCCAAAAAGTGCTCCTATCCCCTGTAGTGATTTGCTTGCTATACTTCTAGTAATGAAAATGAAAAATCTATTTGCTCTTTTTTGCAATGGAAAAGAAATTGCACCTCTGAGAGATATAGCTCTATCAAAATGACCCTGTTATACGCAGTATGAGGTCTTATGAAGAATGCTACATCAGCCTAGAGTCCAGCCACCAAAGTATCTCGGACTCTTGGCAGTGGAAATGGGGTCACCCTTCAGGATAGCATCCAACTCCTTATTAAAAGGAGTTTTTTATAAACTGGGGCACAGCAGCGGAGATACTATTTGGATCCCTGGCCTTCTGATTCACATCTCAGATCCTTCATGTTTATTGTGCACTTCCGTCAGGGCTGTATTACCCAATAGGCAGATTAAGCACATGCTGTGGGCACCAGCAAACCAGGGGGCACCAAAAAATGAGATTTTTTTCTTGACAAAAGTTGATATTTGATATTTCAAAAAATGCATCAAAGTAGTCATCATGGAAAAATCAGAACTTTGTGAGACTTCCTTCCACTCCGGTGGCAGTAAGATTTTTCTCAACAGTTACTTTATACATTTTTCTCTGCCTCAACACACTGATGGGCAGTTCTTAAACCATATTTGGGCAATGATCGTGTGTTGAAATCTTTTTCTAATACTCACTGGGAGGCACTGCAATTGCACATGTAGTGGCAACAAGTGCAATTCTGGAGTCCTACTCACAGATTGAGGATGCATTAAAATGTATAGATGAACACCAATCACAATAGGGAGAAATTATACAGGAGCCAGAAAACATTGCAAACAAGATGCAAGAACTAGAGTTTGTATTCATGGTGACCATGACGAATGAAATTTTACAACACTTTTACCACACACGTAAAGCTCTACACGAAAAAAATAATTGGATTTGAAAACATGTGCAGGCCTCTGTCAATCATTAACAGACCACTTCCACACTTGGAGGAATGATTTTGAAATATCTGAAGATATATCAATAGACACCTTGCCTCATACTAAGTACAAAGAAGCCCAGTCCCGCAAGCGAATCAGGAAAAAAAACAAACAAATGATAGCAGTGCAACAGAAACAGCATTGAATCCTAGAGACAAATTTTGCATACCTACTTACTATGCTAAAATTGATACACTTAAAGCTCCTATGAAGAGGAGAGGTGAAGTGTCCAAAAAAGTATCAAGTAGATGTTCTTTTCTAAATGATATGGACTTAATCTGATGAACAACATTCACATGGTTACCAAAAGCTAGTTAACTCCTACCCTGTTGACTTGAACATGAATCTCCGTGGAGAAGTACAGCAATTCCACTGTTATATGAACGCAAAGTATAATGAAACAGAAAAAATAAAATTCAGTAACACTGATCTTCATGAAACAATAATGAAAGACGGAATACAACGTGTATTTCTAAATGTAGAGATCATACTACGCAATTTTCTAACATTGATGATCACCAACTGCTCTGCAGAACGCTCTTTTTCTCAGGTGAAAAGAATAAAAAACCCTGAGAGAACAACAATTTGTCAGGACAGACTTGATTCACTTTCCCTATTGTGTATGGAAGCGGACATGCTTCGTCGAGTCAGCTTTCATGAACGTATCCAGAATTGATCAATTAGAAAATCTAAAAAGAAGCCATCAGCACATATATAAGATTTGTGTCATTTCAAAAAATAAAATTTTATTTTACTGTATAGTATTGTTTTTATTTTGAATTACATATGGGGGCATCATACTCTTTTCAGTGCTAAAGGCCTCTAAAGGTCTTAATCTGGCCCTGACCGCAGTGTGTCCTTATCATAGTTCTTTTCCCTCAAGCTGCAGGAAATCTGCCCATAGATATTGACATTCCTATGGCTGGAGCACGGCTGGGACTGCACAGCCTTCCCCCCGCAAATACTGAGCAGATCCAGTAGCTCCGCAGTGTCCCAAGTGTTGAGCCTTGATGGACACCTGGGAAGGTGTGATGTCAGCATTCCACACTGAGCAAAGAGCAAGAAGGATGTCATAAGTATGAGGTGCCTTAGAATTACTGTTTTACCTGTGAAGACTTAACCTGAAACAGGAGAAGGGATGACTTATCGGAGCTGCTAATACCTAGCAGAAAAAGGAGTTAATTTCGATTTTGTTCCCGGGTTTTTCTGTATGTCTTTCTCTCGGGCTGCTTGGAGTCTATCTGCATTCCCTGGCTATGGGGAGGAATCACATCTGTTTCTCTTCATCATTTCAATAAGCTGCTAAAAAAGACAAAAGCCTAGCAGTAAGTGTATTCTTAAATTGTATCACTTGGTAATTGATCCACGGTGTTCTTAGACTGTTAAGTTTAGCAGAGAGAGAAATTCCAAAGGAGGGACTCCACGAGGTCTGGGTAATGATAGGAAGTTTAGTATCTATGGATTTCTGTATAAGTTGTTTATGCTTTTCTCTATTTCTTTTATTAAAATCCTTTTTTTGTCAGAACTGTCCGTTATTTCCATTGGAGTGATCCTAGTTTGGATCAGGCTTGTCTCACAGCTAGTGAGGGTTTGTGTTCTTGAATCTCTCCCAGGTAAAAAGAGGGGGTATTACTATTGGGGTTTCAATTTGCCCCACCCCATGGTTTGGGGGACTCAGATTGGTGGTGGCAGTGATTTCCAAGCCCCAACTGGAGAAGTTTGGGTTTTTGGGGAAAAGATTTAACCTAAACTGGTAGAATAAGGTTGGGGGCGATTTGTCTTTCATGTGGGGTCCCCACATCTTTACCCTAGAGTTCAGAGTGGGGAAATATAACCTTGATAGCTCTTATTCAGGATTTGGCCCCAGAACAGGAGAAAGACAGATGGAGGCGGGACGGATCTTCTTTACATCCTGATGTTTTGTGGCATTCCACACATGGCCATTTGGTGGTGCTGTTAAAGAAAGTTAGCTCATGTTACTCCATTTTGAGGTTCCTGTTGGCCATTATCTAAAAGGCCAGCACAGCACATACCAAAGGAAGGGGAGGAAGGGGGGCCTCTAGGGGACCTTGAAACTGCTGCTAACCAGACAAAGGCAGAGAAAGCCTTAACACTGTTTGAACCAGATAAGCTCATAACACTGGCATTACCAAATGAGCACGTGGATAATACTTACAAGGGATAGGCGGGAAATAACAAAGATGCCACTCCATAGGCTGTAAGTCCCAATGCACGTGGTGTGCATGCAGTACTGAGAAGTATATGATCCATGCTTTGTCTGCACTGTATTCAGTGTCCTTCCTGGTTAGCAGGAGGCATCACGCTGCGCTGCATAATAAATTTGATATCTTTGGTTAAGGCTCTGCCGTTTAAATTGATTCCTGTGCCTCAGCCTAGACTCGAACTCTGCATGACTAGTGGGTGTAATTCGTAACAGTTTTCGAGCTACGTAGCCTATAGGCATAATTCACAGCAGTTTTTGAGCTGTACGTGACCCAAAGGTGTAATTCATAGCGGTTCTCTTGAACCATGTGTGTGACCTGTAAGTGTAATTCGTAACCGTCCTTGGGCTGTGCGTGACTTGTGAGTGTAATTTGCAACGGTGCCCAAAGCTTTGCTCCCTTCCTTGCCTGCATGTCCTCTGGCATGGCACACGTTAGCAAAGGGGGGATGATTACATCAGTGCTGAGACACTGGTATGCCCCAAAATTTTCTATTATGGCAGAGCAGTACTACAATTCCTGTTCTATCTGCCTTGCCTGCAACAGTGGCAGGCCAGTAAGGACAAAACCAGCTGCTCACCTCACTCCGTGGGGTCCCTTCCTGAATATCCAGATCAATTTTATCAACATGCCCAGATGTTCTTATGAATATGTCCTTGTCTGTGTTTGTATGGACTCTGGATGCATATTGGCCTATCCCTGCACCAAGGCCGACTCCATCACGGTAGCTAAATGACTGTTAAGAGATTTTATCCCCAGGTTTAGTTTTCCTGTCTCTATTAAGAGCAAGCAAGGTACCCATTTCACTGACCAAGTTGTGCAACAGATTTGCAAAGCTCTACACATCATACAACACTTCCATTGTGCTCATCACCCCCAAAGCACGGGGCAGGTAAGTTCAAAAATGGTAAATTCAGAACAAAAATCTCTAAAATCTGTGATGAAACCAACCTGAAATATCCTGATTCTTTTCACATCACTTTGCAGCATTTCACAGACTCACAGTGTGAGAGGGGGCCAAGGTTTGTAAGTGAGAGGTATCATGGGTACCCCTGTTCCAGGTGGCACCCTGCAGAAGACATTTCTGGCAGTTCTGGCAGGACATTTAAGCCAGCTGAGGGGATTGGTAAAGCAGGACTATAAATTTTATTTGGGGCCAGTGTTTTTTTTTATCAAGTTTGTGAAACAGTTTTACTTGTTGTTGGATGGTATGGACATTAGTGATTATTTTTGGATTTGCTTTACATAGGCACAGCATGTGGAGTTTATCAATGCGCAGACACCACCTTGGCTGGCCAATTGAACATTTAGGGCTAGGTGGTTTTGCAAGGAAATTTGAGATATACTGTGAATTTTATTTTGCAAGTTGGAGATGGCATTGGCCGTATCTTTACTTATTAATTTTACTGCAGTGGAAAAGTTTATAATAGTCATTTATAGTTCTGACATTTTTAACTAAGGTATTGCAGCCTTTAAAAACTGATGGAACTTAGATCAATGCTGAACTAAAGGATTATTTGGTTTGAGCCACATGCAATAGAGATTGAGGTTACAAGGGTGTGTATGATATTAATTGGGTATTACTGGCTTTAAGCAGTAATCCCCAATAAGCCTTTTTGTAATAAGACATAGTGAGCTGGCAAAGGGGGTAGGTTCCAATGTAGCGTCCGTTCGGATGCGTGGAGCGATAACCGAGAGGGGCATAAAACCAGGGGGAAACCTTATATTTTGGATAAGATGGACTTTATTATGACGTTTTCGTGGTTTGGGGGCAGGTATATTTAATGCTAGCATATATTTTGTTTGCCTTAAAGTTGTGTTTTGGGTTATATTGATTGGCAGGCCTACTATTGGAATATTTTTCTTGTGATTTTTTTGGTAGGTGGGAACAAATTTAACAATTAGACAAATTAGCGGCCTTAGCTGTAATTTGCACTTTGATATAGACTTAATTTTTAGTCTGGAGCAAGTGACATGGGGTGTTTGCTGGTTTTGGCAAGGCATTTTGCACTTGTGAATGGACAGGCTTGACACAATGGATTAGTTTTTTACAGTAGGCTACTACTGCATTATTAGTTAGTTGCAAATTTTTTTGGGGCTGGGGGAAGAGGAGTTGTTTTAGACATTTTTAAAGGTCTGGTCGTAAGACTTTCATGAGGGGACAGACCATGTTTTTGCAAAGGGGGGTTTTTTATTTGCACGAGAGCAAACAGAAAGGCATTAGGCCACTTTAGATTGGTTTTTGCATCGAATTTGTAGATTTTATTTTTTATTTTTTTATTTTTATGCTTAACTGCTTTAGTGCTTTGGGGGTGATGGGCACAATGTAAGTGTTGCATAATTTTAGGGGTTTATAAACCTGTTGCACAATTTCTTTTGTGAAATGGTTTTTTTTGTTATTATTGATAGAAACAGGCAAGCCAATTTTGGGGATGCAATTTTTAGAAGCTTTTTAGCTATTGTAATGGAATTAGCCTTCACACAGGGATAGGCTTTTATTTATTTAGAGTACATACACACACAAACAAGGACATATTTATAGGAACAGCACTTGGGCACATTAATAAAATTAATTTGGATGTTGATAAAGGGACTTTAAGGAGGAGGGTGTGTAACAGGTTGAGTTTTTACTGGCCTGCCAACAGGGCCGGCGACAGGAATTTTGGGGCCCCGTCCGGCAGACCGTACGGGCCCCCCCCCAGTCTCCCGCCGCCCGCGGGGCCCCCCCTGCCAGTCTCCCGCCGCCCGCGGAGCCTCCCCTGCCAGTCTCCCGCCGCCCGCGGAGCCCCCCCTGCCAGTCTCCCGCCGCCCGCGGCCCCCCCGGCCAATCTCCCGCCACCCACGGCCCCCCCTCTCCTGCCTCCCGCGCCCCCCCCTCCGGCCGATCTCCCGCCGCCCGAGGGCCCCCCCTCCGCCGGTCTCCTACTTCCCGCGCCCCCCCCCCCGGCTGGTCTCCCACGGCCCCCTCCGGCCGGTCTCCTGCCTCCCGCCCCCCCCCGCCGGTCTCCTGCCTCCCGCGGCCCCCCCCCGGCTGATCTCCAAAGGCCCCCCCGGCCAGTCTCCTGCCTCCCGCGCCCCCCCGCCGATCTCCTGCCTCCCGCCCCCCCCCGCCGATCTCCTGCCTCCCGCGCCCCCCCCGGCCGATCTCCATCGCCCCCCCCGGCCGGTCTCCTACCTCCCCCGCCCCCCCCCCGGCCGATCTCCAGAGCCCCCCCCCCGGCCGGTCTCCTGCTTCCCGCGCCCCCCCTGGCCGATCTCCCACGGGCCCCCCCCGCCGATCTCCTGCCTCCCGCGGCCCCCCCCCGGCCGGTCTCCTACCTCTCGCGGCCCCCCCCGGCCGATCTCCAGCGCCCCCCCGGACGGTCTCCTGCCTCCCACGCCCCCCCCGGCCGATCTCCCGCGGCCCCCCCCACTGATCTCCTGCCTCCCGCGCCCCCCCCGGCCGATCTCCAGCGCCCCCCCGGCCGGTCTCCTGCCTCCCGCGCCCCCCCCGGCCGATCTCCCGCGGCCCCCCCCACTGATCTCCTGCCTCCCACGGCCCCCCTCCCCGACCGGTCTCCTACCTCCCGTGCCCCCCCCGGCCGGTCTCCCACAGCCCCCCCGGCCGGTCTCCCCCGGCCCCCCCGGCCGGTCTCCAGCCTCCCGCCCTTCCCCCCCCGGCCGGTCTCCTGCTTCCCGCGCCCCCCCTGGCCGATCTCCCACGGGCCCCCCCCGCCGATCTCCTGCCTCCCGCGCCCCCCCCGGCCGATCTCCAGCGCCCCCCCGGCCGGTCTCCTGCCTCCCGCGCCCCCCCCGGCCGATCTCCCGCGGCCCCCCCCACTGATCTCCTGCCTCCCACGGCCCCCCTCCCCGACCGGTCTCCTACCTCCCGTGCCCCCCCCGGCCGGTCTCCCACGGCCCCCCCGGCCGGTCTCCCCCGGCCCCCCCGGCCGGTCTCCAGCCTCCCGCCCTTCCCCCCCCGCCGGTCTCCTGCCTCCCGCGCCCCCCCCGGCCGATCTCCAGCGACCCCCCCGGCCGGCCTCCTACCTCCCGCGGCCCCTCCCGGGCCGATCTCCAGCGCCCCCCCCGGCCGGTCTCCTGCCTCCCGCACCCCCCCGCCGATCTCCTGCCTCCCGCCCCCCCCCGCCGATCTCCTGCCTCCCGCGGGCCCTCCCCCGGCCGGTCTCCTGCCTCCCGCGCCCCCCCGCCAATCTCCTGCCTCCCGCGCCCCCCCCGGCCGATCTCCAGCGCCCCCCCCGGCCAGTCTCCTACCTCCCCCGCCCCCCCCCGGCCGATCTCCAGTGCCCCCCCCGGCCGGTCTCCAGCCTCCCGCGCTCCCCCGCCGATCTCCTGCCTTCCGCCCCCCCCCCACCGATCTCCTACCTCCAGCGGGCCCCAACCCCGGCATGTGCTGTGGCCGGCCAGGAGAAGCAAAGGGGGGGCAGGGCTGGCTGCCGGGAGAAGCAAAGGGGGGCGGGGATGGCTGCTGGGTGCCGGGGGAGGAGTCTGGTGAGCGCGCCTCGCTCACAGCCCCGGCAACAACGGTTACAGCTGTACCGGCCCCAGACTTCAGGGGGCCCCCCCTGAAGTCCGGGGCCCGGTACAGCTATAACCGTTGTACCCCCCTGTTGTCGGCCCTGCCTGCCAATATTATGAGATAGGAATACAGGGCAAGAGCGGCAAAAATGTTGCGCTAAGATGGAAAAATTGGGCGCATACTAATGACACATAACAGTTGCGATTATTTTTCATTTGCTTACATGGGCCACATCGAATTTTTGGTGGACATGCAAGGGTCGCACCGTGCCGCCTGAGATCAAAAAAGTGTTGCAGTCTCAAGAAGTTTGAGAACCACTGCCTTATGGAGTACACCATCACAGAGACCTCAGGAGATATCTAGTCAAAGCCCCTCCTCAAAGCAGGACCAACACCAACTAAATCATCCCAGCCAGAATGTTGTCTAAACTGACCTTAAAATCCTCTAAGGAAGGTGTAAGAGAGTCCATCCCCCCTCTCTGAACACTGGGGTTAAGAGGGGGGTCTCTTATGCAAGACCAAATAACTGTAAGCTACTTTCCCAGCCTAAGTAAAATCCTTTTCCCCCAAAACCCAAACTCTTCCAGTTGGGGATGGATCCAGCTGCCACCACTCAGTAATAACCCCAAGGCTATGGGGTGGGGTACCTTGAAACCCGTTCAAGAGTAACTCTCCTGAACCCCTTCTTTTCTATCTGGGAGATGAAAAAAAAACCACAGAGACTTAACTCCAGCTTTCTCTTTCAGCAAAGGACACTGATCCACTCCCCCCTCTCCTCTCGGGTTACCAAGGGAAGAGAGATTCAGACCTGCAGACCCCACCCCTTTACCCGGGAACTGGGTCAAATCCAAAGCTAGAACAATTTTAAGGGAATAACCAAACACCTTTTATAACTAAAAATGTTTAATAAAGAAAAGAGAAAAACTTACAGCTAATACAACTTAACAGATATAAAGCTTTCTAACTCCTCCCTCTCTGAGAAGGTTAGTGACACTCTAGATCAGGTACAAACTTATGAAATCAATTCTACTTACAGTTTAGCTAACTTATGAATATAGGAAGGAACAGTTGGAAGTTGCTTCCCCATAGCTGGAGAGAGAAGAGATGGGTGATGCCCAAAGCCGGGACAGAAGGGAACTGAAACTAAACCTCCCCCTCTGTCCCGAGGGACAGGAGCTCTTACGTCAGCCCCTCTCAGGTTCAGTTAACCACATACAGGTAAAACAACAACTCTCAAGCACTACACACTTATGACAGAAGTAGATTCCACACCCACCCCACCGCCAGGTAACCCATTCCAGTGCCCTTAGGGAAATTGTGTTTCCTAATATCCAACCTAAACTTTCCCCACTGCAACTTGAGACCATTGCTGAGAGCAAAGGAAATAAGCCACACAATGGTCTCTGCCATCTGGACTTTACAGAGGAGCTTTAGGGCCCACAAGCTGTGTGATGAACAGTCTCAATTGACTGCATCACCGTCGTCATTTGATATGGTTTCCTGGCATCCATCTCTGCTCTGGGCTGGCTGGCTGGCCCCAGCGCTGCATCCTCACTGCAAGTTTGTTGTCAGGCTGCAGTAGATCCCAACCCAGCCCTGGAGCAGAGGGAGTCCAGGCTGAGATGAGATGGGTGGAGGTGATCCTTTAAAGGGATGCGGTTGGAGAGTTGGAGAACAAGTTACAGGGGTGGGGATTGGGGGTAGAGTTGGAGAATGGAGTGGGGTCTTGGGGGGAATAGGTGGGACAGAGGAAGATGGTTTCTGGAAAGACATGGGGCAGCACCTTGGGAAATAGGTAGCTCAGGGTGTGGGGCCTACGGGAGAATGTGTTGTGCACACAAACATTCCTTAGTTTCTTATGCTGACACAGGACAGTAAGATCAAGAAAGTTTTTTTATGTCACTTTGCCACGATATACACTCAGGGGAGGTTGTCGACCAAAGATACGCAATTTCAGCTACATGAATAGCAAAGCTGAATTTGGCGTAGCTTAGAGCGACTTACCAGGGCATCCACCCAGTTGTGAATCGACCGCTGCCATTCCTTGTTGACTCTGCTTCCACTTCTCGCCATGGTGGAGTACAAGAGTTGATGGGGAGCATGTTTGGGGATTGATTTATTATATCAACACGAGAAGTGAAAAATAAACCCTGATACATCGATCACTGCCTGGCAAAACAGTGGTTAGTGTGGACGTGCCCTTTGACTTTCCAGTCACTGATTTAGAGAAAGGGGATTTAGGAGCTTAGTCTGAGAGAAAACTTTAGGCCCCTTTACGAGTAAGGAGCTGAAGCAGTCTGTCCCGGATCTGTTTTGTCCTCACCCCATAGATGATGGGGTGTAGTACAGGGGGCATGAAGAGGAACAGGTGGACTATGAGATCATGAAAAGATATGGGCACATTTTGGGCAAAGCTGTACATGAGGGAGTTGATGAAATCTGGGATGTAAAAAGTTAAAATGACAAGAAGGTGGGAGCCACAAGTCCCCAAAGTCTTGAAACGGGCGTCTTTTGTGGGGAGCCTGAAGATGGCCCTGAGGATCTCAATATAGGACACAGCAATAAAAATCCCATCCAGACCCATTACACAGAGTAGGAGAAAGAGGATATAGTAATTACTAACTCGGGTGTCAGCGCAGGCCAGGTTGTCCAGATATATTTGGACGCAGTACGGCTGGGGGATGATGGTTGTTTTACAATAAGGCCACTGCCTTGCCAGAAAAGGCAATGGCAGACATACCATTGTACCCCGCAGTACCACACCCAGGCAAATCTTGACCACCAGGCCATTTGTCAGGATGGTGGCATGTCTCAGGGGATGGCAGATGGCCACGTAACGATCAAAAGCCATGGCTACGAGGATCCCAGATTCAATAGGAGAGAAGATGGCAAGGAAGTACACCTGAGTGAGACAGGCACTGAAATCGATCTCCCGGGAATTGAACCAGAAGATGCTCAGCATTTTGGGCATGGCTGATGTGTGCAGGACCAGGTCAGTGATGGCCAGCATGCAGAGGAAATAGTACATGGGCTCATGGAGGCTCTGTTCCACCTTCACAGTGTACAGGATGCTGAAGTTCCCCAAGATGGCTGTGATGTACATGAAGCAGAAGGGGATGGAGATCCAGACATGGGCTTCCTTCAGGCCAGGAAAGCCCAGCAAGATGATGGTGGAGGGGTTGGTGAAGTCGGTTTTGTTATATTCTGACATGGACTAGGGGAGGTGTCCAACTCTGAAGTAAACCGGTGTCTCTTGAATGTACCTTATGTTCCCCTCACTCCCTTTATATCACCAAGGTCTAGGGTGATTCTCACAGTGAAAATACCTGTATGGAAAGACAATGTTGTTAGATAAATTATGGAACCACCATGAAATCAATAACTAATAACTCTTAACTCAGGGTGTAGGATTACAAATCATTAGGAAATACAGAGACTGTATGCTAGGCTGTATAAAAAGCAGAACTACAGATACAGTGTGAGTGAAAAAGAGGAACTCACTGTTAAGTGCCAGCCAGGAGCTTCTAGCATTAACTAAGTATTAGCAATGTGTTAGTAATTGATTAGTTTGCTATGAAGAATAGCTGCTTCAGTTTAGCAATAATTAACAAAGAAGGTGGTTAAGTGTGATAAATACAAATAAACAGTGGGGTGTGTTTAGTAATAGATGGAGTTGTAACATATAGCAGGTTAGAGAAATATTATTGGTAATACTGTTGTAACTGTGGGTGGTCCATGTGTACACCCACTGCCAGCAGGTTCCACCTCCTGCCTGGAAAAGGTCCACCTCTAACCCACCATATAAGTATTGTAACCGCCTATTTTTATCCATATATGTGTGATGTAAACTTTTAACTTCATATGCCTCTTTGACACACACCCCCCCGGTGGGCTAAGCGATACGCCCCTTGGTAAAATAGGGAAGAACTAGGACTAACAGGATGCAAAGTGTTAAAAACAATGATTTAGCAAAATGCTGTAACTGCTTTGTTTTTGTGGTTTTTGCCTATAAAAATGAACTTGTATTTCTCATCAGGTAGCCATTGGTTTGTTTTGACTTTGGCTCCTTTTGCGCACAGAATAAACCTTACCTGCCTTTCATACCTCACTTGAGCCTCTGGCTCTATTTGGAAGGGAATTGACTGTGCTTCCAGGTAGCTGACGGCCTCATTTTGGCAACAATGTGAATATGAGACACCACCTGCACTACTGGAGGCTATTCTCATGGAGGAAGCAGATTGGTCACTCTTCCCACACCTAAAAAAATGACATTTTCATTGCTCAGAGAAACTAGTTATGAATAAATGACCCTATTAATGCCAATTCCATATTTTATGGTGCTTCCTGCTCAAAATTTCCTAAGCGTCATGGTGTGGGGAACCTTACTAGGCAACAGCAGGAAACATAATAGTGGATACTGCTCAGCCGTCATAGTTTCTTAGCCTTTTCCAACACTTCCATCGGTTTTTTTTTATTATTAATTATTATTATTATTATTATTATTAATAATATATTTTTAGGAAATAAGCCCTTTTGCAAAAGAAACAGTGCTGTTGCACACACTGTAAAGCCACTTTCAATGACCAAACTCTTCAGTTTCAGTGACATCATGTAACCACCTAAACAAGGATTTTACACAAAATATTTTTTCTTCACAGTGCCAGTGTAGACACTTGTGCATGATTTTATCTCTGTAATTGGCCTCAGGAAGGCATCCCACACTGCCCATCCTGACTGCTCTGTTGAACAGTTTCAATTCCTCTCCCTGCATGGAGGTAAACAGGTTCTGACCCTCCCCCTTGAAAGTCTCAGGAATTTTGAAAGGCCTCTTGCTGTGTGCTCAGTGTGGAATGTTCACATCACACCTTCCCAGGTGCCCATGGCGACTCCACACTTGGACCACTGCAGAGCTTCTGGATCTGCTCTGCATTTCCGGAGGGGAGGCTGTGAGGTCCCAGCTGCGTTCTAGCCAGAGGAACATGAACATATATAGACAGTTTTAATGAAGGTTTTGGGAAAGGAGCTAAGATCAGGACACACTGCACTGCACAGCAAAGGAGAATGACTGGAAGCAAATACACCAGAAAGCCAGGAGGCAAACCGTATCTCTGGTGCTGTGCCCCAGACCTGCCATTTTTATACCCTGGACAGTGCCTTCATTTTCCAACCCAAAGAGCCTTGAGGGTTCTTTTATGGGGGTTCTCCTGTCAGAGTAAATGATCCCCGTCTCTGAGAAATGGTAGCTAGTTGGATTAAGAATTCTTCAATAGACGTTATACTGTATATACCAGGATCAGGTTGATATCGCTACTTCTATCAGGGGTGTGATTTTTTTTTCTTGCAAAAAAGAGCAAATATAATTTCCATTTGATTTAGCAGTGGCATAGCAAGAAAGTCACAGGAGGGCAGAGTAGCAATTTTCTTGGTGCTGGTTCAGCCTCAGCTGGAGTACAGTGTTCAGTTTCAGTCTCCAGTTTATAGGGAAGATGTAGAGAAACTGGAAAGGATATAGAGGCGAGTGACAAAAACTACCCACAGGAGGGAATAAAAGCCATACAAGCAAAGGCTGAAGAAGAGGGGTATGTTTAGTATTGAAAAGGGAGGATTGAGGGGAGAGGACAGACCAAGGCTCTTGAGATACTTGAAAAGATGCCTTAAAAAAGGTGAATGAAAGTTCTTCTCTCGTCACATATGGCAGTAGAAGAGGAAATGGGTTCCAATTACAGCCTAGAAGATTTAGATTTAATTTTATATAAACTCTCAAACTGTAAGCACAGGAGGACAAGGTAATGGATGCCCAGGCATGTTGTGGAAAGTCCTTCACCGGAGATTTTCAGCAGGAGGCTGGATAGTCATCTGCATCTTGGAAGGAGGTTGGACTTGCTGATCCCTGCTGCCCACTTCTTACCCTTTCACTATTGGATACCATGATATAAAATCCTAGTGTAGACCAGGTCTTACTCCAACACAAATTAAGGAGCTCAATACTGGGGTAATTGGGTGAAATGTAAGGGCCTGTATTATACAGTAAGTCAGACTGGATCATCTGGCTTTAAAACCTATGAATCTATCAATATACAAAGTAGTTCAAATATTCATAATTATTCTGTCTCATAACACACAAACAAGGGAATATTGAATGACATTGTCACCCTGAACATATAACATTGATAAAAGAAAAATCTTTAGATAATCCATATTTGACCTGTGGAACAACTTGCCACAGACATTATTGGAGCAAAGAGTTTAACTGAATGGGATTCATTAATGGATTGGCCGTATTTTGTGGTGTTGGCCCCACCACTCAGAGTTAAGTCTGTCTGACACCTAAAATTACAAGACTTAATTTCAACTGGATATACATTTGCCAAATTTTAACCTGAAATTTCCCTTGTTTGGTGTCCACTTCCATTTGAATTGCATTTTGAAATTTTCATGCATAATACAGCATCCGATTTATCGACTGAAGGTAGAGGAGAAGATGCCTTATCTATGTTAAAAATTGTTATATTTCGTCTAGTGAGGAGCCCTAGCACTGCCATGCCTTTCAGCAGCTAAAACCTGGTAACAACCCCACTGCCTTCCCCACCGTGTTAACAGCCAAAGCCTTAAATGACAAGAGGAGGAGGCGGTACTGTCTGTGCATTAACACAATGCTGGCTCCTGAGGTTTTCCTCAGTTCTTACTCCAGACTGGATGTTTACTGGAAGATCTGCCTGAGGTCCTGTCTACACGTAAAACACAACAGCAGTGCTGCTATAGGACTTCACAGGGGCCTGAGCCAACTACAGGCCATGGACTCCAAATCTGGCTTTCTTGTAGACAATTCCTAGCAAGTCTCATCTGGATGGATCCACTGTGCCACTGAAATGAAGCCACTTTGGGAGCCCATCACCAAGGCGCACAGCAAAGAGGGACATTTTGGCCCATAATATTAGAGCAAATTCAGCACTTCTGACAAAGGCTCTGGATGCTCAGTGACTCCTTCAGACTCCTTCAGCTTTCAGCGGCTACACAGAGCAGAAATGACCACAGACCTATTCCCCATCCCATCATGCAGACATTGCACTTGGTTTCTTGAACAGAAAGCGATGGGTACCTTTGATTTCAGAGATGGAATTGTCTTCATTGGGAATATTCCTCAGGTAGCCATGTCCACACACCTCTCTCAGCCCAGCTTCTGCAGCAGCATCCCACGCTGAGAACTGACACAGGGATGTGTAACAGTTATAATAGAGCTTTGTGCAGTCCCAGTGGAATTCTCTCAGGCTCTAGGGGAGAAGCAACATCTGGTTGCAAACAGACTGGAGACCAGACGCTCTCTGGCTATTGTCTCTCTTTCCATTTCTGCACTTCTGTGTTTGTTATTGAGTTTTAGCAGTTAACAGTCATTAAGGTACTTTTCCAAAGGGACATGAGAACTCATAACTAAATCCAGGTAAAAGGAGTAATTGAAATCTTTGGCTACGAACATTTAGTCAAAATATCTAAAATAATATAAGGGATTTTTTTATTGGAACTTAACTGCCCCAAATATATAAAAGGGATGTTAAAAATAAAAACAAGTGCAATATATACTTTAAAGAGAAAAATAAATAAATATATAATTCTACTTAATTAAAATCCCATTCTGAGCCAAAAAGCTACACTAGGTGGTGTATGTGTTTTTATATTGCTGTATGTTTTAAAAGCAGAAGTTAAAAGTAAAACACAATCAAAATTCTGATAAAAGTTAATTGTGTCCCTTTTATGTAAGGGTGTTAAGCTGTGGATAGCTTTGAATCCAAAATCAAGCCAGAAAGCATCTGTTTTAATGCAAGTTAAAGCCACTGAAACCTGGTCTGCCTATAAAACAAACACAGACAAATATGGGAGTAATTCCTCTTTTTTGCCTGAAATCAGCAAGTGTATTTGTATAAAAAGAAATATTTTAAGCAATGACTGATCACATATGAAGGGGTAAGCACATGTTCTTTTTGTCTTTCAGAAAAGCAAAGAAAGCTACTGGCACCTGAAGAACAATCCAATATACCATGCATTACTGGCACAATCAAAATTTTGTTTTGTGTTCTATGCCTTTTCTGGTGGTGTTTGTCTCATGGCCAAAACTGTTGTGTTTAATTGTTTTAAAAGAGACCCTATTTCAAAATCAAATAGAAGTTAATATTTGTTTTACCCAATTTAAAGCACAACATGTTTTAAATAATATTAGGAATACTAATATGGTAAAGTGTAATATACTTGCTAAAGTAAGAAAAGGAAATTCACTGGCCAGACCTTTGAACTGGAAAAAAATGTTGTTAAAATAAAGTACCAACAAACTTTAGAATCAACACCATAAAAAGTTAGTCCACCACAAATATTGCACATGGAATCCTTCTGACTACCCCAGATCTCTAGCCAGAGGGCCGGGAGAAGAAGAAAATGCGATTGGCCACCAGAGTTTGTACCAAGTGGATGTCTCAAAAGTGGGCGTGCTTGTCTTGTCTTGTGGCACCAAAGCTCTGTAATAAAGTCATTTCACTAAAAGGTTGTATGTAGTACACATGAAATAATAAGATTAAATACTGTATAGTGGGTAATGTACATGTGTTCCTTTGCTGCAGCTAACAAGCTCAGTCCAAAGACAAGCTGCTGGCCCCCAGCGAAGGACACTGCTCACAGCTAAGACTTGGCTGACAGCCAGAAAAAAGGAGGGGGGGCAAAAATAAGTAATGAGCCTTATGTTAATGCTCTTCTTTCCGCCCTCCAACTTCCTTCTTCAATTGCTGTTGTAAAATGTATTGCTCACCAGAAACCAGGAGGAAATGCTTTGGCAGATGCTACTGCCAAACAGGCGGCCTTTTCCGGGTCTCCGGCTACATTCAGCTATGTTCCCTGTGATTCAGAATCCCCTTCCAAGCCTGACTCTCTCTGAGGTTTGGCTCTTATGCAGGATTTGGCCCCAGAACAGGAGTAAGACAGATGGAGGCGGGACGGATGTTTTTTACATCCTGATGCTTTGTGGGGTTCCACACATGGCCACTTGGTGGTCCCCAAAGCTTTGTTCTCTTACCTTGCCTGCATGTCCTATGGCATGGCACACATTAGCAAAGGGGGGATGATAACATCAGTGCTGCAACATCTGTAAGCCCCAAAATTTTATATTATGGCAGAGCAGTACACCAATTCCTGTTCTATCTGCCTTGCCCACAACAGTGGCAGACCAGTAAGGACAAAACCCACTGATCACCCCCCTCCATGGGGTCCCTTCGTGAAAATCCAGATCAATTTTATTAACATGCCAACATGTTCTTATGAATATGTCCTTGTCTGTGTTTTGTATCTACTCTGGATGGATAGTGGCCTATCCCTGCACCAAGACCGACTCCATCACAGTAGCTAAACAACTGTTAAGAGATTTTATCCTCAGGTTTGGTTTACCTGTCTCTATTAAGAGCAAGCAAGGTACCCATTTCACTGACCAAGTTGTGCAACAGATTTGCAAAGCTCTACACATCACCCAACATTTCCTTTGTGCTCATCACCCCCAAAGCACGGGGGGCGGGTAAATGCAAAAATGGTAAATTCAGAACAAAAATCTCTAAAAAATCTCTAAAATCTGTGCAGTCCATCTGCAGTCCACACTGTGAAGTCCACCCCTGAAGAAGTCTATCACGCCTACCCAACGAACAGGCCCTACAACATTGGTAATGATAAAAACATGTTTTTCAATGAGAACTGGGTTGTTGCGGTTAATTTATTATTCTTTAAATGTAGATATTTTTGCAGTTAGCAATGGCAGAGTTAGCATATCCAGCTATTTCTGGCACCACCTTAAAGAGAGATTACAGGTGTACTACCTTGTTGCAAGGTACACTGAGTCCCATAGAAATGAGGCTCACACACAGTGGCTAGATGAATAAAAGTGGTGAGTTTATTGAAGGCAAACAGTGACATAACTGCACCGGGGGCCCTGTTCACCTTGCTGCCACTGGAAATGGAGGACGTAACACACCGGAGCAATGTTCAGGATGAAGCCTGACAAACAAGGGCATAGCGGCACAGAAATACTCATGCACATTTGCATCTCATGCATAACTCATGAATAGCTAATGACATGTTTTGCAATCCTGACTCAGTTTACCTGTCTGGTTTCACACAAGCTGAGTTTCAAACAGACTAGATAACAGCTCCAGCTGGGACAGAAAGAGTATTCCCACGAGATATCAAGAAAGCCAAGGCCGTTCTCTAGGCTGATAACTTTGGCTTTACTGTGTTCCCATGGCGATGCGAGTGAAGCGGATTGCCTTGCCTAGCGAATGCCTGTACATTTTTCTTCCGCACCCTACATGCCTACAACATGGTGGGCATTTTAAAGGCCATAAGATCTGAATATGCAATTAAGGAGCCTTTGGAGGACAGTGAGCCAATTTTTTGGATTTTGATGGCAGTTTAAGACCTAGCTGGCCACCCAGGTTGGATTTTTAGTTGGACTTGCTTTTACTGCAATATTTTTTTTGCCTGCGTGACTTATGGCATTTTATTAATTAGAATTTAGGTTTGGGTGAACAGTGCCCCTGTGTTAAACCTTTTGCTAGGGGAGGAACTTTATGGCTGAATACTTATAAATTTCAGGACTTTTTTAGGTTATTGCGGTTTTTATATACTTTACTATGCATAACCTGAAATAAGAATTGGTTTTGTGGGCTAGCCTTGGGGAAGGTTGCACGTTTATTGGGGGTTAGGGTTTGTGAGAGGTTGGAAACAAAGCAGGAACAAACATACTTGCCATAGAGCACAATTATCAAAATGGTGACAAGTACGGCAAGGACTATTTATAATCTGACATGTAAACCAGCTGAGGGATTGGTAAACCGGGACTTTTTTTAACAAGTTTGTGAAACAGTTTTACTTGTTGTTGGATGGTATGCACATTAGTGATTATTTTTGGCTTTGATTTACATAGGCACAGCAGTGGAATTTATCAATGCGCAGACACCACCTTGGCTGGCCAATAGAAGATTTAGGGCTAGGCGATTTTGCAAGGAAATTTGAGATATACTGTGAATTTTATTTTTCAAGTTGGAGATGACATTGGCCCTCAGTTTACTTATTAACTTTACTGTAGCAGAAATGTTTATAATAGCCTTTTATAGTGTTGAGATTTTTAACTGAGGGATTGCAGCCTTTAAAAACTGATGGAAATTAGATGACCGCTGGACTAAAGGATTACCGGGGCTACACCGCATGCGATGGAGATTGAGGTTACGAGGCTGTGTATGATAGATATGGGTTTTAACTTTAAACCCAGGGAACAAATATTTTCGAGTACAATCCCCTGTCCATTGTTCGGGTAATATTTTGTAGGCCTACCTGCCGCAGAACCAAAACAAGCCTGGGGCAGTAAGGGTTGGATACACCATATTGTTATTTTTTTTTTTTGGTTTCGTGTGGCATGAGGGAAGCTTAATGGTTAAATATGACCTCTTTTATTTGCAAAAGACTGAAGTTTGAAGAAGGTAAGAGGGGAAAAATATTAGCATAAGGTTGTTTCTGTACAGGGTGGGGTATTTTGGGGAAAATATTTTTATATTTGATATAGTTTAGTTGCTAGGCATAAGGTAATTTATTTTGTATTTTGGGGATTTGCCATTTAACCATTGATATATGGGGTAAATTGGAAATTATTGGCTTTAAGCAGTAATCCCCAATAAGCATTTTTGTAATAAGACATAGCGAGCTGGCAAAGGGGGTAGGTTCCAATGTAGCGACCGTTCGGATAGGTGGAGCGATAACCGAGAGGGGCATAAACCGGGGGGAAAGCTTTATATTTTGGCTAACATGGACTTTATTGTGATGTTTTGGTGGTTTGGGGGCAGGTATATTTAATGCTAGCATATATTTTGTTTCGTTTAAAGTTGCCTTTTGGGTTATATTTATTGGCAGGCCTACTGTTGGATTATTTTTTGTGTGATTGTTTTGGTAGGTGGGAACAAATTTAACAAGTAGACAAATTGGCGGCCTTAGCTGTAATTTGCACTTTGATATAGATTTAATTTTTAGGCTGGAACAAGAGACATGGGGTCTTTGCTGATTTTGGCAGGGCGTTTTGCACTTGTGAATGGACAGACTTGACACAATGGATTAGATTTTTACAGTAGGCTACTACTGGAAATTAGTTGCAAATCTTACTGGGTAAGGTTCAGAAAAAATGTTTTTGTTTTAGCTCCCATGTAATTTATTATTGTATTTTTTTATGGGCAGGGTATACAGAGGGTAGAGATTTTATTTTTTTTTTGGCATGAAGGGCAACTTTTATTTTTAATGGGGGGAACTGAGGAAGGCTTAACAAAAGGAAGAGGGTTGGGAACTTTTTGTGCCAAGAAAAACAAAATAGTATTGTGCAAATTAAGCAATAGCAGCAACAGCAGGGTTATACACATGAACTAAATAGATGGCATAAGCTATTTGGGCACTATGGCCGATTTTTTGATTATGGTGGTTGGTTTAGTTATGTCAGCGATTGTTTGCCAGAGGGCGCTAGGCTTACCACTGGGCTGTGTAAAGACTTTATTATGACCTTGTGATTTTTGTGGTTTTTAGGCCAGCTTGGGCTTTGGCTGGCGATAGAGAGCGGACTACGCTTTTTTGCACTTTTTTTGTTTGGAGTGAGGCCGTGAAGGTTTTACTTTTGGTTTGCGTTAGTGCTGTTAGACTCGGTTTTGTTTTTGGAAAAGGTACCTGAGCTTTGATTTTGGACTTGAGGCACAGGCGCTTGGTGTTTGCAGGATTGGAGCAGAGTTTGAGCTTTTGGGTGAAGTGGCCCGTTTGCAGTGAGAGGCGGGGACTCAGCTGGTTAGCCTTTTACACTTCATTGCTGAGTGAGTGGTTAAGAGGACCTGATAAGGTTTTTATAAAAAGGTTTTATGGAGGTCTCCTTTTGGTGCTCTTTGATATAGACTTAATTTTTAGGCTGGAGCAAGTGACATGGGGTGTTTGGTGGTTTTGGCAAGGCATAATGCACTTGTGAATGGACAGACTTGACACAATGGATTAGTTTTTTACAGTAGGCTACTACTGCATTCTTAGTTAGTTGCAAATTTTAGGGGGCTGGGGGAAGAGGAGTTTTAGGCATTTGGACATAATAATTTCATGAGGGGACGGACCATGTTTTTGTGAAGGGGTACTTTTTATTTGCACGAGAGCAAGCGGAAGGGCATTAGGCCATTTTAGGTTCATTTTTGCATTGAATTCAGAGATTTTATTTTTTTATTTTTAAGCTTAACTGCTCTAGTGCTTTGGGGGTGATGGGCACAGTGTAATTGTTGCATAATTTTAGTGGTTTATAAACCTGTTGCACAATTAGTTTTGTGAAATGGCTTTTTTTTCTGATTATTGATAGCAACAAGCAAGCCAAATTTGGGGATGCAATTTTTTAGCAGCTTTGTAGCTACTGTAATGGAATGAGCCTTCACAGACGGATAGGCTTTTATTTATTTAGAGTACATACACACACAAACAAGGACATATTTATAGGAACAGAACTTGGGCACATTAATACAATTAATTTGGATGTTAATAAAAGGACTTTAAGGAGGAGGGTGTGTAGCAGGCTGAGTTTTTACTGGCCTGACAATATTATGAGCTAGGAACACAGGGCAAGAGTGGAAAAATGTTGAACTAAGATGCAAAAATTGGGTGCATACTAATGACATAACAGATGCGATTATTTTTCTTTTGCTCACGTGGGTCACATCAAATTTTCCGCAGACATGGAAGGGTCGCGCCGCCTGAGATAAAAAAGGTGTGGCAGTCTTAAGAACATTTAGAGCTGTTGCCCTATGGGGTACACCGTCACAGAGACCTCAGGAGGTATATACACGAAGCCCCTTCTCAAAGCAGGATCAATCCCAACTAAGTCATCCCAGCCAGGACGTTGTCAAACCTGTCCTTAAAATCCTCTAAGGAAGGAGCTCCCTCCACTCACCACCAGGTAACCCATTCCAGTGCCCTTACGGAAATTGTGTTTCCTAATATTCAACCTAAACATTCCCCACTGCAAGTTGAGACCATTGCTGAGAGCAAAGGAAATAAGCCACACAATGGTCTCTTCCCTCTCGACTTTGCAGATAAGCTTTAGGGCCCAGAAGTTGTGTGATGAACAGTCTCAACTGACTGCATCACCCTCGTGATTTGATATGGTTTCCTGGCATCCATCTCTGCTCTGGGCTGTCCGGCTGGCCCCAGCGCTGCATTATCATTGCAGGTTCCTTGTCAGGCTGCAGTAGATCCAACCCAGCCCCGGAGCAGAGGGAGTCCATGCTCTGGTGAGATGGGTGGAGATAATCCTGTAGGGCAGTGGTCCCCAACCCCCGGGCCGCGGACCGGTACCGGGCCGTGGATCGATCGCTACCGGGCCGCGGACGCGTTCCCGGAAGTGTCCGCCGAAAAGCCGCAGTTTCACTTTTCGGAGTGAATTCGGCGGCTTTTCGGCGGACATACAGCCGGTCCGCGGCAGCGAAGAAAAAAGAAATCCGGTCCGTGCCGCAAAAAAGGTTGGGGACCACTGCTGTAGGGCATTGGGTTGGAGAGATGGAGTGTGAGTTACAGGGATGGGGATTGGGGGTAGAGATGGAGAATGGAGTGGGGCCTTGGGGGAATAGTTGGGACAGAGGAAGAGGGTTTGTGGAAAGACGTGGGGCAGAGGTCAGGACCTTGGAAAATAGGTAAGGAAGGGTGTGGAGCCTATGGGAGAATGAGTTGTACACACAAAGATTCCTTAGGTAACAAAGTCCTGTGGCACCTTAAAGACTAACTATAAAGTTTTGAAGCATAAGCTTTCGTGGGCTAATACCCACTTCGTTGGATGCAAGCAGTGGAAGTGTCCAGAGGCAGGAATAGAAAAGTAGGCAAGAACCAGGTGGGAGGTAAAAAGGTTAGTCTCTCATGATGACACAGCACAGTAAGACCAGGAAAGGATTTAATGTCACTTTGCCATGATACACACTCAAAGGAGGGGGGGGTCGACCCAAGATACGCAACTTCAGCTACATGAAGAGCAAAGCTGAATTTGGCGTAGCTTAGGGTGACTGACCTGGCCATCCACACAGCTGTGAATCGACTGCTGTCATTCCATGTGATTCTGCTTCCACTTCTCGCCAAGGTGGAGTACAGGAGTCAATGGGGAGCATGTTAGGGGATAGATTTATTGTATGAACACGAGAAGTGATAACTCAATCCCTGATACATCAATTACTGCCCGGCAAACTGGTGGGTAGTGTGGATGTACCATTTGACAGTTCAGTCAGTGATTTAGAGAACGGGATTTTAGAGCTCAATATGAGAGAAAAATTTAGGCCCCTTTATGAGTAAGGAGCTTAAATAGTCTGTCCCGGATCTGTTTTGTCCTCACCCCATAGATGATGGGGTGTAGTGCAGGGGGCATCAAGAGGAACAGGTGGAATATGAGATTGTGAAAAGATACGGGCACATTTTGGGCAAAGCTGTACATGAGGGAATTGATCATATCTGGAATGTAAAAGGTTAAAATGACAAGAAGGTGGGAGCCGCAAGTCCCCAAAGTCTTGAGACGTGCGTCTTTTGTGGGGAGCCTGAAAATGGCCCTGAGGATCTCGGTATAGGACACAGCAATAAAAATCCCATCCAGACCCATCACACAGAGTAGGACAAAGAAACCATAGTAATTACTAACTCGGGTGTCGGCGCAGGCCACATTCTCCAGATATATTTGGCCACAGTACGGCTGGGGGATGACATTTGTTTTACAATAAGGCCACTGTCCTGCCAGGAGAGGAAAGGGCAGACAAAGCATTGTACTCCGCAGTACCACCACCAGGCAAATCTTGACCACCAGGCCATTTGTCAGGATGGCTGCATGTCTCAGGGGATGGCAAATGGCCACGTAACGATCAAAAGACATGGCTACGAGGATCCCAGACTCAATGGAGCCGGAGATGGCAATGAAGTAAACCTGGGTGAGACAGGCACTGAAATCGATCTCCCTGGAATTGAACCAGAAGATGCTCAGCATTTTGGGCATGGTTGACGTATGCACGATCAGATCAGTGATGGCCAGCACGCAGAGGAAATAGTACATGGGCTCATGTAGGCTCTGCTCCACCTTCACAATGAACAGGATGGTGAAGTTCCCAAAGATGGCTATGATGTACATGGTGCAGAAGGTGATGGAGATCCAGACATGGGCTTCCTCCAAGCCAGGAATGCCCAGCAGGATGAAGGTGGAGGGGTTGGTGAAGTTAGTTTTGTTATATTCTGACATTGACTAGGGAAGGTGTCCAACTCTGAGGTAGACTGGTGTCTCTTGCACGTACCATACGTACCCCTGACTCCCTGTATATCACCAGGGTCTAGGTGATTCTCGCAGTGCAAAAACCTGTATGGAAAGACAATGTGAATATGAGACACCACATGCACTACTGGATGCTGTTCTGATGGAGGAAGCAGACTGGTCACTCTTCTCACACAAAAAAATGACATTGTTCAGATAGATGAATTATGAATTAGTGACCCTACTAATGCCAATTCCATTTTTTTTGGTGCTTCCTGCTCAATAATTCCTACACAACATGTTGTGGGGAACCTTACTAGGCACCAGCAGGAAACACAATTGTGGATTCTGCTCAGCCACCATTGTTCATTACCCTTATTCTACACTGATATGTTTTTTTAATATTTTATTATTAATTAATTATTATTATTATTTTGCAAATTAGCCCTTTTGACAAAGAAACAGTCATGGTGCACACACTGCAAACCCACTTTCAGTGACAGAACTCCTCAGTTTCAATAACATCATGTAACCACCTAAACAAGGGTTTTGCAGAAAACATTTTTTGTCAAAGTTCCGGTGTAGATACTTGTGCTTGATTTTATCTCTGTGATTGGCCTCAGGAAGGCATCCCACACTGCCCATCCTGACTGCTCTGGTGACCAGTTTCAATACACCTCCCTGCATGGAGTTAAATAGTTTCTGACCCTTTTTGAAACACCTCTCGCTGTGCACTCAGTGTGGAATGCTCACATCACACCTTCCCGGGGGGCCATGGTGACTCCACACTTTGGACCATGCAGAGCTGCTGGATCCGCTCAGTATTTG
The DNA here is from genome assembly GCA_032164245.1 of Sternotherus odoratus. Classification (NCBI taxonomy): domain Eukaryota; kingdom Metazoa; phylum Chordata; order Testudines; family Kinosternidae; genus Sternotherus; species Sternotherus odoratus. Next base: position 302,195,826 of record JAVMKO010000001.1, read on the forward strand.
CGGCGGGAAGGAGTGCTGTGAGGTCGCAGCTGTGCTCCAGCCATAGGAACATGAACATCTATGGATAGTTTTACTGAAGGTTTTGGGAAAGGTGCTAAGATGAGGACACACTGCACTGCACAACAAAAGAGAATGACGGGAGACACATACACCAGAGAGCAAGGGAGTCAAACCGTATTTCTGTTGCTGTGCCCCAGACCTACCATTTTAAAATCCTTAACAGTGACCCCATTTTCACCCCAAAGAGCCCTGAGGATTCTTTGATGGGGGTTCTCCTGCCAGAGTAAATGAACCCCCGGCTCTGAGATATGGTAGCTAGTTTCATTAAGAATTTTTCAATAGACCTTATGCTGTGTATACCGGGGTCAGTTTGATATCACTATATCTATGAGGGCTGTGGGTTTTTTTCTTGCAAAAAAATGAAAATGTAATTTTCATTTGATTTAGCAGTGGCATAGCAAGAAAGTCAAAGGAGGGCACTCTAGCAATTTTCTTGGTGCTGGTTCAGCCTCAGCTGGAGTACAGTGTTCAGTTTTGGTCTCCAATAAATAGGAAAGATGTAGAGAAACTGGAAATGATATAGAGGCGAGTGACAAAAACGACCCACAGGAGGGAATACAAGCCATACGAGCAGCAGCTGAAGGAAAGGGACATGTTTAATTTCGAAAAGGGAGGATTGGTGGGCGGGGGGATGCAACCAGACTCTGGAGATACTTGAAAAGCTGCCTTAAAAAAGGTGAATGAAAGTTCTTCTCTCTTGTCACCTAGGGCAGGAGAAAAGGGAATGAGTTCCAGTTACAGCCTAGCAGATTTAGATTTAATTTTATATAAACTTCCCAACTGTAAGAACAGGATGACAATGGAACGTATGCCCAGGCAGGTTGTGGAAAGTCCTTCACCAGAGATTTTATACAGGAGGCTTGATAGTCCTCTGTCTGGGGTGCTTTATGCATAGCAAAACCAGCATATTGGCAGGAGATTAGACAAGATGATCCCTGTCGCCCCCTTCTTACCCTGTCGCTATTGGATACCATGACATAAAATCCTAGTGTAGAACAGGTCTTACTCCAACACAAATTAAAGATCTCAATACTGGTTAAATTGGGTGAAACGTAAGGGTTTGTATTTCACAGTAGGTCAGACTGGATCATCTGGCTTTAAAGCCAATCAATCTGTCAATATAGAACATAGTTCAAATATTCATAGTTATTCTGTCTCATAATACACAAACAAGGGAATTTTAAATTACATTGTCACCCTGAACATACAACACTGATAAAAGAAAACTCTTTAGAGAATCCTTATTTGACCTGTGGAACAACTTGCCACAGACATTATTGGAGCAAAGAGTTTAACTGAATGTGATTCATAAATGGATTGGCCATATTTTGTGGCATTGGCTGCACCACTCAGAGTTCAGTCTGTCTGACACCTAAAATTACAAAACTTCATTTCTATTGGATATACATTTGCCAAACAGTAACCTGAAGTTTCCCATCCTCGGTGTCTATTTCCATTTGAATTGCATTTTGAAATTTTCAGGCATAACAGTTCATCCGATTTCTTGAGTTACGATAGGGAAGAAGACACCTAACCCATGTTGAAAAATTGTTATATTTCTGCTAGTGAGGTGCCCTAGCACCTCAATGCTTTTCAGCAGCAAAAACCTAGTAAGATCCCCACTGCCTTTCCCACCCCATTAACAGCCAAAGCCTTAAATGACAAGAGGAGGAGGCGGAAGTGTCTGGGCTTTAACACAAAGCTGGCTCATGAGGTTTTCTTCAGTTCTTTCTCCAGACTGGATGTTTACTGGAAGATCTGCTTGAGGGCCTGGGTACGCTTAAAACATGACAGCAGGGCTGCCATAGGACTTCACAGGGGCCTGTGCCAGCTACAGCTCATGGCCTCTAAATCTCAATTTGTAGATGACAATTGCTAGCAACTGTCATCTGGATGGATCCACTGAAATGAAGCCCCTTTTGAAACACATCACAGAGGCTCACAGCAAAGAGGGACATTTTGGCCCATAGTATTAGAGTAAATTCAGCACTTGTGACAAAGGCCCTTAATGCTTGCTGGCTCCTTCAGTCTCCTTCAGCCTTCAGTGGCTCCACAGAGCAGAAATGACCACAGACCTATTCCCTATCCCATCATGCGTACATTGCACTTCGTTTGTTAAACAGAAAGAGATGGGTACCTGTGATTTCTGAGACAGAATTGTCTTCACTGGGAATATGCTTCAGGCAGCTGGGACAGCACACCTCTCTCGGCCCAGCTTCTGCAGCAGCATCCCACTCCGAGAGCCGACACAGGGATGTGTAACATTTATAATAGAGCTCTGTGCTGTCCCAGTGGAATTCCCTCAGACTCTAGGGGAGAAGCAGCATCTGGCTGCAAACAGACTGGAGACCAGACAATCTCTAGCCAGTGTCTCTCTTTCCATTTCTGCACTATGGTGTTTGTTATCGAGCTTTATCAGTAAACAGTACTTAAGGGACCTTCCCAAAGGGAGATGAGAACTCTTGGGCTCTGTGTTGTGTCAGAGTGGAATTGGCTGTTTCATGTATTTGTGTTTACTTAAAATGATAGTTGATTACTAAGAATGCTAGGGATAATGCCTAGGTCTCATAGGGTCTGAATCTGTCTTAATTGCCCAGGATGGATAGCTAGAAAGTGGAGAGACAGATCTGGAATAAGATGAGTGAAGGGCAACACAAATATTTTCTGGAGGCAGGTAGGATTTTCGCTAAGGGATCAGAGATCAGTAATTCTCATCAGTAAGTATGATCATATCACAGAGAACCTTTCATTGAAGGATATTCAAAAGACCTAGCAAAGAAAGTCATTATGAACAGATCCCTAATGTATCCATAGATAAACTGAGGTACCGGTAGGCATGACGTGGCAGAGTCACAGAGAGAATGGCAAACAACACCTAGGAGTCCTCACTTCCCTACCATAAGACCGGTATCTCCATCAGTAACTGAGCACATGATAAGCGAGAAATAGACTTATGCTGTCATAGGTCCTGTTTGTTGGGTGGGCATCATGGACTTCTACCGGGTGCCACCTGGAACAGGGGTTCCCATGAGCCCTCCTACTTACCAACCTCGGCACCCTATCACCATGTGAAGCTTTCAAAAGCTTCAAGCCCCTCCAGGTCTTCCACTTACATCGACATTGACACACCCACCCACAGTTATGTGAATGTTTTCTCAAGTCACTCATGTATCAACAATCGAGAGGCTCCAGACAGTTCCCCCAGCTCCCCAGCCTGGGTCCTCAGAGCTGTACTGCCTTGGCCTTGTCAGAAGACTGACCAGTGTAAGTTTATCATCCTGCCCCCTTCCCTCAATGGGGAGAAGACAATACATCAGACCCTGTTCCTGAGCAGATTTCCCTTTATACTTCCAATAACACACTGCTTTAGGAAAATAAATGGAAATCAGATACAGTAATTATAGAAGATGGATTTTAAGCTGTTATAATTTATAGAAGAGAGATCAAAGTTGGTTACTTAAGAAATAAAATGAAAATCTAAGTTCTATATGCTAGACCAGGGCTCTCCAAACTATGGCCTGTGGGCCAGATCCGGCCCGCGAGCTTGATTTCTCCAACCCGCCAGTTCAGCAGGCATGTGGAGAAGACTCCCATGCCTAGCAGCTGCTGTAGGAACAAAGTGACTCTGTCATAGCAATGGGGGGGAGGAGCAAAGGGATTGGGTCATGCCCAGCAGGCATGTGGGGAAGCCCTGCTATGGCATGCCAGTTGCTTCTGCAGAGGACTAGAGAGGTGAGTGTCCTGCGGTCAGCAGGGGATGGCAGAGGGAGTGAGTGGGGGTCGGGGGATGGCGTGGGAAGAGTGGGGGCCGGAGCTGGTGCTGGGTAGAGCAGAGGATGGTGCAAGGGGAGGGGGATGGCATGGGTGGAGGAAGGCGGGGCCAGGGGATGATGCAGCGGTGGTTGGCAAGGGGAAGTGGAGCCAGGGGATGGCGCAGCAGTTCTCGGGGGAAGGTGGGACTGGGGGATGATGGAGCGGTGGTTGACAAGGGGAATGGGGCTGGGGGATGCTGCAGCAGTGCTTGGGGGGAAGGTGGGACCGCAGGATGATGGAGCGGTGGTCGGCAGGAGTACGGAGGGGGGATGGCGTGGTGGTGGTCGGTGGGGGGAGGTGGCAGGGAAATGGTGTCAGTGGTTGTCCATGGGGTAGGAGGTCAGGGTATGGCATGGCGGGGAGGGAAGTGTGGGTGGGGTATGGCATGGCGGTGGTCAGTGGGGAAAGGAGGGGATGGAGGATGGTTCCACAACCAGTGAGGGGAGGCCTGGTGGAGTGCAGCAGGTGGCTAGGCTGGAGATGGAAAGGCTTCTTACCATTCTGCCAGATATGTTCCTGGGGGGGGGGGCAGTTGGGTGGGGGGGTCCGACAGGAGGGGGCAGTCAGGGGACAAAGTGCTGCATGGAGGCATAGATGTGGGTGGACTCCTGGGGAGCAGTTAGGGGACAAAGAGCAGGGAGACTAAGGCAGGGGATGGGGTTCTGGAGGGCAATTAGGGCTGGGATCTCAGGGGAGCAAGCACGGAGGTTGGGAGTTCTTAGGGGGGTCAGAGCTGGGAGGGAGTGGATGGGGATGGGGCAGATCTAGCGAGGGGGTTGGGTTAAGGTGTCCCACTGTTTCCTCTTTTTTGGTAGTTGAAATATGGTAACCCTACCTCTTCAGAAGTCACTGCGAGCCGCCATTTTGTGTGTGGCCGGGGGTGGGGGGAGTTGCTATTTTGTGTGTGGTGGGGGGAAGTCGCCATTTTGATTAATATGGATGGGACATTATGGAAAGGAGAAAATCTTTTATAATTGTAACCCTTCTGCCCATCAGAGTTGGCAGCAACAAGGGCTGGGTTCCGTATCCAGGGGTTCCATTCTAAGGACACAATACAAAACCGGCTCGAGCCCCCACCCAGTGACCTGGGACAACAATATACCACCCTTCTGGGCGCCTCTAAGAGGCAATACTTCCCCTCTCGCAAGCACAGAGTTTGAGTGTACCAAAACCCCTTTAATGACAGAGAGAAACACTGTGGCATATTATTGGGTAAATACCACAAACAAAAGTCACAAACCAAACCATGAACCAGAATCCCCCCCCCCCACATACACACACACACGCCAATGGGCTGTGTCCTTTCCCTTGGGTTCTTGAGTCCCACAAGCCCCAAAGTCCCCCAAAGTCCCAAAAGTCCAACAGCCCCAGCAGAGTTCAAAAGTTCATAGCAGAGTTGTACCTCCCCACCGAGGTGGGGGGGGCAGGTTATGGGGCACCTTACATTGTCAGAGGCCGACTGCCCCGCCTCTCCAGTCATGCTGCAGTCCTCAACATGGGCCGTTGGTTCAGAGGCCGACTGCCCCGCCTCTCCAGTGGTGCTGGTCGCTCCGCTAGCCGCCCTGCTAGCCGACACAGGAACTGCTCTGCCAGATGTCTCAGGAACTGGTCCAGTAGCCGGCACAGGAACTGCTCTGTCAGTGGCTCGACTCTGCTCTGCCAGCTGTCTCAGGAACTGGTCCACTAGCCGGCACAGGAACTGCTCTGCTTAGGGCCCCCCACTTAAGATAAAGCTCAGTGATTTTTCAGCTCTTAAGTGATTTCAGCTCTTGAGTGATTTCAGCTCATAGTGTGTGTGTGGGGGGGCTTAGTGCAGAGGCACCACCAGACCCAAAGCAACTTCAGCTCAGTGAGCTGAAGTTAGACTCCTAACGGAAGCAAAAGTCAACTCTAACATTCCACAGGGGAGAGAGGCCACGTGCAATAGGCCTGTGAGGCCCTCAGACAAGGCACAAAGTATAGAAGCCTGTCCATAGCCTCTCTCAATTTAGTGGGTTTTGGAACCCCTGTCCCTTGTCTAGTGAGTGCTACCCAGCTGATGGCGAATCCCTCCAGCATGCCAAAGGCCAAATACATGTCCCAACCCCTCATTCACATAAACAGGTTAATCAACACCTTATCATTCTTGCCCCAATACTACAGAAACTGGGGGTCCCACAGTAGCCAAAGTGACCATCTGGGCTGTTAGAGTGCAGGCTAGGTGCGGTGGGTGTGTCTAAGCAAATAAGGTGTTATTTTCCACAAGTCACTGCAATTCCTGCAACTCACCACCGGATGTCACCCATCCCGACACTGCTTACATAATGAATTTCTGTGTCTGGCAGGAGATAATAGCCTCTTAGATTTGGTATGATAATGTACCTCTATTTTTTTCTTTCTGTGTGTATAAATGCATCTTACTTCTTTTCCATTCTATACATCCAAATGAAGTGGGCTATAGCCCATGAAAGCCTATGCTGAAATAAACTCGTTAGTCTCTAAGGTGCTACAAAGTCTTCGTAATCTTGTTTACTAATAAACATATGAAAAAAGATGGGGTAAAATCGTTTCTATGGGAGAAAAGGATGAAAACTGTGGATGAAATGGCTTCTCTAGCTGATGATTTTGACCAGACACAAGCATCTCTTGTGAATAAAGCACAGGCAGAGGGGTCTAAACTTGGTGGGAGGCAGGATTCTAGTTTACCTCACTTCCACAATACCCAACCGATATCCTATATTATAGAAGACTAGGGAAGTTTGCGTGAAGCCGTCATGCGCAGTAGAGACGGCCCAGATGAATGGCATGCTGGGAGGTGTAGTTCGGCAGCACAACATGGCTGCTGTGTGTGTGCCACCATGAGGTTAGCAGGGTCTAGATCAGGGGCTCGGGGAGTGCGGGCAGGAGGGTGGCTGGGCGCAGGAGGTGCGGGCAGGTAGCTCTGGCCGGGCGGGGCACGGGAAGGGGACGCTGGGCTGGCGGGGTTGAGGTGCCCGCCCCAGACATCTGTGCCCAGCAGAGAGCCGAGCGATGGGCAGGCAGGGGACGAGGCAGTGAGCTGAGTGAGGGGGAGGAGGGGAGAGGGGCAGAGAGCCAAGCAAGGGGGAGGCAGGGGAGGAGGCAGTGAGCTGAGTGAGGGGGAGGAGGGGAGAGGGGCAGAGAGCCAAGCAAGGGGGAGGCAGGGGAGGAGGCAGTGAGCCGAGTGAGGGGGAAGGTGGGAGGAGGGAGCGAGCTGAGTGAGGGGAGGGGGGAGGAGGCAGCCAGCCAAGCGAGGGGGAGGGGGAGAGAGCCGAGCGAGGGGGAGGAGGGGAGAGGGGCAGAGAGCCAAGCAAGGGGAGGGGTAGAGGGGGCATGGAGTGGGGGGGACTGAGTGGGGTGGCCCTTGGAGTGGGGTGGGCTGAGCAGGGGGGCCCTGGGAGCGGGGGGGGGGACCGTTACTGTTGGCCCGTGTCCACGGGCTTTTACACTAATCTCCTATAAAGAGTCCAGAAGGTGCTATCATTGTAATTCCACTGATCACCTGAGGAATGAATGCTCTGTGCTGGAGGAAAGGAGGGAGCAGCTGGTCCTTGTGAATGCTGTGACCCTGAGCATGGAAGCCCATCAGCCACTGTTTACTTCTCATATTGTAAAATTATCCTCTTCACAGCCAGGTGTGCAGCCTATCAAAGCTGACTATTAGTGAGGTTAGCAGACGATAACCCTGTTTATAGGATGAATGATAATGATTTCTCCTGAGCGCAGGCTGTTAGAGTGTCCACCTGCAGGAAGAAGGAGCGTTCTTCTGGGACCCGAGAGGGAAAGGGGAAACTCCCAGGAACTTCTGAGGCAATGGGAGAAAATCTCCATGAATCCTCTGCAGCAGGGGGAAGCCCAGGTGTGAGGGTGATTGAGATGATCTCCTGCATTGCAGCTGAAGGAGAACTCCTCAGGGCAGGTGAAGAGTGTCCTGTCAGTCAGTGAGAATCCTGTTCCAGCTGTTAGCTTCAAGCCTATTAGATCTAACTCAGAGATAGGTCCCACTCTAGGGGTATGTCTTCACTACCCGCCAAATCGGCGGGTAGCCATCGATCGCTCACGGTGCCCCTGTCGACTCCAGAACTCCAGCTTTTACACAGATTTGAAAAGCGTCATATCCACCGGCCGTTGGCTTCCAACACTTACAAACAATGTTGCATAGTTAAATGTTAATTATATGCATGACATGTGCTGACAGGTGCTACGTGTACAGGAAGGATGGGCTCCACCTAAACCAAAGTGGAACCAGGCTGCTGGCACTTAACATTAAAAAGGTTGCAGAGCAGTTTTTAAACTAAGAGATGGGGGAAAGCCGATTGCTGCAGAGGAGCAGGTGGATCGGATAGAGACTTCTCTTACAGGAGGGTCTGTCGTTAGAGATTCTCTAGGTTTTAGACAGGAAAGGATGGAAAAGGATAAAGGAGGGGCCAGATCAGATGAGAAATTTTCACATAAAGAGTCTGACACACCAGGGAAGAGCAGACAGATAAACAGTGACCACTTTTTAAAGTGCTTGTACACAAATGCCAGAAGTCTAAATAATAAGATGGGTGAATTAGAGTGCCTCGTGTTAGAGGAGGATATTGACATAATAGGCATCACAGAAACATGGTGGACCGAGGACAATCAATGGGACACAATCATTCCAGGGTATAAAATATATCGGAAGGACAGAATAGGTCATGGGGGCGGGGGAGTGGCACTTTATGTAAAAGATAGTGCAGAATCAAATGAAGTAAAAATCTTAAATGAATCCACATCTTCCATAGAATCACTATGGATAGTAATTTCATGCTCTAATAAGAACATAACAATAGGGCTCTATTATCGACCACCTGATCAGGACAGTGATAGGGATGACGAAATGCTAAGGGAGATTAGAGAGGCTGTCAAAATAAAGAACCCAATAATAGTGGGAGACTTCAATTATCCCAACATAGACTGGGTACATGTCACCTCAGGACGAAATGCAGAGATGAAATTTCTTGATACTTTAAATGACTGCTTCTTGGAGCAGCTGGTACAGGAAACCACAAGGGGAGAGGCAACTCTAGATTTAGTCCTGAGTGGAGCGCAGGATCTGGTTCAAGAGGTAACTATAAAAGGACCACTGGGAAATAGTGACCATAATATAATAACATTTAACATTCCTATGGTGGGAATAACACCTCAGAAGCCCAACACTGGGGCATTTAATTTCAAAAAGGGGAACTATGCAAGAATGAGGGGGTTAGTTAAACGGAAATTAAAAGGTAAAGTGACTAAAGTGAAATCCCTGCAAGCTGCATGGACTCTCTTCAAAGATACCATAATAAAGGCCCAACTCAAATGTATACCCCAAATTAAAAAACAACGCCAGAAAACTAAAAAAGAGCCACCGTGGCTTAACAGCCAAGTAAAAGAAGCAGTGAGAGAGAAAAAGGCATCGTTTAAAAAGTGGAAGTCTAATCCTAGTGAGGTAAATAGAAAGGAGCATAAGCACTGCCAAATAAAGTGTAAGAATGTAACAAGAAAAGCTAAAATGGAGTTTGAAGAACAGCTAGCCAAAAACTCAAAAGGTAATAACAAAATGTTTTTTAAATATGTCAGAAGCAGGAAGCCTGCTAAACAACCAGTGGGGCCCCTGGATGACACAGATACAAAAGGAGCACTTAAAGATGACAGAGTCATTGCAGAGAAACTAAATGAATTCTTTGCTTCAGTCTTCACGGCTGAGGACGTTAGGGAGATTCCTAAACCTGAGCTGTCTTTTGTAGGTGATGAATCTGAGGTATTGTCACAAATTGAAGTATCAGTAGAGGAGGTTCTGGAACTCATTGATAAACTTAACTGTAAAAAGTCACCGGGACCAGATGGCATTCACCCAAGAGTTCTGAAAGAACTCAAATGTGAAATTGCGGCACTATTAACGAGGGTTAGTAACCTATCCTTTAAATCGGCTACTGTGCCCAGTGACTGGAAGATAGCTAATGTAACGCCAATATTTTAAAAGGGTTCTAGAGGTGATCCTGGCAATTACAGACCAGTCAGTCTAACGTCCGTACCGGGAAAATTAGTTGAAACAATAGTAAAGAATAAAATTGTCAGACACATATAAGAGCATAAATTGTTGGGCAAAAGTCAACATGGTTTCTGCAAAGGGAAATCGTGTCTTACTAATCTATTTGAGTTCTTTGAAGGGGTCAGCAAACATGTGGACAAGGGGGATCCGGTGGACATAGTGTACTTAGATTTCCAGAAAGCCTTTGACAAGGTCCCTCACCAAAGGCTCTTACGTAAATTAAGCTGCCATGGGATAAGAGGGAAGACCTTCTCATGGATTGAAAACTGGTTAAAAGACAGGGAACAAAGGGTAGGAATAAATGGAACTTTTTCAGAATGGAGAGGGGTAACTAGTGGTTTTCCCCAAGGGTCAGTCCTGGGACCGATCCTATTCAACATATTTATAAATGATTTGGAGGAAGGGGTAAACAGTGATGTGGCAAAGTTTGCAGATGATACTAAACTGCTCAAAGTAGTAAGGACCAAAGCAGACTGTGAAGAACTTCAAAAAGATCTCACTAAACTAAGTGATTGGGCAACAAAATGGCAAATGAAATTTAATGTGGATAAATGTAAAGTAATGCACATTGGAAAAAATAACCCCAACGATACATACAATATGATGGGGGCTAATTTAGCTACAACCAATCAGGAAAAAGACCTGGGAGTCATTGTGGATAGTTCTCTGAAGGCATCCACGCAGTGTGCAGCGGCAGTCAAAAAAGCAAACAGGATGTTAGGAATCATTAAAAAAGGGATAGAGAATAAGTCGGAGAATATCTTATTGCCCTTATACAAATCCATGGTGCGCCCACATCTTGAATACTGCGTACAAATGTGGTCTCCTCATCTCAAAAAGGATATAGTGGCACTAGAAAAGGTTCAGAGAAGGGCAACTAAAATGATTAGGGGTTTGGAACGGGTCCCATATGAAGAGAGATTAAAGAGGCTAGGACTTTTTAGCTTGGAAAAGAGGAGACTAAGGGGGGATATGATAGAGGTATATAAAATTATGAGTGGTGTGGAGGAAGTAAATAAGGAAAAGTTATTTACTTGTTCCCAAAATAGAAGAACTAGGGGCCACTCAATGAAATTGGCGTGCAGCAGGTTTAAAACAAATAAAAGGAAGTTCTTCTTCACACAGCGCACAGTCAACCTGTGGAACTCCTTACCTGAGGATGCTGTGAAGGCTAGGACTATAACAGGGTTTAAAAGAGAGCTGGATAAATTCATGGAGGCTAAGTCCATAAATGGCTATTAGCCGGGATGGGTAATGAATGGTGTCCCTAGCCTCTATCTGTCAGAGGGGGGTGATGGATGGCAAGAGAGAGATCGCTCGATCATACCTGTTAGGTTCACTCACTCCGGGGCACCTGGCATTGGCCACTGTCGGTAGACAGGATGCTGGGCTAGATGGACCTTTGGTCTGACCCAGTATGGCCGTTCTTATGTTCTTATGTTCTTATGTAGTCTCTGTCCTAGATTATGGCTGCATGTCCATCCAGCTGATGTACTCCATTTTGAAACACAGACTTTACAGCAGTTAACCAGAAGCAGGTAGCAAACAATACAAAGCAAGCAGTTAACAATACTATTTTTATCACAATTTGAGACCATTACTCCTTGTTCAGTCATCTGCTACCACTGAGAACAGTCTAGATCCATCCTCTTTAGAACCCCCTTTCAGGCAGTTGAAAGCAGCTATCAAATCTCCCCTCAGTCTTCTCTTCTGTAGACTAAACAATCCCAGTTCTCTCAGCCTCTCCTCATAAGTCATGCACTCCAGGCCCCTAATCATTTTTGTTGCCCTTCTCTGGACTCTTTCCAACTTCTCCACATCCTTCTTGTAGTGTGGGCCCCAAAACTGGACAGAGTACTCCAGATGAGGCCTCACCAATGTTGAATAGAGGGGAACAATCATGCCCCTCGATCTGCTGGAAATGCCTCCTAGAGCCGCAAATGCCAATAGCCTTCTTGGCAACAAGGGCACACTGTTGACTCATATCCAGCTTCTCATCCACTGTAATCCCTAGGTTCTTTTCTGCAGAACTGCTGCCTAGCCATTCGGTCCCTAGTGTGTAGCAGTGCATGGGATTCTTCCATCCTAAGTGCAGGACTCTGCACTTATCCTTGTTGAACCTCATCAAATTTCTTTGATACCAGTCCTCTAATTTGTCTAGGTCCCTCTGTATCCTATCCCTACCCTCCAGTGTATCTACCACTCCTCCCAGTTTAGTGTCATCTGCAAACTTACTGAGGATGCAGTCCACACCATCCTCCAGATCATTGATGAAGATAGTGAATAAAACCAGCCCCAGTACTGACCCTTGGGGCACTCCGCTCGATACCAGCTGCTAACTAGACATGGAGCCATTGATCACTACCCATTGAGAGCAACGATCCAGCCAGCTTTCTATCCACCTTATGGTCCATTCAACCAGCCCATACGTCTTTAACTTGCGGGCAAGAATATTGTGGGAGACCATATCAAAAGCTTTGCTAAAGTCTAGGAACAACACATCCACTGCTTTCCCACAGAGCCAGTTATCTCATTGTAGAAGACAATTAGGATAGTCAGGCATGATTTGCCCTTGGTGAATCTATGCTGACTGTTCCTGATCACTTTCCTCTCCTCTAAGTGCTTGAGGATTGATTTCTTGAGGACCTGCTCCATGATTTTTCCAGGCACTGAGGTGAGGCTGACTGGCCTGTAGTTCCCTGGATCCTCCTTCTTCCCTTTTTTAAAGATGGACACTACATTAGCCTTTTTCCAGTCATCTGTGACCTCCCCCGATCGCCATGAGTTTTCAAAGATAATTGCCAATGGCTCTGCAATTACATCAGCCAACTCCTTTAGCACCCTCGGATGCAGCACATCTGGCCCCATGGACTTGTACTCATCCAGCTTTTCTAAAAAGTCCTGAACCACTTCTGTTTCCACAGAGGGTTGGTCACCTCCTCCCCATGCTGTGCTGCCCAGTGCAATAGTATGGGAGCTGACCTTGTTTGTGAAGACAGAGGCAAAAAAAGCATTGGGTATATTTGCTTTTTCCACATCCTGTGTCACTGGTCTTGTCAGTCAGTGAGAATCCTGTTCCAGCCGTTAGCTACAAGCCTATTACATCTAACTCAGAGATAGGTCCCATTCTAGGGTGCATAGTGATGTGACTCTTGTGGTTGGGGGTGGGAGGCCCATTGGAGGTCCTGATTTTTCAGCACTTAGTTCCTTATGTTCTTGTAGAAACTAACTCTGTCTCTTTTGTACAGGATGCCGATCCTACTAAAGAAGTGGTTGTCTGTGAAAATGCTAATGACCCGTCAGACAGAGGGGAGGAGAAAGTTCCCTGGGCTGTGACAGAGCAAAATTGAGAAGCCTAAACTTTAGCCAGGCTAGTTGACATAACTAGGCCTTCTGGGCACGTGACATGGGGGATGGGAGGGGGAGAAAGAGACTTTCTGAGTTCTGACCTTTAAACAATGGTAATTTGAAAATGTAATGCTGTGCTTCGCCAAAAAATTTAACCACACGTTTGGGACAAGTGACCGTTGCTTCAGAATCCCCAAGAATTTAAGAATAATCATGTTTTTTCTACAAACTTATTGGCTAAAGATGATCATTTTCTTGCTTAAGAGGATGTATATGTGTTTTAGCAATTTGAATGTATTCATAGGTCAGCATGATTTCTGTTCATTGTCTGCTGACTGTGCTGACTTATCACCCCAATGAATTGCACTGTATCTTATAAGATTGCTGCAAAGATTAAATTTTATAAGAAAGAGTCTGGTAGTGATGGTAAATCCAATGAAAAGGTGAAATGTGCATGATTTTTGGAAAAAAAGTATTGGACATGCTAGGAGTTGAAACCAAAAAAAACTATTAAGAGACTTTCTCAGCTAATGACTGTGAAAAGACTCAAGACTCGTCAGAGTAGGAAAACCATAATTATTCAGATGTCCTGAGGCACAGATGTCCTGAGGCACACTTCCCCATGGCATAGATCAATATCTCTGTTCATTTATAACCAGTTGGAAAAGCACACTAGTTAACAATCCCGAAGAGAAACAAAAGAGACCCAGGGAAGGCTGAGTTTTGCGATCCCACGGCTGATCTACAGAGTATTAAAAGGTACACAAGAACATCTGTGAGTAACACAATATTGTTTGCAACACTTGAGTGTTGTATGGTCAAAATCTAAAATCCAAAAACTGGGGCATACTGCCACTGCATCAGTCAGTGGCTAATACATCTGTAGTAAATTAGGGGTGATGTATAACATTCTGTGCACCAAAACAACATTCTCACAGCCCCATTTTTACTATCATGATATTTTTATAAAAGTGTGTCATATAAAGTATTAATGGAAAAGTGATGATTTGCTGAATGTGATTACTCTATTTGTGTACATACATGATTTTGTACCTGAAGTTCTGATTATTGGTACCAGTATTTCAAACTTATTTGCTACTGTGTAACACTCACATGGTAGTTCACATCCAGTCTAGCCAGCACATTGTTCAAGATTATGACCCATTAAAAATCAGAATAGGCCTTGGAAGAAGCTATCCCCACCTGATGGACTGTCCTGTGAATGCTTCAGCTAGGATACAGGTAATGGTTCCTGCTATGAATCCCTGAAGCATGCAAGGACATATGACCAGCTCAAGTGACACTGGGATCCATCCTGTGCTTGTATTTTTCCACTAACTGAGCTGGGGACATTTGCTTTGGGAAAATGAAATTCCCTCCATGTGGCAGAAACTATAAAAGGTGGAAGCGACATCATCACTTGGCCTCACTTTCCCACAACTCACAACTTGTGAAAACATAGGAATGTGGACTGACCTGGGGCTGTGGTCCCAGGCTGAAGGGGATTACTAGCCTCTGTATGGAAGATTGGTTGACAGTTTCTGTCATCCGGATGAGACACTGCTTGATTTAAATTCTGTCTAGTGTAGGGGACTTAAAGGGTGATTCTGTTTGTTTATGTGACCAACTTTGAACTGTACAATATTTCTTATAATCACTTAAACTCTATCTTTCTGTAGTTAATACATTTGTTATATATTTTTTTTTACCTGAAACTGTGTGTTGTTTGAAATGCAAAAGGGAAATCTGCTCTGGAACATGGGCTGGTTCATTGGCATCCACATGCTGAGGGAGGGGCGGACAGTGGCTAGTGGAAGCATTCATGTAACTGCAGCCAGGTGTATCCCTGCATGTGTATAGCATTGGGAGTACAAGACTTGGAGAAGATTGCATCTTATGACAGCATCAGTGTGTGAGGAGAGATCATATTGGTATGCTAGAGGGATCAGTGGTTCCCCAGTTCCTGGCTGCATCCAGGGGAAGTCTGTCATACCCACCCAATAAACAGTCCCTGCTAGAGCTGAGTCCATTTCCTTCTTGTCATGTCTTCAGCTACTGATGGAGAGACCGTGATAACATCAGGGAAGAGAGGAGCCATCAGTTCTCTCTGTCATTCTCTGAGATTCCATAGCTGAGTTTATCTCTCTCCCATGACTCAGTTTACCGATCAGTATAATGGGCATATATTCATAGACACTTTCTTTTCCTAAGTGTTTTGAAGATCTTTCAATGAAAAGAGTGTGGAAAGTTTATGAGTTTACTCTCTGTAAGCTTCATACAGAGTAAAATGGATTTCATGGGGGTTTGGATCTCATTGGGAACTTGGTGTCTCAGTGTGGGAGATAGGTAAGATGCTGAGCATGGTTCAGACCCTGGGTCTGTGTTGCAGCAGGCTGACATGTCTGTCTCAACAAGACAGGGTTCTGGAAATCCCAAGCTGGCAGGGAAAACTGGCTCAGAGGTAATTTCAGCACATTAGGTGACAGTCCCAAGGGGATCTCTGTGACCTGACCCAACACACTGATCTCCAATCACCTAGCAACAGCCCCATGTGTCTGCAGATAGTGTTCATTTCTCCCCTCAGGCATCTTTCAACTGATCAGTCTGTGTGCTATCTGCCCAGACATCTTGGGCATTTACCATTTGTCAGACCCTATGGAGGCCAAGGCATTATCTCTATTTTTCTTAATAATCAACTATAATATTAAATAGACACAAATACACAGAGCTCATAGCCTGAGGGTTTTCATCTCCCTTTGGGAAGTTCCCTTAATTAATGTTGGTAGAATGCCCTTCCTTAGAGGTATTTAAGGTCAGGCTTGATAAATCCCATGCAGGAACAATTTAGTTGACGATTGATCCTGCTTTAAGCAGGGGGTTGGACTAGATGACCTCCTGAGGTCCCTTTCAATCCTAATATTCTATGATTCTATGACCTTCTCCTCCTGCCATGAGGAGTTGCGGTCTTCAGCTGCATGGCAGAAGATCTTCTCAATCACCCCCAGACCTGGGCTTCCCCCTGCTGCAGAGGATTCACAGAGACTTTCTGCTATTTCCTCAGAGGTTCTTGGGAGTTTCCCCTTTCCCTCTGTGGTTTCAGCAGAACACTCCTTCTTCCTGCAAGTGGATACTTTAACAGCCTAACCTATTTGGAAAAGAATCAACAGGGTTATAACCCTACTGATAGTTAACTTTGATAGGCTGCATACATGGTTGTGGTGAGGCTAGTTATACAGTATTATAGCATGCAAAAAGATTTTGTTCCAGTTGTTGCTAGGAAAACACTATTGCTCCCACTCCAGGGGACTCCAGGGGAAAGGCACTGTCAGTCAAGGCAACTGCCTTGCATGCCAGTGTTATTTTGTGTACCAAAGTTTTCCAGCTCCAACCTCTACCTGCTTGCCAGCTTGTATAAGACTAGTGAAGCAAAATAAGGCAGTGCAGCAAAACAGGTTATTAGGTATGCATAAGATGCAAATGTGCATGGGTATTTCTGTGTCAGCATGCCCCTGCCTAATGGGCTCCATCCCAAGCATTTTTTTGGTGCGTATGGCCTTCTTCCCGAACAGTAACAGCAATGCAGGGGGCCCCCTTTGCAGCTGTGTCACTGTCTGTCTTCAATAAACTCACCACTTTCATTTTCAGCTGCTATGTGTGTGCCTCATTTCTACGGGACTCCAAGTACCCTGCAACAAGTATGAGAAGTGACCAGTGCCTGATGGACTTCCATGCTCAGGGTCACAGCATTCACAAGAACCAGCTGCTCCCTCCTTTCTCCCAGCACAGCACATTTATTCCTCAGGTGATCAGTGGAATTACAATGATAGCACCTTCTGGACTTTTTACAGGAGATTTGGCTTGGATTGTAGAAGTGAGGTAAACTAGAATCCTGCCTCCCACCAAGTTTAGAACCCTCTGCCTGTTCTTATTCACAAGAGATGCTTGTTTCTGCTCAAAATCATCAGACAGAGAAGCCAGTTCATCTACAGTTCTTATCCTTTTCACCCATAGAAATAATTTTACCCCATCTTTTATACATGTTTAAGAAATGCTCCTGAATTACCAAGTAAAACATTCCTTCAAAGCTAGTGAAACCTTTGCCCCTTACCCACTTTCCCATCAATTTTATCATTTTCTTTACATGTGACCAGCTTATGTGACACTGGACTCCATCTTGTGCCTGAACTGTTCCACTAACTTTTGCTTGGAAAAGCCTGCTTGATTCCAATAAATGGGGGTTTTTGCTTAGAAGAATGAAGTTCCCTCCACATAGCAGAAGCTATAATGTTTGGTTCAAGTCCTGTCTACCTTATAGAAGTTAGATTGTGATTTTATTTCTGAAGTAACCAATTTTGATATTTTTTCTATAACATATAACAGCTTAAAATCCATCTGTCTATTCTTACTGCATCTGCTTTCCGTTTATTTTCCTAGAGCAGTGTGTTATTGGAAGTATAAAGGGAAATCTGCTCAGGAACAGGGGCTGGTGCATTGTCCTCTCCACATTGAGGGAAGGTGGGAGGATGATAAATTTACACTGGTCAGTCTTCTGACAAGGCCAAGTCAGTACAGCTCTGAGGTCCCAGGCTGGGGAGCTGGGGGAACTTCTGGAGCCTCTGTATTGTTGATTCATGAGTGGCTAGTGAAAACATTCACATAACTGCAGGTGGGTGTGTCAATGTCAGTGTAAGTTTAAGACCTGGAGGGGCTTGAAGTTTTTCATAACTTCACAGAGTGAGAGGGGGCCCAGGTTAGTGAGTGGGACGGCTCATGGGTACTAAAGCTCAATAACAAACACAGAAGTGCAGAAATGGAAAGAGAGACAATGGCTAGAAACTGTCTGGTCTCCAGCCTGTTTGCATCCAGATGTTGTTTCTCCCCGAGAGGCTGAGCAAATTCCACTGGGATTGCACAGAGCTCTATTATAAATGAGCACACCTCGGTGTCAGCGCTCAGCATGGGATGCTGCTGCAGATGCTGGGCTGAGAGTGGCGTGGGGACACGGCTACCTTAGGGATATTCCCAGTGAAGACAATTTCATCTGAGAAATCTCAGGTACCCATCTCTTTCTCTTCAACAAACAAAATGCAATGTATGCATGATGGGATGGGGAATAGGTCTGTAGACATTTCTGCTCTGCACAGCCACTGAGCATCCCAGGGCCTTTCCCACAGGTGCTGAATTTATCCTAGTATCGTGGCCCAAAATGTCCCTCTTTGCTGTGCACCTCAGTGATGGGCTCCAGCCCCAAGATGGCTTCATTTCAGTGGCACCGTGGAGCCGTTCTGATGAAAGTTGTCAGTAGTTGTAAACTACACAGCCAGATGTGGAGGCCATGGGCTGTAGTTGGCTCAGGCTCCTGTGAAGTCCTATGACAGCCCTGCTGTCGTGTTTTACGTGTAGACAGGCCCTCAAGCAGATCTTCCAGTAAACATTCAGTCTGGAGTAAGAAGTGAGCAAAACCTCAGGAGCCAGGTTTTTGTTAATGCCCAGACACTGCAACTGCTCCTCTTGCAATGTAAGGCTTTGGCTGTAACGGTTTGGGGAAGGGGGTGGGGGGGCTGTTACCAGATTTTCCCTGCTGAAAAGGATGGAAATGCTAGGGGTTCTCACTAACATAAATGTAACCATTTTTCAACATGGTTAAAGCGTCTTCTTCCCTAGCTTCATTCAAAAAATCAGATGAACTGTTATGCCTGAAAATTTCAAAATGCAATTCAGCTGGAAGCAGACACCAACCAAGGGAAACTTCAGGTTAATGTTTGGCAAATGTATATCCAATTGAAATTAAGTCTTGTAATTTAAGGTGTCAGACAGACTGAACTCTGAGTGGTGCGGCCAACCCCACAAAATATGGCCAATCCATTTATGAATCCCATTCAGTTAAACTCTTTGCTCCAATAATGTCTTTGGCAAGTTGTTCCACAGGTCAAATATGGATTATCTAAAGAGATTTCTTTTATCAGTTTTCTATGTTCAGGTTATCAATGTAATCGAGTATTCCCTTGTCGTGTGTTATGAGACTGAATAAGTACTTGAACTACATTATATATTGATAGATTCATAGGGTTTAAAGCCAGATGATGCAGTGTGACCTCCTGTGTAATAAAGGGCCTTACATTTCACCCAGTTACCCCAGTATTGAGCTCCTCAATTTGTGTTGGAGTAAGACATGGTCTACACTAGGATTTCATCTCATGGTATCCAATAGCGACAGGGTAAGAAGGAGGTTGCAGGGATCAGCTACTCTAACACCCTGCCAAGATGCGGGATTTGTTTTTTCTAAACCACCCTAGACAGATGACTATCCAGCCTTCTGTCCAAAACCTCCAGTGACGGGTTTTCCACAACCTGCCTGGGCATCCATTCCATTGTCCTCCTGTTCTTACAGTTGTGAAGTTTATATTAGATTAAATCTAAATCTATTAGGCTTTAATTGGCACCCTTTCCCTATGGCATGGCACATGTTAGCAAAGGGAAGATGATTACCTTGGTGCTGCAACGTTGGTATGCCCCAAACTATTCTATTATGGGAGAGCAGTCCTGCAATTCCTTTTCTATCTGCCCTGCCCACAACAGTGGGTGGCCAGTAAGGACAAAACTCACTGCTCACCCCCCTCTGTGGGGTCCCTTCGTGAATATTCAGATCAATTTTATCACCATGACCAGATATTCGTATGAATATGTCCTTGTCTGTGCTTTTGTATGTACTTTGGATAGATAGCGGCCTATCCCTGCACAAAGACCGACTCCATCACAGTAGCTAAACTGTTAAGAGATTTTATCCCCGGGTTTGGTTTACCTGTCTCTGTTAAGAGCAAGAAAGGTACCCATTTCATTGACCAAGTTGTGCAACAGATTTGCAAAGCTCTACACATCACCCAACACTTCCATTGTGCTCATCACCCCCAACGCACGACGGTGGGTAAATGCAAAAATGGTAAATTCAGAACAAAAATATCTAAAATCTGTGATGAAACCAATGTGAAATATCCTCATGCTTTTCACATCACTTTGCAGCTTTTCACAGACTCACAGTGTGAGGGGGCCAAGGTTTGTAAGTGAGAGGGATCACGGGTACCCCTGTTCCAGGTGGCACCCTGCAGAAGACATTTCTGGCAGGACATTTAAGCCATCTGAGGGGATTGGTAAACCAGGACTATAAATTTTATTTGGGTCCAGTCTTTTTTTAGCAAGTTTGTGAAACAGTTTTACTTGTTGTTGGATGGTATGGACATTAGTGATTATTTTTGGCTTTGATTTACATAGGCACAGCAGGTGGAGTTTATTAATGCGCAGACACCACTCAACGCTGAACTAAAGGATTATTTAGGCTGCACCGCATGCGATGGAGATTGAGGTTACGAGGGTGTGTATGATAGATATGGTTTTTAACTTTAAACCCAGGGAACAAGTATTTTAGAGTATCACCCCCTATCCACTGTTAGGGTAATATTTTGTAGGCCTACCTGCCATAGAGCCAAAACAAGCCTGGTGCAGTAAGGGCTGAATACACCAATTTTGTTATTTTTATTATTGGTTTGGTGTGGCACGAGGGAAGATTAATGGTTAAATATGACCTGTTTGATTTGCAAAAGACTGAAGTTTGAAGAAGGTATCAGGGGAAAGAGATTAGCATAAGGTTGTTACTGCTACAGGGTGGGGTATTTTGGGTTTAAAAGTTTTTTATATTAGACTAGCAGAAATACCTGGCGTTGCTCGGATCCGTTGGAGGGGGGAAGGAGGGAGAGAGCTGACAGAGTGTGGGGTCCATTGGAGGGGTGGTAGGGGGAGAGATCTGGGTGAGTGTGGGAGCATGGAGGGGGGAGAGAGCTGAGCGAGTAGTGGGGGCATTAGAGTAGGGGAAGGGGGAGATTTTTTTTTATTATTCTTAAATGAGGGGGAGAGTGCTGAGCGAGTGGGGCAGCCATTGGAGGGGGAGGGGGGAGAGATCTGAGTGAGTGGGGGGGTAATTGGAGGGGGGAGAAATCTGAGTGAGTGGGGGGGGGCGTTGGAGTAGGGGGGAGGGGAGAAGAGCAGAGCAAGTGTGGGGTCCATTGGAGGGGGGAGGGGGAAGAGAGCTGAGCAAGTGCGGGGTCATTGGAGGGGGAGGAGGAGAGAGCTGAGTGAGTGGGGGGCGTTGGAGGAGGGGAGGGGGCAGAGAGCTGAGTGAGTTCGGGGTCCATTGGAGGGGGGTATTATTACATCATAAATATGTCACAGACAACAGCAGGTTTGGGGGCAGGTATATTTAATGCTAGCATATATTTTGTTTGGTTTAAAGTTGCCTTTTGGGTTATATTTATTGGCAGGCCTACTATTGGAATATTTTTCTTGTGATTTTTTTGGTAGGTGGGAACAAATTTAACAATTAGACAAATTAGCGGCCTTAGCTGTAATTTGCACTTTGATATAGACTTAACTTTTAGGCTGGAGCAATTGACATGGGGTGTTTACTGGTTTTGGAAAGGTGTTTTGCACTTGTGAATAGACAGGCTTGACACAATGGATTAGTTTTTTACAGTAGGCATTATGAGTTAGTTGCAAAATTTGGGGGCTGGGAGAAGAGATGGAGTTTTAGGCATTTGGCCATAATAATTTCATGAGGGGAAAGACCATGTTTTTTGCAAAGGGGTGCTTTTCATTTGCATGAGAGCAAGCGGAAGGGCATTAGGCCATTTTAGATTGGTTTTTGCACAGAATTTGAAGATTTTATTTTTTATTTTTTTTATGCTTAACTGCTTTAGTGCTTTGGGGGTGATGGGCACAGTGTAATTGTTGCATAATTTTAGGGGTTTATAAACCTGTTGCACAATTTCTTTTGTGAAATGTTTTTTTTGTTTGTTTTTATGGATAGAAACAGGCAAGCCAATTTTGGGGATGCAATTTTTTAGCAGCTTTTTAGCTAATATAATGGAATTAGCTTTCACACAGAGATAGGCTTTTATTTATTTAGAGTATATACACACACAAACAAGGACATATTTATAGGAACAGCACTTGGGCACATTAATAAAATTAATTTGCATGTTGATAAAGGGACTTTAAGGAGCAGGGTGTGTAGCAGGCTGAGTTTTTACTGAGCTGCCAATATTATGAGCTAGGGACACAGGGCAAGAGTGGCAAAAATGTTGCAATAAGATGCAAAAATTGGGCACAAATGACACATAACAGTTGCGATTATTTTTCTTTTGCTCACATAGGCCACATCGAATTTTTGGTGGACATACAAGGGTTGTGCCGCGCCGCTTTAGATCAAAAAAGGGTGGCGGTCTCAAGAAATTTGACAACTGCTTCCTTATGGGGTACACCATCACAGAGACCTCAGGAGGTATCTACTCGAAGCCCCTCCTCAAATCAGGACCAACCCCAACTAAGTCATCCCAGCCAGAATGTTGTCTAAACTGACCTTAAAATCCTCTAAGGAAGGGGATTCCACCCCAGCCCCTCCGCCAGGTAACCCATTTCAGTGCCCTTAGGGAAATTGTGTTTCCTAATATCCAATCTAAACTTTCCCCACTGCAACTTGAGACCATTGCTGAGAGCAAAGGAAATAAGCCACACAATGGTCTCTACCCTCTGGACTTTAAAGAGGAGCTTTAGGGCCCACAAGCTGTGTGATGAACAGTCTCAACTGACTACATCACCGTTGTGATTTGATATGGTTTCTTGGCATCCATCTCTGCTCTGGGCTGGCCGGCTGGCCCCAGCGCTGCATCCTCACTGTATCCTCACTGCAGGTTCCTTGTCAGGCTGCAGTAGATCCAACCCAGCCCCAGAGCAGAGGGAGTCCAGGCTGTGGTGAAATGGGTGGAGATAATCCAGTGAGGGGATGGGCTTCGAGATTTGGAGAGCAAGTTAAAGCGGGTGGGGATTGGGGGTAGAGATGGAGAATGGTTTGGGGCCTTGAGGGAATAGGTGGGACAGAGGAAGAGGGTTTGTGGAAAGGCATGGGGGAGAGGTCAGGACCTTGGGAAATAGGTAGGGCTGGGTGTGTGCCCTATGGGAGAATGAGTTGTACACACAAAGATTCCTTAGTTTCTCATTTTGACACAGCACAGTAAGGCCAGGAAAGGATTTTTTTTTTTTTAAATGGAGATATGTCAATCTCCTAGAACTGGAAAGACCTTGAAGGTCATCGAGTCCAGTCCCCTGCCTACACTAGCAGGATCGAGTACTGTCCCCTGACAGATTTTTTGCCCCAGATCCCTAAATGGCCCCCTCAAGGATTGAACTCACAACCCTGGGTTTAGCAGGCCAATGCTCAAACCACTGAGCTATCCCACCCCCCATTAAAAAGTGATTTAATGTCACTTTTCCATGATATACACTCGGGGGAGGTTGTTGACCAAAGATACGCAAGTTCAGCTACATGAATAGTAAAGCTGAATTGGGCGTAGCTTAGGGCGACTTACCTGGGTATCCACCCGGTTGTGAATCAACCGCTGCCATTCATTGTAAACTCTGCTTCCACTTCTCGCCATGTACAGGAGTCAATGGGGAGCATGTTTGGGGATTGATTTATTGTATCAACACGAGAAGCAGTAAATCCATGTCTGGCACATTGATCACTGCCTGGCAAACCAGTGGGTAGTGTAGACATACTCTTTGACTGTCCAGTCACTAATTTAGAAAAAGGGGATTTAGGAGCTGAATCTGAGAGAAAAAATTAGGCCCCTTTATGAGTAAGGAGCTGAAACAGTCTGTCCCGGATCTGTTTTGTCCTCACCCCATAAATGATGGGGTGTAGTACAGGGGGCATCAAGAGGAACAGGGATAGTATGAGATCATGAAGAGATAAGGGCACATTTTGGGCAAAGCTGAACATGAGGCAGTTGAGCAAATCTGGGCTGTAAAAGGTTAAAACGACAAGAAGGTGGGACCCGCAAGTTCCCAAAGTCTTGAGACGGGCGTCTTTTGTGGGGAGCCTGAAGATGGCCCTGAGGATCTCCATATAGGACACAGCAATAAAAATCCCATCCAGACCCAGCACACAGAGTAGGAGAAAGAGGATAAAGTAATTACTAACTCGGGTGTCAGCGCAGGCCAGGTTCTCCAGATATATTTGGACGCAGTACGGCTGGGGGATGACATTTGTTTTACAATAAGGCCACTCTCTTGCCAGAAAAGGAAGGGGCAGAGAAAGTATTATTCCCCGCACTATCACCGCCAGGCAAATCTTGACCACCAGGCCGCTTGTCAGGATGGTGGCATGTCTCAGGGGATGACAGATGGCCACATAACGATCAAAAGCCATGGCTACGAGGATCCCAGATTCAACAGGAGAGACGATGGCAAGGAAAAACACCTGGGTGAGACAGCCACTGAAATCGATCTCCCTGGAATTGAACCAGAAGATGCTCAGCATTTTGGGCGTGGTTGTCATATTCACAACCACGTCAGTGATGGCCAGCATGCAGAGGAAATAGTGCATGGGCTCATGGAGGCTCTGCTCCACCTTCACGATGAACAGGATGGTGAAGTTCCCCAAGATGGCTATGATGAACATGATACAGAAGGGGATGGAGATCCAGACATGAGCCTCCTCCAGGCCAGGAAAGCCCAGCAGGATGAAGGTGGAAGGGTTGGTGAAGTCGGTTTTGTTATATTCTGACATGGACTAGGGGAGGTGTCCAACTCTGAGGGAGACTGGTGTCTCTTGCATGTACGGTATGTTCCCCTAATTCCCTGTATATCACCAGGGTCTAGGCTGATTCTCGCAGTACAAATACCTGTATGGAAAGAGTGTAAATATGAGACACCACATGCACTACTGGACGCTTTTCTCTTGGGGGAAGCAGATTGATCACTCTTCTCACACTAAAAAAAAAGACATTTTTTTTGTTCAGATACATGAATTATGAATTAGTGACCCTACTAATATGAATTCCATATTTTAGGTGCTTCCTTCTCAATAATTCCTACACAACATGGTGTGGGGAACCTTACTAGGCACCATCAGGAAACACAATTGTGGATACTGCTCAGCCATCATTGTTTCTATGACTTTTTCTATACTTCCAAGGTTTTTATTATTATTATTATTTATTTATTTATTTATTTATTTATTTATTTATTTATTTGCAAATTAGCCCTTTTGCCAAAGAAACAGTGGTAGGTGCACACACTGCAAAGCCACTTTCAATAATGGAATTCCTCAGTTTCAGTGACATCATGTAACCACCTAAACAAGGGTTTTGCACAAAACGTTTTTTCTTCAAAGTGCCAGTTTAGATACTTGTGCTTAATTTTATCTCTGTAACTGGCATCCGGAAGGCATCCCACGCTGCCCATCCTGACTGCTCTGTTGAACAGTTTCAATTCCTCTCCCTGCATGGAGGTAAACAGGTTCTGACCCTCCCCCTTGAAAGTCTCAGGAATTTAGAAACGCATCTTGCTGTGTGCTCAGTGTGGAATGTTCACATCACACCTTCCCAGGTACCCAGGGCACCTCTACACTTGGGACACTGCAGAGCTGCTGGATCTGCTCAGTATTTGTTGCCAGGAGGCTGTGAGGTCACAGCTGTGCCCCAGCCTTCGGAACATGAACATTTATGGACAGTTTTAAGGAAGGTTTTGGAAAAGGAGCTAAGATGAGGACACACTGCACTGCACAGCAAAGGAGAATGACGGGAGGCAGATATACCAGAAGGCCAGGGAGGCAAACTGTATCTCTGATGCTGTGCCCCAGACCTGCCATTTTTATATCCTCAACAGTGACCCCTTTTCCACCCCAAAGAGCCCTGAGGGTTCTTTGATGGGGGTTCTCCTGCCAGAGTAAATGGTCCCCGTCTCTGAGAAATGTTAGCCAGTTTGATTAAGAATTCTTCATAGACCTTATGCTGTATATACCAGGGTGATGTTGATGTCACTACAGCTAAGAGGTGTGAGATTTTTTTCCCTTCCAAAAAAGTACAAATGTAATTTTCATTTGATTAGCAGTGGCATAGAAAGAAAGTCACAGGAGGGTACATTCACAATTTTCTTGGTGATGGTTCAGCCTCAGTTGGAGTACAGTGTTCAGTTTTGGTCTCCAGTATATAGGGAACACGTAGAGAAACTGTAAAGGATATAGAGGCGAGTGAAAAAAAATGACCCACAGGAGGGAATACAAGCCGTACAAGCAAAGGCTGAAGGAAAGGGGTATGTTTAGTATAGAAAAGGGAGGATTGGGAGCGGGGGACAGAACCGGCTCTTGAGATACTTGAAAAGCTGCATTAAAAAAGGTGAATGAAAGTTCTTCTCTCTTGTCACCTAGGGCAGAAGAAGAGGGAATTGGTTCCAGTTACAGGCTAGCAGATTTAGATTTAATCTTAAATAAACTCTCAAACTGTAAGAACAGGAGGACAATGGAATGGATGCCCAGGCAGGTTGTGGAAAGTCCTTCAATGCAGATTTTCAACAGGAGGCTGGATAGTCATCTGGCTGGGGTGCCTTATGCATAGCAAATCCTGCATATTGGCAGGAGGTTAGACTAGCTAATCCCTGCAGCCCCTCTCTTACCCTGTCGCTATTCGAAACCGTGACATATAATCCTAGTGTAGACCAGGTCTTATTCCAACACAAATTAAGGAGCTCAATACTGGGGTAATTGGGTGAAATGTAAAGCCTTGTATTTCACCGGAGATCAGACTGGATCACCTGGCTTTAAACCCTATACATTTATCAATATAGAACATAGTTCAAATATTTATGGTTATTCTGTCTCATAACACACGAACAAGGGAATATTAAATTACATTGTCACCCTGAACATATAACATTGATAAAAGAAAACTCTTTAGATAATCCTTATTTGACCTGTGGAACAACTTGCCACAGACATTATTGGTGCAACGAGATTAACTGAATGGGATTCATAAATGGATTGGCAAATTTTGTGGTGTTGGCCAAACCACTCAGAGTTAAGTCTGTCTGACACCTAAAATTACAAGACTTAATCTCAACTGGATATACATTTGCCAAAAATTAACCTGAAATTTCCTTGATTCGTGTCTACTTTCATTTGAATTGCATTTTGAAATTTTCAGGGATAACAGTTCATCCGATTTATCGAATGAAGCTAGGGGAGAAGACGCCTTACTCATGTTGAAAAATTGTTATATTTATGCTAGTGAGGAGCCCTAGCACTGCCATGCTTTTCAGCAGCGAAAACCTGGTAACGCCTTTCCCACCCCGTTAACAGCCAAAGCCTTAAATGACAAGAGGATGAGGTGGCAGTGTCTGGGCATTAACACAAAGCTGGCTCTAGAGGTTTTCCTCAGCTCTTACTCCACACTGGAAGTTTACTGGAAGATCTGTTTGAGGGCTTTTCTAACCTTAAAACATGACAGCAGGGCTGTCATAGGCACACTACAGCCCATGGCCTCCAAATCTGCCTTTGTAAATGAGAATTGCTAGCAACTTTCATCTGGATGGTTCCACTATGCCACTGAAATGAAGCCTCTTTGGGAGCCCATCACCAAGGCACACAGCAAAGAGGGACATTTTGGCCCATAATATTAGAGTAAATTCAGCACTTGTGACAAAGGCCCTGGATGCTCAGTGGCTCCTTCAGCCTTCAGTGGCTCCACAGAGCAGAAATGACCACAGACCTATTCCCCATCCCATCATGCAGACATTGCACTCGGTTTGTTGAACAGAAAGAGATGGGTACCTGTGATTTCAGAGACGGAATTGTCTTCACTGGGAATATCCGTCAGTTTGCCATGACCACACACCTCTCTCAGCCCAGCTTCTGCAGCAGCATCCCATGCCAAGAGCCGACACAGGGATGTGTAACATTTATAATAGAGCTCTGTGCAGTCCCAGTGGAATTCCCTCACCCTCTAGGGGAGAAGCAGCATCTGGTTGCAAACAGACTGGAGACCAGACGATCTCTAGCCACTGTCTCTCTTTCCATTTCTGTACTTCTGTGTTTGTTATTGAGCTTTAGCAGTAAACAGTAATTAAGGGACCTTCCCAAAGGGAGATGAGAACTCTTGGGCTCTGTGTTGTGTCAGAGTGGACTTGGCTGGTCTCTGCATTTGTGTATACTTAAAACTATAGTTGATTACTAAGAAAGTTAGGGATAGTGCCTACATCTCATAGGGTCTGAAGCTGTGTTAAGTACTCAGGATGGATATCTAGAAAGTGGAGAGACAGATCTGGAATAAGATGACTGAGGGGAGACCCGAATATTTTCTGGAGGCAGGTGGGATTTTCGCTAAGAGATCAGAGATCAGTAATTCTCATCAGTAACTATTATCATATAACAGAGAACCTTTCATTGAAAGATGTTCAAGAGACCTAGCAAAGAACGTCATTATGAATGGATCCCCAATGTATCCATAGATAAACTGAGGTACAGGTAGATATGGCTTGACAGAGTCACAAAGAGAAAGGCAGACAGCACCCAGGAGTCCTCACTTCCCTACCATAAGAACGGTCTCTCCATCAGTAACTGAGCACAATATAAGCAGGAAATGGTCTCATGCTGTCATAGGTCCTGTTCATTGGGTGGGCATCATGGACTTCTACAGGGTGCCACCTGGATCACGGATACCCATGAGTCCTCCTACTTACTAACCTCGGCACCCTATCACCATGTGAAGTTTTGAAAAGCTTCAAGCCCCTCCAGTGGCTCTTCTTCACTCCCGCGGTGTGGGATCAAACTTCTGGTGAGCGATTTATCGTGTCTGGTTAATCAGGATCCAGACTCAGGTCAATATACAAATCAGATCTTACCCACAAATCACGCTGTTGCCAATCCTTTAGAATCTAAAATCTAAAGGTTTATTATACATGGAAAAAGTATAGGTGATGATTAGGGAGAAATCAATTACATGCAGTAATGGCAAGTCACTTGGTTCAGGCTTGCAATGGTAAAATATGATGCAGATTGAAATCAAAGTCTCTGGAATGCATCCCCTCCAGGGATTGGTGAAGAATCCATTGGCCAGAGTTTCCACGTGTAGCAAAATCCCACCCAAAGGTAGGTGCTAGGCTGAAGGTTGGAAATTGAAGACATCATGGAGGAAGTTTCTTCCAGGTTTTATAGACTTCCTCCTGTGGGCCAAGACCCCCTCCTCCTTCCCATGCAGAGTCTATTGCAAAATGGAGGTTCATAGCCACATGGTCCAATCACCAGACTCTCCAAGATTCAGTCTCTGACCAGGCAGGTCACATTCCTGGAGAAGCTCGGGTGTGGACAGTGTTCATTGTGTAGTGGGTGGTTCTTAATGGGCCATCAGGCAGCTCAAGCAAAGTTGATGCCCGGTATTCTGGAATGTCCCCCTCAGCAGAGCACAATATTTGGAAAGACAGACAGTCCAGAGCCAATATTCATCACTTCAATTACAAAATTGATGCACACATATCAATGGCATATTCATAATCAGCAATCCATAACCTGGCCATAGACACCTTATATGAACCCCATTACATAAGAATTGGTGACACTATAGGACCCTGGTTGCACTAATGATCTACAGGATCCCAAATTATTGGGATCCTGTAACATGCCACCCCAAATGCAAAATTGATGCAGGAAGGGATGAAAAACCAGCACTGACTGCATCCCAAAAGCTCCCCCATCCGTGGGTTTGTCTTATGTGATCTTGCCAAGAGCTAAAGAAAACAGCTACTTTATCCATACAAGCTCTGGCAAATGTTTGGAACCCAAGTAACATCAAATCAATATAGTTATTAACATTGTCAATAGCACAGAAATGTTGGCATTTAGCCATGGAAACAATATGGTAGTATGCCTCAGTTTCCCTTTTTATACTGCACATCAGGTGTGGACTGTATTTTCCCCTTTGGAAAGCCTCTCCACTGTTTACAGGCCTTAACTTTGACAAATCAGTAGAAAAAGGCCTTTTTAACATAAAGTGTGTTCCCATGTATTCTTCTTAACATGTTCAAAGGATTTTTCAAAAGATGAGACCCATTGTACAATTTTACAGTCTCTGGTAATAACACAGTAGTTACACAAACTACCATTAGCACCAACAATAATTTCATTGCAATTGTCCATTTACCATCAGGTTTGTCAAGCTATGCCTTTGGGTCAATACCATTAGAATTTCGGACTTCTAGCGTCACTTTGTGGTTCTCCTTTGCAAAACCAAATTCCTTTTTTTGATAGGTGAAATATGGTAACCCTACTTCTATAGAAGTCTCTGTGAGCCATCATTTTGTGTGTGGCGGGGCGGGGGTCGAGTCACCATTTTGTGTGTGGTCGGGGAAAGTCGCCATTTTATTTAATTTGGATGGGCCGTTATGGGCAGGAGAAAAAAAGACCTTTTGAAATGGATTTCTGTGTCAGGGAGGAGAAAACAGACTCTTAGGTTTGGTATGCTAATGCACAACTTTTTTGTTTATTTGTTTTGCTTTTTGTGTGTATAAATGGACCTTCCATCTGTTCCATTCTATGCATCCAATGAAGTGGGCTTTAGCCCATGAAAGCTTATGCTGAAATAAACTGTTTAGTCTCTAAGGTGATACAAATAATTCCTCTTCTTATTTTCTGTTAAACATATGTAAAAGATTGGGTAAAATCATTTCTATGAGAGAAAAGGATGAAAACTGTGGATGAAATGGCTTCTCTAGCTGATGATTTTGAGCAGAAACAAGCATCTCTTGTGAATGAACCATAGGCAGAGGTGTCTAAACGTGGTGGGAGGCAGGATTCTAGTTTACCTCACTTCTACAATCCCCAAGCCAAATCTCCTGTAAAGAGTCCAGAGGTGCTATCATTGTAATTCCACTGATCAACTGAGGAATAAATGTCCCATGCTGGGAGAAAGGAGGGAGCAGCTGGTCCTTGTGAATGGTGTGACCCTGAGCATGGAAGCCCGTCAGGCACTGATCACTTCTTATATTGTAAAATTATCCTCTTCACAGCCAGGTGTGCAGCCTATCAAACCTGACTATCAGTGAGGTTAGCACATCCCACTCTAGGGAGCATAGTGAGGTGACACTTGTGGTTGGGGTTGGGAGGCACATTGGAGGTCCTGATTTCTCAGCACTTTGTTCCTGAGGTTCTTGTAGAAACTCTCTCTCTTTTATACAGGATGCAGATCCTACTGAAGAAGTGGTTGTGAAAATGCTAATGACCCATCAGACAGAGGGGAGGAGGAAATTCCCTGGACTGTGACAAAGCAAAACTGAGAGGCCTAAACTTTAACCAAGCTATTTGCCATAACTAGGCCTTCTGTATATGTGACATGGGGGATGGGAGGAGACGAAGAGCCTTTCTCAGTTCTGATCTTTAAACAATGCTAATTGCAAAATGTAATGATGTGCTTTGCCAAAAGATTTAACCACAAGATTGGGACAACTGACCATTGCTTCAGAATCCCCAAATATTTTAGAGTAAACATGTTTTGCTAAAAGTTTATTGTCTAAAGCTGATCATATTCCTTCTAGGACATTATTGAAGAAACTTGCTTAAGTGGATGTACATGTGTTATTGCAGTTTGAATGTATAAATAGGTCAGTGTGATTTCTGTTCGGGGGGAAGTCCAAGCATTGTCTGCTGATGATGCCAACCTGTCAGCCCAATGCATTGCACTATATATTGTAAGTATCCTTAATAAAAGGCATCAAGCTCTCTGATTCAAAACATCATAGTTGTGATTCATTTCCAAGTCAAGTATGGTGCCCTGACTCAGATCCATGACATACCCATGGGCCAATGAGCCATGTGTGACGGTGTACCCTATAAGGCTTTATGGGGGGGGTGTGCCTGTAAATATATGTATGATGTTACTGGAATATGGTTTTGCTAAAAAGTTATATCTCTGTGAAGGTAATGATCCACTGGATCTGTTCATCCTATTTCTATGTATGTGTCTGTGTTGTATTCAGAGTTATGAATATTCACTATGTGCTTGGTTGGTTGTATGTAGACTTTGGAAAGCAGCTGAACAGCTCTCTGAGAAAAAAACTATTCTCAGTTAAGCCCAATTGAGAACCAATCAAGCTAACAATGAACTTTGTAGAAGCCCGTCCACACCAGAGCTTCTCCAGGAATGTGGCCTGACTGGTAATGAGCAGAGTCTGGTTCAAACCTGAGACTGGACCATGTGCTCTGAGAGCCCATGTGGACTCTGCATAGGAAGGAGGAGGGGCTCTCCACCCACAGGAGGAAGTCTATATAAACCTGGCAGAGACCTCTCCATTTTGTTCTCAGCTGGTTCAAAGAAAAGCCCTCCACCCCCACCCCCCAAGGATTCCTGGAGGAAACTGGAACAGAGGACTGTGACTGCAGGGGGGTGCAAGTGATTGCTGGATGCAGGCTAAACTGAGGAAGGGTTAACAAAAGGAAGAGGGTTGGAAACTTTGGGTGCCTAGAAAAACAAAATAGTATTGTGCAAATTAAGCAATAGCAGCAACAGCAGGGTTATACACATGAATTAAATAGATGGCATAAGCTATTTGGGCACTGTGGCCGATATTTTGATTTTGGTGGTTGGTTTAGTTATGGCATTGATTGTTTGCCAGTGGGCGCTAGGCTTACCACTGGGCTGTGTAAAGACTTTATTATGGCCTTGTGATTTTTGTGGTTTTTAGGCCACCATCGGCTTTGGCTGGCGATAGAGAGCAGACTACGCTTTTTGCACTTTTTTTTTTGGAGTGAGGCAGTGCAGGCTTTACTTTTGGTTTCTGTTAGTGCTGTTAGACTTGCTTTTGTTTTTGGAAATCATACCTCAGCTTTGTTTTTGAACTTGAGGCACAGGTGCTTGGTGAGGGGCAAAAAATTGCAGCTCTGTTATTTACCAGGCTGTATGTGGCAATAGACTATATGATAAGGGATGGAAGGAGAGTGTGGGTCAGAATGTGAACTGCAGACACACACACACACAACTAAAATTAATCAATTTAAAGTTTTATTGGGGATAATTACAAGGGTAAGGGAGCAGCGTTTGATTAGGTAATAGACTTAATGAAACTTAAAATAGACAAAGACTAAAATATCTACTAACAATATTTATAAACAAAGATGCAGCATTTAGTAATACCTGATACTTACAAATACAAACCAATGCATAATGACCGGCAAATGTAGAGACTCTGTTTGAAAACACATGAGCAGAGAGAGGCTTCGAGGTGATCAGGCTAAGTTACGGGGGTACACAGGATACACAGGATTCAGATTTCTTTCTCCTCTCTCTGTCTGCACACGGCAGACAGACCCATAAGTACCAACTATGACATCACAGAAGTGTCATAGGGGAGGGATCCCAAAACTTGTTTGTGTACTTTTCTGATTGGCACGAGCAATGTTTACACCAAGTAGGGGAGCAGGTGCCTCAAAGTCTGGCTTCGCCCACAAAGGTGAGGGTATGCACATTGTTTTAGAATGAGTGCAAAACTGAATGGCAAAAGATGAGGCCAGGGCAATAGCAGTGTGGGCAAGTTTTACAGGATGCAGACAGGAGCTCATTTGAATATGCCCCCGTGCCCTGGCCGAAATAGTTTGTCCGAAACCCTAAACTTCCGAGTCCGACTCCTCATTCCCATCTACAAGGGGATGCACTTCGGGGGTGGAAGCAATGTAGGCTGAGGCAACAAACTTGTGAATACAGGCTTTAATGAAGGCACATCTGAGACAGAGAAGAGTGAGCCCAACTAGAAGGGACACAAACAGGGATTGGAAATAGGATTTATAGGGCACAAGGCCAAGCCAATCAAGCCATGTTCAAAACTGGAAGGAATCTCGTGACTCTCAGACATCATAGCTTAACGTTTGCAGGTCTTTAACAACTGAGGACAAATTAGGAGAAATAGAAGGCAAAGAAACACAGCATTTATCAGCAAATTTGGGATATATTTCAGCAAATTTAGTACAAAATGAGGAAGATTGTAACAAATATTGAATCATTATCTATTTTCAATACTATACTGAGCAAGGGAATTTAACTGCTGATTAATTAAGGAGAAGCCTTTGGCCGTAGTATTAGCAAGCATTTCAATTGCAAGGGATTGAAACAGTACTTGATCACGTAGCATCATATGACCAAAAGGGTTAAAGCTAACAATAGAGGAGGTGAGGGATGAAACTGCTGTTTGCAAATGAGTCCAAAAAGAGCGGATACTACGATGTTGTCAGTGGCTAGATGGCAAGGTATAAATACCTCCGCTCTGTAGATACAGGGTGCCAATGGTGCATATACCCCGGGGATTGGGCGGAAGCATGGCAAATGCAACATTATCGCAAATCCAGAAATGACTGGGTCTTAACAGAGAGACTGTGGTATGGCTCCACCCATTATTGGTTACAGAATAAAAGGTGGATGCACGACTGATACATGCAGCCTCAGCATGATGCGTATGCTGGGCGTGAAACAGATACGTATGTGTCATGGAGGTATAGAAGGTTCCAAAAAATATTATAATTAAGACGATAAGAACAATTAATGGGAGGGGGATAGGTAAAATTAAAAGTGGCTTCAGTTAGGGAGGTATTAGCATAAGAGAAACTCCACATAGAACAATTAGAATAAGTACCAACGCAAGTGAGGGCTGGGGTTAAACTATTACCAACAAAACCCCAACAATGAGATGCTGGAACTCTAATACTCTCAACTAAAGGAAAGCTATAATCACTTCGACCTGAAGCATTAAGAACTGGAAACACATAAGGATTAAATTATGAAGAACAATTATTCCAAACACTAGAATTAGCCCACTGCACATCTGCACATAGGGGGAGGAACAATTCACACTAGAAATATTAAATGAAGAAAAAATATAAACTATCGGTACAAATTGAAAGGGTAATGGATATTTAGGTGAGAATTGAGTGCAGCAAACAAGACAATCTTCTGGACTCAGCACTGACAGGGACTGGTTTCCACTGACCTCCTGCACCCAGTAGGCGGCGAACCAGGTTTGTAGTCCACCTTCTCCAAAGGGCTCCATGGGCAAATTTGTTGTGAGGGAGAGCAGCATAACCTGTAAAACAGAAATATACAATTGTTAAGAACTACCTTTGCTGAGCCAGTTATGATGAACTAGTTTTTCACCGGGGGTACTTGTAGCCACCAAGTAGGTGTTATGGGGGACCAAGGCGTCTTTAGTGTAGGTGAAATGTGAATCCAGCAAGAGTAACTTTTGTTGAGTGCGATAAGTACCTGGGGTAAAAATGAGTTCCAATTTGTGAAATCAGAGTTGGGGTTTGCTATTTGCAGCATAGTCTTAAGGACTGTGATTTTTCGCTCCACAACACCATTGCTTTGAGGATGATATTTGGTATGGATGTGAAGGGAAGCCCCCCATCCAAAAATGAGCTGTTCAATGCTTTTGCTGGTAAAGGGTGGCCCACCATCTGCTTGAACTTCAGTGGGAATGCCCCAGGCAGCTGCTGTTTGCTTATGAGCCACAGCAACAGAAGCAGCAGTGGTTTTAGTAAGAGGGACACAAAAAGTTTGCCAAGACCCCAGATCGACAGTAAGTAAGGCTTTTGGAAAATGACGAGCACCTGGCAGGGGTCCTATTAAGTCAATTTGCCACATACTACCTGGGGCAAAGTGTTGTGCAGCATAGGCAGAGCGCTCATATCAGAGACAATTCATAGTTTTTACCTGCTCACACTGCAAGCAGGACTGAACAATGTGCTCACACTGACTGCAGCTAACGTCAGGCTTTTGGTCAGAAAAGCCAGATAACAGTCCATACAATTTTAGGGTGGCAAGTGTCCCCATTCTTCATGGAGCCAGCTCAACAGCGGGATGGCCTGTGGGGCGGGATTTGCCACATGAACTTGGGAGACCTCTCTCATTCTTTGATCAAGACTGGAATGCAGGGGGTTAGAGTCTGGTTGATGAGAGGGACAGTGCGTAATGAACCAAGGGTGAGAGAATAGGGTAAAAATTTGGTCCCACATTTTAATGCTGAGGGAGAGTCTTGCTCAATTAAAATATCTAAACAGAATTGAGAGTCGATACCTAAAACAACTTCCTTGTTGGCGGAGTGGGCATCAGCAACATGCTGGGCAATAAAACGAATGCCCTGTACTTCACATTCCTGTGTGGAGCAGGATGGGGGCAGTAACTGCACATTAAAGTAATTACATGTGGAACAAAGAACTCCCACCCTAGGGGATGGTGAGGTGCCCCCATCAGATATGACCCAGGGATCATATTTTGCTTCAGTGCATAACGGTTGGTGGGATGTGGGGGCTAATATGTTATCGCTGGGAGTTGTGGTCCATGCTTCCCAAGCTACCTCGACTTGGAAACACAGAAGCTGCCAGGTGCGGGTAGTGCCATGGAACTCGGGTGGAGGGGTACTTGTAAACCACGGGATTAAATGGACATGTGGTCCAGACAAGGTACCCGGGATAGGGACCTGGGACCAGTGACGAGCACTGGATGCAGCCAGTAGCATTTTACCCACTAGACCATAGTTATACTGGGGTCCAGACAGACGATGGGCCCAATTATAAATGGCATTACCGTGTTGCAATACAGTGAACCCTACATGGTGTTTTGTGATAAACAAATTAATGTTGAGGGGTTCTTGGGAATTAAAATGGGCTGGGGGGTGGGGGGGTTGAGGCGAACCAGCCAGCTCGCTTCTCTCCGCTTTTTTATGCTGATGGGTTCCACACTTCTCGGAAGCGTTTAGAAGAGAGAGATCTTTGTAGCATTTGTAGGTTAGAAATTAATTGCGCCGGAATAGATTGGTGGTGATAATCAAGGAGACCTAGTAGCTGCTGAAGCTCTCGTTTATTTTTTGGAGGGGCTTCTGTCCAAGGGTCTAATACCCTGGCTGGGGCTTATGTGTGAGGGGTGGGAGTGAAATGGAGTCCCAAGAATGAAAATTGCTGGCTGGCCTGCAGGTGGCTCCTTGCTTTGTTAATTTGCCACCCATCTGCTTCTAATGCCTCTATTATCATTTGGGTGATACTTTGAACTGCTTGTGGATTGGGCCCACAAATGACAATATCACCTACATAGGCTACCAAGGACACATCTTTGAGGGGTTTTACCTTTTGTAATGTGATGTTGAGATGGGATGATGCAAGTGCAGGTGAATTACAGAACCCCTGTGGGCAGACTTTCCATTTATATTGGATGCCTTTAAATGCAAAATTTAAGATTCCTTGTGTGTCCTGGAGTGGGATTTGGCAAAACATATATTTTAAATCAAGAGTACATGCCCACTGATTACTTGCATCTTTAGTTGCTGCTGTATTTCTGGAATGGTGGTAGAGGTGGAAAATGTGATAGGCTTTATACGTCTGTTAGCTTGTGTGAAGAAGGTGGTCAGGGAGCTGTGGCAGAGTGCTTGAAGGGAGACATATCAACTCAAGGTTCATTAGGGCATGGCTCCCTGGAGACTAGGGAAGCAGGCAGCAGGCTAATTGGAGCACCTGCTGTCAATTAGGACCTTAATAAAAACCCCTGCCTCAGACACACAGGTGTGGGTGTTTGGAAGGAGTTTAGAGGTGTTGGAGCAGAGAGCAGTTTGGAGGCATTGGAGCGGAGAGCAGTTTGGAGGAGTTGGAGCAGTGAGCTAAGAAAGACCCAGACCCTAAGTAAAGGAAAACCTGGCTTGTTCAGAGAGAGGGCAGGCAGCCCCCACAAGCTGAAGAGTAGGAGAGGGAAGTAGCCCAGGGGAAGGAGTAGCTAATCCCAGTGATTTACTGCTATCCTCAGGGCCCCTGGGTTGGGACCCAGAGTAGAGGGTGGGCCCGGGTCCCTGCCTCTCCACTTCTCCCCTCTAGGATACTAGTGGGACAGTTAAGACCCTGTTCAGGGGCAATTAATAGGCTCCCTGAATTCCCCACAAGAAGAGAAAACACAGGACCCATCAATATAGTGGCAGTAATTTGTCACACCTGTTTATAATCAATGACAAGACAATGTTTAGAGGGATCGCCAAGCTTGGGAATACCCCAACCCACGGCAGAAAGGTAGACACAGTAACCCTTTCTATCTTTTCCTCTTCTAGAAGCTGAGTGAGCAAAGCTTCAATAAGGGGAAGCCCTTCGGGTTTTGTGGGGATAGGGGAAAATGTCCATGGCTGGGAGTTAACTACTTTGGGAGTATAGAGGGAATGATCGCCTACGGTTATAGGGAGGTCTTCCAGGATTTGATTATGCAGTTTAATTTTTTTTAATATCTGAGAGACCTAGCAGATTTTTTGATCCTAACAAGGCTTTCATTTTTCTTACTTATTTTCCATTCGCAATTTTAACTCAAACCACGGGTTTTTCTTGTACTGCATTGAGGCCTTGAACAAACATAAAGGAGACAGTAGGACAGTGGGGTACATTGGGCTCAATAATACTAACTTGAGCTCCAGTATCTAATAAAAAGGAAGTGGGGGTGTCACCATTAATGAACAGGGTGGCGTATGGGCGTTCATTGGTGGGATCTTTAATTTGGGCTGGGCAGCATGCGGCCCCTATTCATTTTTTGACTTAACATAATCCTCCCAATTTTTGCAGCCTATCTGCTTGGCTATATTTTGCTGCTCTTGGTCTGACATTTTACGCAGGACTTCCTTGGGGAGTCCTTTGTTGAGAAGGAAGCCAAATTGTGCCCATTCAGCTTTAGTTCGCTCAGGATATATTTGGGGATTAAACTGACTCTTTGGAGGGTCTTTTGGTGGTAAATCACCTGGGAGGACAACAGGCAGTAATAACTTAATTTTGCTAACTACTTCAAATGACATTAAGATGGATCTATGAACAGCCGCATGCAAGTGCAGCATGGCACCGGTGTCAGCTCCGGAGGCAGCTTCTAATGTTAAGTCAGCTGCCTCTGCTGAGACAGGAATTTGGGTGGGATCATGTATAAAGGGTGTGGCTACCAATTGCTGTTGAGCAGTTAAATTAAGTGGAGTCTGTATTGGATCCCACAGGGCTATGGAGGCTCCTGCGATTGCCCATATTAAATTGTGTGGAGTAACTAAGGCTCCCGGGGGGATAAACAATCCTTTAAAACTGCCTTGCATTGCTAAAATGGCAGCTGCCGGGGCAGTAAGCGGCCAAATGCGATTATTTCATTAAGCATGACCCGGAAGACTCATGCCCAATTGGTCATTTTGCCTAAAATGCCAGCCTCCTCATGGTCCACTAATTCTGCTCCATGTTCTAAGGCTAGCCGCCCAACCCAAACCATGGGTGCCTCGTCGGGTTTTCATTGTGTTTCCTTTAAAAACTCTTTAAGTTCAGCCTTAGTACATGTTTGCAGCTCAGTAACCTGCATGGTGTTGCCTGTTTGTGCATCTATTTTAGTTTTAGTTATCAAAATAGGCAAAGTTTCTGTTAAAGTCTCAGGTTCAGTAAATTCTGGGGCTGTTGGCAGAGCTGGATACAGAGGAGTTTTAGGAGCTTCATATGGGGGTGGCAACATTTTCTGAGAAGGACTTGGGGAGGGGGAGGTAGTGATGGGCTCTACCTTTTGTGTTTTCTCCTCATTATCACCTTTAGGGGAGCCTGGGGCTGCTTGTTTAGCTGCAAACATTGTGCCCCCGTGGAGGACAGAGCACAGATCGAGGGCCTTGCCTATCATGTTAAACAGGACGGTGGAAACATCCTCAGATTTATATTCATCGGGTTGCAATTTTTTTGGTTTTCTTAATTAAATCTAATTCTTTTATCATTTGGCATAATAATTTGTGTGCCGGATCAGCAGGTATTACTGATCAATTTCAAAATGGTACCTCGGGATTTTCTAACAATGCGGGTACACTCTCTCCAAAGCTGAGAGGGATCTGCAGCCCTGACGTTCTCTCCAGCCTCCGTACACTGAGGCTGCAGAGAGCAATCGGCTGGCTGACACCTAAAGCTGGAGTGGCACCGGAGGAGGCATCCCATATCTGCCAAGGTTAATAGTACGGTATAGCCTTTTAAAGTTTTACCCGAGCAGAGGGAACAAATCAATTCTAATTTTACATCAGTCAAATTTCAGCTAGTTAAAAGGTGACACTGAAACATGTGAGCAGAGAGAGAGGCTTTGAGGTGATCAATCTCGGTTATGGGGGTACACAGGGTACACAGGATTAGGTTTTATTTCTCCTCTCCCTGTCTCCACATGGCAGACAGCTCCATAAGTACCAACTATGACATCACAGAAGGGTCATAGGGGAGAGAGCCCCAAACTTGTTTGTGTTCTTTTCTGATTGGCATGAGAAATGTTTACACCAAGTAGGGGAGCAGGTGCCTCAATGTCTGGCTTCGCCCCAAAGGTGAGGATAGGCACATTGTTTTAGAATGCGAGTGAAACTGAATGATGAAAGAAGAGGCCAGGGAAATACTGGCATGGGCAAGTTTTACAGGATGCAGACAGGAACTCATTTGAACATGATAGTGCTGTTAGACTTACTTTTGTTTTTGGACCTGAGGCACAGGCTCTTGGTGTTTTCAGGGTTGGAGCAGAGTTTGAGCTTTTGGATGAAGTGGCCCGCTTCCAGATAGAAGTATGTACTCAGCTGGTTAGCCTTTTACACTTGATTGATGAGTGAGTGGTTAAGGGACCTGATAGGGTTTTTTTAATGAGGTTTTAGGGAGGTCTTCCTTTGGTGCACTTTAATATAGACTTCATTGTTAGGCTGGAGCAAGTGACCTGGGGTGTTTGCTGGTTTTGGCAAGGCATTTTGCACTTCTGAATGGACAGACTTGACACAATGGATTAGTTTTTTACAATAGGTTATTACTGCATTCTTAGTTAGTTGCAAATTTTGGGGGGCTGGGGAAGAGGAGGAGTTTTAAGTATTTTATGGGTCTGGCCATAAGAATTCCATGAGAGGACAGACCATGTTTTTGCGCTTTTTATTTGCATGAGAGCAAGTAGAAGGCCAGTAGGCCATTTTAGATTGGTTTTTCATAGAATGTGGAGATTTTATTTTTATTTTTTTTATTTTTACACGTAACTGCTGTAGTGCTTTGGGGGTGATGGGCACAGTGTAAGTGTTGCATAATTTTAGGGGTTTATAAACCTGTGGCACAATTTGTTTTGTGAAATGTTTTTTTTTGTTATTATTGATAGAAACAGACAAGCCAATTTCGGGGATACAATTTTTTAGCAGTTTTTTAGCTAATGTAATGGAATTAGCCTTCAACAGGGATAGGCTTTTATTTATTTAAAGTACATACTTAGACAAACAAGGACATATTTATAGGAACAGAACTTGGGCACTTTAATAAAATAAATTTGGATGTTGATAAAGGGACTTTAAGGAGGAGGGTGTGCAGCAGGCTGAGTATTTACTGGCCTGTCAATATTATGAGCTAGGCACACAGGGCAAGAGCAGCAAAAATGTTGCACTAAGATGCAAAAATTGGGTGCATACTAATGAGACATAACAGATGTGATTATTTTTGTTTTGCTCAAAAGGGCCACATCAATTTTTTGGCAGACATGCAAGGGTCGCACCACACTGCCTGAGATCAAAAAAGGGTTGTGGTCTCAAAAAATTTGAGAACCGCTGCCTTACGGGGTGCACTGTCACAGAGACCTCAGGAGCTACCTAGTCAAATCCCCTCCCCAAAAGAGAACCAACCCCAACTAAATCATCCCAGCCAGGGCTATTTCAAACCTGATGTTAAAATCCTCTAAGGAAGGATGTTCCACAACAGCCCATCAGGTAACCCATTCCAGTGCCCTTAGGGAAATTGTGTTTCCTAATATCCAAACTAAGCCTCCCCCACTACAACTTGAGACCATTGCTGAGCAGAAAGGAAATAAGCCGCACAATGGTCTCTGACCTCAGACTTTGTAGATGAGCTTTAGGTCCACAAACTGTATGATGAACAGTTTCAACTGACTGCATCACTGCCCTGATTTGATATGGTTTCCTGGCATTCATCTCTGCTCTGGGCTGGCCGGTTGGCCCCAGCACTGCATCCTCACTGCAGATTACTTGTCAGGCTGCAGTAGATACAGCCCATCCCGGGAGCAGAGGGGATCCAGGCTGTGGTGAGATGGGTGGAGATGATCCTGTAAGGGGATGGGGTTGGAGAGTTGGAGAGTCAGTTACAGGTGTGGGGATTGGGGATAGAAATGGAGAATGGAGTGGGGCCTTGGGGGAATAGGTGGGACAGAGGAAAAGGGTTTGTGGAGAGACATTGGGCAGAGGTCAGGAACTTGGGAAATGGGTAAGGCAGGGTGTGGGGGCCATTAGGAGAATGAGTTATACACACAAAGATTCCTTAGTTTCTCATTTTGACACAGCACAGTAAGGTCAGGAAAGGATTTAATGTCACTTTGCCATGATATACACTCGGGGGAGGGAGGGTCGACCCATGATAAGTAACTTCAGCTACATTAATAGCAAAGCTGAATTGGGCGTAGCTTAGGGCGACTGACCTGGCCATCCACCCGGCTGTGAATCAACTGCTGTCATTCCTTGTCGACTCTGCTTCCACTTCTAGCCAAGGTGGAGTACAGGAGTCAATGGGGAGCATGTTTGGGGATCGATTTATTATATCAACACGAGAAGTGATAAATCAATCTCTGATACATCGATCACTGCCTGGCAAACCAGTGGGTACAT
Source organism: Sternotherus odoratus (assembly GCA_032164245.1). Classification (NCBI taxonomy): domain Eukaryota; kingdom Metazoa; phylum Chordata; order Testudines; family Kinosternidae; genus Sternotherus; species Sternotherus odoratus. Next base: position 302,238,601 of record JAVMKO010000001.1, read on the forward strand.
AGACGTACCATTTGACTGTTCAGTCAGTGATTTAGAGAAAGGGAATTTTAGAGCTCAATCTGAGAGAAAACCTAAGGCCCCTTTATGAGTCAGGAGCTGAAGCAGTCTGTCCCGGATCTGTTTTGTCCTCACCCCATAGATGAACGGGTGTAGTACAGGGGGAATCAAGAAGAACAGGTGTAATATGAGATTGTTGAAAGATATGGGCACATTTTCGGCAAAGCTGTACATGAGGGAGTTGATGGAATCTGGGATGTAATAGGTTAAAATGACAAGAATGTGGGAGCCACATGTCCCCAACGTCTTGAGACGGGCGTCTTTTGTGGGGAGCCTGAAGATGGCTCTGAGGATCTCTGTATAGGACACAGCAATAAAAATCCCATCCAGACCCATCACACAGAGTAGGACAAAGAGCCCATAGAAATTACTAACTCGGGTGTCAGCGCAGGCCAGGTTCTCCAGATATACTTGGATGCAGTACGGCTGGGGGATGACGTTTGTTTTACAATAAGGCCACTGCTTTGCCAGGAAAGGAAATGGCAGACAAAGTATTGTTCCACGCAGTACCACGGCCACACAAATCTTGACCACCAGGCCATTTGTCAGGATGGCGGCATGTCTCAGGGGATGACAGATGGCCACATAACGATCAAAAGCCATGGCTACGAGGATCCCAGACTCAATGGGAGATAAGATGGCAAGGAAGTACACCTGGGTGAGACAGGCACTGAAATCGATCTCCCTGGAATTGAACCAGAAGATGCTCAGCATTTTGGGCATGGTTGACGTATGCAGGATCATGTCAGTGATGGCCAGCATGCAGAGGAAATAGTACATGGGCTCATGGAGGCTCTGCTCCACCTTCACGATGAACAGGATGGTGAAGTTCCCCAAGACGGCTATGATGTACATGATGCAGAAGGGGATGGAGATCCAGACATAGGCCTCCTCCAGGCCAGGAATGCCCAGCAGGATGAAGGTGGAGGGGTTGGTGAAGTCGGTTTTGTTATATTCTGACATGGACGAAGGGAGGTGTTCAACTCTGAGGTAGACCGGTGTCTGTTCCACGTACCATACACTCCACTGACTCACTTATATCACCAGGATTTAGCGTGATTGTCGCAGTGCAACTACCTGTATGGAAAAAGTATGTGAATAGGAGACACCACATGCATTACTGGATGCTGTTCTCATGGGGGAAGCAGATTGGTCACTCTTCCCACACTGAAAAAAAAAGATATTTTCATTGTTCAGATAAAGGAATTATGAATTAGTGACCCTACTAATGCCAATTCCATATTTTTTGCTGCTTCCTGCTTAATAATTCCTAAACAACATGGTGTGGGGAACCTTAGTAGGCACCATCAGGTAACACAATTGTTGGTACTGCTCAGCCCGCATTGTTCCTTAGACCTTTTCTACATTGGAATATTTTTTTATATTTTATTATGATTATGATTATGATTAAATGCAAATAAGCCCCTTTGCCAAAGAAACAGTGGTGGTGCACACACTGCAAAGCCACTTTTAATGACAGAACTCCTCAGTTTCAGTGACATCATGTAACCACCAAAACCAAAACATTTTTTCTTCAAAGTGCCAGTGTAGATACTTTTGCTTGATTTTATCTCCGTAATTGGCCTCAGGAAGGCATCCCACACTGCCCATCCTGACTGCTCTGGTGAACAGTTTCAATTCCTCTCCCTGCATGGAGGTAAACAGTTTCTGACCCTCCCCCTTGAAAGTCTCAGGAATTTTGAAACGCCTCTTGCTGTGTGCTCAGTGTGGAATGCTCATATCACACCTTCCCAGGTTCCCATGCCATGGAGATCTGTTGTCAATAACTCAGGAAATGCAAATAATTACTGTAAATAGAGAACCAGTCTGAACTTCTGTTAAACCAGGGCAGTAATTAATTGCATTTCCTGAGTTACTGACAACAGTAAGGTCTCCTAGTGATAATGGACTGACAACAGTAAGGTCTCCTAGTGATAATGGACCATCAACCCTAGTTATAATGGATCATATACATTTAACAGCCCTCTTAGAATTGGTATGCTAATGTACTTTTTTTTCTTTCTGTGTGTATAAATGCATTTTACTTCTGTTCCATTCTATGCATCTGACGAAGTGAGCTATAACTCACGAAAGCTTATGCTGCAATAAACTAGTTAGTCTATAAGGTGCTACAAGTAATCCTCGCTTTCATTACAAATATTTATAGTTATTCTGTCTCAACGCACAAAAAAAAGAATATAAATTTTCATTGTCACCCTGAACATACAACATTGATAAAAGAAAACACTCTGGGTAATCCATATTTGACCTGTTGAACAATTTGCCACAGACATTATTGGAGCAAAGAGTTTAACTAAATGGGATTCATAAATGGATTGGCCGTATTTTGTGCTGTTGGCCGCACCACTCAGAGTTAAGTCTTTCTGACACCTTAAATTACAAGACTTAATTTCAATTGGATATACATTTGACAAACATTAACCTGAAATTTCCCTTCCTTGGTGACTACGTCCATTTGAATTGCATTTTGAAATTTTCAGGCATAACAGTTCATCTGATTTCTCGAATAAAGCTAGGGGAGAAGATGCCTTACCCATGTTGAAAAATTGTTACATTTCTGCTACTGAGAAGCCCTAGCACTGCCATTCATTTCAGCAACAAAAACCTGATAACAGCCCCACCATCTTCCCCACCCCATTAACGACAAAAGCCTGAAATTACAAGAGGATGAGGCGGCAGTGTCTGGGCATTAACACAGAGCTGGCTCCTGAGGTTTTCCTCAGTTCTTTCTCCAGACTGGATGTTTACTGGAAGATCTGCTTGAGGGCCTGTCTACACTAAAAACACGACAGCAGGGCTGCCATAGGACTTCACAGGGGCCCAAGACAACTACAGCCCATGGCCTCCAAATCTGACTTTGTAGATGACAATTGCTAGGAACTTTCATCTGGATGGATCCACTGTGCAACGGAAATGAAGCCCATCACCAAGGCGTACAGTAAAGAGGGACATTTTGGCCCATAATGTTGGAGTAAATTCAGCACTAGTGACAAAGGCCCTGGATGCTCAGTGGCTCCTTCAGGCTCCTTCAGCAGCTCTACAGAGCAGAAATGACCACAGACCAATTCCCCATCCCATCATGCACACATTGCAGTTTGTTGAACAGACAGAGATAGGTACCTGTGATTTGAGAGGTGAATTGTCTTCACTGGGAATATCCCTCAGGTAGCCATCTCCACACACCTCTCTCAGCCCAGATTATGCTGCAGCATCCAACGCTGAGAGCAGACACAGGGATGTGTAACATTTATAATAGAGCTCTGGGAAGTCCCTGTGGAATTTCCTCAGACTCTAGGGGACAAGCAGCATCTGGTTGCAAACAGAGTGGAGACCAGAGGATCTCTAGCCATTGTCTCTCTTTCCATTTCTGCATTTCTGTGTTTGTTATTGAGTTTTAGCAGTAAACAGTCATTAAGGGACCTTCCCAAAGGGAGTTGAGAACTCTTGGGCTCTGTGTTGTGTCAGAGTGGAATTGGCTGTTCTGTTTTTTTGTATAGACTTAAAATTATAGTTGATTACTAAGAAAGCTAGGGATAGCGCCTAGGTCTCATAGGGTCTGAAGCTGTCTTAAGTACCCAGGATGGTTAGCTAGAAAGTGGCGAGACAGATCTGGAATAAGATGATTGAGGGGAGACACGAATATTTTCTGGAGGCATGTGGGATTTTCACTAAGGGTATGGCTAGATTGAAGATTTTAGCATTTTTATTTACAGCGCTTCCAAATGTAGCGAAATATGTATCGCACTACAGACCGAGCAAATTGAAACCTTGTAGCGCAAACATATGGATTCATTTGTCGCACTTCTAGCGTCACTACAAGTTGCGGGATAGGACAGGTATCCCACAGACCACCTCTTCATAAATCTGGCTCACTTTCTTGTGGGGAAGGGGGCGTTTTTTGCAGTGTTTTGCGGCCATTCTGCATCCGGTTAGAACTTCCGTGGTGCTTTCTTTTATGCACCATCAATCCTTTCATTTTCCGGCCAACTCTGGCTCTGGGTCTGAACGGGTTCTGCATTTCTCAAGGCTGCCTTGCCCGTTTTCCCTGTGCTGTAATGGATCGGGAAGTGCTGCGGAGCATGTTGGCGACTGTTGCCAGCACAACTATCTGCGTGGCAGAGTACTGTCTTGAAATGGAAATGGAAATGGACAGTAGTGATGATTCTGACCAGGAACTAGAAATAGACCTGGACATGGAGAGTAACCTGCTCATTGCTGTAACTGACATGCTCACGACAGTGCAATGCCGCTTCTGGGCACGGGAGACGAGCACTGACTGGTGGGATCGCATCGTCTTGCAAGTGTGGGACGATAAGCAGTGGCTGCAGAACTTTCGCATGAGAAAAGCCACTTTCATGGGGCTGTGTGCTGAACTTGCCCCCACCCTGCAGCGCAAGGACACCAGATTGAGAGCTGCCATCCCTGTGGAGAAGCGAGTGGCTATAGCACTCTGGAAGCTGGCCACCCCAGAGAACTACCGATCTGTGGCCAATCACTTTGGGGTGGGGAAGTCGACTGTTGGAGTCGTGCTAATGGAAGTGTGCAAGGCCATTAATCACCTTCTGCTACGGAAACTCTTGACTCTTGGTGACGTGCGTGACATCGTGGCTGGCTTTGAGCAAATGGGGTTCCCTAACTGTGGAGGGGCCATTGATGGGACCCATATCCCTATTCTGCCCCCCCAACACCTAGCTGACCAGTACATTAACCAAAAGGGGGACTTCTCCATGGTTCTTCAGGCGCTTGTGGATCACCGTGGGCGGTTCACTAACATTAATGCAGGCTGGTCAGGAAAGGTGCATGACGCACGCATCTTCCGCAACAGCTGCCTGTTCAGGAAGCTGGAGGAAGACACTTTTTTCCCAGATCAAAGGATCCCCATGGGGGAAGTGGAAATGCCCATTGTGATTCTTGGCGACCCTGCTTACCCTCTAATGCCCTGGCTCATGAAACCCTACACGGGGAGCCTGGACAGCAGCCAGGAAAGGTTCAACTACAGGCTGAGCTGCTGTCGAATGACTGTGGAAAGGGCCTTTGGGCGTCTTAAAGCCAGGTGGAGGTGCCTTTATGGCAAGATAGACTTGGCTGAGACAAGGGTACCCGCGGTTATTTCCGCGTGCTGTGTCCTACACAATCTCTGTGAGCGGAAGGGCGAAGCCTTCACTGTGGCATGGACCTCAGAGGTTCAGTGAATGAAGGCCAACTATGCACAGCCAGAGAGCAGGGCTATTAGGGAGGTCCAGCGTGAGGGTGCAAGAATCAGGGAAGCCTTGAGGGAGCATTTTGAGGCTGAAAGCGAGTTCTAATGGTAATTGCTGAGGGTGGGTGGGAGGGAGCGAGTGTGGGAGCTTGCATGCTAGTAGTCCGTAAATCAGAGAAGGCACTCGCCCTTATGTACCTACTAATCACATGAGTGTGGCGAATACAGAATGCAATGTATTTTAAAAAAATTCATTTATTGAACTGCTTTGTAATACTCAGCAATAAAAGTTGAAAAACCATACATCTTCTGGTGTGTGTATAAGTAGTTACAAAAGAGGTATTGTGGGGGGAAGGGTGTGAATCAGGTGTGGGGGTGTGTGGAGCGTGTAAAACAGCTTTTGGGTAGTGAGGGATGTGAAATGTGATTGATGGTGGAAGTGGTGTGATCTTTGGTTTTGCAGGGGAACATTTCACAGACTGCTCTGTGTCCTGCACTCCTAATCTTCACTGCCCTCGGAATTGGTGTTCTCACCCAACCCATTCTCGGGAGTGTGCTGCTGCCTGTTGGTAGGGGGTAGGTACAGTGTGTAAGAGTTGTGGATCGGTGGGGTGCTCGGAGAAAGTATGGGGGTTGGTGGGAACTGTGGGTGGCAGTAAGCATTCAGATTCTGATACTGGCCTGGAGGAGACAGATGGTCAGGAGGGCAATGGATGGGTGGCAACTTTTGGGGGGGTGGCATTCAAGGGTCTGATACACCTGGACGGCAGCCATCTGCTGCAGGGTCTGTAATTGCAGTTCCAGCATTTTCAGCAGCTTGTCAGTGCGGTTGTCAGCACGGTCCTGGCGAGTGCTCTCTCTCTCCTCCCTTTTCTGTTCCTTCCGAAGTTCCAAACAGGTCAGACGCTCCTCCCTACGGCGGCCCTCCTTTAAAGTCTGTTTCGTAACTTCCCTCAGAAGCTCCTCTCTGCTCTTCCTCAGTTTGGATCGTAGGTTGCTCAATTTTTGAGCCACAGATCCAGCTGGTGAGGTTGTCGACGGCCCAGCTGGGAATAGAAACAATTTCAGAATTAAAACACCAGATCCCATTGCTGGTCCCAGGTCCCAGTTTGGGGATTCCCACACATTCCTTAAACTGGTTTTGCAGGTCCCCTGTGCCAGCAAGCCATTTTACCCAGTAACCAGTGATCTCTGGCCATGCCAAGGGTCTGGGACAAAATCTGTCTCCCTGCCTTTCAATACCACTGTGTCGTGGGAGACGGGGCAATAGAGGGTGTTGATTTTAAGGAGATGGGGCTTCCGCCTAAGGCCCATTCGCGGCTTGCACCTTGCAACCGTGCGGCAATTTTCCGCCCCACCCTCACTTGCAACAGTGGCGCACAGAGGTGATACTGTGGTAGCAATTTTATTGAGACCTTTGCAGAACTCAGCAATGGTGATAGAGTACATCACTGCACTACTCCTTATGCAGCCAACCAGGGATGCATTACTATCCACCCTCAGCAAAACTGTGTTCCCTCCCCCGTAGAAATGTGAGCTGTACCTGTGCAAATCGGTGTTGAAAACACAGCAGCTGCAGTCTCCAGTCGCTGTGGCTCGCTCTGGGTGCACTCTGGGCTTGAAAGCAGGTCCTGGGTGCATGTATCCAGTGGTTCCATTACACTGGCTGGGCTCCCTACTGGTGACATCTGTGAGTCATCCCACTCCTCAATATCTGGGTCCTGCTGTGAGTCACCGTGCTGAGAGTCTCCAGCATCCATTCCTCCCCCAGTCTCAGTAACTGTCTGGGATAAACTATCCTCTATGGTCTCAGGAGAGCAGGTTGCATCCCTACACAGGATCGCATCCACAGCGTGGTAAAACCGGAAAAACACAGGAGCTGCCCCAGAGCGGTTGTTCGCATCGCGGGCTTTGCAATATGCAATTCTAAGCTCCTTAACTTTTGCACGGCACTGGAGAGTGTCCCGTTCATGCCCTCTGTCCCTCTTGGCAGCTGATATCAGGGCGTAGGTATCATAATTGCGGTGGCTAGACCGCAGCTGTGACTGAACTGCCGATTCCCCCCAACAGCTGATGAGGTCCAGGACCTCATTCTCCGACCACGCTGGAGATCGTTTATTGCGAGGAGCCATGGCACGGGGAGACATGGGAGAAGAACAATGGTTACCTGAGCACTCCAGGTCTGGCTGCAGTAAACAGGAAATGGCTTTTCAAAGTTCCCGGGCAATGTAGGGCAGGGTCTGACGTGTGGTCACCTGGGCAGGAGCCAGGAGAGTTTTAAATGCTGGCCAGAGAGGCTCTACTGGGAATTCTGGGCCAGGATGCAGGAGGCTGGAGGCTAATTACCCCGCAATGGGTGTTCACATTCCCACCCTCGCGCTATAGGGCTAACGCTGAAAGGCTTATTCCTCTCGAAAAGGAGGTTTAACACTTGCGCTTTAAAAGGGGAGTCATTGCGCTAAATCTCCCTTTGAAGTGTGTTCGTTAGGAAAATTATAGCTGTAAAGGAGAGTTTTGGCGCTGCTAAGCGCCAGTCTAACCATGCCCTAAGGGATGAGAGATCAGTAATTCTCATCAGTAAGTATGATCATATCACAGAGACCCTTTCATTGAAGGATATTCAAAGGACTTGGCAAAGAAAGTCATTTTGAACAGATCCCCAATGTATCCATAGTTAAACTGGACATGACTTGTCCAGAGTCACAGAGAGAATGGCAGACCGAACCCAGGAGTCCTCACTTCCCAATGTGAGGGACAAAAATCTGGGGTACTTAAGTATCCTGTAGCAATTATACCAGGGGTGGGCAAACTTTTTGGCCTGAGGGCCACATTGGAGTTCAAAATTGTGTGGAGGGCCGGGTAGGGAAGGCGGTGCCCTCCCAAACAGCCTGGCCCCGCCCCCTATCAACTCCCACTCACTTCTGGCCCCCTGACTACCCCCTCTCAGAACCCCCAACCCATCGCCCTATCTGGAGATCCCTTACTCTAATGGCCCCCCAGAGCCCCACCCCCTATCTAAGCCCCCCCTGCTCCCTGTCCTCTGACTGCCCCCTCCAGAGACCCCCTGCCCTTAGCCACCGCCCCAAGACCCCACCTCAAGCCCCCCTGCTCCTTCGCCCCTGACCACCCCCTCCACAGGTCTCCTTTTCCTTACTCACCCCCCCAGGACCCTATCCACTTATCCAAGCTTCCTTTTCCCTGACACCTATCTATACCTCCACCCCCAACAGGCCCCCTGGGACTCCCATGTGCCATCCAACCTCCTCCCTCCCCCCCCCACCTTCTGCCCCTTTAGGTAACCTGCCTGGCCCCGGTCCTCTTACCTCGCCGCTGCCTAGAATAGCGTGTCTGGCCCAAAGCCAGACACACGGCTGCGCTGATCTCCCAGAGCGCGCAACGTGTCTGGCCGGGAGCTGGACACGCTGTCGCGCAGCCCCGCCCAACAGCGCTGCTCACGCGGCCCTCTGGGGCCGCGGGGGAGGGAGACAGGGCAAGAGGGGCTGGAGCAGTTTCCCTACCGTGTCCTGCTGAGGCCACGCGGGAGGGGGCCAACGGGGGAACAACTTCCCCAGTGCAGCAGCTGAGGCCGCGGGGGAGGGGCAAGAGCAGCCTCCCCAGCCAGACCTCGGGGGCCGGTTTGGAGGAGCCCGCGGGCCGGATCTGGCCCGCGGGCCGTACTTTGCCCACTTCTGAATTATACTGTTAAATGTTTCACTGAGAACTTTGGACAGCCCTGGGGCTCTGAACAGTCTGAGCGGTTTGTTTTGAAGACCTTGAGAAGGAATGACCAACATTTTCTTGCAGACATCTGGTGCCAGACTGTTTCAGTTTTTTTCTGTTTTCTGTTTCCCCTATGTCCGGGATCTTTTTGAGCTAGTTGATAATTGTTGGATAGTTATAAATTAGGTATTGTTTAAAGTTATAATAAGTTTTGGTTAAGAATAACCAAGAGGGAAAAGGGTGGTGATGGCTTTTTCTCTCCTCCCATCTTGGCTCAGACTAACCTGTGATGCGACAGAACTTTTTATAAAAAAACATATCCAGTGTAAGAGAGTTGGCTGGTTCGGGGGGAAATGGGCCACTCTCTATTGGTGCGTGCACCTGTCAATAAAGAGTTTGTTTGGACTTTGCTGGTTTTTGCCTGTCTCTCTGAGGTCAGTCAATGAACTTTTTCCCATTGGGGTTTGAATCCCTGACACCTACCATAAGAACGGTCTCTCCATCAGTAACTGAGCACAAGATAAGTGGGAAATGGACTCATGCTGTCATAGGTCCTGTTCATTCAGTGGTCTTGATGGACTTATACAGGGTGCCACAAGAAATGCGGGTACCCATGAGCCCTCCTACTTACTAACCTTGGCTCCTTCTTACCATGTGAAGATATGAAAAGCTTCAAACCCCTCCAGGTCTTCCACTTACAGCAACATTGACACACCCACCTGCAGTAATGTGAATGTTTTCACTAGCCACTCATGAACGAACACTAGAGAGGCTCCAGACAGTTCCCCCAGCTCCCCAGCCTGGGACCTCAGAGCTGTACTGCCTTGGCCTTGTCAGAAGACTGACCAGTGTAAGTTTATCTTCCTGCCCCCTTCTCCCAATGTGGAGAGGACAATGCACCAGACCCTGTTCCTGAGCAGATTTCCCTTTTTACTTCCAATAACACACTGCTTAGGAAAATAAACGGAAAGCTTATACAGTAAGTCATAAAAAGGTCGATTTTAAGCTGTTATAATTTATATAAAAGAGATCAAGGTTTTGAAGCATAAGATTTCATTGGATAACACCCAATTCATCGGATGCAAGCAGTGGAAGTGTCCAGGGGCAGGTATAGATAAGAAGGCAAGAACCAGGTAGGAGGTAACAAGGTTAGTCCAATTAGCCTGAACCAGCTTGTCATCTCAAATCAGGGAGGGTGAGGTATTCCTCTAGTAGCTGAATTGGAGGTGTGAACTCGGAGAGAGGAGAAGCTGTTTTTGTAATTAGCAAGCCATTCAAGATCTTTGTTCAATCCCAGATTGATTGTGTCAAATTTGCAAATGAACTGCAGCTCTGCAGTTTCTCTTTGCAGTCTGGTCTTGAAGTTTATTTTCTTCAATATGGTGACTTTTAAATCTGTAATTGTGTGTCCAGGCAGGTTGAAGTGTTCTCCTACAGGTTTTTGTATATTGCCATTCCTGATGTCTGATTTGTGTCCATTTATCCTCTTTCATAGGGACTGTCACCATTTTGTGTGTGGTCGGGGGGGCGATTCACTATTTTGTGTGTAGTGGGGAGAAGTCACCATTTTGTTAAATTGTATTGGCCATTATTGAAAGGAGAAAAAAAAACTTTTTAAAATAATTTCTGTGTCATGGATGAGATAACAGCCTCTTAGATTTGGAATGCTAATGTAAAACTTTTTTTTTGCTTTCTGTGTGTATAAAAGCTTCTTACTTCTGTTCCATTCTATATATCTGTAAGAGGAGACCCTTCTCCCACTCTAAACTCTAGGGTAAAAGTGTGTGGTTCTCTTATGCAGGACCAAATAACTATGAGCTACTTTCCCAGCCTAAGTTAAATCTTTTCCCCAAAAAATCCAAGTATTCCAGCTGGGGATTGGAACCAGCTGCCACCACCAATGTAATTATTCCAAACCCATGGAGTGGGGGGCATTGGAACCCCCTGAGAGTAATGCCCCCTACCCCTACCTGGGAGGGATTGAAGCACACAGACACCACTACACCCCCCCTCCTTCTGGCTACCGAGGAGAGAGATTCAAACACACAGACTCTTACTAGCCGTAAACTGTGCCCAATCCAAAGCTAGGATCACTTCAAGGGAATCACAGACAATTCTTATAGGTATAAACAGTTTAATAAAGAAAAGATAAAAGCTTACAACTTACAAAGATACTTAATTTTCTAGCTCTAACCCCTCCCTTGAGATTTCTTCTCCTGATAACGTTAGAGACACCACAGATCAGTTACAAACCTTATACAATCACAATTTTACTTACTGTTAGTCTAAATTTGAAACTTACGAAAGGAAAGGTAAGTAGATCCATACCCCCAGAGCTTGGGAAGATGGAGGCAGACCGAAATCCCCGGTAGAAGTGAGACTAACTTCCTTTTTTGTCTGCAGGTTGACTAGCTCTGAAAACACCCCCCTCTTCTGTTCATTTAACCCACTACAGGTAAAACAGTAATTCTAAGACACTTCATCTCTATAACAGCATCCGATGAAGTGGGCTATAGCCCATGAAAGCTTATGCTGAAATAAACTGGTTAGTCTCTAAGTGATAGAAAGTTTTCCTTGTTTTATTTGTTGTTAAACATGTAAAAGATGGTGTAGGAATAATCTAGATTTTAAGAGAATGTATTTCAAATTTTGTAACAGTATTCTAAGCTATTTCTTCACTCTCATCTTGGCACATACATTCCTGCTCCTTTCATGCATGTCAAACTCTTATCTTGTCTCATACGTCTTTGCTCATACATCTTATCTCATACATTTTGTTTCTTGTCTCATGTACATCAAACTGTTATCTTGTTCTATACATCCTTGCCTCATATGTGTCTTTACAAAGTAGGAATTTTGTTATCTGCATGTACTGTCTTGGGAAGTTCCAGGCAGATAAACAATGGTTGTAAAACAAACATGACCATAAAACTTTCCCACTTGTCAAACTGCCTGGAGCCCCTCCTTCATCTAAAGAAGTATATAAAAGGCTCTTAGTAATGTATAGAAGCAAGCCACAATTTGAGTGTTGACTCTTTGGCTTCAATTTGCTAGCAAATAAACTTGTATTAAAGCTTCCTCCACAGTCTGCCTGTCTTTGAAGGTAAATTGAGACTTCCTCCAAAGGAATGAAGCCATTTGTGCAACAATTCTGGCAACCCAGATGGGACCCCTTTGGACGACTCTGAGATCCTCGTAGACGGACAAGAGAAGGGAAGTGTGCACCACTCACTCATTCAGCCTGTCCTAACTCTTTGCCCGATCTGTGGCGATACCCAGAACACTAAGGTGTGTGTCCCTGAAAATCAGGCAGACTGGAGATCCTTGAAATCTGGCAGGCACCTGGGAGTCGGGAGTCGGGAGCGGGAGCGTATCTCAATTATTCTCATTCTTAATTTGTTTAGTGATTTTAGTACTGTTTCATTAACCTATTGTTTGTAGATTCCTTGTGAATCATTAGTATAACAATGGAACCGGGTTGCTCCCGAATGAGAGATTCCGCCACTCCCCTGGGTTGTACGTTACGTAACTTTGGTAAATTTAAAGGTGATTATGGCATTAAGATGAACACTGAAATCAGTTCCCCTATATTGATTGTACATAGTCAATATTCATAACTTTGCATACAACAGAGACACAAACATACAAATAGGATGAACAGATCCAGTGGATCATTACCTTCACAGAGATATAGGTGACGAATCTGAGGTATTGTCACAAATTGAAGTATCAGTAGAGGAGGTTCTGGAACTCATTGATAAACTTAACTGTAACAAGTCACCGGGACCAGATGGCATTCACCCAAGAGTTCTGAAAGAACTCAAATGTGAAATTGCGGCACTATTAACGAGGGTTTGTAACCTATCCTTTAAATCGGCTACTATGCCCAGTGACTGGAAGATAGCTAATGTAACGCCAATATTTAAAAAGGGCTCTAGAGGTGATCCTGGCAATTACAGACCAGTCAGTCTAACGTCCGTACCGGGAAAATTAGTTGAAACAATAGTAAAGAATAAAATTGTCAGACACATAGAAGAGCATAAATTGTTGGGCAAAAGTCAACATGGTTTCTGCAAAGGGAAATTGTGTCTTACTAATCTATTAGAGTTCTTTGAAGGGGTCAGCAAACATGTGGACAAGGGGGATCCGGTGGACATAGTGTACTTAGATTTCCAGAAAGCCTTTGACAAGGTCCCTCACCAAAGGCTCTTACGTAAATTAAGCTGCCATGGGATAAGAGGGAAGATCCTCTCATGGATTGAAAACTGGTTAAAAGACAGGGAACAAAGGGTAGGGATAAATGGACCTTTTTCAGAATGGAGAGGGGTAACTAGTGGTGTTCCCCAAGGGTCAGTCCTGGGGCCGATCCTATTCAACTTATTTATAAATGATTTGGAGGAAGGGGTAAACAGTGATGTGGCAAAGTTTGCAGATGATACTAAACTGCTCAAAGTAGTAAGGACCAAAGCAGACTGTGAAGAACTTCAAAAAGATCTCACTAAACTAAGTGATTGGGCAACAAAATGGCAAATGAAATTTCATGTGGATAAATGTAAAGTAATGCATATTGGAAAAAATAACCCCAACTATACATACAATATGATGGGGGCTAATTTAGCTACAACCAATCAGGAAAAAGACCTGGGAGTCATTGTGGATAGTTCTCTGAAGGCATCCACGCAGTGTGCAGCGGCAGTCAAAAAAGCAAACAGGATGTTAGGAATCATTAAAAAAGGGATAGAGAATAAGTCGGAGAATATCTTATTGCCCTTATACAAATCCATGGTGCGCCCACATCTTGAATACTGCGTACAAATGTGGTCTCCTCATCTCAAAAAGGATATAGTGGCACTAGAAAAGGTTCAGAGAAGGGCAACTAAAATGATTAGGGGTTTGGAACGGGTCCCATATGAAGAGAGATTAAGGAGGCTAGGACCTTTTAGCTTGGAAAAGAGGAGACTAAGGGGGGATATGATAGAGGTATATAAAATTATGAGTGGAGTGGAGGAAGTAAATAAGGAAAAGTTATTTACTTGTTCCCAAAATAGAAGAACTAGGGGCCATTCAATGAAATTGGCGTCATTCATCTTATAAACAGGGTTATCATCTGCTAACCTCACTTATAGTCAGCTTTAATGGTCTGCATATCTGGCTGTGCAGAGGCTAATTTCACAAAAAGAGAAGTGACCAGTTCCTGACGGGCTTCCATGCTCAGGGTCACAGCATTCACATGGACCACCTGCTGCCTCCTTTCTCCCAGCACGGTGCAATTATTCCTCAGGTGATCAGTGGAATTACAATGATAGCACCTTCTGGACTTTTTACAGGAGATTTGGGTTGGGGATTGTAGAAGTGAGGTAAACTAGAATCCTACCTCCCACCAAGTTTAGACCCCTCTGCCTGTGCTTTATTCACGGGAAATATTTGTGGCTGCTCAAAATAATCAGCTAGAGAAGCCATTCCATCCACAGTTTTCATCACTTTCTCCCATAGAAACGATTTTACCCCATGGCTGCAAACATGGCTTCGTTCCTTTAGAGGCAGTCTCAATTTACCTTCAAAGACAGGCAGACTCTGGAGGAAGCTTGAATACAAGTTTATTTCCTAGCAAATTGAAGCCAAAGAGTCAACACTCAAATTGTGGCTTGCTTCTATACATTACTAAGAGCCTTTTATATACTTTGTGGCAGGGTGCTGGCCAGGAGCGGCTGAGCCAGCCCTGCTGCCCCTTTAAGAGGAGAAAAACCTCTGCTAGCAGCTTCCCTAAGCTAGGGAAGCTAATTATCTAGCAGAGTGCAGCCCTGGGCTAATTAGGGCCTAATGTGTCACACCTGGCAGCCTCCACGGGGGATAAAAGCCTGGCAGGGAGGAAGCCCAGGGTGGAGAGTGAAGGAGACGGAGAGTGACGGAGACAGAGAGAGAAGGTGCAGGGAAGTGAGTAGAGCTGAGGAAGGTAGATGAGCTAATGGTTGCTGAGGCCAGCCAAGTGAGGGCTGGGCCTGAACTAAACCTGAGCTTACTTGTAAACAGAGCTGTACATTGGTGGTGGGGGTTTGCACTGTAAATAAAAGGACACTGGGGAAGCCAAAAAGGACTCTCCTGCCTGTTCTTGAAGTGGGCGACAAGCGGATCTCCTACAACTTCTTTAGATGAAGGAGGGGCTCCAGACACATTGACAAGCGGAAAAGTTTTATGGTCATGTTTGTTTTACAACCATTGTTTATCTGCCTGGAACTTCCCTGTCCCTGCCAGCAGGTATATGGGATCTTGGGGAGCAATTACCACACAGGTGGGGTGCAAAATAAACTTTATTAAGAAAATGCAAAAACAGGGAAAATTCAATAGTGAGGGGTATGGGGTTTGTTAAAGTAGACAATTGGGGAGGGGTTTCTTTTAGTAAATGGGATAGGGGCTTTCAATAGTGGGGTACAATACAGTGGGGTACAATACAGTTGGTAACCAATTAACACTGAAGTATAAATGTAACAGGTAGCTAACAATTTCTATGTAAAGAGTGTGTCACAGCAGCATATAACCAACTAACAGTATGAGTAAAATGTGTTAAATAACCAACATTTTTTGGTAAAAATGTGTCTCAGTGGTGTAAATGTAAAATGTGAGGTGTGTTAGAGAGAAAAGGGGGTAACCAATGGGGGGTTATGCTAGAAAGAGAGAGAGAAGACAGGCTGTAAGTTGAAACAGCAGAGAGACAATTATACAAAACACAGCAAAATCTTATCTATGATTTAACTTAACCAAAACTACACAAATTAGCAAGTAACAAACCACAATGCAACAATTTTTTAAGGCTAACTTACAGGGCACAATGCAAGCAATTTCCTAAACCTAACTTAACTACAGCTATGCAAAATGAAATTACAACTTATCTAGACTAAAAGACAAAATCTAACCTAATGGGTGCACCTTATACTAGGGGTAGTTTCAGAGGGCAGAGTGGTGTGTGCCCAGGATACAGCTCCAAGGGGGGAGGGGGATTTAACTAGTGGTGGCTGCAAGCTGGCAGCCCAGGATACAGTCCAGGAAGGCACAGGCTTATTTCTAGCAGCAAAGGCACTGCAAAGCAAGAAACAGATTACAGATACAGACCAAGGAGTTTAAGAGAGGTTTTAAGACACAGACCAAGGTTTAGTTTGAGTCTGTGTGCTGGGGAAACAGAGCCAGCAGCTAAAGTAATAAAAGTATAGAAAGTTTCACAGAGGAATTCTTACCAGTCCCCAAGGCAGCAGCAAAGGCAGAAGCAGCAACAGCATCAGAAGAAGCAAGGAGGGCTCTCAGGCAGCAATTCGTTCTTCGTGGGGGGGGGTTTAAAAACGGGGGTATGCTCAAAAATAAAACGAGAGTGGAGAAAGGACCCCCCAGAACCCCTGGCTGATCAGACCAGGTAGCAATGCAGGAACCTTTCTGATGTTTGTTTCAAAAATGCCTGTTCTTAAAGGCAAACTCAGGCAGTTTCCCCACCAGTAATCCTGATAGGCTCCTTCTGTCATAGGGGAGGAATTACAGGGAAAAACTGCAGGTGAGCATAGAGACATGCCTGGGCAGAGTCCCAGACCATAGGCGTGAGTTCCCACCTCATGACTCAAAAGCACATGAGGACTATGACTCATGCCCAGGATCTCAAAAACACATTAGGTCTTGCAGCTCTGGACATTGCCTACCCTACACCGAGCCCAGGTTTAACAAGGTGATAACAGGACCAACCCTTTGAACAGGGCAGTCATCCCACTTAGCACGCAGCACAAGTGGCCATCCCTTTGTGAAGGGCAATGACTCTTGGTAAACAACTTAAGGGGCCCTCCCTTTGAGAAGGGCAGTGGCCCTAGTAAACAACTTAACAGCCAGGGAGGGGTGGCCACAGGAGGAGAACAAAAACAAAATGGAGTAAGGGGACAGCTGTAAGAAACAAAATGGAATAGGGGGAAAGCTGTAACAGACATTCCCAAGACAGTACATGCAGACAACAAAATTCCTATTTTGTAAAGACACATATGAGGCAAGGATGTATAGAACAAGATAAGAGTTTTACGTATATGAGACAAGAGACAAGACGTATGAGACAAGATGTATGAGCAAAGACGTTTGAGACAAGATAAGAGTTTGACGTGCATGAGAAGAGCAGGAATGTATGTGCCAAGATGAGAGTGAAGAAATAGTTTAGAATACTGTTACAACATTTGAAATACATTCTCTTAAAATCTAGATTATTCCTACAATTCCCTCCTCTAAAGGATGTTTTCTGCTATACCTAACTCATCGAGATGTGGTTACATGACACAACAATGGAATACAATTTATAATACAACAAAAACATAATTCAATAACTAGTATTATTAATACACTCTTCCCTTTATCAGAATTTTTAACTATCTTTCACCATTAGGTAACCATGACTAGAAATCAAAACCTTGTGTTTGCTTGGACTGGAGCAGGGCAACTTCTGAATGCTGGTTTTTCCACTTTTCTAAGTCTTTTTGTAATACTGTTCCAAAAAGATGAGGAGATGACACAATTTTTGTGGCAACATTGTCCACATCAACTGAGTTTTATAGTGTGTTTCTGGATCTTTTTGCTTAAAAGCAAATAAGTTCCAGCTTCCCTCTTCGAATGGTATTGAGAAGAAAGCATCCTTTAAATCTAATACTGTAAAAATGGCTGCTTTAGGCGTAATCTGTGTTAGAATGGTGTGAGAATTTGGGACCATAGGGTAGTCTATGATAACCTTCTTATTTATTGCTCTTAAATTATGCACAAATCTATAGGTACCATCTGGTTTAGGCACACCCAATATCGGGGTGTTGAAGGGGGATGACCCCTCGACCAGCCAGCCCCATCGCTTGAATTTTTCAATGAGGGGTTTTAAGCCCATTTGTGCTGCCTTTGACAAAGGGTATTCTTTTACACAAACTGGGCCCTCTTTTTCCTTGCGGGGAGTGAACTCTGTTTTGAGGAGGGCCATTTGTTGTGATATTTTCTCACCAGTAGACCTGACATCTGGGGTTCCACAGGTTAAACATGGGGGAAGTAAGTTTCTTGGGAGGAGATGCGGGTAGGTGGTTTTAACCAAGCCAAGTAACATGAACCCATCCAATTGGATGGCAATACATGATAGGCTGTACACCCACTGTTACCCTCTGCTATTCCCTCTTTCTAGAGGCACTACTGGCCTTCATTTCATGGGCAAAACGTATAAAGGTATTAGGACTATAAAATTCTAAAATTATAACTCCTTGAACTACCACAAAAGAAAAATAAGAAACAAAAAACAAATTAAAAACAGAAAAACTCAGGCCAACAAGCGAGGCCATCTTTCAAAAAAAAACAACCCACCATGTTAAGGTCCTTTTCGCTCCAGTCTAAGTTTTAGGTCTCTTAAAGGGGTAGCAGTCCATCTATCTTGGGAAGAGTTGTCATCTGCTACTGGTTCACCCGGTTCACGGTGGGGTGAACGTGCATGGCACCCTCAAACTCCAATGCCCTCTGTTTCTGGGGAGCCCATTACCAGGCCAGGCCCCCTCGCGGTGCTCCTCTTGATCTGGGTGTGATGGATTCAGGTGGGTAGCTTTTTACTGGCATATTGCTATAATGTCACTAGATGGTGCTACAGTTCTTTTAAATCTTCTATTAAAACTTTGTCCTGTGGCACCTTAAAGACTAACTATAAAGTTTTGAAGCATGAGCTTTCGTGGGCTAATACCCACTTCGTCGGATGTGAAGTGGGTGTTAGCCCACGAAAGCTCATGCTTCAAAACTTTATAATTAGTCTTTAAGGTGCCACAGGACTTTGTTAACTCTGCTATTCCAGACTAACACGGCTACCTCCCTGATTATTAAAATTTTAACACTTTGTTTCCACATAACATTCTAGTCTAGGTGAGTTATTTCAGGGGTAGCTGAGCTGAAGTTCTTTACAGCCAGAATAAGGGTGTTACAAGGAGAAATAGAGGAAACTAAGATTCCTCTTTTCTTAAAGTCCTGCACAAGAGGCTTAAGTTCTTGTCTTAAGTCTTTTAACAAGTATAGAGTAAAATTCCCCCTTCCTTCTGTCAACATACTTGTTTCCTTTAAGGTCATACACTCCTTCAATTTAAGGAATCCTTCTGCTTATCTATTCTCCCTTAATCACTGCTTTCAAAAGCTCCCAACCTGCTTTGTTTTTCTTCTCCCTGTACTTTTGTTGTTGTCTGGGGCCGATCCTGCTTTTTCCTTGCTAAACCATTTTTTCTATGGACACAGGCTTTGCTCTACTACCAATTCAACAAAGAGGGTGGCTTTTCAACTAGCTCCTAGCTCTCCTTGTACTCCAAACATCCTAAGATTATGTGCATTGTTTAAAATATTTTCTTTTTAATTGACACCAAAAATTTTCCTTTTTACTAAAATTGTTCCTCTTTACCATTTTATTAGACTCACATCATGTTTTCCTCCCTAGACTATAGAGTTAACTTTATTTTGGACCTTGAGAGGGAGTGCCGTGTTGCCTGGTAACTGTGTAGGCAGATAAGTTGTGGCAAATAAGCTTTCTCTGGGAAACTAAAAAAAATCCTTTCAAGAGTACAAAGAATCTGAGCATGCATTTTACACAGCAAAATCTTTTCTCATAAATTCACTAGACCATTCATTAACAGAAAAGAATGTTAAACAGAAAGAGGACCCAATGTAGCTATACAATTGTTAGTCATAAAATGCTGTTCAGGTTTCTGGTGACTCCTACCACACAGTTTTCTACATTTCTCCCCTTTGTTGCTGTTTCCTTCATTCATTATTTACAGAGAACTGACCTTGCATTTCAGGGTTATTATCATGTGTTTGTCTATGTGGACATTCTATTTTCCAGTGTCTCTCTTCACTACAATAGTGGCAACCATTACAGCCAGGACCCACATTACCTCCGCGTCCTCGTCCCCTAGCTAGTTCACCCCTTCCCCGTCCTGTATATCTCCCTTGGGAACTGTACTTCCTTCCACGGCCCTGTCCCCTTCCTCCAGAGATGGCCGGTGCTAGCAGAGATACTTCATCTTTTATATCTTTTTCTCTCTTTTCTTCTCTCTCATTATAAACCTTGGTTGTAATACTAACTATTTCAGGCAGGCTGTTCTCTTGCATTCCATTCAGATGTTTTCTGAACTTATCAGCAATGTCTTTTGCACAATGTGTTATAAATACTATCTTAACTATTTCCTTTCCTGAGTCTGATTTCACAGCTTTATTCATACAGACAGCCTCAAAAACCACACATTTCTCTTTTGGTTTATAATTATACTATACAAATCAGTCACACAAGAAAAAAATTCTTAAGACTACTTTACAACTTAATCTAACTCAAACTAAATACTACACATTCTAAGGAACAGTTTTTACTCTCTCATACTTTCACTGGGTCATGAGCTTTAGCTTGACCCTCCCCCTTATTCCCTGTGCGGCGGTGGATTACCACGAGTGCTTTAAACTTCGATTTATAGCACAATATTTACCTTGCCAGTGTGGACAGGTAGAGACTTATAGTGCTCCTGGAGGCTATAAAGTGCCAGTGCAACCAAGCCCTAAGGCAAGGCAGACTGTGCATGACATTGTCCATGAAAGGCCTACCTTGTTGTAGGAGTGTGTAACCCTTTCATTTCCCCCCATCTTCAGATAGTCCATAACTTTTCCCTAAACCTCTTCTCTCCCTCTCTCCTTCCTGCCTAAGGGCAGTGTGTGAGCTACTGACTACCCCGACCATATCGCCTGAAGTAATTAGAGTAAGCAGAGCTGCTCTCTCTGAGACTAGTCAATGGTCATTGCTGAAGGGGTTGTAGGAGTGTTGTGGACATCCTCGAAGAAACTTTTCCTGTGAGTGCCCCTGTGTGAATGATCCAGGTCAAAATGAGGAGTGGTAAGTCCATATTGACCCCTGTCTTGCCAAAAGGCACATCAGTTTAATATATGTACACACATTATGTCCTTTCACATCCAAGTTTCTGGAAAAAAATAAGTTGATATACCAGGCATTACCCACAATTGCAGTAGGTAAAAAAATTGGTTTGTGTTCTGTGCCTATGTCTGGTGGTGTTTGTCTTGCGTCCAAAACTGTTGTGTTTAATTGGTTTATGGGATAACCTTGTTTAAAATCAAGTAGAAGTGTCAAATTAAAAGCTAAATATTTGTTTTATCCAATTTAAAGCACAACATGTTTTA
The DNA here is from genome assembly GCA_032164245.1 of Sternotherus odoratus. NCBI lineage: Eukaryota > Metazoa > Chordata > Testudines > Kinosternidae > Sternotherus > Sternotherus odoratus. Next base: position 302,259,794 of record JAVMKO010000001.1, read on the forward strand.
ATTAATATTAGAAAATCTAATATAATAAAGTCTGATACACTTGCTAAAGTAAGAAGAGCAAATTCACTGGCCAGAGCTTTGAATTGGAAAAAATGTTGTTAAAATAAAGTACTAACAAACTTTCAAATCAACACCATAGAAACTTAGTCCACTACAAATATTGCACATGGAATCCTTCTGGCTACCCCAGATCTCTAGTCAGAGGGCCGGGAGAAGAAGATGAAGAAAAAGTGATTGGCCAGCAGAGTTTGTACCAAGTGGACGTCTCAAAAGTAGGTGTGCTTGTCCTGTCTTGTGGCACCAAAGCTCTGTAATAAAGTCATTTCACTAACGGGTTGTATGTAGCAGAAATGAAATAATGAGGTTAAAGTGCTGTATAGTGGCTAATGTATATGTGTTTATTCTTGTAAAAGAAATGTGCGAGTAAAAACTGGAAGTTTCCTTTGCTGCAGCTAACAAGCTCGGTCCAAAGACAAGCTGCTGACCCCCAGAGAAGGACACTGCTCACAGCTAGGACTTGGCTGACAGCCAGGAAAAAGGAGGGGGGCAAAAATAAGTAATGGGCCTTATGTTCATGCTCTTCTTTCCGCCCTCCAACTTCCTTCTGCAATTGCTATTGTAAAATGCATTGCTCACCAGAAACCAAGAGGAAATACTTTGAGAGATTTTACTGCCAAACCAGCGGACCTTTCTGGGTCTCCGGCTACATTCAGTTATGTTCCCTGTGATTCAGAATCCCCATCCGTGCCTGACTCTCTCTGAGGTTTGGCTCTTATGCAAGATTTGGCCCCAGAACAGGAGAAAGACAGATGGAGGTGGGATGGATGTTCCTTGCATCCTGATGCTTTGTGGCATTCCACACATGGCCACTTGGTGATGCAAAAAGCTTTGCTCCCTTACCTTGCCTGCATGTAATATGGCACGGCACACATTAGCAAAGGGGGGTGATTAACTTGGTGCTGCGACACTGGTATGCCCCAAAATATTCTATCGCGGCAGATCAGTACTGCAATTCCTGTTCTATCTGCCTTGCCCACAACAATGGCAGGCCAGAAAGGACAAAACCGGCGGATCACCCCCCTCTGTGAGTTGCCTTCCTGAATATCTAGATCAATTTTATTAACATGACAACATGTTCTTATGAATATGTCCTTGACTGTGTTTGTATGTACTCTGGATGGATAGGATCCTATCCCTGCACCAAGGCCGACTCCATCACAGTAGCTAAACAACTGTTAAGAGATTTTATCCCCAAGTTTGTTTTACCTGTCTCTATTAAGAGCAAGCAAGGTACCCATTTCACTTACCAATTTGTGCAACAGATTTGGAAAGCTCTACACATCACCCAACACTTCCATTGTGCTCATCACCCCCAAAGCGCGGTGGCGGGTGTTAGGCCCAAAATACATGGGACACACAAATGGGTTATGTCAACTAGACTACAGTCAGGACATAAGGGACTCTGGGTAATCTCTGAATAGAACTGCAGACATGAGTGAACTCTTGCAGACCCTGGGAGAGTTGCAGTCTCAGCATTCTTGTACCAAGTGTACTAAGCCATCTGGAGCCTGAATGTCTCCACTCCCTTTTCCTGTTGTTTGTCTGCTCATTATCTTTTCTGTCTCTTGTTCTCTGGTACTTGTCGACCGAACTGATAAGAAACCCATTGGGACATGTTAGTTATAAATTTGGTATTGTTTAAGTTTGTAATGAAGTAATAGATAGGTATGTCTGGATACTAAAAGTTTCTAACTAACAAAGAGGGGTGGGTTGCCTAAACGAATAACCTGTGACGTGACGGAAATGTCTATAAAACCCTACCAGTTGTTAGAGAGGGTAGCTGGTTCTCCTCGGAGACTGGCTGCTCTCTATTGTCATGTGTACTCTTTGATAAAGAGCTTGTTATTGGATTTTGTTGGTGTTCCCTGTCTCTTTGTGGTCAGACAACAAACTGTGGCTGTCTGGGTTCGAGTCCCTGACAAATTTGGCACCCTAAATGGGACACGTCTGACTCTCCAGTGCAGGATTGGACTCTAAAGCAATGCTGCGTGCATCCTCCGGCTTCAAGGAGCCTTGCTTGTGATCTAATCCATGCGTTGGTGATAAGGCGTGTTCTGCGAACCATCTGAAGTCCGTAGAAATCCAGCAGCAAAGTCCACATACCCATTCAGTAGGATCCAGGTCCTCAGGGTTCGAGTCCCTGGAGAGGTAAGCGATTGCTCAGTATACTGGGGTGGGGGGTTGAGTCCCTTTGCCATTCAAATGGGACAATTCAGCAGTAAATGCCCGGGGGACGCCCCGTTGTCTCTATTACTTAGATATTGAAAGGGAATCTCTGGAACAACCGGTTTAGCTAAATATAAAATGAGTAATCTATGTCAAATTCAATGGCCTTCCCTCACCACCCATTTGTCCCTGACTAAAGATTGACCAAGCTGCAGAACTTTCTCCGCAGACAGAATGTATTCTCTAAGAGATATTTTGGTCGATCTTAGACACGGATAAATGGATTATTTATTTGTATGGTATAATTATAAACCAAAATAAGGACGAATGGCCTTCGAGTCCGTTTGTATGGATAAAACTATAAAATCTCCCCCACCCTATGCCCCAAATACTCAACCAGAAGAAGATGGGTATATCCCCATGGGAGTACCCCTGAGGCGAAGCCTAAAGGCAAGGGGAGAATGTGACAGGAGAGAGAAAAGGGAAAATGTTCAAGAGCAGGCTCTTCAAAAACCCTAATAGATTTCTTTGGAACCTCCCCAGTGGGTCGAAGATCCAAGCACCTTTGCGAGCGTATCCTGTTCCACAGAGTAATGGGGACCCTCGGATGGTGCTTACCCACACTCCCTTTACAACTGCAGACCTGTTGAATTGGCAGTGCTCTATGCCACGCCTTCGGGATAACCCTGAGGCAGTAGAGAGAATGTTTCAAACTATCTTTTCTATTCATTTGCCAACATGGGCAGATATGACTCAGCTGTTGGACATGCTCCTAGCTGAGGATGAATGCCAAAAGGTTAGAGAAAAAACTGCAGCATTTTACCTGAGTTAACACTGGGGAGTTATGCCTACCACTGAGCATAACTGGGACCCAAATTCGGAAAGGGGAAAGCAAAGTGTGAGTCAGTTTAGACAAGCTATTTTACATGGGCTAAGGGTAGCAGGAGAGGCGACCCCAAACTGGGGTAGGGTTACTGCATGCGTTCAATTTCCTGATGAACACCACTCTGATTTTTGCACTCGGTTAGCAAATGAGGTTTGGAAACACAGTAACTTGGACTTAGAATCAGACTCGGGAAAGGAAATGGTTAAGAGAGTGTTTTTGGCACAGTGTGCAGAGGACATTGCTAAAAGGTTTAGGGAACATCCGGACGGAATGCAAGGGAAAAGCCTACTTGAAGTAGTAAGCATTGCAACCCGGGTTTATAATGGGAGAGAGGAAAAAAGAGAAAAAGAAAGATGGAGGGAAAAATAAAAGGATATGAAGGATCAAGTATCTCTGTTGGCACTGGCCATCTCCGGAGGCAGGGGCTGGGGCCGCGGATGGAAACGTGGTTCCCAAGGGGGATATGCTGGATAGGGAAGGGGTGGAATATTTAAGGGACGAGGACATGGAGGCAGTATGGATCCTGGCTGCAGTGGTTGTCACTATTGTGGTGAGGAGGGACACTGGAAAAGAGAATGTTCACACAGACAAACATCTGATTTTAAGCCGGAAATGGTGGGTCAGTTTTCTGTGGATAATGAATGAAGGGAGGCGCCGCTCCCCTGGGGTCCCGAGGTCTATGAAGCCAAAATGGTACAATTTAAGTGTGATGCTCGATTTTCAGTGGTTCGCTTAAAATTAGGGCAAAAGACTTTCGAATTATTAGTGGATATGGAAGCTGCTCATTTGGCATTACCTGAGGGAGCGGCACAAAAAGGGGATGTAGAAAAATCTGTGGTGGGAGTCACCGGAAAACCTGAACGACATTTCATGACTAATAATTGTATGGCTACATTAGGTCGTCTTTCTGTTCAGCATTCTTTCCTGTTAATGAATGGTCCAGTGAATTTACTGGGAAGGGATTTGTTGTGTAAATTGCATGCTCAGATTTTCTGTACTCCTGAAAGTATTTCCCTTCGATCCCCGGTGGAGAAAGCTTATTTGCTCACGCAATTAGCAGGCAACAGTAAATGTGAGACACTCCCCCTCTGAGTCCAAAATGAAGTTAACCCTATAGTCTGGGAAGGAAAACATGATGTGGGTCTAGTAAAAACTGCCTCACCTCTAAGTCCAGTGATAAAGGCCAATGTACCACCTCCTTCTCAGAGACAATATCCTCTTAAAATCAAGGCTATACAGGGACTTGAGCCCCTTGTGCAGTGTTTTCAGAACAGAGGAATCTTAGTTCCATGCATCTCTCCTTGTAACACCCCCATTCTGGCTGTAAGGAATCCTCAGCTCAGTTCTGACAGCAAGTCTGTACATAGAATGGTGCAGGACTTAAGACTTATCAATCAGTATGTGGTTCCAGAACATTGTGTTGTGCCAAACCTAAGCACTATTTTGGCAATGGTGCCGCCTGATGCGGAATGGTTTACTTGTGTGGATTTAACAAATGCTTTCTTCTCTGTGGTGGTGGCCCTTGAGAAGCAGTATCTTTTTGCCTTTATGTGGGGGTCCCTGGTACTGCAGGGAAAGGGGATAAAAGCTCTGGACCCCCGGGACAATTCACTTGGACTAGAATGCCTCAAGGTTATGTGGAAGCACCAGGAGTGTTTGGTAGGGTTTTGGCAGAGGATTTGAAAGCTCTGCAGTTGCCAACTCCTTCTACCCTGGTGACTTATGTCAATGACATTTTGGTGGCTTCAGGAACAGGAGAGGATAATGAATGGGACTCTATCTATTTGCTTAATCAGTTGGCACTGAAAGGGCATAAAGTCAGTCCCACTAAGTTGCAGTGGGCCTGACAGGAGGTAAGGTACTTCGGGTATACCCTGGGTCCCGGAATATGCAGATTAGATGCCAAACAGATAGAAACTATAGTAAATATCTCATGCCCCACCACCAAGCGGAGTATGCGGGACTTTATTGGAATGGAAGGATTCTGTCATCCTTGGACTGTGTCAGCTGGAGAACTGTTAAAACCTTTGTATGAACTAACAAGGGAAGAGGCTGAAGAATCCCTGCATCCCAATCCTGAGCAAAGGAGAGCTTTTAAAGCACTAAAAGATTCCCTCCTTCGAGCTGCTGTGTTAGGACTGCCTAACTACAGCAAGCCCTTTGATTTGTATGCGCATGAGATAAAGGGAGTAGCATCTGGAGTTCTAACACAGTCCTTTGGAGACGCTCCCAGGCCAGTGGCATATTTGTCAGGTCAATTGGACCCAGTGGCTAAGGGACACCCAGGCTGCCTCAGGAATGTGGCAGCGGCTGCACTACTAGTAGGTAAAGCTCAGGAAATTGTTTTGGGCACCCTCTAACTGTGCACAATCCACATGCTGTAGCAAGTCTGTTGAATTCTCAGCAGTACAAACATTTAACTAATCAAAGGCTGTCCAAGTACGAGGTGACTTTGCTAATGACTCATGGAGTTACCTTAAAGAGATGTGCAATTTGAACCCGGCTTCCTTGTTGCCTCATACGGATGGTGGGAAGATAGTGCATGATCGCTTACAAGTGCTGGCTCAGGTATCTACACCATGCCCTGATCTCACTGATGTTCCTCTATCTGATCTGGAATTAGAATTATTCGTAGATGGATCTGCCTTTGTTCGCAATGGAGTCTGACACCCTGGCTATGCAGTTACAGATGGTCATACTTTATTTATAGGAAACCCCTTGCCGCCAGGGACAAGTGCTCAGTCGGCTGAATTGCAGGCGTTAACAGCCACCATTTTGTATGCTAGAGGCAAACGGGTTCATATATTTACTGACTCTAAATGTGCTTTTAGTGTGTGCCATGCCACTGAGAAGGAGAGAGGATTCATTACTTCCTCGGGGTCTCAGATTGCTCATGGAAAAGAAATAGCTGACTTGCTGCAGGCCATTCAACCCCTAAAGAGATTGTAGTTATGCATTGCAGGGCTCATAGCAACAGGGCCGGCAACAGAAATTTTGGGGCCCCCTACTCTGAGTGTTTGGGGCCCCCCTACTCTGAGCATTTGCCCCCCCCCCGAAGGGCTGGCCCGGCTCTTGATGCGGATGGGCGGGGGAAGCGCTGAAGCCGGGGGTGCCTTGGGGCGGCTCCTGGGGTGCGGGACGAGCAGCGGCTGAAGGGCTCGGGAGGCAGCCGGCCGCGGCACCGGACACAGCCGGGGAAATGCGGTGCGGTGCCCAGGGGGGATGACTACGAGTGGAGCTGTGTACTGGTCCCCGGACTTCAGGGGCCCCCCTGAAGTCTGGGGCCCGGTACAACTCTACCCGTTGTACCCCCCTGTCGCCGGCCCTGCGCACCAAACAAACTGATCCTGTGTCACTTGGAAATCACTTTGCAGACGAGGCTGCTAAAACAGCTGCCTTACAAAGCACTCAATTGGAATTGGGTACCCCTCTTTTAACCTGGCAGCAGCAAGCCCCAAATAGTGAGAAACTACTCTGGAAGAAATGGGGAGCTAAGCCTAACTCGACGGGAATTTGGGAATGTGATGGTCATTTTGTTTTGGCTAAAAGTCACCAGAGCAAAGTGATGCACCAGATTCACAAGAACACTCATTTGGGAGCCAATAAGATGGTCCAAATTATTTTCAGATGGTTTGTTTCCCTGGGGCTTCACGAAGTAGCCAGGAGAACAATAGAAAAGTGTGCTTTGAGCCAGCAATGTAATCCAAGGGGGGTACACAAACCAACACCACCTGGGGGGTGTAGATGGGCTCATAGACCTATGCAGCATGTACAGATCGATTTGCCTCCCTCTGAAGGGAAATGCCATTTGCTAGTTATAATAGATCAACTTACTGGATGGGGTGGAGGCTTACCCCACCGCCCGAGCTACTGTGACTACAATGTGTAAGATCTTACTTAATGAAGTTATACCCAGATTTGGCCCTCCTGAGATAATTGACTCTGACCAAGGTACTCACTTCACAGCAAAGATTTGCAAGGAACTTACCAAAGCAGTAGGGACAAAATGGGCTTTTCATGCTCCCTGGCACCCCCAGAGTTCAGGCCAGGTGGAGCGCATGAATGGAACCTTGAAAAATCTCCTGACAAAATTGTGCCAGAACTCGGTTTGAGGTGGTCTACAGTCCTTCCTCTCGCCCTCTATATTATCTGCACAACTCCAACTGCTCGGACTGGGTTGGCACCATACGAGATCTTGTCTGGACATGTGCCTCCGACCTTTGTCCCATTAATATCAGTGCCGATGGTGCTGATATGGAGCATATAAAGGAGGCCTATGTAAGGGAATTACAGCGCCATCTAGTGACATTGCATTGTGGGAAGCTGTTCATTCTCTTTTACCAGGTGATCCTGTGTGGGTAAAAGCATACAAGAAGACACCGCTTCAGCCGCAGTGGCTGGGACCTTTTGAAACTCTTCTGGAAAGCCCTACTGCCATTCGAGTAAAGGAGCTACCCACCTGGATCCATCACACCAGGGTCAAAAGGAGCACCGCTAGGGAGCCTGACCTGTTAAAGGGCATCTTAGAAGCAGATGGTGTCGGACTTCATGGGAGCTGCACACGTTTACCCCACTGTAAACCGGGTGAACCAGAAGCAGACAACATCTGTGCCCAAGACAAATGGACTCCTTCCCCTTTGGGTGACCTGAAGCTTTGACTGCAGTGGAGCAACTTGTTTAATTGGATTCCAGTTATAGGTGACTGGCTCCATAATTTGCTCTGCAGTGCTGTTGTAATTATTTGTAGCCTGGGAGTTTTGTATGTTATGCTTCGCTGTGGATGCTGGTTGGGTGCCACGTTATGCTGCACTCAGTAGTCAGTAGTCCTTAGTTCACAACTCACTGGCTCACGGATCCCGTTCAATGTGTGTCCCAAGAGTCCCCTTTGGGACTCTAGGGACAAAGGGGGGACTGTTAGGCCCAAAATACATGGGGCACACAAATGATTTATGTCAATTAGACTAGAGTCAGGAGATAAGATACTCTGGGTAACCTCTGAATAGAACTGCAGACATGAGTGAACTCTTTCAGACCCTGGGAGGGTTGCAGTCTCAGCATTCTTGGACCAAGTGTACTAATCCATCTGGAGCCTAAATGTCTTCATTCCCTTTTCCTGTTCTTTGTCTGCTCATTTATCTTTCCTGTCTCTTGGTCTCTGGTGCTTGTCGACCGAACTGATAATAAACCCACTGGGACATGATAGTTATAAATTAGGTATAGTAGGTTCCAATGTAGCATCCATTCGGATGGCTGGAGCGATAACAGAGAGGGGCATAAAGATGTTATATTTTGGCTAAGATGGACTTTATTATGATGTTTTGGTGGTTTGGGGGCAGGTATATTTAATGCTAGCATATATTTTGTTTGGTTTAAAGTTGCCTTTTGGGTTATATTTATTGGCAGGCCTACTATTGGAATATTTTTCTTCTGATTTTTTTGGTAGGTGGGAACAAATTTAACAATTAGACAAATTAGTGGCTTGAGCTGTAATTTGCACTTTGATATAGACTTAATTTTTAGGCTGGAGCAAGTTACATGGGGTGTTTGCTGGCTTTGGCAAGGCGTTTTGCACTTGTGAATGGACAGACTTGACACAATGGATTATTTTTTTTACAGTAGGCTACTACTGCAAATTACTTAGTTGCAAATCTTACTGGGTAAGGTTGAGAGAAATGTTTTTGTTTTAGCCCCCATGTAATTTATTATTGTATTTTTATGGGCACAGAATACAGAGGGAGGCATTATTATTTATTTATTTATTTTGGCATGAAGGGCAACTTTTATTTTTAATGGGGGGAACTGAGGAAGGGTTAACAAAAGGAAGAGGATTGGGAATTTTTTGTGCCAAGAAATACAAAATAGTTTTGTGCAAATTAAGCAATAGCTGGAACATCATGGTTATACACATGAATTAAATAGGTTCCAGAATAGTAGCTGTGTTAGTCTGTATCCGTAAAGAAAGCAAGGAATACTTGTAGCACCTTGGAGACTAACTAGTTTATTTCACCATAAGCTTTCGTGAGCTTTAGCTCACTTCGTTGGATGCATAGAATAGAACAGAAGTAAGATGCATTTATATACACAGAAAGAAAAATAAAAAAAAATGTACATTAACATACCAATTCTAAGAGGGATATTCAATGTAGATGGCCCATTATCACTAGGAGAATACTAATGACAAATAATAGCTGTCATACTAGCTGTCACATACTAATGACACGTAATAGCTGTCATAGCTGCCATACTAATGAAACATAACAGATGTGATTATTTTTTCTTTTGCTCACATGGACCACACTGAATTTTCGATGGACATGCAAGGGTCGCGCCGCGCCACCTGAGATCAAAAAGGGTGGCGGTCTCAAGAAGTTTGAGAACCGCTGCCTTATGGGGTACACTGTCTCAGAGACCTTAGGAGATATTTAGTTGAAGCCCCTCCTCAAAGCAGAAAAAAACCAGCTAAATCATCCCAGCCAGGGCTTTTTCAAACCTGACCTTAAAATCATCTAAGGAAGGATATTCCACCACCCCACGCTAGGTAACCCATTCCAGTGCTCTTAGGGAAATTGTGTTTCCTAATATCCAACCTAAGCCTCCCCCACTGCAACTTGAGACCATTGCTGAGAGGAAAGGAAATGAGCCACACAATGGTCTCTGACCTCAGGACTTTGCAGATGAGCTTTAGGGCACACAGGCTGTGTGATGAACAGTCTCAACTGACTGCATCACCGCCGTGATTTGATATGGTTTCTTGGCATCCATCTCTGCTCTGGGCTGTCTGGCTGGCCCCAGCGCTGCATCCTCACTGCAGGTTCCTTGTCAGGTTGCAGTAGATCCCAAGCCAGCCCCAGAGCAGGGGGAGTCCAGGCTGTGGTGAGATGGGTGGAAATGATCCTGTAAGGGGATGCGGCTGGAGAGTTGGAGAACGAGTTACAGGGGTGGAGATTCGGGGTAGAGATGGAGAATGGAGTGGGGCCTTGGGGGAATAGGAGGTACAGAGGAAGAGGGTTTGTGAAAAGACGTGGGGCAGAGGTCAGGACCTTGGGGAATAGGTAGGGCAGGGTGTGGGGACTATGGGAGAATGAGTTGTACACACAAAGATTCCTTAGATTCTCATGCTGACACAGCACAGTAAGGCCAGGAAAGGATTTAATGTCACTTTTCCATGATATACACTCGGGAGAGGTTGTTGACCCAAGATACGCAAGTTCAGGTACATGAATAGCAAAGATGTATTTGGCGTATCTTAGGGCAACTTACCTGTCCATCCACAAGGCTGTGAATAGACTGCTGCCGTTCATTGTCGACTCTGCTTCCACTTCTCGTCAAGGTGGAGCACAAGAGTCAATGAGGAGCATGTTTGGGGATTGATTTATTGTATCAACATGAGAAATGATAAATCAATCTCTGACACATTGATCACTGCCTGGCAAACCAGGGGGTAGTGTAGACTTACCCTTTGACTGTCAAGTCACTGATTTAGAGAAAGGGGATTTAGGAGCTCAATCTAAGAGAAAACTTTAGGCCCCCTTATGAGTAAGGAGCTGAAATAGTCTGTCCCGAATCTGTTTTGTCCTCACCCCATAGATGATGGGGTGTAGTGCAGGGGGCATCAAGAGGAACAGGTGGAATATGAGATTCTGGAAAGATACGGGCACATTTTGCGCAAAGCTGTACATGAGGGTGTTGATGAAATCTGGGATGTAAAAGGTTGAAATGACCAGAAGGTGGGAGCCGCAAGTCCCCAAAGTCTTGAGACGGGCATCTTTTGTGGGGAGCCTAAAGATGGCCCTGAGGATCTCAATATAGGACACAGCAATAAAAATCCCATCCAGACCCATCACACAGACTAGGACAAAGAGGCCGTAGTAATTACTAACTCGGGTGTCGGCACAGGCCAGGCTCTCCAGATATATTTGGCCGCAGTATGGCTGGGGGATGATGTTAGTTTTACAATAAGGCCACTGCCTTGCCAGGAAAGGAAAGGGCAGACAAAGTATTGTATCCCTCAGTACCACCGCCAGGCAAATCTTGACCACCAGGCCCTTTGTCAGGATGGTGGCATGTCTCAGGGGATGACAGATGGCCACGTAACGATCAAAAGCCATGGCTACGAGGATCCCAGATTCAACGGGAGAGTAGATGGCAATGAAGTACACCTGGGTGAGACAGGCACTGAAATCGATCTCCGTGGAATTGAACCATAAGATGCTCAGCATTTTGGGCATGGTTGAGGTATGGATGATGAGGTCAGTGACGGCCAGCATGCAGAGGAAATAGTACATGGGCTCATGGAGGCTCTGCTCCACCTTCACGATGAACAGGATGGTGAAGTTCCCGAAGATGGCTATGATGTACATGATGCAGAAAGGGATGGAGATCCAGACATGGGCCTCCTCCAAGCCAGGAATTCCCAGCAGGATGAAGGTGGAGGGGTTGGTGAAGTCGGTTTTGTTATATTCTGACATTGATTAGGTGAGGTGTACAACTATGAGGTACAACTCTTTCTCTTGCATGTACCGTACATTCCCCTCTCTTCCTGTGTATCACCAGGGTCTACGTTGATTGTCAAAGTGCAAATACCTGTATGGAAAAACAATGTGAATATTAGACACCACATGCACTACTGGATGCTGTTCTCATGGGGGAAGCAGATTGGTCACTCTTCCCATCCTACTAAAAAACAAATGATGTTTTTATTATAAAGAGAAATGAGTTACAAATAAGTGACCCTACTAATGCTAATTCCATATTTTAAGGTGCTTCCTGCTCAGTAATTTCTACACATCATGGTGTGGGGAGCCTTACTAGGAACCAGCAGGAAACACAATTGTGGATACTGCTCAGCCATCATTGTTTCTTAGCCTTTTCCAACACTTCCATGAGTTTTTTATTTATTATTGTTATTAATTTTCTTTTTGCAAATAAGCCCTTTTGCCAAAGAAACAGTGCTGGTGCACACACTGCAAAGCCACTTTCAATGATGGAACTCCTCAGTTTCAGAGACATCATGTAACCACCTAAACAAGGGTTTTTCACAAAACATTTTTTCTTCAAAGTTCCAGTATGGATACTTGTGCTTGATTTTATCTCTGTAATTGGGCTCTGGAAGGCATCCCACACTGCCCATCCTTACTGTTCTGATGAACAGTTTCAATTCCTCTCCCTGCATGGAGGTAAACAGTTTCTGACCCTCCGCCTTGAAAGTCTCAGTAATTTTGAAACGCCTCTTGCTGTGTGCTCAGTGTGGAATGCTCACATCACACCTTCCCAGGTGCCCAGGGCAACTCCACACTTGGGACACTGCGGAGCTGCTGGATCTGCTCACTATTTGCGGCGGGGAGGCTGTGAGGTCACAGCTGCACTCCAGCCATATGAACATGAACATTTATGGACAGTGTTAATGAAGGTTTTGAGAAAGGAGCTAAGATTAGGACATGCTGCACTGCACAGCAAATGTGCATGTTTATTGGAAGATCTCCTTGAGGGCCTGTCTACACTTAAAACATGACAGCAGGGCTGCCATAGGACTTCACAGGGGCCTGAGCCAACTACAGCACATGGCCTCCAAATCTGGCTTTGTAGATGACATTTGCTAGCAACTTTGATCTGGATGGATCCACTGTGCCACTGAAATGAAGCCACTTTGGGAGCCCATCACCGAGGTGCACAGCAAAGAGGGACATTTTGGCCCATAACATTAGAGTAAATTCAGCACTTGTGACAAAGGCCCTGGATGCTCAGTGGCTCCCTCAGGCTCCTTCAGCCTTCAGTGGCTCCACAGAGCAGAAATGACCAAAGGCATGTTCCCCATCCCATCCTGCAAAGATTGCACTTGGTTTGTTGAACAGATAGAGATGGGTACCTGTGATTTCAGAGACGGAATTGTCTTCACTGGGAATATCCCTCAGGTTGCCGTGACCACACACCTGTCTTGGCCCAGCTTCTGCAGCAGCATCTGATGCTGAGAGCTGACACAGGGATGTGCAGCATTTAAAATAGAGTTCTGTGCAGTCCCTGTGGAATTGGCTCAACCTCTAGGGGAGAAGCAGTATTTGGTTGCAAACAGACTGGAGACCAGATGATCTCTAGCCAGTGTCTCTCCATTTCTGCACTTCTGTGTTTGTTATCAAGCTGTAGCAGTAAACAGTAATTAAAGGACCTTCCCAAAGGGAGATGAGAACTCTTGGGCTCTGTGTTGTGTCAGAGAGGAATTGGCTGTTTTGTGTATTTGTGTATACTTAAAATTATAGTTGGTTTATAAGAAAGCTAGTGATAGTGCCTAGGTCTCATAGGGTTTGAGGTTGTCTTAAGTATCCAGGAAGGATAGCTAGAAAGTGGAGACTAATTGCAAAATGTACTGTTGTTGTTCACCTAAAGATTTAACCACAAGATTGAGACAAGTGACCGTTGCTTCAGAATCCCCAAGAATTTTAGAGTAACCATGTTTTGCTAAAAGCTTATTTTCTAAAGCTGATCCTTTTCCTTGTAGGACATTATTGAAGAAACTTGCTTAAGAGGATGTATGCATGTTTTAGCAATTTGAATATATAAATAGGTCAGTGTGATTTTTGTTCAGGGGGCACCACAAGCATTGCACTGTATCTTATAAGCAGAAGATTGCTTCTAAGGTTTAATTTTCTAAGAGTTTGGTATTCTTGTTAAATGCTATGAAAAGGTGTAATGTGCATGATTTTGGGGAAACATTTTGCACATACTAGGAGTTGAAAAAAAACCCTATGAAGACAAATCTTCTCAGTTAACACCTGTAAAAAGGCTCAAGGCTCGTCAGAGTAGGAAAACCATAATTATCCTGATGTCCTGACAGGAAGGATGAACTGAGGAACACTTCCCTATAGCATAGATGACTATCTCTATTGAGTTATCACCAGCTGGAAAAGGACATTAGTTAACAATGCTGAAGAGAAACAAAGAGACCAAGGGAAGGCTGTGTTTTGAGATCACAAGGCTGATCTACAGAGTAATGAAAGGTACACAGAACTTTTCAAAAACATCGGTGAGTAACACAACAATGTTTGCAACACTTGGGAGTTGTATGGTCAAAATCTAAAATCCAAAATCTTGGGCACACTGCCACTGTATCAGTCAGTGGCTAACACATCTGTATTACATTAGGGGGTGATGTATAACATTCTGTGCACCAAAGCAACATCCTCACACTCCCATTTTTACTATGGTAATATCATTATGATATTTTTTTTTAAAGTGTGTCATATAAAGTATTAATGGAAAAGGGAGGGTTTGCTGAATGTGATTACTCTATTTGTGTGCATACATCATTTTGTACCAAAATTATAATTATTGACTTTATACCAGTATATGATATGACTTGTTTGCTCCTGGATAACACCGACACAGTAGTTTACATCCAGTCTAGCCAGCACATTGTTCAAGGTTATGAATCATTAAGAAACCAAATAGTCCTTGGAAGAAACTATCCCCACCTGATGGACTTTCCTGTGAATGTTCTAACTAGGATATGGGTAACGGTTCCTGATATGAATCCCTGAAGCATGCAAGGATATAAGACCAGCTTAAGTGACACTAGGCTCCATCCTGTGCTTGTATTTTTCCACTAACTGAGCTGGGGACATTTGCTTTGGGAAAATGAAATTCCCTCCATGTTGCAGAAACTATAAAATGTGGAAGTGACATCATCACTTGGCATACCTCTCCCACAACTCAACACGTGAAAACATAAGAACATGGACTGATGTGGGGCTGTGGTCCCAGGCTGAAGGGGATTACTAGCCTGTGTATGGAAGATTGGTTGACTGTGTCCATTATTTGGATGAGACACTGCTTGATTTACATCCTGTCTAGTGTAGAGAACTTAAATGGGGATTCTGCTTGTTTATGTGACCAACTTTGACCTGTACAACATTACTTATAATCACTTCAATTCTATCTTTCAGTAGTTAATACATTTCTTTTATATTTTTTTAACTGAAACTGTGTGTTGTTTGAAACGTAATATGGAAATCTGCTCAGGAACATGGTTGTTTGTCATCTACACACAGAGGTGGGGCAAACAGTGGTTAGTGGAAACATTCGTGTAACTGCAGCCAGGTGTATCCCTGCATGT
Organism: Sternotherus odoratus; assembly: GCA_032164245.1. Taxonomy (NCBI): domain Eukaryota; kingdom Metazoa; phylum Chordata; order Testudines; family Kinosternidae; genus Sternotherus; species Sternotherus odoratus. The sequence continues at coordinate 302,275,012 of JAVMKO010000001.1, forward strand.
GTATGGCATTGGGAGTGCAAGACTTGGAGAAGATTGCATCTTATCACAGCCTCAGTGTATAAGAGGGAGCCCATATTGGCACGCCACAGGTCTCAGGGGTTCCCCAGTTACAGGCTGAATCCAGGGGAAGTCTGTCATACCAACCCGATGAACAGGCTGTGTTAGAGCTGAGTCCATTTCCTTCTTGTCACATGCTCAGCTACTCATGGAGAGACCATGATAACATCAGGGAAGACAGAAGTCCTCAATTCTCTCTGTCATTCTCTGTGGGTCCTTAGCTGAGGTTATCGCTCTCCTGTGCCTCAGTTTACCAATCACTATAATGGGGATATTTTCATAGACACTTTCCTTTCCTAAGTGTTTTAAAGATCCTTCAATGAAAAGAAGGTTGACAGTTTATGAGTTTACCCTGTATAAGCTTCATATAGTTAGAATGGATTTTATGGGGGTTTGGATCACATTGGGAACTGGGTGTCTTAGTGCGGGAGACAGGTAAGTTGCTGTCCATGGTTCAGACCCTGGGTCTGTGTTGCAGTCATGTGATGTGTCTGTCTCTACAAGGCAGGGTTCTGCAAATCCCAAGCTGGCAGGGCAAATTGGCTTAGAGGTAATTTCAGCACATTAGGTAACAGTCCCACAGGGATCTTGGTGACCTAACCCAACACACTGATCTCCGATCACCTAGCAACAGTCCCATGTGTCTGCAGATAGTGCTCATTTCTCCCCTCAGGCATCTTTCTACTGATCAGTCTGTGTGCTGTCTGCCCAGACATCCCGGACATTTAAAGATTGTCAGACCCTGTAGAGGCCAAGGCGTTATCTCTATTTTTCTTAATAATCAACTAAAATATTAAATATACACAAATACACAATTCCCATAATTAATGTTTACTCCTAAAGGTGGATGTAGAACTGAGAAGTGCAGACAGCCTTATCTCCAGTCTATTCACATAGAGAAGGTTGATTCACCACTATAGGCTGGCCAAACCCCACTGGGGTTGCACAGAGCTATATTACAAATGATGCACCTCCTGTGTCAGCTTTTGGGGTTGGATGTTGCTGCGGAAGCTGATGTGAGTGTGGTGTGGGACATGGCTACCTCATGGTGATTCCAAGGCAGTTGCTTTGATCTCATAATTCACATCTCTTGTAAAGTAACTTATGTGCTCGACAAACTCAGTGCAACCTGGGCATGGTGCGGTAGCGAATCGGTCTCTGTGGTCCTTTCCACTCTACATAACCATTAAACATCCCAGGCCCTTGCCACTGTTGATGAGTTTTCTTCATTATCAATGACCCAAATATCTTTCTTTTCTCTCAGTGAATGATGACCCTGACAAATTGTTTAACAGAGCAGTAATAAGTCACCAGTAATAAGTAATAAGTCACCAGGACCAGATCTTATTCACCCAAGAGATCCGAACAACCTCAGGAGCCAGTCCTATGTTAATACTCAGAGACTGTTGTTGCAAAAACTGCTTTACCTTTGGAGCCCAATCCCAATATACTCTCAAAGGACAGGCATTTACTCAGTAGATTTCTGGAAAACAAGATTTATTGCAAGCAATAGGAGTCAGAGGGGTTATTACCCAAACAACTGGCTCAGCTCCATGGAAGGCTGAGGCCTTTCTTATACTCAGGTGTGAATAAGGGAGGGGGGCTTTCAATACACATACACAGGTGAGAACACTTAATGGCTATCACATCCATTGTTCTGTATTAATCCATGCCATTTACATGTCTGGTAAACAGGAGGTCCAGGACCCTTAGGGGTACTCAGACACTATGACTCCTGCACAGCTGTGGCAGGGTAAACATGAGTTTAAGATGCATGCCAGGCTAGAGGTTGAGAGTTCATATACAGGGAGTGAAAGTACAGTTTGAGACAGTTTTTAAAATCATACTACACAACATTCATAATACAGTTGTTTCTAAATTGCGTTATTCCAACACTGTCACCTCCTCTTCTGGCATTTCAGGTGTAGCAAGACGGCGACTCATCCCTGCGGTGCCTCCTGCTGGTCCATCCGGGAATTAGCTCACCAGCATCCCGAGTGCCTCTGCAGGCCGATGTCCCGCTTGCTTCTCTGGCCCAGACTCCCTCCCTGGACCCCGGTGCCCTCTTACCTAGGGTGCTGCACTCCTGCAGTACCCCCACAGGTCTTAGGGTCTCCGCTCTCTGGGGAACCCCCACCCTCTATCCCCACCTTGCCTCAGTCTAGGCAACTGCCAGTCACCACTTTCCCCCATTCTCTGAGGCAGACTGCAGTATCATTGCCACTCATCACTGGCAGGGAGGTTTGGCCTGCTGCTTCTCTCTCAGTAGCTATGGGCTGCCCCCTGCAACCCCAGTACCACTTGGCTAGGACTTCCCCTAGTCCCTGCAGCCTGCGGGTTTCTAGGATAGAGCTTCCTCAGCTCCTCCTGCCTTGCCCCAGCCCTGCACCAATCGAGGTACCTTGCTCAAGCTCCCAGCATCCAGGCCTGTCTTCCTCTTCAGCCAGAGGAGACTCCATGTCTGCACCAAACGGAGCCCTTTTATCAGGGCCAGCTGGGCCTTAATTAAACCAGCCACACCTGTGGCTGCTTGGCCTAATCAGCCTGGGAGCTGCTTGCCCCCAGCCATAGCCCTTTGCACCTTTTGGGTACACAGGAGGTGGGCGGGCCTAAGCCCGCTCGTTACTAAAGTCCCTCCCCCAGCCTAGCAGGAGGGACACTAGACCTGGGGCCAATTAATTACGGGGGACAACTAATGAAAAAAAGGCAGGTGAGTGCATGAAGGTCATAGGTTCAAAACGAGGGTACAGGATGGGGACACCGAGCAGAGAACCCCACACAGCGCCCACTGCTCTGCGAAGCTGTCGAGGGAGCTGGTGGACGCTGCCCAGTGGAACTCTGCCCGGATGCGTGACTGGATGTGTGACCTGAGGTAGACCCCACATTCGCACCGTACCCCCTCGTCTAGCATCCTCCTCCTGGTGTTATAGATGGTGACTTTGGCGAGCACCGAGAGGAGGTTGACGAGGGAGGTCTCACGACTTTGTGGGGCCATGGATGGGGTGCCCAAAAAGAAATAGGTGAGGGGAAAAGTGCAGCCAGAACCTCAACAGGAGGTTCTGGAGGAGCTGGAATAGGGGCTGCAGTCTGGCACACTCGAGGTAGGCGTGCGCCGGGTCCTCCCTCATGCCGCAGAAGGGACAGGTGTCGGGCACGGGGAGGAACCGTGCCAAGTACATGTCTGTGCTCATGGCTCCATGAAGGAGCCACCAACTAATATCCCTGGTGGGCCATAGAATTAAGGTGGAGTAGAAGCTGGCCCACTGGGGCTTCTCACCCTCTTCAGGTGTTAGGTCGTCCCGCCACTTGGTATCAGGGCGGGATGTGAGGGTGAGGAGATGCATCGTGTGGAGCACGAGCATGTACAGCTGCTTCCTCGGCGCGGTTCAGAACGAGACCTGCTGCAAGGTGTGCAGCCGGCTCGGGGCGTGGGAGTGGGGAGGCCATGACGGCTCACAAAACAGGGGCCCTAGTACCCATTCCGGAGGGACTGGGGTGAGGGTTGGGTGGGGAGTACCCTCTCGCAGGGCCCGCTGCAGGAAACCGAGAGAGACAGGAGACAGAGCGGTCCTCACCTCCCGTAGTACACGCAGGGGGTTCACGAGGGTGGAGAGCCCCATGTGCCGAGCGAGCGCACGGGGATCCTCCCAGTCCCTCCTTCATAGTCCAGGAGGTCTCCAACTTTGGTGATTTCCACCAGGACCAACCTCCGGCACACCGAGGGAGACTCCGCCACCTGCACACGAAGGATTGGATTGTGTAGCAGGGGCTCCGATAGGAGATCCTCTCCCTCGGTGGCCACAAAGGACCTGGTCACACCAAAGAGCTTCCAAATCTGGAGGAGGTCCTGGTAGAAGGCCAGCAGCTCCAAGAGGTCTCATGGAAGACCCCCCGTTGAAGAAAAAAGAGCTGCCGGTCATATCGAAGCCCCCGGAGGCGGCGGAGGAAGGCGTGCACCAATGTTCTCCATGCCGGACTGCCAACACCATAAAGGAGTCTCTGCAGGATCTGGAGGAGGAAGACATGGACCTGGCTGCGCAAGCAGACCAAGCCCTGCCCTCCTTATGCCAGGGGAAGACTCACAACCCCTGCAGAGACCCAGTGCAGTCCTGGCCAGAAAAACCCCAGGGCAAGCCTCTGGGGTCTGGCCAGGATCTCCGGGGCTGGACTCAGGGTGTTGAGCCAGTGCCAGAGCATGGACAGGACCAGCTGATTCAACACCAGCGCCCTCCCGTGGAGGGAGAGACACTGGAGCAGTCTCATCCATCTCTTCACCCGCTCACCCACTCTGTCCTCTAATTCCCACCAGTTTTCCGGCGGGCAGGGGTGCGTGGCGGAGAGATAGATGCCAAGATAGAGCAGCGGAACTGCGCTCCACCAAATGGCTTGAAGCGCGGGTGGGAGGGAGCTAACCTGCCACCTGTCCCTGACCACCAGGCCAGAGCTCTTGAGACAGTTGACCCGGGCGGAGGAGGCCGCCGAGTACACAGCTTGGCAGGCCTCCACGCACACCAGGTCACCCGGGTCCTGGTCCATGAGCAGTACGTTGTCGGCGTATGCCAACAGGACCAGCCGCAGCACCGGCTCCTGAAGCACCAACCCCATCAACCTCCGTCGGAGGAGACAGAGGAAGGGCTCGATCGCCAGAGCATACAGCTGACCTGAGAGGGGGCACCCCTGCCGTACTCCCCGCCCGAAGCTGACCGGCTTGGTCAGGGTCCTGTTGAGCCTGACCAAACACTCCGCCTCGGCGTACAGCACCCGGAGAAAACCCACAAACTGGGGGCCAAAGCCGAACGCCCGCAGAGTCTCCAGGAGGTACCCGTGGTCCATCCTGTCGAACGCCAACAACAGACCATCCCTACGCCCTAGCTCTAAAAGGTCCCAGACCAAATATAAGTTGTCAAAGATGGTACAGCCCGGGACCCTGTAGGTCTGGACGGGATGGACGACGTCCGCCAGCACGGACCCCAGCCACAGTGAGATGGCTTTTGCTACGACCTTATAGTCCGTGCTGAGGAGCGAGACGGAATGCCAATTCTGGAGATCGCGGAGGTCCCCCTTCTTCGGCAATAAGGTGAGCACTGCCCACCTGCACGAAAGAGGGAGCACCCCGCACTGCAAGGACTCGGCCCAGATGATGATGAAGTCCGGGCCGAGGACGTCCCAGAAAGCGCGGTAGAACTCCACGGTCAGCCCGTCCATGCCCAGAGACTTGTTGGTGGGCATGAGATGGCGGGCGGCCAAGAACTCGGCCAGAGAGGGAGGCGACTCCAGCCGGTCTCGGTTGCCCGCGCCGACCGTCAGGAGCTCGGTCCAGAGCACCCTGCGGGCTTTGGCTTCGGTTGGATCCAGGGAGAAAAGGTCAGCATAGAAGGCCCTGGCCCTTCCACGGATCTCCTCCGGATCCGTGAGGGGGGTGCCATCCGCCACCAAAAGGTAGGTGACATGCTTTCAGGCCCCCCTCCTTTTCTCCAGGGTGTAGAAGAAGCGGGAGCCGCGATCCATCTCCTGAAGGGGACGAATGTGGGATCGAACGAACGCGCCCTGGGCCCGGTGGTCTTCCAGAGCCCGGAGCTCCTCCTGCTTCTCCCAGTACACTGCACGGAGGGGTGGATCCTCGGGGCCGGAGGCCAGGCACCTCTCTAGCTGTAAAACCTCCCGTTCCAACTGCTCTATCACCACACCCCGCCGCCAGCTGGCGCCCCGGGTGTAGTCATGGCAGAAGAGCTCAGCGCGCACCTTCCCCATGTCCCAGCACTGCCTCGCTGAAGGGAAGGAACGTTGCTGCTCCCGCCAGGCCAGCCAGAACTCCTGGAAGGCCACGTCCTCCAGCAGACTGTTATTAAAATGCCAATAGACTGGCCTGGGCCTTTCCGAACTCAGAGAGGCCATCACTGTCACCAGGTGGTGATCCGAGAATGGGGCCGGCTGGATACTGGAGGCACGGGCTTCCGCCAGATAAATCCGGGACAGATAGAGGCGGTCTATCTGGGAGTAAAAGGACTACCCTTCCCCCACCCGGACATAAGTGAAGGTGATGTGGTCTTCCGGGTGGTGGGCATGCCAGACATCCACCAGGGAGTGCTGGTCTACGATCTCCCTGAGGATGCCCATGGCCATCTGGGATCTCTCGACCCCCGAGTGGTCCCTGTCCTCGAGAGTGGTGTTAAAGTCCCCGCCCAAGACCAGGCATTCGTGAGGCTCCAAGGTGCCGAGGAAGGCCTCCGCCTGCTGAAAAAAGCACACCTGGTCCGGGTACGTGTTTGGGGTGTACACATTGACTAGATTGAGAATGACGTCCTCTACACGGGCCCGGACATGCAGCAGGTGGCCCGGTATGACCTCGGTGACCTCCAGCACCTCAGGCCATAGACCGGCGGAGAACAGGGTAGCCGCACCAGCCGAACGGGTGCTGAGGTGTCTAAAATACACCCCGCCCCCCCACTTCACCCACCAGCTAGCCTCGGCGGCTGGAGCTGTGTGGGTCTCCTGCAGGAAGATCACAGAGTACCCCCCCTCCCGAAGGAAGGAGAGCACCTGGCTCCTGCGGAGACCCACCGTACAGCCTCCGGTGTTCAGAGTTGCGAAGGTGGTGTACTGCATGGTGAGGGCTGGGGTGAATCCTCATGGGCAGAAGAATGGACAGGTCCCATCGGGCCCCACAACAACCCATGCTCAACCCCAAAGGCGAGCAGGGAGCTGCGGAAGCTCTGGGCCCACATGTAGGCCGCCATGTTCTGTCTCCCGGCCCCTATCCCCTCCCCCAACAGGGTCTTTACGGCCCGGAGGATGAGATGGAAGTCTCCCCAGCGCTGGAGGACAAGCTGCACCTTATCCCTGGAGCCACGAGTGTCTCACAGGAAGTGGCGCAGCTCGGCCCCCAGCAGGGACTGGGCAGGGGCTGGTTGAGAGGGTGGCCACAGGATTGGACAGGGGCAATGGCAAGGGAGGGGGGATTGGGTGAGTGGGGACTGGAGGAGAGGCAGGGGCAGGAACAGGGGCAGGGGTCTCCACCATGATGGTAAGGGGGTAGGAGGAGGCCCTATAGCGATAGGGACAGGGGTTGACCACTCCTCCCCACTGAACTGTATGCGGGAGTAGGGGTTCTGGCAGAGGGGGTTAGGTGAGGGAAGGGGCTAACCACTCCTCCCCACCAGGCTGTGAGCGGGAGAGGAGGGCACCCCGAAGGCATGGTAAGGGAAGGGGGGCAACCACTCCTCCACGCTAGGCTGGAGGCAGCAGAGAAGGGTGCTGGCAGGGGTCAAGGGTGGACACTGGGGATATGGCAAGAGTTCCGGCTCCTCCGGCTGCACTGGGAGGAGAGGGGGCTACAAAATCATGGGGTGGGGGGTGAAAGTGAGATTGATGGGAGGGGGGCGCACAGGCACTAAAGGGGAACCGTGGGCACACGCGATGGAGGGGATGGAGATGGGGGGAACTAGGGAGGACCGGGGAGTAAAAGGCCTGGGCGGGAACACAAAATAGAGGCTGAAGGTAAAAGGGCAGGGTGGGAAACCAACTAAAAATTCAAAGTTTGGGGCGGGGCTAGGGACAAAGGCCGAAGGGTTAGGGAAGGAAAAGCTAACGGAAAGGGATCTTTTGGGAAACTAGGTAGTGGGCGAGGCAGACTAGGGGGAGGGAGTAACCAAACTAAAGAAACAGTTGGGGGGGCAGGGAAGTGGTTGCAAGGGGAGGGGGACCCCCACCAGCCAAACGCAGACGGGGGGAGTAGGAAACAGTCCAAGGTGGGGCACGCATGCCCACAGGAGCCCGTGCAACTCAGTCGCTCAGTCCCAGGTGTTGATACAGACGGGGAGGCCGACACCCAAGTCAAGGGGTGAAGAGCAGGTCCAGGTGATGTATGGGTCAGTGGAGGGGGCAGCGGTGGGGGTGGTGGTTGGGGGAGCAGATGGGCAAGTGGGAGGGCTCCGTGCCTGTCCCCCACACTCCCCCCCGGCAACAGTGATTCCACCACCCCAAGAGCGCAGATAGCACAGTCACTCTGTCCAGGTGTTAACCCCCTCCACAAAGTCCCACGATGGACGTCTTTCCCTCTCACCTCCTCGACGGTAGCAGTGGTGGCAGCCTCAGGGTGGCAGTGAGCAGTAGATCAGGAGAGAGGCCCCGTGATAGTGGCGGTGGTGGTGGTAGTCTCTGGGCCTCTCCCCCCCAGAAGGAAGGGGCTTCAGGGAGCGAGGGTGGTAGCAGCAGCAGCCCCTGCACCCCTAGGACCCCTGGTTGGTCCTCCCCCCTGGGCCCTGCAGCCTGGGGGTTTCCAGGCCAGAGTTTCCCCAGCTCGTCCTGCCTTGCCCCAGCCCTTCTTCCCTCTAGGTACCTCCTCAAGCTCCCAGCAGTCAGACCTGTCTGCCTCCCCAGACAGAGGAGACTCTCCCTTTGCAGGGCTGTTTTAAACCCTTCTCCACTTTAGTGTGGCAGTTGCCCCACTACATCAGGGCTCTGGCTGTGAACAGGGGTGTTCCTATGGGCTTTTAGCTTCTATGAGGCATGGAGGTGCTAGGACTCTTCACTGGAAATATTATTAAAAAAAAATTCAACCTGAGCAAGACATCTGCTGTCCTTGCTTCATTTCAAAAATTGGCCAAACTGTTTTGCCTGAAACTTTCAGAAAACAATTCAGATTAAAGCAGACACCCAGTGTGGAAAATTCCAGTCCAAATTGTTAAAGTTTTGTCAAACTTATAAGAAACTGAAAACAAGGTCTTCTAATCGAAATGATCAGATAAGCTTAATTAATGGTGGTGACTCCAGCACCATCTATAATGGCCAATTCATTTGTGAATCCCAATCAATTAAGCTCTTTGTTCAAATAATGACTGTGGTGAGGAGTTCCACAAACCAAATATCATGGTATCAATGAATCATAGTAGATTACGGTTGGAAGAGACCTCAGGAGATATTTTAGTCCAACTCTCCTGCTCAACACAAGACCAGCCCCAACTAATTCACACCAGCCAAGATTTTGTCAAGCTGGGTCTTAAAACTTCTATGGATGGAGATTCAACCAACTCCCTATGGATCCCAGTCCAGTGTTTCACCACCTTGCTAGTGAAATAGTGTTTTTGAATATCCAACCTAGACCTCCTATACTGCAACTTGAGACTATTGCAGAAGGCTAAAGAAATACACCATACAATGGTCTCTTTCCTTAGAACTCTACAGTGGAGCTTTTATGGCCACAGGCTGTATGACACACAATCTCGTTTGACTGCATCACAACCCTGCTCCCAACCCTCAGCTGATTTGATACAGCTGGCTTCCTGCTCTTGGCTTCCCACTCTGCCCTGGATTGGCCTTTCTGCCCCAGTGCTCTGTAATCACTTCACTCACTGCAGGTTCCTTCCTAGATAGTAACAGATCCCATCCCAGCCTTGCACTAGAGGAAATTAGAGATTGGGGGGAGGAAACAGTGTAGAGAGAGGAGGATAGGAGAGTAGAGTTGATCCAGCAAATAAATGGGGTTGGAGAGGAGGGGAGCAAGCAAACGGGTGGGTATTTGGGGAAAATTTGGGGCATTTGAAGAAGAGTTAGAGAAAGGAGTGTAGCATTGGGGCAATAGGTGGGACAGTGGAAGTGGCCTTGTGGAAAGAGGTGGGTCAGGGGGCAGGGCCTTGGGGAATACGTAGAAGAGGGTGCATTGCCTCAGAGGTCCAGTTAACAGCAATTAGAAAATTGTCACTCCTAACAGTTGTACACAGACCGATTTCTCAGTTTGTCAGACTGACACAGCACAATAAGGCCAAGAAATAGTTTCATGTCACTTTGACTGTCCAATGAGTGATTTGGAGAAGGAGTTCCACCCCTATGTCACCTGATGGCTCTTCCTGGAGCTTGGACTGAGAGAAGAGCACATGAAGAAAACTTTAGGCCCCTTTATGAGTAAATAGTCGGAGAAGCCTGTCCCAGATCTGTTTGGTCCTCACCCCGTAGATGATGGGGTTTAGCATGGGGGGCATCAAGAGGTACACGTTGACAAAGAGAACTTGGAAATGTAGAGGCACATTCCGGGGAAATCTGTATAGGAAGGTATTGAAGAGACATGGGATGTAAAATGCTAAAATGACAAAGAGGTGGGAACTGCAGGTTTCAAAAGTCTTGAGCCGAATGTCCTTTGTGGGGAGCCTGAAGATGGCCCTGAGGATCTGGATATAGGACGCGGCAATAAAAATCCCATCCAGAATCATCACACAGAATACCACAAAGAGGCCATAGTAATTACTGAACCGGGTGTCTGCACAGGCCAAATTCACCACAGTCATGTGCAGGCAGAATGGCTGGGGGATGATGTTAGTTCTGCAATATGGCCACTGGCTAGCCTGGAAAGGAAAGGGCAATGCAACCATGCTGCTGCGCAGCACCACGGCCAGGCCAATCTTGGCCACCACAGGGTTTGTCAGGATGGTGGAATGTCTCAGGGGATGGCAGATGGCCACGTAGCGATCAAAGGCCATGGCCACGAGGATCCCAGACTCCATTACTGTTAAACAATGAATGAAATACATCTGAGTGAGGCAGGCACCGAAATAAATCTCCCTGGAACTGATCCAGAAGATGCTCAGCATTTTGGGCAGGGTTGACGTGGACAGGACCAGATCAGTGATGGCCAGTATGCAGAGGAAATAGTACATGGGCTCATGGAAGCTTGCCTCTGTCATCACAATGAACAGGATGCTGAAGTTCCCCAAAACAGCTATAACGTACATGGTGCAGAATGGGATGGAGATCCAGACATGGGCTGCCTCCAGGCCAGGAATGCCCAGCAGGATGAAGGTGGAGGGGTTAGTGAAGTTGGCTATATTGGAATCTGACATGGAGTGGAGGAAAACGTGTTCCCTGCTTCTGCCGTGCGTTTCCCTGACTTCTTCTCTATGCGCAGGGTGATGGTTGGAGTTACCTGGATGGAGAGACAATGTTAATATGAGACAATGCATTGTCTACTGGGGTCTGTTTTCATGAACGAAGCAGATTGGACACTCTTCACACAAACTTAAAAATTATATTTTCATTATTCAGAATAATGAACTATGAATAAAAAACTTTACTAATCTCATACTGTAAATACCAGGGTCATGTTGATATTACTACATCTCAAGTTCTTTTCCAATTTTTGCCATTTTTTTTCCATTGCAAAAAAGAGCAAAAAGAGCAAATATAATTTTCATTTGCATTAGTAGAGGTAAAGCAAGCAAATCACTGCAGTAATAGAAGCACTTTTTTTGGTGCTGGTTAGACCTCAGCTGGAGTACAGTGTCCATTTTGAGTCTCCAATATTTAGGAAGGATGTAGAGAAACTGGAAAGGATCCAGAGGAGAATGACCAGGATGACCCATAAGATGGAATGCCAGGCAAACAAGCGAAGGTTGAAGTGACAAAGGGTCCTTTGGCATCTTAAAGTCTAACAAAAGTATTGAAGCAGAAGCTTTCGTGGGGTAATACCCACTTTGTCGGATGCATGCGGTGGAAGTATCCAGCAGGAAGTATTCAGCAAAGACTGAAGGAAATGGATATTTTTAATGTGGGAAAGGGATGATTCAGGGGGAGATGATAGCAGCATTGACATATTGAAAGGCTACCATTGAAAATATGCAGGATTGTTATCAAATGTATCAACAGGCAGTGGGATCAAACTATATTGTAGCAAATGTACATTTAACCTCAGATAAACTCCCCACCTGTAAGAACAGGAGGACAGTGAAACTGAAGAAGAAGGAGATGCTGGAAAGTCCTTCAATTGTGGTTTTCAACAGGACGTTGGGGTGGTTTAGACATGACAAATCCTGCATCTTGGCAGAACTTAAACTACTTGTTCCTTTCAGCCCCCCTCTAGTCCTGTCACTCTTTTATTACATGATAGAAAATCCTAATTTAGACCAGGTATTACTCAAACACAACTTATGGAGCTCAATAGTAGGCTACCTGAGTGAAATTTAATGGCCTGTGTTATAGAGGAGGTCAGACTGGATCATCTAATGCATCCTTCTGATTTTAAATTATATGAATTTATTGATATAGAAAGTAGTTCAGGCATTTATAACACATGAACAAGGGAACATTCAATTACATTGAAACTCTGAACATATAAAATTGATAAAAGAAAAAAAAATACATGACCATAATTGGCCTGTGGAACTCCTTGCCACAGACATTATTGGAGCAAAGGGTTAACTGAAGAGATTCACATATGGATTGGCCATTGTTTGGGATGATAGTGGCACCATCTCTAGTTAAGGCTCTCTGAGACCTTCAATGACATGACTTCATTTTCAGTTGCATATAACTTTAGCAAAGATTAAGCTGAACTTTCCCATGCGTGGTGTCTACTTCCGGCTGAATTGCATTTTCAAAGTTTCGGGCATAACACTTCAGCGAACTTCTAGAATGAAGTTAGGGGAGAAGACGTCCTGCCCATGTTAAAAACTTGATATACTTATGCTAGTGAGGAGCCCTAGCATTTCCATGCTTTTCAACAGGGACAATCTGGTAAAAGCTCCAGGCCCTTCCCCACCCCGTTAACAGCCAAAGTCCTAAACTGCAAGTGAAGGAGGTGCCAGTGTCTGTGCATTAACACACAGATGGCTCCTGAGGTTTTACTCCGTTCTTATTCCAGACGACATCTTTTTCTGGAAGTTCTGCTAGAGGGTTTGTCTAGACTAAAAACACAAGAGCAGGGCCGCTGTATCTCTGAGCTGGTGCCTATGAAAAGTATAGCCCACGGCCTCCAAATCTGGCCTTATACTGGACATATGCTAACAACTTTCCTCCTGAAGTATCCACTGCGACTGAAATGAAGCCACCGTAGGGCTGGATCCCATCACCGAGGGGAAAAGCAAAAGAGGGCCATTATGGCCCATGATATTGGAGTAAATTCAGCACCTCTGGCAAGGGCCCTGGGATGTCCATAGGCTGTACAGAGTGGAAATGGCTACAGACTTATTCTCTATCCAATCACACATCTGTTGCACTTGATTTGTTAAACAAAAAAGAGATGATACCTGTGATTTCTGAGACCAAAGCCTATTTGCCGGGGAAATCCCTCAGGTAGCTGTCAAGAGAGGTAGCCATGTTAGTCTGGAATTGCAGTACAGTAAAACCTCCATTTAACGGACTAATTTGGGCGAGGGGGTGTCCGTTAAATCAAAAAGTCCGTTAGTTAATAATGAAAAAAAATGAGCTGTCGGAGCAGCAGCCCGCCCGCCACAGGGTCGGGGCGACAGCTCCGCAGCCCGCCCACTGCCGGGACCCAGGCAGCAGTCGGGAGCCGGCAGCCAGCCCGCCAGAAATAGATCAGGAATGCATCAGACTTGCTCAGAAATTTTGTCCGTTGCATCCGAAGTCCGTTAAATCGAGGTCCGTTAAATCGAGGGTTTACTGTAGTGAAAAAGAGTCCTGTGGCAACTTCAAGACTACCGAAGTATTGAAGCATAAGCTTTCATGGGCTAATACCCACTTTGTCGGATGCAAGGTAGCTGTGTCAGTCCACACCACTCTGAACCCAATGCCTTCATCAGCATCTGATAGCGAGATCTGACACGGGTGTGCGTCATTCATAATATAGCTCTCTGCAATCCCAGGGGGTTCACTCAGCCTCTAGGGGAGAAGAGGGATCGGGATGCAAACAGGTCAGAGACCAGAAACACTGTGGCTAGTGTCTCTTGTTCCATGTTTGTGCTTCTATGTTTGTTATCCAGCATTAACAGTAAACAGTAATTAAGAGACCTTCCCAAAGTAAAATGAGAATTCTTGGGCTCTCCGCAGTCAGAGAGGAATTGGCTGCTCTGTGTATTTGTGTAAATTTAAAAATTAGAGTTGATTACTAAGAAAGCTAGGGATAGTGCCTAGGTCTCATAGGGTCTGCAGCTGTCTAAGTGCCAAGATTTGATATGTAGAAAGCAGAAAGATAGATCTGGAGGAAGATGACTACAGAGAGACACAAAACACCTTTTGGAGGTGGATGAGGATCAGATATCAGTAATCCTCATGGGTAACTATTATCTATTATCATACTACATAGAACCTTTAATTGAAGGGTCTTTAAAAGACCTAGCAAAAGAAAGTCACTATCACATATCCCCATTATATCCATAGGTAAACTGAGGTACAGGGTGAAATTACTTGGCTAAAGATAGACAGAGAATGGCAGACAAAAGTCAAGAAAGAGAGGAATACTTGTAGCACCTTAGAGACTAACTAGTTTATTTCACCATAAGCTTTCGTGAGCTATAGCTCACTTCGTCGGATGCATAGAATAGAACAGAAGTAAAATGCATTTATACACACAGAAAGAAAAAGAAAAAAAAATGTACATTAGCATACCAATTCTAAGAGGGCTGTTAGATGTAGATTTTCCATTATCACTAGGAGAAAAATACACCTTTTGAAATGGAGATCTGTTGTCAGTAACTCAGGAAATGCAATTAATTACTGTAATGAGACAACCAGTCTGAACTTCCGTTAAGCCCTGGTTAATAGTGTCCAATTTGAAAATTAATTCCAGTTTCATGTTGGAGTCTGTTTTGGAAGTTTTTTTGTTTCAAAACTGGTTTCCTAAGGCAGGTGGGATTTTTGCTAAGGGATCAGAAATCAGTAATTCTCATCAGTAACTATTATCATATCACAGAGAACCTTTCATTGAAGGATCCTCAAAACACCTAGAACAGATCCCCAGTGTATTCATAGGTAAACTGAGGTAGAGATAGACATGACTTGGCCAGAGACACACAGAGAATGGAAGAGAGAACCCAGGAGTCCTCCCTTTCTTACCATAATAACAGTCTTTTCATCCGTAACTGAGCACATGATAAGCAGGAAATGGACTCATGCTGTCATAGGTCATGTTCGCTCGGTAGGCATGATGGACTTCTACAGGTTCTGGACCATGGGTACCCATGAGCCATCTCACTTACTAACCTGGGCTCCCTCTCATCCTGTGAAGGTATGAAAAGCTTCTGGCCCCTCCAGGTCTTTCACTTACACCAACAAATTGACACACCTGCAGTTATGGGAATGTTTTCACTAGCCACTCATGAACCAAGAATTGAGAGGCTCCAGACAGTTCCCCCAGCTCCCCAGCCTGGGTTCTCAGAGCTGTACTGCCTTGTTCTTGTCAAAAGACTGACCAGTGTAAGTTTATCATCCTGTGCCCTTGACTCAATGTGGGGAGGACAATGCACCAGTCCCTGTTCCTGTGCAGATTTCCCTTTATTCTTCAAATAACTCACTCTTTTTAGGAAATTAAATGGAAAGCATATGCACTAAGTAGAGAAACGTGGATTTTAAGCTCCTATAAGTTATAGAAAAGAGATCAAAGTTGGTTTCTTAAGAAATAAACAAAATCTCAATCTAAGTTCTATACACTAGATAGTGTTAGGTAAAATAGCAAGTCCCTACTCACCTCTCCAACACCCGAGTTTGTGCGGAGTTGGTATAGGGCTCACAAGCTGTCAGAAACCAAGTACACAGACTCTAATTCGTTGATCAACGGGCTCACACTATTCTTAGCTCAAAAGCTTCAGAGTAAGTGTGGCAAGTTTATTAGGGGCAGGCATCAATATTTATACACAGAAGTAAACAAAGTGATTAACAGGTCATAATGGTCATGCATAATCAATCAAGATTCTACAGGATAAAACAGGTTAAAATGTAAATTCCAAAAAACAAAGGGGAGATGGCTACTTAAGGGGAGGGGGGTGTCAGGAGCAGTTCGCAGGCCAGAGCTTTGGTCAAAAGTTCAGACAGAGCCATCAAGCCAGGGTAAAGTTCAAACTCAACAAGAGGACTTGAGTCAAGCACTGTCTGACCCTGATAGACACACTGTCCACCCATTCCTCATACACAGGAAAGAAACCCTGTCAGCCTGGGACAACATCCCCAGTCCAGTTCTTTTTCCTAACTTCATTCCAGGTGTTGAGTTGTGGGGCGAGGGAGGCCAAGTGACAAGATCACTTCCCCCATTATAGCTTCTGCCATGTGGAAGGAACTTCCTTTTTCTAAGCAAAAGTCCCCACTTAGTGGACTCAAGCAGGTTTTTCCAAGCAAAAGTTAGAGGAAAAGTTCAAGCACAAGATGGAGTCCAGTGTCACATGAATTGGTCACACGTAAAGAAATTGAAAGATTTGATGGGCAAGTGAGTAAGGGGCAAAAGTCTTACAAGCTTTGAAGGGATGTTTTACTTGGTCATTCAGGAGCGTTTGTTAAACATATATGTAAGATGGTGTAAAATCATTTTTATGGGAGAAAAGGATGAAAACTGTGGATGAAATGGCTTCTTTAGCTCATGATTTTGAGCAGACACAAACCTCTCTTGTGAATAAAGCACAGGCAGAGCGTCTAAACTTGGTGGGAGGCAGGATTTATCTAGTTTATCTTTCCTACAATCCCCAACCCCAATATCCTGTAAAAAGTCCAGAAGGTGCTATAATTGTAATTCCACTGATTACCTGAGGAATAAATGTCCCATGCTGGGAGAAAGGAGGAAGCAGCTGGTCCTTGTGAATACTGTGACCCTGAGCATGGAAGTCCGTGAGGCACCGGTCACTTCTCATATTGTAAAATTAGCCTCTCCACAACCAGGTATGCAGCCTATCAAAACTGGCTATCAGTGAGGTTAGCAAATGATAATCCTGTTTATAGGCTGATTGATAATATTTTCTCCTCTGATAAAGTATCTCAGGCTGGTAAAGTGTCAACCTGCAGGAAGAAGGAGTGTTCTGCTGGTATCACAGAGGGAAAGGGGAAACTCCCAGGAACTTCAGAGGCAATGGGAGAAATTCTTGGTGAATCCTCTGCAGCAGGGGGAAGCCCAGGTGTGGGGGTGATTGAGAAAATCTTCTGCTCTGCAGCTGAAGGCCAGAACTCCTCAGGGCTGGCAAAGAGGGACTTGTCAGTCAGCGAGAATCCTGTTCCAGCTGTTAGATACAAGCCTATTACATCTAACTCAGGGGCACATCCCCCTCTACAGAGCATAGTGAGGTGACTCTTGTGGTTAGGGGTGGGAGGCCCATTGGAGGTCCTGATTTTTCACACTTTGTTCCTGATGTTCTTGTAGAAACTAACTCTGTCTCTTTCCAACAGGATGCTGATCCTACTAAAGCAGTGGTTGTCTGTGAAAATGCTAATGACCCATCAGACAGAGGGGAGGAGGAAATTCCCTGGGCTGTGATGGAGCAAAACTGAGAGGACTAAACTTTAGCCAGGCTAGTTGACATAATTAGGCCTTCTTTGTTCATGACAGGGGACAGGAGAGGGAGCAAGAGACTTTCTGAGTTCTGACCTTTAAACAAAGCTAATTGCAAAATGTAATGATGTGCTTCACCAAAAAAATTAACCACGAGATTGAGACAAGTGACCGTTGCTTCAGAATCCCCAAAAATTTTAGAGTAAACATGTTTTGCTAAAAGCTTATTGGCTAAAGCTGATCATTTTCCTTGTAGGGCATTATTGAAGAAACTTGCTTAAGAAGATGTATACATGTGTTAGCAGTTTGAATGTATAAATAAATCAGCGTGATTTTTGTTCAGGGGGCTCCCCAAGCATTGTCTGCTGCGTGTGCTGAGTTATCACCCCAATACATTGCACTGTATCTTATAAGTAAAATTTTGCTGCTAAGGTTTAATTTTCTAAGAAAGAGTTTGGTAGTGATGGTAAATTTGATGAAAAGATGTAATGTGCATGATTTTGGGGGAAAGTTTTGGACATGCTAGTGTTGAGTTTGAACTTTACCCTGACTCTGTGGGTCTGGTTGAACTTTTCACAGCCTCTGAACAAGCAGCCTCTGAAACTTTTCTCTGAACCTTTTCTCACCCCAGCCTCTGAACCTGTTCTCACCCCAGCAGCCATGTTTCCATTGTCTCTCTTATTAGCATTTCTATGAGTCCATTAGCCTCTTGTAACCCGTTCAGTTAATGACAGAGAGACCATGGTTATGGTAGAGAAATCAGGACTGATGCATTCTGGCTGTCATTCTCTGTGTCATTTTTGCCAAGTCACATCTCCCTGAGCCTCAGTTTACCTACCTGTATGTAGGGATATGCGTTCATAATGACATTCCTCTGGAAGGTATTTTGAAGATCCTTTATTAAAAGTTTTTGCTGGGTATGATGAGAGTCAAAGATGATAATTAAATAGCTGTGATCTATTAGTGACAGCCTCATGTATCTAAAAAAACCTGCCAGTGTCTCCCCTTTGACATCTTTCTCAAGATCTGCCTGTCTACTATTTACCCATCCAGCTTGGTCATTTACTCAGTATCAGACTCTACAGAGACCTAGACATTATCCCTAGTTTTCTTATCAATCAAGTATGTTTTTTAAATATACACAAATACACAGAGCAGCAAATAACAGAGCTAATAACAGAGCCAAGAGTTATCATCCTTTGGGAAGGTCCCTTAATTACTGTTTACTCCTAACGCTGGATAAAGAACACAGGAACACAGATATGGAAAAAGAAAGATTGGCTAGAGTGCCTGCAGTGTCCAGCCTGTTTTCATTCAGCTATCACTTCTCCCCTAGAGGGCTGAGGGAACCCCCCTGGGATTGCACAGAGCTATATTACAAACAGCTCTCACCTCTGTGTCAGCTCTCAGCCTGGGATGCTGCTGTAGATGCTGTGGTGACAGTGGTCTGGGACACGGCACCTGAGGGGACTCCCAGAGAAGACGCTTCCTTCTCAGTATTCACAGGTACCCATCTCTTGCTGAGGACCTCCCCTGTCCAGGAATCCCAATAGAACAAGGGTGTGATGGGATAAAGATTAGGGTCTGTGATCCTTTCTGCTCTGCACAACCACTAAACACCCCAGATCTCTGGACACAGGTGGTGAGTGCTCCAGTATCACTGTCCAAATTGTCCCTCTTTGCTGACCCCTTCAGCCCATGCTGGTGACCTCCAGCCCCAAGGTGTCTGTATTTCTGTGACACAGTGGATCCTTCAACATGAAAGGCGTTAGTAGATGTACAAAGGGAAGGTCAAATTCTAACAACCTGGCCATAGTTTGCTCAAACCCCACTGAGGCTAAACTCCCCTTGAAATAAGAACTGAGTGAAGACCTCAGGAGACAGATGTGTGTTAACACATAGACAAGTGTCACTTCCTCCTTTTGCAATTCAGACCTTGGCTGTTAACTAGTGAGGGGGACCTGACTTTAATTTGCTGGAAAGCATGGAGGTGACAGCGCTCCTCAATGGAACATTTTTTTCCACATGGGCAGGGTGTGTTTTCTCCTACATTCATTGATGAAGTCAGCTGAATGGTTATGTCTGAAATTTTCAGATTAAAAAAAACAAAAACAATTCAGCCTGAAGCAGTAACCTAGTATGGGAATTTTTCATTCCAAACAGCAACAGTTTGGCAAATGTATAAGCAACTGAAAATAAGGTCTTCAAATTAAACGTGCCAGACTGCGCTGACTAAAAGTAGTGCCACCATCATCACCTACAATGGCCACTCCATAAGGAAAAAATGAACTCAAGAATGGTCATAGTGGGTCAGACCAAAAGTCCATCAAGCCTAGTTTCCTATCTTCCAACCGTGACCGGTACCAGGTGGCCCGGAGGGAATGAACAGAACAAGTAATCATCCATTCCCTGTTGTTCATTCCCAGCCTCTGGCAAACAGAGGCTAGGGACACCTCCCTTCCCCATCCTGGCTAATAGCTGTCGATGGACTTAACCTCCATGAATGTACCTAGTTCTTTTTTTAACCCTGTTATAATCTTGCCCTTTAAATCAACTTTTGGCAAGTTCTGTGGGTTGACTGTGCATTGTGTGAAAAAATAACTACTTTTATTTGTTTTAAACATGCTGCCAATTAATTCCATTTAGTCACCCCAATTCTTCTTTTATGAGAAAAAGTAAATAACTGCGTTCCCTACACAAGTCATGATTTTACAGCCCTCACGTATAGCCTCCCTTAGTCATATCTTTTCTAAGCTGGAAAGTGCCAGATTTATTCATTCCTCAACACACAGAAGCTGTTCCATGCCACTATAATTATTGTTGTTGACATTTTCCAAACCTTTTCCCATTTCAATATATCCTTCTTTTTTTTTTTAGATATAGTTAGCACATCTACACATAGTATTCAAGATGTGGGAGTATAATGGATTTATATAGAGACAATATCATATTTTCTCACTTATTATCTATTACTTTCTTCATTATCTATTACTTTACTTTTATTAGCTATTACTTTATTATTACTTTATTATCTTTATTATTACTTTATTGTATTACTTTATTTTATTATCTTTACTATTACTTTATTACTTTATTACTTTTATTATCTATTATTTTCTACTTCTTTCTTAATGATTCCCAAATTCTGTTTGCTGTGTTAACTGCAGCTGCATTTGGAATGTGCAAGATCTCCTTCTTCAGTGGTAACTGGTTATTTATCCCCCATCATTTTATGTGCGTTGTTGGGACTATGGTTTCCCATTTTTCATTTATCAATACTGTATTTCATCTACTATTTTCTGGCCCAGTTACCTGGTTTTCAGAGATCCTTGAATAGTTCATCACAGTCTTAACTCTGTTTAAAGATTTTTGTATCAACAGCAAATTTTGCCATATTAACATTTACCCCATTTTTCAGGTCATTTATGAATATGTTTAATAGGACTGGTCCACAAAAGGTTGATGGGGGACATCATTATTTACCGCTCTCTATTCTGAGAAATGACCATTTATATTATCCTTTGTTTCATATCTTTTAGCCAATTACTAATCCATGAGAGCACTTTCCCCCTTCTCCCATGACAGAGTAATTTGGTTAAACGGCTTTTGGCGAAGTAATTGGTCAAAGGTTCTCTGAAAATCTGTGTAACCTATATCCACCAGACCCCCCTTATCTATATGCTTGTTGACCCCCTCAAAGAATTCTAGTTGATTGGTGAGGTGTGATTTTCATTTACAAAACCATGTTTAATTAAATTATATTATGTTCATAATTAGCAAGCAGTACAGCTGTATTCAGCTCTTGGGTCAGATCCTGTTCTCCACTTATTAATGCATCAAGAATTGCCTCTCCTCTTGTGGGTTCCAAGACTAGCTGCTCCAAGAAGCAGTCCTTTAAGGTGGCCAGAAAGTTAATCTCTTCCTCCTGTCCTCAGGTGACATGTACCCAGTCAATATGAGGACATTTGAGATCCCCCATTCTTAACTAGCTTTTTATTTATTTTTTTTATTTTAATAGCCTATTTAATCTCCCTGAGCATTTCACAGTCACAATCACAATCCTGGTCAGGTGATCTGTAATAAATCCCTACCGCTATATTCTTATTATTAGACATGACATTTCTATCTATAGAGATTCTATGATTTGGGAATCTCCCTCAGAGTTTGATTCAGTTAAGATTTGGACTTCATTTCATTCTACACTTTGTTTCATATATAGTGCCACTTCCCCACTCACATAACCTTCCAATATATTTTGTATCCTGGTATTATGTCATCCCATTGATTATCCTCATTCTACCAAGTTTCTTTCTTCCCTCTTATATCAATAGCCTAATTTGATATGAGGTGCTCTAGTTCATTATTTATTATTTAGAATTTTAGCATTGGTATATAAGCACTTTATAATCCTGAGTCCTTTTAGCTGCCTGCCATGTTGTATTTTAATGGGACATTTTTTTCATTTGACTGTTTCTCATTTGATACTGGCTGCATTTTATCATTTTCCATCCTTTCATCCTCACTAGGACTCAGAGAATCTCCATTAATAGATCCTACTCTTAGGGATGTCTTTGTCTGAACAGCGTTTTCCTCTGCACCTGTCAGATTTCACACCGCTCTTAATTTAAAAAATGACCTTTTTAATTTTAAGCGCCAGCAATCTGGTTCCATTTTGGTTCAGGTGGAGTGCATCCTTCCTATTAAGGATGTCCCTTTCCCAAAAGTTTCCCCAATTGTGAATCCCATTCATTTAAACACTTTGGTCTAATAATATCAGTGGCTATGAGTTCCATAGGCTAAATATAGATGCTGATAACAATTATAAAGTTTCCTTCCTCCCTTTAAGAATTGGCCTCATTTTTTTCTAGAATTTCTTTTGTTCTGAATAACTTCCTTATGTGATCCTTAGACATACCACACATGGATTTTCCCCAGATGTCTTTAATATCCATGATCAATTTTCACAACTTCAATATTGTATTGTTTGCAATTTATTTTCCCCTTTCCCCCCTGCTATATATTGCTGTCCCCCACCCAAAATGTCTTCACTTTGTCACTAAACCAGGTTTTTATCCGAAGCTCTCAACCTTTTTAACTCTGGAATTGTGGCTTTCTAGTTATCTAATAAATCCTTCTTATAGAACTCCATGTTTTTCCTCCCAATAAGTTTTTCCAATATTTTGCCTCAGCTTTGAGGAATTAGCTCCTTTGAAACACTAAGGGCCTACAGATATTAGTGGTTGGGAATAGTTCTCTGTTTGAGAATTTGAATGTAATCAGCTCCTTTTTTAAATTTTCCTCTCCTCTACCATACACCCCCTTCTTTGTCTCTTCTCTTAACTATACAATCCCAGACTTTTCAGTCTGTCTGCATAGACCAGCCTCCCCCATCCGCCCTTCGTCTTGGAAACCCCCGTTCTATCTGCAATATCCTTTGTAGACCAAAACTGAGTGCAAGTCCTGAGCAAGTTTTTTTTCTCTCCCATTCCGTTGCCATCCGATCATTGCTTTTGTTTTAGACACCTTTGCAAATGAGCAGGTGTTTCCTCGGAGCTATCTGTGAGGCCCGGGTCTTTTCCCTGATGGATTTTCTACCTGGGATATTTTCCACCAAAACATGTTTTCATACAGGTTTGTTTTTTCCCCAGTCTCATATTTTGAGAAGCCAGGTGAATGCAGAAATACCTACAGCATAGACTCCTTAGCCTGGGTTTCATTGCATTAAGGAACAATTGGGGATATCCAGTACCCATAATCATGATTCCTGCTGATTCCTATTAAGGTTTTTCAGACCATGACATGTATGAATTATATGAAAGGAGACCATTAAAATATGGAATTGGCATTAGTATGGTCAATTCATAATTAATTCCTCTGAATGATGAAAATTTCATTTTTCAGTGTGTGAAGAGTGACCAATCTTCTTCACCCATGACAACAGCCCCCAGTAGTACAAATAGTGTCTCATTTTTGAATTCTCTCCATCCAGGAATTTGTACTAGTACATCACCTGAGACACTGGGCGCACAGAGGAAGCCAAAGGAACATACTGTACATACAGGAGACACCGTTCTGCCTCAGCATTGGACACCTTCTCCCCTACTCCATGTTAGGTTCCAACACAACTGACTTCACCAACCCCTCCACCTTCATCCTGCTGGGCATTCCTGGCCTGGAGGAAGCCTATGTCTGGATCTCCATCCCCTTCTGCATCATGTATATCATAGCTATCTTGTGGAACTTCACCATCTTGTTCACTGTGAAGGTGGAGCCGACCCTCCATGAGCCCATGTACTATTTCGTCTGCATGTTGGCTGTCACTGACCTAGTCGTATCTACATCCATCATGCCCAAAATGCTGGCAATTTTCTTATTCAATTCCAGGGAGATCCATTTCAGTTCCTGCCTCACCCAGCTGTATTTCATTCACAGCTTCACAGGGATGGAGTCTGGGATCTTTGTGGCCATGGCTTTTGATCGCTACGTGGCCATCTGCCATCCCCTGAGACATTCCACCATCCTGACAAACTCTGTGGTGGCCAAGATTGGCCTGGCCATGATGCTGCGGAGTGGCTTGCTTGCATTGCCCTATCCCATCCTGGCTAGGCAGTGGCCATATTGCAGAACCAACATAATTCCCCAGACATACTGTACGAACATGGCCATGGTGCAGCTGGCCTGTGATGACACCCGTGGTAATATTTATTATGGTCTCTTTGTGGTCTTCGGTGTGAGGGGTCTGGATGTGATTTTTATTGCCCTGTCCTATGCCCAGATACTCAGGGCCATCTTCAGCCTCCCTACAAAGGACGCCCGGATCAAAACTTTTCGGACCTGCATCTCTCACCTGTGTTCCATTTTATGCTTTTACATCCCAAATGTCTTTTTCTCCCTTATGTCCCGTTTTGGCCAGAATGTTCCCCTGCAGTTCCTCGTTGTCATTTCCAACTTATACCCTTTGATGCCTCCCATGCTAAACCCCATTATCTATGGGGTGAGGACTAAACAGATCTGGCACAGGCTGCTCCGGCTTTTTACTCATAAAGGGACCTAAAGTTTTCTCCTGGTGCTCTGCATCTCAGGGCATGGTTACACTTACAGGATTATAGCGCTTTTGCTTATAGCTGTCCCCGTATACATCAATCAGTATTGCGATAGAGCGTGTCCACGCTTAGACCCGCCAGAGCTATAGCATGGTCACCTTTGCGGTACTTCAGGTGTTATTAGGAGCAGTTCATTAGGGCAGGTATCCCACAGAGCACCTCTTCCTGATCTGGCGCAATGCCTTGTGGGAAAGGGGGGCATCACTTGCGGGGCATTCTTCATCCTGTTCCAACTCCCCGTGATGCTTCGCATCACATCCGAGCAATCACTGTGTTTCCGTCCACCTCAGGCGTGCTCTGTCGTCCATTTTCATGTCCTGTAATGGATCTGGAACTGCTAGGGAACATGCTGTCGACTGTCGCCAGCACAACTCGCAGCGCAGCGGAGTTAATCCTTGACATGCAAGATTATAGTAGTTATGGCTCTGAAGACGAGATCGAGCCGATGAACGCATTTGACACAAAACTGCTTGTCTCATTAACGGACATGCTCACGGCCATGGAACGCCACTTCTGGGCACTGGAAACGAGCACTAACTGGTGGAATCGCATCGTCATGCAAGTGTGGGACGATGAGCAGTGGCTGCAAAACTTTTGCATGAGAAAAGCCACTTTCATGGGACTGTGTGCTGAACTCGCCCCCGCCCTGCATCGCAAGGACACCAGATTAAGTGCTGCCCCCCTGGTGCAGAAGTGGGTGGCTATAGCACTCTGGAAGCTAGCCACCCCCACGAGCTACCGATCGGTGGCCAACCACTTTGGGGGAGGGGAAAGTCGACCGTTGGAGTCATGTTGATGCAAGTGTACAGGGCCATTAATTGCCTCCTGCTACGAAAAATTGTGACTCTTGGTAACATGCATGAGATTGTGGCTGGCTTTGAACAAATGGGTTTCCCTAACTGTGGAGGGCCAATCGCTGGGACCCATATATGTATTCTGGTGCCCGACCACCTTGCAGACGAGAACATTAACCGAAAGGGGTACTTCTCCATGGTTCTCCAAGCACTTGTGAATCACCGTGGGCATTTTACTGACATTAACGTAGGCTGGTCAAGAAAGGTGCATGACACATGCATCTTCTGCAACACTGGCCTGTTCAAGACGCTGCAAGAAGGGATTTTTTTTTTGGACCAGAGTATCCCCGTGGGGGAAGTTGAAATGCCCATTGTCATTCTTGGTGACCCCACTTACCCTTTAATGACCTGGCTCATGAAACCCTACACAGGGAGCCTGGACAGCAGCCAGAAAAGGTTCAACTACAGGCTGATCCGCTGTCGAATGACTGTGGAGTGTGCTTTCGGGCATTGTGATGATGTATCCCATAAAGCTTTATGGGGGGGGGTGCCTGTAAATATATGTATGATGTTACTGGAATATGGTTTTGCTAAAAACTTATATCTCTGTGAAGGTAATGATCCACTGGATCTGTTCATCCTATTTGTATGTATGTGTCTATTTTGTATTCAAAGTTATGAATATTGACTACGTGCTTGTTTAGTTATATGTAGACTTTGGAAAGAAGCTGAATAGCCCTCTGAGAAAAAACTACTCTCAGTTAAGCCCAATTGAGAACCAATCAAGCAAACAATGAACTTTGTAGATGCCCGTCCACACCCAAGCCTCCTCAGGAATGCAGTCTGATTGGTGGTGAGGGGAGTCTGGTTCAGGCCTGCAACTGAGCCATGTGCTCTGAGAGTCCATGTGGACTCTGCATAGGAAGGAGGAGGGGCTTTCCACCCACAGGAGGAAGTCTATATTGGGAGAGACCTCTCCATTTTGTTCTCAGCTGGCTCAAAGAACAGCCCTCCACCCCACAAGGATTCCTGGAAGAAACTGGAACAGAGGACTGACTGCAGGGGAGGGGGGGGGAGTGATTGCTGGACCCAGGCTAACAGAGTTTAGCCTGAAAGAAGGATTTCACTGAGGGTGAGGCTTTTTACTGTAATAGTGTTAGATTTGCGTATTTTGTTTGGTAATTCACTTTATTCTGTCTGTTACTTAGAACCACTTAAATCCTATTCCCTGTCTTTATTAAAATCACTTTTTACTTATTAATTAACCTGGAGTATGTGTTGGTACCTGGGGGGGGGGGGGCAACCAGCTGTGCATATCTCTCTATCATTGTTATAGAGGGCAAACAATCTATGAGTTTGCCCTGTATAAGCTTTATAAAGGGGAAAACAAAAATTATTCAGGGTTTGACCCCATTGGGAGTTGATCATCTGAGTGTCAGAGGTAAGGATACCTCCTGCCTGTTTCCAGGAAAGCCCACAGCTGTTAGGTAACGTGGCTCAGACCGGGCAGGGTACTGAGGTCCTAAGCTGTTGGGGCAGGAAAACTGATGCAGGAGTAGCCTTGGTACTTTGGGTGGCAGCTCCTAAGGGGTTTCTGTGATCCCAACCCATCACAGGCATCTCAAAGCATGCTGGCGCTGTCTTTATGGGAAGCTAGACTTGGCTGAGGGAAGTATCTCCATGGTTATTTCCGTATGCTGTGCCCTACATAATCTTTGTGAACAGAAGGGCAAAGGCTTCTCTGTGGCATGGTCCTCGGAGGTTCAACACCTGGAGGCCACATATGAACAGCGAGAGAGCAGGGCTCTTAGAGGGGCCCAGCACGAGGCTGCAAGGTTTAGGGATGCCTTGAGGGAGCATTTTGAGGCTGAAAGTGAATTCTAATGGGAAGTGCAGAGGGAGGGAGGGAGGGGGCATTCTTTTTATAGAATAAGGCATTTGGTTTTCTGTAACCATTAATAATCTATGTACTCTGAATAAAGAAACCCATTTATTGAAAAGAATTCATTTATTGACCAGTTACTTCAGTTTCTGAAATAAAAGGTTATGAAGAATATGTGTGTGTGTGGGGGGGGGGTGCAATTGGGGTGGGATGGGATCAATCAGAGATTGGAGTATGTCCAGATCGCATACCCTCCAATGCCCTCTGAGTTACTGTGTTCTCTGAACCCCATTTCTGGAGGGCGATAATGCATTTTATTAGGGGTTGAATCCAGTGGATAAGGGTCCTGGGTTTGGGGGCTGGTCGGTGAAGACAGGGGGGTTGGAGGCAGCCATGGGTGGTAATAACCAGGCAGCTGTTGATAGTGGCCTGGAGGGGACAGGGGACAAGAAGGGGAAGGGTTTGGGGGCAACTGATAATGGGGGTGGCGAGAACGGTGCTTCTCCTGCTGAATGGCGGCAATCCGCTGCATAGTCTCTACTTGCAGCTGCATTAATTTAAACAGCTTATCAGAGCTTTCCCACCGGTAACTCTTGGCCTCCTGCCGAGCCTCATCTCTCAACTGGATCTATTTATCCCTCCACTTGCTCTCATTCTCCTGCCACTGCCGTGCTATTCGATTCTCCATTATAGCCTGTAGCATTACTTGCTGTACACGATCCTTTTTGCTTTTGTCATGGCCCCTTCCTCAGCTGCCTCGGCCTGTCAGCTGGTGATAAGACTGATACCACAGTCAAGGTTGGAACTAGACAGGGAAAGACAGTGAAAAGTTTAAACAGAGGATTCCCTTGTACACAACAGACAGTGCAATGATTCCCCTGCATTCCCCATTTGTCTGTCCCGTTTGCCTATCCCACAGAGAGCACACAGACAACAATGGAGCCCCTGCCATGGTGAGTTATCTCCGGATGCAGGGGGAATGATTGTTTCCCTGCCTTGCGGTCCTATGGCTTGGGGGGAGTGGAAGGCATTTGTGGGAACTGTACCCTGAGCACTGTCCCAACATTCTCCGTAGGTGTTTGTGCTGGAAGATATCTCACTGCTGCGGGTGATGGAGCAAGAAAGGGAGGGAATTCTAATGAGATGCGGCTTCCGCCCAGGGCAGCTTGCCTCTGATCCCACCCCTCATTGAACAGTGACGGGGACTAGTGACCGTGACCAGAACAGGGGCCACTCTGGCGCTCCTGAGAAACCTGCGCAGGCACATTGCAAAAGCTCTTATTGAGACCTTTGAAGAAATCACTGATGACGATTACCGCGATGTGATAGACTCATCAGTGCACTATTCCACGTGTAGACAAGCATGCAAGCCTCCCTTTCCACCCTCGCCCAAGCTGCCTGCCTTCCCAATAGAAAAGTAGCTGTACCTGCACAATCCGCTGTTGCTGCCCTGCCCCCCGCAACCACCAGATGCAGTGGTTGGCTCTGGCTGCCCTCCAGGCTTGAGAAGAGTTCCTGGCTGCATGTCTCCTGGGACTCCTCCATGCCCTGGGTCACTGCCACAGCCACTGCTGCCTTCTCCTCCTCCTCATACTCCTCCTTCTTCTCTCCATCCTCCTCCTCTTCTACCTCCTCTTCCCCCCTTTCACTGGTAGGCTGGGAAGTGTCCTCGGTGTTTGATGGAGTGCAACGTTGATCACCACCAAGTATTGCATCCTGCTCCTTGTAGACTCTGCAAATCACCAGGGCTGCCCCAGAGTGGCCATTTGCCTCGCAGGCTTTGCGATACGGATTCCTAAGCTCCTTTACTTTTACCTGGCACTGCAGAGTGTCCTGCTCATGGCCTCTTTCTATCATGGCCTGTGATATCAGGCCATATGTATCATAATTCCTGTAGCTAGACTGCAGTTGAGACTGGACAGCCTCTTCCCCCCAACAACTGATGAGGTTCAGCACCTCGCTATTGCTCTATGCTGGAGATCGCCTATTGCGAGGAGGCATGGCACGTGGAGTCATGGCAAAGCAAAATGGTCAACTGCAAAGATTCCCTGAGGAGCACTCCACGCCTGGCTGGATCAAACAGGAAGGGGATTTTCAAATTCCCCTGGAAATTTAAAGGGCGGGTCTGACGGATGGTCACCTGAGGCTGGGACAAAAGAGCTTTAAAGTGATGACCAGAGTGACTGGAATGGGAATTATGGGCCAGGCTGGAGGCTAATTAATGCACAATGGGTGTCCACATTCGCACTGTAGCACTACACTGGGAGTGCTACAGCCCTTATTCCCCGTGCGGAGGTGGATTACCAGTAGCACTATAAACTCGGACTTATAGAGCACTACATGTCATGCCAGTGTGGACGGGTAGTGAGTTATAGTGCTCCTAGAGGCTTTATAGCGCTATAAAGTGCCAGTGTAACCAAGACCTCAGACTGAGCTCCGTGCAGAGCTGGCTGCTGAGATGGTGCTGAGCCCTGTTCCCTGAATGACTGACTGAGTAGTCATAGGGATATTAAATCTTTTCCTGGCCTTGCTGTGCTGTGTCAATGTGACACACTGGGGAAATCAGGCTATGTAGAACTTATGTCCTACTCTGCCTATTCCCTCAAAGCTCTTTTTCCTGCCCCACCTATTCCCCCAGTGCCCCGCCACATTTTCCAGCTCTTCTATCAGGCCCCACCTCTGTTCTGCCTCTACCTCCAAAAGCCGCACCCTTGTTGCCTGCTCCTGTCCTCCCCAGCCACAGTTACTTGCTGAGTCATCTCCACCTCAGTCCCTCGCAAGATGGACTCCCTCTGATCTGGGATTGGATAGGGGCTGCTGCAGGTTGACAAGGAGCCTGCAGGGTGTTGTGTGAGGACATGGTGCTGGGGTTAACAGGCCAGTCGGGATCTGTAAGAGTGTCTATTCCCTCTCTCTGAACACTGGGGTACAGAGGAGAGTCTCTTCTATGGTCCCTTAACTATAAACTGCTTCCCCAGCCTAAGTTAAGTCTTTACACTCCCAAAACCCACACTCTACCAGTTGGGAAATTGGGGTACCAAGCTGCCACCATCCGTGTGAGTCTCCAAGACCTGGAGGGGGGGCGCATGAACTCCCCCAAACTCCCTTTCTCTCTTGAGAGCCTGGGACACTCAGATGCTGCTTCACTTCCCCCTCATCCCCTCCTTCTTGTTACCAAGAGAGAAGAGAACAAAAAAAACCTTTGAGCCCAGCCCCTCCTTCCTGCCCTCAGGAGAGTGACTCAATGACTCAACTACTTAGCCACCTCCTCTCCCGCCTACCCGGGACGTGGGTCACATCCAAAGCTAGGACACTTTAAGGGAAATAACCAAACACTTTTTATAACTAAAGAGGTTTAATAAAGAAAAGAGAACAAAGCATGCACTTTCAAGACCACTTTACAGATATAGAGCTCTCTCACCCCTCCCTCTGAAAAGGCTAGTGATGCCCTAAATCCAGTACAGAAGCTTATGAAAATTAATATGTTACTTACAATTCAGCTACTTATGAATATAGGAAGGAAAAAATAGAAGTTTTGCTCTCCATAGCTAGAGAGCGAAGAAATGGGTCTTGCCCCAAGCTGGGACGGAAGGAAACTGAAAATAACCCTCCTTCCTTCCTGCCTCGTGGGACGGGGCTTTTACGTCACCCTCTCTCAGGTAAAGTTAACCCCATACAGGAAAACAGCACTCCACACTTATGACAGGAGCCAAGAGAGAAGCCAGGAAGCCGTTTAAAATCAGCTGAGGGTTCAAAGTGGGGTCACATGGCAAGAGGGCTAAACTGTGCCTCATACAGCTTGTAGGCCCTAAAGTTCAGTACAGACTTCAGAGGGAAGAACCCTCTGTGTGGCTTATTTCCTTAGATTTCAGTTCCCTTTTGTTTCCTCCACCTGAGGTCCTGTAGCAAGCAGAGTCCCTGCAATGGGTGTCGTCTGGGATCTCTTTTCCATGAGCCAAGCCTTGGCATCAGGGCAAGGGAGAAGCTCTGAAGGTAGGAGGGCAAGAGCTGAGAGAGATGGAAGGAGAAGCCCCTGCATTAGCTGGGAAGTTGGGATGCTGGGCAGAGGCCAACGTGGCTGCAATAGCTCAGAGGGAGGGAGATAAATGGCACACCGTCCATTAGCTGGCTACATGTACATTATAAATGCTAGTTCTTCTTAAACAGGAGGAATTTATTAAAGAAACAGCTAAAAACTAAACGCATAAAAACAGGTTTCCACACAGCTCAGTCTTCAGACTTGTTTTGCTTGTTTACCAGGGACCACATGCTGCCTGGAATTCTGCGTAGAACAGAAAGCCCAACAGTGTGTGAATCACATCAGTGCAGCGTGTGACTCCAAGGTCCCAATTAAGGGCTTTCGGTAGAAGCCCACTAGACATAATAAATAATCATCTTCCTTCCCAGCTCACTGGTCTCTGCTGATGCTTTATCTCTAGTTAAAGACTTGGGCCAAATGGTGTAAGTGGGTGCATGGACTGTATGAGCCAGGTCGGAGAGAGACTTAGCAAGGGATTGGCAGCTAAGAACTCATGGGCGATGGTCCTGGCTCAAGACACTTCCCTACCTGCTGCCTCAGTTTTCCCATCTGTAAAAGGGAGATAATTCCTGGGGGTAGTGAGCAGTTGACTATGAAGCACCTACCACTGCTAGCCCAAGGTTGGAATCGCGGCTAGCAGTTTGGGACAAGGGGGGAAAAGGAGGAGTAGGGGGCAGCGAGACCAAGGCACTGCTCAGACTGAGGCCTGCTGGCAAGGGGTCATCCCCCCCGGGTGACTGGAATTAGACACAGGGCCTCATCTCTTCAAAGAGGAAGGTGAAATCTCCCCCACCACTGTCCAACAATCCTGCCCGGCAGCAAGCGAAGCAGCAATCACCTCAGTGTCAGTGAGGGGTTCAGATGACAAGAGCTCTAGGGGGACTCCATCTTAGGCCTCCTTGGGGAGGGACTCCGAGTGGGTTTGGCACCAGACTCCTCTGCTGCCAGTGCATTGCTGGCTGGTTCCACATGATGGACTCTGTCGGGGCAGTGACAGAAAGCTCAGCAGTGGTGGCCACCCATGACGGGGATATGTTCATATTGACTTTCCTCTGGAAGGTATTTTGAAGATCCTTTAATAAAAGCTGTTACAGGGTATGATGATAGTCACAGATGAGAATTAAAGATCTGTGATCCATTAGCGATAGTTTCATGTACCTGAAAGAAAATGCCAGTGTCTCCCCTCAGACATCTTTCTCCAGATCTGTCTACTAGCTACCCATCCGGCCGGGCTATTTACTTAGTATCAGACTCTGTGGAGACCTAGACCTATTTTTCTTACTAATTAAGTATATATTTTTAGATATACACAGAGCAGCCAATTCCTCTCTGACTCAGCACAGAGCCCAAAAGTTCTCATCACCCCTTTGGATGGTCCCTTAATTAATGTTTACTCTTACAGGTGGATAAAGAACACAGAAGCCCAGACATGGAAAGAGAGACACTAGCTAGAGTGTCTCCAATCTCCAGCCTGTTTTCATCCAGATTCCGCTTCTCCCCTAGAGGCTGAGCGAACTCCCCTGGGATTGTACAGAGCTATATAATAAACAGTGAACATTCCTGTGTCAGCTCTCGGCGAGGGATGTTGCTGCAGATGCTGGGGTGAGAGACGTGTGGGATAAGGCTATTTGACGGAGATTCCTACAGAAGACACTTCCTCTCAGAATTCACAGGTACCCATCTCTTGTTGAGGAGCTCACGTGCTCGACAAACCCAGTATAAGGTGGACACAATGGGCTAAAGAATAGGTCTGTGATCCTTTCTGCTCTGCACAGCCATTAAGCATCAAAGGGCCCTTGTCACAAGTGATTTTTGCTTCAGTGTCGTGGGCCAAAATGTCACTCTTTGCTGTACCCCTCCATAGGCTTATGGCCACAAATCCCAAGGTGGCTGCATTTCAGTGGCACAGTGGATCCTTCTGGACGAAAGGTGTTAGTAGATGATCAATGCAACGGCCAAATACTGAGGGTGTGGCCCATAGTTTGCTCCAGCCCCACTGAAGCAAAACTCCCCTTGGAATAAGAACTGAGTAAAGACCTCAGGAGACAGATGTGTGTTAACACATAGACAGTGTCGCTGCCTCCTCTTGCAATCCATGGCTTGGCTGTTAACTAGTGAGGGGGAGGGGAGCTGTTACCTGACTTTAATTTGCTAGGAACCGTCCAGGTGACAGCGCTCCTCAGTGGAACAATTATACAATTTTTTCAACATGGGGAAGGCGTGCTTTCTCCTGCTTTCATTAATGAAGTCAGCTGAACTGTTCTTTCTGAATTAAAAAAAAAAATCAGCCAGAAGCAGTAACCCAGTATGGGAATTTTTCTGTCCAAACAGTGACTGTTTGGCAATCTTATAAGCAACTGAAAATAAGGTCTTCAAATTAAACATGCCAAACTGTGCTGACCCAAAGTATTGCCACCATCACCCAATACAATGGCCACTCCATAAGGAAATAAACAACACAAGAATGGCCATAGTTGTCAGGACAGAGGTCCATCGAGCCTAGTTTCCTATCATCCAAAAGTGACCATTTCCAGGTGGCCCAGAGGGAATGAACAGAACAGGTAACCATCAAATCATCCGTTCCCTGTTGCTCATTCCCAGCCTCTGGCAAACAGAGGCCAGGGACACCTTCTCTCCCCATCCTGGCTAATAGTTATTGATGGACTTAACATCCATGAATGTATCTAGTTCTTTTTTTCCCCCTGTTACAGTCTTGGCCTTTAAAACAAATTGTGGCAAGAAGTTTAAACATACTGCCTTTTAATTCCATTTGGTTATCCCTAATCTTTCTTTTATGAGAAAGAGTAAATAACACTTCTCATCTACTTTCTCTACACCAGTCATGATTTTACAGCCCTCACGGATAGCCTCCCTTAGTCATGTCTTTTCTGAGCTGAAAAGTGCCCGTCTTATTCATTTATCAATTCAAAGAAGCTGTTCCATACCCTTACTTATTTTTGCTGATGTTTTCTGAACCTTTTCACATTCCAATATATCTTTTTATATATACGTAGTTACCACATCTACACATAGTATTCAAGATGTGGGAGTATAATGGATTTATATATAGACAATATCATATTTTCTCACTTATTATCTATTACTTTCTTCATTATCTATTACTTTACTTTTATTAGCTATTACATTTATTATTACTTTATTATCTTTATTATTACTTTATTGTATTACTTTATTTTATTTTTACTTTATTTTATTAGTTTACTTTATTTAATTATCTTTATTATTACTTTATTACTTTTATTATCTATTATTTTCTACTTCTTTCTTAATGATTCCCAATATTCTCTTTGCTGTGTTAACTGCAGCTGAACTTGGAATGTGCAAGATCTCCTTCTTCAGTGGTAACTGGTTATTTATCCCCCATCATTTTATATGCGTTGTTGGGACTATGGTTTCCCATTTTTCATTTATCAATACTATATTTCATCTACTATTTTCTGGCCCAGTTACCTGGTTTTCAGAGATCCTTGAATAGTTCATCACAGTCTTAACTCTGTTTAAAGATTTTGTATCAACAGCAAATTTTGCCATATTAACATTTACCCCATTTTTCAGGTCATTTATGAATATGTTTAATAGGACTGGTCCACAAAAGATCGCTGGGGGACATCATTATTTACCTCTCTCTATTCTGAGAAATGAGCATTTATATTATCCTTTGTTTCATATCTTTTAGCCAATTACTAATCCATGAGAGCACTTTCCCCCTTCTCCCATTACAGGGTAATTTGGTTAAACACCTTTGACTAAGTAATTGGTCAAAGGTTCTCTAAAAATCTATGTAACCTATATCCACCAGACCCACGGCCAGCAACAGAAATTTTGGGGCCCCCTACTCTGATAGTTTGGGGACCCCCCCCAGCCCAGCAGAGGTCCCCCAGCCCAGCCGACAGCGGCTGGGGACCCCCCAGCCCAGCCGACAGCGGCTGGGGACCCCCCCAGCCCAGCCACCCCCCCCAGCCCAGCCGGCGCTCCCCCCCAGCTGACAGCGCCTGGGGGAGGAAGCCCAG
The DNA here is from genome assembly GCA_032164245.1 of Sternotherus odoratus. Taxonomy (NCBI): domain Eukaryota; kingdom Metazoa; phylum Chordata; order Testudines; family Kinosternidae; genus Sternotherus; species Sternotherus odoratus. The sequence goes on from JAVMKO010000001.1 coordinate 302,310,112, forward strand.
CCGCCCCCCCCAGCGCCGCCGGCGCTCCCCCCCAGCTGACAGCTGGTGGCAGCGGGAGCGAGAGCCCGGGAGCGGCGTGAGCCGCCCTTACTGTTCCCCCTTCCCCCCTCCTCTTCTTCCCCGGACTGTGCCACCGCTGCCGCCGGCCGGCCTCACTGCTCCTCCCGGGGCCAGGCATGCTCGTCCGGGGGAGAGCCGCGCCGCCTCCCCGCCCCTTCCCCGCTCTCCAGGTCCGGCGACAAGGGGGGACAACAACGGGTACAGCTGTATACCGGGGGGCCCCTAAAGTCGGGGGGCCCAGTACAGCTGTACCCGTAGTACCCCCCTGTCGCCCGCCCTGACCAGACCCCCCTTATCTACATGCTTGTTGACCCCCTCAAAGAGTTCTAGTTGATTGGTGAGGTGTGATTTTCATTTACAAAACCATGTTGACTCTTCTCAAACAAATAATTTCTATCTACATGTCTGGCAATATTGTTCTTTAATATAGTTTCAACCAGTTTGCTGTGTACTGAAGTCAGACTTACTGTCTTATTATTGCTGGGAGTTATATATTTACACTTCATTTGCCAGAGAATTTATATTCTGTTCTGTTTTCCTCAATAGGATTTAATTTGCCCTCTTTAAACAATGTCTTTTATCCTCTCACTGCCTCCTTTCCTTTGTTGATTAGCCAATGTGGCACTTTTCTGGTTCTCATTTTATATTTTATTTAATTTGGGGTGTACATTCAAGCTGAGCCTCTATTATGACGTCTTTAAAAAGTAAAATAGCTTGCAGGGAATTCACTTTTGGCGGTGTACCCTTTAATTTCTGTTTACTTAATCTCCTCTTTTTGTGTCATTCCCCTTTCTGAAATTAAACACTGCATTGTGGGGTGCTGTGGTGTTTTCCCTGGTACAGGGATGTTTAATTAAATTATATTATGTTCATAATTAGCATGCATACAGTTGTATTCAGCTCTTGGGTCAGATCCTGTTCTCCACTTATTAATGCATCAAGAATTGCCTCTCCTTTTGTGGGTTCCAAGACTAGCTGCTCCAAGAAGCAGTCCTTTAAGGTGGCCAGAAAGTTCCTCCTGTCCTCAGGTGACATGTACCCAGTCAATATGAGGACATTTGAGATCCCCCATTCTTAACTAGCTTTTTATTATTATTATTTTAATAGCCTATTTAATCTCCCTGAGCATTTCACAGTCACAATCACAATCCTGGTCAGGTGATCTGTAATAAATCCCTACCGCTATATTCTTCTCATTATATATGACATTTCTATCTATAGAGATTCTATGATTTGGGAATCTCCCTCCCTCCCTTGATTCAGTTAAGATTTGGACTTCATTTCATTGTACACTTTGTTTCATATATAGTGCCACTTCCCCACTCACACGACCTTCCAATATATTTTGTAACCTGGTATTACTTCATCCCATTGATTATCCTCATTCTACCAAGTTTCTTTCTTCCCTCCTATATCACTATCCTAATTTGATATGAGGTGCTCTAGTTCATTATTTATTATTTAGAATTTTAGCATTGGTATATAAGCACTTTATAATCCTGAGTCCTTTTAGCTGCCTGCCATGTTGTGTTTTAATGGGACATTTTTTTCATTTGACTGTTTCTCATTTGATACTGGCTAAATTTTATCATTTTACATCCTTTCATCCTCACTAGGACTCAGAGAATCTCCATTGATAGATCCTACTCTTAGGGATGTCTTTGTCTGAACAGCGTTTTCCTCTGCACCTGTCAGATTTCACACCGCTCTTAATTTAAAATATGACCTTTTTAATTTTAAGCGCCAGCAATCTGGTTCCATTTTGGTTCAGGTGGAGCGCATCCTTCCTATTAAGGATGTCCCTTTGCCAAAAGTTTGTGAATCCCATTCTTTTAAACACTTTGATCTAATAATATCAGTGGCTATGAGTTCCATAGGCTAAATATAGATGCTGATAACAATTATAAAGCTTCCTTCCTCCCTTTAGGAATTGGCCTCATTTTTTTCTAGAATTTCTTTTGTTCTGAATAACTTCCTTATGTGATCCTTAGACATACCACACATGGATTTTCCCCAGATGTCTTTAATATCCATGATCAGTTTTCACAACTTCAATATTGTATTGTTTGCAATTTATTTCCTCCTTTTCCCCCTGTTATATATTGCTGTCCTCCACCCAAAATGTCTTCACTTTGTCACTGAACCAGGTTTTATCCAAAGCTCTCAACCTTTTTAACTCTGGAATTGTGGCTTTCTAGTTATCTAATAAATCCTTCTTATAGAACTCCCATTTTTTTCCTCCCAATACGTTTTTCCGATATTTTGCCTCAGCTTTGAGGAATTAGCTCCTTTGAAACACTAAGGGCCTACAGATATTACTGGTTGGGAATAGTTCTCTGTTTGAGAATTTGAATGTAATCAGCTCCTTTTTTAAATTTTCCTCTCCTCTGCCATATACCCCCTTCTTTGTCTCTTCTCTTAACTATACAATCCCAGACTTTTCAGTCTGTCTGCATAGACCAGCCTCCCCCATCCGCCCTTCGTCTTGGAAACCCCCTTTCTATCTGCAATATCCTTTGTAGACCAAAACTGAGTGCAAGTGCTGAGCAAGTTTTTTTTCTCTCCCATTCCGTTGCCATCCGATCATTGCTTTTGTTTTAGACACCTTTGCAAATGAGCAGGTGTTTCCTCAGAGCTATCTGTGAGGCCCAGGTCTTTTCCCCGAGGTATTTTGTACCTGGGATATTTTCCACCAGAACATGTTTTCATACAGGTTTGTTTTTTCCCTAGTCTCATATTTTGAGGAGCCAGGTGAATGCAGAAATACCTACAGCATAGACTCATTAGCCTGGGTTTCACTGCATTAAGGAACAATTGGGGATATCCAGTACCCATAATCATGTTTCCTGCTGATTCCTATTAAGGTTTTTCAGACCATGACATGTATGAAGTATATGAAAGGAAACCAATAAAATATGGAATTGGCATTAGTATGGTCAATTCATAATTAATTCCTCTGAATGATGAAAATTTCATTTTTCAGTGTGTGAAGAGTGACCAATGTGCTTCACCCATGACAACAGTCTCCAGTAGTACAAATAGTGTCTCATTTTTGAACTCTCTCCATCCAGGAATTTGTACTAGTACATCACCTGAGACACTGTTTGCACAGAGGAAGCCAAAGGAACATACTGTACATACAGGAGACACCGTTCTGCCTCAGCATTGGACACCTTCTCCCCTACTCCATGTTAGGTTCCAACACAACTGACTTCACCAACCCCTCCACCTTCATCCTGCTGGGCATTCCTGGCCTGGAGGCAGCCTATGTCTGGATATCCATCCCCTTCTGCATCATGTACATCATAGCTATCTTGTGGAACTTCACCATCTTGTTCACTGTGAAGGTGGAGCCGACCCTCCATGAGCCCATGTACTATTTCGTCTGCATGTTGGCTGTCACTGACCTAGTCGTATCTACATCCATCATGCCCAAAATGCTGGCAATTTTCTTATTCAATTCCAGGGAGATCCATTTCAGTTCCTGCCTCACCCAGCTGTATTTCATTCACAGCTTCACAGGGATGGAGTCTGGGATCTTTGTGGCCATGGCTTTTGATCGCTACGTGGCCATCTGCCATCCCCTGAGACATTCCACCATCCTGACAAACTCTGTGGTGGCCAAGATTGGCCTGGCCATGATGCTGCGGAGTGGCTTGCTTGCATTGCCCTATCCCATCCTGGCTAGGCAGTGGCCATATTGCAGAACCAACATCATTCCCCAGACATACTGTGCGAACATGGCTGTGGTGCAGTTGGCCTGTGCTGACACCCGTGTTAATAGTTATTATGGTCTCTTTGTGGTCTTCGGTGTGAGGGGTCTGGATGTGATTTTTATTGCCCTGTCTTATGCTCATATCCTCAGAGCCATCTTCAGCCTCCCTACAAAGGACGCCCGGATCATAACTTTTCGGACCTGCATCTCTCACCTGTGTTCCATTTTATCCTTTTATATCCCAAATGTCTTGTTCTCCCTTATGTCCCGGTTTGGCCAGAATGTGCCCCTGCAGTTCCACATTGTCCTTGCCAACTTATACCTTTTGATGCCTCCCATGCTAAACCCCATTATCTACGGGGTGAGGACTAAACAGATCTGGCACAGGCTGCTCCGGCTCTTTACTCATAAAAGGACGTAAAGTTTTCTCCTGGTGCTCCACCTCTCAGGGCATGGTTACACTTACAGGATTATAGCGCTTTTGCTTATAGCTGTCTCCGTATACAGCAATCGGTATTGCGATAGAGCGTGTCCACACTTAGACCTGCCAGCGCTATAGCATGGTCACCTTTGTGGCACTTCGGGTGGTATTAGGAGCAGTTCATTAGGGCAGGTATCCCACAGAGCACCTCTTCCCGATCTGGTGCAATGCCTTGTGGGAAGGTGGCATCACATGCGGGGAATTCTGCATCCTGTTCCAACTCCCCGTGATGCTTTGCATCACAACCCAGCAATCCCTGTGTTTCCATCCACCTCAGGCGCGCTCCATCGTCCATTTTCATGTCCTGTAATGGATCTGGAACTGCTAGGGTACAAGCTGTCGACTGTTACCAGCACAACTCGCAGCACAGCAGAGTTAATCCTTGACATGCAAGATGATAGTAGTTATGGCTCTGAAGACGAGATCAAGCCGATGAACGCATTTGACACAAAATTACTTGTCTCATTAATGGACATGCTCACGGCCGTGGAACACCATTTCTGGGCACTGGAAACGAGCACTGACTGGTGGAATCGCAACATCATGCACGTGTGGGACAATGAGCAGTGGCTGCAAAACTTTTGCATGAGAAAAGCCACTTTCCTGGGACTGTGTGTTGAACTCACCCCCGCCCTGAATCGCAAAGACACCAGAGTAAGAGCTGCCCTCCTGGTGGAGAAGCATCTGGCTATAGCACTCTGGAAGCTGGCCACTCCACACAACTACCGATCGGTGGCCAACCACTTTGGGGTGGGAAAGTTGACCGCTGGAGTCATGTTGATGCAAGTGTGCAGGGCCATTAATTGCCTCCTGCTACGAAAAATCATGACTCTTGGTAATATGCATGAGGTCGTGACTGGCTTTGAACAAATGGGTTTCCCTAACTGTGGAGGGGTGGTCGATGGGACCCATATATGTATTCTGGTGCCCGACCACCTAGAAGACTAGTATATTAACTGAAAGGGGTACTTCTCCATGGTTCTCCAGGCACTTGTGGATCACCGTGGGCATTTTACTAACATTAACGCAGGCTGGTCAAGAAAGGTAGATGACACACGCATCTTTCACAACACCGGCCTGTTCAAGAAGCTGCAAGAAGGGACTTTTTTTCCAGACCAGAGTATCCCCGTGGGGGAAGTCGAAATGCCCATTGTGATTCTTGGCTACCCCACTTACCCTTTAATGTCCTGGCTCATGAAACCCTACACAGGGAGCCTGGACAGCAGCCAGGAAAGGTTCAACTACAGGCTGAGCCACTGTCGAATGACTGTGGAGTGTGCTTTTGGGCATTGTGACGGTGTACCCCATAAGGATTTATGGGGGGGGGGAGTCCCTGTAAATATATATATATTATGTTACTGGAATATGGTTTTGCTAAAAGTTATATCTCTGTGAAGGTAATGATCGACTGGATCTGTTTATCCTATTTGTATGTATGTGTCTGTTTTGTATTCAAAATTATGAATATTGGCTATGTGCTTGGTTGGTCGTATGTAGACTTTGGAAAGCAGCTGAACAGCCCTCTCAGAAAAAACTATTCTCAGTTAAGCCCAGTTGAGAACCAATCAAACAAACAATGAACTTTGTAGATGCCCGTCCACACCCGAGCTTCCTGAGGAATGCAGCCTGGCTGGTGGTGAGGGGAGTCTGGTTCGGGCCTCCAACTAAGGCTTTGGTTACACTACGGGATTATAGCGGATTTGGTTATAGTGCATCCTATATACAGCAATAGGTATTTCGCTAGAGCATGTGCACACTAAAGACCCGCCAGCGCTAAAGTATGACCACATTTGCGGCGCTTCTGGCAGCATTGGGAGTAGCTCAATAGGCCAGGTATCCCACAGAGCACCTCTTCCTGATCTGGCGCAATGCTTTGTGGGAAGGGGGGCGTTATTTGCGGCTATTTTGCATCCTGTTACAACTCCCCGTGATGCTTTATGTCATATCCCAGGAATCCCTGTGTTTCCGTCCACCTCAGGCGCCATCTTTCAACGGTTTCAGCAAGGCATGCGTGCTCCGTCGTCCGTTTTCCTGTCCCGTAATGGATCGCGAACTGCTGAGGAGCATGCTGGCAAGCGTCGCCAGCACAACTCTCTGTGCGGCGGAGTTCATTCTTAAAATGGACTGTGACAGTAGTGATGAGTCTGGAGAAAAAATGAGATCGAGCCGAGGAACGCATTGGACATTAAGCTGATCATCGCTTTAACGGACATGCTCACGACCGCGGAACGCCACTTCTGGGCACAGGAAACGAGCACCGAATGGTGGGATCGCATCATCATGCAAGTGTGGGACAATGAGCAGTGGATGCAAAACTTTCGCCTGGGAAAAGCCAATTTCATGGGACTGTGTGCTGAACTCACCCCTGTCCTGCAGCACCAGGACACCAGATTGAGAGCTGCCATCCCGGTGGAGAAGCGGGTAGCTATAGCACTCTGGAAGCTGGCCACCCTAGACAACTACTGATCGGTGGCCAACCACTTTGGGGTGGGGAAGTCGACCGTTGGAGTCGTGTTGATGCAAGTGTTCAAGGCCATTAATCGCCTCCTGCTGTGAAAAATCATGACTCTTGGTGATGAGCGTGACATCATGGCTGGCTTTGAGCAGATGGGTTTCCCTAACTGTGGAGGGGCGATCGATGGGACCCATATACCTATTCTGGCACCCGACCACCTAGCAGACGAGTACATTAACTGAAAGGGGGACTACTCCATGGTTCTTCAGGTGTTTGTGGATCACTGTGGGCGTTTTACTGACATTAATGCAGGCTGGTCGGGAAAGGTGCATGACATACGCATCTTCCGCAACACCGGTCTCTTCAGGAAGCTGCAAGAAGGCATTTTTTCCCAGACCAGAGGATCCAAATGGGGGAAGTGAAAATGCCCATTATGATTCTTGGCAACCCCACTTGCACTCTAATGCCCTGGCTCATCAAACCCTACATGGGGAGCCTGGACACCAACCAGGAAAGGTTCAACTACAGGCTGAGTCGCTGTTGAATGACTGTGAAGTGTGCTTTTGGGCGTCACAAGGCCTGCCGGAGATGTCTTTTTGGCAATCTAGACTTGGCAGAGGGAAGTATCCCCACAGTTATTTCTGTGTGCTTTGCCCTACATAATCTCTGTGAGCGGAAGGGCGAAGGCTTCACTATGGCATGGTCCTTGGAGAATCAACAGCTGGAGGCCACGTATGCACAGCCAGAGAGCAGGGCTCTGAGAGGGGCCCAGCATGAGGCTACAAGGATCAGGGATGCCTTGAGGGAGCATTTTGAGGCTGAAAGCGAGTTCTAATGGGAATTGCAGAGGGAGGGAGGGAGGGAGGGTGCATTCTGTTAATAGGATAAGGCATTTGCTTTTCTGTACCTATTAGATACATATGTGCACCGAATACAGAAACCCATTTATTAAAAAAAAATCATTTATTGAACAGCTTTCTCATAATTTGAAATAAAAGTAAAAAAAAAGTAAAATGTGTGAGGGAGGAGGGGCGGCAGGTGGGATGGGAAGGGGTCACTCAGAGATTGGTGTATGTCCTGTCCTCATAACCGCCAATGCCCTCCGAATTGCTGTGTTCCCCCAACCCCATTTGCCTAGGGCAATGATGATTGATATTAGGGGTTGAGTGCAGTGGATAAGGGTGCTGGGTCTGTGGGTTGGTCGGTGAAGACAGGGGGGGTTGGAGGCAGCCGTGGGTGGTAATAACCAGGCAGCTGTTGATAGTGTCCTGAAGGAGACAGAGGGCCAGAAGGGGAAGGGTTAGGGGGCAACTGACAATGGGGGTGGCAAGCACAGGGCTGCTCCTCCTGAATGGCAGCGATCCGCTGCAGAGTCTCTACTTGCAGCTGTAATATTCTAAACAGCTTTCCAGCGCACTTCTCAGTGTGCTGTTTGCAAGCCATCTCCCTCAACTGCATCTGTTCCTCCCTCCATTCCTCCCTCCGCTTCCTCTCATCCTCCCTCCGGTTGCTCTTATTCTACTGCCACTGCTGTGCAACGAGGTTGTCTGTTGCAGCCTGTTCCATAACTTGTTTCAAAAGATCTTCCTTGCTCTTCCTTGGTCTATTTCAAATCCTCCTTAGCTTCTGAGCAACAGGTAAGACTGGTGATGTTGATGTCAAGGACAAACCTAGTGAAAGTTACAAGTGCACAGTTAAAACACAAGTTCCCCTTGTTTGCAATAGACAGTAGGGAGTCCTACGCATTCCATGAATCTCTGTGCACTTTCCCTGTCCGACAAAGCTGTAGCACACACAGAGATACCCACGGAGACCCGGGCATGGTGAGTCGTGGAGAAAATTATTCTTTCCCTGGTATGCTGTACTATGGCTTGGGAGGAGTGGAGGGCATTTGTGGGAACTGCACTCTGATGAGCACTGTCCCAACATTCTGTGTAGGTGTTCATGCTGGAAGATATCTCGCTGCTGAAGGTGATGGAGCAAGAGAGGGAGGGGATTCTAATGAGATGTGGCTTCCGCCCAGGGCCATATAAGGCTTTCATCTGTGCAGCAATGCTCCCTCCACCCTTCTTAGAAGAGTTACTGGGACTGGTGACCATGGCCGGGACAGCAAACATGCTGGCTCCACCGAGAAACCTGCACAGGCACATTGCAAAAGCTCTTATTGAGGCCTTTGAAGAAATCATTGATGACGATGACTGTGCTGTGATAGTCTACATCAATGCACTATTCCACAGGTAGACAAGCACGCAGCAAGCATCCCTTTCCACCCCGGCCAAGCTGCCTGCCTTCCTAATAGAAAAGTAGCTGTACCTTTGTAATCCGCTGCTGCTGCCCTGCCCCCCGCAACCGCCGGATGCTGTGGCTGGCTCTGGCTGTCCTCCGGGCTTGAGAAGAGTTCCTGGCTGCATGTGTCCTGTGACTCCTCCATGCCCTGGGTCATTGCCATGGCCACTGCTGCCTCCTCTTCCTCCTCCTTCTCTCCATCCTCCTCCTCTTCTACCTCCAATTCCCCCCCTTTCACTGGTAGGCTGGGAAGTGTCCTCCGTGTTTGATGGAGTGCATGTTGGATCACCACCAAGTATTGCATCCAGCTCCTTGTAGAATCTGCAAATCTGCCCCAGAGCAGCCGTTTGCCTTGCAGGCTTTGCGATACGGATTCCTAAGCTCCTTTACTTTTACCTGGCACTGCAGAGTGTCCTGCTCATGGCCTCTTTCCATCATGGCCTGTGATATCTGTCCATATGTATCATAATTCCTGTGCCTAGACTGCAGTTGAGACTGGACAGCCTCTTCCCCCCAACAACTGATGAGGTTCAGCACCTCGCTATTGCTCCATGCTGGAGATCGCCTATTGCGAAGAGGCATGTCACATGGAGTCATGGTAAAGCAAAATGGTCAACTGCAAAGATTCCCTGAGGAGCCCTCCACACCTGGCTGGATCAAACAGAAAGGGGATTTTCAAATTTCCCTGGAAATTTAAAGGGCGGGTCTAACGTATGGTCACCTGAGTCTGGGACAAAAGAGCTTTAAAGTGATGACCAGAGTGACTGGAATGGGAATTATGGGCCAGGCTGGAGGCTAATTAATGCACAATGGGTGTCCACATTTGCACTGTAGCACTACACCGGGAGTGCTACAGCCCTTATTCCCCGTGCGGAGGTGGATTACCAGTAGCGCTATAAACTCGGACTTATAGAGCACTACATGTCATGCCAGTGTGGACGGGTAGTGAGTTATAGCGCTCCTAGAGGCTTTATAGCGCTATAAAGTGCCAGTGTAACCAAGACCCCAGACTGAGCTCCGTGCAGAGCTGGCTGGTGAGATGGTGCTGAGCCCTGTTCTCTGAATGACTGACTGGGTAGTCATAGGGATATTAAATCTTTTCCTGGCCTTGCTGTGCTGTGTCAATGTGACACACTGGGGAAATCAGGCTATATAGAACTTATGTCCTATTCTGCCTATTCCCTCAAGACTCTGCTTCCTACCCCACCAATTCCCCCAGTGCCCCGCCACATTTTCCAGCTCTTCTATCAGGCCCCACCTCTGTTCTGCCTCTTCCCCCAAAAGCCGCACCCTTGTTGCCTGCTCCTGTCCTCCCCAGCCACAGTTACTTGCTGAATCATCTCCACCTCAGTCCCTCGCAAGATGGACTCCCTCTGATCTGGGATTGGATAGGAGCTGCTGCAGGTTGACAAGGACCCTGCAATGTGTTGTGTGAGGACATGGTTCTGGGGTTAACAGGCCAGTCAGGATCTGTAAGAGTGTCTATTCCCTCTCTCTGAACACTGGGGTACAGAGGAGAGTCTCTTCTATGGTCCCTTAACTATAAACTGCTTCCCCAGCCTAAGTTAAGTCTTTACACTCCCAAAACCCACACTCTACCAGTTGGGAAATTGGGGTACCAAGCTGCCACCATCCGTGTGAGTCTCCAAGACCTGGAGGGGGGGCGCACGAGCTCCTCCAAACTCCCTTTCTCTCTTGAGAGCCCGGGACACTCAGATGCTGCTTCACTTCCCCCTCATCCCCTCCTTCTTGTTACCGAGAGAGAAGAGAACAAAAAAAACCTTTGAGCCCAGCCCCTCCTTCCTGCCCTCAGGAGAGCGACTCAAAGACTCAACTACTTAGCCACCTCCTCTCCCGCCTACCCAGGACGTGGGTCACATCCAAAGCTAGGACACTTTAAGGGAAATAACCAAACACTTTTTATAACTAAAGAGGTTTAATAAGGAAAAGAGAACAAAGCATGCACTTACAAGACCACTTTACAGATATAGAGCTCTCTCACCCCTCCCTCTGAAAAGGCTAGTGATGCCCTAAATCCAGTACAGAAGCTTATGAAAATTAATATGTTACTTACAATTCAGCTACTTATGAATATAGGAAGGAAAAAATAGAAGTTTTGCGCTTAGAGCGAAGAAATGGGTCTTGCCCCAAGCTGGGACGGAAGGAAACTGAAAATAACCCTCCTTCCTTCCTGCCTCGTGGGACGGGGCTTTTTATGTCACCCTCTCTCAGGTAAAGTTAACCCCATACAGGAAAACAGCACTCCACACTTATGACAGGAGCCAAGAGAGAAGCCAGGAAGTCGTTTAAAATCAGCTGAGGGTTCAAAGTGGGGTCACATGGCAAGAGGGCTAAACTGTGCCTCATACAGCTTGTAGGCCCTAAAGTTCAGTACAGACTTCAGAGGGAAGAACCCTTTGTGTGGCTTATTTCCTTAGATTTCAGTTCCCTTTTGTTTCCTCCACCTGGGGTCCTGTAGCAAGCAGAGTCCCTGCAATGGGTGTCGTCTGGGATCTCTTTTCCATGAGCCAAGCCTTGGCATCAGGGCAAGGGAGAAGCTCTGAAGGTAGGAGGGCAAGAGCTGAGAGAGATGGAAGGAGAAGCCCCTGCATTAGCTGGGAAGTTGGGATGCTGGGCAGAGGCCAACGTGGCTGCAATAGCTCAGAGGGAGGGAGATAAATGGCACACCTTCCATTAGCTGGCTACATGTACATTATAAATGCTAGTTCTTCTTAAACAGGAGAAATTTATGAAAGAAACAGCTAAAAACTAAACACATAAAAACAGGTTTCCACACAGCTCAGTCTTCAGACTTGTTTTGCTTGTTTACCAGGGACCACATGCTGCCTGGAACTCTGCACAGAGCAGAAAGCCCAACAGTGTCCTGCAGGGAATCACATCAGTGCAGCGTGTGACTCCAAGGTCCCGATTAAGGCCTTTTGGTAGAAGCCCACTAGACATAATAAATAATCATCTTCCCTCCCAGCTCACTGGTCTCTGCTGATGCTTTATCTCTAGTTAAAGACTTGGGCCAAATGGTGTAAGTGGGTGCATGGACTGTATGAGCCAGGTCTGAGAGAGACTTAGCAAGGGATTGGTAGCTAAGGACTCATGGGCGATGGTCCTGGCTCAAGACACTTCCCTACCTGCTGCCTCAGTTTTCCCATCTTAAAAGGGAGATAATTCCTGGGGGTAGTGAGCAGTTGACTATGAAGCACCTACCACTGCTAGCCCAAGGTTGGAATCGCGGCTAGCAGTTTGGGACAAGGGGGGAAAAGGAGGAGTAGGGGGCAGCGAGACCAAGGCACTGCTCAGACTGAGGCCTGCTGGCAAGGGGTCATCCCCCCCGGGTGACTGGAATTAGACACAGGGCCTCATCTCTTCAAAGAGGAAGGTGAAATCTCCCCCACCACAGTCCAACAATCCTGCCCGGCAGCAAGCGAAGCAGCAATCACCTCAGTGAGGGTTCAGATGACAAGAGCTCTAGGGGGACTCCATCTTAGGCCTCCTTGGGGAGGGACTCTGAGTGGGTTTGGCACCAGACTCCTCTGCTGCCAGTGCATTGCTGGCTGGTTCCACATGATGGACTCTGTTGGGGCAGTGACAGAAAGCTCAGCAGTGGTGGCCACCCATGATGGGGATATGTTCATATTGACTTTCCTCTGGAAGGTATTTTGAAGATCCTTTAATAAAAACTGTTACAGGGTATGATGATAGTCACAGTATCACAGTGGAATGCAGTAGTTTCATGTACCTGAAAGAAAATGCCAGTGTCTCCCCTCAGACATCTTTCTCCAGATCTTTCTGTTTACTAGCTACCCAGCCGGCCTGGCTATTTACTTAGTATCAGACTCTGTGGAGACCTAGACCTATTTTTCTTACTAATTAAGAATATTTTTTTTAGATATACACAGAGCAGCCAATTCCTCTCTGACTCAGCACAGAGCCCAAAAGTTCTCATCACCCCTTTGGTTGGTCTCTTAATTAATGTTTACTCTTACAGGTGGATAAAGAACACAGAAACACATACATGGAAAGAGAGACATTAGCTAGAGTGTCTCCAATCTCCAGCCTGTTTTCATCCAGATTCCGCTTCTCCCCTAGAGGCTGAGCGAACTCCCCTGGGATTGTACAGAGCTATATAATAAACAGTGAACATTCCTGTGTCAGCTCTCGGCGAGGGATGTTGCTGCAGATGCTGGGGTGAGAGACGTGTGGGATAAGGCTATTTGACGGAGATTCCTACAGAAGACACTTCCTCTCAGAATTCACAGGTACCCATCTCTTGTTGAGGAGCTCACGTGCTCGACAAACCCAGTATAAGGTGGACACAATGGGCTAAAGAATAGGTCTGTGATCCTTTCTGCTCTGCACAGCCATTAAACATCAAAGGGCCCTTGTCACAAGTGATTTTTGCTTCAGTGTCATGGGCCAAAATGTCACTCTTTGCTTTACCCCTCCATAGGCTTATGGCCACAAATCCCAAGGCGGCTGCATTTCAGTGGCACAGTGGAGCCTTCTGGACAAAAGGTGTTAGGAGATGGACAATGCAAAGGCCAAATACGGAGGGTGTGGCCCATAGTTTGCTCCAGCCCCACTGACGCAAAACTCCCCTTGGAATAAGAACTGAGTAAAGACCTCAGGAGACAGATGTATGTTAACACATAGACAGCGTCGCTGCCTCCTCTTGCAATCCATGGCTTGGCTGTTAACTAGTGAGGGGGAGAGGAGCTGGTACCTGACTTTAATTTGCTAGGAACCGTCCAGGTGACAGCGCTCCTCAGTGGAACAATTATACAATTTTTTCAACATGGGGAAGGCGTGCTTTCTCCTGCTTTCATTAATGAAGTCAGCTGAACTGTTCTTTCTGAATTAAAAAAAAATCAGCCAGAAGCAGTAAACCAGTATGGGATTTTTTCTGTCCAAACAGTGACTGTTTGGCAATCTTATAAGCAACTGAAAATAAGGTCTTCAAATTAAACATGCCAAACTGTGATGAGCAAAAGTATTGCCACCATCACCCCCTACAATGACCACTCCATAAGGAAATAAAGAACACAAGAATGGCCATAGTTGTCAGGACAGAGGTCCATCGAGCCTAGTTTCCTATCATCCAAAAGTGACCAGTTCCAGGTGGCCCAGAGGGAATGAACAGAACAGGTAACCATCAAATCATCCATCCCCTGTTGCTCATTCCCAGCCTCTGGCAAACAGAGGCCAGGGACACCTTCTTTCCCCATCCTGGCTAATAGTTATTGATGGACTTAACGTCCATGAATGTATCTAGTTCTTTTTTTTCCCCTGTTACAGTCTTGGCCTTTAAAACAAATTATGGCAAGAAGTTGCAGGGGTTGAATGTGCATTGTGTGAAATATAATTACTTTTATTTATTTTAAACATACTGCCTTTTAATTCCTTTTGGTTATCCCTAATCTTTCTTTTATGAGAAAGAGTAAATAACACTTCTCATCTACTTTCTCTACACCAATCATGATTTTACAGCCCTCACGCATAGCCTCCCTTAGTCATGTCTTTTCTGAGCTGAAAAGTGCCCGTCTTATTCATTTCTCGACACAAAGAAGCTGTTCCATACCCTTACTTATTTTTGCTGATGTTTTCAGAACCTTTTCACATTCCAATATTTCTTTTATATATATATATATATATATATATATATATATAGTTACCACATCTACACATAGTATTCAAGATGTGGGAGTATCATGGGAGTATCATGGGAGTATTCTCAGGGAAGTAGATTTCATACACTGATGGGAGGACCCCAAACATTTATTTTAATATCTACACTCAATTCCTATGGCAGTGCCACTGTCGCATTCTAAGTGCAGAGAATCCCTCAAGCAGATCTTCTGGAAAAGGATTCAGTCTGGATCTGCAGACATGGGAAGTTGGAGAATCCACCACTTCCTATCACAGTTTGTTCTAATGGTTAATCACCCCAGCTTCCAGACAATGGTTCTTGCTCTTTCTCTGCTAGATTACAGAGCCCATTATAACTATTTAAGATAAATAAATGATGTCTTAAAGTCTTTCTCTGTCCAGCATTTTCTACATCCTCTAAGAATTTTGTCACTCTTTTCGGCCCCCTCTCCAATTTTTCAACATCACTTCTGATTTGTGTTGCTTTCTGTCCATTTCCCCATATGCTCTACTTTGATCTCCCCTCTCATCTGCTGCCTTCACTTTCCCAGTGAACTGCGGTTTGTCCAAAGTTCTCCATTTTTGTAACTGTGGAATCATGACTTTGTGAATATCTAATCAACTCTTCTTAAAAAAAACAAACCAAGTTTCCTTCCCATTTTTCTGTCTAAATTTTTCCTCCATATCTGTTTTGCTGATAATTTGCCACATATTTGGGGAATTAGCCCATTTGAAGCAATAAGAATCTACACATATTACAAGTTGGGAACTCTTCTTTGTTTTTCAATTTAAATGTCAACAGTTCATTCTTCATTTTGTTCTCCTCTATCATAAGGCCCCTTCTTTGTCTCTTCTCTAACTAAGCAGTCTCAGACTTTTCAGTCTGTCTGCATCTGGCAGCCCTTTTAGAGAGACTGGGTGACCAAAACTGAGAGCAAACCCAGAGCAGGTTATTCTTCATCCCATTCCTCAAGCATCTGAACATTTTGTTTGTTTTGGCCACTGCTGTGAACAAGCAGGTGTTTCCATGGAGCTGCTATCAGTGACGCCAAGGCCTTTTCCCTGAGGTATGTTCTAGCTGGAATATTTTCCCTGGCACATGTCTTGGCAACAGTTTGTTTTCTTTCCCAAATCTCAGATTTTGAGCAACCAGGTGAATGCAGAGCTCTGTACAGCATGGACTCTCTCGCCTGGGTTTCATTGTATTAAGCAACAATGATGGATTAGTATGCACACTCACATTTCCTGCTGGTGCCTATTAGGCTTTCTCAGACTATGACATGTAGGAATTATTGATGCAAGAAGCCCCATAAGATATGGAATTGAGATTAGCAGGGTCTGTTGTTCATAATTCATTCATCTGAATAATGAAAATGTCATTTTTCAGTGTGTGAAGAATGACCAATCTGCCTCATCCATGAGAACAACCTCCAATAGCGTATGTAGTGTCTCATTTTAGCATTGTCTCTCCATCCAGGAATTTGTACTGCGACCATCATCCTAGACCCTGGTCATATACAGGAAACAAGAGGAGCATATGGTATGTGCAGGAGACACAGTTCTGCCTCAGAGTTGGACACTTTCTCCTCTTCCATGTTAGGTTCCAACACAACTGACTTCACCAACCCCTCCACCTTCATCCTGTTGGGTATTCCTGGCCTGGAGGCAGCCCATGCCTGGATCTCCATCCCATTCTGCACCATGTATGTCATAGCCATCTTGGGGAACTTCACCATCCTGTTCATTGTGAAGACAGAGCCAAGCCTCCATGGGCCCATGTACTATTTTCTATGCATGCTGGCCATCACTGACCTAGTCCTGTCTACGTCCATTGTGCCCAAAATGCTGGCAATCTTCTGATTCAATTGCAGGGAGATTGATTTCAATGCCTGCCTCACCCAGCTGTATTTCATTCACAGCTTCACTGGGATGGAGTCTGGGATCTTTGTGGCCATGGCTTTTGATCGCTACGTGGCCATCTGCCATCCCCTGAGACATTCCACCATCCTGACAAACCCTGTGGTAGCCACGATTGGCCTGGCCATTATGCTGCGCAGTGGCTTGCTTGCATTGCCCTATCCCATCCTGGCTAGGCAGTGGCCGTATTGCAGAAGCAACATCATCCCCCAGCTGTATTGCACAAATATGGCCCTGGTGAAGCTGGCCTGCGCTGACACCCGCATCAGTAGTTACTATGGGCTCTTCATGTTATTCTGTGTGATGGGATTAGATGGGATTTTTATTGCCCTGTCCTATACCGAGATCCTCAGAGCCATTTTTATGCTCCCCATGAAGGATGCCCGGATCAAGACTTTTGGTACCTGCAGTTCTCATCTCTGTGCCATCTTACTGTTTTACATCCCAAATCTCTTCTTCTCCCTCATTTTCCGGTTTGTCCAGAATGTGCCCCTGCATTTCCACATTCTTATTGCCAATGTGTACCTTTTGATGCCCCCCATGCTAAATCCCATCATCTACGGGATGAGGACCAAACATATCCAGGACAGGCTGCTTCGGCTTTTTACTCATAAAATGGCCTAAATGTTTTCTCGTTGTGCTCCGGCTCTCAGACCTCCATGCAGACCTGGCTGGTAACATGTGCTGGACAATCTGAGAGACTTTAAATCCTTTCCTTTCCTTACTAGGTTGTGTTGATCTGTCAAATTAGGGCATCAGTCTATGCACAAGTCATAGAGTTGCTACCTTTCTAATTGTTCATAAATGTCCCACATCTTCTGCCATTTCAGATTTTCCTAGGAATCAAATTTTTTTCAGACCTCAGCTCATATTGCAGAGAATCATTCATAAGTGTATTTCAGTGTGCAACTCTCCAAACTGGCCAATACAGAAACCAAATGGGTCATGGTGTCTTACTCTTGACTATCGAAAGTTGAATTAAGTGACTCCAGCTTCTACTGCTGCTGTGTCTAAATTGCCTGACCTGATTAAATCTATCAATCCCAAAGCAAAATGGTTTTCTACCATGTATCTAAGGAAAGCCAAGATTGCCTTGCTTTCATGGTAGAAGGGGCTCCATTTACAATTCAAGTCTGATGCCCACGGCCACATAAGAGTTCAGCCATTTTCCATGGGCAAATGAAATGCATTTTGTCATGGTTTTCTAGACCATCTGTTCTATCTCAGTATGTAGATGACATTTGTTTAGCAACAGAAACTCAAGAGAAAGACCTGAAGAGTCTAAATGAACTTTTTCAAATAATCAAGGACAAAGGATTCAAGAGTAATACCACAAAGGTACGACTAATGGTCTCAGATGTTTCCTTTTTAGGTATCACATTATCTCAAAGGGGTCGATCACCTGCACAACAAAATGTGGATGCAATTCGGGAATTACCCATGACCACTGACATAACTTCTTCACATGTTTTCTTACATTTAGCAGGGTACCACCGAGAGTTCATCCCTAAATTTGCTCACATTTTGCTTATTTCTAAAAGCACCAAGTCAGTAGGCCATAAAGTAGCCATGCAGTAGCCTCAACTTAACCCAGGCCAGGAGGTGAGGGGCTTTTTGGTGCCACAGACACAGCAGCTTGACCCCATATCCTTCCTGATAAGAACTGTGTTGAAAATGCTGATCCATTCACTTTAGAAGAGCAGGATGTTTCCCAAAAATGTCTATTGAGGCCTCAAGGCAGCAAACTCTGGAAAAACCCCACGCCTGGTTAACCAATAATCAGAAGGAACTTCTTGCTTGACCATTGAAACTTCTTGTAACAAGTTTTCTTTAAGGGACATGCCATTGTATTACTAATCTACAAAAAAGGGGGGAACGTTTGAGGTAGTTGGACAGGACAATCACTCTGGATGCATCTTGTGTTTCCCTCCAGCAGATGGGCTGCACTGGGCCACTCGAGAGCCACACTCAGCTTCGGTAATTATTGAGGATTGGGAGTGTTTTACTAACCTGTTGTAGACATGTGCAAGTGCTTGAGACTAAGTAAAGTTTAGCTTTATGTGAAAGCACTCCTGTGTTGTCCTGTTTGTGGCAGCCATTATCAGTCAGACAGCCGTGTCTCCCCTGATTTATTTCCTGACAACACCTCTCACAAAATAAAAGTTACCAAGACCTCTGGGTTAAAAGAACCCTGAGGAGCAGCACTACCATCAGGAGGTTATCAAGGGCTGGAAAAAAACATGCAGCACCTCATCCCAATAGGTCGGTGGCCATGCATGAAGGCAAATGTACACCAGGACTGTAAAAGTTGTTTGGCTTATGCACAGAATAATCCTACTCCCACAAAAAGGAATGCTCCTTTATGATCCCAAATATATGAAGGTTCATGGCAGGTTCTGAAAATTGATTTTCTATGACCTTTACCAAAAACTCCAATATCTTCTGGTTGTCATTAATCCATTCTCCTAATGGGTGTAAGAATTTCCTTTAACAGCAAATACACTGTAGCCACAGGAATGTGAGTACAGACCACATCCTTTATCTTTAGGACACGAAAATCAATCAGGTTCTTAAAAAAAGAACTTTTTTTATAAAGAATATATTAAAAGACTCATACCTGCAAAATAAGGATGGAAGGTCACTTTACAAGGTAATAAAAAGATTTTAAACACAGAGGATTCCCCTCTGGACTCAGCTTCACAGATACAAAACCAAGAATAAAACTACCTTTATAGCAAAGGAAAATGCACAAGCCCAAACAAAAGATAACCTAACCCATGTCCTTGTCTTACTTATGATTTCTGAAATTTTAGATGGGTCACTCCAGGCTTGTATTTAAAAGTTGTTGTACCTGCACTCAGGTGTCTCTCTCTCAGTCTAAAGAGGGAACAAACAAAGAGAGCCACAAACTAATTCTCCCCACCCTGATTTGAAAGTATCTTCTTTCCTCATTGGTCCTTCTGGTCAGGTGCCAATCAGGTGATTTGAATAGCAGAGAAGTAGAAAGCTAGTAGCAGTTAGTAGCTTTTTTTGAAGTCTTAAAGAATTGCCACTTTTAAGTCTACTACAATTACACACCACACAATGAAAACACTAACCCCAGCACCAAACACTGCACAAACCCCAGAGCCAACTCTTTCTGCATATCTACTTAATGCCTTACACATAAAGCAAAGGAGAACAGACAAGGAGGGCAGAGCAGGCAGATAAATATATTCCAGGGCCAAACTGGAGCAGAAAACTAACTGACAATAAAACAAATAACTTCTAAGAGGCCATGGCAGAAGTCGGGGGGCTCCAAATGGGCAGCAATAGGAAAGTGGCAAATGGCTGCAAGGAGGTTGCTGGGCAGAGCAAAGGGTGTCCTACAGCCAAATATACCTGGGGAAAGCAAGTCCAGGGTGGGGAGGGCACATATATGCCAATGTGAGCTTGTGTTATGCAGTCCAGTCTTGCTCCTGCAATAGTCCCAGATGGTAGAAGGCACAACACAAAGAACTTGGGTGAGGGGCAAAGAGCAGATCTAGATTGTGAGTAGGGGTGATGTATGGGGGTGTGGGAAGAGATGAACTAGGAGGAGCACTACACACCATTTCCATTTACTCCCCCCAACAGTGGTACAAAAGATATAAAGTGACTCTACAGAAACAGCCCCCCTCTGCAATGTTCCCCAGCCACCCTCCTCTGGGTCCTCCTTCACAACACCAGCAGAAGGCTCCAAAGTGGCAGCAGAAAGCAAGCAGTGCCCAACCAGCCAAGAGAGTGCCAGGAATGGTGATGGTCCCCTCGTGTCCCCCGGCACAGCAGCAGTATCTGGTAAAGCTCCAGCCAACAGAGCAGCTGGAGAGATTGGCCAGCCACTGAGAGAAGCCTTATTGTATATTACAGGAGGTGGGCAGACACCACACGACTGCTTCTACAGGCCCCTCACCCAGCCTTGAAGGAGGAACCACGGGACCTGGAATCCAACTAGATACAGGGGACAGTGAAAGAATAACAGGGTCAGGAGTGAAAGTCAAAGGTTCCAAATGAGGGATCCAGAGGGGGACACTGGACAGAGAAGTCCAGGCAGCACCCACTGCTCCTCAGGTGACTCAGCATGACCTCAGTGACCCCCAGCATCTTGGCCCATAGGTCAGGGGAGAACAGGGTGGTCACACCAGATGAATTTGCACTGAGATGGCTAAAGAACAGCCCCCCCCACCGCACACACACACACACACACACACACACACACACACACACACACACACACAGCAGCCACTAGTCAGTCTTGGCAGCTGGAGCCATGTGGAGCTTCTGCAGGGAATTACTTACATGGGTGTTAGCACAGGCCAGCTTCACCACAGCCATGTGTGCACAGTACTGCTGGGGGATGATGTTGGTTCTGCAATATGGCCACTGCCTAGCCAGGATGGGATAGGGCAATGCAAGTAAGTCGCTGCGCAGCATCATGCCAGGTGAATCGTGGCAATCATGGTGTTTGTCAGGATGGTGGAATGTCTCAGGGGATGGCAGATGGCCACGTAGTGATCCAAAGCCATGGCCATGAAGATCCCAGACTCCACCACTAAGAAACAGTGAATGAAGTATGTCTGGGTGAGGTAGGAACTGAAATCAATCTTGCTGGAATTGAACAGGTCGCAGTACGCATTCCTGAATGGAGAAACAAGGCTAAAACGGTATTGGAGGCTGTTCTTGTGGGTGAGGCAGATTGGTCAGTCTTCACACACTAAAAAATGACATTTTTATTCTTCAGACGAATGAATTATGAATAACAGACCCTACTAATGTCAATTCCATCTTACAGGGCTCCTTGCATCAATAATACCTACATGTCATGGTCTGAGTAATAGGCACCAGCAGGAAACAGGAGTGTGAATACTGGTTATCCTTCATTGTTCCTTAATACAATGAAACCCAGGTGAGAGAGTCCATGCTGGAGGGAGCTCTGCATTCACCTGGTTGCTCAAAATCTGAGATTTGGCGGGGGGGAGGGAAACATTGCCAAGATATGTACAGGGGAAAATATTCCAACTAGAACATACCTCAGGGGAAAGACCTGGGCATCACTGAAAGCAGTTCCATGGAAACACCTGCTCATTCACAGCATTGTCCAAAACATAGGTAATGTTTGGAATGGCATGAAGAATAATCCGCTCTGGATTGGCTCTCAGTTTTGGTCACCCAGTCTCTCTAAAAGGGCTGCCAGATGCAGACAGATTGAAAAGTCTGGGACTGTTTAGTTTAGAGGAGAGACAAAGAAGGGGGCATATGATAGAGGAGAACAAAATGAAGAATGAACTGTTAACATTCAAATTGAAAAAACAGAGAAGAATTCCCAACTTCTAATATCTGTAGATCCTTATTGCTTCAAATAGGCGAATTTCCCAAAGCAAATTATCAGCAAAACAGGTAGGTAGAAAAAAATTAGAGAAAAAAGGGAAAGGAAAATTGGGGGTTCGTTAAGAAGAGTTGATTAGATATTCAAAATTGCATGATTCCACAGTCAAGAAACTAGAGAACTTTGGACAAACCCCGGTTCAGTGGGAAAGTGAAGGCAGCAGACGAGAAGGGGGATCAAAGTAGAACATTTAGGGAAAGGGGAAATTGACAGAAAGCAACACAAATTGGAAGTGGTAAAAATTGATTAGGGACGTTGAAGACATGAGGGAAAATTCCATGCTTGACAGGAGTAAGGATAACAAAAAGGAGGTTTTAAAGTATATTAAGAACCAAAGAAATTCAAGACAAGGTTTAGGCTGATTTATAGAGGGAGAAAGGAAACTTGTTAATCTTGCAGAAAATGGAGATGTGTTAAAAAAAAATTGGTTCTGCATTTGGAAAGAAGCAGTATGATTTCTTCCTTTAATGAGAATACATGTTTGGTCGATTAAAGGGATGATGCTGACACATTTGATTTAGTGCGGGAAAACATCCTGCTTAAAAAATGAACACTATAGAATATCAATAGAGCCCATGTAAAATGTTCCTAAAACTACCTAATTGATAAGTTTTAGAAAGCTGTTGTCAATTGGCTATTGTCAGCAAAGGGTGAGGGGGAGAGTGTTTCTAAAGAGGTTCTGCAGGGACCATTTCTAGGCCCAATTCAATTCACTAATTTCATCAATGATCTGGAAGCAAATAGAAAGTGTGGCAAGGTGCTGGCCAGGAGTGTCTGAGCCAGCCCTGCGGGCCCTTTAAGAGGGAGCAGAAGCCTGCAAACCTCCCTTGCAGAGAAGCCTAATTAGCCACCTGGGCTGCAGGGCAATCAGCCTGGACGAGTGACACCTGGCAGCCTCCTAGGGGGATAAAAGGCCTGCCAGGAAGCAAGCCCAGTGTGGTGGGGATGGTATAGAGTGAGGTGGTGGTTTGAGCTATTCAGAGCTGAGTGTTTGGAGTTGTAAGCTGGACTATATAGAGTCTGTAGAGCTGGGAACTGTACAAAGCTGTATATATTGGTGGTGGGGTCCTGCACTGTTAATTAAAGAGCACTGTTGGAAGCAAAGAAGGGTTTCCTGCCTGTGTTCCTGAGAGGGGTGAGAGAGCGGTCTGTCACAAGTGGTGTTAGAGGTGGGATCGCTACACCAGCAACCCAATTGGTGGCCCAGAGATGGAGGGAACCCTGCAGTGGCTCGTGGAACAGCAAAAGCAGACCCAGCAGGCCATGCACGCCTTGCAGCAAATCCACCAGGAGATGCAGCTGGCCCAAGCTGAGCAGCAGAAGATGCTGCAGAACTTTATCCAGGAGCAGGCAAAGACCCAGGCAACTCTCCTGCAGCACCTGGTGAGTCGAGGGGCAGGAGAGGGCATGCGGCCGCCGGGCTGGGGACTCTGTAAGATGAGCCCGGCGGATGACCCCGATGCTTTCCTGGGGACTTTCGAGAGGGTGGCCACCACAGCCGGGTGGGAGCGGACCACCTGGGCCCTCCGGCTTGCTCCCTACCTCGCGGGCGAAGCCCAGGCGGCCTACATGGCCCTGGGGAATGCAGAGGCCCGAGACTTTGATATTGTGAGAGCGGCCATCTTGGACCGGGTCGGCTTATCTCCGGAAAAATACCGCCAGAAGTTGCGGGCAGCCCGCTGGACGCAGGCGGTGCGGCCCCGGGCGTTTGCCCAGAGGCTGAGGGACTGGGCGACGCGTTGGCTGAGGCTGGAGGCCCGGTCAGGGGAGGAAATTATGGACTCCCTGATCTTGGAGCAGTTTTTGCTCAGCCTCCCCGAGACTGTCCGTACCTGGGTCAGGAGGCACCAGCTGGAGACGGTGGAGTCTGCGGTGCGCCTGACCGAGGAATACGTGGAGGCAGAGGGACCTCGGGGAGAAGACCGACCGCGACGGGTCCGGGATTTGGGGCGTCGGCCCGTGGACTCCCCTCCGCCCAGAGGAAAAGGGACTGATGGGGAGCCCAGGGGGGCGCCAGGAAGAGTAGCCCGGCTTACCTGCTGGCAGTGTGGGAAGCCAGGGCACATTAAAAGGGACTGCCCAGCCATGGAGTGTGGCTACACCGACTGGTGTGGGTGGACCAAGGTTTGGGGGCGTGAGAACCCATATGGGAGGCTCGGCCAAGTGAAGGGGTGGGTCTCAGCCCACTAACCCCGCGAAGGACGTAGACAGCCAGGAAGGGCTGAGGCCAGAGCAGGAGGTAAGCTCCACAGAGGAGGCCCTGAGCCCCTGTGAGAGCCTGGGGGAAACTGAGGCAGAGGGACAGTCAGTTCCACCCTACTGCCTACAGTGTGAGGAGTGGACAAGGCTCCCCCCCGAAAAGCAGGGGGGTAAAGAACCACAACCCCCTGCCCAGGCAGCGCCTGTGAAAGAGGCGTGGGCAGAAAGTAAAAAGGCAGTGGGACTCTCCGCCACAGTCGGGCGTGACACCCAGAAGCCTTATGACCATGCAGCAGTGGTAAAGGAAATGAAAAAGAAAGGTTCAAGGGCCCTGTTAAATATGATAGGGAAATATTGAAGGGTCTGAGCCAGCCCGATGGGGCTAAGCTAAGGGGGGAGGTGTGTGGCAAGGTGCTGGCCAGGAGTGTCTGAGCCAGCCCTGCGGACCCTTTAAGAGGGAGCAGAAGCCTGCAAACCTCCCTTGCAGAGAAGCCTAATTAGCCACCTGGGCTGCAGGGCAATCAGCCTGGACGAGTGGCACCTGGCAGCCTCCTAGGGGGATAAAAGGCCTGCCAGGAAGCAAGCCCAGTGTGGTGGTGATGGTATAGAGTGAGGTGGTGGTTTGAGCTATTCAGAGCTGAGTGTTTGGAGTTGTAAGCTGGACTATATAGAGTCTGTAGAGCTGGGAACTGTACAAAGCTGTATATATTGGTGGTGGGGTCCTGCACTGTTAATTAAAGAGCACTGTTGGAAGCAAAGAAGGGTTTCCTGCCTGTGTTCCTGAGAGGGGTGAGAGAGCGGTCTGTCACAAAAGTCACAGAAGAAAAAATGTATGGATGACTCAAAGATTGGCAGAATGGTTAACATGAGGAGAAGAGGGCAGTCATACTGATTGATCTGGTGTGTTTTGTTGAGCTGTGTGCATGCAAAGAAAATGTTTTAATACAGTCAAATGCAAAGTGATCCTCTCAGAACTGCTTCTGGCTGAATTATTTTTTTTTAAAAAATTCAGACAGAACAGTTCAGCTGACTTCATTAATGAATGTAGGAGAAAACATGCCTTGCCCATGTTGAAAAAATTCTATAATTCTTCCAGTGAGGAACACTATCACCTCCCTGCTTTCCAGCAAATTAAAGTCCGGTAACGGCTTCCCTACCCCTCACTAGTTAACAACCAAGCCTTAAATTCAAGAGGAGGAGGACTTGAGACTGACTCTGTGTTAACAAACTGTCTCCTGAGGTCTTTTCACTTTTCTTCCTCCAACTGGAGACTTTTGCCTCAGTGGGCCCTGAGCAAACTATGGTCCATGGCCTCCAAATTTGGCCTTGTGTTGGACATCTCCTAACACCTTTCATGCTGAGGCATCCAAAGTCTCACTGAAATACAGACACATTGAGGCTAGAGGTCATCAGCATACAGTGGAGGGGAGAGCCAATAGGGACAATTGGCCAGTGATACTGGAGCCAACTCACCACCTGTGTCCAGAGACCTGGGATGTGTAATGGCTGTGCAGAGTGGAAGGGATCACAGACTTTATCTCTATCCCATCACACCCATGTGCTATTGGTTTCTTTTTGGACAGGTGAGCTCCTCAGTAGGAGATAGGTACCTGTGAATACAGAGAAAGAAGCGTCTTCTCCCAGGGGGGTTCACTCAGCCTCTTGGGGAGAGGCAGCATCTGAATGCAAACAGGATGGGGACCAGACACACTCTAGCCAATATTTATTTTTCCATGTCTGTTCTTCTGTGTTCTTTATTGAGCTATAGGAGTAAACAGTAATTAAGGGACCTTCCCAAAGGGAGATGAGAACTCTTGTGCTCTGTGTTGAGTAAGAGAGGAATTGGCTCCTCTATGCATTTGTGTATATTTAAAAATTATAGTTGATTACTAAGAAAACTAGGAATAATACCTAGATCTGCATAGGGCCTGACACCCTGTAAATGCCCCGGCAGTATGAGTAGTAATAGATGACTGAAGGGAGACCTGAGCACTTTCTGCAGGCACATGGTATCAAAAGTTTTGCTAAAGTCAGGGAATACGTCCACTACTTTCCCCTCATGCACAGAACAAGCTATCTCGTCATATTTCCTACGGTGATGGAATTATAGATTTGTACTAAGTACGCCTTGTGTGATCTCATTCTAAAAGTCTTGATCTGCTAAATATGAATAGCTCATTGCTATCATTGCATGTAACATTTTGAAATCTTGCAATGTGTGTGTGACAGGTTAGATCACTGAATCCTGCTTCCGGCTGCCAATTGATGTGCCAAGCTACTTCTGACCTTGCTTTCCTGTCCTGGCCACTTGGGAGTCCAGAGCCCTCCCTGGTTTGAGCCAGACCTTCTGGCTTGCTGCAAACCCTGACCCACATTTGAACCACGTCCCGTAACAGCTGTAGGCTTAATTGAAAACAACTTAAGAAGTGTTCATGTCTTCAACACTCAGATATTCAACTCCCAGTGAGGTCCAAACCCCAAATAAAACAATTTTATCCTGTAGAAAATGTATGCAGGATAAACTCATAAATTGTTCACCCTGTATAACACTGATAGACATATATGCACAGCTGTTTCCCCCTGGAGGTATTAATGTATTCTCTGGATTAATTAATAAGTAAATATGATTTTATTAAATACAGAAAGTAGGATTTAAGTGGTTCCAAGTAGTAACAGACAGAACAAAATGAATGACCAAGCAAGATAAAAGAAAACACTCAAGACTATGCTTAATACAGTAAGAAGGCTGAATACAGATATAATCTCATGCTCAGGGATGTTCCAATAATCTTAGTCTCATTCCAGTCTGGGTCCAGCAATCACTCTCACCTCCTGTAGTTACTGTCCTTTGCTCCGGCTTCTTTCAGGTATCCTTGGGGGGTGGAGAGACTTTCTGTTGAGCTAGCTGAATACAAAATGGAGGAGTCTCCAAGGGGTTTAAATAGACTTTATCTTGTGGGTGGATACCCCTCCCACCTCCTGTGTAGAATTTCAGCTACAATATGGAGTTTTGGAGTCACATGGGCAAGTCACATGTCCATGCATGACTCAGAACTTACAGGTAGCAGCCATGACTCCCATGTTACCTTGAACTTCCTCATGTAGACTTCTTATGTAGATTAGAGCCTTCCAAGGTCCATTGTCCATTAAGTTCTGCTTGATTGGGCACTTAACTTGCAAATTCCTTTCTAAAGAAGGTTATCAAATGCCTTACTATGAATACAACAATGACACATGAACACAAATAGGATGAATATCTTCAGTAGCTCATAACCTTTACCTATCTAGGCTACATGGCATATGTAGCATAAAACATATTCCAGTTATGTCATATACATTCATAAGCATATTTCCATAAGGCATTATGGGGTTCCCCATCACAGTGTGAGTTACTAAAGTATGGTTTGAGGCTGGGAACACCCAAAGCAGCCATTTGGATTTGACAATAGAGTAGCCAGACAGTGTTAATTTCTGTCAACTACATCCATCCGGGGAAGAATCCACTAACACAAGCACTCTGTATAAGGAAGCCTCCTCAGAGGTACCATGGATACAATGGAGAAAGTTTGGCCAATGGGA
Organism: Sternotherus odoratus; assembly: GCA_032164245.1. Lineage (NCBI taxonomy): Eukaryota > Metazoa > Chordata > Testudines > Kinosternidae > Sternotherus > Sternotherus odoratus. The sequence continues at coordinate 302,337,869 of JAVMKO010000001.1, forward strand.
GTGGACCACCATGTAGTAATAGTAAGACACCATGACCCATTTGGTTTCTGTACTGGCCAGATTGGAGAGTTGCACACTGTAATACATCTATGAATGATTCCCTGATTAAGCAATGATTCAGTGGTTTTAGGAACATGAGGTGGGGCCTGAAAAACTGGGAAAAAATAAATTCCTGGGAAAATCTGGAAGATCCCTGGCAAGTGACAAGTGTGGGGCTTTGACAGAAGAGGTGGGGCATTTACCAACAATTAGAAAACTGGCAAATCTATGACTTGTGCATAGACCGATTCCCTAATTTTCCATATCAATACAGCAGAGTAAAGTCAGGAAAGGATTTAAAGTCTCTCTGACTGTCCACCACCATGTCAACAACCAGCTGTGCATGGAGGTCTGAGAGCCAGAGCACCGGGAGAAAAAAATTAGATCATTTTACGAGTAAAAAGCCGGAGCAGCCTGTCCCGGATCTCTTTGGTTCTCACCCCGTAGATGATGGGGTTTAGCATGGGGGGCATCAAGAGGTACAGATTGGCAATAAGAATGTGGAAATGCAGGGGCACATTCTCACCAAATCGGTACATGAGGGAGAGGAAGAGACTTGGGATGTAAAAGATTAAGATGGCACAAAGGTGGGAGATGCAGGTCCCAAAAGTTTTGTTCTGGGCGTCCTTTGTAGGGAGGCTGAAGATGGCCCTGAGTATCTGGGCATAGGACAGGGCAATAAAAATTACATCCAGACCCACCACACAGAATACCACAAAGAGGCCATAGTAACTATTAACACGGGTATCAGCACAGGCCAGTTTCACCACGGCTATGTGCGCACAGTACGGTTGGGGGATATTGTTGGATCTGCAATATGGCCATTGCCTTAAAAGGAAGGGATAAGGGAGTATGACCATGCTGCTGCGCAGCACCACGGCCAGACAGATCTTGGCCACCACAGGGTTTGTCAGGATGGTGGAATGTCTCAGGGGATGGCAAATGGCCACATAGCGATCAAAAGCCATGGCCACAAAGATCCCAGATTCCATCAAGGAGAAGCAGTGAAAAAAGTACAGCTGGATGAGGCAGGAACTGAAATCAATCTTCCTGGAACTGAACCAAAATATTGCCAGCATTTTGGGCACAATGGACGTAGATACAACCAGGTCGGTGACAGACAGCATGCAGAGGAAATAGTACATGGGCCCATGAAGTCTTGGCTCTGTCTTCACAGTGAATAGGATGGCAAAGTTCCCTAAGATGGCTATTGCATACATGGTGCAGAAGGGGATGGAGATCCAGGCATGGTTCACCTCCAGGCCAGGAATTCCCAGCAGGATGAAGGTGGAGGGGTTGGTGAAGTCGGTTGTGTTGGAACCTGACATGGAGTAGTGGAGATGTCCAGTAGTGAGGCAGAATGGTGTCTCCTGTTTGTACCGTATGTTCCCTGTGCTTCTTGTATGTGCTGAGGCTCTATGGTTATGGAAGTAGTAGTAATTCCTGGATGGTGAGACAATGCTAATATGAGACACTACATATGCTACTGGACGTTGTTCTATTGAGTGAAGCAGATTGGTTGCTCTTCACACACTGAAAATTGACATCTTCATTATTGAGAAAAATGAATTATGAAAAACTGCCCCTACTAATGCCAATTCCATTTTTTATCGGGCTCCTTACATCAAAGTTCCTACATGTCATGTTCTTCTAAACTTTAATAGCACCAGCAGGAAACGTGAGTGTGAATACAGGTTACCCATCATTGTTCCTGTCAAGGCTGAATTCCAACTCTGTCCCTCAGCATGCAGAAGTGAAGCCTGCAAGGATTTTGAAAATTAATATTGGCCACTCCAGGATTGTATTACACTCACAAGGTTACAGCTTTTCTCTGACCTTGGCTTGGTAAACACCATCACTACCCAAATGCAAAAAAAACAACCCACCCTTTTGAACTCACAAAGGAGCACTTGGGAATTCCTCCCTGTGGGGTAACCCTCAAGCCTTTTCATCCCCCTCCAGGGAAGAACTGAGATTGAAAACAAAGAAAATTACCTTTGACTACCTGCTAATCATACAACATGCACAAACCTCTTAGGACACCAACAATCCAATCCTGTTCTTAAAAAAAGATAAGTGTAATTAAAAACAAAAAGAAATGAAATACATCTGGAACTCAGGCTTTTGCTAGATTTTAAAAGAGAAATTCCAAAAATCAAGCACCCAAAATATCTTTCTTGGAGGTTCAGCTTAAATGTTACAAGCAAACAAAAGCATTTGGGGTTAGCACAGATGGGTCCACAAGCCAATAAGAACTAAAAGAATTAACCCTAACAATATCTAAATAAGCATTCTGATCCACTTGCACATTTAGAGTCATAGAAGTAGCTCTAGGCATGAGCTGAAGATTTATGATCATACCAGGCTTAAGCTGCCTATAGCATGGCTGCTCTCCCTCCAGCCCAGAGAACAACAAGGAAAGTTTATTTCCCAACTTTTTTAGAAAAACTTTTATCATCACATTGGCTCTTTTGGTCAGGTGCCCACTTTTTTTTTCTTTACGTGGGGGACTTTTTAAGCCTTTACATGTAAAATAAATTAAAAACAGCTTCCAAGGAGGTACTTTACGGCAGTGGTCCCCAACCACCGGTCCGCGGACCGGTACCGGTCCGTGGAGCCTTTGCTACCGGGCCGCGGCCGCGTTCCCCTCCGTGCCGCGGCTGCGCTCCCCTCCGGGCCGCGGCTGCGCTCCCCTCCGGTTCCCCTCCGTTCCCCTCTGGGCACGTTCCCTCCGCGTTCCCCTCCGTGCCGCGGATGCGTTCCCCTGCGTGCCGCGGCTGCGCTTCCCTCTGGTTCCCCTCCGTTCCCCTCTGGGTGCGTTCCCTCCGCGTTCCCCTCCGTGCCGCGGCTGCGTTCCCCTGCGTGCCGCGGCTGCGCTTCCCTCCGGTTCCCCTCCGTTCCCCTCTGGGCGCGTTCCCCTCCATGCCGCGGCTGCGCTCCCCTTCGGGCCGATCAATTGAATTCTGCGGCTTTTCGGCGGACATACAATGGTCCGCCGCACACAGTGAAAAGTTAAATTCCGACCGGGCCGCAAGCCCGACTCGGCCGCGTTCACCGGTCCGCGGCGAACAAAAGGTTGGGGACCACTGCTTTACGGCTAACTGGCTTGCTGGAGGTGTAGGAAAGAGACCTATGTTCCCCTTTATATATCACAGTTCCTTAATGCAATGAAACCCAGGCTAAAAAAATCCATTCTCTACGGAGTTCTTCATTCACCTTGTCGCTCAAGATCTGAGATTGGGGGAAAAAAATTTGCCAAAACATGTGCCGGGGAAAACATCCCAACTAGAATATACCTCAGGGAAAAGACATTGGCGTCATTGGTAGCAGCTCCATGGAAACACCTGTTCATTCACAGCAGTGGCAAAACAAAGTCAATGTTTGGATGTCTATGGAATGGGATGGAGAATAACCTGCTCCAGATATGTGCTCAGCTTTGGTCAGCCAGTCTACCTAAAAAGGGCTGCCAGATGCAGACAGATTGAAATGTCAGAGACTGCTTAGTGTAGAGAAGAGACAAAGAAGGGGGCTTATGATAAAGGAGAACAAAATGAAGAATGAACTGATGACATTTAAATGGACAGAGAAGAGTTTCCAAATGGTAATATCTATAGACCCTTATTTCTCCATATGGGCTAAATCCCCAAAGATGAGGCAAATTATCACCAAAACTGATTGGGAGGAAAAATGAAGGCAGAAAAAACAGGAAGGAAAATTGGGGGTTCGTTAAGAAGAGTTGATTAGATATTCACAAAGTCATGATTCCACAGTAAAAAAACTAGAGAATTTTGGACAAACCCTGGTTCAGTGGCAAAGTAAAGGCAGCAGATGAGAGGGGGGATCGAGAGAGAACATATGGGGAAAAGGGAGTAGACAGAAAGCAACACAAATTGGAAGTGATGAAAATTGATAAGGGATGTTAAAAACATAAGGGAAAAATTCTTGGCAGTGTTAAGGATAAAAAAGGAGGTTATTAAGTAGATTAAGAACCAAAGAAATCCTAGAAAAAGTTTAGACTGATTTCTAGAGGGAGAAAGTAAACTTGTTAATCTTGAAGAGAAAGGAGACATATTCAAAAATATTTGTTCTACACTTGTAAAGAAGCAGCATGAGGTCCTCATATCAACTAAGATGATGAAACACTTTCTAGTCCATTAGCTCTCCAGGAAGGTGTTAGACTCTAACAGTTAGAGAACCAACGGCTGGCATTTTCCCATCAGTGTATGTAGTTCACATCTCTGAGAAGTGGTAGCTAGACTGTGGGAAAGAATTCTTTTGTTCACCTCATGGTGTCTACACTGGGGTCAGGTTGATATAACTACATCTCTCAGAGGAGTAGATTTTTTCTGCTGCTTCAAAAAAAGGCAAATACAATGTTAGATTGTATTAGTGGAGGCATGGTATACAAGTCACTGTAGGATATAGTACCTCTGTATTCAGCACTGCTTATGCCTTGGTTAGAGTGGTGTGTCCAGTTTTGGTCACTGCTATAGAGAAAAGATGTCGAGAAACTGGAGAGGATTCCGAGATGACTGACAAAGATGGTCCGAGGGATTAAATGTATTCAGGGAACAGATGCCCCTGGAGGTTGTGGAAGTTCCTTTCCTGGAGGTTTTCTAAAGGAGAATGGAAAGTTATTTTTCTGGGATGGTTTAGTCAGAATCATGACAGGCGGTTAGACTAGATGACCCTTGCAGTCCCTTCTCATCCTATGGCTCTATGATTCTACAATGTAAAATCCCAGTGAGGAACAGGACTTAGTCAAACACAAGTCATGTAGATAAATACAGGAATTACTGGGTGAAATGTAATAGCTTGTGTTATACACCAGGATACACTGAATGAATCAATGGTCCCTTCTGACCTTAAATCCTGTGAATCTATCGATAAAGAAACTAGATCAGGCAATAATGTTTACTGTGTCTCATAACACAAAAAGGGGAAAATTCAGATCCATTGAAAGCCTGAACTTACTGGTAACTACAGACCAGTAAGTCTAATGTCAATTCTGGTCAAATTAGTTGAAACCATAGGAAAGAATAAAATTGTCTGATACACACAAACATACATTGTTAGGCAACAAATCAACATGGTTTCTGTAAAGGGAAATCATGTCTTACTAATCTATTAGAGTTCCTTGAAGGGGTCAATAAACATGTGGAAAAGGGAAATCCAGAGGACATAGTGTACTTAGATTTCCAGAAAGTATTTGACATGGTCCCTCCCCAAAGGCTCTTATGTAAATTAAGTTGTGATGGGATAAGAGGGAAGATACTTTCATGGAATAAGAACTGGTTAAAAGACAGGGAACAAAGGGCAGGAATAAATGGTAAATTTTCAGAATGGAGTGGTGTTCCCCTAGGATCAGTCCTAAGACCAATTCTATTCAATTTATTCATAAATGATCTGGAGAAATGGGTAGACAGTGAGGTGATAAATTTTGCAGAGGATTCTAAACTTCTCAAAATAGTTAAGACCAAAGCAGACTGTGAAGAACTTCAAAAACATCTGACAAAACTAAATGATTGGGCAACAAAATGGCAAATGAAATGTAATATGGATAAATGTAAATTAATGCACATTGGAAAAAATAACCCCAACTATACATACAATATGATGGGGGCTAATTTAGCTACAACTAATCAGAAAAAAGATCTTGGAGTCATCGTGGATGGTTCTCTGAAGATGTCCACGCAGTGTGCAGAGGCAGTCAAAAAGGCAAACAGGATGTTAGTAATCATTAAAAAAGGGATAGAGAATAAGTCGGAGAATATCTTATTGCCCTTATACAAATCCATGGTGCATCCACATCTTGAATACTGCATACAGATGTGATCTCCTCATCTCAAAAAGGATATACTGGCATAAGAAAAGGTTCAGAGAAGGGCAACTAGGAGTTTGGAAGAGGTCCCATATGAGGAGAGATTAAAGAGGCTAGGAATTTTCACATTGGAAAAGAGTAGACTAAAGTGGGGATATTTAGAGGTATATCAAATCATGAGTGGTGTGGAGAAAGTGAATAAGGAACAGTTATTTATTTCTTCCAACCATATAAGAGCTAGCTGCCACCAAATGAAATTAATGGGCAGCGGGTTTAAAACAAATAAAAGGATGTTCTTCTGCACATAGCACATAGTCAACCTGTGGAACTCCTTGCCTGAGGAATCTGTGAAGGCTAACAGATTCCATATTTGGCCTGTGGAACTCCCCTGCCACAGACCTTGTTGGATCAAAAAGTTTAGCTGAATAGGATTAAAAAATGTGGAAACTTTTGGAAAAGGGGGAGCCTATACAGGAAGGATGGTAGCTAACTTTGCTTAAGAGACTTTGTAAGGTACTTAGTCAATGTTTTTCTGAAAACTGAAAACACTATGTGCACTGGATCCCCCTTGTAATCATGCTTGTTGATTCCCCTCAAAGAATTCTAGTAGATTGGTGTAGAATAATCTATCTTTACAAAAAACAATGTTGACTCTTCCACATCAAACCATATTCCTCCATATGTCTGACAATAATTTCAACAAATTTGCCTGATATTGAAATCAGGCTTGCCAGCCTTTAATTGCCAGGATCACCTCCGGAGTCCTACTAAAAAAATGGCATCATCTTATTTGGTGAATAAGCTGATTTAATTGATAGGTAACAGAGAACACTAAGTAGTTCTGCAATTTCACATTTGAGTTCCGTCATCACTCTTGGGTAAATCCCAACCTGTTTTATAAACATATTACTGTTTAGTTTATCAATTTGTTCCAAAACCTCCTCTAATGACACTTCAATTGGAGACAGTTCCTCAGATCTGTCACCCAAAAAGAATGGCTCAGGTGTTGGAATCTCCTTAACATCCTCAGTCATGAAGACTGATGCAAATAATTCAAGTAGTTTGGCCTTATCAACCTTGACTGTTCCTTTAGTACCGGAATTGTCCAGTGTTGTTTAGCAGGCTTCTTACTTCTATTGAACTTGCTGTTACTTTTTTGAGTATTTGGCTAGCTATTCTTCAAATTATTATTTTTGTCCTTCCTAATTATATTTTTACACTTCATTTGCCACAATTTATGCTCCTTTCTACCTTAATCAGTGGGATTAAATTTCCACTCCTTGAACGATGCCTTTTAGCCTCTCACTGCTTCCTTTACCGTGTTGTTTAGCCAGGGCAGCACTTTTTAGTTTCTCTTTTTATATGTTTTTCTTTTAAATTTGGGGTATACTTTGAAGTTGAACCTCTATTATCACGTCTTTAAAAAGTTTCTCTGCACTTTGCAGAGATTTCACTTTGGGCACTGCACCCTTTAATTTCTGTTTAACCAAGCTCCTCCTTTTTGTTTACTTCCCCTGCCTGAAATTAAATTCTACTATGTTGGGCTTCTGTGGTGCTTACCGTGGTGCATGGATGTTATATTTAAATATGATTGTCACTATTACCAAGTAGTCCAGCTATATTCACCTTTTGGACCAGATCCTTTGCTCTGCCTAGGACTAAATCAACAATTTTGTCTCCTCTGGTGGGTTCCAGGACCAGCTGCTCCAAGAAATAGTCATTTAAGGTGTCAAAAAACTTTATCTCTGCATCCCACCGTGATGTGACAGGTACTCAGTCAATATGGGGATAATTGAAATCCCCCATTATTATTGAGATTTTTTTTAAAAATGTTAATAGCCTATCTAATTTCCTTGACCCTTTCACGGTCACTATCACCATCCCGGTCAGATGGTCACTAGAATAACCCTACTGCCATATTCTTGTGACTAGAGAATGAATTTCTATCCAGAGAGATGCTAGAGAACAGTTTGATTAATTTACTTTTTTTACTTTATTTAATTCTACACTTTCTTTCACATATAATGCCATTCCCCCACCAGCCCAATCTGTTCAGTCCTACTGAAATATTTTGTATCCTGGTATCCTTGTCTACCATTGATTATCCTCATTCCACTAAGGTTCTCTGGTGCCTACTATATCAATATCCTCCTATTATACAAGGCTCTGTAGTTCACCCATTTTATTATTTAGACTTTTAGCACTGGTATATAAGCACTTCAAAAATGTGTGTCTGTATAGCTGTCTGCTATTATATGATATAATTGAACTGCACATTTTTTTTAATCTGACTGTTTCTTATCAGTGCAGCAAATTAAAATCAGGTAACAGCTCCCCTCCCACCTCCAACCCCTTAACAGCCCAGGCCCTGAAATGCAAGAGTAAGAGGTGACAATGTCTGTGCATTAAGACACAGCTTTTTCTTGAGGTCTTTACTCAGTATTCCCTCAGTGGGGCTTGAGCAAACTATGGGTCAGTCTCTCAGAATTTGGCCTTTTATTGTACATCTATTAACACCTTTCATCCTGAAGGATCCACTGTGTCACTGCAATAGAGCCACCTTGTGACTGGAGGTCATTAGCTCAGGGTAGAAGGGACAGCAAAGTGGAACACTTTGGCCAGTGATACTGGGTCAAACTTATCACCTTTGTCCAGAGATCTAGGCAAATGTAATGGCTGTACAGAGCGGAAAGGATCTCAGATCTAATCTCTAGCCCATCAAGTGCATGCTGCATTAGGTTAGTTGGATAGGTGAGCTCCACAGCTAGAGATAGGTACCTGTGAATCCTGAGATGGACGTGTAGCCCTGTCCCCACACCTCTTTCACCCCAGCAGTGCAGCAGCATCCCACGTTGAGAGCTGACATAGGGCTGTTCACTGTTTATAACAGAGCTCTGTGCAGTCCCAGTGAGGTTCACTCAGACTCTAGGGGAGAATTGACACCTGAATGGAAACAGGCTGGAGACCGGAGGCACTGTAGCCAATCTTTCTTCTCCACGTCTGTGCTTCTGTTTTCTTTATCCACCTTTAGTAGTAAACAGTAATTAAGGGAATTTCCCAAAGGGAGATGAGAAGTCTTGGATGCTGCTGAGTCAGAGAGGAATTGGCTGCTCTGTGTATTTGTGTAGATTTAAAAATTATAGTTGATTGATAAGAAAACTAGTGATAATGCCTAGGTCTCCATAGATTCTGATAGCAAGTAAATGGCCAGGCTGGATGGGTAGATAGTAGACAGGCAGATCTGCAGAAAGATGTCTGGGGGGAGACACTGGCAGGTTTTTTTAGGCCCGTGAGGCTATTGCTAATGGATCGCTGATCTTTAATTCTCATCCATGACTATCATCATACCCTTTAGCAGCTCTTATTAGAGGTAACAAAGAGTTCTGTGGCACCTTAATTAAAGGATCTTAATTAAAGCACCTCTTATTAAAGGATCTTCAAAATACCTTCCAGAGGAAAGACACGATGAACACACATCCCGATCATACAGATAGGTAAACTGAGGCACAGGGAGATGTGAATTGGGAAAGGTCACAGAGACAATGACAGCAGAATGCATCAGTCCTGATTTCCTCTGAATGCATGATAAGCGGGAAATGTACTCACGATCTAGCAGGGTGTGTTTGTTGGGTTGTGTACTTATATAAGCGTTTTCATATTTATATGAGGAGAGGATTCTCAGGGTGTTTGACAAGGTCACGTACACTGAGGGCAATACCAAATTGCTAAAAACTTTATTGAAATTAACAAGAAATGTAATATAACTTGTAACTACAAAAAAAGTAAAAGGATTCCAATATTCCTGGTGGTAACATTTCTATTATAAGTACCTTCTTCTAATATACTCACACCTTTCCTCAATGAAACAGTAATAGGAGGTGAAGGACCAGCCTCACTCCTGGTATGCCTGATTACACGATGGTGCGGTCTTCCCCAATGGTTAGGAATATTGAGTAGTTATACTATACTGCACAAGCTGAGCTGATAGCATGATAGGAGATAGAATTGGTAGTCTATAGAGTATAGAATACCTGAATGAATGAAAGTATTCAAAAAAAGTGTAGAATAGCATGTAGAATCGGATATAGAATAAAAAAAATAGATTGTAGAATGCCTCTTACAAGGTATTTTATAGGACCCTGACCTATGTAATTCAGCCCAACCTACTATACCCAAATCTTATTTCCATACCCTAAGAATTTTATGGGTACCATTTTTCCTCTGGGTTAGTGGATTATGACACTTACTCTCTAAATATATTTAAAAGAATCATCTCACTCCAAAACTGCCAACCTAGGCTCTCATGATGAACTTCAAGTTGTGATGTACCCTGTAGTTACCAACCAGTTGTAGGTGCCCGATGAAACTATGATGTGATGTTGATAGTTCCTCCCTTTGGTTCCCCAAAGTTCAGGGCCCATTCTTAAACTGAGGCAAAGGTTGCCAGCCTTTATTCTGACATATTCATAACTGAATATACTTTTTGCTATGTAGCCTTTTCTTACCGGATTTCACAAACCAATAGGCATCTTGCATTTCTGCAATTTCAGCAAAACTTCTTATTAGGAAACACATACCTCAACAATTCCAAGGAATTAATACTGATAAAATCTCTATATATAAAAGTCAAGTGGTGTATGTATGTATGTATGACTGCGAACTCCTCCCGCACCGTTTGAGCCAGAGACTTGAAATTTGGTACAGTGAGGGGTCTTGGGGTCTAGATGGTCCTAAGGGTCGAAACTTTTTCGGATCTCACCTCTGACGCCCCCCAGGGGTGAAAGTCTTTCAGGGCCAATCACATCAGCTGGGCTGTTAGGTGGTGATGATGTCATAATACCCCCTCCAACAGACACCGCACTCGCTCAGCTCACCCCTCCCTCCTCCAAAGGAACCCCGGAGATCCCTCAGTTCTCTGCCCCTCCCCCCTCCCAACGGAACCCCGGAATCCATCAGGTCTGTGCCCCCCCCACCTGCGAAGGTCCCCGGAATCCCTCGGCTCTGCCCCCCCCCGCGACGAATCCGAGTTGGGTTTGGTGGGACGGTAAGTGAGGTGGGGGTGTTGGGTTTGCTTGGGGGGGTCAGGTGGGGATGTCAGGTTTGGTCGGGGGGTAAGTGAGCCGGGGGGTGTCGGGGTTGGTCAGGGGGGTGGGAAGGTGTCGGGGTGGGTGAGGGGTGAGGTGTGGGTGTTGGGTTTGCTCTGGGGGGGGAAGGTGTCGGGGTGGGTGCCCAGACCAAACCCGACACCCCCCCCGGCTCACTTACCCCCCGACCAAACCCGACACCCCCACCTCACCCCCCCAAGCAAACCCGACACCCCCACCTCACCCCCCCCAGCAAACCCGACACCCCCTGACCAACGCCAACACCCACAGCTCACCCCTCACCTACTCCTACAGGTGGGGGTGTCGGCTTTGGTCGGGGGGTAAGTGAGCCAGGGGGTATCGGGTTTGGTCTGGGGGGGGTGGGAAGTTGTCAGGGTTGGTGAGGGGTGAGGTGTGGGTGTTGGGGTGCCTCAGGGGGTGTCAGCTGTCTGCCCCCTCCCCACCTCCGACTGACCCGAGCAACGCCGGGCACTTATGCTAGTATAAGAATAAAAGAGAGTAATATCAGGAAAAAAAACATGAATTGATACTTCTGGCTGGATTAGAAGGATATACTAGTGTGCAAAATAATCCTATGGGCTACACTACTCCCTTTACTAAGTGGCCAAGATTGGGAGTCAAGATCCCCAGGATCCTGAGAACAGCCTTGTCGGGGCTACGAGGACTCTGCTACACAGGAGAGTGGGAGGGGAGTCCTTGAGCTAGGTCAGGCCTCTGGATAAAGGGTGTGAGAGTGAGGACTCAGATCCTTTCACTAGTCAATTCTTCAAGGGTAGTGTATGAGCCAGGAAAGTTCCCCCTTAGTAGTGGGACCATTCCTCTGCTTACAAAACTGATGTCACAAATAGGATTCTATCCACAGGGGCCACCCCACTGGTTCACTGGTTGAGTTCTGGTATCACTCGTCAAGAACCCAATCATGGCTGGAATTAAAGAACGACAGGCTCAGTTTGCTTAACATCACTGCACATTATCAGAGCAGGCTGAGACATTACCACAAACTACAACCAAAGAGAGCAAAGCCTTATCACTGGCTAAACCAAGAATAGACCAGATAACAGAAGATAAGAAACCCCCTCTACTATTTATGTCCCACAGGAGCAGAGGATCACTGAACTTGGTGGCTTCCAGACTAGACAAGGAGACATTACAATAAAGGTTTGGGTTAAGAATCAGAGAGGTAGCTGTGTTAGTCTGGAATAGCAGAGGTAACAAAGAGCCCTGTGGCACCTTAAAGACTAACTATTGTGTGAAGGCAGCTATGCATGTGCTAGGAGTACCTGAAGAACACTTCGGACTTAATAGTGGAACACTTCAAGGGCCAGACCAAGGCCACAGTAAAGTTCATTGCAATGGCAGACAAAAAAAGATGTGGAAAAGGTAGACGTGTATGGAGACCCAACCAAAGACAGCAAGAGCCTAGTAAAACTGTCTGGGCATACACTTATGAACTCCAGGAGAGAATCATAGAATATTAGGGTTAGAAGAGACCTCAGCAGGTCATCTACTTCAATCCCCTGCTCAAAGCAGAACCAACACCAAATAAATCATCCCAGCCAGGGCTTCTGCAAACTGGGCTTTAAAAACCTCTAAGGATGGAAATTCCACCACCTCCCTAGGGAACCCATTCCAGTGCTTCACCACCCTCCTAGGGAAAGTGTTTCCTCATATACAGACTCCCAGACTGCTACATGAGACCATTACTGCTTGTTCTGTCATCTGTCACTACTAAGAACAACCAAGCTCCATCCTCTTTGTAATCCCCCTTCAGGTAGTTGAAGGCTGTTATCAAATCCCTCCCAGCTTCTTCTCTTCTGCAGGGGATTATTTTTCCACCTCTCCTAGCTCTTGCCCGAGGCCTGAGTAAGGGCAAAGGGGTCCCAGCCGACATTCATTGCAGGGATTCTCCCTGCTAGAGGCCCCTAGGAGGAAGGAACAAAAGGGAACTGAAATATAAGGAAATAAGCCACACAATGGAGCCTTCCCTCAGAAGTGTGTACTGAACTATAGGGCCGACAAGCTATATGAGGAACAGTTTTGCCCATTTGCCACGCGAAGCCTCAGCTGTTTTTAGACAGCTTCCTGGCTTCTCTCTTCTCCTGACTGGCCTGTTAGCCCCAGCACCTTGTCCTTACTGAACACAATTCAGGATCTCTGTCATCCTGCAGCAGCTCCCGTCCAAGCCCCAGAGCAGAGGGAGTCCAGCTTCTGAGGGACTGAGGTGGAGATGATTCAGCAAGTGGCTGTGGCTGGGGAGGACATGAGCAGGCAACAAGGGTGGGATTTGGTGGGGACGAGGCAGACCAGAGGTGAAGTCTTGATGGAAGAGATGGAAAAAGAGGTGGGATATTGGGGGAATAGGTCGGACAAGGAGCAGAGACTTGAGGGAATAGGTGGGGTAGGACATAAGTTGTACATAGACTGATTCCCCAGTATGTCACACTGACACTGCACAGCAAAGCCAAGAAAAGATGTAATATCACTATGACTACCCAGTCAGTCATTCAGGGAACAGGAACCAGCACCATGTCATCAGCCAGCTCTGCGCAGAGCGGCAGAGCACCAGGAGAAAACTTTAGGTCCCTTTATGAGTAAAGAGCTGGAGCAGCCTGTCCCGGATCTGTTTGGTCCTAACCCCGTAAATGATGGGGTTTAACATGGGGGGCATCAAGAAGTACATGTTGGCAATAAGAACATGGAAATTCCCAGGTACGTTCAGGCCAAACCGGTACATGAGGGAGAAGAAGAGATTTGGGATGTAAAAGGCTAAGATGGCACAGAAGTGGGAGATGAAGGTCCCAAAAGTTTTGAGCCGGGCATCCTTTGTGGGAAGTCTGAAGATGGCCCTAAGGATCAGGGTATAGGACACAACAATAAAAATCACATCCAGACCCCTCACACAGAATACCACAAAGAGGCCGTAGTAACTACTGAGGTGGGTGTTAGTGCAGGCCAGCTTCACCACAGCCATGTGTGCACAGAAAGGCTGTGGGATGACGTTGGTTCTGCAATATGGCCAGTGCCTTACCAGGAAGGGAAAGGGCAGTGCAAGCAAACCACTGCGCAGCATCATGGCCAGGCCAATTATGGCAACCACGGGGTTTGTCAGGATGGTGGAATGTCTCAGGGGATCACAGATGGCCACATAGCGATCCAAAGCCATGGCCACAAACATCCCAGACTCCATCTCTGAGAAGCAATGAATGAAATACAACTGGATAAGGCAGGCACTGAAAGTGATTTCCCTGGAATTAAACCAATATATTGCCAGCATTTTTGGCACAATGGATGTAGATATGACCAGGTCAGTGACGGCCAACATGCAGAGGAAATAGTACATGGGCACATGGAGGCTCGGCACTGTCTTCACGGTGAACAGGATGGTGAAGTTCCCCAAGATGGCTGTGATGTACATGGAGCAGAATGGGATGGAGACCCAGACATGAGCATTCTCCAGGCCAGGAATGCCTTGCAGGATGAAGGTGGAAGGGTTGGTGAAGTCAGTTGTGTTGAAATCTGACATGGAGTAGTGGAGAAGGTGTCCAACTCTAAGGCAGAATGGTGTATCGTGCATGTACTGTACGTTACCCTGATTTCCTGTATGACCCCAGAGTCTTGGGCAATGGATGCAGTACAAATGCCTGGATGGAGAAACAATGTTAATATGAGATACTATGTGCACTACTGGAGGCTGTTCTCATGGGTGAAGGAGATTGGTTGCTCTTCACACACTGAAAAATGATATTTTCATTAGTCAGAGAAATGAATTATTAACTTACTACTAATGCCAATGTTATATTTTATTGGCCTCCTTGCATAAATTATTCCTACATGTTATTGTATGAGAAACCTTAATAGGCACCAGCAGGAAACATGGTTGTGGATACTGATTATCCATCATTGTTCCTTAATACAATGAAACCCAGGCTAACGAGTCCATGCTGTAGGGAGTTTCCCATTTACCCGGTTGCTAAAAATCTGAGATTTGAAAGAAAAAAAAACATTGCCAAGACATGGCTCAGGGGAAAACATCCCAACTAGAACATACCCCAGGGAAAAAGCCTGGTTCTCACTAATAGGAGTTGCATGGAAATACCTCCTCATTCACAGCAGTGGCCAAAACAAAAGTAATGATCGGATGCCAATGGAATGGGATGGAGAAAAACTTGCTCTGTGCATGCACTCAGTTTTGGTCTACAAAGGATATTGCAGCTAGAAAGGGGCTTTCCAAGAGGCCGGGAGAATGGAGGAGTTTGGTTTATGCAGACAGACTGAAAAGTCTGGAACTGTTTAGTTTAGAGAAGAGACAAAGAAGGGGGTGTAAGATAGAGGAGAGGAAAATTAAAAAATAATTTGATCTGATTACATTTAAATTGTCAAACAGAGAACTATTCCCAACCAGTGTAGTAAGATGAGGCCCTGAACATAAACTCTTATATCAGAGGCCTAGCAGGAGGCCCGGCATTAGGCCTGAAGCCTGAACCAAAGTGCATCCAGGCATTGCCAAGCAAAAAGCTAGGCTGTGAGCCAGAGGCAGGCCCTAATTACAGAACTTGGCAAGAAAAGGGCTGTTAGAAAGTACATTCTAATGAGATAAGTTGTGCCAAGATGGGACCTGGACATCTGGATATGAAGACACTACACAGAGATAACAAGGAACAACCAGGTGCACTTCAGAGACATGGTGAAAAGGACAACATGATGGATAGATCTGTGTGTTTGGATCAGCATGATCAAAAGGGGAGACGGCACCCTAATGAGGCAAGAGGATGTACTTCAGTGTGACAAGAGAGATGAGTAATCGGTCCTGTACTGTATAAAAGTAGGAGTCAGGGGACACATCGTTGTCCATTCTAGTGGGTAGTGGAGCGTCCTGCCACTAACTGAGCTGTGTCCATTGTCTGGGGAGCACAACGTGACTAGCAGACCACTTGATCTCTAATCCAGCGAAGATAGACTGTTTCTTTTGACAATAAACCTGGTACAGGTGCCTTCGTACCTTCCTAGAGTCTGTGGTCTTTGGGGGTTCTCTCGAGGTCTGCTGTGTCAGTGATCTGCGCAGAGCTGTGGCAGCACAAAGAGGGAACACGCACCCAGCCGACTGATATCAAGTCACAGAGCACCACAACTGGTAGCTACTGACAACAACCAGTAATATCTGTAGGCACTTAGTGTTTCAAAGGGGCTAATTCCTCAAAACTGAGGCAAAATATTGGAAAATGTATTGGTGGGGAAAAATTAGAGCCACAATTCCACAGTCAAAAAGGTGGAGAGCTTTTGCTAAAAATCTGGTTCAGTGACAAAGTGATATTTGATGGGGGGAACAGCAATATATAACACAGGGAAAAGGGGGAAATAAATTACAAATAATACAAAATTGAAGTTGTGATAATTGATATGGATATGAAAGACATCAGGGAAAAACCCATGTATGGCACATCTAAGGATCACAAAAAGGAGGTTATTCGAAACAAAAGTAATCCTAGAAACAGTTTACGACAATTCCTAGAGGGAGAAAGGAAACTTGATAATGTTGCAAAAAAGGTAGATTTGTTCAATAAATATTTTCATTCTATATTTTGGAAAGAAGCAGTAGGAGGTACTCCTATCACGTGAAGTGATGAAATACTTTACAGTCCAATAGCACTCAAGGAGGATGTGAAAGAGCATCTATAATAAAACCTTAGAGTTACAAACACCAGAGTTACAAACTGACCGATCAACCACACGTCTCATCCGGAACCAGAAGTATGCAATCAGGCAGCAGCAGAGCCAAAAATAAAGAGGCAAATGCAGGGAAGATCTGAGTTAAACATAAACTACTAAAAATAAAGGGAACATTACAAAAAAGATTTGACAAGTTTAGGAAACAATGGAAAAGCTGGTTTGGGATTAGTTAAGAAAGTTTAGGAATATAATTAATGACAATCAACAACAGGGTTTATGGAAAATTTGTGGACAAGCCAAAGATTGGCAGAGTGGTTACAATGAGGCAGCCAGGGCAGGCATACTGGTTGCTCTGGAGTCTTTGGTCAGCTGGGCTCATGCAAATAAAATGTTTTAATATAGACAAATGCAAAGTTAAGAATCAGAGAGGTAGCCGTGTTAGTCTGGAATTGCAGAAGTGACAAAGAGTCCTGTGGCACCTTAAATACTAACTAAAGTATTGAAGCATAAGCTTTTGCGGGCCCCACTGCATTCATCCGATGAAGTGGGTATTAGCCCAGGAAAGCTTATGCTTCAATACCTTAGTTAGTCTTTGAGGTGCCACAGGACTCTGTCACAAATGCAAAGTTATCATACAATCATAGAATATCAGAGTTGGAAGAGACTCCAACCCACTGCTCAAAAAAGGACCAGTCCCCAACTAAATCATCCCAGGCAGGGCTTTGTCAAGCCTGAGGTGAAAAACAGCTAAGGAAAGAGATTCCACCACCTCCCTAGGTAACCCATTCCAGTGATTCACCGCCCTTCTAGTGAATACATTTTTCCTAATATCCAACCTTAACCACCCCCACTGTAAATTGAGACCATTAGTCCTTGTTCTGTCATCTGCTACCAATGAGAACAGTCTAGGTCCATCCTCTTTGGAACCCCCTTTCAGGAAGTTAAAAGCAGAGATCAAATCCACTCATTCTTCTGTTTTGCAGACTAAATAATCCCAGTTGCTTCGGCCTCTCCTCAGAGGTCATGTGCTCCAGCCCCCTAATTTCTGTTGCCATCTGCTGGACTCTTTCAATTTTTCCACATCCTTCTAGTAGTGTGGGGCCCAAAACTGGACACAGTACCCCAGATGAGGCCTCACCAATGTCGAATAGAGGGGAATGATCACATCCTTCAAACGGTTGGCAATGCTCCTACGTATACAGCCTATGATGCCTAGCGAGGTCATGTAAGTAACTTCATTGGAGGTTTTCTAAAGGAGAAGGGAAAATCACCTCTGACTGGGATGGTTTAGTCATAAGTCTTGCATCATGGCAGAGGATTAGACTAGATGTGATCCATTTTCTTGATATGCCTCTATGATTCTACAATGTAAAATCCTAGTGAGGAGCAGGACTTTGTCAAACACAAGTCATGGGGATCAATACAGGAGTAACTGGGTGAAATTTAATAACCTGGATGATTTAAAGGTCCATTCTCACCTTGAACCCTATGAATCTATCAAGTAAGAAACTAGACCAGGCAATAATGTTTACTGTGTCTCATAACACGAAAAAGGAAATATTCACTACATTGAAAATCTAACATATAACAGTGAGAAAGAAAATTAACAATCTCTATTTAGCTCATGCAACTCATTGCCATAGACATTATTGGATCAAAGTGTTTAGCTGAATGGGATTCACAAATGGGGAAACTTTGGGGAAAGTGAGAGCCTATAGAGGAAGGATTTCCTCCACCTGAACCAAAATGGAATCAGATTGCTGGCACTTAAAATGAAAAAAAGGTCAGAGCAGCTTTTAAGCTAAGGGCTCATTGAAAGCCGAGAGGTGCAGAGAAACATGTGGTTTGGACAAAGACACCCCTAAGGATGAGAGGATGGGAAATGATACAATACAGGTCGGATCTGATGAGGAACAATGAAATTAAAAACTGTCCCACTCAATTACATCATGTAATGGCAGACAACTAAAAGGATTCAAGATCAAATGAGGATATTGATGTACATCAGAAGGATGCTGTAACGGGGTCACCACTCACCCCTGCGGCGCCTCCTACTGGTCGTCTGGGGAATCAGCTCCTTCAGCGTCCAGAGCGCCCTCCGCAGGTTGATGCCCCGCTCCTTTGCTGGCCCCGTGTCCCTCCCGGACCCCGGTGCCCTCCAACTGTAGGTGCTGCAACCGTGCAGTACCCCCTTGGTGTGAGGGTCTCCCCTCCCCAGGGGAACCCTCTACCCCCTATCCCCACCTCGCCTCAGAGTGTGCCACTGTCAGTCACCACTTGCCCCCGCTCACTGGGGAGGACTGCAGTATCATGGCTTCTCATCACAGGCAAGGAGGGTTGCCTGCTGCTGCTATCTCCAGCCCTAGGGTGCCCCCTGCAACCCTGGTACTTGTGGGTCGGACCTTGTATCAGGCCCGGAGGCCTGGGGCTCTTGGCTAGAGCCTGCCCAGCTCCCTCTGCCCTGCCCCAGCTCTGCCCTCACCCAGGTACCCAGCTTCAGCTCCTGCAGCTGGGCCTGTCTCCCTCTGAGTGCAGAGGAGACTGCTTCTCTCCCTAGGCCCCTGCCTCCCAGCCTTTATACAGGCCTGTGTTTGGGGCGTGGCCGCCCAGCTGGGCCTAATGCCCAATCAGGCAAAGCTTGCTGGCTCCCAGCCTTAACCCCCTTCCGGGCTATTTCAAACCCCTTCTGGGGCTTTTCCAAGCCCCTTCCGGTAGGGGGCGGGTGGTCACCCCGCCACAGACGCCCAGTGGGGAAGTGGCAGTATCTTTGAAAGAAAGTGAAGAATCAAATGAAGTACAAATCTTAACTGAATCAAACTGTACCAGACAATCTCTATGGATAGAAATTCCATCTCTCATAATAAGAATAGAGCGGTAAGGATATATTACAGACCACATGACCAGGATTGTGATCCTGACTGTGAAATGCTTAGGGAGATTAAAAAGGTGATTACAATCAATTAATAATGGTGGATTTAAACTATCCACATATTGACAAGGTACATGCCACCCAAAGACGGGATTCAGAGATAAAGTTTCTTGCCACCTTGCCATTGCTTTTTGGAGCAGCTAGTCTTGGAATCCACAAGAGGAGAGGCAATTCTGGACAAAGCAATAGGTAGAGCACAAGATCTGGTCAAAGAGGTGAACAGAGCTGGGACGCTTGGTAATAGAGAAGATAATATATTAAATTTAACATCCCTCCACCAGGGAAATCACCAGAACAGGCCAACAATGTAGTGTTTGACTTCAGAGATGGGAACTACACAAAAAGAGGAGGTTAATTAAACAGAAATTAAAGGGTACAGTGCCAAAAGTGAAATCTCTGCAAGATATGTAGAAGCTTTTAAAAGACACCATAATAGGGGCTCAGCTTGAATACAACAAATTAAAAACCATAAAATGAGAACCAAAAAAGTGCCACATTGGCTAATCAACAAAGTAAAGGAAGCAGTGAGAGGCAAAAAGGAATTGTTTAAAAGATTGGAAGTTAAATCCTATTGAGGAAAACAGAAAGGAGCACAAACTCTCTGGCAAATGAAGTGTAATAATATAACTAGAAAAGGTCAGAAAATAATTTGAAGAACCACCAACAAAAGACTCAAAAACTAGGAGCAAAATTTTATTTAAGTACATCAGGAGCAGGAAGCCTGCCGAAAAAACAGTGGGGCCATTTGATGATCAAGATGAAAAAGTGGCCCTTAGGAATAATGGAGAAACGGAATGGATTCTTTGCATTGATCTTCATGGCTGAGGTTGTGAGGGAGATTCGCAAACCTGAGCCATTCTTTTTAGGTGACAATTCTGAGGAATTGTCCCAGATTGAGGTATCATGGTAGGAAGTTCTGGAACAAATTTATAAATTAAAAAAAGTAATAAGTCACCAGGACTAGATGGTATCACCCAAGAGTGCTGAAGGAACTCAAATGTAAAATTTCAGACCTACTAACTGTAGTGTGTAACATCTCATTTAAATCAGCTACTGTACCACATGGCTGGAGGATTGAAAATCTGATTCCAATTTTTAAAAGAAGGGGCTCTAGATCTGATCCCAGCAATTACAAGACAGTAAGCCTGACTTCAATACCGAGCAAGCGGGTTGAAACTATAGTAAAGAACAATATTGCCAGAAATGTAGATAGAAATTATTTGTTTGAGAAGAGTCAATATGGTTTTGTAAAGGAAAATCATGCCTCACCAATCAAGTAGAATTGTTTGAAGGGGTCAACAAGCGTCTGGATAAGGAGGGCCAGGTGGATATAGGGTAGACATAGATTTTCAGAAAGTCTTGGAGAAGATACTTCAACAAAGGTGTTTAAACAAATTAAGCTGTCATGGGATAAGAGGGAAGGTGCTCTCATGGATTGGTGACTGACTAAAAGATAGGGAACAAAGCATAGTATAAATGGTCAGTTTTCAGAATGGAACAAGGTAAATACGTATGTCCCCCAGGGGTCTTCCCTGGTACCAGTCCTATTCAACATATTCATAAATGATCTGGAAAAAGGGGTAAACAGTGAGGTGGCAAAATTTGCAGATGATACAAAATTGCTAAAGATAATTATGACTAGGAAAAGCTATTAAAGCATCTCTCAAAACTGGGTGAATAGGCAAAAAACAAAAGCTAGGTGAAATTTAATATTGATAAATGCAAAGTAATGGACATTGGGAAGCATAATCCCAACTACACATATAAAATGATGGGGGATAAATGACCTGTTATCACTCAAGAATGAGATATTGGAGTCATTGTGGATGTTTCTCTGAAAACATCCACTCCGTGTGCAGCTGCAGTCAAAAAAGCAAACAGAATATTGGGAATAATTAAGAAAGTGATAGATAATAAGACAGAAAATAATATATGGTCAAATGCCAAGACTATAAGAGAGCTCAAACAAGCACTAGATATATTAATGGAGGATAGGTCTATCAATGACTATTAGCCAGGATGGGGAAGGAAGGTGTTCCTAGCCTCTGTTTGCCAGAGGCTGGGACTGGAGAAAAGGGAATATTTGATGATTACTTGTTTTGTTCATTCCCTCTGGGGAATGGCCACTGTTGGAAGATAGGAGACTAGGCTAGATGGACCTATGGTCTGACCCAGTATGGCTATTCTTATGGTCTTATTTTCTTATGGAATGGCCATTGTAGGTAGTGTTGAGGGCACTACTTTTAGTCAGGTCAGTCTGACACATTTAATTTGAAGGCCTTATTTTCAGATGCTTATAAATTTTCCAAACTGTCACTGGACTGAAAAAATTCCCATACTGGGTTTTTGCTTCAGGCTGAATTATTTTTTTGAAAATTTTAGACATAACAGTTCAGCTGACTTCATTCATGTTGAAAAAATGGTATAATTGTTCCAGTGAGTGCGCTACCACCTCCATACTTTCCAGCAAATTAAAATCAGGTAGCAGCTCCCCTCCCTCTCACTCCTTAAGAGCCAAACCCTGAACACCTAATCTTTATCCCATCACACCCATGTTTGATTGGGTTTGTCAGACAGGTGAGCTCCTCAGTAAGAGATAGATACCTGTGAATACAGAGAAAGAAGCGTCTTCTCTGGGAGTCCCCCTCAGGTAGCCATGTCTCGCACCTCTGTCACTGAAGCATCTACTGCAGCATCCCACGCCAAGAGCAGACACATAGGTGAGCACTGTTTATAACAGAGCTCTGTGCAATCCCTGCAGGGTTCAGTCAGCCACTAGGGGAGAAGCGGCATCTGAATGGAACCAGGCTGGAGACCAGACACACTCTAGCCACATCTCTTTTTCTATATCTGTTCTCTTGTGTTCCTTATTCAGCTATTGGAGTAAACAATAATTAAGGGACCTCCCCAAAGAGAGATGAGATCTCTTGGGCTCTGTGCTGAGTGAGTGTAATTGGCAGCTCTGTGACTTTGTGTGTATTTAAAAATTATAGTTGATTAGTAAGAAAACTGTATGGCTAAACCACCCTGAACACGCCTGCTCCTGTCTGGTCTCGGTAGCTAAGCAGGGTCAGGCCTGGCTAGTACTTGGATGGGAGACCTCCTGGAAATACCAGGTGCTGTAGGCTTAACAAGGGTGTGGGGCTAGCAACTCCACCTCATAGGGAGCCAATTTGCTGCCAAAACACCAACAACGGAGATAGAATGATCTGTGGTTGGTGGCCCATACCCTGTCTGGGGGGGTGACGGGCAGAGAGAGTAAGAAATCTAGGGATAATGCCTAGATCTCCATAGGGCCCGACACCCTGTAAATGCCAGGTGGGTGAGTAGTAGTAGACAGAGAGCTCAAGAGATAGATGACTGAAGGGGGACCTGAGCAATTTCCACAGGCACACCGTATCAAATGTTTTCTAAAGTCAGGGAATAACACGTTCACTACTTTCCCCCCACAGAGCAACAAGTTCTCATCATATTATGTGCAAACCAAACAATTTGTACTGCAAGGGTGCACATTTGTCTTCACGAATGAAGAACAACCTATCGAGGGGAAGCGCTGCATGTTTTTTTCCCACCGCTTGATGATCTCTTGATGTTATGTCATGTACCAAATAGATCATTTTCCTACGTTTACATGTTTGTTTGTCCAAATTCAAGCAACTCATTTTTTAAGAGATTATAGAGTGGGCCTGCAATGTGAGAAAAGTTAGGGATGAACTCTCGATGGTATCTGCTAAATGTAAGAAAGAATGTAAAGAAGTTGTGTCAGTGGGTGTAGGATGAGAGAAGATTTTGTGACGGTATGCATATAGGAAACACTCTCACGCAAGACATCAGGGAAAGGTTACTCCCAGTCAAGGAAATGTCCTCGTATACCAGCGTTATCTATTGTATGTAACCCTTCTGCCCATCAGAGTTGGCAGCAACAAGGGCCGGGTTCAATATCCAGGGGTTCCATGCTAATGACACAATACAAAACCGGCTCAAACCCCCATCCAGTGACCTGGGACAACCATATACCACCCTTCTGGGCGCCTCTAAGAGGCAATACTTCCCCTCTCGCAAGCACAGAGTCTGAGTGTACCAAAAGCGCTGAGGCATATTATTGGGTAAACACCACAAACATAAGTCACTAACCAAACCATGAACCAGAATCCCCCCCCCCCTCAACACACACACGCAAATGGGCTGTGTCCTTTCCCTTGGGTTCTTGAGTCCCACAAGCCCCAAAGTCACCCAAGGTCCCAAAAGTCCAACAGCCCCAGCTGAGTTCAGAAGTTCATTAGCAGAGTTGTACCTCCCCACCGGGGTGGAAGGGGGGGCAGGTTAAGGGGCACCTTACGTGGTCAGAGGCCAACTGCCCTGCCTCTCCATGGGGTTGTGCTGCAGTCCTTACCATGAGCCATTCCATCAGGTGCCCAGGAACTGCTCTGCTTTCTCCAGCCGCTCTGCTCTGTCAGCCGCTGTACGCCGCGAGCCACTCCACTAGCGGTGACCCAAACAGCTCCGCTCTATCCATGGGCGGCAGCTGCTACTGCTACTGCACATCGCCAGCCTCTCCTCTAGCAGTCACCCAAACTGCTCCCGCTCAATCTGCTGCGGCATCATCAGCTGCTGCTGCTGCTGCTCATCACCAGCTACTCTGCTAGTGGTGATCCAACTGGCTCTACTCCATCCACTGCTCAGCAATACACTTTCAGCCCCCCTACAGGGCTTAGTGATCTCAGCTCTTAAGTGATTTCAGCTCAGCGGGGGGGGGGGGGGGGGGGGTTAGTTCAGATGAACCACCAGACCCAAAATGACTTCAGCTCAGTGGGCTGAAGTTAGACTTCTAATGGAAGCAAAAGTCAGCTCTAACATCCCACAGGGTAGAGAGACCAGGTGCAATAGGCCAGTAAAGCCCTCAGACAAGGCCCTCACCACAAGGTATAGAAACCTGTCTACAACCTCTCTCAATTCAGTGGGTTTTGGAACCCCTGTCCCTTGGCTAGTGAGTGCTACCTAGCTGATGGCGAGTCCCTCCAGCATGCCAAAGGTCAAATACATGTCCCAATCCCTCATTCACATAAAGAGGTTAATCAGCACTTTATCATTCTTGCCCCGATACCAGAGAAACTGGGGGTCCCACAGTAGCCAAAGTGACCATTTGGGCTTTTAGAGTGCAGGCTAGGTGCAGTGGGTGTGTCTATGCAAATAAAATGTTATTTTCCAAAAGTCACTGCAATTCCTGCAATTCACCACCAGATGTCACTCATCCTGACACTGCGTACATGTATACCAGAGCTCTGCAGCTGCTAACTGCCTGCTAGGACTGTATACGAGAGTCCTCCAGCTTCTAACTGCTTGCAAGGCTTGTGTGATACTAATGAAGCACAACAAGTTCTTAGTTGTTCATGAATATGCATGAGATGTACATGTGCATGTGTATTTCTATGCCTACATTCCCCCCACAGTGGGCTTCACCCTGAGCATTGCTCCGATGCTTCAGGCTTTCCCATCGGCTTTCCCCTCGGGGCTGCCAACTGATGTGCCAAGACTACTCCTGCTCCTGCTTTCCTACCCTGACAGCTTGGGACTCCAAAAATCCTGCCTGTTTTGAATCAGATTCGCTAGCCTGTTCCAAACCCAGACTCAGGTCTGAACCACATCCCTTAACAGCTGTAGGCTCCCCTGGAAACAGGTTAAGAAGTCTTCCTGCCTTTAGCACTCAGATGTTCATCTCCTAATGGGGTCCAAACCCCAAATAAATCCATTTTACCCTGTATAAAGCTTATACAGGGTAAACTCATAGATTATCAGTGTTATCGAGGGAGAACAGAGATATGCACAGCTGTTTGCCACCCCCACCCCTCCAGTATTAATGCATACTCTGGGTTAATTAATAAGTAAAAATTGATTTTATTAAATACAGGAAGTAGGATTTAAGTGATTCCAAGTAATTACAGACAGAACAAAGTGAATTACCAAATAAAATAAAACACGCAAATCTATCTCTCATACAGAAATAAAATCTTCACCCTTGTGAGCTTCCTTTTACAGACTAAATTCCCTCTAGTCTGGGTCCAGCAATCACTCACACCCCCTGTATTACTGTCTTCTGTTCCAGTTTCCTTCAAGTATCCTTGGGGACAGAGAGATTATCCCTTTAGCCAGCTGAAGACAAGTTGGAGGGGTTTCCCATGGGTTTTAATAGACTTTTCTCCTATATGTGGACACCCCCTCCTCTCTCCTGTGTAGAATCCAGTTACAAAAGGGAGATTTGGAGTCAAATGGGCAAGTCACATGTCCCTGCAAGACTGAGGTCCTTACCAACCAATCCACATTCCTGGGAAATCTCAGATGTGGATTGACATCTCCATTTTCATTGTTGGCTTAATTGGTTCCTGATTGGTCACTTACTATGAATAGTTCTTTCTCAAAAAGCTGCCCAACTGCATCACTGAGGCTATTTAAAATTAACCAAGTATGTAGTCAATATTTATAACTTTGAGTACAAAAATGGCACATACATGCAAACAAGAGGAATAGATTCCCTAGAGCATAACCTTTACAGAGATATGTTACCTGCCATGTGTAGCAAAACCATATTCCAGTTATATCATACATACATTTATAAGCAGGTTGCCAGATGATAATTTGATAAAGGAGGGCAGATGGGTCTAAAAAGGAGGATTTTCTGTAAAAAAGGAGGACATTCAGAAATTAAACGAATTTTTTATATTATTTTACTTTATTTTAATCATATTTAGCTGAGCTGCCAATTTTGGAAAGAAGTTCTTGGTTTTTTAACAAATAATTATAAAAATCTTCACATGTCATGTTTTTGAAGTTGTATTGAGTAAGAATTAAAGATTTAACTGACTGCACACTTAGTCTATTCCTCTCTTTGCTCCACTGAATATTAATCAGTGAAAAAAACTCTTTCCACATTTGCGTTATGTGCGCTTATACAAAAATAAAACTCGCAGATCTTGAGCAGTTCTGAGAAACATTCAATGTTTTTAACACTTTTGAAGTAGATTGTCCACTGCTTGTGCAACTTCAAATCATAATATGCTTCATCTTCATCTGATTTTGATTTAAGAAATGAAATCAAGTTACAAAATTGATCGTGTAGCTTAACATCGTCAATCTCTACACCCCTGATGCTCAAGAACTCAATGCATGAATCTAAATCATCATATTTTAGGTTTTCGTTCTCTTTCAGCAATGTCATCCACTCAAAACATTTGAAATCTTCCAAGGGTATCATCCATTCCATCAAGTAATCTTCACAAGCCTTGTAAACACTGAACAATTCGTTGGAAATGGACTCGGCTTCGTCATTATCACGAAGCTGTTCTCTTACGCTTAGTGGCAAAAAATTGTTGTTTCTTCGATTACGAAGCATATGAAGTACGGATTGAAGTATCTTTGAAATTTCCAGAACGGAATTATGTTCCTCTTCGACTTTTGCCAAATTTGCTTGGTAAATAGACATAAGAGAATGCGTGAACCACAAATATGCTTCTGAAGTTGTGTTTTCGAAAAATGTTTTTATTAGGTATGGTGTTGTTCTTTGGCTTAAGAAATATTCTTTTAATGCTGGATAGAGCTTCAAAATTCTTTCTACGCATGGAAACAGGCTAAGCCACCTTGTTTTACTGTGCCTTAGCAAAGGCTGATAATTGATTTCGACGTAATTGCAAAACTCTTTTAGTGCCTCTGTTCTCACTGTGTACACAGAAAAATAATTAAATATTTTCAATATTATTGACTCAATATCCAGTTTCATCAAATCGACACCATTGCGAAGGCTGTTATGCATAATATGTGCAGGGCAGCCGACTCCTATAAGGTTTTCTTTCTCTAAACTTTCTTTTAGGCGCGTAAATACGTTTTCACCTGGGTTTCGGTTCACACCCCCAAAATTTACATTCGCGTTATCTCCAATAAATGCAACACACTTAGGGGTTAATTGGTGTGTATTGAGTGTTTCGTATATAAGATTCGCAATCAAAAGCGAAGTTTCGTTGGGTAAAGTTTGTAAATCAAGAATTTTCGTTTTGATTCCATTTCCAGTCCAGTTAAAATATTGAATCAATATAGGAAACAGTTTATCTGCACCATGGTTGCTGGCGTCTGTGGCAATAGAAAGACAAGAGATGTTCCTCAAAGTTTCGATGATTGTCGTAATCGTATGTGGAGCAACAACTTGATTTACTATAGCTTCCGTCTTAGTTTTTCCGCATTTAAGATTTTTTGCCGTTTCGGAATCAGCAAACATTTTTCTTGTTAAGCTTGCCGTACATTCCATAGAATTGTATGACTGATGATGCTTTACCGTATGGAAGGCTAGTGTTCCTTCTGCAGCATGGGCATTTTTTGAGAGTCAATGAAGTAGAAGGATGAAAAAAGTTGGTTACCTTAGAAGAAGAACCTGCTGCTCGTATCATCTTCTTATGCTTTTCCGTAGCTACGTGTCTTTCTAAAGCAATAGTGCCCTTGTTGCCCACATCCACATGGCAGTCGCAAATAGAACATTTGGCGTCAAAGTCGTCTCGCCCGCTAGTAAAACACGGGTATTTGGCTCTTAATACTTCCGTAAATTTACACTTCCGCTTACTCATAATGACTACGTTAAATATACTCAAATATTTAGTAATTAATCACTAAGATTCTCGTCGCGCGAGCGCAATATCCAATATAATAATAACCAATTGTTTCAAACAAATATCTAATTGCAATAACAAACACCGCGCTGCACAGGCTGCGTGACCACGCACCGACGCACCACACCAGACTGGTGCGTGGTCTGCGTCTCTGCGTGGAGGCGTGAGCGGTGACTCACCGCTCAGCCGCCCTGCCCCCTTTTTTGCCTCCCGCCAGTCCCGCCCGATGTTTAGCAAAAAGGAGGACTTACAGTAGGTAAGGGAGGACAGGAGGACAAAACATGGAAAAGGAGGACATGTCCTCCTTTTGGATACCATCTGGCAACCCATAATGGGTTGCACCGTCACAGATACCTAAAAAGGAAACTTCTGAGACCATTAGTCGTACATTTGTTATATTACTCTTTAATCCTGTGTCCTTTATGATTTGAAATAGTTCACTTAGACACTCCTGGTGTTTCTATTGAATTCCATCAACATATTGAAATAGAACAGTTGGTTTAGAAAACCTTTACAAAATTCATTTCATATGCCCATGGAAAATGGCGGAACTCTTATGTAGCCCTTGAGGTCAGACTTCAAATGTAAACTGAACCCCTTCTACCGGGAAAGCAAGGCAATATTGGCTTTCCTTAGACACTTGGTAGAAAATTTATTATTAAATTTATTATTAAAATCATTTTGCTTTGGGAGTGATAGACTTAATCAGGTCAGGCATTTTGTCAGTCTTTAAGGTGCCACAGGACTCTTTGTCACGTATGCACGGACATGTAATTTTCCCATATGACTCCAAATCTCTATTTCGAAACTAATCTTAAACCTATTTGGAAACTGGATTATTGCAATGGTGTGGGACTCACCCCGTGGCGCCTCCTGCTGGTCATCTGGGAATTAGCTCTCTTCAGCATGGGGTGCCCTCTGAGGTCAATGTCCTGCTGTCCTCTGGCCCTGCATCCCTCCCGGACCCTGGTGTACTTTTACTTGGGATGCTGCCTGCTGGCAATACCCCCACACTCTGTCTCTGGGTCTCCCCTTCTTGGGGAACCCCTGACCCTCTAATCCCCACCTTATCTCAGTCTGGGCTACTGCCAGTCATCATGAAGCCCCCACTCCCTGGGGCAGACTGCAGGGTAAGAGCCAGTCATCATAGGCAAGGGGGCTTGGGACCCACCATCTTCCTTTGCCACCCAGTATCTCTATGGGCCTTCCTATCAGGCCCTGCAGCCTGGGGAGTTGCCAGCCTTGGGTTCCCCTGCTCCTCTGGCCTTTCCCCAGCTCTGCTTCACTCCCAGTCCCCTTTCTGCAGCCAGCCAGGCCCTGATCCCTCCAAGGCTGGATAGAGACTGTCTAGCTCCAAATGAGCAGCCCTTTTATAAAGCCCTACTGCGGCCTGACTAGGGAAGCAGCCCCAGGTGGACCATGCCCCAGTCAGCCCAGGCTTGCTGTTTTCCCCAGCCACAGCCCTATCTAGGGCTGTTTTTAACCCCTTCCAGGCCAGAACGGGGTGATCACCCCGCTACAATTCTACACTGCGGGAGGGAGGAGTGTCCACCCAGAAGAGACAGTCTATAAAAATCTCTGGGCGACGCCTCCATTTTGTCTCCTCCTGGCTCAAGAGGTAGCCTCTCCACCCTCAAGGATACCTGAAGGAAACTGGAAGAAAGGACAATAACTACAGGGGTTGTGAGAGATTGCTGGACCCAGACTAGGAGACTAGTCTGTAAAAGGAGGATTATTGGAACATCCCTAAGGATGAGATTTTATCTGTATTCAGTCTCCTTACTGTCTTAGGCATAGTCTTGAGTTTTTTATTTTATTTTGATTGGTCATTCACTTTGTTCTGTCTGTTACTACCTGGAACCAGTTAAATCCTACTTTCTGTATTTAATAAAATCACATTTTACTTATTAATTAACCAAGAGTATGCATTAATACCTGAGGGGGGGAAACATTTGTGCATATGTCTCTATCAGTGTTATAGAACTCAAACCATTTATGAATTTAACCTGCATATGTTTTTTATAGAATAAAATGGGTTTATTTGGGGTTTGGACCTCATTGGAGATTGAGTAGCTGAGTGTTAAAGACAGGAACACTTCCTAAGCTGCTTCCAGGTAAGCCTACAGCACTTAGGGACATAGTTCAGACCTGTGTCAGCTTTTGCAGCAGGCTAGCAGGTCTGGCTCAAACTACGCAGGGCACTGAAGTCCAAAACTGCCAGAACAGGAGACCAGGGGCAGAAGTATTCTTGGCACATCACTTGGCAGCTGCAAGGGGGTTTCTGTGATCGAATCCATCACACACACATAGCAAGACTTCATAATGTCCCATGCAATGATAACAATGAGCTATTAATATTTAGCAGATCAAGACTTTTGGACTGATATCACACAAGGCATACTTAGTACAAACTTTATAATTGCATCACCATGGGAAATATGATGAAAATAACTTATTCTGTGAATGAGGGGAAAGCCCTGGAAGTGTTATTCCCTGACGTTAGCAAAACTTTTGATACACTGTGTCTGCAGAAAGTGCTCAGGTCTCCCTTCAGTCATCTATCTCGATTTCTCTGGCTATTATTACTCATCTCACCTGGGCATTTACAGAGTGTCAGGCCCCATGCAGATTTAGGCATTATTCCCAGTTTTCTTAGTAATCAACTATAATTTTTAAATATACACAAATACACAGCGCAGCCAATTTCTCTCTCACTCAGCACAGATCCCAAGAGATCTCATCTCTCTCTGGGGAGGTCCCTTAATTATTATATACTCCACTAGCTGAATAAGAAACACAGACATGGAAAAATAAATAGTACCTAGAGTGCCTCCTGTCTCCAGCCTGTTTACATTCAAATGCCACTTTCCCCTAGAGGCTGAGCGAACCCCCCTGGCATTTCCCAGAGCTATATTATAAAGGGTGCATAGCCTTGTGTCAGTTCTCGGCGTGGGATGCTGCTGCAGATGCTGGAATGACAGAGGTGTGGGGCACGGCTTCCTGAGGGGGAGTCCCAGGGAAGACGCTTCCTTCTCAGTATTCACAGGTATCTATCTCCTGCTGCAGAGCTCACCTCTCCAACAAAACCAACAGAAAATGGGCATGATGGGATAGATATTCGATCTGTGATCCTTCAACTCCGCATGGCTATTAAACCTCCCAGGCTCAGGACACAGGTGGTGAGTTTGCTCCAGTATCACTGGCCAAATTTTCCCTCTTTGCTGCCCCTCCATCTGAAGTTGATGACCTCCATTCTGTTTGCTGTTTTTACTGCAACTGCACATGGAGTGGACATTGTCAGAGAAATACCCACAATGACTCCAGATCTCATTCTTGAGTGGTTAACAGGCCATTTATCCCCCCTCATTTTACATGTGTAGTTGGGATTATGCTTTCCAATGTGCGTTACTTTGCATTGATCAATATTACATTTCATCTACCCTTTTTTTTGCCCAGTCACCCAGTTTGAGAAATCCTTTAATAGCTCTTCACAGGCTTAACTATCTTTAGAAATTTGGTATCATCTGAAAAATTTGCCCCCTCATTGTTTACCCCTTTTCCAGATGATTTATCAATAAGTTGAATAGGACTGGACCCCTGATGGACATCAGTATTTACCGCTCTCCGTTCTGAAAACTGACCATTTATACGATCGTTTGTTTCCTATCTTTAAGCCAGTTACCAATCCATGAAAAGACCTTTCCTCTTACCCCATGGCAGCTTAATTCACTTAAGCACCTTTGTTGAGGTAACCTCTCAAAGGCTTTCTGAAAATCTATGTACCCTTTATCCACCAGACCCCATTATTTACA
Source organism: Sternotherus odoratus (assembly GCA_032164245.1). Classification (NCBI taxonomy): domain Eukaryota; kingdom Metazoa; phylum Chordata; order Testudines; family Kinosternidae; genus Sternotherus; species Sternotherus odoratus. The sequence continues at coordinate 302,369,890 of JAVMKO010000001.1, forward strand.
TGCTTGTTGACCCTCTCAGATAATTCTAGTTGATTGGTGAGGAGTGATTTTCCTCTACAAAACACATCTTGACTCTTCTCAAACAAATAATTTCTAACTACCTATCTGGCAATATTGTTCTTTACTATAGTTTCAACCAGTTTGCTCTGTAGTGAAGTCAGGTTTACTGGCTTGCAATTGCTTTGATCACCTCTAGAGCCCTTTTTTAAAAAAAATGGCATCACATTTTCAATCCTCCAGCCATGTGCTACAGAAGCTGATTTAAATGATAGGTTACAGACAAAAGTTAGTAGTTCTGCTATTTCACATTTGAGTTTCTTCAGTACGCTTGGGTGATACCATCTGGTCCTGGTGACTTATTCATTTTTAATTCATAAATTTGTTCCAAAACTTCCTCTAATGATACCTCAATCTGGGCCAATTCCTCAGATATGTCACCTAAAAAGAATGGCTCAGGTTTGGGAATTTCCCTTACACCATCAGCCATGAAGACCAACTCAAAAAATACATTCAGTTTCTCCACTATGGCCTTATTGTCCCTAAATTCCCTCATTTTTTTCTTGATCTTCCAACAGCCCCACTGGCTGTTCAGCAGGCTTCCTGCTCCTGATGCACTTAAATATAATTTTGCTTCTAGTTTTTGAGTCTTTTGTTGTTGGTTCTTCAAATTATTTTTTTGACATTTCTAGTTATATTTTTACACTTCATTTGCCACATAGTGTATGCTCCTTTCTGTTTTCCTCAAAAGGATTTAACTTCCATGCTTTAGACAATGCCTTTTATACTCTTACTGCTTCCTTCACTTTGTTGATTAGGGAGTGCGATACTTTTTTGGTTCTCTTCATATATTTTTTTTAATTTGGGGTAGACATTCAAGTTGAGCTTCTGTTATGGTGTCTTTAAAAAAGTTTCCATATAGCTTCCAGAAATTTCTCTTTCAGTGCTGTACCCTTTAATTTCTGTTTAATTTACTTCCTCATTTTTGTGTAGTTCCCTTTTCTGAAATTGGTCACTACGTTGTTGTACTGCTCTTGTGTCTTCCCTGGTACAGAGATGTTACATTTAAATATATGATGATCCCTATTAAAAAATGGTCCAGCTATATTCACCTTTTGGACCAGATACTGTGCTCCGCTTAGTACCGAATCAAAATTTGCCTCTCCTCTGATGGGTTCCAGGACCAGCTGCTCCAAAAATCAGTCCTTTAAGGTGTCAAGAACCTTTAACTCTGCATCCTGTCCTCACCTGACTTGTACCCAGTCAATATGCAGACAGTTGACATCCCCCATTATTAATTAGTTTTGGTTTTTTTAATAGCCTTTTTAATCTCCCTGAGAATTTCATAGTCACAATCCTGGTTACATGGTCTGTAATATATCCTTACCGCTATATTATTATTATTAGACATGGGATTTCTAAACATAGAGATTCTATGGTACAGTTTGATTCAGTTAAGATTTGTACTTCATTTGATTCTTCACTTTCTTTCAAATATAGCACCAACTCACACTAGCACAACCTTTTTGTCCTTTGGATTTATTTTGTCCCCTGATATTACTATGTCCTATTGATTAACTTCATTCCACTAAGTTTCTGGGATCCCTGTTATATCAATATCCTCATTTGATATGAGGTGCTTCAGTTTCCCCATTTTATTATTTAGTATTTTAGCATTGGTATATAAGCATTTTATAATCTCAAGAATCAGAGAAGTAGCAGTGTTAGTCTGGATTTGCAGAAGCAACAAAGACTTCTCTGGCACCTTGAAGACTATCAAAAGTATTGAAGCATAAGCTTCCATGGGCTAATAACCACTTTGTTGGATGAATGCAGTGGAAGTATCCAGAGGCAGGTATAAATAAGTAGGCAAGAACCAGGATAGAGATAACGAGGTTAGTTCAATCAGGCTGAACCACCTTGTTATCTCTAATCAGGGAGGATGAGGTCCTCTTCTAGCAGCTGATCTGTAGTTGTGAACACTTAGAGAGGAGAAACTGCTACTGTAGTTAGCTGGACATTCATAGTCTTTGTTCAATCCCGAGTTGATGGTATCAAATGAATTGCAACTCCACAAATTCTCTTTGAAGTCTGGTCTTGAAGGCTTTTAGCTGCAGGATGGTGACCTTTAAATCTGCTATTGTGTGTCCAGGGAGACTGAAATGTTCTCCTGTAGGTTTTTGTAAATTGACATTCCTAACATCTGAGATTGCCATTCCTAATATCTGTCCGATATTAGGAATGGCAATATACAAAAACCCGTAGGTTTATGTAGTGTCTCATATTCACATTGTCTCTCCATCCAGGAATTTGTACTGTGACCATCAGCCTAGAGCCTGGGCACATACAGGAAGCCAAAGGAACGTATGGTACATGTAGGATACACCATCTCACCTCAGAATTGGACACCATCTCCCAGACTCCATGTCAGATTCCAACACAACTGATGTCAGCAACCCCTCCACCTTCATCCTGCTGGGCATTCCTGGCCTGGAGGCAGCTCATGCCTGGATTTCCATCCCTTTCTGTACCATGTACACCATAGCCGTCTTGGGGAACTTCACCATCCTGTTCACCGTGAAGACAGAGTCAAGTCTCCATGCCCCCATGTACTATTTCCTCTGCATGCTGGCCATCACCGACCTGGTCATATCTACATCAATCGTGCCCAAAATGCTGGCAATATACTGGTTCAATTCCAGGGAGATCGATTTCCATGCCTGCCTCGTGCAGATGTACTTCATTCACTGCTTCTCAGTGATGGAGTCTGGGATCTTCTTAGCCATGGCTTTTGATCGCTATGTGGCCATCTGTGATCCCATGAGACATTCCACCATCCTGAGAAACCCTGTGGTTGCCACAATTGGCCTAGCCGCGATACTGCGCAGTGGCTTTCTTGCATTGCCCCTTCCCTTCCTGGCTAGGCAGTGGCCATATTGCAGAACCAATGTCATCCCCCAGCAGTACTGCGGACACATAGCCGTGGTGAAGTTGGCCTGTGCCGACACCCGTGTCAGTAATTACTATGGCCTTTTTGTGGCATTATTTGTGATGGGTCTGGATGTGATTTTTATTGCTCTGTCCTACACTCAGATCCTCAGGGCCATCTTCAGCCTCCCCACAAAGGACGCCCGGATCAAGACTTTTGGGACCTGCCTTTCCCATCTCTGTGCCATCTTAGCCTTTTACATTCCAAGTCTCTTTTTCTCCTTCATGTTCCGATTTGTCCAGAATGTGCCCCTGCAATTCCACATTCTCATTCCCAATGTTTTCCTATTGATGTCCCCAATGGTGAATCCCATCATCTATGGGGTGATGACAAAACAAATCCGAGACAGGCTGCTTCGGCTTTTTACTCATAAAATCACCTAATTATTTTTTTCTCCTGGTGCTCTGGCTCTCAGACGTGGCTGGTGACATGGTGCTGAACAGTCAGAGAGACTTTAAATCCTTTCCTGACCTTACTCTGCTGTGATGATGTGGAAAATTAGGGACTCGTTCAATGCACAAGTCATAGAGTTGCTACCTTTCTAAAAGCTAGTAAATGCCCCACATCTTCTGCCGAGACTCTGCCCCTGTCGCTTTCAAGGGAGCCATTTCAGATTTTACTAGGAATGGAATTTTTTTTCAGTTTTTCAGGCATCACTTCATATTGCAGGGAATCATTCATAAGTGTATTTCAGTGTGCAACTCTCCAAACTGGCCAGTAGAAAACCCAAATGGGTTATGTTGTCTTGCTATTTAGTATCAAAAGTTGAGCCATGTGACTCTAGTTCTACAGCATTTGTATCCAAAATGCCTGACCTGATTAAGTCTATCAATACTAGGCTGACCATATTTCCTTGAGACAAAAACGGGACATTGGGATAGCAAAACCGGGATGGGGTTATGTAATATTCTGTATTCATGAAAAAGTAAGATGATAAAAAAAGTTTTATTACATGAACATACAGTAGACTCTCGATTATCCGGGATGATCGGGAAAACCTTCATCCCGGTTAATAAAATCCCGGATAATCAAACGTCTACTGGGGGGGAGGGGTTCATCGTCGCCTTGGTGTGCAGGGGTGGGGGGAGGTGGTGGTCCCACTACCTGCCCCAGTCAGCTCCTGCTGCCAGCCTGGGTGTAGGGAACCCAGGCTGGCAGCGGGAGCTCAGACCCCGGCTAGCAGGAGCCTGTGGGGAAACTCTAAAGCGGCAGCCAGCAGAACGCTCAACCTGCCGCCGCTTTGGAGTTTTCCCCCCGGGCTCCTGCCAGCCGGGGTCTCAGCTCAGCTCAAAACGGGACGTATGGTCAGCCTACTTTACACAAACAGAGGTGACAGGACTTTAACTCCCTACAGCTCCCAAACCTCACATACTGGGGGTGGACTCCCCGCATATCCCCCCATCTAGTAACAAGTTGGAGAGAGCTCCCTGTACCACTCCCCTCAACCCAGAGAGAACTGTACGCACCCTCTAACCCACAGACAACGGGGGTGGGAGCTCCCTGCATCCACTCAAACATCCACCCTCCAACCCACAGACAAGTGGGTGGGAGCTCCCTGCACCCACTTACACACCCACCCACCCTCCAACTCACAGACAAGTGGGGCGAGTGCTCCCTGCATCACCCACCACCCCACACACTCCTCGACCGACAGACAACTGAGATTGGGGTCTCCTTGCACCGCACACAAGCCGCGGGCACCGGTGTCCCTGAAGACACCCCCCCACCCCAACCACAGACAGCTGGGAAGGGCTCCCTGCAACACACACAGCCCTGGGGGATTCCAGCACCTCGCACCCCCAAACAGCGGTACTCGGGCGCTGGGCTCCCGCGCCCCCTTGCTGACCAGCTCCCCCTCGCCGAGTGGTTATTCAGCTGCCCAGCCTCAGCCCCACTCATCTGCCAGTGTCCCAGCCCCAGCCTGCCTCACTCACACACTGAACCCAGCAGCCCCGCGCTGCCGACGCGACAACATGGCTGATGGGAGAGTCCATGTCACGTAAAGGGGCAGAGAGTGTGGCGCGGCTGGGGGCCGGGGCTGCACCCGCCCCGCCATGGGGTCTCCGCGGGAAGGAGATCCGGCACCCCCACCCATGGCTTCCCCTGCAGGCAGAGCGTCCCGGGACAGCTGGGGCAGGAGGGCTTCTGCTCCGAGGTTTTGCCACAACCGGGCATGACTTGGGCTGCGGGAGAGGGTGGGAGGAGGTGGGACCCGGACGTGGGTCTCTGCAAAAATGGGACAAATTTGATATTTCTGTTAAAAAGACGGGACAGTCCAAAATATGTAAAAAACGGGATTGTCCCGTTCAAAACGGGACGTATGGTCAGCCTAATCAATACCAAAATGAAATGGTTTTCCACCATGTGTCTAAGGAAAGCCAACATTGCCTCGCTTTCACAGTAGAAGGGATTCCGTTTTCATTTCAAGACTGACCTCAAGGGCTATGTAATAGTTCCTCCATTTTCCATGGGAAAATGAAATGAATTTTTTCAAGGTTTTCTAGACCATCTGTTCTATTTCAATATGTAGATGACATATATTTAGCAACAGAAACTCCAGAGAGTCACCTGGACTGTTTCAAGGATGCAGGATTAAAGAGTAATCCAACAAAGGCATGAGTAATGGTTCCAGAAGTTTCCTTTTTATGTATCACATTGTCTCAAGGACCTTGATCATCCACACAACAAGAGGTGGATGTAACTCAGGAACTATGCATAACTAAAATCAACCAGGTTCTTAAAACTAAAAACAACTACAACAATTCTCTGGAGGCAAAGGCAGAAGTTGGTGGAAACCAAGGCGAGCTGTATTTCTTCCCTGGTAATTGCGTGCTAATAAAGCTTTCTCTGAGTTTGTTGCATCCAGTCTGACCTTAAGGATTCATTTTCTTTCACGAAAGTCACTCAGTCCAAGAACAGCCCCCCTCTACAATGTTCCCCAGCCACCCTCCTCTGTGTCCTCCTCAACAACAGCAGCAGAAGGCTCTGAAGGAGCAGATGCAAACAACCAAAGCCCAACCAGCCAAGAGAGACCCAGGAATGGTGGTGGGTTCCTCATGCCCCCCCCCCCTCGCCCCACACACAGCGGCAGTAGACAGGTAGACTTCCAGCCTGCAGAGCATTTGGAAAGATTGGCCAGCCACTGAGAGAAGCCTTATGGGCAGGCATCACATGACTGCTTCTACAGAACCCTCACCTAGCCTTGAAGGAGGACCCATGGACCCAGAATCCAGCTAGAAACAGGGGACAAGGAAAGAATAACAGTGTCAGGAGTTAATATCAACTGTTCCAAGCTAGGGACCCAGAGGGGGACACTGGACAGAAAACTCCAGGCAGTGCCCACTGCTCCTCAGGCGACTTGGCATGTCCTCAGCGATCCCCAGCATTCTGGGCCTAGGTACAGCCCACTCCCAACACACATGCTCCGGCCACCAGCTAATTTTGGTGGCTGGACCCATGTGGATCTTCTGCAGTGAATTCCCATAGGCCAACCCCCGCCCCCGACAGAAAGGAGAGCACCTGACACCTGCAGAGAACCACCCTACAGCTCAGGGTGTGCAAGGAAACACAGATGGCCGGTTTCATAGAGAGGGCTGAGCAGTCTCCTTGCAGGCCTCCCGACCATCTATGGCAGGACCCAAAAGCCAGCAGGGAATCATGGAAATTGCCAGCCCCTGGTAGGCCACGACTTCCTGCCTCTCGGTCCCTCTCCCCTCCTTCAAAACATCCCTCATGGCCCAGAGGACTTTCCTACTGGAAGGGGTGTGGTTCCTCCTTCAGTGCAGAGGGGGATGGGTCACAGACCTACTGCCATCCTGCAGCTGGGCCCCTGTCCCAATCCCAGGGTCCTTGGAGATGGGCAAATGGGGGGGGGGGGGGGCAGACCCCTGTGTAGTGCCTGTAGTGTTGGCACCACACAACCCATCTCCATTTCCACTAGGGAAGGGGGTACTGGAGAGAAGAGAGCAGCCCCTAAAAGATCAGAGATGGGACACATGAAAACTGCCCCACTCCCCGAGGGTTATGCAAGGACAGTGGAAATGAAATAACCCCTGGGAGGTGGGGGGCAGTATGGGAGATGGAGGGGAAGGAGGCTGCTGGCAATGCATCAGGGGTGGGAACCGGACCAGGGATAGAGGTGGGCTTAGGAGCAGGGGCAGGAGAGGAAATGGATAGAAGATCCCTGGCAGCTGCACCACTGGGGTGTGGCACCTTTTGACCACATTCAGGGGTGGAGTGTAGGGGGTGGGAAAGGGAGGGTGATACGTCTCACCATCACCACCAAAATTACCTCAGTACCCACAACCACGGATTCAGAAATGGCGGCGTTTGTAATAGGGCCCCCATTTGGGAAGGAAGGTCCCCGCTCTGCCTCGGGAGAGGATGCATCTGACAGCCCATGACCTGACTGCTCAGAACTGTCTGTTGCCACCAGGGGCTTGGTGGCCATGAGTGAGGTGCCATTTGCAGCCAGGCAGGTGGACAACTACAGGGGCACCCCAAGGTTGAGATCGGGGGCAGCAGCTTAGGACAAGGGGGGAAAAGGAGGAGTAGTGGGCAGCGAGATGAAGGCTCAGCCCAGACTGAGGCCCACTGGCAAAGGGTCGTCCTCCCCCTCAGTGACTGGGGTCAGACACAGGACTCTGATCTCCTCAAAGAGGGAGCTACAATCTCCCCCCACTGCCCCACAGTACTGCCCGCCGACAACCGAGGCAGAAATCACCTCAGTGTCAATGGGCTTGTCTTCCCTACCCGCCGGATCAGCGGGTAGCAATCGATCTGTTAGCGATCGATTTCTCACGTCTGGCGAAGACGCGAGAAATCGATCGCCCGTGGCTCCCCCGTCAACTCCGAAACTCCAGCTTGCCGAGGGGGAGCGCGCCGCCGACTGCCGCCGCCATGAGGACGGCAGGTAAGTTGGCTGGAGATACGCAGACTTCAGCTACATGATTCATGTAGCTGAAGTTGCATATCTGCATGTGATCCCCCCCCCCCCGTAGTGAAGACCAGCCCAATAAGGGGTTCAGGTGACAAGAGGACTTGAGAGGGACTTGAGAGGGACTTGAGAGGGACTTGAGAGGGACTTGGTACCACCTTCCTCCGCTGCCATGGCATCGTTGGCTGGCTCCACATGATGGACTCCATCAGAGGCAGCGGCAAAAGGCTCAGCAGTGGCAGAAACCACCATTAGTCTTGGCAGGGGCCTCTGACCTTCATGTCAGGTGGGAAGTTCTGATCCCGTGTCTTCCTTTTCCCACACTTACTCTGAATGAGCACCAGCCTTCCAAGCTGGAGGCAGAGGCCCGTCCAGCAGGGCCAGGGCCAAGGGGCAACTCCGAAACTCCAGCTTGCCGAGGGGGAGCGCGCCGCCGACTGCCGCCGCCATGAGGACGGCAGGTAAGTTGGCTGGAGATACGCAGACTTCAGCTACATGATTCATGTAGCTGAAGTTGCATATCTGCATGTGATCCCCCCCCCCCGTAGTGAAGACCAGCCCAATAAGGGGTTCAGGTGACAAGAGGACTTGAGAGGGACTTGAGAGGGACTTGAGAGAGACTTGAGAGGGACTTGGTACCACCTTCCTCCGCTGCCATGGCATCGTTGGCTGGCTCCACATGATGGACTCCATCAGAGGCAGCGGCAAAAGGCTCAGCAGTGGCAGAAACCACCATTAGTCTTGGCAGGGGCCTCTGACCTTCATGTCAGGTGGGAAGTTCTGATCCCGTGTCTTCCTTTTCCCACACTTACTCTGAATGAGCACCAGCCTTCCAAGCTGGAGGCAGAGGCCCGTCCAGCAGGGCCAGGGCCAAGGGGCAAGGGCAATGTACTTGGAGGCCCAGGATGCAAAGGGGGACAACAGGAAGAAGGAAAACCTCCACCTGGGGTGGACCATCTTCCTCACCCATCAGTGGCCTTGCCACCCTCTCCTCCATGGACCCTGCCAGACCGCATCTGTTGCAGGCCATGGCCCACCCGCTAATCTGTGCATGATGGTGGGCCTGCTCCCAGAGCCTGAGCAGGAGTGATGGCAGAAGGGAGGAGGGGCAACTGCAGGGGAAGTCAAACTGGGTCACCGACAAAGGCAGAGCTGGTATCATAGCGGTTCTTGGACACCCTATTTTACTAGCAGGGTGGTGAAGCACTGGAATGGGTTACCTAGGGAGGTGGCAAGATCTCCTTCCTTAGAGGTTTTTAAGGCCTAGCTTGAGAACACACTGGCTGGGATGATTTATTTGGAGTTGGTCCTTCTTTGAGCAGGAGGTTGGACTAGAAACCTCCTGAGGTCCCTTCCAACAATAATCTTCAATGATTCTATGAGAGGCAGACTGGGTAATAAAGTTACACAGGTCAAACTTTTGATCAGGACATGATGATACAACTCTGCAGTCCTAGGCAGGAGAGCTGGAGAGAGCTGGCTGGAGCCCTTGTATTCTTGGCTCATGAGTGGCTGGTGAAAGCATTCATGTAAGAACACAAGGGTGTGTCCTTATCTATGAATGGCTGTGTAAGTGCAAGATCTGAGATGACTGCACCTTGTCAGAGTCTCACGGTGTGAGAAGGGGACCAGACTGGTATACAAGAGGGTTTGGAGGTATTTCCAGTTCCAGGTTGCACCCCGGGAAAGTCCATCACACTGACCCAACCAACAGGCCGGACTCGACCCTGAGTGCATTGCCCTATTGTCATACGTTCAGTTACTGATGGAGAGACCCTGGTTACGGTAGGGAAATCTGGACTCAGGAGTTCTGCTGTCATTCTCTTTGTGACCTTTTCCAAATCACATCTCCCTGTGCCTCAGTTTACCTATCTGTATGATAGGAGTGTGTTCATAGTGACTTTCCTCTGGAAGGTATTTTGAAGATCCTTTAATAAGAGGTGCCACAGGGTATGATGATAGTCAAAGATGAGAACTAAATATCTATGATCTATTAGTGATAGCCTCCGCTACCTGAAAAAAACTGTCAGTGTCTCCCCTCAGACATCTTTCTCCAGATCTGCCTGTCTACTACCTACCCATCCAGCCTGGCCATTTACTCAGTATCAGACTCTATGGAGATCTAGGCATTATCCCTAGTTTTCTTACCAGTCAACTATAATTTTTAAATATAACAAATACACAGAGCAGCCAGGTTCTCTGTAACTCAGTGGAGAGCCCAAGAGTTCTCATCTCCCTGTGGGAAGGTCCCTTAATTACTGTTTACTCCTACAGGTGGATAAAGAACACAGAAGCACAGATGTGGAAAAAGAAAGATTGGCTAGAGTGCCTCAGGTGTCCAGCCTGTTTCCATTCAGGTGTCGCTGCTCCCCAAGGCCTGAGTGAACCGCACTGGGATTGCGCAGAGCTCTATTATAAATGGTGCTCAGCCCTGTGTCAGCTCTCAGCGTGGGATGCTGCTGTAGATGTTGCGGGGACAGAGGTGTGAGACTCGGCTATCTGAGCGAGATTATCAGGGAAAACAATTCCATCTCAGGATTCACAGGTACCCATCTCTTGCTGAGGAGTTCACCTGCTCCACAAACCCCATGCAGCCTGGGCATGATACGATAGAGATTAGATCTGAGATCCTTTCTGCTGTGCACAGCTATTAAACACGCACGGTCTCTGGAGAAAGATGATGAGTTTTATCCAGTATCACTGGCCACAGTGTTCCACCTTTCTCCCCCCTCCATCCAAGGCTGTTGCCTTCATCCCCAAGGTGGCTGTATTGCAGTGATACAGTGAATCCTTCAGGATGAAAAGTGCTAGTAGATGTACAATGCAAGGCCAAATTCTGAGGGCCTGACCCATAGTTTGCTCAAGACCTATTGAGGGAAAACTTCACTTTGAGTAAGAACTGAGTAAAGACCTCAGGAGACAGCTGTGTCTTCATGCACAGACACTGTAATTGCCTACTTTTGCGTTTCAGGGCTTAGGCTGTTAACGGATGTGGGGGGAGTGGTTACCTTACTTACCTACTCAGGCAAGGAGTTCCACAGGTTGATTGTGTGCTGTGTGAAGAACTTCCTATTATTTGTTTTCAACCTGCTGCCCATTAATTTCATTTGGAGGCCCCTAGTTCTTATACTATGGGAACAAGTAAATAACTTTTCCTTGTTCACAATCTTGACACCACTCATGATGTTACATATGTCTGTCATATCCTCCCTTAGTCTCCTCTTTTCCAAGTGAAAAGGACACACATTTTTAAAGTGCTTATATACCAATGCTAAAAGTCTAAATAATAAAATGGGTGAACTAGAGTGCCTTTTTTTAAAGGAGTTATTGATATAAGAGGCATCACCTAAACTTGGTCGAATGAGGATAATCAACAGGACACAGGAATACCAGTGTAAAAATATATTGGAAGGACAGAGCAATTTGTGCTGGTAGGGGAGTGGCATTGTATGTGAAAGAAAGCGTGGAATCAAATGAAGTAAAAATAGTAATTGAAGCAAACTGTTCTAGAGCATCTCTATGGATAGAAATTGCATGCTCTAATAAGAATATATTGATAGGGATATAAAACTGACCACCTGACCAGGATGGTGATAGTCACTATGAAATGTTCAGGGAGATTAGAGAAACTAGTAACATAAAAAACTAAATAATAATGGGGGATTTCAATTATCCCCATATTGACTGGGTACCTGTCACCTCAGGATGGGATGCAGCGGTAAAGTTTCTTGACAGATTAAATGACTATTTCCTGGAGCAGCTGGTCCTGGAACACACAAGAGGAGACAAAATGATTTATTTAGTCCTAGGCAGACCAAAGGATCTGGTCAATATAGCTGGACCATTTGATAACAGTGACCATCATATATTTAAATGTAACGTCCCTGTACCAGGAAAAGCCCAACAACTGCCCAACACCATAGCATTAATTTTCAGGAAGGGGAAGTGCACAAAAAAGGAGGAGGTTAGTGAAACAGAAATTAAAGGTACAGTCCCAAAAGTGAAATCTCTTCAAGGTGCAAAGAAACTTTTTAAAGACACTATAATAGAGGCTCAACTTAAAAGTATATCCCAAATTCAAAAACAAAAAGAGAATCAAAAAAGTGCCATCCTGGCTAAACTAACGCTGTAAAAGAAGCAGTGAGAGGCTGAAAGGCATCGTTCAAGGAGTAGAAATTTAATCCTATTGATTAAGGTAGAAAGGAGCATAAACTCTGTCAAAAGAAGTGTAAAAAATATAACTAGGAAGGACATAAATAATTTGAAGAATGGCTAGTCAAAGACTCAAAAAAGTAATAGCAGGTTCAATAGAAGCAGGAAGCCTGGTAAACAACACTGGACACTCATGGTACTAAAGGAGGAGTTAAGGCTGATAAGGCCATTGAAAACATGATTTTTTTGCATTAATCTTCATGGCTGAGGATGTGAGGGAGACAGTAATAAGTCACCAAGAGGAGATGGGATTCACCCAAGAGTTCTGAAGGAACTTAGCATGAAATTGAAGAACTACTAACTGTAGTATGTAACCTATCAATTAAATCAGTTTCTGTACCAAGTGACTGGAAGAAAACTAATGTGATGGCAATTTTTAAGAAGAGCTCCAGAGGCGAGCCTGGCAATTGCAGGGTGGTAAACCTGATTTCAGTAACAGACAAATTAGTTGAAACTATAGTAAAGAACGTACTGAACCCTACTGAAACACCAACACCAGAGATGGAGTGCTCTGTGGTTGGTGGCCCATACCCCGCCTGGGGGGTGACGGGCAGAGAGAGAGAGATAGTAAAGAACAATATTGTCAGACATATAGATGAACACGGTTTTTTGTGGAAGAGTCAACATTGTTTCTGTAAAAGTAAATCAGTCCACACCAATATTCAACCATTCTTTGAAGCAATCAACAAGCACGTGTACAAGGGGGATCCAGTGCACATAGTGTATTTATGTTTTCAGAAAGCTGTTGACAAAGTACTTCACCAAAGGCTCTTAAGCAAAGTAAACGCCCATGGGATAAGAGGGAAGGGTCTCATGAACTGGTACATGGTTATAAGACAGGAAACAAAAGGTAGGTAAAAAGGGTCAGTTTTCAGAATTGAGAGTAGTAAATCATAGTGTCTCTCAGGGGGTCTGTATTTTATCATTTTCCATCCTTTCATCCTTACTTGGACTTAGAGAATCTCCACTAATAGATCCTCCCCTGTGGGATGTCTTTATCCAAACCATATCCTCTTCTGTACCTGTTGACTTTCCCCCTTCATTAATTTAAAAACTGCGCTACAAACTTTTAAATTTTAAGTGCCAGCAATCTGGTTTCCCTTTGGTTCAGATGGACAATATCTTCCTGTATATCTTCCTGTATACCAAAAGTTTCCCCATTTGTAAATCTCATTCATCTAAACCCTTTGATCCAATAAAGTCTTTCCACAGGCCAAATATGGATTCTATTAGCCATTTTCTTTTCTTAGTGTTATAAATTTGACTTTCAATGTATTTGAATGTTTCCTTATTAATGATACTAGGCACAGTAAATCTAATTGCCTAATCTACTATCTTTATCAATTGAGTCACTGGGTCCAATGTCATAAAGGACCATTAAGTGTAGAGAGTCTCTGAAGCAGATCTTCTAGAAAAGGATCCAGTCTGGATCTGTAGACATGGGGAGTTGGAGAATCCACCACTTCGTATCACAGTTTTTTGGAACGGTAAATCACCCCAGCTGCCGGCCATTGGTTCTTGCTCTGCCTTTCTCTGCTAGATTCCAGAGCCCATTATTACTATTGAAGATGAATAAAGTTCTTTAAGTCTTTCACTGCTGAGAATTTTCTCCACCCTCCAAATAGTTTTCTGGCTCTTTCTGCCCCCTCTCCAATTTTTCAACATCTCTTTTGAAATATGGACCCTGTGACTGGACACAGTCAATTGCACCAATGCCATGTGCGGAGATACAATCCCTCCCCTTCTGCAACTCACCACCCCCGTGTTTATGCATCCGAGGATCACATCAGCCCTTTTAACTGCATCATCGCCCTGGGAGCTCACAATGAGTTGGTTGCCTACAGTGACCCCTAAATCCTTTTCAGTGTCCCTGCTTTCCACAATAGACTGCCCTAGCTTGTGGGTCTGGCCTGCATTCCCTGTTCTGAGAGGATCACTTTGCATTTGACTGCATTACAACTTTTTCTTTGCATAGGCCCAGCTCAACAAAACACACCAGATCAATCAGTATACCTGCCCTAGCCTCCTCATGGTCACCATTCTGCCAATCTTTGGGTTGTCCACAAATGTTACCTGCCATGGTTTTCTATTTGCTTCCAGATCATTGATAAAAATATGGAATAGCATTGAGTCTAGAACTGATCCCTGCAAAGTCTCTTGCATCTGCAGCATTCCTTTGATCAACCAAACATGTCCTCTCATTAAAGGATGAAATCACACTGCTTCTTTCCAAAGGTAGAAAAAAATATTTTCTGAACACATCTCCATTTTCTGCAAGATTAACGTTTCCTTTTTCCCTCTAGAAATCAGCCTAAACCTTTTCTAGGATTTCTTTGGTTCTTAATATACTTTTAAACCTTCTTTTTCTTATCCTTACCCATGCCAAGGAAGGCTTTTTTATCCTCATGTCTTTAACAGCCCTTGTCGATTTTCATCACTTCCAATTTGTATTGCTTGCTATCTATTTTCCTATTTGCCATATGTGCTCTCCCCCATCATCTGCTGCCTTCACTTTCCTACTGAACCAGGGTTTGCCCAAAGTTCTCTATTTTCTTGACTGTGGAAACATGACTTTATGAATATTTAATCAACTCTTCTTAAAGAACCCGCAATTTTCCTTCCCATTTTTTTGCAGAAGATTTCCTCCCAAACAGTTTGGCTGATAATTTGCATCAACTTTGGGGAATTAGCTCATTAGAAGCAATAAGGGTGTATAGAGATATGTACATTGCCGTTTGAGGACTCTTCTCTGTATTTTCACTTAAATGTCATCACTTCATTCTTCATTTTGTTCTCCTCTATCATATGCCCCCTTCTTTGTCTCATCTCGAAACTAAACAGTCCTACACTTTTCAATCTGTCTGCACAAGACAACCTTCTTAGAGAGACTGGGTGACCAAAATTGAGAGAAAATCCAGAGCAGTTTATTCATCCTCTTTCTTATGCATACAAATATTGTCTTTGTTTTGGCCACTGCAGTGAACAATCAGGTGTTTCCATGGAGCTGCTCTCAGTGATGCCCAGGAATTTACCCTGAGGTATGTTCTAGTTGGGATGTTTTCCCCTGCCACACATCTTGGCAACAGTTTGTTTTTTCCCCAATCTCAGATTTTGAGGAACCAGGTGAATGCAGAGCTCCCTAGAGGATGGACTCGTTAGCCTGAGTTTCATTGTATTGAAGAACAATGATGTAGAACCAGTAGCTACACTGACATTTCCTGCTGGCATCTATTAAGGTTTCTCAGATCCTGACATGCAGGAATTCTTGACTCAAAGAGCCCCATAAAATATGGAATTGGCATTAATAGAATCAGTTCTTCTTAACTGATTTATAGGGGAATAATTAAAATGTCATTTTTCAGTGTGTCAGGAGTGACCAATCTGCTTCGCCCATGAGAACAGCCTCCAGTTGTGCATGTAGCATCTCATAATCACATTGTGTCTCCATCCAGGCATTTGGACTGCGACCTTCAATCCAAAACCTGGGCATATCAAGGAAATAAGGAAACACACAGTATATGTGGAGACATTGATCTGCCTCAGAATTGAACAACTTCCCCTGCGCCATGTCAGATTCCAACACCACCGGCTTCACCAACCCCTCCACCTTCATCCTGCAGGGCATTCCTGGACTGGAGGCAGCTCATGTCTGGATCTCCATCCCCTTCTGCACCATGTACATCACAGCCATCTTGGGGAACTTCACCATCCTGTTCCTTGTGAAAACAGTGCCTAGTCTCCATAGGCCCATGAACTATTTTCTCTGCATGCTGGCTGTCAGCGACCTGGTCGTATCTATGTCCGTCATGCCCAAAATGCTGGCAATATACTGGTTCAATTCCAGAGAGATCAATTTCAGTGCCTGCCTCACTCAGATGTTCTTCCTTCACTGCTTTTCAATGATGGACTCTGGGATCTTTGTGGCCATGGCTTTGGATCGCTACGTGGCCATCTGCCATCCCCTGAGACATTCCACCATCCTGACAAACCCTGTGGTGGCCAAGATTGGCCTGGCCATGATGCTGCGCAGTGGCTTGCTTGCATTGCCCTTCCCCTTCCTGGTTAGGCAGTGGCCATATTGCAGAACCAACATCATCCCACAGCCTTTCTGTGCGCACATGGCCGTGGTGAAACTAGCCTGTGCTGACACCCGTGTCAGTAGTTATTATGGTCTCTTTGTTGTATTCTGTATGATGGGTCTGGATGTGATTTTTATTGGCCTATCCTATACCCAGATTCTCAGGGCCATCTTCAGCCTCCCTACAAAAGATGCCCAGAACAAAACTTTTGGGACCTGCATCTCGCACCTCTGTTCCATCTTAGTTTTTTATGTCCCAAATCTTTTCTTCTCCCTTATGTACCGGTTTGGCCATAATGTTCCCCTGCATTTCCACGTTCTCATTGCCAATGTGTACCTCTTGATGCCCCCCATGCTAAACCCCATCATCTACGGGGTGAGGACCAAACAGATCCGGGACAGGCTGCTCCAGCTCTTTACTCATAAAGGGACCTAAAGTTTTCTCCTGCTGCTCTGCCTCTCAGACTGAGCTCTGTGCAGAGCTGGCTGGTGACCTGGTGCTGGGCCCTGTTCCCTGAATGACTGACTCGGTAGTCATAGTGATGTTACAACTTTTCCTGGCCTTGCTGTGCGGTGTCAGTGTGACACACAGGGGAATCGGTCTATGTACAATTTACGCCCTACCCCACCTCGTCCCTCAAGGCTCTGCTTCTTGCCCCCGCCCTGTTCCCCAAATGTCCCACCTACTTTTCCATCTCTTCCATCAGAGCCCCACCTCTGGTCTGCCCCTTCTCCCAAATCCCCACCCTTGTTGCCTGCTCCTGCCCTCCCCAGCCACAGCCACTTGCTGGATCATCTGCACCTCAATCCCTCACAAGCTGGGCTCTGTCTGCTCTGGGGTGGAATGGGAGCTGCTGTGGCCTGAGAAAAAACCTGCAGTGTGTCCTGTGAAGACACGTGAAGATCCAAGAGAGAGGCCAGGAAGCTGTCACCCTAGAACTGGCAGTCGTGACCCTCCCCTGCCACAGCACCCTCCTCTGGCCAAGAACTGGCATTGCTCTTCTGGGTTGTATTAGCCACAGTGAAGGTATTTGTATGTCGTGATCAATGGAGTTGCAGTTCTTCTTAAAGAGGAGGAATTTACTAAACAAACAGCTAAAAACTACAGCCACTAAAACAGGTTTTCACACAGCTCCATCTTCAGCCTTGTCTTGCTTGTTTACCAGGGACCACAAGCTACCTGGAACTCT
This sequence comes from Sternotherus odoratus, assembly GCA_032164245.1. NCBI lineage: Eukaryota > Metazoa > Chordata > Testudines > Kinosternidae > Sternotherus > Sternotherus odoratus. Next base: position 302,387,292 of record JAVMKO010000001.1, read on the forward strand.
ACACAGAGCCCAACAGTGTCCTGCAATGAATCAAAGCAGTGCAGGGTGTGACTCCAAGGCCCTGATTAGGGCCTTTTGGTAGCAGCCCACTAGCCATAATAAATAATCATCTTCCCTTCCAGCTCACTGGTCTCTGCTGATTCCTCATCTCTGGTTAAATATCTTGGGCCAAATATTCAAATTGTGTAAGTGGGTGCATGGACTATAGGATCCTGGTCTGAGAGAAACTAAGCAAGGGATTGAGAGCTAAGGACTCATTGGCGATGTTCCTGGCTCAAGAGTCTTCCCTTCCTGCTGCCTCAGTTTACCCATCTATAAAATGGGGATAACTCCTGGGAGTAGTGAGCAATAGTCTGTGAAGTACCTGTCATTGGTGTCCATGTGCCTCTGTGTGACACCGCTGAGGATGCCAACTCAGGACAAAGTGCTTAGAATTCGGGAAGACTCACCCCAGACTGATGGTCGTTCTATCATGAGATTGTACCAAGCCAGTAACAAATGTAAACATCTATCTCACCACACTGGTTAACTAGAAGACAAAAGTGCAGTCTACTGAGGCATCCCAGCCCTTGGCTCCCCACCAGGACACTTGACTCCATGATGGGCAGCCAGTGAAAACCAATTTCATCACATATAAAGTGGCTGTAATCTGCCAGACCCCACACACTCACGTCGTGAGCCCCCTCCATCATTCCAACCACCCCATCCTCAGGCCCACTGCAAAGCCCACACCAACAGTTGGAGCTCTCATCCCTTCCTGTACCCACAATCCTGCCTCAACCTCAGGGCCGGCGACAGGGGGGTACTACGGGTACAGCTGTACCGGGCCCCGGACTTTAGGGGGGCCCCCTTAAGTCCGGGGCCCGGTACACAGCAGTACCCATAGTCATCCCCCCTTGTCGCCAGGCCTGGAGAGCGGGGAAGGGGCGGGGAGGTGGCGCGGCTCTCCTGGAGGGCGGGGGGGGGGAGAAGAAAGGGCACGGGGGGGAGAAGAAAGGGTGGGGGCGGAGAAAGGGCGCAGGAGGGGAGATAAGAAAGGGCGTGGGGGGGAGAGGAGAAAGGGCACGGGGGGGAGAAAGGGCGGGGGGAGAGAAGAAAGGGCACGGGGGGGGAGAAAGGGTGCGGGGGGAGAAAGGGCGGCTCGCACCGCTCCCAGGCTCGCGCTGCCGCCAGCCGCTGTCAGCTGGGGAGGGAGTGCCAGCTGGGCTAGGCTGGGGGGCCCCCCGGCTGCGCTTCCCCCCCCCAGCTGCTGTCAGCTGGGGGGGAGCACTGGCTGGGCTGGGAGGGCCCCGGCTGGGCTTCCCCCCCCCCCAGCCGCTGTCAGCTAGGGGGGGAGTGCCGGCTGGGCTGTGTGGGGGCCCGGATGGGCTGGGGGGGGCCCAGCCGCTGTCAGCTGGGGGGGGGAAGTGCCGGCTTGGCTGGGGGGGGCCCAAACGATCAAAGTAGGGGGGGCCCAAATTTCTGTTGCCGGCCCTGCTCAACCTACAGTCCCCTCCCACACTCTGAACCCCTTATCTTTGTCCCCACCCTGGAGCCTAGGCGGCTCCACAAATTCTGAGTTCCAGGGAGAGGAATAGCTCTGTGGTTTGAGCATTGACTTGCTAAACTGAGGGGTTTGCGTTCAGTCCTTGAGGGGGCCATTTAAGGATATGGGGAAAAATTCTGTTGGATGAATTAATTGGGGATTGGTCCTGCTTTGAACATAGGGTTGGACTAGCTGATCTCCTGAGGTCCCTTCTAACCTTGTTGTTCTATTATTCTAATAGCCCTGGGTTCTCAGAAAAAAGTTAATCTAGCCCTACTCACGTATCACTTCAAGCTGAGACAGGCTTTGCTCTGGAGCTAGAGAGACAGAAATAATTCAACTTACATTCTTTTGGGAAGCCAAGGGGGTCTTGAGACCAGTGGTTTAACTGGAAAAGGAAAACAGGGTGGGCCCAGCTATCAGGAGCCTCATCTCCCCCCACAGAGGCAAATTAGGGTTTTGTGTGGCCCTAGCTCAATCAGGAACACTGAGGTTCTCTCTCTGTCCCTTCTGGAGCCCCCACCCCCCCCCCTCTGCTGGGGAAATGGGGTCAAGGGTGCAGAGGTTTGCACCCTTTGCTCCAGCTGGGCAGTGGAGTCAGGGGAAGCAGTCAGGTGCTGGGGGCTTATTCCGTTTTCCCCATCCAGTTGTTCTGAGCTGTTGAGCTGGCCCCACTCCTAACGCCCAGCACTATTCCAGTGCCCTGACCCACTCTCCGGCATTAGGGTGGGGGGAGAGGGGCAATCTGCTGCACCCGGACCTCGCTTCACTGCAGGAATGGCCGGTGTGTGGAACGGCACAGAGTGACACCATTGGCCCAGGACCAGCGGCTAATCGACTACTGACTCAAACCTGCCTCCAAAAGACACACACCCATCTGGGGCCAGAGACCAGGGAATTGGGGCTCTGGGCTGGAAGGACAGGGATACAGCTGGGAACCAAAATGGAGTTGGGGGATTGGGCTTCGATGCTAAGTGGGAGGGGCTTGGCCTCTGAGGCCCGCCCATAGTTACACCCAAACTTTGACCCAGCCTTGTTTTCCTGTGTCTCTGAGAACATCTTCTCATCACTTTGCTCCTTTCTTGTGGAAGCAGCCTTGGCTGAGACCTGTGAGAGTCTGCACCCGGTCACCATAGTGCGCTGTGCTCAGTGTTACAAGGGCAAGGTGTGAAGCTGACCTTTGCCCTCAGACTACTCTCTGCCAGTCAGACTGTCTCAGATGAGGCTCCTGTGTCTGTTGCTCCTCTGTTTGCAATGGCTTGAAAACAACAGTCTGGTGACTGTGTGGGAACTCCCAGCTTCCCTGTGACAGTCTCCCGCTCCCCTCTGAAATCCTCCTCCTTATTCCTTGCTCGTCATGGAGAAGGGAAGGATCCTCCCCTACTGGAAGGAGCCAAGGGAAATTTAAATAGCCGGAGCCTTGTGGAATCTCTCTCCCCTCTTCCCTGACCTGCAACCTTGGTTTGCAATGCAGGAAAGGGAGCTGCTGTGGAGCATTCAAGCCCCATATTGTTATTCTCTTTTTCAGTAGACTCTCAATTATCCAGGATTGGGTTAACCAGGATGTAAAAAAAAAAATATTTGTAACTTGCAGGGCTGGCTCTGGCTTTGTTGCCACCCACAGCGCACACACAAAAAACCCCACCAGGGCACAGGCAGACAGTCAACCAACACCCCCTTCCCCCAGGGCAGGATGGCTGGTGAACCAGCCCCGTCTCTCCCCCTCTCCCTCCCCCCCCCCACACTGTTCCTATGGATGGTGATTATCTGGGATTTTATTAACCAGGATTATTTTTTTCCCTATCATCCTGGATAATCGAGAGTCTACTGTATTTTATTTCAGTAAGATCACAGCTCTGGCAGCATCACCACTGCCACTCAGTCACCAAGGCTGGTGCTGCAGTCCAATTAGGTAGCATCTCCACACGTCCCCTGTGATTTCGCCTTCTGGGATTTGCCATTGTCCCCGACGGGGGTTAAATCTGCGGAACATGAAGCCAAGCAGCTGAGATTCCCTGATGGCCAAGTGGCCCCCAAGAGAATGTGGGAACATGCTTCATAAACACATCTGCCTCCCTGTCTGAACATGTACTGCCTGATGCCCATGTAACCTCTCTGATGAGTCCTTGTCCACTAGCGTGAAGACCTCTGGTGTCAGCAGCAACTCGTCTAGCAGGAGCTGGGTACGTTGGCAGGTTTCACTATTTTTACGGTGCAAAGTAAAGGGGAAAGGCTGCGAGCTGTTTTCACTTCCAGATGCTCTGCACAGCAGTAGAGGACTCAGCTGGGCTGTTGGAGGACAAGCAGCTCTAGGTAGCTTGGAAACCCATCCCCTACATGTGTGGATAGTCCTTTGAGGGTTATTCCAGTTACACACAAACCAGAGCCTGGAGTGTTGAAACCCTGATGCCCCACGTCAGGATTTCTAGAGATCGGGGCCCATTTCTAGCAGTACCGTGGGCTCTGGGCCTGATCCTGCCGGGAGCTGAGTGACAGGAGACCCCACAGAATGTCAGTGGCTGGTTCCCAAATCTACCACGGTTTATTTTCTTGTGGGAATTTAATCAGCAAATGGATTTTAAAAGATTTTATTCTCTGGCTTGATTGTGAATGTCAGAATCCTGATCTGCATTGCTTCGTGGTAACAGGTTCGAGAGGGCATATTTTTGCCCTGTAGTTACTATAGTTACAGGGCTACCGGCATCTCTTCCCTCCATTCTCCCACCCTCAGATTGGGCACTGGGCTACAACACACTGTGAGTTGACTGTGTTTGTGGAGCAGGTCGCAGTGGCTTCAGTTCCTGGTGTTGACATGTGTGTACTAAGGTACAGCTGTGTGAATGTCATGCCAAAACTATTCATTATACTACAAATATTGCAAACCAAACTTTCATGTCGTGCCTGTATATCTAAAGTCTGCAGTAGTTGTGTGAGTGTCTGCAGGAAGGAGAAGGGGTAACGTTACCACTCAATGGCTTTGGCTTTAGAGAGTATTTCAGAAGTGCTCCACATACCATTTGCAATAGCTTTGTGCGATTAACCCATTGTTCAGTGAACAGTTATATGATACTGTCTCCTGGTAACTGACTAGAAGCTGATTCTAACACTTACATTCAGCGTCATGCACTCAATGACTCTGCAAGACTCGTGCAAGACTTTCCAAAAAGTCATGAGACACCCGAACCTCTGGTCTGTGTTTCAACAAAGAGTTTAGCTGAGGTGCAGGAAAGGGGAGCGGAAAGACATTTTATCTGATTGACCCCATCACCAATTACATGAGCATGACTGAAGTAACTTGTCTACTCAAGTGGATATTAGTGCAATACCAGTGTTTGAAGTATTGGCCCATTTGTGACGCCAACTCCTCCCTTGCTCAGCTCAAATAACTGTCAGTGTTAGGTTGTAATTTTCCGAATATCTACAGACCATTGCGTGGCGAGAGAATGCAGATCCTTTGAGGACAATGAGAAGCCTGTAGGATGATCAGAGTCTCTGGATTCAGTGGACATTGCCCAGATAAAGCTCTTCAGCTCCTCTTGGAGGAGATTCTTGGGGGTCAGAGTATCACGGGGAACATTTGATAAGGGTGAGTTAACAGAGCCTGGTTCTGATTGAATTTACATATGGAAGTGCGTCATGAGGCCACTGATATCACTGTTACTGAATTAAGAAATTTATCCCAGAGGCTGGAAAGAGGCAGCTGCATGACCTGGATTGTCAGGAGCGCAGAAAAAAAAATATTCATATAATGAAGCTATAAAACACATTTAAAAATAGCTTCAGTACAGGACAGACAAATACAATGATCGTGTTCACCATGCACTCACCATGTATTTGCCCACATGTCACGGTCCAAGGGGCCACACTCAGAAGTGGAGGCTGGAAATGGTGTCCGTGTGAAGGGTGTAACAGGGTTGAAAAGAGAACTACATAAATTCATGGATGATGGATCACTTGACGATGACCTGTTCTGTTCATTCCCTTGTAACCTGTTGCACCCGGCATGAGCCACTATTGAAGACAGGACACTGGGCCAGATGGACCTTTCATCTCCCCCAGTATGACTATTCTATTATACTATTTGTATGTTCTAAGGTCACAATGGTGAAATCACACAATGCTCAAGTTGGCTGTGAAATTCACAGACATGAGCTATCAAATGGGCCAAGAGCTTAAGAGGATTCCAAGAGGGATTGAGTAACCAGGAAATCCAATTAGAATGCTTTTAATAAGTTTTAATAAGTTTTAGAGAGGCTTTAAATCTTCCTGATTTACACCACAAACTATGTGTAATTAGTGGGTGTCAGCAGGAAACTCCCTGGGAGCAGATTATCTCATAGCTTCCTATTTCAGGGTTTCTTCCATCTTCCTCTGAATATATCTGGACACGGCTACTGGTTACTGGGCTAGATGGACTACATGTCTCATCCAGTCTGAATAATCACAGCCATGTAAATCCAACAGTATGTTTCTGCTTATCTACCTTGAGCTCTGGGAGTCTGTAGACTTGCACTGAGAGCAGAAAGATAACTTCCTAAATATCATCTCATCTCCTCTTACTTTTCTTTTAGGAAGGACATTTCAGAACTCCTCAGACCTGCCCAGTACAGTATGTCAACTGTCAATGACACCACATTAAAGTCTGTAAAATTCCTTCTCACTGGGCTTCTGAGTCATGGAGATGCACAGCTCTGGATCTCTATCCCCTTCTGCTTCATGTATGTTATTTCTATAGTAGGAAATTCAGTCATTCTGTTTATTATAAAAATAGATCCAAGCCTCCATGAGCCCATGTACATTTTCCTTTCCATGTTGGCCACCACAGACCTTGGCATATCAATAACCACCATGCCGACGACACTGGGTGTATACTTGTTTAACTCTAGGGAGATCAGCCTCGATGCCTGTTTTGCCCAGCTCTTCTTCATCCATTTCCTTCAATACATTGAATCCTCTGTGCTGTTGTTGATGGCCTTTGACCGCTTCATAGCGATCTGTAATCCGCTGAGATATGCCTCCATCTTAACCCTGACGAGAGTAGCAAAGATGGGACTGGTAGCTTTGCTAAGACCGATGGTCTTAATACTTCCAGTTCCCTTTCTCCTGAAACAGTTCCCATACTGTCGAGTCAATGTCCTCTCCCATTCCTACTGCCTGAACCGGGATGTCATGAAGATGGCTTGTTCAGACATCACAGTGAGCAGCATCTATGGATTGTTTACTAAACTCTTCCAGATGGGGTTGGACTTGGTGCTCATCTTCCTCTCTTATGTGATGATCCTCAAAACAGTTCTGACCATCGCGTCACAGGAGGAGTGCCTGCGGGCCCTGAATACCTGTGTCTCCCACCTCTGCGCCCTCCTAATGCTCTACATACCGGAGATCAGCTTGTCTGTGATAACTAGATTTCTAAAGGACTCTTCTCCATTACTTCAGATTCTCCTGGGCTACATCTCCCTGCTTCTCCCACCACTGATGAATCCAATTGTGTACAGTGTGAAAAGCAAACACCTTCGTGCGAGGATAATCAGGGTGTTCATAAAGTGAAGGGTCAATTCAACACCTGGGTCCAGTGACATGGGAGATGAAAAGCATGGGCCACCTTTTACATCCTGGACCATTACAGTTCAGATGACAGGAGTTACTAATATTCACTCTGAAGAGAGGTTCAGATGGGGTTAAAGGATGGTGAGGGGAGACTGGGATGGTGAAGGAGGACAGGACACTGGGGGAGGGAGACCAAGGGAGGCAGCAGCATTTCCAAAGTGACTGTGTGGGTGGAGAGCCAGGGGACCGGTGAAATTTTAACCCATAAAGAACCATATTGGTGGCCGCTACAACCTCACAATTCCTGTTGATAGTTAATAAAGTGAAGGGAGGTGGATGCTGTTTCCCATTGCACTGACCTGTCACTGTCCTGTCTCTGGCTAAACACCCAAGGTCTATGAAAAAAGCTGCAGAGCTGTTCTGCTATCTTAGTCCTGGTCCCTCCTCAGTGCTCTGGGTGAAGCATGACCCATGGGTGCTTCTCCAGGTGGGGACAGGGGCTATTCAAGGGACACAGACACTCTGTCTTCCCCAGCACTCTCTGTCAGGTGCTTGTGACTGAGTGGTGTTAGAGAGAGCAGGAGAAAACATTCAGGCAACCCCTCCTTTTATGGCTTCGCACACAGCACACCTGCTCAGACTTCTCCTGACTGAGGTCGTGCAGAACTGCATGTGTGAGTAATGGTCTGTCCCACAAGAGTCCTGGTAAGAGACTCAGGCCTCGGTTTCCTCCCCAGGTGCTCCATTTGTGCTGCCCCAGCAATGTAAAATGGTAGAAACTGGACCCAGCTCAGGCCCAGCTAGCTCCTATCCCAGCCCAGCCCATTCAGTGTAGTGTGACCACCTAGTCAACAGGTGAAAATTGGGACACACTCAGGGAGCCCTGTCACCTTGGTGATGCCACCTTTGCCCCTATTCTTACCATTGGAGACCCCAATCTCTGCTCCTCCTCCTCCTCCACTGAGGCTCCATCCCCTGTCCAGGCCTGAAGCCAGAGCTGGGCTACGAAAATTGCTGATCATGGAACCAGAGCCTCTGTGAGGAACCCCAGATCCTTGGCTGAGGACTGGGGCGGGGCAAGAGAATGTTCCCACCTATATATCTGCCCCTCAGGGCTCATCGCCAGAGAAGGTAGAGGGTCTGGGAATCCCCACAGCATCCTTTGCTTCCAGGGTGGCTGTAACTGTGCTTTTGTGGATCGCAGCTGTGACTACCAAATTCAGGAGAAGCTGCTGAGAGAAACGTGAACTAGTGCTTATTCTCCCATGAGATATACCAAAGCAGCAACACAAAGTAAACTTCTGTTTCACCATAATGGCTAACATGAAATCCAAAAAGCAGTTTCCTTAGATATGTCTGTCCATAGATCCCCATCAAAAACACTAGATTTAAATGTGTGTGTGTTTTTTGAAACGCAATTTAATGTTCTTGTGACAGTGCACTCTACAAGGCTTTATGGAAATATGCTTATGAATATATCTATGATACAATTGGAATATGTTTTATGCTACCTATGCAATGTAACATATCTACTGAATATATTCATCCTATTTGTATTCATGTGTCATTTTAGTACTCCACCCCTATTTCCCTCACAGGCATCTGGCTTTCAAGCTCCTGGATTAACAAAATACTTTATGCTGAGAGTGATCCCCATATTTGGAATAAAAGCGGAGTTATGTTCTCCTTTATTCATGCAATAAAAACAATAACATTGATAAAGTTTCACCCCCAGTGCATTCAGTATGACAGTGATTTGTAACCCAACACTACCCAAAGTTGATCACTTTGAGCATCACCACTCTGTCTGCTGGATACCTAGGCAGAGTAAGTGTGTTCAGAAAAAGAAAGTTTTCTTCTGAAGTCTCTCCTCCTCCCAGATATCTGTCCATTGAGAACTCACCAAGACCCTGCTTACAAAGGCTTCTTCACAGGATGAAGTGCCTGGGTCATCCACCATAACAGGGGACCAGGCTCACTGACTCAGGAAGCCCTTTCAGATCCTTATTTGACACATTAGCTCGTTTTGTGTCACATCGGGAGCTCATGAGGAGTTGTTCATCCGCTATGACCCTTTTCCATGCCCAGGCCGATGGATTTGTCCCTCAATATAGTCAGGAGACAGCATGACTCAGCAATATTGTCTTCGGTTCCTGTTTAATCATGTCACAAAATTTTAATTCCCATAGTTCCAGGTAATCTCAAACTACTGAGATGCCAGGTACCCCCTCAACAGCTTCTAGCCCCAGAGAGGAACAATGGTTTGGTGCCAGGCTGACACAGGTTTCAGCAAAGCCCCCTTCTTGAAGAAAGAGGTACACAAAGGGATAGATGTTCTCAGAGACACAAGGAAACTAGAATGGGGCTCAAGAGCTCCTTGGCTTGCCAATGGAATGTAACTTGGAATGTAACTTTTCCTCTGGAAAAGAGACACCTAAGGGGGGAATTTGACTGAGGTCTATAAAATCATGACTGGTGTGGTGAAAGTAAAGAAGGAAGTGTTGTTTACTACTTCTTATAACACAAAATCTAGGGGCCACTAAATGAAATTAATAGGCAGAAGGTTTAAAGCAAGCAAAAGTTTTTTCTTTGTACAACCCACAGTTAACCGGTGGAACTCCATGCCAGAGGATGTTGTGAACGCCAAGACTATAGCATGTTTCAAAAAAGTACTAGATAAATTCATGGAGGTTAAGTCCATCAATGGCTATTAGCCAGGATCAGCAGAGATGGTGTCCCTAGCCTCTCTTTGCCAGAAACTGGGAATGAATGAGAGGGAGTTACTATCCCCTGGCTAGAGTCATTGCGAGCATCAGGAAGCTCCTTCCACAACTGCAGAGCGTGGTACTTTCAGGAAAGCACAGGGCCATGGAGGGCCACCTGCAACACCATCCAAACAAGACCTGCCCCAGGTAAGTGTCCTATACCCCAATCTTCTGCTGCAACCCTCATCCTCCTTGTGCACCCTAAATCCTTGGAGGGGAGGTTTTGTTTGGGCTCTCTCTGTGTGTACCTCTTGGACAGAGAGAAGATCACAGCAGGAAAAAACGTGTAACAAGATCCTGAAATTATACATCTAAAGTTACAGAAATTGTAAGTAATGGCAAGGAAATGCATTACATTATTTTTTGTTTTAGTTCATGAATTTTCCCTCTGCTTAGAGTAGGGGTCTCAAACTCAAATGACCACGAGGGCCGCATGAGGACTAGTGCACTGGCCCGAGGGCCGCACCACTGACACACACACACACCCTCGCTGCCCCGGCTCTACCCCCACTCCACCCCTTTCATGAGGACTAGTGCACTGGCCCGAGGGCCACACCACTGACACACACCCTGCCCTTGCTGCCCCGGCTCCGCCCCCACTCCACCCCTTCCAAGAAGTCCCACCCCTGCCCCACCTCCTCCTCTGAGCACGCAGCTCCCCATTCCCTCCTGGAAAGCACTAAGCACCACCAACAGCTGCTTGGCAAACAAAGCAAGAGCAATCTAGGAAGTCCAGAGCTAGAAACACGCGTGGCCCAGCCAGGCAGCAGAGAAGCCTCCACTTCTGGCCCCTCCATCCTGCAAACTGCTATGGGGGGACCGGGGGGGGGGGGGCAGGAAGCTTGGCGGGCCGCAGGGAAGGGCTTTGCGGGCCGCATGTGGCCCCCGGGCCGCATGTTTGAGACCCCTGGCTTAGAGGGAGCTTTATTTATTTATGGTAACTTTTAAGCTAAGCACAGATGTGAATCCTCTATGTTTTAAATCTTTTTTATTTGCCCTCTAAAGTTACCTTCAATTCTGATTTTACAGGTGGGATTCTTTGATTTTATGTTTAATAAAAAATCTTCTTTTAAGAACGTGATTGATTTTCAGTGTCCTAAAACCTGGGGATTTGGTCTGTGCTCACTTTATAACCAATTGCTTAGCCAAGGACAAGGAAAGAAAATTGTGCCTTGGGGAAGTTTTTAACCTAAATTGGTGGAATATAATATAATATAATATAATATAATATAATATAATATAATATAATATAATATAATATAATATAAGCTTAAAGGCTCTTTCATGTGGGTCCCGCATCTGTACCCCAGAGTTAAGATCCGGAAGGGAATCATGATCTTAGAGGTTTTTAAGGTCTTGCTTGACAAAGCCCTGGTTGGGATGATTTAGTTGGTGTTGGTCCAGTTTCGAACAGGGGATTGGACTAGATACCTCCAATAGTATCTTCCAGCCAAGATGAGTCAACAGTGTGCCCTGGTTGCCAAAAAGGCTAATGGCATTTTCAGCTGTATATGAGGGGCATCGCCAGCAGATCGAGGGATGTGATTGTTCCCCTCTATTCGACATTGGTGAGTCCTCATCTGGAGTACACTGTCCAGTTTTGGGGCCCACTCTACAAGAAGGATGTGTAAAAATTGGAAAGAGTCCAGAGAAGGGCAACAAAAATGATTAGGGGCCTGGAGCGCATGACTTATGAGGGGAGGCTGAGAGAACTGGGATTGTTTGGTCTACAGAAGAGAAGACTGAGGGGGGATTTGATAGTTGCTTTCAACTACCTGAAAGGGGGTTCTAAATAGGATGGATCTAGACTGTTCTCAGTGGTAGCAGATGACTGAACAAGGAGTAATGGTCTCAAATTGTGGCTGGGAATGTTTAGGTTGGATATTAGGAAAAACTTTTTCCCTAGGAGGGTGGTGAATCATTGGAATGGGTTCCCTAGGGAGGAGGTAGAATCTCCTTCCTTAGAGGTTTTTAAGGTCAGGCTTGATAAAGCCTTGGCTGGGATGATTTCATTGGGGATTGGTCCTGCTTTGAGCAGGGGGTTGGACTAGATGACCTCCAGAGGTCCCTTCCAACACTAATATTCTATGATTCTATGATGTGCTACAGCATATGGTGATAGTCACAGATGAGAATTAAAGATCTGTGATCTATTAGCAATAGCCTCATATACATAAAAAAGACTCCCCTCAGACATATTTCTCCAGATCGGCCTGCCTACTATCTACCCATCCAGCCTGACCATTTACTCAATATCAGACTCTGTGTACACCTAGATATTATCCCTAGTTTTCTTACCAATCAACTACATTCTTAAAAATATACTCAAGTACACAGAGCAGCAAATTTCTCTCTAATTCAGTCCAGAGCCCAGGAGTTCTCATCAGTGCTTGGGAAAGTCCCTTAATTACTGTTTACTCCTAAAGGTGGATAAAGAACACAGACATGGAAAAAGAAAGATTGGCTAGAGTGCCTCCAGTCTCCAGCCTATTACCATTCATGTGTCGCTTCTCCCCTAGAGGTTGAGTGAATCCCACTGGGACTGAACAGAGCTCTATTAAAAACAGTGCACAGCCCTGTGTCTGCTTTTGACATGAACTGTTCCTGCCGATGCTGGGTTGAGAGAGGTGTGGGAAACGGCTACCTGAGGGTGTTTCCCAGAGAAGACACTTCCATCTCAGGATTCACAGGTACCCATGTCCTGCTGAGGAGCTGACCTGTCCAAGAACCTCAGTGCAGCATGGGTGTGATGGGATAGAGATTAGGTCTGAGATCTTTTCCGTTCTGCACAGCCATCTGGACAAATGTGATGAGTTTGATCCAGTATCACCAGCCAAAGTGTCACACTTTGCAGTCCCCTCTTCCCCCCTCGAGCTCCAGCCCCAATGTGGCTCTTTCGCAGTGACACAGTGGATCCTTCCGGATGAAAGGTGTTGGTAGATGTACAATGCAAGCCCAAATTCTGAGACTCTAGACCATTGTTTACTCAGGACCCATAGAGGTAATTTATTTCTTAGAGTAAGAACCAAGTAAAGACCACAGGAGACAGCTCGGTCCTAATGCACAGACCCTGTCACCTCCTCCTCTTGCATTTCAGAGCTTGGGATGCTATAAGGGTGCGGGGGGGAGGAAGGGAGCTGTTACCTTACTTTAATCTGCTGGACTGATCAGAAACAGTCAGTGGAAAAAGAGTCTCATTCAATTACATCATGTAATGGCAGACAGCTCTGTCTAAATAATAAAATGGGTGAACTAGAGAGCCTTGTATTAAATGAAGATATTGATATAATAGGCATCATGGAAACTAGGTTGAATGAGGATAATCAATGGGACACGTTTTTGCCAGGGTAAAACTATATCACAAGGACAGAACAGCTTGTGCTGGTAGGGGAGTGACACTATATGTGAAAGAAACCGTAGAATCAAATAAAGTAAAAATAGTAAATGAATAAAATTGTTCTATAGCATCTCTAAGCATAGAAATTTCATGCTCTAAGAAGAAGATTATGGCAGTAGGGTTATTCTACTGACCATCTGACTGGGATGGCAATAGTGAATGTGAAAGGCTCTGGGAGATTAGAGAGGTATGTTACTAGATGTGCCCGTTACTATGGAGTAAGCTCATTTATTTGGGTTACTTGTCTGGGAGAGGGAGGCTGTTGTAATTCTACTAATGGGCTGCTTATGTCACAGGACCTAGGTGCCCTGGGCTGGGTTTCTCCAGCCCTATAATTAGATGAACACACACACACACACACACACACACACACACACACACACACACAGCAAGTCTGGGTGTACTGGGTCAATCAGCACTCTCCAGATGGTCTCCTCATATATTCTTGTGCTCAATGATGTGGGTTAAGAAGACCTTTCAAGCTGGTACTCCTCTGCACCCCTGGTCTCAATAGAGTGAGTTGAGCAGCACGCTCAGCTCCCCCACACTTGTGCCCCAAGTTTAGCACATCCCTATCCCACTTTCACATTACAATTGTACTGGTACTAACCCACTCGATGAGCAAACCCCACAGTATTAGTATCTTTGAGCATGACAGGGATCTTTAGCTTAGATAAAAGAAGCGTTACTGCAGAGTAAATGGGGGAAGCTAAAGACACAAACGAGTAAAATTTAGAGAGCGAGAGAGAAGCAACCCACTTAACCAGAAGGGTTATTTATTGAATTATAATGATAAGGATACAAGAAGAGCCTAAACCAACATAACCTCCAGTCTTAAAGGGTGATACCTGAGTCAGAAAGGAAAACACACGCAGAGAGAAAGCAGGGGACCTCACAACTCCGTGAAGCATGAACTGGTCGGGGTTTCCAGGGTCCTGAGTGCTGGAGACAGGCAGAGCCCCCAGCATGATCAGTTAGGTGATGATGGAGTCCCAGTGGAACTGATGCAGTCTAAGCGAGGGCGGCTCTATGATTTTGGTCACCCCAAGTGCAGCAGTGAGGCGGCCTTGAGCGGCACACCTGCGGAGGTCCGCTGGTCCTGTAATTTCGACGGCATTTCTTCAGGAGGTCCACCAGTCCTGTGGCTTCAGCTTATCCACTTCCGAAAAGCTGCCGAATCCGCGGGACCAACATGCCGCCGAAGGCCGGCTGACTGCTGCCCTGAAAACGAATATCAGGCTGCCCTGCTCTACTCGCTGCCCCAGGCACATGCTCGCTGCGCTGGTGCCTGGAGCCGCCCCTGAGTCTAAGCATGAGAGCACTTACTTATGTAGGGTGTTTAGTAGAGAAAATACAATTCTTCAAGGGAGGACACTAGATTTGTTTATGGTAAACTGATGATTCAAGGGTTTTCCTTAGGTAAGATAATAGGAGTTGATCACACTTGGCTATGGCTGATGTTTTCTTCCAGGGAGCTCACAGTGTATCCCAGCTGTATTCAGTACTTGGGATATCAATCAAAGAGTTAGTACTAGAGTTGGTCTGATAATTGCTGAGCTCGGTGTGTGCAGGTGTAGGTTCATTAGCATCTGGAGCAGGGATTCACATGATACAGTGCGTCCCTGCCTTTTTTTTTTTTTTGTCAGCATTCAGAGCAGTTCTCTGTTCTTCATTCTTTATGCTAATCCGCATTCCATCTTTCATGCAGATGAGGCTAAGGGTGTGGTCTCGGTTCTCCATTCTTTATGCTAATCGAGATGTCTTCATCTTGTCACCTTTGTCAGGATGGGTCGAGGTGTGTCTCCCAATGCCCTTGACTGTTCTCTGCAAGCCTTTCCTCTGATTGGTTTTGGTGCAGGGGTGTCTTTCAGGAGTCGACAGGCTGGATATTGCACCCTGGTTCCCCAGAAACATAGAGCTGTCTGGTATCAGGTATTACATGTTAAAAAAACCCTCAGTACTAATGGGGGATTTCAACTATATCCATATCGACTTGGCACATGTCACCTCAGGATGGGATGTAGAGATCACATTTCTTGACACCTTACATGACAGGTTCTTGGAGCAACTAGTCCTGGAACATACAAGCGGAGATGCAATTCTTGATTTAGTTCTAAGCAGAGCAAAGGATCTGGTTCAAAAGTGAATATAGCTGGACCACTTGGCAATAGTGAACAAAATATAATTAAAATAGCATCCCTGTACCATGAAAAAAATCACAGCAGCCCAACACTGTCGCTGGGGAAATGCACAAAAATGAGGAGGTGACTTAAACAGAAATTAAAGGGTACAGTGCCCAAGGTGAAATCTCTGTAAGGTGCAGAGGAATGTTTTAAAGACACCATAATAGAGGCTCAACATAGAGTCTCAACTTAAATGTATACCTCAAATGTTATCTATCTATCTATCTATCTATCTAATCTATCTATATATTCGTTCTTTACATTGCTCTCCTCTGTCATAGGGCCCCCTTCTTTGTCTCATCTCTATACTGAACAGTCCTCGACTTTTCAATCTGTCTGCATCTGGCAACCTTTTTAGAGAGACTGGGTGACCAAAGCTGAGAGCAAATCCAGAGCAGGTTATTCTTCATCCTCTTCCTTATGGATACAAATATTGTCTTTGTTTTTGCCACTGCTGTGTACAAGCAGGTGTTTCCATGGAGATGCTCTCAGTGATGCCCAGGCCTTTCCCCTGAGGTATGTTCTAGTTGGGATGTCTCCCCTGGCCCATGTCTTGGCAACAGTTCCCCCCCCCTCCCCTGATTTTGAGCATAAGGAACAATGATGTAGAACCAGTAGCCACACTGACATTTCCTGCTGGCGTCTCTTAAGGTTTCTCAGACCACGACATGTAGGAACTCTTGATTCAAAGAGCCCCATAAAATAGGAAATTTGCATTAGTAGAATCAGCTGTTCATTAATCATTTGTCTGAATAAGGAAAATATCATTCTGCAGTGTCTGAAGGGTGACCAATCTGCTTCACCCATGAGAACAGCCTCTAGTTGTACATGATCCATCTCATAATCACATTGTCTCTCCATCCAGGCTTTTGGACTGTGACCTTCAATCAAAACCTGGGCATAGCAAGGAAGTAAGGAAACATATAATATATGTGGAGACATCGATCTGCCTCAGAATTGAACAACTTCCCCTGCTTCATGTCAGATTCCAACACCACCGGCTTCACCAACCCCTCCACCTTCATCCTACAGGGCATTCCTGGCCTGGAGGCAACTCATGTCTGGATCTCCATCCCCTTCTGCACCATGTATGCCATAGCGATCTTGGGGAACTTCACCATACTGTTCCTTGTGAAAACAGTGCCTAGTCTCCATGGGCCCATGTACTATTTTCTCTGCATGCTGGCTGTCAGCGACCTGGTGCTGTCTACGTCCATCATGCCCAAAATGCTGGCAATATACTGGTTCTATTCCAGGGAGATCAATTTCAGTTCCTGCCTCACCCAGATGTATTTTATTCACTGCTTCACATTGATGGACTCTGGGATCTTTGTGGCCATGGCTGTGGATCGCTACGTGGCCATCTGCCATCCCCTCAGGCATTCCACCATCCTGACAAACCCATTAGTGGCCAAGATTGGCCTGGCCATGATGCTGCGCAGTGGCTTGCTTGCATTGCCCTATCCCATCCTGGTAAGACAGTGGCCATATTGCAGAACCAACATCGTCCCACAGCCGTACTGTGCACACATGGCCGTGGTGAAACTGGCCTGTGCTGACACCCGTGTCAGTAGTTATTATGGTCTCTTTGTTGTATTCTGTATGATGGGTCTGGATGTGATTTTTATTGGCCTATCCTATACCCAGATTCTCAGGGCCATCTTCAGCCTCCCTACAAAGGACGCCAGGAACAAAACTTTTGGGACCTGCATCTCTCATCTCTCCTCCATCTTAGTTTTTTACGTCCCAAATCTTTTCTTCACCCTTATGTACCGGTTTGGCCATAATGTTCCCCTGCATTTCCACGTTCTCATTGCCAATGTGTACTTCTTGATGCCCCCCATGCTAAACCCCATCATCTACGGGGTGAGGACCAAACAGATCCGGGACAGGCTGCTCCAGCTCTTTATTCATAAAGGGACCTAAAATTTTCTCCTGCTGCTCTGCCTTTCAGACTGAGCTCTGTGCTGATCTGGCTGGTGACATGGTGCTGGGCCCTGTTCCCTGAATGACTGACTGGGTAGTCATAGTGATGTTATATCCTTTCCTGGCTTTTATGTGCTGTGTCAGTCTGACACACTGGGGAATTGGTCTGTGTTCAATTTATGCCCTACCCTGCCTATTCCCTCAAGTCTCTGCTCCCTGTCCCACCTATTCCCCCAATGTCCCACGTCCTTTTCCATCTCTTCCATCAAGAGCCCAGTTCTGTTCTGCCTCTTCCTCCCAAAACTCCATCCTTGTTGTGTCCTCCTGTCCTCCCCAGCCACAGCCGCTTGCTGGATCATCTCCACCTCTATCCCTCACATGCTGGAGTCCCTCTGCTCTGGGGGTTGGATGGGAACTGCTGCAGCCTGACAAAGAGCCTGTAGTGTGTTCTGTGAGGACATGGTGCTGTGGCTAACAGACCAGGCCTACTGCCTCAGTTTCCCCATCTGAAAAAGGAGAATAACGCCCGGAAGTAGTGAGCAATAGTCTGTGAGGCACCTGTCAATGGTGTCCATATGTCACCGTGCCTCAATGGGACACCGCTGAGGATGCCAATTCAGGACAAACTGCTGAGAAATCGGGCAGACTCACACCAGACTGATGGTTGTTCTATCATTAGATTATATCAGGAGCAGAGAGAGTATACAGAAACCCATTTAAAAACAGCTGATGGTTAGGTGTGGGTGTTAGGACCGGAAGAAATTGTGACGGGCAACCACTAGAGAGCGTAGTTACGCTTCTGAGTCAACTCCAGGAGAGTGCATAATGGTGGTGTTAAGCGGAAAATGACCTTGTTGTTATCTGTGTGTTTGGGAACAGTTCCCAAACAGTTCCTAGCTGTATGAGTGTTTACCCCGTCTGTGTGAGAATGAATGTGTGGGAAACTAAATGGGGAAACTGAGGCAAGACTGCGTAATCAACAAGTGTTGAACAGCATGTAACCAATTAGCTTGTTGTTTGCTATTAATGAGATGAGTATGTATGAGATGCAAATGAGTATGAGTATATCTGTGCTGACACGCCCCTGTTTGTTGGGCTTCCTCTTTGGGCTTCTCTGGACATCGCCTGGGTGTGTCAGACATCTTGTATTGCGGCCGTGCTGGACTCGAAGACCCACAGCACGGAATGCCGCTCAATTCAATAAACTCCCCTCTTTCAAACTAGCCACCTGTGTGAAGCCTCGTTTCTCCCGGCAACGAGATAAGCCCCCTGCAACAGTGGGGTTATGTGGCAGGCAGGAGAAATTGTGCCTTTTGCAGCCTGTAGGCCCTAAAGCTCAACTATAATCTCCTGAGGGAGGAGATTTTTTGTGTGGCTTATTTCCTTAGATTTCAGTTCTCTTTTGTTCCTCCTGGCTGGGTGCCTGTAGCTGGGGGCCTGTAGCTGGCAGGGTACATCCAGTGGGTGTTGTCTGGGATCTCTTTGCCCTGAGCCAGGCCTAGGGATCAGGGCAAGGGATCAACTTTGAAGATAAAAGGGTAAAAATTGAAAGAGGCAGAAGGATAATCCCCTGGGTTATCTGGGAAGGTGGGATGCTGGGCAGAGGCTGAGGGGCTTCAGTAGGTCACAAGGAGGGAGATAAATGGTAAGACTTCCAGTAGCCAGCTACGTGTACATTATACACATGTACAGCACCTAGCTGGAACTACAGAGCACCCACTGCCCAGGGGCTGAAGCTGAACAGTGAAGTTGAGTCTAACGTACACTCTGCGTGTCACTTCTGGTCACTACGTCTAGAAACTCTTTAGCTAGGCTGCTAGGCAGTGCTATCAATGGACTGAGCCAAGCAGAAGTAAAATGATTTACCCAGGGCCACCCAATAAGTCAGTGCCAGAGCTGAGAATAGGAAAACGCTAGGGTGACCAGATGTCCCGATAAAATTGGGACTGTCCTGATATTTAACCCTTTGTCCCACATCCAGACTGAGGCACGATTGGGACGTCAATTGTCCCGATAATCAGATGAGGAGGTGAGCAGGAGGGGTGAGGAGGTGAATTGCAGAGGGGGAGTAGGTGAGTGGGGAGCAGGGGAAAGAGGTGAGCAGTGGGATGGGATGAGCCAGCAGCAGGGAAGCCAGTGGCTGGCAGAGGGGAGAGGTGGTGAGCGGCAGGTAGATGGGTGAGGGTGAAGAGGCCGGTGGCGAGCCAGTGGGGGTTCTCGGATCAGGCATGGGGGTGTCTGGCAGGGGAGTGAGGAGGTGAGTGGCAGGTGGGAGGAGATGAGGGGATAAGAGCAGTGGCAGGGGGACTGAGGAGGAATGTAGAAACCAGCGGTGTGGCAGGAGATAAGGTGGGGTGTAGTGATGGAGCCCAGAAGGGAGGGTGTGGGACCTGGGGCATAATGGAACCTGGAAGGAGCCTGGGTGGACTGTGAGTGGGATCGTCAGCATCCCAATGTGTCCCAATAGTTTACTGTTGTGATCTGGTCACCCTAGAACGGGCAATCCTGACCTCCTCCCTCCACCCCGCCCAAAGCACACCTGCTCTGGTCATGAATGGGCATTGCTCTTCTGGGTTGTATTAGCCACACGAGGTATGTCGTGATGAGTGGAGTTGCAGTTCTTCTTAAAGAGGAGGAATTTACTAAAGAAACAGCTAAAAACTACAGCCACAAAAACAGGTTTCCACACGGCTTCATCTGCAACCTTGTCTTGGTTATTTACCAGGGATCACATGCTGCCTGGAGTTGTACATAGAGCACAGAGCCCAACAGTGTCCTGCAAGGAATCAAAGCAGTGCAGTGTGTGACTCCAAGGCCCTGATTAGGGCCTTTTGGTAGCAGCCCACTAGACATCGTAAGTAATCATCTTCCCTCCCAGCTCACTGGTGTCTGCTGATGCCTTATATCTGGTTAATTCACTTGGGCCAAATCCTCAAATGGTGTAAGTGGGTGTGTGGACTGTATGATCCAGGCCTGAGAGAAATTAAGAAAGGGATTGACTGCTAAGGACTCATGGGCGATGTTCCTGGCTCAAGAGTCTTCCCTTCCTGCTGCCTCAGTTTCCCCATCTATAAAAGGGGGATAACTCCTGGGAGTGGTGAGCAATAGTCTGTGAAGTACCTGTCAATGGTGTCAATGTGCCTCAGTGGGACACCGCTGAAGATGCCAATTCAGGACAAACTGCTGAGAAATTGGGCAGACTCACCCCAGACTGATGGTTGTTCTATCATTAGATTGTACCAAGCCAGTAACAAATGTAAACATCTATCTCACCACACTGGTTAACTAGAACACAAAAATTCAGTCTACTGAGGCATCCCAGCCCTTGGCTCCCCACCCGGATAATGGACGCCAATGATGGGCAGGCAGTGAAAACCAATTTCACCACATATAAGGTGGCTATAATCCGAAGAGATCAGATGCTTAGCCCGGTCCATGTATCACTCAGATCTTACCCAGTAATCACACTGTTGCCAACTGGTAACAATAAAATAGTAACAGAAAAGAATAAGAGTTATAATTGGCTAACACAGCGGTTCTCTTTTGAGAACCACGACCCTTTTTACTCTTGCTCGGCAGCGCAGCAGACCCGAGCACTCAGGGGGGTTGCGAGCTCCTGCCACTGCCATAAAGCTGGCAAATTGAATACTTCCGCATTCAGTGGCTATTTTCAGCGGACAAGCAGAGCGCTTCTGAGAGCGCTGGTATGTTCACCGAAAAGCCAACGAATGCGGAACTAATCAATTTGGCAGCTTTTCGGCAGTGGCAGGAGGTCGTAACTCCCCTGGGAGTGCTCAGTGACCCCCTGGGGGGGTCACGATCCCCAGTATGAGAAACCCCAGGCTAACAGATCATATACATGAAAGTGATTCCTCAGAGTTCACAGATCAGGATCACAGCAGTGATGAAATAAACTGTTTGCTTGCAAAAGTCTCTCTGGAAAGAATCATCAGTCTTTGTTGAGAGATTCTTTGTTGGAGATCCAGAGCAGAGAATCAAAGACAAGATGTGGCTGTCTCAGGGGTCCTTTTATATCATCTGCCCTGTGCATGGAATTTTACTGTCCCAAACAAAGCACACAGCCTCTGTGGAAAGTTACTGGCCCAAGCTGAAGTTCAAGGTCACATGACCATGTCACATGTTCTTACTTGCATTGATGATTAACAGGGGCTACCGTTTTCCATAGTCTTGTTGGGACGTGTTTCGTCTTCTATTGTGAAGTAAGTGAGGAATACTTGAAGCACCTTAGAGACTAACTAGTTTATTTCAGCATAAGCTTTCGTGGGCTGTAGCTCACTTCATCGGATGCATAGAATGGAACAGAAGTAAGATGCATTTATACACACAGAAAGAAAGAAAAAAATTGTACATTAGCATACCAATTCTAAGAGGCTGTTAAATTTAGATGGGCCATTATCAGTAGGAGAAAAAAATACCTTTTGAAATGGTTTTCTGTGTCAGGTAAATTAACTGGGGAAATGCAATCAATTACTGTAATGAGCCAACCATTCAAAAGTCCTATTTAGCCACTGGTTAATTGTATCCAATTTGAAAACTAATTCCAGTTCCTCAGTTTCTTGTTGGAGTCTGTTTTGGAAGTTTTTCTGTTTCAAAATTGATACCATCAAATCTTTCATAGAATGGCCAGGAAGATTGAAGTGTTCTCCTACTGGTTTTTGAATGTTATGATTCCTGATGTCTGATTTGTGTCCATTTATTCTTTTGTGTATTCTTTCATTCTTCTTCTATTGGGAGAGCTAATCGTCCCTGAAGGACTGTCAACACATAACTGTCTGGCATTAATGTAAATTCTATCTGAAGGGTGTAACCCATCAATAAAACATCTGTATAAGTGTCCAAGGCCAAGGACAATATAAACAAGTTCAGACATACAGATGATACACGCATATACATGGGGAAATCATACTTGGCAAATCATAGCTTTTCCTATCAACACCTGAGAGGACATACTCTGTACAAGATTTATCACAATTGCTTAACTGTGGTAGCAACAATGATAAAAAGGGTCATATTCAATCATACAGCATCACACCATGTTCTCATCCCATACTGGTGCTACACCTGCTAGCCACTTAAGAAAGGGGAATATCCCAGGCTCTAGCACAGCAGATCTCAAACTTGTTGAGACCACAACCCCTTTTTGTGCTCCAGCAGCATGGCACAACCCCTCACCGAAAAGCCGCCGAATTAAAAAAAAACACGCACGGACCCCCCTGCACTCCAGCCCCCACTGCGGGCAGGCTGCCGGGTGCACGCTGTCCCCAGTCCCCGCCGCTGGGGGTGGGCTGTGGGGTGCACCCCGGCCCCAGTCCCTGCCGCTGCAGGCGGGCTGCCGGGTGCACCTGGGCCCCTGGCCCCGCTGCCACGAGTTGCGGCGGCGGGAGCTCGCGACCCCCCTGGGGAGCGCTCAGCGACCCCCCGGGGGTCGCGACCTCCAGTTTGAGAAACCCGGCTCTAGCAGGACAAGTGGCTTGGACACTAGAGCCACTGGAGATGGGAAGAGTAGATAAGGTCTGTTTTTCCACAGAATCATTGACAGCAGATCAAGGGAAGTGAATTTCTCCTCTATTTGGCACTAGTGAGGCCACATCTGAAGTATTGCCTCCAGTTTTAGTCCACCCACTAGAGAAGTGAGGTGGACAAATTGGACAGTGTCCAGACAGCAGAGGACAACAAGCATGATCTGGCGGCTGGAGTATTTCACTTACAGTGAGAGGCTGAGGGAACTGAGCTTGTTTAGTCTACAGAAGAGAAGACTGAGGGGGGGATTTGATAGCAGCCTTCAACTACCCAAAGGTTGGTTCCAAAGAGGATGGAGTTAGACTGTTCTCAGTGGTGGCACATGACAGAACAAGAAGCAATGATCTCAAGTTGCAGTGGGGGAGGTATAGTCTGTGTATTAGTAAGCATTGGAATGAATTACCTAGGCAGGTGATGGAATCGCCATCTGCCATAAATTTAAGGGGAAGGGAAACATCCTTTATGTATGCAGTGGTATAAAATCCCTTTTGCCTAGAGGTACGAAATCACTTTCCTGTAAGGGGTTAATCAGTTCAATTAACCCAGTTGGCACCTGACCAGAAGGATCAATGTGGAAAGAATATGTTTTCAAACGGGGGGGGGGGGGGGGGTTCTGGGGATCTCTTTGTTTGTACCCTCTCAGAGAGAGAGAGAGACCACAGCAGGACAAAAAACATCTAACAAAATCCTGAAATGATATACATAAAGTTACAGAAATTGTAAGTAATGGCAAGGAAATGCATTAGATTATCTTTTCTTTTAGGTTGTAAATTTTCCCTCTACTAAGAGGGAGCTTTATTTTTGTTTTTTTGTAACTTTGAAGCTAAGCACAAATGGGAATCCTCTATATTTTAAATCTTTTTACTTGCCCCGTAGAGTTACCTTCAATTATGATATTACATGTGGGATTCTTTTATTTTATGTTTAATAAAAATTCTTCTTTTAAGAATCTGATTGATTTTCAGTGTCCTAAAAACCAGGGGTTTGGTCTGTGCTCACTTTATAAACAATTGCTTAGTATATAATTCTCAAGCTTCTGCAGGAAAGAGGGTGAAGGGGTTTGGAGGGATATTTTGGGAGAGATAGGGCTCCAACTGGCCTCTCCCTGAATGTTTCTTTAAATCACTTGGTTGTGGCAACAATATTGTCCAAGGACAAGGAAAGGAAATTGTGCCTTTGGGAAGTTTTTAACCTAAATTATTGGAATATAAATATAAAATAATATAATATATACTAAATATAATATAAAATATAATAGATAATATAATAGATAATAAATAATAATATAAACAAATATAATATAATATAAGCTTAGAGGGTCTTTCATACAGGTCCCCACATCTGTACCCCAGAGTTAAGAGCCGGGAGGGAACCATGACCTTAGAGGTTTTTAAGGCCTTGCTTGAGAAACCCCTGGTTGGGTTGATTTAGTTGATGTTGGTCCAGCTTTCAGTAGGGGGTTGGACTACAACCTCCTGAAGTATCTTCCAACCATAATCTTCTATGATTCTATAAGAGGCGGACTGGGTAATAAAGTTACACTGGTCAAACTTTTGATCAGGGCATGATGGTACAACTCTGCGGTCCCAGGCAGGAGAGCTGGGAGAAATGGCTGGAGCCCTTGTATTCTTGGCTCATGAGTGGCTAGTGAAAGCATTCATGTAAGTAAACAAGAGTGTGTCCCTGTCTATGAATGGCTGTGTAAGAGCAAGATCTGAGATGACTGCACCTTGTCAGAGTCCCACAGTGTGAGAAGAGGTATACCAGAGGGTTCGGAGGTACCCCAGTTCCCGGTTGCACAACAGGAGAGTCCATCACACCAAGTGAACAAACAGGCTCTGCTACAAACTGTGAATCCATTTAATCTTCTCATGCATTCAATAACTGACAGAGAAACCATGGCTGTGGTAGGGAAATCTGAACTCAGGAGTTCTGCTGTCATTCTCTGTGTGACCTATTTCAAGTCACATCTCCCTGTGCCTCAGTTTACCTATCTGTATGATGGGGATGTGTGTTCATAGTGAGTTTCCTCTGGAAGGTATTTTGAAGATCCTTTAATAAAACGTGCTACAGGGAATGATGATAGTCACAGATGAGAATAAAGATCTGTGATCCATTAGCAATAGCCTCGTTTATCTAAAAAAACTGCCAGTATCTCCCCTGACACATCTTTCTCCAGATCGGCCTGTCTACTATCTACCCATCCAGTCTGGCTATTTACTCATTATCAGAATCTGTAGAGACCAAGCCATTATCCGTAGTTTTCTTACCACTCAATTATATTTTTAAATATACTCAAGTACACAGAGCAGCAAATTTCTCTCTAATTTAGCACAGAGCCCAAGAATTGTCATCACCCCTTGGGAAAGTCCCTTAATTACTCCTAAAGGTGGATAAAGAACACAGACATGGAAAAAGGAAAGATTGGCTAGAGCAGGGTTTCTCAAACTGGGGGTCGCGACCCCCTGGGGGGGTCGCCAAGTGCTCCCCGGGGGGTCGCGAGCTCCTGCCACCACAACTCGCGGCGGGGACTCAGGCCGGGGCGCAACCAGCAGCCCACCTGCGGCGGGGACTGGGGGCCGGAGCGCAGCAGGCAGCCTGCCCACGTCGGGGACTGGGGGCCGGAGTGCAGCCGGCAGCCCACCCACGGTGGGGACTGGGGGCCGGAGCGCAGCCGGCAGCCTGCCCATGGCGGGGACTGGGGGCCGGAGCGCAGCTGGGAGGGGTCGCGCCGCACCGACGGAGCAGGAAAATGGGTCGCGGTCTCAAAAAGTTTGAGAACCACTGGGCTAGAGTGTGGGCCTATTACCATTCACATGTTGATTCTCCCCTAGAGGCTGAGTGAACCCCACTGGGATTGCAAGAGCTCTGTTATAAACAGTGCACACCTGTGTCAGCTTTTGACATGAGCTGTTCCTGCCGATCCTGGGCTGAGAGAGGTGTGGGACACGGCTACCGGAGGGGGATTCCCAGAGAAGACAGTTCCATCTCAGGATTCACAGGTACCCATCTCTTACTGAGGAGCTCACCTGTCCGACAACCCAATGCACCATTGGAATTATGGGATAGAGATTAGGTCTGAGATCCTTTCCGCTCTGCACAGACATTAAATATCCCTAGGTCTCTGGACAAAGGTGATGAGTTTGATCCAGTATCACCGGCCCAAGTGTTCCACTTTGCTGTCCCCTCTTCCCAGCTCGAGCTGACGATCTCCAGCCCCAAGGTGGCTGTATTTGCAGTGACATGGGATCCTTTAGCATCAGATGAAAGGTGTTAGCAGATGTACAGTGCAAGGCCAAATTCTGAGACTCTGCCCCATTGTTTACTCAAAACCCACAGAGGCAATTTTTTTCTTCAAGTAAGAACTGAGTAAAGACCTCAAGAGAAATCTAGGTCTTAATGCACAGACACTGTCATCTCCTCCTCTTGCATTTCGGAGCTTGGGCTGTTATCAGGGTGCGGGGGGAGCGGTTAGATTACTTTAATCTGCTGGACTGATCAGAGACAGCCCGAGGAAAAGGTGTCCCATTCAATTACATCATGTAATGACAGACAGCTATAAGCACATAAGTTTTTAAAGTTCTTATATACCAGTGCTAAAAATCTAAATAACAAAATGGGTGAACTAGAGAGCCTTGTATTAAATGAGGATATTGCTATAATAAGCATCATGGAAACTATGAGGCAGAAAGGAAAACAGGGAGACAGAGAAAGAAGGGGATCTCACCACTCCATGAAGCGTGAACTGCTCAGGGTTTTCTGAGTCCTGAGTGCTGGAGACAGGCAGATCCCCCCAGCACGATCAGTCAGGCGATGATGGAGTCCCAGTGGAACTTGATGCAGAGTCTGAGTCCAAGCAGGGGCGGCTCTATGATTTTGGCCACCCCAAGCACAGCAGTCAGGTGGCCTTCGGGGGCCTATCTGCGGGAGGTCTGCCAGTCCCGCAGATTCGGCTTACCCACTGCCAAAATGCCGCCGAATCCGCGGGAACGACATGCCACCAAAGGCCGACTGACTGCCGCCCTGAAAGTGAACGTCAGGCCACCCCACAGCTTTCCACCTCAGGCATGTGCTTCTTGTGCTGGAGCCTGGAGCCGCCCCCGAGTCTAAGCATCAGAGCACTTACTTAGGCATATGTAGGGGGGTTAGTAGAGAAAATACAATGGTTCAAGGGAGGACACTAGATTTGTTTATGGGTAAACTGATGATTCAAGAGTTTTCTCTAGGTTAGACAATAGGAGTTGATCACTCTTGGCTATGGGTGGTGTTTTCTTCCAGGGAGCTCACAATGTAACCAGGCTGTATTCAGTACTTTGGATATCAAGCAAAGAGTTAGTCCTAGAGTTGCTCTGATAGTTGCTAAGCTGGGTGTATGCAGGCGTAGGTTCATTAGCATCTGGAGCAGGGATTCCCATGATGCAGTGTGTTCCTCCTTTTTTTGGTCCCAGCATTCAGTGCAGTTCTCTGTTCTTCATTCTTTATGCTAATCCCCATCCCATCTTTCATTCAGATGAGGCTAGGGGTGTGGTCTCAGTTCTCCATTCTTTATCCTAATCAAGATGCATTAAACTTTTCACCCTTGTCGAGGTGTGTCTCCCAACACCCTTCACTGCTCCCTGCAAGCCTTTCCTCTGATTGGTTTTGGCTGAAACAAAGATTGGTGTGGGGGGTGTTTTTCAGAAGTCAGACAGGCTGGATACTATACCCTGGTTCCCCAGAACCACAGAGCTGTCTGGTATCAGGTATTACAATTTAAAAAACCCTCAATACTAATGGGGCATTTCAATTATATCAACGTGGCACATGTCACCTCAGGATGGGATGTAGAGATCACATTTCTTGACACCTTAAATGACAGGCTATTGGAGCAACTAGTCCTGCAACACACAAGAGGAGATGCAATTCTTGATTTAGTTCTAAGCAGAGCAAAGGATCTGGTTCAAAAAGTGAATATAGATGGACCACTTGATATTAGTGACCAAAATATAATTTAAATAACATCCCTGTACCGGGAAAAACATCACAGCAGCCCAACACTGTCGCAGTTGAAATGCACAAAAAGAAGGAGGTGAGTTAAACAGAAATTAAAGGGTACAGTGCCCAAAGTGAAATCTCTGTAAGATGCAGAGGAATGTTTTAAAGACACAACAATAGAGGCTCAACATAGATACTCAACTTATATCTCAGTTCACATTTATATCTCTAGTTCACATTGCTCTCCTCTATCATAAGCCCACTTCTTTGTCTCATCTCTAAACTAAACAGTCCTCGACTTTTCAATCTGTCTGCACATGGCAACCTTTTTAGAGAGACTGGGTGATCAAAACAGAGAGCAAATCCAGAGCAGGTTATTCTTCATCCTGTTCCTTATGGATACAAATATTTTCTTTGTTTTGGCCACTGCTGTGTACGAGCAGGTGTTTCCATGGAACTGCTCTCGGTGATGCCCAGGCCTTTCCCCTGAGGTATGTTCTAGTTGGGATGTTTTCCCCCGGCACACGTCTTGGCAACAGTTTGGTTTTGTTTCTCTTATCTCAGATTTTGAGCAAAAGGAACAATGATGTAGAACCAGTAGCCACACTTACATTTCCTGCTGGCATCTCTTAAGGTTTCTCAGACCATGACATGCAGGAATTCTTAAATCAAAGAGCCTCAGAAAATGTGGAAATTGTAAGAAAAAGGTTAAAATATAGGAAAATGTCTTATTGAAGCTGTGTAACTAGCTATGGGCTGCTTTACATTCTTATCTTGTGTTATGCATTCCTGAAGGCACTACTGGGCCTCACAGGATTCAAACTCATATCTTATCCTGTATATTTCATACGTTTGTCCTACCACATATGTTTTAGCTCATATCTGCATGTATTCTTACTCCATATGTACCATTTCAAGACAGGAACTTTGTGTTTGGATGTCCTGTTCTTTCCAGACAAATAAGTAAATAGATAGGGAACAACGTCATGTTTTTTTTACTTGTTAATTTGCATGAGGCCCTTCTTGCCTCCTCCTCCATGTAAAGAACCATATAAAAAGTCTTGTAATGATGTATGAGGGGAAGCCATAATTTGAGAGCTATCTCTGTGGCTTCACTTCGCTAGCGTATAAACTTTTGTATTCAAGCTTTCTCCAGGGCCTGCCTGTTCTTTGAAGGTAAATTGGGACACCTCCAAAGGAAACGAGCCATTTGTGCAACAAATTGGCATTGGTAGAATCAGTTCTTCATAATTCATATATAGGTAAATAATTAAAATATAATTTTTCAGTGTGTAAGGAGCAACCAATCTGCTTCGCTCATGAGAAAAGCCTCCAGTTGTGCATGTAGCATCTCATAATCACATTGTCTCTCCATCCAGGCATTTGGACTGCGACCTTCAATCCAAAATCTGGGCATATCAAGGAAGTAAGGAAACATACGGTATATGCAGAAGACATGGATCTGCCTCAGAATTGAACAACTTCCCCTGCTCAATGTCAGATACCAACACAACCGACTTCACCAACCCCTCCACCTTCATCCTGCAGGGCATTCCTGGCCTGGAGAAGGCTCATGTCTGGATCTCCATCCCCTTCTGCACCATGTATGCCACAGCCATTTTGGGGAACTTCACCATACTGTTCATTGTGAAAACAGTGCCTAGTCTCCATGGGCCCATGCACTATTTTCTCTGCATGCTGGCCATCAGCGACCTGGTCGTATCTATGTCCGTCATGCCCAAAACACTGGCAGTATACTGGTTCAATTCCAGAGAGATCAATTTCAGTGCCTGCCTCACTCAGATGTTCTTTCTTCACTGCTTTTCAATGATGGAGTCTGGGATCTTCGTGGCCATGGCTTTTGATCGCTACGTGGCCATCTGCCATCCCCTGAGACATTTCACCATCCTGACAAACACTATGGTGGCCAAGATTGGCCTGGCCATGATGCTGCGCAGTGGTTTGCTTGCATTGCCCTTCCCCTTCCTGGTAAGGCAGTGGCCATATTGCAGAACCAACATCATCCCACAGCCATACTGCTCCCACATGGTCGTGGTGAAGCTGGCCTGTGCTGACACCCGTGTCAGTAGTTACTATGGTCTCTTTGTGGTCTTCTGTGTGATGGGTCTGGATGGGATTTTTATTGCCCTGTCCTATGCCCAGATCCTCAGGGCCATCTTCAGCCTCCCCACAAAGGACGCCCGGAACAAAACGTTTGGGACCTGCATCTCCCACCTCTGTGCTATTCTGGTCTTTTACGTCCCAAATCTTTTCTTCTCCGTCATTTACCGGTTTGGCCTGAATGTGCCCCTGTATTTCTACATTCTCATTTCCAATGTGTACCTTTTGATGCCCCCCATGCTAAACCCCATCATCTACGGGGTCAGGACCAAACAGATCCAGGACAGGCTGCTCCGGCTCATTATTCATAAAGGGACCTAAAATTGACTTGTGGTGCTCTCAGACCGAACTCTGCAGCTGGCTGGTGACCTGATGCTGAGCTCTGTTCCCTGAGTGACTGGCTGGGTAGTCATAGTGATATTACATCTTTTTATGGCCTTCTGTGCTGTGTTAGTGTGACAAACTGGGGAAGTGGTCTATGTACAATTACGCCCTTCCCCACCTCGTTCCTCTAGGCTGTGCTACCTGCCCCACCTACTCCCCCAATGCCCTGCTTCCTTTTCCATCAAGGTCCCATCTCTGGTCTGCCTCTTCCCCCAAAACCCCACCTTTGTTGCTTGCTCCTCCCCTCATCAGCAATGGCCACTTACTGGAATATCTCCACCTCAACCCCTCACAGGGTCGACTTCCTCTGCTCTGTGACTGGGCTAGGAGCTGCTGCAGCCTGAGAAAGAGCCTGCAGTGTGTTCTATGAGAGGCAGTGCTTTGGGTATGTAATGGTGCTGTTTCTGGTGGGTCCCAACTCAGAGTGCCAATTCAGGACAAATTGCTGCAAGCCCTAGGCTAGGGTTTCTCCACCTCTAAGCCAACCCCCCCCCCCCCCACACACACACACACACTGGCTAACCACAAATCATGCAAGCAATTCCCTCAGACACTCCAGTATCCCAGTATCACCATCATCAGCCACTCGTTATGGGGACAAATGGTTTTGAAAACCAATACCTCAGTAAAAGAAAAAGAGGTTCTCCCGATCCCAAAAGATCAGGCCCCAGACCCAGATCGATTTACAAATCAGATCTTACCCACAAATCACGTTGTTGTCAATCCTTTAGAATCTAAAATCTAAACATTTATTCACAAAAGGAAAAAGATCTAGGTGAGAGCTAGAATTGGTTAAATAGAATCAATTGCATACAGTGATGGCAAAATTCTTGGTTCGGGCTTGGTGCAGTGGTAGAATAAATTTCAGGTTCAAATCAAGTCTCTGGAGTACAAGCATCCCCAGCCGGGATGGGTCCTTCAGTCCTTTGTTGAAAGCTTCAGTTTGTAGCAAAATCCCTTCAGAGTTATGAAGAAGGATTGAAGACACAATGGAGGCATCACCCTTTTATAGCCTTTTCCATGTGTAAGAACCTCTTTGTTCTTACTGTGGGAAATTACAGCAAAATGGAGTTTTGGGGTCATGTCACATGTATGACTCAGGACCTGCAGGAAGCAGCCATTACCCACATGCTAACTGGAACATCCTCAGGTAGACATCTTAGGTAGATGGAGCCTTCCTAGATCTTTTGTCTGTGAAGTGTTTTCCAATTAGCTATTCAGCTTGCATATTCCTTTCCCTAGACACTGACCAAATGCTCTTACCAGGACTACTTAGAAATCAAGCAAGTTGTTGTTGTTCTTAGCATTAGTCCCGCACTATGGCAGGGTCTGCTTTGGTCAGCATATCTGCCTCCATTCGGCACTCGAACAGGACCACTGAATACTCCTCCAACCAATGCGTTGTGCCACCTGTCATTGGAGGCATTTCATACCTACTACCAGGTGTTAGCCTACAGCACCTAGTATTCCCAGGAGGTCACCCACCCAGGTACTGCCCAGACCCAAACCTGCTTAGTTTCTGAGATCAGATGGGATCAGGCGTGTCCAAGGCAGGTTAGCCATACACTTAGAAATCAAGCAAGTATACAGCCAATATTCATAACTTTGAACACAGCTACGTTACACACACAGAGACATAATAATCAGAATCAGTAAACCATAACTTGGTCTTAGACACCTTCTAAAGCCCTCTTTTCACAAGATCTGGCACCACTACAGGACCTTGGTTTCAACAATTATCTATATGGTCCCAGATTATGTCAAAAACTTCACAGGGTAACAGGCCAGTCAGGAGCAGAGAGAGAGAAGCCAGGAAGCTGTATT
The DNA here is from genome assembly GCA_032164245.1 of Sternotherus odoratus. Taxonomy (NCBI): domain Eukaryota; kingdom Metazoa; phylum Chordata; order Testudines; family Kinosternidae; genus Sternotherus; species Sternotherus odoratus. The sequence continues at coordinate 302,419,479 of JAVMKO010000001.1, forward strand.
AAAACAGCTGAGTGTTCATAGAGGGGTTGTGTGGCAGGCAGGCGAGATTGTGCCTCATACAGTTTGTAGGCCCTAACGTTCAGCTGCAAAGTCCTGAGGGAAGAGATTCATTGTGTGGCTTATTTCCTTATATTTCAGTTCCCTTTTGTTCCTCCTGGCTGGGGGGCCTGTAGCTGGCAGGGTCCATGCAGTAGGTGTGGTCTGGGATCTCTTTTCCCTGAGCCAGGCCTTGACATCAGGGCAAAGGATCAGCTTTGAAGGTAAGAGGGCAAAAGCTGAGAGACACAGAAGGATGAGCCCTGTGTTAGTTTGGAAGGTGGGGTGCTGGGCAGAGGCCGGGGGAGGGGGGCTTCAGTAGCTCACAGGGAGGGAGGTAAATGGCAAGACTTCCAGTAGCTGGCTACACATACATTATACACATACACAGCAACTATCTGGAACTACAGGGCACCCACTGCCCAGGGGCTGAAGCTGAACAGTGAACTTGAGTCTAACGTACACTCTGCATGTCGCTTCTGATCACTACATCTAGAAGCTTCTTAGCTAGGCTGCTAGGTGTGTTATCAATCGACTGAGCTAGGCAGAAGTAAAGTGATTTACCCGGGGTCAAACAATAAGTCTGTGGCATTGCTGAGGATAGGAACCAAATAGAAGTCCTGACTCTCCCCTGCAGCATCCCTGCTCCAGCCATGTAGTGGCATTGCTCCTCTGCTTGTATTAGCCACACTAAGGCTATTTGTATGTCGTGATCAGTGGAGCTGAAGTTCTTAAGCAGGAGGAATTTATTAAAGAAACAGATAAAAACTAAACCCACAATAGCAGGTTTCCATACAGCTCAGTCTTCAGACTTGTCTTGCTTGTTTACCCGGGACCGCATGCTGCCTGAAACTCTACCCATCCATCCTGGCCATTTACTTAGCATCAGACTCTCTGGAGACATAGGTATTGTCAATAATTTTCTTACCAATCAACTATAAAAGTTAAATATACACAAAAAAACAGAGCAGCCAATTCCTCGTTGACTCAGCCCAGAGCCCAAGAGTTCTCATCTCCTTTTGGGAACATCCCTTAATGATTGTTTACTCCTAAAGGTGGTTAAAGAACACCGAGGAACAGATGAGGAAAAACAAGGATTGACTACAGTGCCTCTTTTCTCCAGCCTGTTTCCATTCAGGTGTTGCTTCTCCCCTAGAGGTTGAGTGAACCCCACTGGGATTGCACAGAGCTTTGTTATAAAAGGTACACAGTCCTATGTTGGCTTTCTGTGTGAGCTGTTGCTGCAGATGCTGGGCTGAGAGAAGTGTGGGACTCAGGTACCAGAGGGGGATTCCCAGAGAAAATGCTTCCATCTCCATATTCACAGGTACCATCTCTTGCTGAGGAGCTAGGCTGCTCGACAAACCCAATGCAGCATGGGCATGATGGGATAGAGAATAGGTCTGTGATCCTTTCTCCTCTGCACAGATATTGCACATCCCTGGGTCTCTGGACAATGGTGATGAGTCTGATCCAATATCACTGGCCAAAGTGTCCCACTTTGCTGTTTCCTCTTCCCCCTCCAGCTGATGATTTCCAGCCCCAAGTTGGCTGTATCGCAGCGATACAGGGGATCCTTCCAGATGAAAGCTGATAGCAGATGTACAATGCAAGGCCATATTCTGAGGCCATGGCCCATAGTTTTCTCAGGCCCCAGTGAAGCAAAACTCCCCTTGGAGTAAAAACTGAGTAAAGATCTCAGGAGACAGCAGTGCCTTAATGCACAGACACAGTCACCCCATTGTCTTCCATTTCAAGGCTTGGGCTGTTAAAGGGGGTGGGAGGTGCTGTAACCCTACTTTAATCTGCTGGACTGAACAGAAACAGTCAAAGGTAAAATTGTCCCTGTCAATTACATCATGTAATGACAGACAACTAAAAGGACACAAGTTTTTAAACTGCTAATATACCAGTGCTAAAATTCTAAATAATAAAATGTGTGAACTAGAGAGCCCTGTATTAAATGAGGGTATCAATATAATAGCTGTCACAGAAATTTGGTGGAATTAGGATAATCAATGGGATACAGTAATACCAGGGTAACAAATATATCAGAAGGACAGAACAGGTCGTGTTGGCGAGAAAGTGGCACTATTTGTGAAAAAAGCATAGAATCAAATGAAGTAAAAAGAGTAAATGAAACAAACTGTACCACAGAATCTCTATGGATAGAAATTCCATGCTCCTATAATAAGAATATCACAATAGATATGCTACCGACCCTCTGACTGGGATGGTGATAGTGACTATGAAATGCTCAGGTTGATTAGAGAGACTATGTGAATAAAATACTCAATAATAATGGAGAATTTCAATTATCCCCATATTGACCTATCACCTCAGGATGGGATGCAGAAATAAAGTTTCTTAACATCTTAAATTGCTGCTTCTTTCAGCAGCTGGTCCTGGACCACAACAGAGGAGAGGCAATTCATGATTTGGTCCTAAGTGGAACAAAAGATCTGGTCCAGAAGGTGAAAATAGCTGTTGCCCGGTAACAGTGACCACCATATATTGAATTGTAACCTCCCTGTACCAGGGAAAAGACCACGACAGCATAACATTGTAGCATTTAATTTCAGGTAGACACAAAAATGAGAAAGTTCTTTAAACAGAAATTAAACGGTACAGTCGCAAAGTGAAATCTCTGCAAGGTGTAGAGAAACTTTTTTAAAGACACCACAATAGAGGCTCGACTTAAAGGTATACCCCCAAATTAAAATTAAAACAACCAAAACAATGCCACCCTAGCTAAACAACAAGGTAAAAGAAACAGCGAGAGGCTAAAAGGCATCAAAGAATGGAAGATTAATCCTCATGAGTAAAATAGAAGGGAGAATAAACTCTGGCAAATGACGTGTAAAAATATAACTAGGAAGGACAAAAAATAATTTGAAGAACAGCTAATCATAGCTCATAAAAGTAATAGCAAGTTCAATAGAAGCAGGAAGCCTGGTGAACAACACTGGACGATCACATTACTAACGGAGTGATCAAGGAATGATAAAGCCATTGCAGAAAAACTACATGAATTTTTACATCAATCTTCATGGCTGAGGATGTAAGAGAGATTCCCAAAGCTGAGCCATATTTTTTTTAAGTGAGGAACTGTCCCAGATTGAGTGTCATTAGAGTATGTTTTGGAACAAATCGATACATTAAACAGTAATAAGTCACCAGGACTAGGTTGGATTCAAATATGAAATTGCAGAACTACTGGTCTGTAACCTTTCGGTTAAATAAATGTGCTTCGGTACCAAATGACTGAAAAATAACTAATGTCATGCCAATTTTTAAGAAGGGTTACAGAGGTGATCATGGCAATTGCACACTGGTAATCATGATTTGAAACTATAGTAAAGAACAATATTGCAAGATATATGGATGAACACGATTTGTCGTGGAGGTGTCAACATTGTTTTTGTCAAAGTAAATCATGAGACACCAATCTACTAGAGTTCGTTGAGGAGGTCAGCAAGCATGTGTACAAGAGGGATCTAGTCTAGTGTATTTAGATTTTTCAGAAAGCTGTTGACAAAGTACCTCACCAAAGGCTCTTAAGCAAAGTAATCTGCCATGAGATAGAGGGAAGGGTCTCCTAGACAAGTAAGTGGTTAAAACATAGGAAACAAAAGGTAGGTAAAAATGATCAGTTTTCAGAACTCAGAGTGGTAAATAGTGGTGTCTCCCATGGGTCTGTATTTTATCATTTTCCATCCTCTAGTCCTTACTATAATCTCCATTAATTTCCCCCAGGCATTTATTTGAGAACTGCTCTATAAACTTTTTAATTTTAAAAGCCAGCAATCTGGTTCCAATTTCATAGAATCATATAATATCAGTGTTGGAAGGGAGGTCATATCAGGAGGTCATCTAGTCCAACCCTCTGCTAAAAGCAGGACCAATCCCCAATTAAATCATCCCAGCCAGGGCTTTGTCAAGCCTGACCTTAAAAACCTCTAAGGAAGGAGATTCCACCACCTCTCTAGGTAACCCATTCCAGTGCTTCACCAACTTCCTAGTGAAATACTGTTTCCTAATATCCAATCTAAACCTTCCCCACTGTAACTTGAGACCATTACTCCTTGTTCCATCATCTGCTACCACTGAGAACAGTCTAGCTCCTTCCTCTTTCAGGTAGTTGAAAGCAGCTATAAAATCCCCCCTCCGTCTTCTCTTCTGTAGACTAAACAATCCCAGTTCCCTCAGCCTCTCCTCGTAAGTGAATTTGGTTCAGGTGGAGTGCATCCTTCTTGTATAGGATCCCCCTTTCCCCAAAGTTTCCCCATTTGTGAATCCCATTCAGTTAAACTCTTTGATCTAATAACGTCTGTGGCAATGCATTCCATGGGCCAATTATGGATTCTATTCACCATTTTCTTTTCTCACTGTTACATGTTCAGACTTTCAATGTAATTGAATGTCCCCTTGTTTGTGTTATGAGACACAGTAAACATTATTGCTGATCTAGTTTCTTTATTGATAGATTCATAGTGTTCATGGTCAGAAGAGACCATTAAGTCATCCAGTCTGTCCTCCTGTATAATACAGGGTATTAAATTTGACCCAGTTACCTCTGTATTGAGTCCAGGACATATTTGACTATGTCCTGCTCCTCACTAGGATTTTACATTGTAGAATCATAGAGCCATAGGATGAGAAGGAACCAGAAGTGTAATCTGGTCTAAACCCCTGTCATGATGCAAGATATAGTATGACTAAGCCATCCTAGACAGATGACTTTCCCTTCTCCTTTAGAAAACCTCCAGTGAAGGAACTTAAGCAACCTTCCTAGGCATCTATTCAATTGTTCCCCTATACTTACATCTAGGATTTTTTTCCTGATACAGTAAACTCTCGATTATCCAGGATGTGGATTAACCAGGATGTCAAAAAAAAAAGAAAAATACACGCAACTCGCAGGGCTGGCTCTGGCTTTGCTGCTGCCCCAAGCACACACACAAACCCCCCCCACCAGGACGCAGGGTATCCAGTGAACGAACACCCCCTCTCCCTGGCATAGGGTGGCTGATGAACCAACCCTCACTCCCCATATTTCCTATGGATGGTGATTATCTGCGATTTTATTAACCAGAATAATTATTTTTCCCTATCATCCTGGATAATTGAGAGTCTACTGTATTTCATCTAAATCTTCTACACTGTAGTTTAATTCACTGCCTCTTCTCCTGCTCTCTGGAGCAAGATAAGACAACCTTCTTCCAGCTTTTTTATGGCAGCCTTCCAAATATTTGAAGACTACTATCACGTCCCCCCTTAAATTAGTCTTTTCCAAACTAAACATGCCTGGTTCTTTCAGCTTTTGCTCATAAGGCTTGTATTTCCTTCCTTCAATCATCCTTCTCAGGCGCATCTCGATCCTCTTTACATAATCTAAATCCTTTCTATACAGCAGTGCCCAAAATTGGACTCACCACTCTAAGGCCTATCCAGTGCTGAAGACAGCAGTATTGTATCCTATTGTGACTTGCATGCTATGCCTCCACTAATACAATATAACATTGAATTTACCTTTTATTGAAGTAGGAGAAAAAATGAAAACCTCTGAGGATGTAGTTATATCAACCTAACCCCAGAGTAGACACTATGAGGTCAAAGAAAGAATTCTTCCCTCAACCTAGCTACCAGTTCTCAGGGAAGTAGATTACACACGCTAATGGGAGAACCCCAGCCACCGGAGTTAGTATCTACACTCAATCCCTCTGGCAGTGCCACTGTAGCATTTAAGTATAGAGAATCATTCAAGCAGATCTTCTAGTAAAGGATCCAGTCTGGGTCTGCAGACATGGGGAGTTGCCACTTCCTATCGCAGTTTGTTCCTACGTTGGTTAATCACCCCATCTTACATCCACTGGTTCCTGCTCTGCCTTTGTCTGCTAGATTACAGAGCCCATTAGTAATATTTAAGATGAATAAATGAAGTTTATTAAGTCTTTCTCTGTCCAGCATTTTCTCCCACCTCCAATTGTTTTGTGGCCCCTTTTTGCAGTCTCTCCAATTTTTCAACATCCCTTTTGAAATATGACTGCACATAGTCACTTTGACCAATGCCACGTGCAGAGGTAAAATCCTTCCCCTGCTCCAACACATAACTCCCTTGCTTATGCATCGAAGGATTGCATCAGTCATTCTGGCTGCATCATCGCACTGGGAGCTCACAATGAGTTGGTTGCCCACAGTGACCCTAAATTCTTTTCAGGATCACCACATTCCATTATAGAGTGTCCCAGCCTGTGTGTTAGGCCTGGATTCCCTGTTCTGAGAGGATCACTTTGTGTTTGACTGTATTAAAACATTTTCTTTCCATGGGCCCATCTCAACAAAACACTCCAGATCAATCAGTCTGCCTGTCCTGGCCTCCTCATGATAACCGTTCTGCCAGTCTTTGGGTCTTCAACAAATTTTATCTGCAGTAGTTTTCTATTTGCTTTGAGATCATTGATGACAAAATTGAATAGCATTGGGCCTAGAACTGTTCCCCGCAAAAACCCATTAGAAACACTCTTCCTGCCCCCTTTTGAAGACAATGGCCAATTAACAAAAGCTTTCTAAAATACCTCAGTTAGGCAGTTTTAAGTCCATTTTACATGTGCTCTACTGATATTCTATAGTGTTCATCTTTTATCAGCATGTTTTCCTCCATGAAATCAAATGCTTCTGAGAAATCAAAGTCTGTTGCATCATTCCTTTGATCAACCAAACATGTCCTCTCATCTGCTCCTTTACAAATGCAGAATATTTTTTTCAACACATCTCTTTTTTTTCTGGGAGATTAACAAGTTTCCTTTCTCCCTCTGGAAATCAGCCTAAACCTTTTCTAGGATTTCTTTGGTACTTTGTGTACTTTTCTGGGGCTCTTGGTGACCTATAACCACTAAATTCTTCTCTGCAGTGTGTAGCAGTGTGGCTGACAGGGTTCAGTACAGCCCCAAGGACTCACCAGTGGGAGAAGGGGGTAAGTTCCTCCATGGGTGTAGTATGCAGCAGATTATAAAATCCCCAAACCCTCACTCCCTGGCTTGAGGACACAGTTCAGGGAGTAGGGGGTCCCCAAAACAAATTAACGGATTAACTAACTACAAGTTGGGGCACTCACAGTCTCCATGAATGATCCTCAGGTTCGAAGATGACTCTGGACTCCTCAGTCTCGGCAGAGGGGCTGCTCTCTGCTGGTAGGGATCCTCAGGCAGGAATCAGGCTGCGTTGGTTCCAGGATTTGCCCTCACCACAAAGGGGAGCAGGGCTCAAGGTGTAGGGTACAAAACACTAACATCCAAACAGTAGCCTCACAGCTTATCCCAGAGCTGATCATGGGGGGACTGGTCTCACCTAAGGAGCTGGGGGATTAACTCAGCCTGGCTGGGGAAGTTTCCCAGCAAAACTCTACAAATTTGGAGTCATCAGTGGAGAGGGAAAGACCCAGCTGAGGGATCTGCTGTCAGGTCCCTAGAGGCCAGTTCTGAGGGGGAACCCTGCATGCAGGCCTGGGACTCCCCAGCTCCCCACACAGCCAGTCCTGCCCTTGCCTTGGCTGGCTACAGACTCCCTCCAAAATGCCTTCTCCTTTTTTCTCAACTCCCTGGCAGGGCCTCTTACATCCTAGTCCTTGCTGGGCAGACTGTGAGTCTGCCTTGGCTCCCACTCCCACTCCCTACTGGGAAAAATGTGCCTCTCCCTGAATTGCCAGCAGACAGAGTCCCAGAACTCTAGGCAATCTTCTTGGGGGTTACACCTGTATGTTCTAATTGATCCCCCCCCCCCCAGTCTCTGCCTTCACTTTCCCACTGAACTGGGGTTTGTCCAAATGTATCTATTTTCTTGAGTGTGGCATTATGATTTTTTAATATCTAATTTTTTAAAAAAAATCCCTCCCAATCTATTTTCCTGATCATTAGCTGCTGCTTTGGGGAATTAGTCCACTAGACCCAATAAGAATCTACAGATAATACAAGTTGGGAACCCTTCTCTGTTTTTCAATTTAAATGTCAACAGTTCATTCTTCACGTTGTTCTCCTCTATCATATGACCACTTCTTTGTCCCTTCTCTACATTAAATGGTCCCAGACTTTTCAGTCGGTCTGCATCTGGCAGCCATTTTAGAGAAACTGGTAACCAAAAGTTTGTGCATATCCAGAGAGGGTTATTCTTCATCCCACTCCAAACATTATCTAAGTTTTGGCCACTACTGTAAATAAGCAGGTGTTCCCATGGAGCTGCTATCAGAGATGTCCAGGCCTTTCCCCTGAGGTATGTTCTAATTGGAATATTTTCCCCTAGCACATGGAAAAACTCCCTAGAGCATGGACTCTCTAGCCTGGGTTTCATTGATGAAGGAACAATGATGGACAACCAGTATCCACAATCATGATTCCTACTAGTGCCTATTAAGGTTTCTCAGACCATGACATGCAGGAATTATTGATGCAAGGAGCCCCATAAAATATGGAATTGGCATTAGTAGGGTCAATGGGTCATAATTCATTTATCCAAATAATGAAAATGTCATTCTTCGGTGTATGAAGTGTGACCAATCTGCTTCACCCATGGGAACAGCCTCCTGTAGTACACGTAGTGTCTCATATTTACATTGTCTCTCCATCCAGGCATTTGTACTGCAACCTTCAACCCAGAACCTGGGTATATAACGGAAGAAAGGAAATATACAGTACATGCAGCAGATATCACTCTGACTCAGAGTTGGACACATTCACCCCTACTCCATGTCAGATTCCAACAAAACAGACTTCACCAACCCCTCCACCTTCATCCTGCTGGGTATTCCTGGCCATGAGACGGCTCATGTCTGGATCTCCATCCCCTTCTGCACCATGTATGCCACAGCCATCTTGGGGAACTTCACCATCCTGTTCACCGTGAAAACAGTGCCAAGTCTCCATGGGGCCATGTACTATTTTCTCTGCATGTTGGCTGTCACTGACCTAGTCATATCTATGACCATCATGCCCAAAATGCTGGCAATATACTGGTTCAATTCCAGGGAGATAGATTTCAGTGCCTGCCTCACCCAGCTGTACTTCATTCACTGCTTTGCATTGATAGAGTCTGGGATCTTCGTGGCCATGGCTTTTGATCGTTATGTGGCCATCTGCCATCCCCTGAGACATTCCACCATCCTGGCAATCTCTGTAGTGGCCAAGATTGGCCTGGCCGTGGTGCTGCGTGGTGGCTTGCTTGCATTGCCATTTGTCTTCCTGGTAAGGCAGTGGCCATATTGCAGAACCAACATCATCCCCCAACAATACTGTGCGCACACGGCTTTGGTGAAGCTGGCCTGCGCCGACACCCGTGCCAGTAGTTACTATGGCCTCTTTGTGGTATTCTGTGTGATCGGTCTGGATGTGATTTTTATTACCCTGTCTTATACCCTGATCCTTAGGGCCGTATTCAGCCTCCCCACAAAGGATGCCCGGAACAAAACATTTGGGACCTGTGGGTCCCACCTCTGTGCCATCTTAGTCTTTTACATCCCAAGTCTCTTCTTCTCCCTCATGAATCGGTTTGGCCAGGATGTGCCGCTGCATTTCTATGTTCTCATTGCCAACATGTACCTCTTGATGCCCCCCATGCTCAACCCCATCATCTATGGGGTGAAGACCAAACAGATCCAGGATCGGCTGCTCCGGCTCTTTTCTCATAAGGGACCTAGCATTTTCTCCTGGTGCCTTGGCTCTCGGACTGAACTCCGTGCAGAGCTGGCTCTTGACGTTGTACATGTCCCTCTTTCCTGAATCCCATACCCAATTTTGAAATCCCTGCTCCACGGAAATTTTATTTGTGCAAAATGGAACAGCTCCAGCCACGGAGATTGAGAGCTCCACCCAGAATAGCTATTTGCCTTCTGTTCAGGGCACACACTTGTGATGTGGGAGACCCTGTGTTTCAGGCCCGGTTCCAAATCAGGGAGAGCAGAGATTTTGGGTCCCTAAGGATAGTTAGTATCCTGTGTTATACAGGAGGTCAGGCACAATCATCTAAACATTCCTTCTGACCTTGAACACTATCAATCGATTGATAAAAAAAAGTACATCAGGCTTTTATATTTACCCAGTCTCACAACACACAAACAGGGGAACAGATAGGTACACTGAAAGTCTGAACATAATACACTGATAAAATAAAATTGTTTACATAATCCACATTTGGCTTGTGGGAGTTCTTGCCACTGATATTATTGGAGGAAAGAGCTTAGCTGATTCATATCCCTAAATGGATTGGCCATTCTAGATGGTCCTGGTGACACCTTCAATTAGACGTTTGGCAACCTTTAACAGTTTAGACTGAAATTTCCCATGCTGAGTGTCTGCTTCCGACCAAATTGCTTTGGGTTTTTTTGAAAGTTTCATGCATAACAGTTCAGCCAACTACTGGAATGAAGCCTGGAGAAAAGATGTCTGGCCCTTGTTGAAAATTTCTTATAATAATTTCCGAGAGGAGGTTTAGCACCTCTATGCTTTCCAGGAGAAAACTTTCAGGTAACAGCCCCCTATTAACAGCCAGAGCCCAGCAATCCAAGAGGAGAAGGTGGCAGTGTCTATGTATTCACACAGCTGGCTCCCGAGCTCTTTACCCAGTTCTTACACCAATGGGAGTTCTGCCTCAGTTGGGCCTGAGAAAATGATGGGCCATGGCCTCATAATTTGGCCTTGTATTATCTGCTGGGGCCAGGAGCACAGCAAAAAAGGACATTTTGGCCCCTAGTTCTGCATCAAACTCATCCCTTCTAGCCAGGACCTTTGGATATTTATTGCCTGTGCCGAGCAGAAAAGAGCACAGACTTATCCCTATCCCATTACTCCCATGTTGCACTGGGTTACTCAAGAAGGAGCTGCTCGGCAAAACATGGGGTACCCATGAATCCTGAGATGGAAATGTCTTCCCTGGGAATCCCCCTCAGGTAGCCGTGTCCCACACCTCTCTCACCACAGCATCTGCAGCAACATCCCACGTTGAGAGCCAACACAGGGGTGTGCACAATTTATTAAATATTTCTGTGCAATCCCAGGGGGGTTCACTCAGCCTCTTTTAGAGACGCGCCCATCTGGATGCAAACAGTTTGAAGACCGGAGACACTCTCGCCCAATGTCTCTTTCCGTGTCTGTGCTCCTGGGAGTAAACAGTAATTAAGGGACCTTCCCAAAGGGAGACGAGAACTCTTGGACTCTCTGCTGAGTCAGAGAGGAATTGGCTGCTCTGTATATTTGTAAAAACAAGGAGTCGTCTTTGTGGCATGTTAGAGACTAATAACTGTATTTGGGCATAAGTTCTTCTGGGCTAAAACCCCCTTCATCAGATGCATGGTGTAAAAAACACTTATGCAAAATATATATTCTTGCACACAAAAAGATGGGAGTTTCCTTAGTAAGTGAGGTGGTAAGTGCTAACGAGCCAATTCAATTAAGGCTGAAGTGGCCTTTTCTCACTAGTTGACAAGAAGAGATGAATATCAATGGAGGGGAAATTATTTTTGTAGCGCTAATGAGGTCAGTTCAGTCATGGTGGCTCCTTTCCAACAGTTCACAAGAAGGTGTGAATATCAGCAGAGGGAGAATTAGTTTTTGTAGTGACCCATCCACTCCCAGTCTTGTCTAGTTTGCAAATTAATTCCAGTTTTGCAATTTCATGTTGAGTCTGGTTTTGATGCTTTTTTTCTTAAAGAATTGTCTCTTTTAATTCAGTTATTGAGTGTCCAGGGAGATTGAAGTGCTCTCCTGCTGGTTTTTGATTGGTACAATTCTTGATGTGTAATTTGTGTCCATTTATTCTTTTGCATAGATGCTGTGCAGTTTGGGCGGCCGATGTACATGGCAGAGGGGCATTGCTCACACACGATGACATATAACACATTAGTAGATGTTCAGGTGAACAAGCCCTTGATGGTGTAGCTGATGTGGTTAGATCCTATGATGGTGTCCCTTGAATAGATATGGGGACAGAGTTGGCAATGGGGTTTGTTGCAGGGATTGGTTCCTGGGTTGAAAATGTCATCCTGGAGACCCTCAGCCTTTTTCAGCCTCACCATTCACTTCCATCCATGGGAGAGGAGGTACCCATTATTCCATAGATCTGCAGCTTTGTTGCAAGTCTGACACCACAACATCATCACAAAGGCTTCAGAAGGAAACAGGGCAGCAGCCGCTGCTCTCCAAGTGTTCACATCTTTCGAGCAGACTCCAGCCCTGTCTATGAAGCTGCCACCTGCACGGCAATCCCACCAGACAGGTGAATACCAAGCAGGTTGCATTTGCAGGCTGCTTGGGGATAATGGTCAGGGACTTTGTTTTACCTGGATTAATAACCAGACTAATGTGCACTGCTTGGTGCTCTGAAGATGATGGAGTAACAGCCCTTGAGCATTTGTAACTGGCATGTAGGGTGGGATGTACATTAGAAGTGGTAGAGAGAGGAAGGCATTGAGGGGACAGGGTGAGTTCAAAAGGAAAGGGAGAGATGGACCTCAATGCACAGAGAGAGAGAAGATGGCACAAAGCCCACTAAAACAGGGACTTCCTGACTCTTCGGTTCTGGGGAGAACTTTCCAAGGGAGAAGAGAAATCCTCTTCTGACCCCAAACCAGCCCTGCCTGGTTGAGGAAACATTTCCCTCAGGGGAGCCCAGCGGGATCAGTCCTGGAAGCAGAGCTCTTGGGGAAACACTGAGGGCAGAGGAACCACAATTTGGCCAAGACCGAGATGAGAACTGCCGATCTAGGTAGAGGGAGGCCTAAGGCTTACCAATGTGTGGTGATGTGCTCTGTCCAATGTTGATAACAATCAGCTGTGTGTGTGTTCCCTCTGTGTGCTGCCCTGGCTCTGCAGATTACCAACACAGCAGACCCCCCAAAAAACCCCAGTGACTACAGACTCTGATAAGATATGAAGGCACCCGGCCAGGTTTATTGTCAAGTGAAACACAGTCCCTAGCTCCCTGGATCAGATGTCTACAGTTCTGCTAGTGCATATGTGCTCCCTAACAATGGACACAATGTAGACAGAGCCTCAGTTGCAGGCTAGTAAAGACATCCGCTGCCTCAAATCTTTCAATGTTTAAGAAAATGGCAATTTTCTCCTGGTCTTTCTCTCCAAATCCATTGGCTCACATAGAAGTATCGGAAAACTCTGTCTGAATCTCTTCCCGGCGTCTGCTGCATTACACAGGAGTTTCAACTCCTTGGAGGCTTTAAAGCTGTTCTTTCTCCATGTGGCTTCTTCCTTCCTTCGCCACAGCCCTCCTTTCTCTGCCCTCTCCTCTGATTTTCCCTCTGATACCAAGACTGGAGCAAGGCCTCTGAAGGCTTCCAAAACACAACTTAATAATTAAGACAATAATCCAGCCAAATCAGGGCCCAACACACACAGATACACCCTTTGCCTTTAGATACAGAGGAAGGTCAAACCATGCTTGCCAGCTACAGAGTGTTAGTGACTTGAATAGAGGTAGGCACAGTGCCCCTGCTGGACTCGGACAAGAGAATTCATTCAGTCTTATTCCAGTGCTCAAAAATCTCAATGCTCCACATGAGAGAAATCATCCTGATTAGCCAGATGAGCAGGCAGAGAGTTCAGCTGTGTGAATCCAAGTGCCCTCCAGCCGGGGCAGTTCTGGAAAGTCTGACTCAGCCTGGAACATTCAATTTCAATTCCACCTGGGTGGGGCTGGGAGGAAATGAACCGATAGGGGAAGAACAAATCAAGGAAAACACTAACCCAGTCTCTAGCCTGTCTACAGGGCACTCTTGTTCCAGGGAAGCTGAGGGGAGAGGGCCAGACCTCTGGCCTCAGGTTCTACTATAATTGTTCTCCTGAAGCGATCCCAGGTGCTGTGATGTGTTGGCAGGTTTCTGAGTGGGAGCGGAAGTGGAGTCCCGGAGTTTACACCTCACAGGAGCGGGGTGCTCACAACCTCCAGCGAGTTGTGAAAACCTCAGATTCACCTTGAGAGGATGTCGAAGGTTCCGATTTCTTCTGCCAGCCTTTCCTCTGCATCCCACACAACAAAAAGTCCCTGACAGAGCAGGAGTCCATTTCCCTCTTGGCATTATGGAAAACTGTGGAAGTGAGGACTCCTGGGTTTTGTCATCCTACCACACATTCTCTGTGTGACCTTGGCCAATTCTTGTCTCCCCCTGCCTCAGTTTACCAACGTATATAATGGGGATATGTTCATAGTGACTTTACTTTGTTAGGTGTTTTCAAGATCCTTCATGGAAGGTGCTGTACAGTGTGATGATAGAGGTAACAAAGTCCTGTGGCACCTTAAAGACTAACTATAAAGTTTTGAAGCATAAGCTTTCGTGGGCTAGCATCCGACGAAGTGGGTATTAGCCCACGAAAGCTTATGCTTCAAAACTTTATAGTTAGTCTTTAAGGTGCCACAGGACTTTGTTACCTCTGCTATTCCAGACTAACACGGCTACCTCTCTGAGTGTGATGATAGTTACTAGTGAGAATTACTGATCTTTGATCCGTGTGCCTGCAGAAAGTGCTGGTGTCTCCCCTGAGTGATGGCTCTGCAGATCTGTCTGTGGATCTAGGCATCATCCCTCATTTTCTTAATAATCAACTATCATTTGTAAATATACACAAATGCATAGAGCACCTAATTCCTCTCTGACTCAGCACAGAGCCCCATAGTTCTCATCTCTATTTGGGAAGGCCCCTTAATTACTGTTTACTCCTAAAGCTGGATAAAGAAAACAGGAACACAGAAAGGCTGGTCTCCAGACTGTTTATATTCAGATGCCACTTCTCCCCTAGAGGCTGAGCGAACCCCCCTGGGACTGCACAGAGCTCTATTATAAATGATGCACACCCTGTGTCAGCTCTCGGTGTGGGATGTTGCTGCAGATGCTGGGGTGAGAGAGGAGTGGAACACTGCAACCTGAGGGGGATTCCCCGGGAAGACGCTTCTGTCCTTGAATTCTGTCCTCTTGCTGAGGATCTCACCTGCTCCACAAACTCAGTGCAACATGGGTGTGCTGAGATAGAGAGTAAGTCTGTGTTAGTTTTTCTTTTTTCCTCTCCCCTGGCTAATGGCCTCCAGCCCCAAGGTGGCTGCATTTCAGTGCTACAGTGAATTTTTCAGGACAAAAGGTGTCAGCAGATGGATAATACAAGGCCAGATTCTGAAGTTGGGGCACATACTTTGCTCAGATCTCGTAGAGGCAAAACTCCTCTTGGAGTAAGAAATGAGTAAACACCTCAGGAGCTGGTGGTATGTTAATGAACAGACATTATCACCTCCTGCTCTTGCATTTCAGGGATCTGGCTGTTAACTTGGGGGGCGGGGAAGGGTTGTGTGTTACCGAACTTTTATCTATTGGAAAACATGGAGGTTCTAGCCATCCTCACTGGAACAGCTATAGAATTTTTCAAGACGGGCAAAGCATCTCTTCTCCTAGTTTCATTCAGGAAGGCAGCTGAACTGTTATGCCTGAAACTTTCAAAAATAATAATAAAAAAAACAATTCTCAAGATGTCCGTTCCATTGACCTCCTGTTCTTACAGTTAGGAAGTTTTTTTACTGAAATTTCATCTAAATCTGCCCTGGTGTGGTTTGAACCCATCACCTCTTCTCCTACCCTCTGTGGCAAAAGAGAACAACTTTCCCCCATCCTTTTTATCGCAGCTTTTCATGAATTTGAAGACCACTACCATGTGCCCACTTAATCTCCTCTTTCCCAAACTAAACATAACTAGTCTTTGTCATGTGAGTTCCCTCCCATCTCTTTGATCATCTTTGTTGATCACCTCTGGATCCTTTTCAGTTTCTCTACATCCTTCCTATACATTGGTGACTGAGCTTTGAAACAGTACTCAAGCTGAGGCCTAACCAGTGATGAGCAGATGAACCCTATCACCTCCCGTGACAACATGCTATGCAACCAAAAATTGTATTTCTTTTTTTTGTTTTGCAATAGCCAACAAGTCCCTGAGAGATGTAGCTGTATCACCCTAACTCCAGTGTACACAGCAGACGGTCAATGGAATTTTTTTCCCCATCAATCTGGGTACCACCTCTTGGGAGCCTGGAGAATCCCTCCTGTCAGTGCAAGAAGGGTTTACATTGAAGCACCATAGCAACACCGCTGTAGTGACTTTAGTGTAAACAAGCCCTCAAGCAAATCTCCCAGGAAAGTAATTCCACTCTGCCTCTGGAGCTGCAGAATCAACCTTTTCCCTTCACAGTTTGTTCCAGACATTAGTCACTCTCAGTGCTAAACATTTGTCCCTTATTTCCAACTGGATTTTGTCTGGCTTTAGCTTCCAGCCATTGGGCCTTGCTCTGCCTTTCTCTGCTAGATTACAGAGCCCATTATTACTCTTTAATACAAATAGACAAAGCTTTTTAAGTCTCTCACACTGTCTGGCATTTTCTCCAGCTTTGAATCATTTTTGTGGCTCTTTTCTTCACCCGCTCCAATTTTTCAACATCCTTTTTGAAACGTGGACCCTGGGCCTAGATGCAGTTGGTTTCACCAACGTCATGTGCAGAGGTAAAATCCCTCCATTGCGCCAACTCATCCTTGGACCACATCAGCCATTTTGGTCACAGCATCGCACAAGGAGCTCACAATGAGTTGTGTGTCCACAGTGACCCTTAAATCCTTTTCAGAGTCATTGTGTGTTCCAGATCACTAATCTGTGGGCTGGGCCTTCATTCCCTGTTACAAAATGATAAGATAGCACTATTTATATTCATAGACTTTTGTTTTAAGTAATCCCATCCCAGCATTTCCATTGATTCCTAATGTTATCTATGTTTTTTAAACATTCCCTTGATTTTTTAATAGTTTATATTTAACAGAAAACTGCCCTGTATTTGCCTCTTTTTTTTGTCGTTGTTGTGGCTCTGTTGCTTCCTGATTGTGTACTTCTTGTTCTGAATGAGATGTGTGGTTGATCAGCCAGTTTGTAACTCTGTTGTTCCAAGCTCTAAGGTTCTACTGTAAATGCTCTTTCACATCATCCTTGACTTCTAATGGACTGGAAAGTATTTAATCACCTGATGTGATACGAATTTCTCATACCGCTTCTTTCCAAATACAGACAAAAAATATTTCTTGAAGAAATCTACCTTTTTTTGCAAAATTAACAAGTTTCCTTTCTCACTCTAGGAATTGGCCTAAACCTTTTCTAGGAATTCTTTTGTTCTTAATATATGTAATAATCTCATTTTTGTGATCCTTATCCCTGCTAAGCATTGATTTTTCAGTGAAACCTTTCACGTCCCTTATCAATTTTCATCACTTCAATTTGTATTGCTTTTTATCTATTTTCCCTTTTTCCCCATGAGTCATATATAGCTTTTTCTCCCCTAATTGCTGCCTTCACTTTGCCACTACCCATGTTTTTAACCAAAGTAGTCCAATTTCTTGATTGTGAAATGAATGCTTTTTAGCTATCTAATAAACTCTACCTAAAGAACTGCCAATTTTCATTCACACTTCTGTTTAAATTATTCCTGTTAATCAGTTTTGCTGATAATTTGCTTCAGCTTTGGGGACAAAGCCCTTTTAAAGCACTGTTTATAGATATTACTGGCTGGGAACCGTTCTCTGTTTGTCCATTTGAATATAATTGCTTCTATTCTTTATTTTGTTCTCCTCTATCATATACCCCCTTATATCTTCTCTTAATTAAACAGTCCCAGGCATTTCAATCTGTCTGCATATGTCATCTTCCCCATCTCGGATATCCACTATAGATGTGCTATAATCGGGGTAGGCAACCTATGATGCGTGCCAAAGCTGATTTTCAGTGTCACTCACACTACCCAGGTCCTGGTCACCGGTCTGTGGGACTCGGCATTTTAATTTAATTTTAAATGAAGCTACTTATACATTTTAAAAACCTTATTTACTTTACATACAACAGTAGTTTAGTTCTATATTATAGACTTCTAGAAAGAGACCTTCTATAAACAATACAATGCATTACTGGCATGCGACACCTTAACTTAGAGTGAATAAATGAAGACTTGTCACACCACTTCTGGAAGGTTGCGGACCCCTGTGCTATATCCTTTATAGAGACTGGATGAGGTCCAGGTCTTTTCCTGGAGAAGTGTTCCAGCTGGGATGCTTCCCCCAACACACGTTTGGCAAAGGTTTAGATTTTTTCCATTCTCGCATTTTGAGCAACTGGGTGAATAGGGAAATCCCTACAGCATGGACTCTCTAGCATGGGTTTCATTGCATAAATGAACAATGAGGGATAACCAGTATCCACACTCGTGTTTCCTGATGGATCCTATTAAGCTTTCCCAGGGGTAGGAATTACTGATGTATGGTGCACCATAAAACATGGATTGTCATTAGTAGGGTTATTTGTTCATAATTAATTTATCTGAATAACGGAAATATCAATTTTCAGTGTGTGAAAAGTGAACAATCTGCTTCACCAATGAGACCAGACTTCAGTAGTGCATGTAGTCTCATATTAACATTGTCTCTCTCTGTCCAGGCATTTGTACTGCGACCATCACCCTTGGAACATACTGGAAGTTGGGGGAACATATGGTACATACAGGAGACACGGTTCTGCCTCAGAGTTCGACACTTTTCCTATTACATCATGTCAGATTCCAACACAACAGACTTCATCAACCCCTCCACTTTCATCCTGCTGGGCATTCCTGGCCTGGAGGCAGACCATGTCTGGATCTCCATCCCCTTCTGTACCCTGTATGCCATAGCCATCTTGGGAAACTTCACTATACTGTTCATTGTGAAGATAGAGCCGAGCCTCCATGTCCCCATGTACTATTTCCTCTGCATGTTGGCTGTCACTGATCTGGTCCTGTCCACCTCCATCCTGCCCAAAATGCTGAGCATCTTCTGGTTCAGTTCCAGGGAGATCAGTTTCAGTGCCTGCCTCACACAGCTGTATTTCATTCACTGCTTCATAGTGATGGAGTCTGGGATCCTCGTGGCCATGGCCTTTGATCGCTATGTGGCCATCTGCCATCCCCTGAGACATTCCACCATCCTGACAAACCCTGTTGTGGCCAAGATCAGCCTGGCTGTGGTGCTTCGTGGCAGCTTGCTCGTACTGCCCTATGTCTTACTGGCAAGACAGTGGCCCTATTGCAGAAGTAACATCGTCACCCACACACACTGTGAGCACATGGCCGTGGTGAAGCTGGCCTGTGCTGATATCCGTGTCAGTAGTTACTATGGCCTCTCTGTGGCAATATCTGTGATCAGTATGGATGTGTTTCTTATTGCTGTGTCCTATATCCAAATCCTCAGGGCCATCTTCAGCCTCCCCACAAAGGATGCCCGATTCAAGACTTTTGGAACCTGCAGCTCCCACCTCTGTACCATCCTAGTCTTTTACACCTCAGCTCTCTTCTCCTCCCTCACATACCGTTTTGGTCAGAATGTGGCCCTGCACTTCCATGTTATCATTGCCAATGTCTACTTCCTGGTGCCTTCCATGCTAAACCCCATCATCTATGGGGTGAGGACCAAACAGATCCATGGCAGGCTACATCGGCTCTTCACTTATAAAATGACCTAAAGTTGTCTCCTCATGCTCTGTCTCTTAGATCGAACTCCATGCAGAGTTGGAAGGTGACATGGTGCTGGGTCCTACCCTTTCCTGACCTTACTGTGTAATGACAACATCTCTTGCTCCCATAAGCCCTGCCCTCTGCCAAACCTCTTTCCTGACACCCAACCCTTGTTCTATATCTTCCCTCAAGGCCCCACCCACTTCTGTAACTCTTCCTCCAAGGAATGCCCCTGTCACTCACACCTCTCCTCCCCTGTCCCCATCCCTTGCTGGATCATCTCCACCTCCCTCTCCCACCAGCTGGGCTGCCTCTGCTCTGGGTTAAGATGGGAGCTGTTGCAGCCTGGCAAGGAGTCTGCAAGTCAGTGCCACGAGGACCCCACATTGGGGTCGACAGGTCAGTCCGCAGCAAAGGGGGAAGCTGGGAAGGTGTATAAAGGCAGCTTGGTGCTGGGAGCAGGGTTCTGAGGAAGGCAGGGGAGATCGGGCCTACAAGCTGTGTGATACAGATAATCTCAACTACAAAGTCCTGAGGAAGGAGACCATTGTGTGGCTCATTTCTTTAGCTTTCAGCTCCTTTTTGTTCCTCCCGGGTGAGGGCTTGAAGCAAGCAGGGTTCCTGCATTGGGGATGGTCTGGGAGCCCTTTGTTGTGAGCCAGGCCTTGGGAGCAGGGCAAGTGATCAATTTTGAAGCACAGATTCCATTAATTGGCTATTTACAAACCTACATGGCCCCTTGTCTGGTACTACTGGGCACCCGTTGCTCTGGGGCTGAAGCTGAACGGTGAAGCTAAGTCTAACATTCACTCTGCATGACACTTTTGATCACCACATGTAGAAGCTCTTTAGCTATGCTTCTAGGCAGTGTTTATGACAGGTTCCCCCCGGGGTTCCATCTGGCTACCACTCAGCTCCTGACCCACTAGCCTGGGTTCCCTCTAACACGGTACTGCTGTGACAAGCTACAAAGACTTCCACCTGGCACTTTCACCAGAATACATACAGGTAGGGACACTCCCAGATGCAGTTACAAGGAGACTCTCTGACCAGCCCCTGCAAGGAAAAACTTTTCCCAGCTCCTCAGGCACTCCCCATCCTCTGGAGTAAAAACCTAAAATTATACTCTTGTCCTGCATGGGAAATCATATGGTGTAAGCTAATGACACTTATCACCTCCTTCTATGTGGAGAGAAATATGCAAAAGTGTTTTAGTCTTGAGTTTTGATACGGCAAATTAAGTTTATTAACTACTAAATATGGATTTTAAGATATTTTATGATAGCAAACAGATCCAAGCAGATTGCCTACCAAATAAGCAAAACACACAAACTAACCTTAACATACTAAACAGTTTGGATATGAATACCAATTTCTCACTCTAAGAGATGATACAAGCAGGCTGTAAATTCTTAATGGGCCAGCTGCACTTGCTTTCCATTTGGGAACCCCCAGGTTTTCCATTCCCAGGCTAAAAATCCCTTTAGCCTGGGTCCAGCACTTCCCCAGTTCAGTGTTTGCTCCTCTGGTGTTTCCAGGACTGTTCTCGGGTGGGGAGAGAAGAACACCAGATGATGTCATTCACTACCTAAGATAGCTGTGGCATACAGTGGGACTCCTTTGTTTCAAAGCTTAGTTCGCAGACCGATCTGTGAAAAAAACCACTGCTTTCCGAAGATGGAGTCTAGAGACAAGTGGTCACATCACATGTCTTTGTAAAGTCATAGCAGCCATTAACTCGCTGTCAGGAAGGCTCCCCAGGTTGGAAATAAGTTTCTCCTAAGGTCTATTATTTTTTTCCTAATTGCCTATTGCCCTGAATAGGCCCTTCCCACCCAGCTGTCTTGACTGCAAACATCTTGTGTTACGCAGGTGTAATTCCATTTGAAATAGAGGGCTGGTCTACACTAGGGGGAGGGTTCAACTGAAGATATGCAACTTCAGCTACATGAAAGCTGAAGTCGGTGTATCTTCAGGTGATTTACCTGTCATCCTCATGGCTGCGGTGGTCGGTGGCGCGCTCCCCCATTGGCTCCAGTTTGTGCCTCGCAGCGAGTTGGAGTTCTGGAGTAGACGGGAGTGCCGTTGGTGATCGATTTATCATGTCTTAATGAGATGTGATAAATCGATCACCAAAGATCGATCGCAACCCTCTGATCGGGTGGGTAGTGAAGACCTACCCAGAGATACCTAGCTAATATTCCTAACATATCACACAACAAATGATACATGTGCACAAATAGGATAATCGTATTCTGCAAATCACAACTTCTCTAGTGACATGTTACCGGACTTATCTTCCATAAAATGGATTATAATTGTGTCATAATCACTTCATAATCATATCACCGGGGAGAAAATAGGGTGCGGTGTCACAGCATTATGCCCATGTCATGGACTGACAGCCATGTGCAGTGATAAAGTGATTTGCCCTAAACCACACAATGAGTTAGTGGCAGAGCTGAGAATAGGGAATCTCGCTCCCCCACCCCACCCCAGCACCATTGCTCTGGCCACGAACTGGCATTTCTCCTCAGGGTTTTATTTGCCACACTCATGCTCTTTGTGTGTCATGATCAGTGGAGTTGCCGTCCTTCTTTAACAGGAGGAATTTATTTAAAAAACAGGTAAAAACTACAGCTCACAAAAAAAAGCTCCATCTTCAGCCATGTCTTGCTTGTTTAGCAGTGACCTCATGCTGCCTGGACTTCTACACCGTGCATAGAGGCAAACAATGGACTACAAGGAACCAAATCAGTGCAGCATGTGACTCTGCAGCTCTAATTCGGGCTTTTTGGTAGCAGCCCACTAGGAATAATAAATACTCACCTGCATTGAATACATGGAGAGGCTACAGCTGAGAGCAAGGAAGTGACTTGCCCAAGGTCACCCAGTGAATCCGTGGGAGAGCTGGGACTCTTCACTTCTAGTTCACTGGTCTCCGCTGATGCTTTATCTCAAGTTAAATGACTTGGGTCAAATCCTCAGCTGGTGCAAGTGGGTGCTGTTATCGCTTTGAGGGTGGGCAGGTCCTTGTCCCCGGGTCTGGCCCTGAATTATTCAAATGATTCTATAGTTGGGACCCTTGATGTGCACGGTTGCATCATTCACATGATACAAACTCTTTATATTTACAACTATGGTGAAGTGTCGGCCATCATCTTCCTCATCACCCCTCCCATCATCACCAGTGGCCATCATTCTGGCATCTCCCAAGGACAACATCTCTTTCTCCTTCTCTTACCACCCATGTGCTGGGATGCCACTTTTACAATACATGTTGCTGACACTGTTATGTTTGATGCATATTCTGGAGGGGGTTATTCCCCTTTTCCTTATTTGTATTTCCTTATCTTACTAATGTCGGAGTGTCTTTTTCCTAGAGGTTAGTATACCAATGATCTCAGCTTATTATTACGTATGTCAATTTGTTTCCATGGCCCTTTTTGTGGTTAGGTGTCATATTTGTGAATTCTGTCCTGGTTTTTTTTTCCAAGTTGCAATGAACCTGTTACGTTTAAAAGGTTCACGAATTAGGAAAGCCCCCATGGCAACCCTACTTTAACCCATCAACCTTATGCTTTAGCCTGTATATCAAGTTGAAAGGTCCCACACATATGTGAGCCAGCTTTGCTAAGTGGTGAAAGCTCCCAGACATGGTTATACTAACTTTGCCTTAGCTCAACATAGAGGACGTGGGCTATACATGCCTTGCCTGCTAGAGAAACTCTCTCTCTGCCCATCACCCCCCAGGCGGGGTATGGGCCACCAACCAGAGAGCACTCAAACTCTGTTGTTGGCATTTCAGTAGCAAGGTGGTTCCCTACAGGGTAGAGTTTCTAGCCCCACGCCCATGTTAAGCCTACAGCACCTGGTATTCCTAGGAGATCTCCCATCCAAGTACTAGCCAGGCCCAATCCTGCTTAGCTTCCAAGATCAGACGGGATCGGGCATTTTCAGGGTGGTTTAGCCATACTTTCTAGAGAAACTACTTTCATATAAATCTATTCTAACCTATTATGATAAAATAATCCAAATCATAAGGCAATAAGAAATCTATCAGAAAAGATATAGGCAAGCAATCCTGGGCCTTGTACAAAGAAAGAAGGAAAGTGTTCTCTGAAAGTGAGAGGTGGTTAGCTGGGACCTCGGCTGTTTCCTCCAAGCATCACCAACCAGTCCCCTTGTCATTGAACAACCTTAATTTGTGTTTGACTAAAGCATCTTCCAGAGAAGAGTCCAGGACTAGATCCACAAAAGCACTTAGGTGAATACTGAACTTAGGTGCCATTTCGGATTTTTTTTTCTGGGGTGGTCAACTTTAACCGGGATTCCTGGGGCTATTTTTTACTACATCAATAGTCCACAGTCACTTAAAAACTTGCCCAAAAGTAGCCCAATCTATTTATTAAACATTTTTTTAAAAAATTAACCCAACATTCTGTACCTTTAAAAAGAATCACTGTCTGGAGGATAATTAAATGAAGGCTAGAATCAAACATGGCTATTTCCATGTTCGGTTGTCAGCTGTGAGCCCTCTTCAAGAGTGAGGTGCTTAGGACAGGTCAGTGCTTTCTCATGAGACAAAGGAACATGCATAAGAACAGCCAGGCTGGGTCAGACCAAAGGTCCATCTAGCCCACCAGTCTTCGAACAGTGGCCATGCCAGGTGCCCCAGAGATAATGAACAGAACAGGGAATCATCAAGTGATCTATCCCCTGTTGCTCATTCCCAGTTTCTGGCAAACAGAGGTTACAGACACTATCCCTGTCCATCCTGGCTAATAGCCATCTATGAACCTATCCTTCATACACTTATTTAGGTCTTTTTTTAACCCTGTTATAGTCTTGGCCTCCACAACATCCTCTAGCAAAGAGTTCCAAAGGTTGACTGTGCGCTGTGTGAAAAAAATACTTCCTTTTCTTTGTTTGGAATCTGCTGCCTATTAATTTCATTTGGTGATCTTAGTGCTGTGTGACTAGGAGTTAAAAACTCATCCTTAATCACTTTCTCCACCCCATGCATGATTTTGTAGACCTCTGTCATACCCACCTTTTCCAAGTTGATAAGTCCCAGTCTTTTAAATTTCTCCTAATATGGCAGTTCTTCTTTATCCCTAATTGGTTGGGTATTTTTTGACCATTTCTGAACCATTTCCAATTCCAATATATCTTTTTGGGGGGATGGGGCAACCACGTCTGTACATAGTATTCAAGACGTGGGTGTGCCACGGATTTATATAGAGGCAGCATGCTATTTTCTTTCTTATTATCTGTCCCTTTCTTAATTATTCCCAAATATTTCATTCATTTTTTAACTGCTGCTGCACACTGAGTGGATGTTTTCAGAGAACCATCCACAATGACTCCAACATCTCTTTAAAAAAAACGAGGAAGACTTTGTAGCACCTTAGAGACTAACCAGTTTATTTCAGCATAAGCTTTCATGGGCTATAGCTCACTTCATCGGATGCATAGAATGGAACAGAAGTAAGATGCATTTATACACACAGAAAGAAAGTAAAACAAAAAGTTGTACATCAGCATATCAATTTTAAGAGGCTGTTAAATTTAGATGGGCCATTATCAGTAGGAGAAAAAAATTACCTTTTGAAATGGATATCTGTGAAGCGGGAATAACACCTATTGAAGGTAAATTAACAAGGGAAATGCAATCAATTAGTATAATGAGAGAACCATTCACAAGTTCTGTTAAGCCCTTGGTTTATTGTATCCAATTTGAAAATTAATTCCAGTTCCTCAGTTTCTCGTTGGAGTCTGTTTTGGAAGTTTTTCTGTTTCAAAACTGAAAACTTTTTTTTTGTCTCTGCTGAGTGATCTCTCTCCAGATCTATCTGTCTAATATGCCCATCCTGGGCATTTACAGGGTATCAGACCGTGTGCAGATCTAGTCATTATCCCTAATTTTCTTTGACATCAATTATATTTTTAAAATATACACAAATGCACAGAGCAGCCAATTCCTCTCTGACACAGCACAGAGCCCAAGAGTTTTCATCTCCCTTTGGGAAGGTCCCTTAATTACTGTTTACTCCTAAAGTTGGATAATTAGCACAGAAGCTAATTCACATGTCACTTCTTCACAAGAGAGAGGCTCAGATTTACCCACTGGTATTGAACAAAGCTATATGATAAATGGTGCACGCCTGTGTCGACTCTCAGACTGGGATGCTGCTGCAGATGCTGGAGGGACAGATGTATGGGACACGGCTACCTGAGTGGAATTCCCAGGGAAGACACCTCCATCTCAGAATTCACAGGTATCTCTTACTGAGGAGTTCGGCCGCTCAACAAACCCGGTGCAACGTGGGTGTGCTGGGATAGAGATTAGAGTGTTAGCGGTATTAGGCTGTATCAGCAAAAAGGAGGAGGAGAACTTGTAACACCTCAGAAACTCACCTCCCTGGACACTTAATTACAGACCTAAAAGTCACAATTCTTCAACAACAAAACTTCAAAAACAAACTCTGAGAAACTGCAGAACTGGAATTAATTTGTAAACTGGACACCATGAAATTAGTCTAGAATAAAGTCTGGGAGTGGGTGGGTCATTACTCAAATTAAAACTATTGCCCGGTGTTAATTTTCCCTCTACTGTTACTCACACCTACTTATCAACTGTTTGAAATGGTTCATCCTGATTATCACTACAAAAGCTGTTTTTTTTCTACAGCTGATAATAGCTCACCTTAACTGATTTTCCTCCTTAGCTCGTTAGGGTTGGTAAGGAAACCCCCATCTTTCCCTATTGTATCTTCAAAATGTATTTTCCACTCCATATATGTGATGAAGTGTGTTTTGGCCCACAAAAGCTGATGCCCAAATAAATCTGTTAGTCTTTATGGTGCACAAGTACTCCTTGTTCTTTTTTCTGGGATAGAGAGTGAGTCTCTGTGTGTTTTTACTCTGCACAGCCATTAAACATCCCAGGGCCCTTGACACAGGTGATGAGTTTGCTCCAGTATCACTGGCCAAATGTGTCCCTCATTTCTTTCTCCCCATTCCCCAGCTGATGACCTCCAGGTCCAAGGCATCTGCATTTCACAGCTACAGTACATTTTTCGGGATGAAAGGTTTTAATAGATGTACAATAAATGGCCAAATTCTGAAACTGGGGTATGTAGTTTGCTCAAACCTCGTAGAGGCAAATCTCCCCTTGGTGTAAGAAATGAGTAAACACCTCAGGAGTCACTGGGGTGTTAATGAACAGACATTATCACCTACTGATCTTGCATTTAGGGCTCTGGCTGGTAACTTGGGGGATGTGGAGGGAGGGCAGTTACCTGACTTTTATCTCCTGGAAAACATGCAGGTGCTAGGAGTCTTCACTGAAACAACTATACAAATTTTTCAACATGGGCAAAATATCTTTTCTACTAGTTTCATTCAGGAAGGCAGCTGAATTGTTATGCCTGAAACTTTCAAAAAAACATCCATCCGGAAGCAGACTCCCAATGTGGGAAATTTCAATCTAAACAGTTACAGTTAGGCAAACTTATCAGCAACTGAAAATCAGGTCTGCTAATCAAAGGTGTGAGACTGCCTTAGCTAAAGGCTGGTCTACACTGGGGGGGGGGGGGGAGGGAGGGAGGCAAATCAACCAAAGATACGCAACTTCAGCTACGTGAACACTATCCTGTCCATCCTGGCTAATAACCATTTATGAACCTATCCTCCATATATTAATTTTGTGGAGGATAGGTCCATACCTGCTGTCCTCATGACGGCAGCGATCAGCAGCATGCTCCACCATAGATTCCAGCTTGCGCCTCGCGGCGAGCTGGAGTTCCTGAGTCAAAAGCTCGATCGCCAGAAGATCGATTGCTACCCGCCAGTCTGGTGGGTAGTGAAGAGCTACCCTAAGGGTGGTGCCAGCAGCATCACCTACAATGACCCCTCCATTCATGAATCCCATTCAGCTCGATCCGAGCTCCAATGTCTGTGGCAAGGAGTTCCATGGGCCAAATATAGATTATGTAAACAATTTTCTTTTATCACGTCATATGTTCAAATATTTAATGTATTTTGTTTCTGTTTTATGACACACATAGGATTTAAGGCCAGTCGTAGGATTTTCAGACTGTCCTCATATGGCATCCTCCCCATCTCAGATAGCCTCTTTATATGTACTATATCCTTTACAGAGATTGGATGAGGCCCAGGTCTTTTCCTGGAGATGTGATCCAGATGGCAAACTTCCCCCAACACATGTTTGGCAAAGATTCCGATTTTTTTTTCCATTCTCACATTTTGAGCAACTAGGTAAATGGGGAACTCCCTACAGCATGGATTCTCTAGCATGGGTTTCATTGTATAAATGAACAGTGAGAGATAACGAGTATCCTCACTCGTGTTTCTTGATGAAGCCTTCCACAGACTCCAAGAGGTAAGAATTATTGATGTAGGGTGCAGCATAAAACATCTAATTGGCATTAGTAGGGTTATTTGTTCATAATTCATTTTTCTGAATAATGGAAATGTCAAATTTCAGTGTGTGAAAAGTGAACAATCTGCTTCACCAGTGAGACCAGACTTCAGTAGTGCATGTAGTGTCTCGTATTAACATTGTCTCTCTCTGTCCAGGCATTTGTAGTGCGACCATCACCCTTGGAACATATTGGAAGTTGGGGGAATGTACGGTACATACAGGAGACACCGTTCTGCCTCAGAGTTTGACAATTTTCCTACTACATCATGTCAGATTCCAACACAACAGACTTCATCAACCCCTCCACCTTCATCCTGCTGGGCATTCCTGGCCTGGAGACGGACCATGTCTGGATATCGATCCCCTTATGTGCCATGTATGTCATAGCCATCCTTGGGAACCTCACCATCCTGTTCACTGTAAAGATGGAGCAGAGCCTCCATGTCCCCATGTACTATTTCCTCTGCATGTTGGCTGTCACTGATCTGTTGCTGCCCACATCCATCCTGCCCAAAATGCTGAGCATCTTCTGGTTCAATTTCCGGGAGATCAGTTTCAGTGCCTGCCTCACCCAGATGTACTTCATTCACTGCTTCATAGCGATGGAGTCTGGGATCCTCATGGCCATGGCTTTTGATCGTTATGTGGCCATCTGCCATCCCCTGAGACATTCCACCATTTTGAAAAATCCCATTGTGGTCAAGATTGGTCTGGCCGTGGTGCTGCGCGGTGGCATGCTTGTACTGCCCTATCCCATCCTGGCGAGGCAGTGGCCCTATTGCAGAACCAACGTCATCCCACACACAATCTGTGATCACATGGCCATAGTGAAGCTGGCCTGCGCCAACATTGATGTCAGTAGTTACTACGGCCTCTCTGTGGTATTATTTGTGGCTAGTCTGGATCTTCTTTTTATTGCTGTTTCCTATATCAAAATCCTCAGGGCCATCTTCAGCCTCCCCACAAAGGACACTCGACTGAAGACTTTTGGGACCTGCAGCTCCCACCTCTGTTCCATCTTAATGTATTACACCTCAGCTCTCTTCTCCTCCATCACATACCGCTTTATCCAGAATGTGGGCCTGCATTTCCGTGTTCTCATTGCCAATGTGTATCTCCTGGGGCCTTCCATGCTAAACCCCATCATCTACGGGGTGAGGACCAAACAGATCAGGAACAGGCTACTTCAGCTCTTTACTCAAAAAGGGACCTAGAGTTGTCTCTTGGTGCTCTGGCTCCTAAACCGAGCTCCATGTGAAGCTGGATTGTGATGTGGTGTTTGGCCCTACCCTTACCTGTCCTTTCTGCATGGTATCAACGTGACAAAGTGGGAACCGGATCCCTGAAATCTTTCCCTCTGCCCAATCTCTTCTCCTAAGGCCAAACCCTTGTTCCACTTCCCTCAAGGCCCCACCCCTTCTGTAACTCTTCCCCCAAAGCATGCCCCTGTCACTCTCACCTCTCCTCCCCTTTACCCATCCCTTGCTGGATTATCTCCACCTCCCTCTCCCACCAGCTGGGCTGCCTCTGCTCTGGGGTTAGGATGGGAGCTGCTGCAGCCTGGCAAGGAGTCTACAAGTCAGTCCAGTGAGGACCACAGATTGGGGCCAAAAGGTGAATCAGGAGCAAGGGAGGAAGCCAGGAAGGTGTATAAAGGCAGCTTGGGGCTGGGAGCAGGGTTCTGAGGCAGGCAGGGGAGATCGGGCCTACAAGCTGTGTGGGGCATACACGCTGTGTGATGCACAAAAGCTCAGCTACAACGTCCTGAGGTAGGAAACCATTTTGTGGCTTATTTATTTAGCTTTCAGCTCCTTTCTCTTCCTCCCAGCTAGGGACTGGAAGCAGGTAGGGTCCCTGCAATGGGGATGTCATGAGCCAGGCCTCGGGAGCAGGGGAAGTGATCAATTTTGAAGCACAGATTCTATTAGCTGGATATTTAGAAACCTACACGGACCCATATCTGGAACTAAAGGGAACCCATTGCTGAAGCTGAACAGTGAAGCTGAGTCTAACATTCACTCTGCATGACACCTTGGATCACTACATCTAGAAGCTCTTTAGCTGGTCTACTAGGCAGTGTTTATGACAGGTTCCTCCGGGGTTCCTCCGGGGTTCCATCAGAACTGGGGTACCACTGAGCCCCCTGACCCACCAGCCTGGGTTCCCTCCACCACTGTATTGCTGTGATAAGCTACACAGACTTCCACCTGGCACTTTCACCAGCATACATACAGTTAGGGACACTCAAAGATCCAGTTACAACAGCGGTTCTCAAACTTACCTTTAGCGCGACCCCTTTTTTCTGAGCGGCACGGCACCACGACCCCTTGAGTGTCCGCCGAAAAGCCGCCGAATGAATTACTTCCGCATTCGGTGGCTATTTTCGGCAGACATGCCGAGCGTTCCCAAAATAGCTCGGCATGTCTGCCGAAAAGCTGCCGCCGAAAGCGGAAGCGATCGTGATCACGGCGGCGGCTTTTTGGCGGAAAAAAAACAGCTCGCGACCCCTCGGGAACCGGGTCGGCGACCCCCCGAGGGGTTGCGACCCACAGGTTGAGAACCCCTGAGTTACAGGGAGACTCTCTGACCAGCCCCAGCATGGGAAAGCTGCTTCCAGCTCCTCAGACACTCCCCCTTCTCTGGAGTAAAAGCCTAAAATCATACCCTTGTGTTGCATGGGAAACCATACGGCGTAAGCTCATTACACTTGTCGCCTCCTTCTATGTGGAGAGTAATAGGCAACAGTGTTTAAGTCCTGAGTTTTGATACAGCAAACTAAGTTTATCAACTACAAAATACAGATTTTAAGATATTTTAGTGATAGCAAACAGATCCAAGCAGCTTATCTAACAAATAAGCAAACACTGCAAACTAACCTTAATACACTAACCAGTTTGGATATGAATATCAAGTTTTCACTCTAACAGATGATACAAGCAGGCTGCAGATTCTTAAGGGGCCAGCTGCACTTGCTTTATAAAGGTTTTCCATTCGCAGGTTAAAAAATCCTTTAGCCTGGGTCCAGCACTTCCCCAGTTCAGTCTTTGTTCCTCTGGTGTTTCCAGAGGTCTTCTTGGGTCAGGAGAGAAGAACACCAGATGATTTCACTCGCTACCTTAGATAACTATGCCATACAGTGGGAATCCTTTGTTTCAAAGCTTTGCTCCCAGAGCTGCCTGTGACAAAACCAGTGATATCTGAAGATGGAGTCTAGAGACAAGTGGTCAAATCACATGTCTTTGTGGCATCATTGTAGCCATTACCTCGAGGCTGTCAGGAAGGCTCCCCAGATTGGGAATAAGTTTCTCCTTTGGTTTATTGTTTTTCCTAATTGCCTATTGCTCTGAATAGGCCCTTCCCACCCAGCTATCTTGACTGCAAACATCTTGTCCAATGGGTGTTACCCAGGTGTAATTCCATTTGAAATAGAAATATCTACCCAATAGTCATAACATCTCACACAAAAATGATACACGCACACAAATAGGATAATCATAGTTAGCAAATCACAACTTCTCCAGTGACATCTTACAGGATTTATCTGCATAAAATGGATTATAATTGTGCCAGTATTATCCCCATGTCATGGACTGACAGCCATGTGCAGCAGTAAAGTGATTTATCCTAAAACACACGAGTCAGTGGCAGAACTGAGAAAAGTGAACCCTGATCCCCACCCGACCCCAGAACCCTTACTCTGGCCATGAACTGGCATTTCTCCTCTGGTTTTTATTTGCCACACTGAAGCTATTTCTGCATCGTAATCAGTTGCCATCCTTAAACAACAGAAATTTATTAAAGAAACAGTTAAAAACTAGCCATTGAAAAAGGTGAAAGGTCCAGAACAAATGTGAGCCAACATTGCTATCTGGGTGAAAGCTCCCAGCCATATGTCTGCTAACTTTGCCTTAGCCCAACATAGAGGATTTGGGCTATAAATCCCTTGCCTTATAGATAACCTACTTTAATATAAATCTATTATAACTGATTTTGATAAAATAATCAAAACTATAAGGCAATAAGAAATCCACAAGGAAAGATATAGGCAGACAAGCAGGTGAGCCCTATCGGCTACAGTGGAGCCCAACTGAAATCAAGGGAGGTCCCCTGAAATAGAGAAACATCTCTGTGCATGGACTGTACTAGCTTGAGAGAGACGACAGAAAGGATTGGCAGCTAGGGACTCATGGTCTCATGTTCTCGGCTCAGCATACTTCCCTTTCTGCTCCCTCGGTTTCCCCATCTGTAAAATGGGGATACCCCTGTGAGCAGTGAGAAATCATTTATGAAGCACCTGTCTGTAGTGTCCGTGTATCACTGTGCCTCAGCGGGACACCGCCGAGGATGCCAAAGTCAGAACAAGCTGCTGAGAAATCAGGCAGATTCACCCCAGACTGGTGGCTGATCTATCATGGTTAATCCATCAGCTACATCCAAGGGATTTTTCAGTGTTCAGCAGTCAGGATCACAGGACTAATGAAATAACTGCTCTCTTGCTGTTATTGTCTCTCCTGAAATTACCCAAGGAGGTTGGTGTCATGAGTCTGTGTTCAGCACTTCCTTGTTGGAAACCCAGGGCAGAGAAATGAACACAAAAGGGAGATGTCTCGGGGGTATATATATATATATATTCAGCCCTGTGCATGGAATTTTACTGTCCCAAACAAAGCCCACAGCCCAGGGTAGATGAAACATTACTGCCCCAAGTGGGAGTCCAGGGTCGCATAAGCATAATCCCTTTCTTTACATGCTTTGATTTCTCACAGGGCAATGGTTGACCATATTCTCACAAAGGTGAGTTTCTTCTATGGCTCATTATGAGAACTAAGTGTCTTTGTTGGCCTTCAACACATAGGTGTCTGGCCATATCCACCTGGGGCTGTTACCTAGGAACACAACACACATTTAAGATACTTGTACATAGACAATACACATAACTTCAGACATTCCCCGAGTTCTAGCAGAGCAAGAAGCTGCAACACTAGACTCACTGGAGGATGGGAAGAGCAGATAAAAAGCTCTTTTGCTGTAGCGTGCCTGGTCCTTGTACAAGGAAAGGAGGAAAGAGGTCTTTATAAGGGAGAGGTGGGCATCCAGGACCTCGGCTGTTTCCGCCAAATGTCTCCAGCCAACCCCCTGAGCTTCTAACAACCTTAACATGTGTTTGACAAAAGCATCTTCCAGAAAAGTGTCCAGGACTAGAGCCACAAAGGCACTTAGGTGAATACTGAACTTAGGCGCCACTGCCAGGGGCACCATTTGGGAATTTTTCTTGAGGGGGGGCAACTTTAACCGGGATTCCTGGGGCTATTTTCTATTGCATCAATAGTCCCCAGTCACTTAGAAACTGGTCCCAAAGTAGCCCAGTCTATTTATTAAACATTTTTTAAATTAACCCTACAGTCTGTACCTTTCAAAAGAATCACTGTCTGGAGGATCATTAAATGATGGATGTTAACAGCATATTGATTCATAACTAACAAATCTTGGCAGCCAAATGGGTCAGACTGGCTCAGGTTTATGTTCACTGGTGGGTTTTACAAACAGTTATGATAACTAGAAAGGGTTGAGCTGGAAGGAGGTTTCTGATGCGCTGCTGTAAGGATTTGAGGGAGTAAACATCACCTCCAGGAAATTCACTGACCGTACTCAAATTTGAGAGACTCTGCCACCCTCACAAATGTTGAATGGTAAGTACAAGAGGAGATCAGAACATTTCCCAGCTGGAAGATAAGATACAGCAGAAAGCTGCAAAATGCTGGCTTCAGGGTAGCAGTTGAGGGGCAGCAGGTTCTCAAATGGTATCTGGGAAAAAGAATTACAACCCCACTCCAGGGAGATGTACAACCCCACTCCAGGGAGATGTACAACCCCACTCCAGGGAGATGTACAACCCCACTCCAGGGAGATGTACAGCCCCACTCCAGGGAGATGTACAACCCCACTCCAGGGAGATGTACAACCCCACTCCAGGGAGATGTACAGACCCACTCCAGGGAGATGTACAACCCCACTCCAGGGAGATGTACAACCCCACTCCAGGGAGATGTACAACCCCACTCCAGGGAGATGTACAGCCCCACTCCAGGGATATGTACAACCCCACTCCAGGGAGATGTACAGCCCCACTCCAGGGAGATGTACAACCCCACTCCAGGGAGATGTACAACCCCACTCCAGGGAGATGTACAGCCCCACTCCAGGGAGATGTACAGCCCCACTCCAGGGAGATGTACAGCCCCACTCCAGGGAGATGTACAACCCCACTCCAGGGAGATGAGTTACAATCCAGGTGTTCACAGGGGAATCAGTGTTTCTGTGTCACAGCTGATGGGCCTCACCCAAAGCTTGTTGTAGGCAAAGGTAAGACTCCCAGAGACAAGGGAGAGTAAATGGCTAAACTGGGGTAGTGCTACTCACTGTGAAATCAGAGCGTTGGAAAAACATGGAGAGTTTTAGTGCAATTTGGGCAATGTCTGGGTGGGGGCAGCTCACACTTGTTTCTCCACAGCAGGGGAAGATCCCAGGTTTCTGTTCTGCAGCCCTGCTCTTGCAGCCTGGCAGTGCTTTGCTCCATTTATCTAAGTGAAGATGCTGAAAAACTCAGTTCTGCAACTTTAAGTTCATTCCCCTTCCCATGTCCCAGTACTCCAATGTTTGGGTTTCAAACACTGCCCAGGAATCTTGGTCCAAGAACTCTTTTCAGTCAAATACGTAGCCTTTTATAAAAGGGTTTGGAACCTTTTCGGTAGTCCATGGATTTATGACTTTCTTTTTCTTTAGAAATTAGTTGCAGATCCTGGAACTAGGGGCGATGGGGGTTCAGCATCCCCTGGCTTGAAATTGTTTCCAGCACATATCAGGCCAGGACAATGGTTGCATGATCTCAGTTTACCCATAGATATAATGGGGATAAATTGATAGTGACTTTCCATTACTAGGTCTTGCGACAGATCGCCTTCTCCCCCTTCTCAGGAACACAGGCAGGAAACCCTTTTTCTGCTCCAACAGTGCTCTTTAATTCACAGTCCAAGACCCCACCACCAATATATACAGCTTTACACAGTTTAGCCTTTCAGTTTACAACTCTAACAAACTCTACAGTTTACAGCTCTGAGTAGCTTTACAGTTTCTAGCTCTACAAACTCTATATAGTTTAGCTCAATACAAACACAGCTCTGAATAGCTCTTCACACTCCATACCATCCCCACCACACTGGGCTTGCTTCCTGGCAGGCCTTTTACCCCCCTGAGGAGGCTGCCGGGTGTCACTCATCAAGCCTGAGCCCTCTGCAGCCCAGGTGGCTAATTAGCCTTCTGCAGGGGAGGTTTGCAGAGGGCTTCTCTCCCTCTTAAAGGGGCGGCAGGCTGGGACAAGCCCACCCTGCCACAGTCTTCTGAACATCCTTCAATGAAAACTTCTATGGGGTATGATAATAGTTACTGATGAGAATTACTGATCTCTGATCCCCTTGCAAAAATCCCTTGTGCCTCCGGAATGTGTTCCTGTCTCCTCTCATTCATCTTCCTCCAGAATCTATGATTCTAAGATCTGTCTGTCTGCTTTCTACCTACCCATCCTGGGCACTTAAGACAGCTTCAGACCCCGGGAGACCTATGCACTATCACTAGCTTTCTTAGTAATCAACTATAATTTTAAATATACACAAGTACACAGAGCAGCCAATTCCTCTCTGACTTAGTGGAGAGCCCAAGAGTTCTCATCTCCCTTTCAGAGGGTCCCTTAGCTACTGTTTACTGCTAAAGCTGGATAACAAACTCAGAAATGCAGACAAGGAAAAAGGGAGACTGGATAGAGAGTGTCTGGTCTCCAGCCTGTTTGCATCCAGATGCAATTTGTACCCTCGAGGCTGACTGAACCCCCCCTGGGATTGCACAGAGCTATATTATAAGCAGTGCTCACCCCTATGTTGGCTCTCAGCGTGGGATGCTGCTGCAGGTGCTGGGGTGATAGAGATCTGTGGACACGCCTACTTTAGGAGGTTTCCCAGAGAAGACGATTCCATCTCAGAAATCACAGGTAACCTTATCTTTCTGTTCGACAAACCAAGTGCAATGTACATATGATGGGATAGGGAATAGGTCTGTAGTCATTTTAGCTCTGCACCATCACAGAACATCCCAGCGCCTTTGCCACAGGTGCTGAATTTGCTCTAGTATCATGGGCCAAAATGTCCCTCTTTACTGTGCCCCTTGGTGATGGATTCCAGTCCCAAAGTGGCTTCATTTCAATGGCACAGTGGATCTGTTCGGATGAGAGTTGCTAGCAGTTGTCAACTAGAAAGCCAGATTTGGAGGCCATGGGCTGTAGTTGGCTCGGGCCCCTGTGATGTCCTATGACAGCCCTGCTGTCGTGTTTTAAGCATAGACAGGCCCTCAAGCAGATCTTCCAGTAAACATCTAGTCTGGAGTAAGAACTGAGGAAAACCTCAGGAGCCAGCTTGGTGTTAATGCACAGACAGTGCCACCTCCTCCTCTTGCAATTTAGGGCTTTGGCTCTTAACAGGGCGATGTGTGTGTGCATGTGTGTGTGTGTGTGGGGGGGGGTGGCTGTTACCAGACTTTATCTCCTGAAAAGCATGGAGATGTTAGGGTTCCTCACTAGCATAAATATTATATTTTTTTCAATATGGGAATCTCTTCCATTGCCCTGTGATTAATGATGGGATTTTTATCTGAGACTAAATCTAAATCCGCTATGCTGTAGTTTAACCCATACCTCTTCTCCTGCCCTATTTGGGAAGAGAGAACAAATTTCCTCCATTTTTTTTTATGGCAGCTTTTCAAGTATTTGAAGACCCCTGTCATGTTCCCCCTCAATCCTCCCTTTTCCAAACTAAACATCCCCATTTCCTTGTGCCTTTGCTTGTACAAATTGCACTTTATCTTGTGGCTCGTCTTTGTCACTCACCTATGGATCCTTTCCAGTTTCTCTACATCCTTCTTGTATATTGGAGTCCCAAACTAGACCCTGTACTCCAGCTGAGGCCTACCCAGCACCACGTAAAGTGCTAATATCCCCTCTTGTGATTTGCATGCTGTGCCTCTGCTAATGCAAATTAAACTTGCACTTGCTCTTCTTTTGCTATTGCAACCCCCCTCCTTACCCCCCCCAAAAAACAGCACACCCTTGAGATGTAGTGATATCAAGCTGACCCCGGTGTATACAGCATGCGGTCTACTGAAGAATTCTTCATTGAACTAGCAACAACCTCTGAAAGAGGTGTATTAACTAGAATGACAGGAGTACCCCCACTGTAGTACCCATGGGGCTCTTGGCGGTGGGAATAGGGACACCTTTGATGATACCATCCAACTTCTTATTAAAACAGCAGGTCTGGGGCACAGCACCAGATATACAGTTTGCCTCCCTTGCCTTCTGATATACATAACTCAACCCCTTCACATTTGCTGTGCACTGCAGTGTGTCTAGATCTTTTCCCTCAAGCTGCACAATATCTGCCCTTATGTATTGATGTTCCTACAGCTGGAGCACAACTGGGATTGCACAGCCTCCCCTCTGCAAATACTGAGTAGATTCAGCAGCTCCACAGTGTCCCAAGTGTGGAGTCGCCATCAGCACCTGAAAAGATGTGGTGTGAGCATTCCACACGGAGCACACAGCAAGAGGAGATTGAAAATTCCTGAGCCTTTAAAAGGGGAGGGGCAGAAGATGTTCACCCCAAAGCAGGGGAGAGGAGTTGAAACTGTTCACCAGTGCTCAGGATGGGCATTGTGGGATGCCTTCTGGAGGCCAATTTCAGCAATAAAATCAAGTGCAAATGTCTACAGTGGCACGTTGATGACCAAACTTTTGTGTAAAAAGGCTTAAATCTCTTGACGAAGTGGTTTTATTGTGTCGCTGAAACTGAGGAGTTCTGTCATTGAAAGTAGCTTTGAAGTCTGAACCCTGCCACTGTTTCTTCGTCAAAAGCTGCTTTTTTGTGGAAAAAAAAAGTGTTGTAGGCAAGGGCTAGAGAAATGTGATGGATAACCAGTATCCACACTCGTAAGGTTTCCCACATCACGAAGTGTGTCACAAAGACTATCCAGTCTCCTGCTGAGAACCTCCACTCAAGGGCTTTCCACATGAGGCAGGGAGCATCATAAAATATAGAATTCAGATTAATAGGGTCAGTTGTTCATTGTTCAATTCTCTGAATACTGAAAATGTCATTCTACAGTGTGTGAACAGTGACCAAGCTGCCTCACCAATCTAAAAACAGACCCCTGTAGTGCATGTAACAAAGAGTCCTGTGGCACCTTAAAGACTAACTAAAATATTGAAGCATAAGCTTTCATGGGCTAATACCCACTTTGTTGACTGCATTCATCTGACGAAGTGGGTATTAGCGCACGAAAGCTTATGCTTCAATACTTTGATTAGTCTTTAAGGTGCCACAGGACTCTTTGTTACCTCTGCTATTCCAGACTAACACTGCTACCTCTCTGATTCTAGTAGTGCATGTGGTGTCTCATATTAACATTCTCTCTCCTTCCAGGTAACTGTACTACAACCGTCACCCTGGAAATATACCAGCAGTGAGGGAAACACACGTCAGAAGCAGGAGACACGTTATCAACTACTTCATGTCAGATTCCAATACAACTGAATTCACCAACCCCTCCACCTTCATCCTGCTGGGAATTCCTGGCCTGGAGGCAGCTCATGTCTGGATCTCCATCCCCTTCTTCACCATGTACACTATAACCATACTGGGGAACTGCACCATCCTGTTCATCGTGATGACAGAGCCCAGCCTCTATGAGCCCATGTACTATTTCCTCTGCATGCTGTCTGTTAGTGAACTGGTCCTGTGCACATCCACCCTGCCCAAGACACTGAGCATCTTCTGGTTCAATTCCAGGGAGATCGATTTCAATGCCTGCCTCACCCAGATGTACTTTGTTCACTGCTTCTTAGTGATGGAGTCTGGGATCCTCGTGGCCATGGCCTTTGATCGCTACGTGGCCATCTGCCATCCCCTGAGACATTCCACCATCCTCACAAACCCTTTGGTGGCCAAGATTGGCCTGGCCGTGGTGCTGCGCAGCAGCATGGTTGCTTTGCCCTTTCCCATCCAGGCTAGCCAGTGGCCATATTGCAGAACTAACATCATCCCCCAGCCATACTGCTTCAGCATGGCTATGGTGAAGTTGGCCTGTGCAGACACCCTGGTCAGTGTTTACTATGGCCTCTTTGTGGCATTTTGTGTGACGATTCTGGATGGGATTTTTATCGCTGTGTCCTATATCCAGATCCTCAGGGCCATCTTCCGGCTCCCCACAAAGGACACCCGGCAAAGGACTTTTGAAACCTGCAGCTCCCATCTTTTTGTCATTTCAGCATTTTACATCCCATGTCTCTTCAACGCCTTCCTGATCAGATTTCCCCAGAATGTGCCCCTGCATTTCCACGTTCTCTTTTTCAATGTGTACGTCTTCGTGTCCCCCATGCTAAACCCCATCATCTATGGGCTGAGGACCAAACAGATCCAGGACCGGCTTCTCAGGCTCATTACTCATAGAGAGGACTAAAGTTTTCTTCATGTGCTCTGATTCTGAGATTGAACTCTATATAGTCCTGGCTGCAGATATGGCGCTGAAACCCCTTCCCTGAATCACTTACTGGACAGTCAAGTGACATTAACCTATTTCTTGGACTTACTGTGCTGCGTCAGTGCAACAAGTTGATAAATCAGTCTGTGTACAGTTCTTGGGATTACCAATTTTCTAATTTTCTAATTGCTGTTAACTGGACCTCTGAGGCCCTGCACCATGCCCTGACTATTCCCAAAGGCCCTGCCCCCGACCCAGCATTTTCCACAAGGCCACTTCTGCTGTCCCGCCTATTCTGCAAAGGCCCCGCTCCCTTCTCCACCTCTTCCTCCAATGCCGCACCTCATCTCTGCCTTTCCCCACAAAGCCCCACTTGATCCCCTCCTCTTCAACCCCACTGTCTTTTTGTATCATATCCACCTTCCTACCCCCCAGCCTGGGCTCCCTCTGCTCCGGGACTCAGACGGGATCTCTTGCAGACTGGCAAGTGAGGAATCAACACTGGGGCCAGCATGCCAGTCTGGCGCAGAGAAGCCAGGAAACCGTATCAAACCATGTGTGGGTTGGGAGTAGGGCTGTGATGCAGTCAGCTGAGACTGTTCATCATACAGCTTGTGGGCCCTACAGTTCCGCTGCATGGGGGGCAGAGACCATTGTTTGGCTCCTTTCCTTAACTTTCAGCAATAGTCTCAAGTTGTGGTGTGTGAGTCTCAGTTGGAAATGAGGAAACACGTTTTCACTACCCTCCATCCTTAGAAGGAGCTCTAAGAAGTATCATTTCCTAGCTTTCAGCAATGGTCTCATATTGTAGTGTCTAGCTGGGGCTTTGTTAAGCAGGACCTTAAATACTTCTTAGTTGTTGGGGTTGGTCCTGCTTGAGAAGGGTTTGGCACTAGATGACTCCTGAGGTCTCTTCTAACCAAAATCTTCTATGATTCTTTACTCCTGGCTGGGGGCCTGTACTCGTCAGGGTCCCTGCAATGGGGATGGGCTGGGAGCCCTTTGCCCTGAGCCAGGCCTTGGGACGAGGGCAAGGGATTAGCTAGGAGGACAACAGCGGAGAGATGTGGAAGGATCAGCCCTTGTGTTAGTCGGGAAGGTGGGATGCTGGGCAGAGGCCAAGGAGGCTGCAGTAGCTCACATGGAGGGAGAGAAACAGCTCGGCTTCCATTAGAAAGCAATTTACACGACACCTTATGTGGAACGACAGAGCACCCATTGCCAGGGGCTGACGCTGAACGATGAAGCTGAGTCTAACGTTCACTCTGCGTGAAGGTTTTTGGCCGTGTTCTTTAGCTAGGCTGCTAGGCAGTGTTCTCACTGTGTCATGGATGGGCTGAGCCACACAGAGATAAAGTGATTTACCCAAGGCTACACAATGAGTTGGTGGCAGAGCTGAGAATAGAAACTGGGAGTCCTGACACCTCCCTCCCCCATCCCAGCACCATTGCTCTGGCCATGAACTGACATTGCTCCTCTGCATTGTATTAGATACAGTGAGGTTAGTTGTGTGTTGTGATCAGTGGGGTTGCCGTCTTTTTTAAACTGGACAAATTCATTAAAGAAACTGTAGTAAATGAGGCCCTGAAGCATAAATTCTTATATCAGAGGCCCAGTGTGAAGCGTGAAGCCTGAACCAGAGTAACAGTCAAAAACATTGCTAAGTAGAGCTGGGCTGTAAGTCAGATGCAGGAACCCGCTCACAGAAGTTGGCAAGATGAAGGCTGCTAGAAGTACGTATTAATCTCTAATAAAAGTAACATTGGCCAGTCTGTCACCAGAACAGCTGGATATGAACACATCCCACACAGATAACAAAGAACAGGCAGATCGAGCCTGAAGACAGTATAAAAGGACCATATGATGAGTAGACAATATAATGGATAGACAGCATGTTGGATGGATAGTTTATTCAAACCAAACAACCTGTGTGAAAGCAACTGGCCGATCTGTGAGGAAGGCAACCCCCTACTCGAGGGGCTGTACTGTGATGAGTCAGGAGTCATGAGAAATCTGGTTGCAAAAGCATATAAGAATACATCCCTGAGTGGTCATCTTCATCAGGCCTAGGGGGCACTGGAGTGTCCCGCCAATACCTGAGCTGTGTCCATTGTCAGGGAGCACTTGTACTAGCAGACCTGTTGATATCTAATCCGGTGAGCTAGAGATTGTGTTTTGCTTGACAATAAATTTGGCCGGGTGCCTTCGTACCTTACTCGAGTCTGTGGTCTTTGGGGATTCTCTCGGGGTCTGCTGTGTCAGTGATCTGCTCAGAGACGGGGCAGCACACAGAGGGAACACGCACGCAGACGACTGTTATCAACATTGAACAGAGCAGAGCACCACACCAGTAGCATCTGACAACAGAAACTACAGACTAAAATCTATAGACACAAAAACAGGTGTCCAGACTGGTCAGTTCTTGTCTTGCTTTTTTACCAGATACCACATGCTGCCTGGAACTCTACATTGTGCATAAACTCCAATGATGTGCTGTTTTGGTAGCAGCACATTACAAAATAATAAATAATCATCTCCATTTAATGCATAGAGAGTGTGCCCAAGGTCACTCAACGAATCCAAGACACATTTGGGACTCTTCATTCCCAGTTCACTCATCTCTGCTGATGCTTTATCTCCAGTTGAAGTGTCCTGGGATAACTCCTCAGCTGGCCAGTATAAGATTCTTCCACCATCTGCCCACCCTCAATGTGGAGGGGACACACACTAACCTTTGTAACCAGAGCTGAGATTTCTCAAGCACTTGAACTCATTGTAGGTAAAATAT
This sequence comes from Sternotherus odoratus, assembly GCA_032164245.1. Taxonomy (NCBI): domain Eukaryota; kingdom Metazoa; phylum Chordata; order Testudines; family Kinosternidae; genus Sternotherus; species Sternotherus odoratus. The sequence continues at coordinate 302,461,886 of JAVMKO010000001.1, forward strand.
AAAACAAGTTGATGAACTACAGCGGATAGGTTTGAAGTGGTTATACATAGCAGGAGTTGCTCATGTAAGAAACAAAAATAAAATACACACTAAAAACTAAAATATATTTGCACAAAGTGGAAGAGCTCCAGGCAGAGAGACTGAGAGCCCCACCACTCAGCCATTTGCCTGAGTGGTGCACCTCGTATTATATGAGGATATTGATATAAGAGGCAGCTCAGAAACTTGGTGGAATGAGGATAATCAATGGGACTTAGTAATACCAGGGCTCAAAATATATCACAAGGACAGAACAGTTCATGCTGCTGGGGGAGTGGCACTATATGTGAAAGAAAGGGAAGAATCAAAAGAAGTAAAAATCTCTAATCAACAAAACTGTACCATCAAATCTCTATGGATAGTAATTCTGTGACGGAGTCACTGGTCCGATGTTCTGGAACTACTCTGTATGAAGCCAGGCAGGACCCTGGTTTAGCGAGACTCCTCTCAGGACATCCTATCCAGGATAAAAAATTCCTCAGCTATGGCATTCCTTGCCTGACCTAGGAGCATTGAGCCCCCTGTTCTCACTGTGCACTTCCCCTTGGCGTGTTCACCTTCTTCCATGAACAGAGAACAACAATACCCAAAGTCCAAAGATGCAAAACAATTCAATGTTTATTGGGGTGAAATTCCAGCAAGCTTAAATCCAAGTTCCTTTTTCCTTATTTTTGAATCCCAACTTACTTCCTGTTTGCCCCTAATTTATATAGTAATATTCTTAGCTATACCTTAAACCAGAGATCAGCAGCCTTTCAGAAGTGATGTGCCAAGTCTTCATTTATTCACTCTAATTTAAGGTTTCAGGTGCCAGTAATACATTTAAACATTTTTAGAAAGTCTCTTTCTAGAAGTCTATAATAGAGAACTAAACTAGAGTTGCATGTAGAGTAAATAAGGTTTTTAAAATGTTTTAGAAGCTTCATTTAAAATTAATGGACCTGGGCAGTGTGAGGGCCACTGAAAATCAGCTTGTGTGATGCCTTTGGCACACATGCCATAGGTTGCCTATCCCTGCCTTAAACAATCATTCTACTAAAATTTACCTAACCAATCCTAACATATTATAACATGATTAGTCAGCCAATTATATCCCCCTGCCTTAATTAGTTTACACCCAGCAAAATTAATTATACAGTAGACAGAAACAATCACAGCACCAGACAGAGATCCTGCAAATATAGAATTGCAAAGTGGGAACAATAATGACAAAACAATACAGAAGAGAGGATTTCATATCTACATCTATAAAGACATAAGGGTTTCCCAGCTGTGTCTATTGATAAGCAATTTTTTACCAAATAGAAAACTATCAAACCACATTTCCTTTCTCTGGGGGTGATAGATCAGATTAATTTATCACAGCCCCAGATTGCCCTATATACTGTCACAGCGAGAGAAGGGCTTTACACAGATTCTTTCTTTTACATAGATTCTTTCCTTTATATCTCTCTAACTAGCTAAATGATAAACATAGATTGCAATTCTTAAAGTATAGGCCTTTACAGACAGGTCTGAATATCTATATGTTAACAGGGACCACTGAGAAGCCAGAGTACCCTGCACTCAAACTTCCCAGTCAGCCATGACTCTCAACCAACCTCGTAAAACACAAGGGTTCGTTAGTTGACAGGACCACCGCATAGAACAGAGCTCCTCGCTTACACCAGTCAGGCTTCTTACAAGGGCAAGCAGTACAACTCTGAGGTCTGAGGCTGGGGAGCTGGGGGAACTGGCTGGAGCCTCTCTATTGTTGTTTCATGAGTGGCTAGTGAAATTTTTCAGGTAACTGCAGGTGCGTGTATCTCTCTCAGTGTATGAGCGAAAGACCTGGAGGGACTGTTGTTATGGCAGGGAAGGCAGGACACCTGGACTCCTGAGTTCTGTCTGTCATTCTCTGTGTGAATTACACCAAATCATATCCTCAGTTTTCCCCATGGATATAATGGGGATATGTTCATAGTGACTTTGCTTTGCTAGGTCATTTGAAGACCCTTCAATGAAAGGTTCTACGTGGTTATGATAATAGTTACTGATGAGCATTACTGATATCTGATCCCCTAGCGACAATCGCATGTGCCTCCAGAAAGTGCTTGCATCTCCCCTCAGTTATCTTTGTCCAGATATGACTCTCTGCTTTCTACCTATCCATCCTGGGCACTTAGACAACAAGAGACCCTAGGAGACCTAGGCACTGTCCCTACTTTTCTTAGTAATCAACTATAATTTTTAAATATACACAAATACACAGAGCAGTCCATTCCTCTCTGACTCATTGGAGAGCCCCAGAGTTCTCATCTCCCTTTGCTGATTCTCTTAATTGCTGTTTACTCTTAAAGCTGGATAAAAAACACATAAGCACAGAAAAGAAAAGATTGAGGCTGGAAAGAGAGTGTCTGGTCTCCAGAGTGTTTGCATCCACATGCCGCTTCTCCCCTACAGGCTGAGTGTACCCCCCTGGGATTGCTCAGAGCTATATTGTAAACAGTGCACACCCCTGTGTCGGCTCTTGGCATGGGATGCTGCTGCCGATATTAGGGTGAGAGAGGTGAGGTGACACGGCTACCTGAGGGATATTCCCAGAGAAGACGATTCCATCTCAGAAATCACAGGTAACCTTCTCTTTCTGTTTGACAACCAAGTGCAATGTATGCATGATGGGATAGAGAATAGGTCTGTGGTCATTTCCCCTCTGCACAGCCAATGAGCATCCCAGGGCCCTTGCCACAAATGCTGAATTTACTCTAGTATCATGGGCCAAAATGTCCCTCTTTTGCTGTTCCCCTTGGTGATGGACTCCAGCCCCAAGGTGGCTTCATTTCAGTCACACAGTGGATCCTTCAAGATGAAAGTTGTTAGTAGACCTCCAGTTCAAGGCCAGATTTGAAGGCCGTGGGTTGTAGTTTGCTCAGGCCCCTGTGAAGCATTATGGCAGCCCCACTGTCATGTTTTAAGTCTGGACAAGCCCTCAAGCAGATCTTCCAAAGAAGTCTGGAGTAAGAATTGAGTAAAACCTCAGGAGCCAGCTGTGTGTTAATGCAGAGACACTGCCTCTTCCTCCTCTTTCAATTTAGGGCTTTGGCTGTTAACAGGATGAGGTTTAAAGGGGGAGGAGCAGAAGATGTTCACCACAAAGCAGTGGAGAAGAGTTGAAACTTCACCAGTGCTCAGGATGGGCATTCTGGGATGCCTTCTGGAGGCAAATTTCAGCAATAAAATCAAGTGCAAATGTCTACAGTGGCACTTTGATGACCAAACTTTTGTTTAAAAAGACTTAAATCTCTTGATAAAGTGGTTTTATTATGTCACTGAAACTGAGGAGTTCTGTCATTGAAAGTAGCTTTTCAGTCTGTACCCCACCACAGTTTCTTCATCAAAAGCTGCTTTTTTATGGAAAATAAAAAGTTGGCAGCGTAGGCAAGGGCTAGAGAAATGTAATGGATAACCAGTATCCACACTGGTAAGGTTTCCCACATCACAAAGTGTGACACAAAGACTATCCAGTCTCCTGTTAAAAACCTCCACTCAAGGGCTTTCCGCATGAGGCAGGGAGCATCATAAAATATGGAATTCAGATTAATAGGGTCAGTTGTTCATTGTTCAATTTTCTAAATACTGAAAATGTCATTCTACAGTGTGTGAACAGCAACCAATCTGCCTCACCAATCTGAAAACAGACCCCGGTACTGCATGTAACAAAGAGTCCTGTGGCACCTTAAAGACTAACTAAAGTATTGAAGCATAAGCTTTCATGTGCTAATACCCACTTTGTCGACTACATTCATCTGACAAAGTGGGTATTAGACCATGAATGCTTATGCTTCAATACTTTAGTTAGTCTTTATGGTGCCACAGGACTATTTGTTATGTTTGCTATTGAAGACTAACACTGCTACCTCTCTGATTCTAATAGTGCATGCAGTGTCTCCTATTAACATTGTCTCTCCTTCCAGGTAACTGTACTACAACCGTCACCCTGGATATATACCAGCATTCAGGGAAACACACGTCAGAAGCAGGAGACATCTTATCAACTACTCCATGTCAGTTTTCAATACAACTGAATTCACCAACCCCTCCACCTTCATCCTGCTGGGAATTCCTGGCCTGGAGGCAGCACATGTCTGGATCTCAATCCCCTTCTTCACCATGTACACTATAACCATACTGGGGAACTGCACCATCCTGTTCATCGTGATGACAGAGCCCAGCCTCTGTGAGCCCATGTACTATTTCCTCTGCATGCTGTCTGTTAGTGAACTGGTCCTGTGCACATCCACCCTGCCCAAGACACTGAGCATCTTCTGGTTCAATTCCAGGGAGATCGATTTCAATGCCTGCCTCACCCAGATGTACTTTGTTCACTGCTTCTTAGTGATGGAGTCTGGGATCCTCGTGGCCATGGCCTTTGATCGCTATGTGGCCATCTGTCATCCCCTGAGATATTCCACCATCCTGACAAACCCAGTGGTGGCCAAGATTGGCCTGGCCGTGGTGCTGTGCAGCAGCATGGTTGCTTTGCCCTTTCCCATCCAGGCTAGCCAGTGGCCATATTGCAGAACTAACATCATCCCCCAGCCATACTGCTTTCACATGGCTATGGTGAATTTGGCCTGTGCAGACACCCTGGTCAGTGTTTACTATGGCCTCTTTCTGGCATTTTGTGTGACGATTCTGGATGGGATTTTTATCGCTGTGTCCTATATCCAGATCCTCAGGGCCATCTTCCGGCTCCCCACAAAGGACACCCGGCACAGGACTTTTGAAACCTGCAGCTCCCATCTTTTTGTCATTTCAGCATTTTACATCCCATGTCTCTTCAATGCCTTCCTGAACAGATTTCCCCAGAATGTGCCCCTGCATTTCCAAGTTCTCTTTGTCTATGTGTACTTCTTGGTGTCTCCCATGCTAAACCCCATCATCTATGGGCTGAGGACCAAACAGATCCGGGACCGGCTTCTCAGGCTCATTACTCATAAAGAGGACTAAAGTTTTCTTCATGTGCTCTGATTTTGAGATTGAACTCTATATAGTCCTGGCTGCTGATATGGGGCTGAAGCCCCTTCCCTGAATCACTTACTGGACAGTCAAGTGACATTAACCTATTTCTTGGACTTACTGAGCTGCGTCCGTGCAACAAGTTGATAAATCAGTCTGTGTACAGTTCTTGGGATTACCAATTTTCTAATTTTCTAATAGCTGTTAACTGGACCTCTGAGGCCCTGCACCCTGCCCTGACTATTCCCCAAGGCCCTGCCCCCGACCCAGCTTTTTCCACAAGGCCACTTCTGCTGTCCTGCCTATTCTGCAAAGGCCCCGCTCCCTTCTCCACCTCTTCCTCCAATGCCGCACCTCATCTCTGCCTTTCCCCACAAAGCCCCACTTGCTCCCCTCCTCTTCAACCCCACTATCCTGTTGGATCATCTCCACCTTCCTACCCCCCAGCCTGGGCTCCCTCTGCTCCGGGACTCAGACGGGATCTCTTGCAGACTGGCAAGTGAGGAGTCCACACTGGGGCCAGCATGCCAGTCTGGTGCAGAGAAGCCAGGAAACCGTATCAAACCATCTGTGGGTTGGGAGTAGGGCTGTGATGCAGTCAGCTGAGACTGTTCATCATACAGCTTGTGGGCCCTACAGTTCCGCTGCATGGGGGGCAAAGACCATTGTTTGGCTCCTTTCCTTAACTTTCAGCAATAGTCTCAAGTTGTGGTGTGTGAGTCTCAGTTGGAAATGAGGAAACACGTTTTCACTACCCTCCATCCTTAGAAGGAGCTCTAAGAAGTATCATTTCCTAGCTTTCAGCAATGGTCTCATATTGTAGTGTCTAGCTGGGGCTTTGTTAAGCAGGACCTTAAATACTTCTTAGTTGGGGTTGGTCCTGCTTGAGAAGGGTTTGGCACTAGATGACTCCTGAGGTCTCTTCCAACCAAAATCTTCCATGATTCTTTACTCCTGGCTGGGGGGCCTGTACTCGTCAGGGTCCCTGCAATGGGGATGGGCTGGGAGCCCTTTTCCCTGAGCCAGGCCTTGGGGCGAGGGCAAGGAATTAGCTAGGAGGACAACAGCGGAGAGATGTGGAAGGATCAGCCCTTGTGTTAGTCGGGAAGGCGGGATGCTGGGCAGAGGCCAAGGAGGCTGCAGTAGCTCACATGGAGGGAGAGAAACAGCTCGGCTTCCATTAGCCAGCAATTTACACGACACCTTATGTGGAACGACAGAGCACCCATTGCCAGGGGCTGACGCTCAACGATGAAGCTGAGTCTAACGTTCACTCTGCGTGAAGGTTTTTGGCCGTGTTCTTTAGCTAGGCTGCTAGGCAGTGTTCTCGCTGTGTCAGGGATGGGCTGAGCCACACAGAGATAAAGTGATTTACCCAAGGCTACACAATGAGTTGGTGGCAGAGCTGAGAATAGAAACTGGGAGTCCTGACACCTCCCTTCCCCCTCCCAGCACCATTGCTCTGGCCATGAAATGACATTGCTCCTCTGCATTGTGTTAGATACAGTGAGGTTAGTTGTGTGTTGTGATCAGTGGGGTTGCCGTCTTTTTTAAACTGGACAAATTCATTAAAGAAACTGTAGTAAATGAGGCCCTGAAGCATAAATTCTTATATCAGAGGCCCAGTCTGAAGCATGACGCCTGAACTAGAGTAACAGTCAAAAACATTGCTAAGTAGAGCTGGGCTGTAAGTCAGATGCAGGAACCCGCTCACAGAAGTTGGCAAGAAGAAGGCTGCTAGAAGTACGTATTAATCTCTAATAAAATTAACATGCGCCAGTCTGTCACCAGAAAAGCTGGATAGGAACACATCCCACACAGATAACAAAGAACAGGCAGATCGAGCCTAAAGACAGAATAAAAGGACCATATGATGAGTAGACAATATAATGGATAGACAGCATGATGTTTATTCGAACCAAACAACCTCTGTGAAAGCAACTGGCCAATCTGTGAGAAAGGCAACCCCCTACTCGAGGGGCTGTACTGTGATGAGTCAGGAGTCATGAGAAATCTGGTTGCAAAAGTATCTAAGAATACATCCCAGAGTGGTCATCTTCATCAGGCCTAGGGGGCACTGGAGTGTCCCGCCAATACCTGAGCTGTGTCCGGTGAGCTAGAGATTGTGTTTTGCTCGACAATAAATGTGGCCGGGTGCCTTCGTAACTTACTCGAGTCTGTGGTCTTTGGGGGTTCTCTCGGGGTCTGCTGTGTCAGTGATCGGGGCAGCACACAGAGGGAACACGCACGCAGACGACTGTTATCAACATTGAACAGAGCAGAGCACCACACCAGTAGCATCTGACAACAGGAACTACAGACTAAAATCTATAGACACAAAAACAGGTGTCCAGACTGGTCAGTTCTTGTCTTGCTTTTTTACCAGATACCACATGCTGCCTGGAACTCTACATTGTGCATAAACTCCAATGATGTGCTGTTTTGGTAGCAGCACATTACAAAATAATAAATAATCATCTCCATTTAATGCATAGAGAGTGTGCCCAAGGTCACTCAACGAATCCATGACACATTTGGGACTCTTCACACCCAGCTCACTCATCTCTGCTGATGCTTTATCTCCAGTTGAAGTGTCCTGGGATAACTCCTCAGCTGGCCAGTATAAGATTCTTCCACCATCTGCCCACCCTCAATGTGGAGGGGACACACACTAACCTTTGTAACCAGAGCTGAGATTTCTCAAGCACTTGAACTCATTGTAGGTAAAATATAAAACAAGTTGATGAACTACAGCGGATAGGTTTGAAGTGGTTATACATAGCAGGAGTTGCTCATGTAAGAAACAAAAATAAAATACACACTAAAAACTAAAATATATTTGCACAAAGTGGAAGAGCTCCAGGCAGAGAGACTGAGAGCCCCACCACTCAGCCATTTGCCTGAGTGGTGCACCTCATATTATATGAGGATATTGATATAAGAGGCAGCTCAGAAACTTGGTGGAATGAGGATAATCACTGGGATTTAGTAATTCCAGGGCTCAAAATATATCACAAGGACAGAACAGTTCATGCTGCTGGGGGAGTGGCACTATATGTGAAAGAAAGGGAAGAATCAAAAGAAGTAAAAATCTCTAATCAACAAAACTGTACCATAAAATCTCTACGGATAGTAATTCTGTGACGGAGTCACTGGTCCGATGCTCTGGAACTACTCTGTATGAAGCCAGCCAGGACAATGGTTTAGCGAGACTCCTCTCAGGACATCCTATCCAGGATAAAAACTTCCTCAGCTATGGCATTCCTTGCCTGACCTAGGAGCATTGAGCCCCCTGTTCTCACTGTGCACTTCCCCTTGGCGTGTTCACCTTCTTCCATGAACAGAGAACAACAATACCCAAAGTCCAAAGATGCAAAACAATTCAATGTTTAGTGGGGTGAAATTCCAGCAAGCTTAAATCCAAGATCCTTTTTCCTTATTTTTGAATCCCAACTTACTTCCTGTTTGCCCCTAATTTATATAGTAATATTCTTAGCTATACCTTAAACCAGAGATCAGCAGCCTTTCAGAAGTGATGTGCCAAGTCTTCATTTATTCACTCTAATTTAAGGTTTCACGTGCCAGTAATACATTTAAACATTTTTAGAAAGTCTCTTTCTAGAAGTCTATAATAGAGAACTAAACTAGAGTTGCATGTAGAGTAAATAAGGTTTTTAAAATGTTTAAGAAGTTTCATTTAAAATTAAGCTCCCCTGGACCGGTGTCCAGGACCTGGGCAGTGTGAGGGCCACTGAAAATCAGCTTGTGTGATGCCTTTGGCACACATGCCATAGGTTGCCTATCCCTGCCTTAAACAATCATTCTACTAAAATTTACCTAACCAATCCTAACATATTATAACATGATTAGTCAACCAATTATATCCCCCTACCTTAATTAGTTTACACCCAGCAAAATTAATTATACAGTAGACAGAAACAATCACAGCACCACACAGAGACCCTGCAAATATAGAATGGCAAAGTGGGAACAATAATGACAAATACAGAAGAGAGGATTTCATATCTACATCTATAAAGACATAAGGGTTTCCCAGCTGTGTCTATTGATAAGCAATTTTTTACCAAATAGAAAACTATCAAACCACATTTCCTTTTCCATCTTCCAGGCCTTTCTCTGGGGGTGATAGATCAGATTAACTTATCACAGCCCCAGATTGCCCTATTTACTGTCACAGCGAGAGAAGGGCTTTACACAGATTCTTTCCTTTATATCTCTCTAACTAGCTAAATGATAAACATAGATTGCAATTCTTAAAGTATAGGCCTTTACAGACAGGTCTGAATATCTATATGTTAACAGGGACCACTGAGAAGCCAGAGTACTCTGCACTCAAACTTCCCAGTCAGCCGTGACTCTCAACCAACCTGGTAAAACACAAGGGTTCGTTAGTTGACAGGACCACCGCATAGAACAGAGCTCCTCGCTTACACCAGTCAGGCTTCTGACAAGGCCAAGGCGGTAAAGCTCTGAGGTCTGAGGCTGGGGAGCTGGGGGAACTGGCTGAAGCCTCTCTATTGTTGTTTCATGAGTGGCTAGTGAAATTTTTCAGGTAACTGCAGGTGCGTGTATCTCTCTCAGTGTATGACTTTATAAGCGAAAGACCTGGAGGGACTGTTGTTATGGCAGGGAAGGCAGTACACCTGGACTCCTGCGTTCTGTCTGTCATTCTCTGTGTGAATTACACCAAATCATATCCTCAGTTTGCCCCATGGATATAATGGGGATATGTTCATAGTGACTTTGCTTTGCTAGGTCATTTGAAGACCCTTCAATGAAAGGTTCTATGTGGGTATGATAATAGTTACAGATGAGCATTACTGATATCTGATCCCCTAGCGACAATCGCATGTGCCTCCAGAAAGTGCTTGCATCTCCCCTCAGTTATCTTTGTCCAGATATGACTCTCTGCTTTCTACCTATCCATCCTGGGCACTTAGACAACAAGAGACCCTAGGGGACCTAGGCACTGTCCCTACCTTTCTTAGTAATCAACTAGAATTTTTAAATATACACAAATACACAGAACAGTCCATTCCTCTCTGACTCATTGGAGAGCCCCAGAGTTCTCATCTCCCTTTGCTGATTCTCTTAATTGCTGTTTACTCTTAGAGCTGGATAAAAAACACATAAGCGCAGAGAAGAAAAGATTGAGGCTGGATAGAGAGTGTCTGGTCTCCAGAGTGTTTGCATCCACATGCCGCTTCTCCCCTACAGGCTGAGTGTACCCCCCTGGGATTCCTCAGAGCTATATTGTAAACAGTGCACACCCCTGTGTCGGCTCTTGGCATGGGATGCTGCTGCCGATATTAGGGTGAGAGAGGTGAGGTGACACGGCTACCTGAGGGATATTCCCAGAGAAGACGATTCCATCTCAGAAATCACAGGTAACCTTCTCTTTCTGTTCGACAACCAAGTGCAATGTATGCATGATGGGATAGGGAATAGGTCTGTGGTCATTTCCCCTCTGCACAGCCAATGAGCATCCCAGGGCCCTTGCCACAAATGCTGAATTTACTCTAGTATCATGGGCCAAAATGTCCCTCTTTTGCTTGTCCCCTTGGTGATGGACTCCAGCCCCAAGGTGGCTTCATTTCAGTCACACAGTGGATCCTTCAAGATGAAAGTTGTTAGTAGACCTCCAGTTCAAGGCCAGATTCGAAGGCCGTGGGCTGTAGTTTGCTCAGGCCCCTGTGAAGCATTATGGCAGCCCCACTGTCATGTTTTAAGTCTGGACAAGCCCTCAAGCAGATCTTCCAAAGAAGTCTGGAGTAAGAATTGAGTAAAACCTCAGGAGTCAGCTGTGTGTTAATTCAGAGACACTGCCTCTTCCTCCTCTTTCAATTTAGGGCTTTGGCTGTTAACAGGTTTAAAGGGAAAGGAGCAGTAGATGTTCACCACAAAGCAGTGGAGAAGAGTTGAAACTGTTCACCAGTGCTCAGGATGGGCATTGTGGGATGCCTTCTGGAGGCAAATTTCAGCAATAAAATCAAGTGCAAATGTCTACAGTGGCACGTTGATGACCAAACTTTTGTTTAAAAAGACTTAAATCTCTTGATAAAGTGGTTTTATTATGTCACTGAAACTGAGGAGTTCTGTCATTGAAAGTAGCTTTTCAGTCTGTACCCCACCACAGTTTTTTTCATCAGAAGCTGCTTTTTTATGGAAAATAAAAAGTTGGCAGTGTAGGCAAGGGCCAGAGAAATATGATGGATAACCAGTATTCACACTGGTAAGGTTTCCCACATCACAAAGTGTGACACAAAGACTATCCAGTCTCCTGTTAAAAACCTCCACTCAAGGACTTTCCGCATGAGGCAGGGAGCATCATAAAATATGGAATTCAGATTACTAGGGTCAGTTGTTCATTGTTCAGTTTTCTAAATACTGAAAATGTCATTCTACAGTGTGTGAACAGCAACCAATCTGCTTCACCAATCTGAAAACAGACCCCGGTACTGCATGTAACAAAGAGTCCTGTGGCACCTTAAAGACTAACTAAAGTATTGAAGCATAAGCTTTCATGGGCTAATACCCACTTTGTCGACTACATTCATCTGACGAAGTGGGTATTAGCCCACGAAAACTTATGCTTCAATACTTTAGTTAGTCTTTATGGTGCCTCAGGACTATTTGTTACCTCTGCTATTGAAGACTAACACTGCTACCTCTCTGATTCTAGTAGTGCATGCAGTGTCTCCTATTAACATTGTCTCTCCTTCCAGGTAACTGTACTACAACCATCAGAGAGGTAGCCTTGTTAGTCTGGAATAGCAGAGGTAACAAAGTCCTGTGGCACCTTAAAGACTACAACCATCACCCTGGAAATATACCAGCAGTCAGGGAAACACACATCAGAAGCAGGAGACACGTTATCAACTACTCCATGTCAGATTCCAATACAACTGAATTCACCAACCCCTCCACCTTCATCCTGCTGGGAATTCCTGGCCTGGAGGCAGCACATGTCTGGATCTCAATCCCCTTCTTCACCATGTACGCTATAACCATACTGGGGAACTGCACCATCCTGTTCATCGTGATGACAGAGCCCAGCCTCTATGAGCCCATGTACTATTTCCTCTGCATGCTGTCTGTTAGTGAACTGGTCCTGTGCACATCCACCCTGCCCAAGACACTGAGCATCTTCTGGTTCAATTCCAGGGAGATCGATTTCAATGCCTGCCTCACCCAGATGTACTTTGTTCACTGCTTCTTAGCGATGGAGTCTGGGATCCTCGTGGCCATGGCCTTTGATCGCTACGTGGCCATCTGCCGTCCCCTGAGACATTCCACCATCCTGACAAACCCTGTTGTGGCCAATATTGGCCTGGCCGTGGTGCTGCGCAGCAGCATGGTTGCTTTGCCCTTTCCCATCCAGGCTAGCCAGTGGCCATATTGCAGAACTAACATCATCCCCCATACTGCCTGCACACGACTATGGTGAAGTTGGCCTGTGCAGACACCCTGGTCGCTGTTTACTATGGCCTCTTTGTGGTATTTTGTGTGATGATTCTGGATGGGATTTTTATCGCTGTGTCCTATATCCAGATCCTCAGGGCCATCTTCCGGCTCCCCACAAAGGACACCCGGCACAGGACTTTTGAAACCTGCAGCTCCCATCTTTTTGTCATTTCAGCATTTTACATCCCATGTCTCTTCAACGCCTTCCTGATCAGATTTCCCCAGAATGTGCCCCTGCATTTCCAAGTTCTCTTTGTCAATGTGTATATCTTGGTGTCCCCCATGCTAAACCCAATCATCTATGGGCTGAGGACCAAACAGATCCGGGACCGGCTTCTCAAGCTGATTACTCATAAAGAGGCCTAAAGTTTTCTTCATGTGCTCTGATTCTGAGATTGAACTCTATATAGCCCTGTCTGATGATATGGGGCTGAAGCCCCTTCCCTGAATAACTTACCGGACAGTCAAGTGACATTAACCTATTTCTAGGCCTTACTGTGCTGCGTCAGTACGACAAGTTGATAAATCAGTTTCTGTACAGTTCTTGGGATTACCAATTTTCTAATTTTCTAATCGCTGTTAACTGGACCTCTGAGACCCTGCACCCTGCCCTGACTATTCCCCAAGGCCCTGCCCCCAACCCAGCTTTTTCCACAAGGCCACTTCTGCTGTCCCGCCTATTCTGCAAAGGCCCCACTCCCTTCTCCACCTCTTCCTCCAATGCCGCACCTCATCTCTGCCTTTCCCCCCAAAGCCCCACTTGCTCCCGTCCTCCTCAATCCCACTATCTTGTTGGATCATCTCCATCTTCCTACCCCCCAGCCTGGGCTCCCTCTGCTCCGGGACTCAGACTGGGTCTGGTGCAGACTAGCAAGTGAAGAATCAACACTGGGGCCAACATGCCAGTCTGGTGCAGAGAAGCCAGGAAACCGTATCAAACCATCTGTGGGTTGGGAGTAGGGCTGTGATGCAGTCAGCTGAGACTGTTCATCAAACAGCTTGTGGGCCCTACAGTTCAGCTGCAAAGTCATGGGGGCAGAGACCATTGTTTGGCTCCTTTCCTTAACTTCAGCTATGGCCTCAAGTTGTGGTGTATGAGTCCAAGCTGGATATGAGGGAACACGTTTTCACTACCCTCCATCCTTAGAAGGAGCTCTAAGAAGTATCATTTCCTAGCTTTCAGCAATGGTCTCATATTGTAGTGTCTAGCTGGGGCTTTGTTAAGCAGGGCCTTAAATACTTCTTAGTTAGTTGGGGTTGGTCCTGCTTGAGGAGGGTTTTGCATTAGATGACTCCTGAGGTCAATTCCAACCAAAATATTCCATGATTCTTTACTCCTGGCTGGGGGCCTGTATGTGGCAGGGTCCCTGCAATGGGGATGGGCTGGGAGACCTTTGCCCTGAGCTAGGCCTTGGTGTCAGGGCAAGATATCAGCTAGTAGGACAACAGCGGAGAGATGTGGAAGGATCAGCCCTTGTGTTAGTCGGGAAGGCGGGATGATGGACAGAGGCCAAGGAGGCTGCAGTAGCTCACATGGAGGGAGAGAAACAGCTCAGCTTCCATTAGCCAGCAATTTACACGACACCTTATGTGGAACGACAGAGCACCCATTGCCAGGGGCTGACGCTGAACAATGAAGCTGAGTCTAACGTTCACTCTGCGTGAAGGTTTTTGGCCGTGTTCTTTAGCTAGGCTGCTAGGCAGTGTTCTCGCTGTGTCATGGATGGGCTGAGCCACACAGAGATAAAGTGATTTACCCAAGGCTACACAATGAGTTGGTGGCAGAGCTGAGAATAGAAACTGGGAGTCCTGACACCTCCCTTCCCCCTCCCACCACCATTGCTCTGGCCATGAACTGACATTGCTCCTCTGCATTGTGTTAGATACAGTGAGGTTAGTTGTATGTTGTGATCAGTGGAGATGCCGTCTTTTTTAAACTGGACGAATTCATTAAAGAAACTGTAGTAAATGAGGCCCTGAAGCATAAATTCTTATATCAGAGGCCCAGTGTGAAGCATGACGCCTGAACTAGAGTAACAGTCAAAAACATTGCTAAGTAGAGCTGGGCTGTAAGTCAGATGCAGGAACCCGCTCACAGAAGTTGGCAAGAAAAAGGCTGCCAGAATTACGTATTAATATCTAATAAAATTAACATGGGCCAGTCTGTCACCAGAACAGCGGGATATGAACACATCCCACACAGATATCAAAGAATAGGCGGATCGAGCCTAAAGACGGTATAAAAGGACCATATGATGAGTAGACAATATAATGGATAGACAGCATGATGTTTATTCGAACCAAACAACCTGTGTGAAAGCAACTGGCCGATCTGTGAGAAAGGCAACCCCCTACTCGAGGGGCTGTACTGTGATGAGTCAGGAGTCATGAGAAATCTGTTTGCAAAAGTATCTAAGAATACATCCCAGAGTGGTCATCTACATCAGGCCTAGGGGGCACTGGACTGTCCCGCCAATACCTGAGCTGTGTCCATTGTCAGGGAGCACTTGTACTAGCAGACCTGTTGATATCTAATCCGGTGAGCTAGAGATTGTGTTTTGCTCGACAATAAATGTGGCCGGGTGCCTTCGTACCTTACTCGAGTCTGTGGTCTTTGGGGGTTCTCTCGGGGTCTGCTGTGTCAGCGATCTGCTCAGACCTGGGGCAGCACACAGAGGGAACACGCACGCAGATGACTGTTATCAACATTGAACAGAGCAGAGCACCACACCAGTAGCATCTGACAACAGAAACTACAGACTAAAATCTATAGACACAAAAACAGGTGTCCAGACTGGTCAGTTCTTGTCTTGCTTTTTTACCAGATACCACATGCTGCCTGGAACTCTACATTGTGCATAAACTCCAATGATAAGATAAGGATAAATGGAGATATACCAATCTCCTAGAACTGGAAAGACCTTGAAGGTCATCGAGTCTAGTCCCCTGCCTACACTAGCAGGATCGAGTACTGTCCCCTGACAGATTTTTTTGCCCCAGATCCCTAAGTGGCCCCCTCAAGGATTGAACTGACAACCCTGGGTTTAGCAGGCCAATGCTCAAACCACTGAGCTATCCCTCCCCCCTATGTTCAAATGTTTTGGTAGCAGCACATTACAAAATAATAAATAATCATCTCCATTTAATGCATAGAGAGTGTGCCCAAGGTCACTCAATGAATCCGTGACACATTTGGGACTCTTCACTCCCAGCTCACTCAGCTCTGCTGATGCTTTATCTCCAGTTGAAGTGTCCTGGGATAACTCCTCAGCTGGCCAGTATAAGATTCTTCCACCATCTGCCCACCCTCAATGTGGAGGGGACACACACTAACCTTTGTAACCAGAGCTGAGATTTCTCAAGCACTTGAACTCATTGTAGGTAAAATATAAAACAAGTTGATGAACTACAGCGGATAGGTTTGAAGTGGTTATACATAGCAGGAGTTGCTCATGTAAGAAACAAAAATAAAATACACACTAAAAACTAAAATATATTTGCACAAAGTGGAAGAGCTCCAGGCAGACAGACTGAGAGCCCCACCACTCAGCCATTTGCCTGAGTAGTGCACCTCATATTATATGAGGATATTGATATAAGAGGCAGCTCAGAAACTTGGTGGAATGAGGATAATCAATGGGACTTAGTAATACCAGGGCTCAAAATATATCACAAGGACAGAGCAGTTCATGCTGCTGGGGGAGTGGCACTATATGTGAAACAAAGGGAAGAATCAAAAGAAGTAAAAATCTCTAATCAACAAAACTGTACCATAAAATCTCTAAGGATAGTAATTCTGTGACGGAGTCACTGGTCCAATGCTCTGGAACTACTCTGTATGAAGCCAGCCAGGACCCTGGTTTAGCGAGACTCCTCTCAGGACACCCTATCCAGGATAAAAACTTCCTTAGCTATGGCATTCCTTGCCTGACCTAGGAGCATTGAGCCCCCTGTTCTCACTGTGCACTTCCCCTTGGCGTGTTCACCTTCTTCCATGAACAGAGAACAACAATACCCAAAGTCCAAAGATGCAAAACAATTCAATGTTTAGTGGGGTGAAATTCCAGCAAGCTTAAATCCAAGTTCCTTTTTCCTTATTTTCAGGGCCAGCGACAGAAATTTGGGGGGCCCCTACTCTGATAGTTTGGGTTCCCCCTCCAGCCCAGCCGCCCCCCCCAGCCCAGCCGACAGTGGCTGCCGCCCCCCAGCCCAGCCGCCCCCCCCCCCAGCCCAGCCGGCGCTCCCCCCCCCCCCCCAGCTGACAGCTGGCCGCAGCGGGAGCAAGAGCCCAGGAGCGGCGTGAGCCGCCCTTTCTCCCCCCCCCCATCTTTTCACCCCCCTTCCGCCCTTTCTCCCCCCGGACTGAGCCGCTGCCACCGGCCGGGCTCACTGCTCTGCCCGGAGACAGGCGCACTCGTCCGGAGGAGAGCCACGCCGGATGACTACGGGTAGAGCTGTACCGGGGCCCCCCTAAAGTGCGGGGCCCGGTACAGCTCTACCCGTAGTACCCCCCTGTCGCTGGCCCTGCTTATTTTTGAATCCCAACTTACTTCCTGTTTGCCCCTAATTTATATAGTAATATTCTTATATTTTTATAATCTTAGTAATATCTTGTTACAGCAACGTCATATTTTTCAAGTTCTTCAAGAAGTATTGCAAAATTGAAGTAAAAAATTAATATCTGTTAATATCTGTTAACCAGAGATCAGCAGCCTTTCAGAAGTGGTGTGCCAAGTCTTCATTTATTCACTCTAATTTAAGGTTTCACGTACCAGTAATACACTTTAACGTTTTTAGAAAGTCTCTTTCTAGAAGTCTATAATAGAGAACTAAACTAGAGTTGCATGTAGAGTAAATAAGGTTTTTAAAATGTTTAAGAAGCTTCATTTAAAATTAAGCTCCCCTGGACCGGTGTCCAGGACCTGGGCAGTGTGAGGGCCACTGAAAATCAGCTTGTGTGATGCCTTTGGCACACATGCCATAGGTTGCCTATCCCTGCCTTAAACAATCATTCTACTAAAATTTACCTAACCAATCCTAACATATTATAACATGATTAGTCAGCCAATTATATCCCCCTGCCTTAATTAGTTTACACCCAGCAAAATTAATTATACAGTAGACAGAAACAATCACAGCACCAGACAGAGACCCTGCAAATATTGAATGGCAAAGTGGGAACAATAATGACAAAACAATACAGAAGAGAGGATTTCATATCTACATATATAAAGACATAAGGGTTTCCCAGCTGTGTCTATTGATAAGCAATTTTTTACCAAATAGAAAACTATCAAACCACATTTCCTTTCTCTGGGGGCGATAGATCAGATTAATTTATCACAGCCCCAGATTGCCCCATTTACTGTCACAGTGAGAGAAGGGCTTTACACAGATTCTTTCTTTTACATAGATTCTTTCCTTTATATCTCTCTAACTAGCTAAATGATAAACATAGACTGCAATTCTTAAAGTATAGGCCTTTACAGACAGGTCTGAATATCTATATGTTAACAGGGACCACTGAGAAGCCAGAGTACCCTGCACTCAAACTTCCCAGTCAGCCGTGACTCTCAACCAACCTCATAAAACACAAGGGTTCATTAGTTGACAGGACCACCGCATAGAACAGAGCTCCTCGCTTACACCAGTCAGGCTTCTGACAAGGCCAAGCCGGTAAAGCTCTGAGGTCCCAGGCTGGGGAGCTGGGGGAACTGGCTGGAGCCTCTCTATTGTTGTTTCATGAGTGGCTAGTGAAATTTTTCAGGTAACTGCAGGTGCCTGTATCTTTCTCAGTGTATGACTTTATAAGCGAAAGACCTGGAGGGACTGTTGTTATGGCAGGGAAGGCAGGACACCTGGACTCCTGAGTTCTGTCTGTCATTCTCTGAGTGAATTACACCAAATCATATCCTCAGTTTGCCCCATGGATATAATGGGGATATGTTCATAGTGACTTTGCTTTGCTAGGTCATTTGAAGACCGTTCAATGAAAGATTCTACGTGGTTATGATAATAGTTACAGATGAGCATTACTGATATCTGATCCCCTAGCGACAATCGCATGTGCCTCCAGAAAGTGCTTTCATCTCCCCTCAGTTATCTTTGTCCAGATATGACTCTCTGCTTTCTACCTATCCATCCTGGGCACTTAGACAACAAGAGATCCTAGGAGACCTAGGCACTGTCCCTACCTTTCTTAGTAATCAACTATAATTTTTAAATATACACAAATACACAGAGCAGTCCATTCCTCTCTGACTCGTTGGAGAGCCCCAGAGTTCTCATCTCCCTTTGCTGATTCTCTTAATTGCTGTTTACTCTTAAAGCTGGATAAAAAACACATAAGCGCAGAGAAGAAAAGATTGAGACTGGATAGAGAGTGTCTGGTCTCCAGAGTGTTTGCATCCACAGGCCGCTTCTCCCCTACAGGCTGAGTGTACCCCCCTGGGATTGCTCAGAGCTATATTGTAAACAGTGCACACCCCTGTGTCGGCTCTTGGCATGGGATGCTGCTGCAGATATTAGGGTGAGAGAGGTGAGGTGACACGGCTACCTGAGGGATATTCCCAGAGAAGACGATTCCATCTCAGAAATCACAGGTAACCTTCTCTTTCTGTTCGACAACCAAGTGCAATGTATGCATGATGGGATAGAGAATAGGTCTGTGGTCATTTCCCCTCTGCACAGGCAATGAGCATCCCAGGGCCCTTGCCACAAATGCTGAATTTACTCTAGTATCATGGGCCAAAATGTCCCTCTTTTGCTGTTCCCCTTGGTGATGGACTCCAGCCCCAAGGTGGCTTCATTCAGTCACACAGTGGATCCTTCAAGATGAAAGTTGTTAGTAGACCTCCAGTTCAAGGCCAGATTTGAAGGCCGTGGGTTGTAGTTTGCTCAGGCCCCTGTGAAGCATTATGGCAGCCCCACTGTCATGTTTTAAGTCTGGACAAGCCCTCAAGCAGATCTTCCAAAGAAGTCTGGAGTAAGAATTGAGTAAAATCTCAGGAGCCAGCTGTGTGTTAATGCAGAGACACTGCCTCTTCCTCCTCTTTCAATTTAGTGCTTTGGCTGTTAACAGGGTGAGGTTTAAAGGGGAAGGAGCAGAAGTTGTTCACCACAAAGCAGTGGAGAAGAGTTGAAACTGTTCACCAGTGCTCAGGATGGGCATTGTGGGATGCCTTCTGGAGGCAAATTTCAGCAATAAAATCAAGTGCAAATCTCTACAATGGCACTTTGATGACCAAACTTTGTTTAAAAAGACTTAAATCTCTTGATAAAGTGGTTTTATTATGTCACTGAAACTGAGGAGTTCTGTCATTGAAAGTAGCTTTTCAGTCTGTACCCCACCACAGTTTCTTCATCAAAAGCTGCTTTTTTATGGAAAATAAAAAGTTGGCAGCGTAGGCAAGGGCTAGAGAAATATGATGGATAACCAGTATTCACACTGGTAAGGTTTCCCACATCACAAAGTGTGACACAAAGACTATCCAGTCTCCTGTTAAAAACCTCCACTCAAGGGCTTTCCGCATGAGGCAGGGAGCATCATAAAATATGGAATTCAGATTACTAGGGTCAGTTGTTCATTGTTCAATTTTCTAAATACTGAAAATGTCATTCTACAGTGTGTGAACAGCAACCAATCTGCTTCACCAATCTGAAAACAGACCCCTGTAGTGCATGTAACAAAGAGTCCTGTGGCACCTTCAAGACTATCTAAATTATTGAAGTGTAAGCAGTGTCAGGATGAGTGGCATCCGGTGGGGAATTGCAGGAATTGCAATGACTTTGCAGTGTCAGTATGGGTGACATCCAGTGGTGAATTGCAGAAATTGCAGTAGCTTTTGGAAAATAACACCTGATTTGCTTAGACACACCCACCACACCTGGCCTGCCCTCTAACAGCCCAATTGATCACTTTGGCTACTGTGGGACCCCCAGTTTCTGTAGTATTGGGGCAAGAATGATAGAGTGCTGATTGACCTGTTTGTGTGAATGAGGGGTTGGGACATTGATTTGGCCTTTGGCATGCTGGAGGGACTCGCCATCAGTTAGGTAGCACTCGGTAAACAAGGGACAGGGGTTCCAAAACTCACTGGATTGAGAGAGGCTGTGGACAGGGTCCTATACTTTGTGCTGAGCGCCTTGTCTGAGGGCCTTACTGGCCTATTGCACCTGGTCTCTCTCCCCTGTGGAATGTTAGAGCTGATTTTTGCTTCCATTAGGAGTCTAACTTCAGCCCACTGAGCTGAAGTTGTTTTGGGGTCTGTGGTGCCTCTGCACTAAGCCCCCCTGCTATGAGCTGAAATCACTTAAGAGCTGAAAATCACTTAAGAGCTGAAAAATCACTGAGCTTTATCTTAAGTGGGGGCCCCTAAGTAGAGCAGTTCCTGTGCCGGCTGACCCGTTCCTGAGACAGCTGGCCGAGCAGTTCCTGAGCAGTTCCTGAGACAGCGGGCAGAGCAGACTCGAGCCGCGGACAGAGCAGTCCCTGTGTCAGCTAGCAGGGCGGCTAGCGGAGCCACCAGCACCCCACGGAGAGACTGGGCCATCGGCCTCGGACCTCATGAAGGTACCCTCCATTCTGCCCTCCACTTCCACCCAGCCTGGGAGGTAAGACTCGGCAGAGTAACTTTCCACCAGGGACTCCAGAGACTTTGGGGCTGGTGAACTTTTGGGACTTTGGGTGACTTTTGGGGTTGCTGGACTCCAGGGACTTTGGGCTATTGGACTTGTGGGACTTTGGGTGATGTTTGGGTTGCTGACTCCTGAACCTACGGGAGAGGACACAGCCCAAACTTGCTGGGGAGGGGCAATTTGCTCACGGGTTGGTGTATGAACCCTAGGTGTGGTGTTTTTCCCAGTTTAGTGATGTCATTTACCTCATGTTAATAAAGATCTTCTGTTACACCGATCTGTGCTTGCAAGAGGGGAAGTATTGCCTCATTGAGGCGCCCAGGGGTGTGTTAGGATTTTCCCAGGTCACTGGATGGGGGCTCAAGCCAGTTTGCATTGTATTGTTGAGAGGGAACCCCTATTTACTGAACCCGGCCCTTGTTGCTGCCAATTCTGAAGGGGAGAAGGGTTACAGAAGCATAAGCTTTCATGTGCTAATACCCACTTTGTCGACTTCATTCATCTGACGAAGTAGGTATTAGACCATGAATGCTTATGCTTCAATACTTTAGTTAGTCTTTAAGTTGCCACAGGACTCTTTGTTATGTCTGCTATTGAAGACTCACACTGCTACCTCTCTGATTCTAGTAGTGCATGTGGTGTCTCATATTAACATTGTCTCTCCTTCCAGGTAACTGTACTACAACCATCACCCTGGAAATATACCAGCAGTCAGGGAAACACACGTCAGAAGCAGGAGACACGTTATCAACTACTCCATGTCAGATTCCAATACAACTGAATTCACCAACCCCTCCACCTTCATCCTGCTGGGAATTCCTGGCCTGGAGGCAGCACATGTCTGGATCTCAATCCCCTTCTTCACCATGTACACTATAACCATACTGGGGAACTGCACCATCCTGTTCATCGTGATGACAGAGCCCAGCCTCTATGAGCCCATGTACTATTTCCTCTGCATGCTGTCTGTTAGTGAACTGGTCCTGTGCACATCCATCGTGCCCAAGACTCTGAGCATCTTCTGGTTCAATTCCAGGGAGTTCGATTTCAATGCCTGCCTCACCCAGATGTACTTTGTTCACTGCTTCTTAGCGATGGAGTCTGGGATCTTCGTGGCCATGGCCTTTGATCGCTACGTGGCCATCTGTCATCCCCTGAGATATTCCACCATCCTGACAAACCCTGTGGTGGCCAAGATTGGCCTGGCCGTGGTGCTGCGCAGCAGCATGGTTGCTTTGCCCTTTCCCATCCAGGCTAGCCAGTGGCCATATTGCAGAACTAATATCATTCCCCAGCCATACTGCTTTCACATGGCTATGGTGAAGTTGGCCTGTGCAGACACCCTGGTCAGTGTTTACTATGGCCTCTTTCTGGCATTTTGTGTGACGATTCTGGATGGGATTTTTATCGCTGTGTCCTATATCCAGATCCTCAGGGCCATCTTCCGGCTCCCCACAAAGGACACCCGGCACAGGACTTTTGAAACCTGCAGCTCCCATCTTTTTGTCATTTCAGCATTCTACATCCCATGTCTCTTCAATGCCTTCCTGATCAGATTTCCCCAGAATGTGCCCCTGCATTTCCACGTTCTCTTTGTCAATGTGTACGTCTTGGTGTCCCCCATGCTAAACCCCATCATCTATGGGCTGAGGACCAAACAGATCCGGGACCGGCTTCTCAGGCTCATTACTCATAAAGAGGCCTAAAGTTTTCTTCATGTGCTCTGATTCTGAGATTGAACTCTATATAGTCCTGCCTATTCTGCAAAGGCCCCGCTCCATTCTCCACCTCTTCCTCCAATGCCGCGCCTCATCTCTGCCTTTCCCCCCAAAGCCCCACTTGATCCCCTCCTCTCCAACCCCACTATCTTGTTGGATTATCTCCACCTTCCTACCCCCCAGCCTGGGCTCCCTCTGCTCCGGGACTCAGACGGGATCTCTTGCAGACTGGCAAGTGAGGAATCAACACTGGGGAAAGCATGCCAGTCTGGCGCAGAGAAGCCAGGAAACCGTATCAAACCATCTGTGGGTTGGGAGTAGGGCTGTGATGCAGTCAGCTGAGACTGTTCATCAAACAGCTTGTGGGTCCTACCGTTCATGTACTCTGAGGACAGGTACTCTGAGGACAGAGACCATAATGTGGCTCCTTTCCTTAACTTTCAGCAATAGTCTCAAGTTGTGGTGTGTGAGTCTCAGTTGGAAATGAGGAAACACGTTTTCACTACCCTCCATCCTTAGAAGGAGCTCTAAGAAGTATCATTTCCTAGCTTTCAGCAATGGTCTCAAATTGTAGTGTCTAGCTGGGGCTTTGTTAAGCAGGGAGCCTTAAATACTTCTTAGTTGTTGGGGTTGGTCCTGCTTGAGAAGGTTTTGGCACTAGATGACTCCTGAGGTCAATTCCAACCAAAATCTTCCATGATTCTTTACTCCTGACTGGGGGCCTGTACTTGTCAGGGTCCATGCAATGGGGATGGGCTGGGAGCCCTTTGCCCTGAGCCAGGCCTTGGGGCGAGGGCAAGGGATTAGCTAGGAGGACAATAGCAGAGAGATGTGGAAGGATCAGCCCTTGTGTTAGTCGGGAAGGCGGGATGCTGGGCAGAGGCCAAGGAGGCTGCAGTAGCTCACATGGAGGGAGAGAAACAGCTCGGCTTCCATTAGAAAGCAATTTACACGACACCTTATGTGGAACGACAGAGCACCCATTGCCAGGGGCTGACGCTGAACGATGAAGCTGAGTCTAACGTTCACTCTGCGTGAAGGTTTTTGGCCGTGTTCTTTAGCTAGGCTGCTAGGCAGTGTTCTCGCTGTGTCATGGATGGGCTGAGCCACACAGAGATAAAGTGATTTACCCAAGGCTACACAATGAGTTGGTGGCAGAGCTGAGAATAGAAACTGGGAGTCCTGACACCTCCCTCCCCCCTCCCAGCACCATTGCTCTGGCTATGGATTGACATTGCTCCTCTGCATTGTGTTAGATACAGTGAGGTTAGTTGTGTGTTGTGATCAGTGGAGTTGCCGTCTTTTTTAAACTGGACAAATTCATTAAAGAAACTGTAGTAAATGACGCCCTGAAGCATAAATTCTTATATCAGAGGCCCAGTGTGAAGCATGACGCCTGAACTAGAGTAACAGTCAAAAACATTGCTAAGTAGAGCTGGGCTGTAATTCAGATGCAGGAACCCGCTCACAGAAGTTGGCAAGAAGAAGGCTGCTAGAAGTACGTATTAATCTCTAATAAAATTAACATGCGCCAGTCTGTCACCAGAACAGCTGGATAGGAACACATCCCACACAGATAACAAAGAACAGGCAGATCGAGCCTAAAGACAGTATAAAAGGACCATATGATGAGTAGACAATATAATGGATAGACAGCATGATGGATGGATAGTTTATTCGAACCAAACAACCTGTGTGAAAGCAACTGGCCGATCTGTGAGAAAGGCAACCCCCTACTCGAGGGGCTGTACTGTGATGAGTCAGGAGTCATGAGAAATCTGTTTGCAAAAGCATATAAGAATACATCCCAGAGTGGTCATCTACATCAGGCCTAGGGGGCACTGGAGTGTCCCGCCAATACCTGAGCTGTGTCCATTGTCAGGGAGCACTTGTACTAGCAGACCTGTTGATATCTAATCCGGTGAGCTAGAGATTGTGTTTTGCTCGACAATAAATGTGGCCGGGTGCCTTCGTACCTTACTCGAGTCTGTGGTCTTTGGGGATTCTCTCGGGGTCTGCTGTGTCAGCGATCTGCTCAGAGACGGGGCAGCACACAGAGGGAACACACACGCAGACGACTGTTATCAACATTGAACAGAGCAGAGCACCACACCAGTAGCATCTGACAACAGAAACTACAGACTAAAATCTATAGACACAAAAACAGGTGTGCAGACTGGTCAGTTCTTGTCTTGCGTTTTTACCAGATACCACATGCTGCCTGGAACTCTACATTGTGCATAAACTACAATGACGTGCTGTTTTGGTAGCAGCACATTACAAAATAATAAATAATCATCTCCATTTAATGCATAGAGAGTGTGCCCAAGGTCACTCAACGAATCCATGGCACATTTGGGACTCTTCACTCCCAGCTCACTCATCTCTGCTGATGCTTTATCTCCAGTTGAAGTGTCCTGGGATAACTCCTCAGCTGGCCAGTATAAGATTCTTCCACCATCTGCCCACCCTCAATGTGGAGGGGACAGACACTAACCTTTGTAATCAGAGCTGAGGTTTCTCAAGCACTTGAACTCATTGTAGGTAAAATATAAAACACGGCGGATAGGTTTGAAGTGGTTATACATAGCAGGAGTTGCTCATGTAAGAAACAAAAATAAAATACACACTAAAAACTAAAATATATTTGCACAAAGTGGAAGAGCTCCAGGCAGAGAGCCCCACCACTCAGCCATTTGCCTGAGTAGTGCACCTCGTATTATATGAGGATATTGATATAAGAGGCAGCTCAGAAACTTGGTGGAATGAGGATAATCAATGGGACTTAGTAATACCAGGGCTCAAAATATATCACAAGGACAGAACAGTTCATGCTGCTGGGGGAGTGGCACTATATGTGAAAGAAAGGGAAGAATCAAAAGAAGTAAAAATCTCTAATCAACAAAACTGTACCATCAAATCTCTATGGATAGTAATTCTGTGACGGAGTCACTAATCCAATGCTCTGGAACTACTTTGTATGAAGCCAGGCAGGACCCTGGTTTAGCGAGACTCCTCTCAGGACATCCTATCCAGGACAAAAACTTCCTCAGCTATGCATTCCTTGCCTGACCTAGGAGCATTGAGCCCCCTGTTCTCACTGTGCACTTCCCCTTGGCATGTTCACCTTCTTCCATGAACAGAGAACAACAATACCCAAAGTCCAAAGATGCAAAACAATTCAATGTTTATTGGGGTGAAATTCCAGCAAGCTTAAATCCAAGTTCCTTTTTCCTTATTTTTGAATCCCAACTTACTTCCTGTTTGCCCCTAATTTATATAGTAATATTCTTAGCTATACCTTAAACCAGAGATCAGCAGCCTTTCAGAAGTGGTGTGCCAAGTCTTCATTTATTCACTCTAATTTAAGGTTTCATGTGCCAGTAATACATTTAAACATTTTTAGAAAGTCTCTTTCTAGAAGTCTATAATAGAGAACTAAACTAGAGTTGCACGTAAAGTAAATAAGGTTTTTAAAATGTTTAAGAAGCTTCATTTAAAATTAAGCTCCCCTGGACCGGTGTCCAGGACCTGGGCAGTGTGAGGGCCACTGAAAATCAGCTTGTGTGATGCCTTTGGCACACATGCCATAGGTTGCCTATCCCTGCCTTAAACAATCATTCTACTAAAATTTACCTAACCAATCCTAACATATTATAACATGATTAGTCAGCCAATTATATCCCCCTGCCTTAATTAGTTTACACCCAGCAAAATTAATTATACAGTACACAGAAACAATCACAGCACCAGACGGAGACCCTGCAAATATAGAATTGCAAATTGGGAACAATAATGACAAAACAATACAGAAGAGAGGATTTCATATCTACATCTATAAAGACATAAGGGTTTCCCAGCTGTGTCTATTGATAAGCAATTTTTTACCAAATAGAAAACTATCAAACCACATTTCCTTTTCCATCTTTCAGGCCTTTCTCTGGGGGTGATAGATCAGATTAACTTATCACAGCCCCAGATTGCCCTATTTACTGTCACAGCGAGAGAAGGGCTTTACACAGATTCTTTCTTTTACATAGATTCTTTCCTTTATGTCTCTCTAACTAGCTAAATGATAAACATAGATTGCAATTCTTAAAGTATAGGCCTTTACAGACAGGTCTGAATATCTATATGTTAACAGGGACCACTCAGAAGCCAGAGTACCCTGCAATCAAACTTCCCAGTCAGCCGTGACTTGTGACTCTCAACCAACCTCGTAAAACACAAGGGTTCATTAGTTGACAGGACCACCGCATAGAACAGAGCTCCTCGCTTACACCAGTCAGGCTTCTGACAAGGGCAAGCAGTACAACTCTGAGGTCTGAGGCTGGGGAGCTGGGGGAACTGGCTGGAGCCTCTCTATTGTTGATTCATGAGTGGCTAGTGAAATTTTTCAGGTAACTGCAGGTGCATGTATCTCTCTCAGTGTATGAGCGAAAGACCTGGAGGGACTGTTGTTATGGCAGGGAAGGCAGGACACCTGGACTCCTGAGTTCTGTCTGTCATTCTCTGTGTGAATTACACCAAATCATATCCTCAGTTTACCCCATGGATATAATGGGGATATGTTCATAGTGACTTTGCTTTGCTAGGTCATTTGAAGACCCTTCAATGAAAGATTCTACGTGGTTATGATAATAGTTACAGATGAGCATTACTGATATCTGATCCCCTAGCGACAATCGCATGTGCCTCCAGAAAGTGCTTTCATCTCCCCTCAGTTATCTTTGTCCAGATATGACTCTCTGCTTTCTACCTATCCATCCTGGGCACTTAGACAACAAGAGACCCTAGGAGACCTAGGCACTGTCCCTAGCTTTCTTAGTAATCAACTATAATTTTTAAATATACACAAATACACAGAGCAGTCCATTCCTCTCTGACTCATTGGAGAGCCCCAGAGTTCTCATCTTCCTTTGCTGATTCTCTTAATTGCTATTTACTCTTAAAGCTGGATAAAAAACACATAAGCGCAGAGAAGAAAAGATTGAGACTGGATAGAGAGTGTCTGGTCTCCAGAGTGTTTGCATCCACATGCCGCTTCTCCCCTACAGGCTGAGTGTACCCCCCTGGGATTGCTCAGAGCTATATTGTAAACAGTGCACACCCCTGTGTCGGCTCTTGGCATGGGATGCTGCTGCAGATATTAGGGTGAGAGAGGTGTGGTGACACGGCTACCTGAGGGATATTCCCAGAGAAGACGATTCCATCTCAGAAATCACAGGTAACCTTCTCTTTCTGTTCGACAACCAAGTGCAATGTATGCATGATGGGATAGGGAATAGGTCTGTGGTCATTTCCCCTCTGCACAGCCAATGAGCATCCCAGGGCCCTTGCCACAAATGCTGAATTTACTGTAGTATCATGGGCCAAAATGTCCCTCTTTTGCTGTTCCCCTTGGTGATGGACTCCAGCCCCAAGGTGGCTTCATTCAGTCACAAAGTGGATCCTTCAAGATGAAAGTTGTTAGTAGACCTCCAGTTCAAGGCCAGATTTGAAGGCCGTGGGTTGTAGTTTGCTCAGGCCCCTGTGAAGCATTATTTCAGCCCCACTGTCATGTTTTAAGTCTGGACAAGCCCTCAAGCAGATCTTCCAAAGAAGTCTGGAGTAAGAATTGAGTAAAATCTCAGGAGCCAGCTGTGTGTTAATGCAGAGACACTGCCTCTTCCTCCTCTTTCAATTTAGTGCTTTGGCTGTTAACAGGGTGAGGTTTAAAGGGGAAGGAGCAGAAGATGTTCACCACAAAGCAGTGGAGAAGAGTTGAAACTGTTCTCCAGTGCTCAGGATGGGCATTCTGGGATGCCTTCTGGAGGTGAATTTCAGCAATAAAATCAAGTGCAAATCTCTACAATGGCACTTTGATGACCAAACTTTTGTTTAAAAAGACTTAAATCTCTTGATAAAGTGGTTTTTGTTATGTCACTGAAACTGAGGAGTTCTGTCATTGAAAGTAGCTTTTCAGTCTGTACCCCACCACAGTTTCTTCATCAAAAGCTGCTTTTTTATGGAAAATAAAAAGTTGGCAGCGTAGGCAAGGGCTAGAGAAATGTGATGGATAACCAGTATCCACACTGGTAAGGTTTCCCACATCACAAAGTGTGACACAAAGACTATCCAGTCTCCTGTTAAAAACCTCCACTCAAGGGCTTTCCGCATGAGGCAGGGAGCATCATAAAATATGGAATTCAGATTAATAGGGTCAGTTGTTCATTGTTCAATTTTCTAAATACTGAAAATGTCATTCTACAGTGTGTGAACAGTGACCAAGCTGCCTCACCAATCTGAAAACAGACCCCTGTAGTGCATGTAACAAAGAGTCCTGTGGCACCTTAAAGACTAACTAAAGTATTGAAGCATAAGCTTTCGTGGGCTAATACCTACTTTGTCGACTACATTCATCTGACGAAGTGGGTATTAGCCCACGAAAACTTATGCTTCAATACTTTAGTTAGTCTTTAAGGTGCCACAGGACTCTTTGTTACCTCTGCTATTCCAGACTAACACTGCTACCTCTCTGATTCTAATAGTGCATGTAGTGTCTCATATTAACATTGTCTCTCCTTCCAGGTAACTGTACTACAACCGTCACCCTGGATATATACCAGCATTCAGGGAAACACACGTCAGAAGCAGGAGACACGTTATCAACTACTCCATGTCAGTTTTCAATACAACTGAATTCACCAACCCCTCCACCTTCATCCTGCTGGGAATTCCTGGCCTGGAGGCAGCTCATGTCTGGATCTCCATCCCCTTCTTCACCATGTACACTATAACCATACTGGGGAACTGCACCATCCTGTTCATCGTGATGACAGAGCCCAGCCTCTATGAGCTCATGTACTATTTCCTCTGCATGCTGTCTGTTAGTGAACTGGTCCTGTGCACATCCACCCTGCCCAAGACACTGAGCATCTTCTGGTTCAATTCCAGGGAGATCGATTTCAATGCCTGCCTCACCCAGATGTACTTTGTTCACTGCTTCTTAGCGATGGAATCTGGGATCCTCGTGGCCATGGCCTTTGATCGCTACGTGGCCATCTGTCATCCCCTGAGATATTCCACCATCCTGACAAACCCTGTTGTGGCCAAGATTGGCCTGGCCGTGGTGCTGCGCAGCAGCATGGTTGCTTTGCCCTTTCCCATCCAGGCTAGCCAGTGGCCATATTGCAGAACTAACATCATCCCCCAGCCATACTGCTTCAGCATGGCTATGGTGAAGTTGGCCTGTGCAGACACCCTGGTCAGTGTTTACTATGGTGTCATTATGGTATTCTGTGTGATGATTCTGGATGGGATTTTTATCGCTGTGTCCTATACCCAGATCCTCAGGGCCATCTTCCGGCTCCCCACAAAGGATGCCCGACTCAAAACTTTTGAAACCTGCAGCTCCCATCTTTTTTCATTTCAGCATTTTACATCCCATGTCTCTTCAACACCTTCCTGAACAGATTTCCCCAGATTGTGCCCCTGCATTTCCAAGTTCTCTTTGTCAATGTGTACTTCTTGGTGTCCCCCATGCTAAACCCCATCATCTATGGGCTGAGGACCAAACAGATCCGTGACCGGCTTCTCAGGCTCATTACTCATAAACAGGACTAAAGTTTTCTTCATGTGCTCTGATTTTGAGATTGAACTCTATATAGTCCTGGCTGCTGATATGGGGCTGAAGCCCCTTCCCTGAATCACTTACTGGACAGTCAAGTGACATTAACCTATTTCTTGGCCTTACTGAGCTGCGTCAGTGCAACAAGTTGATAAATCAGTCTGTGTACAGTTCTTGGGATTACCAATTTTCTAATTTTCTAATCGCTGTTAACTGGACCTCTGAGGCCCTGCCCCCTGCCCTGACTATTCCCCAAGGCCCTGCCCCCAAACCAGCTTTTTCCACAAGGCCACTTCTGCTGTCCCACCTATTCTGCAAAGGCCCCACTCCCTTCTCCACCTCTTCCTCCAATGCCGCACCTCATCTCTGCCTTTCCCCATAAAGCCCCACTTGCTCCCCTCCTCTCCAGCCCCACTATCTTTTTGGATCATCTCCACCTTCCTACCCCCCAGCCTGGGCTCCCTCTGCTCCGGGACTCAGACGGGATCTGTTGCAGACTGGCAAGGGAGGAATCAACACTGGGGCCAACATGCCAGTCTGGTGCAGAGAAGCCAGGAAACCGTATCAAACCATCTGTGGGTTGGGAGTAGGGCTGTGATGCAGTCAGCTGAGACTGTTCATCAAACAGCTTGTGGGCCCTACAGTTCCGCTGCAAAGTCATGGGGGCAGAGACCATTGTTTGGCTCCTTTCCTTAACTTCAGCTATGGCCTCAAGTTGTGGTGTATGAGTCCAAGCTGGATATGAGGGAACACGTTTTCACTACCCTCCATCCTTAGAAGGAGCTCTAAGAAGTATCATTTCCTAGCTTTCAGCAATGGTCTCATATTGTAGTGTCTAGCTGGGGCTTTGTTAAGCAGGACCTTAAATACTTCTTAGTTGTTGGGGTTGGTCCTGCTTGAGAAGGGTTTGGCACTAGATGACTCCTGAGGTCTCTTCTAACCAAAATCTTCTATGATTCTTTACTCCTGGCTGGGGGCCTGTACTCGTCAGGGTCCCTGCAATGGGGATGGGCTGGGAGCCCTTTGCCCTGAGCCAGGCCTTGGGACGAGGGCAAGGGATTAGCTAGGAGGACAACAGCGGAGAGATGTGGAAGGATCAGCCCTTGTGTTAGTCGGGAAGGTGGGATGCTGGGCAGAGGCCAAGGAGGCTGCAGTAGCTCACATGGAGGGAGAGAAACAGCTCGGCTTCCATTAGAAAGCAATTTACACAACACCTTATGTGGAACGACAGAGCACCCATTGCCAGGGGCTGACGCTGAACGATGAAGCTGAGTCTAACGTTCACTCTGCGTGAAGGTTTTTGGCCGTGTTCTTTAGCTAGGCTGCTAGGCAGTGTTCTCACTGTGTCATGGATGGGCTGAGCCACACAGAGATAAAGTGATTTACCCAAGGCTACACAATGAGTTGGTGGCAGAGCTGAGAATAGAAACTGGGAGTCCTGACACCTCCCTCCCCCATCCCAGCACCATTGCTCTGGCCATGAACTGACATTGCTCCTCTGCATTGTATTAGATACAGTGAGGTTAGTTTTGTGTTGTGATCAGTGGGGTTGCCGTCTTTTTTAAACTGGACAAATTCATTAAAGAAACTGTAGTAAATGAGGCCCTGAAGCATAAATTCTTATATCAGAGGCCCAGTGTGAAGCGTGAAGCCTGAACCAGAGTAACAGTCAAAAACATTGCTAAGTAGAGCTGGGCTGTAAGTCAGATGCAGGAACCCGCTCACAGAAGTTGGCAAGATGAAGGCTTCTAGAAGTACGTATTAATCTCTAATAAAAGTAACATTGGCCAGTCTGTCACCAGAACAGCTGGATATGAACACATCCCACACAGATAACAAAGAACAGGCAGATCGAGCCTGAAGACAGTATAAAAGGACCATATGATGAGTAGACAATATAATGGATAGACAGCATGTTGGATGGATAGTTTATTCAAACCAAACAACCTGTGTGAAAGCAACTGGCTGATCTGTGAGGAAGGCAACCCCCTACTCGAGGGGCTGTACTGTGATGAGTCAGGAGTCATGAGAAATCTGGTTGCAAAAGCATATAAGAATACATCCCTGAGTGGTCATCTTCATCAGGCCTAGGGGGCACTGGAGTGTCCCGCCAATACCTGAGCTGTGTCCATTGTCAGGGAGCACTTGTACTAGCAGACCTGTTGATATCTAATCCGGTGAGCTAGAGATTGTGTTTTGCTTGACAATAAATTTGGCCGGGTGCCTTCGTACCTTACTCGAGTCTGTGGTCTTTGGGGATTCTCTCGGGGTCTGCTGTGTCAGTGATCTGCTCAGAGACGGGGCAGCACACAGAGGGAACACGCACGCAGACGACTGTTATCAACATTGAACAGAGCAGAGCACCACACCAGTAGCATCTGACAACAGAAACTACAGACTAAAATCTATAGACACAAAAACAGGTGTCCAGACTGGTCAGTTCTTGTCTTGCTTTTTTACCAGATACCACATGCTGCCTGGAACTCTACATTGTGCATAAACTCCAATGATGTGCTGTTTTGGTAGCAGCACATTACAAAATAATAAATAATCATCTCCATTTAATGCATAGAGAGTGTGCCCAAGGTCACTCAACGAATCCAAGACACATTTGGGACTCTTCATTCCCAGTTCACTCATCTCTGCTGATGCTTTATCTCCAGTTGAAGTGTCCTGGGATAACTCCTCAGCTGGCCAGTATAAGATTCTTCCACCATCTGCCCACCCTCAATGTGGAGGGGACACACACTAACCTTTGTAACCAGAGCTGAGATTTCTCAAGCACTTGAACTCATTGTAGGTAAAATATAAAACAAGTTGATGAACTACAGCGGATAGGTTTGAAGTGGTTATACATAGCAGGAGTTGCTCATGTAAGAAACAAAAATAAAATACACACTAAAAACTAAAATATATTTGCACAAAGTGGAAGAGCTCCAGGCAGAGAGACTGAGAGCCCCACCACTCAGCCATTTGCCTGAGTGGTGCACCTCGTATTATATGAGGATATTGATATAAGAGGCAGCTCAGAAACTTGGTGGAATGAGGATAATCAATGGGACTTAGTAATACCAGGGCTCAAAATATATCACAAGGACAGAACAGTTCATGCTGCTGGGGGAGTGGCACTATATGTGAAAGAAAGGGAAGAATCAAAAGAAGTAAAAATCTCTAATCAACAAAACTGTACCATCAAATCTCTATGGATAGTAATTCTGTGACGGAGTCACTGGTCCGATGTTCTGGAACTACTCTGTATGAAGCCAGGCAGGACCCTGGTTTAGCGAGACTCCTCTCAGGACATCCTATCCAGGATAAAAAATTCCTCAGCTATGGCATTCCTTGCCTGACCTAGGAGCATTGAGCCCCCTGTTCTCACTGTGCACTTCCCCTTGGCGTGTTCACCTTCTTCCATGAACAGAGAACAACAATACCCAAAGTCCAAAGATGCAAAACAATTCAATGTTTATTGGGGTGAAATTCCAGCAAGCTTAAATCCAAGTTCCTTTTTCCTTATTTTTGAATCCCAACTTACTTCCTGTTTGCCCCTAATTTATATAGTAATATTCTTAGCTATACCTTAAACCAGAGATCAGCAGCCTTTCAGAAGTGATGTGCCAAGTCTTCATTTATTCACTCTAATTTAAGGTTTCAGGTGCCAGTAATACATTTAAACATTTTTAGAAAGTCTCTTTCTAGAAGTCTATAATAGAGAACTAAACTAGTGTTGCATGTAGAGTAAATAAGGTTTTTAAAATGTTTTAGAAGCTTCATTTAAAATTAATGGACCTGGGCAGTGTGAGGGCCACTGAAAATCAGCTTGTGTGATGCCTTTGGCACACATGCCATAGGTTGCCTATCCCTGCCTTAAACAATCATTCTACTAAAATTTACCTAACCAATCCTAACATATTATAACATGATTAGTCAGCCAATTATATCCCCCTGCCTTAATTAGTTTACACCCAGCAAAATTAATTATACAGTAGACAGAAACAATCACAGCACCAGACAGAGATCCTGCAAATATAGAATTGCAAAGTGGGAACAATAATGACAAAACAATACAGAAGAGAGGATTTCATATCTACATCTATAAAGACATAAGGGTTTCCCAGCTGTGTCTATTGATAAGCAATTTTTTACCAAATAGAAAACTATCAAACCACATTTCCTTTCTCTGGGGGTGATAGATCAGATTAATTTATCACAGCCCCAGATTGCCCTATATACTGTCACAGCGAGAGAAGGGCTTTACACAGATTCTTTCTTTTACATAGATTCTTTCCTTTATATCTCTCTAACTAGCTAAATGATAAACATAGATTGCAATTCTTAAAGTATAGGCCTTTACAGACAGGTCTGAATATCTATATGTTAACAGGGACCACTGAGAAGCCAGAGTACCCTGCACTCAAACTTCCCAGTCAGCCATGACTCTCAACCAACCTCGTAAAACACAAGGGTTCGTTAGTTGACAGGACCACCGCATAGAACAGAGCTCCTCGCTTACACCAGTCAGGCTTCTTACAAGGGCAAGCAGTACAACTCTGAGGTCTGAGGCTGGGGAGCTGGGGGAACTGGCTGAAGCCTCTCTATTGTTGTTTCATGAGTGGCTAGTGAAATTTTTCAGGTAACTGCAGGTGCGTGTATCTCTCTCAGTGTATGAGCGAAAGACCTGGAGGGACTGTTGTTATGGCAGGGAAGGCAGGACACCTGGACTCCTGAGTTCTGTCTGTCATTCTCTGTGTGAATTACACCAAATCATATCCTCAGTTTTCCCCATGGATATAATGGGGATATGTTCATAGTGACTTTGCTTTGCTAGGTCATTTGAAGACCCTTCAATGAAAGGTTCTACGTGGTTATGATAATAGTTACTGATGAGCATTACTGATATCTGATCCCCTAGCGACAATCGCATGTGCCTCAGAAAGTGCTTGCATCTCCCCTCAGTTATCTTTGTCCAGATATGACTCTCTGCTTTCTACCTATCCATCCTGGGCACTTAGACAACAAGAGACCCTAGGAGACCTAGGCACTGTCCCTACTTTTCTTAGTAATCAACTATAATTTTTAAATATACACAAATACACAGAGCAGTCCATTCCTCTCTGACTCATTGGAGAGCCCCAGAGTTCTCATCTCCCTTTGCTGATTCTCTTAATTGCTGTTTACTCTTAAAGCTGCATAAAAAACACATAAGCACAGAAAAGAAAAGATTGAGGCTGGAAAGAGAGTGTCTGGTCTCCAGAGTGTTTGCATCCACATGCCGCTTCTCCCCTACAGGCTGAGTGTAACCCCCTGGGATTGCTCAGAGCTATATTGTAAACAGTGCACACCCCTGTGTCGGCTCTTGGCATGGGATGCTGCTGCAGATATTAGGGTGAGAGAGGTGAGGTGACACGGCTACCTGAGGGATATTCCCAGAGAAGACGATTCCATCTCAGAAATCACAGGTAACCTTCTCTTTCTGTTCGACAACCAAGTGCAATGTATGCATGATGGGATAGGGAATAGGTCTGTGGTCATTTCCCCTCTGCACAGCCAATGAGCATCCCAGGGCCCTTGCCACAAATGCTGAATTTACTCTAGTATCATGGGCCAAAATGTCCCTCTTTTGCTGTTCCCCTTGGTGATGGACTCCAGCCCCAAGGTGGCTTCATTTCAGTCACACAGTGGATCCTTCAAGATGAAAGTTGTTAGTAGACCTCCAGTTCAAGGCCAGATTTGAAGGCCGTGGGTTGTAGTTTGCTCAGGCCCCTGTGAAGCATTATGGCAGCCCCACTGTCATGTTTTAAGTCTGGACAAGCCCTCAAGCAGATCTTCCAAAGAAGTCTGGAGTAAGAATTGAGTAAAACCTCAGGAGCCAGCTGTGTGTTAATGCAGAGACACTGCCTCTTCCTCCTCTTTCAATTTAGGGCTTTGGCTGTTAACAGGATGAGGTTTAAAGGGGGAGGAGCAGAAGATGTTCACCACAAAGCAGTGGAGAAGAGTTGAAACTTCACCAGTGCTCAGGATGGGCATTCTGGGATGCCTTCTGGAGGCAAATTTCAGCAATAAAATCAAGTGCAAATGTCTACAGTGGCACTTTGATGACCAAACTTTTGTTTAAAAAGACTTAAATCTCTTGATAAAGTGGTTTTATTATGTCACTGAAACTGAGGAGTTCTGTCATTGAAAGTAGCTTTTCAGTCTGTACCCCACCACAGTTTCTTCATCAAAAGCTGCTTTTTTATGGAAAATAAAAAGTTGGCAGCGTAGGCAAGGGCTAGAGAAATGTAATGGATAACCAGTATCCACACTGGTAAGGTTTCCCACATCACAAAGTGTGACACAAAGACTATCCAGTCTCCTGTTAAAAACCTCCACTCAAGGGCTTTCCGCATGAGGCAGGGAGCATCATAAAATATGGAATTCAGATTAATAGGGTCAGTTGTTCATTGTTCAATTTTCTAAATACTGAAAATGTCATTCTACAGTGTGTGAACAGCAACCAATCTGCCTCACCAATCTGAAAACAGACCCCGGTACTGCATGTAACAAAGAGTCCTGTGGCACCTTAAAGACTAACTAAAGTATTGAAGCATAAGCTTTCATGTGCTAATACCCACTTTGTCGACTACATTCATCTGACAAAGTGGGTATTAGACCATGAATGCTTATGCTTCAATACTTTAGTTAGTCTTTATGGTGCCACAGGACTATTTGTTATGTTTGCTATTGAAGACTAACACTGCTACCTCTCTGATTCTAATAGTGCATGCAGTGTCTCCTATTAACATTGTCTCTCCTTCCAGGTAACTGTACTACAACCGTCACCCTGGATATATACCAGCATTCAGGGAAACACACGTCAGAAGCAGGAGACATCTTATCAACTACTCCATGTCAGTTTTCAATACAACTGAATTCACCAACCCCTCCACCTTCATCCTGCTGGGAATTCCTGGCCTGGAGGCAGCACATGTCTGGATCTCAATCCCCTTCTTCACCATGTACACTATAACCATACTGGGGAACTGCACCATCCTGTTCATCGTGATGACAGAGCCCAGCCTCTGTGAGCCCATGTACTATTTCCTCTGCATGCTGTCTGTTAGTGAACTGGTCCTGTGCACATCCACCCTGCCCAAGACACTGAGCATCTTCTGGTTCAATTCCAGGGAGATCGATTTCAATGCCTGCCTCACCCAGATGTACTTTGTTCACTGCTTCTTAGTGATGGAGTCTGGGATCCTCGTGGCCATGGCCTTTGATCGCTATGTGGCCATCTGCCATCACCTGAGATATTCCACCATCCTGACAAACCCAGTGGTGGCCAAGATTGGCCTGGCCGTGGTGCTGCGCAGCAGCATGGTTGCTTTGCCCTTTCCCATCCAGGCTAGCCAGTGGCCATATTGCAGAACTAACATCATCCCCCAGCCATACTGCTTCAGCATGGCTATGGTGAATTTGGCCTGTGCAGACACCCTGGTCAGTGTTTACTATGGCCTCTTTCTGGCATTTTGTGTGACGATTCTGGATGGGATTTTTATCGCTGTGTCCTATATCCAGATCCTCAGGGCCATCTTCCGGCTCCCCACAAAGGACACCCGGCACAGGACTTTTGAAACCTGCAGCTCCCATCTTTTTGTCATTTCAGCATTTTACATCCCATGTCTCTTCAATGCCTTCCTGATCAGATTTCCCCAGAATGTGCCCCTGCATTTCCAAGTTCTCTTTGTCTATGTGTACTTCTTGGTGTCTCCCATGCTAAACCCCATCATCTATGGGCTGAGGACCAAACAGATCCGGGACCGGCTTCTCAGGCTCATTACTCATAAAGAGGACTAAAGTTTTCTTCATGTGCTCTGATTTTGAGATTGAACTCTATATAGTCCTGGCTGCTGATATGGGGCTGAAGCCCCTTCCCTGAATCACTTACTGGACAGTCAAGTGACATTAACCTATTTCTTGGACTTACTGAGCTGCGTCCGTGCAACAAGTTGATAAATCAGTCTGTGTACAGTTCTTGGGATTACCAATTTTCTAATTTTCTAATAGCTGTTAACTGGACCTCTGAGGCCCTGCCCCCTGCCCTGACTATTCCCCAAGGCCCTGCCCCCGACCCAGCTTTTTCCACAAGGCCACTTCTGCTGTCCTGCCTATTCTGCAAAGGCCCCGCTCCCTTCTCCACCTCTTCCTCCAATGCCGCACCTCATCTCTGCCTTTCCCCACAAAGCCCCACTTGATCCCCTCCTCTCCAACCCCACTATCCTGTTGGATCATCTCCACCTTCCTACCCCCCAGCCTGGGCTCCCTCTGCTCCGGGACTCAGACGGGATCTCTTGCAGACTGGCAAGTGAGCAATCAACAATGGGGCCAGC
This sequence comes from Sternotherus odoratus, assembly GCA_032164245.1. Lineage (NCBI taxonomy): Eukaryota > Metazoa > Chordata > Testudines > Kinosternidae > Sternotherus > Sternotherus odoratus. Next base: position 302,500,741 of record JAVMKO010000001.1, read on the forward strand.
ATGCCAGTCTGGTGCAGAGAAGCCAGGAAACCGTATCAAACCATGTGTGGGTTGGGAGTAGGGCTGTGATGCAGTCAGCTGAGACTGTTCATCAAACAGCTTGTGAGCCCTACCGTTCAGGTACAAAGTCCTGAGGACAGAGACCATAATGTGGCTCCTTTCATTAACTTTCAGCAATAGTCTCAAGTTGTGCTGTGTGAGTCTCAGTTGGAAATGAGGAAACACGTTTTCACTACCCTCCATCCGTAGAAGGAGCTCTAAGAAGTATCATTTCCTTAGCTTTCAGCAATGGTCTCAAATTGTAGTGTCTAGCTGGGGCTTTGCTAAGCGGGTTCTTAAATACTTCTTAGTTGTTTGGGTTGATCCTGCTTGAGAAGGGTTTGGCACTAGATGACTCCTGAGGTCTCTTCCAACCAAAATCTTCCATGATTCTTTACTCCTGCCTGGAGGCCTGTACTTGTCAGGGTCCCTGCAATGGGGATGGGCTGGGAGCCCTTTGCCCTGAGCCAGGCCTTGGGGCGAGGGCAAGGGATTAGCTAGGAGGACAACAGCGGAGAGATGTGGAAGGATCAGCCCTTGTGTTAGTCGGGAAGGCGGGATGCTGGGCAGAGGCCAAGGAGGCTGCAGTAGCTCACATGGAGGGAGAGAAACAGCTCGGCTTCCATTAGCCAGCAATTTACACGACACCTTATGTGGAACGACAGAGCACCCATTGCCAGGGGCTGAAGCTGAACGATGAAGCTGAGTCTAACGTTCACTCTGCGTGAAGGTTTTTGGCCGTGTTCTTTAGCTAGGCTGCTAGGCAGTATTCTCGCTGTGTCATGGATGGGCTGAGCCACACAGAGATAAAGTGATTTACCCAAGGCTACACAATGAGTTGGTGGCAGAGCTGAGAATAGAAACTGGGAGTCCTGACACCTCCCTTCCCCCTCCCAGCACCATTGCTCTGGCCATGAGCTGACATTGCTGCTCTGCATTGTGTTAAATACAGTGAGGCTAGTTGTGTGTTGACTGCTGCTGCACACTGCGCGGACGTCTTCAGAGAACTATCCACGATGACTCCAAGATCTTTTTCCTGATTAGTTGTAGCTAAATCAGTCCCCATCATATTGTATGTATAGTTGGGGTTCTTTTTTTCCCAGTCTATTACTTTACATTATCCACATTAAATTTAATTTGCCATTTTGTTGCCCAATCACTTAGTTTTGTGAGATCTTTTTGAAGTTCTTCACAGTTTGCTTTAGTCTTAACTATCTTGAGCAGTTTAGTATCATCTGAAAACTTTTTCACCTCACTGTTTAACCCTTCCCTCAAATCATTTATGAATAAGTTAAATAGGATTGGTCCTAAGACTGACTACTGGGGAACACTACTAATGACTGAACTCCATTGTGAAAATTTACCAGTTAATCCTGCCCTTTCTTCCCTGCCTTTTAACCAGTTCTCAATCCAAGAAAGGATCTTCCCTCTTCTCCCATGACAACAAAATTTACATAAGAGTCTTTGGTGCGGGACGTTGTCAAGTGTTTTCTGGAAATCTAAGTACACTATATCCATCTAAGTACCCTTGGACTAACTCTGCGCATAACTCAACACCTGAAGCCACTTTAGGAATAAGGACTGAACTGGGGATGTTGTCCGAAGCTGAAGGGGTTTCTCGTCTGTGTATGCAAGATGGGTTGACTGTTTATCTCATCAGGGTGAGAGACGCCTTGTTTCAGATCCCGTCTAGTGTATAGAATGTAGACTTTGATTGTGTTTATTTCTTAAGTAACTGTAGTGGGGTGGTCACCCTGCTCCTGCCCAGAAAGATTCAAAACAGCCCTGGGAGAGGTCTGTAGCAGAGAAAGGGGTTAAGAACAACTGGGGGGAAGCTGACTGGGTAGCTGACCACAGCTGTGGGCAATGCAATCAGTGCCCAGCTGTCTCTCATCAAAGGGCAGTGGGCCAGGAGCAAACAGTCTTTCTCTAGCCCTTTGAGAGGGAGGGACCTGGCCAAAGGCCAAATACATGTCCCAACCCCTCATTCACATAAACAGGTTAATCAACACTTTATCATTCCTGCCCCAATACTACAGAAACTGGGGGTCCCACAGTAGCCAAAGTGATCACTTGGGCTGTTAGAGTGCAGGCTAGGTGCGGTGGGTGTGTCTATGCAAATAAGGTGTTATTTTCCAAAAGTCATTGCAATTCCTGCAATTCACCACCAGATGCCACTCATCCTGACACTGCTTACAGATGTAATGGGGATCTGTTTATAGTGACTTTCCTTTGCTAGCTCTTTTGAAGACCCTTCAGTGAAAGGTTCTATGTGGGTATGATAATACAGTAGTTACTGATGGGCATTACTGATCTCTGATCCCTTAGCTACAATCCCATGTACCTCCAGAAAGTGCTTGTGTCTCCCCTCAGTTGTTTGTCCAGATCTGACGCTCTGCTTTCTACCTATCCATCCTGGGCACTTAGACAGTAAGAGACCCTAGGAGACCTAGGCACTTTCCGTAGCTTACTTAGTAATCAACTATCATTTTAAATATACAGAAATACACAGAGCAGCCAATTCCTCTGTGATTCAGTGGAGAGCCCAAGAGTTCTCATCTCCCTTTGGGGAGGTCCCTTAATTACTGTTCACTGCTAAAGCTGGATAATAAACACAGGAACGCAGACAAGAAAGTTTGAAACTGGCTAGAGAGTCTGGTCTCCAGTCTGGCTGCATCCAGATGCTGCTTCTCCCCTAGAGGCTGAGTGAGTTCCACTGGGATTTCACAGAGCTCTGTTATAAACAGTGCACAGCCCTATGTTGGCTCTAGGCATGGGATGCTGCTGCAGATGCTGGGGTGAGAGAGGTGTGTGGACACGGCTACCTGAGGGGGATTCCCAGTGAAGACGATTCCGTCTCAGAAATCACAGGTACCATCTCTTTCTGCTCAACAAACCAAGTGCAAAGTACGGATGATGGGATAGGGAATAGGTCTCTAGTCTCCTTTGCTCTGCACATTTACTAATCATCCCAGGGCCTTGCCACAGGTGCTGAATTTGACCTAGTATTATGGGCCAAAATGTCCCTCTTTGCTGTATGCCTTGGTGATGGGCTTCAGGCCTAAGGTGGCATCATTTCAGTGACACAGTGGATGATTCAGGAGGAAAGTTGTTAGTAAATATCCAGTACAAGGCCATATTTGGAGGTCACGGGCCATAGTTTGTCCAGGCCCGTGTGAAGTCCTATGGCAGCCCTACTGTCATGTTTTAAGTGTGGACAAGACCTCAAGCAGATCTTCCAGAAAAGTATCCAGTCTGGAGTAACAACTGAGTAAAACTTCAGGAACCAGCTGTGTGGAAATGCACCCGATATTGTCCCCTCCTCCTCTTGCAATTTAAGTATTTGGCTGTTAACTGGGAGGCATGGGGGGACTGAAACTTTCAAAGTGCAATTCAGCCAAAAGCAGACATCCAGTGTGGGAGTTCAGGTTAATGCTTGGTAAACCTATACAGAACTGAAAATGAAGTCTTGTACTTGAAGGTGTCAGACAGATTTAACTATAGTTGGTGCCCCCAGCACCACCAACTATGGTCAATCCATTTGTGAATCCATTTTAGCTTAGATCTTTGCTCCAATAAGGTCTGTAGCAAGGAGTTCCACAGGCCAAATATGGTTCATGTGAACAGTTTTTGTTTATCAATTTTATATGTTCAGTGTTTCAATGTAATTGAATGTTCCCTTGTTCCAGTGTTATGAGACAGAATAAATACAATTGTCCGAACTATTTTCTGTATCAGTAGATTAATCGGGTTTAAAATTAGAAGGGACCATTAGATCATCCAGTCTGACCTCCTGTATAACACTGACCAATACATTTCACCCAGTTACCCCAGTATTGAGCTCCACAAATTGTGTTTCAACATGACCTGGTCTACACTAGCATTTTATATCATGGATTCCAAGAGATGCAGGGTTAAAAGGGGGCTGCAAGGATCAGCTAGTGTAACTCCCTGCAAAGATGCAGGATTTATTGTGTTTAAACCACCCCAGACCGATGACTATTCATCCTTCTGTTGAAAACCTCCAGTGAAGGACTTTCCACAACCTGTTGGAGCATCTATTCCATTGTCCTCCTGTTCTTTCAGTTGGTGAGTTTATCTGAGCTTAAATTTAAATCTGCTCTGCTGTAGTTTGAACTCATTGCATCATGCTCTATGTGACAACAATCCTGCATATTTTTATGGCAGCCTTTCATCTATCTCAAGACCCCTGTCATGTCCCCCTTAATCCTCCCTTTTCCAAACTAAACATCCCCCTTTCTTTCAGTCTTTGCTCCTATGGCATTTATTCCAACCTGCGACTAGTCTTTGTCACTCACCTCTGGATCGTTTCCAGTTACTCTACATCCTTCCTCTATATCAGAGACCCAAATTGGACATAATACCCCAGCTGATGTCTACCCAACACCGATCAAAGTGTTACAATCCCCTCACGTAACTTGCAGGCTAGGCCCTTGCTCATGCAAATTAAAACTGGATTTGCTCTTTTTTGAAATAGCAAGAAAAAAATCTCACATCCCTGAAAGATGTAGTGATATCAACCTGGCGTGCACAGCACCTGGTCTATTGAAGAATTCATTGAACTAGATACCACCTCTCGGAGAGGTGGATTAACTATGCTGACAGAAAAACCCCTATCCAAATACCCACAGGGTTCTTGGTAGTGGAAATGGGTTCACCCTTCAGGATAGCATCCGATTCCTATTAAAAATGGGAGATCTGGGGCACAGCAGCAAAGATACTATTTGAATCCATGGCCTTCTGAAACACGACTCAGCTCCTTCACCTTTCACGTGCACTTTTGCAATGAGTCAACAGTGTGCCCTTGTTTCCAAGAAGGCTAACGGCATTTTGGGCTGTATAAGTAGGGGCATTGCCAGCAGATCGAGGGATGTGATCGTTCCCCTCTATTCGACATTAGTGAGGCCTCATCTGGAGCACTGTGTCCAGTTTGGGGGCTCACAGTACAAGAAGGATGTGAAAAAATTGGAAAGAGTCAGAGAAGGGAAATGAAAATGATTAGGGGCCAGGAGCACATGACTTCTGAGGAGAGGCTGAGAGAACTGGGATTGTTTAGTCTATAGAAGAGAAGAATGAGGAGGGATTTGATAGCTGCTTTCAACTACCAGAAAGGGGGTTCCAAAGAGTATGTTTCTAGACTGTTCTCAGTGGTAGCAGATGACTGAACAAGGAGTAATGGTCTCAAGTTGCAGTGGGGAAGGTTTAGGTTGGATATTAGGAAAAACTGTTTACCTGGGAGGGTGGTGAAGCACTGGAATGGGTTACCTGGGGAGGTGGTGGAATCTCCTTCCTTAGAGGTTTTTAAGGTCAGGCTGGACAAACTCCTGGCTGGGATGATTTCATTGGGGATTGGTCCTGTTTTGAGCAGGGGGTTGGACTAAATGACATCCTGAGTTCCCTTCCAACCCTGATATTCTATGATTTTATGATTCACTGCAGTGTGTCCTGGTCATAACTCTTTTCCCTCAAGCTGAACAAAATCTGCACTCAGATACTGATGTTCCTAAGGCTGGAGCACAGCTGGGACTGCACAGCCTCCCCTCCGCAAATACTGAGCAGATCCAGCAGAGACACAGTGTCCCAAAGTGTGGAGTCACCATGGGCACCTGGGAAGGTGTGATATGAGCATTCCACACTGAGCACACAGCAAGAGGTATTTCAAAATTCCTGAGACTTTCAAGGAGGAGGGTTTAAAACTGTTTACCTCCATGCAGGGAGAAGAACTGAAACTGTTCACCAGAGCAGTCAGGATGGGCAGTGTGGGATGCCTTCCAGAGCCCAATTACAGAGATAAAATAAAGCACAAATATCTACACAGACACTTTGAATAAAAAACATTTTGTGTAAAACTTGTCAGGGGGGTTATATGATGTCACTGAAACTGAGGAGTTCTGTCACTTTGCAGTGGCTTTGCAGTGTGTAGACTGAATGGAAGTGTAGAAAAAGGCTAAGAAAAAATGATGGATGACCAGTATCCACAATTGTGTTTCCTGCTGGTGCCTAGTAAGGTTTCCCACACCATGTTGTGTAGGAATTATTGAGCACGGAGCACCATAAAATATGGAATTGGCATTTTTAAGGTCACTTATTCATAATTCATTTATCTGAATAATGAAAATGTCATTTTTTTCAGTGTGGGAAGAGTGACCAATCTGCTTCCCCCATGAGGACAGCATCCAGTAGTGCATGTGGTGTCTCATATTAACATTGTCTTTCCATACAGGTGTTTGCACTGCGACAATCATCCTAGACCCTGTTGAAATACAAAAAAGTCAAAGGAATGTAGGGTACATGCCAGAGACACCGGTCTACCTCGGAGTTGGACACCTCCCCTAGTCCATGTCAGAATATAACAAAACCGACTTCACCAACCCCACCACCTTCATCCTGCTGGGCATTCCTGGCCTGGAGGCAGCCCATGTCTGGATCTCCATCCCCTTCTGCATCATGTACATCATAGCCCTCTTGGGGAACTTCACCATCCTGTTCATCGTGAAGGTGGAGCAGAGCCTCCATGAGCCCATGTACTATTTCCTCTGCATGCTGGCCATCACCGACCTGGTCGTGCATACGTCCACCCTTCCCAAAATGCTGAGCATCTTCTGGTTCAATTCCAGGGAGATCGATTTCAGTGCCTGTCTCACCCAGATGTACTTTATTTCCATCTTCTCTCCCATGGAGTCTGGGATCCTTGTAGCCATGGCTTTTGATCGGTATGTGGCCATCTGCCATCCCCTGAGACATTCAACCATCCTGACAAACGGCCTGGTGGTCAAGATTTGCGTGGCCGTGGTTCTGCGGGGTGCAATGCTTGGACTGCCCTATCCCTTCCTGGCAGGACAGTGGCCTTATTGCAGAACAAACATCGTCCCCCAGCCGTACTGTGCCCACATATCTGTGGTAAACCTGGCCTGTGCTGACACCCGAGTTAGCAGTTACTATGGCCTCTTTGTCCTAGTCTGTGTAATGGGTCTGGATGGGATTTTTATTGCTGTGTCCTATACTGAGATCCTCAGGGCCATCTTCAGGCTCCCCACAAAAGACGCCCGTCTCAAGACTTTGGGGACTTGCAGCTCCCACCTATTTGTCATTTTAATCTTTTACATCCCAGGTTTCATCCTCTCCCTCATGTACAGATTTGCCCAAAATGTGCCCCTGCATTTCCACGTTCTCATAGTCAATCTGTACATCTTGATGCCCCCCGTGCTAAACCCCATCATCTATGGGGTGAAGACCAAACAGATCCGGGACAGACTGCTTCGGCTCCTTACTCATAAAAGGGCCTAAAGTTTTCACCTGATGATCTGACTCTGAGACAGAGCATTGTGCAGAGCTGTCTGGTGACATGGTGCTGGGCCCCTTTCCCTAAATCAGTGACTGGACAGTCAAAGGGTTTGTCTACACTAGCCACTGGATTAGCAGGCAGTGATTAATGTATCAGGGATCAATTTATTGTTTCTAGTGTAGAAGCTACAAATCAATCCCCAAACACGATCCCTGTTGACTCCTGTACTCCACCTTAGCAAGAAGCACAAGTGGTGAAGCTCTGGAATGGGTCCCCTAGGGAAATGGTGGAATCTCCTTCCTTAGAGGTTTTTAAGGTCAGGCCTGACAAAGCCCTGGATTTGGTTGGAGATTGGTCCTGATTTGAGCAGGAGGTTGGACTAGATACCTCCTGAGGTCTCTTTCATCCCTTATCTTCTATGATTCTATGATTTGTTCCTCCTGACTGGGGCCCTGTATCTGGCAGGGTCCCTGCAATAGGGTTGAACTGGGAGCTCTTTGCCCTGAGCCAGGCCCTGGGGGCAGAGCAAGGGATCAGCTAGGAGGATAACAGCTGAGAGAGGAAGAAGGATAAGATTCTGCATTAGCTGGGAAGGTGGGATGCTGACCCGAGGCCAGGGCTGCTGCGGTAGCTGATAGGGAGGGAGATAAATGACACAGCTTCCATTAGCCGGCTAATTACGCCTTATCTGGAACTACTGGGCACACTCTTCATAACACCTTTGATTCCTACATTTAGAAGCTCTTTAGCTAGGCTGCTGGGCAGCTCTTGGGACAGGTTCTTCCCTGGTTCATAAGATTATTAGAACATATAAATGATCAGACTGGGTTAGACTATGTATCGTGTCTACACACAGTGGATAATCCCAATTGCCCTGGAGTGAGTGAACCTAACAGGTAATGATCAAGTGATCCCTCTCCTGCCATCCCTCACCCCCCTCTGACAAACAGAGGCTAGTGGACACCATTCCTTAACCATCCTGGCTGATAGTCATTCATGGACTTAACCTCCATGAATTTATATAGTTCCATCTGGAACTGGGATACCATCCCACCCTGCTGATCCACCAGCCTGGGCTCCCGCTAACGCTGTGCTACTGTGACAAGCTACAAAGACTTCCACCCTGGACTTCCACCAGCATAAAAGGAGAGTCTCCAGCCAGCCCCTGCATGGGAATGTTTCTCCCAACTCCTCAGGCACTCCCCCTGCTCTAGACAGACTGTGCTACACAGAGGCAAAGTGATTTCTCAATGCTGCACAATGAATGGGTTGCAGAGCTGAGAACACAAACCGGAAGTCCTGAACCCCCAGTTCCATTGTTCTGTCCATGATCTGACATTGATCCTCTGGAGTGTAGTAGATGCAGTGAGGCTATTTGTGTGTTGTGATTAGTTGGAGTTGCCGTTCTTCTTAAAGAGGAGGAATTGATTAAAGAAACAGGTAAAAAATACAGACACAAAAACAGGTTTCCGCACAGCTCAGTGTTCAACCTTGTCTTGCTCGTTTACCACACGCTTCCTGGAGCTCTACAGTGTGCACAAAGCAAAGCTGCAATGAACCACATGAGTACAATGTGTGACTGTGCAGCTCTGATTACGGCCTTTTGGTAGCAGCCCACAAGAAATCAGAAATAATATTACTATTTTGTACATGGAGAGGCTGTGCCCAAAGACACCCAGTGACTCTGTGGCAGAGCTGGGACTCTTCACTCCCAGCTCACTGCTCTCACCTGACACTTGATCTCCAGATAAAATGTTTTGGGCCAAATCGACAGCTGGTGTAAGTGGTTGCATCCCCACTGAAATCAGGGGAGATCCCTGTCACTAAAGAAAACAGTGGAGAGATTGGAAGGTAGGGACTCTGGGCCATTTTCCTGTCTCAAGACACTTTGCTTCTGCCTCAGTTTCCTCATCTGTAAAAGAGGGATACCTCCTGGGAATAGTGATCAATACTATGTGTAAATCCTATCACCGTGATTCAGTGGGATATGGCTGAAGATGCCAAATTCAGGGCAAACTGCTGAGGAAGAGGGTGGCTCACCCCAGGCTGGTGGAAATTCTACTCATTACCTTATATCAAACCAGTAACAAACATAAACTTCTGTCTCTCCACACTGGTTAACTAGAAGCCAGAAATGAAGAGAGCAGATTGTGGATCTCTTCACACAGGTGTGGGATCACCAAACCCCACTCCCCTTCCACTCCCGGTTCCCTGGCGCACATGTAGCAGCTCCAGTCTCTTATGGTACAGAGCAGAATGCAGGCTTTACAGGACATGGATGTGTTTCTTATATAAAAATACCAAATTAGAACTCAGAGAGCTCTCGTTCTATAGATATATTGCTGGGATACTCCTGCCTCCAAAGCAAAACCCTGGTAGCCCATAATCACCACTGTAATATACTTGCAACACATTTTGTACAAAATATGTCATGTGAGGTCTCTATGGAAAAGCTGTGGTGTGCTGAATGTGATTATCCTATTTGTGTCTGTATCATTTTTGGCTCTGAAATAATAAATATGGAATCTCTACCTGTATTTCAAATGTGTTTCCTCCTGTGGTAACTTCCACAAAGTAGTTTACGGCCAGTCTAGCCAGCATATTGTCAATGGATATTCAACATGAAAGCTCAGCAATGAACACAATGGACCATGGAAGAAGCTTGTCCCCATCTGCAGGTGAAACATGGGTAATGGTCCCGCCTCGGACTCATTGAAGCAGGCAAGGTCATATGACCAGCTCATGTGATATTGGACTCCATCTTGGGTTTCCCCTAACTGTGCAAGGGGCTTTTGCTTGGAAAAATGAAGTTCCATACACCTGGCAGAAGCTATAATTGGGGGGAAGCAACTTGGCCACTTGGCCTCCCCCCCACAACTCAACACCCAAAAAACTTTAGGAAGAAGAACTGAACTGGGTATGTTATTCAATGCTGAATAGATTTCTAGTCTGTGTATAAAAAATGGGAGGACTGTTTGTCCCATCATGGTGAGACACTCATTGGTTTAAACCAGGTCAAGTGTATAGAATATAGATTGTGGTTTTATTTATTTTTAAAGCAACAAACGTTGATCTTTTCTTATAATAATTGAAAATCCATCTTTCTGTACTTAGTCCATCTGCTTTGTATTATTTATCAAATTCAGTGTGTCGTTAGAAGTATTAAGGGAAACCTGCTCAGGAACAGGGGCGGGTGCTTTGTCCTCTGCATATTGAGGGAAGGGGGAAGAGCATTAAAGTTACACTAGTCAGACTTCTGACAAGGACAAGACCATACAGCTCTGGGGTCTTAGGCTGGGGAGCTGGGGGAACTTTCTGCACCCTCTGTAGTGTTGGTTCATGGCTGACTAGTGAAAGCTTTCACATAACTGCAGGTGGGTGTATATCTGTGTTTGGCTCTGTAAGTGGAAGACAGGGAGGGGATTGCAGCTTTTCACAGACGCACAGTGTGAGAGGGAGCCAAGGTTTGTAAGTGAGTGGGATCACTGATACCCCTGTTCCAGGTGGCATCCCTCAGAAGTCCATCATGCCTACCCAATGAACAGGCCTTCAACATTATGAGTCCATATCCCACTTAGCATACGCTCAGTTACTGATGGAGAGACCATTGTTATGACAGTGAAGTCAAGAATCCTGGTTTCTGTCTGCCATTCTCTGCCTGTCTTTGGCCAAGTTATTTTACCCTGAACCTCAGTTTACCTATGGATATAATGGGGATATGTTGATAGTTACTTTCCTTTGCTAGGTCTTTTGAAGATCCTTCAATGAAATGTTCTATGTAGTATGATCAACTCTAATTTTGAAATCTACACAAATACACAGAGCAGCCAATTCCTCTTTGACTCTGCAGAGAGCCCAAGAATTCTCCTTTTCCTTTGGGAAGGTCCCTTAATTACTGTTTACTGTTAATGCTGGATAACAAACACAGAAGCACAAACATAGAAGAAGAGACATTAGAGGCTGAGCGAACCCCCCTGGGATTGCAGAGAGCTATATTATAAATAACGCACACCCCTGTGTCAGATCTCAATGTGGGATGCTGCTGCAGGTATTGAAGTCAGAGTGGTGTGGGCTGACTCAGCTACGCGAGGGATTTCCCCAGCAAATAGGCTTCAGTCTCAGAAATCACAGGTACCCATCTCTTTTTGTTTGACAAATCAAGTGCAATGTATGTATGATGGGATAGAGAAAAGGTCTGTAGTCATTTCCACTCTACACAGCCCCTGAACAGCCCAGGGCCCTTGCCAGAGGGGCTGAATTTACTCTAGTATCATGGACCAAAATGTCCCTCTTTTGCTGTCCCCATCGGTGATGGGCTCGAGCTCCAAGGTGGCTTCATTTCAGTCACACAGTGGATCCATCAGGATGAACGTTATTCGTATACATCCATATAAGGCCACATTTGGAGGCCGTGGGTTGTACTTTGCACAGGCCCCAGCTCAGAACTACGGAAGCTCCCTTGTTGTGTTTTTAGTCTAGAAAAGCCCTCGAGCAGAAATTCCAAAAAACATCCAGTCTGGAGTAAGAACTGAGTAAAACCTCAGGAGCCAGCTGTGTGTTAATGCATAGACATTATCCCTTCCTCCACTTCCAATTTAGGGCTTCTACTGTTAACAGAGCGGGGAAGGTGGTGGGGCTGCTACCAGATTATTCCTCCTGAAAAACATGGAAGTGCTAAGGCTCCTCACTATCATAAATATAATATGCCTGAAATTTGGAAGATGCAATTCAGCCAGAAGTAGATACCAAGCATGGAAAAGTTCAGGTTAATGTTTGGTAAAGTGATACACAACTGAAAATGAAGTCATCTCATTGAAGTTGTCAGACAGTTTTAACTATATAGGTGGTGCCACCAGCACCCCCAACAATAACCAATCCATTTGTGAATCCACTTCAGCTAAGCCGTTTGCTCCAATAATGTGGCAGAGTTCTACAGGCCAAATATGGATTATGTAAAAAGTTTTCTTTTATCAATTTTATACATTCAGCGTTTCAATGCAATTTAACATTCCCTTGTTTGTGTGTTATGAGACAGAATAAATATAAATGCCTGAACTACTTTCTATATCCATAGATTCATACGTTTTTAAGTAAGAAGGGACCACTAGATCATCCATGTCTGACCTCCTCTATAACACAGGCCATTAAATTTCACCCATGTATCCCACTATTGAGCTCCATAAGTTGTGTTTGAGTAAGACCTGGTCTACACTAGGATTTTATTTCATTGAAGATTAGAAGGGGGCTGCAAGGAACCAGTAGTCTAAGTTCTGCCAAGATGCAGGATTTGTCATGTCGAAACCACCCCAGACAGACGACTATCCAGCCTCCTGTCCAAAACCTCCAGTGAAGGACTTTTCAGAACCTTCCTGGGCTTTTTTGTCCCCTTTTTCTTATAGGTGGGGAGTTCATCTGAGGTTCAATCTAAATTTGCTATTCTAGTGTTGTATCCCTCTGCCTGTTGATCGATGTGACAACAATCCTGCATATTTTAATGGTATCCTTTCATGTCAAGGCTGCTGTCATGTCCCACATGAATTATCCGTTTCCCAAATTAAACATACCCATTTCCTTAAGTGTCTGCTTGTATGGCTTGCATTCCATCCTATGGATCATCTTTTTCACTCTCCTCTGGATCCTTTCCAGTTTCTCTACATCCTTCCTAAATAGTGGAGACTCAAAATGGACAAAATACTCAAAATACTCCAGCTGAGGTCTAACAGCACCAAAAAATAGTGCTACTATCCCCTACAGTGGTTTGCTTGCTATACCTCTACTAATGCAAAGGAAAATTGTATTTGCTCTTTTTTGCAATAGAAAAGAGGGACAGCTCAGTGATTTGAGCCTTGCCTTCCTAACCCCTGGGTTGTGAGCTCAGTCCTTGAGGGGGGCATTTAGGGATCTGGGGCTAAAAATCTGTCGGGACAGTACTTAGTCCTGTTAGTGTAGGCAGGGGATTAGACTCAATAACCCTTTAGTGTCCTTCCAGTTCAAAGAGATAGGTATATCTCCCTATATTTTTTTTATTTTCAATTGCACCTCTGAGAGATGTAGTGATATCAACATGACCCTGGTATATACAGTATGAGGGCTAATGAAAAATTCTTCATCCACCTAGCTACCATCTCTCAGAGACATGGATCACGTATGCTGACATGAGTCCCGCCAACAAAGTATCTCTGGGGTCTTGGCACTGGAAATGGGGTCACCCTTCAGGATAACATCCAACTCCTTATAAAAAGTGGCACGGCAGCAGAGATACTATTTGAATCCCCGGCCTCTGGTTCACATATCTCAGCTCCTTCACCTTTACTGTGCACTGCAGTGTGTCCTGATCATAGTTCTTTTCTGTCAAGCTGCATGAAATCTGCCTATAGATATTGCTGTTCCCACAGCTGAGCACCACTGGGACTGCACAGCCTCCCCTCTTGTCAGGATTGCCACCCCACTCTGAACTCAGGGGTAAAGATGTGGGGACCCACATGAAAAAAATAAATAACCCCCCAAGCTTATTTTACCAGCTTAGGTTAGCTTTTTTTCCCCAGATCACAAACTTCTGTGTCTGGAACTAACTGCTGACACCACCAAGTGAAACACCCCAACCACCATGGGATACAGGGTAACGTGGAACCCTTCTTTCTCTTTCCACAAACCCCCCAAACTGATCCTTCCCTTCCCTGGGAAACACTTGAGGAAAACCTCTCACAAATCCTGTGAGACGACCTTGATTCAAAAAACTTGAATCTACAAAAAGGAAAACAAGCAGTCAAATTCTTAAAGGAAAGATTTTAATTAAAGAAAAAAGAAAGGAATAAATCCCTTGTAAAAAATCAGTGAAAACATCTACCATGATCAGCAAAGGAATTAAAGACAAACCCCTCCCCGAGGCAAATTTCTCCCACTTCTGGATTGCTGCTGAGCCTTACAGTATAAAGAAACACAAAGCTAATTCCCACAAACTGGAGAATTTTCCAAGTGATAGAATAAGATAAACTTACTGTCTTGTTGGTGAACTTGATTTACTGTTGCTAGTTAGAAAGATTATAGGTAGAGAGAGAAGAGAGCTTTTGTTCACCTAGTAGCTCCAGGTGAATGGACAGACAGAAATTGAAATAAAAACCCTTATATCTATGCAAGGTTACTTAGGATCTCTGGTTCCTATTGGGCAAGTGCCTCCTTTTCAGTTTAGCTTTATCTTAACTCCTTACAGGTAAACAGGAATTTTAGGCAACTTTATACTTATGACACCACTGCAAATACTGAGCAGATCCAGAGCTCTGCAGTGTCCCAAGCATTGAGCCACCACCATGATCACCTGGGAAGGTGTGATGTGAGTATCCCACACCAAGCAAACAGCAAGAGGGATTGCACAATGCCTGAGCTATTGGGGGGGAGGGGGAGAAAGCATTCACCTCATTTCAGGAGAGAGGAGTTGAAACTGTTCACCAGAGACACCTTCCATAGGCCAATTTCAACAATAAAATCAAGCAAAAGTGTCTATACTGGTACTTTGATCACAAAACTTTTGTATAAAGAGCCTTAAAAATCTTGTTAAGGTGGTTTTATTATGTCACTGAAACTGAGGAGTTCCGCTGTTGAAAGTGGGTTTGCAGTGTGTACACAGCCACTGGTTCTTCATCAAGAGCTGCTTTATTGTGGAAAAAACTTGGCAGTGTAGACAAGGCCTAAGGAACAATGATGGGTAACCAGTATTCACATATGTGTTTCCTGCTGGTGTCCAGTAAGGTTGGAATTATTGAGATAGGGAGCACCATGAAATATGGAATTGAGATTAGTAAGGTCATTTATTCATAGTTCATTACTCTGAACAATGAAAATGTCATTTTTTCACTCTGTGAAGAGCGATCAATCTGCTTCACTCATGAAAACAGACCCCAGTAGTAAGTGCCTGGTCTCATATTAGGGGGGGGAGGGATAGCTCAGTGGTTTGAGCATTGGCCTTCTAAACCCAGGGTTGTGAGTTCAATCCTTGAGGGGGCCATTTAGGGATCTGGGGCAAAAAATCTGTCAGGGGACAGTACTCAATCCTGCTAGTGTAGGCAGGGGACTGGACTCGATGACCTTCAAGGTCTTTCCAGTTCTAGGAGATTGGTATATCTCCATTTATTTATTTAATTTAATATTAAAATTGTCTTTCCATCCAGGTAATGGTACTGCGACCATCACCCTTTGTATATACAGGAACTCAGAAAAACGCAGGGTAGAAGCAAGAGACACCTCGTCCTCTACTCCATGTCAGATTCCAACACTACTGAATTTACCAACCCCTCCACCTTCATCCTGCTGGGCATTCCTGGCCTGCAGGAGGCCCATGTCTGGATTTCCATCCCCTTCTGCACCATGTACATCATAGCCATCTTGGGAAACTTCACCATCATGTTCATTGTGATGACAGGGCCAAGCCTCCGTGCCCCCATGTACTATTTCCTCTGCATGCTGGCCATCACTGACCTGGTCCTGTCCACGTCCATCCTGCCAAAAATGCTGAGCATCTTCTGGTTCGATTCCAGGGAGATTTATTTCAGTGCCTGCCTTACCCAGATGTACTTCATCCATTGCTTCACAGTAATGGAGTCTGGGATCCTTGTGGCCATGGCTTTGGATCGCTACGTGGCCATCTGCCAACCCCTGAGACATTCCACCATCTTGACAAACCCTGTGGTGGCCAAGATTGGCCTGGTTGTGGTGCTGCGCAGTGGTCTGCTTGTACTGCCCTATCCCTTCCAGGCTAGCCAGTGGCCATATTGCACAACTAACATCATCCCCCAGCCATACTGCCTGCACGTAAACATGGTGAATCTGGCCTGTGCAGACACCGATGGCAGTAGCTACTATACCCTCTTCGTGCTATTCTCTGGGATAGGCCTGGATGAGATTTTTATCGCTGTGTCCTACACACAGATCCTCAGGGCCATCTTCCGCCTCCCCACAAAGGACGCCCGATTCAAGACTTTTGAAACCTGCAGCGCCCACCTCTTTGTCATTTTAGCATTTTACATTCCAAGTCTCTTCATCTCCTTCATATCCAAATTTGCTCAGAATGTGCCCCTGCACTTCCACATTCTCATTGCCAATGTGTACCTCTTAATGCCCACCATGCTAAACCCCATCATCTACGGGGTGAAGACCAAACAGATCCGGGACCTGCTGCTCCATCTCTTTACTCATAAAAGGGCCTAAAGTTTTCTTCATGTGCTCTGCACTCAGACCGAGCTCCAAGAATCGCTGGCTGGTGACATGGGGCTGGGCCCTCTTCCATGAATCACTTGCTGGACAGTCAACGTGACATTAATCCCTTTCCTCGCCTTACTGTTGTGTGTCAATGTGACAAACTCAGGAATCGCTCTGTGTACAATTCTTAGGATTGCCCATTTTCTAATTGCTGTTAACTGGACCTCTGAGGCCCCATGCCCTGCCTATTCCCCAAGGCCCTGCCTCCTGACCCACATAGTCCCCCAGGCCCCACTCCCTTCTTCACCTCTTCCTCCAATGCCTCAAATCAACTCTGCCTTTTCCCAAAAATTCCCATCCAGTTTCATGCTCCCCTCCCCTCCAACCCCATCCACCTGCTGGATCATCTCCACCTTCCTACCCTCCTCTCTCTCCACAGCTTCCTCCCCCCCCCTGCATTCTGCGCTTCCTCTGCTATGGGGCTGGGCTGGGATCTGTCACTGGGCTGGGAAGGAACCTGCAGTGACTGCATCGAGGACACAGCACTGGGGCCAAAGCCCAATCCAGGAAAAGTAGGTAGCCCGGAAACCGTATAAAACCAGCTGAGGGTTGGGAGCAGGGCTGTGATGTCGTCAGCTGAGATTGTGTATCATACAGATTGTGGGCCCCAAAAGCTCTGATGTAGAGTTCTGTGGGAAGAGATCATTGTGTGGTTTATTTCCTTACCTTTCTGCAATAGTCTGAAGTTACAGTTGGGGAAGTCTTAGTTTGATATTCGAAAACACTATTTAACTAGGAAGGTGGTGAAACACTGGAATGGGTTCCCTAGGGAGGTGCTGGAATCTCCGTCCTTAGAGGTATTAAGACCCAGCTTGACAAATCCTTGGTTGGTGTGACTCAGTTGGGGTTGGTCGTGATTTGAGCAGGAGGTTGGACTAGAAGATCTGCTGATGCCTCTTCCAACCCTCATCCCCTATGGTTCTGTGATTCCATGATATTTGGCTTGTGGGACTCCTCACCACAGTCATTATTGGAGCAAAGAGTTTAACTGATTGGGATTCGCAAATGGATTGGCCATTATAGGTGGTGCTGGAGGCACCACCATTAATTTAGTTTATCTGGTCGCTTCAATTAGAATCATTATCAGTTTCTTATAAGTTTCACAAAACTTTAACCATTTGGACTGGAATTTCCCACACTGGGTGTCTGCTTTGGACTGAATTGTTTTTTTGAAATTTCAGGCCAAATGGTTTGTCCAGCTTTTCAAATGAATCAAGGATAGCAGATGTCTTCCTCGTGTTGAATTTTTTTACAATAGCTCCAATTAAGAGTCCTAGCACCTCCATGCCTTACAGAAGCTAAAAGCCCATAGCAACACTCCAGTTCACAGCCAGAGCCCTGGAATTCCAGAAGAGGAGGTGACAGTCTCTGTGCATTAACATAGAACTGGCTCCAGAGGTCCTTCAGATCTCTTGGGTGAATATGATCTGGTCCTTGTTACCCAAAATTTGGGCCAACTACTAAGCTTACGGAGGATTAATGACCCACCTGAGTTTGGCAGAATGCAGCACATTTATTACATTGATCTCTAAGTTCCAAAGAAGGGGGAGCAGGAGGAAGGGGGGGCATATCACACTCACAGTCGCATACTCACACTCCCAGGACAGGCATAGCACTGGAGATGTCAGGATCTTTCAGGGTAAGTGTCCCACAGTGCAGCAATGGATGGTTTGATGAGATAAATCTTCCCAAGGCAGATGGAATGCAACTTCGTTGGTCCAGGCAAAGGGCCTTCTTGGGAGGTACAATCTTGAGAGAGAGAGAGCACATGGCACCTTCCCCTTTTAAGGACCAGTTCCTGGTCTGCAACTAGAGAGGACTTGGCTGCATCTGGTTGGTCACACTCCAGATCAGGAAGGGTCCATGCAGTGTCCATGCTTTGGGTGTGTGATTGCTACCCAATTAAGAGTCCCAGAAACCTTGTCTACCATTGGAGCTCTTCTGTCTTCTAGCTGTTTAAAAAGTCCATTCATCTCCCAAGCACTCCAGGAGGGAGGGTGGGGGAAAGCCACTTAACAGGTACTCAAAGAGGGAGAGGAGACAAGTGTATGTGGGGGGTGCAACAGACTTTTTGAGCATACAGGTATACATAGCATACAGATCACTGCAGCTCCTACAACAGTCCTCCTGACTTATTACTGTTCTGTTTATCAATTTGTTCCAAAACCTCCCCTAATCACTTTAGGAAAAGGACTTAGTACAAATGGGATTCAGAAATGGATTGCCCAGTCTATGTCACTATGGGGACACCACCTTTTGTTTGGGATTTCTGACACATTCATTAACAAGATATCATTTTCATATTGAAACATTCTCATATTTACTCCAGTGAGGAGACCTTCCACCTACATGATTTCCAGCAGATCAAAGTCAAGTTAGTGGCCTTGCATTATCAGCCAGAGCCCAGAAATGCAACACGCGGAGGTGGCAGTCTCTGCTCATTCACACACAGCTGGCTCCTGACATCTTTATTCCATTCTAACTCCAAAGGAAGATTTGCTTTACTGGATATTGAGGAAACCGTGGGCCACGGCCTATGAATTTGGCCTTGTGTTGTTCATCCATTAACACATTTCATCCTGAAAGATCCACTGTGCCCATGAAATGCAGCCATGTGGGGAGTGAGAGACCATAAGCCAGGGTCAGCAGGGATTGAGAGAAAAGAAAGATATTTGGGCCAATGATACAGAAGCAAACTCATCAGCAGTGGCAAGGGCCTGGGATGTTTAAGGGTCATGTAGAGGAGAAAGGACCACAGAGACCTATTCTCTACCGCACCATGCCCAGGTTGCACTGAGTTTGTCGAGCACATGAGTGTCCTTACAAGAGATGTGAATTGTGAGATCAAAACACCTTGTAATCACTGTCAGGTAGCCGTGTCCCACACCACTCTCACATCAGCTTCTGCAGCAACGTCCAACCCCAAAAGCTGACACGGGGTGCACCATTTGTAATATAGCTCTGTGCAACCCCAGTGCAGTTTGTGCCGCCTATTGTGGTGAATCAACCTTCTCTATGTGAATAGGCTGGAGATAACGCTGTCTGCACCTCTGAGTTCTACATCCACCTTTAGGAGTAAACATTAATTACAGGAACTGTGTATTTGTGTTTATTTAATATTTTAGTTGATTATTAAGAAAAATAGAGATAATGCCTTTTGCCTCCATAGGGTCCGACAATCGGTAAATTCTCAAAATGTCTGGGCAGACAGCACACAGACTCATCAGTAGAGGGATGCCTGAGGGGAGAAATGAGCACTATCTGCAGACACATGGGGCTGTTGCTAGGTGATCGGAGATCAGTGTGGTGGGTTCGGTCACCGAGATCCCCTTGGGACTGTCACCTAATGTGCTGAAATTACCTCTGAGCCAGTTATCCCTGCCAGCTTGGGATTTCCAGAACCCTGCCTTGTTGAGACAGACACGTCAGCAGGCTGCAGCACAGACCCAGGGTCTGAACCATGGTCAGCAACTTACCTGTCTCCTGCACCAAGACACCCAGTTCCCAATGTGATCCAACCCCCCCATAAAATCCATTTTACTCTGTATGAAGCTTAGAGAGGGTAAACTCATAAACTGTCTACCTTCTTTTCATTGAAGGATCTTCAAAACACTTAGGAAAGGAAAGTGTCTATGAATATATCCCCATTATACTGATCAGTAAACTGAGGCACGGGAGAGTGATAACCTCAGCTAAGGATTCAAAGAGAATGACAGAGAGAACTGATGGCTCCCGTCTTCCCTGATGTTATCATGGTCTCTCTGTTAATAGCTGATCACTTGAGAAGAAGGAAATGGACTCAGCTCTAGCAGGGCCTATTCATCGCATGGGTATGACAGACTTCCTCTGGATGCAGCCTGGAACTGGGGTACCCCTGAGCCCTCTGGCATCCCAATATGGGCTCCCACTTACACACTGATGCTGTGATAAGATGAAATCTTCTCCAAGTTTCACATTCCCAACACCTTACACATGCAGGGATACATCCGGCTGCACTAGCCACTGAGTGTGTAGATGACAATCAACCAGCCCATCTTCCTGAGCAAATTTCCCTTTTACATTTCAATTAACAAACAGTTTCAGGTCAAATAAATCAAATGTATTAATAACTGAAAGATAAAATTGAAGTGATTATAAATAATATTGTACAGGTCAAAGTTGGTCACATAAACAAACAGAATCACCATTTAAGTTCTCTACACTAGACAGGATTTAAATCAAGCAGTGTCTCATGCGGATGATGGAAACAGTCAACCAATTGTAGTAATCCCCTTCAGCCTGGGACCACAGCCCCAGGTCAGTCCATGTTCTTATGTTTTCACGTGTTGAGTTGTGGGAGAGGGAGGCCAAGTGATGATGTCACTTTCACCTTTTATAGTTTCTGCCACATGGAGGGAATTTCATTTTCCCAAAGCAAATGTCCCCAGCTCAGTTAGTGAAAAATACAAGCAGAGGATGGAGCCCAGTGTCACTTGAGCTGGTCATATGTCCTTGCATGCTTCGGGGATTCATATCAGGAACCATTACCCATATCCTAGCTAGAACATTCAATGGAAAGTCCATCAGGTGGGGATAGCTTCTTCCAAGGCCTATTTGGTTTCTTAATATTTCATAACCTTGAACAATGTGCTGGATAGACTGGATGTAAACTACCGTGAGGGTGTTATCCAGGAGCAAACAAGTCATATCATATACTGGGACATAGTCAATAATTATAACTTTAGGTACAATATGATGTATGCACACAAATAGAGTAATCACATTCAGCAAACCCTCCCTTTTCCATTAACACTTTATATGACACACTTTAACAAAAAGTATCATAATGATATTACCATAGTGAAAATGGGAGTGTGAGGATGCTGCTTTGGTGCACAGAATGTTATACACCACCCCCTAATGTAACACAGATGTGTTAGCCACTGACTGATACAGTGACAGTGTGCCCAAGATTTTGGATTTCAGATTTTGACCATACAACTCCCAAGTGTTGCAAAAATTGTTGTGTTACTCACCAATGTTTTTTGAAAAGTTCTGTGAACCTTTCATTACTCTGTAGATCACCCTTGTGATCTCAAAACACAGCCTTCCCTTGGTCTCTTTGTATCTCTTCAGCATTGTTAACTAGTGTGCTTTTCCAACTGGTAATAACTCAATAGAGATATTCATCTATGCTGTGGGGAAGTGTTCCTCAGTTCTTCTTTTCTGTCAGGACATCAGGATAATTATGGTTTTCCTACTCTGACGAGCCTTGAGCCTTTTTACAGGTGTTAACTGAGAAGATTTGTCTTCATAGGTTTTTTTGTTTTCAACTCCTAGCATGTCCAAAACTTTTCCCCAAAATCATGCACATTACACCCTTTCATAGGATTTAACAAGAATACCAAACTCTTAGAAAATTAAACCTTAGAAGCAATCTTCTGCTTATAAGATACAGTCCAATGCTTGTGGTGCCCCTCTGAACAGAAATCAAACTGACCTATTTATATATTCAAACTGCTAAAACATGTATATATCCTCTTAAGGAAGATTCTTCAATAATGTCCTACAGGGAAAAGGATCAGCTTTAGAAAATAAGCTTTTAGCAAAACATGGTTACTGTAAAATTCTTGGGGATTCTGAAGCAATGGCCACTTCTCTCAATCTTGTGGTTAAATCTTTACGTGATGCACAGCAGTACATTTTGCAATTAGCATTGTTTAAAGGTCAGAATTCAGAAAGTCCCTTGCTCCCACTCCCGTCCCCCATGTCACGTACACAGAAGGTCTAGTTATGTCAACTAACCTGACTAAAGTTTAGGCCTCTCAGTTTTGCTCTGTCACAGCCCAGAGAATTTTCTCCTCCCCTCTGTGTGATGGGACATTAGCATTTTCACAGACAACCACTTCTTTAGTAGGATCAGCATCCTGTTTGAAAGAGGCAGAGTGAGTTTCTACAAGAACATCAGGAACAAAGAGCTTAAAAATCAGGACCTCCAATGGGCCTTCTCCCTTCGATTCCAAGAGTCACCTCACTATGCTCCCAGAGTTAGATGTAATAAGCTTGCAGCTAATAGATGGAAAAGGATTCTCACTGACTGACAAGACCCTCTTCACTTGCCCTGAGGAGTTGTGGCCTTCAGCTGCAATGCAGGAGATCATTCATCCTATAAACAGGGTTATCATCTGCTAACCTCACTGATAGTGAGCTTTGATAGGCTGCACACCTGGCTGTGAAGAGGATAATTTTACAATATGAGAAGTACCCGGTGGCTGACGGGCTTCCATGCTCAGGGTCACAGCATTCACAAGGTCCAGCTGCTCCCTCCTTTCTCCCAGCATGGGACATTTATTCCTTAGGTGATCAGTGGAATTACAATGATAGCACCTTCTCAACTCTATAAGAGATTTGGCTTGGGGATTGTAGAAGTGAGGTAAACTAGAATCCTGCCTCCCACCAAGTTTAGACCCCTCTGCCTGTGCTTTATTCACAAGAGATGCTTGTTTCTGCTCAAAATCATCAGCTACAGAAGCCATTTCATCCACAGTTTTCATCCTTTTCTCCCATAGAAACCGTTTTACCCAATCTTTTATATATGTTTAACAGAAAATAAGATGAGGAATTCTTTGTATCACCTTAGAGACTAGCCAGTTTATTTCAGCATAAGCTTTCGTGGGCTATAGCCCACTTCATCAGATGCATAGAATGGAACAGATGTAAGGTGTAGTTATACACACAGAAAGCAGAACAAACAAACCAACAAAAATGTTGTACATTAACATACCAAATCTAAGAGTCTGTTATCTCCTCCCCAACACAGAAATCCATTTCAAAAGGTCTTTTTTTCTCCTGCCCATAATGCGCATCCAATTTTAACAAAATGGCGACTCCCCCGGACACACACAAAATGGTGACTCGACCCCTGCCTTCTGCCACACACAAAATGGTGGCTCACAGAAACTTCTGAAGAGATAGGGTTACCATATTTCAGCTATCAAAAAAAGGAATTTGGTTTTGCAAAGGAGAACTACAGAGTGACCCTAGAAGGCCGAAATTCTAATGGTATTGACCCAAAGGAATGGCTTGACAAACCTGATGGTAAATGGAGACTTGCAATGAAATTATTGTTGGTGCTAATGGTAGTTTGTGTAACTACTGTGTTATTACCAGAGACTGTAACATTGTACAATGGGTCTCATCTTTTGAAAAATCCTTTGAACATGTTAAGAAGAATACATGGGAACACACTTTATGTTAAAAAGCCTTGTTCTACTGATGTGTCAAAGTTAAGGCCTGTAAACAGTGGAGAGGCTTTCCAAAGGGGAAAATACTGTCCACACCTGATGTGCAATATAAAAAGGGAAACTGAGGCATACTACCATATTGTTTCCATGGCTAAATGCCAACATTTCTGTGCCATTGACAATGTTAATAACTATATTGATTTGATGTTACTTGGGTTCCAAACATTTGCCAGAGCTTGTATGGATAAAGTAGCTGTTTTCTTTAGCTCTTGGCAAGATCACATAAGACAAACCCTTTCTAGGGGGAGGTTCTTTCTTTGCAGGACTCGCAAGAGCTCAGGTGAAGAATCTTGCTACCTAAGGACAAGTATCAGATGTCAAAATCTCCGATGAGCTTTTGGGATGCAGTCAGTGCTGGTTTTTCATCCCTTCCTGCATCAATTTTGCATTCGGGGTGGCATGTTACAGGATCCCAATAATTTAAGATCCTGTAGATCATTGGTGCAACCAGGGTCCTATAGTGTCACCAATTCTTATGTAATGGGGTTCATATAAGGTGTCTATGGCCAGGTTATGGATTGCTGATTATGAATATGCCATTGATATGTATGCATCAATTTTATAATTGAAGTGATCAATATTGGCTCTGGACTGTCTGTCTTTCCAAATATTGTGCTCTGCTGAGGGGGACATTCCAGAATACTGGGCATCAACTTTGCTTGAGCTGCCTGATGGCCCATTAAGAACCACCCACTACACAATGAACACTGTCCACACCCGAGCTTCTCCAGGAATGTGACCTGCCTGGTCAGAGACTGAATCTTGGAGAGTCTGGTGATTGGACCATGTGGCTATGAACCTCCATTTTACAATTAGACTCTGCATGGGAAGGAGGAGGGGGGTCTTGACCCACAGGAGGAAATCTATAAAAGCTGGGAGAAACTTCCTCCATGTTGTCTTCAATCTCCAGCCTTCAGCCTAGCACCTATCTTTGGGTGGGATTTTGCTACACGTGGAAGCTCTGGCCAATGGATTGATGACCAATCCCTGGAGGGGATGCATTCCAGAGACTTTGATTTCAACCTGCATCGTATTTTACCATTGCAAGCCTGAACCAAGAGATTTGCATGTAATTGATTTCTCCCTAACCATCACCTATACCTTTTTCCATGTATAATAAACCTTTGGATTTTAGATTCTAAAGGATTGGCAACAGCGTGATTTGTGGGTATGATCTGATTTGTATATTGACCTGGGCTTGGGCCCTGATTAACCAGACGCGATAAATCGATCGCCAGAAGATCGATCCCGCACCGCGGGAGTGAAGAAGAGCCACTGGAGGGGCTTGAAGCTTTTCAAAGCTTCACATGTTGATAGGGTGCCGAGGTTAGTTAGTAGGAGGAGTCATGGGTACCTGTGTTCCAGGCGGCACCCTGTAGAAGTCCATGATGCCCACCTAATGAACAGGACCTATGACAGCATGAGTCCATTTCCTGCTTATATTGTGCTCAGTTACTGATGGAGAGACTGTTCTTATGGTAGGGAAGTGAGGACTCCTGGGTGCTGTCTGCCATTCTCTCTGTGACTCTGTCAAGCCATATCTACCTGTACCTCAGTTTTAGGCTGACCATACGTCCCGTTTTGAACGGGACAGTCCTGTTTTTTTACATATTTTTGGACCGTCCCATCTTTTTGACAAAAATATCAATTTTGTCCCATTTTTGGGGCAGGTCTCAAGCTGCTTTCTAGGGGGAGGTTCTTTCTTTGCAGGACTCGCAAGAGCTCAGGTGAAGAATCTTGCTACCTAAGGACAAGTATCAGATGTCAAAATCTCCGATGAGCAAACTGCGCTCATCAAAGATTTTGACATCTGATACTAGTCCTTAGGTAGGGAGAGGAGGCAGCGGGCGGTGGGCTGAAGCCGACGGTGGAGCGGAGCTGTCCGGAGCCGCGGCCGGGGGCCAAGCGCGCCAGCAGGGGGGCTGCCGGCCGGGTTTTATGAGACATGATCACGTCACTGAATTTATGTGATTATGTCTCATAAAACCCGGCCGGCAGCCCCCGCTCTGGCGCGCTCGGCCCCCGGCTGCGGCTCCGGACAGCTCCGCTCCGCCGTCGGATTCAGCCAGGCACCCGCTGCCTCCTCTTCTCACTATTCCTCCTTCTTCCCTCCTTCTCTCCATCCCTCCCCAGCCCCCCCTCTGCCTCCCCCCCGCCCGGCGCAGGGGGGCTCAGGTGGGGCCATGGCGCTGGTCACCTCGCCCACCAAGCTGGAGTGCCTGGCCAAGCCGCTGTTCTGCCGCAAGGGGGCGCTGCGCCAGAAGGTGATCGACGTGGTCAAGAGCCACAAAGTCACTGCACGCTTGTGCAAGCAGCCCACGTTATGCAGCCACTGCACCAACCTCATCCTGTGAGAACCCCTTAAAGCCCCCTCAGCGCCCCTCAGCCCACGTTCTGCAGCCACTGCACCGACTTCATCTGGTGAGACCCCCCTGGGACCTAGAGCCCCCCTGAGACTGCCCAGAGCCCCCCTAGAGCCCCCCCAGAGCCCCCATCTCTGGGTTGGGAGCAGGGCTGTGATGCAGTCAGCTGAGACTATTCATCAAACAGCTTGTGGGTCCTACCATTCAGGTATGAAGTCCTGAGGACAGAGACCATTATGTGGCTCCTTTCCTTAACTTTCAGCAATAGTCTCAAGTTGTGGTGTGTGAGTCTCAGTTGGAAATGAGGAAACACGTTTTCACTACCCTCCATCCTTAGAAGGAGCTCTAAGAATTATCACTTCCTTAGCGTTCAGCAATGGTCTCAAATTGTAGTGTCTAGCTGGGGCTTTGTTAAGCAGGACCTTAAATACTTCTTACTTGGGGTTGGTCCTGCTTGAGAAGGGTTTGGCACTAGATGACCCCTGAGGTCTCTTCCAACCAAAATCTTCCATGATTCTTTACTCCTGGCTGGGGGCCTGTACTTGTCAGGGTCCCTGCAATGGGGATGGGCTGGGAGCCCTTTGCCCTGAGCCAGGCCTTGGGGCGAGTGCAAGGGATTAGCTAGGAGGAGAACAGCGGAGAGATGTGGAAGGATCAGCCCTTGTGTTAGTCGGGAAGGCGGGATGCTGGGCAGAGGCCAAGGAGGCTGCAGTAGCTCACATGGAGGGAGAGAAACAGCTCGGCTTCCATTAGAAAGCAATTTACATGACACCTTATGTGGAACGACAGAGCCCCCATTGCCAGGGGCTGACGCTGAACGATGAAGCTGAGTCTAACGTTCACTCTGCGTGAAGGTTTTTAGCCGTGTTCTTTAGCTAGGCTGCTAGGCTGTGTTCTCGCTGTGTCATGGATGGGCTGAGCCACAGAGAGATAAAGTGATTTACCCAAGGCTACACAATGAGTTGGTGGCAGAGCTGAGAATAGAAACTGGGAGTCCTGACACCTCCCTCCCCCCTCCCAGCACCATTGCTCTGGCCATGAAATGACATTGCTCCTCTGCATTGTGTTAGATACAGTGAGGCTAGTTGTGTGTTGTGATCAGTGGAGTTGCCGTCTTTTTTAAACTGGACAAATTCATTAAATAAACTGTAGTAAATGACGCCCTGAAGCATAAATTCTTATATCAGAGGCCCAGTGTGAAGCGTGAAGCCTGAACCAGAGTAACAGTCAAAAACATTGCTAAGTAGAGCTGGGCTGTAATTCAGATGCAGGAACCCGCTCACAGAAGTTGGCAAGAAGAAGGCTGCTAGAAGTACGTATTAATCTCTAATAAAATTAACATGGGCCAGTCTGTCACCAGAACAGCTGGATAGGAACACATCCCACACAGATAACAAAGAACAGGCAGATCGAGCCTGAAGACAGTATAAAAGGACCATATGATGAGTAGACAATATAATGGATAGACAGCATGATGGATGGATAGTTTATTCAAACCAAACAACCTGTGTGAAAGCAACTCGCTGATCTGTGAGGAAGGTAACCCCCTACTCGAGGGGCTGTACTGTGATGAGTCAGGAGTCATGAGAAATCTGTTTGCAAAAGCATATAAGAATACATCCCTGAGTGGTCATCTTCATCAGGCCTAGGGGGCAGTGGAGTGTCCCAACACTACCTGAGCTGTGTCCATTGTCAGGGAGCACTTGTACTAGCAGACCTGTTGATATCTAATCCGGTGAGCTAGAGATTGTGTTTTGCTCGACAATAAATGCGGCCGGGTGCCTTCGTACCTTACTCGAGTCTGTGGTCTTTGGGGGTTCTCTCGGGGTCTGCTGTGTCAGTGATCTGCTCAGAGACGGGGCAGCACACAGAGGGAACACGCACGCAGACGACTGTTATCAACATTGAACAGAGCAGAGCACCACACCAGTAGCATCTGACAACAGAAACTACAGACTAAAATCTATAGACACAAAAACTGGTGTCCAGACTGGTCAGTTCTTGTCTTGCTTTTTTACCAGATACCACATGCTGCCTGGAGCTCTACATTGTGCATAAACTCCAATGATGTGCTGTTTTGGTAGCAGCACATTACAAAATAATAAATAATCACCTCCATTTAATGCATGGAGAGTGTGCCCAAGGTCACTCAACGAATCCATGACACATTTGGGACTCTTCACTCCCAGCTCACTCATCTCTGCTGATGCTTTATCTCCAGTTGATGTGTCCTGGGATAACTCCTCAGCTGGCCAGTATAAGATTCTTCCACCATCTGCCCACCCTCAATGTGGAGGGGACACACACTAACCTTTGTAACCAGAGCTGAGGTTTCTCAAGCACTTGAACTCATTGTAGGTAAAATATAAAACAAGTTGATGAACTACAGCGGATAGGTTTGAAGTGGTTATACATAGCAGGAGTTGCTCATGTAAGAAACAAAAATAAAATACACACTAAAAACTAAAATATATTTGCACAAAGTGGAAGAGCTCCAGGCAGAGAGACTGAGAGCCCCACCACTCAGCCATTTGCCTGAGTAGTGCACCTCGTATTATATGAGGATATTGATATAAGAGGCAGCTCAGAAACTTGGTGGAATGAGGATAATCAATGGGACTTAGTAATACCAGGGCTCAAAATATATCACAAGGACAGAACAGTTCATGCTGCTGGGGGAGTGGCACTATATGTGAAAGAAAGGGAAGAATCAAAAGAAGTACAAATCTCTAATCAACAAAACTGTACCATAAAATCTCTATGGATAGTAATTCTGTGACGGAGTCACTGGTCCGATGCTCTGGAACTACTCTGTATGAAGCCAGGCAGGACCCTGGTTTAGCGAGACTCCTCTCAGGATATCCTATCCAGGATAAAAACTTCCTCAGCTATGGCATTCCTTGCCTGACCTAGGAGCATTGAGCCCCCTGTTCTCACTGTGCACTTCCCCTTGGTGTGTTCACCTTCTTCCATGAACAGAGAACAACAATACCCAAAGTCCAAAGATGCAAAACAATTCAATGTTTATTGGGGTGAAATTCCAGCAAGCTTAAATCCAAGTTCCTTTTTCCTTATTTTTGAATCCCAACTTACCGTATTTTTCGCCATATAAGATGCTCCGGCATATAAGACGCACCTAATTTTAAAGGAGGAAAATCTAGAAAAAAAAGATTCTGAACCAAATACTGTAGTAAAATATTTTATATCAACTGTATAAAGTTAACAGCAGTTTAAGAACAATTTTATGTCAACCATGTAACATATTAAGAACTATCTTTACTCTCATTAACAGTCAGTAAAGTCAGTAAACAGTGAAAGTAACAAAAATAAGGCTGTAATGTTATTATTCGAACCCCAAGAATTCCTCTTCTTCGCTGCTATCAGAAATGAGTGAGGACAGATCCACGCAGTCATTGTCATCCCTTTCTTCCTCACTGGTGTCAAATAAGACGTTGTCTTCTGTTCCATCCAAGGCATTACTAATGCCACACTTCTTGAAGGATTTTACAACAATGTCCTCCTTCACGGAGTCCCATGACCTTTTAACCCATTCACACACTTGTGTGATAGTGGGCCTCTTCATCCGCCCAGTAGGCGTCAGATCATGGTTCCCAGCTGCCATCCAGGTGTTCCACTCCTCTCGCATCAGAACTTTGAACGGTTTGTTAATGGAAACGTCCAGAAGTTGCAGCTGGCTGCTAAGACCACCAGGAATCACAGCTATTTGGGTCTTAACTTCCTTAAAGTTCTTTTTAGTAGTTTCCGTAATGTGCGCTCTGAACTGGTCAAGCACCAACAAGGAAGATTTCTTCAGAAGCCCGCCAGGACGTTTGGACCACACTTTGTCAATCCACAGCCTCATGCCATTTTCGTCCATCCACCCTTTATCATGAACGTGCACGACGACTCCCCGTGGAATTGTTTCTTTTGGGAATGTTTTCCTTTTAAAGATCAACATCGGATGCAGTTTGGTACCATCTGCACAGCAGGACAGCACAACCGTGTAGTGGGTTTTCTCATGCCCTGAGGTTTTTTACGGTTATGGTTTTGGCTCCTTTGTTATCTACGGTTCTGTTAGATGGCACATCAAACGTTAGCGGGACCTCATCCATGTTCCCAATCTGGCTCATTTCAAAGTTATTCTTCTTCCTCGCATCAATAACAAACGTATGAAAAGACAGAATCTTTGATTCGTATTCCTTTGGCATTTTTTGTGCTATTCTGGTTTTGGTGCGCATAGAAAGGCCAGATCTCTTCATGAATCTATAGCACCACGATGGTGATCCGGTGAAATCCTGAATGCCTTTCTCCGCAGCAATGCGTTTGGCCTCATAGATTATCATTTTTGTTGAGACAGAAAGTCCATTTTGCCGGTGACGTGTGATCCACTCCTTCACTTCTACCTCTAACTCTCGCCACTTTGCAGTTGGTCCACGTAAGGTGTGCTTGCTTTTATCCAACTTTTGGAGCTGATCCTCCTGTTTCCTCCACTCTCTTATCATTTTCTCAGTTGGAGGTTGCCCGAAGTGTCTCTCCGCTGCTCTGTTTCCATGCTCCTTAGCAAATTTGATTACTTCCAGCTTGAAAGCAACTTTATATGACAGTCTCTTCTGCTTAGACATATTGAAAAGGTGGTAACGGTAATTTTCTGCAAGAAATCCAGAAATGAAAAACTGTTCGTTTTTTCCTCCTTACCTTTTAAAAATCATAACCCTTTCAATTTTCCACCTAAAAATCCATATTATGGCTTATTTTTTGCGTCATTACCGTATTTTCCGACGTATAAGATGACCGGGCGTATAAGACGACCCCCAACTTTTCCAGTTAAAATATAGAGTTTGGGATATACTCGCCGTATAAGACTACCCCTCTTCCAACGCGCACCAAATAAAAATTAAAAAAACTCCAGCCTCCACTTCCTAAATCACCCCACCAAAAATCTCCACCCACCTCACCCCCTAACTCACTCCAGTCCACGACCCCAAATCCCCTGCCCCACCCCACCTCCAGTCTCCACCCCCGCAACC
Source organism: Sternotherus odoratus (assembly GCA_032164245.1). NCBI lineage: Eukaryota > Metazoa > Chordata > Testudines > Kinosternidae > Sternotherus > Sternotherus odoratus. Next base: position 302,532,011 of record JAVMKO010000001.1, read on the forward strand.
CTCTAACTCACCCCACATCTCAAATCCCCTGCCCCAACCCCACTCACTCCACTCAAACCTCCCCCCAACTCACCCCAAAGGAGGTCGCACTGGGGGGGGTGCCCCAGGGCTATGAGGGAGACACTCTGGGGGTGCCCCTCCCCTAACTCGCCCCCCCGGCCGCCGCCGCCTCCAACTCAGTGCCTAAGAGCCATAGTTACTAAGTGATAAACATCATTGGGTCCAGATGCAGAAACAGCCAATCTGGGGCTGACATGTAGATGTATTTAGAAAGAGGCAGCAACAGGCTGCTGCAGTGAGTACAAACACACACGCACACTGTCTAGCAAACACATGGCACACGCACACCTTGTATTTCTCTGAGCCCAGACTGGAGCCCTTAATTACAGGACAAGACCAAATAGTGCTGAGTACATAGGTGCCAGTGTATGTAACTCTGCAGAGCTGCACACACCACACATACTGGACAGGCTAAGCAGCCACCTGAAACTCCCCTAGTACCAGTAACACCAATGTCAGATCAGAAAGCCTACTTGAACCAGGAGAGCTGCCATGGGGAGTTAGAGAAAGGGGTCCTGGTGACGGGCAACATGGGGGGAGAGGATCTGGTAAGGAGGGGAGAGGATCTGGTATGGAGGGAGCACAGAGGATTGGGTGATGGGGGAGAAAGTGCACTGGGGGCAAAAAGGGTTGGGGGGACAGAGCGCAAGGAAGTCACAGAATGGGGCGAAGGGGGATGACACAGAGAATCAGATGAGGGGGAAGGGAGAGTCCGGGTGGAGTGGAGGGGGTTGGCAGAGCGGATCGGTGAGGGGAACAGGAGAGCCTGGGGGGTGGGAAGAGGATTGGGGTGGGAAGGAGAGTCGGGGGGGGAAGAGCACCCCAAGAGGGGTGCAGAGGGTCTGGTGGGAGGAGGAAAGAGTCCCAGGGGAAGGCACAGATGCACAGAGGATTGGGCATGGGGGAGGGGATAGTACCCTAGGGGAGTCACAGAGGATCAGGTTGTGGGGGGGGAGGCACAGAGGGTCAAGTGGAGGGGGAAGCCCCAAGAAGGGGCACAGAGGGTTGGGTGGAGGGGAGGACACAGAGGGTCTGTTGGGGAGGAGCGACAGAGTCCTGGGGGGAACACAGATGATGTGGTGAGGGGGGGTGAATCCCATGAGAGGACACAGAGTATTGGGGGAGGGGAGAGCACCCCGCGAGGGGGGGGCAGAGGATGGGGGAACTACAGACTGTGGAGTGAAGAAGGGGAAGCCCCGGGCGGCACTCGAGTGACGGGTTCTGGTGAGCGTGGTCTGGGGAACCGAGGGGGTTGGGTCTGGTGACGGGGGAGCTCAGGTTCTGAGGAAAGAAAACGAGGAGTAGGGGTTCTGGAGCAGAGGGAGGGAGCCGGAGGGCGGGACGTGGCGAGGTGAAGCCCGGAGGAGGGAGATTTGCTGAGTGGGAGTGGAGGGGGGAGGACGGGGGGGGGAACAGAGAGCCAGTGAGGGGGGAGGGGGGGAGCAGTGCTGAGTGGGGGGGCACACAGCCAGGCGCTCCAGTCCGTGTCCCTGGAGAAAACCGCAAAGCCCCGGGCCGGGCCGCTCACAGCGCGGTGCTGGGCCCCGGGACGGGAGCGCGCCGTGCCCAGCCCGCCAGATCTCCCCGGGCGGCTCCCGGCTCGGTGCGCCGGAGCCCCGGGCCGGGCAGGAGACCCGCTCTGCAGCCGCTTCCAGGCGCCCCCCCCCGGCACCGGAGCGATCCGAGCCCAGGCACATGGACCCGAGCGCGCTGAGCCGACGCTGCCACCGGTGGATACCCGTCCCCAGCCCTTCTCCCTGTGAGCGTATCGGGCGCCCGCGGAGCCAGCCCAGCCCTGCCAGCCGCCTCTCCGGAGGTTTCAGCACCCGGCGTATAAGACGATACCCGGCGTATAAGACGATACCCGGCGTATAAGACGATACCCGGCGTATAAGACGACCCCCGAATTTTGAGAAGATTTTCCGGGGTTAAAAAGTCGTCTTATACACCGGAAAATACGGTACTTCCTGTTTGCCCCTAATTTATATAGTAATATTCTTAGCTATACCTTAAACCAGAGGTCAGCAGCCTTTCAGAAGTGGTGTGCCAAGTCTTCATTTATTCACTCTAATTTAAGGTTTCATGTGCCAGTAATACATTTAATCATTTTTAGAAAGTCTCTTTCTAGAAGTCTATAATAGAGAACTAAACTAGAGTTGCATGTAGAGTAAATAAGGTTTTTAAAATGTTTAAGAAGTTTCATTTAAAATTAAGCTCCCCTGGACCGGTGGCCAGGACCTGGGCAGTGTGAGGGCCACTGAAAATCAGCTTGTGTGATGCCTTTGGCACACATGCCATAGGTTGCCTATCCCTGCCTTAAACAATCATTCTACTAAAATTTACCTAATCAATCCTAACATATTATAACATGATTAGTCAACCAATTATATCCCCCTGCCTTAATTAGTTTACACCCAGCAAAATTAATTATACAGTAGACAGAAACAATCACAGCACCAGACAGAGACCCTGCAAGTATAGAATGGCAAAGTGGGAACAATAATGACAAAACAATACAGAAGAGAGGATTTCATATCTACATCTATAAAGACATAAGGGTTTCCCAGCTGTGTCTATTGATAAGGAAATTTTTACCAAATAGAAAACTATCAAACCACATTTCCTTTTCCATCTTCCAGGTCTTTCTCTGGGGGTGATAGATCAGATTAACTTATCACAGCCCCAGATTGGCCTATTTACTGTCACAGCGAGAGAAGGGCTTTACACCGATTCTTTCTTTTACATAGATTCTTTCCTTTATATCTTTCTAACTAGCTAAATGATAAACATAGATTGCAATTCTTAAAGTATAGGCCTTTACAGACAGGTCTGAATATCTATATGTTAACAGGGACCACTGAGAAGCCAGAGTACCCTGCACTCAAACTTCCCAGTCAGCCATGACTCTCAACCAACCTCGTAAAACACAAGGGTTCCTTAGTTGACAGGACCACCGCATAGAACAGAGATCCCCTCTTACACCGGTCAGGCTTCTGACAAGGCCAAGGCAGTACAGCTCTGAGGTCCAGGCTGGGGAGCTGGGGGAACTGGCTGGAGCCTCTCTATTGTTGTTTCATGAGTGGCTAGTGAATTTTTTCAGGTAACTGCAGGTGCGTGTATCTCTCTCAGTGTATGACTTTATAAGCGAAAGACCTGGAGGGACTGTTGTTATGGGAGAGAAGGCAGGACACCTGGACTCCTGAGTTCTGTCTGTCATTCTCTGTGTGAATTACACCAAATCATATCCTCAGTTTGCCCCATGGATATAATGGGGATATGTTCATAGTGACTTTGCTTTGCTAGGTCATTTGAAGACCCTTCAATGAAAGGTTCTATGTGGGTATGATAATAGTTACTGATGAGCATTACAGTAAAACCTTGATTTAACGGACAAATTCGGGCGAGGGGGTGTCCGTTAAATCAGAAAGTCCGTTATTTAATTTTTAAAAAACGAGCTGTCGGAGCAGCACCCCGCCCGCCACAGGGCCGGGGCGGCAGCTCCGCAGCTTGCCCACTGCCGGGACCCGGGCGGCAGCCGGGAGCCGTCAGCCAGCCCGCCCGGGTCCCGGCTGCTGGGACCTGTGCGGCAGCCGGGAGCCGTCAGCCAGCCCTTGACAAATGGATTTTGGCTGCATCAGACTTGCTTAGAAATTTTGTCCGTTGCATCCGAAGTCCGTTAAATCGAGGTCCGTTAAATCGAGGTCCGTTAAATCGAGAGTTTACTGTACTGATATCTGATCCCCAAGCGACAATCGCATGTGCCTCCAGAAAGTGCTTGCATCTCCCCTCAGTTATCTTTGTCCAGATATGACTCTCTGCTTTCTACCTATCCATCCTGGGCACTTAGACAACAAGAGACCCTAGGAGACCTAGGCACTGTCCCTACCTTTCTTAGTAATCAACTAGAATTTTTAAATATACACAAATACAGAGCAGTCCATTCCTCTCTGACTCATTGGAGAGCCCCAGAGTTCTCATCTCCCTTTGCTGATTCTCTTAATTGCTGTTTACTCTTAAAGCTGGATAAAAAACACATAAGCGCAGAGAAGAAAAGATTGAGGCTGGATAGAGAGTGTCTGGTCTCCAGAGTGTTTGCATCCACATGCCGCTTCTCCCCTACAGGCTGAGTGTACCCCCCTGGGATTGCTCAGAGCTATATTGTAAACAGTGCACACCCCTGTGTTGGCTCTTGGCATGGGATGCTGCTGCAGATATTAGGGTGAGAGAGGTGAGGTGACACGGCTACCTGAGGGATATTCCCAGAGAAGACAATTCCATCTCAGAAATCACAGGTAACCTTCTCTTTCTGTTCGACAACCAAGTGCAATGTATGCATGATGGGATAGGGAATAGGTCTGTGGTCATTTCCCCTCTGCACAGCCAATGAGCATCCCAGGGCCCTTGCCACAAATGCTGAATTTACTCTAGTATCATGGGCCAAAATGTCCCTCTTTTGCTTGTCCCCTTGGTGATGGACTCCAGCCCCAAGGTGGCTTCATTTCAGTCACATAGTGGATCCTCCAAGATGAAAGTTGTTAGTAGACCTCCAGTTCAAGGCCAGATTTGAAGGCTGTGGGTTGTAGTTGCTCAGGCCCCTGTGAAGCATTATGGCAGCCCCACTGTCATGTTTTAAGTCTGGACAAGCCCTCAAGCAGATCTTCCAAAGAAGTCTGGAGTAAGAATTGAGTAAAACCTCAGGAGCCAGCTGTGTGTTAATGCAGAGACACTATCTCTTCCTCCTCTTTCAATTTAGGGCTTTGGCTGTTAACAGGATGAGGTTGAAAGGGGGAGGAGCAGAAGATGTTCACCACAAAGCAGTGGAGAAGAGTTGAAACTGTTCACCAGTGCTCAGGATTGGCATTGTGGGATGCCTTCTGGAGGCAAATTTCAGCAATAAAATCAAGTGCAAATCTCTACAGTGGCACTTTGATGACCAAACTTTTGTTTAAAAAGACTTAAATCTCTTGACGAAGTGGTTTTATTATGTCGCTGAAACTGACGAGTTCTGTCATTGAAAGTAGCTTTTCAGTCTGTACCCCACCACAGTTTCTTCATCAAAAGCTGCTTTTTTATGGAAAATAAAAAGTTGGCAGCGTAGGCAAGGGCTAGAGAAATATGATTGCTAACCAGTATCCACACTGGAAAGGTTTCCCACATCACAAAGTGTGACACAAAGACTATCCAGTCTCCTGTTAAAAACCTCCACTCAAGGGCTTTCCGCATGAGGCAGGGAGCATCATAAAATATGGAATTCAGATTAATAGGGTCAGTTGTTCATTGTTCAATTTTCTAAATACTGAAAATGTCATTCTACAGTGTGTGAACAGTGACCAAGCTGCCTCACCAATCTGAAAACAGACCCCTGTAGTGCATGTAACAAAGAGTCCTGTGGCACCTTAAAGACTAACTAAAGTTTTGAAGCATAAGCTTTCATGGGCTAATACCCACTTTGTCAACTACATTCATCTGACAAAGTGGGTATTAGCCCACGAAAACTTATGCTTCAATACTTTAGTTAGTCTTTAAGGTGCCACAGGACTCTTTGTTACTTCTGCTATTGAAGACTAACACTGCTACCTCTCTGATTCTAGTAGTGCATGTGGTGTCTCATATTAACATTCTCTCTCCTTCCAGGTAACTGTACTACAACCATCACCCTGGAAATATACCAGCAGTGAGGGAAACACACGTCAGAAGCAGGAGACACGTTATCAACTACTCCATGTCAGATTCTAATACAACTGAATTCACCAACCCCTCCACCTTCATCCTGCTGGGAATTCCTGGCCTGGAGGCAGCTCATGTCTGGATCTCCATCCCCTTCTTCACCATGTACACTATAACCATACTGGGGAACTGCACCATCCTGTTCATCGTGATGACAGAGCCCAGCCTCTATGAGCCCGTGTACTATTTCCTCTGCATGCTGTCTGTTAGTGAACTGGTCCTGTGCACATCCACCCTGCCCAAGACACTGAGCATCTTCTGGTTCAATTCCAGGGAGATCGATTTCAATGCCTGCCTCACCCAGATGTACTTTGTTCACTGCTTCTTAGCGATGGAGTCTGGGATCCTCGTGGCCATGGCCTTTGATCGCTACGTGGCCATCTGTCATCCCCTGAGATATTCCACCATCCTGACAAACCCTTTGGTGGCCAAGATTGGCCTGGCCGTGGTGCTGCGCAGTAGCATGGTTGCTTTGCCCTTTCCCATCCAGGCTAGCCAGTGGTCATATTGCAGAACTAACATCATCCCCCAGCCATACTGCTTCAGCATGGCTATGGTGAAGTTGGCCTGTGCAGACACCCTGGTCAGTGTTTACTATGGCCTCTTTGTGGTATTTTGTGTGACGATTCTGGATGGGATTTTTATCGCTGTGTCCTATATCCAGATCCTCAGGGCCATCTTCCGGCTCCCCACAAAGGACACCCGGCACAGGACTTTTGAAACCTGCAGCTCCCATCTTTTTGTCATTTCAGCATTTTACATCCCATGTCTCTTCAACGCCTTCCTGATCAGATTTCCCCAGAATGTGCCCCTGCATTTCCACGTTCTCTTTGTCAATGTGTACGTCTTGGTGTCCCCCATGCTAAACCCCATTATCTATGGGGTGAGGACCAAACAGATCCGGGACCGGCTTCTCAGGCTCATTACTCATAAAGAGGCCTAAAGTTTTCTTCATGTGCTCTGATTCTGAGATTGAACTCTATATAGTCCTGGCTGCTGGTATGGGGCTGAAACCCCTTCCCTGAATCACTTACCGGACAGTCAAGTGACATTAATAATTTCTTGGACTTACTGTGCTGCGTCAGTGCGACAAGCTGATAGATCAGTTTCTGTACAGTTCTTGGGATTACCAATTTTCTAATTTTCTAATCGCTGTTAACTGGACCTCTGAGGCCCTGCCCCCTGCCCTGACTATTCCCCAAGGCCCTGCCCCCGACCCAGCATTTTACACAAGGCCACTTCTGCTGTCCCACCTATTCTGCAAAGTTCCCACTCCCTTCTCCACCTCTTCCTCCAATGCCGCACCTCATCTCTGCCTTTCCCCCCAAAGCAACCACTTGCTCCCCTCCTCTCCAGCCCCACTATCTTGTTGGATCATCTCAACCTTCCTACCACCCCCCCCCCCCCGCCCCCAGCCTGGGCTCCCTCTGCTCTGGGACTCAGACGGGATATGTTGCAGACTGGCAAGGGAGGAATCAACACTGGGGCCAACATGCCAGTCTGGTGCAGAGAAGCCAGGAAACCGTATCAAACCATCTGTGGGTTGGGAGTAGGGCTGTGATGCAGTCAGCTGAGACTGTTCATTGTACAGCTTGTGGGCCCTACAGTTCAGCTGCAAAGTCATGGGGGCAGAGACCATTGTTTGGCTCCTTTCCTTAACTTCAGCTATGGCCTCAAGTTGTGGTGTATGAGTCTAAGCTGGGTATGAGGGAACACGTTTTCACTACCCTCCATCCTTAGAAGGAGCTCTAAGAAGTATCATTTCCTAGCTTTCAGCAATGGTCTCAAATTGTAGTGTCTAGCTGGGGCTTTGTTAAGCAGGACCTTAAATACTTCTTAGTTGGGATTGGTCCTGCTTGAGAAGGGTTTGGCACTAGATGACTCCTGAGGTCTCTTCCAACCAAAATCTTCCATGATTCTTTACTCCTGGCTGGGGGCCTGTACTTGTCAGGGTCCCTGCAATGGGGATGGGCTGGGAGCCCTTTGCCCTGAGCCAGGCCTTGGGGCGAGGGCAAGGGATTAGCTAGGAGGACAACAGCGGAGAGATGTGGAAGGATCAGCCCTTGTGTTAGTCGGGAAGGCGGGATGCTGGGCAGAGGCCAAGGAGGCTGCAGTAGCTCACATGGAGGGAGAGAAACAGCTCGGCTTCCATTAGAAAGCTATTTACACGACACCTTATGTGGAACGACAGAGCACCCATTGCCAGGGGCTGACGCTGAACGATGAAGCTGAGTCTAACGTTCACTCTGCGTGAAGGTTTTTGGCCGTGTTCTTTAGCTAGGCTGCTAGGCTGTGTTCTCGCTGTGTCATGGATGGGCTGAGCCACAGAGAGATAAAGTGATTTACCCAAGGCTACACAATGAGTTGGTGGCAGAGCTGAGAATAGAAACTGGGAGTCCTGACACCTCCCTCCCCCCTCCCAGCACCATTGCTCTGGCCATGAACTGACATTGCTCCTCTGCATTGTGTTAGATACAGTGAGGCTAGTTGTGTGTTGTGATCAGTGGGGTTGCCGTCTTTTTTAAACTGGACAAATTCATTAAAGAAACTGTAGTAAATGAGGCCCTGAAGCATAAATTCTTATATCAGAGGCCCAGTCTGAAGCGTGAAGCCTGAACCAGAGTAACAGTCAAAAACATTGCTAAGTAGAGCTGGGCTGTAATTCAGATGCAGGAACCCGCTCACAGATGTTGGCAAGAAGAAGGCTGCTCGAAGTACGTATTAATCTCTAATAAAATTAACATGGGCCAGTCTGTCACCAGAACAGCTGGATAGGAACACATCCCACACAGATAACAAAGAACAGGCAGATCGAGCCTAAAGACAGTATAAAAGGACCATATGATGAGTAGACAATATAATGGATAGACAGCATGATGGATGGATAGTTTATTCGAACCAAACAACCTGTGTGAAAGCACCTGGCCGATCTGTGAGGAAGGCAACCCCCTACTCGAGGGGCTGTACTGTGATGAGTCAGGAGTCAGGAGAAATCTGGTTGCAAAAGCATATAAGAATACATCCCAGAGTGGTCATCTTCATCAGGCCTAGGGGGCAGTGGAGTGTCCCAACACTACCTGAGCTGTGTCCATTGTCAGGGAGCACTTCTACTAGCAGACCTGTTGATATCTAATCCGGTGAGCTAGAGATTGTGTTTTGCTCGACAATAAATGTGGCCGGGTGCCTTCGTACCTTACTCGAGTCTGTGGTCTTTGGGGGTTCTCTCGGGGTCTGCTGTGTCAGTGATCGGGGCAGCACACAGAGGGAACACGCACGCAGACGACTGTTATCAACATTGAACAGAGCAGAGCACCACACCAGTAGCATCTGACAACAGAAACTACAGACTAAAATCTATAGACACAAAAACAGGTGTCCATACTGGTCCGTTCTTGTCTTGCTTTTTTACCAGATACCACATGCTGCCTGGAACTCTACATTGTGCATAAACTACAATGACGTGCTGTTTTGGTAGCAGCACATTACAAAATAATAAATAATCATCTGCATTTAATGCATAGAGAGTGTGCCCAAGGTCACTCAACGAATCCATGACACATTTGGGACTCTTCACTCCCAGCTCACTCATCTCTGCTGATGCTTTATCTCCAGTTGAAGTGTCCTGAGATAACTCCTCAGCTGGCCAGTATAAGATTCTTCCACCATCTGCCCACCCTCAATGTGGAGGGGACACACACTAACCTTTGTAACCAGAGCTGAGGTTTCTCAAGCACTTGAACTCATTGTAGGTAAAATATAAAACAAGTTGATGAACTACAGCGGATAGGTTTGAAGTGGTTATACATAGCAGGAGTTGCTCATGTAAGAAACAAAAATAAAATACACACTAAAAACTAAAATATATTTGCACAAAGTGGAAGAGCTCCAGGCAGAGAGACTGAGAGCCCCACCACTCAGCCATTTGCCTGAGTAGTGCACCTCGTATTATATGAGGATATTGATATAAGAGGCAGCTCAGAAACTTGGTGGAATGAGGATAATCAATGGGACTTAGTAATACCAGGGTTCAAAATATATCACAAGGACAGAACAGTTCATGCTGCTGGGGGAGTGGCACTATATGTGAAAGAAAGGGAAGAATCAAAAGAAGTAAAAATCTCTAATCAACAAAACTGTACCATAAAATCTCTACGGATAGTAATTCTGTGACGGAGTCACTGGTCCGATGCTCTGGAACTACTCTGTATGAAGCCAGCCAGGACACTGGTTTAGCGAGACTCCTCTCAGGACATCCTATCCAGGACAAAAACTTCCTCAGCTATGGCATTCCTTGCCTGACCTAGGAGCATTGAGCCCCCTGTTCTCACTGTGCACTTCCCCTTGGCGTGTTCACCTTCTTCCATGAACAGAGAACAAGAATACCCAAAGTCCAAAGATGCAAAACAATTCAATGTTTATTGGGGTGAAATTCCAGCAAGCTTAAATCCAAGATCCTTTTTCCTTATTTTTGAATCCCAACTTACTTCCTGTTTGCCCCTAATTTATATAGTAATATTCTTAGCTATACCTTAAACCAGAGGTCAGCAGCCTTTCAGAAGTGGTGTGTCAAGTCTTCATTTATTCACTCTAATTTAAGGTTTCACGTGCCAGTAATACATTTAAACATTTTTAGAAAGTCTCTTTCTAGAAGTCTATAATAGAGAACTAAACTAGAGTTGCATGTAGAGTAAATAAGGTTTTTAAAATGTTTAAGAAGCTTCATTTAAAATTAAGCTCCCCTGGACCGGTGGCCAGGACCTGGGCAGTGTGAGGGCCACTGAAAATCAGCTTGTGTGATGCCTTTGGCACACATGCCATAGGTTGCCTATCCCTGCCTTAAACAATCATTCTACTAAAATTTACCTAATCAGTCCTAACATATTATAACATGATTAGTCAGCCAATTATATCCCCCTGCCTTAATTAGTTTACACCCAGCAAAATTAATTATACAGTAGACAGAAACAATCACAGCACCAGACAGAGACCCTGCAAATATAGAATGGCAAAGTGGGAACAATAATGACAAAACAATACAGAAGAGAGGATTTCATATCTACATCTATAAAGACATAAGGGTTTCCCAGCTGTGTCTATTGATAAGCAATTTTTTACCAAATAGAAAACTATCAAACCACGTTTCCTTTTCCATCTTCCAGGCCTTTCTCTGGGGGTGATAGATCAGATTAATTTATCACAGCCCCAGATTGCCCTATTTACTGTCACAGCGAGAGAAGGGCTTTACACAGATACTTTCTTTTACATAGATTCTTTCCTTTATATCTCTCTAACTAGCTAAATGATAAACATAGATTGCAATTCTTAAAGTATAGGCCTTTACAGACAGGTCTGAATATCTATATGTTAACAGGGACCACTGAGAAGCCAGAGTACCCTGCACTCAAACTTTCCAGTCAGCCGTGACTCTCAACCAACCTCGTAAAACACAAGGGTTCGTTAGTTGACAGGACCACCGCATAGAACAGAGCTCCTCGCTTACACCAGTCAGGCTTCTGACAAGGGCAAGCAGTACAACTCTGAGGTCTGAGGCTGGGGAGCTGGGGGAACTGGCTGGAGCCTCTCTATTGTTGTTTCATGAGTGGCTAGTGAAATTTTTCAGGTAACTGCAGGTGCATGTATCTCTCTCAGTGTATGAGCGAAAGACCTGGAGGGACTGTTGTTATGGCAGGGAAGGCAGGACACCTGGACTCCTGAGTTCTGTCTGTCATTCTCTGTGTGAATTACACCAAATCATATCCTCAGTTTACCCCATGGATATAATGGGGATATGCTCATAGTGACTTTGCTTTGCTAGGTCATTTGAAGACCCTTCAATGAAAGATTCTACGTGGTTATGATAATAGTTACAGATGAGCATTACTGATATCTGATCCCCTAGCGACAATCGCATGTGCCTCCAGAAAGTGCTTGCATCTCCCCTCAGTTATCTTTGTCCAGATATGACTCTCTGCTTTCTACCTATCCATCCTGGGCACTTAGACAACAAGAGACCCTAGGAGACCTAGGCACTGTCCCTAGCTTTCTTAGTAATCAACTATAATTTTTAAATATATACAAATACACAGAGCAGTCCATTCCTCTCTGACTCATTGGAGAGCCCCAGAGTTCTCATCTTCCTTTGCTGATTCTCTTAATTGCTGTTTACTCTTAAAGCTGGATAAAAAACACATAAGCGCAGAGAAGAAAAGATTGAGACTGGATAGAGAGTGTCTGGTCTCCAGAGTGTTTGCATCCACATGCCGCTTCTCCCCTACAGGCTGAGTGTAACCCCCTGGGATTGCTCAGAGCTATATTGTAAACAGTGCACACCCCTGTGTCGGCTCTTGGCATGGGATGCTGCTGCAGATATTAGGGTGAGAGAGGTGAGGTGACACGGCTACCTGAGGGATATTCCCAGAGAAGACGATTCCATCTCAGAAATCACAGGTAACCTTCTCTTTCTGTTCGACAACCAAGTGCAATGTATGCATGATGGGATAGGGAATAGGTCTGTGGTCATTTCCCCTCTGCACAGCCAATGAGCATCCCAGGGCCCTTGCCACAAATGCTGAATTTACTCTAGTATCATGGGCCAAAATGTCCCTCTTTTGCTGTTCCCCTTGGTGATGGACTCCAGCCCCAAGGTGGCTTCATTTAGTTACACAGTGGATCCTTCAAGATGAAAGTTGTTAGTAGACCTCCAGTTCAAGGCCAGATTTGAAGGCCGTGGGTTGTAGTTTGCTCAGGCCCCTGTGAAGCATTATGGCAGCCCCACTGTCATGTTTTAAGTCTGGACAAGCCCTCAAGCAGATCTTCCAAAGAAGTCTGGAGTAAGAATTGAGTAAAACCTCAGGAGCCAGCTGTGTGTTAATGCAGAGACACTGCCTCTTCCTCCTCTTTCAATTTAGTTCTTTGGCTGTTAACAGGATGAGGTTTAAAGGGGGAGGAGCAGAAGATGTTCACCACAAAGCAGTGGAGAAGAGTTGAAACTGTTCACCAGTGCTCAGGATGGGCATTGTGGGATGCCTTCTGGAGGCAAATTTCAGCAATAAAATCAAGTGCAAATCTCTACAATGACACTTTGATGACCAAACTTTTGTTTAAAAAGACTTAAATCTCTTGATAAAGTGGTTTTATTATGTCACTGAAACTGAGGAGTTCTGTCATTGAAAGTAGCTTTTCAGTCTGTACCCCACCACAGTTTCTTCATCAAAAGCTGCTTTTTTATGGAAAATAAAAAGTTGGCAGTGTAGGCAAGGGCTAGAGAAATGTGATGGATAACCAGTATTCACACTGGTAAGGTTTCCCACATCACAAAGTGTGACACAAAGACTATCCAGTCTCCTGTTAAAAACCTCCACTCAAGGGCTTTCCGCATGAGGCAGGGAGCATCATAAAATATGGAATTCAGATTAATAGGGTCAGTTGTTCATTGTTCAATTTTCTAAATACTGAAAATGTCATTCTACAGTGTGTGAACAGTGACCAAGCTGCCTCACCAATCTGAAAACAGACCCCTGTAGTGCATGTAACAATGAGTCCTGTGGCACCTTAAAGACTAACTAAAGTATTGAAGCATAAGCTTTCATGGGCTAATACCCACTTTGTCGACTACATTCATCTGACAAAGTGGGTATTAGCCCATGAAAACTTATGCTTCAATAGTTTAGTTAGTCTTTAAGGTGCCACAGGACTCTTTGTTACCTCTGCTATTGAAGACTAACACTGCTACCTCTCTGATTCTAGTAGTGCATGTGGTGTCTCATATTAACATTCTCTCTCCTTCCAGGTAACTGTACTACAACCGTCACCCTGGAAATATACCAGCAGTGAGGGAAACACATGTCAGAAGCAGGAGACACGTTATCAACTACTCCATGTCAGATTCCAATACAACTGAATTCACCAACCCCTCCACCTTCATCCTGCTGGGAATTCCTGGCCTGGAGGCAGCTCATGTCTGGATCTCCATCCCCTTCTTCACCATGTACACTATAACCATACTGGGGAACTGCACCATCCTGTTCATCGTGATGACAGAGCCCAGCCTCTATGAGCCCATGTACTATTTCCTCTGCATGCTGTCTGTTAGTGAACTGGTCCTGTGCACATCCACCCTGCCCAAGACACTGAGCATCTTCTGGTTCAATTCCAGGGAGATCGATTTCAATGCCTGCCTCACCCAGATGTACTTTGTTCACTGCTTCTTAGCGATGGAGTCTGGGATCCTAGTGGCCATGGCCTTTGATCGCTACGTGGCCATCTGTCATCCCCTGAGATATTCCACCATCCTGACAAACCCTGTGGTGGCCAAGATTGGCCTGGCCGTGGTGCTGCGCAGCAGCATGGTTGCTTTGCCCTTTCCCATCCAGGCTAGCCAGTGGCCATATTGCAGAACTAACATCATCCCCCAGCCATACTGCTTCAGCATGGCTATGGTGAAGTTGGCCTGTGCAGACACCCTGGTCGGTGTTTACTATGGCCTCTTTGTGGTATTTTGTGTGACGATTCTGGATGGGATTTTTATCGCTGTGTCCTATATCCAGATCCTCAGGGCCATCTTCTGGCTCCCCACAAAGGACACCCGGCACAGGACTTTTGAAACCTGCAGCTCCCATCTTTTTGTCATTTTAGCATTTTACATTCCATGTCTCTTCAATGCCTTCCTGATCAGATTTCCCCAGAATGTGCCCCTGCATTTCCACGTTCTCTTTTTCAATGTGTACGTCTTCGTGTCCCCCATGCTAAACCCCATCATCTATGGGCTGAGGACCAAACAGATCCGGGACCGGCTTCTTAGGTTCATTACTCATAAAGAGGACTAAAGTTTTCTTCATGTGCTCTGATTATGAGATAGAACTCTATATAGTCCTGGCTGCTGATATGGGGCTGAAGCCCCTTCCCTGAATCACTTACCGGACAGTCAAGTGACATTAACCTATTTCTTGGCCTTGCTGTGCTGCGTCAGTGCAACAAGTTGATAAATCAGTCTGTGTACAGTTCTTGAGATTACCAATTTTCTAATTTTCTAATCGCTGTTAACTGGACCTCTGAGGCCCTGCCCCCTGCCCAGACTATTCCCCAAGGCCCTGCCCCAAACCAGCTTTTTCCACAAGGCCACTTCTGCTGTCCCACCTATTCTGCAAAGGCCCCACTCCCTTCTCCACCTCTTCCTCCAATGCTGCACCTCATCTCTGCCTTTCCCCACAAAGCCCCACTTGCTCCCCTCCTCTCCAGCCCCACTATCTTTTTGGATCATCTCCACCTTCCTACCCCCCAGCCTGGGCTCCCTCTGCTCTGGGACTCAGACGGGATCTCTTGCAGACTGGCAAGGGAGGAATCAACACTGGGACCAACATGCCAGTCTGGTGCAGAGAAGCCAGGAAACCGTATCAAACCATCTGTGGGTTGGGAGTAGGGCTGTGATGCAGTCAGCTGAGACTGTTCATTGTACAGCTTGTGGGCCCTACAGTTCAGCTGCAAAGTCATGGGGGCAGAGACCATTGTTTGGCTCCTTTCCTTAACTTCAGCTATGGCCTCAAGTTGTGGTGTATGAGTCTAAGCTGGGTATGAGGGAACACGTTTTCACTACCCTCCATCCTTAGAAGGAGCTCTAAGAAGTATCATTTCCTAGCTTTCAGCAATGGTCTCATATTGTAGTGTCTAACTGGGGCTTTGTTAAGCAGGGCCTTAAATACTTCTTAGTTGGGGTTGGTCCTGCTTGAGAAGGGTTTGGCACTAGATGACTCCTGAGGTCTCTTCCAACCAAAATCTTCCATGATTCTTTACTCCTGGTTGGGGGGCCTGTATGTGGCAGGGTCCGTGCAATGGGGATGGGCTGGGAGCCCTTTGCCCTGAGCCAGGCCTTGGGGCAAGGGCAAGGGATTAGCTAGGAGGACAACAGTGGAGAGATGTGGAAGGATCAGCCCTTGTGTTAGTCGGGAAGGCGGGATGCTGGGCAGAGGCCAAGGAGGCTGCAGTAGCTCACATGGAGGGAGAGAAACAGCTCGGCTTCCATTAGAAAGCAATTTACACGACACCTTATGTGGAACGACAGAGCACCCATTGCCAGGGGCTGAAGCTGAACGATGAAGCTGAGTCTAACGTTCACTCTGCGTGAAGGTTTTTGGCCGTGTTCTTTAGCTAGGCTGCTAGGCAGTGTTCTCGCTGTGTCATGGATGGGCTGAGCCACACAGAGATAAAGTGATTTACCCAAGGCTACACAATGAGTTGGTGGCAGAGCTGAGAATAGAAACTGGGAGTCCTGACACCTCCCTTCCCCCTCCCAGCACCATTGCTCTGGCCATGAAATGACATTGCTCCTCTGCATTGTGTTAGATACAGTGAAGTTAGTTGTGTGTTGTGATCAGTGGAGTTGCCGTCTTTTTTAAACTGGACAAATTCATTAAATAAACTGTAGTAAATGACGCCCTGAAGCATAAATTCTTATATCAGAGGCCCAGTCTGAAGCGTGAAGCCTGAACCAGAGTAACAGTCAAAAACATTGCTAAGTAGAGCTGGGCTGTAAGTCAGATGCAGGAACCCACTCACAGAAGTTGGCAAGAAGAAGGCTGCTAGAAGTACGTATTAATCTCTAATAAAATTAACATGGGCCAGTCTGTCACCAGAACAGCGGGATATGAACACATCCCACACAGATAACAAAGAACAGGCAGATCGACCCTGAAGACAGTATAAAAGGACCATATGATGAGTAGACAATATAATGGATAGACAGCATGATGGATGGATAGTTTATTCGAACCAAACAACCTGTGTGAAAGCAACTGGCTGATCTGTGAGGAAGGCAACCCCCTACTCGAGGGGCTGTACTGTGATGAGTCAGGAGTCATGAGAAATCTGTTTGCAAAAGTATCTAAGAATACATCCCTGAGTGGTCATCTTCATCAGGCCTAGGGGGCAGTGGAGTGTCCCAACACTACCTGAGCTGTGTCCATTGTCAGGGAGCACATGTACTAGCAGACCTGTTGATATCTAATCCGGTGAGCTAGAGATTGTGTTTTGCTCGACAATAAATGTGTCCGGGTGCCTTCGTACCTTACTCGAGTCTGTGGTCTTTGGGGGTTCTCTCGGGGTCTGCTGTGTCAGTGATCTGCTCAGAGCTGGGGCAGCACAAAGAGGGAACACGCACGCAGAGAACTTTTATCAACATTGAACAGAGCGGAGCACCACACCAGTAGCATCTGACAACAGAAACTACAGACTAAAATCTATAGACACAAAAACAGGTGTCCAGACTGGTCAGTTCTTGTCTTGCTTTTTTACCAGATACCACATGCTGCCTGGAACTCTACATTGTGCATAAACTCCAATGATGTGCTGTTTTGGTAGCAGCACATTACAAAATAATAAATAATCATCTCCATTTAATGCATGGAGAGTGTGCCCAAGGTCACTCAACGAATCCGTGACACATTTGGGACTCTTCACTCCCAGCTCACTCATCTCTGCTGATGCTTTATCTCCAGTTGAAGTGTCCTGGGATAACTCCTCAGCTGGCCAGTATAAGATTCTTCCACCATCTGCCCACCCTCAATGTGGAGGGGACACACATTAACCTTTGTAACCAGAGCTGAGATTTCTCAAGCACTTGAACTCATTGTAGGTAAAATATAAAACAAGTTGATGAACTACAGCGGATAGGTTTGAAGTGGTTATACATAGCAGGAGTTGCTCATGTAAGAAACAAAAATAAAATACACACTAAAAACTAAAATATATTTGCACAAAGTGGAAGAGCTCCAGGCAGAGAGACTGAGAGCCCCACCACTCAGCC
This sequence comes from Sternotherus odoratus, assembly GCA_032164245.1. Classification (NCBI taxonomy): domain Eukaryota; kingdom Metazoa; phylum Chordata; order Testudines; family Kinosternidae; genus Sternotherus; species Sternotherus odoratus. The sequence continues at coordinate 302,549,595 of JAVMKO010000001.1, forward strand.
ATTTGCCTGAGTAGTGCACCTCGTATTATATGAGGATATTGATATAAGAGGCAGCTCAGAAACTTGGTGGAATGAGGATAATCAATGGGACTTAGTAATACCAGCGCTCAAAATATATCACAAGGACAGAACAGTTCATGCTGCTGGGGGAGTGGCACTATATGTGAAAGAAAGGGAAGAATCAAAAGAAGTAAAAATCTCTAATCAACAAAACTGTACCATAAAATCTCTACGGATAGTAATTCTGTGACGGAGTCACTGGTGCGATGCTCTGGAACTACTCTGTATGAAGCCAGCCAGGACACTGGTTTAGCGAGACTCCTCTCAGGACATCCTATCCAGGATAAAAACTTCCTCAGCTATGGCATTCCTTGCCTGACCTAGGAGCATTGAGCCCCCTGTTCTCACTGTGCACTTCCCCTTGGCGTGTTCACCTTCTTCCATGAACAGAGAACAAGAATACCCAAAGTCCAAAGATGCAAAACAATTCAATGTTTATTGGGGTGAAATTCCAGCAAGCTTAAATCCAAGTTCCTTATTCCTTATTTTTGAATCCCAACTTACTTCCTGTTTGCCCCTAATTTATATAGTAATATTCTTAGCTATACCTTAAACCAGAGGTCAGCAGCCTTTCAGAAGTGGTGTGCCAAGTCTTCATTTATTCACTCTAATTTAAGGTTTCACATGCCAGTAATACATTTAAACATTTTTAGAAAGTCTCTTTCTAGAAGTCTATAATAGAGAACTAAACTAGAGTTGCATGTAGAGTAAATAAGGTTTTTAAAATGTTTAAGAAGCTTCATTTAAAATTAAGCTCCCCTGGACCGGTGGCCAGGACCTGGGCAGTGTGAGGGCCACTGAAAATCAGCTTGTGTGATGCCTTTGGCACACATGCCATAGGTTGCCTATCCCTGCCTTAAACAATCATTCTACTAAAATTTACCTAATCAGTCCTAACATATTATAACATGATTAGTCAGCCAATTATATCCCCCTGCCTTAATTAGTTTACACACAGCAAAATTAATTATACAGTAGACAGAAACAATCACAGCACCAGACAGAGACCCTGCAAATATAGAATGGCAAAGTGGGAACAATAATGACAAAACAATACAGAAGAGAGGATTTCATATCTACATCTATAAAGACATAAGGGTTTCCCAGATGTGTCTATTGATAAGCAATTTTTTACCAAATAGAAAACTATCAAACCACGTTTCCTTTTCCAACTTCCAGGCCTTTCTCTGGGGGTGATAGATCAGATTAATTTATCACAGCCCCAGATTGCCCTATTTACTGTCACAGCGAGATAAGGGCTTTACACAGATACTTTCTTTTACATAGATTCTTTCCTTTATATCTCTCTAACTAGCTAAATGATAAACATAGATTGCAATTCTTAAAGTATAGGCCTTTACAGACAGGTCTGAATATCTATATGTTAACAGGGACCACTGAGAAGCCAGAGTACCCTGCACTCAAACTTCCCAGTCAGCCGTGACTCTCAACCAACCTCGTAAAACACAAGGGTTCGTTAGTTGACAGGACCACCGCATAGAACAGAGCTCCTCGCTTACACCAGTCAGGCTTCTGACAAGGGCAAGCTGTACAACTCTGAGGTCTGAGGCTGGGGAGCTGGGGGAACTGGCTGGAGCCTCTCTATTGTTGTTTCATGAGTGGCTAGTGAAATTTTTCAGGTAACTGCAGCTGCGTGTATCTCTCTCAGTGTATGAGCGAAAGACCTGGAGGGACTGTTGTTATGGCAGGGAAGGCAGGACACCTGGACTCCTGAGTTCTGTCTGTCATTCTCTGTGTGAATTACACCAAATCATATCCTCAGTTTACCCCATGGATATAATGGGGATATGTTCATAGTGACTTTGTTTTGCTAGGTCATTTGAAGACCCTTCAATGAAAGGTTCTACGTGGTTATGATAATAGTTACAGATGAGCATTACTGATATCTGATCCCCTAGCGACAATCCCATGTGCCTCCAGAAAGTGCTTGCATCTCCCCTCAGTTATCTTTGTCCAGATATGACTCTCTGCTTTCTACCTATCCATCCTGGGCACTTAGACAACAAGAGACCCTAGGAGACCTAGGCACTGTCCCTAGCTTTCTTAGTAATCAACTATAATTTTTAAATATACACAAATACACAGAGCAGTCCATTCCTCTCTGACTCATTGGAGAGCCCCAGAGTTCTCATCTCCCTTTGCTGATTCTCTTAATTGCTGTTTACTCTTAAAGCTGGATAAAAACCACATACGCGCAGAGAAGAAAAGATTGAGACTGGATAGAGAGTGTCTGGTCTCCAGAGTGTTTGCATCCACATGCCGCTTCTCCCCTACAGGCTGAGTGTAACCCCCTGGGATTGCTCAGAGCTATATTGTAAACAGTGCACACCCCTGTGTCGGCTCTTGGCATGGGATGCTGCTGCAGATATTAGGGTGAGAGAGGTGAGGTGACACGGCTACCTGAGGGATATTCCCAGAGAAGACGATTCCATCTCAGAAATCACAGGTAACCTTCTCTTTCTGTTCGACAACCAAGTGCAATGTATGCATGATGGGATAGAGAATAGGTCTGTGGTCATTTCCCCTCTGCACAGCCAATGAGCATCCCAGGGCCCTTGCCACAAATGCTGAATTTACTCTAGTATCATGGGCCAAAATGTCCCTCTTTTGCTGTTCCCCTTGGTGATGGACTCCAGCCCCAAGGTGGCTTCATTTCAGTCACACAGTGGATCCTTCAAGATGAAAGTTGTTAGTAGACCTCCAGTTCAAGGCCAGATTTGAAGGCCGTGGGTTGTAGTTTGCTCAGGCCCCTGTGAAGCATTATGGCAGCCCCACTGTCATGTTTTAAGTCTGGACAAGCCCTCAAGCAGATCTTCCAAAGAAGTCTGGAGTAAGAATTGAGTAAAACCTCAGGAGCCAGCTGTGTGTTAATGCAGAGACACTGCCTCTTCCTCCTATTTCAATTTAGGGCTTTGGCTGTTAACAGGATGAGGTTTAAAGGGGGAGGAGCAGAAGATGTTCACCACAAAGCAGTGGAGAAGAGTTGAAACTGTTCACCAGTGCTCAGGATGGGCATTGTGGGATGCCTTCTGGAGGCAAATTTCAGCAATAAAATCAAGTGCAAATGTCTACAGTGGCACTTTGATGACCAAACTTTTGTTTAAAAAGACTTAAATCTCTTGATAAAGTGGTTTTATTATGTCTCTGAAATGGAGGAGTTCTGTCATTGAAAGTAGCCTTGCAGTCTGTACCCCACCACTGTTTCTTCGTCAAAAGCTGCTTTTTTATGGAAAAAAAAGAACTTGACAGTGTAGGTAAGGGCTAGAGAAATGTGATGGATAACCAGTATCCACACTGGTAAGGTTTCCCACATCACAAAGTGTGACACAAAGACTATCCAGTCTCCTGTTAAAAACCTCCACTCAAGGGCTTTCCGCATGAGGCAGGGAGCATCATAAAATATGGAATTCAGATTAATAGGGTCATTTGTTCATTGTTCAATTTTCTAAATACTGAAAATGTCATTCTACAGTGTGTGAACAGCAACCAATCTGCCTCACCAATCTGAAAACAGACCCCGGTACTGCATGTAACAAAGAGTCCTGTGGCACCTTAAAGACTAACTAAAGTATTGAAGCATAAGCTTTCATGGGCTAATACCCACTTTGTCGACTACATTCATCTGACGAAGTGGGTATTAGACCATGAATGCTTATGCTTCAATACTTTAGTTAGTCTTTATGGTGCCACAGGACTATTTGTTATGTTTGCTATTGAAGACTAACACTGCTACCTCTCTGATTCTAATAGTGCATGTGGTGTCTCATATTAACATTGTCTCTCCTTCCAGGTAACTGTACTACAACCATCACCCTGGAAATATACCAGCAGTGAGGGAAACACACGTCAGAAGCAGGAGACACGTTATCAACTACTTCATGTTAGATTCCAATACAACTGAATTCACCAACCCCTCCACCTTCATCCTGCTGGGAATTCCTGGCCTGGAGGCAGCTCATGTCTGGATCTCAATCCCCTTCTTCACCATGTACGCTCTAACCCTACTGGGGAACTTCACCATCCTGTTCATCGTGATGACAGAGCCCAGCCTCTATGAGCCCATGTACTATTTCCTCTGCATGCTGTCTGTTAGTGAACTGGTCCTGTGCACATCCACCCTGCCCAAGACACTGAGCATCTTCTGGTTCAATTCCAGGGAGATCGATTTCGATGCCTGCCTCACCCAGATGTACTTTGTTCACTGCTTCTTAGTGATGGAGTCTGGGATCCTCGTGGCCATGGCCTTTGATCGCTACGTGGCCATCTGCCATCCCCTGAGACATTCCACTATCCTGTCAAACCCTGTGGTGGCCAAGATTGGCCTGGCTGTGGTGCTGCGCAGCAGCATGGTTGCTTTGCCCTTTCCCATCCAGGCTAGCCAGTGGCCATATTGCAGAACTAACATCATCCCCCAGCCATACTGATTCAACATGGCTATGGTGAAGTTGGCCTGTGCAGACACCCGGTTCAGTAATTACTATGGCCTCTTCGTGGTATTTTGTGTGACAATTCTGGATGGGATTTTTATCGCTGTGTCCTATATCCAGATCCTCAGGGCCATCTTCTGGCTCCCCACAAAGGACACCCGGCACAGGACTTTTGAAACCTGCAGCTCCCATCTTTTTGTCATTTCAGCATTTTACATCCCATGTCTCTTCAACACCTTCCTGATCAGATTTCCCAAGATTGTGCCCCTGCATTTCCAAGTTCTCTTTGCTAATGTGTACTTCTTGGTGTCCCCCATGCTAAACCCCATCATCTATGGGCTGAGGACCAAACAGATCCGGGACCGGCTTCTCAGGTTCATTACTCATAAAGAGGACTAAAGTTTTCTTCATGTGCTCTGATTCTGAGATTGAACTCTATATAGCCCTGGCTGCTGATATGGGGCTGAAGCCCCTTCCCTGAATAACTTACCGGACAGTCAAGTGACATTAACCTATTTCTTGGACTTACTGTGCTGCGTCAGTGCAACAAGTTGATAAATCAGTCTGTGTACAGTTCTTGGGATTACCAATTTTCTAATTTTCTAATCGCTGTTAACTGGACCTCTGAGGCCCTGCCCCCTGCCCTGACTATTCCCCAAGGCCCTTCCCCCGACCCAGCTTTTTCCACAAGGCCACTTCTGCTGTCCCACCTATTCTGCAAAGGCCCCACTCCCTTCTCCACCTCTTCCTCCAATGCCACACCTCATCTCTGCCTTTCCCCCCAAAGCCCCATTTGATCCCCTCCTCTCCAACCCCACTATCTTGTTGGATCATCTCCACCTTCCTACCCCCCAGCCTGGGCTCCCTCTGCTCCGGGACTCAGACGGGATCTCTTGCAGACTGGCAAGTGAGGAATCAACACTGGGGTCAGCATGCCAGTCTGGTGCAGAGAAGCCAGGAAACTGTATCAAACCATCTGTGGGTTGGGAGTAGGGCTGTGATGCAGTCAGCTGAGACTGTTCATCAAACAGCTTGTGGGTCCTACCGTTCAGGTACAAAGTCCTGAGGACAGAGACCATAATGTGGCTCCTTTCCTTAACTTTCAGCAATAGTCTCAAGTTGTGGTGTGTGAGTCTCAGTTGGAAATGAGGAAACACGTTTTCACTACCCTCCATCCTTAGAAGGAGCTCTAAGAAGTATCATTTCCTAGCTTTCAGCAATGGTCTCAAATTGTAGTGTCTAGCTGGGGCTTTGTTAAGCGGGTTCTTAAATACTTCTTAGTTGTTGGGGTTGGTCCTGCTTGAGACGGGTTTGGCACTAGATGACTCCTGAGGTCTCTTCCAACCAAAATCTTCCATGATTCTTTACTCCTGGCTGGGGGCCTGTACTCGTCAGGGTCCCTGCAATGGGGATGGGCTGGGAGCCCTTTGCCCTGAGCCAGGCCTTGGGGCGAGTGCAAGGGATTAGCTAGGAGGAGAACAGCGGAGAGATATGGAAGGATCAGCCCTTGTGTTAGTCGGGAAGGCGGGATGCTGGGCAGAGGCCAAGGAGGCTGCAGTAGCTCAGATGGAGGGAGAGAAACAGCTCGGCTTCCATTAGAAAGCAATTTACACAACACCTTATGTGGAACGACAGAGCACCCATTGCCAGGGGCTGACGCTGAACGATGAAGCTGAGTCTAACGTTCACTCTGAGTGAAGGTTTTTGGCCGTGTTCTTTAGCTAGGCTGCTGGGCAGTGTTCTCGCTGTGTCATGGATGGGCTGAGCCACACAGATAAAGTGATTTACCCAAGGCTACACAATGAGTTGGTGGCAGAGCTGAGAATAGAAACTGGGAGTCCTGACACCTCCCTTCCCCCTCCCAGCACCATTGCTCTGGCCATGAGCTGACATTGTTGCTCTGCGTTGTGTTAAATACAGTGAGGCTAGTTGTGTGTTATGAACAGTGGAGTTGCCGTCTTTCTTAAACTGGAGGAATTCATTAAAGAAACTGTAGTAAGATAGTGCCCTGAGGCATAAATTATTGTATCAGAGTCCCAGTGTGAGACATGAATACTTCCGCTTTTGGCAGCTATTTTCGGCGGACATGCCGAGCGCTTCCAAGAGCAGCGGAAAGCACCGAAAATCAGCCGAATGCAGAACTAATCAATTTGGTGGTTTTGCAGCAGTGGCAGGAGCTCGCGACCCCTCGGAGGTCGCAACCCCCAGATTGAGAAACCCCGATCTTGTGCCTCAACTTTTGCACTAATTTCACTAGGGGCTTGTGCTTGGAAAAATAAAGTTCCCTCCACAAGGCAGAAGCTATAACTGGGGAAAGTGACATCATCACTTATAAGAACATAACAATGGCCATATTGAGTCAGATCACAGCTCCATCCAGCCCAGTATCCTGTCTACCAACAGCGGCCAGTGCCAGGTGTCCCAGAGGGAGTGAATCTCACAGGTAACGATCAAGTGATCTCTCCCCTGCCATCCATCTCCACACTCTGACAACAGAGGCTAGGGACACAATTCCTTAACCATCCTGGCTAATAGCCAGTAATGGACTTAACCTCCATGAATTGATCCAGGTCCTTTTTAAACCCTGTTATAGTTCTAGCCTTCACAGCCCCCTCAGGCAAGGAGTTCCACATGGTGACTGTGGGAAAAAGAACTTCCTTTTATTTGTTTTAAACCTGCTGCCCATTCATTTCATTTGGTGGCCTCTAGTTCCTATATTATAGGAACAAGTAAATAACTTTTCCTTAATCATTTTCTCCACACCACTCATGATTTTATAGACCTCGATAATATCCCCCCCAGTCTCTTCTTTTCCAAGCTGAAAAGTCCTAGCCTCTTTAATATCTCCTCATATGGGACCTGGTCCAAACCCCTAATCATTTTAGTTGCCTTTTTCTGAACCTTTTCTAATGCCAGTATATCCTTTTTGAGATGATGAGACCTCACCTATGCAGTATCCAAGATGTGGGCGCACCATGGATTTGAATAGGGCAATAAGATATCCTCTGTCCCTTTTTTAGTGATTCCTAACATCCTGTTCGCTTTTTTGACTGCCACTGCACACTGCATGGACGTCTTCAGAGAACTATCCACGATGACTCCAAGATCTTTTTCCTGATTAGTTGTAGCTAAATCAGTCCCCATCATATTGTATGTATAGTTGGGGTTCTTTTTTCCCCCAGTCTATTACTTTACATTATCCACATTAAATTTAATTTGCCATTTTGTTGCCCAATCACTTAGTTTTGTGAGATCATTTTGAAGTTCTTCACAGTTTGCTTTAGTCTTAACTTTCTTGAGCAGTTTAGTATCATCTGAAAACTTATTCACCTCACTGTTTAACCCTTCCCTCAAATCATTTATGAATAAGTTAAATAGGATTGGTCCTAAGACTGACTACTGGGGAACACTACTAATGACTGAACTCCATTGTGAAAATTTACCATTTAATCCTGCCCTTTCTTCCCTGCCTTTTAACCAGTTCTCAATCCAAGAAAGGATCTTCCCTCTTCTCCCATGACAAAATTTACATAAGAGTCTTTGGTGCGGGACGTTGTCAAGTGTTTTCTGGAAATCTAAGTACACTATATCCATCTAAGTACCCTTGGACTAACTCTGCGCATAACTCAACACCTGAAGCCACTTTAGGAATAAGGACTGAACTGGGGATGTTGTCCGAAGCTGAAGGGGTTTCTCGTCTGTGTATGCAAGATGGGTTGACTGTTTGTCTCATCAGGGTGAGACACTCCTTGTTTCAGATCCCGTCTAGTGCATAGAATGTAGACTTTGATTGTGTTTATTTCTTAAGTAACTGTAGTGGGGTGGTCACCCTGCTCCTGCCCAGAAAGATTCAAAACAGCCCTGGGAGAGGTCTGTAGCAGAGAAAGGGGTTAAGAACAACCGGGGGGAAGCTGACTGGGTAGCTGACCACAGCTGTGGGCAATGCAATCAGTGCCCAGCTGTCTCTCATCAAAGGGCAGTGGGCCAGGAGCAAACAGTCTTTCTCTAGCCGTTTGAGAGGGAGGGACCTGGCTGCTGAAGCTGAGCAGGGTACCTAGACTGGACCTGGGCTGGGGAAGGCAAGAGAAGCTGGGGCGCTCTGTCCAGGAAATCCCCCAGGCTGTGGGCCTAGCATAGGACCAAATAGGCACAGGAGTTCAGGGGGCAGCCCAAGGGTAGGTGGGAGGACAGCTGGTCCAAACGCCCCTTGCTGGTGATGAGTGGCAATGACAATACAGTCCACTCCAATGAAAGGGGGCTAGGTGGTGACTGGCAGTCACCCTATACTGAGGCAAGGCACGGAGAGTTGGTTGGGGTTCCCCAGGGAGGGGAGAAAGGGTGGAGGTTCCCTGGGAAAGGGACACTGGGGTCCAGGAGGGTCATGGGGTAAGTGGTAGCAAGACACTGGCCTGCAGAGGGTGCTCCATAGGCTGGAAGAGATAATTCCCTGAGAGACCAGCAGGAGGCCCCGCAGGGGCGAGTCCTCGCACTGTGACAGTAGCCAACTTTGATCTCCTCTCTCTAACTGATAATGACTTAAAATCCATCTTTCTGTACTTAGCACATCTGCTTTCTACTTATTTACCCCGGACAGTGAGTTACTACAAGTATAAAGTAAATTTGCTCTGGAACAGGGGCTGGTGCATTGTTGTCTCCACATTGAGGGAAGGGGACAGGGCTATAGACTTACACTGGTCAGGCTTCTGAGAAAGACAAGACAGTACAGCTCGGAGGTCTTAGGCTGGGGAGCTGGGGGAACTGTCTGGAGCCTCTCTATTGTTGGTCCATGAGTGGCTAGTAAATGTTTTCATTTAATTGCAGGTGTGTGTATCTCTCTCGGTGTATGACTATATAAGTGAAAGACCTGGAGGCGCTTCCAGCTTTTCACAGCCTCACAGTGTGAGAGGGCCCCCGGTTGCTAAGTGAGAGGACTCACAGTTACCCTTTTTCCAGATTGTACCCTGCAGATATCCCTTGTGCCCTCCCAATGAACAAACCCCATGACAGTATGAGACCATTTCCTGCTTATCATGTGCTCAGTTACTGATGGAGAGACCGTTCTTATTGTAGGGAAGTGAGGACTCCTGGGTGCTGTCTGCCATTCTCTGTGTGAATTTCACCAAATCATGTCCTCAGTTTACCCCATGGATGTAATGGGGATCTGTTTATAGTGACTTTCCTTTGCTAGCTCTTTTGAAGACCCTTCAGTGGAAGGTTCTATGTGGGCATGATAATACAGTAGTTACTGATGAGCATTACTGATCTCTGATCCCTTAGCTACAATCCCATGTGCCTCCAGAAAGTGCTTGTGTCTCCCCTCAGTTATGTTTGTCCAGATCTGATGCTCTGATTTCTACCTATCCATCCTGGGCACTTAGACAGTAAGAGACCCTAGGAGACCTAGGCAGTTTCCATAGCTTTCTTAGTAATCAACTATAATTTTAAATATACACAAATACACAGAGCAGCCAATTCCTCTGTGATTCAGTGGAGAGCCCAAGAGTTCTCATCTCCCTTTGGGGAGGTCCCTTAATTACTGTTCACTGCTAAAGCTGGATAATAAACACAGGAACGCAGACAAGAAAGTTTGAGACTGGCTAGAGAGTCTGGTCTCCAGTCTGGCTGCATCCAGATGCTGCTTCTCCCCTAGAGGCTGAGTGAGTTCCACTGGGATTTCACAGAGCTCTGTTATAAACAGTGCACAGCCCTATGTTGGCTCTAGGCATGGGATGCTGATGCAGATGCTGGGGTGAGAGAGGTGTGTGGACACGGCTACCTGAGGGGGATTCCCAGTGAAGACGATTCCATCTCAGAAATCACAGGTACCATCTCTTTCTTCTCAGCAAACCAAGTGCAAAGTACAGATGATAGGATAGGGAATAGGTCTGTAATCTTCTTTGCTCCGCACATTTACTAATCATCCCAGGGCCTTGCCACAGGTGCTGAATTTGACCTAGTATTATGGGCCAAAATGTCCCTCTTTGCTGTATGCCTTGGTGATGGGCTTCAGGCCTAAGGTGGCATCATTTCAGTGACACAGTGGATGATTCAGGAGGAAAGTTGTTAATAGACATCCAGTACAAGGCCATATTTGGAGGGCATGGGCCATAGTTTGTTCAGGACCCTGTGAAGTCCTATGGCAGCCCTGCTGTCATGTTGTAAGTGTGGACAAGACCTCAAGCAGATCTTCCAGAAAAGTATCCAGTCTGGAGTAACAAATGAGTAAAACTTCAGGAACCAGCTGTGTGTAAATGCACAGACATTGTCCCCTCCTCCTCTTGCAATTTAAGGATTTGGCTATTAACCGGGAGGAATGGGGGGACTGTTATCAGACTTTGTCTGCTGAAAAATGTGGATATGTTAGGGCTCCTCACTAGCGTTAATATAGCAATTTTTCAACATGGGCAAGACATCTCCCTTAGCTTCATTCTAGAAGTTGGCTGAACTGTTATGCCTGAAACTTTCAAAGTGCAATTCAGCCAAAAGCAGACATCCAGTGTGGGAGTTCAGGTTAATGCTTGGTAAACTTATACAGAACTGAAAATAAACTCTTGTATTTGAAGGTGTCAGACAGATTTAACTATAGGTGGTGCCCACAGCACCACTAACTATGGCCAATCCGTTTGTGAATCCATTTTAGCTTAGATCTTTGCTCCAATAATGTCTGTAGCAAGGAGTTCCACAGGCCAAATATGGTTTATGTGAACAGTTTTTGTTTATCAATTTTATATGTTCAGTGTTTCAATGTAATTGAATGTTCCCTTGTTCCAGTGTTATGAGACAGAATAAATATAATTGTCCGAACTATTTTCTGTTTCAGTAGATTAATCGGGTTTAAAATTAGAAGGGACCATTAGATCATCTAGTCTGACCTCCTGTATAACACAGGCCAATACATTTCACCCAGTTACCCCAGTATTGAGCTCCACAAATTGTGTTTCAACATGACCTGGTCTACACTAGCATTTTATATCATGGATTCTAAGAGATACAGGGTTAAAAGGGGGCTGCAAGGACCAGCTAGTGTAACTTCCTGCAAAGATGCAGGATTTGTTGTATTTAAACCACCCCAGACCGATGACTATTCAGCCTTCTGTTGAAAACCTCCAGTGAAGGACTTTCCACAACCTGCTGGAGCATCCATTCCATTGTCCTCCTGTTCTTTCAGTTGGTGAGTTTATCTGAACTGAAATTTAAATCTGCTCTGCTGTAGTTTGAACTCATTGCATCTTGCTCTATGTCACAATGATCCTGCATATTTTTATGTCAGCCTTTCATCTATCTCAAGACCCCTGTCATGTCCCCCTTAATCCTCCCTTTTCCAAACTAAACATCCCCCTTTCCTTCAGTCTTTGCTCCTATGGCATTTATTCCAACCTGTGACTAGTCTTTGTCACTCACCTCTGGAACGTTTCCAGTTACTCTACATCCTTCCTCTATATCAGAGACCCAAATTGGACATAATACCCCAGCTGATGTCTACCCAGCACCGATCAAAGTGTTAAAATCCCCTCACGTAACTTGCACGCTAGGCCCTTGCTCATGCAAATTAAAATTGGATTTGCTCTTTTTTGAAATAGCAAGAAAAAAAATCTCACATCCCTGAAAGATGTAGTGATATCAACCTGGCGTGCACAGCACCTGGTCTATTGAAGAATTCTTCATTGAACTAGACACCACCTCTTGGAGAGGTGGATTAACTATGCTGACAGGAAAACCCCTATCCAAATACCCTCAGGGCTCTTGGTGATGGAAATGGGGTCACCCTTCAGGATAGCATCCGATTCCTATTAAAAATGGGAGATCTGGGGCACAGCAGCAAAGATACTATTTGAATCCATGGCCTTCTGAAACACGACTCAGCTCCTTCACCTTTCACCTGCACCTTTGCAATGAGTCAACAGTGTGCCCTTGTTTCCAAGAAGACTAACGGCATTTTGGGCTGTATAAGTAGGGGCATTGCCAGCAGATCGAGGGATGTGATCGTTCCCCTCTATTCAACATTAGTGAGGCCTCATCTGGAGCACTGTGTCCAGTTTGGGGGCTCACAGTACAAGAAGGATGTGGAAAAATTGGAAAGAGTCCAGAGAAGGGCAACAAAAATGACTAGGGGCCGTGGAGCACATGACTTCTGAGGAGAGGCTGAGAGACCTGGGATTGTTTAGTCTACAGAAGAGAAGACTGAGGGGAGATTTGATAGCTGCTTTCAACTACCTGAAAGGGGGTTCCAAAGAGTATGTTTCTAGACTGTCCTCAGTGGTAGCAGATGACAGAACAAGGAGTAATGGTCTCAAGTTGCAGTGGGGAAGGTTTAGGTTGGATATTAGGAAAAACTGTTTCCCTAGGAGGGTGGTGAAGCACTGGAATGGTTACCTGGGGAGGTGGTGGAATCTCCTTCCTTAGAGGTTTTTAAGGTCAGGCTGGACAAACTCCTGGCTGGGATGATTTAATTGGGGGTTGGTCCTGCTATGAGCAGCGGATTGGACTAAATGACCTCCCGAGGTCCCTTCCAACCCTGATATTCTATGATTTTATGATTCACTGCAGTGTGTCCTGGTCATAACTCTTTTCCCTCAAGCTGAACAAAATCTGCACTCAGATACTGATGTTCCTAAGGCTGGAGCACAGCTGGGACTGCACAGCCTCCCCTCCGCAAATACTGAGCAGATCCAGCAGACACACAGTGTCCCAAAGTGTGGAGTCACCATGAGCACCTGGGAAGGTGTGATGTGAGCATTCCACACTGAGCACACAGCAAGAGGTATTTCAAAATTCCTGAGACTTTCAAGGAGGAGGGTTTGAAACTGTTTACCACCATGCAGGGAGAGGAATTGAAACTGTTCACCAGAGCAGTCAGGATGGGCAGTGTGGGATGCCTTCCTGAGGCCAATTACATTGATAAAATAAAGCACAAATATCTACACAGACACTTTGAATAAAAAACATTTTGTGTAAAACTTGTCAGGGGGGTTATATGATGTCACTGAAACTGAGGAGTTCCATCACTGAAAGTGGCTTTGCAGTGTGTAGACTGAATGGAAGTGTAGAAAAAGGCTAAGAAAACATGATGGATGACCAGTATCCACAATTGTGTTTCCTGCTGGTGCCTAGTAAGGTTGCCCACACCATGTTGTGTAGGAATTATTGAGCACGGAGCACCATAAAATATGGAATTGGCATTTTTAAGGTCACTTATTCATAATTCATTTATCTGAATAATGAAAATGTCATTTTTTTCAGTGTGGGAAGAGTGACCAATCTGCTTCCCCCATGAGGACAGCATCCAGTAGTGCATGTGGTGTCTCATATTAACATTGTCTTTCCATACAGGTATTTGCACTGCGACAATCATCCTAGACCCTGTTGAAATACAAAAAAGTCAAAGGAATGTAGGGTACATGCCAGAGACACCGGTCTACCTCAGAGTTGGACACCTCCCCTAGTCCATGTCAGAATATAACAAAACCGACTTCACCAACCCCACCACCTTCATCCTGCTGGGCATTCCTGGCCTGGAGGCAGCCCATGTCTGGATCTCCATCCCCTTCTGCATCATGTACATCATAGCCCTCTTGGGGAACTTCACCATCCTGTTCATCGTGAAGGTGGAGCAGAGCCTCCATGAGCCCATGTACTATTTCCTCTGCATGTTGGTCATCACCGACCTGGTCGTGCATACGTCCACCCTTCCCAAAATGCTGAGCATCTTCTGGTTCAATTCCAGGGAGATCGATTTCAGTGCCTGTCTCACCCAGATGTACTTTATTTCCATCTTCTCTCCCATGGAATCTGGGATCCTTGTAGCCATGGCTTTTGATCGGTATGTGGCCATCTGCCATCCCCTGAGACATTCAACCATCCTGACAAACGGCCTGGTGGTCAAGATTTGCGTGGCCGTGGTTCTGCGGGGTGCAATGCTTGGACTGCCCTATCCCTTCCTGGCAGGACAGTGGCCTTATTGCAGAACAAACATCGTCCCCCAGCCATACTGTGCCCACATATCTGTGGTAAACCTGGCCTGTGCTGACACCCGAGTTAGCAGTTACTATGGCCTCTTTGTCCTAGTCTGTGTAATGGGTCTGGATGGGATTTTTATTGCTGTGTCCTATACTGAGATCCTCAGGGCTATCTTCAGGCTCCCCACAAAAGAGGCCCGTCTCAAGACTTTGGGGACTTGCAGCTCCCACCTATTTGTCATTTTAATCTTTTACATCCCAGGTTTCATCCTCTCCCTCATGTACAGATTTGCCCAAAATGTGCCCCTGCATTTCCACGTTCTCATAGTCAATCTGTACATCTTGATGCCCCCCGTGCTAAACCCCATCATCTATGGGGTGAAGACCAAACAGATCCGGGACAGACTGCTTCGGCTCCTTACTCATAAAAGCGCCTAAAGTTTTCACCTGATGATCTGACTCTGAGACAGAGCATTGTGCAGAGCTGGCTGGTGACATGGTGCTGGGCCCCTTTCCCTAAATCAGTGACTGGACAGTCAAAGGGTTTGTCTACACTAGCCACTGGATTAGCAGGCAGTGATTAATGTATCAGGGATCGATTTATTGTTTCTAGTGTAGAAGCTACAAATCAATCCCCAAACACGATCCCTGTTGACTCCTGTACTCCACCTTAGCAAGAAGCACAAGTGGTGAAGCTCTGGAATGGGTCCCCTAGGGAAATGGTGGAATCTCCTTCCTTAGAGGTTTTTAAGGTCAGGCCTGACAAAGCCCTGGATTTGGTTGGAGATTGGTCCTGATTTGAGCAGGAGGTTGGACTAGATACCTCCTGAGGTCTCTTTCATCCCTTATCTTCTATGATTCTATGATTTGTTCCTCCTGACTGGGGCCCTGTATCTGGCAGGGTCCCTGCAATAGGGTTGAACTGGGAGCTCTTTGCCCTGAGCCAGGCCCTGGGGGCAGAGCAAGGGATCAGCTAGGAGGATAACAGCTGAGAGAGGAAGAAGGATAAGATTCTGCATTAGCTGGGAAGGTGGGATGCTGACCCGAGGCCAGGGCTGCTGCGGTAGCTGATAGGGAGGGAGATAAATGACACAGCTTCCATTGGCCGGCTAATTACGCCTTATCTGGAACTACTGGGCACACTCTTCATAACACCTTTGATTCCTACATTTAGAAGCTCTTTAGCTAGGCTGCTGGGCAGCTCTTGGGACAGGTTCTTCCCTGGTTCATAAGATTATTAGAACATATAAATGATCAGACTGGGTTAGACTATGTATCGTGTCTACACACATGGATAATCCCAATTGCCCTGGAGTGAGTGAACCTAACAGGTAATGATCAAGTGATCCCTCTCCTGCCATCCCTCACCCCCCTCTGACAAACAGACACCATTCCTTAACCATCCTGGCTGATAGTCATTCATGGACTTAACCTCCATGAATTTATATAGTTCCATCTGGAACTGGGATACCATCCCACCCTGCTGATCCACCAGCCTGGGCTCCCGCTAACGCTGTGCTACTGTGAAAACCTACAAAGACTTCCACCCTGGACTTCCACCAGCATAAAAGGAGAGTCTCCAGCCAGCCCCTGCATGGGAATGTTTCTCCCAACTCCTCAGGCACTCCCCCTGCTCTGGACAGACTGTGCTACACAGAGGTAAAGTGATTTCTCAATGCTGCACAATGAATGGGTTGCAGAGCTGAGAACACAAACCGGAAGTCCTGAACCCCCAGTTCCATTGTTCTGTCCATGATCTGACATTGATCCTCTGGAGTGTAGTAGATGCAGTGAGGCTATTTGTGTGTTGTGATTAGTTGGAGTTGCCGTTCTTCTTAAAGAGGAGGAATTGATTAAAGAAACAGGTAAAAAATACAGACACAAAAACAGGTTTCCGCACAGCTCAGTGTTCAACCTTGTCTTGCTCGTTTACCACACGCTTCCTGGAGCTCTACAGTGTGCACAAAGCAAAGCTGCAATGAACCACATGAGTACAATGTGTGACTGTGCAGCTCTGATTACGGCCTTTTGGTAGCAGCCCACAAGAAATCAGAAATAATATTACTATTTTGTACATGGAGAGGCTGTGCCCAAAGACACCCAGTGACTCTGTGGCAGAGCTGGGGCTCTTCACTCCCAGCTCACTGCTCTCACCTGACACTTGATCTCCAGATAAAATGTTTTGGGCCAAATCGACAGCTGGTGTAAGTGGTTGCATCCCCACTGAAATCAGGGGAGATCCCTGTCACTAAAGAAACCAGTGGAGAGATTGGAAGGTAGGGACTCTGGGCCATTTTCCTGTCTCAAGACACTTTGCTTCTGCCTCAGTTTCCTCATCTGTAAAAGAGGGATACCTCCTGGGAATAGTGATCAATACTATGTGTAAAGCCTATCACCGTGATTCAGTGGGATATGGCTGAAGATGCCAAATTCAGGGCAAACTGCTGAGGAAGAGGGTGGCTCACCCCAGGCTGGTGGAAATTCTACTCATTACCTTATATCAAACCAGTAACAAACATAAACTTCTGTCTCTCCACACTGGTTAACTAGAAGCCAGAAATGAAGAGAGCAGATTGTGGATCTCTTCACACAGGTGTGGGATCACCAAACCCCACTCCCCTTCCACTCCCGGTTCCCTGGCGCACATGTAGCAGCTCCAGTCTCTTATGGTACAGAGCAGAATGCAGGCTTTACAGGACATGGATGTGTTTCTTATATAAAAATACCAAATTAGAACTCAGAGAGCTCTCGTTCTATAGATATATTGCTGGGATACTCCTGCCTCCAAAGCAAAACCCTGGTAGCCCATAATCACCACTGTAATATACTTGCAACACATTTTGTACAAAATATGTCATGTGAGGTCTCTATGGAAAAGCTGTGGTGTGCTGAATGTGATTATCCTATTTGTGTCTGTATCATTTTTGGCTCTGAAATAATAAATATGGAATCTCTACCTGTATTTCAAATGTGTTTCCTCCTGTGGTAACTGCCACAAAGTAGTTTACGGCCAGTCTAGCCAGCATATTGTCAATGGATATTCAACATGAAAGCTCAGCAATGAACACAATGGACCATGGAAGAAGCTTGTCCCCATCTGCAGGTGAAACATGGGTAATGGTCCCGCCTCGGACTCATTGAAGCAGGCAAGGTCATATGACCAGCTCATGTGATATTGGACTCCATCTTGGGTTTCCCCTAACTGTGCAAGGGGCTTTTGCTTGGAAAAATGAAGTTCCATACACCTGGCAGAAGCTATAATTGGGGGGAAGCAACTTGGCCACTTGGCCTCCCCCCCACAACTCAACACCCAAAAAACTTTAGGAATAAGAACTGAACTGGGTATGTTATTCAATGCTGAATAGATTTCTAGTCTGTGTATAAAAAATGGGAGGACTGTTTGTCCCATCAGGGTGAGACACTCATTGGTTTAAACCAGGTCAAGTGTATAGAATATAGATTGCGGTTTTATTTATTTTTAAAGCAACAAACTTTGATCTTTTCTTATAATAATTGAAAATCCATCTTTCTGTACTTAGTCCATTTGCTTTGTATTATTTATCAAATTCAGTGTGTCGTTAGAAGTATTAAGGGAAACCTGCTCAGGAACAGGGGCGGGTGCTTTGTCCTCTGCACATTGAGGGAAGGGGGAAGAGCATTAAAGTTACACTAGTCAGACTTCTGACAAGGACAAGACCATACAGCTCTGGGGTCTTAGGCTGGGGAGCTGGGGGAACTTTCTGGACCCTCTGTAGTGTTGGTTCATGGCTGACTAGTGAAAGCTTTCACATAACTGCAGGCGGGTGTATATCTGTGTGTGTTTGGCTCTGTAAGTGGAAGACATGGAGAGGATTGCAGCTTTTCACAGACGCACAGTGTGAGAGGGAGCCAAGGTTTGTAAGTGAGTGGGATCACTGATACCCCTGTTCCAGGTGTCATCCCTCAGAAGTCCATCATGCCTACCCAATGAACAGGCCTTCAACATTATGAGTCCATATCCCGCTTAGCATACGCTCAGTTACTGATGGAGAGACCATTGTTATGACAGTGAAGTCAAGAATCCTGGTTTCTGTCTGCCATTCTCTGCCTGTCTTTGGCCAAGTTATTTTACCCTGAACCTCAGTTTACCTATGGATATAATGGGGATATGTTGATAGTTACTTTCCTTTGCTAGGTCTTTTGAAGATCCTTCAATGAAATGTTCTATGTAGTATGATCAACTCTAATTTTGAAATCTACACAAATACACAGAGCAGCCAATTCCTCTCTGACTCTGCAGAGAGCCCAAGAATTCTCCTTTTCCTTTGGGAAGGTCCCTTAATTACTGTTTACTGTTAATGCTGGATAACAAACACAGAAGCACAAACATAGAAGAAGAGACATTAGAGGCTGAGCGAACCCCTCTGGGATTGCAGAGAGCTATATTATAAATAACGCACACCCCTGTGTCAGATCTCAATGTGGGATGCTGCTGCAGGTATTGAAGTCAGAGTGGTGTGGGCTGACTCAGCTACGCGAGGGATTTCCCCAGCAAATAGGCTTCAGTCTCAGAAATCACAGGTACCCATCTCTTTTTGTTTGACAAATCAAGTGCAATGTATGTATGATGGGATAGAGAAAAGGTCTGTAGTCATTTCCACTCTACACAGCCCCTGAACAGCCCAGGGCCCTTGCCAGAGGGGCTGAATTTACTCTAGTATCATGGACCAAAATGTCCCTCTTTTGCTGTCACCATCGGTGATGGGCTCGAGCTCCAAGGTGGCTTCATTTCAGTCACACAGTGGATCCATCAGGATGAACGTTATTCGTATACATCCATATAAGGCCACATTTGGAGGCCGTGGGTTGTACTTTGCACAGGCCCCAGCTCAGAACTACGGAAGCTCCCTTGTTGTGTTTTTAGTCTAGAAAAGCCCTCGAGCAGAAATTCCAAAAAACATCCAGTCTGGAGTAAGAACTGAGTAAAACCTCAGGAGCCAGCTGTGTGTTAATGCATAGACATTATCCCCTCCTCCACTTCCAATTTAGGGCTTCTACTGTTAACAGAGCGGGGAAGGTGGTGGGGCTGCTACCAGATTATTCCTCCTGAAAAACATGGAAGTGCTAAGGCTCCTCACTATCATAAATATAATATGCCTGAAATTTGGAAGATGCAATTCAGCCAGAAGTAGATACCAAGCATGGAAAAGTTCAGGTTAATGTTTGGTAAAGTGATACACAACTGAAAATGAAGTCATCTCATTGAAGTTGTCAGACAGTTTTAACTATATAGGTGGTGCCACCAGCACCCCCAACAATAACCAATCCATTTGTGAATCCACTTCAGCTAAGCCGTTTGCTCCAATAATGTGGCAGAGTTCTACAGGCCAAATATGGATTATGTAAAAAGTTTTCTTTTATCAATTTTATACATTCAGCGTTTCAATGCAATTTAATAGTCCCTTGTTTGTGTGTTATGAGACAGAATAAATATAAATGCCTGAACTACTTTCTATATCCATAGATTCATATGTTTTTAAGTAAGAAGGGACCACTAGATCATCCATGTCTGACCTCCTCTATAACACAGGCCATTAAATTTCACCCATGTATCCCACTATTGAGCTCCATAAGTTGTGTTTGAGTAAGACCTGGTCTACACTAGGATTTTATTTCATTGAAGATTAGAAGGGGGCTGCAAGGAACCGGTAGTCTAAGTTCTGCCAAGATGCAGGATTTGTCATGTCGAAACCACCCCAGACAGACGACTATCCAGCCTCCTGTCCAAAACCTCCAGTGAAGGACTTTTCAGAACCTTCCTGGGCTTTTTTTGTCCCCTTTTTCTTATAGGTGGGGAGTTCATCTGAGGTTCAATCTAAATTTGCTATTCTAGTGTTGTATCCCACTGCCTGTTGATCGATGTGACAACAATCCTGCATATTTTAATGGTATCCTTTCATGTCAAGGCTGCTGTCATGTCCCACATGAATTATCCGTTTCCCAAATTAAACATACCCATTTCCTTAAGTGTCTGCTTGTATGGGTTGCATTCCATCCTATGGATCATCTTTTTCACTCTCCTCTGGATCCTTTCCAGTTTCTCTACATCCTTCCTAAATAGTGGAGACTCAAAATGGACAAAATACTCAAAATACTCCAGCTGAGGTCTAACAGCACCAAAAAATAGTGCTACTATCCCCTACAGTGGTTTGCTTGCTATACCTCTACTAATGCAAAGGAAAATTGTATTTGCTCTTTTTTGCAATAGAAAAGAGGGACAGCTCAGTGATTTGAGCCTTGCCTTCCTAACCCCTGGGTTGTGAGCTCAGTCCTTGAGGGGGGCATTTAGGGATCTGGGGCTAAAAATCTGTCGGGACAGTACTTAGTCCTGTTAGTGTAGGCAGGGGATTAGACTCAATAACCCTCTAGTGTCCTTCCAGTTCAAAGAGATAGGTATATCTCCCTATATTTTTTTATTTTCAATTGCACCTCTGAGAGATGTAGTGATATCAACATGACCCTGGTATATACAGTATGAGGGCTAATGAAAAATTCTTCATCCACCTAGCTACCATCTCTCAGAGACATGGATCACGTATGCTGACATGAGTCCCCCCAACAAAGTATCTCTGGGGTCTTGGCACTGGAAATGGGGTCACCCTTCAGGATAACATCCAACTCCTTATAAAAAGTGGCACAGCAGCAGAGATACTATTTGAATCCCCGGCCTCTGGTTCACATATCTCAGCTCCTTCACCTTTACTGTGCACTGCAGTGTGTCCTGATCATAGTTCTTTTCTGTCAAGCTGCATGAAATCTGCCTATAGATATTCCTGTTCCCACAGCTGAGCATCACTGGGACTGCACAGCCTCCCCTCTTGTCAGGATTGCCACCCCACTCTGAACTCAGGGGTAAAGATGTGGTGACCCACATGAAAAAAATAAATAACCCCCCAAGCTTATTTTACCAGCTTAGGTTAGCTTTTTTTCCCCAGATCACAAACTTCTGTGTCTGGAACTAACTGCTGACACCACCAAGTGAAACACCCCAACCACCATGGGATAGAGGGTAACGTGGAACCCTTCTTTCTCTTTCCACAAAACCCCCAAACTGATCCTTCCCTTCCCTGGGAAACACTTGAGGAAAACCTCTCACAAATCCTGTGAGACGACCTTGATTCAAAAAACTTGAATCTACAAAAAGGAAAACAAGCAGTCAAATTCTTAAAGGAAAGATTTTAATTAAAGAAAAAAGAAAGGAATAAATCCCTTGTAAAAAATCAGTGAAAACATCTACCATGATCAACAAAGGAATTAAAGACAAACCCCTCCCCGAGGCAAATTTCTCCCACTTCTGGATTGCTGCTGAGCCTTACAGTATAAAGAAACACAAAGCTAATTCCCACAAACTGGAGAATTTTCCAAGTGATAGAATAAGATAAACTTACTGTCTTGTTGGTGAACTTGATTTACTGTTGCTAGTTAGAAAGATTATAGGTAGAGAGAGAAGAGAGCTTTTGTTCACCTAGTAGCTCCAGGTGAATGGACAGACAGAAATTGAAATAAAAACCCTTATATCTATGCAAGGTTACTTAGGATCTCTGGTTCCTATTGGGCAAGTGCCTCCTTTTCAGTTTACCTTTATCTTAACTCCTTACAGGTAAACAGGAATTTTAGGCAACTTTATACTTATGACACCACTGCAAATACTGAGCAGATCCAGAGCTCTGCAGTGTCCCAAGCATTGAGCCACCACCATGATCACCTGGGAAGGTGTGATGTGAGTATCCGGCATCAAGCAAACAGCAAGAGGGATTGCACAATGCCTGAGCCATTAAGGGGGAGGGGGAGAAAGCATTCACCTCATTTCAGGAGAGAGGAGTTGAAACTGTTCACCAGAGACACCTTCCATAGGCCAATTTCAACAATAAAATCAAGCAAAAGTGTCTATACTGGTACTTTGATCACAAAACTTTTGTATAAAGAGCCTTAAAAATCTTGTTAAGGTGGTTTTATTATGTCACTGAAACTGAGGAGTTCCGCTGTTGAAAGTGCGTTTGCAGTGTGTACACAGCCACTGTTTCTTCATCAAGAGCTGCTTTATTGTGGAAAAAACTTGGCAGTGTAGACAAGGCCTAAGGAACAATGATGGGTAACCAGTATTCACACATGTGTTTCCTGCTGGTGTCCAGTAAGGTTGGAATTATTGAGATAGGAGCACCATGAAATATGGAATTGAGATTAGTAAGGTCATTTATTCATAGTTCATTACTCTGAACAATGAAAATGTCATTTTTTCACTCTGTGAAGAGCGATCAATCTGCTTCACTCATGAAAACAGACCCCAGTAGTAAGTGCCTGATCTCATGTTAGGGGGGGGAGGGATAGCTCATTGGTTTGAGCATTGGCCTTCTAAACCCAGGTTTGTGAGTTCAATCCTTGAGGGGGCCATTTAGGGATCTGGGGCAAAAAATCTGTCAGGGGACAGTACTCAATCCTGCTAGTGTAGGCAGGGGACTGGACTCGATGACCTTCAAGGTCTTTCCAGTTCTAGGAGATTGGTATATCTTTATTTATTTAATTTAATATTAAAATTGTCTTTCCATCCAGGTAATGGTACTGCGACTATCACCCTGTGTATATACAGGAACTCAGAAAAACGCAGGGTAGAAGCAAGAGACACCTCGTCCTCTACTCCATGTCAGATTCCAACACTACTGAATTTACCAACCCCTCCACCTTCATCCTGCTGGGCATTCCTGGCCTGCAGGAGGCCCATGTCTGGATTGCCATCCCCTTCTGCACCATGTACATCATAGCCATCTTGGGAAACTTCACCATCATGTTCATTGTGATGACAGGGCCAAGCCTCCGTGCCCCCATGTACTATTTCCTCTGCATGCTGGCCATCACTGACCTGGTCCTGTCCACGTCCATCCTGCCAAAAATGCTGAGCATCTTCTGGTTCGATTCCAGGGAGATTTATTTCAGTGCCTGCCTTACCCAGATGTACTTCATCCATTGCTTCACAGTAATGGAGTCTGGGATCCTTGTGGCCATGGCTTTGGATCGCTACGTGGCCATCTGCCATCCCCTGAGACATTCCACCATCTTGACAAACCCTGTGGTGGCCAAGATTGGCCTGGTTCTGGTGCTGCGCAGTGGTATGCTCGTACTGCCCTATCCCTTCCAGGCTAGCCAGTGGCCATATTGCACAACTAACATCATCCCCCAGCCATACTGCCTGCACGTAGCCATGGTGAATCTGGCCTGTGCAGACACCAAAGTCAGTAGCTACTATGCCCTCTTCGTGCTATTCTCTGGGATTGGCCTGGATGAGATTTTTATCGCTGTGTCCTACACACAGATCCTCAGGGCCATCTTCCGCCTCCCCACAAAGGACGCCCGATTCAAGACTTTTGAAACCTGCAGCGCCCACCTCTTTGTCATTTTAGCATTTTACATCCCAAGTCTCTTCATCTCCTTCATATCCAAATTTGCTCAGAATGTGCCCCTGCATTTCCACATTCTCATTGCCAATGTGTACCTCTTGATGCCCACCATGCTAAACCCCATCATCTACGGGGTGAAGACCAAACAGATCTGGGACCTGCTGCTCCATCTCTTTACTCATAAAAGGGCCTAAAGTTTTCTTCATGTGCTCTGCACTCAGACCGAGCTCCAAGAATCGCTGGCTGGTGACATGGGGCTGGGCCCTCTTACATGAATCACTGACTGGACAGTCAACGTGACATTAATCCCTTTCCTCGCCTTACTGTTGTGTGTCAATGTGACAAACTCAGGAATCGCTCTGTGTACAATTCTTAGGATTGCCCATTTTCTAATTGCTGTTAACTGGACCTCTGAGGCCCCATGCCCTGCCTATTCCCCAAGGCCCTTCCTCCTGACCCACATAGTCCCCCAGGCCCCACTCCCTTCTTTGCCTCTTCCTCCAATGCCTCAAATCAGCTCTGCCTTTTCCCAAAAATTCCCATCCAGTTTCATGCTCCCCTCCCCTCCAACCCCATCCACCTGCTGGATCATCTCCACATTCCTACCCTCCTCTCTCTCCACAGCTTCCTCCCCCCCCCTGCATTCTGGGCTTCCTCTGCTATGGGGCTGGGCTGGGATCTGTCACTGGGCTGGGAAGGAACCTGCAGTGACTGCATCGAGGACACAGCACTGGGGCCAAAGCCCAATCCAGGAAAAGTGGGTAGCCCGGAAACCGTATAAAACCAGCTGAGGGTTGGGAGCAGGGCTGTGATGTCGTCAGCTGAGATTGTGTATCATACAGATTGTGGGCCCCAAAAGCTCTGATGTAGAGTTCTGTGGGAAGAGATCATTGTGTGGTTTATTTCCTTACCTTTCTGCAATAGTCTGAAGTTACAGTTGGGGAGGTCTTGGTTTGATATTCAAAAACACTATTTAACTAGGAAGGTGGTGAAACACTGGAATGGGTTCCCTAGGGAGGTGCTGGAATCTCCGTCCTTAGAGGTATTAAGACCCAGCTTGACAAATCCTTGGTTGGTATGACTTAGTTGGGGTTGGTCGTGATTTGAGCAGGAGGTTGGACTAGAAGATCTGCTGATGCCTCTTCCAACCCTCATCCCCTATGGTTCTGTGATTCCATGATATTTGGCTTGTGGGACTCCTCACCACAGTCATTATTGGAGAAAAGAGTTTAACTGATTGGGATTCACAAATGGATTGGCCATTATAGGTGGTACTGGAGGCACCACCATTAATTTAGTTTATCTGGTCGCTTCAATTAGAATCATTATCAGTTTCTTATTATTAATTAATAATATTAGAATTATTATTAATTTAGTTTATTATAAATGTAGTTTATTAATTTAGTTTATCTGGTCGCTTCAATTAGAATCATTATCAGTTTCTTACTATTTTATTATCAGTTTCTTATAAGTTTCACAAAACTTTAACCATTTGGACTGGAATTTCCTAGCACCTCCATGCCTTCCAGAAGCTAAAAGCCCATAGAAACACTCTAGTTCACAGCCAGAGCCCTGGAATTCCAGAAGAGGAGGTGACAGTCTCTGTGCAGTAACATAGAACTGGCTCCAGAGGTCCTTCAAATCTCTTGGGTGAATATGATCTGGTCCTTGTTACCCAAAATTTGGGCCAACTACTAAGCTTAGGGAGGATTAATGAACCACCTGAGTTTGGCAGAATGCAGCACATTTATTACATTGATCTCTAAGTTCCAAAGAAGGGGGAGCAGGAGGAAGGGGGGGGGCATATCACACTCACAGTCGCATACTCACACTCCCACGACAGGCATAGCACTGGAGATGTCAGGATCTTTCAGGGTAAGTGTCCCACAGCGCAGCAATGGATGGTTTGATGAGATAAATCTTCCCAAGGCAGATGGAATGCAGCTTAGTTGGTCCGGGCAAAGGGCCTTCTTGGGAGGTACAATCTTGAGAGAGAGAGAGCACATGGCACCTTCCCCTTTTAAGGACCAGCTCCTGGTCTGCAACTAGAGAGGACTTGGCTGCATCTGGTTGGTCACACCCCAGCTCAAGAAGGGTCCATGCAGTGTCCATGCTTTGGGTGTGTGATTGCTACCCAATTAAGAGTCCCAGACACCTTGTCTACCATTGGAGCTCTTCTGTCTTCTAGCTGTTTAAAAAGTCCATTCATCTCCCAAGCACTCCAGGAGGGAGGGTGGAGAAAGCCACTTAACAGGTATTCAAAGAGGGAGAGGAGACAAGTGTGTGTGGGGGGTGCAACAGACTTTTTGAGCCTACAGGTATACATAGCATACAGATCACTGCAGCTCCTACAACAGTCCTCCTGACTTATTACTGTTCTGTTTATCAATTTGTTCCAAAACCTCCCCTAATCACTTTGGGGAAAGGACTTAGTACAAATGGGATTCAGAAATGTATTGCCCAGAACTATGAGGACACCACCTTTTGTTTGGGATTTCTGACACATTCATTAACAATGTATCTGTAGTAAGTGAAGGCAATGTAAGTAAAGGCTAAAGGCCTACTAAGGGCCCAGCCTGAGGCCTGAACTAACGTAATGGTATATGAAGCAAATTGCAGCTGTGAGCAATTAAGGCTGGTCCGACTCACAGAACTTGGCAGGAAGAGGGCTGATATCGTAAGAATTTATACTCATTATAATTTCAGTATAAATACAGTAACGAGGTACATTATAAACCAAGGACACTCCTCAGATAACGGGTAACCTCATGAGCCATCCCAATGACAGGGGCAAAAGGGTAAAATGATGGATAGAGTTGTTTTGATCAAAACAACAGGTGCAAGGGGCGAGGCGGCACCTAACGATGTAAATGGGCTGCACCTTACTACGTAAGAGGGTTGTACCTTGCTACGTGGAAGGGTTACACCTGAATACGTCAGGAGTGATGTGTAACTTGTTCTGTATCTGTATATAAGCATGTGTCACCGGAATGTCTTTGTCCAGCTCGAGGGGGAGTGACAATGTCCCGTCACTGAGCTGTGTCCATTGCCAAGCGTCACTCTCTAGCTGTATGTCTGGTGGACTGAGAAATCCGCTGGAAACAGAAAGGGTGTCAGGGTCGCAATAAACCCTGGCCGAGGTGCCTTTGTACCTTACTAAGACTCTGTGGTTATTGGGGGTTCTTGTTGGGTCTGCTGCGTCAGCTATCTGCGCAGAGCTGGGGCAGCACACAGAGGGAACACACGCACGCAGCCGAGTGATATCAACAGGAGAAAGCAGAAAAACCATACAACAACACTACACCACTAAAACAGTATCATTTTCATATTGAAACATTCTTATATTTACTCCAGTGAGGAGACCTTCCACCTACATCATTTCCAGCAGATCAAAGTCAAGTTAGTGGCCTTGCATTATCAGCCAGAGCCCAGAAATGCAACATGCGGAGGTGGCAGTCTCTGCTCATTCACACACAGCTGGCTCCTGACATCTTTATTCCATTCTAATTCCCATGGAAGATTTGCTTTACTGGATATTGAGGAAACCGTGGGCCACGGCCTATGAATTTGGCCTTGTGTTGTTCATCCATTAACACATTTCATCCTGAAAGATCCACTGTGCCCATGAAATGCAGCCATGTGGGGGGTGAGAGACCATAAGTCAGGGTCAGCAGGGATTGAGAGAAAAGAAAGATATTTGGGCCAATGATACAGAAGCAAACTCATCAGCAGTGGCAAGGGCCTGGGATGTTTAAGGGTCATGTAGAGGAGAAAGGGCCACAGAGACCTATTCTCTACCGCACCATGCCCAGGTTGCACTGAGTTTGTCGAGCACATGAGTTTCCTTACAAGAGATGTGAATTGTGAGATCAAAACACCTTGTAATCACTGTCAGGTAGCCGTGTCCCACACCACTCTCACATCACCTTCTGCAGCAACGTCCAACCCCAAAAGCTGACACGGGGTGCACCATTTGTAATATAGCTCTGTGCAACCCCAGTGCAGTTTGTGCCGCCTATTGTGGTGAATCAACCTTCTCTATGTGAATAGGCTGGAGATAAGGCTGTCTGCACCTCTGAGTTCTACATCCACCTTTAGGAGTAAACATTAATTACAGGAACTGTGTATTTGTGTTTATTTAATATTTTAGTTGATTATTAAGAAAAATAGAGATAATGCCTTGGCCTCCATAGGGTCCGACAATCGGTAAATTCCCAAAATGTCTGGGCAGACAGCACACAGACTGATCAGTAGAGGGATGCCTGAGGGGAGAAATGAGCACTATCTGCAGACACATGGGGCTGTTGCTAGGTGATCGGAGATCAGTGTGGTGGGTTCGGTCACCGAGATCCCCTTGGGACTGTTACCTAATGTGCTGAAATTACCTCTGAGCCAGTTATCCCTGCCAGCTTGGGATTTCCAGAACCCTGTCTTGTTGAGACAGACACGTCAGCAGGCTGCAGCACAGACCCAGGGTCTGAACCATGGTCAGCAACTTACCTGTCTCCTGCACCAAGACACCCAGTTCCCAATGTGATCCAACCCCCCCATAAAATCCATTTTACTCTGTATGAAGCTTAGAGAGGGTAAACTCATAAACTGTCTACCTTCTTTTCATTGAAGGATCTTCAAAACACTTAGGAAAGGAAAGTGTCTATGAATATATCCCCATTATACTGATCAGTAAACTGAGGCACGGGAGAGTGATAACCTCAGCTAAGGATTCAAAGAGAATGACAGAGAGAACTGATGGCTCCCGTCTTCCCTGATGTTATCATGGTCTCTCTGTTAATAGCTGATCACTTGAGAAGAAGGAAATGAACTCAGCTCTATCAGGGCCTATTCATCGCATGGGTATGACAGACTTCCTCTGGATGCAGCCTGGAACTGGGGTACCCCTGAGCCCTCTGGCATCCCAATATGGGCTCCCACTTACACACTGATGCTGTGATAAGATGAAATCTTCTCCAAGTTTCACATTCCCAACACCTTACACATACAGGGATACATCCGGCTGCAGTTACATGAATGCTTCCACTAGCCACTGAGTGTGTAGATGACAATCAACCAGCCCATCTTCCTGAGCAAATTTCCCTTTTACATTTCAATTAACACACAGTTTCAGGTCAAATAAATCAAATGTATTAATAACTGAAGGATAAAATTGAAGTGATTATAAGTAATATTGTACAGGTCAAAGTTGGTCACATAAACAAACAGAATCACCATTTAAGTTCTCTATACTAGACAGGATTTAAATCAAGCAGTGTCTCATCCGGATGATGGAAACAGTCAACCAATCTTCCATACACAGGCTAGTAATCGCCTTCAGCCTGGGACCACAGCCCCAGGTCAGTCCACATTCTTATGTTTTCACGTGTTGAGTTGTGGGAAAGGGAGGCCAAGTGATGATGTCACTTCACTTTTTATAGTTTCTGCCACATGGTGGGAATCTCATTTCCACTAAGCAAATGTCCCCAGCTCAGCTAATGGATAAATACAAGCACAGGATGAAGTAATCACATTCAGCAAACCATCCCTTTTTCATTAACACTTTATTTGACACACTTTTTATAATATACTAGCAAAAGTGCCCGGCGTTGCTCGGGTCAGTCGGAGGTGGGGAGGGGACAGACAGCTGACACCCCCTGACCAACCCCAACACCCACCCCTCACCCCTCACCCACCCCGACACCTTCCCACCCCCCCAGACCAAACCCGACACCCCCCAGCTCACTTACCCCCCAACCAAACCCGACACCCCCACCTGACCCCCCCCAACCAAACCCAACACCCCCACCTCACCCCCCGACCGAACCCGACACCCCCACCTCACTTACCGTCCCACCAAACCCAACTCGGATCCGTCGCGGGGGGGGCAGAGCCGAGGGATTCCGGGGACCTTCGCAGGTGGGGGGGGGGCACATTGCTGATGGAGTCCGGGGTTCCATTGGGAGGTGGGAGGGGCAGAGAACTGAGGGATCTCCGGGGTTCCGTTGGAGGAGGGAGTGGTGAGCTGAGCGAGTGAGGTGTCTGTTGGAGGGGTGGTATTATGGCATCATCACCACTTAACCGCCCAGCCGATGTGATTGGCCCTGAAAGACTTTCACCCCTGGGGGGCGTCAGAGGTGAGATCTGAAAATTTTTCGACCCTTACCAGCATCTAGACCCCAAGACCCCTCACTGTACCAAATTTCAAGGCTCAAACGGTGCGGGAGGAGTTCGCTGTCATACAGTCATACATACATACATACATACATACACCACTTGACTTTTATATATATAGTGTGATAGAGTCAGACCTGAAGGGTATAGGAGAGTGCTGGAAGGCAGGTACATCAGTCTCAGGATGTGCAGGTCTCTGTTCCCCCTATAGCCAATCAAAGGCTACTCCAGGCCAATCTAGACACCTGGGGTCAATTAAGAAGGTTCTAGCAAGCAGCAGGGCAATTAGGAGCACCTGCTGTCAAGTAAGGCCTTAATAAAAACCCCTGCCTCAGGCAGACAGGGTGGGTGTTTGGAGCAGAGAGGAGTTTGGAGATAGTGGAGCAGAGAAGAGTTTGGAGGCATTGAAGCAGAGAGCGGTTTGGAAGGAGGCCCTGAGGTAAGGGTGAAGTGGAGAGTAAAGAAGCAGGAACTGTTGTGAGGAAGAAGCCCAGGGAATTGTATTGTGCTTGGTGGTTAAAAGGGCAGCCTTCTCAACTGATACTGTTAGGGCCCCTGGGCTGGAGCCCGGAGAAGAGGGCGGGCCCGCCCCCCCCCTCCTGCCTTCCGCAATTAGTCACCGAGGCTAGTGAAATCCGCCAAGAAACGCAGGACCCACAAGTACAGGCGTGGAGCTTTGTCACAACTGGTGTCAGAGGTGGGATGTCCGTACACAGCATGGCGGAAGAAAGGATTTAAAAAAAAAAAAGGGGTCACTGGGGTTTTGAATTCTTGTTGGTGGGTTGACTGCTTTGTGCCACAATGGAGGAGGTGATAAGGGCTCTGGTACAAGCCACGGCAGCCCAGCAGGAAGCTACCCGGGTTCAGCAGGAAACAAACCAATTAATAATGAATCAGGCGACCCAAGATCGTGCCCTCTTGCATGAGGTAATGGATCAGCTAAAGGTCCTCACCACCCAGCCCCAAGGGTCTGACGGGATGCAAACCCTGGGGGCCTCTGTTCGTCTGCCAAAGATGACAGCAGAGGATGACATTGAGGCATATCTTCTCGCATTTGAGAGGACTGCTCAGCGGGAGGCATGGCCCCAGGAGCAGTGGGCCAGCATTCTCGCCCCCTTTTTGTGCGGAGAGGCCCAGAAAGCCTACTTTGACTTGCCTGCCACAGATGCCACTGACTATCTCCGGTTGAAGGCAGAAATCCTAGCACGATTAGGGGTAACAGCAGCGGTACGGGCCCAGCGGTTCCATGAGTGGAAATATCAGGAGAACAAACCCCCAAGGTCCCAACTATTTGATCTCATACACCTTGCACGGAAGTGGTTACAGCCCGAGGCATGCAACCCGAATGAGATTTTGGAGACCCTGGTTATCGATCATTATATGCGGGGTCTACCACCAGATCTCCGTAAATGGGTAGGCCAGAATGATCCATCCGCTTACGATGAGATGATCACGCTGGTAGAAAGGCGGATGACAGCCAGGGAATTGACCTGACTACCTAAAAGAGGCCCCTTCTGGAACAGGCACCCAAACCCAACACTGGAAATTTGGGCACCCAATACCCCAGGAGGCCCTAGGTGGAAGAAAGGGAGGCCTGAAAACCCTGGGGGACCCCAGAAGGAAGGGACCAGTCGGAGGGGGAGGAAGCCGGGGTTCAAATTCCCTAATTCCCATGATAGGGAAACTAGTAGAAATGACTATAGATGCTATGCATGTGGGGAGTGGGGACATATAGCAGCGCAGTGTCCCAGCAGGAGGAAACCTAGGCAATGTAACTTCGGGGATTGGGAGGTTCCGTGCTCCCTTCTCCACCTCGTAGGGGTTACGTTAGCCCCACATAACTACACCAGACCGGTGAAGATAAATGGGATGGAAACTACAGCACTTGTGGACTCTGGGAGTGCTATTACCCTTGTGTCGGGCAAGCTGAATAAAAAGAAGGCAGCTGTTTCAAGCCAAACGCATAGCTGTGACTTGTGTACATGGGGCTGTAAGTTATTACCCCACTATTCCAGTAGAGATAGCAATTTACCACCAGGAGAATGTCAACCCCCGATGTTCACGGAAATTTCTGAGGATCTGTCCCCAGCCCACCAAAGGACCCGGAGGACGAAAAAAGAGAGGAGGGCCGCAAAGGCCTTAGGAACCCGGATCCTGACCCAGGATCAGGAGACTGCTCTAGTCGGCTGACGGACCCGTGCAGCCAACAGAGAAACTCCCACCCCAGAAAGCGAGCCAGAGGCCACCCCACGTCAGGATGGCAGTGAGCCACTAGGAGAAGCAGAAGCCAGGCCCTGGGAACTTGGGCACGTTAGTTCTGGGAGAGAATCTTTCGGGCGGGACGAAGCAGAGGACCCTAGATACGATAATGCCAGAAAAGAGGTAGCCGAAATAGATGGGACACCCATGGAGGGGAAAGTCCGGGGTCCGGGACCTTACTTTATACTAAAGAAAGATCTTTTGTACCGTGTGGTGCAAATACAGGAACAGGAGATCCATCAACTTCTGGTGCCAAGAAAACATCAAACGGCCATATTGAGCCTCGCCCACAGTCACCTATTTGGAGGACACCTAGGGGTCGAGAAAACCCAGGCACGAATCCTGCGGAGGTTCTTCTGGCCAGGAGTGCACGAAGATGTTCGGCGATATTGCATCTCTTGTCCAGAGTGTCAGTTACATAGTCCTCGTCCGCACTTGCGGGCGCCGTTGATACCTCTTCCAATAATAGAGGTACCTTTTGAACGCATAGCTATGGATCTGGTAGGACCCCTTGAGAAGACAGCTCGGGGACACCAGCATGTGCTTGTTGTATTGGACTATGCAACCCGGTACCCGGAAGCCGTCCCCCTACGCAATACGGCCTCCAAGACAATAGCTAAGGAGCTACTGCAGATTTTTGCCCGAGTTGGGCTACCCAAGGAGATATTGACTGACCAAGGGACACCTTTTGTGTCCAAATTGATGAAAGATCTGTGTTCATTGCTCCAGGTAAAAGCCCTACGGACCTCCGTATACCACCCACAGACAGATGGCCTTGTGGAGAGATTCAATAGGACCCTCAAGGCCATGATTAGAAAAGTGGTCAGTCGGGATGGGAAAGATTGGGATACCCTGTTGCCTTACCTCATGTTCGCCATCCGGGAGGTTCCACAAGCCTCCACGGGTTTCTCCCCGTTCGAACTACTGTACGGGCGCCATCCCCGGGGCATACTGGATATAGCCAGAGAGGCTTGGGAAGAAGAGCCAAATCCTGGAAAGAATATAGTCGAGCACGTACTGCAGATGCGAGATCGGATAGCCCAAGTTACGCCCATCGTACGTGAGCACTTAGAGAAAGCACAAGAGACCCAACGAACCCATTATAACCACCAAGCAAAGCTTCGACGGTTCCAGCCAGGAGATCGGGTGATGGTTCTGGTACCCACAGCAGAAAGTAAACTATTGGCTCATTGGCAGGGACCCTACAAAGTTATCGAAGCTGTGGGGGAGGTGAACTATAAGGTACGTCAGCCCGGCCGTCGGAAGCCGGAGCAAATTTATCATGTTAATCTTCTAAAACCTTGGCACGATCGAGAGGCATGCTTGGTCACCCAGGAGACCCTTCCCCAGGAGGATGGTTCACACGAGCAAGTAAAGATATCTCCAGACCTGACGCCGATCCAAAAGAGGGAGGCAGCCGACATGATCAGTCGCAACCGAGATGTGTTCTCTATAAAACCGGGGCGAACAACTGAAGCCTATCACCATATCCGCACGATCCCAGGAGCCAAGGTAACATTGAGACCCTACCGAATACCAGAGGCTAAAAGAGGGGAAATCAAGGATGAAGTAAAGAAAATGTTAGAATTAGGGGTTATTGAAGAATCTCACAGTCAGTGGTCCAGCCCAATTGTTCTGGTCCCTAAACCTGACGGAACCATGAGATTCTGTAATGACTTTCGCCGACTGAATGAAGTATCCCAATTCGATGCGTACCCCATACCACGCATCGATGAACTGGTTGACCGACTGGGTAGTGCCCGCTTCCTAACCACATTGGACCTGACAAAAGGTTATTGGCAAGTTCCCCTGACTAAGGAGGCCAAAGAGAAGACAGCGTTCTCCACCCCAGATGGGCTATTTCAATACACTGTCCTCCCGTTCGGGCTACATGGGGCACCGGCCACATTCCAGCGCCTCATGGATAAACTGTTGCGCCCTCATACTAGTTACGCAGCCGCATACCTAGATGATGTCATCATCCATACGCCGGACTGGGGAACCCACTTGGAGAAAGTGGAAGCAGTACTGCGCACCTTAAGGCGAGCTGGCCTCACTGCTAATCCCGCTAAATGTGCCATAGGGCTAGCAGAGGCTAGATACCTGGGATATATTGTCGGAAGGGGCATAGTGAAGCCCCAAACTAATAAGCTAGAGGCAATTCAAAACTGGCCCCGGCCAGTCCGAAAGAAGCAAGTCCGTGCGTTCCTAGGCGTGGTAGGCTATTATCGACGCTTTATTCCCCATTTTGCCACTAGGGCGAGTGCCCTGACTGAGCTCATAAAAGCTCGGGGTCCGGAAATGGTACGATGGACAGATACAGCAGAGAGAGCATTTACAGATCTGAGGACAGCCCTTTGCAGTGACCCCGTACTTATAGCCCCAGACTTCTCCAAGGAGTTTATCTTGCAGACGGATGCATCCGAAGTAGGACTGGGGGCTGTCCTATCCCAGATGGTCGGGGAAGAAGAACATCCAATCCTATATCTCAGTAGAAAACTCCTCCCAAGAGAACAGAAGTATGCTGTGGTTGAGAGGGAATGCCTTGCTGTTAAATGGGCCATGGAAACACTGAGATACTACCTGCTAGGAAGAAAATTTACCCTCGTGACTGACCATGCCCCTCTTCAGTGGATGCAGCGGAACAAGGAGAAAAATGCGAGGGTGACTAGATGGTTTTTATCCCTCCAACCTTTACAGTTCTGCATACAACACAGGGCCGGAAGTCATCATGGCAATGCAGATGGCTTATCACGAATGCACTGTATGTCGACCCAAGTTGCCCAACCCCTTGGCGTTGAGCAGGGGGGGGGGGTATGTGATAGAGTCAGACCTGAAGGGTATAGGAGAGTGCTGGAAGGCAGGTACATCAGTCTCAGGATGTGCAGGTCTCTGTTCCCCCTATAGCCAATCAAAGGCTACTCCAGGCCAATCTAGACACCTGGGGTCAATTAAGAAGGTTCTAGCAGGCAGCAGGGCAATTAGGAGCACCTGCTGTCAAGTAAGGCCTTAATAAAAACCCCTGCCTCAGGCAGACAGGGTGGGTGTTTGGAGCAGAGAGGAGTTTGGAGATAGTGGAGCAGAGAAGAGTTTGGAGGCATTGAAGCAGAGAGCGGTTTGGAAGGAGGCCCTGAGGTAAGGGTGAAGTGGAGAGTAAAGAAGCAGGAACTGTTGTGAGGAAGAAGCCCAGGGAATTGTATTGTGCTTGGTGGTTAAAAGGGCAGCCTTCTCAACTGATACTGTTAGGGCCCCTGGGCTGGAGCCCGGAGAAGAGGGCGGGCCCGCCCCCCCCCCTGCCTTCCGCAATTAGTCACCGAGGCTAGTGAAATCCGCCAAGAAATGCAGGACCCACAAGTACAGGCGTGGAGCTTTGTCACAATAGATAGATATATAGATATTACCATAGTAAAAATGGGGGTATGAGGATGTTGGTTTGGTACACCCTCTAATTCAGTGGTCTGCAAACTGAGGTGCACAAGACCACTGATGGGGGGGGCACGGCGACCCGGCCCCAGGAGCACAGTCCAGTGGAGGAGACCCTCCCTGGCCCCTGGGAGCCATGCCACCGCTGAGTCCAACCCCCGGGAGCTGTGCCGCAGACCTGACTGAGACCCAGCCCTAGGCGCCGGAAGCAGGGGACCACGCCACAGACTCGGCCTGAGAGCCGGGAGCCGGGTGCTGCAGACCCATCCCTGGTAGCCACGTTGTGGCTGAGACCCTGACCCGGGGCCGCACACTCGGCCTGAGAGCAAATCAGGGAGCTGTGCTGCAACGGGAACTGGCCCCAGGAGCCGGGCCAGGGCTGCAGCCCTGTTGGAAGGGGGGGGCATTAAGGGGACAAGGAGGGGAGGGATTCTGAGGGGGGCAGTCTGACGGGAAGTGGGAGGGAGTGGATGAGGGTGGGGCTTCACTGTGGGGGTGCCTGCTCACAATTTTTTTTATTCTAGGGGTGTGGTGTCAAAAGAGTTTGGAGACCCCTGCTCTAATTTACTACAGATGTTAGCCACAGACTGATACAGTGACAGTGTGCCCAAGATTTTGGATTTTAGATTTTGACCATACAACTCCCAAGTGTTGCAAACATTGTTGTGTTACCCATGGATGTTCTTGAGAAGTTTCTGTGTACCTTATAATATATAACACAGCCTTGTGATCTCAAAACACAGCCTTCCCTTGGTCTCTTAGTATCTCTTCAGCATTGTTAACTAGTGTGCTTTTCCAACTGGTGATAACTCAATAGAGATATTCATCTATGCTGTGGGGAAGTGTTCCTCAGTTCTTCCTTCCTGTCAGGACATCAGGATAATTATGGATTTCCTACTCTGACGAGCCTTGAACCTTTTTACAGGTGTTAACTGAGAAGATTTGTCTTCATAGGATTTTTTGTTTTCAACTCCTAGCATGTCCAAAACTTTCCCCCAAAATCATGCATATTACACCTTTTCATAGGATTTAACAAGAATACCAAACTCTTAGAAAATTAAACCTTAGAAACAATCTTCTGCTTATAAGATACAGTGCAATGTATTCGGATGATAAGTCAGCACACTCAGCAGACAATGCTTGTGGTGCCCCTCTGAACAGAAATCAAACTGACCTATTTATATATTCAAACTGCTAAAACATGTATATATCCTCTTAAGGAAGATTCTTCAATAATGTCCTACAAGGAAAGGGATCAGCTTTAGAAAATAAGCTTTTATCAAAACATGGTTACTGTAAAATTCTTGGGGATTCTGAAGCAACGGCCACTTCTCTCAATCTTGTGGTTAAATCTTTAGGTGATGCACAGCAGTACATTTTGCAATTAGCATTGTTTAAAGGTCAGAATTCAGAATATCCCTTGCTCCCACTCCCGTCCCCCATGTCACGTACACAGAAGGCCTAGTGATGTCAACTAGCCTGGCTAAAGTTTAGGCCTCTCAGTTTTGCTCTGTCACAGCCCAGGGAATTTCCTCCTCCCCTCTGTCTGATGGGTCCTTAGCATTTTCAGAGATAACCACTTCTTTAGTAGGATCAGCATCCTGTTTGAAAGAGACAGAGTGAGTTTCTACAAGAACATCAGGAACAAAGTGCTGAAAAATTAGGACCTCCAATGGGCCTCCCACCCCCAACCACAAGAGTCACCTCGCTGTGCTCCCTAGAGTGGGACCTATCTCTGAGTTAGATGTAATAGGCTTGCAGCTAACAGCTGGAACAGGATTCTCACTGACTGACAAGACCCTCTCCTCCCGCCCTGAGGAGTTGCAGGGCAGAAGATTTTCTCAATCACCCCCACACCTGGGGTTCCCCCTGTTGCAGAGAATTCATGGAGACTTTCTCTCATTGCCTCAGAAGTTCCTGGGACTTTCCCCTTTCCCTCTGCAATCCCAGCAGAACGCTCCTTCTTCCTGCAGGTGGACACTTTACCAGCCTGAGCTACTCAGGAGAAATCATAATCAATCAGACTATAAACAGGGTTATCGTCTGCTAACCTCACTGATAGTCAGCTGTGATAGGCTGCATACCTGGCTGTGGAGAAGCTAGTTTTACGGTATGAGAAGTGATCCGTGCCTGACGGGCTTCCATGCTCAGGGTCTCAGCATTCACAAGACCAACTGCTCCCTCCTTTCTCCCAGCACAGCACATTTATTCCTCAGGTGATCAGTGGAATTACAATGATAGCACCTTCTGGACTTTTTACACGATATTGTAGTTGGGGATTGTAGAAGTGAGGTAAACTAGAATCCTGCCTCCCACCAAGTTTAGACCCCTCTGCCTGTGCTTTATTCACAAGAGATGCTTGTGTCTGCTCAAAATCATCAGCTAGAGATGCCAATTCATCCAAAGTTTTTATTCTTTTCTCCCATAAAAATGATTTTACCCCATCTTTCTATATAATAAAAGGCCAGAGGAAGTTTGTCCGAAGCCATCATGTGCAGTAGAGACAGCCCGGACACACGGCATGCTGGGAGTTGTAGTTCGGCGGCACAAAATGGCCGGGCAGGTAACGGGGACTTGGGGTGTCAGCAAACAGAGGTGGGGGGCAGTGAATGCTGCTGGGGGGATGGGAGGGAGCAGGCTGGGCTTTCGGGAGCATGACGAGGGGTTGAGGGGCCGTTGGAGTGGGGGAGGGGAGAGAGCTGAGCGAGTGGGGGGGCATTGGAGTGGGTAGAGACTTGCAACTCCCACCTTTTTGTCATTTCAACCTTTTACATCCCAGATTTGATCAACTCCCTCGTGTACAGATTTGCACACAATGTGCCTGTATCTTTCCACAATCTCATATTCCATCTGAACTTCTTGATGCCGCCTGTAGTACACCCCATCATCTATGGGGTGAGGACAAAACAGATCCGGGACAGACTGCTTCGGCTCCTTACTCATAAAGGGGCCTAAAGTTTTCTCTCAGATCAAACTCCTGAATCCCCTTTCCCTAAATCATTGACTGGGCAGTCAAAGGGTACATCTACAGTACTCACTGGTTTGCCAGGAAGTGATCGATATATCAGGAAATGATTTATCGCTTTTCATGTTGATTCAATAAATCAATCCTCAAACGTGCTCCCCGTCGACTCCTGTAATCTACTTTGGTGAGAATTGGAAGAGGAGTCTACAAGGAGTGGCAGCAGTCTATTCAGAGCCATGTAGATGGCCAGGTCAGTTGCCCTAAGCTACACGGAATTAAGCTTTGCGATTCATGTAGCTGAAGTTGCGTATCTTGGGTTGAACCCCTTCCTCCGAGCGTATACCATGCCAAAGAGACATTAAATCCTTTCCTGGCCTTACTGTGCTGTGTCAATATGAGAAAGTGAGGAATCTTTGTGTGTACAATTCATTCTCCCATAGGGTAGCCACTTTTCTAATTGCTGTTAACTGGACCTCTGAGGACCCATACCCTGCCCTACCTCTTTTCCAGGGCCCTGACATCTGCCCCCTGTCTTTCCACAAGCCCTCTTCCCCTGTCCCACCTATTCCCCAAAGGCCCCACTCCATTCTCCATCTCTACCCCTAAGCCCCACCATGTAACTCACTCCCCATCTTTCTGACCCCGTTAGCTTACAGGATTATCTCCACCTTCCTCATCTTCCTGTGCTCCAGGACTGGGAGGGATCTACTGCAGCTTGGCAAGGAATCTGCAGTGAGGATGCAGCACTGGGGCCAGCCGATGAGCCCAGAGCAGAGATGGATGCCAGGAAACCATATCAAATCACGACAGTGATGCAGTCAGTTGAGCCTGTTCATCACACAGATTGTGGGCTCTAAAGCTCATCTGTAAAGCCCTGAGGGCAGAGACCATTTCATCGTAGATTATTCTTGATGGAAATATATTTTTTCATGATAGAATCTCAGAGTTGAAAGGTACCTCAGGAGATCATCTAGTCCAAGCACCTGCTCAAAGCAAGACCAATCCCCTTTCTTCTCCATATCCCTTAACAACCCCCTCAAGGATTAAATTTACAACCCTGGGTTTAGCAGGCCAATGTTCAAACCACTGAGCTATTCCCCTGCCCATTGTGAGTCTTATTTCCTTTTCTCTCAGAAATGGTCTCAAGTTGCAGTGGGGAAGGCTTAGGTTGGATATTAGGAAATAAAGTGTCCCTTGGAGGATGGTGAAGCACTGGAATGGGTTACCTAGGGATGTGGTGGAATCACCTTCCTCAGAGAATTTTAAGGTCAGGCCTGGCTGGGATGATTTAGTTGGGGTTGGTCCTGCGTTGAGAAGGAGGTTGGACTACATATCCCCTGAGGTCTCTACCATCCCTTATCTTCTATGAGTCTATGATTTGTTCCTCCTGGCTAGGGCCCTGTAGCTGCAGGGTCCCTGCAATAGGGTTTAGCTTGGAGCCCTTTGTACTGAGCCAGGCCTTGGGGGCAGGGCAAGGTATCAGCTAGGAGGATAACAACTGAGAGAGTCAGAAGGATAAGATCCCGCATTAGCTGTGAAGGGAGAATGCTGGCCTGAGGCCGGGGTTGCTGCGGTAGCTGATAGGCACAGCTTCCATTAGCCAGCTATTTACACACCTAAACGGCACCTTATCTGGAACTACTGGGAACCTGTTGTCCAGTGGATGAAGCTGAATGGGGAAGGTGTGTCTACCATAGATTCTGCAGGACACTTTTGATACCTACATTTAAAAGCTCTTTAGCTAGGTTGCTAGGCAGGATTAGTGACAGGTTCTTCCCGGGGTTCATAAGATCATTAGAACATAACAATGGCCACACTGGGTCAGACCAAATGTCCATCCAGCCCAGTATCCTGTCTACCCACAGTGGATAATCCCAGTTGCCTGCAGTGAGTGGACCTAACAGGTAATAACAGTGGTGGGCCGTCAGGGCCTGCAAGGCCTTCTCTACTGGCCTAAGAAAATATCTGAATCACAGACTGATGTTAATTCTATTTTGTCCATGAATACTTATTAAATATTTCCAAATGGTCTGTCCACTTCCTTTCATAGCTTTTCCCCTGGTTGTGCTGCTTCCAGACATGTATTTTCATATTAAAGCATTTAACCAATCACATTTCAGCCATCATTTGTTGCTAGGCAGGGTCAAAGTCAAAGATGTCTGCCTGGAGGCCTTCACAATCCGTTCTGCAGGCCCTCTAACAGAAAAAAATGTCCATTAAACTGTTGCTTTAACCAATCAGATTTTAAGTTGGTGACACCAGGGCCCTCTAGCAGGCCCTCTAGCAGTTCTTGATGGAACTGAAGCGCACGGATAATCTGTATGACAGAGTAATTGAAGTCTTTTTGAGGAAAGAGAGGAGGATGGATTTTGTCTACAAATAATCCGAATTTTTGGTGAGTAAAATGTTGCTTTTTTCCTAAATAATATTGCGAGTTTATGAGGATATTATTGATGTGTGTTTTTTTTGGGGGGGGTGTCGCAGCTGTAGCTGCAGTAGTAGAAGACTTGTGCACCCCTAATCTTTATACTGTATTTCTACATAATAAGATGATTTTTATAACCATAAAATAGTTATTGAGGGGTGAATTGATTCAGACGGAGCACTACTGAAGGCCTAGGTGTGAAATGCACGGTCCGCCACTGGGTAATAATCAAGTGATCTCTCTCCTGCCCTCCATCACCCCCCTCTGACAAACAGAGGCTAGGGACACCATTCCTTACCCATCCTGGCTAATAGCCATTAATGGACTTAACCTCCATGAATTTATCCAGTTCCATCTGGAACTGGGGTACCAGCCCACCCCCTAACCCACCAGCCTGGGATCCCTCTAACGCTGTGCTACTGTGACAAGCTACAAAGTCTTCCACCCTAGACTTCCACCAGCAAAAAAGGAGAATCTCTATCCAGCCCCTGCATGGGAAAAGTTCTCCCAGCTCCTCAGACACTCCCCCTGCTCTGGTCAGACTGTGCTTCACAGAGGTAAAGTGATTTCCCAAGGCTGCACAATGAATGGCTGGCAGAGCTGAGAACAGAAATCAGACATCCTGAGCCCCCAGTACCACTGCTCTGGCCATGAACTGACATTTCTCTTCTGGAGTATAGTAGATGCAGTTAGGCTATTTGTGGGTTGTGATC
The DNA here is from genome assembly GCA_032164245.1 of Sternotherus odoratus. NCBI lineage: Eukaryota > Metazoa > Chordata > Testudines > Kinosternidae > Sternotherus > Sternotherus odoratus. Next base: position 302,591,440 of record JAVMKO010000001.1, read on the forward strand.
AGTTGGAGTTGCTGGTTTTCTTAAAGAGGAGGAATTCATTAAAGAAACAGGTAAAAAAAAACAGACACACAAAAAAAAGTTTCCACACAGCTCAGAGTTCAGCCTTGTCTTGCTTGTTTACCAGGCTGCCTGGATGTCTACAGTGTGCAAAAAGCAAAGCTGCAATGAACCACATTAGTACACTGTGTGACTGTGCAGCTCTGATTAGGGCCTTTTGGTAAAAGCCCACTAGAAATCATAAATAATCATCTCCATTTACTGCACAGAGAGACTGTGCCCAAGCGAATCTGTGGCAGAGCTGGGACTTCACTGCCAGCTCAGTCTCACCTGACACTTGATCTCTAGATTCAATGTCTGGGTCCAGATCCTCAGCTGGTGTAAGTAGTTGCAGCCCCACTGAAATCAGGTGAGATCCTCAGCACTAAAGAAAGCAATAGTGAGAGAGAAACATGAATCTGTGCTGCTGAATGAACCATAAGAGCCAGTCTGAGACATGAAGGAAGGGATTGGAAGCTAGGGACACCGGGCTATTCATCTATCTCAAGACATTTTCCTTCCTGATGCCTCAGTTTCCTCATCTGTAAAAGCCTGTGGGATATCTCCTGGGAACAGAGGTCAATACTGTCTGTAGAACCTACCAACAGTAAACTCTGTCCATGTGTCACCCTGCTTCAGTGGGACATGGCTGAAGATGTCAAATTCAGGGCAAACTGCTGAGGAAGAAGGTGACTCACCCCAGGCTGGAAATTCTACTCATTACGTTATATCAAACCAGTAACAAACATAAACTTCTGGTTAACTAGAAGCCAGAAATGAAGAGATCAGATTGAGGACCTCTTCACACAGGTGTGGGATCGCCCAGCCCCACTCCACTTCCACTCCAAGGCCCCTGCCATCCAGGTAGCAGCTCCAGGTTTGTTGTCATGGCTCCACTCAAGTTCCCTTTGATGGACAGCCTCCAGAGGGTTGTGTTTGGGTCCCACATACTAGACCCAGGTGATTTTAAATCAGTGCAGCATTTAGGCCCTGCCTCTAACTCTCGGTTTCCAACTCAGGGTTTCTAGTCCCACTCTCAGGGTGCAGCTTTTGTTCAAGTGCCTCCCTCTGGGAGCAGAGAGCTACAAAACAAACACCAGGGCCCTACAGCTAGTTTCCTCTGTTCTGTACCTTGGTGTGCCTTTCTCCTATGCTACAGAGTAGAATTCAGGCTTTACAGGACATGGATGTGTGTCATATAAAAATACTAAATTTGAACTCAGAGAGCTCTCGTTCTATAGCTATATTGCTGGGACACTCTGTACCTCCAAAGTGAAAAGCTGGCACCCCATATTCACCACTGTTATATACTTGCAACATGTCATGTGAGGTCTCTATGGAAAAGCTGTGTTTTGCCAAATATGATTATCCTATTTGTTTGTCTGTATCAATTTTGGCTCTAAAGTAACAAATATGGACTATCTACCTGTATTTCAAATGTGTTTCCTCCTGTGGTAACTGCCACAAAGTTGTTTATGGCTAGTCTAGCCAGCACATTGTCAATGGATATTCAACATGAAAGCTCATCACAATGGACTATGGAAGAAACTTGTCCCCATCTGCAGCTGAAAGATGGGTAATGGTCCCTCCTCTAACTCACTGAAGCAGGCAATGGCATGTGACCAACTCATGTGACACTGGACTCCATTTTGTGCATAAAGTTTCCCACTAACTGTGCTGGGGGCTTTTGCTTGGAAAAATGAAGTTCCTTCTGTAAATGTCTGAGGTTTGCTTTGGATTTTCGGAAGGAGTCACACAGGGACACTGATGGCAAATGAACTTCCTTTATTAAGGGGTGGGGTAATGGATAAATTAAAAGACTAATTACAGTAATAAACTATTGAACAATTCTACTAAACAGCTGGCTATTAAACAATTCTATTAAACAGGTTGTTGGGGGTTTTTTGGATTGATTTGCTTAGTATATAACATTTACAACAAAAGGTACCTTATTATTACTGCCAAAAAGACAAAACTATTTACATGAAAAAACTTTAGAGCATGAGAGACACAAGTGGCATTTCAAATTCTGAGGTAAATATCTACAGAGGAGAGACACACGAGTAACAGTTCTGACTCTGAGGTAAACACTGACAGAAATGAGGGACATGAGTAACCGTTCAATTTCAGAGGCAAAAATTTACAGAAAAGGGACATACGAGTAACACTTCAAACTCTGAGGTAAATACTCATGTAAATGAGACACACAAATAACATTTTGAACTCGACCGGGAATCGTTACGTGCTCAGGAGGAGATAGGGGAGCGGAGAGGTGTTGTTGGGGTTGATCAGGCCTGGACTGGACACGGAACACCTCTAGAATTTTGGTACCAATTCTCAGAATATATAGGCCAAGGGAGAAAGCCACCCTTGGTATCTGATTGGACCTATGGAGATGGGGCCCTTTTACTAGGCAGATTAGTCACATGCCCTGCAGGTGCGCTTTCCATATACATAGATGTCTTTATTTCCTCCCGGCAGAGTTCACAGCTCTGTTGTTGAAGTCAGATTAATGCGGAAGATACTGACCTTAGCGGCCAGGACAACCATGCAGCCTGACACGTTCACGGAAGCTACATTTGAAACCCTTCACCTGGCAGAATCTATAATTGGGGGAAGCGACTTGGCCTCTTGACCTTATCCCCGAACAACTCAACACCCGGAACCACCTAAGGAATAATAACGGAACTGGGGCTGTTGTGTGAAGCTGAAGGGATTTCTAGTCTGTGTATGAAAGATGAGTGGACTGTTTGTCCTGTCAGGGTGCGACACTCATTGGTTCAAACCAGGTCTACAGTATGGAAGGTGGATATTGATTTATTTTATTTCTATAGTAACACCCTTTGAACTCTTCTTATAATAATTAGAAATCCATCTTTCTGTACTTAGTCCATTTGCTTTCTATTTATTTACCAAATTCAGTGAGTTATTAGAGTGTAAAGGGAAACCTGCTCAGGAACAGGGGCGGGTGTATTGTCCTCTCCACATTGAGGGAAGGGGTAGGGCATTAAACTTACACCGGTCAGGTTTCTGAGAAGAGCGAGAGAGTACAGCTCTGAGGTCTTAGTCTGGGGAGCTGGGGGAACTGACTTCTGTCTGCCATTCTTTGTCTGTCTTTGGCAAAGTCATTTCACCCTGTACCTCAGTTTACCTATGGATATGATGGGGATATGTGATAGTGACTTTCTTTTGCTAGGTCTTTTGAAGATCCTTCAATTAAATGTCCTATGTAGTATGATAATAGATAATAGTTACCCATGAGGATTACTGATATCTGATCCTCATCTGCCTCCAAAAAGGTGTTTTGTGTCTCCCCGCTGTCACCTTCCTCCAGATCTGTCTTTCTGCTTTCTACATATCAAATCTGGGCACTTAGACAGCTTCAGACCCTATGAGACCTAGGCACTATCCCTAACTTTCTTAGTAATCAACTCTAATGTTTAAATCTACACAAATACACACAACAGGCAATTCCTCTCTGACTGCGGAGAGCCCAAGAATTCTCATTTTACTTTGGGAAGGTCTCTTAATTACTGTTTACTGTTAATGCTGGATAACAAACATAGAAGCACAAACATGGAACAAGAGACACTAGCGACAGTGTTTCTGGTCTCCAGCCTCCTTGCATCGCGATCCCGCTTCTCCCCTAGAGGCTGAGTGAACCCCCTGGGATTGCAGAGAGCTATATTATGAATGACGCACACCCATGTCAGATCTCGATGTGGGATGCTGCTGCAGGCATTGGGTTCAGAGTGGTGTGGACTGACACAGCTACCTTGCATCCGACGAAGTGGGTATTAGCCCACGAAAGCTTATGCTTCAATACTTTAGTTAGTCTTGAAGGTGCCACAGTACTCCTTTTCACTACTGCAATTCCAGACTAACACGGCTACCTCTCTTGACAGCTACCTGAGGGATTTTCCAGAAAATAGGCTTTGGTCTCAGAAATCACAGGTATCATCTCTTTTTGTTTAACAAATCAAGTGCAACAGATGTGTGATTGGATAGAGAATAAGTCTGTAGCCATTTCCACTCTGTACAGCCTATGGACATCCCAGGGCCCTTGCCAGAGGTGCTGAATTTACTCCAGTATCATGGGCCATAATGTCCCTCTTTTGCTTTTCCCCTCTGTGATGGGATCCAGCCCTAAGGTGACTTCATTTCAGTCGCACAGTCAAACCTTCAGGAGGAAAGTTGTTAGTATATGTCCAGTAACAATACCAGATTTGGAGGCCATGGGCTATACTTTGCATAGGCACCAGCTCAGAGATACAGCGGCCTTGCTCTTGTGTGTTTAGTCTAGAAAATGCCTCTAGCGGAACTTCCAGAAAAAGATGTCGTCTGGAATAAGAACGGAGTAAAACCTCAGGAGCCATCTGTGTGTTAATGCACAGACACTAGCACCTCCTTCACATGCAATTTAGGGCTTTGGCTGTTAACGGGGTGGGGAAGGGCCTGGAACTGTTACCAGATTGTCCCTGTTGAAAAGCATGGAAATGCTAGGGCTCCTCACTAGCATAAGTATATCAAGTTTTCAACATGGGCAGGATGTCTTGTCCCCTAACTTCATTCTAGAAGTTTGATGAAGTGTTATAACCGAAACTTTGAAAATGCAATTCAGCCGGAAGTAGACACCAAGCATGGGAAAGTTCAGCTTAATCTTTGCTAAAGTTATATGCAACTGAAAATGAAGTCAGGTCATTGAAGGTCTCAGAGAGCCTTAACTAGAGGTGGTGCCACTATCATCCCAAACAATGGCCAATCCATATGTGAATCCCTTCAGCTAAACCCTTTGCTCCAATAATGTCTGTGGCAAGGAGTTCCACAGGCCAATTATGGGTATGTAAAAAAAAATCTTTTATCAATTTTATATGTTATATGTAATTGAATGTTCCCTTTTATTGTGTTATAAATGCCAGAACTACTTTCCATATCAATAGATTCATATGGTTTAAAATCATAAGGGACCCTTAGATCATTCAGTCTGACCTCCTCTATAACACACGCCATTGAATTTCACTCAAAAGCCTACTATTGAGCTCCATAAGTTGTGTTTGAGTAAGACCTGGTCTACACTAAGATTTATATCATGGAATAAAAGAGCGACAGGAGTAGAGGGGGGCTGAGAGGAACAAGTAGTTTAAATTCTGTCAAGATGCGGGACTTGTCTTGTCTATAGCACCCCAGAGAGATGACTGTCCAGCCTCCTGTTGAAAACCACAAGTGAAGGACTTTCCAGAACCTCCTTCATCTTCTGTTTTATTGTCCTCCTGTTCTTGCAGGAGGGGAGTTTATCTGAGGTTAAATATAAATTTGATACAATATAGTTTGATCCCACTGCCTGTTGATCCATTTGATAACAATCCTGCATATTTTTAATGGTCGCCTTTCAATATGTCAATGCTGCTATCATCTCCCCCTGAATCATCCCCTTTTCCACATTAAACATACCCATTTCCTTCAGCCTTTGCTGAATACTTCCTGCTGGATACTTCCACCGCATGCATCCGACAAAGTGGGTATTAGCGCACGAAAGCTTGTGCTTCAATACTTTTGTTAGACTTTAAGATGCCACAGGACACTGTCACTTCAACCTTCGCTTGTTTGCCTTGGGTCATCCTGGTCACTCTCCTCTGGATCCTTTCCAGTTTCTCTACATCCTTCCTAAATATTGGAGACTCAAAGTGGACACTGTACTCCAGCTGAGGTCTAACCAGCACCAGAAAAAGTGCTTCTATTACTCAAGGGATTTGCTTGCTTTACCTCTACTAATGCAAATGAAAATTGTATTTGCTCTTTCTGCTCTTTTTTCAAATGGAAAAAAAATGCAAAAATTGGAAAAGAACTTGAGATGTAGTAATATCAACATGACCCTGGTATTTACAGTATGAGATTAGTAAAGTTTTTTATTCATAGTTCATTATTCTGAATAATGAAAATATAATTTTTAAGTTTGTGTGAAGAGTGTCCAATCTGCTTCGTTCATGAAAACAGACCCCAGTAGTGAATGTATTGTCTCATATTAACATTGTCTCTCCATCCAGGTAACTGTATTCCAACCATCACCCTGCGCATAGAGAAGAAGTCTGGGAAACGCACGGCAGAAGCAGGGAACACATTTTCCTCCACTCCATGTCAGATTCCTATATAGCCAACTTCACTAACCCCTCCACCTTCATCCTGCTGGGCATTCCTGGCCTGGAGGCAGCCCATGTCTGGATCTCCATCCCATTCTGCACAATGTACGTTATAGCTGTTTTGGGGAACTTCAGCATCCTGTTCATTGTGATGACAGAGCCAAGCTTCCATGAGCCCATGTACTATTTCCTCTGCATACTGGCCATCACTGACTTGGTCCTGTCCACATCCACCCTGCCCAAAATGCTGAGCATCTTCTGGTTCAATTCCAGGGAGATTTATTTCAGTGCCTGCCTCACTCAGATGTATTTCATTCATTGTTTAACAGTAATGGAATCTGGGATCCTCGTGGCCATGGCCTTTGATCGCTATGTGGCCATCTGCCATCCCCTGAGACATTCCACCATTCTGACAAACCCTGTGGTGGCCAAGATTGGCCTGGCCGTGGTGCTGCGCAGCAGCATGGTTGCATTGCCCTTTCCTTTCCAGGCTAGCCAGTGGCCATATTGCAGAACTAACATCATCCGCCAGCCATTCTGCCTGCACATGACTATGATGAATTTGGCCTGTGCAGACACCCTGGTCAGTAATTACTATGGTCTCTTTCTGTTATTCTGTGTGATGATTCTGGATGGTATTTTTATTGCCGTGTCCTATATCCAGATCCTCAGGGCCATCTTCCGGCTCCCCACAAAGGACATTCGGCTCAAGACTTTTGAAACCTGCAGTTCCCACCTCTTTGTCATTTTAGCATTTTACATCCCATGTCTCTTCAATGCCTTCCTATACAGATTTCCCCGGAATGTGCCTCTACATTTCCAAGTTCTCTTTGTCAATGTGTACCTCTTGATGCCCCCCATGCTAAACCCCATCATCTATGGGGTGAGGACCAAACAGATAAGGGAAAGTTTTCTCCGGCTGTTTACTCATAAAGGGGCCTAAAGTTTTCTTCATGTGCTCTTATCGCAGTCCAAGCTCCAGGCAGAGCCATCTGGTGACATGGGAGTGGAACCCCTTCCCTGAATCACTCATTGGACAGTCAAAGTGACATTAATCTATTTCTTGGCCTTACTGTGCTGTGTCAGTCTGACAAACTGAGAAATCGGTCTGTGTACAACTGTCAGGATTGACAATTTTCTAATTGCTGTTAACTGGACCTCTGAGGCAACAGACCCTCTCCTACATATTCCCCAAGGCCCTGCCCCCTCACCCACCTCTTTCCACAAGGCCACTTCCACTGTCCCACCTATTGCCCCAATACCACACTCCCTTCTCTATCTTTTCTTCAAATGCCCCACATCAGCTCTGTCTTTTCCCCAAATACCCACCTGTTTGCTTGCTCCCCTCCTCTCCAACCCCATTTACTTGCTGGCTCGACTCTACTGTCCTATCCTCCTCTCTCTTCACTATTTCCTCCCCCCCAATCTCTAATTTCCTCTAGTGCAAGGCTGGGATGGGATCTGTTGCTGTCTGGGAAGGAACCTGCAGTGAGTGAAGTAATTACGGAGCACTGGGGCAGAAAGGCCAATCCAGGGCAGAGTGGGAAGTCAGGAGTGGGAAGCCAGCTGTATCAAATCAGCTGAGGGTTGGGAGCAGGGTTGTGATGCAGTCAACCGAGATTGTGTGTCATACAGCTTGTGGCCATTAAAGCTCTGCTGTAGAGCTCTGAGGGAAGAGATCATTGTATGGTGTATTTCTTTAGCCTTCTGCAGTAGTCTCAAGTTGCAGTTGAGGAGGTCTAGGTTGGATATTCAAAAACACTATTTAACTAGGAAGCAAGTGAAACACTGGAAGGGTTTCCCTAGGGAGTTGGTGGAATCTCCATCCTTAGAAGTTTTAAGACCCAGCTTGACCAAACCTTGGCAATTTGGACTGGAATTTTCCACACTGGGTGTCTGCTTTAATCTGAATTGTTTTCTGAAAGTTTCAGGCAAAACAGTTCAGCCAATTTTTGAAATGAAGCAAGGACAGCAGATGTCTTGCTCAGGTTGATTTTTTTATATATTATTTCTAGTTAAGACTCCTAGCACCTCCATGCCTTATAGAAGCTAAAAGCCCATAGCAACACTCCTGTTCATAGCCAGAGCCCTGAAATGGCAGAAGAGGAGGTGACAGACTCTGTGTATTAATAGAGGACTAGCTCCCAAGTTCGTTCAGATCTCTTGGGTGAATATAATCTGGTCCTGGTTACTTCTTCCTGTTCTGTTTATCAATTTGTTCCAGAACCTCCTCAAATCACCTGGGGAAAGGACTTAGTACAAACGGGATTCAGAAATGGATTGGTCATTTTACATCGCTATGGGGACACCACCTTTTGTTTGGGCACTCTGAGACCTTCAGTAATAAGATCTCATTTTCAGTTGTTTATAAGTTCACCAAACTTTAACCATTTGGACTGACATTTTCCATGCTGGGTGCCTGCTTTTGGTTCAGCTGTTATTTGAATGTTTCATGCCCAACAGCTCAGCTGATTTCTCAAATGAAGCTAGGAGAGAAGATGTCTTGTTCATATTGAAACCTTCTTATATTTATTCCAGTGAGGAGAGATTCCACTTCCATGCTTTCCAGCAGAGAAAAGTCAAGTTAGTGCCTTTCCATTATTGACCAGAGCCCAGAAATGCAACATCAGAGGTGGCTCATTAACACGCGGCTGGCTCCTGAAGTCTATATTCACTCTTTATTTCCGAGGAAGATTTGCTTTACTGGATACTGAGGAAACCGTGGGCCACAGCCTCCTAATTTGGACTTGTGTTGTTCATCTATGAACACATTTCATCCTGAAAGATGCACCGTGCCCCTAAAATACAGCCATTTGGGGGTGAGAGACCATAAGTCAGGGTCATCGTGCACTGAGAGAAAAGAAAGATATTTGGGCCAGTGATACTGAAGAAAACTCATCAGCAGTGGCAAGGGCCTGGGAGGTTTAATGGTCGTGTAGAGGAGAAAGGACCACAGAGACCTATTCTCTACCGCACCACATCCAGGTTGCACTGAGTTTGTTGAGCACATGAGTTTCTTTACAAGAGATGTGAATTATGAGATCAAAGCAACTGCCTTGGAATCACAATGAGGTAGCCGTGTCCCACACCACACTCACATCAGCTTCCGCAGCAACATCCAACCTCAAAAGCTGACACAGGCGGTGCACCATTTGTAATATAGCTCTGTGCAACCCCAGTGCGGTTTGTTCCGCCTATTGTGGTGAATCAACCTTCTCCATGTGAATAGGCTGGAGATAAGGCTGTCTGCACTTCTGAGTTCTACATCCACCTTTAGGAGTAAACATTAATTATGGGAATTGTGTTTTTGTGTATATTTAATATTTTAGTTGATTATTAAGAAAAATAGAGATAAAGCCTTGGCCTCTACAGGGTCTGACAATCTGTAAATGTCCGGGATGTCTGGGCAGACAGCACACAGACTGATCAGTAGAAAGATGCCTGAGGGGAGAAATGAGCACTATCTGCAGACACATGGGACTGTTGCTAGGTGATGGGTTAGGTCAACGAGTTCCCCTTGGGACTATTACCTAATGTGCTGAAATTACCTCTGAGCCAATTTGCCCTGCCAGCTTGGGATTTCCAGAACCCTGCCTTGTAGAGACAGACACATCAGCCGGCTGCAACACAGACCCAGGGTCTGAACCATGGACAGCAACTTACCTGTCTCCCACGCTGAGACACCCAATTCCCAATGTGATCCAAACCCCCCATAAAATCCATTTTAACTGTATGAAGCTTATAGAGAGTGAACTCATAAACTGTCCACCCTCTTTTCATTGAAGGATCTTTAAAACACTTAGGAAAGGAAGTGTCTATGAATATATCCCCATTATACTGATTGGTAAACTGAGGCACGGGAGAGTGATAACATCAGCTAAGGACCCAGAGAGAATGACAGAGAGAACTGATGGCTCCAGTCTTCCATGATGTTAAAATAGTCTCTCTGTGAGTAGCTGAGCACATGACAAGAAGGAAATGGATTCAGCTCTAACAGGGCCTGTTCATCGGGTTGGTATGACAGACTTCCCCTGGATTCAGCCAGGAACTGGGGAACCCCTGAGACCTCTGGCATGCCAATATGGGTTCCCTCTGATACAGTAAGGCTGTGATAAGATGCAATCTTCTCCAAGTCTTGCACTCCCAATGCCATACATACGCAGGGATACACTCAGCTGCAGTTACACGAATGCTTCCACTAACCACTGTTTGCCCTGCCTCTGTGTGTAGACGACAATCAACCATGTTCCTGAGCAGATTTCCATATTGCATTTCAAACAACACACCGTTTCAGGTAAAAAAATATAAAAGAAATGTTTGAACTACTGAAAGATAGAATTGAAGTGATTATAAGTAATATTGTACAGGTCAAAGTTGGTCACATAAACAAGCAGAATCCCCATTTAAGTTCTCTACACTAGACAGGATTTAAATCAAGCAGTGTCTCATCTGGATGATGGAAACAGTCAAAGATTCTTCCATACACAGACTAGTAATCCCCTTCAGCCTGGGACCACAGCCCCAGGTCAGTCCATGTTCTTTTGTTTTCACGTGTTGAGTTGTGGGAGAGGGAGGCCAAGTGATGATGTCACTTCCACCTTTTATAGTTTCTGCCACATGGAGGGAATTTCATTTTCCCAAAGCAAATGTCCCCAGCTCAGTTAGTGGAAAAATACAAGCACAGGATGGAGCCGAGTGTCACTTGAGCTGGTCATATGTCCTTGCATGCTTCGGGGATTCATAGCAGGAACCGTTACCCATATCCTAGCTACAACATTCACAGGGAAGTCCATCAGGTGGGGATAGCTTCTTCCAAGGCCTATTTGGTTTCTTAATGATTCATAAGCTTGAACAAAGTGCTGGCTAGACTGGATGTAAACTACCGTGTGGGTGTTATCCAGCAGCAAAGAAGTCATATCATATACTGGTACATAGTCAATAATCATAAGTTTAGGTACAAAATGATGTATGCACACAAATAGAGTAATCACATTCAGCAAACCCTCCCTTTTCCATTAACACTTTATATGACACACTTTAAAAAAAAATATCATAATGATATTACCATAGTAAAAATGGGAGTGTGAGGATGTTGCTTTGGTGCACAGAATGTTATACATCACCCCCTAATGTAATGCAGATGTGTTAGCCACTGACTGATACAGTGACAGTGTGCCCAAGATTTTGGATTTTAGATTTTGACCACACAACTCCCAAGTGTTGCAAACATTGTTGTGTTACCCATGGATGTTTTTGAAAAGTTCTGTGTACCTTTCATTACTCTGTAGATCACCCTTGTGATCTCAAAACACGGCCTTCCCTTGGTCTCTTTGTATCTCTTCAGCATTGTTAACTAGTGTGCTTTTCCAACTGGTGATAACTCAATAGAGATATTCATCTATGGTACGGGGAAGTGTTCCTCAGTTCCTCCTTCCTGTCAGGACATCAGGATAATTATGGTTTTCCTACTCTGACAAGCCTTGAGCCTTTTTACAGGTGTTAACTGAGAAGATTTGTTTTCATAGGTTTTTTTGTTTTCAACTCCTAGCATGTCCAAAACTTTTCCCCAAAATCATGCACATTACACCTTTTCATAGGATTTAACAAGAATACCAAACTCTTAGAAAATTAAACCTTAGAAGCAATCTTCTGCTTAAAAGATACAGTGCAATGCTTGTGGTGCCCCTCTGAACAGAAATCAAACTGACCTATTTATATATTCAAACTGCTAAAACGTGTGTATATCCTCTTAAGGAAGATTCTTCAATAATGTCCTACAAGGAAAAGGATCAGCTTTAGAAAATAAGCTTTTAGCAAAACATGGTTACTGTAAAATTTGGGGATTCTGAAGCAACGGCCACTTCTCTCAATCTTGTGGTTAAATCTTTAGGTGATGCACAGCAGTACATTTTGCAATTAGCATTGTTTAAAGGTCAGAATTCAGAAAGTCCCTTGCTCCCACTCCCGTCCCCCATGTCACGTACACAGAAGGCCTAGTCATGTCAACTAGCCTGGCTAAAGTTTAGGCCTCTCAGATTTTCTCTGTCACGGCCCAGAGAATTTTCTCCTCCCCAGGGCCGGCGACAGGGGGGTACTACGGGTACAGCTGTACCGGGCCCCCTGACTTTAGGGGGGCCCCAGTACACAGCTGTACCCGTTGTCGTCCCCCCTTGTCGCCGGGCCTTGAGAGCGGGGAAGGGGAGGGGAGGTGGCGCGGCTCCCTCCAGGCAAGCGCGCCTGACCCCGGCAGGAGCTGTGAGCCCGGCCGGCTGCAGCAGCGCTGTCCGGGGGGGGGGAGAAAGGGTGGCTCACGCAGCTCTCGCCGCCCAGGGGAGGGGGGGGAGTGCCGGCTGGGCTGGGGGGGGGCCCAGCCGCTGTCTGCTGTGCTGGGGGGGCTCTGCTGTGCTGGGGGGGCCCCATCCGCTGTCGGCTGGGCTGGGGGGAGGGGAGTGCCGGCTGGGCTGGGCTGGGGGGGGGCAGTCGCTGTCGGCTGGGCTGGGGGGGCTGGCTGGGCTGGGGGGGGCTGGTTGGGTTGGAGGGGGGCCCAAACTATCAAAGTAGGGCCCCCCCAAATTTCTGTTGCCAGCCCTGCTCCTCCCCTCTGTGTGATGGGACATTAGCATTTTCACAGACAGCCACTTCTTTAGTGGGATCAGCATCCTGTTGGAAAGAGGCAGAGTGAGTTTCTACAAGAACATCAGGAACAAAGAGCTTAAAAATCAGGACCTCCAATGGGCCTTCTCCCTTCGATTACAAGAGTCACCTCACTATGCTCCCAGAGTTAGATGTAATAGGCTTGCAGCTAATAGCTGGAAAAGGATTTTCACTGACTGACAAGACCCTCTTCACCTGCCCTGAGGAGTTGTGGCCTTCAGCTGAAATGCAGAAGATCATTCATCCTATAAACAGGGTTATCATCTGCTAACCTCACTGATAGTCAGCTTTGATAAGATGCATACCTGGCTGTGAAGAGGATAATTTTACAATATGAGAAGTACCCGGTGGCTGACGGGCTTCCATGCTCATGGTCACAGCATTCACAAGGACCAGCTGCTCCCTCCTTTCTCCCAGCATGGGACATTTATTCCTTAGGTGATCAGTGGAATTACAATGATAGCACCTTCTCAACTCTATAAGAGATTTGGCTTGGGGATTGTAGAAGTGAGGTAAACTAGAATCCTGCCTCCCACCAAGTTTAGACCCCTCTGCCTGTGATTTATTCACAAGAGATGCTTGTTTCTGCTCAAAATCATCAGCTAGGGAAGCCATTTCATCCACAGTTTTCATCCTTTTCTCCCATAGAAACCCTTTTACCCAATCTTTTACATATTTTTAACAGAAAATAAGAAGAGGAATTCTTTGTATCACCTTAGAGACTAGCCAGTTTATTTCAGCATAAGCTTTCGTGGGCTATAGCCCACTTCATCGGATGCATAGAATGGAACAGATGTAAGGTGTAATTATACACACAGAAAGCAGAACAAACAAACAAACAAAAAAATTGTACATTAACATACCAAATCTAAGAGTCTGTTATCTCCTCCCCAACACAGAAATCCATTCCAAATGGTCTTTTTTTCTCCTGCCCATAATGGCCCATCCAATTTAAACAAAGTGTTGACTCGACCCCTGCCTTCTGCCACACACAAAATGGTGGCTCACAGAAACTTCTGAAGAGGTAGGGTTACCATATTTGAGCTATCAAAAAAAGGAATTTGGTTTTGCAAAGGAGAACTACAGAGTGACCCTAGAAGGCCGAAATTCTAATGGTATTAACCCAAAGGCATGGCTTGACAAACCTGATGGTAAATGGACACTTGCAATGAAATTATTGTTGGTGCTAATGGTAGTTTGTGTAACTACTGTGTTATTACCAGGGACTGTAAAATTGTACAATGGGTCTAATCTTTTGAAAAATCCTTTGAACATGTTAAGAATAATACATGGGAACACACTTTATGTTAAAAAGGCCTTGTTCTACTGATTTGTCAAAGTTAAGGCCTGTAAACAGTGGAGAGGCTTTCCAAAGGGGAAAATACTGTCCACACCTGATGTGCAGTATAAAAAGGGAAACTGAGGCATACTACCATATTGTTTCCATGGCTAAATGCCAACATTTCTGTGCTATTGACAATGTTAATAACTATATTGATTTGATGTTACTTGGGTTCCAAACATTTGCCAGAGTTTGTATGGATAAAGTAGCTGTTTTCTTTAGCTCTTGGCAAGATCACATAAGACAAACCCACGGATGGGGGAGCTTTTGGGATGCAGTCAGTGCTGGTTTTTCATCCCTTCCTGCATCAATTTTGCATTCGGGGTGCCATGTTACAGGATCCCAATAATTTGGGATCCTGTAGATCATTGGTGCAACCAGGGTCCTATAGTGTCACCAATTCTTATGTAATGGGGTTCATATAAGGTGTCTATGGCCAGGTTATGGATTGATGATTATGAATTTGCCATTGATATGTGTGCATCAATTTTGTAATTGAAGTGATGAATATTGGCTCTGGACTGTCTGTCTTTCCAAATATTGTGCTCTGCTGAGGGGGACATTCCAGAATACTGGGCATCAACTTTGCTTGAGCTGCCTGATGGCCCATTAAGAACCACCCACTACACAATGAACACTGTCCACACCCGAGCTTCTCCAGGAATGTGACCTGCCTGGTCAGAGACTGAATCTTGGAGAGTCTGGTGATTGGACCATGTGGCTATGAACCTCCATTTTGCAATAGACTCTGCATGGGAAGGAGGAGGGGGTCTTGGCCCACAGGAGGAAGTCTATAAAACCTGGAAGAAACTTCCTCCATGATGTCTTCAATTTCCAACCTTCAGCCTAGCACCTACCTTTGGGTGGGATTTTGCTACACGTGGAAACTCTGGCCAATGGATTCTTCACCAATCCCTGGAGGGGATGCATTCCAGAGACTTTGATTTCAATCTGCATCGTATTTTACCATTGCAAGCCTGAACCAAGTGACTTGCCATTACTGCATGTAATTGATTTCTCCCTAATCATCACCTATACTTTTTCCATGTATAATAAACCTTTAGATTTTAGATTCTAAAGGATTGGCAACAGCGTGATTTGTGGGTAAGATCTGATTTGTATATTCACCTGAGTCTGGATCCTGATTAACCAGACACGATAAATCGATCGCCAGAAGTTTGATCCCACACCGCGGGAGTGAAGAAGAGCCACTGGAGGGGCTTGAAGCTTTTCAAAACTTCACATGGTGATAGGGTGCCGAGGTTAGTAAGTAGGAGGACTCATGGGTATCCGTGATCCAGGTGGCACCCTGTAGAAGTCCATGATGCCCACCCAATGAACAGGACCTATGACAGCATGAGACCATTTCCTGCTTATATTGTGCTCAGTTACTGATGGAGAGACCGTTCTTATGGTAGGGAAGTGAGGACTCCTGGGTGCTGTCTGCCTTTCTCTTTGTGACTCTGTCAAGCCATATCTACCTGTACCTCAGTTTATCTATGGATACATTGGGGATCCATTCATAATGACGTTCTTTGCTAGGTCTCTTGAACATCTTTCAATGAAAGGTTCTCTGTTATATGATAATAGTTACTGATGAGAATTACTGATTTCTGATCTCTTAGCGAAAATCAAACCTGCCTCCAGAAAATATTCGGGTCTCCCCTCAGTCATCTTATTCCAGATCTGTCTCTCCACTTTCTAGATATCCATCCTGAGTACTTAACACAGCTTCAGACCCTATGAGATGTAGGCACTATCCCTAACTTTCTTAGTAATCAACTATAGTTTTAAGTATACACAAATGCAGAGACCAGCCAAGTCCACTCTGACACAACACAGAGCCCAAGAGTTCTCATCTCCCTTTGGGAAGGTCCCTTAATTACTGTTTACTGCTAAAGCTCAATAACAAACACAGAAGTACAGAAATGGAAAGAGAGACAGTGGCTAGAGATCGTCTGGTCTCCAGTCTGTTTGCAACCAGATGCTGCTTCTCCCCTAGAGTCTGAGGGAATTCCACAGGGACTGCACAGAGCTCTATTATAAATGTTACACATCCCTGTGTCGGCTCTTGGCATGGGATGCTGCTGCAGAAGCTGGGCTGAGAGAGGTGTGTGGTCATGGCAAACTGAGGGATATTCCCAGTGAAGACAATTCCGTCTCTGAAATCACAGGTACCCATCTCTTTCTGTTCAACAAACCAAGTGCAATGTATGCATGATGAAATTAAAACATTCCTTCAAAGCTAGTGAAACCTTTGCCCCTTACCCACTTTCCCATCAATTTTATCATTTTCTTTACATGTGACCAGCTCATGTGACACTGGACTCCATCTTGTGCCTGAACTGTTCCACTAACTTTTGCTTGGAAAAGCCTGCTTGATTCCAATAAATGGGGGTTTTTGCTTAGAAGAATGAAGTTCCCTCCACATAGCAGAAGCTATAATGTTTGGTTCAAGTCCTGTCTACCTTATAGAAGTTAGATTGTGATTTTATTTCTGAAGTAACCAATTTTGATATTTTTTCTATAACATATAACAGCTTAAAATCCATCTTCTATAATTACTGTATCTGATTTCCATTTATTTTCCTAAAGCCATGTGTTATTGGAAGTATAAAGGGAAATCTGCTCAGGAACAGGGGCTGATGCATTGTCCTCTCCACATTGAGGGAAGGGGACAGGATGATAAACTTACACTGGTCAGTCTTCTGACAAGGCCAAGTCAGTACAGCTCTGAGGTCCCAGGCTGGGGAGCTGGGGGAACTGTCTGGAGCCTCTCTAGTGTTGATTCATGAATGGCTAGTGAAAACATTCACATACCTGCAGGTGGGTGTGTCAATGTTGGTGTAAGTGGAAGACCTGGAGGGGATGGAAGCTTTTGATAGGTTCACATGGTGAAAGGGTGCTGAGGTTGGTAAGTAGGAGGGCTCATGGGTACCCCTGTTCCAGGTGGCACCCTGTAGAAGTCCATGATGCCCACCCAACAAACAGGACCTATGACAGCATAAGTCTATTTCTCGCTTATCATGTGCTCAGTTACTCATGGAGAGACCGTTCTTATGGTAGGGAAGTGAGGACTCCTGTGTTCTGTCTGCCATTCTCTCTGTGACTCTGCCACGTCATGCCTACCGGTACCTCAGTTTATCTATGGATACATTAGGGATTTGTTCATAATGACTTTCTTTGCTAGGTCTTTTGAATATCCTTCATTGAAAGGTTCTCTGTGATATGATCATACTTACTGATGAGAATTACTGATCTCTGATCTCTTTGGAAAAATCCCACCTGCCTACAGAAAATATTTGTGTTGCCCTTCACTCATCTTATTCCAGATCTGTCTCTCCACTTTCTAGATATCCATCCTGGGCAATTAAGACAGATTCAGACCCTATGAGACCTAGGCATTATCCCTAGCATTCTTAGTAATCAACTATCATTTTAAGTAAACACAAATACATGAAACAGCCAATTCCACTCTGACACAACACAGAGCCCAAGAGTTCTCATCTCCCTTTGGGAAGGTCCCTTAAGTACTGTTTACTGCTAAAGCTCAATAACAAACACCATAGTGCAGAAATGGAAAGAGAGACACTGGCTAGAGATTGTCTGGTCTCCAGTCTGTTTGCAGCCAGATGCTGCTTCTCCCCTAGAGTCTGAGGGAAATCCACTGGGACAGCACAGAGCTCTATTATAAATGTTACACATCCCTGTGTCGGCTCTCGGAGTGGGATGCTGCTGCAGAAGCTGGGCCGAGAGAGGTGTGCTGTCCCAGCTGCCTGAAGCATATTCCCAGTGAAGACACTTCTGTCTCAGAAATCACAGGTACCCATCTCTTTCTGTTTAACAAACCAAGTGCAATGTATGCAAGATGGGATGGGGAATAGGTCTGTGGTTATTTCTGCTCTGTGGAGCCACTGAAGGCTGAAGGAGACTGAAGGAGCCAGCGAGCATTAAGGGCCTTTGTAACAAGTGCTGAATTTACTCTAATACTATGGGCCAAAACGTCCCTCTTTGCTGTGAGCCTCTGTGATGTGTTTCAAAAGGGGCTTCATTTCTGTGGCACAGTGGATCCATCCAGATGACAGTTGCTAGCAATTGTCATCTACAAAGTGAGATTTAGAGGCCATGGGCTGTAGCTGGCACAGGCCCCTGTGAAGTCCTATGGCAGCCCTGCTGTCATGTTTTAAGCATAGCCAGGCCCTCAAGCAGATCTTCCAGTAAACATCCAGTCTGGAGAAAGAACTGAAGAAAACCTCATGAGCCAGCTTTGTGTTAAAGCCCAGACACTTCTGCCTCCTCCTCTTGTCATTTAAGGCTTTGGCTGTTAATGGGGTGGGAAAGGCAGTGGGGATCTTACTAGGTTTTTGCTGCTGAAAAGCATTGAGGTGCTAGGGCACCTCACTAGCAGAAATATAACAATTTTTCAACATGGGTTAGGTGTCTTCTTCCCTATCGTAACTCAAGAAATCGGATGAACTGTTATGCCTGAAAATTTCAAAATGCAATTCAAATGGAAATAGACACCGAGGATGGGAAACTTCAGGTTACTGTTTGGCAAATGTATATCCAATAGAAATGAAGTCTTGTAATTTTAGGTGTCAGACAGATTGAACTCTGAGTGGTGCAGCCAACACCACAAAATATGGCCAATCCATTTATGAATCACATTCAGTTAAACTCTTTGCTCCAATAATGTCTGTCGCAAGTTGTTCCACAGGTCAAATAAGGATTATCTAAAGAGTTTTCTTTTATCAGTGTTGTATGTTCGGGGTGACAATGTAATTTAAAATCCCCTTGTTTGTGTGTTATGAGACAGAATAACTATGAATATTTGAACTACCGTATATACTCGAGTATAGGTCGACCCGAATATAAGCCGATGCACCTAATTTTACCACAAAAAGCTGGAAAAGTTATTAACTCGAGTATAAGCCGATATCAAATCCGGACAAAAAAAAAAAAAAGCGCCTCGCTCTCCCGTCCCCGCTGCGCAGGCGGACTGCCGAGGTTCCCCCCTCCCCGCCGGACCAAAAAAAAAATGTGCGCCCCGGTTCCTCCCCTCCCCGCCGGACAAAAAAAAAAAAAAAAAGCGCCTCGCTCTCCCGTCCCCGCCGCGCGGGCGGGCTGCCGGGAGCGCTCCCAGAGAACTACACATTTTTCTGAATGGGATCCCTTCGGAAGTGAAAGGGAGAAGTTGTTGCTATTGCCTATGTACATAAACTTACTGTGGGGACCAATTGTTTAACTGCGTATCTAACAGGTAGCTAGCAGTGTTTTCACTAGACATGACTTTGGTTCTGACAGTGAGTAGGCATTGGGAAGAGGGATACCCATGTCGAATAACTGACTACTGTTGTATCCCCACATTTTTGTTTACTAGTAAATTATGACTCAGCCTCATCACACAAACCTACCAGGGAACCGCAACAGGGTTTGTTTGGTTTTGCCTTGAGTGAGCCTGTTTAACTAGTTTTCCTGCTTGCGCATTAAACAGCTTAACATTCAGCTCCATCGTGAGAGCAACAAAACAGAGTAAAGTCACCAGAGGCTAAAAACCCTGCAAAGCAACCGGCTGTGTCCAGCGATCTGCGGCGAACGGGGCTGCAAAAAAGCCCCGAAGTTGTTCACTCAACTCCCACGCGAAGTTCCTAGGACCAGAAATCCCCGATGCAACGCAGCGGGCAACCGGGGCGTTTGGAGCCAATTCTCTCCGTCCCATGGAGGAGTTTGCCCGTTTCCTGATGGGAACGGCTCATATGCCCGGGTCTTAGCCTCCATTCATTGCGGCTGCAGAGCCCGCGTCAAGCCGAGCTCAAGTCCGTTACAGACAATGCGCGTCCCAGAGTGCCCCGCACTTACCCAGGATAAACCAGAGGAAACGTCTGGGCAGGAAAGTCCGCTCCGGAGCCATGATGCAGATTACGCCGCAAAGCTGCCTCGGATCAGTGTCCCCCGAGCCGCGGGAGCCACCCCATCAGAAGGAAGGAGACAGCCGGGGAGGATCCTGTCCCGCCGAGAGCCGGGAACCCCCCGGTGGGAAGGGGAAGGGGGATGACTCTGCACACGCCGCAGAGCCCAGGTCAGCGGCAAGCGGGGGACACACACACGGCCATGCCCCTCGGGTCTCTCCACTCCCCTGCTGGCGAGGCGATCGCGGGCTGCGCCGGGGGAGGCGCCCCAGAAGGAGCGAGCGGCGCCGGGGGAAGCGCGGGTGCGTTAGGAGCAAGGGGCGGATCTAAGTTTGGAACAACCTGAGCGTTTAAAAATAGCCTGAGCGACGCCGTCATCTGCGACAGAGATTTACACCCTGGGCGCAAAACCGCCCGCTGGAGCCTGGGCACAACCAGCCCGCCCCGGCGCCGGGGGGTAGGGAACCCGCGGGATCCGCCCTCCAAAGGAGACGGGGCTGAGCCTAGGCAGGTAGCGCTCCCGGCAGCCCGCCCGCGGCGGGGAGGGGGGAACCGGGACGCTCCCGGCAGCCCGCCCGCGCGACGGGGACGGGAGAGCGAGGCGCTTTTTTTTTTTTTTTTTTTTTTTTTTTTTTGTCCGGCGGGGAGGGGAGGAACCGGGGCGCACATTTTTCACTGACTCGAGTATAAGCCGAGGCGGCTTTTTTCAGCCCAAAAAGTGGGCTGAAAAACTCGGCTTATACTCGAGTATATACGGTATGTTCTATATTGATAGATTGGTTGGCTTTAAAGCCAGATGATCCAGTCTGACCTACTGTGAAATATAAACCCTTACGTTTCACCCAATTAAACCAGTATTGAGATCTTTAATTTGTGTTGGAGTAAGACCTGTTCTACACTAGGATTTTATGTCACGGTATCCAATAGCGACAGGGTAAGAAGCGGGAGACAGGGATCAGCTTGTCTAACCTCCTGCCAATATGCTGGTTTTGCTATGCATAAAGTACCCCAGACAGAGGACTATCCAGCCTCCTGTATAAAATCTCTGGTGAAGGACTTTCCACAACCTGCCTGGGCATCCGTTCCATTGTCATCCTGTTCTTACAGTTGGGAAGTTTATGTAAGATTAAATCTAAATCTGCTAGGCTGTAACTGGAACCCATTCCCTCTTCTCCTGCCCTGGGTGACAAGAGAGAAGAACTTTCATTCACCTTTTTTAAGGCAGCTTTTCAAGTATCTCCAGAGTCTGGTTGCATCCCCCCCCACCAATCCTCCCTTTTCAAAATTAAACATATCCCTTTCCTTCAGCTGCTGCTCGTATGGCTTATATTCTCTCCTGTGGGTCATTTTTGTCACTTGCCTCTATATCATTTCCAGTTTCTCTACATCTTACCTACTTATTGGAGACTGAAACTGAACACTGTACTCCAGCTCAGGCTGAACCAGCACCAAGAAAATTGCTACTCTGCCCTCCTGTGACTTTCTTGATATGCCATTGTTAAATCAAATGGAAATTATATTTGCTCTTTTTTGCAAGAAAAAAAAATCACACCCCTGATAGAAGTAGCGATATCAACCTGATCCTGGTATATACAGTATAACGTCTATTGAAGAATTCTTAATCAAGCTAGCTACCATTTCTCAGAAACAGTGATCATTTACTCTGACAGAAGAACCCCCATAAAAGAACCCTCAAGGCTCTTCGGGTTGGAAAATGAAGGCACTGTCCAGGGTATAAAAATGGCAGGTGTGGGGCACAGCACCAGAGATACGGTTTGCCTCCTGGCTTTCTGGTGTATGTGCTTCCAGTCATTCTCCTTTGCTGTGCAGTGCAGTGTGTCCTGATCTTAGCTCCTTTCCCAAAACCTTCATTAAAACTGTCTATATATGTTCATGTTCCTCTGGCTGGAGCGCAGCTGGGACCTCACAGCCTCCCCTCCGGAAATGCGGAGCAGATCCAGAAGCTCTGCAGTGGTCCAAGTGTGGAGTTGCCATGGGCACCTGGGAATGTGTGTTGTGAACATTCCACACTGTAGGAAAAGGTTAAAATATAGGAAAATGTCTTACTGAAGCTGGGTAACTAGCTCTGAGCTGCTTTAAGTTTTTATCTTGTGTTATGCATTCTTGGAGGCGCCACTGGGCCTCACTCATCCTTGTCCCTGTATATTTCATAAGTTTGTTTCACCCCATATGTACCATTTCAAGGCAAGAACTTTATGTTTAGATGTCCTGTTCTTTCCAGACAAATAAGTAAATAGATAGAGAATAACGTCATGTTTTTCACCTGTTAATTTGCATGAGGCCCTTCTTGCCTCCTCCTCCATGTAAAGAACCATATAAAAAGCCTTGTAATGATGTATGAGGGGAAGCCATAATTTGAGAGCTATCTCTGTGGCTTCACTTCGCTAGCGAATAAACTTTTGTATTCAAGCTTTCTCCAAGGCCTGCCTGTTCTTTGAAGGTAAATTGGGACACCTCCAAAGGGAATGAGACATTTGTGCAACAATTCTGGCACCCCCAGATGAGGACAGACCTTTGGATGACTCCAGGATCACCATAGACGGACAAGAGGATGGAAGTGTACACTGGGCACTCATTCAGCCTGTCCTAACTCTCGGCCCAATCTACGGTGATACCTGGAACGCTAAAGTGTGAGTCCCTGAAAATCAGGCAGACCGGAGAACCTTGAAGTTTGGGAGGCGCCTGGGAGACAGATAAGCGGTGTAAGTATCTCCATTATTCTCACTGTTAATTTGTTTAGTGATTTTAGTACTGCTGTATTAACTCACTGTTTGTAGATTCCTTGTGAATCATTTGGTATAACAATGGGATCGAGTCGCTCCCGAATGGAAGATTCCGCCTCTCCCTTGGGTTGTATGTTACGTAACTTTGGTAAATTTAAGAATGATTATGGTGTTAAAATGACTAAAGATGATTTGATTAAGTTTTGTCAATTAGAATGGACCACCTTCAGTCTTGGTTGGCCCGACTCTGGGTCCTTTGATGTAGATCTATCAACCAGAGTACATAAGATTGTTGTTAAAAATGAACATTGGGATCAATTCCCCTATACTGATTGTTGGTTGGCAGCTTGTGAAAATAGAACACCTTGGCTTATGAAATGTGCTGTAAAAACATGTAAGATAATGAGACAGAGTTCTGGTGGAAGGAAACCCCCGGTACTCCCAGAATCTTGCCCAGAGAATGACCTGCCCCTGATTCATGCTACTGTCCCTGAATTTCCTCCACCCCCTCCTCCAGAAGTCCTTATGTCATGGAAAAGCACCCCCTCTCCGACAATAGAGGAACTGGAAAGGACAATAGATGACATAGCTGCTGAAATAAGATCCCTTAAAAAGGTACCCCCTGGACATCCAACGAACCCTTATAATACTAGGAGTCAGAATCGAAGTTTTAAAGCTAATATGTGCCCAATGAGGGAAGTGGCAGCAGTACAGGGACAAGAGGAGGGAGGGGAGCAAACACTTACATTTGTATATGTCCCGTTCAGCACCTCTGACTTGTTTAATTGGAAAACTCAGAATCCTTCCTTTAGGGAAGATCCTTTAAAAATGCAAAGCCTATTCTCCTCAATAGGACAAACCTACAAGCCCACTTGGGCCGATGTACAGATGATGCTCCAAACTCTGTTAACAACCGAGGAGCGTAGATTAGTATTGGGAACAGCAGGGCGGATAGCAGAAGAAAGAGCCCAGGCAAGAAATCTAAGAGCCCAGGAGCTTTTCCCCCTGACGAAACCAGGATGGGATGGGCACGGAGCAGAGGGCCAACGTAGAAATGCAGAATATTTGGGAATTATTGTAGAGGCCCTCGGGAAGGCTGCTCCCCGAGTTACAAACTTGTCTAAGATCTATGAAATCCAACAAGGAAAGGAAGAAGACCCCCCACACACACCTTTTTAGGCCGCCTATTTGAAGCCTTTAGATGATTTAGTGATTTGGATCCAGAAGCTCAGGAAAACCAGCGAATGGTAAACCTAATGTTCATTGGGCAGTCCGCCCCAGATATTAGGAAAAAGCTACAGAAAACAGAAGGTGAAGCAGGGAAACCAATTTCAGAACTGGTAGAAATTGCATATAAAGTATATGGAAACCGAGAACAAATGGCAAGAGGTTCAAACTATCAGGATAAGCAGGATCAGGCCCAGGCGGAGTGGGCAGCCTGCAGAGAGAGAGAGAAAACTTTTGAAAACAGTGAGAATAGATAAACAGAAAAATTTCTTGGACTCAGAGAATGTGTAACCTTGAACGTCAAGCAAGGCGAAAAGAAAGATGGGGAAAGTTTAACTCTGTCGTAGCCGTCCCTCGCAGACGAGGATGCCATTGTGAGGTGCGGTAATGTGTTGTCAACAGACGCCGGGAAGGCAGGGGCGAAAGCCCGTTTCAGTTGCCGAGGTCAGGGTAATTATAGTAGCCCCCTCATGGAACCCTGAGACCTGAGATTAGCAACATCTGTGCCCCCAGTAAAAATACCACAGAAGAGCGAAGAGAGCCCTGTCTGTGTAAAACAATATCCCCTGTCAAAGGCAGCACGAATGGGCTTAAAACCCCTCATTGAAAAATTCAAACAATGGGGCTGGTTAGCAGAGGGGTCATCCCCTTTCAACACTCTGATATTGGGTGTGCCTAAACCAGATGGTACCTACAGATTGGTGCATGATTTAAGAGTAATAAATAAGAAGGTCATTGCAGACCACCCTATGGTTCCAAATCCTCACACCATTATAACACAGATTCCACCCAAAGCAGCCGTTTTTACAGTATTGGATTTAAAGGATGCTTTCTTCTCAATACCATTAGATAAAGAGAGTTGGAACTTGTTTGCTTTTGAATGGGAAGACCCGGATACCCACTATAAGACTCAGTTAATGTGGACCGTTTTACCCCAAGGATTTGTGTCCTCACCCCATATCTTTGGGGCAGTATTGCAAAAAGACCTAGAAAACTGGAAAAATCAGCATTCAGAGATTGCTCTGCTGCAGTATGTTGATGATTTGCTAATTGCAAGCCCTGATCTACAGCTAGGAAAAAGAGAAACCGAGTCCCTGTTGAATACTCTGGGAGAGAAAGGGTATAAAGTCTCACAGGAAAAGGCCCAAATATGCCAACAAAGGGTTACTTTCCTCGGCTATGAGATAGAGAAAAGAATGCAAGCACTCAGTAAAGACCGGATCAGGGTAATTCAGGATATGCTTGCCCCAACCAACCCAAAAGAACTGCGAGCTTTCTTAGGCTTAACAGGGTTCTGCAGAATGTGAATCCCAGACTATGGGGGAAAGGCTAAACCCTTATATGAATCTCTCCCTAAAGAAGGACTCTCAAATTGGAAATGGGCTAGCGAGCACCAGCATGCTTTTGAACTGCTAAAAACAGCATTAATCCAGCCCCCTTCTCTCATGATTCCTAATGAACGCAAGCCTTACAGACTCTATGTACATGAGAATAACAATATTGCTTCAGGGGTCCTAACTCAGCCAGTGGACCCAACCTGGAAACCTGTGGGCTATTACTCAAAGGTGTTAAATCCAGTAGCCAAAGGATGGCCGGCCTGCCTGCGAGCAGTCGCAGCAATGGCAACAATTGTAGAGGAAGCCCAAAAGATAGTCATGGGAGCAGATATGGACATACACACCCCACATGGGGTCCCCCAGATCCTTGGAGGAGAAGGAGGAAAGTTTCTAAGCCCCTCCAGACAGTCCAGATATGAAATATTCCTGCTGTCTAACCCTGGGCTTACATTTAAACACACCACAGCCTTAAATCCAGCTACCCTTCTCCCTGAGCCAGAACCAAGAACTCCTAACCATGATTGTTTAGAAATACTTACAGAGACTGTACTGATTCAGCCGGACCTGAAAGATGACTCTTAAAAATCCAGACAAAGAATTTTTCGTAGATGAATCGAGCAGCATGATAAGAAGCACCAGACATACGGGCTGTGCTGTAGTAACTCCAACTGAAATACTTTAGAAAGAGAGACTCCCTGCAAACTAGCCTTTGCAGGCAGCAGAATTAACTGCTCTCACCCGAGCCCTTGAACTAGGAACAGATAAGAAAGTAAACATCTTTACTGACTCCCGCTATTTTGCCACAGTACACGCTCATGGACTGTTATGGAAAGGGCGTGGATTTATTACAGCTTTGGAACAGAAAATAGCAAAAGGATCACAGATCATGATATTGCTGGAAGCCCTTAAACCTGCCACAAAAAAAAAGCAGCCCTAATGGGAGGTGATGCAAGCTTCCAGGGTGAAGCACAAGAGATTCCAGCCTGCCTTGAAGATTGTGTAGTACACTATACTCCAGAAGATGACGCAGCAGCACATGAAAACCTCACCATGAAAAACAGGAACGGCTGGTGGGTAGTGCCAGGAGGAAAAATCATGATACTGCGGCCATTGCTGCTAGAAGTACTCTTAAACCTTCATGCTTCTACTCACATGGGAGGAACCGCGATGGGAAACTTGCTGGTAAGACAAATAGTGTCACCAGGATTGTACTTAGAAGCACAGCAAGTGGCAACACAATGACCAACGTGTCAAAAGGTAAACCCTAAGCCACCCCCGACCACCTGCTCCTACAGGAGGAAGACAATAGGCATACTACCCTGGCCAGGCATGGCAAATTGACTTTGCTGAACTGCCAAAGTCTGGACGACATCAATACCTGCTAGTGCTAGTGGATCAGCTAACAGGATGGGTGGAAGCTTACCCCACCAGGACAGCCACAACATCAACAGTAGCACGGATCCTCTTGCAAGAAATAATACCACGGTTCTTGCTGCCAGAATCAATCGAGTCAGATCAGAGTAGCCACTTTGTAAGAAAAGTAGTACAGGAAGTAGCTAAGGCTCTGAATATTAAGTGGACGTTGCATACCCCATGGAGCCCCCAGAGTTCAGGCCAGGTAGAGCGCATGAAAAGAACCCTAAAAACAATGATAACAAAAATCTGCATTGAAACACATTTGAAATGGCGTCAAGCCCTACCCCTTGCCTTAACTCGAATCCACAGTATACCTCGTAGAGGGTTAAGGTTAACCCCTTTTAAGTTAATGTTTGGAATGCCTCCTAGGGTAATGCCAGCGGGGTGGAGGGAAAAAGTTACTGTTGATTTGGGAAAAACTGAACTTAAAGAGCATGTAATTGCCTTGCAGTCTGTATTGTCTTCCCTCCACAGATTTGCTGCACCATTCCAGAGCCTGCCCCTGGACGCTCCTATCCACAACTTCCAACCTGGGGATCAAGTGCTAGTGCAGAAGTAGAAGAAGGACCCCCTATCAGAAAAGTGGAACGGACCTTATCAAGTTTTGCTCACAACACACACAGCTGTGAAACTTGAGAACAGTGATAAATGGACACATTGCTCACATATTAAAAAGTGCACACCACCCCCCGTCCAGGATCCTGAGGCGCCACCTGTCGACCAGTGGACTGCTACTCGTCTTGATCCTCTACGGCTCCGACTCCACCGTGTTCAGTAACATGTTTATGTTTCATATATTAACTGGATGTGTCATTATATGTAGCCTGTATAGCTTAACCCCTAGAGGTTTCCAGGGAGGCCAGAACACTTGGCTATTATTAGCAAAGATGGCTTTAAATTCCACTGCCTTTTGTCTGCCACATACATGCACTGTGGGGAAAATTATAGAAACATGTTTTGTTGGTATTATGAATTGTATTCCATTGTTATGTCGTGTAACCCCACCTAAATAAGTTAAGTATAGGATAAAACATCATTTAGAGGAGGGAATTGTAGGAAAAGGTTAAAATATAGGAAAATGTCTTACTGAAGCTGGGTAACTAGCTCTGAGCTGCTTTAAGTTTTTATCTTGTGTTATGCATTCTTGGAGGCGCCACTGGGCCTCACTCATCCTTGTCCCTGTATATTTCATAAGTTTGTTTTACCCCATATGTACCATTTCAAGGCAAGAACTTTATGTTTAGATGTCCTGTTCTTTCCAGACAAATAAGTAAATAGATAGAGAATAACGTCATGTTTTTCACCTGTTAATTTGCATGAGGCCCTTCTTGCCTCCTCCTCCATGTAAAGAACCATATAAAAAGCCTTGTAATGATGTATGAGGGGAAGCCATAATTTGAGAGCTATCTCTGTGGCTTCACTTCGCTAGCGAATAAACTTTTGTATTCAAGCTTTCTCCAAGGCCTGCCTGTTCTTTGAAGGTAAATTGGGACACCTCCAAAGGAAACGAGCCATTTGTGCAACAACACTGAGAACACACCAAGAGGCCTTTCAAAATTCCTGAGACTTTCAAGGGGGAGGATGAGAAACTGTTTACCTCCATGCAGGGAGAGGAATTGAAACTGTTCAACAGAGCAGTCAGGATGGGCAGTGTGGGCTGTCTTCCTGAGGCCAATTACAGAGATAAAATCATGCACAAGTATCTACACTGGCACTGTGAAGAAAAAATATTTTGTGTAAAATCCTTGTTTAGGTGGTTACATGATGTCACTGAAACTGAAGAGTTTGGTCATTGAAAGTGGCTTTACAGTGTGTGCAACAGCACTGTTTCTTTTGCAAAAGGGCTTATTTCCTAAAAATATATTATTATTATTATTATTATTATTATTATTATTATTAATAATAATAATAATAATAATAATAATAATAATAATAATAATAATAATAATTAATAATAAATTAAAAAACGATGGAAGTGTTGGAAAAGGCTAAGAAACTATGACGGCTGAGCAGTATCCACTATTATGTTTCCTGCTGTTGCCTAGTAAGGTTCCCCACACCATGACGCTTAGGAAATTTTGAGCAGGAAGCACCATAAAATATGGAATTGGCATTAATAGGGTCATTTATTCATAACTAGTTTCTCTGAGCAATGAAAATGTCATTTTTTTAGGTGTGGGAAGAGTGACCAATCTGCTTCCTCCATGAGAATAGCCTCCAGTAGTGCAGGTGGTGTCTCATATTCACATTGTTGCCAAAATGAGGCCGTTAGCTACCTGGAAGCACAGTCAATTCCCTTCCAAATAGAGCCAGAGGCTCAAGTGAGGTATGAAAGACAGGTAAGGTTTATTTTGCGCACAAAGGAGCCAAAGTCAAAACAAACCAATGGCTACCTGATGAGAAATACAAGTTCATTTTTATAGGCAAAAACCACAAAAACAAAGCAGTTACAGCATTTTGCTAAATCATTGTTTTTAACACTTTGCATCCTGTTAGTCCTAGTTCTTCCCTATTTTACCAAGGGGCGTATCGCTTAGCCCACGGGGGGAGGGGGCGGGGTCAAAGAGGCATATGGAGTTAAAAGTTTACATCACACATATATGGATAAAAATAGGCGGTTACAATACTTATATGGTGGGTTAGAGGTGGACCTTTTCCAGGCAGAAGGTGGAACCTGCCTGGCAGTGGGTGTACACATGGACCACCCACAGTTACAACAGTATTACCAATAATATTTCTCTAACCTGCTATATGTTACAACTCCATCTATTACTAAACACACCCCACTGTTCATTTGTACTTACCACACTTAACCACATTCTTTGTTAATTATTGCTAAACTGAAGCAGCTATTCTTCATAGCAAACTAATCAATTACTAACACATTGCTAATACTTAGTTAATGCTAGAAGCTCCTGGCTGGCACTTAACAGTGAGTTCCTCTTTTTCACTCACACTGTATCTGCAGTTCTGCTTTTTATACAGCCTAGCATACAGTCTCTGTATTTCCTAATGATTTGTGATCCTACACCCTGAGTTAAGAGTTATTAGTTATTGATTTCATGGTGGTTCCATAATTTATCTAACAACATTGTCTTTCCATACAGGTATTTTCACTGTGAGAATCACCCTAGACCCTGGTGATATACAGGAAGTCAGGAAAAAATACGGTACATGCAAGAGACACCGTTGTACCTCAAAGTTGGACACCTCCCCTAGTCCATGTCAGAATATAACAAAACCGACTTCACCAAGAACTCCACCTTCATCCTGCTGGGCTTTCCTGGCCTGGAGGATGCCTATGTCTGGATCTCCATCCCCTTCTGCCTCATGTACATCACAGCCCTCTTCGGGAACTTCACCATTCTGTTCATCGTGAAGGTGGAGCAGAGCCTCCATGAGCCCATGTACTATTTCCTTTGCATGCTGGCCGTCACTGACCTGGTCCTGCATACCTCAACCATGCCCAAAATGCTGAGCATCTTCTGGTTTAATTCCACTGAGATAGATTTCAGTGCCTGTCTCACCCAGGTTTACTTTCTTTTCATCCTCTCTCCTGTTGAGTCCGGGATCCTCGTAGCCATGGCTTTTGATCGGTATGTGGCCATCTGTCATCCCCTGAGACATGCCGCCATCCTGACAAACGGCCTTGTGGTCAAGATTTGCCTGGCGGTGGTAATGCGGGCTACAATACTTTCTCTGCCCTTTCCCTTCCTGGCTAGGCAGTGGCCTTATTGTAAAACAAACGTCATCCCCCAGCCGTACTGTGGCCAAATATATCTGGAGAACCTGGCCTGCGCTGACACCCGAGTTAGTAATTACTATGGCCTCTTTGTCACAGTCTGTGTGATTGGTCTGGATGGGATTTTTATTGCTGTGTCCTATATCGAGATCCTCAAGGCCGTCTTCAGGCTTCCCACAAAAGGTGCCCGTCTCAAGACTTTGGGGACTTGCGGCGCCCACCTTCTTGTCATTTTAACCCTTTACATCCCAGATTTCATTAACTTCCTCATGTACAGCTTTGCTGAAAATGTGCCCGTATCTTTCCACAATCTCATATTCCACCTGTTCCTCTTGATGCCCCCTGTACTACACCCCATCATCTATGGGGTGAGGACAAAACAGATCCGGGACAGACTGCTTCAGCTCCTTACTCATAAAGAGTCCTAAAGTTTTCTCTCATATTGAGCTCCTAAATCCCCTTTCTCTAAATCAGAGACTAGACACTCAAAAGGTACGTCCACATTACCCACTGGTTTCCCGGGCAGTGATCAATGTATAAGAGATATATTTATCGCCTCTCTTATTGATGCAATAAATCAATCCCCAAACATGCTCCCCATTGATTACTGTACTCCACCTTGGCAGGAAGTGGAAGCAGAGTCGGCAAAGAATGGCAGCAGTCAATTCACAGCCATGTGAATGGCCAGGGAAGTCACCCTATGCTATGGTGACCTCAGCTATGCTCGTCATGTAGCTGAAGCTGCGTATCTTGGGTTGACCCTCTCCTCCTAGTGTATATCATGGCAAAGAGACATTAAATCCTTTACTGGCCTTACTGTGCTGTGTCAGCATAAGAAAATAAGGAATCTTTGTGTGTACAACTCATTTTCCCATAGGTCCCATACCCTGCCCTACCTATTTCCCAATGTCCTGACCTCTGCTCCATTTCTTTCCACAAACCCTCTTCCTTTGTCCCACCTATTCCCCAAGGCCCCACTCCATTGTCCATCTCTACCCCCAATCCCCATCCCTGTAACTCCCTCTCCAACTCTCCAACCGCATCCCCTTACAGGATCATCTCCACCCATCTCACCACAGCCTGGATTCCCTCTGCTCCGGGGGTGGGTTGGGATCTACTGCAGCCTGAGAAGGAACCTGCAGTGAGGATACAGTGCTGGGTCCAGCCGGCCAGCCCAGAGCAGAGATGGATGCCAGGAAACCATATCAAATCAGGGCTGTTATGCAGTCAGTTGAGACTGTTCAGCACACAGCTTGTGGGCCCTAAAGCTCCTCTTTAAAGTCCAGAGGGCAGAGACCATTGTGTGGCTTATTTCCTTTTCTCTCAGCAATGGTCTCAAGTTGCACTGGGGAAAGTTTAGGTTGGATATTCCTAAGAGCACTGGAATGGGTTATCTGGCAGGGGTGTGTTTGTGTTGAATCTCCTTCCTTAGAGGATTTTAAGGTCAGGTTTGACAACATACACAGTACTATTTTGTTGTTCTTGGCACAAATAGTTCCCAAACCTCTTCCTTTTGTTAACCATTCCTCAGTTCCCCCCATTAAAAATAAAAGTTGCCCTTCAAGACAAAAAAAATAAAATAATAAAAAAATCCCTACCCTCTGTATTCTCAGCTCCCAGACTCCTGCAGTGTGCAGCACAGCATGGGGAGGAAGTGGCCAGAGTCTCTGGAGAAAGAAGAGGTTCAGGAATATTTAGAAAAGCTGGACGAGCACAAATCCACGGGGCCAGATGTGCTGCATCCGAGGGTGCTAAAGAAGTTGGCTAATGTAATTGCAGAGCCATTGGCCATTATCTTTGAAAACTCATGGCGATCGGGGGAGGTCACGGATGACTGGAAAAAGGCTAATGTAGTGCCCATATTTTAAAAAGGGAAGAAGGAGGATCTAGGGAACTACAGGCCAGTCAGCCTCACCTCAGGTGCCTGCAAAAATCATGGAGCAGGTCCTCAAGAAATTAATCCTCAAGCACTTAGAGGAGAGGAAAGTGATCAGGAACAATCAGCATGGATTCACCAAGGGCAAATCATGCCTGACAAACCTAATTGCCTTCTACGATGAGATAACTGGCTCTGTGGATGAGGGGAAAGCAGTGGATGTGTTGTTCCTAGACTTTAGCAAAGCTTTTGATATGGTCTCCCACAATACTCTTGCCAGCAAGTTAAAGAAGTATGGGCTGGATAAATAGACCATAAGGTGGATAGAAAGCTGGCTGGATCGTCGGGTAGTGATCAATGTCTCCATGTCTAGTTGGCAGCTAGTATCAAGCAGAGTGCCCCAAGGGTCGGTCCTGGGGCCGGTTTCATTCAATATCTTTATCAATCATCTGGAGCATGGTGTGGACTGCACCCTCAGAGAGTTTTCAGATGAGTCTAAATTGGGAGGAGTGGTAGATACGCTGGAGGGTAGGGATAGGATACAGAGGGACCTAGATAAATTAGAGGACTGGGCCAAAATAAATTTGATGAGGTTCAAGATGGAGAAGTGCAGAGTCCTGCACTTAGAACAGAAGAATCCCATGCACTGCTACAGACTAGGGATTGAATAGCTAGGCAGCAGTTCTGCAGAAAAGGACTTTAGGATTACAGTGGATGAGAAGCTGGATATGAGTCAACAGTGTGCCCTTGTTGCCAAGAAGGCTAATGGCATTTTGGAATCTATAAGTAGGGGCATTGCCAGCAGATCAGGGGACGTGATCATTCCCCTCTATTCAACATTGGTGAGGCCTCATCTGGAGTACTGTGTCCAGTTTAGGGGCCCACACTACAAAAAGAATGTGGTAAAATTGTAAAGAGTCCAGAGAAGGGAAAAAAAAATGATTAGGGTCCTGGAGCACAAGACATATGAGGAGAGACTGAGAGAACTGGGATTGTTTAGTCTACAGAAGAGAAGACTGAGGGGAGATTTGATAGCTGCTTTCAACTACCTGAAAGGGGGTTGTAAAGAGGATGGACTTAGACTGTTCTCAGTGGTAGCAGATGACCGAACAAGGAGTAATGGTCTCAAGTTGTACTGGGGAAGGTTTAGGTTGGATATTAGGGGGAAAAAATTCACCAGGACTGTGGTGAGGCATTGGAATGGGTTACATAGGGAGGTGGTAGAATCACCTTCCTTAGAAGTATTTAAAGTCAGGCTTGAGAAAGCCCTGGCTGGAATGATTTAGTTGGGGATTAGTCCTGCTTTGATGAGGGGGTTTGACTACATGATCTCTAGAGGTCCCTTCCAACCCTAATGTTCTATGATTCTTTGGAAAAAGGCCCATTCTTCCTTTAGAATGGCTGAAAAGAAACCAAGAATTATTTTTCTTTGTAGCCTTTTTACAAAATTCAACTGCTTAATTTCCTTAAGCAGCTAGAGATTTAAAGTTTTACTTTCTTTTCTTAAATTACTTGAACTTCTACTTTTCTCACTGAATGGTCCCTTTCCATGGGCACCAGCTTTGTTCCCACCTGCTGTCTGGGCCCAATCCTGCTCTTTTCGATTAGCCAATGCTTCAGGAGAGTATGCTCCACTTTCTCTGCCTGGAGGTTCTGCTTGAAGGCTTGCAAATTATCCCAGCATAGGTTTGAGTTGCCCCCTGATTAGTGATCTATGCTTTCAGTGCTTCTGAGATTCACAATTTTGTCAAGGTCAAAACTTTCCTCTGAGGAAAACTGCAGTTTTGGGTAATCCCTGGTATAGCAACTTATTGTTTTTCCAGAAACTTGCAAGTCAAAGGATGTCATGTGTGTACATATTTGAAGCTGATTTGCCTTATGGCAAGACAGGGGTCAATATGGACTTACCACTCCTGATTTTGACCTGGATCATTCACACAGGGGCACTCACAGGAAACGTTTTTTCGAGGATGTCCACAACCCCCTTAAGCAAAGAGCATCAACTAGTCTTAGAGAGAGCAGCTCTGCTTACTCTAATTGCTTCAGGCAATATAGTCGGACAAGTCAGTGGCTCACAGACCGTCCTTAGGCAGGAAGGAGAGAGGGAAGGAAGAGGTTTAGGGAAAATTTATGGACCATCTGAAGATGGGGGGAAATGATAGGGTTACACACTCCTACAACAAGGTAGGTCTTTCACGGACAATGTCATGCACAGTCTGGCTTGCCTTAGGTCAGGCACTCACACACACATATACAGTCCTACCTAGCCACACCCTGTGGTTCTTCCCGGGAAACCAGAACAGAAAAGGCATCAGGCATATATGGAAGCAAAATTCTGGATCCAGTACACAACTCACGCAAGCTCAGATCCTATGGGCAGTCCTCCACTGAGAACCCAAAGCAGAGATTTAAAAGGCCTTCCTTTCACATGCCAGGTCGGTTCTCTAGGGAGCAGTCCATGGTGTGATAGGTTGAGATCACAGAAACCCCTTAGGAGGTGCTACCTGATGTTCCAAGGCTACTCCTGCCTCAGTTTCCCTGCCCCAACAGCTTAGGACTTCAGTATCCTGCCAGGTCTGAGCCACATCCTCCAACAGCTATGTGCTTTCCTGGAAACAGGCAGGCGGTATTCTTACCTCTGGCACTAAGATGCTCAACTCTCAATGGGGTCAAACCCTGAATAAAATTTGTTTTGCCCTGTATAAAGCTTATACAGGGAAAACTCATAGATTGTTTGCCCTCTATAACAATGACAGAGAGGTAACAAAGAGAGAGATATGGACAGCTGGTTGCCGCCCCCTCCCTCCCCCCCCCCAGGTACCAACACGTACTCCAGGTTCATTAATAAGTAAAACGTGATTTTAATAAAGACAGGAAATATGATTTAAGTGGTCCCAAGCAGTAACAGACAGAATAACGTGAATTACCAAACAAAATAAACAGAACATGCAAATCTAACACTATTACAGTAAAAAGCCTCACCCTCAGTTAATTCCTTCTTTCAGGCTTGTCATAACTGTACAGGGCTGGAGAGCTTTAATGTCATCTGAGAGCAAGTAACGTAGAGTTTCCCTGCCATGAGGGAGGGAGGGGTTTGAGAGAGTTTTCGTTTTGCTGGTCATGCGGCAGGGGCCAGGCTCTAAGAGTTCATCTTTAGCTGTGAATATGACTCAGCTTTCCTTCTTATATTTCTACTAGCTAAATGTAAGTAATTTGGATCTTGCATTAAGTCTGTGCCTATCTAGGTGTCAGTGTCCATTTCAGATATGAAGTAGAGAATTCTAAATTGTAAGCTGTACTGTGTCTCTGTTCTATAATCTTTTTCTTTATTAAATCTTGTTAGTTATAAAACATGTGGTTTACCTCCCTTAAGACTTCCTTTGCTTCCAGGTTCGGAAGAGAGGGGGAAAGAGTGGGGGCAGGTAAAAGAATCAGCTCAGTTCATAAGCTGAGGAATGGTGCCTGTCTCTTCAATGAGAAACGAGGAGGGGGGGGGGGATAGCCTCCAGGTGTCTGGCTCTGGCTTTCAGGGAGAAAGACAGAGTTAAGTTTTTGGGGAATCTGAGTACCCCAATCCAGGCTTTGGATATCTACTCAGATGGTGGCAGCCGTGGTATCCTAAGAACCCCACTGTAAATAGGGGGGTTTCTCGGGGTGTAGGGACTTAATTTGGCTGGGAAGCAGCTAAGTTAAGTGGTTTGGCTAGCAAAGAGTCCCAGGCTTTGTGCTCAAGAGCACAAAGGCTGGGGTACCCCACTCTTACAAGGCTATACTCCGTTAGCCTGGGTCCTGCAATCACTCGAACCCCCCCTTCAGTCACAGTCCTCTGTTCCAGTTTCTTCCAGGTCTCCTTGGGGGGTAGAGGGCTGTTCTTTGAGCCAGTTGAGAACAAAATGGAGAGGTCTCTCCCAGGTTTATATAGACTTCCTCTTGTGGGTGGAGAGCCCCTTCTCCTCCTTCCTATGCGGAGTCCACATGGACTCTCAGAGCACATGATCCAGTCCCAGGTTTGAACCAGACTCTGCTCATGACCAGTCAGGCTGCATTCCTGAGGAAGCTCGGGTGTGGACGGGCTTCTACAAAGTTCATTGTTAGCTTGGTTGGTTCTTGATTGGGCTTAATTGAGAATAGTTTTTTTTTCTCAGAGAGCTGTTCAGCTGCTTTCCAAAGTCTACATATAACTAACCAAGCACATAGCCAATATTCATATCTTTGAATACAAAACAGACACATACATACACATAGGATAAAGAGATCCAGTGGATCATTACCTTCACAGAGATATGTTACATGGCATATGTAGCAAACCATATTCCAGTAATATCATACATATATTTACAGGCACCCCCCCATAAGGCCTTATGCGGTACACCGTCACACCCTCCTCCTGAACTTACTGCCAGAGACTTGGACACTGTCCATGGCAGAGGCAGTATATGTAAAAACCCTATTTGTCTTTGGTCACATGCCCTTTCAGTACCGTTGAACCCTATGAAGTCTTTCATAACTGCTCTAGCAAATTTTGGGGTTTCTGGGCTCCAGGTGCCTGAAAACAAGTTGAGGTGTAGGATTGACAACAGAATGCAGACAGCAATACTTGTTAGAGTGTAGGTGTCTTGGTATTTAACCACCAATGCCATGAGGTGGTGTGCCTCAGTTTCCCCTTCTGCACAGCAGCATAGGCCTGTTATGCTCTTGCTGCTGTGCCAAGCTTCCAGTCTGTTACAGTCACAGGCTGAAGGGTAACATGCTTGTG
Source organism: Sternotherus odoratus (assembly GCA_032164245.1). Taxonomy (NCBI): domain Eukaryota; kingdom Metazoa; phylum Chordata; order Testudines; family Kinosternidae; genus Sternotherus; species Sternotherus odoratus. The sequence goes on from JAVMKO010000001.1 coordinate 302,628,616, forward strand.
GGACTGCTCTGTTACCATCCCTAGCATGTACAACAGTTTTTCCCACAAACCAGGTATGTGATTGGGGCTTTGGTAAGGAGAAGGTGCACTACAACCACATGTGCCTTCGGCCCCTCCCTCTGGAATCCCTCTGGGTTGAACAGATCCAGTGGATCATTACCTTCAAAGAGATATAACTTTTTAGCAAAACCATATTTGAGTAACATCATACATATATTTACAGGCACCCCCCATAAAGGTTTATGGGGTACACCGTCACACATGGTTCCTCTGGCCCATGGGTATGTCATAGATTCAAGTCACAGCACCAAAGTTGTCTTGAAAATGAACCACAAGTATTATGATTTGAATCAGAGAGCCTGATGCCTTTTATTAAATACTAGCATAAGTGCCCGGCGCTGCTCGGGTCAGTCGGAGGTGGGGAGGTGGCAGACAGCTGACACCCCCTGACCAACCCCAACACCCACCCCTCACCCCTCACCCACCCCGACACCTTCCCACCCCCCCAAGCAAACCCAACACCCCCACCTCACCCCCCGACCAAACCCGTAAGTGGGGTCACATAAGGTGTCTACGGACAGGTTATGGATTGCTGATTATGAATATGCCATTGATATGTGTGTATCAATTTTGTAGTTGACGTTATGAATATTGGCTCTGGACTGTCTGTCTTTCCAAATATTGTGCTCTGCTGGGGGGACATTCCAGAGTATTGGGCGTCAGCTTTGCTTGAGCTGCCTGATGTCAAATTAAGAACCACAAACTAGACACTGAACTTTGTCCACACTCGAGCATCTCCAAGAATGTGACCTGGCTGTTGAGAGACTGAATCTTGGAGAGTCTGGTAATTGGATCATGTGGCTATGAACCTCCATTTTGCAATTAGGCTCTGCATGGGAAGGAGGAGGGGGGTCTTGGCCCACAGGAGGAAGTCTATAAAATCTGTGAGAAACTTCCTCCATGTTGTCTTCAATCTCCAGCCTTCAGCCTAGCACCTACCTTTGGATGGGATTTTGCTACCTGTGGAAGCTCTGGCCAATGGATTGATGACCCATCCCTGGAGGGGATGCATTTCAGAGACTTTGATATGAAACTGAATCGTATTTTACCATTGCAAGTCTAAACCAGTGGTTTTGCCATTAGTGCATGTAACTGATTTCTTTTAACCATTCCTAACCCTCAGCTATACCTTTTTCCATGTACCATAAACCCTTAGATTTTAGATTCTAAAGGATTGGCAACAGCGTGATTTGTGGATAAGATCTGATTTGTATATTGACCTGGGTCTGGGGCCTGATTCTTTGGAATTGGGGAGAACCGTTTCCATTATTTGGGGTATTGGTTTTCATAACCATTGGTCCCTGGGACAGGTGGCCATTAGTGGTGATACTGGGAAGCTGGAGTGTCTAAGGACATTGCTTGTATGACTTGTGGTTAGCCAGTGGGGCAAAACCAAAGTCTTTTCTGTTCAGCTGGTTTGGTTCACATTAGAGTGGAAAAACCCCAGCTTTGGGCTTTAGTTGCCCTTTGGAAGCAATTTGTCCTGACTTGGCACTCACAATTGGATCCCACCAGAAAAAGCCCCTAAGTCATCTTATTCCAGATCTGTCTCTCCACTTCCTAGCTCTCCATCCTGGGTACTTAACACAGTTTCAGACACTATGAGACCTCGGCACTATCCCTAGCTTTCTTAGTAATCTATATATATAAAAGTCAAATGATGTATGCGTGTATGTATGTGCATTTACTCCTTCCACACCGTTTGAGCTAGAGACTTGAAATTTGGTACACTTAGAGGTCTTAGGGTCCTAATCAGGGTAAGAGTTGAATTTTTTTCAAATCTCACCTCTGACGCCACCCAGGCGTGAAATTCTTTAAAGCCCATTCACATCAGCTGGGCAGCTGCTGTTCTCTGTGACATAGTTATGATGTCATAATACCCCCTCCAACGGACCCTGCATTTGCTCAGCTCTATGCCCCCTCCCCCATCCAATGGACCCCACACTCACTCAGCTCTCTGCCCCCTCCCCACCTTCAACGGACCCGAGTTGGGTTTGGTCAGAGGGTAAGTGAGGTAGGGGTGTCGGGTTTAGTCGGAGGGTGAGGCGGGGGTGTCGGATTTGGTCGGGGGGTAAGTGAGGTGGGGGTGTCGGGTTTGGTCGGGGGGGTAAGGTGGGGTGGTCAGGTTTGCTCTCTGCCCCCTCCCCCTCCAATGCACCCCACACTCGCTCAGCTCTCTGCCCCCTCCCCACCTGCAATGGACCCGAGCAACGCCGGGTATTTTCGCTAGTCAACTATAATTTTAAGTATACACAAATGCAGAGAACAGCCAATTCCAGTCTGTCACAACACAGAGCCCAAGAGTTCTCATCTCCCTTTGGGAAGGTCCCTTAATTACTGTTTACTGATAAAGCTCGATAACAAACACAGAAGTGCAGAAATGGAAAGAGAGACACTGGCTAGAGATCGTCTGGTCTCCAGTCTGTTTGCATCCAGATGCTGCTTCTCCCCTAGAGTCTGAGGAAATTCCGCAGGGACTGCACAGAGCTCTATTATAAATGTTACACATCCCTGTGTCAGCTCTCGGTATGGGATGCTGCTGGAGATGCTGGGATGACAGAGGTGTGTGGTCATGGCAACCTGAGGGATATTCGGAGTGAAGACCATTCCGTGTCTGAAATCACAGGTACCTTCAGTACCATCACTTTCTGTTCAACAAACCGAGTGCAATGTCTGCATGATGGGATGGGGAATAGGTCTGTGGTCCTTTCTGCTCTGTGGACCATTGAAGTCTGAAGGAGCCACCGAGCATCCAGGGCCTTTGTCACAAGTGCTGAATTTACTCTTATATTATGGTTTAAAATGTTCCTCTTTCCTGTGAGCCTTGGCGATGGGTTCCCAAAGGGGCTTCATTTCCGTGGCACAGTGGATCCATCCAGATAAAAGTTGCTAGCAATTGTCATCTACAAAGGCAGATTTGGAGGCCATGGGCTGTAGTTGGCTCACGCCCCTGTGAAGTCCTATGGCAGTCCTGCTGTCATGTTTTAAGCATAGACGGGCCCTCAAGCAGATCTTCCAGGAAACATCCAGTCTGGAGTAAGAACTGAGGAAAACCTCAGGAGCCAGCTTTGTGTTAATGCCCAGAAACTGCCGCCTCATTCTCTTGTCATTTAAGGCTTTGGCTGTTAACCGGGTGGGAAAGGCGTTACCAGCTTTTCGCTGCTGAAAAGCATGGCAGTGCTAGGGCTCCTCACTAGCATCAATATAACAATTTTTCCACATGGATAAGGTGTCTTCTCCCCTATATTCATTCGATAAATTGGATGAACTGTTATCCCTGAAAATTTCAAAATGCAATTCAAATGGAAGTAGACACCAAGCAAGGAAATTTCAGGTTAATGTTTGGCAAATTTATATCAAATTGAGATTAAGTCTTGTAATTTTACGTGTCAGACAGACTGAACTCTGAGTGGTGCGGCAAGCACCACAAAATATGGCCAATCCATTTATGAATCCCATTTAGTTAAACTCTTTGCTCCAATAATGTCTGTGGCAAGTTGTTCCACAGGTCAAATATGGATTACCTAAAGAGTTTTCTTTTATCAATGTTATATGTTCAGGGTGACAATGTAATTTAATATTCCCTTGTTCGTGTGTTATGAGACAGAATAACTATAAATATTTTAACTACATTCTATATTGATAAATTCATAGAGTTTAAAGCCAGTTGATCCAGACTGACCTCCGGTGAAATACAAGCCCTTACATTTCACCCAATTACCCCAGTATTGAGCTCCTTAATTTGTGTTGGAGTAAGACCTGGTCTACACTAGGATTACATGTCACGGTATCCAATAGCGACAGGGTAAGAAGGAGGGGGCAGGGATCATCTAGTCTAACCTACTGAAAATATGCAGGATTTGCTATGCATAAGGCACCCCAGACAAATGACTATCCAGCTTCCTGTGGAAAATCTCCATTGAAGGACTTTCCATAACCTGAATGGGCATCCATTCCATTGTCCTCCTTACAGTTTGAGAGTTTATATAAGATTAAATCTAAATCTGCTAGGCTGTAACTGGAACCCATTGCCTCTTCTCCTGCCCTAAGTGACAAGAGAGAAGAACTTTCATTCACCTTTTTTAAGGCAGCTTTTCAAGTATCTCAAGAGCGCGGTTCTGTCCCCCCCTCTCAATCCTCCCTTTTCAATACTAAACATACTCCTTTCCCTCAGCCTTTGCTTGTATGGATTGTATTCCCGCCTGTGGGTCATTTTTTGTCACTCGTCTCTATATCCTTTCCAGTTTCTCTACATCTTCCCTATATACTGGAGACCAAAACTGAATACTGTACTCCAGCTGAGGCTGAACCAGCACCAAGAAAATTGCTACTGTGCCCTCGTGTGACTTTCTTGCTATGCCACTGCTAAATCAAATGAAAATTACATTTGTCCTTTTTTCCAAGGGAAAAAAAATCACACCCCTCATAGTTGTAGTGATATCAACGTGGCCCTGGTATATACAGCATAAGGTCTATGGAAGAATACTTAATCAAACTAGCTACCATTTCTCAGAGACGGGGATCATTTACTCTGACAGGAGAACCCCCATCAAAGAACCGTCAGCTTTCTTGGGGGTGGAAATGGGGTCACTGTTGAGGATATAAAAATGGCACGTCTGGGGCACAGCACCAGAGATACGGTTTGCCTCTCTGGCCTTCTGGTGTATGTGCCTCCCGTCATTCTCCTTTGCTGTGCAGTGCAGTGTGTCCTCAGCTTAGCTCCTTTCCCAAAACCTTCATTAAAACTGTCCATAAATGTTCATGTTCCTATGGCTGGAGCGCAGCTGTGACCTCACAGCCTCCTGCCGCAAATTCTGAGTGGATCTAGCAGCTCTGCAGTGTCCCAAGTGTGGAGTTGCCATGGGCACCTGGGAAGGTGTGATGTGAGTATTCCACACTGAGCACACAGCAAGAGGCATTTCTAAATTCCTGAGACTTTCAAGGGGGAGGGTCAGAAACTGTTTACCTCCATCCAGGAAGAGGAATTATAACTGTTCACCAGAGCAGTCAGGATGGGCAGTGTGGGATTCCTTCCTGAGGCCAATTACAGAGATAAAATCAAGCACAAGTATCTGCACTGTCACACTGAAGAAAAAATGTTTTGTGCAAAACCCTTGTTTAGGTGGTTACATGATGTCACTGAAACTGAGAAGTTCCATCCTTGAAAGCGGCTTTGCAGTGTGTGCACCTACCACTGTTTCTTTGGCAAAAGGGCTTATTTGTAAATAATAATAATAATAATAATAATATTAAAAATGGCAGTATAGAAAAAGTCTAAGGAACAATCACGGCTGAGCAGTATCCACAATTGCGTTTTCTGCTGGTGCCTAGTAAGGTTCCCCACACCATGTTTTGTAGGAATTATTGAGCAGGAAGCACCTTAAAATATGGAATTCACATTTGTAGGGTCACTTATTCATAATTCATGTATCTGAACAAAAAAAATGTCTTTTTTTTTTAAGTGTGGGAAGAGTGATCAATCTGCTTCCCCCATGAGAACAGCATCCAGTAGTGCATGTGATGTCTCATAATCACACTGTCTTTCCATACAGGTATTTGTATTGCGAGAATCACCCTAGACCCTGGTGATATACAGGGAGTTAGGGCAACATACGGTACATGCAAGAGACACCAGTCTACCTCAGAGTTGGACACCTCCTCTTGTCCATGTCAGAATATAACAAAACCGACTTCACCAACCCCTCCACCTTCATCCTGCTGGGCTTTCCTGGCCTGGAGGAAGACCATGTCTGGATCTCCATCCCCTTCTGCATCATGTACATCATAGCCATCTTGGGAAACTTCATCATCCTGTTCATCGTGAAGGTGGAGCAGAGCCTCCATGAGCCCATGTACTATTTCCTATGCATGCTGGCCGTCACTGACCTGGTCGTGAATATGACAACCATGCCCAAAATGCTGAGCATCTTCTGGTTCAAATCCAGGGAAATCCATTTCATTGGCTGTCTCACCCAGGTGTACTTCCTTGCCATCGTCTCTCCCGTTGAATCTGGGATCCTCGTAGCCATGGCTTTTGATCGTTATGTGGCCATCTGTCATCCCCTGAGACATGCCACCATCCTGACAAATGGCCTGGTGGTTAAGATTTGCCTGGCAGTGGTACTGCGAGGAACAATACTTTGTCTCCCCTTTCCTTTTCTAGCAAGGCAGTGGCCTTATTGTAAAACAAATGTCATCTCCCAGCCGTACTGCGACCAAATATATCTGGAGAATCTGGCCTGTGCTGACACCCGAGTTAGTAATTACTATATACTCTTTCTCCTACTCTGTGTGATGGGTCTGGATGGGATTTTTATTGCTGTGTCCTATACCGAGATCCTCAGGGCCATCTTCAGGCTCCCCTCAAAAGACGCCTGTCTCAAGACTTTGGGGACTTGCAGCTCCCACCTTCTTGTCGTTTTAACCTTTTACAGCCCAGATTTGATCAACTCCCTCATGTTCAGCTTTGCCCAAAATGTGCCTGTATCTCTTCATCAGCTCATATTATCCCTGTTCCTCTTGATGCCCTCAGTACTGCACCCCATCATTTATGGGGTGAGGACAAAACAGATCCGGGACAGACTGTTTCAGCTCCTTACCTATAAAGGGGCCTAAAGTTTTCTCTCAGATTGAGCTCTTAAATCCCCTTTCTCTAATTTAGTGACTGGACAGTCAAAGGCTATGTCTACACTACCCACTGTTTTGCCAGGCAGTGATCAATGTGCCAGACATTGATTTATCGCTTCTCGTGTTGATACAATAAATCACTCCTCAAACATACTCCCCATTGACTCCTGTACTCCACCTTGGCGAGAATTGGAAGCAGAGTCAATAAGGAACGTCAGCAGTCTGTTCACAGCCGGGTGGATGCCCAGGTAAGTCGCCCGAAGCTACGCCAAATTCAGCTTTGCTATTCATGTAGCTGAACTTGCATATCTTGGGTCAACAAACTCCCCCGAGTGTATATCATGGCAAAGTGACATTAAATCCTTTCCTCGTCTTACTGTCCTGTGTCAGCATGAGAATCTAAGGAATCTTTGTGTGTACAGCTCATTCTCCCATAGGCCCCATACCCTGCGATACCTATTTCCCAAGGTCCTGACCTCTCCCCCATGTCTTTCCAAAAACCCTCTTCCTCTGTTCCACCTATTCCCCCAAGGCCCCAAACCATTCTCCATATATACCCCCCAATCCCCACCCCTGTAAATCACTCTCCAACTCTCCAACCCCATCCCCTTACAGGATCATCTCCACCCATCTCACCACAGCCTGGACTCCCTCTGCTTTGGGGCTGGGTTGTATCTACTGCAGCCTGACAAGGGACCTTCAGAGAGGATGTAGCGCTGGGGCCAGCTGGCGAGCCCAGAGCAGACATGGATGCGAAGAAACCATATCAAATCACGGCGGTGATGCAGTCAGTTGAGACTGTTCATCACACAGCTTGTGGGCCCTAAAGCTCATCTGCAAAGTCCAGAGGGCAGAGAGCATTGTGTCACTTATTTCCTTTGCTCTCAGCAATGGTCTCAAGTTGCAGTGGGGAAAGTTTAGGTTGGATATTAGGAAGCACAATTTCCGTAAGGGCACTGGAATGGGTTACCTGGCGGACGGACTGGGGTGGAATCCCCTTCCTTAGAGAGGATTTTAAGGTCAGTTTAGAGCAGGGGTCTCAAACTCAAATGACCATGAGGGCCGCATGAGGACTAGTGCACTGGCCCGAGGTCCGCACCACTGACACACATACATACTCTCGCTGCCCCGGCTCTGCCCCCACTCCACCCCTTCCATGAGGACTAGTGCACTGGCCCGAGGGCCGCACCACTGACACACACCCTGCCCTCGCTGCCCCGGCTCCGCCCCCACTCCACCCCTTCCAAGAGGTCCCACCCCTGCCCCACCTCCTCCTCTGAGCACGCAGCTCCCCATTCCCTCCTGGAAAGCGCTAGGCACCGCCAACAGCTGTTTGGCAAACAAAGCAAGAGCAATATAGGAAGTCCAGAGCTAGAAACACGCGCGGCCCAGCCAGGCAGCAGAGAAGCCTCCACTTCTGGCCCCTCCATCCTGCAAACTGCTATGGGGGAACCGGGGGGGTGGGGGGGCACCAGGAAGCTTGGCGGGCTGCAGGGAAGGGCTTGGCGGGCCGCATGTGGCCCCCGGGCCACATGTTTGAGACCCCTGGTTTAGAGAACATTCTGGCTGGGATGACTTAGTTGGGGGTTGGTCCTGATTTGAGGAGGGTTTCGAGTAGATACCTCATGAGGTCTCTGTGATGGTGTACCCCATAAGGAAGCGGTTCCCAAACTTCTGGAGACTGCAAACCATTTTTTGATCTCAGGCAGCACGGCGCTACCCTTCTATATCCGCCAAAAATTATGTGTGGCCTATGTGAGTAAAACAAAAATAATCACATCTGTTATGTGTCATTACTATGAGCCCAATTTTTGCTTCTTAGCGCAACATTTTTGCCGCTATTTCACTGTTTGCCTAGCTCATAATATTGGCAGCCCGGTAAAAACTCAGGCTGCTACACACCCTCCTCCTTAAAGTCCCTTTATCAACATCCACATTAATTTTATTAATGTGCCCAAGTGCTGTTCCTATAAATATGTCCTTGTTTGTGTGTTTATATACTCTAAATAAATAAAATCCTATCCCTCTGTGAAGGCTAATTCCATTACATTAGCTAAAAAGCTGCTAAAAAATTGTATCCCCAAAATTGGCTTGCCTGTTTCTATCCATAATAACAAAAAAAAAACATTTCACAAAAGAAATTGTGCCACAGATTTATAAACCCATAAAATTATGCAACACTTACACTGTGCCCATCACCCCCAAAGAACTAAAGCAGTTAACCATAAAGATAAAAATATAAAACATAAAATCTCCAGATTCTATGCAAAAACCAATCTAAAATGGCCTAATGCCCTTCCGTTTGCTCTCGTGCAAATAAAAAGCACCCCTTCGCAAAATTTAAAAATGTCTAATACTCCTCCTCTTCCCCCAGTCCCAAAAATTTACAACTAACTACTAATGCAGTAGTAGCCTACTGTGAAAAACGAATCCATTGTGTCAAGCCTGTCCATTCACAAGTGCGAAATGCCTTTCCAAAACCAGCAAACACCCCATGTCACTTGCTCCAGCCTAAAAGTTAAGTCTATATTAAAGTAAAAATTACAGCTAAGGCCGCTAATTTGTCTAATTGTTAAATTTGTTCCCACCTACCAAAAAAATCACACAAAAATATTCCAATAGTAGGCCTGCCAATAAATATAACTGAAAATGCATCTTTAAAGCAAACAAAGTGTATGCTAGCATTAAATATACCTGCCCTCAAACCACCAAAACGTCATAATAAAGTCCATCTTCGTCAAAATATAAGGTTTCCCCCCAGCTTTATGCCCCTCTCTGTTATCGCTCCACCCATCCGAACGGACGCTACATTGGAACCTACCCCCTTTGCCAGCTCAGTATGTCTTATTACAAAACGGCTTATTGGGGATTACTGCTTAAAGCCAGTAATTCCCAAATTACCCCAAATACCAATTGCTCAAATGGAAAATCCCAAAAATACAAAATAAATTACCTTATGTCTAGCAACTCAGCTATATCTACTATAAAAATATTTCCCCCAAAAATACCCCACCCTGTAGCAGTAACAACCTTATGCTAATCCCTTTCCCCTCATACCTTCTTCAAACTCAGTTTTTTGCAAATAAAAGAGGTCATATTTAAGCATTAACCTTCCCTCATGCCACACCAAACCAAAAATAAAAATAACAAAATTGGTGTATCCAACCCTTAGTGCCCCAGGCTTGTTTTGGCTCTACGGCAGGTAGGCCTACAAAATATTACCCTAACATTGGACAGGGGGTGATACTCTAAAATACTTGTTCCCAGGGTTTAAAGTTAAAAAGCATATCTATCATACACACCCTTCTAACCTCAATCTCCATCGCGTGTGGCACAGTCCAAATAATCCTTTAGTTCAGCGTTGACTTGTGTCTGCGCATTAATAAACTTCACCTGCTGTACCTATGTAAATCAAAGCCAAAAATAATCACTAATGTCCATACCATCCAACAACAAGTAAAACTGTTTCACAAACTTGCTAAAAAAAGACCGGACCCAAATAAAATTTATAGTCCTGGTTTACCATTCCCCTCAGCTGGCTTAAATGTCCTGCCAGAAATGTATTCTACAAGATGCCACCTGGAACAGGGGTACCCATGATCCCTCTTACTTACAAACCTTGCCCCCCCTCTCACACTGTGAGTCTGTGAAAAGCTGCAAAGTGATGTGAAAATCATGAGGATATTTCAGGTTGGTTTCCTCACAGATTTTAGAGATTTTTGTTCTGAATTTACCATTTTTGCATTTACCCGCCCCGTGCTTTGGGGCTGATGAGCACGAAGGCAGTGTTGGGTGATGTGTAGAGCTTTGCAATTCTGTTGCACAACTTGGTCAGTGAAATGGGTACCTTGCTTGCTCTTAATAGAGACAGGTAAACCAAACCCGGGGATAAAATCTATTAACACAGTTGTTTAGCTACTGTGATGGAGTCGGTCTTGGTGCAGGTATAGCCTGCTATCTATACAAAGTACATACAAAAACACAGACAAGGACATATTCATACGAACATCTGGACATGTTGATAAAATTGATCTGGATATTCACGAAGGAACCCCACGGAGGGGGGTGATGAGCGGGTTTTCTCCTTACTGGCCTGCCACTGTTGTGGGCAAGGCAGATAGGACAGGAATTGCAGTACTGCTCTGCCATAATAGAATATTTTGGGGCAAACCAATGTTGCAGCACCAATGTAATCATCCCCCCTTTGCTAACGTGTGCCATGCCATAGGCCAGGGGTCTCAAACTCAAATGACCATGAGGGCTGCATGAAGACTAGTGCACTGGCCCGAGGGCCGCACCACTGACACACATACATGCCCTCGCTGCCCCGGCTCTGCCCCCACTCCACCCCTTCCATGAGGACTAGTGCACTGGCCCGAGGGCCGCACCACTGACACACACCCTGCCCTCGCTGCCCCGGCTCCGCTCCCACTCCACCCCTTCCAAGAGGTCCCACCCCTGCCCCACCTCCTCCTCTGAGCACGCAGCTCCCCATTCCCTCCTGGAAAGCACTAGACACCGCCAACAGCTGTTTGGCAAACAAAGCAAGAGCAATATAGGAAGTCCAGAGCTAGAAACACGCGCGGCCCAGCCAGGCAGCAGAGAAGCCTCCACTTCTGGCCCCTCCATCCTGCAAACTGGTATGGGGGGACCGGGGGGGTGGGAGGGCGCCAGGAAGCTTGGCGGGCCGCAGGGAAGGGCTTTGCAGGCCGCATGTGGCCCCCGGGCCGCATGTTTGAGACCCCTGCCATAGGCCATGCAGGCAAGGTAAGGGAGCAAAACTTTGGGCACCACCAAGTGGCCATGTGTGGAACGCCACAAAGCGTCAGGATGTAAAGAACATCCATCCCGCCTCCATCTGTCTTTCTCCTGTTCTGGGGCCAAATCCTGAATAAGAGCTGTCAAGGTTCTATTTCCCCACTCTGAACTCTAGGGTAAAGATGTGGGGACCCCGCATGAAAGACAAATCACCCCCCAAGTTTATCTTACCAGCTTAGGTTAAATCTTTTCCCCAAAACCCAAACTTCTCCAGCTGGGGCTTGGAAATCGCTGCCACCACCGGTCTGAATCCCCAAAACCATGGGGTGAGGCAAATTGGAACCCCAATAGTAATACCCCCCCCCTTTTTACCTGGGAGAGATTCGAGAACACAAACCCTCACTAGCTGTGAGATGAGTCTGATCCAAACTAGGATCACTCCAATGGAATTAACAGACAGTTCTTATAAAAAAGTTGTTAATAAAAGAAAAAGAGAAAAGCATAAACAACTTATACAGAAATAAAGGCTCTATAACTAGGTTTAGTCTGGTTAAGGTCTTAGCAAGATCCCAGAGACTAGATCAGGGGTCTCCAAACTTTTCAGCCCGAGGGCCGCATTAACTATCAAATAGCAGTTCGGGGGCCTACAACACACTCGAGGTCCAAATAAAAAAGAATCAAAACATGGATGTTGTTTTTAATTATTTATTTAATATTATTTTATTCAGTTATTATTTAATAACACATTGATACACTACACATGAACACCTGTTCACTACACAGGAACACTACACCTGAACACTACACATGAACACTACACATGAACACCTGAACAGTACACATGAACACTACACATGAACACATGAACACTACACATGAACACTACACATGAACACCTGAACACTACACATAAACACTACACATGAACACTACACCTGAACACCTGTTCACTACACCTGAACACTACACCTGAACACTACACATGAACACTACACCTGAACACCTGTTCACTACACATGAACACTACACATCAACCCCCCAACTGACCCACCCAGCCAGGTCTCTCCCCCCCAAAACCTCCTTTCCTCCAACCCCCAACTGACCCACCCAGCCAGGTCTCTCCCCCCAAAACCTCCTTTCCTCCAACCCCCAACTGACCCACCCAGCCAGGTCTCTCCCCCCAAAACCTCCTTTCCTCCAACCCCCCCCAACTGACCCGCTCAACCCGGTCTCTTCCCCCCCCCCAACTGACCCGCTCAACCCGGTCTCTTCCCCCACCCCAACTGACCCGCTCAACCCGGTCTCTTCCCCCCCCAACTGACCCACTCAACCCGGTCTCTTCCCCCCCCCCCAACTGACCCGCTCAACCCGGTCTCTTCCCCACCCCCCAACTGACCCGCTCAACCCGGTCTCTCCCCCCCCCCACTGACCCGCTCAACCCGGTCTCTTCCACCCCCCCCACTGACCCGCTCAACCCGGTCTCTTCCCCCCACCCCCAACTGACCCGCTCAACCCGGTCTCTTCCCCCCCAACTGACCCGCTCAACCCGGTCTCTCCCCACAGACCGTTTCGCCGCCTGGCAGTGGGTGGCTCCTTGTTTCGCCACCTGTAACTGGGTGGCGGTGCGGCGCGTCCCGGCCCCAGCTCTGAGCCGTCCCTGGCCGGCGGCGGCAGCGGAGCACGCGGCACGTCCCGGCCGGCGGCGGCAGCTGCGGAGTATGCGGTGCGTCCCGGCCGGCGGCGGCAGCTGCGGAGCACACGGCGAGTCCCGGCCCCATGGCTGGTTCCCGACCCCTGCCGAAAGATCTCCACGGGCCGGATGAGAGGGCCTCGTGGGCCGCATCTGGCCCGCGGGCCGTACTTTGGAGACCCCTGGACTAGATGATTCTGGTGCTTGTATTTTGTCTGTTGCTAGTGTGTTGCTGGAAAAGGGTGTAGCAACTCTGTCTGATCAGAGTAATACCCTAGCCAGGGCACAAGGAGAGCAGAAAGGTGATTTGGGTATGTTACCTACCACCAGCTTAACAACAGGGAGCAAGGAGGAAAAAATTCTTAAACTAGTATCTGGCAAACGGAAGAAGAATGACTCTGACCTCTTGTCCAGTGAGCCTGTGAGTTTGCCTGGAAGGGAATTTTGTAAAAATCCGCCTGATTGGCCAAGGATGATCATGGATGTGGGTAAAGCCCAGAAAGAGTCTATTGTTGCTCAGGAAAGTGTTCCTTGGAAGCAAGCCCTAGGTGAAGGGGGTAAGAATAGGATTTCTGTAAGCGGTAAAATATTGCCTAAAGGAGTTCCTGAGGGAAAAATGTGTAGGCAGTTTGATGCAGCTAAGTGTAAAAGTGATTTAATAAGGCAAGTTTCCATTCCTAACAGCCAGACGTTTTCTGTAGTAAATGGATCTATCGATTTTCCTGTGCAAAAGTTCAGTGGGGATAGCTTGGAGAAGGAATTGTGACAGCCCTATAACCAAGTGGCTGTTAGCTCTGGGGACCCGCCAGATCAGGCAGGGAATTCTTTTAAGCAAAAGAGAGCAGAATTTGACCCTTCAGGGCAAGGAGGGAAAAGAGAATTTGACTTTGCAAAGGAAAACCACAAAGTGACCCTAGAAGGCCAAAATTCTAATGGTATTGACCCAAAGGCATGGATTGATAAACCTAATTGTAAATGGACACTTACAATGGAATTGTTGTTACTAATGGTGATTTATGTAACTACTGTGTTATTACCTGAAACTGTAAAATTGTACAATGGGCCTAATCTTGTGAAAAATCCTTTGAACATGTTAAGAGGAATACACTTTATGCTAAGAGGCCTTGTTCTACTGATGTGTCACAGTTAAGGCCTGTGAACAGTGGTGAGACTTTCCAAAAGGGAAACGACATTCCACACCTGATGTGCAGTATAAAAAGGGAAACCGAGGCACACTATCATATTGTTTCCATGACTACATGCCAAAATTTCTGTACTATTGACAATGTCAATATCTATACTAATTTGATGTTACATGGGTTCCAAACAGTTGCCAGAGCTTGTATGGGTAAAGTAGCTGTTTTCTTTAGCTCTTGGCAAGATCATGTAACGGGTGGGGGAGCTTTTGGGATGCAGTCAGTGCTGTTTTGTCATCCCTTCCTGCATCAATTTTGCATTGGGGGTGTCACGTTACAGGAATTATTTAGGATCATATCGATCATTGGAGCAACCAAGGTCCTATGGTGACACCAAATCTTATGTGAAAGGGGTCTTAACAGGTGTCTATGACCAGGTTATGGAGGGCTAATTATGAATATGCCATTAATATGTCTGTATCGTTTTTTAAACTAAAGTTATGAATATTGGATATATGGTGCCTGTACTTCAAACTGATGCTTGGCTGCTGGGTGAAATCTCAGACAAGCTGTTGTTAACTTGGCTGGCCTGGCTGATGGGCCATTAAGGGACATCAACCACACAATGAACTTTGTATATGCCTGTCCACACCCGAGCTGCTCTAGGAATGTCAACTGCCCGGTCAGAAACTAAATCCTGGAGAGTCTGGTGATTGGACCTTGTGGCTATGAACCTCCATTTTGCAACCAGACTCTGCAAAAGGAGGAGGAGGGTCTTGGCCCAGGAGAGAGAATCTATAAAAGCTGGAAGAAGCATCCTCCATTTTGTCTTCTACCTTCAGCCTGCAGCCTGTCTTGCTTCCAGCTCTGAATGGACTTTGCTACACAGGTGAACTCTGGACTAAGGTGCTGACCCATCCTTAAATGGGATGCTTTCTAAAGACTTTGATTTAAACCTGCAGTTATTCTACCTTTGCTGCAAGCCTGAAACAAGGTATTTGCCATTACTGCATGTAATTGATTTCTTTTAACCATTCCTAACCCTCATCTATATCTTTTTCCTTATATAATAAACCTTTAGTTATAGATTCTAAAGGATTTGCAATGGCGTGATTTGTGGGAAGATCTGATTTGTATATTGACCTGGGTCTGGGGCCTGATTCTTTGGAATTGGGGAGAACCATTTTCTTTATTCGGGGTATTGGTTTTCATAACCATTGTTCTCCAGGACAGGTGGCTGCTTTTGGTGATACTGGGAACCTGGATTGTCTAAGGGAATTGCTTGTGTGACTTGTGGTTAGCCAGTGGGGCGAAACCAAAGTCTTTTCTGTTTGGCTGGTTTGGTTTGCCTTAGTGTAGAAAAACCCCAGCTTTGGGCTGTAATTGCCCCTTTGGAAGCAATCTGTCCTGATCTGACACTCACAGTTGGATCCCACCAGGAACAGCACCGTCACATAAACTACCTAGCATTACCCAGCCCTCGTGGAACCCATCCTTTGGAATTTCTCTTTCTGCTAAACTTAACAGTCTAAGGACACCGTGGATCGATGACTCACCAAGGTGGAGTACAGGAGTCAATGGAGAGCACGTTCGGGGATCGATTTATTGCACCAACATGAGAAGCGATAAATCGATCCCCGATACATCGATCACTGCCCAGCAAAACCAGTGGGGAGTGTAGATGAACCCTTTGACTCTCCAGTCAGTGATTTAGGGAAAAGAGGTTTAGGAGCTCAATCTGAGAGAAAACTTTAGGACACTTTATGAGTAAGAGCCAAAGCAGTCTGTCCCGGATCTGTTTTGTCCTCACCCTGTAGATGATGGGGTGAACTACAGGGGGCATCAAGATGCACAGCTGGACTATGAGATCATGAAAAGATACGGGAACATTTTGGGCAAATCTGTACATGAGGGATTTTTTCAAATCTGGGATGTAAAAGGTTAAAATGACAAGAAGGTGAGAGCCACAAGGCCAGGAATGCCCAGCAGAATGAAGGTGGAGGGTTTGGTGAAGTCGGTTTTGTTATATTCTGACATGGACTAGGGGAGGTGTTCAACTCTGAGGTAGACCGGTGTCTCCTGCATGTACTGTATGTTCCCCTGACTTTCTGTATGTTGCCAGGGTCTCTAGTGGTGGTCGTAGTGCAAATACCTGTATGAAAAGACAATGTGAATATGAAACACAACATGCACTACTGGATGATGTTCTCATGGGGGAAGCAGACTGGTCACTCTTCCCACACTGAAAAAAAATGACATTTTCATTTTTCAGAGAAATGAATTATGAATAAGTGACCCTACTAATGCCAATTCCATATTTTAAGGTGCTTCCTGCTCAATAATTCCTAAACATCTTGGTGTGGGAACCCTTACTAGGCACCAACAGGAAACACAATCATGGATACTGGTCATCCATCATTGTTTCGTAACCTTTTGCTACACTGCTTTTTAAATTAATTATTATTATTATTATTATTTTGCAAATAAGCCCTTTTGCCAAAGAAGCAGCGGTAGGTGCACACACTGCAAATCCAATTTCAACGATAAAACTCCTCACTATTAGTGACATTATGTAACCACCGTGACGAGTTTTGCACAAAACATTTTTTCTTCAAAGTGCCAGTGTAGATAATTGTGCTTAATTTTATCTCTGTAATTGGGCTCCAGAAGGCTTTCCACACTGCCCATCCTGACTGCTCTGGTGAACTGTTTCAATTCCTCTCCCCTGGCAACACCAGACTTGGGACACTGTGGAGCTGCTGGATCTTCTTAGTATTTGCAGAGGGGAGGCTGTTCAGTCCCAGCTGTGCTCCAGCCATGGGAACATCAATATCTATGGACAGATTTCATGAAGCTTTTGGGAAAAGAGCTAAGATCCGGACACTCTGCAGTGCACAGCAAAGGAGAAGGAATTGAGGCGTGTGTACAAGAAAGCAAGGGAGGCAAACCGTAACTCTAGTGCTGTGCCCCAGACCTGCTGTTTTTATAAAGAGTTGGATGCCATACTCAACAGTGACCCTATTTCCACTACCAAGAGCCCTTTGGGTTCTTTGGTTGGGGTACTTCTGTAAAAGAAAATGATCCCCATCTCTGAGAAATGGTGGCTTGTTTGATGAAGAATTTTTCAGTATGCGTTATGCTGTATATTCCAGGGTCAGGTTGATATCACTACATCTCTGAGGGGTGTGATTTATTTTCTTTTGCAAAAAAGAGCAAATTCAATTTTCATTTGATTTAGCAGTGGCATAGCGAGACAGTCATGGGAGGGCACAGGAGCACTTTTCTAGTGCTGGATCAGCCTCAGCTGGAGTACAGTGTCCAGTTTGGGTCTTCAGTATATAGAGAAGATGTAGAGAAAATGGAAAGGATATAGAGGAAAGTGACAAAAAAGACCAACCAGATGGAATGCAAGTTGAACGAAGAAAGGCTGATGAAAAGGGGTATGTTTAGTTTTAAAAGGGAGGATTGGGGAGGGGGACAGCCGGGCTCTTGAGATACTTGAAAAGCTGAAATAAAAAAGATGAAGGAATGTGGTTCTCTCTTGCCACCCAGGGCAGGAGAAGAGGGAATCGGTTCCAATTACAGCCTAATAGATTTAGATTTAATCTTATATAAACTTCCCAACTGTAAGAACAGGACGACAATGGAACGGATGCCCAGGCAGGTTGTGGAAAACCCTTCACTGGTGATTTTCAACAGGAGGCTGAATAGTCATCTGTCTGGGGTGGTTTAAACAAAATGAATCCTGCATCTTGGAAGGGAGTTAGACTAACTGATCCCAGCAGCCTCCTTCTTACCCTGTAGCTATTGGATACCATGAGATAAAATCCTGGTGTAGACCAGGTCTTACTCAAACACAAATTGAGGAGCTCAGTACATGGGTAACTGGGTTAAATGTAAGGGCCTGTATTACACAGGAGGTCACACTGGGTCATCTGGCTTTAAACCCTATGAATCTATCAATACAGAATGTAGTTCAAGTAACTATACTGATTCAGTCTCATAACACAGGAACAAGGGAATATTAAATTACATTGACAACCTGAACATAGAAAACTGATAAAAGAAAATTCTTCAGGTAATCCATATTTGACCTGTGGAACAACTTGCCACAGACATTATTGGAGAAAAGAGTTTAACTGAATGTGATTCATAAATGGATTGGCCATATTTTGTGGTGTTGGCCACACTACTCAGAGTTCAGTTTGTCTGTCACCTTAAATTACAAGACTGAATTTCAATTGGATATACATTTGCAAAACATTAACCTGAAGTTTCCCTTGCTTGGTGTCTGCTTCCAGCTGAATTGCATTTTGAAATTTTCAGCATAACAGTTCATATGATTTATCGAGTGAAGCTAGGGGAGAAGATGCCTTACCCATGTTGGAAAATGGTTACATTTATGTTAGTGAGAATCCCTAGCACTTCCATGCTTATCAGCATGGAAAATCTGGTAACAGCCCCACCACCCCCATCCCACACTGTTACAGCCAAAGCCTGACATTGCAAGAGGAGCAGGTGCAATGTCTGTGCAGTAACACAAAGCTGGCTCCTGGGGTTTTCCTCAGTTCTTACCCCAGACTGCGCTTGAGGGGCTGTCTACACTTAAAACACAATAGCAGGGCTGCCATAGGACTTCACATGGGCCCAAGCCAACATTGGCCCATGGCCTCCAAATCTGGCTTTGTAGTTTACAACTGCTGGCAACTTTCATCCGAACGGATCCACGGTGTTACTTTCTGTGTGTATAAATGCATATTACTTCTTTTCCATTCTATGTGTAAGCAGTGTCAGGATAAGTGACATCTGGTGGCAAAATGCAGGAATTGCAGTGACTTTTGGAAAATAACATCATATTTGCATAGACACACCCACCGTACCTAGTCTGCACTCTAACAGCCCAAATGGTCACTTTGGCTACTGTGGGACCCCCAGTTTCTCTGGTATTGGGGCAAGAATGATAAAGTGTTGATTAACCTGTTTATGTGAATGAGGGATTGGAACATGTATTTGGCCTTTGGCATGCTGGAGAGACTCGCCATCAGCTGGGTAGCACTCACTAAACAAGGGACAGGGGTTCCAAAACCTGCTGAGTTGAGAGAGGCTGTGAACAGGTTTCTATGTTGGGGGTAGGGGTTGTCTGAGGGCCCCACAGGCCTATTACACCTGGTCTCTCTCCTCTGGGGAATATTAGAGCTGACTTTTGTTTTTATTAGGAGTCTAACTTCAGCCCACTGAGCTGAAGTCATTTTGGGTCTGGTGGTGCCTCTGCACTAAGCTCCCCTCCCCCCCTCTATGAGTTGACATCACTGAAGAGCTGAGATCACTAAGCCCTGTAGTGGGGCTGAAATTGTATTGCTGAGTGGTGGATGGACTAGAACCAGTCAGATCACCACTAGCAGCGCAGCTGGTGATGAGCAGCAGTGAATGGAGCGGAGCTGTCCGGGTCACCACTAGCAGAGAGCTGGTGATGAGCAGCAGCAGCAGAGGCTGCAGCAGACCGAACGGGAGCAGCTTGGGTGACTGCTAGCAGAGTGTCTGACAATGTGCAGCAGCAGCAGCAGCAGCAGCTGCTGCCTGTGGATAGAGCGGAGCTATTTGGGTCACCGCTAGTGGCGTGGCTGGTGCCGTACAGTGGCTGACAGAGCAGAGCGGCTGGAGAAAGCAGAGCAGTTCCTGGGCACCTGATGGAACGGCCCATGGTGAGGACTGCAGCATGACTGGAGAGGTGGGGCAGTCGGCCTCTGACCATGTAAGGTGCCCCATAACCTGCCCCCCTCCACCCCGGTGGGGAGGTACAACTCTCCTAATGAACTTTTGAACTCTGCTGGGGCTGTTGGACTTTTGGGACCTTGGGTAACTTTGGAGCTTGTGGGACTCAAGAACCCAAGGGAAAGGACACAGCCCATTTGCGTGTGTGTATGTGTGTTGGGGGGGGATTCTGGTTCATGGGTTGGTTTGTGACTTTTGTTTGTGGTGTTTACCCAATAATATGCCACAGTGTTTCTCTCTGTCATGAAAAGGGTTTTGGTACACTCAGACTCTGTGCTTGTGAGAGGGGAAGTATTGCCTCTTAGAGGTGCCCAGAAGGGTGGTATATGGTTGTCCCAGGTCACTGGGTGGGGGCTCAAGCCGCTTTTGTATTGTGTCATTAGAATGGAACCCCTGGATACTGAACCCAGCCCTTGTTGCTGCCAACTCTGATGGGCAGAAGGGTTACATATGCATCCAATGAAGTGGGCTCTAACTGACCAAAGCTTATGCTGAAATAAACTGGTTAGTCTCACAGGTGACACAAAGAATTCCTCTCCTTATTTACTGTTAAACATATATAAAAGATGGGGTACAATCGTTTGTATGGGAGAAAAGGTTGAAAACTGTGGATGTCTTCTCTAGCTGATGATTTTGAGCAGACACAAGCATCTCTTGTGAATAAACCATAGACAGAGGGGTCTAAATTTGGTGGGAGGTAGGATTCTAGTTTACCTCACTTCTACAATCCCCAATCCAAATCTCCTATAAAAAGTACAGAAGGTGATATTGTAATTCCACTGATCAGCTGAGGAATAAATGCTCTGTGCTGGGAGAAAGGATGGAGCAGCTGGTCATTGTGAATGCTGTGACCCTGAACATGGAAGCCCGTCAGGCACAGGTCACTTCTCATATTGCAAAATTACCCTATGCACATCCAGGTATGCAGATGATAAACCTGTTTATTGGATGAATGATAGTAATTTCCCCTGAGTAGCTCAGGAAGAAGGAGCATTCTGCTGGGACTTCAGAGGGAAAGGGGAAACTCCCAGGAACTTCTGAGGCAATGGGAGAAAATCTCTATGAACCCTCTGCAGGAGGGGGGAGCCCAGGTGTGGGGGTGATTGAGCAGATCTCCTGCATTGCAGCTGAAGGCCACAACTACTCAGGGCAGGTGAAGAGTGTCTTGTCTGTCAGTGAGAATCCTTTTCCAGCTGTTAGCTGTAAGCCTATTACATCTAACTCTGGGAGCATAGTGAGGTGACTCTTGTAATTGAAGGGAGAAGGCCCATTGGAGGTCCTGATTTTTAAGCTCTTTGTTCCTGATGTTCTTGTAGAAACTCACTCTGCCTCTTTCAAACAGGATGCTGATCCTACTAAAGAAGTGGTTGTCTGTGAAAATGCTAATGATCCATCAGACTGAGGGGAGGGGAGAAAATTCTCTGGGCCGTGACAGAGCAAAACTGAGAGGCCTAAAGTTTAGCCAGGCTAGTTGACATAACTAGGCCTTCTATGAAGGTGACATGGGGGATGGGAGTGGGAGCAAGGGACTTTCTGAGTTCTGACCTTTAAACAATGCTAATTGCAAAATGTACTGCTGTGCTTCACTTAAATATTTAACCACAAGATTGAGACAAGTGGCCGTTGCTTCAGAATCCCCAAGAATTTTAGAGTAATCATGTTTTGCTAAAAGCTTATTTTCTAAAGATGATCCTTTTCCTTGAGAACATTATTGAAGAAACTTGCTTAAGAGGATGTATACGTGTTTTAGCAGTTTAATATATAAATAGGTCAGCGTGATTTCTGTTCAGGGGGGGCACACCAAGCATTGTCTGCTGACTGTGCTGACTTATCACCTTAATGCATTGCACTGTATCTTATAAGCAGACGATTGCTTCTAAGGTTTAATTTTCTATGAGTTTGGTATTCTTGTTAAATCCTATGAAAAGGTGTAATGTGCATGATTTTAGGGAAATGTTTTGGACATGCTAGGAGTTAGACACATCATCTCAGTTAACACCTGTAAAAAGGCTCAAGGCTTGTCAGAGTAGGAAAACCATAATTATTCTGATGTCCTGACAGGAAGGAGGAACTGAGGAACATTTCCCCACAGCATAGATGAATATCCCTATTGAGTTATCACCAGTTGGAAAAGCACACTAGTTAACAATGCTGAAGAGATACAAAGAGACCAAGGGAAGGCTGTGTTTTGAGATCACAAGGCTTATGAAAGTAATGAAAGGTACACAGAATGTTTAAAAAACATTGCTGGGTAACACAACAATGTTTGCAATGTTTGCATGGTTAAAATCTAAAATCCAAAATCTTCGGCAGCCAGTCACTGTATCAGTCAGTAGCTAACACATCTGCATTACATTAGGGGATGATGTATAGCATTCTGTGCACCAAAGCAACATCCTCACACTCCCATTTTTATTATGGTGATATCATTATGATATTTTTTTTAAAAAGTGTGTCATATAAAATATTAATGGAAAAGGGAGGGTTTGCTGAATGTGATTACTCTATTTGTGTGCATACATCTTTTGGTACCTAATGTTATGATTATTGACATGTACCAGTATATGCTATGACTTGTTTGCTCCTGGTTAACACCGACATGGTAGTTTACATCCAGTCTAGCCAGCACTTTGTTCAAGGTTATGAATCATAAAGAAACCAAATAGGCCTTTGAAGAAACTATCCCCACCTGATGGACTTTCCTGTGAATGTTCTACTAGGATATGGGTAACGGTTCCTGATATGAATCCCTGAAGCATGCAAGGACTTATGACCAGCTCAAGTGACACTGGGCACCATCCTGTGCTTGTAATTTTTCCACTAACTGAGCTGGGGACATTTGCTTTGGGAAAATGAAATTCCCTCCATGTGGCAGAAACTATAAAAGGTGAAAGTGACATCAACACTTGGCCTCCCTCTCCCACAACTCAACACGTGAAAACATAAGAACATGGACTGACCTGGGGCTGTGGTCCCGAGCTGAAGGGGATTACTAGCCTGTGTATGGAAGATTGGTTGACTGTTTCCATCATCCAGATGAGACACTGCTTGATTTAAATCCTGTCTAGTGTAGAGAACGTAAATGGGGATTCTGCTTGTTTATGTGACCAACTTTGACCTGTACAATATTACTTATAATCACTTCAATCCTATATTTCAGTAGTTAATACATTTCTTTTATATTTTTTTACCTGAAATTGTGTGTTGTTTGAAATGTAATACGGAAATCTGCTCAGGAACATGGTTGATTGTCGTCTACACACAGAGGCGGGGCAAACAGTGGTTAGTGGAAGCATTCATGTAACTGCAACCGGGTGTATCCCTGCATGTGTATGGCATTGGGAGTTCAAGACTTGGAGAAGATTGCATCTTATCACAGCCTCAGTGTATCAGAGGGAGCCCATATTGGCATGCTAGAGGTCTCAGGGGTTCCCCAGTTCTGGGTTGAATCCAGGGGAAGTCTGTCATACCAACCCGATGAACAGACCCTGATAGAGCTGAGTCCATTTCCTTCTTTTCATGTGCTCAGCTATTCACGGAGACACATTGTTAACATCGGGGAAGAGAGAAGTCCTCAGTTCTCTCTGTCATTCCCTGTGGGTCCTTAGCTGAGGTTCTCTCTCCCCCATGCCTCAGTTTACTGATCAGTATAATGGGGATATATTCATGTTTTAAAGATCCTTCAATGAATAGATGGTGGACAGTTTATGAGTTTACCCTGTATAAGCTTCATACAGTTAAAAAGTATTTTATGGGGGGTTGGATCACATTGGGAACTGGGTGTCTCGGTGCAGAAGACAGGTAAGTTACTGTCCATGGTTCAGACCCTGGGTCTGTGTTGCAGCCGGCTGATGTGTTTGTCTCAACAAGGCAGGGTTCTGGAAATCCCAAGCTGGCAGGGCAAATTGGCTCAGAGGTAATTTCAGCACATTAGGTAACAGTCCCAAGGGGATCTCGGTGACCTAACCCAACACACTGATCTCCGATCACCTACGAACAGACCCATGTGTCTGCAGATAGTGCTCATTTCTCCCCTCACGCATCTTTCTACTGCTCAGTCTCTGTGCTGTCTGCCCAGACATCCCAGACATTTACAGATTGTCAGACCCTGTAGAGGCCAAGACATTATCAATATTTTTCTTAATAATCAACTAAAATATTAAATATACACAATTCACGTAATCAATGTTTACTCCTAAAGGTGGATGTAGAACTCAGAGGTGCAGACAGCCTTATCTCCAGCCTATTCACATGGAGAAGGTTGATCCACCACATTAGGCGGAACAAACCGCACTGGGGTTGCACAGAGCTATATTACAAATGGTGCACCCCGTGTCAGCTTCTGGGGTTGGACGTTGCTGCGGAATCTTATGTGAGTGTGGTGTGGGAGATGGCTACCTCATGGTGATTACAAGGCAGGTGTTTTGATCTCACAATCACATCTCTTGTAAGGATACTCATGTGCTCGACAAACTCAGTGCAACCTGGGCATGGTGCGATAGAGCATAGGTCTCTGTGGTCCTTTCCACTCTACACGACCATTAAATATCCCAGGCCCTTGCCACTGCTGATGAGTTTTCTTCAGTATCACTGGCACAAAAAACTCTCAGCGCACGATGACCCTGACTTATGGTCTCTCACACCCACATGGTTGTATTTCAGGGGCATGGTGCATCTTTCAGGATGAAATGTGTTCATAGATGAACAACACAAGTCCAAATTCGGAGGCTGTGGCCCACGGTTTCCTCAGTATCCAGTAAAGCAAATCTTCCCCGGGAATAAGAAGTGAATATAGACTTCAGGAGCCAGCTGTGTGTTTATGAGCAGAGACTGACACCTCTGCATGTTGCATTTCTGGGCTCCGGCCCATAATGCAAGGGCACTAACTTGACTTTTATCTGCTGGAAAGCATGGAAGTGGAAGGTCTCCTCACTGGAATAAATATAAGAAGGTTTCAACATGAACAAGACATCTTCTCTCCTAGCTTCATTTGAGAAGTCAGCTGAGCTGTTGTGCATGAAACATTCAAATAACATCTGAACCAAAAGCAGGCACCCAGCATGGAAAATGTCAGTCCAAATGGTTAAAGTTTGGTGAACTTAAAAACAACTGAAAATGAGATCTTATTACTGAAGGTCTCAGAGTGCCCAAACAAAAGGTGGTTTCCCCATAGCGACATACAATGACCCATCCATTTCTGAATCCCATTTGTACTAAGTCCTTTGCCCCAGGTGATTAGGGGAGGTTTTGGAACAAATTGATAAACAGAACAGGAAGAAGTCACCAGGACCAGATCATATTCACCCAATAGATCTGAACGACCTTGGGAGCCAGTTCTATGTTAATACACAGAGACTGTCAGCTCCCCTTCTGAAATGTCAGGGCTCTAGCTGTGAACGGGAGTGTTGCTATGGGCTTTTAGCTTCTATGAGGCATGAGGTGCTAGGACTCTTCACTGGAAATACAGTAAACCCTCGATTTAACGGACCCCGATTTAACGGACTTCGGATGCAACGGACAAAATTTCCCGATGCATCCGAAATCCGTTATTGGGGGCTGCTGGCTCCCGCCCCGGGGAGCTGGGCGGGAGCTGTCAACCCGGCTGCCCGGCTCCCCCGCAGAGGGGTTGACAGCTCCCGCCTGGCTTCCCGCTGCAGGGGAGCCGGGCGGGGGGGGGGGGCGGGGGGTTTGACAGCTCCCGCTGGGCTCCCGGCAGCGGGGAGCCAGGCGGGAGCTGTCAACCCCCGCCCCCGCCCGGTTCCCCGCAGCGGGGAGCCAGGCGGGCGGGCTGACAGCCCGGCGGGCGGGAGCGGGGGGGGGAGGGCGGGGGGTTGACAGCTCCCGCCTGGCTTCCTGCTGCAGGGGAGCCGGGCGGGGGGGCGGGGGTGTTTGACAGCTCTCGCCGGGCTCCCCGCAGCGGGGAGCCCGGCGGGTGGGCTGACAGTTCCCGCCCCGCTCCCGACAGCGGGGAGCCTGGCGGGAGCTGTCAACCCCCCCACACACCCGGTTCCCCGCAGCGGGGAGCCAGGCGGGGGGGTTGACAGTTCCCGCTGCGAGGAGCCGGGCGGCGGAGTTGACAGCTCCCGCCGGGCTCCCCGCAGTGGGGAGTCAGGCGGGGGGGTTGACAGTTCCTTCCCGGCTCCCGGCAGCGGGGAGCCAGGCGGGGGGGTTGACAGTTCCTGCCCGGCTCCCGGCAGTGGGGAGCCAGGCGGGGGGGTTGACAACCGGGCGGGTGGGCGGGAGCGGGGGGGGGGTTGACAGCTCCCGCCGGGCTCCCCGGAGCAAAACCTCTATATAAGGGACTAATTCGGGTGAGGGGGTGTCCGTTAAAGCCAAAAGTCCTGTTATTTAATGATTTTAAAAAATTATTAAATAACGGACTTTCGGCTTTAACGGACACCCCCTCGCCCCAATTAGTCTGTTAAATCGAGGTTTCACTGTATTATCAAAAAAATTCAACATGAGCAAGACATCTGCTGTCCTTGCTTCATTTCAAAAACTGGCCGAATTGTTTTGCCTGAAACTTTCAGAAAACAATTCAGATTAAAGCAGACACCTAGCGTGGAAAATTCCAGTCCAAATGTCAAACTTATAAGAAACTGAAAATGAGGTCTTTTAGTTGAAGTGATCAGATAAGCTTAATTAATGATGATGCCTCCAGCACCACATATAATGGCCAATCCATTTGTGAATCCCAATCAATTAAGCTCTTTGTTCAAATAATGACTGTGGCAAGGAGTTCCACAAACCGAATATCATGGATTCATAGAATTATAGTAGAATGTGGTTGGAAGAGACTTCAGGAGATCTTTTAGTCCAACCTTCTGGACTCTTTATAGGAGATTTGGCTTAGGGATTGTAGTAGTGAGGTAAACTAGAACCCTGCCTCCCACCAAGTTTAGACCCCTCTGCCTGTGCTTTATTCACAAGAGATGCTTGTTTCTGCTCAAAATCATCAGGTAGAGAAGCCATTTCATCCACAGTTTTCATCCTTTTCTCCCATAGAAACTATTTTACCCAATCTTTTACATATGTTTAACAGAAAAAAAGAAGAGGAATTCTTTGGATCACCTTAGAGACTAACCAGTTTATTTCAGCGTAAGCTTGCATGGGCTAGAGCCTACTTCATCGGATGCATAGAATGCGACAGAAGTAAGGTGTAGTTATACACACAGAAAGCAAAACAAACCAATAAAAAGTTGTACATTAGCATACCAAACCTAAGAGTCTGTTATCTCCTCCCCGACACAGAAATCCATTTCAAAAGGTCGTTTTTTTTCTCCTGCCCATAACTCTCTCTCTCTCTTTGCCCATCAACCCCCAGCTGGGGTAACCCCAGGCCCATGTTAAGCCTACAGCACCTAGTATTCTGAGGAGGTCTCCCATCCAAGTACTAGTCAGGCCTGACCCTGCTTAGCTTCTGAGATCAGATGGGATCAGGTGTGTTCAGGATGGTTTAGCCATACCCTACCCATAACAGCCCATCCAAACTAAACAAAATGGTGACTTCTCCTGGCCACACATGAAATGGTGACTCAACCCCCGCCCCCGGCCACACACAAAATGGTGTCTCACAGAGACTTCTGAAGAGGTAGGGTTACCATATTTCCGCTATCTAAAAAGGACATGGGGGGTACTCTAACCTCACCCCCACCCTAGCCCTGTCCCCACCCCATCCATTACCTCCCACTTCCAAACCCCTTCAGAAATCACAACCCCCTCTCGCCCCCTGACTGCATGCCCGAGGCCCCACCTCTAACTCCCCCTCCAGAACCCCATCCCATCTAAGCCTCCCTGATCTTTGTCCCCTAACTGCTCCCCAGGAGCCCACCCACATCTAAGCCTCCATGCAGCACCTTGTCCCCTGACTACCACCTCCTGTGGAAGCCAATACCATAACTGCCCCTATGAAGAGCAAACCTCCCCCCTCTCTAACACTGGGGTAACAGAGGGGCCCCTTAACTATAAGCTGCTTCCCCAGCCTAAGTCTTTTCACCCCCAAAATCCACACTCTACCAGTAGGGAAATGGGAACCAAGCTGCCACCACCAATGCACTTATTCCAAACCCATAGATTGGGGCACATTGGGACCCCAAGAGATGAACACTCCCTCCCTTGCTAAAAGGAGAGAAACTTTCCCCCTCCCCCCTTCCTCTTGTTACCAAGAGAGACAGCACTCTGGCTCACACATTGTGAGCCTGCCAAATCCAATGCTATGACCACTTTAAGGGAATAACCAAACACTTTGTATAACTAAAAAGGTTTAATAAAGAAAAGAGAACAACTTACAGCTAATACAACTTTACAGATTTAAAGCTTTCTAACTCCTTCCTCTGAAAGGGTTAGTGACACTCTAAATTTCGTACGGAAACTTATGAGATCAATATGTTATTTACAGTCAGAATAATCTTGGAAATAGAAAGGTGCAAAGCTAGGAAAGAGGAGGAAAGAGTTTTTATAGCTGAAAAAGATGAAGCCAGTTCAAGCTCCAGACAGAACTGAAGAGACTTCCAGGGTTCTTCCTTCAGGTGGGCTCTCTATGTCACTCCCCTCCTTCCCTCAGTTAACCCCTAACAGGTAAACCAACTCTCTAAGGCTCTTCACACTCATGACTGCCCCCATAGGAACCAACCCCCTAACAGTCCTCTGCCTGCCCCACCCTTATCCCCCCTACCCCTGACAGGATCCCTGATCCATCCAACCACCCACCACTCCCTGTCCCTTCACTCCCACTCCAGAAAGGCCTTCAACCCACCCCCTAAGACCTGCTGCTCAGCTGGTCCTGCAGGGGAGAAGTATCTGTGAACAGCCCCAGCAGACAACAATTTGAGAATGAGGGGGAGGAGAAACTGGCCAGGGATCAGATGCTGCGAGGGAGGGGTGGGCTGTGCCTGGGAGCTCCATGCCCTGAGTCCAGCCAGCAGCACTGTCAGCTGCCCCACTCGGCAGGGGGGAAATCCCAGACATTTACAGCTATTTATAAATTCCCCCTGAAGCTATTTGTACCCCCCAAAAAACGGACATGTCCAGGGAATCAAGACAAATGGTCACCCTAGGGTGAAAGAGGGCGCCCCTTCCTTCCCAACACACAGAGACCACAATGGAGGGGGGCAGGGGTAAGAGAATGAAAGGGGGACACCCCCCCCCAAAGCCAAGACACCCCACCCTCTCCCCAGTCCGGAGGAGAGAAATCCCAGACAGAAATATATTTTTAACACAGACCAATAACCGGACATGTCTGGTAGAATGGTAAGAAGCCTTTCCATCTCCACCCCAGCCGCCTGCTGCACCCCACCCGGACTCCCGCCACTGGCTGCGGTGCCATCCCCTGGCTCCTGTACCCCCACAGAACACCACCGTGCTATCCCCCACACTAACTTCACCCCCCATGCCATCCCCTGACCCCTACCCCCCAGCCAACCACTGACACCATGCCCCTGCTCCCTCCCCCCCGGCAACAACCAGTGCGCCATTCCCCCACCTCCCCACTGCTGAACACCACAGTGCCATCCCCCAGTCCACTCTTCCCCATGAGCACTGCTGCACCATCCCCTGACCCCACTTCTCCCCACCAACCACTGCTGTGCTATTCCCTGGCCCCGCACTTCCTCCCTCCATGCCATCCCGCTCCCCTTTCACCATCCTATGCTCTCTCCCCCACCAACTCCACCCCCCACTACTCCCTCACCATCCCCCAACCCCCGCTCACTCCCACTGCCATCCCCTGCTGACCACAGAGACATCCACATCTGCCTCTGCCAGAAGCTACTGGCATGCTATAGCAAGACTTCCCCACATGCCTCCTGGGTATGACCCAACCCCTTTGCTGCTCCCCTCTGTCGCAATGACAGAGTCCCTTTGATCCTACAGCAGCTACTAGGCACCGGAGTCTTCTCCACAGGCCTGCTCAGCTGGCGGGATGGAGAAATCAAGCTCGTGGACTGTATCTGGCCCACGGGCCACAGTTTGGAGAACCCTGGTCTAGCATATAGAACTCAGATTGTGATTTTATTTGTTAAGTAACCAACTTTGATACTTTTTCTATAAATAATAACAGCTTAAATCCATTTTCTATAATTACTGTATCTACTTTCCATTTATTTTCCTAAAGCAGTGTGTTATTGGAAGTATAAAGGGAAATCTGCTCAGGAACAGGGGCTGGTGCATTGTCCTCTCCACATTGAGGAAAGGAGGCAGGATGATAAATTTACACTGGTCAGTCTTCTGTCAAGGCCAAGGCAGTACAGCTCTGAGGTCCCAGGCTAGGGAGCCGTGGGAACTGTCTGGAGCCTCTGTATTGTTGATACATGAGTGGCTAGTGAAAACATTCACATACCTGCAGGTGGGTGTGTCAATGTTGGTGTAAGTGGAAGACTTGGAGGGGCTTGAAGCTATTCATAGGTTCAAATGGTAAGGAGGAGCCAAGGTTAGTAAGTAGGAGGGCTCATGGGTAACCGAGTTCCAGGTGGCACCCTGTAGAAGTCCATCATGCCCACCCAATGAACAGGACCTATGACAGCATGAGTCCATTTCCCGCTCATCACGTGCTCAGTTACTGATGGAGAGACCATTCTTATGGTAGGGAAGTGAGGACTCCTGGGTGCTGTCTGTCATTCTTTCTGTGACTCTGGCCAAGTCATGTGTACCTGTACCTCAGTTTATCTATGGATACATTGGGGATCTGTTCATAATGACTTTCTTTGCTAAGTTTTTGAATATCCTTCAATGAATGTTGCTCTGTGATATGATATAATCATACTTATTGATAAGAATTACTGATCTCTGATCCCTTAGTGAAAATCCCACCTGCCTACAAAAAATATTTGGGTCTCCCCTCAGTGATCCTATTCCAAATCTGTCTCGCCACTTTCTAGCTATCCATCCTGGGTACTTAAGACAGATACAGACCCTATGAGACCTCGGCACTATCCCTAGCTTTCTTAGTAATCAACTATAATTTTAAATATACACAAATGCAGAGAACAGCCAATTCCACTGACACAACACGGAGCTCAAGAGTTCTCATCTCCCTTTGGGAAGGTCCCTTAATTACTGTTTACTGCTAAAACTCGATAACAAACACAGAAGTTCAGAAATGGAAAGAGAGACACTGGTGAGAGATCATCTGGTCTCCAGTCTGTTCGCAAACAGAAGCTGCTTCTCCCCTAGAGTCTGAGGGAATTCCACAGGGACTGCACAGAGCTCTATTATAAGTGGTGCACATCCCTGTGTCACCTCTCAGTGTGGGATGCTGCTGCAGAAGCTGGGCGGAGAGAGGTGTGTGGTCGCGGCAAACTGAAGGATATTCCCAGTGAAGACAATTCCGTCTCTAAAATCACAGGTACCCATCACTTTCTGTTCAATAAACTAAGTGCAATGTATGCATGATGGGATAGGGAATAGGTCTGTGGTCATTTCTGCTCTGTGGAGCCATTGAAGGCTGAAGTCTGAAGGAGCCACTGAGCATCCTGGGCCTTTGTCACAAGTGCTGAATTTACTCTAATATTATGGGCCAAAATGTCCCTCTTTGCTGTGCGCCTTGGTGATGGGCTGTCAAAGTGGCCTCATTTCAGTGGCACAGTGGATCCATCCAGATGAAAGTTGCTAACAATTGTCTTCTACAAAGCCAGATTTGGAGGCCATGGGCTGTAGTTGGCTTGGGCCCCTGTGAAGTCCTATGGCAGCCCTGCTGTCGTGTTTTAAGTGTAGACAGGCCCTCAAGCAGATCTTCCAGTAAACATCCAGTCTGCACTAAGAACTTAGGAAAACCTCAGAAGCCAGCTTTTTGTTAATGCCCAGACACTGCTGACTCATCCTCTTGTCATTTAAGTCTTCAGCTGTTAACTCGGTGGGAAAGACATTGGGGCTGTTACCAGGTTTTCTCCTCATTGGCATAAATGTACCAATTTTTCAACATTTGTAAGGCGTCTTCTCCCCTAGCTTCATTGGATAACCCGGATCAACTGTTATGCCTGAAAATTTAAAAATGCAATTCAAATGGAAGTAGACACCAAGCAAGGTAAATTTTAGGTTAATGTTTGTCAAATATATATCCAATTGAAATTAAAACTTGTAATTTAAGTTGTCAGACAGACTTAACAATGAGTGGTGCGGCCAACACCACAAACTATGGCCAATCCATTTATGAATCCCATTTAGTTTAATTCTTTGCTCCAATAATGTCTGTGGCAAGTTGTTCCACAGGTCAAATATGGATTATCTAAAGATTTTTCTTTTATCAATATTATATGTTCAGGGTGACAATGTAATTTAATATTCCCTTGTTTCTGTGTTATGAGACAGAATAACTATAAATACCTGAACTACATTCTATATCAATAGATTCATAGCGTTTAAAGCCACATGATCCAGTCTGACCTCCGGTGAAATACAAGCCCTTACATATCACCTAATTACCCCAGTATTGAACTCCTTAATTTCTGCTGGAATAAAACCTGGTCTACACGAAGATTATATGTCAAGGTATCCAATAGTGAAAGGGTAATAAGGGGGAGGCAGGGATCAGCTAGTCTAACCTCCTGCAAATATGCAGGATTTGCTATGCATAAGGCACCCCATTCCCTCTGCTCCTGCCCTAGGTGACAAGAGAGAAGAACTTTCATTCACCTTTTTTAAGGCAGCTTTTTAAGTATTTCAAGAGCCTGGTTCTGTCCCCCCCTCAATCCTACCTTTTCAATACTAAACATGCCCCTTTCCTTCAGCATTTGCTTGTATGGCTTGTTTTCCATCCTGTGGGTCTTTTTTGTCACTTGCCTCTATATCATTTCCAGTTTCACTACATCTTCCCTATATATTGGAGACCAAAATTGAACACTGTACTCCAGCTGAGGCTGAACCAGCAGCAAGGAAATTGCTACTGTGCCCTCCTGTGATTTTCTTGCTATGCCACTGCTAACTCAAATGAAAATTACATTTGCTCTTTGTGCAAGGAAAAAAAAATCACACCCGCCATAGTTGTAGCAATATCAACCTGACCCTGAATATACAGCATAAGGTCTATTGAAGAATTCTTAATCAAACTAGCTACCATTTCTCAGAGACAGGGATATTTTACTCTGACAGGAAGACCCCCATCAAAGAACACTTAGGGCTCTTGGTGGTAGAAATGTGGCCACTGTTGAGTATATAAAAATGGCAGGTGTGGGGCACAGCACCAGAGATACTGTTTGCCTCCCTAGACTTCTGGTGTATGTGCTTCCAGTCATTCTCCTTTGCTCTGCAGTGCAGTGTGTCCTCAGCTTAGCTCTTTTCCCAAAACCTACCTTAACCTGTCCATAAATGTTCATATTCCTATGGCTGGGGCGCAGCTGCGACCTCACAGCCTCCCCACTGCAAATATTGAGCAGATCCAGCATCTCCACAGTGTCCCAAGTGCAGAGTTGCCCTGGGCACCTGGGAAGGTGTGATGTGAGTATTCCACACTGAGCACACAGCGAGAGGAGATTCAAAATTCCTGAGACTTTCAAGGGCAGGGGTCTCAAACTCGCCGCCCGTGGGCCAATTGCGGCCCGCGAGACGATATTTTGTGGCCCCCCACCTTAATATGAAAGTTTAATGTTAGTGCGGCCCGCGAGTTTTATATGAATGGCACTTCACAGTGTTGTGTGCGGAGCTGAACGAACCTACCAATCACCTTGGCTCTCGGGGGCGGGGGGCGGGACATCGACCGGGCTTCATGCAAGCAGAGAAACAAACTGAAACAGAGTTACAGCAGCGTTGCTGCTCGGGGGGCGGGGGGCGGGACATCCACCGGGCTTCATGCAAGCAGAGAAACAAACTGAAACAGTGTTGTTGTTGTTTTTTTCTATATTACTGCTCTAGACTTTATTTGGACTGCACATAGCTCAAAATCACTTGTACCTAAGTTATCATACATCCAGTGCTGTGGTCAGTCTCTATTAGACCTCATCTTAACAGATAAAGAATTCCCTGTATTGGCTGAAACAGCTTTGAGATAAAGGGAATTTCCCGGTGTGGGTTTAGGTGCCCTTGTTCTCCTGGGGAGCAGCTGTCTGCATGGGGGAGAACATGCACCGCCATGGGCACAGGGCTGGGTCAGGTCCCTGCTGCTTCAGTCAAGAGCAGGCAGTGCTCATGCCCTGTACACTGTGCTCTAGTCTAAATCAGCCTGGCTAGTGCACCAGGCAGGAATCGAAGAGCATTAAAGAAACCAAGTGGAATGGCTTGCATAGAAGCTCTGGAGAAGGATTGGAATCCCCCAGGCTGCCCAGGTGCAGAGTGCTGGCATTTGAGATGCTGGTCTCCGCTCTAGGATCTGCCTGGGGCAGGAGCAAGGTCGTTCTGATGCACACAGAACCCATTTGTTCTGAACAGGGGCCAGCAACTTCACAGCTAGAGCCCCTCACTCCTCCTGGGCCATTCATGGATTTGAAACCTTCCACTGGTGCTGACTCTTCTGGTTGAAACAGAGTTACAGCAGCGTAACTTATTTACTTATAAGCGTTACTTATTTACTTATTAATTCTTAATTTGTTTATTTATTTTTTCATCTTATTTTGTGTTAAAAAAATAAAAATAAAGACATTTGAGAAGATTGGAATTTTTTAAACAAAGCTTTTCTTGTGGAATACCCGATGCGGCCCAGCCTCACCCAAACTCTGCCTCCAGCGGCCCCCAGGTAAATTGAGTTTGAGACCCCTGTTCAAGGGGGAGGGTCAGAAACTGTTTACCTCCATGCAGGGAGAGGAATTGAAACTGTTCACCAGAGCAGTCAGCATGGGCAGCGTGGGATGCCTTCCTGAGGCCAATTCCAGAAATAAAATCAAGCACAAATATCTACACTGGCACTTTGAAGAAAAAATGTTTTGAGCAAAAACCCTTGTTTAGGTGGTTACATGATGTCACTGAAACTGAGGAATTCTGTTATTGAAAGTGGCTTTCTAGTGTTTGCACCACCACTGTTTCTTTGGCAAAAGGGCTTATTTACAAATAAAATAATAATAATAATAATTAATAATAATAAAAAATGGCAGTATGGAAAAAGTCTAAGGAACAATGATGGCTGAGCAATATCCACAATTGTGTTTCCTGCTGGTACCTAGTACGGTTCCCCACACCATGTTGTGTTGGAATTATTGAGCAGGAAGCACCTTAAAATATGGAATTAGCATTAGTTTGGTCACTTATTCAGAATTCATTAATCTGAACAATGAAAATTTCATTTTTTTCAGTGTGGGAAGAGTGATCAATCTGCTTCCCCCATGAGAACAGCATCCAGGAGTGCATGTGGTGTCTCATATTCACACTGTCTTTCCATACAGGTATTTGTACAGCGAGAATCACCCTAGACCCTGGTGATATACAGGGAGTGAGGGAAACATACGGTACATTAAGGAGACACCGGTCTACCTCAGAGTTGGACACCTCCCCTAGTCCATGTCAGAATATAACAAAACCGACTTCACCAACCCCTCCACCATCATCCTGCTGGGCTTTCCTGGCCTGGAGGAAGCCCATGTCTGGATCTCCATCCCCTTCTGCATCATGTACATAATAGCCATCTTGGGGAACTTCACCATCCTGTTCATCGTGAAGGTGGAGCAGAGCCTCCATGAGCCCATGTACTATTTCCTCTGCATGCTGGCCGTCACTGACCTGGTCCTGCACACGTCAACCATGCCCAAAATGCTGAGCATCTTCTGGTTCAATTCCAGGGAGATTGATTTCAGTGCCTGTCTCACTCAGGTGTACTTCCTTGCCATCGTCTCTCCCCTTGAATCTGGGATCCTTGTAGCCATGGCTTTTGATCGTTACGTTGCCATCTGCCATCCTCTGAGATATGCCACCATCCTGACAAACGGCCTGGTGCTCAAGATTTTCCTGGCCGTGGTCCTGCGGGGTATAATGGTGTATCTGCCATTGCCTTTTCTGGCAAGGCAGTGGTCTTATTGTAAAACAAATGTCATTGCCCAGCCATACTGTATGGAAATGTATCTGGAGAACCTGGCCTGCACTGACACCCGAGTTAGTAATTACTATGCCCTCTTTGTGCTACTCTGTGTGATGGGTCTGGATGGGATTTTTATTGCTGTGTCCTATACTGAGATCCTCAGAGCCATCTTCAGGCTCCCCTCAAAAGACGCCCGTTTCAAGACTTTGGGGACTTGTGGCTCCCACCTTCTCGTGATTTTAACCTTTTACATCCCAGATTTGATCAACTACCTCATGAACTGCTTTTCCCAAAATGTGTCCATACCTTTTCAGGATCTCATAGTCCACCTGTTCCTCTTGATGCCCCCTGTACTACACCCCATAATTTATGGGGTGAGGACAAAACAGATCCGGGACAGACTGCTTCAGCTCCTTACTCGTTAAGGGGCCTAAGGTTTTCTCTCAGATTGAGCTTCTAAATCCCCTTTCTCTAAATCACTGACTGAACAGTCAAAGGGTACATCCACACTAAACCCTGGTTTGCTGGGCAGTGATTAATGTATCAGGGATTGATTTTTCACTTCTCGTGTTGATACAATACATGAATCCCCAAACATGCTCCCCACTGACTCTTGTACTTCACCTTAGTGAGAAGTGGAAGCAGAGTCAACAAAAAACAGCAGCAGCCTATTCACAGCCGGGTGGATAACAGGTAAGCTACGCCAAATTCAGCTTTGCTATTCATGTAGCTGATGTTGCTTATCTTGGGTCAACAACCACCACTGAGTCTATATCATGGCAAAGTGATATTAAATCCTTTCCTCATCTTACTGTGTTGTGTCAGCATGAGAAACTGAGGAATGTTTGTGTCTACAACTCATTCTCCCATAGGCCCACATCCTGCGCTACCTATTTCCCAAGATCATGCCTCATGTCTTTCCAGAAACCCTCTTCCTGTCCCTTCTATTCCTCCAAGGCCCCACTCCATTCTCCATCTCTATCCCCAATCTGCACCCCTGTAACTCGTTCTTCAACTCTCCAACCACATCACCTTAAGGGATCACCTCCACCCGTCTCACTGCAGCCTGGACTCCCTCTGCTCTGGGGCTGGGCTGGGATCTACTGCAGCCTGACAAGTAACCTGCAGTGAGGATACAGCGCTAGGGCAAGCCGGCCAGCCCAGAGCAGAGATGGATGCCAGGAAACCATATCAAATCATGGCAGTGATGTAGTCAATTGAGACTGTTCATCACACAGCCTGTGGGCCCTAAAGGTCATCTGCAAGGTCCAGGGGGCAGAGACCATTGTGTGGTTTATTTCCTTTGCTCTCAGCAATGGTCTCAAGTTGCAGTGGGGAAAGTTTAGGTTGGATATTAGGAAACACAATTTCCCTAAGTGCACTGGAATGGGTTACAAGGCAAGGGGTGGTGGAGTATCCTTCCTTAGAGGATTTTACGGTCAGGTTTGAAAAAGCCCTGACTGGGATGATTTAGTTGGGGTTTGTTCTGCTTTGAGGAGGGGCTTTGACTAGATACCTCCTGAGGTCTCTGTGACAGTGTACCCCATAAGGCAATGGTTCTCAAACTTCTTGAGACCACAAACCATTTTTTATCTCAGGCAGCATGGTGCCACCCTTGCATGTCCTCCAAAAATTCGATGTGGCCCATGTGAGCAAAAGAAAAATATTCACATCTGTTATGTGTCATTAGTATGTGCCCAATTTTTACACCTTAGTCCAACATTTTTGCAACTCTTGTCCTGTCTGACTACCTCAGAATATTGGCAGCCCAGTAAAAACTCCGCGTGCTACACATCCTCCTCCTTAAAGTCCCTTTATCAACATCCAAATTAATTTTATTAATGTGCAGATTCCAATGAGAAATTGAGGTACTGGAATTAATTTTCAGATTGGACACTATTAACCAGAGGTTTAACAGAAGTTTAAATTGCTTCTCGCATTACAGTAATTAATTGCATTTCCTGAGTTACTGACAACAGATCTTCATTTCAAAAGGAGTATTTTTTCTCCTAGTGATAATGGACCATCTACGTTTAACAACCCTCTTTGAATTGGTATGCTAATGTACAATTTTTTTCTCATTTTTTTCTTTCTGTGTGTATAAATGCATTTTACTTCTCTTCCATTCTATGCATCTGACGAAGTGAGCTATAGCTCACGAAAACTTAGGCTGAAATAAACTAGTTAGTCTCCAAGGTGCTACAAGTATTCCTCGCTTTCTTTATGGAAACAGACTAACATGGCTGCTATTCTTGAAACTATATAATTCATGTGTATAACCATGATGTTGCTGCTATTGCTTAATTTGCACATTACTATTTTGTTTTTCTTGGCACAAAAGTTCCCAATCCTCTTCCTTCTCTTAACTCTTCTTCAGTTCCCCCCATTAAAAATAAAAGTTGTCCTTCATGCGAAATAAATAAATAAATAATCCCTACCCTCCGTATTCTGTGCCCATAAAAAATACAATAATAAATTACATGGGGGCTAAAATAAAAACATTTTTCTCAACCTTACCCAGTAAGATTTGCAACTAACTAATTTGCAGTAGTAGCCTACTGTAAAAAGCTCATCCATTGTGTCAAGTCTGTCCATTCACAAGTGCAAAACACTTTGCCAAAACCAGCAAACACCCCATGTCACTTGCTCCAGTCTGAAAATTAAGTCTATATCAAAGTGCAAAGTACAGCTCACGTAGCTAATTTGTGTAATTGTTAATTTTTTTCCCACCTACCAAAAAATCACAAGAAAAATATTCCAATAGTAGGCCTGCCAATAAATATAACCCAAAAGGCAACTTTAAAGCAAACAAAGTGTATGCTAGCATTAAATATACCTGCCCCCAAACCACCAAAACGTCATAATAAAGTCCATCTTAGCCAAAATATAAAGTTTCCCCCCCGGCTTTAT
The DNA here is from genome assembly GCA_032164245.1 of Sternotherus odoratus. NCBI lineage: Eukaryota > Metazoa > Chordata > Testudines > Kinosternidae > Sternotherus > Sternotherus odoratus. The sequence continues at coordinate 302,667,500 of JAVMKO010000001.1, forward strand.
GCCCCTCCCTGTTATCGCTCCACCCATCTGAAGAGATGCTACATTGGAACCTACCCCCTTTGCCAGCTCACTACGTGTTATTACAAAAAGGCTTATTGGAGATTACTGCTTAAAGCCAATAATTCCCAAATTACCCCAAATAGAAATTGGTCAAATGGCAAATCCCCAAAATACAAAATAAATTACCTTATGCCTAGCAACTCAACTATATCTAATATAAAAATATTTTCCCCCAAAATACCCGACCCTGTACCAGTAACAAACTTATACTAATCTCTTTCCCATCATACCTTCTTCAAACTTCAGTGTTTTGCAAATAAAACAGGTCATATTTAACCATTAAGCTTCCCTCATGCCACACCAAACCAAAAATAAAAATAACAATCTTGGTGTATCCAACCCTTACTGCTCCAGGCTTATTTTGGCTCTGCGGCAGGTAGGCCTACAAAATATTTCCCTAACATTGGACAGGGGGTTTTACCCTAAACTATTTGTTCCCTGGGTTTAAAGTTAAAAACCATATATTTCAGACACACCCTCCTAACCTCAATCTCCATTGCACGTGGTGCAGCCCCAATAATCCTTTAGTTCAGAGTTCATCTAAATTCCATCAGTTTTTAAGGGCTGCAATCCCTTAGTTAAAAATCTCAACACTATAAAAGGCTATTATAAACATTTCTGTTGCAGTAAAATTAATAAGTAAAGCCAGGGCCAATGCCATCTCCAGCTTGCAAAATACAATTCACAGTATATCTCAAATTTCCTTGGAAAATTCCCTAGCCCTAAATATTCTATTGGCCTGCAAAGGTGGTGTCTGAGCAATGATAAATTCCACCTGCTGTGCCTATGTAAATCAAAGCCAAAAATAATCACTAATGTCCATACAATCCAATAACAAGTAAAACTGTTTCACTAACTTGCTAAAAAATCACTGGCCCTGGTTTACCAATCCCCTCATAAGAACATAAGAACGGCCATACTGGGTCAGACCAAAGGTCCATCTAGCCCAGCATCCTGTCTACCGACAGTGGCCAATGCCAGGTGCCCCGGAGTGAGTGAACCTAACAGGTATGATCGAGCGATCTCTCTCCTGCCATCCATCACCCCCCTCTGACAGACAGAGGCTAGGGACACCATTCATTACCCATCCCGGCTAATAGCCATTTATGGACTTAGCCTCCATGAATTTATCCAGCTCTCTTTTAAACCCTGTTATAGTCCTAGCCTTCACAGCCTCCTCAGGTAAGGAGTTCCACAGGTTGACTGTGCGCTGTGTGAAGAAGAACTTCCTTTTATTTGTTTTAAACCTGCTGCACGCCAGTTTCATTGAGTGGCCCCTACTTCTTCTATTTTGGGAACAAGTAAATAACTTTTCCTTATTTACTTCCTCCACACCACTCATAATTTTATATACCTCTATCATATCCCCCCTTAGTCTCCTCTTTTCCAAGCTAAAAAGTCCTAGCCTCTTTAATCTCTCTTCATATGGGACCCGTTCCAAACCCCTAATCATTTTAGTTGCCCTTCTCTGAACCTTTTCTAGTGCCACTATATCCTTTTTGAGATGAGGAGACCACATTTGTATGCAGTATTCAAGATGTGGGCGCACCATGGATTTGTATAAGGGCAATAAGATATTCTCCGACTTATTCTCTATCCCTTTTTTAATGATTCCTAACATCCTGTTTGCTTTTTTGACTGCCGCTGCACACTGCGTGGATGCCTTCAGAGAACTATCCACAATGACTCCCAGGTCTTTTTCCTGATTGGTTGTAGCTAAATTAGCCCCCATCATATTGTATGTATAGTTGGGCTTATTTTTTCCAATGTGCATTACTTTACATTTATCCACATTAAATTTCATTTGCCATTTTGTTGCCCAATCACTTAGTTTAGTGAGATCTTTTTGAAGTTCTTCACAGTCTGCTTTGGTCTTTACTACTTTGAGCAGTTTAGTATCATCTGCAAATTTTGCAGCTGGCTTAAATGTCAAATTATAAAAAGCACATTAGTAGTCCCTGCCATACTTCTCACCATTTATATAATTGTGCTCTATGGCAAGTATGTTTGCTCCTGCTTTGTTTCCAACTTCTCACAAAACCTAACCCCACAAAAACATGTAACCTTCCACAAGCCTAGCCCAGAAAAACAATTGTTATTTCAGTATATGCATAGTAAAGTATATAAAAACTGTAATAACCATATAAAAGCCCACAAATGTATAAGTATTCAGCCATAAAGTTCCTCCCCTAGCAATTGGCTTAATGCAGGGGCACTGTTCACCCAAACCTAAATTTTAATTAATAAAATGCCATAAGTCATGCTGGCAAAAAAAAGATAGCAGTAAAACCAAGTCCAATTAAAAATCCAACCTGGGTGGCTGGCTAGGCCTTAAACTCCCAGTAAAATAAGAAAAATTAACTCACTGCTGTCCTAATGCCCCTTAATTGTGTATTTAAATCCTATGGCATTTAAAATACCCACCATATTATAGGCCAGGGGTCTCCAAACTACGGCCCGCGGGCCGGATGCGGCCCGCGAGGCCCTCTCATCCGGCCCGCGGAGATCTTTTTGGCTCCGCGCTGGGGCCTGGAAGCGCCGCGCGGGCCTCCGCCGCCAGCCGCGGGGCCTGGAAGCGCCGCGCGCTCGGCCGCTGCCGCCAGCCGCGGGGCCGGGACGCGCCGCGTGCTCGGCTGCCGCCGCCGGCCAGGGACGGCTTGGAGCTGGGGCCGGGACGCGTCGCACCGCTACGCAGTTGCAGGGGGCGAAACAAGGAGCCACCCACTGCCAGGCGGCGAACCGGTGTGTGGGGAGAGACCGGGTTGAGCAGGTCAGTTGGGGGGGTGAGAGACCTGGCTGGGTGGGTCAGTTGGGGGGGGGTTGGAGGAAAGGAGGTTTTGGGGTGAGAGACCTGGCTGGGTGGGTCATTTGGGGGGGGGTGGAGGAAAGGAGGTTTTGGGGTGAGAGACCTGGCTGGGTGGGTCAGTTGGGGGGTGGGTGGGAGGGAAGGAGGTTTTGGGGTGAGAGACCTGGCTGGGTGGGTCATTTGGGGGGGGGGTTTGGAGGAAAGGAGGTTTTGGGGTGAGAGACCTGGCTGGGTGGGTCATTGGGGGGGGTTGGAGGAAAGGAGGTTTTGAAGTGAGAGACCTGGCTGGGTGGGTCATTTGAGGGGGGGGGTTGGAGGAAAGGAGATTTTGGGGTGAGAGACCTGGCTGGGTGGGTCAGTTGGGGGGTGGGTGGGAGGGAAGGAGGTTTTGGGATGAGAGACCTGGGTGGGTCATTTGGGGGAGGGGAGTTGGAGGAAAGGAGGTTTTGGGGGGAGAGACCTGGCTGGGTGGGTCAGTTGGGGGGTTGATGTGTAGTGTTCATGTGTAGTGAACAGGTGTTCATGTGTAGTGTTCATGTCTAGTGTTCATGTGTAGTGTTCATGTGTTCATGTGTAGTGAACAGGTGTTCATGTGTAGTGTTCATGTGTAGTGAACAGGTGTTCATGTGTAGTGTTCATGTGTAGTGTATCAATGTGTTATTAAATAATAACTGAATAAAATAATATTAAATAAATAATTAAAAACAACATCCATGTTTTGATTCTTTTTTATTTGGACCTCGAGTGTGTTGTCGGCCCCCGAACTGCTATTTGATAGCTAATGCGGCCCTCGGGCTGAAAAGTTTGGAGACCCCTGTTATAGGCAGTGCACCTGTAATAACCTCCCTTTAAGGTGGTGACAAAAAGGCACCGAAGGGGGACTGTAAAAGCAACATTTAAAATGGCTTCACTTCAGGCCTAAAATATAGTCAAGTTAGCTTAAGGCCTGCTATAAAAAAGCAAAGGGTTATGGATTAAGCTGTCAGGAGTTATGCACGCAGCACAGACCAGAAATATCTGGATATGCTAACGCTACCCCTGCTAACCTCAAAAATATCTACATCTAGCCTTAAAGAATAATAAATTGATTGCAACTACTCGGTTCTTACTGAAAAACATGTTTTTATCGTTACCAATGTTGTAGGGCATTTTTGTTGTGTAGGCGTGATGGATTTCTGCAGGGTGCCACCTGGAACCAGTTATCCTGCTCACTTACAAACCTTGGCCCCACTCTCACACTATGAGTCTGTGAAAAGCTGCAAAGTGATGTGAAAAGAATGAGGTTATTTCAGGTTGGTTTCATCACAGATTTTAGAGATTTTTTCTGAATTTGCCATTTTTGCATTTACCTGTGTCAGGGACTCGAACCCAGACTGACACGGTTCGTTGTCTGATCGCAAAGAGACAGGCAACACCAGCAAAGTCCAATAACAAGCTCTTTATTGAAAAGTGCACACGACAATAGAGAGCAGCCCATCTCTGAGGAGAACCAGCTACCCTCTCTAACAACTGGTAGGGTTTTATAGACAGTTCCGTCACGTCACAGGTTATTCGTTTAGGCAACCCACCCCTCTTTGTTAGTTAGAAACTTTCAGTGTCCATACATACCTACCTATTGCTTCATTACAAATTTCAACAATACCTTATTTATTATTATCTAACATGTCCCAGTTGGTTTCTTATCAGTTTGGTCGACAAGCACCAGAGACCAAGAGACAGGAAAGATAAATGAGCAGACAAAGAACAGGAAAAGGGAATGAAGACATTTAGGCTCCAGATGGCTGAGTACACTTGGTACAAGAATGCTGAGACTGCAACCCTCCCAGGGTCTGAAAGAGTTCACTCACATCTGCAGTTCTATTCAGAGATTACCCAGAGTCCCTTATGTCCTGACTGTAGTCTAGTTGACATAACTCATTTGTGTGCCCAATGTATTTTGGGCCTAACAGACCCTCCTTTTTCCCTAGAGTCCCAAAGGGGAATCTCAGGACACACATTGAACGGGATCCATGGGCCAGTGAGTTGTGAACTAAGGACTACTGACTACTGAGTGGAGCACAACGTGGCACCCAACCAGCATGCATAGTGAAGCATAACATATAAAACTACCAGGCCACAAATAATTACAACAGCACTATAGAGAAAATTATGGAGCCAGTCACCTATAACTGGAATCCAATTAAACAAGTTGCTCCGCTGCAGTCGAAGCTTCAGGTCACCCAAAGGGGTAGCAGTCAATTTGTCTTGGGCACAGATGTCATCTGCTTCTGGTTCACCCGGTTTACAGTGGAGTGAATGTGTGTGGCTCCCACGAAGTCCAACGCCATCTGCTTCTAAGACACCCTTTACCGGGTCAGGCTCCCTAGCGGTGCTGCTTTTGACCCTGGTTGATGGATCCAGGTGGGTAGCTCCTTTACTCGAATGGCAGTAGGGCTTTCCAGAAGAGTTTCAAAAGGTCCCAGCCACTGCGGCTGAAGCAGTGTCTTCTTGTATGCTTTTACCCTCACAAGATCACCTGGTAAAAGAGAATGAACAGCTTCCCACAATGGTAAGGATCGGGTATATGCAGAATACTGCTGCAATGTCACTAGATGGTGCTGTAATTCCATACATAGGCCTCCTTTATATGCTCTATATCAGCATATATTAATGCATCGGGCACTGATATTAATGGGACAAATGTCGGAGGCACATGTCCAGACAAGATCTCCTATGGCACCAACCCAGTCCGAGCAGTTGGAGTTGTTCGGATAATATAGAGGGCGAGAGGAAGGACTGTAGACCACCTCAAACCGAGTTCCTGAAACAATTTTGTCAGGAGATTTTTCAAGGTTCCATTCATGCGCTCCACCTGGCCTGAACTCTGGGGGTGCCAGGGAGCATGAAGAGCCCATTTTGTCCCTACTGCTTTGGTAAGTTCCTTGCAAATCGTTGCTGTGAAGTGAGTACCTTGGTCAGAGTCAATTATCTCAGGAGGGCCAAAACTGGGTATAACTTCATTAAGTAAGATCTTACACATTGTAGTCGCAGTAGCTTGGGCGCAGTAGCTTGGGCGCAGTAGCCTCCACCCATCCAGTAAGTTGATCTATTATAACTAGCAAATGGCGTTTCCCTTCAGAGGGAGGCAAATCAGAAAAATCGATCTGTACATGCTGCATAGGTCTATGAGTCCATCTACACCCTCCAGGTGGTGTTGGTTTGTGTACCCCCCTTGGATTACATTGCTGGCACAAAGCACACTTTTCTATTGTTCTCCTGGCTACTTCGTGAAGCCCCAGGGAAACAAACTGTCTTAAAATAATTTGGACCATCTTATTGGCTCCCAAATGAGTGTGCTTGTGAATCTGGTGCATCACTTTGCTCTGGTGACTTTTAAGCAAAATAAAATGACCATCACATTCCCAAATTCCCATCGAGTTAGGCTTAGCTCCCCATTTCTTCCAGAGTAGTTTCTCACTATTTGGGGCTTGCTGCTGCCAGGTTAAAAGAGGGGTACCCAATTCCAAGTGAGTGCTTTGTAAGGCAGCTGTTTTAGCAGCCTCGTCTGCAAAGTGATTTCCAAGTGACACAGGATCAGTTTGTTTGGTATGAGCCCTTCAATGTATAACTACAATCTCTTTAGGGGTTGAATGGCCTGCAGCAAGCCAGCTATTTCTTTTCCATGAGCAATCTGAGCCCCCGAGGAAGTAATGAATCCTCTCTCCTTCTCAGTGGCATGGCACACACTAAAAGCACATTTAGAGTCAGTAAATATATGAACCCGTTTGCCTCTAGCATACAAAATGGTGGCTGTTAACGCCTGCAATTCAGCTGACTGAGCACTTGTCCCTGGCGGCAAGGGGTTTCCTATAAATAAAGTATGACCATCTGTAACTGCATAGCCAGGGTGTCAGACTCCATTGCGAACAAAGGCAGATCCATCTGCGAATAATTCTAATTCCAGATCAGATAGAGGAACATCAGTGAGATCAGGGCGTGGTGTAGATACCTGAGCCAGCACTTGTAAGCGATCATGCACTATCTTCCCACCATCCGTATGAGGCAACAAGGAAGCCGGGTTCAAATTGCACATCTCTTTAAGGTAACCCCATGAGTCATTAGCAAAGTCACCTCGTACTTGGACAGCCTTTGATTAGTTAAATGTTTGTACTGCTGAGAATTCAACAGACTTGCTACAGCATGTGGACTGCGCACAGCTAAAGGGTGCCCCAAAACAATTTATTGAGCTTTGCCTACTAGTAGTGCAGTCGCTGCCACATTCCTGAGGCAGCCTGGGTGTCCCTTAGCCACTGGGTCCAATTGACCTGACAAATATGCCACTGGCCTGGGAGCGTCTCCAGAGGACTGTGTTAGATCTCCAGATGCTACTCCCTTTATCTCATGCGCATACAAATCACAGGGCTTGCTGTAGTTAGGCAGTCCTAACACAGCAGCTCGAATGAGGGAATCTTTCAGTGCTTTAAAAGCTCTCCTTTGCTCAGGATTGGGATGCAGGGATTCTTCAGCCTCTTCCCTTGTTAGTTCATACAAAGGTTTTAACGGTTCTCCAGCTGACACAGTCCAAGTTCGACAGAATCCTTCCATTCCAATAAAGCCCCACATACTCCGCTTGGTGGTGGGGCATGAGATATTTACTATAGTTTCTATCCATTTGGAATCTAATCTGCGTATTCCGGGACCCAGTGTATACCCGAAGTACCTTACCTCCTGTCGGGCCCACTGCAACTTAGTGGGACTGACTTTATGCCCTTTTAGTGCCAACTGATTAAGCAAATAGATAGAGTCCCATTCATTATCCTCTCCTGTTCCTAAAGCCACCAAAATGTCATTGACATAAGTCACCAGGGTAGAAGGAGTTGGCAACTGCAGAGCTTTCAAATCCTCTGCCAAAACCCTAGCAAATATTCCTGGTGCTTCCACATAACCTTGAGGCATTCTAGTCCAAGTGAATTGTCCCGGGGGTCCAGACCTTTTATCCCCTTTCCCTGCAGTACCAGGGACCCCCACATAAAGGCAAAAAGATACTGCTTCTCAAGGGCCACCACCACAGAGAAGAAAGCATTTGTTAAATCCACACAAGTAAACCATTCCGCATCAGGCGGCACCATTGCCAAAATAGTGCTTGGGTTCGACACAACAGGATGTTCTGGAACCACATACTGATTGATAAGTCTTAAGTCCTGCACCATTCTATGTACAGACTTGCTGTCAGAACTGAGCTGAGGATTCCTTACAGCCAGAATGGGGGTGTTACAAGGAGAGACACATGGAACTAAGATTCCTCTGTTCTGAAAACACTGCACAAGGGGCTAAAGTCCCTGTATAGCCTCGATTTTAAGAGGATATTGTCTCTGAGCAGGGGGTGGTACATTGGCCTTTATCACTGGACTTAGAGGTCAGGCAGATTTTACTAGACCCACATCATGTTTTCCTTCCCAGACTATAGGGTTAACTTCATTTTGAACTCATAGGGGGAGTGTCTCACATTTGCTGTTGCTGCTAATTGCGTAAGCAAATAAGTTTTCTCCACCGGGAATCGAAGTGAAATAGGAATTTTGTTTTTAAAGGAGAACCACAAAGTGACCCTAAAAAGCTGAAATTCTAGTGGTATTGACCCACAGGCATAGCTTGACAAACCTGACGGTAAATGAACACTTGCGATGAAATTATTGTTGGTGCTAATGGTAATTTGTGTAACTACTGTGTTATTACCAGAGACTGTAAAATTGTACAATGGGCCTAATCTTTTGAAAAATACTTTTAACATGTTAAGAGGAATACATGGGAACACACTATATGTTAAAAGGCCTTATTCTACTGATGTGTCAAAGTTAAGGCCTTTAAACAGGGGTGAGACTTTCCAAAGGGGAAAAGACAGTCCACACCTGATGTGCAGTATAAAAAGGGAAACTGAGGGACATTACCATATTGTTTCCCTGGCTAAATGCCAAGATTTCTGTGCTATTGACAACGTTAATAACTATATTGATTTGATGTTCCTTGGGTTCCAAACATTTGCCAGAGCTTGTATGGATAAAGTAGCTGTTTTCTTGAGCTCTTGGCAAGATCACATAAAACAAACCCATAGATGGGGGGAGATTTTGTGATGCAGTCAGTGCTGTTTTGTCATCCCTTCCTGCATCAATTTTGTGTTGGGGGTGTCATGTTACTGAAATAATTTGGGATCCTGTAGATCGTTGGTGCAACCAGGGTCCTATAGTGGCACCAAATCTTATGTAAGGGGGGTCATATAAGGTGTCTACGGCCAGGTTATGGATTGCTGATTATGAATATGCCATTGATATGTGTGTATCAATTTTGTAGCTGACGTTATCAATATTGGCTCTGGACTGTCTGTCTTTCCAAATATTGTGCTCTGCTGGGGGGGCATTCCAGAATATTGGGAGTCAGCATTGCTTGAGCTGCCTGATGGCCCATTAAGAACCACAAACTAGACACTGAACTTTGTCCACACTCGAGCATCTCCAAGAATGTGACCTGGCTGTTGAGAGAGTGAATCTTGGAGAGTCTGGTAATTGGATCATGTGGCTATGAACCTCCATTTTGCAATTAGACTCTACATGGGAAGGAGGAGGGGGGTCTTGGCCCACAGGAGGAAGTCTATAAAACCTGTGAGAAACTTCCTCCATGTTGTCTTCAATCTCCAGCCTTCAGCCTAGCACCTACCTTTGGATGGGATTTTGCTACCCGTGGAAGCTCTGGCCAATGGATTGATGACCCATCCAAGGAGGGGATGCATTTCAGAGACTTTGATATGAAACTGCATCGTATTTTACCATTGCAAGTCTGAACCAGTGGTTTTGCCATTAGTGCATGTAACTGATTTCTTTTAACCATTCCTAACCCTCAGCTATACCTTTTTCCATGTATCATAAACCCTTAGATTTTAGATTCTAAAGGATTGGCAACAGCGTGATTTGTGGATAAGATCTGATTTGTATATTGACCTGGGTCTGGGGCCTGATTCTTTGGAATTGGGGAGAACCGTTTTCATTATTTGGGGTATTGGTTTTCATAACCATTGGTCCCCGGGACAGGTGGCTATTAGTGGTGATACTGGGAAGCTGGAGTGTCTAAGGGCATTGCTTGTATGACTTGTGGTTAGCCAGTGGGGCGAAACCAAAGTCTTTTCTGTTCAGCTGGTTTGGTTCACATTAGAGTGGAAAAACCCCAGCTTTGGGCTTTAGTTGCCCTTTGGAAGCAATTTGTCCTGACTTGGCACTCACAATTGGATCCCACCAGAAAAAGCCCCTAAATCATCTTATTCCAGATCTGTCTCTCAACTTCCTAGCTCTCCATCCTGGGTACTTAACACAGTTTCAGACACTATGAGACCTCGGCACTATCCCTAGCTTTCTAGTAATCTATATATATAAAAGTCAAATGGTGTATGCGTGTATGTATGTACATTTACTCCTTCCACACCGTTTGAGCTAGAGACTTGAAATTTGGTACACTTAGAGGTCTTAGGGTCCTAATCAGGGTAAGAGTTGAATTTTTTTCAAATCTCACCTCTGACGCCCCCCAGGGGTGAAATTCTTTAAAGCCCATTCACATCAGCTGGGCAGCTGCTGTTCTCTGTGACATAGTTATGATGTCATAATACCCCCTCCAACGGACCCTGCATTTGCTCAGCTCACTGCCCCTCCCCCATCCAATGGACCCCACACTCACTCAGCTCTCTGCCCCCTCCCCACCTCCAATGGACCCGAGCAACGCCGGGTATTTTGGCTAGTCAACTATAATTTTAAGTATACACAAATGCAGAGAACAGCCAATTCCAGTCTGTCACAACACAGAGCCCAAGAGTTCTCATCTCCCTTTGGGAAGGTCCCTTAATTACTGTTTACTGATAAAGCTCGACAACAAACACAGAAGTGCAGAAATGGAAAGAGAGACACTGGCTAGAGATCGTCTGGTCTCCAGTCTGTTTGCAACCAGATGCTGCTTCTCCCCTAGAGTCTGAGGAAATTCCGCAGGGACTGCACAGAGCTCTATTATAAATGTTACACATCCCTGTGTCAGCTCTCGGTATGGGATGCTGCTGGAGATGCTGGGATGACAGAGGTGTGTGGTCACGGCAACCTGAGGGATATTCGCAGTGAAGACCATTCCGTCTCTGAAATCACAGGTACCCATCTCTTTCTGTTCAACAAACCGAGTGCAATGTATGCATGATGGGATGGGGAATAGGTCTGTGGTCATTTCTGCTCTGTGGAGCCATTGAAGTCTGAAGGAGCCACTGAGCATCCAGGGCCTTTGTCACAAGTGCTGAATTTACTCTTATATTATGGTTTAAAATGTTCCTCTTTCCTGTGAGCCTTGGTGATGGGCTCAGAAGGGGCTTCATTTCAGTGGCACAGTGGATCCATCCAGATAAAAGTTGCTAGCAATTGTCATCTACAAAGGCAGATTTGGAGGCCATGGGCTGTAGTTGGCTCACGCCCCTGTGAAGTCCTATGGCAGCCCTGCTGTCGTGTTTTAAGCATAGATGGGCCCTCAAGCAGATCTTTCAGTAAACATCCAGTCTGGAGTAAGAACTGAGGAAAACCTCAGGAGCCAGCTTTGTGTTAATGCCCAGAAACTGCCGCCTCATTCTCTTGTCATTTAAGGCTTTGGCTGTTAACGGGGTGGGAAAGGCGTTACCAGCTTTTCGCTGCTGAAAAGCATGGCAGTGCTAGGGCTCCTCATTAGTATCAATATAACAATTTTTCCACATGGGTAAGGCGTCTTCTCCCCTATATTCATTCGATAAATTGGATGAACTGTTATTCCTGAAAATTTCAAAATGCAATTCAAATGGAAGTAGACACCAAGCAAGGAAATTTCAGGTTAATGTTTGGCAAATTTATATCAAATTGAGATTAAGTCTTGTAATTTTATGTGTCAGACAGACTGAACTCTCAGTTTTGCGGGAAACACCACAAAATATGGCCAATCCATTTATGAATCCCATTTAGTTAAACTCTTTGCTCCAATAATGTCTGTGGCAAGTTGTTCCACAGATCCAATATGGATTACCTAAAGAGTTTTCTTTTATCAATATTATATGTTCAGGGTGACAATGTAATTTAATATTCCCTTGTTCGTGTGTTATGAGACAGAATAACTATAAATATTTGAACTACGTTCTATATTGATAAATTCATAGAGTTTAAAGCCAGTTGATCCAGTCTGACCTCCGGTAAAATACAAGCCCTTACATTTCACCCAATTACCCCAGTATTGAACTCCTTAATTTGTGTTGGAGTAAGACCTGGTCTACACTAGGATTACATGTCATGGTATCCAATAGCGACAGGGTAAGAAGGAGGTGGCAGGGATCATCTAGTCTAACCTACTGAAAATATGCAGGATTTGCTATGCATAAGGCACCCCAGACAAATGACTATCCAGCTTCCTGTGGAAAATCTCCATTGAAGGACTTTCCATAACCTGAATGGGCATCCATTCCATTGTCCTCCTTACAGTTTGAGAGTTTATATAAGATTAAATCTAAATCTGCTAGGCTGTAATTGGAACCCATTGCTTCTTCTCCTGCCCTAAGTGACAAGAGAGAAGAACTTTCATTCACCTTTTTTAAGGCAGCTTTTCAAGTATCTCAAGAGCCCGGTTCTGTCCCCCCCTCCCAATCCTCCCTTTTCAATACTAAACATACTCCTTTCCCTCAGCCTTTGCTTGTATGGATTGTATTCCCGCCTGTGGGTCATTTTTTGTCACTCGTCTCTATATCCTTTCCAGTTTCTCTACATCTTCCCTATATACTGGAGACGAAAACTGAATACTGTACTCCAGCTGAGGCTGAACCAGCACCAAGAAAATTGCCACTGTGCCCTCGTGTGACTTGCTTGCTATATCACTGCTAAATCAAATGAAAATTACATTTGCCCTTTTTTCCAAGGGAAAAAAAATCACACCCCTCATAGTTGTAGTGATATCAACGTGGCCCTGGTATATACAGCATAAGGTCTATGGAAGAATACTTAATCAAACTAGCTACAATTTCTCAGAGATGGGGATGATTTACACAGACAGGAGAACCCCCATCAAAGAACTCTCAGGGCTCTTTGGGGTGGAAATGGGGTCATTTTTGAGGATATAAAAATGGTAGGTCTAGGGCACAGCACCAGAAATATGGTTTGCCTCTCTGGCCTTCTGGTGTATGTGCCTCCCGTCATTCTCCTTTGCTGTGCAGTGCAGTGTGTCCTCATCTTAGCTCCTTTCCCAAAACCTTCCTTAAAACTGTCCATAAATGTTCATGTTCCTAAAGCTGGAGCACAGCTGTGACCTAACAGCCTCCCTGCTGCAAATACTGAGCAGATCCAGCAGCTCTGCAGTGTCCCAAGTGTGGAGTTGCCCTGGGCACCTGGGAAGGTGTGATGTGAGCATTCCACACTGAGCACACAGCAAGAGGAGATTCAAGATTCCTAAGACTTTCAAGGGGGAGGATCAGAAACTTTTTACCTCCATGCAGGGAGAGGAATAGAAACTGTTCACCAGAGCAGTCAGGATGGGCAGCGTGGGATGCCTTCTGGAGGCCAATTACAGAGATAAAATCAAGCACAAGTATCTGCACTGTCACATTGAAGAAAAAATGTTTTGTGCAAAACCCTTCTTTAGTTGGTTACATGATGTCACTGAAACTGAGGAGTTCCATCCTTGAAAGCGGCTTTGCAGTGTGTGCACCTACCACTGTTTCTTTGGCAAAAGGGCTTATTTGTAAATAATAATAATAATAATAATAATAATATTAAAAATGGCAGTATAGAAAAAGTCTAAGGAACCAATGACGGCTGAGCAGTATCAACAATTGTGTTTTCTGCTGGTGCCTAGTAAGGTTCCCCACACCATGTTGTGTAGGAATTATTGAGCAGGAAGCACCTTAAAATATGGAAATGGCATTAGTAGGGTCACTAATTCATAATTCATTTATCTGAAAAATAAAATGTATTTTTTTTAGTGTGGGAAGAGTGATCAATCTGCTTCCCCCATGAGAACAGCATCCAGTAGTGCATGTGGTGTCTCATAATCACACTGTCTTTCCATACAGGTATTTGTATTGCGAGAATCACCCTAGACCCTGGTGATATACAGGGAGTTAGGGGAACATACAGTACATGCAAGAGACACCAGTCTACCTCAGAGTTGGACACCTCCTCTTGTCCATGTCAGAATATAACAAAACCGACTTCAGCAACCCCTCCACCATCATCCTGCTGGGCTTTCCTGGCCTGAAGGAAGCCCATGTCTGGATCTCCATCCCCTTCTGCATCATGTACATCACAGACATCTTGGGGAACTTCACCATCCTGTTCATCGTGAAGGTGGAGCAGAGCCTCCATGAGCCCATGTACTATTTCCTATGCATGCTGGCCATCACTGACCTGGTCATGAATATGACAACCATGCCCAAAATGCTGAGCATCTTCTGGTTCAAATCCAGGGAGCTCCATTTCATTGGCTGTCTCACCCAGGTGTACTTCCTTGCCATCGTCTCTCCCGTTGAATCTGGGATCCTCGTAGCCATGGCTTTTGATCGTTATGTGGCCATCTGTCATCCCCTGAGACATGCCACCATCCTGACAAATGGCCTGGTGGTTAAGATTTGCCTGGCAGTGGTACTGCGAGGAACAATACTTTGTCTGCCCCTTCCTTTTCTAGCAAGGCAGTGGCCTTATTGTAAAACAAATGTCATCTCCCAGCCGTACTGCGCCCAAATATATCTGGAGAATCTGGCCTGTGCTGACACCCGAGTTAGTAATTACTATATACTCTTTCTCCTACTCTGTGTGATGGGTCTGGATGGGATTTTTATTGCTGTGTCCTATACCGAGATCCTCAGGGCCATCTTCAGGCTCCCCTCAAAAGACGCACGTCTCAAGACTTTGGGGACTTGTGGCTCCCACCTTCTCGTGATTTTAACCTTTTACATCCCAGATTTGATCAACTACCTCATGAACTGCTTTTCCCAAAATGTGTCCATACCTTTTCAGGATCTCATAGTCCACCTGTTCCTCTTGATGCCCCCTGTACTACACCCCATAATTTATGGGGTGAGGACAAAACAGATCCGGGACAGACTGTTTCAGCTCCTTACCCATAAAGGGGCCTAAAGTTTTCACTCAGATTGAGCTCTTAAATCCCCTTTCTCTAATTTAGTGACTGGACAGTCAAAGGCTATGTCTACACTACCCACTGTTTTGCCAGGCAGTGATCAATGTGCCAGACATTGATTTATCACTTCTCGTGTTGATACAATAAATCACTCCTCAAACATACTCCCCATTGACTCCTGTACTCCACCTTGGCGAGAATTAGAAGCAGAGTCAATAAGGAACTTCAGCAGTCTGTTCACAGCCGGGTGGATGCCCAGGTAAGTCGCCCGAAGCTACTCCAAATATAGCTTTGCTATTCATGTAGCTGGACTTGCATATCTTGGGTAAACAACCTCCCCCGAGTGTATATCATGGCAAAGTGACATTAAATCCTTTCCTCGTCTTACTGTCCTGTGTCAGCATGAGAATCTAAGGAATCTTTGTGGGTACAGCTCATTCTCCCATAGGCCCCATACCCTGCGATACCTATTTCCCAAGGTCCTGACCTCTCCCCCATGTCTTTCCAAAAACCCTCTTCCTCTGTTCCACCTATTCCCCCAAGACCCCAAACCATTCTCCATATCTACCCCCAATCTCCACCCCTGTAAATCGCTCTCCAACTCTCCAACCCCATCCCCTTACAGGATCATCTCCACCCATCTCACCACAGCCTGGACTCCCTCTGCTTTGGGGCTGGGTTGTATCTACTGCAGCCTGACAAGGAACCTTCAGAGAGGATGTAGCGCTGGGGCCAGCTGGCCAGCCCAGAGCAGACATGGATGCAAAGAAACCATATCAAATCGCAGCAGTGATGCAGTCAGTTGAGACTGTTCATCACACAGCTTGTGGGCCCTAAAGATCATCTGCAAAGTCCAGAGGGCAGAGAGCATTGTGTCACTTATTTCCTTTGCTCTCAGCAATGGTCTCAAGTTGCAGTGGGGAAAGTTTAGGTTGGATATTAGGAAGCACAATTTCCATAAGGGCACTGGAATGGGTTACCTGGCGGACGGACTGGGGTGGAATCCCCTTCCTTAGAGAGGATTTTAAGGTCAGTTTAGAGCAGGGGTCTCAAACTCAAATGACCATGAGGGCCGCATGAGGACTAGTGCACTGGCCCGAGGGCCGCACCACTGACACACACCCTGCCCTCGCTGCCCCGGCTCTGCCCCCACTCCACCCCTTCCATGAGGACTAGTGCACTGGCCCGAGGGCCGCACCACTGACACACACACATACCCTCGCTGCCCCGGCTCTGCCCCCACTCCACCCCTTCCATGAGGACTAGTGCACTGGCCCGAGGGCCGCACCACTGACACACACCCTGCCCTCGCTGCCCCGGCTCCGCCCCCACTCCACCCCTTCCAAGAGGTCCCACCCCTGCCCCACCTCCTCCTCTGAGCACGCAGCTCCCCATTCCCTCCTGGAAAGCACTAGGCACTGCCAACAGCTGTTTGGCAAACAAAGCAAGAGCAATCTAGGAAGTCCAGAGCTAGAAACATGCGCAGCCCAGCGAGGCAGCAGAGAAGCCTCCACTTCTGGCCCCTCCATCCTGCAAACTGCTATGGGGGGACCGGGGGGGGGGCACCAGGAAGCTTGGTGGGCCGCAGGGAAGGGCTTGGCGGGCCGCATGTGGCCCCCGGGCCGCATGTTTGAGACCCCTGGTTTAGAGAACATTCTGGCTGGGATGACTTAGTTGGGGTTGGTCCTGATTTGAGGAGGGGCTTTGAGTAGATACCTCATGAGGTCTCTGTGATGGTGCACCCCATAAGGAAGCGGTTCCCAAACTTCTTGAGACTGCAAACCATTTTTTGATCTCAGGCAGCGCAGCGCTACCCTTCTATATCCGCCAAAAATTATATGTGGCCTACGTGAGTAAAACAAAAATAATCACATCTGTTATGTGTCATTACTATGAGCCCAATTTTTGCTTCTTAGCGCAACATTTTTGCCGCTATTTCACTGTTTGCCTAGCTCATAATATTGGCAGCCTGGTAAAAACTCAGGCTGCTACACACCCTCCTCCTTAAAGTCCCTTTATCAACATCCACATTAATTTTATTAATGTGCCCAAGTGCTGTTCCTATAAATATGTCCTATAAATATGTCCTTGTTTGTGTGTGTATGTACTCTAAATAAATAAAATCCGCTAATTCCATTACATTAGCTAAAAAGCTTCTAAAAAATTGTATCCCCGAAATTGGCTTGTCTGTTTCTATCCATAATAGCAACAACAAAAAATTTCACAAAAGAAATTGTGCCACAGGTTTATAAACCCCTAAAATTATGCAACACTTACACTGTGCCCATCACCCCCAAAGAACTAAAGCAGTTAACCATAAAGATAAAAATATAAAACATAAAATCTCCAGATTCTATGCAAAAACCAATCTAAAATGGCCTAATGCCCTTCCGTTTGCTCTCGTGCAAATAAAAAGCACCCCTTTGCAAAATTTAAAAATGTCTAATACTCCTCCTCTTCCCCCAGTCCCAAAAATTTACAACTAACTACTAATGCAGTAGTAGCCTACTGTGAAAAACGAATCCATTGTGTCAAGCCTGTCCATTCACAAGTGCGAAATGCCTTTCCAAAACCAGCAAACACCCCATGTCACTTGCTCCAGCCTAAAAGTTAAGTCTATATAAAAGTACAAATTACAGCTAAGGCCGCTAATTTGTCTAATTGTTAAATTTGTTCCCACCTACCAAAAAAATCACACAAAAAATATTCCAGTAGTAGGCCTGCCAATAAATATAACCGAAAATGCAACTTTAAAGCAAACAAAATGTATGCTAGCATTAAATATATCTGCCCCCAAACCACCAAAACGTCATAATAAAGTCCATCTTCGTCAAAATATAAGGTTTCCCCAAAGCTTTATGCCCCTCTCTGTTATCGCTCCACCCATCCGAACGGACGCTACATTGGAACCTACCCCCTTTGCCAGCTCAGTATGTCTTATTACAAAACGGCTTATTGGGGATTACTGCTTAAAGCCAGTAATTCCCAAATTACCCCAAATACCAATTGCTCAAATGGCAAATCCCCAAAATACAAAATAAATTACCTTATGTCTAGCAACTCAACTATATCTAATATAAAAATATTTTCCCCAAAAATACCCCACCCTGTAGCAGTAGCAACCTTATGCTAATCTCTTTCCCCTCATACCTTCTTCAAACTTCAGTTTTTTGCAAATGAAACAGGTCATATTTAACCATTAACCTTCCCTCATGCCACACCAAACCAAAAATAAAAATAACAAAATTGGTGTATCCAACCCTTACTGCCCCAAGCCTGTTTTGGCTCTACGGCAGGTAGGCCTACAAAATATTACCCTAACATTGGACAGGGGGTGATACTCTAAAATACTTGTTCCCAGGGTTTAAAGTTAAAAAGCATATCTATCATACACACCCTTCTAACCTCAATGTCCATCGCGTGTGGCACAGCCCAAATAATCCTTTAGTTCAGCGTTGAGTTGTGTCTGCGCATTAATAAACTTCACCTGCTGTACCTATGTAAATCAAAGCCAAAAATAATCACTAATGTCCATACCATCCAACAACAAATAAAACTGTTTCACAAGCTTGCTAAAAAAAACCCGGACCCAAATAAAATTTATAGTCCTGGTTTACCAATCCCCTCAGATGGCTTAAATGTCCTGCCAGAAATGTCTTCTGCAGGGTGCCACCTGGAACAGGGGTACCCATGATCCCTCTCACTTATAAACCTTGGCCCCCCTCTCACACTGTGAGTCTGTGAAAAGCTGCAAAGTGATGTGAAAATCATGAGGATATTTCTGGTTGGTTTCCTCACAGATTTTAGAGATTTTTGTTCTCAATTTACCATTTTTGCATTTACCCGCCCCTGAGCTTTGGGGCTGATGAGCACGAAGGCAGTGTTGGGTGATGTGTAGAGCTTTGCAATTCTGTTGCACAACTTGGTCAGTGAAATGGGTACCTTGCTTGCTCTTAATAGAGACAGGTAAACCAAACCTGGGGATAAAATCTCTTAACACAGTTGTTTAGCTACTGTGATGGAGTCGGTCTTGGTGCAGGTATAGCCCGCTATCTATACAAAGTACATACAAAAACACAGACAAGGACATATTCATACGAACATCTGGACATGTTGATAAAATTGATCTGGATATTCACGAAGGAACCCCACGGAGGGGGGTGATCAGTGGGTTTTCTCCTTACTGGCCTGCCACTGTTGTGGGCAAGGCAGATAGGACAGGAATTGCAGTACTCCTCTGCCATAATAGAATATTTTGGGGCAAACCAATGTTGCAGCACCAATGTAATCATCCCCCCTGTGCTAACGTGTGCCATGCCATAGGCCAGGGGTCTCAAACTCAAATGACCATGAGGGCTGCATGAGGACTAGTGCACTGGCCTGAGGGCCGCACCACTGACACACATACATGCCCTCGCTGCCCCGGCTCTGCCCCCACTCCACCTCTTCCATGAGGACTAGTGCACTGGCCCGAGGGCCGCACCACTGACACACACACATACCCTCACTGCCCCGGCTGTGCCCCCACTCCACCTCTTCCATGAGGACTAGTGCACTGGCCTGAGGGCCGCACCACTGACACACACCCTGCCCTCGCTGCCCCGGCTCCGCCCCCACTCCACCCCTTCCAAGAGGTCCCACCCCTGCCCCACCTCCTCCTCTGAGCACGCAGCTCCCCATTCCCTCCTGGAAAGCGCTAGGCACCGCCAACAGCTGTTTGGCAAACAAAGCAAGAGCAATATAGGAAGTCCAGAGCTAGAAACACGCGCGGCCCAGCCAGGCAGCAGAGAAGCCTCCACTTCTGGCCCCTCCGTCCTGCAAACTGCTAGGGGGGAACCGGGGGGGAGGGGGGGCACCAGGAAGCTTGGCGGGCTGCAGGGAAGGGCTTTGCAGGCCGCATGTGGCCCCCGGGCCGCATGTTTGAGACCCCTGCCATAGGCCATGCAGGCAAGGTAAGGGAGCAAAACTTTGGGCACCACCAAGTGGTCATGTGTGGAGCGCCACAAAGCGTCAGGATGTAAAGAACATCCATCCCGCCTCCATCTGTCTTTCTCCTGTTCTGGGGCCAAATCCTGAATAAGAGCTGTCAAGGTTCTATTTACCCACTCTGAACTCTAGGGTAAAGATGTGGGGACCCCGCATGAAAGACAAATCACCCCCCAAGTTTATCTTACCAGCTTAGGTTAAATCTTTTCCCCAAAACCCAAACTTCTCCAGCTGGGGCTTGGAAATCGCTGCCACCACCGGTCTGAATCCCCAAAACCATGGGTTGAGGCAAATTGGAACCCCGATAGTAATACCCCCCCTTTTTACCTAGGAGAGATTCGAGAACACAAACCCTCACTAGCTGTGAGATGAGTCTGATCCAAACTAGGATCACTCCAATGGAATTAACAGACAGTTCTTATAAAAAAAGTTGTTAATAAAAGAAAAAGAGAAAAGCATAAACAACTTATACAGAAATAAAGGCTCTATAACTAGGTTTAGTCTGGTTAAGGTCTTAGCAAGATCCCAGAGACTAGATGATTCTGGTGCTTGTATTTTGTCTGTTGCTAGTGTGTTGCTGGAAAAGGGTGTAGCAACTCTGTCTGATCAGAGTAATACCCTAGCCAGGGCACAAGGAGAGCAGAAAGGTGATTTGGGTATGTTACCTACCACCAGCTTAACAACAGGGAGCATGGAGGAAAAAATTCTTAAACTAGTATCTGGCAAAGGGAAGAAGAATGACTCTGACCTCTTGTCCAGTGAGCCTGTGAGTTTGCCTGGAAGGGAATTTTGTAAAAATCCGCCTGATTGGCCAAGGATGATCATGGATGTGGGTAAAGCCCAGAAAGAGTCTATTGTTGCTCAGGAAAGTGTTCCTTGGAAGCAAGCCCTAGGTGAAGGGGGTAAGAATAGGATTTCTGTAAGCAGTAAAATATTGCCTAAAGGAGTTCCTGAGGGAAAAATCAGGGTGGTAGCCGTGTTAGTCTGGAATAGCAGAGTTAACAAAGTCCTGTGGCACCTTAAAGACTAACTATAAAGTTTTGAAGCATGAGCTTTCGTGGGCTAATACCCACTTCGTCGGATGCATGGCCCCACAGTATGCCAACATCTTTATGGCAGACCTGGAACAACGCTTCCTCAACTCTCGTCCACTCACACCCCTTCTCTATCTACGCTACATTGATGACATCTTCATCATCTGGACCCATGGGAAAGAAACTCTGGAAGAATTCCACCATGACTTCAACAGCTTCCACCCCAACATCCACCTCAGTCTGGACCAGTCCACACAGGAAATCCACTTCCTAGACACCACAGTGCAAATTAATGACGGCCACATCGACACCACCCTATACCGAAAACCTACCGACAGCTATGCCTACCTTCATGCCACCAGCTTCCATCCCGGACATACCACACGATCCATTGTCTACAGCCAAGCACTGAGGTACAATCGGATTTGCTCCAACCCCTCAGACAGAGACCAACACCTACGAGGTCTTCACCAGGCTTTCTCAAAACTACAATACCCACACAAGGAAATAAGGACACAGATCAACAGAGCCAGACGTGTACCCAGAAGCCTGCTGCTACAAGACAAGCCCAAGAAAGAAAACAACAGAACACCACTGGCCATCACCTACAGTCCTCAGTTAAAACCTCTGCAACGCATCATCAGTGACCTACAACCCATCCTGGACAATAATCCCTCACTTTCAAAGGCCTTGGGAGGAAGGCCAGTCCTGGCACACAGACAACCTGCCAACCTTAAACAAATTCTCAACAGCAACAGCACACTGCACCACAATAACTCCAACTCAGGAACCAATCCATGCAACAAACCTCGATGCCAACTCTGCCCACATATCTACACCAGCAACACCATCACAGGACCTAACCAGATCAACCATACCATCACTGGCTCATTCACCTGTACATCAACCAATGTCATATATGCCATTATATGCCACCAGTGTCCCTCTGCTATGTACATCGGCCAAACTGGACAGTCCCTACGAAAAAGGATAAATGCACACAAATCAGATATTAGGAATGGCAATATACAAAAACCTGTAGGGGAACACTTCAACCTGCCTGGACACTCTATTACAGATTTAAAAGTCACCATACTGCAGAAAGGGAACTTCAGATCCAGACTGCAAAGGGAGACTGCAGAGCTTCAATTCATTTGCAAATTCAACACACACACTCTGGGATTGAACCGAGATCTACAATGGTTGGCTCATTACAGACATTGTTTCTCGTCTCTCCATGTTCACACACCCCATTCAAATGCTAGACGAATAATCCACACTCCCTGATCGGATCTAACAAGCTGGCTCAGCTTAATTGGACTAACCTTTTCACCTCCCACCTGGCTCTTACCTACTTTTCTATAACTGCCTGTTTGTGAACACTTCCACTGCCTGCATCCGACGAAGTGGGTATTAGCCCACGAAAGCTCATGCTTCAAAACTTTATAGTTAGTCTTTAAGGTGCCACAGGACTTTGTTAACTCTGCTAAGTGTAAAAGTGATTTAATAAGGGAAGGAAACAAAATCTTGTGGCACCTTAAAGACTAACTATAAAGTTTTGAAGCATGAGCTTTCGTGGGCTAATACCCACTTCGTCGGATGCAAGCAGTGGAAATGTTTAGAGGCAGGTCTGGGAAAGTAGGTAAGAACCAGGTGGGAGGTGAAAAGGTTAGTCCAAATAAGCTGAACCAGTTTGTTATCTCCGATCAGGGAGTGTGGATTATTCTTCTAGCATTTGAATGGGGTGTGTGAACATGGAGAGAGGAGAAACAATGTCTGTAATGAGCCAGCCATTCTAGATCTTTGTTCAGTCCTAGAAGGTGTGTGCTGAATTTGCAAATGAATTGAAGTTCTGCCAACTCTGCCCACATATCTACACCAGCAACAACATCACAGGACCTAACCAGATCAATCATACCATCACTGGTTCATTCACCTGCACATCAACCAATGTCATATATGCCATTATATGCCACCAGTGTCCCTCTGCTATGTACATCGGCCAAACTGGACAGTCCCTACGAAAAAGGATAAATGCACACAAATCAGATATTAGGAATGGCAATATACACAAACCTGTAGGGGAACACTTCAACCTGCCTGGACACACATTAGCTGATTTAAAAGTCAGCATCCTGCAGCAAAAACACTTCAAGACCAGACTACAAAGGGAAACTGCAGAACTTCAATTCATTTGCAAATTCAGCACACACCTTCTAGGACTGAACAAAGATCTAGAATGGCTGGCTCATTACAGACATTGTTTCTCCTCTCTCCATGTTCACACACCCCATTCAAATGCTAGAAGAATAATCCACACTCCCTGATCGGAGATAACAAACTGGTTCAGCTTATTTGGACTAACCTTTTCACCTCCCACCTGGTTCTTACCTACTTTCCCAGACCTGCCTCTAAACATTTCCACTGCTTGCATCCGACGAAGTGGGTATTAGCCCACGAAAGCTCATGCTTCAAAACTTTATAGTTAGTCTTTAAGGTGCCACAAGATTTTGTTTCCTTTGCTATTCCAGACTAACACGGCTACCTCTCTGATTCTTAATAAGGGAAGTTTCCATTCCTAACAGCCAGACGTTTTCTGTAGTAAATGGATCTACGGATTTTCCTGTGGAAAAGTTCAGTGGGGATAGCTTGGAGAAGGAATTGTGACAGCCCTATAACCAAGTGGCTGTTAGCTCTGGGGACCCGCCAGATCAGGCAGGGAATTCTTTTAAGCAAAAGAGAGCAGAATTTGACCCTTCAGGGCAAGGAGGGAAAAAGAGAATTTGACTTTGCAAAGGAAAACCACAAAGTGACCCTAGAAGGCCAAAATTCTCATGGTATTGACCCAAAGGCATGGATTGACAAACCTAATTGTAACTGGACACTTACAATGGAATTGTTGTTACTAATGGTGATTTATGTAACTACTGTGTTATTACCTGAAACTGTAAAATTGTACAATGGGCCTAATCTTGTGAAAAATCCTTTGAACATGTTAAGAGGAATACACTTTATGCTAAGAGGCCTTGTTCTACTGATGTGTCACAGTTAAGGCCTGTGAACAGTGGTGAGACTTTCCAAAAGGGAAACGACATTCCACACCTGATGTGCAGTATAAAAAGGGAAACCGAGGCACACTATCATATTGTTTCCATGACTACATGCCAAAATTTCTGTACTGTTGACAATGTCAATATCTATACTAATTTGATGTTACATGGGTTCCAAACAGTTGCCAGAACTTCTATGGGTAAAGTAGCTGTTTTCTTTAGCTCTTGGCAAGATCATGTAACGGGTGGGGGAGCTTTTAGGATGCAGTCAGTGCTGTTTTGTCATCCCTTCCTGCATCAATTTTGCATTGGGGGTGTCACGTTACAGGAATTATTTGGGATCATATCGATCATTGGAGCAACCAAGGTCCTATGGTGACACCAAATCTTAAGTGAAAGGGGTCTTAACAGGTGTCTATGACCAGGCAATGGAGGGCTAATTATGAATATGCCATTAATATGTCTGTATCTTTTTTTTAAACTAAAGTTATGAATATTGGATATATGGTGCCTGTACTTCAAACTGATGCTTGGCTGCTGGGTGAAATCTCAGACAAGCTGTTGTTAACTTGGCTGGCCTGGCTGATGGGCCATTAAGGGACATCAACCACACAATGGACTTTGTATATGCCTGTCCACACCCGAGCTGCTCTAGGAATGTCAACTGCCCGGTCAGAAACTAAATCCTGGAGAGTCTGGTGATTGGACCTTGTGGCTATGAACCTCCATTTTGCAACCAGACTCTGCAAAAGAAGGAGGAGGGTCTTGGCCCAGGAGAGAGAGTCTATAAAAGCTGGAAGAAGCATCCTCCATTTTGTCTTCTACCTTCAGCCTGCAGCCTGTCTTGCTTCCAGCTCTGAATGGACTTTGCTACACAGGTGAACTCTGGACTAAGATGCTGACCCATCCCTAAATGGGATGCTTTCTAAAGACTTTGATTTAAACCTGCAGTTATTCTACCTTTGCTGCAAGCCTGATTACTGCATGTAATTGATTTCTTTTAACCATTCCTAACCCTCATCTATATCTTTTTCCTTATATAATAAACCTTTAGTTATAGATTCTAAAGGATTTGCAATGGCGTGATTTGTGGGAAGATCTGATTTGTATATTGACCTGGGTCTGGGGCCTGATTCTTTGGAATTGGGGAGAACCATTTTCTTTATTCGGGGTATTGGTTTTCATAACCATTGTTCTCCAGGACAGGTGGCTGCTTTTGGTGATACTGGGAACCTGGATTGTCTAAGGGAATTGCTTGTGTGACTTGTGGTTAGCCAGTGGGGCGAAACCAAAGTCTTTTCTGTTTGGCTGGTTTGGTTTGCCTTAGTGTAGAAAAACCCCAGCTTTGGGCTGTAATTGCCCCTTTGGAAGCAATCTGTCCTGATCTGACACTCACAGTTGGATCCCACCAGGAACAGCACCGTCACATAAAGTACCTAGCATTACCCAGCCCTTGTGGAGCCCATCCTTTGGAATTTCTCTTTCTGCTAAACTTAACAGTCTAAGGACACCGTGGATCGATGACTCACCAAGGTGGAGTACAGGAGTCAATGGAGAGCACGTTCGGGGATCGATTTATTGCACCAACACGAGAAATGATAAATCGATTCCAGATACATCGATCACTGCCCAGCAAAAACAGTGGGGAGTGTAGATGAACCCTTTGACTCCCCAGTCAGTGATTTAGGGAAAAGAGGTTTAGGAGCTCAATCTGAGAGAAAACTTTAGGACACTTTATGAGTAAGAGCCAAAGCAGTCTGTCCCGGATCTGTTTTGTCCTCACCCTGTAGATGATGGGGTGAACTACAGGGGGCATCAAGATGCACAGCTGGACTATGAGATCATGGAAAGATACGGGAACATTTTGGGCAAATCTGTACATGAGGGATTTTTTTCAAATCTGGGATGTAAAAGGTTAAAATGACAAGAAGGTGAGAGCCACAAGGCCAGGAATGCCCAGCAGGATGAAGGTGGAGGGTTTGGTGAAGTCGGTTTTGTTATATTCTGACATGGACTAGGGGAGGTGTTCAACTCTGAGGTAGACCGGTGTCTCTTGCATGTACTGTATGTTCCACTGACTTTCTGTATGTTGCCAGGGTCTCTAGTGGTGGTCGTAGTGCAAATACCTGTATGAAAAGACAATGTGAATATGAAACACAACATGCACTACTGGATGCTGTTCTCATGGGGGAAGCAGACTGGTCACTCTTCCCACACTGAAAAAAATGACATTTTCATTTTTCAGAGAAATGAATTATGAATTAGTGACCCTACTAATGCCAATTCCATATTTTAAGGTGCTTCCTGCTCAATAATTACTAAACATCTTGGTGTGGGAACCCTTACTAGGCACCAACAGGAAACACAATCATGGATACTGGTCATCCATCATTGTTTCGTAACCTTTTGCTACACTGCTTTTAAAATTAATTAATTATTATCATTATTTTGCAAATAAGCCCTTTTGCCAAAGAAGCAGTGGTAGGTGCACACACTGCAAATCCAATTTCAACAATAAAACTCCTCACTATTAGTGACATTATGTAACCACCGTGACGAGTTTTGCACAAAACATTTTTTCTTCAAAGTGCCAGTGTAGATAATTGTGCTTAATTTTATCTCTGTAATTGGGCTCCAGAAGGCTTTCCACACTGCCCAACCTGACTGCTCTGGTGAACTGTTTCAATTCCTCTCCCCTGGCAACACCAGACTTGGGACACTGTGGAGCTGCTGGATCTTCTTAGTATTTGCAGAGGGGAGGCTGTTCAGTCCCAGCTGTGCTCCAGCCATGGGAACATCAATATCTATGGACAGATTTCATGAAGCTTTTGGGAAAAGAGCTAAGATCCGGACACTCTGCAGTGCACAGCAAAGGAGAAGGAATTGAGGCGTGTGTACAAGAAAGCAAGGGAGGCAAACCGTAACTCTAGTGCTGTGCCCCAGACCTGCTGTTTTTATAAAGAGTTGGATGCCATACTCAACAGTGACCCTATTTCCACTACCAAGAGCCCTTTGGGTTCTTTGGTTGGGGTACTTCTGTAAAAGAAAATGATCCCCATCTCTGAGAAATGGTGGCTTGTTTGATGAAGAATTTTTCAGTATGCGTTATGCTGTATATTCCAGCGTCAGGTTGATATCGCTACATCTCTGAGGGGTGTGATTTATTTTCTTTTGCAAAAAAGAGCAAATTCAATTTTCTTTTGAATTAGCAGTGGCATAGCGAGACAGTCATGGGAGGGCACAGGAGCACTTTTCTAGTGCTGGGTCAGCCTCAGCTGGAGTACAGTGTCCAGTTTGGGTCTTCAGTATATAGAGAAGATGTAGAGAAAATGGAAAGGATATAGAGGAAAGTGACAAAAAAGACCAACCAGATGGAATGCAAGTTGAACGAAGAAAGGCTGATGAAAAGGGGTATGTTTAGTTTTAAAAGGGAGGATTGAGGAGGGGGACAGCCGGGCTCTTGAGATACTTGAAAAGCTGCCTTAAAAAAGATGAAGGAATGTGGTTCTCTCTTGCCACCCAGGGCAGGAGAAGAGGGTATCGGTTCCAATTACAGCCTAATAGATTTAGATTTAATCTTATATAAACTTTCCAACTGTAAGAACAGGAGGACAATGGAACGGATGCCCAGGCAGGTTGTGGAAAACCCTTCACTGGTGATTTTCAACAGGAGGCTGAATAGTCATCTGTCTGGGGTGGTTTAGACAAAATGAATCCTGCATCTTGGAAGGGAGTTAGACTAACTGATCCCAGCAGCCTCCTTCTTACCCTGTCGCTATTGGATACCATGAGATAAAATCCTAGTGTAGACCAGGTCTTACTCAAACACAAATTGAGGAGCTCAATACATGGGTAACTGGGTTAAATGTAAGGGCCTGTATTACACAGGAGGTCACACTGGATCATCTGGCATTAAGACCTATTAATCTATCAATACAGAATGTAGTTCAAGTAACTATACTGATTCAGTCTCATAACACAGGAACAAGGGAATATTAAATTACATTGACAACCTGAACATAGAAAACTGATAAAAGAAAATTCTTCAGGTAATCCATATTTGACCTGTGGAACAACTTGCCACAGACATTATTGGAGAAAAGAGTTTAACTGAATGTGATTCATAAATGGATTGCCCATATTTTGTGGTGTTGGCCACAGTACTCAGAGTTCAGTTTGTCTGTCACCTTAAATTACAAGACTGAATTTCAATTGGATATACATTTGCAAAACATTAACCTGAAGTTTCCCTTGCTTGGTGTCTGCTTCCAGTTGAATTGCATTTTGAAATTTTCAGCATAACAGTTCATATGATTTATCGAGTGAAGCTAGGGGAGAAGACGCCTTACCCATTTTGAAAAATGGTTACATTTATGTTAGTGAGAATCCCTAGCACCTCCATGCTTTTCAGCATGGAAAATCTGGTAACAGCCCCACCACCCCCATCCCACACTGTTACAGCCAAAGCCTGACATTGCAAGAGGAGCAGGTGCAATGTCTGTGCAGTAACACAAAGCTGGCTCCTGGGGTTTTCCTCAGTTCTTACCCCAGACTGGATGTTTACTGGAAGATCTGCTTGAGGGGCTGTCTACACTTAAAACACAATAGCAGGGCTGCCATAGGACTTCACATGGGCCCAAGCCAACTACGGCCCATGGCCTCCAAATCTGGCTTTGTAGTTTACAACTGCTGGCAACTTTCATCCGAACGGATCCACGGTGCCATTGAAATGAAGCCACCTTGGGGCTGGAGCCCATCACTGAGGTGCACAGCAAAGAGGGACATTTTGGGCCATGATACTAGGATAAATTCAGCACCTGTGGGAAAGGCCCTGGGATGCTCAGTGGCTGTGCAGAGCAGAAATGTCTACAGACCTATTTCCTATCCCATCATGCGTACATTGCATTTGGTTTGTCGAAGAGAAATATATGGGTACCTGTGATTTCTGAGATGAAATCATCTTCACTTGGAATATCCCTAAGGTAGCTGTGTCCACACACCTCTCTAATGAGATGCGGATTTTGGTCTGGGTCATATGCAGCTTTTCTCTGTGCAGCAATGCTCCCCCCACCCCTCGTAGAACAGTGGCGGGGACTAGTGACCGTGGCCGGGACAGGGACCACGCTGGCTCTCCCAAGAAACCTGCGCAGGCACATTGCAAGAGCTCTTATTGAGATCTTTGAAGAAATTACTGATGACGATGACTGTGATGTGATAGAGTACATCAAAGCACTATTCCACGTGTAGACCAGCATGCGGCAAGCATCCCTTTCCACCCCGGCCAAGTTTTCTGCCTTCCCAATAGAAAAGTAGCTGTACCTTTGTAATCCGCTGCTGCTGCCCTGCCCCCCGCAACTGTCGGATGCTGTGGCTGGCTCTGGCTGTCCTCCGGGCTTGAGAAGAGTTCCTGGCATTACACACAATTGCAGTAGGTAAAAAAATTGTTTTGTGTTCTATGCCCTGTCTGGTGGTGTTTGTCTTGTAGCCTTCTTCAAAATCAAATAGAAGTGTCAAATTAAAAGCTAAATATTTGTTTACTCCAATGTAAAGCACAATATGTTTTATATAATATTAAGAAATCTAATATGGCAAAGTCTAATACACTTGTTAAAGTAAGAAAAGGAAATTCACTGGCCAGACCTTTGAATTGGAAAAAATGTTGTTAAAATAAAGTACGAGCAATTCTGAAATCAACAGCATAAAAAGTTACTCCACTACAAATATTGCACATGGAATCCTTCTGGCTACCCCAGATCTCTAGCCAGAGGGCCGGGAGAAGAAAAAGAAGAAAAAGTGATTGGCCACCAGAGGTTGCACCAAGTGGACTCCTCAAAAGTGGGTGTGCTTGTTCTGTCTTGTTGCACCAAAACTCTGTAAAAGTCATTTCACTAAAAGGTTGTATGTAGCACACACGAAATAATAAGATTAAAGTGCTGTATAGTGGGTAATGTACATGTGTTTATTCTTGGAAAAGAAATGTGTGAGTAAAAACTGGAAGATTTCTTTACTGCAGCTAACAAGCTCAGTCCAAAGAGACAAGCTGCTGGGCCCCAGCGAAGGACACTGCTCACAGCTAGGACTTGGCTGACAGCCAGGAAAAAGGGGGAGGGGGAAAAAGTAATGGGCCTTCTGTTCATGCTCTTCTTTCTGCCTTCCAACTTCCTTCTGCAAGTGCTATTGTAAAATATATTGCTCACCAGAAACCAGGAGGAAATGCTTTGGCAGAGGCTACTGCCAAACAGGCATCCCTTTCCGGGTCTCTGGCTACATTCAATTATGTTCCCTGTGATTCAGAATCCCCTTCCATGCCTGACTCTCTCTGAGGTTTGGCTCTTATGCAGGATTTGGCCCCCGAACAGGAGAAAGACAGATGGAGGTGGGACGGATGTTCTTTACATCCTGATGCTTTGTGGCATTCCACACATGGCCACTTGGGGGCACCCAAGGCTTTGCTTCCTCACCTTGCCTGCATGTCCTATGGCATGGCACTCCTTAGCAAAGGGGGGATGATTACATTGGTGCTGGGACATTGGTATGCCCCAAAACTTTCTATTATGGCAGAGCAGTTCTGCAATTCCTGTTTTATCCGCCTTGCCCACAACAGTGGCAGGCTTGAAAGGACAAAACCCACTGATCGCCCCCCTCCGTGGAGTCCCTTCGTGAATATCCAGATCAATTGTATGAACATGCCCAGATGTTCTTATGATTATGTCCTTGTCTGTGTTTATAGGGACTCTGAATGCATATCGGCCTATACCTGCAGCAAGACCGACTCCATCACAGTTGATAAACAACTTTTAAGACATTTTATCCTCAGGTTTGGTTTACCTGTCTCTATTAAGAGTAAGCAAGGTACCCATTTCACTGACCAAGTTGTGCAACAGATTTGCAAAGCTCTACACATCACCCAACACTTCCATTGTGCTCCTCACCCCCAAAGGGTGGGGGTGGGTAAATGCAAAAATGGTAAATTCAAAACAAAGATCTCTAAAATCTGTGATGAAACCAACCTGAAATATCCTAATGCTTTTCACATCACTTTGCAGCTTTTCACAGACTCACAGTGTGAGAGGGGGGCCAAGGTTTGTAAGTGAGTGGGATCACAGGTTCCAGGTGGCACCCTGCAGAAGTCCATCACGCCTACCAAACAAACAGGCCCTACAACATTGGTAATGATAAAAACATGCTTTTCAGTAAGAAGAAACAGTTACTCACCTTTCATAACAGTTGTTCTTCGAGATGTGTTGCTCATGTCCATTCCAACAAGTGTGTGTGCACCGCGCATGAATGGTTCCAGAAGCTTTTTCCCAAGCGGTACCCGGAGGGTCGGCATGGGAGACCCCTAGAGTGGCGCCCTTATAGGAACATTTATATGACCCTGCCAACCCACTCCCCCCACTCAGTTCCTTCTTGCTGGTACTCCGACAGAGGGGAGGCAGGATTGATTTGGAATGGACATGAGCAACACATCTCAAAGAACAACTGTTACGAAAGGTGAGTAACTGTTTCTTCTTCTTCGAGTGATTGCTCATGTGCATTCCAACAAGTGACTTACGAGGAGTCATCTCGGAGGAGGGTTAGGAGTGCCTTTGATTCCTGCTGTAAGGACTGCTTGTCCCACAGAAGCATTGTCTATAACCTGCTGTATGATGGCGTAGTGCGAAGACAAGGTGTGAACCGAAGACCATGTCGCTGCTCTACAGATGTCGACAATCGGAATGTGAGCCAGGAACACTGTGGATGTGGCCAGAGTCCTGGTTGAATGGGTTGTTAACGCCGGAGGAGTAATGTTCGAGAGGTTATAACAAAGTTTGATGCATGATGTAATCCATGCCGAGAGGCATTGAGAAGAAATCAGCAACCCCTTCATCCTCTCTGCTACTGAAATAAAAAAGTTGTGGAGATTTATGAAAAGCTTTTGTGCATTGTATATAAAAAGCTAAAGCTCTCCTCACATCCAAGGAGTGAAACATTCTTTCCCTGTTAGAAGCATGGGGTTTAGGAAAAAACACAGGGAGGAATATGTCTTGGTTTAGATGAAAAGACGAAACCACTTTGGGAAGGAAGGCTGGGTGAGGACGTAACTGGACCTTATCTTTATGGAAGACGGTGTATGGTGGTTCAGAGGTGAGAGCTCTGAGCTCGGAAACCCTTCGAGCTGAAGTAATAGCTACGAGAATGGCCATCTTCCAAGAGAGATAAGACAGTGGCCAGGTGGCCAGGGGCTCGAAGGGGGGCTTCATTAGAGCTGTTAAAACAAGGTTAAGGTCCCACAGGGAAACAGGGTGACACACCGGGGGGTACGACCTTTCCAGTCCTCTGAGAAATCTCACCACAAGTGGGTTGCTAAAGACCGAAGTGCCCCCAATGCCCGGGTGAAATGCAGATATGGCAGCCAGATGTACACCTACAGTGGAAAGCGCTAAGCCTTGCCGTTTAAGGTCAAGGAGATAATCCAGGACGAGGGATATCGGGGCTAAGGTAGGGTCCGTCCCCTTACACTGAAACCACAAGGAAAAGCATTTCCACTTGGCTGCATAGGTAACCCATGTCAAGGGATTTCTACTACCCAGGAGGACGTCCCTGACATGGTCCGAGCATTGAAGCTCCGAGGGGTTCAGCCACGGATATTCCACGCCGTAAGGTGGAGCAACTGCAGGTTGGGGTGTAACAACTGCCTGTGGTCCTGAGAGATCAGCGTCGGGGATAGTGGAAGGGTTATGGTCCTCATCACTCAGAGGGACATCAATAGGGTGTACCAATGTTGGTGAGGCCAAGCCGGCGCTATGAGGATCAGGGACGCCCTGTCCAGACGGCACTTGAGCAACACTCTGTGCACAAGAGGGAATGGGGGAAATGCATAGAGTAGGCCCCCCATCCAAGGGATTTGAAAGGCATCCGCCTCCGACCCCGGACTGAGGTTGAGGAGGGAGCAAAACCTCTGGCATTGCCTGTTGGCCCTTGTGGCGAACAGGTCCAGGAGGGGAAAACCCCACTCTGGGAAGATTGAGTGGGTGATGTACGGCCTGAGTGACCATTTGTGACCCCGAAAGGAACGGCTGAGAGAATCTGCCAGTACATTCTGAACCCCCGGGAGATAGGTAGCTAGGAGATGGATCCCATGAGAAATGCAAAAATCCCAGGGGGCCAGGGCTTCCTTGAATAGGGGAGAGGAACGAGCACCACCCTGTTTTTTTATATAGAACATTGCTAGACGAACCACTCTGAGCTCCCTGAAGTTGATGTGAAGGGACAGCTTGCTCTGGGACCAAAGGCCCTGGATTCTGGCATCTCGCAGATGTGCTCCCCAGCCGAGGGTGGAAGCATCCATTACCACGGTCATCGATAGCTGGGGTTTCTGGAAAGGGACCCTGGCCCCAAGGGAGTGGGGTTGGAGCCACCAGTGGAGGGAGCGCAGAGTGCGGCTCGGGAGGGTTACGACAAGGTCCAAGGGGTCTCTGCCCTGCCTGTAAACACCTGCTAACCAGGTCTGCAGAGGCCGAAGCCATAGTCTGGCATATGGCACCACGTACGTGCAAGCCGCCATATGGCCCAAGAGGACCATGCAGTTCCTGGCCATGGTAGTGGGAAACTGAAGAATGGAATGGATCATGACCGAAATTGCATTGGCTTGAGGAAGAGGTAGGAACGCCCTTGCCTGTTGGGAGTCCAATACTGCCCCTATGAACTCTATTCTCTGAGTAGGTACGAAGGTTGATTTTGGCATGTTTAGTATAAGGCCCAACCTGAGGAATGTAGCTCTGGTGAAAGTGATGTGTCGAATTGCCAATTCTTTTGACTTTGCCCTGATGAGCCAATCATCAAGGTAACGGTAAATGTGTACCTGCCTCCGTCTTAGGAATGCTGCCACTACCGACATGCACTTTGAGAAAACCCTTGGTGCAGTGGAGAGGCCAAACGGGAGCACTGTGAACTGGTAGTGACAACTCCCCAACACAAATCTCAGGAATCTCCTGTGACTGGGGATGATTGAAATGTGAAAGTATGCGTCCTTTAGGTCGAGGGTGGCAAGCCAGTCTCCATGATCCATAGAGGGGATAATGGTCGCTAGAGAGAGCATGCGGAACTTCAGCTTCTTTATGTAGGAGTTGAGGCCCCACAGGTCTAGGATAGGGTGAAGGCCGCCTTTGGCCTTCAGAATAAGGAAATAACGGGAGTAGTGTCCCTTGCCCTGAAATTTTTGAGGAACCTCCTCTATGGCACCCAAAGACAAGAGAGTGTGAACCTCCTGAAATAGGAGTTGCTCGTGAGAGGGGTCCCTGAAGAGGGATGGGGAGGGAGGATGGTTGGGTGGGAGGGAAGAAAATTGGATAGAATATCCCACTCTTACCAAGCTGAGGACCCATTTGTCTGAAGTGATTCGTGACCATGGTTGGTAAAAGTGGGAAAGACGGTTCACAAAGGGTAGGGAATGTCCGGAAAGGGAAGCTGGTTTGTCGTCTCGGGCGCAGCTTCAAAAGTTAGGTCTGCCCCCTGACAGCTGCCTAGGGCCCGAATTTTGCTGCCCCTGTCTGGAGGCCAAACGTGAGCGGCCCCTATTATTTCCCCTACCACCCTGATCACGTCTAGGAGCAGGCTGGTAGAAACGAGATGGGGGGCTGTGTGGGGTCTGAATGGTCTCCTAAGGGGTTGTGGGGTGTGTAGGCCTACGGACAGAAGCATGGCTCTCAAGTGCTTCATGGAGTGCAGTTTTTTGTCTGTATCTTGGGAAAATAAGCCTTGCTTGTCGAAGGGCAAGTCCTGAACAGTAGCCTGGACTGGGGATGGGATGCCCGAGACCTGCAGCCAGGCCCCATGGAGTATCGTAATAGCTGTCACCATAGTTCTTGAAGCTGAGTCTGCTGAATCTAGAGCAGCCTGGAGAGCGGCTCTAGACACCACCCTACCTTCTTCGACGATGGCTTTAAATTCTGTAGTTGATTCTTTGGGCACCTGCTCCTGAAATTTGGCCAAAGTCGACCACGAGTTGAAGGCATATCTTCCTAAGGCTTCCTGCTGATTTGAAATCCTCAACTGTAAGGCTGCCAAGGAATAAACTTTTCTACTAAAAAGGTCTAGCTTCTTAGCATCCTGTGACTTGGGGGTAGAACCTGTCTGTCCCTGGTGTTCCCTATGGTTAACCGCATTGGCCACCAAGGTCCCTGGCTGCGGATGGTTAAAGAGATGTTCGTAACCCCTTTGTGGCACAAGGTATCATCTTTCCACCCCTCTAGCGGTTGGTGGTATAGATGATGGCGTTTGCCAGAGGGTATCCATTGTAGTCTGGATAGTCTTAATGAAAGGTAAGGCAATTTTAGCCAGCCCATCTGAAGATAAGATGTCCACCGTGGGGTCCATGTCCTCCCTAACCTCTTCAGCCAGTAGGTTAAGGTTCTGGGCAACCCTGCAGAGGAGGTCTTTATGCCTCCTAATGTCCATAGGGGGAAGGGTCGAGGAAGAGGAACCTACCACCACCTCGTCAGGTGAGGAGGAGGAAGAAGTGGCAAACTGAGGGTCATCCTGGTGCAGTTCTCTTAGGGGTGGTTCATCCACAGACCCCTCCTGGGCTTGATGGGATACCCTGGAGGGGGGGTGATCCGGTCCCGAAGGGCCCAGTACCGGGTCTTCCCCTGCTACCTCCGAAGGGGGAGCCGTCACTGTCACTAAGATGGGACCACGCGGCACCAAGGGCAGCGACGCCGACACTGAAGCCGGCCTTTGTGTCTGATGAAAGGCCCACAGTGTCCAAAAGGGCCACTGCACCGGCCCTTGGTCCTGCGGGGGCCATGATGGGAGGGTTGGATGGTGGGATGAGCATCAGTGCCAGGAGTGGTGGTGTGACCGAGAGGTGCGGTGGCTTTAACCGGACCAAGAAGAAGCAGCGTCGGATTCGGATGAATACTCCGACATAGACCATGGTGGTGCGGATCCTTCTGGTACCGTGATGTGCCTTTGAAACATGGTTGGCTTTCCGGGATGTCTCTCCACCGGTGGTGGTAGAGGCTGCGCCATCTCCATCGGTACCAGGAGGATGGGTGCCGAGGGAGCCCGCACCGTCGGTGTCGAGGTGGACGATGTCGAAGGTGTGGATGTTAACGGCACCTGTGTCTGCATTGGCGGTATGATAGGTGCCACAGACCTGGTTACCAGTGCCGGAGCCACAAATGGTACCGGAGCTACAATCAGTGCCGGAGCCATGTCCCGAGTCATATCAATCAGCTCTTGAGCTGCTTCGAACATGTCCGGGGTCAAAGGCATATCCAGCTCTTCGAGAACCTCGTGCGGAGATGTCACGGCACCCGGGGAAGTGTGCACATGCAACGAGGTGGATGCTCTTGGCACTTTATGGGACTCACTGGAATGACCCGAAGTCTGCCGTGCTGAAACTCTTACAAATGGTGCACCACTCCACTTGATGACCCTCTCCCAAGCACTTTAAACACTTGGGGTGCGGGTCACTATTTGGCATGGGCTTACCACACTCCTCACAATTCTTAAACCCCGGCGCCCGAGGCGTACCCCGGTGCCAGAGAAGAAAGGAACTATATACAACTTAACTATATACTACTATAACTATTAGAAGAAAAGGCTATTGAACTAAAACTAGAATTAAAAACTATCAAAAAACAAGAACAAGATACCGCTAATTAGTGATTAGCAAAAAATTCACTGTTCCAGCAACCATCATGAACGAAAAGAAGGAACAGAGAGGGGGGTTGGTCGGCAGGGTCATATATACGTTGCTATAAGGGCGCCACTCTAGGGGTCTCCCCTGCCGACCCTACGGGTACTGCTGGGGAAAAAGCTTCCGGAACCGTGCATGCATGGTGCGCACACACTTGTTGGAATGCACATGAGCAATCACTCGAAGAAGAAACAGGTAGTTAAGGTCAATTTATGATTCTTTAAGGCTAAATGTAGATATTTTTGCGGTTAGCAGGGGCAGGGTTAACATATCCAGATATTTCTGGTCTGTGCTGCGTGCATAACAGCTGACGGCTTAAGCCATAACCCTTTGCTTTTTTATAGCAGGCCTTAATCTAACTTGACTATATTTTAGGCCTGAAGTGAAGCCATTATAAATTTTGGTTTTATAGTCCCCCCTTCGGTGCCTTTTTGGCACCACCTTAAAGAGAGGTTATTACAGGTGCACTGCCTACAACATGGTAGCATTTTAAAGGTCACAGAATTTGAATATGAAATTAAGGGGCCTTTGGAGGACAGTGAGCCAATTTTTTTGGATTTTGCTGGGAGTTTAAGGCCTAGTCGGCCACCCAGGTTGGATTTTTAGTTGGACTTGGTTTAACTGCAATATTTTTTTTTGCCTGCGTGACTTATGGCATTTTATTAATTAGAATTTAGGTTTGGGTGAACAGTGCCCCGGCGTTAAGCTGTTTGCTAGGGGAGGAACTTTATGGCTGAATACTTATAAATTTGAGGACTTTTTAATGGTTGTTGCACTTTTTATATACTTAGCAATGCATATTCTGAAATAAGAATTGTTTTTGTGGGCTAGCCTTGGGGAAGGTTACATGTTCTTTTGGGGGGTTAGGGTTTGTGAGAGGTTGGAAAAAAAGCAGGAGCAAACATACTTGCCATAGAGCACAATTATATAAATGGTGACAAGTATGGCAAGGACTATTTATAATTTGATATTTAAAGCAGCTGAGGGGATTGGTAAACCAGGGCTGTAAGTTTGAATTGGGGCCGGTGTTTTTTAGCAAGTTTGTGAAACAGTTTTACATGTTGTTTTTGGATGTATGGACATTAGTGATTATTTTTGGCTTTCATTTACATAGGCACAGCAGGTGGAGTTTATCAATGCACAGACACCACCTTGGCTGGCCAATAGAAGATTTAGGGCAAGGCAGTTTTGCAAAGAAACTTGAGATATACTGTGAATTTTATTCTGCAAGTTGGAGATGGCATTGGCCCTGTCTTTACTTATTAACTTTACAGCAGCAAAAACGTTTATAGTAGTCTTTTATAGTTTTGAGATTTTTAAGTAAGGGGTTGCAGCCTTTAAAATCTGATGGGACTTAGATGAACGCTGGAGTAAAGGATTAATAGGGATGCACAGCATGTGATGGAGATTGAGGTTACGAGAGTGTGTATGATAGATATAGTTTTTAACGTTAAACCCAGGGAACAAGTATTTTAGATTACAACCCCCTGTCCAATGTTAGGGTAATATTTTGTAGGCCTACCTGCCGCAGAGCCAAAACAAGCCTGGGGCAGTAAGGGTTGGATACACCAATTTTGTTATTTTTATTTTTGGTTTGGTGTGGCATGAGGGAAGTTTAATGGTTAAATATGACCTGTTTTATTTGCAAACCACTGAAGTCTGAAGATGGTATGAGGAGAAAGAGATTAGCATAAGGTTGTTATTGCTACAAGGTTTTTATTTTTTATTTTTATGTTTAACTTCTTTAGTGCTTTGGGGGTGATGGGCACAGTGTAAGGGTTGCATAATTTTAGGGGGTTATAAACCTGTTGCACAATTTGTTTTGTGATTTTTTTTTTGTTATTATTGATAGAAACAGACAAGCCAATTTTGGGGATACAATTTTCTAGCAGCTTTTTATCTACTGTAATGAAATTAGCCTTCACACAGGGATAGGATTTTATTTATTTAGAGTACATATTGTGATTAAGCTCCAAGTCTATACTTGCGGGTCCTGCATTTCCTGGTGGATTTCACTAGCCTCAGAGGCTCACTGTTACCATCCACATGCTCCTTCTCTCTCTAGAGACAAGATCACAGCCTATTGACCCATTTTCATCATAAGCCAGTGAGAAGAAGTTATTCTTCCTTGCAGTCTCATTGTCTCAGTAATCTCAGTGATTAATTGGGGAATGTAGGAAGGGGGGAGCCTGGGCCCACCCTCTACTCTGGGCTCCAGCCCAGGGACCCTAATAGCATCAGATAAGATGGCTGAAATTTTAACCACCAAACACAATACAATTCCCTGGGCTACTTCCCACCGCAGTCCCTGCTTCTTCACACTCCACTTCATCTTTGCCTCAGGGCCTCCTTCCTCAAGTTTGATATGTTGTCTAACCACTCAGTCTCACCAACAGCACTACCTCCTCTCTCAGCTCCTGACACCCACACCCACCTGACTAACTGGAAGGGTTTTTAGCTGGTTTCAGCCAGCCCCTGATGGGCTTCAGGTGTCTCAATCAGGCTAGCTGTTTCTGCCCCGTTCTAGAAGTTTCTTAATTGGCCTCAGGTGTCTTGATTGGCCTGGAGTAGCCTTTGTTTGGCTAACCAGGGAACAGGGACCTGCTCTTCCTGAGGCTGATATAACTCCCTTGCAGCACTCTCCTGTACCCTTCTGGTCTTACTCCATCACAATATACACACAAAAAAGGACATATTTATAGGAACAGCACTTGGGCACATTAATAAAATTAATTTGGATCTTGATAAAGGGACTTTAAGGAGGAGGGTGTGTAGCAGGCTGAATTTTTACTGGCCTGACAATATTATGAGCTAGGAACACAGGGCAAGAGTGGAACAATTTTTCCGCTAAGATGCAAAAATTGGGCGCATACTAATGACTCATAACAGATGTGATTATTTTCCTTTTGCTCACATGGGCTACATCGAATTTTTGGTGGACATGCTAGGGTCGCACTGTGCCACCTGAGATCAAAAAAGTGTTGTGGTCTCAAGATGATTGAGAACCGCTGCCTTATAGGGTACACCGTAACAGAGATCTCAGGAGGTATCTAGTTAAAGCCCCTCCTCAAAGCAGAACCAAGCCCAACTAAGTCATCCCAGACAGGGTGTTGTCAAACCTGACCTTAAAATCCTCTAAGGCCACCCACGCCAGGTAACCCATTCTAGTGCTCTTACGGAAATTGTGTTTCCTAATATCCAACCTAAACTTTCCCCACTGCAACTTGAGACCATTGCTGAGAGCAAAGGAAATAATCCACACAATGGTCACTGCCCTCTGGATTTTGCAGA
Organism: Sternotherus odoratus; assembly: GCA_032164245.1. NCBI lineage: Eukaryota > Metazoa > Chordata > Testudines > Kinosternidae > Sternotherus > Sternotherus odoratus. The sequence goes on from JAVMKO010000001.1 coordinate 302,707,547, forward strand.
TGAGCATTAGGGCCCTCAAGCTGTGTGATGAATAGTCTCAACTGACTGCATCACTGTCGTGATTTGATATGGTTTCCTGGTATCCATCTCTGCTCTGGGCAGGCCGGCTGGCCCCAGCACTTTATCCTCACTGCAGGTTCCTTGTCAGGCTGCAGTAGATCCAGCCCAGCCCTGGAGCAGAGGGAGTCCAGGCTGTGGTGAGACAGGTGGAGATGATACTGTAAGGGGATGGGGTTGAAGAGTTGGAGAGCAAGTTACAGGGGTGGGGATCGGGGGTAGAAATGGAGAATGGAGTGGGGTCTTGGGGGAATTGGTGTGACAGAAGAAGAGGGTTTGTGGAAAGACACGGGGCAGAGGTCAGGACCTTGGGGAATAGGTAGGGCAGGATATGGGGCCTATGGGAGCATGAGTTGTACACACAAAGATTCCTTAGTTTCTCATGCTGACACAGCACAGTAAGGCCAGGAAATGATTTAATGTCACTTTGCCATGATATACAATCGGGGGAGGAGGTCGACCCATGATACGCAACTTCAGCTACATGAATAGCAAAGCTGAATTTGGCGTAGCTTAGGGCGACTTACCTGGCCATTCACATGGCTGTGAATAGACTGCTGTCATTCCTTGTTGATTCTGCTTCCACTTCTCGACAAGGTGGAGTACAAGAGTCAATAGGGAGCATGTTTGGGGATTCATTTATTGTATCAACACTAGAAGTGAAAAATCAATCTCTGGTACATTGATAACTGCCTGGAAAACCAGTGGGTAGTGTAGACGTACCCTTTGAGTGTCCAGTCACTGATTTAGAGAAAGGGGATTAGGAGCTCAATCTGAGAGAGAACTTTAGGCCCCTTAATGAGTAAGGAGCTGAAACAGTCTGTCCCGGATCTGTTTTGTCCTCACCCCATAGATGATGGGGTGTAGTACAGGAGGCATAAAGATGAAAAGGTGGACTATGAGATTGTGGAAAGATACGGGCACATTTTGGGCAAAGCTGTACATGAGGAAGTTGATAAAATCTGGGATATAAAAGGTTAAAATGACCAGAAGGTGGGAGCCACAAGTCCCCACAGTCTTGAGACGTGCGTCTTTTGTGGGGAGCCTGAAGATGGCCCTGAGGATCTCGATATAGGACACAGCAATAAAAATCCCATCCAGACCCATCACACAGAGTAGGACAAAGAGGATATAGTAACTACTAACTCGGGTGTCAGCGCAGGCCAGGTTCTCCAGATATATTTGGACGCAGTATGGCTGGGGGATGACGTTTGTTTTACAATAAGGCCACTGCCTTGCCAGGAAAGGAAAGGGCAGACAAAGCATTGTACCCCGCAGTACCACGGCCAGGCAAATCTTGACCACCAGGGCATTTGTCAGGATGGTTGAATGTCTCAGGGGATGACAGATGGCCACATACCGATCAAAAGCCATGGCTACGAGGATCCCGGATTCAACGGGAGAGAGGATGAAAAGGAAGTACATCTGGGTGAGACAGGCACTAAAATCTATCTCCCTGGAATTGAACCAGAAGATGCTCAGCATTTTGGGCATGGTTGACGTATGCAGGACCAGGTCAGTGATGGCCAGCATGCAGAGGAAATAGTACATGGGCTCATGGAGGCTCTGCTCCACCTTCACGATGAACAGGATGGTGAAGTTCCCCAATATGGCTATGATGTACATGATGCAGAGGGGGATGGAGATCCAGACATGGGCTTCCTCCAGGCCAGGAAAGCCCAGAAGGATGAAGGTGGAGGGGTTAATGAAGTCGGTTTTGTTATATTCTGACATGGACTAGGGAAGGTGTCCAACTCTGAGGTAGACCGGTGTCTCTTGCATGTACCGTATTTTCCCCTCACTCCCTGTATATCACCAGGGTCTAGGGTGATTCTCGCAATACAAATACCTGTATGGAAAGACAATGTGAATATGAGACAGCACATGCACTACTGGATGCTGTTCTTATGGGGGAAACAGATTGATCACTCTTCCCACTTAAAAAAAATACATTTTATTTTTCAGATAAATGAATTATGAATAAGTCACTCTATTAATGCCAATTCCATATTTTAAGGTGTTTCCTGCTCAATAATTTCTTCACAACATGGTGTGGGGAACCTTACTAGACACCAGCAGGAAACACAATTGTGGATACTGCTCAGCCATCATTGTTCATTAGACTTTTTCTACACTGCCATGTTTTTTTTCTATTCTTCTTCTTCTTATTATTATTATTATTAATTATTATTATTATTATTATTATTATTATTATTATTATTATTATGCAAATAAGCCCTTTTGCCAAAGAAACAGGGGTGGTGCACACACTGCAAAGCCACTTTCAATGACGGAACTCCTCAGTTTCAGTGACATCATGTAACCACCTAAACAAGGGTTTTGCACAAAACATTTTTTCTTCAAAGTTCCAGTGTAGATACTTCTGCTTGATTTTATTTCTGTAATTGGGCTCTGGAAGGCATCCCACACTGCCCATCCTGACTGCTCTGGTGAACAATTTCAATTCCTCTCTCTGTATGGAGGTAAACAGTTTCTCCCCCTCCCCCTTGAAAGTCTCAGGAATTTTGAAACGCCTCTTGCTGTGTGCTTAGTGTTGAATGCTCACATTACACCTTCCTAGGTGTCCATGGTGACTCCACACTGGGACACCGCAGATCTGCTGGATCCACTCAGAATTTGAGGCAGGGAGGCTGTGAGGTCACAGCTGCACCCCAGCCATAGGAACATGGACATCTATGCACAGTTATAATGAAGGTTTTGGGAAAGGATCTAAGATGAGGACACACTGCACTGCACACCAGAGGAGAATGACGGGAGGCACATACACCAGAAGGCCAGGGAGGCAAACGGTATCTCTGGTGCTGTGCCCCAGACCTGCCATTTTTATATCCTCAACAGTGACCCCATTTTCACCCCAAAGAGCCCTGAGGATTCTTTGATGGGGGTTCTCCTGCCAGAGTAAATGATCCCCATCTCTGCGATATGGTAGCTAGTTTCATTAAGAATTTTTCAATAGACCTTATGCTGTACATACCAGGGTCAGGTTGATATCACTATATCTATGAGGGGTGTGGGTTTCTTTCTTGCAAAAAAGAGCAAATGTAATTTTCATTTGATTTAGCAGTGGCATAGCAAGAACGTCAAAGGAGGGCACTGTAGCAATTTTCTTGGTGCTGGTTCAGCCTCAGCTGGAGTACAGTGTTCAGTTTTGGTATCCAGTTTATAGGGAACATGTAGAGAAACTGGAAAGGATATAGAGGCGAGTGACAAAAACCACCCACAGGAGGGAATACAATCCATACAAGCCAAAGCTGAAGGAAAGGGCTATTTATAGTATTGAAAAGGCAGGATTGAGGTGGGGACAGAACCAGACTGGAGATAATTGAAAAGTTGCCTTAAAAATGTGAATGAAAGTTCTCTCTTGTCACCTAGGGCAGGAGAAGAGGGAACGGGTTCCAGTTACAGCCTAGCAGATTTAGATTTAATCTTATATAAACTTTCCAACTGTAAGAACAGGATGACAATGGAACGGATGCCCAGGCAGATGGTGGAAAGTCCTTCACTGGAGATTTTCAACAGAAGGCTTGGATAGTCATCTGTCTGGTGTGATTATGCATACCAAATCCGACATCATGGTATGGGGTTAGACTAGCTGATCCCTGCAGCCCCCTTCTTACCATGTCGCTATTGTATACAGTGAACTAAAATCCTAATGTAGGCCAGGTCTTACTCCAACACAATTTAAGAAGTTCAATACTGGGGTAATTGGGTGATATGTAAGAGCTTGTATTTCACAGTAGGTCAGACTGCATTATCTGGCTTTAAACCCTATGAATCTATCAACATAGAACGTATTTCAGGAATTTTTATTATTCTGTCTAATAACACACAAACAAGGTAATATTAAATTACATTGTCACCCTCAACATATATAATTGATAAAAGAAAACTCTTAAATAATACTTATTGGAGCTGTGGAACAATTTGCCACAGATATTATTGGAGCAAAGAGTTTAACTGAATGGAATTCAGAAATGAATTCGCCATATTTTGTGGTGTTGGCCGCACCACTCAGAGTTCAGTCTGTCTCACACCTAAAATTACAAGACTTAATTTCAATTGCATATACATTTGCCAAACATTAACCTGAAATTTCCCTTCCTCGGTCGCTACTTCAATTTGAATTGCATTTTGAAATTTTCAGGCATAATAGTTTATCCGATTTCTCGAGTGAAGCTACTGGAGAAGAAGCCTTACCAATGTTGAAAAATTATTATAGGTATGCTAATGAGGAGCCCTAGCATTGCCGTGGTAACAACCTGGTAACAACCCCATGACCTTTCCCACCCCGTTCACAGCCAAAGCCTTAAATGACAGGAGGATAAGGTGGCAGTGTCTGGGCATTAACACAAAGCTGGCTCCTGAGGTTTTCCTCAGTTCTTACTCCAGAATGGATGTTTACTGGAAGATCTGCTTGAGGGCCTGTCTACACTAAAAATACGACAGCCTGTCTGCCATAGGACTTCACAGGAGCACGAGCCAACTACAGCCCATGGCCTCCAAATCTGACTTTGTGGATGACAATTCCTAGCAACTTTCATCTAAATGGATCCACTGTGCAACAGAAATGAAGCCCCTTTGGGAGCCCATCACTGAGGCGCACAGCAAAGAGGGACATTTTGGCCAATAATATTGGAGTAAATGCAGCACTTGTGAAAAAGTCCCAGGATGCTCAGTGGCTCCCTCAGTCTCCTTCAGCAGCTCCACAGAACAGAAATGAATTCATACCAATTCCCCATCCCATCATGCATACATTGCACTTGGTTTGTTGATCAGAAAGAGATGGGTACCTGTGATTTCTGAGATGGAAATGTCTTCACTGGGAATATCCCTCAGTTTGCCATGACCACACACCTCTCTCAGCCCAGCATCTGCATCAGCATCCCATGCTGAGAGCTGACACAGGGATGTGCACTCTTTATATTAGAGCTCTGTGCAGTCCTAGTGGAATTCCCTCAGACTCTAGGGGAGAAGCAGCTTCTGGTTGCAAACAGACTGGAGTCCAGATGCGCTCTAGCCATTGTTTCTTTCCACTTCTGAACGTCTGTGTTTGTTATTGAGCTTTAGCAGTAAAAAGTAATTAAGGGACCTTCCCAAAGAGAGATGAGAAATCTTGAGCTCTGTGTTGAGTCAGAGTGGAATTGGCTTTTCTGTGTATTTGTGTATACTTAAAATTATAGTTGATTACTAAGAATGCTAGGGATAGGGCCTACATCTCATAGGGTCTGAAGCTGTCTTAAGTACCCAGGATCAATAGCTTGAAAGTGGAGAGACAGATCTGGAAAAAGATGACTTAGGGGAGACACAAATATTTTCTGGTGGTGGGTGGGATTTTCATTAATAGATCAGAAATCAGTAATTCTCATCAGTAAGTATGATGATATCACAGAGAACCTTTCATTGAAGGATCTTCAATAGACCTAGCAAAGAACATCATTACAAACAGATCCCCAATGTATCCAGAGGTAAACTGAGGTAGAAGTAGAGATGCCTTGGCCAGAGTCACAGAAAAAATGGCAGACAGCACCCAGGAGTCCTCACTTCCCTGCCATAAGAACGGTCTCTCCATCAGTAACTGAGCACATGATAAGTGGGAAATGGAGTCATACTGTCATAGGTCCTGTTCACCGGGTGGGCATGATGGACTTGTACTCATTGCCACCTAGAACACGGGTACCCATGAGCCCTCCCTCTTTCTAACCTTGGCTCCTTATTACCATGTAAACCTATGAAAAGCTTCAAGCCCCTCCAGGATCTTCCACTTCCACCAACATTGGAACACCCACCTGCAGTTGTGTGAATGTTTTCACTAGCCGCTCCTGAACCAACAATAGAGAGGCTCCAGACACTTCCCCCATCTCCAAAGCCTGGGACCTCAGAGCTGTACTGCCTTGGCCTTGTCAGAAGACTGACCAGTGTAAGTTTATCATCCTGCTCCCTTCCCTCAATGGGGAGAGGACAAAGCATCAGCCCCTGTTCCTGAGCAGATTTCCCTTTATACTTCCAATAACACACTGCTTTAAGAAAATAAATGGAAAGTAGACACAGTAATTATAGAAGATGGATTTTAAGCTGTTATAATTTATAGGAAAAAAATAAAAGTTGGTTACTTAAGAAATAAAATCACTATCTAAGTTCACTATGCTTGACCAGGGCTCTCCAAATTATGGCTCGTTGTCCAGATCCGGCCCATAAGCTTGATTTCTCTGGCTCGCCAGCTGATCAGGAATGTGGAGAAGACTCCCGTCTGTAGTAGCTGCCATAGGATCAAAGGGACTCTGTCATAGCAAGAGCAGGAGTAGCAAATGGAGTGGGTCATGCCAAGCAGGATGTGGGGAAACCCTGCTATGGCATGCCAGTTGCTTCTGGCAGAGGAGTTGTCACGTTACTGAAATAATTTGGGATCCTATAGATCATTGGTTCAACCAGGGTCCTATAGTGGCACCAAATCTTATGAACAGGGGGTCATAATGGGTGTCTACAACCAGGTAATGAATTGCTGATAATGAATATGCCAGTGATATATGTGTATCAATTTTGTAGTTAAAGTTACGAATATTGGCTCTGGACTGTCTGTCTTTCCAAATATTGTGGTCTGCTGGAGAAAGACAGTCCTGAATACTGGGTGTCAGCTTGGCTTGGGCTGCCTGATGGCCCATTAAAGGACCATCAGCAGAACAATGGACTCTGGGAGCTTGGAATGCTCCAATCCAGACAAAAAGTCTTCCAGAAAGAATATGCCAGGCAGCCTCTGCATAATGGCCGTTGCCTGCAAATAATGAGTCATGGATGGTCATGTGATTTGTCCATGTGACTCCAGGACTCCATGGTGCTGAACTTTCACAGCAAGAACAAAGAGGTTCCTGCACCTGGAAAAAACTATAAAGGAAGCTGCTACAGCCCCCCCATCTCTGTCTTCTACCTCGAGCCTTCAGCCTGCCTTGTTTCCAGCTTTGGATAGAACTTTGCTACACAGGGGAACTCTGGACAAAGGTGCTGACCCATTCCTGGAGGGGATGCTTTCCAAAGACTTTGATTTAAACCTGCAGTTTATTCTACCTTTGCTGTGAGCCTGAACCAAGAGATGTGCCATTACTGCATGTAATTGATTTCTTTTAACCATTCCTAACCCTCACCTATACCTTTTTCCTTGTATAATAAACCTTTAGATTTTAGATTCTAAAGGATTGGCAACAGCATGATTTGTGGGTAAGATCTGATTTGTATATTGACCTGGGTCTGGGGCCTGATTCTTTGGAATTGGGGGAGAACTGTTTTCTTGATTTGGGGTATTGGTTTTCATAACCATTGATCCCTAGGACAGGTGGCTGCTGGTGGTGATACTGGGGAGCTGGAGTGTCTAAGGGAATTGATTGTGTGACTTGTGGTTAGCCAGTGGGGTGAAGCCAAAGTCTTTTCTGTTTGGCTGGTTTGGTTTACCTTAGTATGGAAAACCCCCAGCTTTGGGCTGTAGTTGCCCCTTTGGAAGCAATCTGTCCTGATCTGACACTCACAGTTGGATCCCACCAGGAACAGCACCGTCACAGGACTAAAGAGGTGAGTGTCCCTGCGGTCTGCAGGGGACTGCAGTGGGAGGGAGTGGGGCTCGAGGAATGGTGTGGGGGTAGTGGGGACCGGGGTTGATGTGGAGGAGAGCAGAGGATGGTGCAAGGGGAAGAGGATGACATGGGGGAGGAAGCTGGGGCCAGGGGATAGTGCAGTGGTGGTCGGTGGGGGAGAGTGGGGCTGGGGGAATGGCACGGTGGTGATCAGGGAAGGGGGGACTAGGGGATGGCACGGCAGTGGTCAGTGGGGGGAGGAGGCCAGGGAGATGGCGATGGTGGTGGGCCGGGGGTTAGAGGGCCGGGGGCTGGCACGGCGAAGGGGAGTGGCGGTGGGGGAATGGTGTTTGGGGGGGTAGGGAGCTGGGGGATGGCGCCACAGCCAGTGGCGGGTGGGGGAGTGCAGCAGGCGGCTGGGCTGGAGATGGAAAGGTTTCTTACCATTCCACTAGACATGTCCGGTTATTGGTCTGTCTTAAAAATATATTTCTGTCTGGAATTTCTCTCCACTGGACTCGGGGGAGGGTGGGGTGTCTTGTCTTTGGGTTGGGTGTCCCCCTTTTGTTCTCTTACCCCTGCCCCCCTCCACTGTGGTCTCTGTGTGTCGGGAAGGGAGTGTGCCCTCTCCCTCCCTTGGGTTACCATTCATCTGGACTCCCCAGACATGTCCGGTTTTGGGGGGTGAAAATAGCATCAGGGGGAATTTATAAATAGCTGCAAATGTCTGGGATTTCCCCCCTGCAGAGTGGGGCAGCTGACAGTGCTGCTGGCTGGACTCAGGGCATGGAGCTCCCAGCCACAGCCCATGCCTCCCTCGCAGCATCTGATCCCTGGCCAGCTCCTCCCTCCCCCATTCTCAAATCATTGGCTGCTGGGGCTGTTCACAGATACTTCTCCCCTGCAGGACTGGCTGAGCAGCAGGGCTAAGGGGGGTGGTTTGAAGGGGTTCCTGTAGGGGGCAGTGAAGGGACAGGGAGTGGGGTGGTGGTTGGATGGATTGGGGGTTCTGTCAGGGGTAGGAGGGATAAGGGTGGAGCAGGCAGAGGACTGTTAGGGGGTAGGTTCCTAGGGGAGCAGTTAGGGTGTGGGGTTCCCACAGGAGGGGGCAGTGACGGGAAAAGGTGCCTCATGGAGGCTTAGATGTGGGTGGACTCCTTTGGAGCAGTTAGGGACAAAGAGCAGGGAGGCTAAGGCAGGGGATGGGGTTCTGGGGGACATTTAGGGGTGGGGCCTCAGGGTGGCCAATCATTGGGCAAGAGGGGGTTGGGAGTTCTTAGGGGTGTCAGATGTGGGAGGGAGGGGGGCAGGATTAGGGTGGGGAAGGGTCTTAGGGTGCCCCACCGTGTCCTCTTTTTTCGTAGCTGAAATATGGTAACCCTACTTCTTCAGAAGTCACTGTGAGCCGCCATTTTGTGTGTGTCAGGGGGGGAGTCAGCATTTTGTGTGTGGTGGGGGGAACTTGCCATTTTGTTTAATATGGATGGGCCATTATGGAAAGGAGAAAAAATCTTTTGAAATGAATTTCTGTGTCAGGCAGGAGTTAATAGCCTCTTAGATTTGGTATTCTAAGGTAAAAAAATGTCTTCCTTTCTGTGTGTATAAATGCATCTTACTTCTTTTCCATTCTATGCATCCAATGAAGTGGGCTCTAGCTGACCAAAGCTTATGCTGAAATAAACTGGTTAGTCTCAAAGGTGACACAAAGAATTCCTCTCCTTATTTACTCTCAAACATATATAAAAGATGGGGTACAATCATTTGTATGGGAGAAAAGGTCGAAAACTGTGGATGAAATGTCTTCTCTAGCTGATGATTTTGAGCAGACACAAGCATCTCTTGTGAATAAACCATAGGCAGAGGGGTCTAAATTTGGTGGGAGGTAGGATTCTAGTTTACCTCACTTCTACAATCCCCAAGCCAAATCTCCCGTAAAAAGTCCAGAAGTTGCTATCATTGTAATTCCACTGATCACCTGAGGAATAAATGCCCTGTGCTGGGAGAAAGGACGGAGCAGCTGGTCCTTGTGAATGCTGTGACCCTGAGCATGGAAGCCTGTCAGGCACTGGTCACTTCTCATATTGTAAAATTACCCTCTTCACAGCCAGGTGTGCAGCCTATCAAAGCTCACTATCAGTGAGGTTAGGAGACGATAACCCTGTTTATTGGATGAATGATAATGATTTCTCCTGAGTAGCTCAGGAAGAAGGAGCGTTCTGCTGGGACTTCAGAGGGAAATGGGAAACTCCCAGGAACTTCTGAGGCAATGGGAGAAAATCTCTATGAACCCTCTGCAGGAGGGGGGAGCCCAGGTGTGGGGGTGATTGAGCAGATCTCGTGCATTACAGCTGAAGGCCACAACTCCTCAGGGCAGGTGAAGAGCGTCTTGTCTGTCAGTGAGAATCCTTTTCCAGCTATTAGCTGTAAGCCTCTGGGAGCATAGTGAGGTGACTCTTGTAATCGAAGGGAGAAGGCCCATTGGAGGTCCTGATTTTTAAGCTCTTTGTTCCTGCTGTTCTTGTAGAAACTCACTCTGCCTCTTTCAAACAGGATGGTGATCCTACTAAAGAAGTGGTTGTCTGTGAAAATGCTAATGATCCATCAGACTGAGGGGAGGGGAGAAAATTCTCTGGGCTGTGACAGAGCAAAACTGAGAGGCCTAAAGTTTAGCCAGGGTAGTTGACATAACTAGGCCTTCTATGAAGGTGACATGGGGGATGGGAGTGGGAGCAAGGGACTTTCTGAGTTCTGCCCTTTAAACAATGCTAATTGGAAAATGTACTACTGTGCTTCACTTAAATATTTAACCACAAAATTGAGACAAGTGACCATTGTTTCAGAATCCCCAAGAATTTTAGAGTAATCATGTTTTGCTAAAAGCTTATTTTCTAAAGCTGATCCTTTTCCTTGAGAACATTATTGAAGAAACTTGCTTAAGAGGATGTATAAGTGTTTTAGCAATTTAATATATAAATAGGTCAGCTTGATTTCTGTTCAGGGGGGGGAACACCAAGCATTGTCTGCTGACTGTGCTGACTTATCACCTCAATGCATTGCACTGTATCTTATAAGTGTAACCTTTCTGCCCTTCAGAATTGGCAGCAACAAGGGCCGGGTTCAGTAAATAGGGGTTCCCTCTCAACAATACAATGCAAACTGGCTCGAGCCCCCACCCAGTGACCTGGGAAAATCGTAACACACCCCTGGGCGCCTCAATGAGGCAATACTTCCCCTCTTGCAAGCACAGATCAGTGTAACAGAAGATCTTTATTAACATGAGGTAAATGACATCACTAAACTGGGAAAAACACCACACCTAGGGTTCATACACCAACCCGTGAGCAAATTGCCCCTCCTCAGCAAGTTTGGACTGTATCCTCTCCTGTAGGTTCAGGAGTCCAGCAACCCAAACGTCACCCAAAGTCCCACAAGTCCAATAGCCCAAAGTCCCTGGAGTCCAGCAACCCCAAAAGTCACCCAAAGTCCCAAAAGTTCAACAGCCCCAAAGTCTCTGGAGTCCCTGGTCAAAAGTTACTCTGCCGAGTCTTACCTCCCAGGCGGGGTGGAAGTGGAGGGCAGAGTGAAGGGTACCTTCACGAGGTCTGAAGCCGATGGCCCAGTCTCTCCGTGGGGTGCTGGTTGCTCCGCTAGCCGCCCTGCTAGCCAACACAGGAACTGCTCTGTCCGCGGCTCAAGTCTGCTCTGCCCGCTGTCTCAGGAACTGCTCACGAACTGGTCCACTAGCCGGCACAGGAACTGCTCTGCCAGCTGTCTCAGGACCTGCTGTCTCAGGAACTGGCCCACTAGCCGGCACAGGGACTGCTCTGCCAGCTGTCTCAGGAACTGCTGCCTCAGGAACTGGCCCACTAGCCGGCACAGGGACTGCTCTGCCAGCTGTCTCAGGAACTGGTCAGCCGGCACCGGGACTGCTCGGCCAGCTGTCTCAGGAACTGGTCAGCCAGCACAGGAACTGCTCCGCTAGCCGCCCTGCTAGCCGACACAGGAACTGCTCTCCTTAGGGCCCCCTACTTAAGATAAAGCTCAGTGATTTTCAGCTCTTAAGTGATTTCAGCTCATAGGGGGAGGCCTTAGTGCAGAGGCACCACCAGACCCAAAGCAACTTCAGCTCAGTGGGCTGAAGTTAGACTCCTAACGGAAGCAAAAGTCAGCTCTAACATTCCACAGGGGAGAGAGGCCAGGTGCAATAGGCCGGTAAGGCCCTCACCACAAGGTATAGGCGCCTTTCCACCGCCTCTCTCAATTCAGTGAGTATTGGAACCCCTGTACCTTGTCTAGTGAGCACTACCTAGCTGATGGCGAGTCCCTCCAGCATGCCAAAGGCCAAATACATGTCCCAACCCCTCATTCACACAAACAGGTCAATCAGCACTCTATCATTCTTGCCCCAATACTACAGAAACTGGGGGTCCCACAGTAGCCAAAGTGATCATTTGGGCTGTTAGAGTGCAGGCCAGGTGCGGTGGGTGTGTCTAAGCAAATCAGGTGTTATTTTCCAAAAGCTACTGCAATTTCTGCAATTCACCACTGGATGTCACCCATACTGACACTGCAAAGTCATTGCAATTCCCCACCGGATGCCACTCATCCTGACACTGCTTACATAAGCAGAAGATTGCTTCTAAGGTTTAATTTTCTAAGAGTTTGGTATTCTTGTTAAACCCTATGAAAAGGTGTAATGTGTATGATTTTAGGGAAACGTTTTGGACATGCTAGGAGTTGAAAACAAAAAAAATCCTATAAAGACACATCTTCTCAGTTAACACCTGTAAAAAGGCTCAAGGCTTGTCAGTGTAGGAAAACCATAATTATTCTGATGTCCTGACAGGAAGGAGGAACTGAGGAACATTTCCCCATAGCATAGATGAATATCTCTATTGAGTTATCACCAGTTGGAAAAGCACACTAGTTAACAATGCTGAAGAGATACAAAGAGACCAAGGGAAGGCTGTGTTTTGAGATCACAAGGCTGATCTACAGAGTAATGAAAGGTACACAGAACTTTTAAAAAACATCACTGGGTAACACAACAATGTTTGCAACACTTGGGAGTTGCATGGTTAAAATCTAAAATCCAAAATCTTCGGCAGCCTGCCACTGTATCAGTCAGTGGCTAACACATCTGCATTACATTAGGGGGTGATGTATAAAATTCTGTGCACCAAAGCAACATCCTCACACTCCCATTTTTACTATGGTAATATCATTATGATACTTTTTTAAAAAGTGTGTCATATAAAGTATTAATGGAAAAGGGAGGGTTTGCTGAATGTGATTACTCTATTTGTGTGCATACATCTTTTGGTACCTAAAGTTATGATTATTGACTATGTACCAGTATATGATATCACTTGTTTGCTCCTGGTTAACACCGACAGGGTAGTTTACATCCAGTCTAGCCAGCACTTTGTTCAAGGTTATGAATCATAAAGAAACCAAATAGGCCTTTGAAGAAACTATCCCCACCTGATGGACTTTCCTGTGAATGTTCTAGCTAGGATATGGGTAATGGTTCCTGCAATGAATCCCTGAAGCATGCAACGACATATGACCAACTCAAGTGACACTGGGCTCCATCCTGTGCTTGTATTTATCCACTAACTGAGCTGGGGACATATGCTGTGGGCTAAATGAAATTCCCTCCATGTGGCAGAAAATATAAAAGGTAGAAGTGACATTATCACTTGGTCTCCCTCTCCCACAACCCAATACGTGAAAACATAAGAAACTGGACTGACCTGGGGCTGTGGTCCCAGGCTGAAGGGGATTACTAGCCTGTGTATGGAAGATTGGTTGACTGTTTCCATCATCTCGATGAGACACTGCTTGATTAAACCCTGTCTAGTGTAAAGAACTTAAATGGGGATTCTGCTTGTTTATGTGACCAACTTTGACCTGTACAATATTACTTATAATCACTTCAATTCTATATTTCAGCAGGTAATAGGTTTCTTTTATATTTTTTTACCTGAAATTGTGTGTTGTTTGAAATGTAATACAGATATCTTCTCAGAAACATGGTTGATTGTCATCTATACGCAGAGGCAGGGCAAACAGTGGTTAGTGAAAGCATTCATGTAACTGCAACCGGGTGTATCCCTGCATGTGTATGGCATTGGGAGTGCAAGACTTGGAGAAGATTGCATCTTATCACAGCCTCAGTGTATCAGAGGGCGCCCATATTGGCACGCCAGAGGTCTCAGGGGTTCCCCAGTTCTGGGTTGAATCCAGGGGAAGTCTGTCATACCAACCCGATGAACAGACCCTGCTAGAGCTGAGTCCATTTCCTTCTTTTCATGTGCTCAGCTACTCACGGAGAGACATTGTTAACATCAGGGAAGACAGAAGTCCTCAGTTCTCTGTGTCATTCTCTGTGGGTCCTTAGCTGAGGTTCTCTCTCCCCCATGCCTCAGTTTACTGATCAGTATAATGGGGATATATTCATAGACACTTTCTTTTCCTAAGTGTATTAAAGATCCTTCAATGAAAAGAGGGTGGACAGTTTATGAGTTTACCCTGTATAAGCTTCATACAGTTAAAAAGGATTTTATGGGGGGTTTGGATCACATTGGGAACTGGGTCTCTCGGTGCAGAAGACAGGTAAGTTACTGTCCATGGTTCAGACCCTGGGTCTGTGTTGCAGCCGGCTGATATGTCTGTCTCAACAAGTCAGGGTTCTGGAAATCCCAAGCTGACAGGGCTAATTGGCTCAGAGGTAATTTCAGCACATTAGGTAACAGTCCCAAGGGGATCTCGGTGACCGAACCCACCACACTGATCTCCGATTACCTACGAACAGACCCATGTGTCTGCAGATAGTGCTCATTTCTCCCCTCAGGCATCTCTGTACTGCTCAGTCTGTGTGCTGTCTGCCCAGACATCCCGGACATTTACAGATTGTCAGACCCTGTAGAGGCCAAGGCGTTATCTCTATTTTTCTTAATAATCAACTAAAGTATTAAATATACACAAAACACAGTTCCCGTAATCAATGTTTACTCCTATAGGTGGATGTAGAACTCAGAGGTGCAGACAGCCTTATCTCCAGCCCCTTCACATAGATAAGGTTGATCCACCACATTAGGCGCAACAAACTGCACTGGGGTTGCACAGAGCTTTATTACAAATGGTGCACCTCCTGTGTCAGCTTTTGGGGTTGGACGTTGCTGCGGAAGCTGATGTGAGAGTGGTGTGGGACACGGCTACCTCCCGGTGATTACAAGGCAGGTGTTTTGATCTCACAATCACATCTCTTGTAAGGATACTCATGTGCTCGACAAACTCAGTGCAACCTGGTCATGGTGCGATAGAGCATAGGTCTCTGTGGTCCTTTCCACTCTACACAACCATTAAATATCCCAGGCCCTTGCCACTACTGATGAATTTGCTTCAGTATCACTGGCACAAAAAACTTTCTTTTCTCTCAGCGCACGATGACCCTGACTTATGGTCTCTCACCCCCACATGGCTTTATTTAAGGGGCACGGTGCATCTTTCAGGATGAAATGTGTTCATAGATGAACAACACAAGTCCAAATTCGGAGGCTGTGGCCCACGGATTCCTCAGTATCCAGTAAAGCAAATCTTCCCTGGGAATAAGAAGTGAATATAGACTTCAGGAGTCAGCTGCGTGTTAATGAGCAGAGACTGCCACCTCTGCATGTTGCATTTCTGGGCTCTGGCCCATAATGCAAGGGCACTAATTTTACTTTTATCTGCTGGTAAGCATGGAAGTGAAAGGTCTCCTCACTGGAATAAATATAAGAAGGTTTCAACATGAACAAGACATCTTCTCTGCTAGCTTCATTTGAGAAGTCAGCTGAGGTGTTGTGCATAAAACATTCAAATAACATCTGAAACAAAAGCAGGCACCCAGCATGGAAAATGTCAGTCCAAATGGTTAAAGTTTGGTGAACTTATAAACAACTGAAAATGAGATCTTATTACTGAAGGTCTCAGAGTGCCCAAAGAAAAGGTGGTGTCCCCATAGTGACGTAAAATGACCAATCCATATGTTTAACAGAAAAAAGAAGAGGAATTCTTTGGATCACCTTAGAGACTAACCAGTTATTTCAGCATAAGCTTGCATGGGCTATAGCCCACTTCATTGGATGCATAGAATGCAACAGAAGTAAGGTGTAGTTATACACACAGAAAGCAAAACAAACCAATAAAAAGTTGTACATTAGCATACCCAACCTAAGAGTCTGTTATCTCCTCCCCGACACAGAAATCCATTTCAAAAGGTCTTTTTTTCTCCTGCCCATAACTCTCTCTGTCTTTTCCCATCAACCCCCAGCTGGGGTAACCCCACACCCATGTTAAGCCTACAGCACCTAGTATTCCGAGGAGGTCTCCCATCCAAGTAGTAGCCAGGCCTGACCCTGCTTAGCTTCTGAGATCAGATGGGATCAGGTGTGTTCAGGGTGGTTTAGCCATACCCTGCCCATAACAGCCCATCCAAATTAAACAAAATGGAGACTTCTCCTGGCCACACATGAAATGGTGACTCAACCCCCGCCCCGGCCACACACAAAATGGTGGCTCACAGAGACTTCTGAAGAGGTAGGGTTACCATATTTCAGCTATCAAAAAAGGACATGGGGGTACTCTAACCTCACCCCCACCCTAGCCCTGTCCCCACCCCATCCATTACCTCCCACTTCCAAAACCCTTCAGAAATCACAACCCCCTCTCGCCCCCTGACTGAATGCCCAAGGCCCCACCCCTAACTCCCCCCCCAGAACCCCATCCCATCTAAGCCTCCCTGATCTTTGTCCCCTAACTGCTCCCCAGGAGCCCACCCACATCTAAGCCTCCATGCAGCACCTTGTCCCCTGACTGCCACCTCCTGTGGAAGCCAATACCATAACTGCCCCTATGAAGAGCAAACCTCCCCCCTCTCTAACACTGGGGTAACAGAGGGGGTCTCAGCTATGGCCCCTTAACTATAAGCTGCTTCCCCAGCCTAAGTTAAGTCTTTTCACCCCCAAAATCCACACTCTACCAGTAGGGAAATGGGGACCAAGCTGCCACCACCAATGCACTTATTCCAAACCCATAGATTGGGGCACATTGGGATCCCAAGAGATGAACACTCCCTCCCTTGCTAAAAGGAGAGAAACTTTCCCCCTCCCCCCTTCCTCTTGTTACTGAGAGAGACAGCACTCTGGCTCACACATTGTGAGCCTGCCAAATCCAATGCTATGACCACTTTAAGGGAATAACCAAACACTTTGTATAACTAAAAAGGTTTAATAAAGAAAAAGAGAACAACTTACAGCTAATACAACTTTACAGATTTAAAGCTTTCTAATTCCTTCCTCTGAAAGGGTTAATGACACTCTAAATTTCGTACGAAAACTTATAAGATCAATATGTTACTTACAGTCAGAATAATCTTGGAAATAGAAAGGTGCACATCTCTCCCAAAGCTAGGAGAGAGGAGGAAAGAGTTTTCATAGATGAAAAAGATGAAGCCAGTTCAAGCTCCAGACAGAACTGAAGAGACTTCCTGGTTCTTCCTCCAGGTGGGCTCTCTATGTCACTCCCCCCCCTTCCCTAAGTTAACCCCTAACAGGTAAACCAATTCTCTAAGACTCTTCACACTCATGACTGCCCCCCTAGGAACCAACCCCCTAACAGTCCTCTGCCTGCCCCACCCTTATCCCCTCTACCCCTGACAGGATCCCTGATCCATCCAACCACCCACCGCTCCCTGTCCCTTCACTCCCACTCCAGAAAGGCCTTCAATTCAGCCCCTAAGACCTGCTGCTCAGCTGGTCCTTCAGGGGAGAAGTATCTGTGAACAGCCCCAGCAGACAACAATTTGAGAATGAGGGGGAGGAGAAACTGGCCAGGGATCAGATGCTGCGAGGGAGGGGTGGGCTGTACCTGGGAGCTCCATGCCCTGAGTCCAGCCAGCAGCACTGTCAGCCACCCCACTCGGCAGGGGGGAGATCCCAGACATTTGCAGCTATTTATAAATTCCCCCTGAAGCTATTTGTACCCAAAAAACGGACATGTCCAGGGAATCAGGACAAATGGTTACCCTAGGGTGGAAGAGGGTGCCCCTTCCTTCCCAACACACAGAGACCACAATGGAGGGGGGCAGGGGTAAGATAATGAAAGGGGGACACCCCCCCCCCAAAGCCAAGACACCCCCCCCTCCCCCCAGTCCGGAGGAGAGAAATCCCAGACAGAAATATATTTTTTAACACAGACCAATAACCGCACATGTCTGGTAGAATGGTAAGAAGCCTTTCCATCTCCAACCCAGCCACCTGCTGCACCCCACCCAGCCTCCCGCCACTGGCTGCGGTGCCATCCCCCGGCTCCTGTACCCCCACAGAACACCACCGTGCTATCCCCCACACCAACTTCACCCCCCATGCCATCCCCTGACCCACTACCCTCCAGCCGACCACTGACACCATGCCCCTGCTCCCTCCCCCCCAGTGACAACCACTGCGCCATTCCCCCACCTCCCCACTGCTGAACACCACCGCGCCATCCCCCAGTCCGCTCTTCCCCATGAGCACTGCTGCACCATCCCCTGGCCCCACTCCTCTCCACCAACCACTGCTGTGCTATTCCCCGGCCCCGCACTTCCTCCCTCCATGCCATCCCCCTCCCCTTTCACCATCCTATGCTCTCCCCCCCCACCAACTCCACCCCCCACTACCCCCGCACCATCCGCCAACCCCCGCTCACTTCCACTGCCATCCCCTGCTGACCACAGAGACGCCCACATCTGCCTCTGCCAGAAGCTACTGGCATGCTATAGCAAGACTTCCCCACATGCCTCCTGGGCATGACCCAACCCCTTTGCTGCTCCCCTCTGTTGCTATGACAGAGTCCCTTTGCTCCTACAGCAGCTACTAGGCACCGGAGTCTTCTCCACATGCCTGCTCAGCTGGCGGGCTGGAGAAATCAAGCTTGTGGACTGTATCTGGCCCACGGGCCATAGTTTGGAGAACCCTGGTCTAGCATATAGAACTTAGATTGTGATTTCATTTGTTAAGTAACCAACTTTGATATTTTTTCTATAAATAATAACAGCTTAAAATCCATCTTCTATAATTACTGTATCTACTTTCCATTTATTTTCCTAATGCAGTGTGTTATTGGAAGTATAAAGGGAAATCTGCTCAGGAACAGGGGCTGGTCCATTGTCTTCTCCACATTGAGGGAAGGAGGCAGGATGATAAACTTACACTGGTCAGTCTTCTGACAAGGGCAAGGCAGTACAGCTCTGAGGACCCAGGCTGTGAACTGTCTGGAGACTCTCTATTGTTGATTCATGAGTGGCTAGTGAAAACATTCACATACCTGCAGGTGGGTGTGTCAATGTTGGTGTAAGTGGAAGACCTGGAGGGGCTTGAAGCTTTTCATAGGTTCACATGGTAAGAAGGAGCCAAGGTTAGTAAGTAGGAGGGCTCATGGGTAACCGAGTTCCAGGTGGCACCCTGTAGAAGTCCATGATGCCCACCCAATAAACAGGACCTATGACAGCATGAGTACATTTCCCGCTTATCATGCGCTCAGTTTCTGATGGAGAGATGGTTCTTATGGTAGGGAAGTGAGGACTCCTGGGTGCTGTCTGCCATTCTCTCTGTGACTCTGGCCAAGTCATGTCTGTCTACCTGTACCTCAGTTTATCTATGGATACATTGGGGATCTGTTCATAATGACTTTCTTTGCTAAGTTTTTGAATATCCTTCAATGAATGTTTCTCTGTGATATGATATAATCATACTTATTGATAAGAATTACTGATCTCTGATCCCTTAATGAAAATCCCACCTGCCTACAAAAAATAATTGGGACTCCCGTCAGTGATCTTATTCCAAATCTGTCTCGCCACTTTCTAGCTATCCATCCTGCGTACTTAAGACAGATTCAGATCCTATGAGACCTCGGCACTATCCCTAGCTTTCTTAGTAATCAACTATAATTATAAATATACACAAATGCAGAGAACAGCCAATTCCACTCTGACACAACACGAAGCCCAAGAGTTCTCATCTCCCTTTGGGAAGGTCCCTTAATTACTGTTTACTGCTAAAGCTCGATAACAAACACAGAAGTTCAGAAATGGAAAGAGAGACACTGGCGAGAGATCATCTGGTCTCCAGTCTATTCACAAACAGAAACTGCTTCTCCCCTTTAGTCTGAGGGAATTCCACAGGGACTGCACAGAGCTCTATTATAAATGGTGCACATCCCTGTGTCAGCTCTCGGCGTGGTATGCTGCTGCAGAAGCTGGGCCGAGAGAGGTGTGTGGTTGCGGCAAATGGAGGGATATTCCCAGTGAAGACAATTCCGTCTCTAAAATCACAGGTACCCATCACTTTCTGTTCAATAAACTAAGTGGAATGTATGAAGGATGGGATAGGGTATAGGTCTGAGGTCATTTCTACTCTGTGGAGCCACTGAAGGCTGAAGGAGCCACCGAGCATCCTGGGCCTTTGTCACAAGTGCTGAATTTACTCTAATATTATGGGCCAAAATGTCCCTCTTTGCTGTGCGCCTCAGTCATGGGCTGCCAAAGTGGCCTCATTTCAGTGCCACAGTGGATCCATCCAGATGAAAGTTGCTAACAATTGTCTTCTACAAAGCCAGATTTGAAGGCCATGGCCTCTAGTTGGCTTGGGCCCCTGTGGAATCCTATGGCAGCCCTGCTGTCGTGTTTTAAGTGTAGACAGGCCCTCAAGCAGATATTCCAGTAAACATCCAGTCTGCAGTAAGAATTTAGGAGAACCTCAGGAGCCAGCTTTTTGTTAATGCCCAGACACTGCTGCCTCATCCTCTTGTCATTTAAGTCTTCAGCTGTTAACTCGGTGGGAAAGACATTGGGGCTATTACCAGGTTTTCTCCTCATTAGGATAAATGTACCAATTTTTCAACATTTGTAAGGTGTCTTCTCCCCTAGCTTCATTGGATAACCCGGATGAACTGTTATGCCTCAAAATTTGAAAATGCAATTCAAATGGAAGTAGACACCAAGGAAGGGAAATTTCAGGTTAATGTTTGTCAAATGTATATATAATTGAAATTAAAACTTGTAATTTAAGTTGTCAGACAGACTTAATTATGAGTGGTGTGGCCAACACCACAAAATATTGCCAATCCATTTATGAATCCCATTTAGTTTAACTCTTTGCTCCAATAATGTCTGTGGCAAGTTGTTCCACAGGTCAAATATGGATTATCTAAAGGTTTTTCTTTTATCAATATTATATGTTCAGGGTGACAATGTAATTTAATATTCCCTTATTTGTGTGTTATGAGACAGAATAACTATAAATATATGAACTACGTTCTATATCAATAGATTCATAGTGTTTAAAGCCACAGGATCCAGTCTGACCTCTGGTGAAATACAAGCCCTTACATATCACCTAATTACCCCAGTATTGAACTCCTTAATTTCTGCTGGAATAAGACCTGGTCTACACTAGGATTATATGTCAAGGTATCCAATAGTGAAAGGGTAATAAGGGGGAGGCAGGGATCAGCTAGTCTAACCTCCTGCAAATATGCAGGATTTGCTATGCATAAGGCACCCCAGACAGAGGACTATCCAGCGTCCTGTTGAATATCTCCGGTGAAGGACTTTCCACAACCTGCCTGGACATCTGTTCCATTGTCCTTCTGTTCTTACAGTTTGAGAGTTTATATAAGATTAAATCAAAATCTGCTAGGCTGTAACTGGAACCCATTCCCTCTTCTACTGCCCTAGGTGACAAGAGAGAAGAAGTTTAATTCACCTTTTTCAAGGCAGCTTTTTAAGTATTTCAAGAGCCTGGGTCTGTCCCCCCCTCAATCCTCCCTTTTCAAAATTAAACATACCCCTTTCCTTCAGCCTTTGCTTGTATGGCTTGTATTCCATCCTGTGGGTCTTTTTTTGTCACTCGCCTCTATATCATTTCCAGTTTCACTACATCTTCCCTATATATTGGAGATCAAAACTGAACACTGTACTCCAGCTGAGGCTGAACCAGCAGCAAGGAAATTGAAACTGTACCCTCCTGTGATTTTCTTGCTATGCCACTGCTAACACAAATGAAAATTACATTTACTCTTTTTGCAAGGAAAAAAAAATCACACCCCTCATAGTTGTAGCGATATCAACCTGACCCTGGTATATACAGCAAAAGATCTCTGGTAGAATTCTTAATCAAACTAGCTACCATTTCTCAGAGAAAGAGATCATTTACTCTGAGGAGAACCCCCATCAAAGAACACTTAGGGCTCTTGGGGGTGGAAATGTGGTCACTGTTGAGGATATAAAAATGGCAGGTGTGGGGCACAGCACCAGAGATACCGTTTGCCTCCCTGGCCTTCTGGTGTATGTGCCTCCATTCATTTTCCTTTGCTGTGCAGTGCAGTGTGTCCTCAGCTTAGCTCTTTTCCCAAAACCTACCTTAACCTGTCCATAAATGTTCATATTTCTATGGCTGGAGTGCAGCTGCTACCTCACAACCTCCCCACTGCAAATACTGAGAAGATCCAGCATCTCCATAGTGTCCCAAGTGTGGAGTTGCCCTGGGCACCTGGGAAGGTGTGTTGTATGTAGTAAGTGAAGGCAATGTAAGTAAAGGCTAAAGGCCTACTAAGGGCCCAGCCTGAGGCCTGAACTAAAGTAATGGTCAAGTCTTTGCTAATATGAAGCAAATTGCAGCTGTGAGCAATTAAGGCTGGACCGGCTCACAGAAATTGGCAGGAAGAGGGCTGATATCGTAAGAATTTATACTCATTATAATTTCAGTATAAACACAGTAATGAGGTACATTATAAACCAAGGACACTCCTCAGATAACGGGTAACCTCATGAGCCATCCCAATGACAGGGGCAAAAGGGTAAAATGATGGATAGAGTTGTTTTGATCAAAACAACAGGTGCAAGGGGCGAGGCGGCACCTAACGATGTAAATGGGCTGCACCTTACTACGTAAGAGGGTTGTACCTTGCTACGTGGAAGGGTTGCATCTGAATACGTCAGGAGTGATGTGTAACTTGTTCTGTATCTGTATATAAGCATGTGTCACCGGAATGTCTTTGTCCAGCTCGAGGGGGAGTGACAATGTCCCGTCACTGAGCTGTGTCCATTGCCAAGCGTCACTCTCTAGCTGTATGTCTGGTGGACTGAGAAATCCGCTGGAAACAGAAAGGGTGTCAGGGTCGCAATAAACCCTGGCCGAGGTGCCTTTGTACCTTACTAAGACTCTGTGGTTATTGGGGGTTCTCGTTGGGTCTGCTGCATCAGCTATCTGTACAGAGCTGGGGCAGCACACAGAGGGAACACACGCACGCAGCCGAGTGATATCAACAGGAGAAAGCAGAAACACCATACAACAACACTACACCACTACAACACTGGTGACCCCGACCGCTGATCTGGTAAGTAAGCAAAACTTCCGTGGTGGGACTCGCGACCTAACATGGCAGTAAATCTCGAGCTAGGGAACCCCCTTATCCCCTCCCTTATGATCCCCACGGAGTTTGATAATTGTTGGACCCACTGGATTGCCAGTAAGGGGGGTCCATATGAATTTAGAAAAGAGAGTGGGGAAACATGGACTGGCATATGTAGAGCGATGGTAGAAACCGATGCTCTGAGAAACAGTAATAAGAGTAAAAAAGCAAGAATCTTGCAACGTACGTCTCTGGCAGTGAGATGGTTAAGACAGCATGCTGGAATGCTGGCTAAAGAACTAACAGAAAAAACAGAATTAGCAGAAGAGATAACCCGGGCAGTCGAGCAAGCGATCCAAACTCATGACATGCTCGAGAAAATGAGGCAGGAAAATAAAAATTTAGAAACAGCTGTAGAAAACCTGCAAAAGCAAAAGGTACCGTCCCCTGGGGTTCAGTGTTCTTCAAGTACTTTTATAGTGCCTGAGGAGTGGGGACAGAAATGGAAACAGGTGGCTCTTGCCAAGTTAAGAGATAGCACATGGACAGTTGAGATGGATGCTGCAATGGGGACATGTAGAATGACTCTGTTAAAGCATCCTGCCATGACCCATGGGCAGGAGCTACCGCACCGCACTGCAACCGTATGATGCAAGCCAGGTTCTGGGCAAGCCCTCCCCAAAACCTAGATTGATTCCAGTAAAAACAGGAGAAATAGGTGAGGGTGAAAATCAAATTCCCCCCTTTAATCTTGATAAATCCCCGTGCAGTTCCCCAAATGTAAACACCCCTTCACAGTTATTTAAGGAAATGGATAATGAAGTAAACAGATTGGCTAACACTATAAAAGGGTCATGAATCTAAAAAACCCCGCGTGAGCGGATTGACAGCTAAGCTCAGCGTGTTAAAGATTAATGAACTAACTGCATTAGCCAGAGCTGTGGGTCCCCCCCCCCTGATAATTTCAATGAGTTTATAGCATAGCTCCATAGAGGCGAGCAGTTACTCAAAAGTGTCGGAATTGACATGTTGCAGGAACCTATTCTAGTACAAATGCTGTTAGGACCCCTCAACTGTCACACCCTTGGTTTTGATGATGATGTTGAACAGATGCTTAAACGCGTAGTGCAGAAGCACTTTAAGTTGTCCAGTGAGATAGCAATCCTTAAAGGGATAGCCCGGTTACCAGGAGAGGCTCCTGCGAAACTGGCAGAAAGGATTCAAACCTATATTAGATTCTCAGGTGTGAATGCTAACATGGAAGATTTGAAAGCTATAGTTCTGGAAGCGTTGCCACCTAGCGTGTTAGACTGGATGAATGCTTGGTGTGAGAATGAAGGTAAAGATTTAGCTTGGGATAAATAGATTGCAAAAGTTGAAACAGCAGTTAAACAGCAAGAAGGAACTCCTGTTAAAGAGCTGCGTACTCAGTTAGGACAGTGGAGAACAGAGGGTCCTGGATACTCCCCCCGTAGTCACGGCCGGAGCTGGAGAGGTCGTAGATCATAT
Source organism: Sternotherus odoratus (assembly GCA_032164245.1). Taxonomy (NCBI): domain Eukaryota; kingdom Metazoa; phylum Chordata; order Testudines; family Kinosternidae; genus Sternotherus; species Sternotherus odoratus. The sequence goes on from JAVMKO010000001.1 coordinate 302,732,131, forward strand.
AGAACGAGATAGTGATAGAGAGGGTGCGCGGGTACCTTTTGGAGTTCTGAAACAGGAGAATTCAGACCTTAAGGGAGAGATTGAAAAGCTGCAAACGCAGCTGCAAGTATGTGTGATTGGTAAAGAATCTCAACAGGAGAGAGACAAAACAGTGACAACGTAGCTAGGGCGACAGTCCTGGCAACAGGATTGAACGACCCAGTTGCTACTAATTTAGTAGCATAGGACAACCCTATCCACGACTCAGAATGCATTTTTCAACAACCCATGACAGTCGATGACTGGGGGCGCCCCCATTTAAGCATTCGAGTCGGGGAAGGGCTAATTGATTTTTTGGTAGATACGGGGGCTGGAATTCCTATAGTAAAAGATGACTTTAACTCTTTTCCAACTGGAGAGTCAGTACAAATACAGGGGATTTCTGGAACTAATCAGACGTATACTGTTAAAATCCTCCCCCTCCAGTTTGGTATGCATACCAGTCAGGAGAACTGTGCTGTTGCAGGGAGAGAAAATCTAATTGGAGCACAGACAATTAAGCGTTTGGGATTGATCTTAGATTTTCCCAATATGTGTATTAGACAGACTCTCACTGTAATGCACGATACTGATGAAGTAAATATAATTCCTATGGGACTAGCCACACAGACGATAAGAGCAATAAAACCCAAACCACCGCCTCCCATACCAAAAAGGTGGGAGAGCTGGTGAAGTGAAATTCAATCTGTCTGGGCAGTAAATTCCCTAAACAAGGGTGAAATAAAAACTTCTGTTACATTAGAGGGCAATACACCTCCTTTTTTAAAACAGTACCCAATACCTCAGGAGGCAAAGGAATCGTTAAGACAAGTAATAACAGAACTGGAAAAAAGAAATCTAATCAGAACGTGTTCAGCGCCTAACGTGGCACCGATCTGGCCAGTTAAAAAACCTAATGGGGCTTAAAGATTAACTATTGACTATCGGGGGCTAAATAAAACTGCCAAAAAGGGAGCACCTGTAGTGGCAGCGTACCCTAAATTATTGGAAGTAGTTACCCCTGACATGAAGTGGTTTTCTGTACTTGATGTAGCAAATGGCTTTTGGAGTTTACCTTTGGAACCTGAGTCTCAGTATAGAACAGCTTTTGTATTCCAAGGTATGCAATACTGTTGGAATGTGTTACCAATGGGGTACTGTAATGCACCCACAATTTTTCATACTGTGGTGAGAGATATGCTGAAAAAAAAAAAGATTGTTACAAACAGAGAGAATTGTTCAATATGTAGATGACATTTTAATTGTGAGTAAAACAGAGCAGAAACATGAAGAGTTAATGCAGCAGCTGCTGGTGTGCTGCCAAGCGTATAGCTTGAAACTTAACCCCTCCACATCTCAGATTAAACAGAAAGAAGTGCAGTATTTAGGAATTCAATTCAGAACTAGAATTATAGAACTAGAGTACAAGTAAAAGTAAAAAAAAGTAAAACAGAGAAAACAACCAAAAAGAGATAGAGTTTACAAGAGCTTCAGACAAAAGATAATGCAATTAACCATAAGTACCACCTGGATAAACAGTTTTAAATATTGGCTGGGCACAGTGCAAGGAGCTGCTGCAGCACAGCAGGATGCAAAACAGCTAAAGATAAATCAAGCTTTTGATGCACACAATAACATTAAACAATGGAAAACTGGAGACCAAGTAATGGTTAAAATTGAACCGGGTCCCAAGAAAAAAAAAAAATTTTTTTTTTTTTCCTAAAGCAGAATGGAATGGACCCTAGCCCATTTTGGAGAAATTGGGACCATCCCTATACCTAGTGAACATAGAGGAACAGCCACACTGGAAGCATGCTATGCTATTAAAGAAATATATGGGTTGAACATGTATGTTACATGTATGTGCTTATTTTACAGAAAAATATACAAGATAAGCAAGTGCAGTAAGTACCATGGAAACCTTCCAACTAGGTAATAGAAGTTTTATGAGCTTTAATCTCAGCACCCCACTTATTGCTACACCTTGCTTGGAGACAATTAAAACGCTTTGAATTGACTAGACCCTACCCTACTAGACAATTAAGGGCGAAGAGTCAGTTTACTTGGAGCATTGATAATGCAAAAAAAAAAAAAAAAAAGAGAGATTAATATCACTCATTCTGCGCCCATAAAGGAGAGGCGAGTGTGATTTGTATTTTCACAGGTTAAGATGCCACCATGGATCTGGACCTTGGCAAGCGTGTTGGTGATAGCCCAAGATGTAAAGGGACTAACAAATGTCACTAAACTCAACCTAACGCATTCAGTGACCAGAAGCTTTTGGGTCGAAACAGCAGATAATCCAAACAAATGGGAGACACCTAGTCAGCAGCACCCTACCGGCACTGTGTTGAAGTTGGTGTGTGAAAGTAAAGGACAGCAACAAACAGGAAACGTACTCAGAGTATCGCCCTTCCCAATTCAGATGGCATGGAAGGTTAAGAACAATAGCCATACACAACTCGACCTTGATCTAAAGTTTGAGGACACACCCACACGAATAGGAAAAGAACTGATTTTAAGTAAAGAGACACAGGGGGGTTATGCATGTTGTTGGAAAGTTGATATTATTGTAAATTGTAAACCCATGGATATTTTGGCTCTCCCTCCTCCAGGTTTAAACAACGATGTTCCCGGTACTACACCAATACACCCTGAACAAAATATACATAAGGAAAGAAAATGAGCAACTCCACAAATGGAGCATGCTCTAGTAGCACCAAAGCAGATTATGGAAGATTACATCACAGGAATAGTGGGGGAAGATCTCACTCTAACATGCATAATACAACCTACCACATTCCCAACACCATCTCCTTCCTTCCCTCCATACACTGCTACTGAGGTGTTAGCAGTTTACTAATGGACCAACATGCAATCACTATTGACAATATGCATGTAATTGCACAAGGGTTTCAACACTTAAATGCCACTATTTTGTCTCTCATTAACAGCATACAAAACAATGACGTTTCATTGGCAGTAGCCTGCACCGCCTATGGAAGCAGAGTAATAGAGATGGTACAGCAAAGTTTGTTGCAACTGCAGCTCCAAACTTGGCCACGTATCTTAAATCGTGCCACCATCATGAGCCAATTACAACAACAAGGCATAGAACATATAATGCCTATCTTTCTAGAATTTGCAAAATTTAACAGCATACCAAAAAGAAATCAAGGGGAATGCAAATGCATACATCTCATGATGGCAGTGCCCAGATGGTTACAGGAGCCAGTTAAAGTATACTATGCTAATAGTGTGGGGACTCTGGTAAATAACACTTATGTGCAACATTACCCCACTGTGCGTCTAGTGACGGAGACTGGCTCAGAGATTAATCAAGCGTGTTGTACGAAATTTAATGGATGATGGCTGTGTGAGTGCTATGCCAAAATTGATATTAACACTACTAGAAAAGGCTGGGCACGGTTGGTGCAAAAAGAATTGGTTAAGGAAGTAGTACGTGTTCAGGATATGGCCTGTGCCATAGGGTACTCTAATTTTTCTATTGATGGTGATATCTGCCCTGCAAGTGAGGCAGGATTTTGTGTACCAGTCATTCGCACTATCCAAATAGGAGCCCATGCCTTTTGGCCAACAAAGAAGGGTAAAGCTGTCACTGAAACGGTCATCATTCATGAACATCTGCAAGATTTACTAGTTGATCTGTTTCCACCTGTAAAGTTTTTACAGTTAGATATACACGATTTAGTGATCAGGACAAAGGAGTCCCTAATACCAATAGCCCACTTAATACAACAGCAAATGCATGAAGTCGATGAAGTTCAACATGCAGTGGAAACACCCTGGTGGGCCATCCCTGAGGATATAACTTTACATCCAGTGGTTCGCACCCTAAGTGTAATCCTCATGGGAATCCAGGCCCTAACTGTAGTAGTTTTGATGGGAATGTGTTGCTGTATGATCCATCAAACAAAACGCGCCAAGTTACAAGGTCGAGTGGACAAGGTAATGGAAATAGCAATCAACACTGCGGTTGTACGCCCAAATAATCATGTCCCAGAGTAAGTAAAGGTACAGATATGTTTCCATATATTCAAAGGTATATATATACCTATATAATCATTTCATAAAGTAAGAAGTTAAAGTATCAATTTTAAGAATATAATCGTTGTATCCATATAAACATATACATATATACTCTCATTTATCAATAGATAAGTTATATATTTGATTATGAATTTTTATATCTTAGATATAGTTTAGATGTTTTTTTTGTAGCCCTTACGATAATATCAGGTTGACTACTGAACCCTACATCATTTGTGGTCCCGGGCCTAACATTCCCAGGCCCACCATATGGGATTTGAAAAATAATTGGATAATGAAAGCTGTCTGTCTGTCGTACGAGGGAATGTGCAGACTAATCAGACAGCAGGGGCATGAGTGTGTGGATGGTAAAATAAGGTAACCACCTCACAGTGTTTAGCCCACTGGGTTATCTTTCGTCCATGCATTATGCTTTTCCGGGACGATGGGTAAACATCCTCCCCTTAAAAAGACAAAAAATGGGGGAATGTAGTAAGTGAAGGCAATGTAAGTAAAGGCTAAAGGCCTACTAAGGGCCCAGCCTGAGGCCTGAACTAAAGTAATGGTCAAGTCTTTGCTAATATGAAGCAAATTGCAGCTGTGAGCAATTAAGGCTGGACCGGCTCACAGAAATTGGCAGGAAGAGGGCTGATATCGTAAGAATTTATACTCATTATAATTTCAGTATAAACACAGTAATGAGGTACATTATAAACCAAGGACACTCCTCAGATAACGGGTAACCTCATGAGCCATCCCAATGACAGGGGCAAAAGGGTAAAATGATGGATAGAGTTGTTTTGATCAAAACAACAGGTGCAAGGGGCGAGGCGGCACCTAACGATGTAAATGGGCTGCACCTTACTACGTAAGAGGGTTGTACCTTGCTACGTGGAAGGGTTGCATCTGAATACGTCAGGAGTGATGTGTAACTTGTTCTGTATCTGTATATAAGCATGTGTCACCGGAATGTCTTTGTCCAGCTCGAGGGGGAGTGACAATGTCCCGTCACTGAGCTGTGTCCTTTGCCAAGCGTCACTCTCTAGCTGTATGTCTGGTGGACTGAGAAATCCGCTGGAAACAGAAAGGGTGTCAGGGTCGCAATAAACCCTGGCCGAGGTGCCTTTGTACCTTACTAAGACTCTGTGGTTATTGGGGGTTCTCGTTGGGTCTGCTGCATCAGCTATCTGTACAGAGCTGGGGCAGCACACAGAGGGAACACACGCACGCAGCCGAGTGATATCAACAGGAGAAAGCAGAAACACCATACAACAACACTACACCACTACAACATTGTGAACATTCCACACTGAGCACAGAGCAAGAGGAGATTCAAAATTCCTGAGACTTTCAAGCAGGAGGGTCAGAAACTGTTTACCTCCATGTATTAAGAGGAATAGAAACTGTTCACCAGAGCAGTCAGGATGGGCAGTGTGGGATGCCTTCCTGAGGCCAATTCCAGAAATAAAATCAAGCACAAATATCTACACTGGCACTTTGAAGAAAAAATGTTTTGAGCAAAAACCCTTGTTTAGGTGGTTACATGATGTCACTGAAACTGAGGAATTCTGTTATTGAAAGTGGCTTTGCAGTGTGTGCATCACCACTGTTTCTTTGGCAAAAGGGCTTATTTGCAAATTATAATAATAATAATAATAATAAAAAACATGGCAGTATAGAAAAAGTCTAAGGAACAATGATGGCTGAGCACTATCCACAATTGTGTTTTCTGCTCATGCCTAGTAAGGTTCCACACACCATGTTGTGTAGGAATTATTGAGCAGGAAGCACCTGAAAATATGGAAATGGCATTAGTGTAACCCTTCTGCCCATCAGAGTTGGCAGCAACAAGTGCCGGGTTCAGTATCCAGGAGTTCCATTCTAAGGACACAATACAAAACCGGCTCGAGTCCCCACCCAGTGACCTGGGACAACCATATACCACCCTTCTGGGTGCCTCTAAGAAGCAATACTTCCCCTCTCACAAGCACAGAGTCTGAGTGTACCAAAACCCTTTTAATGACCGAGAGAAACACTGTGGCATATTATAGGGTAAATACCACAAAAAAAAGTCACAAACCAAACCATGAACCAGAATCCCCCCCCCACACACACACACACACACGCAAACGGGCAGCGTCCTTTCCCTTGGGTTCTTAAGTCCCAAAGTCCCCAAAGTCCAACAGCCCCAGCAGAGTTCAAAAGTTCATTGCAGAGTTGTACCTCCCCACCGAGGTGGGGGGCAGGTTATGGGGCACCTTACGTGGTCAGAGGCCAACTGCCCCATCTCTCCAGTCGTGCTGGTCGCTCACCCTGCTAACCAACACAGGAACTGCTCTTCCAGCAGTCTCAGGAACTGCTCTGCTTAGGGCCTCCCACTTAAGATAAAGCTCAGTGATTTTTCAGCTCTTAAGTGATTTCAGCTCATAGTGGGGAAGGCCTTAGTGCACCACCAGACCCAAAACAACTTCAGCTCAGTGAGCTGAAGTTAAGACTCCTAAAGGAAGCAAAAGTCAGCTCTAACATTCCACAGAGGCGAGAGACCAGGTACAATAGGCTTGTAAGGCCCTCAGACAATACCCTCACCACAAAGTATAGAAGTCTATCCATAGCCTCTCTCAATTCAGTGGGTTTTGGAACCCCTGTCCCTTGTTTAGTGAGTGCTACCTAGCTGATGGCGAGTCCCTCCAGCATGCCAAAGGCCAAATACATGTCCCAACCCCTCATTCACCTAAACAGGTTAATCAGCACTTTATCATTCTTGCCCCAATACTACAGAAACTGGGGGTCCCACAGTAGCCAAAGTGATCATTTGGGCTGTTAGAGTGCAGGCTAGGTGCGGTGGGTGTGTCTATGCAAATAAGGTGTTATTTTCCAAAAGTCACTGCAATTCCTGCAATTCACCACCGGATGCCACTCATCCTGACACTGCTTACATCAGTTTGGTCACTTATTCAGAATTCATTTATCTGAACAATGAAAATGTCATTTTTTTCAGTGTGGGAAGAGTGATCAATCTGCTTCCCCCACAAGAACAGCATCCAGTAGTGCATGTGGTGTCTCATATTCACATTGTCTTTCCATACAGGTATTTTTAATGAAAGAATCACCCTAGACCCTGGTGATATACAGGTAGTGAGGGGAACATATGGTACATGCAAGAGACACCGGTTTACCTCAGAGTTGGACACCTCCCCAGTCCATGTCAGAATATAACAAAACTGACTTCACCAACCCCTCCACCATCATCCTGCTGGGCATTCCTGGCCTGGAGGAAGCCCATGTCTGGATCTCCATCCCCTTCTGCATCATGTACATCACAGCCATCTTGGGGAACTTCACCATCCTGTTCATCGTGAAGGTGGAGCAGAGCCTCCATGAGCCCATGTACTATTTCCTCTGCATGCTGGCCATCGCTGACCTGATCCTGCACACATCAGCCATGCCCAAAATGCTGAGCATCTTCTGGTTCAATTCCCGGGAGATCGATTTCAGTGCCTGTCTCACCCAGGTGTACTTCCTTGCCATCGTCTCTCCCATTGAATCTGGGATCCTTGTAGCCATGGCTTTTGATCGGTACGTGGCCATCTGTCATCCCCTGAGACATGCCGCCATCCTGACAAACAGCCTGGTGGTCAAGATTTGCCTGGCCGTGGTACTGCGGGGTATAATGGTTTATCTGCCATTGCCTTTTCTGGCAAGGCAGTGGTCTTATTGTAAAACAAACGTCATCCCCCAGCCGTACTGTGTCGAAATGTATCTGGAGAACCTGGCCTGCGCTGACACCCGAGTTAGTAATTACTATGTCCTCTTTGTCCTATTCTGTGTGCTGGTTCTGGATGGGATTTTTATTGCTGTGTCCTATATCGAGATCCTCAGAGCCATCTTCAGGCTTCCCACAAAAGACGCCCGTCTCAAGACTTTCGGGACTTGTTGCTCCCACCTTCTCGTGATTTTAACCTTTTACATCCCAGATTTCATCAACACCCTCATGTACAGCTTTTCCCAAAATGTGCCCGTATCTTTTCAGGATCTCATAGTCCACCTGCTCATCTTCATGCCCCCAGTACTGCACCCCATAATTTATGGAGTGAGGACAAAACAGATCCGGGACAGACTGCTTCAGCTCCTTACTCATTAAAGGGCCTAAGGTTTTCTCTCTGATTGAGCTTCTAAATCCCCTTTCTCTAAATCACTGACTGAACAGTCAAAGGGTACATCCACACTAACCCCTGGTTTGCTGGGCAGTGATTAATGTATCAGGGATTGATTTTTCACTTCTCATGTTGATACAATAAATCAATCCCCAAACATGCTCCCCACTGACTCTTGTACTTCACCTTAGTGAGAAGTGGAAGTAGAGTAAACAAAAAACAGCAGCAGCCTATTCACAGCCAGGTGGATAACAGGTAAGTCTCCCTAAGCTACGCCAAATTCAGCTTTGCTATTCATGTAGCTGAAGTTGCTTATCTTGGGTCAACAACCTCCCCTGAGCCTATATCATGGCATGTGATATTAAATCATTTCCTGGTCTTACTGTCCTGTGTCATCATGAGAAACTAAGGAATCTTTGTGTGTACAACTCATTCTCCCATAAGCCCCACACCCTGCACTACATATTTCAAAGAGGGCTGTTAAATTTTTCTTTCTGTGTGTATAAATGCATTTTACTTCTGTTCCATTCTATGCATCCGATGAAGTGAGCTATAGCTCATGAAAACTTAGGCTGAAAGAAACTAGTTAGTCTCCAAGGTGCTACAAGTATTCCTCACTTTCTTTACAGATACAGACTAACACGGCTGCTATTCTTGAAACTATTTAATTCAAGTGTATAACCATGATGTTGCTGCTCTTGCTTAATTTGCACAATACTATTTTGTTTTTCTTGGTACAAAAGTTTCCAATCCTCTTCCTTTTCTTAACCCTTCCTCAGTTCCCCCATTAAAAATAAAAGTTGCCCTTCATGTGAAAATAAACAAATAAATAAATAATGCCTCCCTCTGTATTCTGTGCCCATAAAAATACAATAATAAATTACATGGGGGCTAAAACAAAAACATTTCTCTCAACCTTACCCAGTAAGATTTGCAAATAACTAATTTGCAGTAGTAGCCTACTGTAAAAAGCTAATCCATTGTGTCAAATCTGGCCATTCACAAGTGCAAAACACCTTGCCAAAATCAGCAAAAACCCCATGTCACTTGCTCCAGTCTAAAAATTAAGTCTATATCAAAGTTCAAATTACAGCTCACGCAGATAATTTGTGTAATTGTTAAATTTGTTCCCACCTACCAAAAAAATCAGAAGAAAAATATTTCAATAGTAGGCCTGCCAATAAATATAACCCAAAAGGCAACTTTTAACCAAACAAAATATATGCTAGCATTAAATATATCTGCCCCCAAAACGTCATAATAAAGTCCATCTTAGCCAAAATATAAAGTTTCCCCCTGGCTTTATGCCCCTCTCTGTTATGGCTCCACCCATCCAAACTGACGCTACATTGGAATCTACCCCCTTTGCCAGCTCACTATGTCTTATTACAAAAAGGCTTATTGGGAATTACTGCTTAAATCCAATAATTCCCAAATTACCCCAAATACCAATTGGTCAAATGGCAAATCCCAAAATACAAAATAAATTACCTTATGCCGAGCAACCGAACTATATCTAATATAAAAATATTTTTCCCAAAAATACCCGGCCCTGTACCAGTAACAACCTTATACTAATCTCTTTCCCTTTATACCTTCTTCAAACTTCAATGTTTTGCAAATAAAACAGGTCATATTTAACCATTAACCTTCCCTCATGCCACACCAAACGAAAATTAAAAATAACAAACTTGGTGTATCCAACCCTTACGGCTCCAGGCTTCTTTTGGCTCTGCGTCAGGTAGGCCTACAAAATATTACCCTAACATTGGACAGGGGGTTGTACTCTAAACTATTTATTCCCTGGGTTTAAAGTTAAAAACCATATCTATCATACACACCCTCGTAACCTCAATCTCCATTGCATGTGACGCAGCCCCAATAATCATTTAGTTCAGAGTTCATCTAAGTTCCATCAGGTTTTAAAGTCTGCAATCCCTTAGTTAAAAATCTCAACACTATAAAAGGCTATTATAAATATTTCTGCTGCAGTAAAGTTAATAAGTAAAGCCAGGGCCAATGCCATCTCCAGCTTGCAAAATAAAATTCACAGTATATCTCAAATTTCCTTGCAAAATTGCCTAGCCCTAAATCTTCCATTGGCCAGCCAAGGTGGTGTCTTCACATTGATAAATTCCACCTGCTGTGCCTATGTAAATCAAAGCCAAAAATAATCACTTATGTCCATACAATCCAATAACAAGTAAAACTGTTTCACAAACTTGCTAAAAAATCACTGGCCATGGTTTACCAATCCCCTCAGCTGGCTTAAATGTCAAATTATAAAAAGCACATTAGTAGTCCCTGCCTTACTTGTCACCATTTATATAATTGTGCTCTATGGCAAGTATGTTTGTTCCTGCTTGTTTTCAACTTCTCACAACCCCTAACCCCACAAAAATGTGTAACCTTCCCCAAGCCTAGCCGAGAAAAAACAATTGTTATTTCAGTATATACATAGTAAAGTATATAAAAACTGTAATAACCATATAAAAGCCCACAAACATATAGGTATTCAGCCATAAAGTTCCTCCCCTAGCAAAAGGCTTAATGCAGGGGCACTGTTCACCCAATCCTAAAGTCTAATTAATAAAACGCCATAAGTCACGCAGGCAAAAAAATACTGAAGTAAAACCAAGTCCAACTAAAAATCCAACCTGGGTGGCTGGCTAGGCCTTAAACTCCCAGCAAAATAAGAAAAAAATAACTCACTGCTGTCCTAATGCCCCTTAATTGTGTATTCAAATCCTATGGCCTTTAAAATGCCCAACCTGTTGTAGGCAGTGCACCTGTAATAACCTCCCTTTAAGGTGGTGACAAAAAGGCACCGAAGGGGGGACTGTAAAAGCAAAATTTTAAATGGTTTCACTTCAGGCCTAAAATATAGTCAAGTTAGCTTAGGGCCTGCTATAAAAAAGCAACGGGTTATGGATTAAGCCATCAGCAGTTACACACGCAGCACAGACCAGAAATAGCTGGATATGCTAACCCTGCCCCTGCTAACTGCAAAAATATCTACATCTAGCCTTAAAGAATAATAAATTGATCGCAACTACTCGGTTCTTACTGAAAAACATGTTTTTATCATTACCAATGGTGTAGTGCATTTTCATTGGGTAGGCATGATGGACTTCTGTAGGGTGCCTCCTGGAACCCGTTATCCTGCTCACTTACAAACCTTGGCCCCACTCTCACATTATGAGTCTGTGAAAAGCTGCAAAGTGATGTGAAAAGAATGAGGTTATTTCAAGTTGGTTTCATCACAGATTTTAGAGATTTTTTTCTGAATTTGCCATTTTTGCATTTACCCGTGTCAGGGACTCGAACCCAGACTGACACGGTTCGTTGTCTGATCGCAAAGAGACAGGCAACACCAGCAAAGTCCAATAACAAGCTCTTTATTGAAGAGTGCACACGACAATAGAGAGCAGCCCATCTCTGAGGAGAACCAGCTACCCTCTCTAACAACTGGTAGGGTTTTATAGACAGTTCCGTCACGTCACAGGTTATTCGTTTAGGCAACCCATCCCTCTTTGTTAGTTAGAAACTTTCAGTGTCCATACATACCTACCTATTACTTCATTACAAACTTAAACAATACCTTATTTATTATTATCTAACATGTCCCAGTTGGTTTCTTATCAGTTCGGTCAACAAGCACCAGAGACCAAGAGACAGGAAAGATAAATGAGCAGACAAAGAACAGGAAAAGGAAATGAAGACATTTAGGCTCCAGATGGCTGAGTACACTTGGTACAAGAATGCTGAGACTGCAACCCTCCCAGGGTCTGAAAGAGTTCACTCACGTCTGCAGTTCTATTCAGAGATTACCCAGAGTCCCTTATGTCCTGACTGTAGACTAGTTGACATAACTCATTTGTGTGCCCAATGTATTTTGGGCCTAACAGACCCTCCTTTTTCCCTAGAGTCCCAAAGGGGAATCTCGGGACACACATTGAACGGGATCCATGGGCCAGTGAGTTGTGAACTAAGGACTACTGACTACTGAGTGGAGCACAATGTGGCACCCAACCAGCATGCATAGTGAAGCATAACATATAAAACTACCAGGCCACAAATAATTACAACAGCACTATAGAGAAAATTATGGAGCCAGTCACCTATAGCTGGAATCCAATTAAACAAGTTGCTCCGCTGCAGTCGAAGCTTCAGGTCACCCAAAGGGGTAGCAGTCAATTTGTCTTGGGCACAGATGTCATCTGCTTCTGGTTCACCCGGTTTACAGTGGAGTGAATGTGTGTGGCTCCCACGAAGTCCAACACCATCTGCTTCTAAGACACCCTTTACCGGGTCAGGCTCCCTAGCGGTGCTCCTTTTGACCCTGGTTGATGGATCCAGGTGGGTAGCTCCTTTACTCGAATGGCAGTAGGGCTTTCCAGAAGAGTTTCAAAAGGTCCCAGCCACTGCGGCTGAAGCAGTGTCTTCTTGTATGCTTTTACCCTCACAGGATCACCTGGTAAAAGAGAATGAACAGCTTCCCACAATGGTAAGGATCGGGTATATGCAGAATACTGCTGCAATGTCACTAGATGGTGCTGTAATTCCATACATAGGCCTCCTTTATATGCTCTATATCAGCATATATTAATGCATCGGGCACTGATATTAATGGGACAAATGTCGGAGGCACATGTCCAGACAAGATCTCCTATGGCACCAACCCAGTCCGAGCAGTTGGAGTTGTTCGGATAATATAGAGGGCGAGAGGAAGGACTGTAGACCACCTCAAACCGAGTTCCTGAAACAATTTTGTCAGGAGATTTTTCAAGGTTCCATTCATGCGCTCCACCTGGCCTGAACTCTGGGGGTGCCAGGGAGCATGAAAAGCCCATTTTGTCCCTACTGCTTTGGTAAGTTCCTTGCAAATCGTTGCTGTGAAGTGAGTACCTTGGTCAGAGTCAATTATCTCAGGAGGGCCAAATCTGGGTATAACTTCATTAAGTAAGATCTTACACACTGTAGTTGCAGTAGCTCGGGCGGTGGGGTAAGCCTCCACCCGTCCAGTAAGTTGATCTATTATAACTAGCAAATGGCGTTTCCCTTCAGAGGGAGGCAAATCAGAAAAATTGATCTGTACATGCTGCATAGGTCTATGAGCCCATCTACACCCCCCAGGTGGTGTTGGTTTGTGTAGCCCCCTTGGATTACATTGCTGGCACAAAGCACACTTTTCTATTGTTCTCCTGGCTACTTCGTGAAGCCCCAGGGAAACAAACTGTCTGAAAATAATTTGGACCATCTTATTGGCTCCCAAATGAGTGTGCTTGTGAATCTGGTGCATCACTTTGCTCTGGTGACTTTTAGCCAAAACAAAATGACCATCACATTCCCAAATTCCCGTCGAGTTAGGCTTAGCTCCCCATTTCTTCCAGAGTAGTTTCTCACTATTTGGGGCTTGCTGCTGCCAGGTTAAAAGAGGGGTACCCAATTCCAACTGAGTGCTTTGTAAGGCAGCTGTTTTAGCAGCCTCGTCTGCAAAGTGATTTCCAAGTGACACAGGATCAGTTTGTTTGGTATGAGCCCTTCAATGTATAACTACAATCTCTTTAGGGGTTGAATGGCCTGCAGCAAGCCAGCTATTTCTTTTCCATGAGCAATCTGAGCCCCCGAGGAAGTAATGAATCCTCTCCCCTTCTCAGTGGCATGGCACACACTAAAGGCACATTTAGAGTCAGTAAATATATGAACCCGTTTGCCTCTAGCATACAAAATGGTGGCTGTTAACGCCTGCAATTCAGCCGACTGAGCACTTGTCCCTGGCGGCAAGGGGTTTCCTATAAATAAAGTATGACCATCTGCAACTGCATAGCCAGGGTTTCAGACTCCATTGCGAACAAAGGCAGATCCATCTACGAATAATTCTAATTCCAGATCAGATAGAGGAACATCAGTGAGATCAGGGCGTGGTGTAGATACCTGAGCCAGCACTTGTAAGCAATCATGCACTATCTTCCCACCATCCCTATGAGACAACAAGGAAGCCGGGTTCAAATTGCACATCTCTTTAAGGTAACTCCATGAGTCATTAGCAAAGTCACCTCGTACTTGGACAGCCTTTGATTAGTTAAATGTTTGTACTGCTGAGAATTCAACAGACTTGCTACAGCATGTGGATTGCGCACAGTTAAAGGGTGCCCAAAACAATTTCCTGGGCTTTGCCTACTAGTAGTTCAGCTGCTGCCACATTCCTGAGGCAGCCTGGGTGTCCCTTAGCTACTGGGTCCAATTGACCTGACAAATATGCCACTGGCATGGGAGCGTCTCCAGAGGACTGTGTTAGATCTCCAGATGCTACTCCCTTTATCTCATGCGCATACAAATCACAGGGCTTGCTGTAGTTAGGCAGTCCTAACACAGCAGCTCGAAGGAGGGAATCTTTTAGTGCTTTAAAAGCTCTCCTTTGCTCAGGATTGGGATGCAGGGATTCTTCAGCCTCTTCCCTTGTTAGTTCATACAAAGGTTTTAACGGTTCTCCAGCTGACACAGTCCAAGTTTGACAGAATCCTTCCATTCCAATAAAGTCCCACATACTCCGCTTGGTGGTGGGGCATGAGATATTTACTATAGTTTCTATCCATTTGGAATCTAATCTGCGTATTCCGGGACCCAGGGTATACCCGAAGTACCTTACCTCCTGTCGGGCCCACTGCAACTTAGTGGGACTGACTTTATGCCCTTTTAGTGCCAACTGATTAAGCAAATAGATAGAGTCCCATTCATTATCCTCTCATGTTTCTGAAGCCACCAAAATGTCATTGACATAAGTCACCAGCGTAGAAGCAGTTGGCAACTGCAGATCTTTCAAATCCTCTGCCAAAACCCTACCAAACACTCCTGGTGCTTCCACATAACCTTGAGGCATTCTAGCCCAAGTGAATTGTCCCGGGGGTCCAGAGCTTTTATCCCCTTTCCCTGCAGTACCAGGGACCCCCACATAAAGGCAAAAAGGTACTGTTTCTCAGGGGTCACCGGCACAGAGAAGAAAGCATTTGTTAAATCCACACAAGTAAACCATTCCGCATCAGGCGGCACCATTGCCAAAATAGTGCTTGGGTTCGGCACAACAGGATGTTCTGGAACCAAATACTGATTGATAAGTCTTAAGTCCTGCACCATTCTATGTACAGACTTGCTGTCAGAACTGAGCTGAGGTTTCCTTACAACCAGAATGGGGGTGTTACAAGGAGAGATGCATGGAACTAAGATGCCTCTGTTCTGAAAACACTGCACAAGGGGCTCAAGTCCCTGTATAGCCTCGATTTTAAGAGGATATTGTCTCTGAGCAGGGGGTGGTACATTGGCCTTTATCACTGGACTTAGAGGTCAGGCAGATTTTACTAGACCCACATCATGTTTTCCTCCCCAGACTCTAGGGTTAACTTCATTTTGGACTCAGAGGGGGAGTGTCTCACATTTGCTGTTGCCTGCTAATTGTGTGGGCAAATAAGCTTTCTCCACCGGGAATCGAAGGGAAATACTTTCAGGAGTACAGAAAATCTGAGCATGCAATTTACACAGCAAATCCCTTCCCAGTAAATTCACTGGACTATTCATTAACAGGAAAGAATGCTGAACAGAAAGACGACCTAATGTAGCCATACAATTATTAGTCATGAAATGTCGTTCAGGTTTTCTGGTGACTCCCACCACAGATTTTTCTACATCCCCTTTTTATGCTGCTCCCTCAGGTAATGCCGAATGAGCAGCTTCCATATCCACTAATAATTCAAAAGTCTTTTGCCCTAATTTTAAGCGAACCACTGAAAATTGAGCATCACACTTAAATTGTACCATTTTGGCTTCATAGACCTCGGAACCCCAGAGGAGCGGCGCCTCCCTTCATTCATTATCCACAGAAAACTGACCCACCATTTCCGGCTTAAAATCAGATGTTTGTCTGTGTGAACATTCTCTTTTCCAGTGTCCCTCCTCACCACAATAGTGACAACCACTGCAGCCAGGATCCATACTGCCTCCATGTCCTCGTCCCTTAAATATTCCACCCCTTCCCTATCCAGCATATCCCCCTTGGGAACCACATTTCCATCCGCGGCCCCAACCCCTGCCTCCGGAGATGGCCAGTGACAACAGAGATACTTGATCCTTCATATCCTTTTGTTTTTCCCTCCTTCTTTCTTTTTCTCTTTTTTCCTCTCTCCCATTACAAACCCGAGTTGCACTGCTAACTACTTCAAGTAGGCTTTTCCCTTGCATTCCGTCCGGATGTTCCCTAAACCTTTTAGCAATGTCCTCTGCACACTGTGCCAAAAACACTCTCTTAACCATTTCCTTTCCCGAGTCTGATTCTAAGTCCAAGTTACTGTGTTTTCTAACCTCATTTGCTAACCGAGTGCAAAAATCAGAGTGGTGTTCATCAGGAAATTGAACGCATGCAGTGACCCTACCCCAGTTTGGGGTTGCCTCTCCCGCTACCCTTAGCCCATGTAAAATAGCTTGTCTAAACTGACTCACACTTTGCTTTCCCCTTTCCGAATTTGGGTCCCAGTTATGCCCAGTGGTAGGCATAACTCCCCAGTGTTGACTCTGGTAAAATGCTGCAGTTTTTTCTCTAACCTTTTGGCGTTCATCCTCAGCTAGGAGCATGTCCAACAGCTGAGTCATATCTGCCCATGTTGGCAAATGAATAGAAAAGATAGTTTGAAACATTCTCTCTACTGCCTCAGGGTTATCTCGAAGGTGTGACATAGAGCACTGCCAATTCAACAGGTCTTCAGTTGTAAAGGGAGTGTGGGTAAGCACCATCCGCTGGTCCCCATTATTCTGTGGAACAGGATACGCTCGCAAAGGTGCTTGGATCTTCGACCCACTGGGGAGGTTCCAAAGAAATCTATTAGGGTTTTTGAAGATCCTGCTCCTTGAACATTTTCCCTTTTCTCTGTCCCGTCACATTCTCCCCTTGCCCTTAGGCTTCGCCTCAGGGGTACTCCCATGGGGATATACCCATCTTCTTCTGGTTGAGTATTTGGGGCATAGGGTGGGGGGAGATTTATAGTTTTATCCATACAAATGGCCTCGAAGGCCATTCGTCCCTCTTTTGGTTTATAATTATACCATACAAATAAATAATCCATTTGTTCAGGTCTAAGATCAACCAAAATATTTCTTATAGAATACATCCTGTCTGCGGAGAAAGTTCTGCAGCTTGGTCAATCTTTAGTCAGGGACAAATGGGCAGTGACGGAAGGCCATTGAATTTGACATAGATTTCTCATTTTATATTTAGCTAAACTGTTTGTTCCAGAGATTCCCTTCCAACCTCTGAGTACTAGAGACAACGGGGTGTCCCCCGGGCATTTACTGCCGAATTGTCCCATTTGAATGGCAAAGGGACTCAACCACCCACCCCAGTATACCGAGTGATTGCTTACCTCTCCAGGGACTCGAACCCTGAAGACCTGGATCCTACTCAATGGGTATGTGGACTTTGCTGGATTTCTACGGACTTCAGATGGTTCGCACAACATGCCTTATCGCCAACGCACATATCAGATCACCAGAAAGGCTCCTCGAAGACAGAGGATGCGCGCAGCATTGCTTTAGATTCCGATCCCGCACCGGAGAGTCAGACGTGTCCCATCTGGGGTGCCAAATTTGTCAGGGACTCGAACCCAGACAGCCACAGTTTGTTGTCTGACCACAAAGAGACAGGGAACACCAACAAAATCCAATAACAAGCTCTTTATTGAAGAGTGCACACGACAATAGAGAGCAGCCAGTCTCCGAGGAGAACCAGCTACCCTCTCTAACAACTGGTAGGGTTTTATAGACATTTCCGTCATGCCACAGGTTATTCGTTTAGGCAACCCACCTCCCTTTGTTAGTTAGAAACTTTTAGTATCCAGATATACCTATCTATTACTTCATTACAAACTTAAACAATACCAAATTTATAACTAACATGTCCCAGTGGGTTTCTTATCAGTTCGGTCGACAAGTACCAGAGAACAAGAGACAGAAAAGATAATGAGCAGACAAACAACAGGAAAAGGGAGTGGAGACATTCAGGCTTCAGATGGCTTAGTACACTTGGTACAAGAATGTTGAGACTGAACTCTCCCAGGGTATGCAAGAGTTCACTCACGTCTGCAGTTCTATTCAGAGATTACCCAGAGTCCCTTATGTCCTGACTGTAGTCTAGTTGACATAACCCATTTGTGTGTCCCATGTATTTTGGGCCTAACACCCGCCACCGCGCTTTGGGGGTGATGAGCACAATGGAAGTGTTGGGTAATGTGTAGAGCTTTGCAAATCTGTTGCACAACTTGGTCAGTGAAATGGGTACCTTGCTTGCTCTTAATAGAGACAGGTAAACCAAACCTGGGGATAAAATCTCTTAACAGTTGTTTAGCTACTGTGATGGAGTCGGCTTTGGTGCTGGGATAGGCCACTATCCATCCAGAGTCCATATAAACACAGACAAGGACATATTCATAAGAACATGTTGGCATGTTAATAAAATTGATCTAGATCAGTGATGGCGAACCCGTGGCACACGTGCCACTGCTGGCACGCCGAGCCGTCTCTGTGGGCACGCCGTGATTACAGTCATACACTGTAGTCACGGCGTCGGCTCCCGCAGACTACATCTCCCACAGTTCTCTGGGGAGAACCCTCCCCAGAGAACACTGAAGCCACGCCCCCCGCTCTATCACCTGACACACGGACGTCACAGGAGCGACTCGGGCAGGACATCACAGGAGCGACTGGGGCCTCGCTGGAGTCGGGTCACAGCAAGCAGCGTGACCCAGCGAACAAGTAAGCGCGGGAGGGGGGAGGGAGAGACCGGGGGGGGTCAGTTGTGGGGTTGGAGGAAAGGAGGTTTGGGGGGGAGAGACCGGGCTGAGTGGGTCAGTTGGGGGGTGGGTGGGAGGGAAGGAGGTTTGGGTGGGAGAGACCGGGCTGGGTGGGTCATTTGGGGGGTGGGTGGGAGGGAAGGAGGTTTGGGGGGGAGAGACTGGGCTGGGTGGGTCAGTTGTGGGGTTGGAGGAAAAGAGGTTTGGGGGGGAGAGACCGGGCTGAGTGGGTCAGTTGGGGGGTGGGTGGGAGGGAAGGAGGTTTGGGGGGGAGAGACTGGGCTGGGTGGGTCAGTTGGGGGGTTGGAGGAAAGGAGGTTTGGGGGGGGAGAGACCAGGCTGGGTGGGTCATTTGGGTGGTGGGTGGGAGGGAAGGAGGTTTGGGGGGGGAGAGACTGGGCTGGGTGGGTCAGTTGTGGGGTTGGAGGAAAGGAGGTTTGGGGGGGAGAGACCGGGCTGAGTGGGTCAGTTGGGGGGTGGGTGGGAGGGAAGGAGGTTTGGGGGGGAGAGACTGGGCTGGGTGGGTCAGTTGGGGGGTGGGTGGGAGGGAAGGAGGTTTGGGGGGGAGAGACTGGGCTGGGCGGGTCAGTTGGGGGGTTGGAGGAAAGGAGGTTTGGGGGGGAGAGACTGGGCTGGGTGGGTCAGTTGGGGGGTTGGAGGAAAGAAGGTTTGGGGGGGAGAGACCGGGCTGGGTGGGTCATTTGGGGGGTGGGTGGGAGGGAAGGAGGTTTTGGGGGGAGAGACCGGGCTGAGTGGGTCAGTTGGGGGGGGGGTGTACAGTTGGTTTTTTTTTTTTTTTTTTTTTTTTTTCAATTAAAAAAATGTTTAATGGAAAGCTCTGTTATTGTGTTTTTCTTTTTAAACAAAAGCTGTTAATTAGTTTGAAAAACTGTACGAATTGTTTTTTCTAAACTAAAACCTCGTTATTCAGGTTTAATTGCAGTGTTGGCACTTTGAAAAAAAAAGTCGTTTTGGTTTGCAGTTTGGGCACTTGGGCTCAAAAAGGTTTGCCATCACTGATCTAGATATTCAGGAAGGCACCCCACAGAGGGGGGTGATCCGCCGGTTTTGTCCTTTCTGGCCTGCCATTGTTGTGGGCGAGGCAGATAGAACAGGAATTGCAGTACTGGTCTGCCGTGATAGAATATTTTGGGGCATACCAGTGTCACAGCACCAAGTTAATCATCCCCCCTTTGCTAATGTGTGCCGTGCCATAGGACATGCAGGCAAGATAAGGGAGCAAAGCTTTTTGCACCACCAAGTGGCCATGTGTGGAATGCCACAAAGCATCAGGATGTAAAGAACATCCATCCCACCTCCACCTGTCTTTCTCCTGTTATGGGGCCAAATCTTGCATAAGATCCAAACCTCAGAGAGAGTCAGGCATGGACGGGGATTCTGAATCACAGGGAACATAACTGAATGTAGCCGGAGACCCAGAAAGGTCCGCTGGTTTGGCAGTAACATCTCTCAAAACATTTCCTCTTGGTTTCTGGTGAGCAATGCATTTTACAATAGCAATTGCAGAAGGAAGTTGGAGGGCGGAAAGAAGAGCATTAACATAAGGTCCATTACTTATTTTTGCCCCCCTCCTTTTTCCTGGCTGTCAGCCAAGTCCTAGCTGTGAGCAGTGTCCTTCTCTGGGGGTCAGTAGCTTGTCTTTGGACCAAGGTTGTTAGCTGCAGCAAAGGAAACTTCCAGTTTTTACTCACACATTTCTTTTACAAGAATAAACACATGTACATTACCCACTATACAGCACTTTAACCTCATTATTTCATTTCTGCTACATACAACCTGTTAGTGAAATGACTTTATTACAGAGCTTTGGTGCCACAAGACAGGACAAGCACACCTACTTTTGAGATGTCCACTTGGTACAAACTCTGCTGGCCAATCACTTTTTCTTCATCTTCTTCTCCCGGCCCTCTGACTAGAGATCTGGGGTAGCCAGAAGGATTCCATGAGCAATATTTGTAGTGGACTAAGTTTCTATGGTGTTGATTTGAAAGTTTGTTAGTACTTTATTTTAACAACATTTTTTCCAATTCAAAGCTCAGGCCAGTGAATTTCCTCTTCTTACTTTAGCAAGTGTATCAGACTTTATTATATTAGATTTTCTAATATTAATTAAAACATGCTGTGCTTTAAATTGGATAAAACAAATATATAGCTTTTAATTTGACACTTCTATTTGATTTTAAACAAGGTTATCCCATAAACCAATTAAACACAACAGTTTTGGACGCAAGACAAACACCACCAGACATAGGCACAGAACACAAACCAATTTTTTTACCTACTGAAATTGTGGGTAATGCCTTGTATACCAACTTATTTTTTTTCCAGAAACTTGGATGTGAAAGGACATAATGTGTTTACATATATTAAACTGATGTGCCTTTTGGCAAGACAGGGGTCAATATGGACTTACCACTCCTCATTTTGACCTGGATCATTCACACAGGGGCACTCACAGGAAAAGTCTCTTCGAGGATGTCCACAACACTCCTACAACCCCTTCAGCAATGACCATTGACTAGTCTCAGAGAGAGCAGCTCTGCTTACTCTAATTACTTCAGGCGATATGGTCGGAGTAGTCAGTAGCTCACACACCACCCTTAGGCAGGAAGGAGAGAGGGAGAGAAGAGGTTTAGGGAAAAGTTATGGACTATCTGAAGATGGGGGGAAATGAAAGGGTTACACACTCCTACAACAAGGTAGGCCTTTCACGGACAATGTCATGCACAGTCTGCCTTGCCTTAGGGCTTGGTTGCACTGGCACTTTATAGCCTCCAGGAGCGCTATAACTCTCTACCTGTCCACACTGGCAAGGTAAATATTGTGCTATAAATCGAAGTTTAAAGCACTCGTGGTAATCCACCGCCGCACAGGGAATAAGGGGGAGGGTAAAGCTAAAGCTCATGACCCAGTGAAAGTATGAGAGAGTAAAAACTGTTCCTTAGAATGTGTAGTATTTAGTTTGAGTTAGATTAAGTTGTAAACTAGTCTTAAGAATTTTTTCTTGTGTGAGTGATTTGTATAGTATAATTATAAACCAAAAGAGAAATGTGTGGTTTTTGAGGCTGTCTGTATGAATAAAGCTGTGAAATCAGACTCGGGAAAGGAAATAGTTAAGATAGTGTTTATAACACAGTGTGCAAAAGACATTGCTGATAAGTTCAGAAAACATCTGAATGGAATGCAAAAGAACAACCTGCCTGAAATAGTTAGAATTACAACCAAGGTTTATAATGAGAGAGAAGAAAAGAGATAAAAAGATATAAAAGATGAAGTATCTCTGCTAGCACCGGCCATCTCTGGAGGAAGGGGACGGGGCCACGGATGGAAGTACAGTTCCCAAGGGAGATATACAGGATGGGGAAGGGGTGAACTAGCTAGGGGATGAGGACGCGGAGGTAGTGTGGGTCCTGGCTGTAATGGTTGCCACTATTGTAGTGAAGAGAGACACTGGAAAATAGAATGTCCACATAGACAAACACCTGATAATAACCCTGAAATGCAAGGTCAGTTCTCTGTAAATAATGAATGAAGGAAACAGCACCAAAGGGGAGAAATGTAGAAAACTGTGTGGTAGGAGTCACCAGAAACCTGAACGGCATTTTATGACTAATAATTGTATAGCTACATTGGGTCCTCTTTCTGTTTAACATTCTTTTCTGTTAATGAATGGTCTTGTGAATTTACGAGAAAAGATTTTTCTGTGTAAAATGCATGCTCAGATTCTTTGTACTCTTGAAAGTATTTTTTTTTAGTTTCCCAGAGAAAGCTTATTTGCCGCAACTTATCTGCCTACACAGTTACCAGGCAACACGGCACTCCCTCTCAAGGTCCAAAATAAAGTTAACTCTATAGTCTAGGGAGGAAAACATGATGTGAGTCTAGTAAAATGGTAAAGAGGAACAATTTTAGTAAAAAGGAAAATTTTTGGTGTCAATTAAAAAGAAAATATTTTAAACAATGCACATAATCTTAGGATGTTTGGAGTACAAGGAGAGCTAGGAACTAGTTGAAAAGCCACCCTCTTTGTTGAATTGGTAGTAGAGCAAAGCCTGTGTCCATAGAAAAAATGGTTTAGCAAGAAAAAAGCAGGATCGGGCCCAGACAACGACAAAAGTACAGAGAGAAGAAAAACAAAGCAGGTTGGAAGCTTTTGAAAGCAGTGATTAAGTGAGAAGGATTAAGCAGAAGGATTCCTTAAATTGAAGGAGTGTATGACCTTAAAGGAAACAAGTATGTTGACAGAAGGAAGGGGGAATTTTACTCTATACTTGTTAAAAGACTTAAGACAAGAACTTAAGCCTCTTGTGCAGGACTTTAAGAAAAGAGGAATCTTAGTTTCCTGTATTTCTCCTTGTAACACCCTTATTCTGGCTGTAAAGAACCTCAGCTCAGCTACCCCTGAAATAACTCACCTAGACTAGAATGTTATGTGGAAACAAAGTGTTAAAGTTTTAATAGAAGATTTAAAAGAACTGTATCGCCATCTAGTGACATTATAGCAATATGCCAGTAAAAAGCTACCCACCTGAATTCATCACACCCAGATCAAGAGGAGCACCGCGAGGGGGCCTGACCTGGTAATGGGCTCCCCAGAAACAGAGGGCATTGGAATTCGAGGGTGCCATGCAAGTTCACCCCACCGTGAACCGGGTGAACCAGTAGCAGATGACATCTCTGCCCAAGATAGATGGACTGCTACCCCTTTAAGAGACCTAAAACTTAGACTGGAGCGAAAAGGACCTTAACATGGTGGGTTGTTTTTTTTGAAAGATGGCCTCGCTTGTTGGCCTGAGTTTTTCTGTTTTTAATTTGTTTTTTGTTTCTTATTTTTCTTTTGTGGTAGTTCAAGGAGTTATAATTTTAGAATTTTATAGTCCTAATACCTTTATACGTTTTGCCCATGAAATGAAGGCCAGTAGTGCCTCTAGAAAGAGGGAATAGCAGAGGCTAACAGTGGGTGTACAGCCAGGGCCGGCGACAGGGTGGTACAATGGTTACAGCTGTACCGGGCCCCGGACTTCAGGGGGGGCCCCCTGAAGTCCGGGGCTGGTACAGCTGTAAACGTTGTTGCCGGGGCTGTGAGCGAGGTGCGCTCACCAGCCCCCTCCCCCGGCACCCAGCAGCCAGCCCCGCCCCCCTTTGCTTCTCCCGGCACCCAGCCTCGCCCCCCTTTGCTTCTCCCGGCCGGCCACGCGGCCGCAGCACATGCAGGGGTAGGTAGGAGCACATGCCCCTGGAGGTAGGAGACCGGCGGGGGGGGGCGCGGGAGGCAGGAGACTGGCCGGGGGGGGCCCACGGGAGATCGGTGGGGCGGGGGGGGGGGCCGCAGGAGGCAGGATATCGGCGGGGGGGGGCGGGAGGCAGGAGATCAGCGGGGGGCCGCGGGAGGTAGGAGACCGGCCGGGGGGGGCGCTGGAGATCGGCCGGGGGAGGGGCCGCGGGAGATCGGCCAGGGGGGGCCCGCGGGAGGTAGGAGACCGGCGGGGGGCCCCTCGGGTGGTGGGAGATCGGCGGGGGGGCGCGAGAGACAGGAGCGGGGGGAGCACAGGCGGCGGGAGACTGGCCGGGGGCGGGGGGGGCCGGGGGCGGCGGGAGATCATCTGGGGGGGACGCGGGTGGCGGGAGAGTGGCGGGGGGGCCCCCGTGGGCGGCGGGAGACTGGCGGGGGGGGGGGCCCGCGGGCGGCAGGAGACCGGGGGGGGCCCGTATGGTCTGCCGTATGGGGCCACAAAATTCCTGTCGCCGGCCCTGTGTACAGCCTATCATGTATTGCCATCCAATTGGATGGGTTCATGTTACTTGGCTTGGTTAAAACCACCTACCCGCATCTCCTCCCAAGAACCTTACTTCCCCCATGTTTAACCTGTGGAACCCCAGATGTCAGGTCTACTGGTGAGAAAATATCACAACAAATGGCCCTCCTCAAAACAGAGTTCACTCCCCACAAGGAAAAAGAGGGCCCAGTTTGTGTAAAAGAATACCCTTTGTCAAAGGCAGCACAAATGGGCTTAAAACCCCTCATTGAAAAATTCAAGCGATGGGGCTGGCTGGTTGAGGGGTCATCCCCCTTCAACACCCCGATATTGGGTGTGCCTAAACCAGATGGTACCTATAGATTTGTGCATAATTTAAGAGCAATAAATAAGAAGGTTATCATAGACTACCCTATGGTCCCAAATTCTCACACCATTCTAACACAGATTACGCCTAAAGCATCCATTTTTACAGTGTTAGATTTAAAGGATGCTTTCTTCTCAATACCATTAGAAGAGGGAAGCTGGAACTTATTTGCTTTTAAGCAAAAAGATCCAGAAACACACTATAAAACTCAGTTGATGTGGACAATGTTGCCACAAAAATTGTGTCATCTCCTCATCTTTTTGGAACAGTATTACAAAAATACTTAGAAAAGTGGAAAAACCAGCATTCAGAAGTTGCCCTGCTCCAGTCCAAGCAAACACAAGGTTTTGATTTCTAGTCATGGTTACCTAATGGTGAAAGATAGTTAAAAATTCTGATAAAGGGAAGAGTGTATTAATAATACTAGTTATTGAATTATGTTTTTGTGGTATTATAAATTGTATTCCATTGTTGTGTCATGTAACCACATCTCGATGAGTTAGGTATAGCAGAAAACATCCTTTAGAGGAGGGAATTGTAGGAATAATCTAGATTTTAAGAGAATGTATTTCAAATGTTGTAACAGTATTCTAAGCTATTTCTTCACTCTCATCTTGGCACATACATTCCTGCTCCTCTCATGCACATCAAACTCTTATCTTGTCTCATACGTCTTGTCTCTTGTACGTAAAACTCTTATCTTGTTCTATACATCCTTGCCTCATATGTGTCTTTACAAAATAGGAATTTTGTTGTCTGCATGTACTGTCTTGGGAATGTCTGTTACAGCTTTCCCCCTATTCCATTTTATTTCTTACAGCTGTCCCCTTACTCCATTTTGTTTTTGTCCTCCTGTGGCCACCCCTCCCTGGCTGTTAAGTTGTTTACCAGGGCCACTGCCCTTCTCAAAGGGAGGGCCCCTTAAGTTGTTTACCAAGAGCCATTGCCCTTCACAAAGGGATGGCCACTTGTGCTGCGTGCTAAGTGGGACGACTGCCCTGTTCAAAGGGTTGGTCCTGTTATCACCTTGTTAAACCTGGGCTCGGTGTAGGGTAGGCAATGTCCAGAGCTGCAAGACCTAATGTGTTTTTGAGATCCTGGGCATGAGTCATAGGCCTCATGTGCTTTTGAGTCCTGAGGTGGGAACTCACGCCTATGGTCCAGGACTCTGCCCAGGCATGTCTCTATGCTCACCTGCAGTTTTTCCCTGTATCTCCTCCCCTGTGACAGAAGGAGCCTATCAGGATTACTGGCGGGGAAACTGCCTGAGTTTGCCTTTAAGAACAGGCATTTTTTAAACAAACATCAGAAAGGTTCCTGCATTGCTACCTGGTCTGATCAGCCAGGGGTTCTGGGGGGTCCTTTCTCCACTCTCGTTTTATTTTTGAGCATACCCCTGTTTTTAAACCCCCCCCCCCAAAGAACAAATTGCTGCCTGAGAGACCTCCTGATTATCAAGACCGTGCCGAGCCCTCCTTGCTTCTTCTGATGCTGTTGCTGCTTCTGCCTTTGCTGCTGCCTTGGGGACTGGTAAGAATCCCTCTCTGAAACTTTCTATACTTTTATTACTTTAGCTGCTGGCTCTGTTTCCCCAGCACACAGACTCAAACTAAACCCTGGTCTGTGTCTTAAAACCTCTCTTAAACTCCTTGGTCTGTATCTGTAATCTGTTTCTTGCTTTGCAGCGCCTTTGCTGCTAGAAATAAGCCTGTGCCTTCCTGGACTGTATCCTGGGCTGCCAGCTTGCAGCCACCACTAGTTAAATCCCCCCTCCCCCCTTGGAGCTGTATCCTGGGCACACACCACTCTGCCCTCTGAAACTACCCCTAGTATAAGGTGCACCCATTAGGTTAGATTTTGTCTTTTAGTCTAGATAAATTGTAATTTCATTTTGCATAGCTGTAGTTAAGTTAGGTTTAGGAAATTGCTTGCATTGTGCCCTGTAAGTTAGCCTTAAAGAATTGTTGCATTGTGTTTTGTTACTTGCTAATTTGTGTAGTTTTGGTTAAGTTAAATCATAGATAAGATTTTGCTGTGTTTTGTATAATTGTCTCTCTGCTGTTTCAATTTACAGCCTGTCTTCTCTCTCTCTTTCTAGCATAAAACCCCATTGGTTACCCCTTTTCTCTCTAACACACCTCACATTTTACATTTACACCACTGAGACACATTTTTACCAAAAAATGTTGGTTATTTAACACATTTTACCCATACCGTTAGTTGGTTATATGCTGCTGTGACACACTCTTTACATAGAAATTGTTAGCTACCTGTTACATTTATACTTCAGTGTTAATTGGTTACCAACTGTATTGTACCCCACTGTATTGTACCCCACTATTGAAACCCCCTATCCCATTTACTAAAAGAAACCCCTCCCCAATTGTCTACTTTAACAAACCCCATACCCCTCACTATTGAATTTTCCCTGTTTTTGCATTTTCTTAATAAAGTTTATTTTGCACCCCACCTGTGTGGTAATTGCTCCCCAAGATCCCATATACCTGCTGGCAGGGACAGGGAAGTTCCAGGCAGATAAACAATGGTTGTAAAACAAACATGACCATAAAACTTTTCCGCTTGTCAATGTGTCTGGAGCCCCTCCTTCATCTAAAGAAGTTGTAGGAGATCCGCTTGTCGCCCACTTCAAGAACAGGCAGGAGGGTCCTTTTTGGCTTCCCCAGTGTCCTTTTATTTACAGTGCAAACCCCCACCACCAATGTACAGCTCTGTTTACAAGTAAGCTCAGGTTTAGTTCAGGCCCAGCCCTCACTTGGCTGGCCTCAGGAACCGTTAGCTCATCTACCTTCCTCAGCTCTACTCACTTCCCTGCACCTTCTCTCTCTGTCTCCTTCGCTCTCCACCCTGGGCTTCCTCCCTGCCAGGCTTTTATCTCCTGTGGAGGCTGCCAGGTGCGACACATTAGGCCCTAATTAGCCCAGGGCTGCACTCTGCTAGATAATTAGCTTCCCTAGCTTAGGGAAGCTGAGGTTTTTCTCCTCTTAAAGGGGCAGCAGGGCTGGCTCAGCCGCTCCTGGCCAGCACCCTGCCACAAAGTATATAAATGGCTCTTAGTAATGTATAGACGCAAGCCACAATTTGAGTGTTGACTCTTTGGCTTCAATTTGCTAGGAAATAAACTTGTATTCAAGCTTCCTCCAGAGTCTGCCTGTCTTTGAAGGTAAATTGAGACTGCCTCCAAAGGAACGAAGCCATGTTTGCAGCCATGGGGTAAAATCGTTTCTATGGGAGAAAGTGATGAAAACTGTGGATGGAATGGCTTCTCTAGCTGATGATTTTGAGCAGACACAAATATTTCCCTTGAATAAAGCACAGGCAGAGGGGTCTAAACTTGGTGGTAGGCAGGATTCTAGTTTACCTCACTTCTACAATACCCAACCCAAATCTCCTCTAAAAAGTCCAGAAGGTGCTATCATTGTAATTCCACTGATCACCTGAGGAATAATTGCCCCGTGCTGGGAGAAAGGAGGCAGCAGGTGGTCCATGTGAATGCTGTGACCCTGAGCATGGAAGCCTGTCAGGAACTGGTCACTTCTCATTTTGTGAAATTAGCCTCTGCACAGCCAGATATGCAGACCATTAAAGCTGACTATAAGTGAGGTTAGCAGATGATAACCCTGTTTATAAGATGAATGAACTCCTGCCTTGCAGCTGAAGGCAACAACTCCTCAAGACGGGTGAAGAGGGTCTTGTCAGTCAGTGAGAATCCTTTTCCAGCTGTTAGCTGCAAGCCTATTACATCTAACTCAGGGGCACATCCCACTCTAGGGAGCACAGCAAGGTGACTCTTGTGGTTGGGGTGGGAGGCCCATTGGAGGTCCTGATTTTTCATCACTTAGTTCCTGATGTTCTTGTAGAAACTAAATCTGCCTCTTTTATACAGGTTGCTGATCCTACTAAAGAAGTGGTTGTCTGTGAAAATGCTAATGACCCAACCAGAAACAGCGAGGAGGAAATTCCCTGGGCTGTGACAGAGCAAATCTGAGAAGCCTAAACTTTAGCCAGGCTAGTTGACATAACTATGCCTTCTGTGTACATGACATGGGGGACGGAAGGGGGGAGCAAGAGGTTTTCTTAGTTCTGACCTTTAAACAATGCTAATTGCAAACTGTAATGCTGTGCTTTGCCGAAAGATTTAATCACAAGATTGGGACAAGTGACTGTTGCTTCATAATCCTCTAGAATTTTAGAGTAAACATGTTTTGCTAAAAGTTTATTGTCTAAAGCTGATCATATTCCTTCTAGGGCATTATTGAAGAAACTTGCTTAAGAGGATGTATATGTGTTATTGCAGTTTGAATGTATAAATAGGTCAGTGTGATTTCTATTCATGGGGGAAAACCAATCATTGTCTTCTGATGATGCCAGCCTGTCAGCCCAATGCATTGCACTGTATCTTATAAGTGTACTTAATAAAAGGCATCAGGCTCTCTGATTCAAAACATAATACTTGTGATTCATTTCCAAGACAAGTTTGGTGCCGTGACTCGGATCCACAACGTACCCATGGGCCAGAGGAAGCATGTGTGACGGTGTACACCATAAGGCTTTGGGGGGGGGTGCCTGTAAATATATGCA
Source organism: Sternotherus odoratus (assembly GCA_032164245.1). Classification (NCBI taxonomy): domain Eukaryota; kingdom Metazoa; phylum Chordata; order Testudines; family Kinosternidae; genus Sternotherus; species Sternotherus odoratus. The sequence continues at coordinate 302,761,931 of JAVMKO010000001.1, forward strand.
TGATGTTACTGGAATATGGTTTTGCTAAAAAGTTAAGTCTCTGTGAAGGTAATGATCCACTGGATCTGTTCATCCTATTTGTATGTTTGCGTCTCTGTTGTATGCAAAGTTATGGATATTGACTATTTACAATCAATATAGGGGAACTGATTTCAGTGTTCATCTTAATGCCATAATCGCCTTTAAATTTACCAAAGTTACGTAACATACAACCCAGGGGAGTGGCGGAATCTCTCATTCGGGAGCGACCTGATTCCATTGTTATACTAATGATTCACAAGGAATCTACAAACAATAGGTTAATGAAACAGTACTAAAATCACTAAACAAATTAACAATGAGAATAATTGAGATATGCTCCCGACTCCCAGGTGCCTGCCAGATTTCAAGGATCTCCAGGTGCCTGATTTTCAGGGACTCACACCTTAGTGTTCTGGGTATCGCTGCAGATCGGGCAAAGAGTTAGGACAGGCTGAATGAGTGAGTGGTGCACACTTCCCTCCTCTTGTCCGTCTACGAGGATCTCAGAGTCGTCCAAAGGGGTCCCATCTGGGTTGCCAGAATTGTTGCACAAATGGCTTCATTCCTTTGGAGGAAGTCTCAATTTACCTTCAAAGACAGGCAGACTGTGGAGGAAGCTTTAATACAAGTTTATTTGCTAGCAAATTGAAGCCAAAGAGTCAACACTCAAATTGTGGCTTGCTTCTATACATTACTAAGAGCCTTTTATATACTTCTTTAGATGAAGGAGGGGCTCCAGGCAGTTTGACAAGTGGGAAAGTTTTATGGTCATGTTTGTTTTACAACCACTGTTTATCTGCCTGGACCTTCCCAAGACAGTACATGCAGATAACAAAATTCCTACTTTGTAAAGACACATATGAGGCAAGGATGTATAGAACAAGATAAGAGTTTGACGTACAAGAGACAAGAGACAAAATGTATGAGACAAGATGTATGAGCAAAGACGTATGAGACAAGATAAGAGTTTGATGTGCATGAAAGAAGCAGGAATGTAAGTGCCAAGATGAGAGTGAAGAAATAGATTAGAATACTGTTACAACATTTGAAATACATTCTCTTAAAATCTAGATTATTCCTACACCATCTTTTACATGTTTAACAATAAATAAAACAAGGAAAACTTTCTATCACTTAGAGACTAACGAGTTTATTTCAGCATAAGCTTTCGTGGACTATAGCCCACTTCATCGGATGCTGTTATAAAGATGAAGTGTCTTAGAATTACTGTTTTACCTGTAATGGGTTAAATGAACAGGAGAGGGGGGTGATTTCAGAGCTAGCCAACCTAGAGACAAAGAAGGAAGTTAGTCTCACTTCTACAGGGGATTTCGGTCTGCCTCCATCTTCCCAAGCTCTGGGGGTATGTATCTACTTACCTTTCCTTTCAGAAGTTTCAAATTTAGACTAACAGTAAGTAAAATTGTGATTGTATAAGGTTTGTAACTGATCTGTGGTGTCTCTAATGTTATCAGGAGAAGAAATCTCAAGGGAGGGGTTAGAGCTAGAAAATTAAGTATTTTTGTAAGTTGTAAGCTTTTCTCTTTTCTTTATTAAACTGTTTATACCTATAAGAATTGTCTGTGATTCCCTTGAAGTGGTCCTAGCTTTGGATTGGGAACAGCTTACGGCTAGTAAGAGTCTGTGTGTTTGAATCTCTCTCCTCGGTAGCCAGAAGGAGGGGGGTGTAGTGGAGTCTGTGTGCTTCAATCCCTCCCAGGTAGGGGTTGGGGGCATTACTCTCAGGGGGTTCCAATGCCCCCCACTCCATGGGTTTGGAATAATCACATTGGTGGTGGCAGCTGGTTCCAATCCCCAGCTGGAATACTTGGATTTTTTGGGGAAAAGATTTAACTTAGGCTGGGAAAGTAGCTCATAGTTATTTGGTCCTGCATAAGAGAACCACACACTTTTACCCTAGAGTTTAGAGTGGGGGAAGGGTCTTCTCTTACAGATATATAGAATGGAACAGAAGTAAGAAGCTTTTATACACACAGCAAGCAAAAAAAAAAAGTTTTACATTAGCATTCCAAATCTAAGAGGCTGTTATCTCATCCATGACACAGAGATTCTTTTAAAAAGTTTTTTTTTCCTCCTTTCAATAATGGCCAATAAAATTTAACAAAATGGTGACTTCTCCCCACCACACACAAAATAGCGAATCGCCCCCCCTGACCACACACATAATGGTGACAGTCCCTATGAAAAAGGATAAATGGACACAAATCAGACATCAGGAATGGCAATATACAAAAACCTGTAGGAGAACACTTCAACCTGCCTGGACACACAATTACAGATTTAAAAGTCACCATATTGAAGAAAATAAACTTCAAGACCAGACTGCAAAGAGAAACTACAGAGCTGCAGTTCATTTGCAAATTTGACACAATCAATCTGGGATTGAACAAAGATCTTGAATGGCTTGCTAATTACAAAAACAGCTTCTCCTCTCTCCGAGTTCACACCTCCAATTCAGCTGCTAGAAGAATACCTCACCCTCCCTGATTTGAGATGACAAGCTGGTTCAGGCTAATTGGACTAACCTTGTTACCTCCTACCTGGTTCTTGCCTACTTATCTATACATGCCTGTGGACACTTCCACTGCTTGCATCCGATGAATTGGGTATTATCCAATGAAATCTTATGCTTCAAAACCTTGATCTCTTTTCTATAAATGATAACAGCTTAAAATCGACCTTTTATGACTTACTGTATCTGTTTTCCATTTATTTTCCTATAGCAGTGTGTTATTGGAAGTATAAAGGGAAATCTGCTCAGGAACAGTGTCTGGTGCATTGTCCTCTCCACATTGGGAGAAGGGGGCAGGATGATATATTTACACTGGTCAGTCTTCTGACAAGGCCAAGGCAGTACAGCTCTGAGGTCCCAGGCTGGGGAGGTGGGGGAAGTGTCTGGAGCCTCTATATTGTTGATTCGTGAGTGGCTAGTGAAAACATTCACATAACTGCAGGTGGATGTGCCAATGTTGCTGTAAGTGGAAGACCTGGAGGGGTTTGAAGCTTTTCATATCTTCACATGGTAAGAAGGAGCCAAGGTTAGTAAGTAGGAGGGCTCATGGGTACCTGCATTTCTTGTGGCACCGTGTATAAGTCCATCAAGACCACTGAATGAACAGGACCTATGACAGCATGAGTCCATTTCCCACTTATCTTGTGCTCAGTTACTGATGGAGAGACTGTTCCTATGGTAGGTGTCAGGGATTCAAACCCCGACCGGAAAAGGTTAATTGACTGACCTCAGAGAGACAGGCAAAAACCAACAAAGTCCAAACAAACTCTTTATTGACAGGTGCACGCACCAATAGAGAGTGGCCCATTTCCCCCCGAACCAGCCAACTCTCTTACACTGGATATGTTTTTTAAACAGTTCTGTCGTGTCACAGGTTAGTCTGAGCCAAGATGGGAGGAGAGAAAAAGCCATCACCACCGTTTTCCCTCTTGGTTATTCTTAACCAAAACGTATTATAACTTTAAACAATACCTAATTTATAACTATCCAACAATTATCAACTAGCTCAAAAAGATCCCGGACATAGGGGAAAGAGAAAACAGAGAAAAAACTGAAACAGTCTGGCGCCAGATGTCTGCAAGAAAATGTTGGTCATTCCTTCTCAAGGTCTTCAAAACAAACCGCTCAGACTGTTCAGAGCCCCAGGGCTGTCCAAAGTTCTCAGTGAAACATTTAACAGTTTAATTGCTACAGGATACTTAAGTACCCCAGATTTTTGTCCCTCACATTGGGAAGTGAGGACTCCTGGGTTCTGTCTGCCATTCTCTCTGTGACTCTGGACAAGTCATGTCTACCTGTACCTCAGTTTAACTATGGATACATTGGGGATCTGTTCAAAATGGCTTTCTTTGCTAGGTCCCTTGAATATACTTCAATGAAAGGATCTCTGTGATATGATCATACTTACTGATGAGAATTACTGATCTCTCATCCCTTAGTGAAAATGCCACATGCCTCCAGAAAATATTTGTGTCTCCACTCAATCATCTTATTCAAGATCTGTCTCTCCACTTTCTAGCTAACCATCCTGGGTACTTAAGACAGCTTCAGACCCTATGAGACCTAGGCGCTATCCCTAGCTTTCTTAGTAATCAACTATAATTTTAAGTCTATACAAAAAAACAGAACAGCCAATTCCACTCTGACACAACACAGAGCCCAAGAGTTCTCATCTCCCTTTGGGAAGGTCCCTTAATTACTGTTTACTGCTAAAACTCGATAACAAACACAGAAATGCAGAAATGGAAAGAGAGACACTGGATAGAGATCCTCTGGTCTCCAGTCTGTTTGCAACCAGATGCTGCTTGTCCCCTAGAGTCTGAGGGAATTCCGCAGGGACTGCACAGAGCTCTATTATAAATGTTACACATCCCTGTGTCAGCTCTCAGCATTGGATGCTGCAGCATAATCTGGGCCGAGAGAGGTGTGTGGATACGGCTACCTGAGGGATATTCCCAGTGAAGACAATTCCGTCTCTGAAATCACAGGTACCTATCTCTGTCTGTTCAACAAATGAACTGCAATGTGTGCATGATGGGATGGGGAATTGGTCTGTGGTCATTTCTGCTCTGTAGAGCTGCTGAAGGAGCCTGAAGGAGCCACTGAGCATCCAGGGCCTTTGTCACTAGTGCTGAATTTACTCCAACATTATGGGCCAAAATGTCCCTTTACTGTACGCCTTGGTGATGGGCTTCATTTCCGTTGCACAGTAGATCCATCCAGATGAAAGTTCCTAGCAATTGTCATCTACAAAGTCAGATTTGGCTCGGGCCCCTGTGAAGTCCCATGGCAGACAGGCTGTCGTATTTTTAGTGTAGACAGGCCTTCAAGCAGATCTTCCAGTAAACATCCAGTCTGGGGGAGGAACTGAGGAAAACATCAGGAGCTATCTGTGTGTTAATGCCCAGACACTGCCACTTCATCCTCTTGTAATTTCAGGCTTTTTTCATTAATGGGGTGGGGAAGATGGTGGGGCTGTTAACAGGTTTTTGTTGCTGAAATGAATGGCAGTGCTAGGGCTTCTCAGTAGCAGAAATGTAACATTTTTTCAACATGGGTAAGGCGTCTTCTCCCCTAGCTTTATTCGAGAAATCAGATGAACTGTTATGCCTGAAAATTTCAAAATGCAATTCAAATGGAAGTAAACGCCAAACAGGGAAATTTCAGGTAAATGTTTGTCAAATGTATATCCAATTGAAATTAAGTCTTGTAATTTTAGGTGTCAGACAGACTTAACTCTGAGTGGTGCGGCCAACACCACAAAATACAGCCAATCCATTTATGAATCCCACTTATTTAAACTCTTTGCTCCAATAATGTCTGTGGCAAATTGTTCCACAGGTCAAATATGGATTACCCAGAGTGTTTTCTTTTATCAATGTTGTATGTTCAGGGTGAGAATGTAATTTTATATTCTCTTTTTTGTGCGTTGAGACAGAATAACTATAAATATTTGTAATGAAAGCGAGGATTACTTGTAGCACCTTAGAGACTAACTGGTTTATTGCAGCATAAGCTTTCATAAGTTATAGCTCACTTCGTCAGATGCATAGAATGGAACAGAAATAAAATGCATTTATACACACAGAAAGAAAAAAAAGTACATTAGCATACCAATTCTAAGAGGGCTGTTAAATGTATATGGTCCATTATAACTAGGGTTGATGGTCCATTATCACTAGGAGACCTTTCGAAATGGAGATCTGCTGTCAGTAACACAGGAAATGCAATTAATTACTGCCCTGGTTTAACAGAAGTTCAGACTGGTTCTCTATTTACAGTAATTAATTGCATTTCCTGAGTTACTGACAACAGATCTCCGTGGCATGAGAACCTGGGAAGGTGTGATATGAGCATTCCACACTGAGCACACAGCAAGAGGAGATTCAAAATTCCTGAGACTTTCAAGGGGGAGGGTCAGAAACTGTTTACCTCCATGCAGAGAGAGGAAATGAAGCTGTTCACCAGAGTAGTCAGGATGGGCAGCGTGGGATGACTTCCTGAGGCCAATTACGGAGATAAAATCAAGCACAAGTATCTACACTGGCACTTTGAAGAAACAATGTTTTGTGCAAAACCCTTGTTTAGGTGGTTACATGATGTCACTAAAAATGAGGAGTTCTGTCATTAAAAGTGGCTTTGCAGTGTGTGCACCACCACTGTTTCTTTGGTAAAAGGGCTTATTTGCATTTAATCATAATAATAATAATAATAATAATAATAATAATAATAAATTAAAAAAAAACATTCCAGTGTAGAAAAAGGCTAAGGAACAATGCGGGCTTTAGGAATTATTAAGCAGGAACCAGCAAAAAATATGGAATTGGCATTAGTAGGGTCACTAATTCATAATTCCTTTATCTGAACAATGAAAATATCTTTTTTTTTCAGTGTGGGAAGAGTGACCAATTTGCTTCCCCCATGAGAACAGCATCCAGTAATGCATGTGGTGTCTCATATTCACATACTTTTTCCATACAGGTATTTGCACTACGACAATCACGCTAAACCCTGGTGATATAAGGGAGTCAGTAGAGCGTATGGTACATGGAACAGACACCGGTCTACCTCAGAGTTGGACACCTCTCTTCATCCATGTCAGAATATAACAAAACCGACTTCACCAGCCCCTCCACTTCATCCTGCTGGGCATTCCTGGCCTGGAGGAGGCCTATGTCTGGATCTCTATACTGTTCTGCATCATGTACATCACAGCCATCTTGGGGAACTTCACCATCCTGTTCATCGTGAAGGTGGAGCAGAGCCTCCATGAGCCCATGTACTATTTCCTATGCATGCTGGCCATCACTGACATGATCCTGCATACGTCAACCATGCCCAAAATGCTGAGCATCTTCTGGTTCAATTCCAGGGAGATCGATTTCAGTGCCTGTCTCACCCAGGTGTACTTCCTTGCCATCGTCTCTCCCATTGAATCTGGGATCCTTGTAGCAATGGCTTTTGATCGGTACGTGGCCATCTGTCATCCCCTGAGACATGCCACCATCCTGACAAACGGCCTGGTGGTCAAGATTTGCCTGGCGGTGGTACTGCGGGGTACAATACTTTGTCTGCCCTTTCCTTTCCTGGCAAAGGAGTGGCCTTATTGTAAAACAAACATCATCCCCCAGCCGTACTGCGGCCAAATATATCTGGTGAACCTGGCCTGTGCCGACACCCGAGTTAGTAATTACTATGGCCTCTTTCTCCTAGTCTGTGTGATGGGTCTAGATGGGATTTTTATTGCTGTGTCCTATACCGAGATCCTCAGGGCCATTTTCAGGCTCCCCACAAAAGATGCCCATCTCAAGACTTTGGGGACTTGCAGCTCCCACCTTCTTGTCATTTTAACCTTTTACATCCCAGATTTCATCAACTCCCTCATGTACAGCTTTGCCCAAAATGTGCCCGTATCTTTCCACAATCTCATATTCCACCTGTTCTTCTTGATTTCCCCTGTACTACACCCCATCATCTATGGTGTGAGGACAAAACAGATCCGGGACAGACTGCTTCAGCTCCTGACTCATAAGGGGGCCCTAAATTTTCTCTCAGATTGAGCTCTAAAATTCCCTTTCTCTAAATCACTGACTGAACAGTCAAACGGAACGTCTACATACCCACTGGTTTGCTGGGCAGTGATCAATGTATCAGGGATTGATTTATCGCTTCTTGTGTTGATACAATAAATCAATCCCCAAACATGATCCCCATTGACTCCTGTACTTCACGTTGGTGAGAAGTGGAAGCAGAGTCGACAAGGAATGACAGCAGTCAATTCACAGCTGGGTGAATGGCCAGGTCAGTCGCTTTAAGCTACGCCAAGTTCAGCTTTGCTATTCATGTATCTGAAGTTACTTATCATGGGTCGACCCCCCGCCCCCCGAGTGTATATCATGGCAAAGTGACATTCAATCCTTTCCTGGCCTTACTGTGCTGTGCCAAAATGAGAAACTAAGGAATCTTTGTGTGTACAACTCATTCTCCCAATGGCCCCCACACCCTGCCTTACCTATTTCCCAAGGTCCTGACCTCTGCCCAATGTCTCTCCACAAACCCTCTTCCTCTGTCCCAACTATTCCACCAAGGCCCCACTCCATTCTCCATCTCTATCCCCAATCCCCACACCTGTAACTGACTCTCCAACTCTCCAAACCCATCCCCTTACAGGATCATCTCCACCCATCTCACCACAGCCTGGATTCCCTCTGCTCCGGGGCTTGGCTGGATCTACTGCAGCCTGACAATGAATCTGCAGTGAGGATGTAGTGCTGGGGCCAGCCAGCCAGCCCAGAGCAGAGATGGATGCCAGGAAACCATATCAAATCAGGGCAGTGATGCAGTCAGTTGAGACTGTTCATCACACAGCTTGGGGGCCCTAAATCTCATCTGCAAAGCCCTGAGGGCAGAGACCATTGTGTGGCTTATTTCCTTTCTGCTCAGCAATGGTCTCAAGTTGTAGTGGGGGAGGCTTAGTTTGGATATTAGGAAACACAGTTTCCCTAAGGGCACTGGAATGGGTTACCTGATGGGCTTTTGTGGAACATCCTTCCTTAGAGGATTTTAACGTCAGGTTTGAAATAGCCCTGGCTGGGATGATTTAGTTGGGGTTGGTTCTCTTTTGGGGAGGGGCTTTGACTAGATAGCTCCTGAGGTCTGTGTGATGGTGCACCCCGTAAGGCAGCGGTTCTCAATTTTTTTGAGACCGCAACCCTTTTTTGATCTCAGGCAGCATGGTGCGACCCTTGTATGTCCGCCAAAACTTCGATGTGGCCCTTGTGAGCAAAAGAAAAATAATCACATCTGTTATGTCTCATTAGTATGCACCCAATTTGTGCATCTTAGCACAACATTTTTGCCGCTCTTGCCCTGTGTGCCTAGCTCATAATATTGACAGGCCAGTAAATACTCAGCCTGCTGCACACCCTCCTCCTTAAAGTCCCTTTATCAACCTCCACATTAATTTTATTAATGTGCCCAAGTGCTGGTCCTATAAATATGTCCTTGTTTGTGTGTATATGTGCTCTAAATAAATAAAATCCTATCCCTCTGTGAAGGCTAATTCCATTACATTAGCTAAAAAGCTGCTAAAAAATTGTATCCCCGAAATTGGCTTGTCTGTTTCTATCAATAATAACAAAAATCCCATTTCACAAAACAAATTGTGCCACAGGTTTATAAACCCCTAAAATTATGCAACACTTACACGTGCCCATCACCCCCAAAGCACTAAAGCAGTTAAGTGTAAAAATAAAAAAATAAAAAATAAAATCTCCACATTCTATGAAAAACCAATCTAAAATGGCCTACTGGCCTTCTACTTGCTCTCATGCAAATAGAAAGCACCCCTTCGCAAAAACATGGTCTGTCCCCTCATGGAATTCTTATGGCCAGTCCCATAAAAATACTTAAAACTCCTCCTCTTCCCCCAGCCTCCAAAAATTTGCAACTAATTAAGAATGCAGTAGTAGCCTATTGCAAAAAAACTAATCCATTGTGTCAAGTCTGTCCATTCACAAGTACAAAACGCCTTGCCAAAACCAGAAACCACCCCATGTCACTTGCTCCAGCCTAAAAATTAAGTGTATATCAAAGTGAAGATTACAGCTAGGGCTGCTAATTTGTCTAATTGTTATAGTTGTTCCCACTTACTAAAAAAATCACAAGAAAAATATTTCAATAATAGGCCTGCCAATAAATATAACCCAAAAGGCAACTTGAAACCAAACAAAATATATGCTAGCATTAAATATACCTGCCCCCAAACCACCAAAACATCATAATAAAGTCCATCTTATCCAAAATATAAAGTTTCCCCCCAGCTTTATGCCCCTCTCTGTTATCGCTCTACCCATCCGAACGGATGCAACATTGGAACTTACCCCCTTTGCCAGCTCTCTATGTCTTATTACAAAAAGGCTTATTGGGGATGTCAGGGACTCGAATCCTGACTGGCATGGTTCATTGTCTGACCCCAAAGACCCAGGCAACACTAGCAAAGTCCAAACATAAGCTCTTTATTGAAAAGTGCACACCTCAATAGAGAGCCGCCCATCCCCTAAAGATCCAACAAGCTTTTCTAACACTGGATAGGTTTTTTAGAAACAGTTCCGTCACATCACAGGTTAATTTGACCCAAGATGGGAGGAGGGAAAAAGCAATCCAAGCCCTTTACCCCCCTTCTTAGTTCCATACATGCTTAACTAGCACTTCATTACAATTTAATCAATACTTAATTTATGACTGTCTAACATATCTAAATAGGTGTCTTATCAGCTAGGTCAAAGAGTAACAGACATAAGAGAGAAATGAATAAACAGTAAGAAGGAAAAGAGAAAAAAGAGTTAAAACATTCTGGCACCAGATGACAAATACAAGAATGTTGATATTATTCTATTTCCAAAGTCTTTGAAATAATCACTCAGTCTGCTATTTTATTAAAGGGCTTCCCAGAATCTTTAGAAAATTTGAAACAGTTTAATTGACATAGCTCATTTAAGTGCCCTATATATTTTTGGGCCTTGCTGCTTAAAGCCACTAATTCCCAAATTACCCCAAATACCAATTGGTTAAATGGCAAATGCCCAAAATACAAAATAAATTACCTTATGTCTAGCAACTCAACTATATCTAATATACAAATCTTTTTCCCCCCAAATACCCCACCCTGTAGCAGTAACAACCTTATGCTAATCTCTTTCCCCTCATACCTTCTTCAAACTTCTGTCTTTTGCAATTTAAACAGGTCATATTTAACCATTAAGCTTCCCTCATGCGACACCAAACAAAAAAAAAATAAAAAAAATGGTGTATCCAAACCTTACTGCCCCAGGCTTGTTTTGGCTTAACGGCAGGTAGGCCTAAAACATATTACCCTAACATTGGACAGGGGGTTATACTCTAAACTATTTGTTCCCTGGGTTTAAAGTTAAAAACCATATCTATCATACACACCCTCGTAACCTCAATCCATCAGTTTTTAAAGGCTGTAATCCCTTCGTTAAAAATCTCAACACTATAAAAGACTATTATAAACATTGCTGCAGTAAAGTTAATAAGTAAAGTCATGGCCAATGCCATCTCCAACTCGCAAAATAAAATTCACAGTATATCTCACATTTCCTTGCAAAACCACCTAGCCATAAATCTTCTTTTGGCCAGTCAGGGTGGTGTCTGCGCATTGATAAACTCCACCTGCTGTGCCTATGTAAATCAAAGCCAAAAATAATCACTAATGTCCATACCATCCAACAACAAGTAAAACTGATTCACAAACTTGCTAAAAAGATACTGGCCCCAGATCAAATTTATGGTCCAGGTTTATCAACCCCCTCAGCTGGTTTAAATGTCAAATTCTTAATAGTCCTTGCTGTACTTGTCACCGTTTATATAATTGTGCTCTATGGCAAGTATGTTTGCTCCTGCTTTGTTTCCAACCTCTCACAAACCCTAACCACCCAAAAACGTGCAACCTTCCCCAAGGCTAGGCCACAAAAACAATTGCTATTTCACTATATGCATAGTAAAGTATATAAAAACCGCAATAACCATAAAAAAGTCCTCACACTTCTAAGTATTCAGCAATAAAGCTCCTCCCCTAGCAAAAAGTCTGAATGTAGGGTCACTGTTCCCCCAAAACCTAAATTCTAATTAATAAAATGACATAAGTTATACAGGCAAAAAAATATTGCAGGAAAACCAAGTCCAACTAAAAATCCAGCCTCGGTGGCTGGCTAGGTCTTAAACACCCAGGAAAATCCGAAATCCAAAATCCAAATACACCTAGGAAAATCCAAAAAATTAAGGTCCCTTAATTGCATAGTCAAATCCTGTGGCCTTTATAATGCCCATCATGTTGGAGGCAGTAAACCTGTAATAACCTCTCTTTAAGGTGGTGCCAAAAAGGCACGAAAGGGGGGACTGTAAAAGCAAAATTTAAAATGTCTTCACTTCAGTCCTAAAATATAGTCAAGTTAGCTTGAGGCCTGCTATAGAAAAGCAAAGGGTTATGGTTTAAGCCGTCAGCAGTTATGCACGCAGCACAGACCAGAACTATCTGGATATGCTAACCCTGCCCCTGCTAACTGCAAAAAATATCTACATTTTGCCTTAAAGAAAAATAAATTGACCGCAACTACCCGGTTCTTACTGAAAAACAGTTTTTATCATTACCAAGGTGTAGGGTCTTTCCGTTGTGTAGCTGTGATGGACTTCTGCAGGGTGCCACCTGGAACCCATGATCCCTCTCGCTTACAAACCTTGGCCCCCTCTCACACTGTGAGCCTGTGAAAAGCTGCGAAGTGATGTGAAAAGCATTAGGATATTTTAATTTGGCTTTGTCATAAGTATTAAGTGCCTTAGAGTTACTGTTTTACCTGTGAAGGGTTAAACCTGAAGCAGAAGATAGAATGACCTATTGGAGATGCTTATCTAGCAGACAAAGGGGTACTTTCATTTTGTTCCCGGACTCTGCCTGTGTCTGTTTGTCTTTCTCTCGGCTGCAGGGGGTTTTCCTGCAATCCTCCGGCTATGGAGGGGACATCAATCTTTGTTTCTATTCATCCTTTTAATAACCTGCTAAGAATCCAACAATCTAGCAGTAAGTGTATTTTTAAATTGTGTCAACTTGTAATCGATCCACGGTGTCCTTAAATTGTTAAGCCAGCAGGGAAAGAAATCCAAAAGGAAGGGCTACAGGAGGACTGGTTAATGCTAGGAAACTGAGTATCTATGAAGTCTGTGTAAGTTGTATGCTTTTCTCTTTCTACTATTAAACCATTTTTTATATATAAGCATTGTCTGTTAATTCCATTGGACTGATCCTAGTTTGGGTCAGGCTAGATCTTCTTCTTCTTCTTCTTGATTATAATTATTATTATTGAAATGATGAAAAGAAACATAGATATGATGCTTTCCCATAGCAAGGAAATGCAGACAGGCTTCCAGTAGCCTGAGAGAAAGACAGACAGAAAAACCCGGGAACAAAGTGACACTAAAATCTTTGTCTGCTAGGTATTAGCAGCTCCAATATGCCATTCCCCCTCCTGTTTCAGGTTTAACCCTTCACAGGTAAAACAGTAATTCTAAGGCACTTCATACTTATGACAGCAGATTTCTCGGGAGAGCCAGCGTGGTCCCTGTCCCTGCCATGGTCACTAGTCCCCGCCACTGTTCTAAGAGGAGTGGAGGGAGCATTGCTGCACAGAGGCAAGCTGCATATGACCCAGACCGAAATCTGCATCTCATTAGAATGCCCTCCCATTCTCGCTCCGTCACCCACAGCAGTGAGATATCTTCCAGCACAAACACCTATACAGAGATGTTGGGACAGTGCTCAGAGTACAGTTTCCGCAAATGCCCTCTGCTCCCCCCAAGCCATAGTACAGCAAGTCAGGGAAACAATCATTGCCCCAACATCCTGAGACAACTCACCATGGCAGGGGCTCCGTTGCTGTCTGTGTGCTATAGCTGTGTGGGACAGGCAAACGGGACAGAGAGACATGGAATGCGTGGGAATGCTAGTGTAAGGAAAGGTTAAAAATATAGGAAAATGTCTTACTGAAGCTGGGTAACTAGCTCTGAGCTGCTTTAAGTTTTTATCTTGTGTTATGCATTCCTGGAGGCACCATTGGGCCTCACTCATATCTTGTCCGTCCATTTCATAAGTTTGTTTTACCACATATGTTTTAGCTCCATGTATTCTTACCCCATATGTACCATAGACAAATAAGTAAATAGATAGGAAACAACGTCATGTTTTTCACCTGTTAATTTGCATGAGGCCCTTCTTGCCTCCTCCTCCATGTAAAGAACCATATAAAAAGTCTTGTAATGATGTATGAGGGGAAGCCATAATTTGAGAGCTATCTCTGTGGCTTCACTTCGCCAGCGGATAAACTTTTGTATTCAAGCTTTCTCCAAGGCCTGCCTGTTCTTTGAAGGTAAATTGGGACACCTCCAAAGGAAACGAGCCATTTGTGCAACACTAGCACTGTCTGTTGTGAACAGGGGAATCCTCTGTGTTAACTTTGCACTAATAACTTTCCCTAGTTTTGGACTTGAACACCCGGTCAACATCTCCAGCTAAGAAGCTGAGGAGGATTTGAAAGAGACCATGGAAGAGCAAGGAAGATCTTTTAAAACAAGTTATGCAACAGGCTTCAGCAGAGAATCGCGTTGCACAGGAGTGGCGGGAGAATGAGAGCAAGCAGATAAAGAATGAGAGCAAGCAGAGGGAGGAACAAATCCAGTTGAGGGAGATGGGTTGTGAGCAGCTCACTGACAAGCACGCTGACAAGCTGTTCACAATATTACAGCTGCAAGTAGAGACTCTGCAGCGGATCACTGCCGTTCACTAGGAGAAGCAGCACCATGCTCTCTGCCCCCATTGCTATTTGCCCCCTAACCCTTTCCCTTCTGGCCCTCTGGCCCCTTCAGGGCACTATCCACAGCTGCCTGGTTATTACCACCCACGGCTGGCTCCAACGCCCCTGTCTTCACCGACCAACCCACAGACCCAGCACCCTTATCCACTGCACTCAACGTCTAATAACAACCATAATCACCCTCCGCAAATGGGGTTGGGGGAACGCAGCAACTCGGAGGGCATTGGAGGTTGTGAGGACAGGACATACGCCAATCTCTGAGTGACCCCTTCCCATCCCAGTTGCACCACCCCTCACACATTTTACTTTTTTTCAACTTTTTTTTTCAAATTCTGAAAAAACTGTTCAGTAAATGAATTCTTTATTATAAATGGGTTTCTTTATTCGGTGCACATATGTATCTAATAGCTACAGTAAAGTAAATGCCTTATCTTCTTAAGAGAATGCCCCCCTCCCTTCCTCCCTCTGGAATTCCCATTAGAACTCACTTTCAGCCTCAAAATGCTCCCTCAAGGCATCCCTGATCCTTGTAGCCTCGCGCTGGGCCCGTCTAAGAGCCCTGCTCTCTGGTTGTGCATACGTGGTCTCCAGCTGTTGAACCTCCAAGGACCATGCCACAGTGAAATCGTCGCCATTCCGCTCACAGAGATTATGTAGGGCACAGAATGCAGAAATAACTGTGGGGATACTTCCCTCTGCCAAGTCTAGCTTCCCATAAAGACAGCGCTAGCGCACCCTGAGATGCCAAAAAGCACACTCCACAGTCATTCAACAGTGGCTCAGCCTGTAGTTGAACATTTCCTGGCTTCTGTCCAGGCTCCCCTTGTAGGGTTTCATGAGCCAGGGCATTAGAGGGTAAGTGGGGTCACCAAGAATCACAATGGGCATTTCAACTTCCTGCACAGGGATCCTCTGGTCTGGAAAAAAAGTGCCTTCTTGCAGCTTCCTGAACAGCCCAGTGTTGCGGAAGATGCGTGCGTCATACACCTTTCCCGTCCAGACTGCATTAATGTCAGTAAAACACGACGATGACTGAACAAGGAGGAATGGTCTCAAGTTGCAGTGGGGAAGGTTTAGATTGGATATTAGGAAAAACTTTTTCACTAGGAGGGTGGTGAAGCACTGGAATGGGTTACCTAGGGAGGTGGTAGAATCCCCTTCCTTAAAGGTTTTTAAGGTCAGGCTTGATATAGCCCTGGCAGGGATGTTTTCATTGGGGACTGGTCCTGCTTTGAGCAGGGGGTTGGACTAGATGACCTCCAGAGGTCCCTTCCAACCCTAATATGTTTTGATTCTATGATTTTATGACCTTCTTCTCCTGCCATGAGGGGCTGTGGCCTTCAGCTGCAGAGCACAAGATCTTCTCAATCACCCCCACACCTGGCCTTCCCCCTGCTGCAGAGGATTCACAGAGACTTTCCCCTATTTCCTCAGAGGTTCCAGGGAGTTTTCCTTTTCCGTCTGTGTTCCCAGCAGAACACTCCTTCTTCCTGCAGGTGGACACTTTAACAGCCTAACCTATTCGGAAAAAAAAGATCAGTCAACAGTGTTATTATCTGCTAACCCCCCCGATAGCTTTGATAGGTTGCATACCTGGTTGTGGAGAAGCTAGTTTTACAATAGGAGAAGTGACCGGTGCCTGACGGGCTTCCATGCTCAGGGTCACAGCATTCACAAGAACCAGCTGCTTCCTCCTTTCTCCCAGCATGGGACATTTATTCTTCAGGTGATGAGTGGAATTACAATGATAGCACCTTCTGGACTTTTTACAGGAGATTTGGGTTGGGGATTGTTTGACTGAGGTAAACTAGAACCCTGCCTCCCACCAAGTTTAAACTCCTCTACTTGTGGTTTATTCACAAGAGATGCTTGTGTCTGCTCAAAATCATCAGACAGAGAAGCCATTTCATCTACAGTTCTCAACCTTTTCACCCATAGAAATAATTTTACCCCATCTTTTATATATGTATAAGAAATGCTCCTGAATGTCCAAGTAAAACATTCCTTCAAAGCTTGTGAGACCTTTACCCCAGGGGTGGGGAACCTTTTTTCCACCAAGGGCCATTTTGACCCTTATAAAGTCGTCCGCGGGCCACTCACCCCCCCCCCCCGAAGCCCAGGCTGGCAACGGGAGCTGAGACCCCAGCTGGCAAGGGGCCAGCAGGGGAAATCCCAAAGCAGTGGCAGGTGGAGTCCTTAGCCCTGCACTGCTTTGGGGTTTTCCCCCACTGGCCCCTTGCCAGCCAGGGTCCTGCCGCCTGCCTGACCCGCCCAGCCCAGTCTCTCCCCCCCAAACCTCCTTCCCTCCCACCCACCAACTCACCCACCCAGCCCGGTCTCTCCCCCCCAAACCTCCTTCCCTCCCACCCCCCGAACTGACCCACCCAGCCCAGTCTCTCCCCCCAAACCTCCTTCCCTCCCACCCCCCGAACTGACCCACCCAGCCCAGTCTCTCCCCCCCAAACCTCCTTCCCTCCCACCCCCCCAACTGACCCACCCAGCCCGGTCTCTCCCCCCCAAACCTCCTTCCCTCCCACCCCCCAACTCACCCACCCAGCCCGGTCTCTCCCCCCCAAACCTCCTTCCCTCCCACCCCCCGAACTGACCCACCCAGCCCAGTCTCTCCCCCCAAACCTCCTTCCCTCCCACCCCCCGAACTGACCCACCCAGCCCAGTCTCTCCCCCCCAAACCTCCTTCCCTCCCACCCCCCCAACTGACCCACCCAGCCCAGTCTCTCCCCCCAAACCTCCTTCCCTCCCACCCCCCCCAACTGACCCACTCAGCCCGGTCTCTCCCCCCCAAACCTCCTTCCCTCCCCCCCCAACTGACCCGCCCAGCCCGGTCTCTCCCCCCCAAACCTCTTTTCCTCCAACCCCCGCAAATGACCCACCCAGCCCGGTCTCTCCCCCCCAAACCTCCTTCCCTCCCTCCCACCCCCCCAACTGACCCACCCAGCCCGGTCTCTTCCCCCCAAACCTCCTTCCCTCCCCCCCCCCAACTGACCCACCCAGCCTGGTCTCTCCCCCCCCAAACCTCCTTCCCTGACACCCACCCCCCAACTGACCCACCCAGCCCGGTCTCTCTCCCCCCCCAAACCTCCTTCCCTCCCACCCCCCAACTGACCCACCCAGCCAGGTCTCTCCCCCCCTCCCAACTGACCCGCTCAACCCGGTCCCTCCCCCCCGACCGTTTCGCCGCCTGGCAGTGGGTGGCGGTGCGGCGCGTCCCGGCCCCAGCTCTGAGCCGTCCCCGGCCGGCGGTGGCAGCGGAGCACGCGGCGCGTCCCGGCCCCAGCTCGGAGCCGCCCCCGGCTGGCGGCGGCAGCCCGTGGGGCGCTTCCAGGCCCCAGCGCGGAGCCGTCCCTGGCCGGCGGCCGCGGGCCGGACGGAAGGCTTTGGCGGGCCGTATACGGCCCGTAGGCCGGAGGTTCCCCACCCCTGCTTTACCCCTTACACACTTTCCCATCATTTTTTTTTTCATTTTCTTTACTTGGGACCAGCTCATGTGACACTGGAGTCCATCTTGTGCCTGAACTCTTCCACTAACCTTTGCTTGGAAAAGCCTGCTTGATTCCACTAAGTGGGGGCTTTTGCTTAGAAAAAGGAAGTTCCCTGAACATAGCAGAAGCTATAATGCTTGATTCAAGTCCTGTCTAGCATATAGAACTGAGATTGTGATTTTATTTCTGAAGTAACCAATGTTGATATTTTTCTATAACTTATATCAGCTTAAAATCCATCTTTCTATTAGTGCTTCTGCTTTCCATTTAATTTATGAAAACAGTGTATTATTGGACGTATAAAGGGAAATATGCTCAGGAACAGGGGCTGGTGCATTTTCCTCTCCACATTGAGGGAAGGGGGCAGGGTGATAAACTTACACTGGTCAGTCTTCTCACAAGGCCAAGGCAGTACAACTCTGAGGTCCCAGGCTGCGGAGCGGGCGGAACTGTCGGGAGCCGCTGTAGTGTTCGTTCATGAGTGACTAGTTGAAACATTCCCATAACTGCAGGTGGGTGTGTCAATGTCAGTGTAAGTAGAAGACCTGGAGGGGCCAGAAGCTTTGTATAGGTTCACAGCATGAGAGGAGGCCCAGGTTTGTAAGTGAGAGGGCTCATGGGTACCCTTGTTCCAAATGTCACCCTGTACAAATCCATCACACATACACAGCGAACAAGACCTATGACAGCATGAGTCCATTTCCCACTTATCATGTGCTCAGTTACTGATGGAGATACCGTTCTTATGACAGGGAAGTGAGGACTCCTGGGTGCTGTCTGCCATTCTTTGTGTGACTCTGGCCAAGTCATGTCTACCTCTACCTCCGTTTACCTCTGGATACACTGGGGATCTGCTCATAATTTTCTTTCCTAGGTCTTCTGAAGATCCTACAATGAAAAGTTCTTATATGATCATAGTTACTGATGAGAATTGCTGATATCTGATCCCTTAGGGAAAATCCCACCTGCCTCCAAAAAATGGTTTGTCTCCCCTCAGTCATCTTATTCCAGATCTGTCTCTCTGCTTTCTACCTATCTATCCTGGGTACTTAAGACATCTTCAGACTCTTTGAGACCAAGGCACTATCCCTAGATTTCTTAGTAATCAACTATAATTATAAATATACACAAATGCACAGAACAGCCAATTCCTTTCTGACACAACACAGAGCCCAAGAGTTCTCATCTCCCTCTGGGAAGGTCCCTTAATTACTGTTAACTGCTAAAGCTCAATAACAAACACAGTAGTGCAGAAATGGAAAGAGAGACACTGGCTAGAGACTGTCTGATCTCCAGCCTGTTTGCATCCATATGTTGCTTCTCCCCTAGAGGCTGAGCAAATTCCACTGGGATTGCATAGAGCTCTATTATAAATGGTGTACACCTCCGAGTCAGCTCTCAGCATGGGATGCTGCTGCAGATGCTGGGCTGAGAGCAGCGTGCGGACACGGCTACCTTAGGGATATTCCCAGTGAAGACAATTTCATCTCAGAAATCACAGGTACCCATCTCTTTTTCTTTGACAAACCAAATGCAATGTATGCATGATGGGATAGGGAATAGGTCTATAGACATTTCTTCTCTGCACAATCACTGATCATCCCAGGGTCTTTCCCACAGGTGCTGAATTTATTCTAGTATTATGGGCCAAAATGTCCCTCTTTGCTGTTCGCCACAGTGATGGGCTCCAGCCCCAAGGTGGCTTCATTTCAGTGGCACAGTGGATCCATCCAGATGAAAGTTGCTAGAAGTTGTAAACTACAAAGCCAGATGGAGGCCATGGGCTGTAGTTGGCTCGGGCCCCTGTGAAGTCCTATGGTAGCCCTGCTGTCGTGTTTTAAGTGTAGACAGGCCCTCAAGCAGATCTTCCAGTAAACATCCAGTCTGGAGTAAGAACTGAGGAAAACCTCAGGAGCCAGCTTTGTGTTAATGCCCAGACACTGCACCTGCTCCTTTTGCAATGTAAGGCTGTGGTAGAGAGAATACCTTCCCCCCACTCTAAACAGTGGGGTAACGAGGGGGAGGGGGTATCTCCTACTATGCAGACCTAAAACTTTAAGCTACTTTCCCAGCCTAAGTTAAATCCTTTCCTCCCAAAACCCACACTTTACCAGATAAGGATTGGTACCACGCCGCCACCACCAATGCTATTAATCCAAACCCATGGACTGGGGCAAATTGGAACCCCTGAGACCACCCCTTACCTCTCCCTGAGAGACCAGGACACTTAGACACTGCTCCACCCCTCCCGTTTTAGCCTAGGGAAGAGCAAATGCAGCACTCGGGCTCACTCGCTGTGAGCCTGCCAGATTCAAATCTCAGGTCACTTCAATGGAACTACAGACAATTCTCATAGGTATAAAAAGTTTAATAAAGAAAAGAACAAAAGCATGCAACTAATACAACTTCACAGATATAAAGCTTTCTAACCTGAGTTTCCTTGCATAACTTAGCCCCTCCCCAGAGATTTTTCTCTCTCTGCTAAACCTTACAGACTAGAGACACCAGAGATCAGATGCAAAGGTTATGTAATCAATTTTACTTACAGTTTCTATAATTTATGAGGGAAAAGTAGAAAGTTATTCTCCATAGCTGGAGAGAGAAGAGATGGGTGATGCCAAAAGCTGGGATGGAAGGGAACTGAAACTAAACCTCCCCCTTTCTCCCGAGGGACGGGAGCTCTTACGTCACCTCCTCTCAGATTCAGTTAACGCCATACAGCTAAAAAGCAACTCCAAAGCACTTCACACTTATGACAAAGGCTTTGGCTGTAACGGTGTGGGGCTGTTACCAGATTTTCATCGCTGAAAAGCATGGAAGTGCTAGGGGTTCTCACTAACATAAATAGAACCATTTTTCAACATGGTTAAAGCATCTTCTCCCCTAGCTTCATTCAAAAAATCAGATGAACTGTTATGCCTGTAAATTTCAAAATGCAATTCAAATGGAAGTAGACACCAAGCAAGGGAAACCAAGCAAGGGAAAATGTATATCCAATTGAAATTAAGTATTTTAATTTTAGGTGTCAGACAGACTTAACTCTGAGTGGTGCAGCCAACACCACAAAATATGGCCAATCCATTTATGAATCCCATTCAGTTAAACTCTTTGCTCCAATAATGTCTGTGGCAAGTTGTTCCCCAGGTCAAATAAGGATTATCTAAAGAGTTTTCTTTTATCAATTTTCTATGTTCAGATTGTCAATGTAATCTAATATTCCCTTGTTCATGTGTTATGAGACTGAATCAGTATAAGTACTTGAACTACGTTCTATATCGATAGATTCATAGGGTTTAAAGCCAGATGATCCACTGTGACCTCCTGTGTAATACAAGCCCTTACATTTCACCCAGTTACCCCAGTATTGAGTTCCTTAATTTGTGTGGGAGTAAGACCTGGTCTACACTAGGATTTTATCTCTTGGTATCCAATACTGACAGGGTAAGAAGGAGGCTGCAGGGATCAGCTAGTCTAACCCCCTTCCAATATTCAGGATTTGCTATGAATAAGGCAAACCAGACAGAGGACTGTCCAGCCTCCTGTTGAAAATCTCCCGTGAAGGACTTTCCACACCATTCCTGGCAATCCGTTCCATTGTCCTCCTGTTCTTACCATTGGGAAATTCATATACGATTACATCTAAATCTGCTAGGATGTAATTGGAACCTGTTCCCTCTTCTCCTGCCCTAGGTGGCAAGGGAGAACCACATTTCTTCATCTTTTTTTAAGGAAGCTTTCCAAGTATCTCAAGAGCACAGCTGCCTGCCTCCTCAAGCCTCCATTTTAAATTCTAAAAATACCCCTTACCTTCAGCCGCTGCTCATATAACTTGCATTCTATCTTGTGGGTTGTTTTTGTCACTTTCCTCTATATCCTTTCCAGTTTGTCTACATCTTCTCTCTATATTGGACACCCAAACTGGACACTGTACTCCAGCTGAGGCTGACTCAGCACCAAGAGAAGTGCTACTGTGCCCTCCCCTGACTTTCTCGTTGTGCCACTGCTAATTCAAATGAAAATTGAATTTGCTTCTTTTTGAAAAAGAAAATAATCACACCCCTCATAGATGTAGGGATATCAACCTGACCCTGGTATATACAGCATAAGGCGTACTGAAAAATTCTTCATTAAACAAGCCACCATTTCTCACAGCTGGGGATCATTTTCTCTTACAGAAGTACCCCAACCAAAGAACCCAAAGGGCTCTTGAGAGTGGAAATAGGATCACTGTTGAGTATGGAATCTAACTCTTTATAAAAACAGCAGGTCTGGGGCACAGCACTAGAGATGCGGTTTGCCTCCCTTGCTTTCTGGTACACATGCCTCACCTCCTTCTCCTTTGCCGTGCACTGCAGTGTGTCCTGATCTTAGCTCTTTCCCCAAAAGCTTCATGAAATCTGTCCATAGATATTGATGTACCCATGGCTGGAGCGCAGTTGGGACTGCACAGCCTCCCCTCCGCAGATACTGAGCAGACCCAGCAGATCCACATTGTCCCAAGTGTGGAGTCGCCAGGGAAGAGGAATTAAAACTGTTCACCAGAGCAGTCAGGATGGACAGTGTGGGATGCCATTCGGAGCCCAATTACAGAGATAAAATCAAACACAAGAATCCACACCGGCACTTTGGAAAAAAAATGTTTTGTGTAAAACTCTTGTCAAGGTGGTTACATGATGTCACTGATACTGAGGAGTTTGCAGTGTTTTCACCACCACTGCTTTTTTGGCAAAAGGGCTTATTTGCAAAATTAATATAAATAAATAAATAAATAAATAAATAAATAAATAAATAACAAAGCAGTAAATAAAAAGGCTAAGAAACAACGATGGATGACCAGTATTCCCAATTGTGTTTCTTGTTGGTGCCTAGTAAGGTTTCCCACACCATGTTGTGTAGGAATTATTGAGAAGAGAGCACCCTTATATATGGAATTGACATTAGTAGGGTCACTTAGTCATAATTCATTTCTCTTAATAATGAAAACGACAAATTTTTTTCAGTGTGGGAAGGGCGACCCATCTGCTTCCCCCATGAGAACAGCATCCAGTAGTGCATGTCGTCTTTCGTAATCACATTGTTTTCCATACAGGTATTTGCACTGTGACCATCACCCGAGACCCTGGCAACATACAGAAAGTCAGGGGAACGTACAGTACACTCAAGAGACACTGTTCTGCCTCGGAGATTGACACCTCCCCTATTCAATGTCAGAATGCAACAAAACAGACTTCACCAAACCCTCCACCTTCATCCTGCTGGGCATTCCTGGCCTGGAGGAGGCCCATGTCTGGATCTCCATCCCCTTCTGTATCATGTACATCATAGCCATCTTGGGGAATGTCACCATCCTGTTCATCGTGAAGGTGGAGCAGAGCCTCCATGAGCCCATGTACTATTTCCTCTGCATGTTGGCCATCACTGACCTGATCATGCATACGTCAACCATGCCCAAAATGCTGAGCATCTTCTGGTTCAATTCCAGGGAGATCGATTTCGGGGCCTGTCTCACCCAGATGTATTTCATTCTCATCTTCGATCCGATTGAGTCCGGGATCCTCGTATCCATGGCTTTGGATCGGTACGTGGCCATCTGTCATCCCCTGAGACATGCTAGCATCCTGACAAATCCCCTGGTGGTCAAGATTTGCCTGGCCGTGGTTCTGCGGGGTGCAATGCTTGCACTACCCTTTCCCTTCCTGGCAGGACAGTGGTCTTATTTTAAAACCAACGTCATCTCCCAGCCACTCTGCGGCCACATATATCTGGTGAAGCTGGCCTGTGCCGATACCCGAGTTAGTAGTTACTATGGCCTCTTTGTCCGAGTCTGTGTGATGGGTCTGGATGGGATTTTTATTGCTGTGTCCTATACCGAGATCCTCAGAGCGATCTTCAGGCTCCCCACAAAAGATGCCCGTCTCAAGACTTTGGGGACTTGTGGCTCGCACCTTCTTGTCATTTTAACCTTTTACATCCCAGATTTGATCAACTCCCTCATGTCCAGATTTGTCCAAAATGTTCCCTTATTTTTCCATGATCTCATAGTCGATCTGTACATCTTGATGCCCCCTGTAATACACCCCATCATCTATGGGGTGAGGACAAAACAGATCCGGGACAGACTGTATCAGCTCCTTACATATAAAGGGGCCTAAAGTTTTCTCTCAGATCGAGCTCCTAATCCTCTTTTCCCTAAATCACTGACTGGAGAGTCAAATTGTACGTAGACATTACGCACTGGTTTGCTGGGCAGTGATCGATTTATATGGGATCGATTTATCGCTTCTCGTGTTGGTGCAATAAATTGATCCCCGAACACTCTCCCTGTTGGTTCCTGTACTCCAACTTGGTAAGTACCAGAAGTGGAGTTGACGAGAAGCTGCAGCAGTCGATACACAGCCATGTGAATGGCCAGGTCAGTGGCCCTAAGCGACACCGAATTCAGGTTTGCTATTCATGTAGCTGAAGTTGAGTATCTTGAGTCGACCCCCTCCTCAGAGTGTGTATCATGGTAAAGTGACATTAAATCCTTTTCCGGCCTTACTGTGCTGTGTCAGAATGAGAAACTAAGGAATGTTTGTGTGTACAATTCATTCTCCTATACAATTGCCACCATTTTAATTGCTTTTAACTGGACCTCTGAGAATCCATACCGTGCCCTTCCTATTTTGCAAGGTCCTGACCTCTGACCCATTTCTTTCCACAAGACCCCTTCACCTGTCCCACCTATTTCCCCAAGGTCCCACTCCAGTCTCCATCTCTAACCCAAAGCCCCAACCGCTGTAACTCACTCCCCATCTCTGCAACCCTATACACCTACTGGATTATCTCCACCTGTCCCCACTGTGATAGAGGAGGCTCAGGGAGCTATGGCACAGTGTTAATAGGAGCACCTGATCTCAATTAAGTCCTTAATAAAAAAACCATGCTTCAGGCAGACAGGGGTGGGAGTTGGAGCGGACAGCAGTTTGGAGGAGTTGGAGTGGAGAGCAGTTTGGAGGAGTTGGAACGAAGAAGACCCAGTCCCTAGGAAAAGGAACACCTGGCTTGTGCAGAGAGAGGGCAGGAAGCCCCACAAGCTGAAGGTAGGAGAGGGAAGTAGCTATGGGGAAAGAATAGCTAGCTCAAGCAAGTTTACTACTGTCCTTAGGGCTCCTGGGCTGGGACCCGGAGCAGAGGGCGGGCCTGGGTCTCTCCTTCTCCACTCCCCTCCCTAGGATACTAGTGGGGCAGTTAATACCTTGCTCAGGGGCAAGAAATGGTGCCCTGAACCCCTCACAAGAGGAGAAACTGTGGGACCCACCATAATAGTGCCGGAAATTTGATAACACAACCCAGCCTGGGCTCCGTCTGCTCCTGGGCTCAGACATGATCTACTGCAGCCTGGCAAGGAACCTGCAAATGAACACAGCGCTGGGGCCAGCAGGCTACCCCAGAGCAGAGATGGACACCAGAAAACCATATCAAATCAGCTGCAGTTTTGGGAGCAGGGCTGTGAGGCAGTCAGGTGAGACTGTTCATCATAAAGCTCATCTGCAAAGCCCTGAGGGCAGAGAACATTGTGTGGCTCATTTCTTTTGCTTTCAGCAATGGTCTCAAGTTGCAGTGGGGAAGGTTTAGGTTGGATATTAGGAAACACTATTTCCCTAGGAGGGTGGTGAAGCACTGGAATGGGTTACCTGGGGCGGGGTGGAATCTCCATCCTTAGAGGATTTTTAGGGTGAGGTTTGACAAAGCCCTGGCTGAGATGATTTAATTGGGGTTAGTCCTGCTTTGAGTAGGCGGTTGAACTAGATATCTCCTGAGGTCTCTTCCATCCCTTATCTTCTAGGAATTTATAATTTATTACTTCTGTCTGGGGGCCTTTAGCTGGCAGGTGTGATAAAGGAGGGTCAGAGAGCTGTGGTACAGTGCTTAAGGGGAGATATATTAACACAAGGCTAATTAGAGCGTGGCTTCCTATAGACTAGGAAACCAGGCAGCAGCTTAATTGGAACAACTGCAATCATAGAATCATAGAAAATTGGGGTTGGAAGGGACCTCTGGAGGTCATCTAGTCAATCCCACTGTTCTAAGCAGGACCAATCCCCAACTAAATCATTCCAGCCAGGGCTTTATCAAGCCTGACCTTAAAAAACCTCTAAGGAAGGTGTCATAAGTGTAAAGTGCCTTGAAGTGGCTCTTTTACCTGTAAGGGGTTAACAGGAAGCCAAAGAAGCTGTGACGTATTAGGAATGTAAATTTCTTGGGAGAAATGTTTTTTTTTTCAGTTCGTCACGGAGCTTTGGGCTGACTTGACCTCTTTTTCAGCTATAAAAACCTATTTTCTAATCTCTCCTAGCTTTGGGAGAGATGTGCACCCTTCTATTTCTA
Organism: Sternotherus odoratus; assembly: GCA_032164245.1. NCBI lineage: Eukaryota > Metazoa > Chordata > Testudines > Kinosternidae > Sternotherus > Sternotherus odoratus. The sequence goes on from JAVMKO010000001.1 coordinate 302,788,240, forward strand.
AGATTCGGTTATCTGTAAGTAGCATTTTGATCTCATATATTTTGTACCTCATTTGGAGTGTCACTGACCTTCCAGGGGGGGTAAAATCTTGAGAGGAGGGATTAGAAAGCTGTATATCTGTGAAGTTGTATTGTAAGTGCATGTTTTGTTCTCTTTTCTTTATTAAACCTTTTTTGTTATAAAAAGTGTTTGGTTATTCCCTTAAAGTTGTCCTAGCTTTGGATTTGACCCAGTTCCCGGGTGGGGGGTGGAGGGTCTGAGTCTCTAAGTCTCTCTCCTGAAAGCCGGGAAGAGGGCTGGTGTTCAAAGCTTGTGTTCTCATCTCTCCTGGTACAAAAGGGGGGTTGAGGGGGTGTGAGACAGAGTCTAAGTGTCCCAATCTCTCAGGGAGAGAGGGAAGGGGAGTTTGGGGTGTTCATGCACTCCCTCCAGGGTCTTGGAGATTTACATGAATGGTGGCAGCGGAACCCCAAGTCCCAACTGGTCAAGTTTGGAGGATTTGGGGAGACAGGATTTAACTTAGGTTGGAAAAGTAGCTTAAAGTTAAGTGGACATAGAAGAGACCCCTCACTTGAACTACACTGTTTAGATTGAGGGGAGGTTTGCTCTTCACAGAAGGAGATTCCAACACCTCCCTAGGTAATCTATTCCAGTACTTCACCACCCTCCTAGTGAAAAAGATTATCCTAATATCCAGCCTAAACCTTCCCCACTGCAACTTGAGACCATTACTCCTTGTCCTGTCATCTGGTACCACTGAGAACAGTCTAGATCCATCCTCTTTGGAACCCTCTTTCAGGTAGTTGAAAGCAGTTATCAAATCTCCCCTCAGTCTTCTCTTCTGTAGAGTAAACAGTCCCAGTTCTCTCAACCTCTCCTCATAAGTCATGCGCTTCAGGCCCCTAATCATTTTTCTTGCCTGTCTCTGGACTCTTTCCAATTTTTACACATCCTTTTGTAGTGTGGGCCCCAAAATTGGACACTGTACTCCAGATGAGGCCTCACCAATGTCAAATAGAGGGGAACAATCACACCCCTCTTTCTGGTGGCAATGCCCCTACTTATAGAGCCCAAAATGCCATTAGTCTTCTTGGCAACAAAGGCACACTGTTGATTCATATCCAGCTTCTCATCCACTGTAATCCCTAGGTCCTTTTCTGCAGAACTGCTGCCTAGCCATTCGGTCCCTAGTCTGGAGCAGTGCATGGGATTCTTCCGTCCTAAGTGCAGGACTCTGCACTTCTCCTTGTTGAACCTCATCAAATTTCTTTTGGCCCAGTCCTCTAATTTGTCTAGGTCCCTCTGTGTCCTATCCCTACCCTACAGCGTGTCTACCACTCCTCCCAGTTTAGTGTCATCTGCAAACTTGCTGAAGGTGCAGTCCACACCATCCTCCAGATCGTTGATAAAGATATTGAATAAAAGTAATTAAGGCCCTGTTAGGGACTCCATAAACCCTTCTGCTTCAAGAAGACAGCGGAAGGAGTTGGAGCAGTGAGCAGTTTGGAGGAGTTGGAGCATTTTGGAGGAGAGTTTGGAACAAAGAAGACCCAGTGTAGTAGGGCGTCTGCCCCACTTGGGGGGAAAAAGGGCTTAAAACAGCCCAAGAAGGGTTTGTGGCTTGGAGCTAGCAAGCTCCAGCCTGATTCGGCTGAGCAGACACAGCTGAGGCTGGGTCAGTTACGGCCCAGCTGGCTCTGATATAAGGGCCCAGAGTTTGGAGAGAGAGAGTCAGAGTCTTCTCTGTTCACAGAGGCAGACAGGCCTGGCTGCTGGGAGCTTGAGGAGGTACCTAGAGGGAAGCAGGGCTGGTTCAAGGCAAGAGGAGCTGGGTAAGCTCTAGCCTGGAAACCCCCAGGCTGCAGGGCCTTGGAGAAGGCCCAACAAAGAGGTACTGGGGTTGCAGTGGGCAGCCCATGGCTCTAGAGATAGAAGCAGCAGGCAAACCCCCCTTGCCAATGATGAGAGGCAATGATATTGCAGTGGTGACTGGCAGTTGCCTAGACTGAGGCAAGGTGGGGATAGACGGTTGGGGTTCTTTAGGGAGGGGAGACCCTAAGACCTGTGGGTGCACTGCAGGGGTTCAGCACCTTCAATAAGATCGCATCGGGGTCCAGGAGGGACATGGGGCCAGCAGAAAGCAGGACATTGGCCTACAGAGGGCGCTCCGGAGGCTGGCGAGCTAATTCCCTGGGATGACCAGGAGGAGGTGCTGCAGGGTGAGTTGCCACCCGGCTACACTCAGACATCGGTAAAGAGACACCTGGCTTGTGTAGAAAAAGGGCAGGAAGCCCCACAAGCTGAAGGTAGGAGAGAGATGTAGCCCAGGGGAGGGAATAGCTGGTTCAAGTGGTTTACTGCTGTTCTTGGGGCCCCTGGGCTGGGAGCCAGAGTAGTGGATGGGCCAAGTTCACTCCCTCTCCACTCCCCTCCTCTAGGATGCTAGTGGGGTGGATAATACTCTGTTCAGTGGCAAGAAATGGCTCCCTGAATGCCCCCCCCAAAAGAAAAAGACTGAGATCCATCATAATAGTGCCAGCAATTTGCCACACAGGGTTCCTGCAGTAGCGTTGAAATGGCCCTGGGGGCAGAGCAAGGGATCAGCTTTAGAGCCTTTGTGGGAACAGCCCATTAGAAATCATAAATAATCATCTCCATTTAATACAGGGAGAGGCTGTGTCCAAGGTCCCTAAGTCAATCTGTGGCAGAGCTGGGGCTCTTCACTCCCGGCTCACTGACCTCACCTGTCACGTGATCTCTAGATTTAATGTCTGGGGCCAAATCCTCAGCTGGTGTAAATAGTTGCAGCCCCATTGAAATCCGGGGAGATCCCCAGCACTAAAGAAAGCAATAGTGAGAGAGAACCATGAATCTGTGCTGCTGAACCGTAAGACCCAGTCTGAGACACTAAGGAAGGGATGGGAAGCTAGGCACACAGGGCTATTCTCCTGTCTTAAGACATTTTCCTTCCTGATGCCTCAGTTTCCTCATTTGTAAAAGGGGGATATCTCCTGGGAATGGTGATCAATACAGTCTGTAGAACCTACCAAGAGTAAACTCTCGCCATGTGTCACTTGATTCAGTGGGACATGGCTGAAGATGCCACATGCAAACTGCTGAGGAAGAGGGTGACTCACCCCAGGCTGGTGGAAATTCTACTCATTACGTTATATCAAACCAGTAACAAACATAAACTTCTGTCTCTCCACACTGGTTAACTAGATGCCAGAAATGAAGAGAGCAGCTTGTGGACCTCTTCACACAGGTGTGGGATCACCAAACCCCACTCCCCTTCCACTCCTAGTCCCCTGCCATCCATGCAGCAGCTCCTAGTTTGCTGTCATGGCTCCACTCAAGCTCCCTTGGCTGGAGACCCTCCAGACAGGTGTGTTTTGGTCCCACACACTGGACCCAGGTGATTTTAAATAAGTCCAGCAATCAGGCCCTGCCTCTAACTCTGGGTTTCCAACTCAGGGTTTCTAGGCCCACTCTTGGGGTGCAGCTTTTGTTCTAGTGCCTCCCTCTGGGAGCAGAGAGCTACAAAACAAGCACCAGGGCCCTGAAGCTAATTTCCTTTGTTCTGTACCTTGGCATGCCTTTCTCCTACTCTACAGAGTAGAATGCAGGCTTTATTAGACATGGATGTTTCTCATATAAAAATACCAAATTTGAACTCAGAGAGCTCTCATTCTATAGATATATTGCTGTGATTCTCTGTACCTCCAAAGTGAAACCCAGGCATACCATATTGACCACTGTAATATACTTGTAACATATTTCGTACAAAATATGTCATGTGAGGTGTCTATGGATAAGCTGTGTTTTGCCGAATATGATTATCCTATTTGTTTGTCTGTATCATTTTTGACTCTGAAGTAACAAATATGGAATCTCTACCTGTATTTCAAATGTGTTTCCTCCTGTGGTAACTGCCACAAAGTAGTTTACGGCTACTCTAGCCAGCACATTGTCAATGGATATTCAACATGAAAGCTCATCAATTAACACAATGGACTATGGAAGAAACTTGTCCCCAGCTGCAGCCGAAACACAGGTAATGGTCCCTCCTCTAACTCATTGAAGCAGGCAAAGGCATGTGATCAGCACATGTGACACTGGACTTTGTGCCTAAAGTTTTCCACTAACTGTGCTGGGGGCTTTTGCTTGGAAAAATGAAGTTCCCTCTGTAAATGTCTGAGGTTCGATTTGGATTTTTGGAAGGAGTCACACAGGGACACTGATGGCAATCTAACAAATTGTTTCTTTATTAAGCAGTGGGGTAATGGATGAATTCAAAGACTAATTACAATAATTAACTATTGAACAATTCTACTAAACAGTTGGCTATTAAACAATTCTATTAAACAGGTTGTGGGTTTTTTTGGATTGATTTGCTTAGTAAAGCATTTACAACAAAAGGAACCTTATTATTACTATGAAAAAGACACAACTATTTACATGAGAAAACTTTAGAGCACGAGAGACACGAGTGGCCTTTCAAATTCTGAGGTAAAAATCCAGAGAGGAAAGACACACGAGTAAGAGTTCAGACTCTGAGGTAAACACTGACAGAAATGAGGGACATGAGTAACAGTTCAATTTATGAGGTAAAACTTTACAGAAAAGGGACATACAGGTATCATTTCAAACTCTGAGGTAAATAACTCCCATAAATGAGACATATTTTGAACTCGACCGGGAATCGTTATGTGCTCAGGAGGAGATAGGGGAGCGGAGAGGTGTTGTCCGGGTTGATCAGGCCTGGACTGGACACGGAACACCTCTAGAATTTTGGTGCCAATTCTCAGAATATATAGGCCGAGGGAGAAGGACACCGTTGGTATCTGATTGGACCTATGGAGATGGGGTGATGTTACTAGGCAGATTAGTCACATGCCCGGCAGGTGCGCTTTCCATATACATAGATGACTTTATTTCCTCCTGGCAGAGTTCACAGCTCTGTTGTTGTAGCCGGATTATTGTGGAAGATACTGACCTAAGCAGCCAGGACAACCATGCACCCTGAGACATACACAGAAGCTACATTTAAAACCCTCCACCTGGCAGAAGGTATAATCGGGGAAAGTGACTTGGCCTCTTGGCCTTATTCCCCAAACAACTCAACACCCGGAACCACCTAAAGAATAAGAACTGAACTGGGATGTTGTGCAAAGCTGAAGGGATTTCTAGTCAGTGTATGAAAGATGGGTGGACTGTTTGTCCTATCAGGGTGCGACATTCATTGGTTCAAACCAGGTCTAGTGTATAGAAGGTGGATATTGATTTATTTTATTTCTATAGTAACACCCTTTGAACTCTTCTTATAATTATGGAAATCCATCTTTCTGTATTTAGATTTAGTCCATCTGCTTTCCATTTATTTACCAAATTCAGTGTGTTATTAGAGTATAAAGGGAAACCTGCTCAGGAACAGGGGTGGGTACATTGTCCTCTCCACATTGAGGGAAGGAGCAGCACATTAAAGTTACACCCTTCAGGTTTCTGAGAAGAGCAAGACAGTACAGCTCTGAGGTCTTAGTCTGGGGAACTGGGGGAACTGACTGCAGCCTCTCTATTGTTTGGTTCATGGGTGGCTAGTGAAAGATTTCACATAACTTCAGGTGGGTGTATATCTCTCTGTGTTTGGCTCTGTAAGTGGAAGATCTGCAGCTTTTCAAAGCCTCACAGTGTGAGAGGTTTCCCAGGTTGGTAAGTGAGTGGGTTCACAGTTACCCCTGTTCCAAGTGGCACACCTCAGAGGTCCATCATGCCTACCCACTGAACAGGTCCTATAACATTATGAGTCCATTTCCTGCTTATCCTGCGCTCAGTTACTGATGGAGAGACCGTTGTTATAACAGTGAAGTCAGGAATCCGGGGTTTTGTTTGCCATTCTTTGTCTGTCTTTGGAAAAGTCATTTCATCCTGTACCTCAGTTTACTATGGATATAATGGGGATATGTGATAGTGACTTTCTTTCGCTAGGTCTCTTAAAGATCCTTCAATTAAAGGGTCTATGTAGTATGATAATAGATAATAGTTACCCATGAGGATTACTGATATCTGATCCTCAGTGCCTCCAAAAAGGTGTTTTGTGTCTCCCCGCTGTCACCTTCCTCCAGATCTATCTTTCTGCTTTCTACATATCAAATCTGGGCACTTAGACAGCTTCAGACCCTATGAGACCTAGGCACTATCCCTAACTTTCTTCGTAATCAACTCTAATTTTTAAATCTACACAAATACACACAGCAGGCAATTCCTCTCTGACTGCGGAGAGCCCCAAAATTCTCATTTTACTTTGGGAAGGTCTCTGAATTACTGTTTACTGTTAATGCTGGATAACAAACATAGAAACACAAACATGGAACAAGAGACACTAGCGACAGTATTTCTGGTCTCCAGCCTCTTTGCATCCCGATCCCGCTTCTCCCCTAGAGGCTGAGTGAACCCCCTGGGATTGCAGAGAGCTATATTATGAATGACGCACACCCGTGTCAGATCTCGATGTGGGATGCTGCTGCAGGCATTGGGTTCAGAGTGGTGTGGACTGACACAGCTACCTTGAATCCGACGAAGTGGGTATTAGCCCACGAAAGCTTATGCTTCAATACTTTAGTTAGTCTTGAAGGTGCCACAGGACTCCTTTTCACTACTGCAATTCCAGACTAACACGGCTACCTATCTTGACAACTACCTGAGGGATTTTCCAGAAAATAGGCTTTGGTCTCAGAAATCACAGGTATCATCTCTTTTTGTTTAACAAATCAAGTGCAACATATGTGTGATTGGATAGAGAATAAGTCTGTAGCCATTTCCACTCTGTACAGCCTATGGACATCCCAGGGCCCTTGCCAGAGGTGCTGAATTTACTCCAGTATCATGGGCCATAATGTCCCTCTTTTTCTTTTCCCCTCGGTGATGGGATCCAGCCCTACCGTGGCTTCATTTCAGTCGCACAGTCAAACCTTCAGGAGGAAAGTTGTTAGTATATGTCCAGTAACAATGCCAGATTTGGAGGCCATGGGCTATACTTTGCATAGGCACCAGCTCAGAGATACAGCGGCCCTGCTCTTGTGTGTTTAGTCTAGAAAATGCCGCTAGCGGAACTTCCAGAAAAAGATGCCGTCTGGAATAAGAATGGAGTAAAACCTCAGGAGCCTTCTGTGTGTTAATGCACAGACACTGGCACCTCCTTTGGCTGTTAACGGGGTGGGGAAGGGCCTGGAACTGTTACCAGATTGTCCCTGTTAAAATGCATGGAAATGCTAGGGCTCCTCACTCTCATAAGTATATCAAGTTTTCAACATGGGCAGAACGTCTTCTCCCCTAACTTCATTCTAGAAGTTCGCTGAAGTGTTATGCCCGAAACTTTGAAAATGCAATTCAACCGGAAGTAGACACCAAGCATGGGAAAGTTCAGCTTAATCTTTGCTAAAGTTATATGCAACTGAAAATGAAGTCATGTCATTGAAGGTCTCAGACAGCCTTGACTAGAGGTGGTGCCACTATCATCCCAAACAATGGCCAATCCATATGTGAATCCCTTCAGTTAACCCTTTGCTCCAATAATGTCTGTGGCAAGGAGTTCCACAGGCCAATTATGGTTATGTATTTTTTTTTTATCAATTTATATGTTCAGAGTTTCAATGTAATTGAATGTTCCCTTGTTCTTGTGTTATAAATGCCTGAACTACTTTCTATATCAATAGATTCATATGGTTTAAAATCATAAGGGACCATTAGATCATCCAGTCTGACCTCCTCTATAACATACGCCATTAAATTTCACTCAGGTACCCTACTATTGAGCTCCATAAGCTGTGTTTGAGTAAGACCTGGTCTACACTATGATTTTATATCATGGAATAAAAGAGCGACAGGATTAGAGGGGGGCTGAGAGGAACAAGTAGTTTAAGTTTGGTCAAGATGCAGGATTTGTCTTGTCTATACCACGCCAGAGAGATGACTGTCCAGCCTCCTGTTGAAAACCACAAGTGAAGGACTTTCCAGAACCTCCTTCGTCTTCTGTTTTATTGTCCTCCTGTTCTTGCAGGAGGGGAGTTTATCTGAGGTTAAATATAAATTTGATACAATATAGTTTGATCCCACTGCCTGTTGATCCATTTGATAACAATCCTGCATATTTTTAATGGTCGCCTTTCAATATGTCAATGCTGCTATCATCTCCCCCTGAATCATCCCCTTTTCCACATTAAAAATATCCATTTCCTTCAGCCTTTGCTGAATACTTCCTGCTGGATACTTCCACCGCATGCATCCGACAAAGTGGGTATTAGCGCACGAAAGCTTGTGCTTCAATACTTTTGTTAGACTTTAAGGTGCCACAGGACTCTGTCACTTCAACCTTCGCTTGTTTGCCTTGGGTCATCCTGGTCACTCTCCTCTGGATCCTTTCCAGTTTCTCTACATCCTTCCTAAATATTGGAGACTCAAAATGGACACTGTACTCCAGCTGAGGTCTAACCAGCACCAGAAAAAGTGCTTCTATTACTCAAGGGATTTGCTTGCTATACCTCTACTAATGCAAATGAAAATTGTATTTGCTCTTTTTGCTCTTTTTTGCAAAAATTGGAAAAGAACTTGAGATGTAGTAATATCAGTATTAACAGTACGAGATTAGTAAAGTTTTTTATTCATAGTTCATTATTCTGAATAATGAAAATATAATTTTTAAGTTTGTGTGCAGAGTGTCCAATCTGCTTCATTCATGAAAACAGACCCCAGTAGTGAATGCCTTGTCTCATATTAACATTGTCTCTCCGTCCAGGTAACTGTACTCCAACCATCACCCTGCGCATAGAGAAGAAGTCAGGGAAACACACGGCAGAAACAGGGAACACATTTTCCTCCACTCCATGTCAGATTCCAATATAGTCAACTTCACCAACCCCTCTACCTTCATCCTGCTGGGCATTCCTGGCCTGGAGGCAGCCCATGTCTGGATCTCCATCCCATTCTGCACCATGTACGTTATAGCTGTTTTGGGGAACCTCAGCATCCTGTTCATTGTGATGACAGAGCCAAGCTTCCATGAGCCCATGTACTATTTCCTCTGCATACTGGCCATCACTGATCTGGTCCTGTCCACGTCAACCCTGCCCAAAATGCTGAGCATCTTCTGGTTCAATTCCAGGGAGATTTATTTCAGTGCCTGCCTCACTCAAATGTACTTCATTCATTGTTTAACAGTAATGGAATCCGGGATCCTCGTGGCCATGGCCTTTGATCGCTATGTGGCCATCTGCCATCCCCTGAGACATTCCACCATTCTGACAAACCCTGTGGTGGCCAAGATTGGCCTGGCCGTGGTGCTGCGCAGCAGCATGGTTGCTTTGCCCTTTCCTTTCCATGCTAGCCAGTGGCCATATTGCAGAACTAACATCATCCCCCAGCCATTCTGCCTGCACATGACTGTGGTGAATTTGGCCTGTGCAGACACCCGGTTCAGTAATTATTATGGCCTCTTTGTGGTATTCTGTGTGATGATTCTGGATGGGATTTTTATTGCCATGTCCTATATCCAGATCCTCAGGGCCATCTTCAGGCTCCCCACAAAGGACATTCGGCTCAAGACTTTTGAAACCTGTAGTTCCCACCTTTTTGTCATTTTAGCATTTTACATCCCATGTCTCTTCAATGCCTTCCTAAACAGATTTCCCCGGAATGTGCCTCTACATTTCCAAGTTCTTTTTGTCAATGTGTACCTCTTGATGCCCCCCATGCTAAACCCCATCATTTACGGCGTGAGGACCAAAAAGATCCGGGAAAGGCTTCTCCGGCTCTTTACTCATAAAGGGACCTAAAGTTTTCTTCATGTGCTCTTTTCTCAGTGCAAGCTCCAGGCAGAGATGTCTGGTGACATGGGGGTGGAACCCCTTCCCTGATTCACTTATTGGACAGTCAAAGTGACATTAATCTATTTCTTGGACTTATTGTGCTGTGTCAGTCTGACAAACTGAGAAATCGGTCTGTGTACAACTGTTAGGATTGACAATTTTCTAATTGCTGTTAACTGGACCTCCGAGGCAATGCACCCTCTACTACCTATTCCCCAAGGCCCTGCTCCCTGACCCACCTCTTTCCACAAGGCCACTTCAACTGTCCCACCTATTCCCCAATGCCACACTCCCTTCTCTACCTTTTCTCCAAATACCCACCCGTTTGCTTGTTCAACTCCTCTCCAACCCCATTTACTTGCTGGATCAACTCTACTCTCCTATCCTCCTCTCTCTTCGCTATTTCCTCCCCCCAATCTCTAGTTTCCTCTAGTGAAGTCTGGCATGGAATTTGTTGCTGTCTGGGAAGGAACCTGCAGTGAGTGAAGTGATTACAGAGCACTAGGGCAGAAAGGCCAATCCAGGGCAGAGTGGGAAGCCAGGAGTGGGAAGACAGCTGTATCAAATCAGCTGAGGGTTGGGAGCAGGGTTGTGATGCAGTCAACCGAGATTGTGTGTCATACAGCTTGTGGCCATAAAAGCTCTGCTGTAGAGTTCTAAGGGAAGAGATCATTGTATGGTGTATTTCTTTAGCCTTCTGCAGTAGTCTCAAGTTGCAGTTGAGGAGGTCTAGGTTGGATATTCAAAAACACTACTTCACTAGCAAGGTGGTGAAACACTGGAATGGGTTCCCTAGAGAGTTGGTGGAATCTCCATCCTTAGAAGTTTTAAGACCCAGCTTGACAAAATCTTGGCTGGTGTGATTTAGTTGGGGCTGGTCTTGTGTTGAGCAGGAGGTTGGACTAAAATATCTCCTGAGGTCGCTTCCAGCAATAATCTACTATGATTCTATGATTCCATGATATTTGGCTTGTGGAACTTCTCGCCAGAGTCATTATTTGAACAAAGAGCATAACTGATTGGGATTCACAAATTGATTGGCCATTATAGATGGTCCTGGAGGCACCACCATTAATTAAGCTTATCTGATCACTTCAATTAGAAGACCTCGTTTTCAGTTTCTTATAAGTTTGACAAAACTTTAACAATTTGGACTAGAATTTTCCACACTGGGTGTCTGCTTTAATCTGAATAGTTTTCTGAAAGTTTCAGGCAAAACAGTTCGGCCAATTTTTGAAATGAAGCGAGGACAGCAGATGCCTTGCTCTGATTGATTTTTTTAAATAATATTTCCAGTGAAGAGTCCTAGCACCTCCATGCCTCATAGAAGCTAAAAGCCCATAGGAACACCCCTGTTCACGGCCAGAGCCCTGAAATGCCAGAAGAGGAGGTAACATTCTCTGTGTATGCTCTCTCTGAGACTAGTCAATGGTCATTGCTGAAGGGGTTGTAGGAGTGTTGTGGACATCCTCGAAGAGACTTTTCCTGTGAGTGCCCCTGTGTGAATGATCCAGGTCAAAATGAGGAGTGGTAAGTCCATATTGACCCCTGTCTTGCCAAAAGGCACATCAGTTTAATATATGTAAACACATTATGTCCTTTCACATCCAAGTTTCTGGAAAAAAAAAATAAGTTGGTATACAAGGCATTACCCACAATTTCAGTAGGTAAAAAAATTGGTTTGTGTTCTGTGCCTATGTCTGGTGGTGTTTGTCTTGCGTCCAAAACTGTTGTGTTTAATTGGTTTATGGGATAACCTTGTTTAAAATCAAATAGAAGTGTCAATTTAAAAGCTATATATTTGTTTTATCCAATTTAAAGCACAGCATGTTTTAATTAATATTAGAAAATCTAATATAATAAAGTCTGATACACTTGCTAAAGTAAGAAGAGGAAATTCACTGGCCTGAGCTTTGAATTGGAAAAAATGTTGTTAAAATAAAGTACTAACAAACTTTCAAATCAACACCATAGAAACTTAGTCCACTACAAATATTGCTCATGGAATCCTTCTGGCTACCCCAGATCTCTAGTCAGAGGGCCGGGAGAAGAAGATGAAGAAAAAGTGATTGGCCAGCAGAGTTTGTACCAAGTGGACATCTCAAAAGTAGGTGTGCTTGTCCTGTCTTGTGGCACCAAAGCTCTGTAATAAAGTCATTTCACTAACAGGTTGTATGTAGCAGAAATGAAATAATGAGGTTAAAGTGCTGTATAGTGGGTAATGTATATGTGTTTATTCTTGGAAAAGAAATGTGTGAGTAAAAACTGGAAGTTTCCTTTGCTGCAGCTAACAACCTCGGTCCAAAGACAAGCTACTGACCCCCAGAGAAGGACACTGCTCACAGCTAGGACTTGGCTGACAGCCAGGAAAAAGGAGGGGGGCAAAAATAAGTAATGGACCTTATGTTAATGCTCTTCTTTCTGCCCTCCAACTTCCTTCTGCAATTGCTATTGTAAAATGCATTGCTCACCAGAAACCAAGAGGAAATGCTTTGAGAGATGTTACTGCCAAACCAGCAGACCTTTCTGGGTCTCCGGCTACATTCAGTTATGTTCCCTGTGATTCAGAATCCCCGTCCATGCCTGACTCTCTCTGAGGTTTGGATCTTATGCAAGATTTGGCCCCATAACAGGAGAAAGACAGATGGAGGCGGGATGGATGTTCTTTACATCCTGATGCTTTGTGGCATTCCACACATGGCCACTTGGTGGTGCAAAAAGCTTTGCTCCCTTATCTTGCCTGCATGTCCTATGGCACGGCACACATTAGCAAAGGGGGGTGATTAACTTGGTGCTGTGACACTGGTATGCCCCAAAATATTCTATCACGGCAGACCAGTACTGCAATTCCTGTTCTATCTGCCTTGCCCACAACAGTGGCAGGCCAGAAAGGACAAAACCGGCGGATCACCCCCCTCTGTGGGGTGCCTTCCTGAATATCTAGATCAGTGATGGCAAACCTTTTTGAGCCCAAGTGCCCAAACTGCAAACCAAAATGACTTTTTTTTTTCAAAGTGCCAACACTGCAATTAAACCTGAATAACGAGGTTTTAGTTTAGAAAAAACAATTCGTACAGTTTTTCAAACTAATTAACAGCTTTTGTTTAAAAAGAAAAACACAATAACAGAGCTTTCCATTAAACATTTTTTTAATTGAAAAAAAAAACAAAAAAAAAACAAAAAAAAAAAACAACTGTACCCCCCCCCCCAACTGACCCACTCAGCCCGGTCTCTCCCCCCAAAACCTCCTTCCCTCCCACCCACCCCCCAAATGACCCACCCAGCCCGGTCTCTCCCCCCCCAAACCTCCTTTCCTCCAACCCCCCAACTGACCCACCCAGCCCAGTCTCTCCCCCCCAAACCTCCTTTCCTCCAACCCCCCAACTGACCCACCCAGCCCAGTCTCTCCCCCCCAAACCTCCTTCCCTCCCACCCACCCCCCAACTGACCCACCCAGCCCAGTCTGTCCCCCCCAAACCTCCTTCCCTCCCACCCACCCCCCAACTGACCCACTCAGCCCGGTCTCTCCCCCCCAAACCTCCTTTCCTCCAACCCCACAACTGACCCACCCAGCCCAGTCTCTCCCCCCCCAAACCTCCTTCCCTCCCACCCACCACCCAAATGACCCACCCAGCCTGGTCTCTCCCCCCCCAAACCTCCTTTCCTCCAACCCCCCAACTGACCCACCCAGCCCAGTCTCTCCCCCCCAAACCTCCTTCCATCCCACCCACCCCCCAACTGACCCACTCAGCCCGGTCTCTCCCCCCCAAACCTCTTTTCCTCCAACCCCACAACTGACCCACCCAGCCCAGTCTCTCCCCCCCAAACCTCCTTCCCTCCCACCCACCCCCCAAATGACCCACCCAGCCCGGTCTCTCCCCCCCAAACCTCCTTCCCTCCCACCCACCCCCCAACTGACCCACTCAGCCCGGTCTCTCCCCCCCAAACCTCCTTTCCTCCAACCCCACAACTGACCCCCCCCCCCGGTCTCTCCCTCCCTCCTCCCACGCTTACTTGTTCGCTGGGTCACGCTGCTTGCTGTGACCCGACTCCAGCGAGGCCCCAGTCGCTCCTGTGATGTCCTGCCCGAGTCGCTCCTGTGACATCCGTGTGTCAGGTGATAGAGCGGGGGGCGTGGCTTCAGTGTTCTCTGGGGAGGGTTCTCCCCAGAGAACTGTGGGAGATGTAGTCTGCGGGAGCCGACGCCGTGACTACAGTGTATGACTGTAATCACGGCGTACCCACAGAGACGGCTCGGCGTGCCAGCAGTGGCACGCGTGCCACGGGTTCGCCATCACTGATCTAGATCAATTTTATTAACATGCCAACATGTTCTTATGAATATGTCCTTGTCTGTGTTTATATGGACTCTGGATGGATAGTGGCCTATCCCAGCACCAAAGCCGACTCCATCACAGTAGCTAAACAACTGTTAAGAGATTTTATCCCCAGGTTTGGTTTACCTGTCTCTATTAAGAGCAAGCAAGGTACCCATTTCACTGACCAAGTTGTGCAACAGATTTGCAAAGCTCTACACATCACCCAACACTTCCATTGTGCTCATCACCCCCAAAGCGCGGTGGCGGGTGTTAGGCCCAAAATACATGGGACACACAAATGGGTTATGTCAACTAGACTACAGTCAGGACATAAGGGACTCTGGGTAATCTCTGAATAGAACTGCAGACGTGAGTGAACTCTTGCAGACCCTGGGAGAGTTCAGTCTCAACATTCTTGTACCAAGTGTACTAAGCCATCTGAAGCCTGAATGTCTCCACTCCCTTTTCCTGTTGTTTGTCTGCTCATTATCTTTTCTGTCTCTTGTTCTCTGGTGCTTGTTGACCGAACTGATAAGAAACCCACTGGGACATGTTAGTTATAAATTTGGTATTGTTTAAGTTTGTAATGAAGTAATAGATAGGTATATCTGGATACTAAAAGTTTCTAACTAACAAAGGGAGGTGGGTTGCCTAAACGAATAACCTGTGGCGTGACGGAAATGTCTATAAAACCCTACCAGTTGTTAGAGAGGGTAGCTGGTTCTCCTCGGAGACTGGCTGCTCTCTATTGTCGTGTGCACTCTTCAATAAAGAGCTTGCACTCTTCAATAAAGAGCTTGTTATTGGATTTTGTTGGTGTTGCCTGTCTCTTTGTGGTCAGACAACAAACTGTGGCTGTCTGGGTTCGAGTCCCTGACAAATTTGGCACCCCAGATGGGACACGTCTGACTCTCCGGTGCGGGATCGGAATCTAAAGCAATGCTGCGCGCATCCTCTGTCTTCGAGGAGCCTTTCTGGTGATCTGATATGTGCGTTGGCGATAAGGCATGTTGTGCGAACCATCTGAAGTCCGTAGAAATCCAGCAAAGTCCACATACCCATTGAGTAGGATCCAGGTCTTCAGGGTTCGAGTCCCTGGAGAGGTAAGCAATCACTCGGTATACTGGGGTGGGTGGTTGAGTCCCTTTGCCATTCAAATGGGACAATTCGGCAGTAAATGCCCGGGGGACACCCCGTTGTCTCTAGTACTCAGAGGTTGGAAGGGAATCTCTGGAACAAACAGTTTAGCTAAATATAAAATGAGAAATCTATGTCAAATTCAATGGCCTTCCGTCACTGCCCATTTGTCCCTGACTAAAGATTGACCAAGCTGCAGAACTTTCTCCGCAGACAGGATGTATTCTATAAGAAATATTTTGGTTGATCTTAGACCTGAACAAATGGATTATTTATTTGTATGGTATAATTATAAACCAAAAGAGGGACGAATGGCCTTCGAGGCCATTTGTATGGATAAAACTATAAATCTCCCCCCACCCTATGCCCCAAATACTCAACCAGAAGAAGATGGGTATATCCCCATGGGAGTACCCCTGAGGCGAAGCCTAAGGGCAAGGGGAGAATGTGACGGGACAGAGAAAAGGGAAAATGTTCAAGGAGCAGGATCTTCAAAAACCCTAATAGATTTCTTTGGAACCTCCCCAGTGGGTCGAAGATCCAAGCACCTTTGCGAGCGTATCCTGTTCCACAGAATAATGGGGACCAGCGGATGGTGCTTACCCACACTCCCTTTACAACTGAAGACCTGTTGAATTGGCAGTGCTCTATGTCACACCTTCGAGATAACCCTGAGGCAGTAGAGAGAATGTTTCAAACTATCTTTTCTATTCATTTGCCAACATGGGCAGATATGACTCAGCTGTTGGACATGCTCCTAGCTGAGGATGAACGCCAAAAGGTTAGAGAAAAAACTGCAGCATTTTACCAGAGTCAACACTGGGGAGTTATGCCTACCACTGGGCATAACTGGGACCCAAATTCGGAAAGGGGAAAGCAAAGTGTGAGTCAGTTTAGACAAGCTATTTTACATGGGCTAAGGGTAGCGGGAGAGGCAACCCCAAACTGGGGTAGGGTCACTGCATGCGTTCAATTTCCTGATGAACACCACTCTGATTTTTGCACTCGGTTAGCAAATGAGGTTAGAAAACACAGTAACTTGGACTTAGAATCAGACTCGGGAAAGGAAATGGTTAAGAGAGTGTTTTTGGCACAGTGTGCAGAGGACATTGCTAAAAGGTTTAGGGAACATCCGGACGGAATGCAAGGGAAAAGCCTACTTGAAGTAGTTAGCAGTGCAACTCGGGTTTGTAATGGGAGAGAGGAAAAAAGAGAAAAAGAAAGAAGGAGGGAAAAACAAAAGGATATGAAGGATCAAGTATCTCTGTTGTCACTGGCCATCTCCGGAGGCAGGGGTTGGGGCCGCGGATGGAAATGTGGTTCCCAAGGGGGATATGCTGGATAGGGAAGGGGTGGAATATTTAAGGGACGAGGACATGGAGGCAGTATGGATCCTGGCTGCAGTGGTTGTCACTATTGTGGTGAGGAGGGACACTGGAAAAGAGAATGTTCACACAGACAAACATCTGATTTTAAGCCGGAAATGGTGGGTCAGTTTTCTGTGGATAATGAATGAAGGGAGGCGCCGCTCCTCTGGGGTTCCGAGGTCTATGAAGCCAAAATGGTACAATTTAAGTGTGATGCTCAATTTTCAGTGGTTCGCTTAAAATTAGGGCAAAAGACTTTTGAATTATTAGTGGATATGGAAGCTGCTCATTCGGCATTACCTGAGGGAGCAGCATAAAAAGGGGATGTAGAAAAATCTGTGGTGGGAGTCACCAGAAAACCTGAACGACATTTCATGACTAATAATTGTATGGCTACATTAGGTCGTCTTTCTGTTCAGCATTCTTTCCTGTTAATGAATAGTCCAGTGAATTTACTGGGAAGGGATTTGCTGTGTAAATTGCATGCTCAGATTTTCTGTACTCCTGAAAGTATTTCCCTTCGATTCCCGGTGGAGAAAGCTTATTTGCCCACACAATTAGCAGGCAACAGCAAATGTGAGACACTCCCCCTCTGAGTCCAAAATGAAGTTAACCCTAGAGTCTGGGGAGGAAAACATGATGTGGGTCTAGTAAAATCTGCCTGACCTCTAAGTCCAGTGATAAAGGCCAATGTACCACCCCCTGCTCAGAGACAATATCCTCTTAAAATCGAGGCTATACAGGGACTTGAGCCCCTTGTGCAGTGTTTTCAGAACAGAGGCATCTTAGTTCCATGCATCTCTCCTTGTAACACCCCCATTCTGGTTGTAAGGAAACCTCAGCTCAGTTCTGACAGCAAGTCTGTACATAGAATGGTGCAGGACTTAAGACTTATCAATCAGTATTTGGTTCCAGAACATCCTGTTGTGCCGAACCCAAGCACTATTTTGGCAATGGTGCCGCCTGATGCGGAATGGTTTACTTGTGTGGATTTAACAAATGCTTTCTTCTCTGTGCCGGTGACCCCTGAGAAACAGTACCTTTTTGCCTTTATGTGGGGGTCCCTGGTACTGCAGGGAAAGGGGATAAAAGCTCTGGACCCCCGGGACAATTCACTTGGGCTAGAATGCCTCAAGGTTATGTGGAAGCACCAGGAGTGTTTGGTAGGGTTTTGGCAGAGGATTTGAAAGATCTGCAGTTGCCAACTGCTTCTACGCTGGTGACTTATGTCAATGACATTTTGGTGGCTTCAGAAACATGAGAGGATAATGAATGGGACTCTATCTATTTGCTTAATCAGTTGGCACTAAAAGGGCATAAAGTCAGTCCCACTAAGTTGCAGTGGGCCCGACAGGAGGTAAGGTACTTCGGGTATACCCTGGGTCCCGGAATACGCAGATTAGATTCCAAATGGATAGAAACTATAGTAAATATCTCATGCCCCACCACCAAGCGGAGTATGTGGGACTTTATTGGAATGGAAGGATTCTGTCAAACTTGGACTGTGTCAGCTGGAGAACCGTTAAAACCTTTGTATGAACTAACAAGGGAAGAGGCTGAAGAATCCCTGCATCCCAATCCTGAGCAAAGGAGAGCTTTTAAAGCACTAAAAGATTCCCTCCTTCGAGCTGCTGTGTTAGGACTGCCTAACTACAGCAAGCCTTTTGATTTGTATGCGCATGAGATAAAGGGAGTAGCATCTGGAGATCTAACACAGTCCTCTGGAGACGCTCCCATGCCAGTGGCATATTTGTCAGGTCAATTGGACCCAGTAGCTAAGGGACACCCAGGCTGCCTCAGGAATGTGGCAGCAGCTGAACTACTAGTAGGCAAAGCCCAGGAAATTGTTTTGGGCACCCTTTAACTGTGCCCAATCCACATGCTGTAGCAAGTCTGTTGAATTCTCAGCAGTACAAACATTTAACTAATCAAAGGCTGTCCAAGTACGAGGTGACTTTGCTAATGACTCATGGGGTTACCTTAAAGAGATGTGCAATTTGAACCCGGCTTCCTTGTTGTCTCATAGGGATGGTGGGAAGATAGTGCATGATTGCTTACAAGTGCTGGCTCAGGTATCTACACCACGCCCTGATCTCACTGATGTTCCTCTATCTGATCTGGAATTAGAATTATTCGTAGATGGATCTGCCTTTGTTCGCAATGGAGTCTGAAACCCTGGCTATGCAGTTGCAGATGGTCATACTTTATTTATAGGAAACCCCTTGCCGCCAGGGACAAGTGCTCAGTCGGCTGAATTGCAGGCGTTAACAGCCACCATTTTGTATGCTAGAGGCAAACGGGTTCATATATTTACTGACTCTAAATGTGCCTTTAGTGTGTGCCATGCCACTGAGAAGGGGAGAGGATTCATTACTTCCTCGGGGGCTCAGATTGCTCATGGAAAAGAAATAGCTGGCTTGCTGCAGGCCATTCAACCCCTAAAGAGATTGTAGTTATACATTGAAGGGCTCATACCAAACAAACTGATCCTGTGTCACTTGGAAATCACTTTGCAGACGAGGCTGCTAAAACAGCTGCCTTACAAAGCACTCAGTTGGAATTGGGTACCCCTCTTTTAACCTGGCAGCAGCAAGCCCCAAATAGTGAGAAACTACTCTGGAAGAAATGGGGAGCTAAGCCTAACTCGACGGGAATTTGGGAATGTGATGGTCATTTTGTTTTGGCTAAAAGTCACCAGAGCAAAGTGATGCACCAGATTCACAAGCACACTCATTTGGGAGCCAATAAGATGGTCCAAATTATTTTAAGACAGTTTGTTTCCCTGGGGCTTCACGAAGTAGCCAGGAGAACAATAGAAAAGTGTGCTTTGTGCCAGCAATGTAATCCAAGGGGGCTACACAAACCAACACCACCTGGGGGGTGTAGATGGGCTCATAGACCTATGCAGCATGTACAGATCAATTTTTCTGATTTGCCTCCCTCTGAAGGGAAACGCCATTTGCTAGTTATAATAGATCAACTTACTGGACGGGTGGAGGCTTACCCCACCGCCCGAGCTACTGCAACTACAGTGTGTAAGATCTTACTTAATGAAGTTATACCCAGATTTGGCCCTCCTGAGATAATTGACTCTGACCAAGGTACTCACTTCACAGCAACGATTTGCAAGGAACTTACCAAAGCAGTAGGGACAAAATGGGCTTTTCATGCTCCCTGGCACCCCCAGAGTTCAGGCCAGGTGGAGCGCATGAATGGAACCTTGAAAAATCTCCTGACAAAATTGTTTCAGGAACTCGGTTTGAGGTGGTCTACAGTCCTTCCTCTCGCCCTCTATATTATCTGAACAACTCCAACTGCTCGGACTGGGTTGGTGCCATAGGAGATCTTGTCTGGACATGTGCCTCCGACATTTGTCCCATTAATATCAGTGCCCGATGCATTAATATATGCTGATATAGAGCATATAAAGGAGGCCTATGTATGGAATTACAGCACCATCTAGTGACATTGCAGCAGTATTCTGCATATACCCGATCCTTACCATTGTGGGAAGCTGTTCATTCTCTTTTACCAGGTGATCCTGTGAGGGTAAAAGCATACAAGAAGACACTGCTTCAGCCGCAGTGGCTGGGACCTTTTGAAACTCTTCTGGAAAGCCCTACTGCCATTCGAGTAAAGGAGCTACCCACCTGGATCCATCAACCAGGGTCAAAAGGAGCACCGCTAGGGAGCCTGACCCGGTAAAGGGTGTCTTAGAAGCAGATGGCGTTGGACTTCGTGGGAGCCACACACATTCACTCCACTGTAAACCGGGTGAACCAGAAGCAGATGACATCTGTGCCCAAGACAAATGGACGGCTACCCCTTTTGGTGACCTGAAGCTTCGACTGCAGCGGAGCAACTTGTTTAATTGGATTCCAGTTATAGGTGACTGGCTCCATAATTTTCTCTATAGTGCTGTTGTAATTATTTGTGGCCTGGTAGTTTTATATGTTATGCTTCACTATGCATGCTGGTTGGGTGCCACGTTGTGCTCCACTCAGTAGTCAGTAGTCCTTAGTTCACAACTCACTGGCCCATGGATCCCGTTCAATGTGTGTCCCGAGATTCCCCTTTGGGACTCTAGGGAAAAAGGAGGGTCTGTTAGGCCCAAAATACATTGGGCACACAAATGAGTTATGTCAACTAGACTACAGTCAGGACATAAGGGACTCTGGGTAATCTCTGAATAGAACTGCAGATGTGAGTGAACTCTTTCAGACCCTGGGAGGGTTGCAGTCTCAGCATTCTTGTACCAAGTGTACTCAGCCATCTGGAGCCTAAATGTCTTCATTTCCTTTTCCTGTTCTTTGTCTGCTCATTTATCTTTCCTGTCTCTTGGTCTCTGGTGCTTGTTGACCGAACTGATAAGAAACCAACTGGGACATGTTAGATAATAATAAATAAGGTATTGTTTAAGTTTGTAATGAAGTAATAGGTAGGTATGTATGGACACTGAAAGTTTCTAACTAACAAAGAGGGGTGGGTTGCCTAAACGAATAACCTGTGACGTGACGGAACTGTCTATAAAACCCTACCAGTAGTTAGAGAGGGTAGCTGGTTCTCCTCCAAGACGGGCTGCTCTCTATTGTCGTGTGCACTCTTCAATAAAGAGCTTGTTATTGGACTTTGCTGGTGTTGCCTGTCTCTTTGCGATCAGACAACGAACCGTGTCAGTCTGGGTTCGAGTCCCTGACACGGGTAAATGCAAAAATGGCAAATTCAGAAAAAAATCTCTAAAATCTGTGATGAAACCAACCTGAAATAACCCCATTCTTTTCACATCACTTTGCAGCTTTTCACAGACTCATAGTGTGAGAGTGGGACCAAGGTTTGTAAGTGAGCAGGATAACGGGTTCCAGGTGGCACCCTACAGAAGTCCATCACACCTACCCAACGAAAATGCCCTACAACATTGGTAATGATAAAAACATGTTTTTCAATAAGAACCGAGTAGTTGCGATCAATTTATTATTCTTTAAGGCTAAATGTAGATATTTTTGCAGTTAGCAGGGGCAGGGTTAGCATATCCAGCTATTTCTGGTCTGTGCTGTGTGCATAACTGCTGACAGCTTAATCCATAACCCTTTGCTTTTTTATAGCAGGCCCTAAGATAACTTGACTATATTTTAGGCCTGAAGTGAAACCATTTTAAATTTTGCTTTTACAGTCCCCCCTTCAGTGCCTTTTTGTCACCACCTTAAAGGGAGGTTATTACAGGTGCACTGCCTACAACAGGTTGGGCATTTTAAAGGCCATAGGATTTGAATACACAATTAAGGGGCATTAGGACAGCAGTGAGTTATTTTTTTCTTATTTTGCTGGGAGTTTAAGGCCTAGCCAGCCACCCAGTTTGGATTTTTAGTTGGACTTGGTTTTACTGCAATCTTTTTTTTTTGCCTGCATGACTTATGGCATTTTATTAATTAGAATTTATGTTTGGGTGAACAGTGTCCCTGCATTAAGCCTTTTGCTAGCGGAGGAACTTTATGGCTGAATACTTATATGTTTGTGGGCTTTTATATGGTTATTACAGATTTTATATACTTTACTATGCATATACTGAAATAACAATTGTTTTTCTGGGCTAGGCTTGGGGAAGGTTACATGTTTTTGCGGGGGTAGGGTTTGTGAGAATTTGGAAACAAAGCAGGAGCAAACATACTTGCCATAGAGCACAATTATATAAATGGTGACAAGTAAGGCAGGGACTACTAATGTGCTTTTTATAATTTGACATTTAAGCCAGCTGAGGGGATTGGTAAACCAGGGCCAGTGATTTTTTAGCAAGTTTGTGAAACAGTTTTACTTGTTATTGGACTGTATGGACATTAGTGATTATTTTTGGCTTTGATTTACATAGGCACAGCAGGTGGAATTTATCAATGTGCAGACACCACCTTGGCTGGCCAATAGAAGATTTAGGGCTAGGCAATTTTGCAAGGAAATTTGAGATATACTGTGAATTTTATTTTGCAAGCTGGAGATGGCATTGGCCGTGGCTTTACTTATTAACTTTACTGCAGCAGAAATATTTATAATAGCCTTTTATTGTGTTGAGATTTTTAACTAAGGGATTGCAGCCTTTAAAAAGTGATGGAACTTAGATGAACTCTGAACTAAATGATTATTGGGGCTGCGTCACATGCAATGGAGATTAAGGTTACAAGGCTGTGTATGATAGATATGGTTTTTAACTTTAAACCCAGGGAATAAAAAGTTTAGAGTACAACCCCCTGTCCAATGTTAGGGTAATATTTTGTAGGCCTACCTGCTGCAGAGCCAAAATAAGCCTGGGGCAGTAAGGGTTGGATACACCAAGTTTGTTATTTTTAATTTTGGTTTGGTGTGGCATGAGGGAAGGTTAATGGTTAAATATGACCTGTTTTATTTGCAAAACACTGAAGTTTGAAGAAGGTATGAAGGGAAAGAGATTAGTATAAGGTTGTTACTGGTACAGGGTCGGGTATTTTGGGAAAAAATATTTTTATATTAGATATAGTTGAGTTGCTAGGCATAAGGTAATTTATTTTGTATTTTGGGGATTTGCCATTTGACCAATTGGTATTTGGGGTAATTTGGGAATTATTGGCTTTAAGCAGTAATCCCCAATAAGCCTTTTTGTAATAAGACATAGTGAGCTGGCAAAGGGGGTAGATTCTAATGTAGCATCAGTTTGGATGGGTGGAGCCATAACAGAGAGGGGCATAAAGCCGGGGGAGGGGGGGGGAACTTTATATTTTGGCTAAGATGGACTTTATTATGATGTTTTGGTGGTTTGGGGGCAGGTATATTTAATGCTAGCATATATTTTGTTTGGTTAAAAGTTGCCTTTTGGGTTATATTTATTGGCAGGCCTACTATTGAAATATTTTTCTTGTGATTTTTTTTGGTAGGTGGGAACAAATTTAACAATTACACAAATTATCTGCATGAGCTGTCATTTGCACTTTGATATAGACTTAATTTTTAGACTGGACCAAGTGACATGGGATGTTTGCTGGCTTTGGCAAGGTATTTTGCACTTGTGAATGGACTTGACACAATGGATTAGCTTTTTACAGTAGGCTACTACTGCAAATTAGTTAGTTGCAAATCTTACTGGGTAAGGTTGAGAATAATGTTTATGTTTTAGCCCCCATGTAATTTATTATTGTATTTTTTATGGGCACAGAATACAGAGGGTAGGGATTATTTATTTATTTATTTATTTATTTATTTATTGGCATGAAGGGCAACTTTTATTTTTAATGGGGGGAACTGAGGAAGGGTTAAGAAAAGGAAGAGGATTGGAAACTTTTGTGCCAAGAAAAACAAAATAGTATTGTGCAAATTAAGCAAGAGCAGCAACATCATGGTTATACACATTAATTAAATAGTTTCAAGAATAGCAGCCGTG
Source organism: Sternotherus odoratus (assembly GCA_032164245.1). Classification (NCBI taxonomy): domain Eukaryota; kingdom Metazoa; phylum Chordata; order Testudines; family Kinosternidae; genus Sternotherus; species Sternotherus odoratus. The sequence goes on from JAVMKO010000001.1 coordinate 302,812,322, forward strand.
TTAGTCTGTAACTGTAAAGAAAGTGAGGACTACTTGTAGCACCTTGGAGACTAACTAGTTTCTTTCAGGATAAGTTTTCATGAGCTATAGCTCACTTCGTCGGATGCATAGAATAGAACAGAAGTAAAATGCATTTATACACACAGAAAGAAAAATTGAACAGCCCTCTTTGAAATAGGTAGTGCAGGGTGTGGGGCTTATGGGAGAATGAGTTGTACACACAAAGATTCCTTAGTTTCTCATGATGACACAGGACGGTAAGACCACGAAATGATTTAATATCACCATGCCATGATATAGGCTCAGGGGAGGTTGTTGACCCAAGATAAGCAACTTCAGCTACATGAATAGCAAAGCTGAATTTGGCGTAGCTTAGGGAGACTTACCTGTTACCCACCCGGCTGTGAATAGGCTGCTGCTGTTTTTTGTTTACTCTGCTTCCACTTCTCACTAAGGTGAAGTACAAGAGTCAGTGGGGAGCATGTTTGGGGATTGATTTATTGTATCAACTCGAGAAGTGAAAAATCTATCCCTCATACATTAATCACTGCCCAGCAAACCAGGGGTTAGTGTGGACGTACTCTTTGACTGTTCAGTCAGTGATTTAGAGAAAGGGGATTTAGAAGCTCAATCTGAGAGAAAACCTTAGGCCCCTTAATGAGTAAGGAGCTGAAGCAGTCTGTCCCGGATCTGTTTTGTCCTCACCCCATAAATTATGGGGTGTAGTACAGGGGGCATGAAGATGAAAAGGTGGACTATGAGATCCTGAAAAGATATGGGCACATTTTGGGAAAAGCTGTACATGAGGTAGTTGATCAAATCTGGGATGTAAAAGGTTAAAATCACAAGAAGGTGGGATCCACAAGTCCCCAAAGTCTTGAGACGGGCGTCTTTTGTGGGGAGCCTGAAGATGGCCCTTAGGATTTCGATATAGGACACAGCAATAAAAATCCCATCCAGACCCATCACACAGAATAGGACAAAGAGGACATAGTAATTACTAACTCGGGTGTCAGTGCAGGCCAAGTTCTCCAGATACATTTCCATACAGTACGGCTGGGCGATGACATTTGTTTTACAATAAGACCACTGCCTTGCCAGAAAAGGCAATGGCAGATAAACCATTATACCCCGCAGTACCACAGCCAGGAAAATCTTGACCACCAGGCCGTTTGTCAGGATGGCGGCATGTCTCAGGGGATGGCAGATGGCCACGTAACGATCAAAAGCCATGGCTACAAGGATCCCAGATTCAATGGGAGAGACGATGGCAAGGAAGTACACCTGAGTGAGACAGGCACTGAAATCGATCTCCCGGGAATTGAACCAGAAGATGCTCAGCATTTTGGGCATGGCTGATGTGTGCAGGAGCAGGTCGGTGACGGCCAGCATGCAGAGGAAATAGTACATGGGCTCATGGAGGCTCTGCTCCACCTTCACGATGAACAGGATGGTGAAGTTCCCCAAGATGGCTGTGATGTACATGATGCAGAAGGGGATGGAGATCCAGACATGGGCCGCCTCCAGGCCAGGAATGCCCAGCAGGATGATGGTGGAGGGGTTGGTGAAGTCAGTTTTGTTATATTCTGACATGGACTAGGGGAGGTGTCCAACTCTGAGGGATACCGGTGTCTCTTGCATGTACCATATGTTCCCCTCACTCCCTGTATATCACAAGGGTCTAGGGTGATTCTTGTACTAAATATATCTGTATGGAAAGACAATGTGAATATGAGACACCACATGCACTACTGGATGCTGTTCTCGTGGGGGAAGCAGATTGATCACTCTTCCCACACTGAAAAAATGACATTTTCATTGTTAAGATAAATGAATTCTGAATAAGTGACCAAACTAATGCCAATTGTATTTTCATGTGCTTCCTGCTCAATAATTCCTACACAACATGGTGTGGGGAACCTTACTAGGTACCAGCAGGAAACACAATTGTGGATACTGCTCAGCCATCATTGTTCCTTAGACTTTTTCCATACTGCCATGCTATTATTATTATTATTATTATTATTATTATTATTATTTTATTTGCAAATAAGCCCTTTTGCCAAAGAAACAGTGGTGGTGCACACACTGCAAAGCCACTTTCAATAACAGAATTCCTCAGTTTCAGTGACATCTTGTAACCTCCTAAACAAGGTTTTTGGTCAAAACATTTTTTTTTCAAAGTGCAAGTGTAGATATTTGTGCTTGATTTTATTTCTGGAATTGGCCTCAGGAAGGCATCCCACACTGCCCGTTCTGACTGCTCTGGTGAACAGTTTCTATTCCTCTAACTACATGGAGGTAAACAGTTTCTGACCCTCCCCCTTGTAACTCTCAGGAATTTTGAATCTCCTCTTGCTGTGTGCTCAGTGTGGAATGCTCACATCACACCTTCCCAGGTGCCCAGGGCAACTCCGCACTTGGAACACTGTGGAGATGCTGAATCTGCTCAGTATTTGCAGTGGGGAGGCTGTGAGGGCACAGCTGCGCTCCAGCCATAGGAACATGAACAGTTTTAAGGAAGGTTTTCGGAAAAGAGCTAAGATCAGGACACACTGCACTGCACAGCAAAGGGGAATGAGGGGAGGCACATACACCAGAAGGCCAGGGAGGCAAACCATATCTCTTTTGCTGTACCCCACACCTGCCATTTTTATATCCTCAACAGTGACCACATTTTCACCCCGAAGAGCCAGGTTGATATCGCTACAACTATGAGGGGTGCAATTTTCATTTGATTTAGCAGTGGCATAGCAAGAAAGTCACAGTAGCAATTTTCTTGGTGCTGGTTCAGCCTCAGCTGGAGTACAGTGTACAGTTTTGATCTCCAATATATAGGGAAGATGTAGTGAAACTGGAAACGATATAGAGGCGAGTGACAAAAATAACCCACAGGATGGAATAGAATCCATACAAGCAAAGGCTGAAGGAAAGGGGTATGTTTAGTATTGAAAAGGGAGGATTGGGAGCGGGGGACAGAACCGGGCTCTTGAGATACTTGAAATGCTGCATTAAAAAAGGTGAATGAAAGTTCTTCTCTCTTGTCACCTAGGGCAGGAGCAGAGGGAATGGGTTCCAGTTACGGCCTAGCAGATTTAGATTTAATCTTAAATAAACTCTCAAACTATAAGGAGGACAATGGAATGGATGCCCAGTCATGTTGTGGAAAGTTCTTCAATGGAGATTTTCAACAGGAGGCTGGATAATCCTCTGTCTGGGGTGCCTTATGCATAGCAAATCCTGCATATTGGCAGGAGGTTAGACTAGCTGATCCCTGCCACCCCTTTCTTATCCTGTCACTATTGGAAACCGTGACATATAATCCTAGTGTAGACCAGGTCTTATTCCAACACAAATTAAGGAGTTCAATACTGGGGTAATTAGGTGATATGTAAGGGCTTGTATTTCACCGGACGTCAAACTGGATCATGTCGCTTTAAACGCTATGAATCTATTGATATAGAACATAGTTCAGGTATTTATAGTTATTCCGTCTCATAACACACAAACAAGGGAATATTAAATTACATTGTCACCCTGAACATATAATATTGATAAAAGAAAAATCTTTCATATTTGACCTGTGGAACAACTCGCCAGAGACATTATTGGAGCAAAGAGTAAAACTAAATGGGATTCATAAATGGATTGGCCGTATTTTGTGGTGTTGGCCGCACCACTCAGAGTTAAGTCTGTCTGACAACTTAAATTACAAGTTTTAATTTCAATTGGATATACATTTGCCAAACATTAACCTGAAATTTCCCTTCCTTGGTGTCTACTTCCATTTGAATTGCATTTTTAAATTTTCAGGCATAACAGTTCATCCGGGTTATCCAATGAAGCTAGGGGAGAAGACACCTTACAAATGTTGAAAAATTGGTACATTTATGCTAATGAGGAGAAAACCTGGTAACAGCCCCAATGTCTTTCCCACCGAGTTAACAGCTAAAGACTTAAATGACAAGAGGATGAGGTGGCAGTGTCTGGGCATTAACAAAAAGCTGGCTCCTGAGGTTGTCCTCAGTTCTTACTCCAGACTGGATGTTTACTGGAGATCTGCTTGAGTGCCTGTCTACACTTAAAATACGACAGCAGGGCTGCCATAGGATTTTACAGGGGCCCAAGCCAACTAGAGCCCATGGCCTCCAAATCTGGCCTTGTAGAAGACAATTGTTAGCAACTTTCATCTGGATGGATCCACTGTGGCACTGAAATGAAGCCACTTTGGGAGCCCATCACTGAGGTGCGCAGCAAAGAGGGACATTTTGGCCCATAATATTATAGTAAATTTAGCACTTGTGACAAAGGCCCAGGATGCTCAGTGGCTCCTTCAGGCTCCTTCAGCCTTCAGTGGCTCCACAGAGTAGAAATGACCACAGACCTATTCCCCATCCCATCATGCGTACATTGCACTTAGTTTATTGAACAGAAAGAAATGGGTACCTGTGATTTCAGAGACGGAATTGTCTTCACTGGGAATATCCCTCAGTTTGTCGTGACCACACACCTCTCTCGGCCCAGCTTCTGCAGCAGCATCCCACACTGAGAGGTGACACAGGGATGTGCACCATTTATAATAGTGCTCTGTGCAGTCCCTGTGGAATTCCCTCAGACTCTAGGGGAGAAGCAGCTTCTGTTTACGAACAGACTGGAGACCAGATGATCTCTAGCCAGTGTCTCTCTTTCCATTAATGAACTTCTGTGTTTGTTAATGAGCTTTAGCAGTAAACAGTAATTAAGGGACCTTCCCAAAGGGAGATGAGAACTCTTGGGCTCCGTGTTGTGTCAGACTGGAATTGGCTGTTCTCTGCATTTGTGTATATTTAAAATTATAGTTGATTACTAAGAAAGCTAGGGATAGTGCCGAGGTCTCATAGGGTCTGAATCTGTTTTAAGTACCCAGGATGGATAGCTAGAAAGTGGCGAGACAGATTTGGAATAAGATCACTGAGGGGAGACCCAAATATATTTTGTAGGCAGGTGGGATTTTCACTAAGGGGTCAGAGATCAGTAATTCTTATCAATAAGTATGATTATGTCACAGAGAAACATTCATTGAAGGATATTCAAAAACTTAGCAAAGAAAGTCATTATGAACAGATCCCCAATGTATCCATAGATAAACTGAGGTACAGGTAGACAAACATGACTTGTCCAGAGTCACAGAGAGAATGGCAGACAGCACCCAGGAGTCCTCACTTCCCTACCATAAGAACGGTCTCTCCATCAGAAACTGAGCACATGATAAGCGGGAAATGGACTCATGCTGTCATAGGTCCTCTTCGTTGGGTGGGCATCATGGACTTCTACAGGGTGCCACCTGGAACTCGGTTACCCATGAGTCCTCCTACTTACTAACCTTGGCTCCTCCTTACCATTTGAACCTATGAAAAACTTCAAGCCCCTCCAGGTCTTCCACTTACACCAACATTGACACACCCACCTGCAGGTATGTGAATGTTTTCACTAGCCACTCATGTATCAACACTAGAGAGGCTCCAGACAGTTCCCACGGCTCCCCAGCCTGAGTCCTCAGAGCTGTACTGCCTTGGCCTTGTCAGAAGACTGACCAGTGTAAGTTTATCATCCTCTCCCCTTCCCTCAATGTGGAGAGGACAATGCACCAGCCCCTGTTCCTGAGCAGATTTCCCTTTATACTTCCAATAACACACTGCTTTAGGAGAACAAATGGAAAGTAGATAGAGTATTTATAGAAAATGGATTTTAAGCTGTTATTATTTATAGAAAAAATATCAAAGTTGGTTACTTAACAAATAAAATCACAATCTAAGTTCTATATGCTAGACCAGGGTTCTCCAAACTACGGCCTGTGGGCCAGATACAGTCCACGAGCTTGATTTCTCCAGCCCGCCAGCTGAGCAGGCATGTGGAGAAGACTCCGGTGCCTAGTAGCTGCTGTAGGAGCAAAGGGACTCTGTCATTGCGACAGAGGGGAGCAGCAAAGGGGTTGGGTCATGCCCAGGAGGCATGTGGGGAAGTCTTGCTATAGCATGCCAGTAGCTTCTGGCAGAGGCAGATGTGAGTGTCTCTGTGGTCAGCAGGGGATGGCAGTGGGAGTGAGCAGGGGTTGGGGGATGGTGCGCGGGTAGTGGGGGGTGGAGTTGGTGGGGGGGAGAGCATAGGATGGTGAAAGGGGAGGGGGATGGCATGGAGGGAGGAAGTGCGGGGCCGGGGAATAGCACAGCAGTGGTTGGTGGAGAGGAGTGGGGCCAGGGGATGGTGCAGCAGTGCTCGTGGGGAAGAGCGGATTGGGGGATGGTGCAGAGGTGTTCAGCAGCGGGGAGGTGGGGGAATGGCGCAGTGGTTGTTGCCGGGGGGGAGGGAGCAGGGGCATGGTGTCAGTGGTTGGCTGGGGGGTAGGGGTCAGGGGATGGCATGGGGGTGAAGTTGGTGTGGGGGATAGCACGGTGGTGTTCTGTGGGGGTACAGGAGCCAGGGGATGGCACCACAGCCAGTGGCGGGAGTCCGGGTGGGGTGCAGCAGGCGGCTGGGGTGGAGATGGAAAGGCTTCTTACCATTCTACCAGACATGTCCGGTTATTGGTCTGTGTTAAAAATATATTTCTGTCTGGGATTTCTCTCCTCCACACTGGGGGGAGGGTGGGGTGTCTTGGCTTTGGGGGGGTTTCCCCCTTTCATTCTCTTACTCCTGCCCCCCTCCATTGTGGTCTCTGTGTGTTGGGAAGGAAGGGTCGCCCTCTTTCACCCTAGGGTGACCATTTGTCTTGATTCCCTGGACATGTCCGTTTTTGGGGGGTACAAATAGCTTCAGGGGGAATTTATAAATAGCTGTAAATGTCTGGGATTTCCCCCCTGCAGAGTGGGGCGGCTGACAGTGCTGCTGGCTGGACTCAGGGCATGGAGCTCCCAGGCACAGCCCACCCCTCCCTCGCAGCATCTGATCCCTGGCCAGTTTCTCCTCCCCCCATTCTCAAATTGTTGTCTGCTGGGGCTGTTCACAGATACTTCTCCCCTGCAGGACCAGCTGAGCAGCAGGTCTTAGGGGGTGGGTTGAAGGCCTTTCTGGAGTGGGAGTGAAGGGACAGGGAGTGGTGGGTGGTTGGATGGATCAGGGATCCTGTCAGGGGTAGGGGGGATAAGGGTGGGGCAGGCAGAGGACTGTTAGGGGGTTGGTTCCTAGGGGGGCAGTCATGAGTGTGAAGAGCCTTAGAGAGTTGGTTTACCTGTTAGGGGTTAACTTAGGGAAGGGGGGGAGTGACATAGAGAGCCCACCTGGAGGAAGAACCAGGAAGTCTCTTCAGTTCTGTCTGGAGCTTGAACTGGCTTCATCTTTTTCATCTATGAAAACTCTTTCCTCCTCTCTCCTAGCTTAGGGAGAGATGTGCACCTTTCTATTTCCAAGATTATTCTGACTGTAAGTAACATATTGTTCTTATAAGTTTTCGTACGAAATTTAGAGTGTCATTAACCCTTTCAGAGGAAGGAATTAGAAAGCTTTAAATCTGTAAAGTTGTATTAGCTGTAAGTTGTTCTCTTTTTCTTTATTAAACCTTTTTAGTTATACAAAGTGTTTGGTTATTCCCTTAAAGTGGTCATAGCATTGGATTTGGCAGGCTCACAATGTGTGAGCCAGAGTGCTGTCTCTCTCAGAAACAAGAGGAAGGGGGGAGGGGGAAAGTTTCTCTCCTTTTAGCAAGGGAGGGAGTGTTCATCTCTTGGGGTCCCAATGTGCCCCAATCTATGGGTTTGGAATAAGTGCATTGGTGGTGGCAGCTTGGTCCCCATTTCCCTACTGGTAGAGTGTGGATTTTGGGGGTGAAAAGACTTAACTTAGGCTGGGGAAGCAGCTTATAGTTAAGGGGCCATAGCTGAGACCCCCCTCTGTTACACCAGTGTTAGAGAGGGGGGAGGTTTGCTCTTCATAGGGGCAGTTATGGTATTGGCTTCCACAGGAGGTGGCAGTCAGGGGACAAGGTGCTGCATGGAGGCTTAGATGTGGGTGGGCTCCTGGGGAGCAGTTAGGGGACAAAGATCAGGGAGGCTTAGATGGGATGGAGTTCTGGGGGGGAGTTAGGGGTGGGGCCTCGGGCATTCAGTCAGGGGGCGAGAGGGGGTTGTGATTTCTGAAGGGTTTTGGAAGTGGGAGGTAATGGATGGGGTGGGGACAGGGCTAGGGTGGGGGTGAGGTTAGAGTACCCCCCATGTCCTTTTTTGATAGCTGAAATATGGTAACCCTACCTCTTCAGAAGTCTCTGTGAGCCACCATTTTGTGTGTGGCCGGGGCGGGGGTTGAGTCACCATTTCATGTGTGGCCAGGATAAGTCGCCATTTTGTTTAATTTGTATGGGCTGTTATGGGCAGAGTATGGCTAAACCACCCTGAACACACTTGGTCCTGTCTGATCTCAGAAGCTAAGCAGGGTCAGGCCTGGCTAGTACTTGGATGGGAGACCTCCTTGGAATACTAGGTGCTGTAGGCTTAACATGGGCGTGGGGTTACCCCAGCTGGGGGTTGATGGGAAAAGACAGAGAGAGTTATGGGCAGGAGAAAAAAAGTCCTTTTGAAATGGATTTCTGTGTCGGGGAGGAGATAACAGACTCTTAGGTTGGGTATGCTAATGTACAACTTTTTATTGGTTTGTTTTGCTTTCTGTGTGTATAACTACACCTTACTTCTGTTGCATTCTATGCATCCAATGAAGTGGGCTATAGCCCATGCAAGCTTATGCTGAAATAAACTGGTTAGTCTCTAAGGTGATCCAAAGAATTCCTCTTCTTTTTTCTGTTAAACATATGGATTGGTCATTTTACGTCGCTATGGGGACACCACCTTTTGTTTGGGCACTCTGAGACCTTCAGTAATAAGATCTCATTTTCAGTTGTTTATAAGTTCACCAAACTTTAACCATTTGGACTGACATTTTCCATGCTGGTTGCCTGCTTTTGGCTCAGCTGTTATTTCAATGTTTCATGCACAACAATTCATCTGACATCTCAAATGAAGCTAGGAGAGAAGATGTCTTGTTCATATTGAATCATTCTTATATTTATTCCAGTGAGTAGAGCTTCCACTTCCATGCTTTCCAGGAGATAAAAGTCAAGTTATTGCCCCTGCATTATGGGCCAGAGCCCCAAAATGCAACATGCAGAGGTGTCAGTCTCTGCTCATTAACACGCAGATGGCTCCTGAAGTCCATATTCACTTCTTATTCCCGGGGAAGATTTGCATTACTGGATACTGAGGAAACCGTGGGCCACAGCCTCCAAATTTGGACTTGTGTTGTTCATCTATGAACACTTTTCATCCTGAAAGATGCACCGTGCCCCTTAAATACAGCCATGTTGGGGTGAGAGACCGTAAGTCAGGGTTGTCAGGGACTCGAACTCTGAGCGACAAAGGTTTGTTGTCTGACCACAGAGAGACGGGCAACAACCAGCAAAGACTAAACAAACTCTTTATTGTCAGGTGCACGCATCGATAGAGAGTGGCTCGTTTCTCCTCCCTAACCGGCCCTGTTAGAGCTGAGTCAATTTCCTTCTTGTCATGTGCTCAGCTACTCACAGAGAGACCATGTTAACATCAGGGAAGACAGAAGTCCTTAGTTCTCTCTGTCATTCTCTGTGGGTCCTTAGCTGAGGTTCTCGCTCTTCCATGCCTCAGTTTACCGATCAGTATAATGGGGATATATTCATAGACACTTTCCTTTCCTAAGTGTTTTAAAGATCCTTCAATGAAAAGAAGGTTGACAGTTTATGAGTTTACCCTGTGTAAGCTTCATACAGTTCAAATGGATTTTAGGTGGGATTGGATCACATTGGGAACTGGGTGTCTTGGTGCGGGAGACAGGTAAGTTGCCATCCATGGTTCAGACCCTGGGTCTGTGTTGCAGTCATCTGATGTGTCTGTCTCAACAAGGCAAGGTTCTGGAAATCCCTAGCTGGCAGGGCAAATTGGCTCAGAGGTAATTTCAGCACATTAGGTAATCTGTGCTGGGGATCTGGGTGACCTAACCCAACACAATGATCTCCAATCACCTAGCAACAGCCCCGTGTGTCTCATTTCTCCCCTCAGGCATCTTTCTACTGATCAGTCTCTCTGCTGTCTGCACAGACATCCCAGACATTTACAGATTGTCAGATCCTGTAGAGGCCAAGGCATTATCACTATTTTTCTTAATAATCAACTAAAATATTAAATATACACAAAACCACAATTCCCGTAATCAATGTTTACTCCTAAAGGTGGATGTAGAACTCAGAGGTGCAGACAGCCTTATCTCCAGCCTATTTACATACAGAAGGTTGATTCACCACAATAGGCTGAACAAACCCCACAGGGGTTTCACAAAGCTATATTACAAATGATGCACCTTCAGTGTCAGCTTTTGGGGTTGGATGTTGATGTGGAAGCTGATGTGAGTGTGGTGTGGGACACGGCTACCTCATGGTGATTCCAAGGCATTTGCTTTGATGTCAGAATTCACATCTCTTGTAAGAAACTCATGTTCTCGACAAACTCAGTGCAACCTGGGCGTGGTGCGGTAGCGAATAGGTCTCTGTGGTCCTTTCTCCTCTACACGACCATTAAACCTCCCAGGCCCTTGCCACTGCAGATGAGTTTTCTTCAGTAGCACTGGCCCAAATATCTTCCTTTTCTCTCAGCACACGATGACACCTGTGAGGGACAAAAATCTGGGATACTTAAGTATCCTGTAGCAATTAAACTGTTAAATGTTTCACTGAGAAATTTGGACAGCCCTGGGGCTCTGAACAGACTGAGCGGTTTGTTTTGAAGACCTTGAGAAGGAATGATCAACATTTTCTTGCAGTCATCTGACGCCAGGAGCAAACAAGTCATATTATATACTGGTACATAGTCAATAAATCATAACTTTAGGTACAAAATTATGTATACACACAAATAGAGTAATCACATTCAGCAAACCATCCCTTTTCTATTAATACTTTATTTGACACACTTTTTATAAAATATATCATAATGATATTACCATAGTAAAAATGGGAGTGTGAGGATGTTGCTTTGGTGAACAGAATGTTATACATCACCCCCTAATGTAATGCGGATGTGTTAGCCACTGACTGATACAGTGACGGTGTGCCCAAGATTTTGGATTTTAGATTTTGACCATACAACTCCCAAATGTTGCAAACATTGTTGTGTTACCCATGGATGTTTTTGAAAAGTTCTGTGTACCTTTCATTACTTTGTAGATCAGCCTTGTGATCTCAAAACACAGCCTTCCCTTGGTCTCTTTGTATCTCTTCAGTGTTGTTAACTAGTGTGCTTTTCCAACTGGTGATAACTCAATAGAGATATTCATCTATGCTATAGGGAAGTGTTCCTCAGTTCTCCTTCATGTCAGGACATCAGGATAATTATGGTTTTCCTACTCTGACAAGCCTTGAGCCTATTTACAGGTGTTAACTGAGAAGATGTGTCTTCATAGGTTTTTTTTTATTTTCAACTCCTAGCATGTTTCCCCGAAATCATGCACATAACACCTTTTCATAGGATTTAACAAGAATACCAAAGTCTTTGAAAATGAAACCTTAGAAGCAATCTTCTGCTTATAAGATACAGTGCAATGCATTGAGGTGATAAGTCAGCACAGTCAGCAGACAATGCTTGGGGTGCCCCCCTGAACAGAAATCACACTGATCTATTTATATATTAAAACTCCTAAAACATGTATACATCCTCTTAATCAAGTTTATTCAATAATGTCCTACAAGGAAAAGGATCATCTTTAGAAAATAAGCTTTTAGCAAAACATGGTTACTCTAAAATTCTTGGGGATTCTGAAACAACGGTCACTTGTCTCAATCTTGTGGTTAAATCTTTAGGTGAAGCACAGCAGTACATTTTGCAATTAGCATTGTTTAAAGGTCAAAACTCAGAAAGTCTCTTGCTCCCACTCCTGTCCCCCATGTCACCTACACAGAAGGCCTAATTATGTCAACTAGCCTGGCTAAAGTTTAGGCCTCTCAGTTTTGCTCTGTCACAGCCCAGAGAATTTTCTCCTCCCCTCTGTGTGATGGGTTATTAGCATTTTCACAGACAGTCACTTCTTTAGTAGGATCGGCATCCCGTTTAAAAGAGACAGAGTGAGTTTCTACAAGACCATCAGGAATAGAGAGCTTAAATATCAGGACCTCCAATGGGCCTTCTCCCTTCGATTACAAAAGTCACCTCACTATGCTCCCAGAGTTAGATGTAATAGGCTTGGAGCTAACAGATGGAAAAGGATTCTCACTGACTGACAAGATCCTCTTTGCCAGCCCTGAGGAGTTGTGGCCTTCAGCTGCAATGCAGGAGATCATTCATCCTAGAAACAGGGTTATTGTCTGCTAACCTCACTGATAGTCAGCTTTGATAGGCTGCATACCTGGCTGTGAAGAGGATAATTTTACACTATGAGAAGTGACCTGTGGCTGACGGGCTTCCATGCTCAGGGTCTCAGCATTCACAAGAACCAGCTGCTCCCTCCTTTCTCCCAGCATGGGACATTTATTCCACAGGTGATCAGTGGAATTAAAATGATAGCACCTTCTGGACTCTTTATAGGAGATTTGGCTTGGGGATTGTAGAAGTGAGGTAAACTAGAATCCTGCCTCCTACCAAGTTTAGATCCCTCTGACTGCTTTATTCACTAGAGCTACTTGTGTCTACTCAAAATCATCACCTAGAGAAGCCATTTCCTCCACAGTTTTCAACCTTTTCTCCCATAGAAATGATTTTACCCAATCTTTTATACATGTTTAACAGTAAATAAGAAGAGGAAGACTTTGTGTCACCTTAGAGACTAACCAGTTTATTTCAGCTTAAGCTTTCATGGGCTAGAGCCCATTTCATCAGATTCATAGAATGGAACAGAAGTAAGGTGTATTTATACACACAGAAAGCAAAACAAACAAATGTAAGCAGTGTCCGGATGAGTGACATCTGGTGGTGAATTGCAGGAATTGCAGTGACTTTTGGAAAATAACATCTTATTTGCATAGACACACCCACCGCACCTAGCCTGCACTCTAACAGCCCAAATGGTCACTTTGGCTACTGTGGGACCCCCAGTTTCTCTGGTATTGGGGCAAGAATGATAAAGTGTTGATTAACCTGTTTATGTGAATGAGGGATTGGGACATGTATTTGGCCTTTGGCATGCTGGAGGGACTCGCCATCAGCTGGGTAGCACTCACTAGACAAGGGACAGGGGTTCCAAAACCCACTGAATTGAGAGAGGCTGTGGACAGGCTTTTATACCTTGTGGTGAGGGCCTCACAGGTGTATTGCACCTGGCCTCTCTCCCCTGTGGAATGTTAGAGCTGACTTTTGCTTCTATTACGAGTCTAACTTCAGCCCACTGAGCTGAAGTCATTTTGGGTCTGGTGGTGCATCTGCACTAATGTCCCCCCTATAAGCTGAAATCACTTATGAGCTGAGATCACTAAGCCCTGTAGGGGGGCTGAAATTGTATTGCTGAGCAGTGGATGGAGTAGAGCCAGTCGGATCACCACTAGCAGAGTAGCTGGTGATGAGCAGCAGCAGATGCAGACACTGCAGCAGACCGAGCGGGAGCAGTTTGGGTGACTGCTAGCAGAGTGGCTGGCAATGTGCAGCAGCAGCAGCCACCGCCACCGCCCGTGGATAGAGTGGAGCCATTTGGGTCACCGCTAGTGGAGTGGCTGGTGGCATACAGCGGCTGACAGAGCAGAGCGGCTGGAGAAAGTAGAGCAGTTCCTGGGCCCCTGATGGAACGGCCCATGGTGAGGACTGCAGCATGACTGGAGAGGCGGGGCAGTCGGCCTCTGGCCACGTAAGGTGCCCCATAACCTGCCCCCCCTTCCACCCTGGTGGGGAGGTACAACTCTGCTAATGAACTTTTGAACTCTGCTGGGGCTGTTGGACTTTTGGGACCTTGGGTGACTTTGGGGCTTGTGGGACTCAAGAACCCAAGGGAAAGGACACAGCCCATTTGCGTGTGTGTGTGTGGGGGGATTCTGGTTCATGGTTTAGTTTGTGACTTTTGTTTGTGGTGTTTACCCAATAATATGCCACAGTGTTTCTCTCTGTCATTAAAAGGGTTTTGGTACCCTCAGGCTCTGTGCTTGCGAGAGGGGAAGTATTGCCTCTTAGAGGCGCCCAGAAGGGTGGTATATGGTTTTCCCAGGTCACTGGGTGGGGGCTTGAGCCGGTTTTGTGTTGTGTCATTAGAATGGAACCCCTGGATACTGAACCTGGCCCTTGTTGCTGCCAACTCTGATGGGCAGAAGGGTTACACAAACAAAAAAGTTGTACATTAACATACCAAACCTAAAGTCTGTTATCTCCTCCCCAACAAAGAAATCCATTTCAAAAGGTCTTTTTTTCTCCTGCCCAGAATGGCGCATCCAAATTAAACAAAATGGCGACTCCCCCTGGTCACACACAAAATGGTGACTCGACCCCCGCCCATGGCCACACACAAAATGGTGGCTCACAGCGACTTCTGAAGAGGTAGGGTTACCATATTTCAGCTATCAAAAAAAGGCATGGGGGGTACTCTAACCTCGCTCTCAACCTAGCCCTGACCCCACCCCATCCACTCCCTCCCACTGCCAAAGCCCTTCAGAACTCCCAACCCCCTCTTGCCCCCTGACTGCATGCATGAGGCCCCACCCCTAAACCCCCCCCAGAACCCCATCCCATCTCAGCCTCCCTGATCTTTCTCCCCTAACTGCTCCCCAGGAGCCCACTCACTTCTAAGCCTCCATGTAACACCTTGTCCCCTGATTGCCCCCTCCTGTGGGACCCCATACCCTAATTGTCCACCAACAACCTACACCCTAAAAGTCCTCTGCCTACACCACCCTTATCCCCCTACCCCTGACAGAAACCCTGATCCATCCAACCACACCCCACTCCCTGTCCCTTCACTGCCCACTCCTGAAACCCCTGTCATAAGTAAGAGCTCCCGTTTCACGAGGTGGGAGGGAGGGTTAGTTTCAGTTTCCCTCCATCCCAGCTTGGGGCAAGACCCTTTTCTTTGCTCTCTAGCTATGGAGAGCCAGACTTCTATTTTTTCCTTCCTATATTCATAAGTAGCTGAATTGTAAGTAACATATTGATATTTCATAAGCATGTTCCTGGTCTAGGGTGTCACTACCCTCTCAGGGGGAGAAATCTGGAGGGAGAGGTAGGAAGCTTTATATCTGTAAAGTGTATTAGCTGTAAGTTGTTCTCTTTTCTTTATTAAACCTTTTTAGTTATAAAAAGTGTTTGGTTCTTCTCATAAAGGAATCCTATCTTTGGATTGGGCAACCCATGGTTAGGGAGGGCTGTGTCGGAATCGCTCTCTCTCTGCTTTCATGTTGGAAGGGGAGGGGAAAGAGGATTGTGTCTCCTAGGTTGAAGGGACACTGGAGTTAAGTCTCTGTGTGTTTTTTTCTCCCAGACAGAAAGGGAGGGGTAGGGAAGTTTACTCTTGGGGGGAGTCAAGGTTCCCTACCTTATAGTCTTGGGGTAATCACTGAGTGGTGGCAGCTTGGTCCCCATTTCCCTACTGGTAGAGTATGGGTTTTGGGGGTGAAAAGACAACTTAGGCTGGGGAAGCAGTTTATAGATAAGGGACCATAGAAGAGACTCTCCTCTGTACCCCAGTGTTCAGAGAAAGGGAATAGACACTTTTACAAACCCACCCCCCTATACACTGCTGATCAGCTGGTCCCACAGGTGAGAAGTATCTGTGAAGAGCCCCAGCAGCCAACAATTTGAGAATTGGGGGGAATTTGAGGCTGGGGAGCTGGGGGAACTGTCTGGAACCTCTCTATTGTTGATTCATGAGTGGCTAGTGAAAACATTCATGTAAGTGCAGGTGGGTGTGCTAACATTGGTGTAAGTGGAAGACCTGGAGGGGACTAAAGCTTTTCATACATTCACATGCTAAGAAGGAGCCAAGGTTAGTAAGTAGGAGGGCTCATGGTTACCCGCATTCCAGGTGGCACCCTGTATAAGTCCATGATGCCCACCCAATGAACAGGACCTATGACAGCATGAGTCCATTTCACGCTTATCATGCGCTCAGTTACTGATGGAGAGATCGTTTTTATGGTAGGGAAGTGAGGACTCCTGGGTGCTGTCTGCCACTCTCTGTGACTCTGGCCAAGGCATGTCTACCTGTACCTCAGTTTATCGATGGACACATTGGGGATCTGTTCATAATGACTTTCTTTGCTACGTCTTTTGAAGATCCTTCAATGAAAGGTTCTTTGTGATATGATCATACTTACTGATGAGAATTACTCATCTCTGATCCCTTAGTGAAAATCGCACCTGCCTCCAGAAAATATCCGTGTTTCCCTCAGTGATCTTATTTCAAATCTGTCTCTCCACTTTCTAGCTATCCATCGTGGGTACTTAAGGCAGCTTCAGACCCTATGAGAAATAGGAACTATCCCTAACTTTGTTAGTAATCAACCATAATTTTAAGTATACACAAATGCACAGGGCAGCCAATTCCTCTCTGACACAACACAGAGCCCAAGAGTTCTCATCTCCGGTTGGGAAGGTCCCTTAATTACTGCTTACTGCTAAAGCTCAATAACAAACACAGAAGTGCAGAAATGGAAAGAGAGACACTGGCTAGAGATCGTCTGGTCTCCAGTGTGTTTGCAACAAGATGCTGCTTCTCCCCTAGAGTCTGAGGGAATTGCACTGGGATGGCACAGAGATTTATTATAAATGTTAGACATCCCTATGTCAGCTCTCGGCATGGGATGCTGCTGCATAAGGTGGGCTGAAAGAGGTGTGTGTACACAGCTACCTGAGGGATAGTCCCAGTGAAGACAATTCCTTCTTTGAAAGCACAGGTACCATCTCTTTCTGTTCAACAAACCAAGTGCAATGTATGCATGATGGGATGGGGAATAGGTCTGTGGTCATTTCTGCTCTGTGGAGCCACTGAAGGCTGAAGGAGCCACTGAGCATCCAGGGCCTTTGTCACAAGTGCTGAATTTACTCTAATATTATGGGTGAAAATGTCCCTCTGTGTTTTGTGCATTGGTGACGGTCTCCCAAAGTGGTTTCATTTCAGTGGCACAGTGGATCCATCAAGATGAAAGTTGCTAGCAATTGTCATCTACAAAGCCAGATTTGGAAGTCATGGGCTGTAGTTGGCTCGGGACCCTGTGAAGTCCTATGGCAGCCCTGCTGTCATGTTTTAAGTGTAGACCCTCAAGTAGATCTTCCAGTAAACATCCAGTCTGAAGTAATAACTGAGGAAAACCTTAGGAGCCAGCTTTGTGTTAATGCCGAGACATTGCCGCCTCATCCTCTTGTCACTTAAGGCTTTGGCTGTTAACGGGGAGGGGAAGGCGTTGGGACTGTTACCAGCTTTTAGCTGCTGAAAAGCATGGCAGTGCTAGGGATCCTCACTAGCAGAAATATAACAGTTTTTAACATAGGTACGTCGTCTTCTCCTCTAGCTCCATTCAAGAAATTGGATGCTCTATTATGCCTGAAAATTTCAAAATGCAATTCAAATGGAAGTAGACACCAAGCAAGGAAAATTTCAGGTTAATGTTTGGCAAATGTATATCCAATTTAAATTAAGTCTTGTAATTTTAGGTGTCAGACAGACTTAACACTGAGTGGTGTGGCCAACACCACAAAATATGGCCAATCCATTTATGAATCCCATTCCGTTAAACTCTCCGCTTCAATAATGTCTGTGGCAAGTTGTTCCTCAGATGAAATACAGATTATCTAAAGAGTTTTCTTTTATCAATGTTGTATGTTCAGGGTGACAATGTAATTTAATATTCCCTTGTTTGTGTTTTATGATACAGAATAATTATAAATACCTAAACTACATTCTATATCAATAGATTCATAGGGTTTAAAGCAAGATGATCCAGTCTGACCTCCTGCAAAATACAAGCCCTTACATTTCACCCAATTACCCCAGTATTGAACTCCTTAATTTGTATGGGAATAAGACCCGGTCTACACCAGGATTTTATGTCACGGTATTCAATAGCGAAGAGTAAGAAGGGGACGGAAGGGATCAGCTAGTCTAACCTCCTGTCAAGATAAAGGATTTGTTATGCATAAGGCACCTCAGACAGATGATTATCTAGCCTCCTGTTGAAAATCTCCATTAAAGGACTTTCCACAACCTGCCTGAGCATCCATTCCATTATTCTCTTGTTCTTACAGTTTGAGTGTTTATTTAACATTAAATCTAAATCTGCTAGGATGTAACTAGAACCCATTCCCTCTGCTCCTGCCCTAGATGACAAGAGAGAAGAACTTTCATTCACCTTTTTTAAGGCAGCTTTTCAAGTATCTCAAGAGCCCAGGTGTGCTCCACCTCAATCCTACCTTTTCAATACTAAACATGCCCCTTTCCTTCAGCCTTTGCTCGTATGGCTGGCATTCCATTCTGTGGGTCATTTTTGTCACTCACCTCTATATCCTATCCAGTTTCTCAACATCATCCCTATATACTGTTGATTGAAACTGAACACTGTACTCCAGCTGAGGCTTAACCAGCACCAAGAAAATTGCTACTGTGCCCTCCCGTGACTTCCTTGCTATGCCACTGCTAAATCAAAGGAAAATTACTTATTCTCTTTTTTGCAAGGAAAAAAATCACACCCCTCATAGATGTAGTGATATCAACATGACCCTGGTATATACAGCACAGGGTTTATTGAAGAATTCTTGGATAAACTAGCTACAATTTCTCAAAGACTCTGACTGGAGAACCCCCATCAAGGAAACCTCAGGGCTCTTGGGGGTGGAAATCCACTGTTGAGGATATAAAAATGGCAGGTCTGGGGCACAGCACCAGAGATACGGTTTGCCTCCCTGGCCTTCTGGTGTATCTGCCTCCCATCATTCTCCTTTGCTGTGCAATGCAGGGTGTCCTGATCTTAGCTCCTTTGCCAAAACCTTCATTAAAACCGTCAATAGATGTTCATGTTCCTATGGCTGGAGCACAGCTGCGACCTCACAGCCAGAAATACTGAGCAGATCCAGCATCTCTGCATTGTCCCAAGTGGGGAGTCACCATGGACACCTGGGAAGGTGTGATGTGAGCATTCCACACTGAACAGACAGCAAGAGGTGTTTCTAAATCCCTGAGACTTTCAAGGGGGAGGGTCAGAAACTCTTTACCTCCATGCAGGGAGAGGAATTGAAACTGTTCACCAGAGCAGTCAGGATGGGCAGTGTGAGATGTCTTCCTGAGGCCAATTACAGAGATAAAATCAAGCACAGGTATCTACACTGGCACTTTGAAGAAAGAGTTTTTTGGGCAAAACCCTTCTCAAGGTGGTTACATGATGTCACTGAAACTGACAAGTTCCATCCTTGAAAGTGGTTTTGCAGTCTGTGCACCACCACTGTTTCTTTAGCAAAAGGGCTTATTTCCAAAAAGAATAATAATAATAAATAAAAAAAACATGGCAGTTTAGATAAGGGCTAAGGAACAATGATGGCTGAGCAGTATCCACAATTGTGTTACCTGCTTGTGCCTAGTAAGGTTCCCCACACCATGTTGTGTAGGAATTACTGAGCAGGAAGCACCTTAAAATATGGAATTGGCATTAGTAGGGTCACTTATTCAGAATTCATTTATCTGAACAATGAAAATGTCATTTTTTTCAGTGTGGGAAGAGCGACCAGTCTGCTTCCCCAATGAGAAGAGCATCGAGTAGTACATGTGCTGTATCATATTCACATTGTCTTTATTTGCACAGCAACAATCACCCTAGGCCCTGGTTATATACAGGGAGTCAGGGGAACGTATGGTACATGCAAGAGACACCGTTCATCCTCAGAGTTGGACACCTTCCCTAGAAAATGTCAGAATATAACAAAACAAACTTCACCAACCCCTCCACCTTCATCCTGCTGGGCATTCCTGGCCTGGAGGAGGCCTATGTCTGGATCTCCATCCCCTTCTGCATCATGTACATCACAGCCATATTGGGGAACTTCACCATCCTGTTCATCGTGAAGGTGGAGCAGAGCCTCCATGAGCCCATGTACTATTTCCTCTGCATGCTGGCTGTCACTGATCTGATCATCCATACATCAAGCATGCCCAAAATGCTGAGCATCTTCTGGTTCAATTCCAGGGAGATCGATTTCACTGCCTGTCTCACCCAGGTGTTCTTCATTGACATCTCCACTCCCGTTGAGTCTGGGATCCTCGTAGCCATGGCTTTTGATCGGTACGTGGCCATCTGCCATCCCCTGAGACATGCCACCATCCTGACAAATGACCTGGTGGTCAAGATTTGCCTGGCCGTGGTACTGCGGGGTACAATGCTTGCACTGCCCTTGCCTTTCCTGGCAAGGCAGTGGCCTTATTGTAAAACAAACGTCATCCCCCAGCCCTACTGCGGCCAAATATATCTGGAGAACCTGGCCTGCGCTGACACCCAAGTTAGTAATTACTATGGCCTCTTTTTTGTAGTTTGTGTGCTGGGTCTGGATGGGATTTTTATAGCTGTGTCCTATACTGAGATCCTCAGGGCCGTCTTCAGGCTCCCCACAAAAGATGCCCGTCTCAAGACTTTGGGGACTTGCGGCTCCCACCTTCTTGTCATTTTAACCTTTTACATCCCGGATATGATCAACTCCCTCATGTACAGCTTTGCCCAAAATGTGCCCGTATCTTTCCATGATCTCATATTCCACCTGTTTTTCTTGATGCCCCCTGTACTACACCCCTTCATCTATGGGGTGAGGACAAAACAGATCCAAGACAGACTGCTTCAGCTCCTTACTCATAAAGGGGCCTTAAGTTTTCTCTCAGATTGAGCGCTAAAATTCCCTTTCTCTAAATCACAGAGTGAACAGTCAAATGGTACGTCTACATACCCACTTGTTTGCCAGGCAGTGATAGATGCATCAGAGACTGATTTATCACTTCTCATGTTGATACAATATATCAATCCCCAAACATGCTCCCCATTGACTCCTGTCCTCACCTTGGCTAGAAGTGGAGGCAGAGTCGACAAGGAATGACAGCAGTCGATTCACAGCTGGGTGGATGGCCAGGTTAGTCGCCCGAAACTACGCCCAATTCAGCTTTGCTATTCACGTAGCTGAAGTTGCTTATCATGGGTTGACCCCCTCCCCCCAGTGTATATCATGGCAAAGTGACATTCAATCCTTTCCTGGACTTACTGTGCTGTGTCAGCATGAGAAATTAAGGAATCTTTGTGTGTACAACTCATTCTCCCAATGGCCCACAGCCTGCCCTACATATTTCCCAAGGTCCTGACCTCTTCCCAATGTCTTTCCACAAACCCTCTTCCTCTGTCCCACCTATTCCCGCAAGGCCCCACTCCATTCTCCATCTCTACCCCCAATCTCCACGCCTGTAACTCGCTCTCCAACTTTTCAACCCCGTCCCCTTACAGGATCATCTCCACCCTCCATCGTCACCACAGCCTTGACTCCCTCTGCTCCGGGTCTGGGCTGGATCTACTGCAGCCTGACAAGGAACCTGCAGTGAAGATGAAGTGCTGGGTCCAGCCGATCAGCCCAGAGCAGAGATGGATGCCAGGAAACCATTTCAAATCACGACGGTGATACAGTCAGTTGAGACTGTTCATCACAAAGCTTGTGGGCCCTAAAGCTCATCTGCAAAGTCCTGAGGGCAGAGACCATTGTATGGCTTATTTCCTTTCCTCTCAGCAATGGTATCAAGTTGCAGTGGGGAAAGTTTAGGTTGGATATTAGGAAACACAATTTCCCTAAGGGCACTGGAATGGGTTACCTGATGGGCTGTTGTGGAAGCTCCTTCCTTAGAGGATTCTAAGGTCAGGTTTGAAAAAGCCCTGGCTGGGATGATTTAGTTGGGGTTGGTTCTGCTTTGAGGTGGGTCTTTGACTAGATACCTCCTAAGGTCTCTGTAACAGTGTACCCCATAAGGCGGTATCTCCACATTCTATGCAAAAACCAATCTAAAATGGCCTAATGCCCTTCTGCTTGCTCTCGTGCAAATAAAAAGCACCCCTTCGCAAAAACATGGTCTGTCCCCATATGAAATTCTGATGGCCAGACCCATAAAAATACTTAAAACTCCTCCTCTTTCCCCAGCCCCCCCAAAATTTGCAACTAACTAAGAATGCAGTGGTAGCCTACTGTAAAAAACTAATCCATTGTGTCAAGTTTGTCCGTTCACAAGTGGAAAATGCCTTACAAAACCAGCAAACACCCCAAGTCACTTGCTCCAGCCTAAAAATGAAGTGTATATCAAAGTGCACCAAAGGAAGACCTCCCTAAAACCTCTTTAAAAAAATCTCTCACTGCAAGCGAGCCTCTTCATCTAAAAGCTTAAACTCTGCTCCAATCCTGCAAACACCAAACACCTGTGCCTGAAGTCCAAAAACAAAGCTGAGGTACGATCTCCAAAAACAAAAGCAAGTCTAACAGCAGTAATGTGATCAAATGAGTTCAGTCTGCATCCTGAAAAACTTGCCCATACCATTATTGCCCTGGCCTCTTCTTTTGTCATTCAGTTTTGCACGCATTCTAAAACAATGTCCATTTCCTCTCACCTTTGGGGCAAAGCCAGACTTTAAGGCACCTGCTCCCCTACTTGGTGTAAATATTGCTCATGCCAATCAAAAAACCACACAAACAAGTTTTGGGCTCCCTCCGCTATGACACTTCTGTGATGTCATAGTTGGTACTTATGGAACTGTCTGCCATGTGCAAAATGCCTTGCAAAATGAGCCCGGCGGATGACCCCGACGCCTTCCTGGGCACGTTTGAGAGGGTAGCCACCACAGCCGGGTGGGAGCGGACCACCTGGGCCCTCCGGCTTGCTCCCTACCTCATGGGCGAAACCCAGGCGGCCTACATGGCCCTGGGGACTGCAGAGGCCCCGGACTTTGAAATTGTCAGAGCGGCCATCTTGGACCGGGTCGGTTTATCTGCCGAGAGATACCGGCAGAAGTTTCAAGCGGCCCGCTGGACGCAGGCGGTGTGGCCCCGGGCGTTCAGCCAGAGGCTGAAGGACTGGGCCACGCATTGGCTGAGGCCGGAGGTCCGGTCTGGGGAGGAAATTATGGACTCCCTGATCATGGAGCAGTTTCTGCTCAGCCTCCCCGAGACCGTATGCACCTGGGTCAGAAGGCACCAGCCAGAGATGGTGGAGTCTGCGGTGCGCCTGACCGAGGAGTATGTGGAGGCAGAGGGACCTTGGGGAGAAGACCGACCAAGACAGGTCCGGGATTTGGGGCGTCGGCACATGGACTCCCCCCCAGCTAGAGGGAAAAGGACTGATGGGGAGCCCAGAGGGGCGCCAGAGAGAACTGCCCGGCTTACCTGCTGGCAGTGCAGGAAGCCAGGGCACATTAAGTGGGACTGCCCAGCCATGGAGTGTGGCTACACTGACTGGTGTGGGTGGACCGAGGTTTGGGGGCGGAAGCCGCGGAAGGGGATACCCACCCTGCGGGTGCAGGTGGGGAGGAAGTCCCATCAGGGGGTGGTGGATTCCGCCTCCCCCTATACGCTCATCCGCAGAGCATTGATCCACCCCGAGTGGTTGATCCCAGGGGCTACTATGGACCTGCAGTGTGTCCACGGGGACAGGAAGTCCTGTCGGGTGGCCCAGGTCCCCCTAGAGATCAGTGGCCGATTCCACTGGAAGCAGGTCGGGGTGCCAGAGGGGTTACCTTATCCCATGATCATTGGGTGGGACTGGGGCCCAGTGGGAGGTATGGGGCCCCGAGCTGCCCCAAGGCCAGGCGTGAGAACCCATAAGGGGGGGCTCGGCCGAGCGAAGGGGTGGGCCTCGACCCAATGACCAAGGGGAGGACCTAGACAGCCAGGAACGGCTGAGGCCAGCACAGGAGGTGAGCTCCACGGATGAAGCCCCAAGCTCGTGTGAGAGCCAGGGGGAAATTGAGGCAGGGGAAGTTGCCCTTATTTGCGAGGCACAATATGGGCAGGAATGGAAGCTGCTGCCACCGGGCGAGGGGTGTGAGCGCCGAGGGGCACAGGGACGGCCGATACCCTGCCTGTCATGTACGGGACTGTTAGCAGGGATCCCTGCTGTGGCCAGGTCAGAAACTGAGGCTGAGGAAGTTGGCCCTAGCCCCAAAAAGCAGGGGGTCAAAGAACCACAACCCCCTGCCTGGGCGGCACCTGTGAAAGTGGTGCCAGCAGAAAATAAAAAGGCAGTAGGGTTCTCCGCCACAGCCGGGCATGACACCCCGAAGCCTAGGGACCATGCTGCTATGGTGAAGGAAATGAGAAATAAGGGTTCAAGGGCCCTATTAAATTTAATTGGGAAGTATTAAGGGGTCCGAGCCAGCCCGATGGGGCTAGGCTAAGGGGGGAGGTGTGTGGCAGGGTGCTGGCCAGGAGTGCCTGAGCCAGCCCTGCGGGCCCTTTAAGTGGGAGCAGAAGCCTGCAAACCTCCCCTTGCAGAGAAGGCTAATTAGCCACCTGGGCTGCAGAGCAATCAGCCTCGATGGGTTGCACCTGGCAGCCTCCCTCAGGGGGATTAAAGCCTGCCAGGCAGGAAGCCCAGGGTGGTGGTGGTATGGTAGTGTGGAGTGAGAGAAGGAGCTGTGTTTAGAGCTGAACTATATAGAGTTGTGTAGAGCTAAAAGGTGTAGAGCTGTGTTAGAGCTGTAAGCTATAGAGCTGTGTATAAAGCTGTGTATATTGGTGGTGGGGCCTTGCACTGTGAAATAAAGAACACTGTTTGGAGCCTAAGAAGAGTTTCCTGCCTGTTTCTGAAGAGGGGTGAGAAGGCGATCTGTCACAATAGGCACAGCAGGTAGAGTTTATTAATGCACATACACCACTCAAAGCTGAACTAAAGGATTATTTGGGCTGTGCCACATGC
Source organism: Sternotherus odoratus (assembly GCA_032164245.1). NCBI lineage: Eukaryota > Metazoa > Chordata > Testudines > Kinosternidae > Sternotherus > Sternotherus odoratus. The sequence goes on from JAVMKO010000001.1 coordinate 302,837,186, forward strand.
GATGGAGATTGAGGTTACAAGGGTGTGTATGATAGATATGGGTTTTAACTTTAAAACCTGGGAACAAGTATTTTAGAGTACCACCCCCTGTCCAATGTTAGGGTAATATTTTGTAGGCCTACCTGCCGTAGAGCCAAAACAAGCCTGGAGCAGTAAGGGTTGAATACACCAATTTTTTTTTTGGTTTTGTGTGGCATGAGAGAAGCTTAGAAGGCTGAAATATGACCTGTTTTATTTGCAAAAGACAGAAGTTTGAAGAAGGTATGAGGGGAAAGAGATTAGCATAAGGTTGTTATTGCTACAGGGTGGGGTATTTTTGGTTAAAAAGATTTTTATATTAGACTAGCAGAAATACCCGGCATTGCTCAGGTCCATTGGAGGGGGGGAGGGAGGAGAGAGCTGAGCGAGTGAGGGGGCCGTTGGAGGGGTGGAGGGTGGAGAGAGCTGAGCAAGTATGGGGGCACTGGATTGGGGGGAGGAGGGAGATTATTTAAAAAAATCATTCTTACCTGAGGGGGAGAGAGCTGAGTGATTGGGGGGGCTGTTGGAGGGGGGAAAGAGCTAAGTGAGTGCAGGGGCCATTGGAGGGGGGAGGGGGCAGACAGAGGAGCGAGTGCGGGGTCCATTGGAGGGGGGTATTATTACATCATAACTATGTCACCGAGAACAGCAGGTGTTAACCTGCTACCCAGGTGATGTTAATGGGCTTTAAATAATTTCACTCCTAGGGGGTGTAAGAGGTGAGATTTGAAAAAAATTCTATTCTTACCCTGATTAGGACCCTAAAGACTAGAACTATACCAAATTTCAACTCTCTAGCTCAAACAGTGTGGAAGGAGTAAGAGAACATACATGCACACACACACCATTTGACTTTTATATATATAGTGTGGCAAAGCTTTGGCCTTCTCCCTGTGGGTACTGCACGTCCAGGTGGTTTGTGCTAGCCTCAGAGGCTCACTGTGATTAGTTAGGGGAGGTAGAAAAGGGGGGAGCCCGGGCCCACCCTCTACTCCGGGCTCCAGCCCAGGGACCCTAATAGTATCAGATAAGATGGCTGAACTTTTAGGCACCAAACACCATACAATTCCCTGGGCTACTTCCCCACAGCAGTCCCCCGCTTCTTCCAACTTCTTTTCACCCTTACCTCAGGGCCTCCTTCCAAACTCTCTCCACTCCAATGCTTCCCAAACTGCTCTCTGCTCCAATGCCTCCCAAACTGCTCTCTGCTCCAATGCCTCCAAACTACTCTCTGCTCCAATGCCTCCCAAACTCCTGCCTTCCAGCACTCTCCTATACCCTTCTTGCCTGACTCCATCACATATCCCTCCCCCCTGCTCAACACCAAGGGGTTGGGCAACTTGGGTTGACATACAATGCACTCGTGATAAGCCATCTGCATTGCCATGACGACTTCTGGCTCTGTGTTGTATGCGGAACTGGAAAGGTTTGAGGGATAAAAGCCATCTAGTCACCCTTGCATTTTTCTCCTTGTTCCACCGCATCCACTGAAGAGGGGCATGGTCAGTCACGAGGGTAAATTGTCTTCCCAGCAGGTAGTATCTCAGTGTTTCCATGGCCCACTTAACAGCAAGGCATTCCCTCTCAACCACAGCATACTTTTGTTCTCTTGGGAGGAGTTTTCTACTGAGATAGAGGATTGGATGTTCTTCTTCCCCGACCATCTGGGATAGGACAGCCCCTAGTCCTACTTCGGATGCATCTGTCTTCAAGATGAACTCCTTAGTGAAGTCTGGGGCTATAAGTACTGGGTCATTGAAAAGGGCTGTCCGCAGATCTGTAAATGCCCTCTCTGCTGTGTCTGTCCATTGTACCATCTCAGGTCCCCGAGCTTTTATGAGCTCAGTCAGGGCACTTGCCCTGGTGGCAAAATGGGGAATAAAGCTTCGATAGTACCCCACTACCCCCAGAAATGTGTGGACTTGTTTCTTGGAAACTGGTCGGGGCCAGTTTTAGATGGCCTCCAGTTTATTGAGCTGGGGTTTCACTACTCCTCGTCCCACAATGTAGCCCAGATACCTAGCCTCCGTTAGTCATATGGCACACTTAGCAGGGTTTGCAGTAAGACCAGTATGCCTTAGGGTATCAAGGACAGCTTTGACCTTTTCCAGGTGGGTTTCCCAGTCTGAGGTATGAATAACCACATCATCCAGGTAGGCAGCAGCATAACTTGCATGGGGACGCAATAGCTTATCCATAAGGCACTGAAAGGTAGCCGGGGCCCCATGTAGACTGAATGGAAGGACTGTATATTGAAACAGTCCCTCTGGGGTGGAGAAAGCAGTCTTCTCCTTTGCGTCTTCAGCAAGGGGGGTCTGCCAGTACTCTTTAGTTAAGTCTAGAGTGGTCAGGAAATGGGCATTTCCCAGGCGGTCCACTAACTCATCTATCCGGGGTATAGGATATGCGTCAATCTGGGACACTTCATTCAGTCGACGGAAGTCATTGCAAAACCTTGTGGGGCCATCTGGTTTGGGTACTAACACGATTGGGCTAGACCACTGACTGTGGGACTCTTCAATTACCCCTAAATCCAACATTTTCTTGACTTCTGCTCTGATTTCTTCTCTTTTGGCTGCTGGCACCCGGTAAGGCCTCATAGTCACTTTGGCCCCAGGGTTTGTAATGATGTGATGATACGTCTCCATTGTTCGTCCTGGCTGAGATGAGAATACGTCTTGGTTCCGATTGATCATCTCGACCACCTCCTTTCTGGTGTTAAATCCAGGAGACACCTTCACCTGCTCGGGGTATTGGTTCTCCTGCAATGGGTCCTTTTGAGCAACTGCACATGCTTCTTAGGTATGCCAGGGTTTTAGAAGGTTGATGTGGTATATCTGCTCTAGTTTTCGATGTCCCGGTTGTCTCACCTTGTAATTTACTTTTCCAACAGGTTCTACTACTTCATAGGGCTCTTGCCAATGGGCCAACAGCTTACTTTCAGCCGTGGGTACCAGTACCATCACTCGGTCACCAGGTTGGAACTGACGAACCTTGGCTTGACGGTTGTAGTAGGTTCTCTGGGCCTCTTGGGCCTTTTCTAGGTGCTCCCGCACTATGGGAGTGACCCGGGCTATCCGGTCCCTCTTCTGTAGCACATGTTCTATTACGTTCTTCCCCTCACTGGGTTCCTCCTCCCAGATTTCCTTGGCTATGTCCAGGATGCCTCAGGGGTTGCGTCCATACAGTAGCTCAAAGGGGGAGAATCCAGTGGAAGCTTGGGGCACCTCATGGATGGCAAACATGAGGTATGGTAGTAGGTTGTCCCAATCTTTCCCATCCTTGATTACCACTTTTCTTATCATGGCCTTGAGGGTCCGGTTAAATCTTTCCACCAGCCCATCAGTTTGTGGATGGTAAACTGAGGTACACAGGGACTGGACATGGAGAAGTGAACACAGGTCCTTCGTTAACTTGGACATGAATGGTGTTCCCTGGTCTGTGAGGATTTCTTTTGGCAGCCCTACCCGGGCAAAGATTGCCACTAATTTTTTGGCAATGTTCTTGGAGGCTGTGTTTCATAAGGGGACAGCTTCTGGATACCTGGTTGCATAGTCTAGGATGACAAGCAGGACTAGTCTAGGATGACAAGCGAACAGGACTGCTAACAGGGGAGTTGTGAGAGGGAGTTCTCCAGGTGAAGAAGGAGCAGATACAGGACCCTTGGGGTAAGTGGCTGTGTGTGTTTGGGGGGTACTTGCTGTGTGCTGAGCTTGTGTTTCTGTCTGTTTGAGTGTTTGTTTGCAGGACCATCTGCTCTGGCTGGCAGTTGGTGTGACCTTTAGAAGCCTCTGTTCAGTGGCTGAGCCTTAATCAGGGGGTAGGGCTAATCAGGAAGGCCAGGGCTTTATAAAGCAGCCAGCAAGTGACCAGGGAGCTTGCGAACAGGACTGCTAACAGGGGAGTTGTGAGAGGGAGTTAGGAAGGGGAGTGGGAAGCAGGGGAGGCCTAACTGTCACTCTTTAAATCCTGTGCCTTAAACTATAAATTATAGTCTAAACTCCCTCAATTAAACATTCCTATTAACCTACATCACTGTTAGAGATGATGGAGGCAGAAGCCCAGCAGCAGAGTGGGGGCTATCCAGTTTATTGCACTCAATGTAGCATGTATGACTATCTGCCCTATGGGCGGGTGGCGTATGTGTGCATTCGGTGCAAGGAGCTCCTGGCCCTCAGAGACCGTGTACGGGCTTTGGAGGCCAGGGTGGCGGAACTGGAGGAGCAAAGGGAGGCAGAGAGGTATGTTGACGAGACTTTCAGGGACATCGTAGGCTTGTCCCACCTCCGGTCAGACAGCCCCTGTGCTGTTGAGGAGGATGAAAGGGCTCGGGAAGGAGAGCAGTCAACGGGAGCAGAGGGAAACCTTCCCACAGCTGGGACCCTCCTTCCAGGTGAAGGAGGGGTGTCCCCTTGCACAGAGGCCACCTCTCCAGGGGAGGGAACTCCAATTATTAGGAAACGGCAGCTGTTAGTAGTGGGGGATTCGATCATAAGAAATATAGATAGCTGGGTTTGTGATGATCGGGAGAACCGTATGGTGACTTGCCTGCCTGGTGCAAAGGTTGCGGATCTATCGAGGCATCTAGATAGACTTATGAGTAGTGCTGGGGAGGAGCCGGTGGTCGTGGTACATGTAGGTACCAATGACCTAGGGAAGGGTAGGAGAGATGTCCTGGAGGCCAAATTTAGGTTGCTAGGAAAGAGGTTGAAATCCAGGACCTCTATGGTGGCTTTCTCAGAAATGCTTCCAGTTCCACGCGCAGGGCCAGGTAGGCAGGCAGAGCTTCAGAGTCTCAATGCGTGGATGAGACGATGGTGTAGAGAGGAAGGGTTCAGATTTATTAGGAACTGGGGAAACTTTTGGGATAGGGGGAGCCTATACAGGAAGGATGGGCTCCACCTAAACCAAAGTGGAACCAGGCTGCTGGCACTTAACATTAAAAAGGTTGCAGAGCAGTCTTTAAACTAAGAGATGGGGGAAAGCCGATTGCTGCAGAGGAGCACGTGGATCGGATAGAGACTTCTCTTACAGGAGGGTCTGTTGTTAAAGATTCTCTAGGTTCTAGACAGGAAAGGATGGAAAAGGATAAAGGAGAGGCCAGATCAGATGAGAAATTTTCACATAAAGAATCTGACACACCAGGGAAGAGCAGACAGATAAACAGTGACCAGTTTTTAAAGTGCTTGTACACAAATGCCAGAAGTCTAAATAATAAGATGGGTGAACTAGAGTGCCTCGTGTTAGAGGAGGATATTGACATAATAGGTATCACAGAAACATGGTGGACCGAGGACAATCAATGGGACACAATCATTCCAGGGTATAAAATATATCGGAAGGACAGAATAGGTCGTGGGGGCGGGGGAGTGGCACTTTATGTAAAAGATAGTGTAGAATCAAATGAAGTGAAAATCTTAAATGAATCCACATGTTCCATAGAATCACTATGGATAGTAATTTCATGCTCAAATAAGAACATAACAATAGGGCTCTATTATCGACCACCTGATCAGGACAGTGATAGGGATGACGAAATGCTAAGGGAGATTAGAGAGGCTGTCAAAATAAAGAACCCAATAATAGTGGGAGACTTCAATTATCCCAACATTGACTGGGTACATGTCACCTCGGGACGAAATGCAGAGATGAAATTTCTTGATACTTTAAATGACTGCTTCTTGGAGCAGCTGGTACAGGAACCCACAAGGGGAGAGGCAACTCTGGATTTAGTCCTGAGTGGAGCGCAGGATCTGGTTCAAGAGGTAACTATAAAAGGACCGCTGGGAAATAGTGACCATAATATAATAGCATTTAACATTCCTATGGTGGGAATAACACCTCAGAAGCCCAACACTGGGGCATTTAATTTCAAAAAGGGGAACTATGAAAGAATGAGGGGGTTAATTAAACGGAAATTAAAAGGTAAAGTGACTAAAGTGAAATCCCTGCAAGCTGCATGGACTCTCTTCAAAGATACCATAATAAAGGCCCAACTCAAATGTATACCCCAAATTAAAAAACAACGCCAGAAAACTAAAAAAGAGTCACCGTGGCTTAACAGCCAAGTAAAAGAAGCAGTGAGAGAGAAAAAGGCATCTTTTAAAAAGTGGAAGTCTAATCCTAGTGAGGTAAATAGAAAGGAGCATAAGCACTGCCAAGTAAAGTGTAAGAATGTAATAAGAAAAGCTAAAATGGAGTTTGAAGAGCAGCTAGCCAAAAACTCAAAAGGTAATAACAAAATGTTTTTTAAATATGTCAGAAGCAGGAAGCCTGCTAAACAACCAGCGGGGCCCCTGGATGACAGAGATACAAAAGGAGCACTTAAAGATGACAGAGTCATTGCAGAGAAACTAAATGAATTCTTTGCTTCAGTCTTCACGGCTGAGGACGTTAGGGAGATTCCTAAACCTGAGCTGTCTTTTGTAGGTGATGAATCTGAGGTATTGTCACAAATTGAAGTATCAGTAGAGGAGGTTCTGGAACTCATTGATAAACTTAACTGTAACAAGTCACCGGGACCAGATGGCATTCACCCAAGAGTTCTGAAAGAACTCAAATGTGAAATTGCGGCACTATTAACGAGGGTTTGTAACCTATCCTTTAAATCGGCTACTGTGCCCAGTGACTGGAAGATAGCTAATGTAACGCCAATATTTAAAAAGGGCTCTAGAGGTGATCCTGGCAATTACAGACCAGTCAGTCTAACGTCCGTACCGGGAAAATTAGTTGAAACAATAGTAAAGAATAAAATTGTCAGACACATAGAAGAGCATAAATTGTTGGGCAAAAGTCAACATGGTTTCTGCAAAGGGAAATCGTGTCTTACTAATCTATTAGAGTTCTTTGAAGGGGTCAGCAAACATGTGGACAAGGGGGATCCGGTGGACATAGTGTACTTAGATTTCCAGAAAGCCTTTGACAAGGTCCCTCACCAAAGGCTCTTACGTAAATTAAGCTGCCATGGGATAAGAGGGAAGATCCTCTCATGGATTGAAAACTGGTTAAAAGACAGGGAACAAAGGGTAGGGATAAATGGAACTTTTTCAGAATGGAGAGGGGTAACTAGTGGTGTTCCCCAAGGGTCAGTCCTGGGGCCGATCCTATTCAACTTATTTATAAATGATTTGGAGGAAGGGGTAAACAGTGATGTGGCAAAGTTTGCAGATGATACTAAACTGCTCAAAGTAGTAAGGACCAAAGCAGACTGTGAAGAACTTCAAAAAGATCTCACTAAACTAAGTGATTGGGCAACAAAATGGCAAATGAAATTTAATGTGGATAAATGTAAAGTAATGCACATTGGAAAAAATAACCCCAACTATACATACAATATGATGGGGGCTAATTTAGCTACAACCAATCAGGAAAAAGACCTGGGAGTCATTGTGGATAGTTCTCTGAAGGCATCCACGCAGTGTGCAGCGGCAGTCAAAAAAGCAAACAGGATGTTAGGAATCATTAAAAAGGGGATAGAGAATAAGTCAGAGAATATCTTATTGCCCTTATACAAATCCATGGTGCGCCCACATCTTGAATACTGCGTACAAATGTGGTCTCCTCATCTCAAAAAGGATATACTGGCACTAGAAAAGGTTCAGAGAAGGGCAACTAAAATGATTAGGGGTTTGGAACGGGTCCCATATGAAGAGAGATTAAGGAGGCTAGGACTTTTTAGCTTGGAAAAGAGGAGACTAAGGGGGGATATGATAGAGGTATATAAAATTATGAGTGGAGTGGAGGAAGTGAATAAGGAAAAGTTATTTACTTGTTCCCAAAATAGAAGAACTAGGGGCCATTCAATGAAATTGGCGTGCAGCAGGTTTAAAACAAATAAAAGGAAGTTCTTCTTCACACAGTGCACAGTCAACCTGTGGAACTCCTTACCTGAGGAGGCTGTGAAGGCTAGGACTATAACAGGGTTTAAAAGAGAGCTGGATAAATTCATGGAGGCTAAGTCCATAAATGGCTATTAGCCGGGATGGGTAATGAATGGTGTCCCTAGCCTCTGTCTGTCAGAGGGGGGTGATGGATGGCAGGAGAGAGATCGCTCGATCATACCTGTTAGGTTCAGTCACTCCGGGGCACCTAGCATTGGCCACTGTCGGTAGACAGGATGCTGGGCTAGATGGACCTTTGGTCTGACCCAGTATGGCCGTTCTTATGTTCTTATGTTCTTATGTAAGCACATACTGGTGGCCTCGGGTTGTTTTCTCTAGTGGCCCCACAAGTTCCATAGCGATCCGGTCAAATGGAACTTCGATGACCGTCAGGGGTACCAAAGGAGCTCTTAGATGTGGGCGAGGGCTGTGCAGTTGACATTCGGGGCAGGAGGCACAGTACCACTGGACATCTTCATGTCCCCCCGGCCAGAAGAACCTGCGTAAGATCCGTGCCTGGGTTTTCTCCACTCCCAGGTGCCCTCCAAAAAGGTGGCTGTGAGCAAGGCTTAATATTGCCTTCTGGTGTTTCCGGGGCACAAGGAGCTGGTTTACTTCTTGCTCCTGCATTTGTACGACCCAGTATAGGAGATTCCTTTTTATCACAAAATAAGGCCTGGCCCCTCCCCTCTATAGGTATTCCATCTATTTTGGCCACCTCCTTCCTGGCATTCTCGTACCTTGGGTCTTCCACCTGGTCTCGTCCAAAAGGCTCTGTCCCGGGACTTATCAGCCCGAATTCTACTAGACCTATCTCTGCCCTTTCGGCTGGCTCTGAGAGGTTGGGGTTGGAACCAGTTTCTGACTCTTCCATTTCGGGGCTCTCTCCCTCAGTTGCCTGTGTTCATCTGACTACACAAGCGGCCCTCTGTCCTTGTATCAGGATTCGGGTACCTAAGGCCTTGGCTGCCCTTCTTTCTCTCTTGGTCTTTCGACCTTTCCCTAGGACAGGGAATAGTTCCTGGGATATTTCTGCGAAAATTGGGAGGTGACATTCTGCCGTGGAAGTCGCCTGAAGTTCAGGGAGCTCCCCTCCCTCCCCTTCCTCTGGTGGGAGCAAGTTTCCAAACCTAGGGAAATCTCTACCTATGAGCACTGGGTACGGGAGGATTGGAACTACACCTGCTTTCACATCAGTGATATTTCCTTGAATTTCAATTTTCACTGGTATGACGGGATGGTAACTAACAGTCCCATGGACACAGGTTACCCCGATATGCTTTGCCTGCATTAACTGGCTGTGCTTCACTAATTTACCTGAAATTAGGGTGACAGCACTCCCCGAGTCTACAAGTGCTATGGTTTCTGCCCCATTCAACTTCACCTGCCTTGTATATTTATGTGGGGTAACTGCGACCCCTACAATATTTAGTAGGCTGCATGGGTCTGTCCCATCCCCCAAGTTGCATTGCATTGGCTCTATGACATTGGGGCACTGGGCAGCTATGTGCCCCAACTCCCCGCACCTGTAGCACCTATAATTGCTTCTAGTCACTCCCCTATCACGTGGGTTAAGGATTTTAGCCCCAGGACTGTCCCCATTCAGGTCTTTCTCTCCCTTCTGGGATCTCAACTGGCTTTCAGCCTCCTTTGTTTTTGTGAAGGGGTGCTTTTTATTTGCACGAGAGAAGTGGAAGGGCATTAGGCCATTTTAGATTTTTTTTGCATAGACTGTGTGATTTTATTTTTTATTTTTTTATTTTTATGGTTAACTGCTTTAGTGCTTTGGGGGTGATGGGCACAGTGTTGCATAATTCTATGGGTTTAGAAACCTGTTGCATAATTTCTTCTGTGAAATGTTTTTTTATTGTTATTATGGATAGAAACAGACAAGCCAATTTTGGGGATGCAATTTTTAGCAGCTTTTTAGCTAATGTAATGGAATTAGCCTTCAGACAGGGATAGGCTTTATTTATTTAGAGTACATACACACACAAACTAGGACATATTTATAGGAACTGCACTTGGGAACATTAATTAAATTAATTTGGATGTTGATAAAGGCACTTTAAGGAGCAGGGTGTGTAGCATGCTGAGTTTTTACTGGGCTGCCAATATTATGAGCCAGGCACACAGGCCAAGAGTGGCAAAAATGTTGTGCTAAGATGCAAAAATTGGGCGCATAGTAATGACACATAACAGATGCAATTAATTTTCTTTTGCTCACATGGGCCACATTGAATTTTTGGTGGACATGCAAGGGTCGTGCCACGCTGCCTGAGATCAAAAAAGGGTTGCGATCTCAAGAAGTTTGAGAACCGCTTCCTTATGGGGAGAATCAGAGAGGTAGCTGTGTTAGTCTGGAATAGCAGAGGTAACAAAGTCCTGTGGCACCTTAAAGACTAACTATAAAGTTTTGAGCATGGGTATTAGCCCACGAAAGCTTATGCTTCAAAACTTTATAGTTAGTCTTTAAGGTGCCACAGGACTTTGTTACCTTTCCTCAGAGCTGTACTGCCTTGGCCTTGTCAGAAGACTGACCAGTGTAAGTTTATCATCCTGCCCCCTTCCCTCAATGTGGAGAGGACAATGCACCAGCCCCTGTTCCTGAGCAGATTTCCCTTTATTCTTCCAATAACACACCGCTTTAGGAAAATAAATGGAAATCAGATACAGTAATTATAGAAGATGGATTTTAAGCTATTATAATTTATAGAAAAAAGATAAAGTTGGTTACTTAAGAAATAAAATCACAATCTAAGTTCTATATGCTAGACCAGGGCTCTCCAAACTACGGCCTGTGGGCCAGATCCGGTCCGCGAGCTTGATTTCTCCAGCCCGCCAGCTGAGCAGGCATGTGGAGAAGACTCCGGTGCCTAGTAGCTGCTGTAGGAGCAAAGGGACTCTGTCATAGCAATGGGGGAGCATCAAAGGGGTTTGTTCACGCCCAGCAGGCATGAGGGGCCCTGCTATGTCATGCCAGTTGATTCTGGCAGAGGAGTAAAGAGGTGAGTGTCCCTGTGGTAGGCAGGGGATGGCAGTGGGAGTGCTTGCGGTTTGGGGGATGGGATGAGGGGAGTGGAGGCTGGAGTTGGTGGGGGGGAGAGAGGAGGATTGTGTAAGGGGAGGGGGATGGCATAGTGGAGGAAGACGGGGCTGGGGGATAGCGCAGAGGTGGTTGGCGGGGAGGAGTGGGGCCGGGGGATGGCGCAGTGGTGGTCAGCAGGGGGGAAGAGGGGTGGATGGCATAGTGGTGGTTGGTGGGGGGAGGGGGCATGAGCATGGTGTCAGTGCTTGGCCGGTGGGTAGGGAGCCAGGGGATGGTACAGCAAGGGGGAAGTGGGGGTTGGGGGTATGGCACGGCAGTTGTCAGCAGGGGAAGGGGGGTGGTTGGCGGGGAGGAGTGGGGCCGGGGGATGGCGCGGTGGTGTTCAGCAGCGGGGAGGTGGGGGAATGGCGCAGTGGTTGTTGCCGGGGGGGAGGGAGCAGGGGCATGGTGTCAGTGGTCGGCCGGGAGGGTAGGGGGCCAGGGGATGGTATGGCAAAGGGGAAGTGGGGGGTGGGGGATGTCAGCGGTGGTTGTCAGCAAGGGAAGGGGTGGCTGGGGGATAGTTCCACAGTTGGCAGGGGTGGGTGGGGTGCAGCAGGTGGCTGGGCTGGAGATGGAAAGGCTTCTTACCATTCTCCAGGACATGTCCGGTTATTGGTCTGTGTTAAAAATATAATTCTGTCTTTTATTTCTCTCCTCCAGACTGGGGGGATGGTGGGTGTGACAATATACCCCATAAGGCTTTATGGGGAGTGGTGCCTGTGAATAGATGTATGATGTTACAGGAATATGGTTTTGCTAAAAAGTTATATCTGTGTGAAGGTAATGATCCACTGGACCTGTTCATCCTATTTGTATGTATGTGTCTGTGTTGTATTCAGAGTTATGAATATTGACTATGTGCTTGGTTGGTTGTATGTGGACTTTGGAAAGCAGCTGAACAGCTCTCTGAGAAAAAAATATTCTCCATTGTGACGGTGATGTTCCTGGTGGGATCCAACTGTGAGTGTCAGATCAGGACAGATTGCTTCCAAAGGGGCAACTACAGCTCAAAGCTGGGTTTTTCCACACTAAGGTAAACCAAACCAGCCAAACAGAAAATAATTTGGTTTTGCCCCACTGGCTAACCACAAGTCACACAAGCAATTCCCTTAGACACTCCAGATTCCCAGTATCACCACCAGCAGCCACCTATCCTGGGGATCAATGGCTATGAAAACCAACACCCCAAATAAAGAAAACGGTTCTCCCCAATTCCAAAGAATCAGGCCCCAGACCCAGGTCAATATACAGATCAGATCTTACCCACAAATCACGCTGTTGCCAATCCTTTAGAATCTAAAATCTAAAGGTTTATTATACAAGGAAAAAGGTATAGGTGAGATTTAGGAATGGTTAAAAGAAATCAATTACATGCAGTAATGGCAAATATCTGGGTTCAGGCTTGTAGCAAAGGTAGAATAACTGCAGGTTTAGATCAAAGTCTTTAAAAAGCATCCCATTTAGGGATGGGTCAGCACCTTAGTCCAGAGTTCACCTGTGTAGCAAAGTCCATTCAGAGCTGGAAGCAAGACAGGCTGCAGGCTGGAGGTAGAAGACCAAGATGGGGGGCTGTAGCAGCTTCCTTTATAGTATTTTATCTTCCTGCTGTGAAAAGTCCAGTGACCATGCATGACTCATATTTGCAGGCAGCAGCCATTATGCCCAGGCTTTCTCTCGTAGACTTTTTGTCTGGATTGGAGCATTCCAAGCTCCCAGAGTCCATTGTGTTGCTGATAGTCCCTTAATGGGCCATCAGGCAGCCCAAGCCAAGCAGACGCCCAGTATTCAGGAATCTTCTCCCCCAGCAGAGCACAATATTTGGAAAGACAGACAGTCCAGAGCCAATATTATAGCTCTAACTACAAAATTGATACACACATATCACTGGCATATTCATAATCAGCCATTCATAGCCTGGTTGTAGGCACCCATTATGACCCCCTGTACATAAGATTTGGTGCCACTATAGGACCCTGGTTGCACCAATGATTTATAGGGTCCCAAATTATTTCAGTAACGTGACACCCCCAACGCAAAATTTATGCAGGAAGGGATGACAAAACAGCACTGACTGTATCCCAAAAGGTCCCCCATCTGTGGGTTTGTCTTATGTGATCTTGCCAAGAGCTAAAGAAAACAGCTACTTTACCCATACAAGCTCTGGCAAATGTTTGGAACCCAAGTACCATCAAATTAATATAGATATTAATGTTGTCAATAGCACAGAAATCTTGGCAGTTAGCCATGGAAACAACAGGGTAGTGTGCCTCAGTTTCCCTTTTTATACTGCACATCAGGTGTGGAATGTCTTTTCCCTTTTGGAAAGTTTCACCACTGTTCACAGGCCTTAACTGTGACACATCAGTAGAACAAGGCCTCTTAACACAAAGTGTGTTCCCATGTATTCCTCTTAACACGTTTACAGGATTTTTCAAAAGATTAGGCCCATTGTACAATTTTACAGTCTGGGGTAATAACACAGTAGTTACACAAATTACCATTAGCAACAACAATAATTTCATTGCAAGTGTCCATTTACAATTAGGTTTGTCAAGCCATGCCTTTGGGTCAATACCATTAGAATTTTGGCATTTTAGGGTCACCTTGTGGCTTTCCTTTGCAAAGTCAAATTCTCTTTTCCCTCCTTGCCCTGAAGGATCAAATTCTGCTTTCTCTTGCTTAACAGAATTTCCTGGCTGATCTGGAGGATTTTTTGTGCTAGCCGCCATTAGCAAGTCCTTCTCCCCCCATTCAGCCATGTAATCTGCATCTTCACAGACAGAAGCAAGCTTTGAGGATGTATCACATCTTAAATGGATATCATTCATTTTCACTAACCAGCTAGTCTAAAAGTTCTGTTCTTTCTTTACCCAGAGACCACAAGTTGCATTCAAAGTGTCTAGAGATGAGGGTATACCACCTACGATACTAACTGCACAGCTGTCCTGCTCTGAAGATACATCTAACCAGTTATCTTTCTGAGCCTGAGACACAGACTGTCTACTTGCAGAATCAGCATGGAGACATTCCTCTTTGAACAACCTTGTCTTCCCAATAAGCTGGTTTAACACAGCCACTTGGTCATAGGGCTGTCCCAATTCCTCCTCCAAGCTATCCCCACTGAACTTTTCCACAGGAAAATCCGTAGATCCATTTACTAGAGAAAACCTCAGGCTGTTAGAAACCAAAATTTTCCTGATCAAATCACCTTTACACTTAACTGCAGCAAACTCCCTACACCTTTTTCCTTCAGGAACTTCTTTAGACAACAATTCACCACTCACAGAAATTCTGTTCTTACCCCCTTGACTTAGGGCTTGCTCCCAAGGAACGCCTTTCTGAGCAACAGACTCTTTCTGGGCTTTACTTATATTCATGATTGCCTCAGGCAGATTTCTACAAAATTCCCTTTCAGGCAAACTTACAGACTCACTGGACAAGAGGTTAGAGTTATTCTTCTTCCCTTTGCCAGATACTAGTTTAGGAATTTTTTCCTTCTTGGTACAAGTTGTCAGTTTGCTCGTAGGTGACCCAACCAATATACCTTTCTGCTCTTCTGGTGCCCTGGCTAGGGTATTACTCTGATTAGACAGAGTTGCTACACCCTTTCCCAGCAACACACTAGCAACAGGCAAAATACAAGCACCAGAATTATATGGTCTCTGGGATCTTGCCAAGACCTTAACCATACTAAGCCTATTTATAGAGCCTTCCTCCCCAGAAGACACAAACTTAGGACCATTTCCTTTCTGAGTTTTAGCTGAATCCAAAACCAACTCTGAAACAACTGCACTATTTTCAACCATTCCAGGCTGACAGGCACCTTCTGTCTGCTCCACAGACAAAGAAGATTCAGAGACACACTCTCCTTTACTAGACACTCAGCTGGGGATCTTACTTTCCTTGTTCCAGCACACAGACAACTGCTTGGAGACTAAGATAGCTTCCTCCATAGGCAAGTCAATACCCTGACAGACACAGGCACACTCCCTTCACTGTCACACTTCTCCACACAGGACACAGGGAAGGCATAGAGACACTTCTCTTCCACTATCCTTGTCTTCCCAAACTGTTGACTAGATACAGCCATCTGCTCACCAGGCTGCCTAGGCTTATATAAACCTTCCTCATCAGGCACATTGCCACTGCCAACAGATACACTGCTGCTTTTTTCAGGTTCACTTTCACAATCTTGCGGGGCGGATCTGGCCTGCAGACCGTAGTTTCGAGTGCCCTAGTCTAGCATATAGAACTTAGATAGTGATTTTATTTCTTAAGTAACCAACTTTGATCTCTTTTCTATAAATTATAACAGCTTAAAATTGAACTTTTTATACTTACTGTATAAACTTTCCATTTATTTTCCTAAAGCAGTGTGTTATTGGAAGAATAAAGGGAAATCTGCTCAGGAACAGGGGCTGATGCATTGTCTTCTGCACATTGAGGGAAGGGGACAGGATGATAAACTTACACTGGTCAGTCTTCTGAGAAGGGTAAGACAATACAGCTCTGAGGTCCCAGGCTGGGGAGCTGGAGGAACTGTCTGGGGCCTCTCTATTGTTGATACATGAGTGGCTAGTGAAAACATTCACATTACTGCAGGTCGGTGTGCCAGTGTTGGTGTAAATGGAAGACCTGGAGGGGCTTGAAGTTTTTCATAGGTTCACATGGTAAGAAGGAGCCAAGGTTAGTAAGTAGGAGGGCTCATGGTTACCTGTGTTCCAGGTGGCACCCCATATAATTCCATCATGCCCACCCAATGAACAGGACCTATGACAGCGTGAGTCCATTTCCCGCTTATCATGTGCTCAGTTACTGATGGAGAGACCGATCTTATGGTAGGGAAGTGAGGACTCCTGGGTGCTGTCTGCCATTCTCTCTGTGACTCTGGCCAAGTCATGTCTACCGATACCTCAGTTTATCGATAGACACATTGGGGATCTGAGTTTCTTTGCTAGGTCTTTTGAATATCCTTCAATGAAAGGTTCTCTGTGATATAATCATACTTACTGATGAGAATTACTGATCTCTGATCCCTTAGTGAAAATCCCACCTGCCTCCAGAAAATATTCATGATTCCCCTCAGTGATCTTATTCCAAATCTGTCTCTCCACTTTCTAGCTATCCGTCCTGGGTACTTAAGACAGCTTCACACTCTATGAGACCTAGGCACTATCCCTAACTTTCTTTGTAATCAACTATAATTTTAAGTATAGACAAACACACAGAACAGTTAATTCCACTATGACTTAATACAGAGCCCAAGAGTTCTCATCTCCCTTTCGGAAGGTCCCTTAATTAATGTTTACTGCTAAAGCTCATTAACAAACACAGAAGTTCAGAAATAGAAAGAGAGACAATGGCTAGAGATCATCTGGTCTCCAGTCTGTTTTCAACCAGAAGCTGCTTCTACCCTAGAGGCTGAGCCAATTCCACTGGGACTGCACAGAGCTCTATTATAAATGGTGCACATCCCTATGTCAGCTCTTGGCATGGGATGCTGCTGCAGAAGCTGGGCCTAGAGATGTGTGTGGACACGGAAACCTGAGGGATATTCCCAGTGAAGACAATTCCGTCTCTGAAATCACAGGTACCCATCTCTATCTGTTCAACAAACCAAGTGCAATGTATGCATGATGGGATGGGGAATAGGTCTGTGGTCATTTCTGCTCTATGGATCCACTGAAGGATGAAGGCTGAAGGAGCCTAAAGGAGCCACTGAGCATCCAGGGCCTTTGTCACAAGTGCTGAATTTACTCTAATATTATGGGCCAAAATGCCCCCTTTGCTGTGAGCCTCGGAGATGGGCTCTCAAAGGGGCTTCATTTCAGTGGCACAGTGGATCCATCCACATTAAAATTGCTAGGAATTGTCAACATGAAAACCATTTTGGAGGCTTTAGTTTGCTAGGGCCCCTGTGAAGTCCTATGGCAGCCCTGCTGTCGTGTTTTTAGTGTAGACAGACCCTCAAGCAGATCTTCCAGTAAACATCCAGTCTGGAGTAAGAACTGAGGAAAACCTCAGGAGCCAGCTTTGTGTTAATGCCCAGACACTGCCACCTCAACTTTGTGTAACTTAAGTCTTTGGCTGTTAACGGGGTGGGGAAGGTGGTGGGGCTGTTACCAGGTTTTCGCTGCTGAAAAGCATGGCAGTGCTAGGGCTCCTCATTGGCATAAATATAACAATTTTTCAACATGGGTAAGGCGTCTTCTCCCCTAGATTTATTCGAGAAATCGGATGAACTGTTATGCCTGAAAGTTTCAAAATGCAATTCAAATGGAAGTAGCCATCGAGGAAAGGAAATTTCATGTTACTTTTTGACAAATGTATATTCAATTGAAATTAAGTCTTGTAATTTAAGGTGTCAGACAGACTTAACTCTGAGTGGTGCGGCCAACCCCACAGAATATGACCAATGCATTTATAAATCCCATTCACTTAAACTCTTTGCTCCAATAATGTCTGTGGCAAGTTGTTCCACAGGTCAAATATGGAATATCTAAAGAGTTTTCTTTTATCAATGTTGTATGTTCAGGGTCACAGTGTAATTTAATATTCCCTTGTTTGTGTGTTATGAGACAGAATAACTATAAATACCTGAAGTATGTTCTATATCAATAGATTCATAGGGTTTAAAGCCAGATGATCCAGTCTGACCAACTGTGAAATACCATCCCTTACATTTCACCCAATTACCCCAGTATTGATCTCCTTAATTTGTGTTGGAGAAAGACCTGGTCTACACTAGGATTTTATGTCATGGTATCCAATAGCGACAGGGTAATAAGGTGGGCGGCAGGGATCAGCTAGTCTAACCTCCTGCCAATATGCAGGATTTGCTATGCATAAGGCTCCCCAGACAGATGACTATCCAGCCTCCTGTTAAAAATCTCCATTGAAGGACTTTCCACAACCTGCCTGGGCATCCGTTCCATCGTCCTCCTGTTCTTACAGTTTGAGAGCTTATATAAGATTAAATCTAAATCTGCTAGGCTGTAACTGGAACCCATTTCCTCTTCTCCTGCCCTAGGTGACAAGAGAGAAGAACTTTCATCCACCTTTTTTAAGGCAGCTTTTCAAGTATCTCCAGAGCCTGGTTCTGTCCCCCCCCCTCAATCCTCCCTTTTCAATACTAAACATACCCCTTTCCTTCAGCCTCTGCTTGTATGGCTTGTATTCCCTCCTGTGGGTTGTTTTGTCACTCACCTCTATATCCTTTCCAGTTTGTCTACATCTTCCCTATATACTGAAGGCCGAAACTGGACACTGTACTCCAGGTGAGGCTGAACCAGCACCAAGAAAATTGCTACTGTGCCCTCCTGTGACTTTCTTGCTATGCCACTGTCTTAAATCAAATGAAAATTACATTTGCTCTTTTTTGCAAGGAAAAAAAAATCACTCCCCTCATAATTGTAGTGATATCAACCTGACCCTGGTATATACAGCATAAGGTCTATTGAAAAATATTAACCAAACTAGCTACCATTTCTCAGAGATGGGGATCATTTACTCGGAGAGGAGAACCCCCCACCAAAGAACCCTCAGGGCTCAAGGGGTGCACATGCAGTAACTGTTGAGGATATAAAAATGGCAGGTCCGGTACACAGCACCACAGATATTGTTTGCCTCCCTGGATTACTGGTGTATGTGCCTCCCGTCATTCTCCTTTGCTGTGCAGTGCAGTGTGTCCTCAGCTTAGCTCCTTTCCCAAAACCTTTATTAAAACTGTCCATAGATGTTCATGTTCCTATGGCTGGAGCGCATCTGAGACCTCAAAGCCTCCCCTCCGGAAATACAGAGCAGATCCAGCAGCTTTGCAGTGTCCCAAGTGTGGAGTCCCCATGGGCACCTGGGAAGGTGTGATGTGAGCATTCCACACTGAGCACGCAGCAAGAGGCATTTCAAAATTCCTGAGACTTTCAAGGGGGAGGCTGAGAATCTTTTTACCTACGTGCAGGGAGAGAATTTGAAACTGTTCACCTGAGCAGTCAGGAAGGGCAGTGTGGGAAGCCTTCCAGAGAGCAATTACAGAGATAAAATCAAGCACAAGTATCTACATTGGCACTTTGAAGAAAACATGTTTTGTGCAAAACCCTTGTCAAAGTGGTTACATGATGTCACTGAAACTGAGGAGTTCCGTTATTGAAAGTGGCTTTGCAGTGTGTGCACCTACCACTGTTTCTTTGGCAAAAGGTCTTATTTGCAATAATAATAATAATAATAATAATAATAATAATTAATTAAAAAAAACCCATGGAAAAGGATAAAAACAATGATGGCTGGGCACTATCCACAATTGTGTTTCCTGCTGGTGCCTAGTAAGGTTCCCCACACCATGATGTTTAGGAAATTTTGAGCACCATAAAATATGGAATTGGCATTAGTAGGGTCACTTATTCGTAACTCATTCATCTGAACAATGAAAATGTCATTTTTTTTTCAGTGTGGGAAGAGTGACCAATCTGCTTCCCCCATGAAAACAGAATCCAGTACTGCATATGTTGTCTCATATTCACATTTTCTTTTCATACAGGTATTTGCACTGCGAGAATCACCCTAGACCCTGGTGATATACAGGGAGTCAGGGGAACATACGGTACTTGCAAAAGACACCGTTCTACCTCAGAGTTGGACACCTCCCCTACTCCATGTCAGAATATAACAAAACTGACTTCACCAACCCCTCCACCATCATCCTGCTTGGCTTTCCTGGTCTGGAGGAAGCACAAATCTGGATCTCCATTGCCTTCTGCATCATGTACATCATAGCCATCTTTGGGAGCTTCACCATCCTGTTCATCGTGAAGGTGGAGCAGAGCCTCCATGAGCCCATGTACTATTTCCTCTGCATACTGGCCATCACTGACCTCATCATGCATATGACAACCATGCCCAAAATGCTGAGCATCTTCTGGTTCAATTCCAGGGAGATCGATTTCAGTGCCTGTCTCACCCAGGTGTACTTCCTTGCCATCTTATCTCCCGTTGAGTCCGGTATCCTCGTAGCCATGGCTTTTGATCGTTACGTGGCCATCTGCCATCCTCTGAGACATGCCACCATCCTGACAAACATCCTGGTAGTCAAGATTTGCCTGGCGGTGGTAATGCGGGCTACAATGCTTTGTCTGCCCTTTCCTTTCCTGGCAAGGCAGTGGCCTTATTGTAGAACAAATGTCATCCCCCAGCCATACTGTGGCCAAATATATCTGGAGAGCCTGGCCTGCGCTGACACCCGAGTTAGTAATTACTATGGCCTCTTTGTCACAGTCTGTGTGATGGGTCTGGATGGGATTTTTATTGCTGTGTCCTATATGGAGATCCTCAGGGCCATCTTCAGGCTCCCCACAAAAGACGCCCGTCTCAAGACTTTGGGGACCTGCGGCTCCCACCTTCTTGTCATTTTAACCTTTTACATCCCAGATTTGATCAACTCCCTCATGTACAGCTTTGCCCAAAATGTGCCCGTATCTTTCAACAATCTCATATTCCACCTGTTCTTCTTGATGCCCCCTGTACTACACCCCATCATCTATGGGGTGAGGACAAAACAGATCCGGGACAGATTGCTTCAGATCCTTACTCATAAAGGGGCCAAAAGTTTTGTCTCAGATCGAGCTCCTAAATTCCCTTTCTCTCAATCAGTGACATCAAAGGATACATCTACACTACCCACTGGTTTGCCGGGCTTTGATCGATGTATCAGAGATTGATTTATCATTTCTTGTGTTGATAAAATAAATCGATCCCCAAACATGCTCCCCACTGACTCCTGTACCCCACCTTGTCAAGAAGTGCAAGCAGAGTCGACAAGGAACAGCAGCAGTCTATTCACAGCATATAGATGGCCAGGAAAGTCGCCCTAAGCTACGCCAAATTCAGCTTTGCTATTCATGTAACTGAAGTTGCGTATCTTAGGTCGACAACCTCCCCCGAGTGTCTATCATGCCAAAGTGACATTAAATCCTTTCCTCTTCTTACTGTGCTGTGTCAGCATGAGAAACTAAGGAATCTTTGTGTGTACAACTCATTCTCCCATAGTCCCCACACCCTGCCCCACCTATTCCCCAAGGTCCTGACCTCTGTTCCATTTCTTTCCATGAACCCTCTTCATCTGTCCCACCTATTCCCCCAAGGCCCCACTCCATTGTCCATCTCTACCACCAATCACCACCCCTGTAACTCACGGCGGTAATGCAGTCAGTTGAGACTGTTCATCATACAGCTTGTGGGCCCTAAAGCTCATCTGCAAAGTCCAGAGGTCAGAGACCATTGTGTGGCTTATTTCCTTTGCTCTCAGCAATGGTCTCAAGTTGCAGTGGGAGAAGTTTAGGTTGGATATTAGGAAACACTATTTCCCGAAGAGCACTGGAATGGGTTACCTGGCAGGGGGTGGTGGAATCTCCTTCCTTAGAGCATTTTAAGGTCAGGTTTGACAACATCCTGGCTGGGATGACTTACTTGGGGCTTGTACTGCTTTGAGGAGAGGCTTCAACTAGATACCTCCTGAGGTCTCTGTGACGGTGTACCTCATAAGGAAGCAGTTCTCAAACTTCTTAAGACCGCTACCCTTTTTTGATCTCGTGCGGCGCGGTGCGACCCTTGCATGTCCGCTGAAAATTCGACGTGGCCCATGTGAGCAAAAGAAAAATAATCGCAGTTATTATGTGTCAATTATATTGACAGGCCAGTAAAAACTCAGCCTGCTACACACCCTCCTTCTTAAAATCCCTTTATCAACATCCAGATTAATTTTATTAATGTGCCCAAGT
Source organism: Sternotherus odoratus (assembly GCA_032164245.1). Classification (NCBI taxonomy): domain Eukaryota; kingdom Metazoa; phylum Chordata; order Testudines; family Kinosternidae; genus Sternotherus; species Sternotherus odoratus. The sequence goes on from JAVMKO010000001.1 coordinate 302,858,947, forward strand.
GCTGTTCCTATAAATATGTCCTTGTTTTTGTGAGTATGTACTCTAAATAAATTAAAGCCTATCCCTGTCTGAAGGCTAATTCCATTACAGTAGCTAAAAACCTGCTAAAAAATTGCATCCCCAAAATTGGCTTGCCTGTTTCTATCAATAATAACAAAAAAAAAACATTTCACAAAAAAAATTGTGCAACAGGTTTATAAATCCCTTAAATTATGCAACACTTACACTGTGTCCATCACCCCCAAAACACTAAAGCCATTAAGAGAAAAAATAAAAAATAAGATTGCCAAATTCTATGCAAAAACCAATCTAAAATGGCCTAATGCCCTTCTTCTTGCTCTCGTGCAAATAAAAAGCACCTCTTCACAAAAACATGGTTTTTGCCCTCATAAAATTATTATGCCAGACCTTTAAAAAGGGGCTATAACAAAAACATTTTTCTCAACCTTACCCAGTAAGATATTCCTACTAACTAATTTGCAGTAGTAGCCTACTGTACAAAAATAATCCATTGTGTTATCTCTCCATTCACAAGTGCAAAACAATTTGCCAAAACAAGAAAACATCCCATGTCACTTGATCCAGCCTAAAAAATGAAGTCTATATCAAAGTACAAATTACAGCTAAGACAGCTAATTTGTCTAATTGTTAAACTTGTTCCCACCAGCAAAAAAATTACAAGAAAAATATTTCAATAGTAGGCCTGCCAATAAATATAACCCAAAAGGCAACTTAAAAAAAATATATATGCTAGCATTAAATATACCTGCCCCCAAACCACCAAAATGTCATAATAAAGTCCATCTTAGCCAAAATATAAAGTTTTTCCCTCGGCTTTATGCCCCTCTCTGTTATCGCTCCACCCATCCTAACGGATGCTACATTGGATCCTACCTCCTTTGCCAGCTCACTATGTCTTATTACAGAAAGTCTTATTGAGGATTACTGTTTAAAGCCAATAATTCCCAAATTACCCCAAATACCAATTGGTCAAATGACAAATCCCAAAATCTTCAAAATAAATTACCTTATGCCTAGCAACTCAACTATATCTAATATAAAAATATTTTTCCCCAAAATGCCCCACCCTGTAGGCATAACAACCTTTTGCTAATCTCTCTCCGCTCACACCTTCTTCAAACTTCAGTCTTTTGCAAATAAAAACGTCATATTTAAGCATTAACCTTCCATCATGCCACACCAAACCAAAAATAAAAATAACAAAACGGTGTATCCAACCCTTACTGCCCCAGGCTTGTTTTGGCTCTGCGGCAGGTAGGCCTACAAAATATTACCCTAACATTGGACAGTGGCTTGTACTCTAAAATACTTGTTCCCTGGGTTTAAAGTTAAAAACCATATCTATCATACACACCCTCGTAACCTCAATCTCCATCGCATGTGGTTCAGCCCCAATAATCCTTTAGTTCAGCGTTCAAGTCCCATCAGTTTTTAAAGTCTGCAATCCCTTATTTAAAAATCTCAACACTATAAAAGGCTATTATAAACATTTCTGCTGCAGTAAAGTTAATAAGTAAAGCCAGGGCCAATGCCATCTCCAACTTGCAAAATAAAATTCACAGTATATCTCAAATTTCCTTGCAAAATTGCCTAGCCCCAAATCTTCTATTGGCCAGCCAAAGTGGTGTCTGTGAATTAATAAACTCCACCTTCTGTGCCTGTGTAAATCAAAGCCAAAAATAATCACTACTGTCCATACCATCCAACAACAAGTAAAACTGTTTCACAAACTTGCTAAAAAAAGTCCTGGTTTACCAATCCCTCAGCTGGTTTAAATGTCAAATTCTAAATAGTCCTTGCCATACTTCTCACCATTTATATAATTGTGCTTTATGGCAAGTATGTTTGCTCCTGCTTTGTTTCCAACCTCTCACAAACCCTAACCTCCCTCCAAAACGTGCAACCTTCCCTAAGGCTAGCCCACAAAAGAATTGTTATTTTACTATATGCATAGTAAAGTATATAAAAACTGCAATAACTATAAAAAAGTCCTCAAAGTTATAAATATTAAGCCATAAAGTTCTTCCCCTAGCAAAAGTTTTAATGCAGGGGCGCTGTTCACCCAAACCTAAATTCTAATTAATAAAACATCATAAGTCATGCAGGCAAAAAAACATATTGCAGTACAACCAAGTCCAACTAAAAATCCAACCTCGGTGGCTGGCTAGGCCTTAAACTCCCAGCAAAATCCAAAAAATTAGCTCACTGTCCTCCAAAGGCCCCTTAATTGCATATTCAAATCCTATGGCCTTTAAAATGCCCACCATGTTGTAGGCAGTACACCTGTAATAACCTCTCTTTAGGGTGGTGCCGAAAAGGCACCGAAGGGGGGACTGTAAAAGCAAAATTTAAAATGGCTTCACTTCAGGCCTAAAATACACTCAAGTTAGCTTAAGGCCTGCTATAAAAAAGCAAAGGGTTATGGTTTAAGCCGTCAACAGTTATGCACACAGCACAGACCAGAAATATCTTGATATACTAACCCTGCCCCTGCTAACAGCAAATATATCTACATTTAGCCTTAATGAATAATAAATTGACCACAACTACCCGGTTCTTACTGAAAAACATGTTTTTATGGTTACCAGTGTTGTAGGGCTTGTTCATTGGGTAGGCGTGATGGACTTCTGCAGGGTGCCACCTGGAACAGGGGTACCCGTGATCCCTCTCACTTACTAACCTTGGCCCCCTCTCGCACTGTGAGGCTGTGAAAAACTGAAAAGTGATGTGAAAAGCATGAGGATATTTGACGTTGGTTTCATCACAGATTTTAGAGATCTTTGTTCTGAATTAAGCATTTTCGCATTTACCCGGCCCCGCGCTTTGGGGGTGATGAGCACAAAGTAAGGGTTGGGTGATGTGTAGAGCTTTGCAAATCTGTTGCACAACTTGGTCAGTGAAATGGGTATCGGGGCGGGACGGAAGGGTGAGGAGATGAATCGTTTGGAGCACGAGCGTGTATAGCTGTTTCCTCGGCGCGGTTCAAAATGAGACCAGCTGCAAGGTGTGCAGCCGGCTCGGGGTATGGGAATGGGGAGGCCTCATGAAGCAGGGGCCCTAGTACCAGTTCCGGAGGGCCCGGGGTGAGGGGCGGGTGGGGAGTACCCTCTAGCAGGTCCCGCCTCAGGAAACTGAGAGTGACGGGAGACAGAACGGCCCTCACCTTCCGGAGTACGCGCAGGGGTGTCATGAGGGTAGAGAGCCCCATGCACTGTTCAGCCAGCTGTCTCAGGAACGGGTCAGCCGGCACCGGGACTGCTCTGCTTAGGGCCCCCCACTTGAGATAAAGCTCAGTGATTTCAGCTCTTGAGTGATTTCAGCTCATGGGGGGGGGGGGGCTTAGTGCAGAGGCACCACCGGACCCAAAGCAACTTCAGCTCCGTGGGCTGAAGTTAGACTCCTAAAGGAAGCAAAAGTCCACTCTAACATTCCACAGGGGCGAGAGGCCAGGTGCAATAGGCCTGTGAAGCCCTCAGACAAGGCCCTGACCACAAGATCTCAGAGCCTGTCCACAGCCTCTCTCAATTCAGTGAGTTTTGGAACCCCTGTCCCTTGTTTAGCGAGTGCTACCTAGCTGATGGCGAGTCCCTCCAGCATGCCAAAGGCCAAATCAATGTCCCAACCCCTCATTCACATAAACAGGTTAATCAGCACTCTATCATTCTTGCCCCAATACTACAGAAACTGGGGGTCCCACAGTAGCCAAAGTGATCATTTTGGCTGTTAGAGTGCAGGCCAGGTGCGGTGGGTGTGTCTAAGCAAATCAGGTGTTATTTTCCAAAAGCTACTGCAATTTCTGCAAATCACCACTGGATGTCACCCATACTGACACTGCAAAGTCATTGCAATTCCTGCAATTCCCTGACACTGCTTACAGAAGGAAAGACAGAAAAGGTCTTGCTCACATTGAATTTTTTAAATAATATTTCCAGTTAAGAGTTGTAGCACCTCCATGCCTTAAAGGATCTAAAAGCCAGATAGCAACCCTCCTGTTCACAGCCAGATCCCTTAAAGCCAAGATGAGGAGGAGACTTTCTCAGTGTATTAACATAGGACTGGCTCTCACGGCCCTTCAGATCTCTTGGGTTAATATGATCAGATCCTTGTGACTTCTTACTGTTGTATTTATCAATTTGTTCCAAAACCTCCTCTAATCACTTGGGGGAAAATACTTCGTACAAATGGGATTCAGAAATGGATTGCCCGTTGTACGTCACTATGAGAACACCACCTTTTGTTGGGTTTTCTGACACCTTCAGTAAGAGGAATTCATTTTCAGTTGCTTATGAATTTGCCAAACTTTATCCATTTGAACTGACACTTTCCAGGATGGGTGTCTGCTTTTAGCTCAACTGTTATTTAAACTGTTCATGCAGAACAGTTCAGCTGACTTCCCAAATGAAGCAAGGAGAGAAGATGTCTTGCCCAAGCTGAAACATTCTTATAATTATTCCAGTTAGAAGACCTTACACCTCCATGCTTTCCAGCAGATAGAAGTCTGGTAAGTGTGCCACCATTATCAGCCACAGCCCTGAGTTGCAAGATGAGGAGGTGAGAGTCTCTGCTCTTTTGTACACAGCTGGCTCCTGATGTCTTTACTCAGTGGGAGTTTTGCATTACTGTGTCCTGAGCAAACTGTGGGCCACGGCCTCTGAATTTGGCCTTGTGTTGTTTATCTATGAACACATTTCATCCTGAAAGATGCACCATGCCCCTGAAATGCAGCCATGTGGGGGTGAGAGGTCATAAGCCAGAGTGAGCAGGAATTCAGAGAAGAGAGAGATATTTGGGCCAGTGATACTGAAGCAAACTCATCAGCAGTGGCAAGGGCCTGGGATATTTAGTGGTCATGTAGAGTGGAAAGGACACAGACACGTATTCTCTACCACATCGTGCCCAGGTTGCACTGAGTTTGTCGAGCACATGAGTTTCCTTACAAGAGATGTGAATTGTGAGATCAAAACACCTTCCTTGGAATCACAGTGAGGTAGCCGTGTCCCACACCACTCTCACATCAGCTTCTGCAGCAACGTCCAACCCCAAAAGCTGACTCAGGGGGTGCACCATTTGTAATATAGCTCTATGCAGCCCCAGTGAGGTTTTTCTGCCTCTTGTGGTGAATCGACCTTCTGAATGTGAATAGGCTGGAGATAAGGCTGTCTGCACTTCTGTGTTCTACATCCACCTTTAGGAGTAAACATTAATTAAGGGAACTTCCTAAAGGGAGATGAAAACACTCAGGCTATGAGCTCTCTGTATTTGTGTATATTTAATATTATAGTTGATTATTAAGAAAAATAGAGATGTCTTGGCCTCCATATGGTCTGACAATCGGTAAATTCCCAAAATGTCTGGGCAGACAGCACACAGACTGATCAGTTGAGAGATGCCTGCGGGGAGAAATGAGCACTATCTGCAGACACAGGGGGCTGTTGCTAGGTGATTGGAGATCAGTGTGTTGGGTTAGGTCAGAGATCCCCTTGGGACTGTCACCTAATGTGCTGAAATTACTTCTGAGCCAGGTTTTCCTGCCAGCTTGGGATTTCCAGAACCCTGCCTTGTAGAGACAGACACGTCAGCCGCCTGCAACACAGACCCAGGCTCTGAACCATGCTCAGCAACTTATCTGTCTCCCAAACCAAGACACCAAGTTCCCAATGAGATCCAAACCCCCCATAAAATCCATTTTACTCTGTATGAAGCTTATAGAGAGTAAATTCAAACTGTCCACACTCTTTTTTTTCATTGAGGATCTTCAAAACACTTAGGAAAGGAAAGTGTCTATGAATATAGCCCCATTATACTGATAGGTAAACTGAGTCATGGGAGAGAGATAAACTCAGCTAGGGAATCTCAGAGAATGACAGAGAGAACTGATGGCTCCTCTCTTCCCTGATGTTATCACGGTCTCTCCATCAGTAGCTGAGCACATGACAAGACGGAAATGGACTCAGCTCCAACAGGACCTGTTCATCGTGTTGGTATGACAGACTTCCCCTGGATGCAGCCTGGAACTGGGGTACCACTGATCCCTCTGGAATACCAATGTGGTCTCTCCTCACACACTGATGCTGTGATAAGATGCTAACTTCTCCAAGTCTTGCACTCCCATCACCATAGACATGCAGGGATACACCCAGCTGCAGTTACATGAATGTTTCTACTAGCCATTGTCCGACCCTCCCTCAGAATGTAGATGCTAATGAACCAGCCCATGTTCCTGAGCAGATTTCCCTTTTGCATTTCAAACAACACAGTTTATAAGTGATTATAAGTTTCTCAGTGATTATAAGAAATATTGTACAGCTCAAAGTTGGTCACATAAACAAACAGAATCACCCTTTAAGTTCTCTATACTAGACAGAATTTAAATCAAGCAGTGTCTCATCCAGATGACAGAAACTGTCAACCAATCTTCCATACACAGGCTAGTATCCTCTTCAGCCTGGGACCACAGCCCCAGGTCAGTCCACATTCCTATGTTTTCACGTGTTGAGTTGTGGGAAAGTGAGGCCAAGTGATGATGTCACTTCCACCTTTTATAATTTCTGCCACTTGGAGGGAATTTCATTTTTCCTTAGCAAATGTCCTCAGCTCAGTTAGTGGAAAAATACAAGCACAGGATGGATCCAGGCATCACTTGAGCTGGTCATATGTCCTTGCATTCCTCAGGGATTCACAGCAGGAACCATTAGCTCTATCCTAGCTGAAGCATTCACAGGACAGTCCATCAGGTGGGGATAGCTTCTTCCAAGGCCTATTGTGATTCTTAATGGGTCATAATCTTGAACAATGTGCTGGCTAGACTGGATGTAAACTACCATGTGAGTGTTACCCAGTAGCAAATAAGTTTGAAATACTGGTACATGGTCAATAATCAGAACTTCAGGTACAAAATCATGTATTTTGTACCTCGGACCTCATGAAGGTACCCTCCACTCTGCCCTCCACTTCCACCCAGCCTGGGAGGTAAGACTCAGCAGAGTAACTTTGCACCAGGGACTCCAGAGACTTTGGGGCTGTTGAACTTTTGGGACTTTGGGTGACTTTTGGGGTTGCTGGACTCCAGGGACTTTGGGCTATTGGACTTGTGGGACTTTGGGTGACGTTTGGGTTGCTGGACTCCTGAACCTACAGGAGAGGACACAGCCCAAACTTGCTGGGGAGGGGCAATTTGCTCACGGGTTGGTGTATGAACCCTAGGTGTGGTGTTTTTCCCAGTTTAGTGATGTCATTTACCTCATGTTAATAAAGATCTTCTGTTACACCGATCTGTGCTTGCAAGAGGGGAAGTATTGCCTCATTGAGGCGCCCAGGGGTGTGTTAGGATTTTCCCAGGTCACTGGGTGGGGGCTTGAGCCAGTTTGCATTGTATTGTTGAGAGGGAACCCCTATTTACTGAACCCGGCCCTTGTTGCTGCCAATTCTGAAGGGCAGAAGGGTTACACTTATAAGCAGAAGATTGCTTCTAAGGTTAAGTTTTCTAAGAGTTTGGTATTCTTGTTAAATCCTATGAAAAGGTGTAATGTGCATGATTTTGGCGAAACGTTTTGGACATGCTAGGAGGTGAAAACAAAAAAAAACTTATAAAAACAAATCTTCTCAGTTAACACCTGTAAAAAGGCTCAAGGCTTGTCAGAGTAGGAAACCCATAATTATCCTGATGTCCTGACAGAAAAGAGGAACTGAGGAACACTTCCCCATAGCACAGATGAATATCTTTATTGAGTTATTACCAGTTGGAAAAGCACACTAGTTAACAATGCTGAAGAGATACAAAGAGACCAAGGGAAGGCCGTGTTTTGAGATCACAAGGCTGATCTACAGAGTAATGAAAGGTACACAGAACTTTTCAAAAACATTGGTGAGTAACACAACTTTTGTGTTTTTGTGAGTTTTTGTGAGTAACACAATTTTTGCAACACTTGGGAGTTGTATGGTCAAAATCTAAAATCCAAAATCTTGGGCACACTGTCACTGTATCAGTTGGTGGCTAACACATCTGCATTACATTAGGGGGTGATGTATAACATTCTGTGCACCAAAGCAACATCCTCACACCCTGATTTTTAGTATGGTAATATCATTATGATATTTTTTTTAAATCATATCAAGTGTTAATGGAAAAGGGAGGGTTTGCTGAATGTGATTACTCTATTTGTGTGCATACATCATATTGTACCTAAACTTACAATTATTGACTATGTACCAGTATATGATATGACTTGTTTGCTCCTGGATAACACCCTCACGGTAGTTTACATCCAGTCTAGCCAGCACATTGTTCAAGGTTATGAACCATTACGAAACCAAATAGGCCTTGGAAGAAGCTATCCCCACCTGATGGACTTTCCTGTGAATGTTCTAGCTAGGATATGGGTAACGGTTCCTGATATGAATCCCTGAAGCATGCAAGGACATATGACCAGCTCAAGTGACACTAGGCTCCATCCTGTGCTTGTATTTTTCCACTAACTGAGCTGGGGACATTTGCTTTGGGAAAATGAAATTCCCTCCATGTGGCAGAAACTATAAAAGGTGGAAGTGACATCATCACTTGGCCTCCCTCTCCCACAACTCAACACGTGAAAACATAAGAACATGGACTGACCTGGGGCTGTGGTCCCAGGCTGAAGGGGATTACTAGCCTGTGTATGGAAGATTGGTTGACTGTTTCCATCATCTCGATGAGACACTGCTTGATTTAAATCCTGTCTAGTGTAGAGAACTTAAATGGGGATTCTGCTTGTTTATGTGACCAACTTTAACCTGTACAATATTACTTAAAATCACTTCAATTCTATCTTTCTGTAGTTAATACGTTTCTTTTATATATTTTTTTACCTGAAACTGTGTGTTGTTTGAAATGTAATCTGCTCAGGAACGTGGTTGATTGTCGTCTACACACAGAGGTGGGGCAAACAGTGGTTAGTGGAAGTATTCATGTAACTGCATCCGGCTGTATCCCAGCATGTTTATGGCGTTGGGTGTGCAAGACTTGGAGAAGATTTCATCTTATCAAAGCCTCAGTGTATAAGACGGAGCCCATATTGGCACGCCAGAGGTCTCAGGGGTTCCCCAGTTCCAGGGAAGTATGTCATACCAACCCGATGAACAGGCCCTGTTAGAGCTGAGTCCATTTCCTTCTTGTCACGTGCTCAGCTACTCATGGAGAGACCATGTTAACATCAAGGAAGACAGAAGTCCTCAGTTCTCTCTGTCATTCACCTTGGGTCCTTAGCTGAGGTTAACTCTCTCCCGTGCCTCAGTTTACCGATCACTATAATGGGGATATAGTCATAGACACTTTCCTTTCCTAAGTGTTTTAAAGATCCTTCAATGAAAAGAAGGTGGACAGTTTATGAGTTTACCCTGTATAAGCTTCATACACTTAAAATGGATTTTATTGGGGTTTGGATCACATTGGGAACTGGGTGTCTTGGTGCGGGAGACAGGTAAGCTGCTGTCCATGGTTCAGACCCTGGGTCTGTGTTGAAGTCATGTGATGTGTCTGTCTCAACAAGGCAGGGTTCTGGAAATCCCAAGCTGGCAGGGCAAATTGGCTCAGAGGTAATTTCAGCACATTAGGTAACAGTCCCAAGGGGATCTCGGTGAACTAACCCAACACAATGGTCTCCGATCACCTAGCAACAGCCCCATGTGTCTGCAGATAGTGCTCATTTCTCCCCTCAGGCATCTTTCTACTGCTCAGTCTGTGTGCTGTCTGCCCAGACATCCCGGACATTTACAGATTGTCAGACCCTGTAGAGGCCAAGGCATTATCTCTATTTTTTCTTAATACTCAACTAAAATATTAAATATACACAAAAACACAATTCCCGTAATTAATGTTTACTCCTAAAGGTGGATGTAGAACTCAGAAGTACAAACAGCCTTATCTCCAGTCTATTCACATAGAGAAGGTTGATTCACCACAACAGGCGGAACAAACCCCACTGGGGTTGCACAGACCTATATTACAAATGGTGCACCCCCTGTGTCAGTGTTTGGGGTTGGATGTTGCTGCAGAAGCTGATGTGAGAGCGGTGTGGGACACGGCTACCTCACGGTGATTCGAAGGCAGTTGCTTTGATTTCTCACGGTGAGTTTTTCACGGTGACTCCAAGGCAGTTGCTTTGATTTCTGCACCCACAGAAGCTCACAGTCGTGGGCCTGAAGTGAGGTATACACAGCCATGCCAACTCACCCATAGTGCGCCGCTCCATCCCAGACCGCCAGCTGGCTTGCAACCGGTGCAGCCCCGCTACAAGCTGCTCCGGGATAACACCAGCGACTTGGTGGGACTCAGGCTAATCAGCTGGGGCTACCCAGCCAGCTCCCACACATGCAACCAGCCTCCCCATCGCTCTGCCAGGGGCCATCCTGGTATGCGCTGTAGGGCCAATGACAACTGCTCTACTTCCCCTACCTTCACTCCACTGGTGGGCGTCGCTTCACCGGACCCTGCTCTCTGCGCCATTTTGTAGCAGGGTACCTCAAGAATCCCGTAGAAATGAGGCTCACACACAGTGGCTAGATGAAACAAGTAGTGAGTTTATTGAAGGTCACAGGCATCTGGCATCAGGGGCCCCGGAAGCGCGGCTGCAATATGGAGGAGCTGGCACATCGGAGCAATGCCCAGGGAAGAAGCCCGACACACAAGGGCGTGCCGGCACAGAAATACACATGCACATTTGCATCTCATACATAACTCATGAATAGCTAATCACATGTTTTGCAATCCTGCCTCAGTTTACCTGTTTGGTTTCACACAAGCTGAGATTCACACAGACCAAATAAACAGCTCACACAGATGAGAAGCTCTTCTCAGACACATACACATGAGATAACAGGAACACGAGGCCATTCCCAGGCTGATAACCTTAATTATGCGTTACCCTGGAGATGACGTAGAAATGTAACTGTGCCCCAGAATGATTGCCGTCACATTAATCTTTTGCTTCCTACAGGCATCGGCTCAGCTGGTTAACCTTTTACACTTGATTGCTGAGTGAGTGGTTAAGGGACCTGATAGGGGTTTTTTAACGAGGTTTTAGGGAGGTCTTCCTTTGGTGCACTTTGATATAACCTTAATTTTTAGGCTGGAGCAAGTAACATGGGGTGTTTGCTGGTTTTGGCAAGGCATTTTGCACTTGTGAATGGACAGACTTGACACAATGGATTAGTTTTTTACAGTAGGCTACTACTGCATTCTTAGTTAGTTGTAAATTTATTTGGGCCGGAGGAAGAGGAGGAGTTTTAGGCATTTTTAGAGGTCTGGCCATAAGAATTTCATGAGGGGACAGACCATGTTTTTGCGAAGGGGTGCTTTTTATTTGCACGAGAGCAAGCAGAAGGGCATTAGGCCATTTTAGATTGGCTTTTGCATAGAATTTGGAGATTTTTTTTGTGCTTAACTGCTTTAGTTCTTTGGGGGTGATGGGCACAGTGTAAGTGTTGCATAATTTTAGGGGGTTATAAACCTGTTGCACAATTTGTTTTGTGAAATGGTTTTTTTTTGTTATTATTGATAGAAACAGACAAGCCAATTTTGGGGATACAATTTTTGCAGCTTTTTGGCTACTGTAATGGAATTAGCCTTCACAGAGGGATAGGATTTTATTTATTTAGAGTACATACACACACAAACAAGGACATATTTATAGGACCAGTACTTGGGCACATTAATAAAATTAATTTGGATGTTGAGAAAGGGACTTTAAGGAGCAGGGTGTGTAGCGGGCTAAGTTTTTATTTGCCTGCCAATATTATGAGCTAGGAACACATGGAAAGAGCAGCGAAAATGTTGAGCTAAGATGCAAAAACTGGGCGCATACTAATGACACATAACAGATGAGATTATTTTTCTTTTGCTCACATGGGCCACATCGAATTTTCGGCAGACATGCAAGGCTCGCGCTGCGCCGCCTGAGATCATAAAAGGGTTGCGGTCTCAAGACATTTGAGAACTGCTGCCTTATGGGGTACACTGTCACAGAGACCTCAGGACGTATCTAGTCGAAGCCCCTCCTCAAAGCAGAACCAACCCCAACTAAGTCATCCCATCCAGGATGTTGTCAAACCTGACCTTAAAATCCTATAAGGAAGGAGCTTCCATCACCCCCTGCCAGATAGCCCATTCCAGTGCTCTGAGGGAAATTGTGTTTCCTAATATCCAACCTAAACTTTCCCCACTGCAACTTGAGACCATTGCTGAGAACAAAGGAAATAAGCCACACAATGTTCTCTGCCCTCTGGACTTTGCAGATGAGCTTTAGTGCCCACAAGCTGTGTGATGAACAGTCTCAATTGGCTGCATCACCGCCGTTATTTGCTATGGTTTCCTGGCATCCATCTCTGCTCTAGACTAGCCCCAGCGCTACATCCTCACTGCAGGTTCCTTGTCAGGCTGCAGTAGATCCAAACCAGCCCCGGAGCAGAGGGAGTCCAGGCTGTGGTGAGATGGGTGGAGATGATCCTGTAAGGGGATGGGGTTGAAGAGTTACAGGGGTGGGGATTGGGGGTAGAGATAGAGAACGGAGTGGGGCCTTGGAGGAAAAGGTGGGACAGAGGAAGAGGGTTTGTGGAAAGATGGGGGCAGAGATTAGGACCTTGAGAAATAGGTAGGGAGGGTGTGGAGTCATTGGGAGTCATTGGGAGAATGAATTGTACACACAAAGATTCCTTAGTTTCTCATGATGACACAGCACAGTAAGGCCAGGAAAGGATTTAATGTCACTTTGCCAAAATATTCACTCGGAGGAGAGGGTCGACCCAAGATACGCAACTTCGGCTACATGAATAGCATAACTGAATTTGGTGTAGCTTAGGGTGACTTACCTGGTGTGACAGAGTAGGAATACTGTGTGTGTGCCTCAGTTTCCCCAATGCATTTCTTAAGTGTCTATGTAAAGGAATAGGGGCTGATAGTGTAAGTAAGCAGGCAACGCCCTCTCCTCTCTCTGCAGATGTCCATACCTGAAGCTGTAATCTGACCCCAAGTGGGGGAGGGAGGTCACCTGACCTGCCTGGAGAAGGAAACACACAGGAATGAGGGCAGGAGGGGCCGGAGAGAGTGAGTTTGGGTTTGGGAGTCTGCAGCTGGCTGGAGGTTTTGGAGTCTGAAACTTGGTGGGCAGAAGGGTGGCCAGCCCAGGCAGGGTCTGGCCTCCCTTGGGCCCCTCTAAATGGATCCAGCTAAGGGGTTCGGGTGCCTACAAGCTCGGTGTTAGACCATGTACCTGTCGACGAATAAACCTCTGTTTTACTGGCTAGTTGAGTCACATTGGACTGTGAATTTGGGGTGCAAAATCCATGGGTTCCCCCAGGACATCGCCCGGGTGGGTTCACTGGGGGAAGCGCACAGAGGGGCAGAAGGTGCTGAATGCTCAAATGTCAGACCCAGGAAGGTGTAAACGGGAACCTCTAAGATCCTAGCCTTAAAGACAGGCTGTGTACGGAGAGAGGACGTTTTCCCTCAGAGTCCCAACTGGATTCATAGGGAGCAAGTTTCAGACCATCGCCCGGGCGCTCTGTGACACCTGGCCATTCACATGGCTGTGAATCGACTGCTGTCGTTCCTTGTCGACTCTGCTCCCATTTCTAGCCAAGGTGGAGTACAGGAATCAATGGGGAGCATGTTTGGGGATTGATTTATTGTATCAACAAGAGAAGTGATAAATCAATCCCTGATACATCGATCACTGCCCAGTAAACCAGTGGGTAGTGTGGACGTACCCTTTGACTGTTCAGTCAGTGATTAAGTGAAAGGGGATTTAGGAGCTCAATCTGAGAGAAAACTTTAGACCCCTTTATGAGTGAGGAGCTGAAACAGTCTGTTCCGGATCTGTTTTGTCCTCACCCCATAGATGATGGGGTGTAGTACAGGGGGCATCAAGAGGAACAGGTGGAATATGAGATTATGGAAAGATACGGGCACATTTTGGGCAAAGCTGTACATGAGGGTGTTGATTAAATCTGGTATGTAATAGGTTGAAATGACAAGAAGGTGGGAGCCGCAAGTCCCCAAAGTCTTGAGACGGGCCTCTTTTGTGGGGAGCCGGAAGATGGCCCTGAGGATCTCGATATAGGACACAGCAATAAAAATCCCATCCAGACCCAACACGCAGAGTAGGACAAAGAGGCCATAGTAATTACTAACTCGGGTGTCAGCGCAGGCCAGCTTCTCCAGATATATTTGACCGCAGTACGGCTGGGGGATGATGTTTGTTTTACAATAAGGCCACTGCCTTGCCAGAAAAGGAAAGGGCAGACAAATCATTGTACCCCGCAGTACCACCGCCAGGCAAATCTTCACCACCAGGCTGTTTGTCAGGATGGTGGCATGTCTCAGGGGATGACAGATGGCCACGTAACGATCAAAAGCCATGGCTACGAGGATCCCAGACTCAAAAGGAGAGAAGATGAGAAGGAAGTAAACCTGGGTGAGACAGGCTCTGAAATCGATCTCCCTGGAATTGAACCAGAGGATGCTCAGCATTTTGGGCATGGTTGACGTGTGCAGGATCATGTCAGTGATGGCCAGCATGCAGAGGAAATAGTACATGGGCTCATGGAGGCTCTGCTCCACCTTCACGATGAACAGGATGGTGAAGCTCCCAAAGATGGCTATGATGTATATGATGCAGAAGGGGATGGAGATCCAGACATGAGCCTCCTCCAGGCCAGGAAAGCCCAGCAGGATGAAGGTGGAGGGGTTGGTGAAGTCAGTTTTGTTATATTCTGACATGGACTAGGAGAGGTGTCCAACTCTGAGGTAGAACGGTGTGTCTTGCATGTACTCTATGTTCCTCTGACACCCTGTATATCACCAGGGTCTAGGGTGATTGTCGCAGTGCAAAAACCTGTACGGAAAAACAATGTGAATATGAGACACCACATGCACTACTGGATGCTGTTCTCATGGTTGAAGCAGATTGGTCACTCTTCCCACTCTTAAAAAAATGATATTTTCATTGTTCAGATAAATGAATTATGAATAAGTGACCCTACTAGTGCGAATTCCATATTTTTTGGTGCTTCCTGTTAAATAATTACTACACAACATGTTGTGGGGAACCTTACTAGGCACCAGCAGGAAACACAATTGTGGATACTGCTCAGCCATCATTGTTCCTTAGCCTTTTCTACACTGCCATGTTTTTTTTCTATATTTTATTATTTTTATTATTATTTGCAAATAAGCCCTTTTGCCAAAGAAACAGTGGTGGTGCACACACTGCGAAGCCACTTTCAATGATGGAACTCCTCAGTTTCAGTGCCATCATGTAACCACCTGAACAAGGGTTTTGCACAAAACATTTTTTCTTCAAAGTGCCAGTGTAGATACTTGTGCTTGATTTTATCTCTGTAATCGGCCTCAGGAAGGCATCCCACACTGCCCATCCTGACTGCTCTGGTGAACAGTTTCAATTCCTCTCCCTGCATGGAGGTAAACAGTTTCTGACCCTCCCCCTTGAAAGTCTCAGGAATTTTGAATCTCCTCTTGCTGTGTGCTCAGTGTGGAATGCTCACATCACACCTTCCCAGGTGCCCATGGCGACTCCACACTTGGGCCTCTGCGGAGCTGCTGGATCCGCTCAGTATTTCCGGAGGGGAGTCTGTGAGGTCGCAGCTGCGCCCCAGCCATAGGAACATGAACATCTATGGACAGTTTTAATCATTGGTTCTCAAAGTGGGGGTTGTGACCCCTTGAGGGGTCACGACTCGATTGTGTAGGGGTCATGAGCCCCTGCTGCCCGGATCTGGCCCTAGCCCCTGCCAGCTTGCAGGAGCTTGCAGATCAGCCCCAGGCAGGCAGAGAGGGGGAGGTGGTCTCCACGCTGCCGCATGCAGCAGGGATGGTTCTTGTGGCCAGAGAGCCCCCAGCCGCCCTCCACCCCAAGGCCATCCCCCGCACCTCCCCCAAGTGTCCCCCTGCCTCCCCTTGCTGACTCCAGGTGTCTCCGTGGCCCTGGAGCAGATCAGAGCCAAAGCCTTCCTGTGTCTCAGTCAGCAACTGCTGCCACAGGGTCCCAGTGCCCGCCATCTTCTCCTGCTTGTGACAGGTGAGTGTGCTGCTGCTGGGGGTGCCAGAAAGGGGGCCCCTCCCACAGAGCTTGCTGCTGCCAGCAGGGAAAGGGCTGTAGGGTGTCCTCCTTTCTGGCACCAGAATAGCCTGCCTGCACCCAAACTCATCCCTACCCCTGCGCCACCCCAGAGCCCACACCCCTAAGCAGAGCTTCCCACCCACCTCACCCTTACCCAAGCACTGAGCCCCTCCAACACCCCAAACCCCTCATCTCCACCCCAGCCAGTGCCCTCCCCCCGCGCCCCAATCCTCTGCCCCATGCTATGTTACATTTTTCAGTAGTTATTTAAAAATTTTATAATAAGCAATGCTCTGGGGAAAGGGGTGGGGGCGATGCAAGGTAAAAATTTTACCGAGGGTGAAAAATATCTTTGCACCCCACACTGCTCTTCCCGTCCTCTCCCGCTCTTGCCCTCCCTCCTCTTCCTTCCCCCCTCTCCCCTCCCCCCCCCCACCCTTCCCCCCTCCCCCCGCTTACCCAATGTGTCCTGATATTTCAGTCTTGTGATCTGGTTACCCTACCCGAGCCCCGGCCACGGCCGCGGTGGGCTGCTGGCGGCACCCTGAGCCCTGGACCCATACCCGGCCCCTGCCGTGGCGGGCTGATTGCAGCACCCCGAGCCTTGGACCCGGACCCAGGCCCAGCCCTGGCAGGCTGCTGGCAGTGCCCCGAGCCCTGGACCCAGACCCAGGCCCTGCTGTGGCGGGCTGCTGGCAGCACCCTGAGCCCTGGACCCGGACCCGGCCCCTGCTGCGGTGGGCTGCTGGCGGCGCCCCGAGCACCAGACCTGGAACCGGCCCCTGCTGCGGCGGGCTGCTAGCAGCGCCCCGAGCCCTGGACCCGGACCCTACACCTGCCGCAGTGGGCTGCTGGCGGTGCCCCGAGCCCTGGACCCGGCCCCTGCCGCGGTGGGCTGCTGGCGGTGTCCCGAACCCTGGATCTGGCCCCTGCCGTGGCGGGCTGCTGGTGGCACCCCGAGCCCCAGACCTGGCCCTTGCAGTGGCAGACTGCTGGCAGTGCTCTGGGCCCTTGCCCCTGCTGTGGCAGGCCGCCGGTGGCATCCCGAATCACAGACCCGCCCCATCTTGCGGCGGGCTGCCGGCAGTGACCCGAACCCCAGGCCCTGCCACGGCGAGCTGCCGGCGTCACCCTGTGCCTTGTCCCCTGTCCCAGGGGGTTTCTGGTACCCTCCCCTGAGCCCGGCCCCTACCCCAGGGGGCTGGCACCCCTACACCCCCCCAGCTTAGCCTGTGCCCCGGGGGGCTTCTGGCACCCCCCCAACCCAGCCCCTGCCCCGCCCCCTAAGGGGCATCACACTTAGAGGCCTGGTGTCCAAAAGGGGTCACCAATAGAAAAAGTTTGAGAACCACTGGTTTTAATGAAGGTTTTGGGAAAGGAGCTAAGCTGAGGACACACTGCACTACACAGCAAAGGAGAATGACGGGAGGCAGATACACCAGAAGGCCAGGGAGGCAAAACGTATCTCTGGTGCTGTGCCCCACACCTGCCATTTTTATATCCTCAACAGTGACCCCATTTCCACCCCTAAGAGCCCTGAGGATTCTTTGATGGGGGTTCTCCTGTCAGAGTAAATGATCCCCCTGTCTCTGAGAAATGGTAGCTAGTTTGGTTAAGAATTCTTCAATAGACTTTATGCTGTATATACCAGGGTCAAGTTGATATCGCTACATCTATGAAGGGTGTGATTTTTTTCCTTGAAAAAAAGAGAAAATGTAATTTTCATTTGATTTAGCAGTGGCATAGCAAGAAAGTCACAGGAGGGCACAGTAGCAATTTTCTTGGTGCTGGTTCAGCCTCAGTTGGAGTACAGTGTTCAGTTTCGGTCCCCAGTATATAGCTAAGATGTATAGTAACTGGAAAGGATATAGAGGCGAGTGAGAAAAACGACCCACAGGAGGGAATACAAGCCATACAAGCAAAGGCTAAAGGAAAGGGGCATGTTTAGTATTGAAAAGGGAGGATTGAGGGGGGGAAAGAGGCAGGCTCTTGAGATACTTGAAAAGCTGCATTAAAAAAGGTGGATGAAAGTTCTTCTCTCTTGTCACCCAGGGCAGGAGAAGAGGGAATGGGTTCCAATTACAGCCTAGCAGATTTAGATTAAATCTTATGTAAAATGCCCAACTGTAAGACCAGGAGGACAATGGAACGGATGCCCAGGCAGGGTGTGGAAGGCCCTTCAATGGAGATTTTCAACAGGAGGCTGGATAGTCATCTGTCTGGGGTGCCTTATGCATAGCAAATTCTGCATACTGGCCGGAGCTTAGACTAGCTGATCCCTGCAGGCCCCTTACCCTGTCACTATTGGATACCGTCACATATAATCCTAGTGTAGATGAGGTTTTACTCCAACACAAATTAAGGAGATCAATACTGGGGTAATTGGGTGAAATGTAAGGGCTTGTATTTCACAGTAGGTCAGACTGGATCATCTGGCTTTAAACCACATGAATCTATCAATATAGAATGTAGTTCAAATATTTATAGTTATTCTGTCTCATAACACACGAACAAGGGAATATTAAATTACATTGTCACCCTGAACATACAACATTGATAAAAGAAAACTCTTTAGGTAACCCATATTTGACCTGTGGAACAACTTGCCACAGACATTATTGGAGCAAAGAGTTTCTAAATGGGATTCATAAATGGATTGGCCGTATTTTGTGGTGTTGGCCGCATCACTCAGAGTTAAGTCTGTCTGATACCTAAAATTACAAGACTTAATTTCAATTAGATATACATTTGCCAAACATTAACCTGAAATTTCCAATCCTCAGTGGCTACTTCCATTTGAACTGCATTTTGAAATTTTCTGTCATAACAGTTCATTCGATTTCTAAAATAAACGTAGAGAAGACGCCTTACCCATGTTGAAAAATTGCTATATTTATGCTAGTGAGGAGACCTAGAACTGCCATGCTTTTCAGCAGTGAAAACCTGGTAACAGTCTCACCAGCTTCCCCACTCCGTTCACAGCCAAAGCCTTAAATGACAAAATGATGAGGCGGCAGTGTCTGGGCATTAACACAAAGCTGGCTCCTGAGGTTTTCCTCAGTTCTTACTCCAGACTGGATGTTTACAGGAAGAACTACTTGAGGGCCTGTCTACACTTAAAACACGACAGCAGGTTCTACCATAGGACTTCAAAGAGGTCCGAGCTCACTACAGCCCATGGCCTCCAAATCTGTCTTTGTAGATGACAATTGCTAGCAACTTTCATCTGGATGGATCCACTGTGGCACTGAAATGAAGCCCCTTTGGGAGCCCATCACCCAGGCGCACAGCAAAGAGTGACATTTTGGCCCATAATATTAGATTAAATGCAGCACTTGTGACAAATACCCTGGATGCTCAGTGGCTCCTTCAGCCTTCAGTGGCTCCACAGAGCAGAAATGACCACAGACCTATTCCCCATCCCATCATGCAGACATTGCACTTGGTTTGTTGAACAAAAAGAAATGGGTACCTGTGATTCCAGAGACGGAATTTTCTTCACTGGGAATATCCCTCAGGTAGCCATCTCCACACACCTCTCTCAGCCCAGCAACTCGGCAGCATCCCATGCCAAGAGCTGACACAGGGATGTGTAACATTTATAATAGTGCTCTGTGCAGTCCCTGCGGAATTCCCTCAGACTCTAGGGGAGAAGCAGCATCTGGTTGCAAACAGACTGGAGACCAGACGATCTCTAGCCAGTGTCTCTCTTTCCATTTCTGCTCTTTTGTGTTTGTTATCGAGCTTTAGTAGTAAACAGTAATTAAGGGACCTTCCCAAAGGGAGATGAGAACTCTTGGGCTCTGTGTTGTGTCAGAGTGGAATTGGCTGTTCTGTTTTATTGTGTATACTTAAAATTATAGTTGATTACTAAGAAATCTAGGGATAGTGCCTAGGTCTCATATGGTCTGAAGCTGTCTTATGTACCCAGGATGGATAGCTAGACAGTGGAGAGACAGATCTGGAATAAGATGACTGAGGGGAGACCCGAATATTTTCTGGAGGCCAGTGGGATTTTCATTAAGGGATCAGAGATCAGTAATTCTCATCACTAAGTATGATCATATCACAGAGAACCTTTCATTGAAGGATCTTCAAAAGACCTACAAAGAAATTCATTATGAACAGATCCCCAATGTATGTCAAGGTGGTTACATTATGTCACTGATAATGAGGAGTTTTGTTATTGAAAGTGGATTTGCAGTGTGTGGACCACCATTGTTTCTTTGTCAAAAGGGCTTATTTTGAAAAAAAAAAAAAAGCAGTGTAGAAAAATATTAAGAAACAATAATGGATGACCAGTATCCACAATTGTTTTTGCTGTTGGTGCCTAGAAAGGTTTCCCACACCAAGATGTTTAGGAATTATTGAGCAGAGAGCACCATAAAATATGGAATTGGGATTAGTAGGGTCACTTATTCATAATTAATTTCTCTGACTAATGAAAATATCTTTTTTTTTCCTGTGTGGGAAGAGCAACCAGTCTGCTTCCCCCATGAGAACAGCATCCAGTAGTGCATGTGATGTCTCATGTTCACACTGTCTTTCCATACCGGTATTTGCACTTCGAGAATCACACTAGACCCTGGTAATATACAGGAATTGAGGGGAATGTGCGGTACATGCAAGAGAAACAGTTGTACCTCATAGTTGGACACCTCCCTTGGTCCATGTCAGAATATAACAAAACTGACTTCACCAACCCCTCCACCTTCATCCTGCTGGGCTTTCCTGGCCTGGAGGAAGTCCATGTCTGGATCTCCATCCCCTTCTGCATCATGTACATCATAGCCATCTTGGGTAATTTCACCATCCTGTTCATCGTGAAGGTGGAGCAGAGCCTCCATGAGCCCATGTACTATTTCCTCTGCATGCTGGCCATCACCGACCTCGTCGTGCATATGACAACCATGCCCAAAATGCTGAGCATCTTCTCGTTCAATTCCAGGGAGATCGATTTCAGTGCCTGTCTGACCCAGGTGTACTTCATTTCCATCTTCTCTCCCATGGAGTCTGGGATCCACGTAGCCATGGGTTTTGATTGTTATGTGGCCATCTGTCATCCTCTGAGACATTCCGCCATCCTGACAAATGGCCTGGTGGTCAAGATTTACCTCACGGTGGTGCTGCGTGGTACAATGCTTGGTCTGCCCTTTCCTTTCCTGTCAGGACATTGGTCTTATTTTAAAACAAACATCATCCCCCAGCCATACTGCGGCCACATATATCTGGTGAACCTGGCCTGTGCCAACACCCGAGTTAATAATTACTATGGCCTCTTTGTCCGAGTCTGTGTGATTTGTCTGGCTGGGATTTTTATTTCTGTGTCCCATACTGAGATCATCAGAGCGATCTTCAGGCTCCCCACAAAAGACGCCCATCTCAAGACTTTGGGGACTTGCGGCTCCCACCTTCTTGTCATTTTAACCTTTTACATCCCAGATTTGATCAATTCCCTCATGTACAGCTTTGCCCAAAATGTTCCCGTATCTTTCCATGTTCTCATAGTCAGTCTGTACCTCTTAATGCCCCCCCGTACTAAATCCCATCATCTATGGGATGAGGACAAATCGGATCCGGTACAGGATGCTTCATCTTCTCACTCATAAAGGGGCCTAAAGTTTCTCTCAGATTGAGCTCCTAAATCCCCTTTCCCTAAATCACTGACTAGACAGTCAAGGATAACGTCTACACTACCCACTGGTTTGTTGGGCAGTGATCCATGTATCGGGGATTGATTTATCGCTTCTAGTGTTGGTGCAATAAATCGATCCCCGAACACGCTCCCTGTTGGTTCCTGTATTCCACCTTGGCGAGAACCAGAAGTGGAGTTGATGAGGAACTGCAGTGATTGATTCACAGCCATGTGAATGGCCAGGTCAGTCACCCTAAGCTATGCCGAATTCAACTTTGCTATTCATGTAGCTGAAGTTGAATACCTTTGGTCGACCCCCCTCCTCCGAGTTTATATCATGGTAAAGTGACATTAAATCATTTCCTGGCCTTACTGTGCTGTGTGAGCATGAGAAACTGAGGAATCTTTGTGTGTATAAACTAAAAACTAAGGAATCTTTGCTTTTAACTGGACCTCTGAGAATCCATACCCTGCCATTTCTATTTTCCAAGGTCCTGACCTCTGCCCCATAGACCCCTTCACCTGTCCCACCTATTACCCCAAGGTCCCAGGATTATCTCCACCTGTCCCCACTATGATAGAGGAGGGTCAGGGAGCTGTGGCAGAGTGTTAACTGGAGCACCTGCTCTCAATTAAGGCCTTAATAAAAACCCCTGCTTCAGGCAGAAAGGGGTGGAAGTTGGAGCAGAGAGCAGTTTGGAGGAGTTGGAATGAAGACGAGCCAGACTCTAGGTAAAGAGACACCTGGCTTGTGCAGAGAGAGAGCAGGAAGCCCCACAAGCTGAAGGTAGGAGAGGGAAGTAGCCCAGGGGAAGGAATAGCTAGCTGAAGCAAGTTTACTGCCATCCTTAGGCCCCTGGGGTGGGACCCTCAGTAGAGGGCAGGCCCGGGTCTCTCCCTCTCCACTCCCCTTGCCTAGGACACTAGTGGTGCAGTTAAACCTTGCTCAGGGGCAAGAAATGGTGCCCTGAACCCCTCACAAGAGGAGAAAGTGTGGGACCCACCATAATAGTGCCGGCAATTTACCACACGACCCAGCCTGGGCTCCTTCTGCTCCAGGGCTCGGGCACAATCTGCTGCAGCCTGGCAAGGAACCTGGAATAAGGACGCAGTTCTGGGGCCAGCAGGCTATCCCAGAGCAGAGATGGACACAAGGAAACCATATCAAATCAGATGCAGGTTGGGAGCAGGGCTGTGATGCAGTCAATTGAGACTGTTCATCATACAGCTTGTGGGCCCTAAAGCTCATCTGCAAAGCCCTGAGGGCAGAGAACGTTGTGTGGATCATTTCTTTTGCTCTCACCAATGGTCTCAAGTTGAATTGGGGAAGGTTTAGGTTGGATATTAGGAAACACTATTTCCCTAGGAGGGTGGTGAAGCACTGGAATGGGTTACCTGTGGTGGGGTGGAATTTCCTTCCAGAGGATTTTAAGGTGAGGCTTGACAAAGCCCAAGCTGGGATGATTTCATTGGGGTTGGTCCTGCTTTGAGGAGGCGGTTGGACTAGATATCTCCTGAGGTCTCTTCCATCCCTTATCTTCTAGGAATCTATGATTTATTCCTCCTTGTTGGGGACCTGTACCTGGCAGGTGTGCTAGAGGAGGATCAGAGAGCTGTGGTACAGTGCTTGAGGGGAGATATATTAATGCAAGGCTAATTAGAGCGTGTCTTCTTGTAGACTAGGGAAGCAGGCAGCAGGTTAATTGGAACAACTTCAGTCATAGAATCATAGAATCATATAATATAAGGGTTGGAAGGGACCTCTGGAGATCATCTAGTCCAACCCCCTGCTTAAAGCAGGACCAATCCCCAACTAAATCATTCCAGCCAGGGCTTTATCAAGCCAGACCTTAAAAATTTCTAAGGAAGGTGATTCTACCACCTCCCTAGGTATCCCATTCCAGTGCTTCACCACCCTCCTAGTGAAAAAGTTATTCCTAATATCCAATCTAAACCTTCCCAACTGCAAACTGATACCATTACTCCTTGCTCGGTCATCTGCTACCACTGAGAACAGTCTAGATCCATCCTCTTTAGAACCCCCTTTCAGGGAGTTGAAAGCAGCTATCAAGTTCTCTCAGCCTCTCCTCATAAGTCATGCACTCCAGGCCCCTTATCATTTTTCTTGCCTTTCTCTGGACTCTTTCCAATTTTTCCACATCCTTCTTGTAGTGTGGGCCCCAAAATTGGACACAATACTCCAGATGAGGCCTCACCAATGTCGAATAGAGGGGAACAATCACGTCCCTCGATCTGCTGGCAATGCCCCTACTTATAGAGCCAAAATGCCTTTAGACTTCTTGGCAACAAGGATACACTGTTGATCATATCCAGCTTCTCATCCAGTGTAATCCCAAGGTCCTTTTCTGCAGAACTGCTGCCTAGCGATTCGGTCCCTAGTGTGTAGCAGTGCATGGGATTCTTCCATCCTAAGTGCAGGACTTTGCACTTCTCTCTGTTGAACCTCATCAAGTTTCTTTTGGCCCAGTCCTCTCATTTGTCTAGGTCCCTCTGTATCCTATCCCTACCCTCCAGCATGTCTACCACTCCTCCCAGTTTAGTGTCATCTGCAAACTTGCTGAAGGTGCAGTCCACACCATCCTCCAGATCATTGATAAAGATATTGAATAAAAGTCAATTAAGGCCCTGCTAGGGACTCAATAAACCCTCCTGCTTCAAGCAGACTTCTGCCCCACTTGGGGGGGGAAAGGGCTTAAAACAGCCCAAGAAAGGTTTGTGGCTGGGAGCTAGCAAGCTCCAGCCTGATTGGGCTGAGCAGACACAGCTGAGGCTGGGTCAGTTAGGGTCCAGCTGGCCCTGATATAAGGGCCCAGAGAGAGTCTCCTCTGTTTGTAGATGCAGACAGGCCTGGCTGCTGGGAGCTTGAGGAGGTACCTAGAGGGAAGCAGGGCTGTGGCAAGGCAGGAGGAGCTGGGTAAGCTCTAGCCCAGAAACCCCCAGGCTGCAGGGCCTAGGTGAAGGCCCAACAAAGAGGTACTGGGGTTGCAGTGGGCAGCCCATGGCTCTAGAGATAGAAGCAGCAGGCCAACCCCCCTTGCCAGTGATGAGAGGCAATGATACTGCAGTGGTGACTGGCAGTTGCCTAGACTGAGGCAAGGTGGGGACAGAGGGTAGGGGTTCTTCAGGGTGGGGAGACCCTAAGACCTGTGGGTGCACTGCAGGTGTGCAGCACCTTCAATAAGATCGCATAGGGGTCCAGGTGGGACATGGGGTCAGCAGAAAGCGGGACATCAGCCTGCAGAGGGCACTCCAGAGGCTGGCGAGATAATTCCCTGGGATGACCAGCAGGAGGTGCTTCAGTGTGAGTCGCCTCCCGGCTACACCCAGACATTTGTAAAGAGACCCCTGGCTTGTGTAGAAAATGGGCAAGAAGCTCCACAAGCTGAAGGTAGGAGAGAGAAGTAGCCCAGGGGAAGGAATAGCTGGTTCAAGTGGTTTACTGGTGTCCTTAGGCCCCTGGGCTGGGACCCAGAGTAGTGGGCGGGCCAGATTCCTTCCCTCTCCACTCTCCTCCTCTAGGATGCTAATGGGGTGGTTAATACTCTGTTCTGGGGCAAGAAATGGCTCCCTGAATGCCCCCCCAAAAGAAAAAAACTGGGACCCATCATAATAGTGCCAGCAATTTGCCACACAGGGTTCCTGCAGTAGCGTTGAAATGGCCCTGGGGGCAGAGCAAGGGATCATCTAGGAGGATAACAGCTGACAGAGGCAGGAGAATAAGATGCTGCATCAGCTGGGAATGTGGGATGCCGGCCAGAGGCTGGGGTTTCTACGGTACCTGATAGGCACAGCTTTCATTAGCCAGCTATTTACACACATCAACAGCACTTTATCTGGAACTACTGGGCACCTGTTGTCAAGTGGATGAAGCTGAATAGGGAAGGTGAGTCTCCCATACACTCTGATTGACACTTTTGATTCCTACATTTAGAGGTTCTTTAGCTAGGCTGCTCAGCAGCATTTTTGAAAGATTCTTCCCAGGGTTCATAAGATCATTAGAACATACGAATGGCTGTACTGGGTCAGACCAAATGTCCATCCAGCCCAGTATCCCATCTACCCACAGTGGATAATCCCAGTTGCCTGGAATGAGTGGACCTAACAGGTAATGATCAAGTGATCCCTCTCCTACCATCCCTCAACCTGCTCTGACAAACAGAGGCTAGGGAACACCATTCCTTACCCATCCTGGCTAATAGCCATTAATGGACTTAACCTCCATGAATTTATCCAGTTCCATCTGGAACTGGGGTACCAGCCCGACCCGCTGACCCACCAGCCTGGGATCCCTCTAACACTGTGATACTCTGACAAGCTACAAAGACTTCCACCCTGGACTCCATAAAAGGAGAGTCTCTAGCCAGCCCCTGCATGGGAAAGTTTCTCCCAGCTCCTCAGGCACTCCCCCTGCTCTGGACAGACTGTGCTACACAGAGGTAAAGTGATTCTTCTTCGAGTGTTGTCTCTATGGGTGCTCCACTCAAGGTGTCGGTGCGTCCGGACGCCATTGATCGGAGATTTTCAGTAGCAGTTCCTGGTTGGGACGCAGGTGTTCAGATAGTATCTCTTGATCTCTTGGAATCTTCCTGAGCTCATGTGTCCTGCACCCCCCTCAGTTCCTTCTCTACCCTCCTAGGCTGAAGATGGAATTCAGGGCAGAGCTCTCTCTCTCTCTTCCCTGGTCTCTGTAGAAAAATCAGAGAATAGAAATAGTTGTTAGTAACATCCTACTTCTTTTTACTTTAGTGTAGCTACTCAGTTAGCTTTTTTTAAAAAAAACTCTTTTACTTTAGGGCTTCTCTCCTACTGCAGCCGCCTTTGGAGACGGGTACTTCTAAACCCACTCCCACCCGCTCCCCAAACAGTATGGACCCCATTGGGAGCGATGCCTCACCCCCTCTGGAGCAGGGGCAAGAGGCTCAGTCTCATGGAAGAGAGACTGATAAGGGTAAAGGGTTTCCTGTCAGAGCCCTGCCCTCTGTGCTGACAGTGCCACAGGGGCAGGTGCCTCAGCTATTCTGCAACCCTCTGAGGTGCCTGTGACAGACACCAGAGGCAGGAACCTGACCTCCCAAGCTGGGAAGGTCCCCGCAGCACCGACCTCCTCCAAGACAAAAATAGCCCAAAAGGCAGCTGCACACTCTGCCTTTTCGCCTTCAAGATTGGCAGCACATACAGGACCTGGGCTAAAAATAGCCCCAAAGCCGCTGGTGCGCTCTGCCTCCACAGGCTCAATCTCAGCAACGAAACGAGCGTTGGCACTGAGCGGCTCTGGGCTAAAAATAGCTGTGGACCCAACTGAATGCTCTGCTCAGGTGCTGAGGAGAACATCAGCACTCAGCCTGCCCCCAGCCTCAGCACCAGCAAGGTACCCCATGCAGGGCTCATCTGAAAGTCTGGGGTAACAATGAAATTGACAACCCTTAAAGTGCTAGAGCACAACTTGGCCTTCGCACAGCCCAGGGAGCAACAGCAAGACTTTTTCACTCAGGACGACCTCTTAGTGCTGTCTGAGCTGAACGCCCCGCTCCTGGATGCTCCCTTCCCCCATCCCCATCCCTCTTCAGGGACTCCTCCCATGAACATTTACTTTGTACAGAGGTAGCTCACCTTCTACAGCTAGGCGCAGTGGAAACTGTGCCAACACAACATGAAGGGAAAGGGTTCTATTTCCATTACTTTCTAACTCAGAAAAAAACTGGGGGATGGAAGCCTATTCTGAACCTACATTGACTGAACACATTTGTGAAAACACAAAAACTTTTTATGGTCACACTGGGCACAATAATTCCTGCATTGGACCAAAGGGAGATAGGGGCATTGCCAGCAGATCGAGGGATGTGATTGTTCCCCTCTATTTGACATTGGTGAAGCCTCATCTGGAGTACTGTGTCCAATTTTGGGGGCCACACTACAAAAAGGATGTGGAAAAATGGAAGGATTCCAGAGAAGGGCAATACAAATGATTAGGGGCCTGGAGTGCATGACTTATGAGGAGAGGCTGAGAGAACTGGGATTGTTTAATCTACAGAAGAGAAGACTAAGGGGAGATTTGATAGCTGCTTTCAACTCCCTGAAAGGGGGTTCTAAAGAGGATGGATCTAGACTGTTCTCAGTGGTAGTAGATGAGTGAATAAGGAGTAATGGTCTGAAGTTGCAGTTGGGAAAAACTTTTTCACTAGGAGGATGGTGAAGCATTGGAATGGGTTCCCTAGGGAGATGGTAGAATCACGTTCTTAGAGGTTTTTATGGTCAGGCTTGATAAAGCCCTGCTTTGAGCAGGGGATTGGACTAGATGACCTTCAGCAGTCCCTTCCAACCCTAATATTCTATGATTCTATGATTCTATGAAAGGGACTGGTTCGTAGCCCTTGACCTACAGGATGCTTATTTCCATATATCAATTCATCCACCTCTCAGACGTTTCCTCTTTTTCACAATCGGTCACGACCATTTCCAATACAGAGTTTTTCCTTTCGGATTCACCAAGAGTTTTCTCCAAGATGCTAGCGGTGGTCATTGCTCACCCTCATAAACATGAAACCACGCTTTTTCCATACCTCGATGATTGCCTCATAAAGGGCAACTCCTACAAGGAGACACTTCAAGCTACAACTTCACCATTTCCCTCTTTTACCGCCTTGTTCTCCAAATAAATGTCCAAAAATCTACCCTGGTACCTACTCAACAGATCGAGTTCATTGGAGCTCATCTGGATTCAACCCACAGCAGAGCTTCGCTCCCAAATCACAGATTCCTTGCTATCACGCATCTGATAACACACATTCTGTCCGTCCCAGGATGCAAGCAAGAATCTGCCTACAGCTTCTTGGTCACATGGCAGCCTCCACATTTGTGGTCCAGCATGCCAGATGGCACATGAGCTGTCTTCAGGGCTGGCTCTACTCCAACTTCAAGCCCAACCGACACACATTGGGGATGCTGCTCACCCCTCCCTCCAATGTTCTAACTTCCCTCCAACGGTGGACAAGACCAGAAAACATATGCAGGGGAGTTCCCTTCCAGCAACAAACCCCAACGCTCATGCTTACCACAGATGCCTCCCTAATTGGTTGGGGAGCGCGCCTTGGAGGACACAGGGCACAAGGCCGGTGGTCCACTTCAGAGACACACCTGCACATAAATCTCTTGGAGCTCTGAGCAGTGAGGCGAGCTTGCCTTCAATTTCTTCCTCTTATAAAGGGAAAATCTATTTGGGTTCTAAGAGACAACATAGCATGCTTGTATTACATCAACAGGCAAGGGGGAGCCCGATCAGACTCCCTTTGCAGGGAAGCCATCCGCCTATGGAACTAGTGCATATTACAACAAATACAAATTATAGCTTCCTACCTACCAGACTGTCACAACACTACTGCCGATGCACTCAGCAGGCACTTCTCAACAGAACACACACCCCAAAATAATTCAATAGCTCTTCTCCCTTTGGAGCACACCAGTGATAGACGTCTTTGATAGAACCCAGAATCAAAAATGTCACCTGTTTTGCTCCACAGCAGGACTCGGAACTGCATCCCTAGAAGACGCATTCCTCATCCCGTGGAACAACTCTCTCTTCTATGCTTTCCTAACAATTCCCCTGCTACACAGGGTTCTGCAGAAAATCATGGAGGCCAAGGCCTGGGTCATACTTATTGCCCCAGCATGGCTGAGAAAAACATGGTACCCTTACCTACTCCACATGTCCTCCTGTCCTCCACGGGCTCTCCCCAACTGGCCAGATCTCCTTTCCCAGGACAACACTCAGGTTCTTCATCCCCACCTCCACAAGCTCCACCTGACAGCATGGTGCCTTCATGGTTCCAAGCCCATGAATTAGCCTGTTCTGAGCAAGTACTACATGTCCTCCTGCACAGTAGGAAAGATTCTTCTCGGAAAACTTATCTGCAGAAGTGACAGGTGCCACAGGACTCTTTGTTACCTCTGCTATTCCAGACTAACACGGCTACCTCTCTGATTCTCTGCAGAAGTGGAAGCGTTTCACCCTCTGGGGCTCACATAATAATTTAATGCCCAACAGGGTGGCACTTCCTAACACTTTAAACTACCTCCTGAAACTAAAACAGGCAGACTTTCGCTCAGCTCCATCGAAGTACATCTGGTGGCATTTACCACTTCCACAACTTGTTAGAAGGTTATTCACTCTTTACTCACCCCACCATAAAATGCTTTCTCATAGAATTACTAAATCTCTACCCTGAGATTCACTCACCGGCTGCTACATGGAACCTTAACCTACTTCTCCACACTTTCATGAAACCTGCATTCCAGCCCTTGGCCACCTCCTCTCTCCTCCATATGTCTATGAAGGTAACTTTCTTAATTGCAATAACATCAGCAAGGAGAATAGGCAAATAATCGCCTTGATGGCCCATCCTCCATACACAATCTTCTCTAAAGACAAAGTCACTCTGAGACCACACCCTAAATTTCTCCCTAAAGTGGTATCCACCTTCCACCTCAACCAACCTATATACTTACCTCCTTTTTATCCCAAGCCTCACAAGACTCCACATGAAGCAACCCTGCATACTCTGGACGTCAGGCGAGCAATCGCCTTTTACTTAGATAGCACTAAGCCTTCCCGCAAATTGCCATGACTCTTTGTCTCTGTCACCGAAAGATCAAAAGGTATAACTATCTCCAAACAATGTTCTCCAAGTGGATCTCCACCAGCATCAGATCCTCTTACCTTTTACAAAATATTCAACTGCCCAAGGGCATTAGAACTCATTCCACTTGATCTATGTCAACATCCATAACCTTCCTACATAACATACCTATTTCGGACATCTGTAAAGCAGCTACATGGTCATCTGAACACACTTTTGCCAAACACTATGCTATCACGCAAGATACCTCGGATAGACAGCATCGTCGGCCATACAGTTCTCTCTGCAGTACTTCCTGCTGCATCTCCAAAGTCCCACCTACCATAGTGGGAACAGCGACACATTCACCTAGAGTGGAGCACCCACAGGGACAGAACTCGTAGAAGAAGGGAAAGCTGATAGTTACTGATCAGGATAACTGATCTCTGGTGTTTTGTGTCTCCCCACTGTCATCTTTTTCCAAATCTCTCTTTCTGCTTTCTACATATCAACTCTACGCACTTACATAGCTTCAGACCCTATGAGACCTAGGTACTATCTATAGCTTCTTAGTAATCAACTATATTTTTTAAATCTGCACAAACACACAGAGCAGTAAATTCCTCTCTGACTCTGTGGAGAGCCCAAGAATTCTCATTTTACTTTGGAATGGCCCTTTAATTACCCTTTACTGTTAATGCTGGATAACAAACACAGAAGCACAAATATGGAACAAGAGACACTAACGAAAGTGTCTCTGGTCTCCAGCCTGTTTGCATCCAGATCTCTCTTCTCCCCTAGAGGCTGAGCGAGCCCCTTGGGATTTCAAAGAGCTATATTATAAATGACGCACCCCCTGTGTCAGATCTCGATGTGGGATGCTGCTGCAGGTATTGGGATCTGAGTGGAATGGACTGACACAGCTACCTGAGGGATTTTCCCAGCAAATAGGCTTCGGTCTCAGAAATTACAGGAACCCATCTCTTTTGTTTAACAAATCAAGTGCAATGTATGTATGACGGGATAGAAAATAGGTCTGTAGCCATTTCCACTCAGCACAACCACTGAACATCCCAGAACCCTTGCCAGAGGTGCAGAATTTACTATAGTATCATGGGCCAAAATGTCCCTTTTTTGCTGTCCCCCTCAGTGATGGGTTCCAGCCCTAAAGTGGCTTCATTTCAGTTGCACAGTGGATCCTTCAGGGTGAAAGTTGTTAGCATATGTCCAGTATAATGCCAGATTTGAAGGTCACGGGCCGTTCTTTGAACAGGCCACATCTCAGAGCTACAGTAGCTCTGCTGTTGTGTTTTTAGTCTAGACAAGCCGTCTAGCAGAACTTCCAGTAAAACATGCAGTGTGGAGTAAGAACTGAGTAAAATGGAATTATGTAAAAAAAAAATTCTTGTATCAAATTTATATGTTCAGGGTTTCAATGTAATTGAATGTTCCCTCGTTTGTGTATTATGAGACAGAATAAACATCAATGCATGAACTACTTTCTATATCAATAGATTAATAGGGTTTAAAGTCATTCGATCATCCAGTATGACCTCCTCTATAGCACAGGCCATCAAATTTCAACCAGTTACCCCACCTTTGAGCTCCATAAGTTGTGTTTGAGTAAGACCTTGTCTACACTAGGATTTTATATCATGGATTCAAAGAGTGACAGGATTAGAAGGGGCTGCAAGGAACAAGTAATTTAAGTTCTTTCAAGATGCAGGATTTGTTGTGTCTAAACCACCCCAGAGAGATGACTATCCAACCTCCTGTCGAAAACCTCCAGTGAAGGACTTTCCAGAACCTTCCTGGGCTTCTGTTTCATTATCCTCCTGCTCTTAAAATGGGGATTTTAACTGAGGTTAAATATACATTTCCTACAACAGAGTCTGATCCCACTGCCTGTTGACCCATGTGACAACAATCCTGCATATTTTTAATGGTAGCGTTTCTAGTATGTCAATGCTGCTGTCATGTCCCCCATCATTTATCCCTTTCCCACATTCAACATACTCATTTCCTTCAGCCTTTGCTTGTATGACTTGCATTCAATCCTATGCATCATCTTTGTCACTCTACTCTGGATCCTTTCCAGTTTCTATAAATATTCCTAATATTCCTAAATATTGGTGGCACAAAATGGACACAATACTCTTGCTGAGGTCTAACCAGCACCAAAAAGTGCTACGATCCCCTCCAGTGGTTTGCTTGCTATACCTCTACTAATGCAAATGAAAATTATATTTGCTCTTATTAGCAATAGAAAAGAAATTGCACCTCTGAGAGATATAACGTTATCAACATGACCCTGGTATATACAGTATTAGGTCTAATGAAGAATTCTTCATCAACCTAGCTACCATCTCTCAGAAAAATGGATCACATATGTGGGGCGGGGTCCCCCCACCAAAGTATCTTGGGGCTCTTGGTGGTGTAAATGGGGTCACACTTCAGGATAGCATCAAACTCATAAAAAGTGGGAGATCTGGGGTGTAGCACTAGAGATGCTATTTGAATTCCTGGCCTTCTGGTTCACGTCTCAGCTCCTTCACCTTTAGTGTGCACTGCAGTGTGTCATGATCATAGTTCTATTCCGTCAAGTTGAATGAAATCTGCCCATAGATATTGATGTTCCTCTGGCTGGAGTGCAGCTGAGACTGCAAAGCCTCCCCTCCGCAAATACTGAGCAGACTCAGAGCTATGCAGTGTCCCAAGTGTGGAGTAGCCATAGGCACCTGGGAAGGTGTGATGTGAGCATTCCACATGGAGCACACAGCATGAGGGATTTCAAAATTCCTGATCCTTTAAAGCAGGAGGGTCTGAAAGCATTCACCTCCGTGCAGGGGAGAGGGCTTGAAACTGTTCACCGGAGCATTCAGGGTCGGCAATGTGGTTCGCGTTCCAGAGGCCAATTTCAGCAATGAAATCAAATAAAAGTGTCTATACTGGCACTCTGATCACCAAACTTTTGTATAAAAAGCCTTAAAATTTGTGTTAAGGTGGGTTTATTACATCACTGAAACTGAGGAGTTCCATCATTGAAAGTGGCTTTGCAGTGTGTACACGGCCACTGTTTCTTTGTCAAAGACTGTTTTTTTTTTTGAGGAAAAAACTTGGCAGTGTAGACAAGGCCTAAGGAACAATGATGGGTAACCAGTATCCACACATGTGTTTCCTGCTTGTGCCCAGTACAGTGGGAATTAGTGATGTAGAGAGTACCATGAAATATGGAATTGAGATTAGTAAAGTCATTTATTCATAGTTCATTATTCTGAATAGTTAAAATGTCATTTTTAAGTGTCAAGAATCAGAGAGGTAGCCGTGTTAGTCTGGAATTACAGAAGTGACAAAGAGTCCTGTGGCACCTTAAAGACTAACTAAAGAATTGAAACATAAGCTTTCATGGGCTAATACCCACTTCGTCGGATGCATACAACAAAGTGGGTATTAGCCCACAAAAGCTTATGCTTCAATACTTTAGTTAGTCTTTAAGGTGCCACAGGAACCTTTGTCACTTTTAAGTGTGTGTGAAAACAGACCCCAGTAGTGAATGCATTGTCTCATATCAAAATTGTCTCTCCATTCAGGAAATTAAACTGTGACCATCATCTTTGGCATATAGAGGAAGTCAGAAAAACACACGGTAGAAGCAGGGGACACATTTTCCTCCACTCCATGTCAGTTTTCATTATAACCAACTTCACCAGCCCCTCCCCTTCATCCTGCTGCGCATTCCCAGTCTGCAGGCAGTCCATGTCTGGATCTCCGTCCCATTCTGCATCATGTACATCATGGCTGTTATGGGAAACTTCATTGTGATGACAGAGCCAAGCTTCTATGAGCCCATGTACTATTTCCTCTGCATGCTGGCCATCACTGACCTGGTCCTGTCCACCTCCATACTGCCGAAAATGCTGAGCATCTTCTGGTTCAATTCCAGGGAGATTTATTTCAGTGCCTGCCTCACTCAGATGTATTTCATTCATTGCTCAACAGTAATGGACTCTGGGATCCTCGTGGCCATGGCCTTTGATCGCTATGTGGCCATCTGCCATCCCCTGAGACATTCCACTATCTTGACAAACCCTGTGGTGGCCAAGATTGGCCTGGCCGTGGTGCTGCACAGCAGCATGGTTGCATTGCCCTTTCCTTTCCACGCAAGAATGGCCATATTGCAGAACTAACATCATCCCCCAGCCATTCTGCCTGCACATGACTGTGGTGAATCTGGCCTGTGCAGACACCCGGGTCAGTAATTACTATGGCCTCTTTGTGGTATTCTGTGTGACGATTCTGGATGGGATTTTTATCACTGTGTCCTATATCCAGATCCTTAGGGCCATCTTCAGCCTCCTCACAAAGGACATTCGGCTCAAAACTTTTGAAACCTGCAGTTCCCATCTTTTTGTCATTTTAGCATTTTAAATCCCATGTCTCTTCAATGCCTTCCTAAACAGATTTCCCCAGAATGTGCCTCTACATTTCCAAGTTCTCTTTCTCAATGTGTACCTCTTGATGCCCCCCCATGCTAAACCCCATCATCTACGGGGTGAGGACCAAACAGATCCGGGAAAGGCTTCTCCGGCTCTTTACTCATAAAGGGGCCCAAAGTTTTCTTCATGTACTCTTCTCTCAGCCCAAGCTCCAAGCAGAGCTGTCTGGTGACATGGGGGTGGAACCCCTTCCCTGAATCACTTATTGGACAGTCAAAGTGACATTAATCTATTTCTTGGCCATACTGTGTTGTGTCAGTCTGACAAACTGAGAAATCGGTCTGTGTACAACTGTTAGGATTGATAATTTTCTAATTGCTGTCAACTGGACCTCTGAGGCCCTGCACCCTGCCCTGCCTATTCCCCAAGGCCCTGCCCCCTGACTCACCTCTTGC
Organism: Sternotherus odoratus; assembly: GCA_032164245.1. Lineage (NCBI taxonomy): Eukaryota > Metazoa > Chordata > Testudines > Kinosternidae > Sternotherus > Sternotherus odoratus. The sequence continues at coordinate 302,894,236 of JAVMKO010000001.1, forward strand.
CACAAGTCCACTTTCGCTGTCCCACATATTCCCGCAAGGCCTACTCCCTTCTCCACCTCTTCCTCCAATGTGCTGCCTCAACTCTGTCTTTTCCTCACATACCCACCTGCTTCCTTGCTCCCCTCCTCTCCAACCCCATCCATCTGCTGGATCAAAATTACCTTGCTTTCCTCCTCGCTCTCCACTCTTTTCTCCCCCCCAGTCTGGGTTTCCTCTGGTGTGGGGCTGGGACAGGATCTATTGCTCTCTGGGAAGGAACCTGCAGTGAGTGCAGTGATGAGGTAGCACTGGGGCCAAAAGGCCAATCCATGGCAGAGTTGTAAGCCAGGAGTGGGAACCTAGCTGTAGGACATGAAAACGGTTGCTCACTTGTACCTGCATTGCTGGAAAATGGATGCTCCTCCTTCATCTTCTGGAGGTCACATGCTGCCATCTTACTTCACCGGCATTCTGTCCTCACTGTGCAGCCTGCTCTGAATCTGCAGAATGTTGTGCCCATAGAAGCATATCCTGACATCTGTCCAGGAAAACTTCATTTTCTTTTATTCAACGCACAGTTGACACTTGTTTCTCCAGACCTTGAACCTTTTCTTCCAATATGAAGACCAGCTTGCACTTTGTGCAGACAAAGTAGCTTCTGTCCTGTGGCAGAAAGAAAAATTTGGCACAGCCTGTGCAGGTAACAGCAGCTGAACCGTCACCATCCATATTACCTTCCGAGAACCTCCGCAGCTGCTGCAGGATCTACTCAGATGCCTGCAAAATGGAAGCCTCACTGGGCTCCCTCCAGGCAAACTCCCTCTGCTGTTCTCTGCTCAGCTGTTTGCTCCTGACTGGCCTTTTATAACAGTCAGGCCCACTCAAGGCCCACCTGGAACAAAGCCCTAATTCACCCTTGTTAAACAAACAATCAAACAATGAAGCCCACAGTCAAACTGCCAAACTGCCCCCTGCAACAGACACTCAGATACTCACCAACACAGCCCACCAATGCAGCTCTTAGTGTACCTCCTCTTGGACAGATCCCAGACAAACTCCCACTGTTAGCCTCTGCTTTGTTTTCACCTGGCTCAAAGAACAGCCCTCCACCCCCCAAAGATACCTGGAAGAAACTAGAACAGAGGACTGTGACTGCAGGGGGAGTGCAAGTGGTAGTTGGACCCAGGCTAGCAGGGAGGTTAGCCTGAAAGAAGGAATTCACAGAGGGTGAGGCTTTTGACTGTATCAGTGTTAAATCTGTGTTTCCTATTTTATTTTATTTGCTAATTCACTTTGTCCTGTCTGTTACTACTTGGAACCACTTAAATCCTATTTCCTGTCTTCATTAAAATCACTTTTTGCTTATTAATTAACGTGGAGTACAAGTTGGTACCTGGACGGGGGAGCAAACAACTGTGCATATCTCTCTATCATTGTTATAGAGCGCGAACAATCTATGAATTTTCCCTGTATAAACTTTATACAGGGCTGTGGCAGGGCTAGGGTAAAAACCCCATGATTGCCCTGCCACTGCAGGCTAAACCCTGCTTTCTGGCAGCAAGGCCAGGGGCAGAGGCTAGAGCAGCCCAGCTGGGAGCCCTAACGAGGGCTAGCCCACAGCTCTAGGCTGGACTAAGTAGGTACAGCTGGGGGCTGGGAGCAGGGAGGGCTAGAAAAGCTCCAAGCCCTGGTCAGAAGGGAGGCAGGCCAGGAGGAGGTCAGGGGGCTGCTCTGTCTCCTTGCAGAGGGCCAGTTGCCCCAGGGCCCTGGAGGCTTTAGAGCCAAGACAGGGAAGGTAACTGTTGTGGGGGACAAGGGGAGCACTTTTGCTGGCACTGGAATCTGCACTGTGAATAAAGGACACTTAGAAATCACCAAAAAGGGTGTGGAAACCTTTATTAGTAGTGGAACCAGAACACAGGACCCAGGGGAAGTAGGAGCACCCTGTGTGAACCCTGTGACAAGGCCAAAATAAATGTATTCAGGGTTTGACCCCATTAGGAATTGAGCATCTGAGTGCCAGAGGTAAGGATACCTCCTGCCTGTTTCCAGGAAAGCCCACAGCTGTTAGGGGACGTGGCTCAGACCAGGCAGGGTACTGAGGTCCTAAGCTGTTGGGGCAGGAAAACTGAGGCAGGAGTAGCCTTGGCACATCGAGTGCAGCTCCTAAGGGGGTTTCTGTGATCCCAACCTATCACACAGGGGCTGGTGTATTGTCCTCTCTGCATTGAGTGAAGGGGGCAGGGTGATAAACTAACTGTAATTAGTCTTGGGACAAGGGCAAGAGAGTACAGCTCTGAGGTCCCAGGCTGGGGAGCTGGGGGTACTGTCTGGAGACTCTCTATTGTTGATTCATGAGTGGCTAGTGAAAACATTCATGTAACTTCAGGTGTGTGTGTCAGTGTCGGAGTAAGTGGAAGACCTGACGGGTCACAGGGCGAGAGGGGGCCCAGGTTAGTAAATAATAGGACTCATTGGTACCCTGTTACAGGTGGCACCCGTTAGAAGTCCATCACGCCCACCCAGCAAACAGTCCCTATGACAACATGAGTCCATTTCCCACTTATCATGTGCTGACTTACTGAAGGAGAGACCATTCTTCTGTAAATCAGTTTACCTATGAATACTTTGGGGATCTGTTCATAATTTTCTTTGCTAGGTCTTTTGAAGATCCTTCAATGAAAGGTTCTCCGTGATATGATAATAGTTTCTGATGAGAATTACTGATCTCTGATCAATTAGCAAAAATCCCACCTGCCTCCAGAAAATGTTATCTCCCCTCAGTCACCATATCCCAGATTGTCTCTCCACTTTCTATCTATCCACCCGAGATACTTAAGACAGCTTCTGTCCCTATGAGACCTATGCATTATCCCTGGATTTCTTAGTAATCAACCATAATTTTAAATATAAACAAATGCACAGAGCAGCCAATTCCTCTCTGACCCAATACAGAGCCCAAGAGTTCTCATCTCCCTTTGGAAAGCTCCCTTAATTACTGTTTACTGCTAAAGCTCATTAACAAATACAGAGTGAAGAAATGGAAAGAGAGACAATGGCTAGATTGCATCTGGTCTCCAGTCTTTTTGCATCCAGATGCTGCTTCTCCAATAGAGGCTGAGCAAATTCCACTGGGACTGCACAGAGCTCTATTATATATGGTGAACATCCCTGTGATGGCTCTCAGTGTGGGATGCTGCTCCAGATGCTGTGGTGAGAGAGGTGTGTGGACACGGACACCTGACGTATATACCCCAGTGAAGACGATTCCATCTCAGACATCACAGGTACCATCTCTTTCTGTTCGACACACCAAGTGCAATGTACGCATGATGGGATAGGGAATAGGTCTGTGGTCATTTCTGCTCTGCATCCCAACTCAGCATCCCAGGGTCTTTGCCACAGGTGATGAATTTACAAAATGTCCCTCTTTGCTGTGCTCCTCGGTGATGGGCTCCAGCCCCGAGGAGGCTTCATTTCAGTGGCACAGTGGATCCGTCTGGATAAGAGTTGCTAGCAGTTGTCGACTACAAAGCCAGATTTGAGGCCATGGGCCGTGGTTGGCTCCAGCCACTGCAAAGTCCTATGGTAGCCCTGATGTCTTGTTTTAAGTGTAGACAGGCCGTCAAGCAGATCTTCCAATAAACATCCAGACTGGAGTAAGAACTGAGGAAAACCTCAGGAGCCAGCTAGGTATTAATGCACAGACACTGCCACCTTCTCCTCTTGCAATTTAAGGCTTTGGCTGTTAACGGGGAAGACGGGAAAAGGCTGGGTCTGTTACCAGTTATTCCCTGATGAAAGGCATGGAGATGCTAGGGCTCCTCACTAGGATAAATAAAAACAATTTTTGAACATGGGTAAGGCATCATCTCCCCTAGCTTTATTCGAGATGTTGAATGAACTCTTCTGCCTGAAAATTTGAAAGTGCAATTCAGCTGGAAGTAGACACCCAGCAAGGGAAACTTCAGGTTAATGTTTGGCAAATGTATATCCAATTGAAATTAAGTCTTGAAATTTAAGGTGTCAGACAGACTTAACTCTGAGTGGATAGGCCAACACCACAAAATATGTCCAATCCATTTAAGAATCCCATTCAGCTAAACTCTTTGCTCCAGTAATGTCTGTGGCAAGTTGTTCCACAGATCACATAAGGATTACCTAAAGATATTTCTTTTATCAATTGTATATGTTAAGGGTAACAATGTAATTTAATATTTTCTTGTTTGTGTGTTATGAGAAACAAGAACTATAAGTACTTTAACTACGTTCTATATCAATAAATTCACAGGGTTTGAAGCCAGATGATCCAGTCTGACCTCCTGTGTAACACAGTCCCTTACATTTTACCCTGTTACCCCAATATTGATCTCCTTAATTTGTGTTGGAGTAAGACCTCATCTACACTAGGATTTTATGTCATGGCATCCAAAATTAACAGGGTAAGAAGGGGGCTACAGGGATCAGCTAGTCTAACCCCCTGCCAAGATGCAGAATTTGTTGTGTCTAAACCACCCCAGACAGATGACTATCCAGCTTCCTGTTGAAAATCTCTGGTGAAGGACTTTCCTCAACCTGCCATGGCATCCATGCCATTGTCCTCCTGTTCTTATAGTTCAGTAGTTTATATAAGTTTAAGAGGAAGTTTATAGAAGATTAAATCTAAATCTGCTGCACTGTAATTGGAACCCATTCCCTCTTCTCCTGCCCTAGGTGGCAAGAGAGAACAACTTTTTAATGGCGGATTTTCATGTATCTCAAGAGCCCGTTAGTGTCCCCCCTGCTCAATCCTCCCTTTTCAAAACTAAACATACCCATTTCCTTCAGCCTCTGCTCATATGGCTTGTATTCCATCCTGTGGGTTATTTTTGTCACTTGCCTATATATCGTTTCCACTTTCTCTACATTTTCTATATATATTGGTGACCGAAACTGAACACTGTACTCCAGCTGAGGCTGAACCAACACCAAGAAAAATGCTACTGTGCCCTCCCGTGACTTCCTTGTTATGCCACTGCTAATTCAAATGAAAATTGCATTTGTACTTTTTTGCAAAGAAAAAAACATCACACCCCTCATAGATGAATCAGACCATGGTATATACAGCATAAGGTATACTGAAGAATTCTTAATCAAACTAGCTACCATTTCTCAGAGACAAAGATCATTTACTCTGACAAGAGCTCCCAAAGAACCCACAGTGTTTTTGGGGGTGGAAATGGGGTCACTGTTGAGTATGGCATCCAACTCTTTATAAAAACAACATGTCTGGGGGACAGCACCAGAGATATGGTTTGCTTCCCTTTATTTCTGGTACATGTGCCTCAACTCCTTCTCCTTTGCTGTACACTGCAGCATGTCCTGATCTTAGCTCTTTTCCAAAAGCTTAATGAAAATTGTCCATAGATATTGACGTTTCTGTTACTGGAGGGCAGCTGGGATGGCACAGCCTCCCCTCCACAAATATTGGGCTGGTCCAATAGTTCCACAGTGTCCCAAGTGAGGAGTCGCCATGGGCACCTGGGAAGGTGTGATTGGAGCATTCCACACTGAGCACACAGCAAGAGAAGATTCAAAATTCCTGAGTCTTTCAAGGGGGAGGGGCAGAAACTGTTTACCTTACTGCAGGGGAGAGGAATTGAAAATGTTCACCAGAACAGTCAGGATGGGCAGTGTGGGATGCCTTCCGAAGGCCAACTTAAGCAATAAAATCAAGCACAAGTGTTTACACTGGCACTTTGAAGACAAAACTTCTTGTGTAAAACTCTTGTCAAGGTAATTATATGATTTCACGGAAACTGAGGAGTTCCGTCATTGAAAGTGGATTTGTAGTGTCTGCAACACAACAATTTCTTTGGCAAAAGGGCTTATCTGGAAAAAAAAAACATTTTTTTCAGCGTGGGCAGAGTGACCAATCTGATTCCCCCATGAGAACAGCATCCAGTAGTGCATGTGGTGTCTCATATTCACATTGTCTTTCCATACAGGTATTTGCACTACGACCATCACCATAAATCCTGGCAACAAATAGAAAGTCAGAGGAACGTAAGGTACATGCAAGAGACACCGTTCTGCCTCAGAGTTGGACACATCCCCTAGTCCATGTCCGAATACAACAAAACCAACTTCACCAACCCCTCCACCTTCATCCTGCTGGGCTTTCCTGGCCTGGAGGAGGCCCATGTCTGGATCTCCATCCCCTTTTGCATCATGTACATCATAGGGATCTTGGGAAACTTCATTATCCTGTTCATCGTGAAGGTGGAGCCAAGACTCCATGAGCCCATGTACTATTTCCTCTGCATGCTGGCCGTCACTGACCTGGTTGTGTATATGTTAATCATGCCCAAAATGCTGAGCATATTCTGGTTCAATTCCAGGGAGATAGATTTCAGTGTCTGTCTCACTCAGATGTACTTTTATGCCATTTCCTTTCCCATGCAGTCCGGGATCCTTGTAGCCATGGCTTTTGATCGTTACGTGGCCATCTGCCATCCCCTGAGACATGCTGCCATCCTGACAAATGCCGTGGTGGTCAAGATTTGCCTGGCCGTGTTTCTGCGGGGTGCAATGCTTCCACTGCCCTTTCCCTTCCTGGCAAGGCAGTGGCCTTATTGCAGAACAAACGTCATCCCCCAGCCATACTGTGCCCACATATCTTTGGTGAAGCTGGCCTGTGCCGACACCCGAGTTAGTAGTTACTATGGCCTCTTTGTCCTAGTCTGTGTGATGGGTCTGGATATGATTTTTATTGCTGTGTCCTATACTGAGATCCTAAGGGCCATCTTCCGGCTCCCCACAAAAGATGCCCGTCTCAAGACTTTGGGGACTTGCAGCTCCCACCTTCTTGTCATTTTAACCTTTTACATCCCAGATGTCATAAACTCCCTCATGAGCAGATTTGCCCAAAATATACCCGTATCTTTCCACGTTCTCATAATCCATCTGTACGTCTTGATGCCCCCTGTATTACATCCCATTATCTATGGGGTGAGGACAAAACAGATCCGGGATAGACTGCTTCATCTCCTTACTCATAAAGGGGCCTAAAATTTTCCCTCAGATCGAGCTCCTAAATCCCCTTTCTGTATAACACAGATTGGACAATCAAAGGATACGTCTAATTACCCACTGGTTTGGAGGGCAGTGATCGATCTATGAGGGGTCAATTTAATGCTTTTCTTGTTAATGCAATAAATCGATCCCCGAACATGCTACCCGTTGACTGCTGTACTCCACTTTGGTGCGAACTGGAAGCGGAGTCGAAGAATAGTGGCAGCGGTTGACTCACAGCTATGTGGATGGCCGCGTAAGTCATCCTAAGCTACGCCATATTCAGTTATGCTATTCATGTAGCTGAAGTTGTGTATCTTGGGTCGACCCTCTCCTCTGAGTATCAAATCAGCTGCAGGTTGGGAGTAGGGCTGTGATCCAGTCAGGTGATACTGTTCATCATACAGCTTGTGGGCCATAAAGGTCATCTGCAAAGCCCTGAGGGCAGAAACCATTGTGTGGCTTATTTCCTTTGCTCTCAGTAATGGTATAAAGTTGCAGTGGGGGATGTTTAGGTTGGATATTAGGAAACACTATTTCCCTAGGAATGTGGTGAAGCACTGGAATGGGTTACCCGAAGGGGGGTGGAATCTCTTTCATTAGAGGATTTTAAGGTGAAGTTTGACAAAGCCCTGGCTGGGATGATTTAGGTGGGGATTGGTCCCGCTTTGAGGAGGAGGTTGGACTAGATATCTCCTGAGGTCTTTTCCATCCCTTATCTTCTAGGAATCTATCATTTATTCCTCCTGGCTTAGGCCTGTATCTGGCAGGGTCCCTGCAATAGGGTTGGACTGGGAGTACTTTGCCCTGAGGCTGGCCTTGCTGGCAAAGCAAGGGATCAGCTAGGAGGATAACAGCTGAGAGAGGCAGAAGGATAAGATTCAGCATTAGCAGTGAAAGGAGGATGTTGGCCAGAGGCCGGGGCTGCTGCGGTAGCTGATAGGCACAGCTTCCATTAGCCAGCTATTTACAGAAATAAACGGCACCTTATCCTGTACTACTGGGCACCCATTGTCCAGTGGCTGAAGATGAATGGTGAAACAGAGTTTACTATAGACTCTGCATGACACTTTTGATTCCTACCTTTAGAACCTCTTTAGCTAGGCTCCTAGGCAGCATTTGTGAAAGGTTCTTACTGGGGTTCATAAGATCATTAGAATATAAGAATGGCCACACTTGGTCAGACCAAATGTCCATCCAGCCCAGTATCCTGTGTACCCACAGTGGATAATCTCATTTGACTGAAGTGAGTGAACCTAACAAGTAATGCTCAAGTGATTCCTCTCCTGCCATCCATCATCCCCCTCTGACAAACATAGGCTAGAGCAGTGGTCCCCAACCTTTGTATGACCGCGGACCGGTCAATGCTTTTACAATTTTACTGCGGCCTGGGGCGCAGCGCAACCCCTTTTCCTCGGCGCGGCGCAACCTCTTTTTTTTTTCCTCGGCTCGGCGGACCCTTGTACGTCCGCCGAAAAGCCGCCGAATACATTACCTCCGATACGGAAGCTATCACAGCGGCAGCTTTTCGGCGGACATACAAGGGCGGGAAGTGCCCCGTGGCGCTGAGTGCCCCGCGGCGCTGCTGAAGCGAAGGCGGCCACGGCCCGGTACCAAATGATCCATGGACCGGTACCGGTCCGCGGCCCGGGGGTTGGGGACCACTGGGCTAGAGGACACCATTCCTTACCCATCCTGGCTAATAGTTGTTAATGGACTTAACCTCCATGAATTTATCCAGTTCCATCTGGAACTGGGGTAGCAGCCCGCCCCGCTGACCCACCAGCCTGGGCTAACTGTAACGGTGTGCTACTGTGAAAAGCTACAAAGTCTTCCACCCTGGACTTTCACCAGCATACAAGGAGACTCTCTAGCCAGCCCCTGCATTGGAAAGTTTCTCCCAGCTCCTCCCTCTGCTCTGGACAGACTCTGCTACAAAGAAGTACCGGTAAATTAATTTTCCAAGGCTGCACAATGAATGGGTGCCAGAGCTGAGAACAGAAACCAGACATCCTGAATTCCCAGAATCACTACCCTGGCCGTGAACTGACATTGCTCCTCTGGAGTGTAGTAGAGCAATGAGGTCATTGTGTGTTGTGATCAGTTCGAGTTGCTGTTTTGCTTAAAGAGGAGGAATTGATTAAAGAAAAAGGTAAAAATTACAGATACAAAAACAGATTTCCAAACAGCTCAGTGTTCAACCTTGTCTTGTTTATCACGATCCAAACCCTGACTGAAGCTCTACAATATGCACAAAGCCAAGGATGTAACGCAATGAACCACATCAGAACAGTATGTGACTTTGCAGCTCTAATTAGTGCCTTTTGGTAACAGCCCACCAGAAATAATAAATAGTCATCTCCATTTCTTGCATGGAAAGGCTCTGCCCAAGGTCCCTAAGCCAATCTGTGGCAGACCTGGGGCTTCAAGCCAGCAAGAAACATAAACTTCTGTCTCTCACTCTGATTAAGTAGAAGCCAGAAATGAAGAGAACAGCTTGTGGACCCCTTTACACAGGTATGGAAAAGCTGTGGTTTGCTGTGATTATCCTATTTGTGTGTCTGTAACATTTTTGCATCTGAAGAACAAATATGGACTATCTACCTGTATTTCAAATGTGTTTCCTCCTGTGGTAACTGCAACAAATAGTTTACAGCCAGTCTAGCCACACATTGTCTACAGATAGTCAGCTTGATGCTTCAAAATGAACACAATGGACTATGGAAGATGCTTGTCCCCATCTGCAGCCGAAACATGGGTAATGGCTGCTCCTCTGACTCATTGAAGCAGGAAATGGCATGTAGTCAGTGCATGTGACACTGGACTCCATTTTGTGCCTGAACGTTTCACTAGCTGCTGGGGGCTTTTGGTTGGAAAAATGAAGTTCCCTCTGTAAATGTCTGAGGTTCGATTTGGATTTTTGGAAGGAGTCACACAGGGACACTGATGGCAATCTAACAATTTGTTTCTTTAATAAGGGGCAGGGTAATGGATGAATTCAAAGGCTCGTTACAGTAATTAACTATTGAACAATTCTATTAAACGGTTGGCTATTAAAAATTATTAAACAATTTTTTGATTGATTTGCTTAGTATAACATTTACAACAAAAGGAACCTTATTATTACTATGAAAAAGAGACAACTATTTACAGGAGAAAATTTTACAGTGTGAGAGACACGAGTGGCCTTTCAAATTCTGAGGTAAAAAATCCACAGAAGAAAACACACGAGTAACAGTTCTGACTCTGAGGTAAACTGTCACATAAATGAGACACACAAATAACATTTTGAACTCGACCGGGAATCATTACGTGCTCAGGAGGAGATATGGGAGCGGAGAGGTGTTGTCGGGGTTGATCAGGCCTGGACTGGACACAGAACACCTCTAGAATTTTGGCGCCAATTCTCAGAATATTTGGGCTGAGGGAGAACGACACCCTTGATATCTGATTGGACCTATGGAGATGGGGTCATGTTACTAGGCAGATTAGTCACATGCCCGGCAGGTGCGCGATGTCCATATATGTAGGTGATGCCCCGATAATTTTATTTCCGCCAGCAGAGTTCACAGCTAAATTGTTGCAGCAGGATTAATGTGGAATATACTGACCTAAGCAGCTGGGACAACCATGTAGCCTGACAGGTACACACAAGCTACATTTACCACCCTCCACTTGGCAGAAGCTACAATTGGGGGCAGCGAATTGGCCTCTTGGACTTACTCCCCCCATAACTCAACACCTGGACCACCTAAGAACTGAACTGGGGCTGTTGAGCAAAGCTGAATGGATTTCAAGTCCATGTATGAGAGATGGGTGGACAGTTTGTCCTATCACGGTGAGACACTCGTTGGTTTAAACCATGTCTAGTGTATAGAAGATGGATTTTTTTTATTTCTATAGTAACATCCTTTAATCTCTTCTTATAATACTTGGAAATCCATCTTTCTGTACTTAGTCCATCTGCTTTCTGTATATTTACCAAATTCTACTGTTGGTTCATGGTGACTAGTGAAAGCTTTCACATAACTGCAGGTGTTTGTATATCTGTCTGTGTTTGGCTCTGTAAGTGGAAGACCTGGAGGGGACGCAATGTGTGAGAGGAGTCTCAGGTTGGTAAGTGAGGGGGTTCACAGTTACCCCTGTTCCACGTGGCATCCCTCAGAAGTCCATCTCACCTACCCAGCAAACAGGCCCTACAACATTGAGTCTATTTCCTGCTTAGCATGCGCTCAGTTACTGATGGAGAGACCGTTGTTATGACAGTGAAGTCAGGAATCCAGGGTTCTGTCTGCCATTCTCTGTCTGTCCTCGGCCAAGTCATTTCACCCTGTACCTCTGTCAAGGTCTATTTCCCCACTCTGAACTCTAGGGTAAAGATTTGGGGAACCCACATGAAAGAAAAATAACCCCCCAGGCTTATTTTACCAGCTTAGTTTAAAACTTTTCCCCAAAACCCCAAACTTCTCCAGTTGGGGCTTGGAAAATGCTGCCACCACCAATTTGAGCCCCCAAAACCATGGGGTAGGGTAAATTGGAACTCCAATAGTAACACCCCCCAAATCCCCCCCCCCTTTTCCTGGCAGAGATCCGAGACAAACCCTCACTTGCTGTGAGATGTGCCTGATCCAAACTAGGATCAATCCAATGGGAACAAACAGTCAAATTCTTAAAGGAAAGATTTTAATAAAAGAAACAGAAGAAGTACAAATCCCTGGTACAGAAATCAATAGAGAAAAACCTTTAGCATCACTCAACCCTCATTGGCCCCCTCCCTTGGAATTTCTCCACTGCTACAGCAAACTGCAAAGTAACCCATGGACCAATTAACAAGTGATACAGACAAGCAACAAAACACATACTGATAGGCTTAATTTTGTTAGAAGATTATTGAAATGTAGAATAGAAACATTGATGTAATTCCTCCCACAGTCAGGGAATGCAGGCAGACAGACTCCAAGCAGCTGAGAGAGAATGAAAATAGCCCGGGAACAAAGTGAAAGTAAAAAACCCTTTTCTTTTGTTCCTCATTGATTATGTCATCTCCCTCTCTGGGTTAACTCTTCACAGGTAAAACAGTAATTCTAAGCTACTTCATACTTATGACAACCTCAGTTTACCTATGGATATAATGGTGATATGTTGATAGTGACTTTCCATTGCTAGGTCTTTTGAAGATCCTTCACTGAAATGTTCTATGTAGTACATAAGAACATAAGAACGGCCATACTGGGTCAGACCAAAGGTCCATCTAGCCCAGCATCCTGTCTACCGACAGTGGCCAATGCCAGGTGCCCCGGAGTGAGTGAACCTAACAGGTATAATCGAGCGATCTCTCTCCTGCCATCCATCACCCCCCTCTGACAGACAGAGGCTAGGGACACCATTCATTACCCATCCCGGCTAATAGCCATTTATGGACTTAGCCTCCATGAATTTATCCAGCTCTCTTTTAAACCCTGTTATAGTCCTAGCCTTCACAGCCTCCTCAGGTAAGGAGTTCCACAGGTTGACTGTGCGCTGTGTGAAGAAGAACTTCCTTTTATTTGTTACAGTGGCAAGAGACTGGGAGGTTTAATGGTTGTGTAGAGGAGAAAGGACCACAGAGACCTATTCTCTACTGCACCACGTCCAGGTTGCACTGAGTTTGTTGAGCACATGAGTTTCCTTACAAGAGATGTGAATTCCAAGATCAATGCAAATGCCTTATAATCACTGTCAGGTAGCCGTGTCCCACACCACACTCGCATCAGCTACTGCAGCAACGTCCAACCCCAAAAGCTGACACGGGGTGCACCATTTGTAATATAGGTCTGTGCAACCCCAGTGGGGTTTGTTCCGCCTATTGTGGTGAATCAACCTTCTCCATGTGAATAGGCTGGAGATAAGGCTGTCCGCACCTCTGAGTTCTACATCCACCTTTAGGAGTAAACATTGATTACAGGAACTGTGTATTTGTGTTTATTTAATATTTTAGTTGATTATTAAGAAAAAATAGAGATAATGCCTTGGCCTCTACAGGGTCTGACAATCTGTAAATGTCCGGGATGTCTGGGCAGACAGCACACAGACTGATCAGTAGAAAGATGCCTGAGGGGAGAAATGAGCACTATCTGCAGACACATGGGGCTGTTGCTAGGTGATCGGAGATCAGTGTGTTGGGTTAGTTCACAGAGATCCCCTTGGGACTGTTACCTAATGTGCTGAAATTACCTCTGAGCCAATTTGCCCTGCCAGCTTGGGATTTCCAGAACCCTGCCTTGTTGAGACAGACACGTCAGCCGACTGCAACACAGACCCAGGGTCTGAACGATGGACAGCAACTTACCTGTCTCCCGCACCGGGACACCCAGTTCCCAATGTGATCCAAACCCCCATAAAATCCATTTTACCTATATGAAGCTTATACAGGGTAAACTCATAAACTGTCCACCCTCTTTTCATTGAAGGATCTTTAATACACTTAGGAAAAGAAAGTGTCTATGACTAGATCCCCATTATACTGATCGGTAAACTGAGGCATGGGAGAGAGATAACCTCAGCTAAGGACCCACAGAGAATGACAGGGAGAACTGATGGCTCCTGTCTTCCCTGATGTTATCATGGTCTCTCTGTGAGTAGCTGAGCACGTGACAAGAAGGAAATGGACTCAGCTCTAACAGGGCCTGTTCATCGGGTGGGTATGACAGACTTCCCCTGGATTCAGCCCGGAACTGGGGAACCCCTGAGACCTCTGGCATGCCAATATGGGCTCCCTCTTATACACTGAGGCTGTGATAAGATGCAATCATCTCCAAGTCTTGCACTCCCAACGTCATACAATGCAGGGATACACCCGGCTTCAGTTACATAAATGCTTCCACTAACCAATGTTTGCCCCGCCTCTGTGTGTAGTGTGGCAGGGTGGGCTTGACCCAGCCTGCCGCCCCTTTAAGAGGGAGGGAAGCCCTCTGCAAACCTCCCTTGCAGGAAGGCTAATCAGCCACCTGGCTTGCAGGGCAATCAGCCTGCATGAGTTGCACCTGGCAGCCTCCTCTGGGGGATATAAGGCTGCCAGGAAGGAAGCCCGGGGTGGTGGTGGTATGAGCTATTCAGAGCTGAGTGTGTGTTTGAGCTATCAAGAGCTGTGTGAGCTAACCAGAGCTGTGTGTGTTTGTTGAGCTAACCAGAGCTGTGTGTGTTTGTTGAGCTAACCAGAGCTGTGTGGCTTTGTGGAGCTATCCAATACACACTCTGCGGGTGCAGTTGGGGAGGAAGTCCCAACCGGGGGTAGTGGACTCAGCCTCCCCCTGTACCTGTTTAGAGCGGTGTATTTAGAGCTGTATATTAATGAGCTGTTGAGAGCTGTATATTAATGAGCTGTTTTAAGCTGTATATATTGGTGGTGGGGTCCTGCACTGTAAATTAAAGAGCACTGTTTGGAGCAAAAAAGGGTTTCCTGCGTGTTCCTGAGAGGGGGGAGGCGGCAGTCTGTCACAGTAGATGACAATCAACCATGTTTCTGAGAAGATTTCTGTATTACATTTCAAACAACACACAGTTTCAGGTAAAACAATATAAAATAAATGTATTAACTACAGAAAGATAGAATTGAAGTGATTTTAAGTAATATTGTACAGGTCAAAGTTGGTCACATAAACAAGCAGAATCCCCATTTACGTTCTCTACACTAGACAGGATGTAAATCAAGCAGTGTCTCATCCGGATGATAGAAACAGTCAACCAATATTCCATACACAGGCTAGTAATCCCCTTCAGCCTGGGACCACAACCCCAGGTCAGTCCATGTTCTTATGTTTTCACGTGTTGAGTTGTGGGAGAGGGAGGCCAAGTGATTATGTCACTTTCACCTTTTATAGTTTCTGCCACATGGAGGGAATTTCATTTTCCCAAAGCAAATGTCCCCAGCTCAGTTAGTGGAAAAATACAAGCACAGGATGGAGCCCAGTGTCACTTGAGCTGGCCATATGTCCTTGCATGCTTCGGGGATTCATAGCAGGAACCGTTACCCATATCCTAGCTAGAACATTCAATGGAAAGTCCATCAGGTGGGGATAGTTTCTTCCAAGGCCTATTTGGTTTCATAATGGTTCATAACCTTGAACAATGTGCTGGCTAGACTGGATGTAAACTACCGTGAGGGTGTTATCCAGGAGCAAACAAGTCATATCATATACTGGTACATAGTCAATAATTGTAAGTTTAGGTACAATATGATGTATGCACACAAATAGAGTAATCACATTCAGCAAACCCTTTTCTATTAATACTTTATATGACACGCTTTTTAAAAAATATCATAATGATATTACCATAGTAAAAATGGGAGTGTGAGGATATTGCTTTGGTGCACAGAATGTTATACATCACCCCCTAATGTAATACAGATGTGTTAGCCACCGACTAATACAGTGAAAGTGTGCCCAAGATTTTGGATTTCAGTTTTTGACCATACAACTCCCAAGTGTTGCAAAAATTGTTGTGTTACTCACCAATGTTTTTGAAAAGTTCTGTGAACCTTTCATTACTCTGTAGATCACCCTTGTGATCTCAAAACACAGCCTTCCCTTGGTCTCCTTGTATCTCTTCAGTGTTGTTAACTAGTGTGCTTTTCCATGTGGTTATAACTCAATAGGGATATTCATCTATGTTGTGGGGAAGTGTTCCTCAGTTCCTCCTTCCTGTCAGTACATCAGGATAATTATGGTTTTCCTACTCTGATGAGCCTTGAGCCTTTTTACAGGTGTTAACTGAGAAAATTTGTCTTCATAGGTTTTTTTGTTTTCTACTACTAGCATGTCCAAAACGTTTCCCCAAAATCATGCACATTACACCTTTTCATAGGATTTAACAAGAATACCAAACTCTTCAAAAATTAAACTTTAGAAGCAATCTTCTGCTTATAAGATACAGTGCAACGCATTGAGGTGATAAGTCAGCACAGTCAGCAGACAATGCTTGTGGTGCCCACCTGAACAGAAATCACACTGACCTATTTATATATTCAAACTGCTAAAACACACATACATCATCTTAAGCAAGTTTTTTCAATAATGTCCTACAAGGAAAAGGATCAACTTTAGAAAATAAGCTTTTAGCAAAACATGTTTACTCTAAAATTCTTGGGGATTCTGAAGCAACGGCCACTTGTCTCAATCTTGTGGTTAAATCTTTAGGTGAAGCACAGCAGTAGATTTTGCAATTAGCATTGTTTAAAGGTCAGAACTCAGACAGTCCTCCATATCACATATACAGAAGGCCTAGTTATGTCAACTAGCCTGGCTAAAGTTTAGGCCTCTCAGTTTTGCTCTATCACAGCCCAGAGAATTTTCTTCTCCCCTCTGTCTTATGGGTCATTCATATTTAAACAGAAAACCACTTCTTTAGTGGGATCAGCATCCTGTTTGAAAGAGACAGAGTGAGTTTCTACAAGAACATCAGGAACAAAGAGCTTAAAAATTAGGACCTCCAATGGGCCTTCTCCCTTCGATTACAAGAGTCACCTCACTCCCAGAGATAGATGTAATAGGCTTGCAGCTAACAGCTGGAAAACAATTCTTACTGACTTACAATACCCTCTTCGGCTGCCCTGAGGAGTTGTGGCTTTCAGCTGCAATGCAGGAGATCATTCATCCTATAAACAGGGATATTGTCTCCTAACCTCACTGATAGTCAGCTTTGATAGGCTGCATACGTGACTGTGCAGAGCCTAATTTCACAGTATGAGAAGTGATCAGTGCCTGATGGGCTTCCATGCTCAGGGTCACAGCATTCACAAGGACCAGCTGCTCCCTCCTTTCTCCCATTTTGGGACATTTATTCCTCAGGTGATCAGTGGAATTACAATGATAGCACCTCTGCACTCTTTATAGGAGATTTGGCTTGGGGATTGTAGAAGTGAGGTAAACTAGAATCCTGCCTCCCACCAAGTTTAGACCCCTCTGCCTGTGCTTTATTCACAAGAGATGCTTGTGTCTGCTCAAAATCATCAGCTAGAGAAGCCATTTCATCCACAGTTTTCATCCTTTTCTCCTGTAGAAATGATTTTACCCCATTTTTATATATGTTTAACAGTACAGTAAAACCTCCATTTAACGGACTAATTCGGGCGAGGGGGTGTCCGTTAAATCAAAAAGTCCGTTATTTAATAATTTTTTTAAAAAAATGAGCTGTCGGAGCAGCAGCCCGCCCGCCACAGGGTCGGGGCAGCAGCTCCGCAGCCCGCCTGCTGCTGGGACCCAGGCGGCAGCCGGGAGCCGGCAACCAGCCCGCCCGGGTTCCGGCTGCTGGGACCCGGGCGGCAGCCGGGAGCCGGCAGCCAGCCCGGCCGCTGTGTGGACCCGGGTGGCAGCCGGGAGCCAGCAGCCAGTCCGCCCACTGCTGTGACCCGGGCGGCAGCAGGGAGCCGGCAGCCAGCCCGCCAGAAATGGATCAGGAATGCATCAGACTTGCTCAGAAATGTTGTCCGTTGCATCCGAAGTCCGTTAAATCGAGGTCCGTTAAATCGAGGGTTTACTGTAATCAATAAGAAGACTTTGAATCACCTTAGAGACTAACCAGTTTATTTTAGCATAAGCTTTTGTGGGCTAGAGCGCACTTCATCGGATGCATAGAATGAAACAGAAGTAAGATGCATTTATACACACAGAAACTAAAACAAACAGATAAGAAGGTTGTACATTAGCATGCCAAACGTGTCTGTTATCTCCTCCCCGACACAGAAATCCATTTCAAAAGGTCTTTTTTTCTCCTGCCCATAATGGCCCATCCAACTTAAACAAAATGGCGACTCCCCCCGGCCACACAAAATCGTGACTCGACCCACGCCCACGGCCACACACAAAATGGTGTCTCACAGAGACTTCTGAAGGGGTAGGGTTACCATATTTCAGCTATCCAAAAAAGGACATGGGGGGTACCCTAGCTCTACCCCCACCCCATCCACTCCCTCCCACTTCCAAACCCCTTCAGAACTCCCAACCCCCTCTTGCCCCCTGACTGCATGGCCGAGGCCCCACCCCTAACTCCCCCAGTACCCCATCCCATCTCAGCCTCCCTGATCTTTGTCCCCTAACTGCTCCCCAGGAGCCCGCCCACATCTGAGCCTCAACACAGCACCTTGCCCCCTGACTGACCCCTCCTGTGGGACCCCCTACCCTAACTGCCCCCTAGGAATGTACCCCCTAACAACCCTCTGCATGCCCCACCCTTATCCCCGCTAGAGAACCCTGATCCATCCAACGACCCCCACTCCCCGTCCCTTCACTGTCCCCTCCAGAAACGCCTTCAACCCATACCCCTATGCCCTGCTGCGCAGCCGGTCCCACAGGGGAGAAGTATCTGTGAAGAGCCCAAGCAGCCAACGATTTGAGAATGGGGGGGAGGAGGAGCTGGCCAGGGATCAGATGCTGCGAGGGAGGGTTGGGCTGTGGCTGGGAGCTCCATGCCCTGAGTCCAGCCAGCAGCACTGTCAGCTGCCCCACTCTGCAGGGGGGAGATCCCAGACATTTACAGCTATTTATAAATTCCCCCTCATGCTATTTGTACCTAAAAAAGCCAGACTTGTCCAGGGAATCTGGATGAATGGTAACCCTAGGAAGCGAGAGGGCACCCCTCCCTTCCCGACACATAGAGACCACAATGGAGGGGGGAATGGTAAGAGAATGAAACGGGGACACCCCCCCAAAGCCAAAACAATCCACCATCCCCCTAGTCCAGTGGAGAGAAATCCCAGACATAATTATATTTTTAACACAGAAAATATTTTTAACCAAGTCTGGCAGAATGGTAAGAATCCTTTCCATCTCCAGCCCAGCCACCTGCTGCACCCCACCCAACCTCCCCACACTGGCTGCGGTGCCATCGCCCTGCCCACTAACCCCAATGCACCATCCCCCCACGCCCCCTGCCAGCTGCGGAACCATCCTCCAACCCCCTTCCCTCACCGGCCCCTGCTGTGCCATCCCCCACCCCCACTTCCCTTCCTCAATGCCATCCCCCTGACCCCTACCCCCCACTGATCAACGCTGCACCATCTCCCCTTCTCCCCCCTGCCAATCAACCCGCTGCATCATCTCCCGGTCCCCTCTTCCCCCCGACCTCTGCTGCGCCATCCCCTGGCCCCGCCTTCCTCCCCCATGCCATCCTCCTCCCCTTGCACCATCCTCTGCTATCCCCCCCACTAACTCTGGCCCCACTCCCCTCGTGCCATCCACCAATCTCCACTCACTCCCACTGCCATCCCCAGCCTACCAAAAGGACACTCACCCCTTTTCTCTTCTGCCAGAAGCAACTGGCATGCCATAGCAGGGCTTCCCACATGCCTGCTGGGCGTGACCCAACCCCTTTGCTGCTTCCCCTGTTGCTATGACATAGTTCCTTTGCTCCTACAGCAGCTACTAGGCAAGGGAGTCTTCTCCACATGCCTGATGTGATGGTGCTGTTCCTGGTGGGATCCAGGTGTGTCAGAGTGTCAGATCAGGACAGATTGCTTCCAAATGGGCAACTACTCCCAAAACTGGGGTTTTTCCACTCTAATGTGAACCAAACCAGCTGAACAGAAAAGACTTTGGTTTTGCCCCACTGGCTAACCACAAGTCACACAAGCAATTCCCTTAGACACTCCAGGTTCCCAGTATCATCACCAGCAGCCACCTTCAGCCTGCCTTGCTTCCGGCTCTGGATGAAACTTTGCTACACAGGAGAACTCTTGCCAAAGGGTGCTGACCCATCCCTGGAGGGGATGCTTTCCAGAAACTGTGATTTGAACCTGCAGTTATTCTACCTTTGCTGGAGGAAGAAGACAAAGATGGAGGGGCTGAAGCAGCTTCATTTATAGTTTTTTTTTTCCAGGTGCAAGAACCTCTTGTTTCCTGCTGTGAAAAGTCCAGCCCCATGGCGTTCTGGAGTCACATGGGCAGTTCACATGACCATGCATGTCTCATTATTTGCAGGCAGTGGGCCATTATGCACAGGCTGCCTGGCATGTTCTTTGGTAGACTTCTCATCTGGGTTGGGGCATTCCAAGTTCCCAGAGTCCATTGTGTTGCTGATAGTCCTTTAATGGGCCATCAAGCAGCTCAAGCAAAGCTGACACCCAGTATTCTGGAATGTCCCCCCCAGCAGAGCACAATATTTGGAAAGACAGACAGTCCAGAGCCAATATTCATAACTTCCACTACAAAATTGATACACACATATCAATGGTATATTCATAATCAGCAATCCATAACCTGGTCATAGACAACCATTATGACCCCCTGTACATAAGATTTGGTGCCATTATAGGACCCTAGTTGCACCAATGATCCATAGGATCCCAAATTATTTCAGTAACGTGACACCTACTCAGCTGGCGAGCCAGAGAAATCAATCTCATGGGACGGATCTGGCCCGTAGACCGTAGTTTGGAGTGCCCTAGTCTAGCATATAGAAATTAGATTGAGATGTTATTTCTTCAGTAACCAACTTTTATCTGTTTTCTATAAATTATTACAGCTTAAAATCAATCTTTTTATACTTACTGTATAAGCTTTCCATTTATTTTCCTAAAGCAGTGTGTTATTGGAAGAATAAAGGGAAATCTGCTCAGGAACAGGGGATGATGCATTGTCCTCTCCACATTGAGGGAAGGGGAAAGGATGATAAACTTACACTGGTCAGTCATCTGAGAAGGCCAAGGCAGTACAGCTCTGAGGTCCCAGGCTTGGTAGCTGGGGGAACTGTCTGAAGCCTCTCTATTGTTGATACTTGAGTGGCTAGTGAAAAAATTCACATACCTGCAGGTGGGTTCATGAGTGGCTAGTGAAAACATTCATGTAACTGCAGGTGTGGGAGACAATGTTGGTATAAGTGGAAGACCTGGAGGGGCTTGAAGTTTTTCATAGGTTCACATGGTAAGAAGGAGCCAAGGTTAGTAAGTAGGAGGGCTCATGTGTACCTGCGTTCCAGGTGGCACCCCGTATAATTCCATGATGCCCACCCAACGAACAGGACCTATGACAGCATGAGTCCATTTCCCGCTTATCTTGTGCTCAGTTACTGATCGAGAGACCATTCTTATGGTAGGGAAGTGAGGACTCCTGTGTTCTGTCTGCCATTCTCTCTATGACTCTGGCCAAGTCATGTCTACCTCTACCTCAGTTTATTGATGGATACATTGGGGATCTGAGTTTCTTTGCTAGGTCTTTTGAATATCCTTCAATGAAAGGTTCTCTGTGATATAATCATACTTACTGATCTTTGATCCCTTAGTGAAAATCCCACCTGCCTCCAGAAAATATTTGTGATTCCCCTCAGTGATCTTATTCCAAATCTGTCTCTCCACTTTCTAGCTATCACTGTGGGTACTTAAGACAGCGTCAGACCTTATGAGACCTAGGCACTATCCCTAACTTTCTTAGTAATCAACTATAATTTTAAGTATACACAAACACACAGAACAGTTAATTCCACTATGACTTAATACAGAGCCCAAGAGTTCTCATCTCCCTTTGGGAAGGTCCCTTAATTACTGTTTACTGTTAAAGCTCATTAACAAACACAGAAGTTCAGAAATGGAAAGAGAGACAATGGCTAGAGATCATCTGGTCTCCAGTCTGTTTTCAAACAGAAGCTGTTTCTACCCTAGAGGCCGAGCAAATTCCACAGGGACTGCACCGAGCTCTATTATAAATGGTGCACATCCCTGTGTCAGCTCTTGGCATGGGATGCTGCTGCAGAACCTGGGCCGAAAGATGTGTGTGGACACAGAAACCTGAGGGATATTCCCAGTGAAGACAATTCTGTCTCTGAAATCACAGGTACCCATCTCTTTCTGTTCAATAAACCAAGTGCAATGTATGCATGATGGGATGGAGAATTGGTCTGTGGTCATTTCTGCTCTATGGATACACTGAAGGATGAAGGCTGAAGGAGCCTGAAGGAGCCACTGAGCATCTAGGGCCTTTGTCACAAGTGCTGAATTTACTCTAATATTATGGTCCAAAATGTCCCTCTTTGCTGTGAGCCTCGGTGATGGGCTCCCAAAGGGGCTTCATTTCAGTGGCACAGTGGATCCATCCAGATGAAAGTTGCTAGGAATTGTCAACAAGAAAGCCATTTGGAGGCCATGGGGTTTAGTTTGCTAGGGCCCCTGTGAAGTCCTATGGCAGCCCTGCTGTCGTGTTTTTAGTATAGACATGCCCTCAAGCAGATCTTCCAGTAAACATCCAGTCTGGAGTAAGAACTGAGGAAAACCTCAGGAGCCAGCTTTGTGTTAATGTCCAGACACTGCCGCCTCAACTTTTTGTAATTTAAATCTTTGGCTGTTAACGGGGTGGGGAAGGTGTTGGGGCTGTTACCAGGTTTTCGCAGCTGAAACGCATGGCAGTGCTAGGGCTCCTCACTAGCATTAATATACCAATTTTTCAACATGGGTAAGGCATCTTCTCCCCTAGATTTATTAGAGAAATTGGATGAACTGTTATGCCTGAAAATTTCAAAATGCAAAATTCAAATGGAAGTAGCCACTGAGGAAAAGAAATGTCATGTTAATTTTTGACAAATGTATATTCAATTGAAATTAAGTCTTGTAATTTAAGGTGTCAGAAAGACTTAACTCTGAGTGGTGCGGCCAACCCCACAGAATATGACCAATGCATTTATAAATCCCATTCAGTTAAATTCTTTGCTCCAATAATGTCTATGGCAAGTTGTTCCACAGGTCAAATATGGAATATCTAAAGAGTTTTCTTTTATCAATGTTGTATGTTCAGGGGCACAGAGTAATTTAATATTCCCTTGTTTGTGTGTTATCAGACAGAATAACTATAAATACCTGAACTATGTTCTACATCGATAGATTCATAGGGTTTAAAGCCAGATGATCCAGTCTGACCTACTGTGAAATACCATCCCTTACATTTCACCCAATTACTCAAGTATTGAGCTCCTTAATTTGTGTTGGAGAAAGACCTGGTCTACACTAGGATTTTATGTCATGGTATCCAATAGCGACAGGGTAAGAAGGTGGGTGGCAGGGATCAGCTAGTCTAACCTCCTGCCAATATGCAGGATTTGCTATGCATTAGGCACCCCAGAAAGATGACTATTCAGCCTCCTGTTGAAAATCTCCATGGAAGGACTTTCCACAACCTGCCTGGGCATCCATTCCATTGTCCTCCTGTTCTTGCAGTTTGAGAGGTTATATAAGATCAAATCTAAATCTGCTAGGTTGTAATTGAAACTCATTCCCTCTGCTCCTCCCCTAGGTGACAAGAGAGAAGAACTTTAATCCACCCTTTTTAAGGCAGCTTTTCAAGTATCTCCAGAGCCTGGTTCTGTCCCCCCCTCAATCCTCCCTTTTCAATACTAACCATGTCCCTTTCCTTCAGCCTTTGCTTGTATGGCTTGTATTCCCTCCTGTGGGTTGTTTTGTCACTCGCCTCTATATCCTTTCCAGTTTCTCTACATCTTCCCTATATACTGAAGGCTGAAACTGAACACTGTACTCCAGCTGAGGCTGAACATTCACCAAGAAAATTGCTACTGTGGCCTCCTGTGATTTTCTTGCTATGCCACTGCTATATCAAATGAAAATTACATTTGCACTTTTTTGCAAGGAAAAAAAATCACACCCCTCGTAGTTGTAGCGATATCAACCTGACCCTGGTATATACAGCATAACGTCTATGGAGGAATTCTTAATCAAACTAGCTACCATTTCTCAGAGACAGGGATCATTTCGTCTGACAGGAGAACCCACATCAAAGAACCCTCAGAGCTGTTGGGGGTGGAAATGGGGTCATAGTTGAGGATATAAAAATTGCAGGTGTGGGGCACAGCACCAGAGATACGGTTTGCCTCCCTGGCCTTCTGGTGTATGTGCCTCCCCTCATTCTCCTTTGCTGTGCAGTGCAGTGTGTCCTCATCTTAGCTCCTTTCCCAAAACCTTCATTAAAACTATCCATAGCTTCCCTGGCACAAATACTGAGTGGATCCAGCAGCTCTGGACAGGGCTGGCGCCAGAAATTTGAAGGGGCCCCCTACTCTGATAGTTTGGGGGGCCCCCCAGCCCAGCCGCCACCCCCAGCCGACAGTGGATGTGGGCCCCCCCAGCCCAGCCGGTCCCCCCCCAGCCCAGCCGACAGCGGATGGGGCCCCCCCAGCACAGCCGCCCCCCCCAGCCCAGCCCAGCAAGTGCTCCCCCCCTAGCCCAGCCGGCGCACCCCCCCCAGCCAGCTGACAGCTGGCGGCAGCGGGAGTGAGAGCGGCATGAGCCCCCCTTTCTCCCCCCCGGACAGCGCTGCTGCCACCGTCCGGGCTCTCTGCTCCTGCCGGGGCCAGGCGCACTTGCCCGGGGGAGACCTGCGCCGCCTCCCTGCCCCTTCCCCGATCTCTAGGTCCGGCGACAAGTGGGGACACAACGGGTACTGCAGTGTACCGGGGCCCCCCTAAAGTCGGGGGACCCGGTACAGCTGTACCCGTAGTACCCTCCTGTCGCCGGCCCTGGCTCTGCAGTGTCCCAAGTGTGGAGTCACCGTGGGCACCTGGGAAGGTGTGATGGGAGCATTCCACACTGAGCACACAGCAAGAGGAGATTGAAAATTCCTGAGACTTTCAAGGGGGAGGGTCAGAAACTGTTTACCTCCATGCAGGGAGAGGAATTGAAACTGTTCACCAGAGCAGTCAAGGTGGTGAGTGTGGGATGCCTTTCTGAGGCCAATTACAGAGATATAATCAAGCACAAGTATCTGCACTTGCACTTTGAAGAAAAAATATTTTGTGCAAAACCCTTGTTTAGGTGGTTACATGATGTCAGTGAAACCGAGGAATTCCATCATTGAAAGTAGCTTTGCAGTGTGTCCATCTACCACTGTTTCTTTGGCAAAAGGCCTTATTTTAAAATAATAATAATAATAATAAAATATAAAAAACATGGCAGTGTAGAAAAAGGCTAAGGAAAAATGTTGTGTAGGAATTATTGAGCAGGAAGCACCTCAAAATATGGCATTGCCATTAGTAGGGTCACTAATTCATAATTCATTTATCTGAACAATGAAAATGTCATTTTTATTTAGTATGGGAAAAATGACCAGTCTGCTTCCTCCATGAGAACAGTATCCAGTAGTGCATGTCGTGTCTCATATTCACACTGTCTTTCCATGCAGGTATTTGTACTTCGAGAATCACCTAAACCCTGGTGATATAAAGGAAGTGAGGGGAATGTACGGTACATGCAAGAGACACCGGTCTACCTCATAGTTGGTCACCTCCTCTGGCCCATGTCCGAATATAACAAAACTGATATCACCAACCCCTCCACCTTCATCCTGCTGGGCTTTCCTGGCCTGGAGGAGGCCCATGTCTGGATCTCCATCTCCTTCTGCATCATGTACATCATAGCCATCTTGGGGAACTTCACCATCCTGTTCATCGTGAAGGTGGAGCAGAGCCTCCATGAGCCCATGTACTATTTCCTCTGCATGCTGGCCATCACTGACCTCATCATGCATACATCAACCATGCCCAAAATGCTGAGCATCTTCTGGTTCAATTCCAGGGAGATCGATTTCAGTGCCTGTCTCACCCAGGCGTACTTCATTGGCATCTTCTCTCCCGTTGAATCTGGGATCCTCGTAGCCATGGCTTTTGATCGTTATGTGGCCATCTGCCATCCCCTGAGACATGCTGCCATCCTGACAAATGCCCTGGTGGTCAAGATTTGCCTGGCTGTGGTACTGAGGGGTACAATTCTTTGTCTGCCCTTTCCGTTCCTGGCAAAGGAGTGGCCTTATTGTAAAACAAACATCATCCCCCAACCGTACTGCGGCCAAATATATTTGGAGACCCTGGCCTGTGCCGATACCCGAGTTAGTAATTACTATGGCCTCTTTGTCACAGTCTGTGTGATGGGGCTGGATGGGATTTTTATTGCTGTGTCCTATATGGAGATCCTCAGGGCCATCTTCAGGCTCCCCACAAAAGAAGCCCGTCTCAAGACTTTGGGGACTTGCAGCTCCCACCTTCTTGTCATTTTAACCTATTACATCCCAGATTCCATCAACTCCATCATATACACCTTTGCTGAAAATGTGCCCGTATCTTTCTACAATCTCATATTCCATCTGTTCCTCTTGATGCCCCCTTTATTACACCCCATCATCTATGGGGTGAGGACAAAACAGATCCGGGATAGGCTGCTTCAGCTCCTTACTCATAAAGGGGCCTAAAGTTTTCTCTCAGATAGAGCTCCTAAATCCCCTTTCTCTAAATCACTGACAGAACAGTCAAATGGTATGTCCACACTACCCACTGGTTTGCTGGGCAGTGATCGATGTATCAGGGATTGATTTATCACTTCTCATGTTGATACAATAAATCAATCCACAAACATGCTCCCCATTGACTCCTGTACTCCGCCTTGGCGAAAAGTGGAAGCAGAGTCGACAGGGAATGGCAGCAGTCGATTCACAGCCGTGTGGATGGCCAGGTCAGTCGCCCTAAGCTACGCCAAATTCAGCTATGCTCTTCATGTAGCTGAAGTTGCTTATCTTGGTTTGACCCCCTCCCCCGAGTGTATATCATGGCAAAATGACATTAAATCCTTCCCTGGACTTACTGTGCTGTGTCAGCATGAGAAACTAAGGAATCTTTGTGTGTTAAGCTCATTCTCCCAATAGCCCCACACCCATGCCTACGTATTTCCCAATGTCCTGACCTCTGCCCCATGTCTTTCCATGAACCCTCTTCCTCTGTCCCCTCTTCCTCTGTCCCACTATTCCCCCAAAGACCCATTCCATTCTCCATCTCTACCCCCAATCCCCACCCCTGTAACTCGCTCTCCAACTCTTCAACCCCATCCCCTTACAGAATCATCTCCACCTGTCTCACCACAGCCTGGTGGTGAGACAACCCAAAAGGCAACTTTAAACCAAACAAAATATATGCTAGCATTTATTATACCTGCCCCCATACAACCAAAAAATCATAATAAAGTCCATCTTAGCCAAAATATGTTTTCCCCCAGATTTATGCCCCCTCTGTTATCACTCCACCCATCCGAACAGAGGCTACATTGGCAGCTCACTACATTGGCAGCTCCTTACAAAAAGGATAATTGGGGATTACTGCTTAAAGCCAGTAATTCCAAAATTACCCCAAATACCAATTGGTCAAATGGTAAATCCCAAAAATAGAAAATAAATTACCTTATGCCTAGCAACGTAACTATATCTATATAAAAAACTTTTTCCCCAAAATGCCCTACCTTGTAGCAGTAACAACCTTTTGCTAATCTCTTTCCCCTCAGACCTTCTTGAAACTTCAGTCTTTTTGCAAATATAACAGGTCATATTTAACCATTAAGCTTCCCTCATGCCACACCAAACCAAAAATATAAATAACAAACTTGGTGTATCCAACCTTTACTCCCCAGGCTTGTTTTGGCTCTATGTCAGGTAGGCCTACAAAATGTTATCCTAACATTGGACAGGGGGTTGTACTCTAAAATACTTGTTTTCTGGGTTTAACGTTAAAAACCATAACTATAATACAAACCCTCATAACCTCAATCTCCATTGCATGTGACACAGCCCCAATAAGCATTTAGTCCATCATTCATCTTGATAGATAAAATTATAGAAATGATAGATAAATTATAGAAACCAGTATAACTAATTGACCTTGGCAAAGAGGAATTAAAAAGTCTAAGAAAAAAGGAACTGAATGTGAAATGTTTGCAGAAGCGTGTTGGCTGGCATATATTAGAAATGACTGTGATTAGTCCATTTTGGCACAGTGAAAGTGTTTTAGCAATATTATTATCCATATATATGTGATTTGAACTTTTAGCTTCAGACGCCCATGTTGCCCCCCTCTACTTTGCAGAACTAGTTTAAGAATAACAGGATGCAAACTGTTATAAACAATGAAACAGCAAAATAATGTAGTTCCTGCTTTTTTCCTATAAGAATGTTACGTTAATTCTGTCCAGTGGGCCAGTGATTTGAACGTACGTCCGCTGGCTCCATTCGCAAGCAAAATAAAAACCTGCTTTCAAACCTCATATTGATTCTGCCTCTCCTTGAGGGTGATTGCCTGTCCCTCCAGGTGCTGGCAGCCTCCTTTTGGCAACAAATTGGTGACCACGAAGGGACGCCCACAACTCCCATATCCTCGTAGACGGACTAGAGGAGGGAAGAGCGCTCCAGGTCTGTTTTACCTGCCCCTCTTCTCCGCCAGGGGATACTGGGATTTCAGGGGGAACCACTGGAGGTCATAGGCAGACACAGAGGTTCCTGAAGCAGGACGCCGGCTGGAGAGGGGAAGTAAAAGTGAGTACTTCAGAAATTTATTCCATTGATAGTTTGTTCTGTCCGTGAATTACTTTGAGTCAAATACTCTTACTGTCACTCCCTGTGCCCAGGGAATCATCCTTGGGCCTTCGAGTGTCTTTGACACTGTGGTATTACAGCACTGTTTGGTTTGGTCTGTAACAATGTGGGTACTTCAGTACAGTTTCCATTGTTATTTTGTTTAGTGACTGTGCTACGGTTGTGTTATTGCTCTGTAAGCAATCTGTGACACATTTGTTTATCTGTTGTGACAATAGGGGTCGGGTAGCAACCGGCTGAACAATTCGTTTGGAGATTCCTTAAGAGTTTGTGAATCATTTGGTGTAACAATGGGTCTTAATCCTGGTCCAGAGAAGCTGAGTCAAACCAGTAAAAGACCCAGTCTCTAAACTTAGTGCCCCTGGAGTACGATATGAATTGGTCAAAGATTAAAAAGAAATATAAAAAGTAAAGTCTTAAATTTTAAAGAATACTGTCTTCTCACTACCATTAGAAACGATGCATGGCTTTTGAGGCTGTTTTGTATAGATAAAACTGTAGAAACAGACTCGCAAAGGGGGATGTCCTGCCCTAAAAATCGGTATTCAGAGATTAAAATGGAATCTCTAAAACAACTGGTTGTCAAAGGAGGAGTAGAAGAATATGGCCAAGATTAAAAAGGCTCAAAACCTAGCAAAAGTAACTCCTCTAATAGGTAATCTGAAAATTGAAAGATGCCAATTTTAGAAAAATCTTCGTGTTATGAAAAACCTTTTCAATTGATGCATCATAATATGAAATCTGTTTTATAATGCTGTGGTCTTGGCCTGATCAACTGAAACCCAGGAAAATTAGTAATAAATGTCTATCACAGTTTGATAGAAATTAAGTAAGGAAAGATAAATCTGAAAAGTTCACACCATTTATTTGTATGCCTTAGTTAATTTTTGTTTGTTATTTTAACATTGTTGTTGAAATATGGTAAAGACTGCATGCTTAAAAGATATGTTCAGTTTGTCTGGGAAAGGTTTGTCTTGTAGCCGGCCAGAATTGTTCTTGTGCTAAGTTACATATATAGAGAGCAATAGAATACTTATGAAGAAATAGATATTTGTTTATTCACATTGTAATATAAACTTGTTTTGATTATAATTGGACAATGTTCAAGTGTAAATATACTTGCAGTAAGTTTGCTGAATAGGATCAATTTGGGCAATAATTTTCAATTGAAATCAAATATCAATAGACTTTGGAAACATCAATATGACAAGTTAACTCACTTCCAATATTATACATAGGATTTTTCTGGCTAGTCCTAGCCAGAAGGCTAGGGAGGGAAGAAAAGCTATTGGATATCAGAAGCTGCATGCTTACAAGTGATTATGCTTGTCCTATTTTGCTGCTCCAAAGTTCTGCCACACAGTTATTTTACTAAACAAAAGTGTTTGTATAAAAGGAAAATACTTTAAACAGTGCACAGAGTCTTGGCATGTTTAAAGTATAAGGGGAGCTAAGAGGTAAAGCACCCCTCTTTGTTAAATTGGTAGTACAGTAAAATCTGGAAAGACAGGATCGGGCCAACACAAACGGCAAATATTAAGAAGGAAAGAGGAAGTTAACCCTACACAGGATGTTCAAGCCTTAGCAAAAGATTTTAATGAATGGTAGCGCCATCGAGTGACTTTGTAGCAGTAAGCCGACGTATATCCAAATTTCTATTTTTTTGTGAGAAGCTATTTATCTTACCAGGTTACCTCAGAAAAGACACTGCTTCAGCCATGGTAGCTGGGACCTTTCAAGATCCTTCTGGAAAAAGACACATGACCTAAGGATCCTGAACAGCCTTGCCACACTTTTTGAACTGCTTTTTGGCAGGCCTTCCTCAGTTTACCTGATTTAGTGTTTAGAGAAGCAGGATTAATTTATTTTGTTTTACAGCCCCAGAGACAGACTAACTCTCTCCACAGATGTGACGTGCTCTATCCTTCCGGGACTGGATGTACAAGCACGCTTAATAACACCTGGGTTGTGAGTCTTTGTTAAAGCTTACGAGGAAATTCTGCTCCAGACCCTGTGAAAAGGACCATACCAAGTGTCTTGGTCACCCCAACCATCATCAAGGTAGCAGAGAAGGAAACCTAAATCCATCATACCTGAATCAGAAGGAGCACCGCCAAGGGGACCTGATCTGGAAAAAGGGCCCCCTAGAAGTAGACGACCTCGGACTTCGAGGGTGCCATGCGAGGTCACCCCTCCGTGAACCGGGTGAACCAGAAGCAGATGACATCGTCCTGAAGGCAAATGGACCATAACCCCTTTAAGTGACTTAAAGTTACACTTGGTACAGCATCTCAGCTGAATAACTAAGCAAAATAACTATCAAGTGTGTCTGTATAAGTATAATTCCGATTGTTTTTGTTGTTTGCATTATAACTTCCAGAATACAGGCAACCTACAGTCCTTCTGGGAATGAGGGATGGTTGCCCCGAAATAATACTTTTCTGTCATTAATAGAGCATCTTCGACACTCATCTGGTCTTAGTAAGTGCTGGTTTTGCTTTTTAGTCCCACTTACTCCAGAGGAAGGAATACCCCTCTATGGGTTAAGTTGGCGTAAGGCCGAATATTGTTGGTATTATTATGGAAATCAGGATGGTTGCCCCCCTTCTTGGAACACCACGTCCCTCTGAAGGGAATACCTATTCCCTTCTCCACCATTGACCCCCGACTCTCCAACTAGCCGGAACCTCACGAGGCTTCATTTGCTATAAAGCAGAGGGCAGAGAGGGACCGTATATGGGCCATAGTACTTGTAATTATACCCTGACTCCCAATGAAACAAACCCCACACTGATAGAGGGGATCAGTGTGCCCTTCCAAGGCGGTGGGATGATGGGACCCCCTCTCAGATCAACCAGTCCAACGCCATACTATATTTGTGGATGCTGCGCATATAAGTGGCTCCCTACCAATTGGAAAGGGTGCTGCTATATAGGAATGATTCTCCCAGAAATACGCTTTCGGCTCTGACTTAAGGGCCAAGTGCGAAATAAGAGTAGCATTCCTGAGGCGCCTCAAAATCTCCCTTTAATTGACGATACGGCAGCAGCTTTCCCCCGTTTGGAACTGCTTCGACCGTACGTGGGGTAAATACACTTTCTAATGCCTTTTCAAAATTTGCTAATGGAAATATTAATGCCATGATTGATATTAATGAAGAATTATGGGCCCATCGACAGGTAATCCTGCAAAACCGAATGGCCTTAGAATTTATCCTGGCCTCAAAGAGAGGGGTTTGTATGTTAGTGGGTAAAGAATGTTGGGTTTACATACCTGATAAGCATGAGGAGATATGATTGATTCATTGAACTTAATGAATCAATGCGAGAGGCTATAAACAAGGAAACCTCTATTGAACAAGAGATCTATAATTTGAAAGAGCTAGTGCATGGAATTAGACAAACACAAGGTTTGGATCTGTGGCCTTGGTTACCTGATGTTAGTGGATGGGTAAAAACTCTCATAAAAGGAGGAATATATTTTGTTTTAATAGTGTTAGTTATAGGATTTGGCTTTTGTTGTATTATGAGTTGCTTGCCTCTTTTAACTCCACGACCCTACCCCAGACATAATGCATTGCTTCAGAAAATAGAAATGCAAGAGTACTAAAGTGAGAAGAAAGTTCCTTTAAAGAGGAGAGAAATTGATAGATAAATTATAGAAACCAGTATAAAATCAATAACTAATTGACCTTGGCAAAGAGGAATTAAAAAGTCTAAGAAAAAAGGAACTGAATGTGAAATGTTTGCAGAAGCGTGTTGGCTGGCATATATTAGAAATGACTGTGATTAGTACATTTTGGCACAGTGAAAGTGTTTTAGCAATATTATTATCTATATATATGTGGTTTGAACTTTTAGCTTCAGACGCCCATGTTTCCCCCCTCTAGTTGGCAGAACTAGTTTAAGAATAACAGGATGAAAACTGTTATAAACAATGAAACAGCAAAATAATGTAGTTCCTGCTTTTTTCCTATAAGAATGTTACGTTAATTCTGTCCAGTGGGCCAGTGATTTGAATGTACTTCCGCTGGCTCCATTCGCATGCAAAATAAAAACCTGCTTTCAAACCTCATATTAATTCTGCTTCTCCTTGAGGGTGATTGCCTGTCCCTCCAGGTGCTGACAGCCTCCTTTTGGCAACAATCTAAGTTTCATCAGTTTTTAAAGTCTGCAATCCCTTAGTTAAAAATATCAACTCTGTAAAATGCTATTATAAACATTTCTGCTGCAGTAAAGTTAATAAGTAAAGCCACGGCCAATGCCATCTCCAACTTGCAAAATAAAATTCACAGTATATATCAAATTTCCTTGCAAAACCGCCTAGCTTTAAATCTTCTATTGGCCAGCCAAGGTGGTTTCTGTGCATTGATAAACTCCACTTGCTGTGCGTATGTAAATCAAAGACAAAAATAATCACTAATGTCCATACCATCCAACAACAAGTAAAACTGTTTCACAAACTTGCTAAAAAAACACTGGCCCCAAATCAAACTTATAGCCCTGGTCTTCCAATCCCCTCAGATGGTTTAAATGTCAAATTCTAAATAGTCCTTGCCGTACTTGTCACCATTTATATAATTGTGCTCTATGGCAAGTATGTTTGCTCCTGCTTTGTTTCCAACCTCTCAAAAACCCTAACACCCAAAAACGTGCAACCTTCCCCAAGGCTAGCCCACAAAAACAATTGTTACTTCAGTATATGCATAGTAAAGTATATAAAAACCGCAATAACCATAAAAAAGTCCTCAAACTTATAAGTATTCAGCCATAAAGTTCCTCCTCTAGCAAAAGGCTTAACACAGGGGCACTGTTCACCCAAACCTAAATTCTAATTAATAAAATGCCATAACTCACGCAGGCAAAAAAAAAAAATGGCAGTAAAACCAAGTCCAACTAAAAATCCAACCTGGGTGGCTGGCTAGGCCTTAAACTCCCAACAAAATCCAAAAAATTGGCTCACTGTCCTCCAAAGGCTCCTTAATTGCATCTTCAAAACAGATGACCTTTAAAAAGCCCACCATGTTGTAGGCAGTGCACCTGTAATAACCTCTCTTTAAGGTGGTGCCAAAAAGGCACCGAAGGGGGGACTGTAAAAGCAAAATTTTAAATGGCTTCACTTCAGGTCTAAAATATAGTCAAGTTAGCTTAAGGCCTGCTATAAAAAAGCAAAGGGTTATGGTTTAAGCCATCAGCAGTTACACACGCAGCACAGACCAGAAATAGCTGGAAATGCTAACCCTGTCCCTGCTAACTGCAAAAATATCTACATTTGGCCTTAAAGAATAATAAATTGACCACAATTACCCAGTTCTTACTGAAAAACATGGTTTTATCGTTACCAATGTTGTAGGGCCTGATCGTTGGGTAGGCATGATGGACTTCTGCAGGGTGCCACCTCGAACAGGGGTACCCGTGATCCCTCTCACTTACAAACCTTGGCCCCCTCTCACACTGTGAGTCTGTGAAAAGCTGAAAAGTGATGTGAAAAGTATGAGGATATTTCACATTGGTTTCATCACAGTTTTTAGAGATTTTTGTTCTGAATTTACCATTTTTCATTTAATAGAGACAGGTAAACCAAACCTAGGGATGAAATCTCTTAACAGTTGTTTAGCTTCTGTGATGGAGTCGGCCTTGGTGTAATGATAGGCCATTATCCATCCAGAGTACATACAAACACAGACAAGGACATATTCATAAGAATATGCTGGCATGTTAATAAAATTAAAGTGGAGATTCACAAAGGGACACCACGGAGGAGGGTGATCAGCGGGTTTTGTCCTTACTGGCCATCCACTGTTGTGGGCAAGGCAGATAGAACAGGAATTGCAGTACTGCTCTTCTATAATAGAAAATATTGGGGCATACCAATGTCACAGCACCAAGGTAATCATCCCCCCTTTGCTAACCTGTGACATCCCAAAGGACATGCAGGCAAGGTAAGGGAGCAAAGCCTTGGGTGCCCCCAAGTGGCCATGTGTGGAACGCCACAAAGCATCAGGATGTAAAGAACATTTGCCCTGCCTCCATCTGTCTTTCTCCTGTTCTGGGGCCAAATCCTGCATAAGAGCCAAACCTCAGAGAGAGTCAGGCATGGAAGGGGATTCTGAATCACAGGGAAAACAATGCAATGTATACGGAGACCCGGAAAGGGCCACCTGTTTGGCATTAGCATATGCCAAAGCATTTCCTCTTGGTTTCTGGTTTGCAATACATTTTACAATACCACTTGCAGAAGGAAGTTGGAGGGCGGAAAGAAGAGCACTAATGTAAGGCCCATTACTTATTTTTGCCCCCCCCCCTCCTTTTTCCTGGCTGTCAGCCAAGTCTTAGATGTGAGCAGTGTCCTTCGCTGAGGCCCAGCAGCTTGTCTTTGGACCGAGCTTGTTAGCTGCAGTAATGGAAACGTCCAGTTTTTACTCACACATTTCTTTTACAAGAATAAACACATGTACATTACCCACTATACAGCACTTTAATCTCATTATTTCATGGGTACTACATACAACCTTTTAGTTTAATGACTTTATTACAGAGCTTTGATGCAACAAGACAGGACAAGCACACCCACTTTTGAGGCGTCAACTTGGTACAAACTCTTCGTCTTCTCCCGGCCCTCTGTCTGGAGATCTGGGGTAGCCAGAAGGATTCCATGTGCAATATTTGTAGTGGACTAACTTTTTATGGTGTTGATTCGAAAGTCTGTTCGTACTTTATTTTAACAACATTTTTTCCAATTCAAAGGTCTAGCCAGTGAATTTCCTTTTCTTACTTTAGCAAGTGTATCAGACTTTGCCATATCAGATTTTCTAATATTATTTAAAACATATTGTGCTTTTAATTGGATAAAACAAATATTTACCTGTTAATTTGACCGTTCTATTTGATTTTGAACAAGGCTATCCTATAAAACAATTAAACACAACAGTTTTGGCCATGAGACAAACACCACCAGACAGGGCATAGAACACAAAACTAAATTTTGATTGTGTCAGTAATGCATGGTATATTGGATTGTTCTTCAGCTGGCAGAAGCTTTCTTTGCTTTTCTGAAAGACAAACAGACCATGTGCTAACCCCTTCATATGTGATCAGTCATTGCTTAAAATATTTTCTTTTTATACAAATACCCTTGCTGATTTCAGGCAAAAATGAGGAATTACCCCTATATTTGTCTGTGTTTGTTTTATAGGCAGACCGGATTTCAGTGGCTTTAGTTTGCATTAACACAGATGCTTTCTGGTTTGCATTTGGATTCAAAGCTTACCACTCTTACATAAAAGGGACACAACTTACTTTTACCAGAATTTTGATTGTGTTTTACTTTTAACTTCTGCTTTTAAAACATCTCTCTCTCTGCTCGTCACCCCCCAGGCGGGGTATGGGCCACCAACCACACAGCACTCCAACTCTGTTGTTGGCATTTCAGTAGCAAGGTGGTTCCCTACAGGGTGGAGTTGCTAGCCCCACGCCCATGTTAAGCCTACAGCACCTGGTATTCCCAGGAGATCTCCTATCCAAGTACTAGCCTGGCCCGACCCTGCTTAGCTTCTGAGATCAGACGGGATCGGGCGTGTTCAGGGTGGTTTAGCCGTATATCTTTTAAAACATACAGCAATATAAAAACGAACAAACCACTTATTGTAGCCCTTTAGCACCGAATGGGATTTTAATTAAGTAGAGTTATATATTTATTTATTTTTCTATTTACAATATATACTGCACATGTTTTTATTTTTAACATCCCTTTTATAAATTTGGGGCAGTTAGGTTCCAATAAAAAAAAACCTTAAATTATTTTAGATATTTTGACTAAATGTTTGTTGCCAAAGATTTCAATTGCTTCTTTTACCTGGATTTAGTTACAGATATTTCTTTGCACTGCTACTGACTAGGGACTGAATGGCTAGGCAGCAGTTCTGCAGAAAAGGACCTAGGGATTACAGTGGATGAGAACTGGATATGAGTCAACAGTGTACCCTTGTTGCCAAGAAGGCTAATGGCATTTTGGGCTATATAAGTAGGGGCATTGTCAGCAGATCGAGGGACGTGATCGTTTCCCTCTATTCAACATTGGTGAGGCCTCATCTGGAGTACTGTGTCCAGTTTTGGGGCCCTGTCCCACTCCCACAGAAAGTGGTTTTAAACAGCTCTGGGAAGGGCTATGGGTGGGGGTAAGCATATCTCAGGCTGAGTAGGGAAAAGCTGGGCTGATTGGGAAGGAGGCTCAGCTGGGTGGCCACGCCCCAAACAGACCAGGCCCTTATAAAAGGTCTGAGAGGCAGGGGCCTGAGAGAGTCTCCTCTGTCTGCAGAGGCAGACTGGCCTGACTGCTGGGAGCTTGACAACGTGCCTAGACTGAGTCAGGGCTGGGGCTAGGCTAGAGGAGCTGGGGAAGCTCTTGTCTGGAAACCCCCAGGCTGCAGGGACTAGAGGAAGGCCCACCAAGGGGTACTGGGGTTGCAGGGCGTAGCCCATGGCTCTAGAGATAGGGGCAGCAGGTCCAAACCCTCCTTGCTGGTGATGAGTGGCAATGATACTGCAGTCTGCCCCAGTGAATGGGGGCAAGTGGTGACTGGCAGTTGCCTAGACTGAGGCAAGGTGGGGATAGAGGGTGAGGGTTCTCTAGGGAGGGGAGACCCTATGACCTGAGGGGGTACTGCAGGGGTGCAGCACCCAAGATAAGTGGGCACCAGGGTCCTGTGAGGGACATGGGGCCAGAGCAGCAAGTGGGACATCGGATTGGCCATTGTATGTCGCTATGGGGACAACACCTTTTGTTGGGTTTTCTGACATCTTTAGTAAGAAGACCTCATTTTCAGTTGCTTATAAGTTTCCCAAACTTATTCCATTTGGACTGACACTTTCCAAGCTGGATGTCTGATTTTAGCTCAACGGTTATTTAAAGTTTTCATGCATAACAGTTCAGCTGATTTCCCAAGTGAAGCAAGGAAAAAAGAAGTCTTGCCCATGTTCAAACATTCTTATAATTAATCCAGTTAGGAGACCTTATACCTCCATTAGGGTGGCCAGATGTCCTGATTTTATCGGGAAAGTCCCGAGTTTTTGTTCTTCTGTCCCGCGTCCTGACCACACTTTGGTCAGGATGACATTTGTCCCAATTTGGGGAATTTATAGATGAGCCCTGTGCACGCAGGGCTCATGTAGGCAGCACGACTCCACCCACTGGCCCAGGCAGCCACATTCTTCAATAATGTCCTACAAGGAAAAGGATCAGCTTTAGAAAATAAGACTTTAGCAAATCATGTTTACTCTAAAATTCTTGAGGCTTCTGAAGCAACGGCCACTTTTCACAATTTTGTTGTTAAATCTTTAGGTGAAGCAGAACACTACATTTTGCAATTAGCATTGTTTAAAGGCCAGAACTCAGAAAGTCCCTTGCTCCCACTCTCATCCCCCATGTCACGTACACAGAAGGCCTAGTTATGTCAACAAGACTGGCTAAGGTTTAGGGTTCTCAGTTTTGTTCTGTCAGCCCAGAGAATTTTCTCCTCCCCTCTGTGTGATGGGTCATTAGCATTTTCACAGACAACCACTTCTTTAGTAGTATTGACATCCTGTTTCAAAGAGGCAGAGTGAGTTTCTACAAAAACATCCGGAACCAAGAGATTAAAAATCAGGACCTCCAATGGGCCTTCTCCCTTCGATTACAAGAGTCACCTCACTATGCTCCCAGAGTGAGATGTAATAAGCTTGCAGCTAACAGCTGGGATAGGATTCTCACTGACAGACAAGACCCTCTTCACCTGCCCTGAGGAGTTGTGGCCTTCAGATGCAATGCAGGAGATCTGCTCAATCACCCCCACACCTGGGCTTCCCCTTGCTGCAGAGGATTCATGGAGATTTTCTCCCATTGCCTCAGAAGTTCCTGGGAGTTTCCCCTTTCCCTCTGCGGTCCCAGAAGAACGCTTCTTCTTCCTGCACGTGGACACTTTAACAGCCTGAGCTACTCAGGAGAAATCATTATCATTCATCCTATAAACAGGGTTATCATCTGCTAACCTCACTGATAGTCAGCTTTGATAGGCTGCACACCTGGCTGTGAAGAGGATAATTTTACAGTATGAGAAGTGACCAGTGCCTGACTAGCTTCCCTGCTCAGGGTCACAGCATTCACAAGAACCAGCTGCTCTCTCCTTTCTCCCAGCATAGGGCATTTATTCCTCAGGTGATCAGTGGAATTACAATGATAGCACCTTCTGGCCTTTTTACAGGAGATTGGGGTTGGGGCTTGTTTGAATGAGGTAAACTAGAATCCTACCTCCCACCAAGTTTAGACCCCTCTGCCTGTGCTTTATTCATAAGAGATGCTTGTTTCTGCTCAAAATCATCAGCTAGAGAAGACATCCACAGTTTTCATCCTTTTCTCCCATAAAAATAATTTTACCCCATCTTTTATATATTTTTAAGAGTAAATAATGAGGGGAATTTTTGGTATTACCTTAGTTTATTTCAGCATAAGCTTTGGTGGGCTAGAGCACACTTCATCGGATACATAGAATGGAACAGAAGTAAGATGCATTTATACACACAGAAAGAAAAAGTTTTACCTTACCATACCAAATCTAAGAGGCTATTAACTCCTGTCCGACACAGAAATTCATTTCAAAGGATTTTTTTCTCCTTTCCATAATGGCCCATCCATATTAAACAAAATGGCAACTTCCCCCTGGCCACGCACAAAATGATGACTCCCCCCCCTGACACACACAAATGGCGGCTCGCAGTGACTTCTGAAGAAGTAGGGTTACCATATTTCAGCTAGGAAAAAAGAGGACACTGTGGGGCACCCTAAGACCTCCCCCCACCCTAACTCTTCCCCCACCCTAGCCACTCCCGCCCACCTCTGACACCCCTAATAACTTCCAATCCCCTCTTCCCCAATGAGGCCACCCTGAGGCCCCACCCCTAACTGCCCCAAGAACCCCATCCCCTGCCTTAGTCTCCCTGCTCTTTGTCCCCTAACTGCTCCCCAGGAGTCCACCCACATCTAAGCCTCCATACAGCACCTTGTCCCCTGACTGCCCCCTCCTGTGGGACCCCCCAACCCTAACTTAAATTAAAGGGGAACACCCCCCAAGCCAAGACACCCTACCCACCCCCCAGTCCTGTGGAGAGAAATCCCAGACAGAAATATATTTTTAACACAGACCAATAACCGGACATGTCCGGCAGGACAGTAAGAAGCCTTTCCATCCCCAGCCCAGCCGCCTGCTGCACCCCACCCACCCTCCCCCCACAAGCTGCGGTGCCATCCCCCGGCCCGCTACCCCGCCACACCATCCCCGCACCGCCACTCCCCTTTGCCATGCCAACCCCCGGCCCGCTAACCCCCAGCCCACCACCGTCACCATCTCCCTGCCCCCTCCCTCCACTAACCACCGCCGCACCATCCCCTGGTCTCCGCTTCCCTGACAACCTCTGCACCAGTCCTCCAGCCCCACTCTCCCCCACCGACCACCGCTGTGCTATCCCCCACCCCGCCTTCCTCCTGCATGCCATCTCCCTCCCCTAACACCATCCTCTGCTCTCCCCCACATCAACTCTGGTCCCCACTCCCCCCGCACCATGCCCTGACCCCCCTCACTCCCACTGCCATCCCCTGCTGACCACAGAGACACTCACCTCTGCCTCTGCCAGAAGCAACTGTCATGCCATAGTAGGGCTTAACCACATGACTGCTGGGCATGACCCAACCCCATTGCTGCTCCCCTCTGTTGCTATGACAGAGTCCCTTTGCTCCTACAGCAGCTACTAGGCACTGGAGTCTTCTCCACAGGCCTGCTCAGCTGGCGGGACGGAGAAATCAAGTTCATGGGCTGGATCTGGCCCACGGGCCATAGTTTGGAGAGCCCTGGTCTAGCATATAGAACAGGGGTCTCAAACTCAAATGACCACGAGGGCCGCATGAGGACTAGTGCACTGGCCCGGGGGCCGCACCACTGACACACACACACACACCCTCGCTGCCCCGGCTGTGCCCCCACTCCACCCCTTCCATGAGGACTAGTGCACTGGCCCGAGGGCCGCACCACTGACACACACCCTGCCCTCGCTGCCCCAGCTCTGCCCCCACTCCACCCCTTCCAAGAGGTCCCACCCCTGCCCCACCTCCTCTGAGCATGCAGCTCCCCATTCCCTCCTGGAAAGCACTAGGCACCACCAACAGCTGTTTGGCAAACAAAGCAAGAGCAATCTAGGAAGTCCAGAGCTAGAAACACACGCGGCCCAGCCAGGCAGCAGAGAAGCCTCCACTTCTGGCCCCTCCGTCCTGCAAACTGCTATGGGGGGACCGGGGGGGGGGGCGCCAGGAAGCTTGGCGGGCCGCAGGGAAGGGCTTTGCGGGCCGCATGTGGCCCCCGGGCCGCATGTTTGAGACCCCTGATATAGAACATAGATTGTGATTTTATTTCTTCAGTAACCAACTTTGATCTTTCTTCTATAAATTATAACAGCTTAAAATCCATCTTCTATAATTACAGTATCTGATTTCCATTTATTTTCCTAAAGCAGTGTGTTATTGGAAGAATAAAGGGAAATCTGCTCAGGAACAGGGGCTGGTGCATTGTCCTCTCCACATTGAGGGAAGGGAGCAGGGCCATAAACTTACACTGAGAGTCTTCTGACAAGGCCAAGGCAGTACAGCTCTGAGGACCCAGGCTAGGGAGCTGGGGGAAGTGTCTGGAGCCTCTCTATTGTTGATACATGAGTGGTTAGTGAAAACATTCATGTTACTGCAGGTGGCTGTGCCAATGTTGGTGTAAGTGGAAGACCTGGAGGGGATTGAAGCTTTCCAAAGCTTCACATGGTGCCGAGGTTAGTAAGTAGGAGGGCTCATGGGTACCCCTGTTCCAGGTGGCACCCTGTAGAAGTCCATGATACCCACCCAATGAACAGGACCTATGACAGCATGAGTCCATTTCCCACTTACCATGCACTCAGTTACTGATGGAGAGACCGTTCTTATGGTAGGGAAGTGAGGACTCCTGGGTGCTGTCTGCCATTCTCTCTGTGACTCTGCCCAAGTCATGTCTACCACTCCCTCAGTTTTCTATGGATACATTGGAGATCTGTTTATAATGACTTTCTTTGCTATGTCTATTGAAGATCCTTCAATGAAAGGTTCTCTGTGATATGATCATACTTACTGATGAGAATTACTGATCTCTGATCCCTTAGTGAAAATCCCACCTGCCTCCAGAAAATATTCGGGTCTCCCCTCAATGATCTTATTCCAAATCTCTCTCTACACTTTCTAGCTATCCATCCTGGGCACTTAAGACAGCTTCAGAGCCTATGAGACCTAGGCAGTATCCCTAGCTTTCTTAGTAATCAATTATAATTTTAAGTATACAGAAATACACAGAACAGCCAATTCCTGTCTGACACAACACAGAGCCCAAGAGTTCTCATCTCCCTTTTGGGTAGGTCCCTTAATTATTGTTTACTGATAAAGCTCATTAACAGACACAGAAGTTCAGAAATGGAAAGAGAGACACTGG
Organism: Sternotherus odoratus; assembly: GCA_032164245.1. Taxonomy (NCBI): domain Eukaryota; kingdom Metazoa; phylum Chordata; order Testudines; family Kinosternidae; genus Sternotherus; species Sternotherus odoratus. Next base: position 302,936,167 of record JAVMKO010000001.1, read on the forward strand.
CTAGAGATCGTCTGGTCTCCAGTCTGTTTGCAACCAGATGCTGCTTCTCCCCTAGAGGCTGAGGGAATTCCACAGGGACTGCACAGAGCTCTATTATAAATGTTACACATCCCTATGTCAGCTTTCAGACTGGGATGCTGCTGCAGAAGCTGGGCTGAGAGAGGTGTGTGGTCCCGGCTCCCTGAGGGATATTCCCAGTTAAGACAATTCTGTCTCAGAAATCTCAGGTACCCCCCACTTTCTGTTCAACAAACCAAGTGCAATGTATGCATGATGGGATGGGGAATAGCTCTGTGGTCATTTCTGCTCTGTGGAGCTGCAGAAGCCTGAAGGAGACTGAAGAAGCCACTGAGCATCCAGGGCCTTTGTCACAAGTGCTGAATTTACTCTGGTATTATGGGCCAAAATGTCCATCGTTGCTGTGCACCTCAGTTATGGGCTCCCAAAGGGGCTTCATTTCAGTGCCACAGTGGATCCATTCAGATGAAAGTTGCTAGGAATTGTCATCTACAAAGTCAGATTTGGAGGCCATGGGCTGTAGCTCGCTCGGGCCCCTGTGAAGTCCTATGGCAGCCCTGCTGTCGTGTTTTAAGCGTAGAGAGGCCCTCAAGCAGATCTTCCAGTAAACATCTAGTCTGGAGTAAGAACTGAGGAAAACCTCAGGAGCCAGCTTTGTGTTAATGCCCAGACACTGCCACCGCATCCACTTGTCATTTAAGGGTTTGGCAGTTAATGGGGTGGGAAAGGCGGTGGGGCTCTTACCAGGTCTTTGCTGCTGAAAAGCATAAAGGTGCTACGGCTCCTCACTAGCATAAATATAGCAATTTTTCAACATGGGTAAGGCGTCTTCTCCCCTAGATTTATTTGAGAAATCGGATGAACTGTTATGCCTGAAAATTTCAAAATGCAATTCAAATGGAAGTAGCCACCGAGGAAGTGAAACTTCAGGTTAATGTTTGGCAAATGTATATCCAATTGAAATTAAGTCTTGTAATTTTATGTGTCAGACAGATTTAACTCTGAGTGGTTCGGCCAACACCACGAAATATGGCCAATCCATTTATTAATCCCATTGTGTTAAACTCTTTGCTCCAGTAATGTCTGTGGCAAGTTGTTCCACAGGTCAAATATGGATTATCTAAAGAGTTTTCTTTTATCAATGTTATATGTTCAGGGTGACAATGTAATTTAATATTCCCTTGTTTGTGTTTTATGAGACAGAATGACTATAAATACCTGAACTATGTTCTATATTGATAGATAGATTCATAGGGTTTAAAACCAGATGATCCAGTCTGACCTACTGTGAAACACCAGCCCTTACATTTCACCCAATTATCCCAGTATTGAGTTCCTTAATTTGTGTTGGAGTAAGACCTGGTCTACACTAGGATTTTATGTCATGGTATCCAATAGTGACAGGGTAAGAAGGGGTGGACAGGGATCAGCTAGTCTGACCCCGTGCCAAGATGCTGGATTTGCTATGCATAAGGCACCCCAGACAGATGACTATCCAGCCTCCTCTTGCAAATCTCTGATGAAGGACTTTCCACAACCTGCCTGGGCATCCATTCCATGAAGAGCCTGGTTGCGTCCCTCCCCAATCCTCCCTTTTCAATACTAAACATACCCCTTTCCTTCAGCTGCTGCTCATATGGCTGGCATTCCCTCCTGTGGGTCATTTTTGTCTCTCGCCTCTATATCCTCTCCAGTTTATATACATCTTCCCTATATACTAGAGACCAAAACTGAACACTGTACTCCAGCTGAGACTGAACCAGCCCCAAGAAAATTGCTACTGTGCCCTCCTGAGACTTTCTTGCTATGCCACTGCTAAATCAAATGAAAATTACATTTTCTCTTTTTTGCAAGGAAAAAAATCACACCCCTCATAGATGTAGCAATATCAACCTTACCCTGGTATATACAATATAAGGTCTATTGAAGAATTCTTAATCAAACCAGCTACTATGTCTCAGAGATGGGCATCATTTACTCTGACAGGAGAACCCTCATCAAAGTAACCTCAGGGCTCTTGGGGGTGGAAATGGCATCACTGTTGAGGATATAAAAATGGTAGGTCTAGGGCACAGCACCAGAAATACGGTTTTCCTCCTGGCCTTCTGGTGTATGTGCCTCCCATCATTCTTCTTTGCTGTGCAGTGCAGTGTGTCCTCATCTTAGCTCCTTTCTCAAAACCTTCAATAAAACTCCCCATAGATGTTCATGTTCCTATAGCTGGAGCGCAGCTGCGACCTCACAGCCTCCCCGCCGCAAATATTGAGTGGATCCATGAGCTCTGCGTTGTCCAAAGTGTGGAGTCGCCATGGGCACCTGGGAAGGTGTGATATGAGCATTCCACACTGAGCACACAGCAAGAGGCATTTCTAAATTACTGAGAGTTACAAGGGGGAGGGTCAGAAACTGTTTACCTCCATGCAGGGAGAGGAATTGAAACTGTTCACCAGAGCAGTCAGGATGGGCAGTGTGGGATGACTTCCTGAGGCCATCCAGAGATAATATCAAGCATAAGTATATACACTGGCACTCTGATGAAAAAAATGTTTTGTGCAAAACCCTTGTTTAGGTGGTTACATGATGTCACTGAAATTGTGGAGTTCCATCATTGAAACTGGCTTTGCAGTGTGTGCACCAGCACTGTTTCTTTGTCAAAAGGGCTTATTTGCAAAATAAATAAATTATTATTATTAATAATAATAATAATAATAATAATAATAATAATAATAATAATAATAATAATAATAATAATAATAATAATTAATAATAAAATATAAAGAAACATGGCAGTGTAGAATAAGGCTAAGGAACAATGATGGCTGAGCAGTATTCACAATTGTGTTTCCTGATGGTGCCTAGTAAGTTTCCTCACACCATGCTGTGTAGGAATTATTGAGCAGAAAGCACCAAAAATATGGAATTGGCATTAGTAGGGTCACTAATTCATAATTCCTTTATCTGAACAATGAAAACATCATTTTTTTCAGTGTGGGAAGAGTGACCAATCTGCTTCCCCCACGAGAACAGCATCCAGTAGTGCATGTGATGTCTCATATTCACATTGTTTTTCCATACAGGTATTTGCACTACGACAATCACACTAGACCCAGGTGATATACTGGGAGTCAGGGGAACATACGGTAAATGCAAGAGACACCGGTCTACCTCAGAGTTGGACACCTTCCCTAGTCCATGTCAGAATATAACAAAACTAACTTCACCAACCCCTCCACCTTCATCCTGCCTGGCATTCCTGGCTTGGAGGACACTTATGTCTGGATCTCCATCCCCTTCTGCATCATGTACATCATAGCCATCTTGGGGAACGTCACCATCCTGTTCATCGTGAAGGTGGAGCAGAGCCTCCATGAGCCCATGTACTATTTCCTCTGCATGCTGGCCATCACTGACCTGATCATGCATACGTCAACCATTCCCAAAATGCTGAGCATCTTCTGGTTAAATTACAGGGAGATCGATTTCAGTGCCTGTCTCACCCAGGCGTACTTCATTGCCATCTCCGCTCCCATTGAGTCCGGGATATTCGTAGCCATGGCTTTTGATCGTTATGTTGCCATTTGCCATCCCCTGAGACATGCCGCCATCCTGACAAACAGCCTGGTGGTCAAGATTTGTCTGGCGGTGATACTGCGGGGAACAATACTTTGTCTGCCCTTTCCTTTCCTGGCAAGGCAGTGGCCTTATTGTAAAACAAACATCATCCCCCAGCCATACTGTGGCCAAATATATCTGGAGAACGTGGCCTGCGCCGACACTCGAGTTAGTAATTACTATGGCTTCTTTGTTGTAGTCTTTGTGATGGGTGTGGATGGGATTTTTATTGCTGTGTCTTATACCGAGATCCTCAGGGCCATCTTCAGGCTCCCCTCAAAAGACGCCCTTCTCAAGACTTTGGGGACTTGTGGCTCCCACCTTCTTGTCATTTTAACCTATTACATCCCAGATTTCATCAACACCCTCATGTACAGCTTTGCCCAAAATGTTCCCGTATCTTTCCACAATCTCCTAATCCACCTGTTCTTCATGATGCCCCCTGTACTTCACCCCATCATCTATGGGGTGAGGACAAAACAGATCAGGGACAAACTGCTTCATCTCCTTACTCATAAAGGGGCCTAAAGTTTTCTTCCATATTGATCTCTAAAATTCCCTTTCTCTAAATCATTTACTGAACAGTCAAAGGGTACATCCACACTACCCACCAGTTTGCCGGGCATTAATCGATGTATCAGGGATTGATTTATTGCTTCCCGTGTTGATACAATAAATCAATCCCCGAACATGCTCCCCATTGACTCCTGTACTCCACCTTGGCGAGAAGTTGAAGCAGAGTATACAAGGAACGTCAGCAGTCAATTCACAGCTGGGTGGATGACCAGGTCTGTTGCCCTAAACTACGCCAAATTCAGCTATGCTCTTCATGTAGCTGATGTTGCTTATCTTGGGTCGACCCCCTCCTCCAAGTGTATATCATGGCAAAGTGACATTAAGTCCTTTCCTGGTCTTACTATACTGAGTCAGCATGAGAAACTAAGGAATCTTTGTGTCTACAACTCATTCTCCCAATAGCCCCACACCCTGCCCTACCTATTTCCCAAGATCCTGCCCTCTGTCCAATGTCTTTCCACAAACCCTCTTCCTCTGTCCCACCTATTCCTCCAAGGACCCACTCCATTCTCCATCTCTACTCCCAGTCCCCACCCCTGTAACTCCCTCTCCAACTCTTCAACCCCATCCCCTTATAGTATCATCTCCACCCATCTCACCACAGCCTGGACTCCCTCTGCTCCAGGGCTGGGCTGGGATCTACTGCATTCTGATAAGGAACCTGGAATGAAGATGAAGCACTGGGGCCCACCAGCCAACACAGAGCAGAGATGGATGACAGGGAACCATATCAAATCACGACAGTGATGCAGTCAGTTGAGGCTGTTCATCATAGAGCTTGTGGGCCCTAAAGCTCATCTGCAAAGTCCTGAGGGAAGAGATCATTGTGTCTCATTTCCTTTGCTCTCAGCAATGGCCTCAAGTTGCAGTGGGGAAAGTTTAGGTTGGATATTAGGAAACACAATTTCCCTAAGAGCACTGGAATGGGTTACCTGGCAGAGGGGCAGGGTGCAATACCCTTCCTTAGAGGATTTTAAGGTCAGTTTAGACAACATTCTGGCTGGGATGACTTAGTTGGGGTTGGTCCTGATTTGAGGAGGGGTCGAGTAGATACCTCCTGAGCTCTCTGTGAAGGTGTACCCCATAAGGCAGCGGTTCTCAATCTTCTTGAGACCGCAACCCTTTTTTGACCTCAGGTGGCACAGCGCGACCCTTTTATGTCTGCTGAATATTCAAAGTGGCCCATGTGAGCAAAAGAAAAATAATCGTATTTGTTATGTGTCATTAGTATGCGCCCAATTTTTGCATCTTAGCGCAACATTTTTTCCGCTATTGCCCTGTGTTCCTAGCTCATAATATTGGCAGCCTGCTACACACCCTGATCCTTAAAGTCCCTTTATCAACATCCAAATTAATTTTATTAATGCGCCCAAGTGCTGTTCCTATAAATATGTCCTTGTTTGTGTGTGTATATACTCTAAATAAATAAAATCCTATCCCTGTGTGAAGGTTAATTCCATTACAATAGCTAAAATGCTGCTAAAAATTGCATCCCCAAAATTGGCTTGCCTGTTTCTATCCAGAAGAAATTGTGCAACAGGATTATAAACCCCTAAAATTATGCAACACTTACACTGTGCCCATCATCCCCAAAAGCACTAAAGCAGCTAAGCATAAAAATAAAAAAAATAAAAATAAAATCTTCAAATTCTATGCAAAAACCAATCTAAAATGGCCTAATGCCCTTCTGCTTGCTCTCATGCACATAAAAAGCACCGCTTCGCAAAAACATGGTCTGTCCCCTCATGAAATTCTTATGACCAGACCTTTAAAAATGCCTAAAACTCCTCCTCTTCCCCCATCCAAAAAAATTTGCCACTAACTAATAATGCAGTAGTAGCCTACTGTAAAAAACTAATCCATTGTGTCAAGTCTGTCCATTCACAAGTGCAAAATGCCTTGCCAAAACCAGCAAACACCCCATGTCACTTGCTCCAGCCTAAAAGCTAAGTCCATAGTAAAGTGCAAATTACAGCTAAGGCCACTAATTTGTCGAATTGTTAAATTTTTTCCCACCCACCAAAAAGATCACAAGAAAAATATTCCAATAGTCAGCCTGCCCATAAATATAACCCAAAAGGCAACTTTAAACCAAACAAAATATATGTTAGCATTAAATATACCTGCCCCCAAATCACCAACACATCATAATAAACTCCATCTTAGTCAAAATATAAAGTTTTCTCCCCGGCTTTATGCCCCTCTCTGTTATCGCTCCACCCATCCGAATGGATGCTATATTGGAACCTACACCCTTTGCCAGCTCTCTTTGTTTTATTACAGAAAGGCTTATTGGGATTACTGCTTAAAGCCAGTAATTCCCAAATTACCCCAAATACCAATTGGTCAAATGGCAAATCCTGAAAATACAAAATAAATTACCTTATGCCTAGCAACTAAACTATATATGTATATAAGTCAAATGGTGTGTGCGTGTATTTATCTACTCTTACTCCTTCCACACTGTTTGAGCTAGAGACTTGAAATTTGGTATAGTTCTAGGCTTTAGGGTCCTAATCAGTGTAAGAATACAAAAAAAAATTCAAATCTCACCTCTTACACCCCCAAGAGTGAAATTCTGTAAAGCCCATTAACATCAGCTGGGTAGCAGGTAAACACCTGCTGTTCTCTCTGACATAGTTATGATGTAATAATACCACCCTCCAATGGACCCCGCACTCGCTCAGCTCTCTGCCCCCTCCCCCCTCCAACGGCCCCTCCACTTGCTCAGCTCTCTCCACCGCTCCAACATTCCCCCCACTCTCTCAGCTCTCTCCCCCCTCTCCCCCTCCAACGGACCTGAGCAACACCGGGTATTTCTGCTACTCTAATATAAAAATCTTTTTAACCAAAAATACCCCACCCTGTAGCAGTAACAACCGTATGCTAATCTCTTTCCCTTCATACCTTCTTCAAACTTCAGTTTTTTGCAAATAAGACAGGTCATATTTAACCATTAACGTCCCCTCATGCCACACCAAACCAAAAATAAAAATAACAAAATTGGTGTATTCAACCCTTACTACCCCAGTCTTGTTTTGGCTCTGCGGCAGCTAGGCTTACAAAATATTACCCTAACACTGGACAGGGGGTGGTACTCTAAAATACTTGTTTCCAGGGTTTAAAGTTAAAAACCATATCTATCATACACACCCTCATAACCTCAATCTTCATCGCATGCGGCACAGCCCAGATAATCTTTTAGTTAATCTTTGAGTGGTGTCTGTGCATTAATAAACTGCACCTGCTGTGCCTATGTAAATCAAAGCCAAAAATAATCACTAATGTCCATACCATCCAACAACAAGTAAAACTGTTTCACAAACTTGCTAAAAAAAGACCGGACCCTCTATAGTCCTGTTTTACCAATCCCCTCAGCTGGCTTAAATGTCCTGCCAGAAATGTCTTCTGCAGGGTGCCACCCAGAACAGGGGTACCCGTGATCCCTCTCACTTACAAACCTTGGCCCCCCTCTCACACTGTGAGTCTGTGAAAAGCTGCAAAGTGACGTGAAAAGCATGAGGATATTTCAGGTTGGTTTCATCACATATTTTATAGATTTTTGTTCTGAATTTACCATTTTTGCATTTACCCGCCCCCACACTTTTGGGGGTGATGAGCACAAAGTAAGTGTTGGGTGATGTGTAGAGCTTTGCAAACCTGTTGCACAACTTGGTCAGTGAAATGGGTACCTTGCTTGCTCTTAATAGAGACAGGTAAACCAAACCTGAGGATAAAATCTCTTAACAGTTGTTTAGCTACTGTGATGGAGTCGGTCTTGGTGGAGGTATAGGCCACTATCTATCCAAAGTACATATAAAAACACAGAGAAGGACATATTCATATGAACATCTGGGCATGTTGATAAAATTGATCTGGATATTCATGAAGGGACCCCACAGAGCGGGGTGAGCTGTGGGTTTTGTCTTTACTGGCCTGCCACTGTTGTGGGCAAGGCAGATAGTACAGGAATGGCAGTACTGCTCTGCCATAATAGAAAATTTAGGGGCTTACCAATGTCGCAGCACCGATGTAATCATCCCCCCTTTGCTAATGTGTGCCATGTCATAGGACATGCAGGCAAGGTAAGGGAGCAAAGCTTTGGGCACCACCAAGTGGCCATGGGTGGAACGCCACAAAGCATCAGGATGTAAAGAACATCCGTCCCACCTCCATCTGTCTTTCTCCTGTTCTGGGGCCAAATCCTGAATAAGAGCTGTCAGGGTTATATTTCCCCACTCTGAACTCTAGGGTAAAGATGTGGGGACCCAGCACGAAAGACAAATCACCCCCCAACATTATCTTACCAGCTTAGGTTAAATCTTTTCCCCCAAAACCCAAACTTCTCCAGTTGGGGCTTGGAAATCACTTCCACCACCAATCTGAGTCCCGAAAACCATGGGGTGGGGCAAATTGGAACCCCGATCATAATACCCCCCTTTTTACCTGGGAGAGATTTGAGAACACAGACCCTCACTATCTGTGAGATGAGCCTGATCCACACTAGAATCACTCCAATGGAATTAACAGACAGTTCTTACAAAAAAGATTTAAATAAAAAAAAGAGAAAAGCATAAACAACTTATACAGAAATCCATAGATACTAAACCTCCTAGCATTACCCAGCACTCGTGGAGCTCATCCCTTTGAATTTCTTTCTCTCCTAAACTTAACATTCTAAGGACACCGTGGATCAATTACCAAGTGATACAATTTAATAATACACTTACTGCTAGGCTCTTGTCTTTTTTAGAAGCTTATTGAAATGATGAATAGAAACATAGATGTGATTCCTCTCCATAGCCAGGGAATGCAGATAGACTCCGAGCAGCCCGAGAGAAAGACAGACAGAAAAACCAGGGAACAAAAGTGAAAGTAACTCCTTTTTTCTGCTAGGTATTAGCAGCTCTGATTTGTCGTCCCTTCTCCTGTTTCAGGTTAACTCTTCACAGGTAAAACAGTAATTCTAAGGCACTTCATACTTATGACATCCTTCTTGCTCTTTGCTCAGTGTGGAATGCTGACATCACACCTTCCCAGGTGTCCAGCATGGCTCAACACTTGGGACACTGCGGAGCTACTGGATCTGCTCAGTATTTGCGGGGGAAGGCTGTGCAGTCCCAGCCGTGCTCCAGCCATAGGAATGTCAATATCTATGGGCAGATTTCATGCTATGATAAGGACACACTTCAGTCAGGGCCGGATTAAGACCTTTAGAGGCCTTTAGCACTGAAAAGAGTATGATGCCCCCATATGTAATTCAAAATAAAAACAATACTACACTGTAAAATAAAATTATACAAGAGGCAGAAAACATTGCAAACAAGATGCAAGCACTAGAGTTTGTTTTCATGGTGACCATGAGGAATGAATTTTTACAACACTTTTACCACACAAGTAAAGCTCTACAAGAAAAAGAATTGGATTTGAAAACATGTGCAGGCCTCTGTCAATCACTTACACACTTGGAGGAATGATTTTGAAATATCTGAAGACATATCAATAGACACCCTGCCTCATACTAAGTAGAAAGAAGCCCAGTCCTGCACGCAAATCAGGAAAAAACAATATAGGCTCTCAGTGGCTGGAGGCTTGGGGTTCTGTAAGCCAAACCAGTTGCCCAGGGTTAAATATGGGGGACCAAGGCGGCTTAGGTGTAGGTGAAATGTGAGGCCAGCAAGAGTAACTTTTGTTGTGTGCGATAAGTTTTTGAAATCAGGGTTGGGGTTTGCTGTTCGCAGCATAGTCTTAATTTTCACTCCACAACACCATTGCTTTGAGGATGATATTTAGTATGGATGTGCAGAGAAGCCCCCCCATCCAAACATGAGCTGTTCAATGCTTTTGCTGGTAAAGGGTGGCCCACCATCTTCTTTAACTTCAGTGGGAGTGCCCAGGGCAGCTGCTGTTTGCTTAAGAGCCACAGCGACAGAAGCAGCAGTGGTTTTAGTAAGAGGGACACAAAAAGTTTGCCGAGACCCCAGATCGACAGTAAGTAAGGCTTTTGGAAAATGACGAGCGCCTGGCAGGGGTCCTATTAAGTCAATTTGCCACATACTACCTGGGACAAAGTGTTGTGCAGCATAGGCAGAGCGCTCATATCAGAGACGATTCATAGTTTTTACCTGCACACACTGCAAGCAGGACTGAACGATGTGCTCGCACTGACTGCAGCTAACGTCAGGCTTTTGGTCAGAAAAGCCAGATAACAGTCCATACAATTTTGTGGGTGGCAAGTGTCCCCATTCTTCATGGAGCCAGCTCAACAGCGGGATGGCCTGTGGGGCGGGATTTGCCACATGAACTTGGGAGACCTCTCTCATTCTTTGATAAGACTGGAATGCAGGGGGTTAGTCTGGTCGATGAGAGGGACAGTGCGTAATGAACCAAGGGTGAGAGAATTTATGAATTAGGGTAAAAATTTGGTCCCATATTTTAACAAATGCTGAGGGAGAGTCTTGCTCAACTAAAATATCTAAACAAAATTGAGAATCGATACCTAAAACAACTTGCTTGTTGGCGGAGTGGGCATCAGCAACATGCTGGGCAGCTAAAAGAACTTCCTGTACTTTGCATTCCTGTGCGGAGGAGGAGGGGGGGCAGTAACTGCACATTAAAGTAATTACATGTGGAACAAAGAACTCCCACCCTAGGGGATGGTGAGGTGCCCCCGTCAGATACGACCCAGGGATCATATTTTGCTTCAATGATTAACAGTTCGTGTGATGTGGGGGCTAAGATGTTATCGCTGGGAGTTAGCTGTTATCGCTGCTTGCCAAGCTACCTCGACTTGGAAACACAGAAGCTGCCAGGTGCGTAGTGCCATGGAACTCGGGTGGAGGGGTACTTGTAAGCCACGGGATTAAATGGACATGTGGTCCAGACAAGGTACCCGGGATAGGGACCTGGGACCAGTGACGAGCACTGGATGCAGCCAGTAGCATTTTACCCACTAGACCATAGTTATACTGGGGTCCAGACAGGTGATGGGCCCAATTGTAAATGGCATTACTGTGTTGCAATACAGTGAACCCTACATGGTGTTTTGTGATAAACAAATTAATGTTGAGGGGTTCTTGGGAATTAAAATGGGCTGGGGGGTGGGGGGGTTGAGGCGAACCAGCCAGCTAGCTTCTCTCCGCTTTTTTATGCTGATGGGTTCCACACTTCTCAGGAGTGTTTAGAAGAGAAAGAGCTTTGTAGGATTTCTAGGTTAGAAATTAATTGCGCCGGAATAGATTGGTGGTGATAATTAGGGAGACCTAGTAGCTGCTGAAGCTCTCATTTATTTTTTGGAGGGGCTTCTGTCCAAGGGTCTAATACCCTGGCTGGGACTTGTGTGTGAGTGGTGGGAGTGAAATGGAGTCCCAAGAATGAAAATTGCTGTCTGGCCTGTGTCTGTTACAGCTTTCCCCCATTCCATTTTGTTTCTTACAGCTGTCCCCTTACTCCATTTTGTTTTTGTTCTCCTGTGGCCGCCCCTCCCTGGCTGTTAAGTTGTTTACCAGGGCCACTGCCCTTCTCAAAGGGAGGGCCCCTTAAGTTGTTTACCAAGAGCCATTGCCCTTCTCAAAGGGATGGCCACTTGTGCTGCGTGCTAAGTGGGACAACTGCCCTGTTCAAAGGGTTGGTCCTGTTATCACCTTGTTAAACCTGGGCTCGGTGTAGGGTAGGCAATGTCCAGAGCTGTAAGATCAATGTGTTTTTAAGATCCTGGGCATGAGTCATAGGCCTCATGTGCTTTTGAGTCATGAGGTGGGAACTCACACCTATGGCCCAGGACTCTGCCCAGGCATGTCTCTATGCTCACCTGCAGTTTTTCCCTGAAACTCCTCCCCTGTGACAGAAGGAGCCTATCAGCATTACTGGCGGGGAAACTGCCTGAGTTTGCCTTTAAGAACAGGCATTTTTGAAACAATCATCAGAAAGGTTCCTGCATTGCTACCTGGTCTGATCAGCCAGGTGTTCTGGGGGGTCCTTTCTCCGCTCTTGTTTTATTTTTGAGCATACCCCCGTTTTTAACCCCCCCCGCTCTCGTTTTATTTTTGAGCGTACCCCCGTTTTTAACCCCCCACCCCACAAAGAACGAATTGCTGCCTGAGAGACCTGATTGCTGCTTCTGCTTTTGCTGCTGCCTGGGGACTGGTGAGAATCCCTCTGTGAAACTTTCTATACTTAATTACTTTAGCTGCTGACTCTGTTTCCCCAACACACAGACTTAAACTCGTTGGTCTGTGTCTTAAAACCTCTCAAACTCCTTGGTCTGTGTCTTAAAACCTCTCTTATACTCCTTGGTCTGTGTCTTAAAACCTCTCTTAGACTCAAACTAAACCTTGGTCTGTATCTGTAATCTGTTTCTTGCTTTGCAGCACCTTTGCTGCTAGAAATAAGCCTGTGCCTTCCTGGACTGTACCTGGGCACACACCACCCTGCCCTGTGAAACTCTGTATCTGTAATCTGTTCCTTGCTTTGCAGCACCTTTGCTGCTAGAAATAAGCCTGTGCCTTCCTGGACTGTACCTGGGCACACACCACCCTGCCCTCTGAAACTACCCCTAGTATAAGGTGCACCCATTAGGTTAGATTTTGTCTTTTAGTCTTTTAGTTTAGTTTAGTATCATTTGGGTGATACTTTGAAGTGCTTGTGGATTTGGCCCACAAATGATAATATCATCTACATAGGCTAACACGGACACATCTTTTAGGGGTTTTACCTTTTGTAATGTGATGTTGAGATGGGACGATGCAAGTGCAGGTGAATTACAGAACCCCTGTTGGTAGACTTTCCATTTATATTGGACACCTTTAAATGCAAAATTTAAGATTCTTTGCGTGTCCTGGAGTGGGATTTGGTAAAACATACTTTTAAATCAAGAGTACATGCCCACTGATTACTTGCATCGCTTAGTTGCCGCTGTATTTCTGGAATGGTGGCAGAGCTGGAAAATGTGATAGGCTTTATACGGCTGTTAGCTTGTCTATAATGAATGACAAGGTGATATTTAGAGGGATTGCCGTGCTTGGGAATACCCCAACCCGAGGACAGAAAGGTAGACACAGTAACCCTTTCTATCTTTTTCTCTTCTAGAAGCTGAGTGAGCAAAGCTTCAATCAGGGGAAGCCCTTCGGATTTTGTGGGGATAGGGGAAAATTTCCACGGCTGGGAGTTAACTACTTTGGAGGTATAGGGGGAATGATCACTTACGGATATAGGGAGGGCCTCCAGGATTTGATTATGCAGTTTAAATTTTTTAATATCTGAGACACCTAGCAGATTTTTTGATCCTAACAAGGCTTTTATTTTTCTTACGTATTTTCTGTGGGAAATTTTAACCCAAACCACGGGTTTTTCTTGTACTGCATTGAGGCCTTGAACAAACATAAAGGAGCCAGTAGGACAGTGGGGAACGTTGGGCTCAATAATACTAACTTAAGCTCCAGTATCTAATAAAAAGGAAGTGGGGGTGTCACCGTTAACGAACAGGGTGGTGTATGGGCGTTCATCGGTGGGATCTTTAATTTGGGCCGGGCAGCATGCGGCCCCTATTTGTTTTTTGACCTAACATAATCCTCCCAATTTTTCCAGCCTAGCTGCTCGGCTATGTTTTGCTGCTCTTCATCTGACATTTTACAGAGGGCTTCCTTAGGGATTCCAACAAAGGAAGCCAAATCGTGTCCATTCAGCTTTAGTTCACTCAGGATATTTTGGGGGATTAAACTGACTCTTTGGAGGGTCTTTTGGTGGCAAATCAACTGGGAGGACAACAGGTGGGGGCGGCAGTAACAACTTAATTCTCCTAACTACTTCAAATAACTTTAAGATGGATTTATGAACAGCCGCTTGCAAGTGCAGCATGGCACCGGTGTCAGCTCCAGGGGCAGCTTCTAATGCTAAGTCAACTGCCTCCGATGAGACAGGAATTTGGGTGGGATCATTAACATGTATAAAGGGTGTGGCTACCAATTGCTTTTGAGCAGTTAAATTAAGTGGGTTTTGTATTGGATCCCACAGGGCTATGGAGGCCCCTGCGATTGCCCATATTAAATTGTGTGGAGTAAGTAAGGCTCCCAGGGGGATAAACAATCCTTTAAAACTGCCTTGCATTGCTAAAATGGCAGCTGCCGGGGCAGTAAGCGGCCAAATGCGATTATTTAATAACGCATGACCTGGGAAGCCTCGCGCCCAATTGGCTGTTTTGGCTAAGATGCCAGCCTCTTCATGGTCCACCAATTCTGCTCCATGTTCTAAGGCTAGCAGCCCAACCCAAACCATGGGTGCCTCGTTGGGTTTTCATTGTGTTTCCTTTAAAAACTCTTCAAGTTCAGCCTTAGTACGTGTTCGAAGTTCAGTAACCTGTATGGTGTTCTCTGTTTGTGCATCTATTTTAGTTTTAGTTATCAAAATAGGCAAATCTTCTGTTACAGTCTCAGGTTCAGTAAATTCTGGGGCTGTTGGCAGAGCTGGATACAGAGGAGTTTTAGGAGCTTCATATGGGGGTGGCAAAATTTTCTGAGAAGGACTTGGGGAGGGGGAGGTAGTGATGGGCTCTACCTTTTCTGTTTTCTCCTCATTATCATCTTTAGGGGATCCTGGGGCTGCTTGTTTAGCTGCAAACATTGTGCCCCCGTGGAGGACAGAGCACAGATCGAGGGCCTTGCCTATCATGCTAAACAGGATGATGGAAACATCCTCAGATTTATATTCATCGGGTCGCAATTGTTTGGTTTTCTTAATTAAATCTAATTCTTTTATCATTTGGCATAATAATTTGTGTGCCAGATCAGCAGGTATTACCTGAGGTGGGGGAATCAATTTGGAAACAGTACTTCGGGATTTTCTAACAATGCGGGTACACTCTCTCCAAAGCTCAGAGGAATCTGCAGCCCTGACGTTCTCTCCAGCCTCTGTGCACTGAGGCTATAGAGAGCAATTGGCTAGATGACACCTAAAGCTGGAGTGGCACCGGAGGAGGCATCCCATATCTGCCAAGGTTAATGGTATGGTATAGCCTTTTAGAGTTTTACCCGAGCCGAGGGAACAAATCCATTCTTGTTTTGGATCAGTCGAATTTTGGCTAGTTAAAAGGTGAAACTGCAAATGTTGGAACTGTTCAGCTTCATCATCTGTGCGGTCTGCAGCGTGCCACGGGCATGGCCTAACTTCCTTGCATCCTGTTTGTGATGCCATGTGGATTGCCATGGACTCGCAGGGGTGAAAAATTGCAGGCCTGTTATTTACCAGGCTGCATGTGGCAATAGAATATATGGTAAGGGATGCAAGGAGAGTGTATGTCACGACATGAACTGCAGACACACACACACACAACTAAAATTAATCAATTTAAAGTTTTATTGGGGATAATTACAAGAGGTAAGAGCAGTCTTTGATTAGCTAATAGACTTAATGAAACTTAAAACACACAATGACTAAAATATCTACTAACAATATTTATAACCAAAGATGCAACATTTAGTAAAACCTGATACTTACAAATACAAACCAACACATAATGACCGGCAAACGTAGAAGCTCTGTTTCAAAACACGAGAGCAGAGACAGAGGCTTCGAGGTGATCAGGCTAAGTTACGGGGGTACACAGGATACACAGGATTCATTTTTCTTTCTCCTCTCTCTGTCTGCACATGGCAGACAGGTCCATAAGTACCAACTATGACATCACAGAAGTGTCATAGTGGAGGGACCCCAAAACTTGTTTGTGTTGGTTTTTTGATTGGCACGAGCAATATTTACACCAAGTAGGGGAGCAAGTGCCTCAAAGTCTGGCTTTGCCCCAAAGGTGAGAGGAAATGGACATTGTTTTAGAATGTGTGCAAAACTGAATGACAAAAGAAGAGGCCAGGGCAATACCGGTATGGGCAAGTTTTACAGGATTCAGACTGAACACATTTGATCACATTAGTGCTGTTAGACTTGCTTTTATTTTTGGAGATCGTACCTCAGCTTTGTTTTTGGACTTGAGGCACAGGTGTTTGGTGTTTGCAGGATTGGAGCAGAGTTTGAGCTTTTGGATGAAGAGGCCTGCTTGCAGTGAGAGGTGTGTACTCAGTTGGTTAGCCTTTTACACTTCATTGCTGAGTGAGTGGTTAAGAGACCTGATAGGGTTTTTTTAACGAGGTTTTAGGGAGGTCTTCCTTTGGTGCACTTTGATATAGACTTCATTTTTAGGCTGGAGCAAATGACATGGGGTGTTTGCTGGTTTTGGCAAGGCATTTTGCACTAGTAGAGTGGGGCCCTTGGCTAATTAGGGCTGAATGAGCCCCACCTGGCTGCCTCCCAGACAGGATATAAAGCCTGGAAGGGAGGATGTCAGATGGGGGAAAAGGAAGTAGAGCTGAGGAAGGTAGCTGTGGCTAGTTGCCTGCTAGAGCTAACTGTTCCCTCAGGCCTCCACATATTAGAGGGCTAGGCCTAAGCTAGAAACAAGTAGAGGTCTAGGCCTAAGCTAGAAACTGTGTATAAATCTGTACATAGGTGGTGGGCTTGCACTGTGTGAGGAGAATAAAGGACACTGGTTAAGCCAAACAGAGTCTCCTGCATGATTTCTGAAGAGAGTGGAGAGCAGCCCGCCTACACGTGGGGGCTTGTCCGGGACACGATGTCAGCGACATGGTTGGTGGCCCGGAGATGGAGGGGACCCTTCAGTGGCTGGGGGACCAGCAAAAACAGACTCAGCAGGCTATGCAGGCCTTGCAACAAACCCACCAACCTATGCAACAGACCCAGCAGGCTGAGAGGCAAGCATTCCTGGCCTGGCAGGCAGAACAACAGAAAACCCTCCAGGACTTTATATAGCACAGACGAGCACCCAGGCAAAGCTCCTGCAATGGCTGGTGAGTCCAGGGGCAGGAGAGGGCATCCGGCCACTGGGCTGGGGACTTTGCAAAATGAGCCCGGCGGATGACCCAGATGCCTTTCTTGGAACTTTTGAAAGGGTGGCCACCGCAGCCGGGTGGGAGCGGACCACCTGGGCCCTCCAGCTCGCCCCGTACCTGGTGGGCGAAGCCCAGGTGGCATATATGACCCTAGGGACTGTAGAGGCCCAAAATTATGAGGCCGTGAGAGCGGCCATTTTGGAGCGGGTCGGCCTATCAGCGGAAAAGTACCGCCAAAAGTTGCGGGCAGCCCGCTGGACGCCGGCGGTGAGGCCCCGGGCGTTTACGCAGAGGTTGCGGGACTGGGCGACGTGCTGGCTGAGGCCAAAGGCCCGGTCAGGGGAGGAGATTATGGACTCCCTGATTTTAGAACAGTTTCTGCAAAGCCTCCCAGAGACTGTGTGTACCTGGCTCCGAGGCACCAGCCAGAAACCGTGGATGAGGCTGTGCGGGTGACAGAAGAATATGTGGAGGCCGAGGGACCCTGGGGAGAGGACGGCTGCAAAGGGACTGGGATCTGGGGCATCGGCCAATGGACCCTTTCCCAGCAAAGGGGAAGGAGAAAAAGGGGGAGCCCTGGGGGGCGCCCAAGAGAACTGCCCGGCTCACCTGCTGGCAATGTGGGAAACAGGGGCATATGAAGCGAGACTGCCCGGCCATGGAGTGTGTGTGGGCGGATTTATGTGGGTGGACTGAGTTGTGGGGGCAGAGGCGGAGGAAGGGGATACCCACTCTACCAGTGAAGGTGGGGAGGAAATCTCACCAGGGGATCCTGGATTCAGCCTCCCCCTACACGCTGGTATGGAGGGCATTGGTCCACCCTGAATGGCTGGTTCCGGGGGCCACGATGGGACTGGGGTGTATCCATGGGGACAGGAGGTCCTGTCGGGTGGCCTAGATACCCCTGGAAATCAGCGGCCGCTTCCAGTGGAAGCGGGTAGGCATGCCGGAGAGGTTACCCTGCCCAGTACTCATTGGTAGGGCCTGGGGCCTGGTGGAAGGTCCGAGGCCCTGGGGTGCCCCAAGGCCGGGGGTGAGAGCCCATAAGAGGGGTTCCCCCGAGCAGAGGGGTGGGCCTAGGCCCGGCGAGAGAACAAACAGAACTCCAAGACAAAAAAGACTGGAAAGGGTGGAGCCAAGGGAAGTGGGACTGATGAGCCTGAGGCCCCCACGACCCGAGAAGGGGGCCAGTGACCTACCGGCGATCCAACCCTTGGAGGAGGAACTGGCCCGGTCTGAGGGTGGGTTGGAAGCCAACCCTCAGCAGGAGGGAGGGGAAACTGATACATGGAAAACTGAGGCACCGGGAAACCCATCAGGGGGAGTGGTCGAGGCCAAACCCTGGCCCGAGGTCAGGGCAGCCCCAGACCCCCTAGGCACCAGTGGGCGGTCGAGGGGAGAAGACAAGCCCCGAGGCCCAAGCAGGGGTGCTGGGGGAGGCAGGGACCACGCCCCCTGTAATTGGTGCGACGACTTGCGGGCAGAGGCAGCATTAGGAGGCCCACCTCTCCCCGCAGAGTGCTATTTCTGTGGGAGAGGGACGGCAGGGCCCTCCGCAGGGAAAAGTGGGGGGTCGCTACCCGAAAACACACTCCTAGGAGGCGACCAAAGGGTAGGGGAAAAAGGCCCCCAAGCCAGCCCGATGGGGCTGGGCTTAAGGGGGGAAGCGTGTAGCAAGGTTCTGGCCAGGAGCTACTGAGCCAGCCTCTGCTCCCCCTTTAAACTGCAGGAAAAGCCTCTGCTGGCAGCTTCCCTAGGGTTGGGAAGGTAATTGCCTAGTAGAGTGGGGCCCTGGGCTAATTAGGGCCGAATGAGGCCCACTGGCTGCCTCCCAGACAGGATATAAAGCCTGGAAGGGAGGAAGTCGGGGGGGGGAAAGGAAGTAGAGCTGAGGAAGGTAGCTGTGGCTAGTTGCCTGCTAGAGCTAACTGTTCCCTCAGGCCAGCCAAGTAGAGGGCTAGGCCTAAGCTAGAAACTGTGTATAAATCTGTAAATACGTGGTGGGCTTGCACTGTGTGAGGAGAATAAAGGACACTGGTTAAGCCAAACAGAGTCTCCTGCATGATTTCGGAAGAGGGCGGTGAGAGGCCCGCCTACACAGGCATACAGGGCAAGAGCGGGATGCAAAAATTGGGCACATACTAATGACACATAACAGATGTGATTATTTTTGTTTTGCTCACAAGGCCCACATAGAATTTTCGACGGACATGCAAGGGTTGCGCCGCACTGCCTGAGATCAAAAAAGGGTTGTGGTCTCAAGAAGTTTGAGAACCGCTGCCTTATGGGGTACACCGTCACAGAGGCCACAGGAGGTATCTAGTCGAAGCCCCTCCTCAAAGCAGAACCAACCCCAACTAAATCATCCCAGCCAGGGCTTTTTCAAACCTGACCTTAAAATCCTCTAAGAAAGGAGCTTCCACAACTGTCTATCAGGTAATCCATTCCAGTGCCCTTAGGGAAATTGTGTTTCCTAATATCCAACCTAAACTTTCCCCACTGCAACTTGAGACCATTGCTGAGAGGAAAGAAATAAGCCACACAATGGTCTCAGCCCTCAGAACTTTAAAGATGAGCTTTAGGGCCAACAAGCCGTGTGATGAACAGTCTCAATTGACAGCATCACCGCCGTGATTTCATTTGGTTTCCTGGCATCCATCTCTCCGTCTGGCCCCAGCGCTTCGTCCTCACTGCAGGTTCCTTCTCAGGTTGAGGTAGATCCAGCCCAGCCCCGGAGCAGAGGGAGTCCAGGCTGTGGTGACATGGGTGGAGATGATCCTGTAAGGGGATGGGGTTGAAGAGTTGGAGAGCGAGTTACAGGGGTGGGGATTGGGGTAGAGATGGAGAATGGAGTGGGGCCTTGGGGGAATAGGTGGGATAGAGGAAGAGGGTTTGTGGAAAGACATGGGGCAGAGGTCAGGACCTTGGGAAATAGGTTGGGCAGTGTGTGGGGCCATTGGGAGAATGAGCTGTACACACAAAGATTCCTTAGTTTCTCATTTTGACACAGCACACTAAGGCCAGGAAAGGAATTAATGTCACTTTGCCATGATATACACTCGGGGGAGGGGGTCAACCCATGATAAGCAACTTCAGCTACATGAAGAGCAAAGCTGAACTTGGCGTAGCTTAGGGCGACTGACCTGGCCATCCACCCAGCTGTGAATCGACTGCTGTCATTCCTTGTCGACTCTGCTTCCACGTCTAGCCAAGGTGGAGTATAGGAGTCAATGGGGAGCATGTTTGGGGATTTATTTATTGTATCAATATGAGAAGCGATAAATCAATCTCTGATACATCAACCACTGCCTGGCAAACCAGTGGGTATGTAGACATATCATTTGACTGTTCAGTCAGTTATTTAGAGAAAGGGGATTTTAGAGCTCAATCTGAGAGAAAACTTAAGGCCCCTTTATGAGTAAGGAGCTGAAGCAATCTGTCCCGGAACTGTTTTGTCCTCACCCCATAGATGAAGGGGTGTAGTACAGGGGGAATCAAGAAAAACAGGTGGAATATGAGATCATGGAAAGATACGGGAACATTTTGAGCAAAGCTGTACATGAGGGAGTTGATCATATCTGGGATGTAAAAGGTTAAAATGACAACAAGGTGGGATCCGCAAGTCCCCAAAGTCTTGAGACGGGCGTCTTTTGTGGGGAGCCTGAAGATGGCCCTGAGGATCTCGGTATAAGACACAGCAATAAAAATCCCATCCAGACCCTTCACACAGACTACAACAAACAGGCCATAGTAATTACTAACTCGGGTGTCAGCGCAGGCCAGGTTCTCCAGATATATTTGGCCGCAGTACGGCTGGGGGATGACGTTTGTTTTACAATAAGGCCACTGCTTTGCCAGGAAAGGCAAGGGCAGTACAAGCATTGCACCCCGCAGTACCACGGCTAGGCAAAACCTGACCACCAGGCCGTTTGTCAGGATGGCAGCATGTCTCAGGGGATGGCAGATGGCCACGTAACGATCAAAAGCCATGGCTACGAGAATCCCAGACTCAATGGGAGAGGAGATGTCAATGAAGTACACCTGGATGAGACAGGCAGTGAAATCGATCTCCCTGGAATTGAACCAGAAGATGCTCAGCATTTTGGGCATGGTTGACGTATGGATGATCAGATCAGTGACGGCCAGAATGCAGAGGAAATAGTACATGGGCTCATGGAGGCTCTGCTCCACCTTCACGATGAACAGGATGGTGAAGTTCCCCAACATGGCTATGATGTACATGATGCAGAAGGGGATGGAGATCCAGACATGAGCTTCCTCCAGGCCAGGAATTCCCAGCAGGATGAAGGTTGAGGGGTTGGTGAAGTTGGTTTTGTTATATTCTGACATGGACTGGGGGAGATGTCCAACTCTGAGGTAGAAAGCTGTCGATTGCATGTACCGTACGTTCCCCTGACTCCCTATATATCACAAGGGTCTAGCGTGATCCTCACAGTGCAAATACCTGTATGGAAAGACAATGTGAATATGAGACAGCACATGCACTACTGGATGCTGTTCTCATGGGGGAAGCATGTTGGTCACTCTTCCCACACTGAAAAAAATGATTTTTTCATTGTTCAGATAAATGAATTCTGAATAAGTGACCCTACTAATGCCAATTCAATTTTTTTTGGGTGCTTCCTGCTCAATAATTCCTACACAACATGGTGTGGGGAACCTTAGTAGGCACCAGCAGGAAACACAATTGTGGATACTGCTCAGCCATCATTCTTCCTTAGACTTTTTTTACACTGCCATGTTTTTTTACATATTTTATTATGATTATTTTTTGCAACTAAGCCCAGTTCCAAAGAAACAGTGGTGGTGCAGACACTGCAAAGCCACTTTCAATGACGGAATTCCTCAGTTTCAGTGACATCATGTACCACCTAAAGAAGGGTTTTGCACACAACATTTTTTCTTCAGAGTACCAGTGTAGATACTTGTGCTTGATTTTATCTCTGTAATTGGCCTCTGGCAGTCGTCCCACACTTCCCATACTTACTGCTCTAGTGAAAAGTTTCAATTCCTCTCCCTGCATGGAGGTAAACAGTTTCTGACCCTCCCCCTTGAAAGTCTCAGGAATTTTGAAACTCCTCTTGCTGTGTGCTCAGTGTGGAATGCTCACATCACACCCTCCCAGGTGCCCATGGCGACTCCACACTTGGGACACTGCGGAGCTGCTGGATCCGCTCAGTATTTGAGGCAGGGATGCTGTGAGGTTGCATCTGCGCTCCAGCCATAGGAACATGAACATCTGTGGACAGTTTTAATGAAGGTTTTGGGAAAGGAGCTAAGATCAGGACTTACTGCAGTGCACAGCAAAGGAGAATGACTGGAAGCAAATACACCAGAAGGCCAGGGAGGCAATCCATATCTCTGGTGCTGTGCCCCAGACCTGCCATTTTTAACAGTGACTGCATTTCCACCCCCAAGAGCCCCGATGGTTCTTTTATGGGGATTCTTCTGTCAGAGTAAATGATCCCCGTCTCTGAGAAATGGTTGATAGTTTCATAAAGAATTCTTCAATAGACCTTATGCTGTATATACCAGGGTCAGCCTGATATCGCTACAACTATGAGGGGTGTGATTTTTTTTTCTTTGCAAAAAAGTGCAAATCTAATTTTCACTTGGGTTAGGAGAGGAATAGCAGGAATGTCATGGGACTGCACAGTAGCAATTTTTTTGCTGCTGGTTCAGCCTCAGATGGACTACAGTGTTCAGTTTCAGTCTCCAATATATAGGGAAGATGTAGAGAAAGTGGAAAGGATATAGAGGCGAGTGACAAAAACGACCCACAGGAGGGAATGCCAGCCATACGAGCAGCGGCTGAAGGAAAGGGGTATGTTTAGTATTGAAAAGGAAGGATTAATGGGGGATTCAACCGGGCTCCTCAGATACTTGAAAAGCTGCCTTAAAAAAGGTGGATGAAAGTTCTTCGCTCTTGTCACCTAGGGCAGGAGAAGAGGGAATAGGTACCAATTACAGCCTAGCTGATTTAGATTAAATATATAAACTTCCCAACTGTAAAAACAGAAGGACAATGGAATGGATGTGCAGGCAGGTTGTGGAAAGTCCTTCACTAGAGATTTTCAACGGAAGGCTGGATAGTCATCTGTCTGGGGTGGCTTATGCATAGCAAATCCTGCATCTTGGCATGGGGTTAGACTAGCTGATCCCTGCCGCCCCCTTCCCACCCTGTCGGTACTGGATACCGTGACACAAAATCCTAGTGTAGACCAGGTCTTACTCTAAGACAAATTAAGGAGCTGAATACTGGGGTAATCGGGTGATATATAAGGGTTTGTATTTCACAGGAGATCCGACTGGATCATCTGGCTTTAAACTCTTTGAATCTATCGATATAGAATGTAGTTCAGGTATTTATAGGTATTTTTTCTCATAACACATATTCAATTACATTGTCACCCTTAACATATAACATTGATCAAAGAAAACTATTTAGGTAATCCATATTTGACCTGTGCAACAACTTGCCACAGACATTATTGGTGCAATGAGATTAACTGAATGGGATTCATAAATGGATTGGCCATATTTGTGGTGTTGGCCATACCACCCACAGTTCAGTCTGTCTGACACCTTAAATTAGAAGACTTAATTTCAGTTGGATATACATTTACCAAACATTAACCTGAAATTTCCCTTGCTT
This sequence comes from Sternotherus odoratus, assembly GCA_032164245.1. Lineage (NCBI taxonomy): Eukaryota > Metazoa > Chordata > Testudines > Kinosternidae > Sternotherus > Sternotherus odoratus. The sequence goes on from JAVMKO010000001.1 coordinate 302,959,942, forward strand.
CGTGTGCCTACTTCCATTTGAATTGCATCTTGAAATTTTCAGGCATAACTCTTAATCCGATTTATCAAGTGAAGCTAGGGGAGATGATGCCTTAGCCATGTAGAAAAAATGTTACATTTATGCTAGTGAGGAGCCCTAGCACTGCCATGCTTTTCAGTAGCGAAAACCTGGTAACAGCCTCACCCTCTTCCCCACCCAGTTAACAGCCAAGGCCTTAAATGACGAGAGGATGAGGTGGCAGTGTCTGGGCATTATCACAAAGCTGGCTTCTGAGGTTTTCCTCAGTTCTTACTCCTGACTGGATGTTTACTGGAAGATCTGCTTGAGGGCCTGTCTACACTTAAAACACGACAGCAGGGCTACCATAGGACTTCACAGGGGCCCGAGCCAACTACAGCCCATGGCCTCCAAATCTGGCTTTATAGATGACAATTGCTAGCAACTTTCATCTGGATGGTTCCACTATGCCACTGAAATGAAGCCACTTTGGGAGCCCACCACCGAGGTGCTTAGCAAAGAGGGACATTTTGGCCCATAATAGTAGAGTAAATTCAGCACTTGTGACAAAGGCCTTGGATGCTCAGTGGCTCCTTCAGGCTCCTTCAGCCTTCAGCGGCCCCACAGAGAAGAAATGACCACAGACCTATTCCCCATCCCATCATGCATACATTGCACTTGGTTTGTTGAACAGATAGAGATGGGTACCTGTGATTTCAGAGACGGAATTGTCTTCACTGGGAATATCCCTCAGGTAGCCATGTCCACACACCTCTCTCAGCCCAGCTTCTGTAGCAGCATCCCACACCGAGAGCCGACACAGGGATGTGTAACATTTATAATAGAGCTCTGTGCAGTCCCTGCGGAATTCCCTCAGACTCTAGGGGAGAAGCACCATATGGTTGTAAACAGACTGGAGACCAGACACTCTCTAGCCAGTGTCTCTCTTTCCATTTCTGCACTTCTTTGTTTGTTAACTAGCTTTATCAGTAAACAGTAATTAAGGGACCTTCCCAAAGGGAGATGAGAACTCTTGGGCTCTGTGTTGTGTCAGAGTGGAATTGGCTGTTCTGTTTATTTGTGTATACTTAAAGTGATAGTTGATTACTAAGAAAGCTAGGGATAGTGCCTTGGTTTCATGTGGTCTGAAGCTGTCTTAAGTACCCAGGACGGATAGCTAGGAAGTGGAGAGACAGATCTTGAATAAGATGACTGAGGGGAGACTCAAACATTTTCTGGAGGCAGGTGGGATTTTCCCTAAGGGATCAGAGATCAGTAATTCTCATCAGTAAGTATGATTATATCACAGAGAACCTTTCATTGAAGGATATTCAAAAGACCTAGCAAAGAAAGTCATTATGAACTGATCCCCAATGTATCCATAGATAATCTGAGGTACAGGTAGACAGACATGTCTTGGCCAGAATCACAGAGAGAGTGGCAGACAGCACCCAGGATTTCTCCCTTCCCTACCATAAGAACGGTCTCTCCATCAGTAACTGAGCACATGATAAGCGGGAAATGGACTCATGCTGTCATAGGTCCTGTTAATTGGGTGGGCATGATGGACTTCTGAAGGGTGCCACCTGGAATGTGGGTACCCACAAGCCCTCCTACTTACTAACCTTGGCTCCTTCTTAACATGTGAACCTACGAAAAGCTTCAAGCCCCTCCACGTCTTCCACTTACACCAACATTGTCACCCCCACCTGCAGTACCATGAATGTTTTCACTAGCCACTCATGTAGGCTGACCATACGTCCCGTTTTGAACGTGACAGTCCCGTTTTTTTAATGTTTTTTAACCGTCCCGTCTTTTTGTGCAAAATATCAATTTTTTCCCGTTTTGGGGGCAGGACTCATAAAACGTGGACTCATAAAACAGGACTCATAAAACATCCCCCCCCCCACCGCCACCGCCGGCACGCTCGGCCCCCGGCTGCGGCTCCGGACAGCTCCGATCTGCCGCCTCCTCCTCTCTATTCCTCCTTCCCTCCTTCTCTCCATCCCCCTTCTCCATCCCTCCCATCCTCCCTGCTCTCTCCCTCCATCCGCTGCCTCCTCTCGCTCCCTCCATCCCTTCTCTCTATCCCCTTCTCCATCCCTCATCCCTTCCTTCCTCCCTTCTCTCTCTCCCTCCGTCCACTGCCTCCTCTTCCATCTCCCTTCTCTCCATCCCTCCTTCTCGCTGTCCCTTGCCTCCTCCATCCCCCCTGCTCCCTACCCCCATCTCTTCTCTCATCCATCCATCCTCTCCCTTCTCACCTTCGTGCCTTCTCTCCCTCCATCCCCTCCATCTTCAGCCCTCATCCCCCCTTCTCTCTCTCCCTTTATGCTCTTCATCTCTCATCCCTGTTCTGCTTATTCCTCCATCCATCCCCCCCCCGACCCCCCTGTGCCTCCCCCCCCACCCGGCGCTGGGAGGCCCAGGTGGGGCCATGGCCCCCACACACACCCTGTCCCGTTTTTGCCATCCCAATGTCCCATTTTTGTCTAAAGGAAATATGGTCAGCCTACACTCATGTATCAACAATAGAGAGGCTCCAGACAGTTCCCCCAGCTCCCCAGCATGGGACCTCAGAGCTGTACTGCCTTGGCCTTGTCAGAAGACTGACCAGTGTAAATTTATCATCCTGCCCCCTTCCCTCAATGGGGAGAGGACAATACAGCAGCCCCTGTTCCTGAGCAGATTTCCCTTTATACTTCCAATAACACATGGCTTTAGGAAAATAAATGGAAAGCATATACAGTAATTATAGAAGATGGATTTTAAGCTGTGATAATTTATAGAAAAAAGATAAAAGTTGGTTACTTAAGAAATAACATCACAACCTAAGTTCTATATGCTAGACCAGGGCTCTCCAAACTACGGCCTGTGGGCCAGATCCGGCCACGAGCTTGTTTTCTCCATCCCGCCAGCTGAGCAGGCATGCGGAGAAGACTCCGGAGCCTAGTAGCTGCTGTAGGAGCAAAGGGACTCTGTCATAGCAATGAGGGAGCAGCAATGGGGTTTGTTCACACCCAGCAGGCATGTGGGGAAGCCCTGCTATGGCATGCCAGTTGCTTCTGGCAGAGGAGTAAAGAGGTGAGTGTCCCTGTGATAGGCAGGGGATGGCAGTGGGAGTGAGTGGGGGTAGGGGAATGCGGTGAGGGGAGTGGAGGCTGGAGTTGGTTGGGGGGGAGAACAGAGGATGGTACAAGAGGAGGGGAATCACGTGGGGGAGGAAGATGGTGCTGGGGGATAGCGCAGTGGTGGTTGTTGGGGAGCAGTGGGGCCGGGGGATGGCGCAGCGGTGTTCAGCAGGTGGGAGAGGAGGAGGGATGGCGTGACAGTGTTCGGAGGGGGGTACGGGGCAGGAGCATGGTGTCAGTGGTCGGCCAGGGGAAGGGGGCCAGGGGATGCTATGGCAGGGGGCAAGTGGGGGGCAGGGGTGGCACGGCACTTGTCAGCGGGAGAAGGGGAGATGGGGGATGGTTCCACAGTTGGCAGGGGTGGGTGGGTGGGGTGCAGTAGGCGGCTGGGCTGCAGTTGGAAAGGCTTCTTACCATTCTGCCAATTATGTCCGGTTATTGGTCTGTGTTAAAAATATAATTCTGTCTGGGATTTCTCTCCTCCGGACTGGGGGGAGGGTGGGGTTTCTTGGATTTGGGGGGAGTGTCCCCCTTTCATTCTCTTACCTCTGCCCCCCTCCATTGTGGTCTCTGTGTTTTGGGAAGGGAGGGGTGCCTTCTCCCTCCCTAGGGTTACCATTCATCCAGATTTCCATGGTAGTGTGCCTCAGATTCCCTTTTTATACTGAACATCAGGTGTGGACTGTCTTTCCCCCTTTGGAAAGTATCACCACTGTTTACAGGCCTTAACTTTGACACATCAGTAGAACAAGGCCTTTTAACATAAAGTGTGTTCCCATGTATTCATCTTAACATGTTCAAAGGACTTTTCAAAAGATTAGGCCCATTGTACAATTTTACAGTCTCTGGTAATAGCATAGTAGTTACATAAATTACCATTAGCACCAACAATAATATCATTGCACGTGTCCATTTACCATCAGGTTTGTCAAGCCATGCCTTTGGGTCAATACCATTAGAATTTCGGCCTTCTAGGGTCACTACGTGGTTCTCCTGTGCAAAACCAAATTCTCTTTTCACTCCTTGCCTTGAAGGGTCAAACCCTGCTCTGTCTTGCTTAACAGAATTTCCTGGCTGATCTGGAGGGTCTCATGAGCTAACAGCCATTAGCAAGTTCCTCTTCCCCCATTCAGTCAAGTAATCTGCATCTCCACAGACAGAAGCAAGCTTTGAGGCTGTACCATGTCTTAAAGGAATACCATCCATTTTCACTAACGAGCTAGCCTCAAAGTTCTGTTGTTCTTTCTTTACCCACTTCTGCTTCCCCATGGAATTAGATGTTGGGTCTACCAAGAGACTACAAGTTATATCCCAAGTGTCTAGAGATGAGAGTATACCAACTAAGAGACTAACTGCACAGCTACCCTATTCTGAAGATACATCTACCCAGTCATCTACCCAGTCATCTTTCTGAGCCTGAGACACAGACATTCACTTGCAGAATGAGAATGGAGACTTCTCCCTCTGAACAACCTTGTCTCCCCAACAAGCTGGTCAAACACAGCCACTTGGTCATAGGGCTGTCCCAATTCCTCCTCCCAGCTATGGCCACTGTACTTTTCCACAGGAAAATCTGTAGATCCATTCCCTACAGGAAACTTCTGGCTGTTAGGAACTGAAACTTCCCTGATCAAATCACTTTCACACTCCCCCAGTGCAGCAAATTACCTGCATGCATTACCAGAAGGATATTTTCCCTTAGGAACTTATTTAGGCCACAATTTACCCCTCACAGAAATCCTGTCCTTACCCTCTTCACCTAGGGCTTGCTCCCAAGGAACACCTTCCTGAATAACAACAGACTCTTTCTGGACCTTATTCACATCCATGGTCACCTTTGGATCATCAGGCTGATTTCTACAAAATCCCCTTTCAGGCAAACTCACAGACTCACTGGACAAGAGGGTTAGAGTCATTCTTCTTCTCTTTGCCACACATCAGTTCAGGAACTTCTTCCTTCTTGGTACAAGTTGTCAATCTGTTGGTAGGTAACACAACCAAATCACCTTTCTGCTCTTCTTGTGCCCTGGCTAGGGTGTCAGTCTAATTAGACAGAGTTGCTACACCCCTTTCCAGCAACACACTAGCAACAGGGAAAATACAAACACCAGAATCATCTGTTCTCTGGCATCTTGCTAAGACATTAATTGGATCTAACCTAGTTATGGAGCCTTCCACCCCAGCAGACACAAATTTAGGACTATTCCCTTTCTGGGCTTCAGCTGAATCCAAAACCAACTCTGCGACAACTGCATTATTCTCAACCATCACAGGCTGAAAAGCACCTTCTGTCTGCTCCAGACAAAGAAGACTCAGAGACACATTCTCCTTCACCAGACACTCAGCTTGGGATCTCACTTCCCTTGTCCCAGCACACAGGGCTGTTCACAAACAACTGCTTGGAGACCGAGGTAGCTTCCTCCATAAGCAAGTTAATACACCCGACAGACACAGGCTAATTCCCTTCGCTGTCACACTTCTCCACACAGGACACAGGTACGGCATAGGGACTCTTCTCCTCCCCTATCCTCGTCTTTCCACACTGCTGACTAGATAAAGCCATCAGCCTAGACTTACCCAAACTTTCCTCACCAGGCACATTGCCACTCCCAGTCGATACACTGCTGCTTTTTTCAGGTTCACTTTTACAAGCTGTACCAGCCAAAACTATTTCACCCTTTCCTTCCTCAGTTAAGACTTCAACCTGGCCATTCACTTCAACCTGTTCCAGAGAAACCCTTTTCTGACCCATACGTTCTTCCTGCACCGTATCTAATTCCAGACTCACTTCTGAGACATTAGACAGACATTCAGGAACTTCATTCACAGGCAAACAACTTCTCTGAACAGACAAACTTTTAGAACAACCTCTCATAGGCACAATTTCAGGACTAATCCTGTCCTGTGCCCAGTTTTTGTCAGCTTGACTGAGCATAGCTTTGATACCATTTCCAATCATAAGATCCTTAGGGATCGTATCCTTCACTCCCACAAACGTGGTGCCCTCAAATCCCTTCCAATTAGGGTGGACTTTAGCCAAAGGCACTCTGACAAAATACTTAGAAAAGGCTACAACAGTTACATCCTCACCCGGCCAGTAATCTTCCTCCCTGACCAGGCTTGCTTTAACCAAAGTAATATCTGCTGCAGTATCCCTCCAAGCCATGCACCTTATTCCATTAACCTCTGCGCTGCTAATAAACTGCATTATTGTTCCCATATTTAGCTTTAACATGAGTTCTAAGGTCACATTCTTCAGAGACCACAGAAATAGGATTTGCACACTGGGCACCATCGCTGGGCTCTGTGTGGCTTACCAGTGAGTTTACAACCACAGAATTAACATCTTCCCTGCCACTTGGGCTTCCCTTCAGGATTGGGCAATTCGGTCTTGTGTGGCCAACACACCACATTGATAGCATGTGACCTGTCTATCCTTGGTGGGAGAGTTCCTACCCTCTGGACTTCCATGTGCCCCTTTAGAAGGGTCAGGATGAGACCTACCTCTGAACCCTTCCCTCCTCTTGAACTGGGGAGACTGGGAACTAGGTTTCCCCTGGATTTATAACCATCTCGAGCCCTGTTTTGGGTATGGGCATCTGCAATATTTGCAGCCCGCAGGACTGACTCAGGTTCCCAGTCACACACAGATGCTCTCACTTGGTCAGGCATAATGTATAAGAACTGCTCCAAAGTTATTAGATCCAGCAGTTTTTCAAATCTCCCATGCGCCTTTGCCTCCATAACCCACTTTTTAACAAAACCCATCAGCTTATGAGCATATTCTACAAAAGTACAATCATTAGACATTTGGAACTTCCTGAACTTAACTCTGGAAGACTCAGGAATCACCCTGAACCGCCTTAACACAGCATCTTTAAATTGCCAATAGACTAAGGCTTCCTGATCCCCCAGTTCATTAAATATCTCCCTGGCTTTTCCAGACAGTCAGGTCTGGAGGTTCATAGCCACATGATCTGATTACCAGACTCTCCAAGATTCAGTCTCTGAGTAGGCAGGTCACATTCCTGCAGAAGCTTGGGTGTGGACAAAGTTCATTATGTAGTTGATGGTTCTTAATGAGCCATCACGCAGCTCAAGCAAGTCTGATGCCCAGTATTCTGGAATGTCCCCCTCAGCAGAGCACAATATTTGGAAAGACAGACAGTCCAGAGCCAATATTCATAAATTCAACTACAAAATTGATACACACATATCAATGGCATATTCATAATTGGCAATGCATAACCTGAGCATAGACACCTTATATGACCCCACTTACATAAGATTTGTTGCCACTATAGGACCCTGGTTGCACCAATGTTCTACAGGATCCCAATTTATTGGGATCCTGTAACATGACACCCCGAACACAAAATTGATGCAGGAAGGGATGACAAAACAGCACTGACTGGATCCCAAAAACTCCCACAACCATGGATTTTGCCAAGAGCTAAAGAAAACAGCTACTTTATCCATACAAGCTCTGGAAAATGTTTGGAACCCAAGTAACATCAAATCAATACAGTTATTAACATTGTCAATAGCACAGAAATCTTGGCATTTAGCCATAGGAACAATATGGTAGTGTGCCTCAGTTTCCCTTTTAATACTGCACATCAGGTGTGCACTGTATTTTCCCCTTTGGAAAGCCTCACCACTGTTTACAGGCCTTAACTTTGACACATCAGTAGAACAAGGCCTTTTAACATAAAGTGTGTTCCCATGTATTCTTCTTAACATGTTCAAAGGATTTTTCAAAAGATTAGACCCATTGTACAATTGTACAGTCCCTGGTAATAACACAGTAGTTCAACAAATTACCATTAGCACCAACAATAATTTCATTGCAAGTGTACATTTATCATTGGGTTTGTCAAGCCATGCCTTTGGGTCAATACCATTAGAATTTCGGCTTTCTAGGGTCACTTTTTACTTTTACTTTTCAAAACCAAATTCCTTTTTTTTGATAGCTGAAATATGGTAACCCTACCTCTTCAGAAGTCTCTGTGAGCCACCGTTTTGTGTGAGGCTGGGGGCGGGGGTCGATTCACCATTTCGTGTATGGCCGGGTGGGGTCACCATTTTGTTTAATTTGGATGGGCCATTATGGACAGGAGAAAAAAAGACCTTTTGAAATGGATTTGTGTGTTGCGGAGGAGATAACAGACTCTTAGTCTTGGTATGGTAATGTACAAATTTTTTATTTGTTTGTTTTGCTTTCTGTGTGTATAACTACACATTATTTCTGTTCCATTCTATGCATCCGATGAAGTGGCCTATAGCACACGAAAGCTCATGCTGAAATAAACTGGTTAGTCTCTAAGGTGATACAAAGAATTCCTCATCTTATTTTCTGTTAAACATATGTAAAAGATTGGGTAAAATGGTTTCTATGGGAGAAAAGGATGAAAACTGTGGATGAAGGCATCCACACTAAGGCAAACCAAACCAGCTAAACAGAAAAGACTTTGGTTTCACCCCACTGGCTAGCCACAAGTCCCACAAGCAATCCCCTTAAGACACTCCAGATTCCCAGTATCACCACCAGCAGCCTCCTGTCCTGGGGACCAATGGTTATGAAAACCAATACCCCAAATAAAGAAAACAGTTCTCCCCAATTCCAAGGGATCAGGCCCCAGACCCAATATACAAATCAAATCTTCCCACAAATCACGCTGTTGCCAATCCTTTAGAATCTAAAATCTAAAGGTTTATTGTATAAGGAAAAAGGTATAGGTGAGGGTTAGGAAAGGTTAAAAGAAATAAATTACATGCAGTAATGGCACATCTCTTGGTTCAGTCTTGCTGCTGTAGAATAAACTGCAGGTTTCAATCAAAGTCTTTGGAAAACATCCCCTCCAGGGATGGGTCAGCACCTTTGTCCAGAGTTCCCTGAGTAGCAAAGTTCCATCCAAAGCTGGAAACAAGGCAGGCTGAAGGCTGGAGGTAGAAGACAAAATGGAGGACATTCTTCCAGGCTTTATAGACTTCCTCCTGTGGGTGAAGCCCCTCCTCCTCCTTATGCAGAGTCTGGTTGCAAACTGCAGGTCCACAGCCACATGGTCCAATTCCCAGACTCTCAATGATTCAGTTTTTGCCCAGGCATGTCCCATTCCTGGGGAGGCTCTTCGGGTGTGGACAAAGTTAATTGTGCAGTTAACGGCCCCTTAATGGGCCATCAGGCAGGCCATTCAAGTTAACACCAGCTTGCCTGAGATTCCACCCAGAAACCAAGCATAAGCTTGAAGTACAAAGATACACACACATCAATGGCATATTCATAATCCACCCTCCATAACCTGGTCATAGACACCTGTTATGACCCCTTCACATAATATTTGGAACCCCAATGATCTATATGGTACCCAATTATTCCAGTAACTTGACAAAAGTATTAATGGAAAAGGGAGGGTTTGCTGAATGTGATTACTCTATTTGTGTGTATACATCATTTTGTACCAAAAGTTATAATTATTGACTATGTACCAGTATATGATATGACTTGTTTGCTGCTGGATAACACCCACACGGTAGTTTACATCCAGTCTAGCCAGCACTTTGTTCAAGGTCATGAATCATTAAGAAACCACATAGGCCTTGGAAGAAACTATCCCCACCTGATGGACTGTCCTGTGAATATTCTAGCTAGGATATGGGTAACGGTTCCTGCTATGGATCCCTGAAGCATGCAAGGACATATGACCAGCTCAAGTGACACTAGGCTCCATCCTGTGCTTGTATTTTTCCACTAACTGAGCTGGGGACATTTGCTTTGGGGAAATGAAATTCCCTCCATGTGGCAGAAACTATAAAAGGTGGAAGTGACATCATCACTTGGCCTCCCTCTCCCACAACTCAACACGTGAAAACATAAGAACATGGACTGACCTGGGGCTGTGGTCCCAGGCTGAAGGGGATTACTAGCCTGTGTATGGAAGATTGGTTGACTGTTTCCATCATCCGGATGAGACACTGCTTGATTTAAATCCTGTCTAGGGTAGAGAACGTAAATGGGGATTCTGCTTGTTTATGTGACCAACTTTGACCTGTACAATATTACTTATAATCACTTAAACTCTATCTTTCAGTAGTTAATACATTTCTTTTATTTATTTTTTTTACTTGAAACTCTGTGTTGTTTGAAATCTAATACGGAAATCTGCTCAGGAACATGGTTGATTGTCACTACACACAGAGGCGGGGCAAACAGTGGTTAGTGGAAGCATTCGTGTAACTGCAGCTGGGTGTATCCCTGCATGTGTATGGCATTGAGAGTGGAAGACTTGGAGAAGATTGCATCTTATCACAGCCTCAGTGTATAAGAGGGAGCCCATATTGGCACGCCACAGGTCTCAGGGGTTCCCCAGTTCCAGGCTGAATCCAGGGGAAGTCTGTCATACCAACCTAATGAACAGGCCCTGTTAGAGCTGAGTCCATTTCCTTCTTGTCATGTGCTCAGCTACTCACGGAGACACCATGTTAACATCAGGGAAGACAGAAGTCCTCAGTTCTCTCTGTCAGTCTCTGTGGGTCCTTAGCTGAGGTTATCTCTCTCCCATGCCTCACTTTACCAATCAGTATAATGGGGATATATTCTTAGACACTTTTCTTTTCTAAGTGTTTTAAAGATCCTTCAATGAAAAGATGGTGAACAGTTTATGAGTTTACCCTGTATAAGCTACATACAGTTAAAATGGATTTTATGGGGGGTTGGATCACATTGGGAACTGGGTGTCTCGGTGCGGGAAACAGGTAAGTTGCTGTCCATGGTTCAGACCCTGGGTCTGTGTTGAAGTCATGTGATGTGTCTGTCTCAACAAGGCAGGGTTCTGGAAATCCCAAGCTGGCAGGGCAAATTGGCTCAGAGGTAATTTCAGCACAATAGGTAATAGTCCAAAGGGGATCTCGGTGACCCAGCCCAACACACTGATCTCCAATCACCTAGCAACAGCCCCATGTGTCTGCAGACAGTGCTCATTTCTCCCCTCAGGCATCTTTCTACTGATCAGTCTGTGTGCTGTCTGCCCAGACATCCCGGACATTTACAGATTGTCAGACCCTGTAGAGGCCAAGACATAATCTCTATTTTTTTTAATTATCAACTAAAATATTAAATATACACAAATACACAGTTCACGTAATTAATGTTTACTCCTAAAGGTGGATGTAGAACTCAGAGGTCCAGACAGCCTTATCTCCAGCCTCTTCACATAGAGAAGGTTGATCCACCACAATAGGCAGAACAAATCACACTGGGGTTGCACAGAGCTATATTACAAATGGTGCACCCCCTGTGTCAGCTTTTGGGGTTGGACGTTGCTGCGGAATGTTATGTGAGTGTGGTGTGGGAGACGGCTACCTCACGGTGATTACAAGGAAGGTGTTTTGATCTCACAGTTCACATCTCTTGTAAGGAAACTCATGTGCTCGACAAACTCAGTGCAACCTGGGCATGGTGCGATAGAGCACAGGTCTCTACATGACCATTAAACATTCCTCTCTACATGACCATTAAACATCCCAGGCCCTTGCCACTACTGATGAGTTTGTTTAAGTATCACTGGCCCAAATAAGTTTCTTTTCTCTCAGCGCACGATGACCCTGACTTATGGTCTCTCACTCTCACATGGCTGTATTTCAGGGGCACGGTGCATCTTTCAGGATGAAATGTGTTCATAGATGAACAATACAAGTCCAAATTCAGAGGCTGAGGCCCACGGTTTCCTCAGTATCCAGTAAAGCAAATCTTCCCCAGGAATAAGAAGTGAATATAGACTTCAGGAGCCAGCTGCGTGTTAATGAGCAGAGACTGCCACCTCTGCATGTTGCATTTTTGGGCTCTGGCCCATAATGCAAGGGCACTAGCTTGACTTTTATCTGCTGGAAAACATGGAAGTGGAAGGTCTCCTCACTGGAAAAAATATAAGAATGTTTCAATATAAACAAGACATCTTCTCTCCTAGCTTCGTTTGAGAAGTCAGCTGAGCTGTTGTGCATGAAACATTCAAAGAACAGCTGAGCCAAAAGCAGGCACCCAGCATGGAAAATGTCAGTCCAAATGGTTAAAGTTTGGTGAACTTATAAACAACTGAAAATGAGATCTTATTACTGAAGGTCTCATAGTGCCCAAACAAAAGGTGGTGTCCCCATAGCGACATACAATGACCAATCCATTTCTGAATCCTGTTTGTACTAAGTCCTTTCCCCCAGGTGATTTGGGGAGGTTTTGGAACAAATTGATAATCAGAGCAGTAATAAGTCACCAGGACCAGATCATATTCAGCCAAGAGATCTGAACGACCTCAGGAGCCAGTTCTATGTTAATACACAGAGACTGCCACCTCCTCTTCTGGCATTTCAGGGCTCTGGCTGTGAACAGGATTGTTCCTATGGGCTTTTAGCTTCTATAAGGCATGGAGGTGCTCGGACTCTTCACTGGAAATATTATCAAAAAAATTCAACATGAGCAAGACATCTGCTGTCCTTGCTTCATTTCAAAAATTGGCCGAACTGTTTTGCCTGAAACTTTCAGAAAACAATTCAGATTAAATCAAACACCCAGCGTGGAAAATTCCAGTCCAAATGGTTAAACTTTTGTTGAACTTATAAGAAACTGAAAATGAGGTTTTCTAATTGAAATGATCAGATTAATTAATCTGCTTAATTAGCTTAATTAATTGTGATGCCTCCAGCACCACCTATAATGTCCAGTCCATTTGTGAATCCCAATCAATTAAGATCTTTGTTCAAGTAATGACTATGGCTAGGAGCTCCACAAACCAAATATCATGAAATCATAGCATCATAGTAGATTATGGTTGGAAGAGACCTCAGGAGATCTTTTAGTCCACCCTCCTGCTCAACACAAGACCAGCCCCAACTAAATCACACCAGCCAAGATTTGTCAAGCTGGTTTTTAAAACTTCTATGGATGGAGATTGTACCAACTCCCTAGGGAACCCATTCCAGTGTTTCACCACCTTCCTAGTGAAGTAGTGTTTTTGAATATCCAACCTAGACCTCCTCAACTGCAACTTGAGACTACTGCAGAAGGCTAAAGAAATACACCATACAATGGTCTCTTCCCTCAGAACTCTACAACAGAGCTTTTATGGCCACAAGTTATATGACACACAGTCTCGGCTGACTGCATCACAACCCTGCTCCCAACCCTCAGCTGATTTGATACAGCTGGCTTCCCACTCCTGACTTCCCACTCTGCCCTGGATTGGCCTTTCTGCCCCAGTGCTCTTTAATCACTTCACTCACTGCAGGTTCCTACCCAGATAGCACCAGATCCCATCTCAGCCCTGCACTAGAGGAAACTAGAGATGGGGGGGGTAATAGTGGAGACAGAGGAGAATAGGACAGTAGAGTTGATCCAGCAAATAAATGGGGTTGGAGAGGAGGGGAGCAAGCAAATGGATGGGTATTTGGAAAAGACAGAGCTGAGGTAGGGCATTTGAAGAAGAGTTAGAGAAAGGAGTGTAGCATTGGGGCAATAGGTGGGACAGTTGAATTGGCCTTGTGGAAAGAGGTGGGTCAGGGGGCAGGGCCTTGGGGAATACGTAGGAGAGGGTGCGTTGCCTCAGTGGTCCAGTTAACAGCAATTAGAAAATTGTCAATCCTAACAGTTGTACACAGACTGATTTCTCAGTTTGTCAGACAGACACAGCACAGTAAGGCCAAGAAATAGTTTAATGTCACTTTGATTGTCCAATAAGTTAATCAGGGAAGGGGTTCCATCCCCATGTCACCAGACAGCTCTGCCTGGAGCTTGGACTGAGAGAATAGAAGATGAAGAAAACTTTAGGCCCCTTTATGCATAAAGAACCAGAGAAGCCTTTCCCTGATCTGTTTGGTCCTCACCCCATAGATGATGGGGTTTAGCATGGGGGGTATCAAGAGGTACACATTGACAAAGAGAATTGGAAATGTAGAGGCACATTCTGGGAAAATCTGTTTAGGAAGGCATTGAAGAGACGTGGGATGTGTCATAAGTATGAAGTGCCTTAGAATTACTGTTTTACCTATGAGGGGTTAAACCTGAAACAGGACAGGGAATGACGTATCGGAGCTGCTAGCACCTAGCAGACTAAGGGTTTAGTTTCCCTTTGTTCCCGGGCTTTTGTCTGTCTTTTCTCTCAGACGACTGCCTGCCTGTCTTCATTTCCCATCTATGGGAGATATCCTATCTATATTTCTATTCATCATTTCAATAACCTGCTAAGAAAACAAATGATAGTAAGTGTATTCTTGAATTATATCATGTTGTAATCGATCCACGGTGTCCTTAAACTGTTAAGCTAGCAGGGAGAGAACTTCCAAAGGAGGGGGAGTCATGAGGGGAGTAATGCTAGAAGGTTAGTATCTATAAAATACTGTGTAAGGAGTTATGCTTTTCTCTTTGCTTTTATTAAACTTTTTCTTGTGTAAGAACTGTCTGTTAATTCCATTGGAGTGATCCTAGTTTAGATCAGGCTCATCTCACAGCTAGTGAGGGTTTGTGTTCTCGAATCTCTCCCAGGTGAAAAGGGGGGGGAGGAGGTATTACTATCAGGGTTCCAATGTGTCCCACCCCATAGTTTTGGGGGACTCACATCAGTGGTGGCAGCAATTTCCAAGCCCCAACTGGAGAAGTTTGGGTTTTGGGGGAAGCTTGTAAAATAAGCTTGGGAGGTGATTTGTCTTTCATGCGGGGTCCCCACATCTTTACCCTACAGTTTAGAGTCGGGAAATAAACACCTTGACACAGTGGGCAGCTGTGGGAGGTAATGTTGTGAACCTAGGAAGATTAAAATAGAAGATACTGCTTATTTGGTCTTCTAAGCAGTTTTTCTCTGTGCGGGGGTGGGTGGGTTGCTAGCCCAGGTTTGACAGCTAAGAGCGGGAAAGGCTATGATCGTTCAGCAAATAGCTGAGGGCAAGATCGTTAGTTGCTAGGAAACCAAAGGGATTGACTGGGTCTTCTGTAGAAGGCAGAATAGCCCAGGGCTACAGCGGAGAGCTGAATGGTAATGTTGATTGGCCTATGAATAGCTAATGAACATTAATTGCAGGTAATAACAGCAAAGAGTTCATTCCTGTGTGTGTGTGCCTGTGAGGAGGGCGGGGACTGGGGAATCCAGTTCTTCTGAAACTGAAGTTAGAGTAGGGGAATTTCACCCTCTGCTGGTGGGCAGGAAAGTGACACCCTGGACAAATTTTAAATTATAAGTGGTACAAGTTCAATCGATTTTTTTGTTTTAGTTAACTACAGGAAGACTAAAATGACAAGAAGTAAGGCCCAAAAGGATTTAGAATTAGCCTAATTCCAAGCTTAGGAGAGAAAAAGGAACATGAAAGGATAACGGAGGCCAAAAAATTGGATCTCGAAATGGAGGAAAAACGCACAGAAGCTGCACACTGAAGGGATATGGAGATGAAGGAGTAAGAGAGATGGCATGCTGAGCGGATGAAGGAGCAAGAGAGACTGCAGGCTGAGCAGGACAGAATGCATGCTGAGCAGGAGAAGGAAAAAGAGAGACAGCAT
This sequence comes from Sternotherus odoratus, assembly GCA_032164245.1. NCBI lineage: Eukaryota > Metazoa > Chordata > Testudines > Kinosternidae > Sternotherus > Sternotherus odoratus. The sequence goes on from JAVMKO010000001.1 coordinate 302,975,605, forward strand.
GTGGAGCAGGAGAATGAAAAAAATAGACAACATGCTATGTGTCACATTACTGAAATAATTTGGGATCCTATAGATCATTGGTGCGACCAGAGTCCTATAGTGGCACCAAATCTTATGTATAGGGGGTCATAATGGGTGTCTATGACCAGGTTATGTATTGCTGATTATGAGTATGCCATTGAATTGTGTGTATCAGTTTTATAGTTGAAGTTATGAATATTGGCTCTGAACTGTCTGTCTTTCCGAATATTGTGCTCTGCTGGGGGGGGTGGGACATTCCAGAATACTGGGCATCAGCTTTGCTTGGGCTGCTTGATGACCAATTAAAGGACCATCAACTACACAATGAACTTTGTCCACACCCAAGCTTCTCCAAGAATGTAACCTGCCTGGTCAGAAACTGAATCGTGGAGAGTCTGACAATTGAACCATGTGGCGATAAACCTCCATTTTGCCACTGAACTCTGCATAAGAGCAGGAGGGCGGTCTTCGCCCCCAGGAGGAAGTCTATAAAATCTGAGAGACACTGCCTCCCTTGGTCTTCTACCTCCAGTCTTCAGCCTGCCTTTGCTACACAGGGGAACTCTGGCCTAAGGGTGCTGACCCATCCCTGGAGGGGATGCTTTCCAGAGACTTTTATCTGAACCTGCAGTTTATTCTACAGCTGCAAGCCTGAACCAAGGGATTTGCCATTACAGCCTGTAATTGATTTCTTTTAACCATTCCTAACCCTCACCTATACCTTTCTCCTTGTATAATAAACCTTTAGATTTTAGCTTCTAAATGATTGGCAACAGTGTGATTTGTGGGTAGATCTGATTTGTATATTGGCCTGGGTCTGGAGCCTGATTCTTTGGAATTGGGGAGAACAATTTTCTTTATTTGGGGGATTGGTTTTCATAACCATTGATTCCCAGGACAGGTGGCTGCTGGTGGTGATACTGGAAACCTGGAGTGTCTAAGGGGATTGCTTGTGGGACTTGTGGTTAGCCAGTGGGGTGAAACCAAAATCTTTTCTGTTTGGCTTTAGAGTGGAAAAAACCCAGCTTGGGGCTGTAGTTGCCCCTTTGGAAGCAATCTGTCCTGATCTGACACTCACATTTGGATCCCACCAGGAACAGCACCGTCACACTATATAGTTGGCACAGGCAACGCAGAACCAACTAGCTCAGCCTAACGACACTTCTCCAGGTACCGCTCCCCATCACAAGAAATTTCCCATCTATACAAAGTCCTTCTTAGCCAATTTTGAGAGAACCTGTTTTGGGTACAGCCACCCTGATGACCAGTATATGGTGGCGCTGAGGCCACAGCTCAGTGAACCATTGTCAGAGGTGGCAGCTGAAATGCCTCGGGCAGACATGAATGATTATTAACTTTTTAAAATGCAGGCCCAAATCCAAATGGGGATAACAGCTGAGCATGCCCGTCAGCAGTTCAGAGCCTTCAAGTGGAACCCGAATGTGGCTTTTCCCCAACACGCCTACCACATTATAAAAGAATGGGAGGCCTGGATATTGCGAGCAGAGGTTAAAGCTCTGGAGGAGCTGTATTTCCTAATGCAATTGGAGCAGTTCTTAGAGGGTGTTCCTGAGGAAATAGAAAGGTACATCCGAGATGGGAGCCCCACAACTATCCTCCAGGAGGAGAACATCGGGCACAAACGGGTGGAGGTGGCCGAAAAGAAAAAACCACCTAACAGTGGGAGTGGATCCCAAAAGGGACAATCTGGGACCACATCTACCAGAGGGGGCAATCCCAGACCCCACCTATATCCCAAGGAAAACCCCAGACACCTCATCGTTCCACCCCACCAGTCTCCAGCAACCAACCTCGCCCAAATGACCAGTTTGTAGGGCAATGTTTTAAATGCAATGAGCTGGGGCATATTAAGGTCAACTGCCCCAAGAACCCCAACTGAACACTGTGCATTACTCTGAAGTCACACCCAAGACCCTCAGGCCCAGATATCTCCCATATACCCTTAGAGCAAAGGGAAACTGTGAGACTGGGTGGGAAGAAAGTTACAGCTTGGAGGGACACTGGAGTTCAAGTGTCACTTATACATCAATCCTTAGTGGACCCCAAGCTAATCAATCCTAAGGTTAAAGAAACAATTCAACCCTTCAGGTTGGAGTCATTCTACTTATCTACAGCCAATCTACCTGTCCAGGACCAGGACTGGTCAGGAATGTGGACTTTTGCAGTCTATGATGATTATCCCATTCCCATGCTGTTGGGGGATGATTTAGCCAATCAGGTGAAGACAAGAGGGTGGGAATGGTCACCTTCAGCCAGGCTAAGCAAGCTTGCTCACCTATCTCTGTTCCTGAGTCTTCCACCAGGGGTCCCACTGTGTTACCAGAAACCCTGACGGAGGTGGTGGAGCCAGGTACCTTGCCAACGACTGGAACAGCCATGGAGGATCCAGCCCCAGAGACCCAGCCAAAGCCAGTTCCTGGATGGGAACTGGGGAAGCAACCAACACCAGAAATATTGCCAGCACTGAGCCCAGTGCTTGCAACCCCGTCTACTGTCCCAACACCAGAGGGCAACCTCAAATCTGCACTGACAGCAGCAGCTAAACTCAGAGGCTCAGCAGGAGCCTGAAATGCAACACGGTGCACCAGCAGAGAGCGGTGCACTGCCAACGGAAACAACCACATCACCTACATCACTTCCAGAGGAACCCAAACCAAGTCCACAACCCAGTGAGGAACTGATGTCTCCAGCATCAAGAGAACAGTTCCAGGCCAAACAGGAAGCAGATGAAAGTCTCCAGAAAGCTTGGATGGCTACACGGAGCAACCCACCGCCTCTCAGCTCTACCAATTGATCCTGGTTTGTGGTTGAAAAGGGACTTTTATAAAGGGAGGCTCTTTCTGGTGGACACCAGGAAGACTGGCAGCCTCAGAGACAGTTGGTAGTTCCAAATAAGTACCGGGCAATGCTCCTGAGCTTAGCCCATGATCACCCCGGTCATGCCGGGTCATAGTGGTTATGCCGGGGTGAACAGAACCAAGGCCCATGTGGGGAAGTCCTTCAACTGGGAGGGAATGGGCAAGGACATTGCTCAGTATGTCCGATCTTGTGGGGTGTGCCAAAAGGTGGGAAAACCCCAAGACCAGGTGAAGGCCCCTCTCCAGCCACTCCCCATAACTGAGGTTCCATTTCAGCGAGTAGCTGTGGATATTGTGGGTCCTTTCCCAAAAAAGACACCCAGAGGAAAGCACTACATACTGACTTTCATGGATTTTGCTACCCGATGGCCAGAAGCAGTAGCTCTAAGCAACACCAGGGCTACAAGTGTGTGCCAGGCATTAACAGATATTTTTGCCATGGTAGGTTAGGCCGCTGACATCCTTACAGATTCAGGAACCTATTTCCTGGCCGGGACCATGAAAAACCTGTTGGAAGCTAATGGGGTGAACCACTTGGTAGCTACCCCTTACCACCATCAAACCAATGTCATGGTGGAAAAGTTTAATGGAACTTTGGGGGCCATGATACGGAAATTTGTAAATGAGCACTCCAATGATTGGGACCTAGTGTTACAGCAGTTGCTGTTTGCCTACAGGGCTCTACCACATCCCAGTTTAGGGTTCTCAACCTTTGAACTTGTGTATGGCCACGGAGTTAAGGGGCCATTACACTTGGTGAAACAGCAATGGGAGGGGTTTACACCTTCTCCAGGGACTAACATTCTGGACTTTGTAACCAACCTGCAAAACACCCTCTGAATCTTTTTAGCCCTTTCAAAAGAAAACCTGAAGGATGCTCAGGAAGAGCAAAAGGCCTGGTATGATAAACATGCCAGAAAATGTTCCTTTAAAGGAGGGGACCAGGTAACAGTCTTAAAGGCACTCCAAGCCCATAAGATGGAAGTGTCATGGGAAGGACCCATTACAGTCAAAGAGCGCCTGGGAGCAGTTAACTATCTTATAGCATCCCCTTCCACACCCCGAAAGCCTTAAGTGTACCATGTTAACTCCCTAAAGCCATTTAATTCCATAGAATTAAAGGTTTGTCAGTTTACAGCCCAGAGAAAAGATGACACTGAGTGGCCTGAAGGTGTCTACTATGAAGGGAACAGTAACAGTGGTAAACTGAGGTGAACAGAGGTAAACTTCTCCATGACCTTCAAACACATACAGCGCCAGCAGATCAAGGACCTTTGCACCAGCTTTGCAGCCCTATTCTCAACTACCCCAGAACAATCTGAACGGGCATACAACTCCATTGACACAGGTAATGCCCACCCAGTTAGAGTCCAAACTTACCGGATGGCTCCTCAAGGCAAAACTGCTGTAGAACGGGAAATCCAGGAAATGCTAGGGATGGGTGTAATCCACCCTTCTGAAAGTGAATGGGCATCTCCAGTGGTTCTAGTCCCCAAACCGGATGGGGAGTTATGCTTTTGTGTGGACTACCGTAAGGTAAATGTGGTAACTCACCCCGACAACTACCCAATGCCTCACAGAGATAAGCTATTGGAGAAACTGGGATGGGCCCAGTTCATCTCCACCCTAGACTTAACCAAGGGGTACTAGCAAGTACCAGATAGTTTCCTAGTGGGATTGGGAGAATCTGCAGTTGCCTACTTTGATGATGTGGCCGTATTTGCTAAGTCCTGGGCAGAGCACCTAGAACATCTCCAGAAAGTCTTTGACCGCATACGGGAGGCAGGACTAACTGTTAAGGCTAAAAAGTGTCAAATAGGCTTCAACAGAGTGACTTACCTTGGACACCAGGTGGGTCAAGGAACTATCAATCCCCTACAGGCCAAAGTGGATGTTATCCAAAAGTGGCCTGTCCCCAAGTCCAAGAAACAGGTCCAATCCTTCTTAGGCTTGGCTGGATATTACAGGCGATTTGTACCACACTACAGCCAAGTCACCGCCCCACTGACAGAGCTAACTCGAAAGAACCAGCCAAATCCAGTCCAGTGGACTGAGCAGTGTCAAAAGGCCTTTAACCAGCTTAAAGCGACACTCATGTCTGAGCCTGTGCTCAGGGCCCCAGACTTTGACCAACCGTTCCTAGTAACCACAGATGCCTCTGAGCTTGGTGTGGGAGTAGTGGTAATGCAGAAAGGACCCAACCAACAGTTGCACCCGGTCGTGTTTCTCAGCAAAAAGCTGTCTGAGAGGGAGAGTCATTGGTCCATTCCCAAAAAGGATTGTTACTCCATTGTGTATGCTCTGGAGAAGCTACACCCATACATTTGGGGACGATGGTCCCAGCTACAGACAGACCATGCTGCACTGAAGTGGCTTCATGGTGTCACCGACAAGAACAAAAAGCTTCTTCGGTGGAATTTATCTCTCCAATATTTTGATTTTGACATACAACACATTCCAGGAACTTCTAATAAAGTGGCTGATGCACTGTCCCGTGAAAGTTTCCCAGCATAAATTAGTTAAAGCTGTCCTTGGAATGTGGGACCTATTGTTAGCTTCACTATAACCCATAGTATGTTTAGAGATGCATGTGTTTGATTAATTCTGTTTTTCCTGGAGCTCCAGGAATAAATCACACCCACTGACTTTCCAACACCATTTGCGATTTTGGGGGCTTGTCATAAGTATGAAGTGCCTTAGAATAACTCTTTTACGTGTGAAGGATTAAACCTGAAACAGGAGAAAGGAAGACGTATCGGAGCTGATAATACCTGGCAGACAAAGGCTATAGTTTCACTTTTGTTCCTAGGTTTTTCTCTCTGTCTTCTTTCTCTTGGGCTACTTGGAGCCTGTCTGAATTCCCTGGCAATGGGGAGGAATCACATCTATGTTTCTATTCACTATTTCAATAACTTGCTAAGAAAAACAAAAGTCTGGCAGTAAGCATATTCTTGCAATGTATCACTTGTAATTGATCCACGGTGTCCTTAGACTGTTAAGTTAGCAGGGAGAGAAATTCCAAGAGAGGGGCTCCATGAGGGCTGAACAATGCTAGGAAGTTTAGTATCTATGGATTTCTGTAAAGTAGTTTATGCTTTTAACTTTTTCTTTTATTAAAATCTTTTGGTAAGAACCATCTGTTTATTTCCATTGGAGTGATCCTAGTTTGGATCAGGCTCGTCTCACAGCTAGTGAGGGTTTTTGTTCTTGAATCTCTCTAAGGTAAAATGGGGGAGGGGGTGTTACTATTAGATTTCCAATGTGCCCCACCCCATAGTTTTGGGGACTCCTATTTGTGGTAGCAGTGATTTCCAAGCCCCAGCTGGAGAAGTTTGTGGTTTTGGGAAAAAGATTTAACCTAAGCTGGTAAAATAAGCTTGGGGGGTGATTTGTCTTTCATGCGGTGTCCCAACATCTGTATCCAAGAGTTCAGAGTGGGGAAATAGAACCTTGTCAGCTCTTATGCAGAATTTGGCCTCAGAACAGGAGAAAGACAGATGGAGGCGGGAGAGATGTTCTTTACATCCTGATGCTTTGTGGCATTCAACACATGGCCACTTATTTTATTTTTTTTATATAAAATCTTTGGTGACCAAAGTTTTTTCCCTTACCTTGCCTGCATGGCCTATGGCATGGCACATGTTAGCAAAGGGAGGATGATTACATTGGTGCTGCAAAATTGGTATGCTCCTAAATGTTCTATTCTGTCAGAGCGGAACAGCAATTCCTGTTCTATCTGCCGGGCCCACAACAGTGGCAGGCCAGTAAGGACAAAACCTGCTGATAACCCACCTCCGTGGGGTCCCTTCGTGAATATCCAGATCAATTTTATCAACATGCCCAGACGTTCTTATGAATATGTCCTTATCTGTGTTTGTATCTACTCTGGATGGATAGGGGCCTATCCCTGCACCGAGGCCAACTCCATCACAGGAGCTAAATGACTGTTAATAGATTTTATCCCCAGGTTTGTTTTACCTGTCTCTATTAAGAGCAAGCAAGGTACCCATTTCACTGATCAAGCTGTGCAACAGATTTGCAAAGCTCTACACATTACCCAACACTTCCATTGTACTCATCACCCCAAAGCGCGGGGGCGGGTAAATGCAAAAACGGTAAATTCAGAACAAAAATCTCTAAAATCTGTGATGAAATCAACCTGAAATATCCTCATGCTTTTCATATCACTTTGTAGCTTTTCACAGAGTCTGAGGGGGCCAAGGTTTGTAAGTGAGAGGGATCACGGGTACCCCTGTTCCAGGTGGCACCCTGCAGAAGTCCATGACGCCTACCCAACAAACAGGACCTACAACATTGATAATGATAAAAACATGTTTTTCAGTAAGAACCGGGTAGTTGTGGTCAGTTTATTATTCTTTAAGGCTAAATGTAGATATTTTTGCGGTTAGCAGGGGCAGGGTTAACATATCCAGATACTTCTGGTCTGTGCTGTGTGCATAACTGCTGACGGCTTAAACCATAGCCCTTTGTTTTTTTGGTTTTTTTTAGCAGGCCTTAAGCTAACTTGACTATATTTTAGGCCTGAAGTGAAGCCATTTTAAATTTTGCTTTTACAGTCCCACCTTTGGTGCCTTTTTGGCACCACCTTAAAGAGAGGTTATTAAAGGTGTACTGCCTACAACATGGTGGCATTTTAAAGGCCATCTGTTTTGAACATGCAATTAAGGAGCCTTTGGAGGATAGTGAGCCAATTTTTTGGATTTTGCTGGGAGTTTAAGGCCTAACCGGCCACCCAGGTTGGATTTTTAGTTGGACTTGTTTTTACTGCAATATTTTTTTTGTCTGCCGTGAGTTATGGCGTTTCATTAATTAGAATTTACGTTTGGGTGAACAGTGCCCCTGCTTTAAGCCTTTTTGCTAGGGGAGGAACTTTATGGCGGAATATTTATAAGTTTGAGGACTTTTTTATGGTTATTGGGGTTTTTATATACTTTACTATGCATATACTGAAATAACAATTGTTTTTGTGGGCTAGCCTTGGGGAAGGTTAGACATTTTTGGGGGGGTTAGGGTTTGTGAGAGGTTGGAAACAAAGCAGGAGCAAACATACTTGTCATGGAGCACAATTATATAAACAGTGACAAATACGGCAAGGACTATTGACGTGCTTTTTAGAATTTGTCATTTAAGAGAGCTGAGGAGATTGGTAAACCAGGACTATAAGATATATTTGAGGCCGGTGTTTTTATAGCAAGTTTGTGAAACAGATTTACTTGTTCTTGGATGGTATGGACATTAGTGATTACTTTGGGCTTTGATTTACATAGGCACAGCAGGTGGAGTTTATTAATGTGCAGACACCACCTTGGCTGGCCAATAGAAGATTTAGGGCTAGGCAGTTTCTCAAGGAAATTTGAGATATACTGTGAATTTTATTTTGAAAGTTGGAGATGGCATAGGCCGTGGCTTTATTTATTAACTTTATTGCAGCAGAAATGTTTATAATAGCCTCTTATAGTGTTGAGATTTTTAACTAAGGGATTGCAGCCTTTAAAAACTGATGGAACTTAGATGAACGCTAATTGGGGCTGCACTGCACTGCATTGGGACTGCACTGCACTGCATTGGGACTGCATCGGGACTGCATTGGGACTGCATTCGATGGAGATTGAGGTTACGAGGGTGAGTATGATAGATATGTTTTCTACCATTAAACGCAGGGAACATTGAGGCTGCACTGCACTGCATTCGATGGAGATAGAGGTTACGGGGGTGTGTATGATAGATATGTTTTTTAACTGTAAACCCAGGGCTTACAGTTCTTTCAGGCTAAACTCCCTGTTAGCCTGGGTCCAGCAATCACTCGTATTCCCCCTGCAGTCACAGTCCTCTGTTCCAGTTTCTTCCAGGAATCCTTGGGAGATGGAGGGCTGTTGCTTGAGCCAGCTGAGAACAACATGGAGAGGTGTCTCCCAGGTTTTTATAGACTTCCTCCTATGAGTGAAGAGCCCCTCCCTCCTTCTTATCCAAAGTCCACATGGGCTCTCAGAGCACATGGACAGAGTAGCAGGTTTGAACCAGACTCCACTCATCACCAGTCAGGCTGCATTCCTGAGGAGGCTCGGGTGTGGACGGGCTTCTACAAAGTTCATTGTTTGGTTGATTGGTTTTCAATTGCGCTTAACTGAGAATAGTTTTTCCCTCAGAGAGCTGTTCAGCTGTTTTCCAAAGTCCACATACAACCAACCAAGCACATTGTTGTATTCAGAGTTATGAATATTGACTCAGACACATACATACAAATAGGATGAACAGATCCAGCGGATCATTACCTTCACAGAGATAAAACTTTTCAGCAAAACCATATTCCAGTAACATCACACATATATTTACAGGCACAGACCCCCATAAAGCCTTATGGGGTACACCGTCACACCCCTGTCCAAGGTTAGGGTAATATTTTGTAGGCCTACCTGCCGCAGAGCGAAAACAAGTAAGGGTTGGATACACCATTTTGTTATTTTTATTTTTGGTTTGGTGTGGCATGAAGAAGCTTACTGGTTAAATATGACCTGTTTTATTTGCAAAAGACTGAAGTTTGAAGAAGGTATGAGGGGAAAGAGATTAGCATAAGGTTGTTACTGCTACAGGGTGGGGTATTTGGGGGGAAAAGTTTTTTCTATTAGATATAGTTGAGTTGCTAGGCATAAGATAATTTATTTTGTATTTTTTGGGATTTACCATTTGACCAATTGGTATTTAGGGTAATTTGGGAATTATTGGCTTTAAACAATAATCCCCAATATGCCTTTTTGTAATAAAACATGGTGAGCTGGCAAAGGGGGTAAGTTCCAATGTAGAATCCATTAGGAGGGGTGGAGCGGAGGGGCATAAAGGAGGGGCATAAAGCCAGGGGGGAAACTTTATATGTTGGTTAAGATGGACTGTATTATGATATTTTGGTCGTTTTGGGGCAGGTATATTTAATGCTAGCATATATTTTGTTTGGTTTAAAGTTGCCTTTTGGGTTATATTTGTTGTCAGGCCTACTATGGAAATATTTTTCTTGTGATTTTTTTGGTAGGTGGGAAGAAATTTAACAATTAAAAAAATTAGCAGCCTTAACTATAATTTTGGACTTTGATCTAGACCTAATGTTTAGTCTGGAGCAAGTGACATAGAATGTTTGCTGGCAAGGTGCTTTGCACTTGTGAATGGACTTGACACAATGGATTATCTTTTTACAGTAGGCTACTACTGCAAATTAGTTAGTTGTAAATCTTACTGGGTAAGGTTGAGAATAATGTTTATGTTTTAGCCCCCATGTAATATATTATTGTATTTTTATAGGCACAGAATACAGAGGGCAGGGATTATTTATTTATTTATTTATTTATTTATTTATTGGCATGAAGGGCAACTTTTATTTTTAATGGGGGGAACTGAGGAAGGGTTAAGAAAAGGAAGAGGATTGGAAACTTTTGTGCCAAGAAAAACAAAATAGTGTTGTGCAAATTAAGCAAGAGCAGCAACATCATGGTTATACACATGAATTAAAGTTTCAAGAATAGAAGCCGTGTCAGTCTGTATCCATAAAGAAAGCGAGGAACACTTGTAGCGCCTTGGAGACTAAGTAGTTTATTTCAACCAAAGTTTCATGAGCTATAGCTCACTTCATCGGATGCATAGAATTGATCAGAAGTAAAATGCATTTATACACACAGAAAGAAAAAAAATGTGTACATTAGCATACCAATTCTAAGAGGGCGGTTCAATGTAGATGGTCCACTATCACTAGGAGAAAAATACTCCTTTTGAAATGGAGATCTGTTGTCAGTAACTCAGGAAATGCAATTAATTACTGTAATGTGAGAAGCAATTTGAACTTCTGTCAAGCCCCTGGTTAATAGTTCCTCAATTTCTCATTGGAGTCTGCACATTAATAAAATTAATTTGGATGTTGATAAAGGGACTTTAAGGAGGAGGGTGTGTAGCAGGCTGAATTTTTACTAGGCTGCCAATATTATGAGCTAGGCAGACAGGACAAGAGCAGCAAAAATGTTGTGCTAATATGCAAAAATTGGGTGCATACTAATGACACATAATATGTGTGATTATTTTAATTTTGCTTACATGGGCCACACTGAATTTTTGGCAGACATGCAAGGGTCGCGCCACGCTGCCAGAGATCATAAAATGGTTGCGGTCTCCAGAAGTTTGAGAACCGCTGCCTTATGGGGTACACCGTCACAGAGACCTCAGCAGATATCTAGTCAAAGCCCCTCCTCAAAGCAGAACAAACCCCAAATAAATTATCCCAGCAAGGGCTTTTTCAAACCTGACCTTAAAATCCTTTGAGGAAGGATATTCCACCACCCCCTGCCTTGTAACCCATTCCAGTGCCCTTAGGGAAATTGTGTTTCCAAATATCCAACCTAAGCCTTCCCACTGCAACTTGAGACCATTGCTGAGAGCAAAGGAAATAAACCACACAATGGTCTCTGCCTCCTGGACTTTGCAGATGAACTTTAGGGCCCACAGGCTGTGTGATGAACAGTCTCAATTGACTGCATCAATGCCATGATTTGATATGGTTTCCTGGCATCCATCTCTGCTCTGGGCTGGCCGGTTGGCCCCAGCACTGCATCCTCACTGCAGGTTACTTGTCAGGCTGCAGTAGATCCAACCCAGCCCCGGAGCAGAGGGAGTCCAGGCTGTGGTGAGACAAGTGGAGATGATCCCTTAAGGGAATGCGGTTGGAGATTTGGAGAACGAGTTACAGGGGTGTGGATTGGGGGTAGAGAGGGAGAATGGAGTGGGGCCTTGGGGGAATAGGAGGGACAGAGGAAGAGGGTTTCTGGAAAGACATGGGGCAGGACCTTGGAAGATAGGTAGCGCAAGGTGTGGGGCCTATGGGAGAATGAGTTGTAGACACAAACATTCCTCAATTTCTCATGCTGACACAGCACAGTAAGACGAGGAAAAGATTTAATGTCACTTTGCAGTGATATAGACTCAGGGGAGGTTGTTGACCCAAGATCAGCAACTTCAGCTACATGAATAGAAAAGCTGAACTTGGTGTAGCTTAGGGTGACTTACCTGGTCATCCACCCGGCTGTGAATAGGCTGCTGCCATTCCTTGTTGACTCTGCTTCCACTTCTCACCAAGGTGGAGTACAAAAGTCAATGGGGAGCATGTTTGGGGATTGATTTATTGTATCAATACGAGAAGTGAAAAATCTATCCCTAATACATTAATCACTGCCCAGCAAACCAGGAGTTAGAGTGGACGTAGCCTTTGACTGTTCAATCAGTGATTTAGAGAAAGGGGATTTAGGAGCTCAATCTGAGAGAAAACATTAGGCCCCTTTATGAGTAAGGAGCTGAAACAGTCTGTCCCGGATCTGTTTTGTCCTCGCCCCATAAATTATGGGGTGTAGTACAGGGGGCATGAAGATGAACAGGTGGACTATGAGATCCTGAAAAGATATAGGCACATTTTGGGAAAAGCTGTTCATGAGGTAGATGCTCAAATCTGGGATGTAAAAGGTTAAAATCACGAGAAGGTGGGAGCAACAAGTCCCCAAAGTCTTGAAACAGGCATCTTTTGTGGGGAGCCTGAAGATGGCCCTGAGGATCTCGATATAGGACACAGCAATAAAAATCCCATCCAGACCCATCACACAGAATAGGATAAAGAGGACATAGTAATTACTAACTCGGGTGTCAGTGCAGGCCAGATTCTCCACATACATTTCGACACAGTACGGCTTGGGGATGATGTTTGATTTACAATAAGACCACTGCCTTGCCAGAAAAGGCAATGGCAGGTTAACCATTATACCCCGCAGTACCACGGCCAGGCAAATCTTGACCACCAGGCTGTTTGTCAGGATTGCGGTATGTCTCAGGGGATGGCAGATGGCCACGTAACGATCAAAAGCCATGGCCACAAGGATCCCAGATTCAACGGGAGCGACGATGGCCTGGAAGTACATCTGGGTGAGACAGGCACTGAAATCGATCTCCCGGGAATTGAACCAGAAGATGCTCAGCATTTTGGGAATGGCTGACGTGTGCAGGACCAGGTCAGTGATGGCCAGCATGCAGAGGAAATAGTACATGGGCTCATGGAGGCTCTGCTCCACCTTCACAATGAACAGGATGGTGAAGTTCCCCAAGATGGCTGTGATGTACATGATGCAGAAGGGGATGGAGATCCAGACATGGGCTTCCTCCAGGCCAGGAATGCCCAGCAAGATGATGGTGGAGGGGTTGGTGAAGTCGGTTTTGTTATATTCTGACATGGACTAGGGGAGGTGTTCAACTCTGAGGTAGACCGGTGTCTCCTGCATGTACCGTATGTTCCCCTCACTCCCTGTATATCACCAGGGTCTAGGGTGATTCTTGCAGTAAAAATACCTGTATGGAAAGACAATATTAATATGAGACACCACATGCACTCCTGGATGCTGTTCTCATGGGGGAAGAAGATTGATCACTCTTCCTACACTGAAAAAAATGACATTTTCATTGTTCAGATAAATGAATTCTGAATAAGGGACCAAACTATTGCCAATTCCATATTTTAAGATGCTTCCTGCTCAATAATACCTACACAACATGGTGTGGGGAACCTTACTAAGTACCAGCAGGAAACACAATTGTGGATACTGCTCAGCCAGCATTGTTCCTTAGACTTTTTCCATACTGCCATGTTTTTATTATGATTATGATTATTTTAGTTGCAAATAATCCCTTTTGCCAAAGAAACAGCCCTTTTGCACACCGTGCAAAGCCACTTTCAATAACGGATTTCCTCCGTTTCAGTGACATCATGTAACCACCTAAACAAGGGTTTTTGCTCAAATCATTTTTTCTTCAAAGTGCCAGTGTAGATACTTGTGCTTGATTTTATCTCTGTAATTGGCCTCAGGAAGGCATCCCACGCTGCCCATCCTGACTGCTCTGGTGAACAGTTTCAATTCCTCTTACTGCATGGAGGTAAACAGTTTCTGACCCTCCCCCTTGAAAGTCTCAGGAATTTTGAATCTCCTCTCGCTGTGTGCTCAGTGTGGAATACTCACATCACACCTTCCCAGGTGCCCAGGGCAACTCTGCACTTGGGACACTGTGGAAATGCTGGATCTGCTCAATATTTGCAGTGGGGAGGCTGTGAGGTTGCAGCTGCACTCCAGCCATAGGAATATGAACATTTATGGACAGGTTAAGGTAGGTTTTGGGGAAAGAGCTAAGCTGAGGACACACTGCACAGCAAAGGAGAATGACGGGAGGCACATACACAAGAAGGCCAGGGAGGCAAACGGTATCTCTGGTGCTGTGCCCCAGACGTGCCATTTTTATATCCTCAACAGTGACTGCATTTTCAACCCCAAGAGCCCTGAGGGTTCTTTGATGGGGGTTCTCCTGTCAGAGTAAATGATCCCCATCTCTGAGAAAAGGTAGCTAGTTTGATTAAGAATTCTTCCATAGACCTTATGCTGTATATACCAGGGTCAGGTTGATATCGCTACAACTATGAGGGGTGTGATTTTTTTTCCTTGCAAAAAAAGAGAAAATGTAATTTACATTTAAGTTAGCAGTGGCATAGCAAGAAAATCACAGGTGGACACAGTAGCAATTTTCTTGGTGCTGGTTCAGCCTCAGTTGGACTACAGTGTTCAGTTTCGGCCTTCAGTATATAGGGAAGATGTAGACAAACTGGAAAGGATATAGAGGTGAGTGACAAAATGACCCACAGGAGTGAACACAAGCCATACAAGCAAAGGTTGAAGGAAAGGGGTATCTTTAGTATTGAAAAGGGAGGACTGGGGGGGGGGACAGAAACAGGCTCTTGAGATACTTGAAAAGCTGAATTTTTAAAGGTGGATGAAAGTTCTTCTCTCTTCTCACCCAGGGCAGAATAAGAGGGAATGGGTTCCAGTTACAACCTAGAAGATTTAGATTTAATGTTATATAAACTCTCAAACTGTAAGAACTGAAGGATAATGGAACGGATGTGCAGGCAGGTTGTGGAAAGTCCTTCACTAGAGATTTTCGACAGGAGGCTAGATAGTCATCTGTCTGGGGAGCCTTATGCATAGCAAATCCTGCATATTGGCATGGGGTTAGACTAGCTGATCCCTGCCGCCCCCTTCCCACCCTGTCACTATTGGATACCGTGACACAAAATCCTAGTGTAGACCAGGTCTTACTCGAACACAAATTAAGGAGCTCAATACTGGGGTAATCGGGTGATATATAAGGGTTTGTATTTCACAGGAGATCCAACTGGATCATCTGGCTTTAAACTCTTTGAATCTATCGATATAGAACGTAGTTCAGGTATTTATAGGTATTTTTTCTCATAACACATAAACCCAGGAATATTAAATTACATTGTCACCCTTAACATATAACATTGATCAAAGAAAACTATTTAGGTAATCCATATTTGACCTGTGCAACAACTTGCCACAGACATTATTGGTGCAACAAGATTAACTGAATGGGATTCATAAATGGATTGGCAATATTTGTGGTGTTGGCCATACCACCCAGAGTTCAGTCTGTCTGACACTTTAAATTAGAAGACTTAATTTCAGTTGGATATACATTTACCAAACATTAACCTGAAATTTCCCTTCCTTCGTGTGGCTACTTCCATTTGAATTGCATCTTGAAATTTTCAGGCATAACACTTAATCCGATTTATCAAGTGAAGCTAGGGGAGATGATGCCTTAGCCATGTAGAAAAATTGTTATATTTATGCTAGTGAGGAGCCCTAGCATTGCCATGCTTTTCAGTAGCGAAAACCTGGTAACAGCCGCATCCTCTTCCCCACCCCATTAACAGCCAAGGCCTTAAATGACAAGAGGATGAGGCGGCAGTGTCTGGGCATTAACACAAAGCTGGCTCCTGAGGTTGTCCTCAGTTCTTTCTCCAGACTGGATGTTTACTGGAAGATCTGCTTGAGGGCCTGTCTACACTTAAAACACGACAGCAGGGCTGCCATAGGACTTCACAGGGGCCCGAGCCAACTACAGCCCATGGCCTCCAAATCTGGCTTTGTAGATAACAATTCCTAGCAACTTTCATCTGGATGGATCCACTGTGCCACTGAAATGAAGCCCCTTTGGGAGCCCATCACCGAGGTGCGCAGCAAAGAGGGACATTTTGGCCCATAATATTAGAGTAAATTCAGCACTTGTGACAAAGGCCTTGGATACTCGGTGGCTCCTTAAGCCTTCAGTGGCCCCACAGAGCAGAAATGACCACAGACCTATTCCCCATCCCATGATGCATACATTGCACTTGGTTTGTTGAACAGATAGAGATGGGTACCTGTGATTTCAGAGACAGAATTGTCTTCACTGGGAATATCCCTCAGTTTGCCATGACCACACACCTGTCTCAGCCCAGCTTCTGCAGCAGCATCTGATGCTGAGAGACGACAAAGGGATGTGCACCATTTATAATAGAGCTCTGTGCAGTCCCTGTGGAATTCCCTCACCCTCTAGGGGAGAAGCAGCATATGGTTGCAAACAGACTGGAGACCAGACAATCTCTAGCCAGTGTCTCTCTTTCCATTTCTGCACTTCTGTGTTTGTTAACCAGCTTTATCAGTAAACCGTAATTAAGGGACCTTCCCAAAGGGAGATGAGAACTCTTGGGCTCTGTGTTGTGTCAGACTGGAATTGGCTGTTCTGTTTATTTGTGTATACTTAAAGTGATAGTTGATTACTAAGAAAGCTAGGGATAGTGCCTTGGTTTCATATGGTCTGAAGTTGTCTTAAGTACCCAGGATGGATAGCTAGAAAGTGGAGAGACAGATCTTGAATAAGATGACTGAGGGGAGACTCAAATATTTTCTGGAGGCAGGTGGGATTTTCCCTAAGGGATCAGAGATCAGTAATTCTCATCAGTAAGTATGATTATATCACAGAGAACCTTTCATTGAAGGATCTTCAAAAGATCTAGCAAAGAAAGTCATTATGAACAGATCCCCAATGTATCCATAGATAATCTGAGGTACAGGTAGACAGACATGTCTTGGCCAGAGTCACAGAGTGAGTGGCA
The DNA here is from genome assembly GCA_032164245.1 of Sternotherus odoratus. Lineage (NCBI taxonomy): Eukaryota > Metazoa > Chordata > Testudines > Kinosternidae > Sternotherus > Sternotherus odoratus. The sequence goes on from JAVMKO010000001.1 coordinate 302,992,546, forward strand.
GACAGCACCCAGGAGTCCTCACTTCCCTACCATAAGAACGGTCCCTGCATCAGTAACTGAGCGCATGATAAGCGGGAAATGGGCTCATGCTGTCATAGGTCCTGTTAATTGGGTGGGCATCATGGACTTCTTCAGGGTGCCACCTGGAATGTGGGTACCCATGAGCCCTCCTACTTACTCACTTTGGCTCCTTCTTACCATGTGAAGCTACGAAAAGCTTCAAGCCCCTCCAGGTCTTCCACTTACACCAACATTGTCTCCCACACCTGCAGTTACATGAATGTTTTCACTAGCCACTCATGAACCAACAATATAGATGCTCCAGACAGTTCCCCCAGCTCCCCAGCCTGGGGTCCTCAGAGCTGTACTGCCTTGGCCTTGTCAGAAGACTGACCAGTGTAAGTTTATCATCCTGTCCCCTTCCCTCAATGTGGAGAAGACAATGCATCATCCCCTGTTCCTGAGCAGATTTTCCTTTATTCTTCCAATAACACACTGCTCTAGGAAAATAAATGGAAAGCAGATACAGTAATTATAGAAGATGGATTTTAAGCTGTTATAATTTATAGAAAAAGATAAAAGTTGGTTACTTAAGTAATAAAATCACAATCTAAGTTCTATATGCTAGACCAGGGCCCCCCAAACTACGGCCCGTGTGCCAGGTCCAGCCATGAGCTTGATTTCTCCATCCCGCCAGCTGAGCAGGCATGTGGAGAAGACTCCGGTGCCTAGTAGCTGCTGTAGGAGCAAACAGACTCTGTCATAGCAATGAGGGAGCAGCAATGGGGTTGGGTCACACCCAGCAGGCATGTGGGGAAGCCCTGCTATGGCATGCCAGTTGCTTCTGGCAGAGGAGTAAAGAGGTGAGTGTCCCTGCAGTAGGCAGGGAATGGCAGTGGGAGTGAGTGGGGGTAGGGGAATGTGGTGAGGGGAGTGGAGGCTGGAGTTGTTGGGGGGAGAACAGAGGATGGTACAAGGGGATGGGAATCACGTGGGGGAGGAAGGTGGGGCTGGGGGATAGCGCAGTGGTGGTTGTCGGGGAGCAGTGGGGCCGGGGGATGGCGCAGCGGTGTTCAGCAGGTGGGAGAGGAGGAGAGATGGCGTGACAGTGTTCGGAGGGGGGTACGGGGCAGGAGCCTGGTGTCAGTGGTCGGCCGGGGGGAGGGGGCCAGGGGATGCTATGGCAGGGGGCATGTGGGGGGGGCAGGGGTGGCAAACCATCCATTTTCGCTAATGAGCTAGCCTCAAACTTCTGTTGTTCATTCTTTACCCACTTCTGCTTCCCCATGGAATTAGATGTTGGGTCTACCAAGAGACTACAAGTTACATCCAAGTGTCTAGAGATGAGAGTATACCAACTAAGATATTAACTGCACAGCTACCCAGTCATTTCTCTGAGCCTGAGACACAGACTGTTCACTTGCAGAATGAGAATGGAGACTTCTCCCTCTGAACAACCTTGTCTCCCCAACAAGCTGGTCAAACACAGCCACTTGGTCATAGGGCTGTCCCCGTTCCTCCTACCAGTTATCGCCAGTGAACTATTCCACAGGAAAATCTGTAGATCCATTCACTGCAGAAAAGAGTGTCCTTAAATTGTTAAGCCAGCAGGGAAAGAAATGCAAAAGGAGGGGCTACAGGAGAAATGGTTAATGCTAGGAAACTGAGTATCTATGAAGTCTGTGTAAGTTGTATGCTTTTCTCTTTCTTCTATTATATATATAGGCATTGCCTGTTAATTCCATTGGACTGATTCTGGTTTTTAGGTCAGGCTAGACTCACAGCTAGTGAGAGTTTGTGTTCGCAAATGTCTCCCAGGTATAGAAGGGGAGGGTGTGTCACTATCGGGCTCTAATATTCCCCACCCCATAATTTGGGGGATTTATATTAGTGGTGGCAGCGATTTCCAAACCCCAACTGAAGAAGTTTGGGTTTTGGGGGAACAGATTTAACCTAAGATGGCCAAATAAGCTGGGGTTAATTTCTCTTTCATGCAGGGCCCCCACCCTAGAGTTTAGAGTTACCCTAGAGTTTAGAGTGGGGGAAGTAAACACCCTGACAGGTTTCATCACAGAGTTTAGAGATTATTATTCTGAATTTACCATTTTTGCATTTACCCGCCCCCGCGCTTTGGGGTGATGAGCACAATGGAAGTGTTGGGTGATGTGTAGAGCTTTGCAAATCTGTTGCACAACTTGGTCAGTGAAATGGGTACCTTGCTTGCTCTTAATAGAGACAGGAAAACTAAACCTGTGGATAAAATCTCTTAACAGTTGTATAGCTACTGTGATGGAGTCGGTCTTGGTGCAGGGATAGGCTCCTATCCATCCAGAGTACATACAAACACAGACAAGGACATATTCATACGAACATCTGGGCATGTTGATAAAATTGATCTGGATATTCAGGAAGGGACCCCACGGAGGGGGGTGATCAGTGGGTTTTCTCCTTACTGGCCTGCCACTGTTGTGGGCAAGGCAGATAGAACAGGAATTGCTGTACTGCTCTGACATAATAGAACATTTTGGGGCATACCAATTTTGCAGCACCAATGTAATCATCCCCCCTTTGCTAACGTGTGCCATGCCATTGGACATGCAGGCAAGGTAAGGGAGCAAAGCTTTGGGCACCACCAGGTGGCCATGTGTGGAACGCAACAAAGCATCTGGAATAGCAGAGGTAACAAAGAGTCCTGTGGCACCTTAAAGACTAACTAAAGTATTGAAGCATAAACTTTCGTGGGCTAATACCCACTTCATCAGATCCAACCAAGTAGGTATTAGCCCATGAAAACTTATGCTTCAATAATTTAGTTAGACTTCAAGGTGCCACGGGACTCTGTTACCCAGGATGTAAAGACCATCCCTCCTGCCTCATCTATCTTTCTCCTGTTCTGGGGCCAAATCCTGCATAAGAGCCAAACCTCAGAGAGAGTCAGCAATGGAAGGGGATTCTGAATCATAGGGAACAAAATTCAATGTAGCCAGTGACCTGGAAAGGGATGGAGTTGGTCTTGGTGCAGGGATAGCCGGATACCCGGAAAGGGCCGCCTGTTTGGCAGTAGCATCTGCCAAAGCATTTCCTCTTGGTGTTTGGTGAGCAATACATTTTACAATAGCAGTTGAGGAAGGAAGTTGGAGGGCGGAAAGAAGAGCATGAACATAAGGCCCATTACTTATTTTTGCCCCCCTCCTTTTTCCTGGCTGTCAGCCAAGTCTTAGCTGTGAGCAGTGTCCTTCGCTGGGGGCCAGCAGCTCGTCTTTGGACCGAGCTTGTTAGTTGCAGAAAAGGAACACATGTACATTACCCACTATACAGCACTTTAATATTATTATTTCATGGGTACTACATACAGTGAAACCTCGATATAACGGACTAATTCGGGCGAGGGGGTGTCCGTTAAAGCCGAAAGTCCGTTATTTAATAATTTTTTTTAATTATTAAATAATGGACTTTCGGCTGACAATAGACACCCCCCTCGCCCGAATTAGTCCCTTATGTCGAGGTTTTACTTTTATCACGGCCGGGAGCCCGGCTGCTGGGACCCTGGTGGGAGCCGTCAACCCGGCCACCCGGGTCCCGGCTGGGGGGGGGGGTAGTTGACAGCTCCTGCCGGGCTTCCCGCTGTGGGGAGCCCGGCGGGAGCTGTCAACTCGCCCGCCCGGGTCCCCGCAGCGGAGAACTGGGCGGGAACTGTCAACCCCCCCCGCCCGGCTCCCCCTGCAGGGAGCCGGGTGGGGGGGCGGAGTTGACAGCTCCTGCCGGGCTCCCTGCTGTGGGGAGCCCGGCAGGAGCTTTCATCTCGCTCGCCCGGCTCCCCGCTGTGGGGAGCCCGGCGGGAACTGTCAAACCCTCCCCCCCCTCGCCCGGCTCCCCCTGCAGGGAGCCAGGGGTGGGGGAGTTGACAGCTCCCACCGGGCTCCCCGCTGTGGGGAGCCCGGCGGGAGCTGTCACCTCCCCCCCCCGCCTGGCTCCCTGCAGGGGGAGCCAGGCGGGGGGTTTGACAGTTCCCGCCCGGTTCTCCGCTGCGGGGACCCGGGCAGGCGAGTTGACAGCTCCCGCCGAGCTCCCCACAGCGGGGAGCCCGGCGGGAGCTGTCAACTCCCCCCCCCCCGGCTCCCTGCAGGGGGAGCCAGGTGGGGGGTGTTGACAGTTCCCGCCCGGTTCTCCACTGCGGGGACCCGGGCGGGCGAGTTGACAGCTCCCGCCGGGCTCCCCACAGCGGGGAGCCCGGCGGGAGCTGTCAACTCCCCCCCCCGGCTCCCCCTGCAGGGGGCTGGGTGGGGGGAGGGAGCTGTCAACTTGCCCGCCGGGCTACCCGCTGCGGGCAGCCGGGCGGGAGCTGTCAACCTCTGCCGGGAGTGACGGCTCCTGCCCGGCTCCCCGGGGCGGGAGCCGGCAGCCCCCGAATAACGGATTTCGGATGCATCGGAAATTTTGTCCGTTGCATCCGAAGTCCGTTAAATCGGGGTCCGTTAAATCGAGGGTTTACTGTACAACCTTTTAGTGAAATAACTATATTACAGAGCTTTGATGCAACAAGACAGGACAAGCACAACCACTTTTCAGACGTCCACTTGATACAAATTCTGGCGGCCAAACACTTCTTCTTCTCCCGGCCCTCTGGCTGGAGATCTGGGGTAGCCAGAAGGATTCCATGTGCAATATTTGTAGTGGACTAAGTTTTTATGGTGTTGATTCAAAAGTTTGTTTGTACTTTATTTTAACAACATTTTTTCCAATTCAAAGGTCTGGCCAGTGAATTTCCTTTTCTTACTTTAGCAAGTGTATCAGACTTTACTATATTAGATTTTCTAATATTATTTAAAACATATTGTGCTTTAAATAGCATAAAACAAATATTTAGCTTCTAATTTGACACTTCAATTTGATTTTGAACGAGGCTATCCTATAAAACAATTAAACACAACAGTTTCACCGCAAGACAACCACCACCAGACAGGGCGTAGAACACAACACAAATTTTTTACCTACTGCAATTGTGGGTAATGCCTGGTATACCAACTTATTTTTTCCCCAGAAACTTGCAAATGAAAGGACATAATGTGTGTACATTTAATAACGTGGAGTGCCTTTCGGCAAGACGGGGTCAATATGGACTTACCACTCCTCATTTTCACCTGGATCATTCAGACAGGGTAACTCACAGGAAATGTCTCTTCGAGGATGTCCACAACACTCCTACAACCCCTTCAGCAAAGACCATTGACTAGTCTCAGAGAGAGCAGCTCTGCTTACTCTAATTGCTTCAGGCGATATGGTCGGCCAAGTCAGTGGCTCACAGACCGCCCTTAGGCAGGAAGGACAGAGGGAAGGATGAGGTTTAGGGAAAAGTTATGGGCCATCTGAAGATGGGGGGAAATGATACGATTACACACTCCTACAATAATGTAGGACTTTCATGGACAATGTCATGCACAGTCTGCCTTGCCTTAGGTCAGGCACTCACACACACATATACAGTCCTACCTAGCCACACCCTGTGGTTCTTCCTGGGAAACCAGAACAGGAAAGGCATCAGGCATATATGGAAGCAAAATTCTGGATCCAGTACACAACTGACGCAAGCTCAGATCCCATGGGCAGTCCTCCACTCTGAACCCAAAGCAGAGATTTAAAAGGCCTCCTTCCTTTCAGATGCTGGGTCAGTTCTGTGGGGAGCAGTCCATGGTGTGACGGGTTTAGATGATGGAAACCCCTTAAGAATTGCCACCTGATGTGCCAAGGCTACTCCTGCCTCAGTTTCCCTGCCCCAATAGCTTAGGACTTCAGTAGCCTGCCAGGTCTGAGCTACGTCTCCTAACAGCTATGGGCTTTCCTGGAAACAGGTAGGAGGTATCCTTACCTCTGGCACTCGGATTCTCAACTCCCAGTGGGGTCAAACCTGAATAAATTTTGTTTTGCCCTGTATAAAGCTTATAGAGGGCAAACTCATAGATTGTTCGCCCTCTATAACAATGATAGAGAGATATGCACAGCTGGTTGCCCCCCAGGTACCAACACGTACTCCAGGTTAATTAATAAGTAAAAAGTGATTTTAATAAGGACAGGAAATAGGATTTAAGTGGTTCCAAGTAGTAACAGACAGAATAAAGTGAATTACCAAACAAAATAAACAGAACACGCAAATCTAACACTATTACAGTAAAAAGCCTCACCCTCCGTGAATTCCCTCTTTCAGGCTAAACTCTGTTAGCCTGGGTCCAGCTATCAATCGCACACACAACCCTGCAGCCAAAGTCCTCTGTTCCAGTTTCTTCCAGGTATCCTTGGGGGGTGAGGGTGTGGAGGGCTGTTCTTTCAGCCAGCTGAGAACAAAATGAAGAGGTCTCTGCCAGGTTTATATAGACTTCCTCCTGTGGGTGGAGAGCCCCTCCTCCTTCCTATGCAGAGTCCACATGGCCTCTCAGAGCACATCGTCCAATTACAGATTTGAACCAGACTCCACTCAGTACCATTCAGGTGGCATTCCTGAGGAAGCTCTGGTGTGGACGGGCATCTACAAAGTTCATTGTTTGCTTGATTGGTTCTCAATTGGGCTTAACTGAGAATAGTTTTTTTCTCAGAGAGGTGCTCAGCTGCTTTCCAAAGTCTACATATAACTAACCAAGCCCATAGTCAATATTCATAACTTTGAATACAAAACAGACACATACATACAAATAGGATCAACAGATCCAGTGGATCATTACCTTCACATAGATATAACTTTTTAGCAAAACCATAGTCCAGTAACATCACACATATATTTACAGGCACTCCCCCCCCCTACAAAGCCTTATGGGGTACACCGTCACACATGGTTCCTCTAGCCCACGGGTACGTCGTGGATCCGAGTCATGGCACCAAACTTGTCTTGGAAATGAATCACAAGTGTTATGTTTTGAATCAGAGAGCCTGATGCCTTTTATTAAGTACACTTATAAGATACAGTGCAATGCATTGGGCTGGCATCATCAGCAGACAATGCTTGGGCTTCCCCCCTGAACAGAAATCACACTGACCTATTTAAACATTTAAACTGCAATAACACGTATACATCCTCTTAAGCAAATTTCTTCAATAAAGCCCTGGAAGGAATATGATCAGCTTTAGACAATAAACTTAGCATTGTTTGAAGGTCAGAACTCAGAAAGTCTCTTCCTCCCCCTCCCATCCCTCATGTCATGTACACAGAAGGCCTAATTATGTCAACTAGCCTGGCTAAAGTTTAGGCCTCTAAGTTTTCCTCTGTCACAGCCCAGGGAATTTCCTCCTCCCCTCTGTCTGATGGGTCATTAGCATTTTCACAGACAGCCACTTCTTTAGTGGGATCGGCATCCTGTTGGAAAGAGACAGAGTGAGTTTCTCCAAGAACATCAGGAACTAAGAGCTGAAAAATCAGGACATCCAACGGGCCTCCCACCTCCAACCACAAGAGTCACCTCACTATGCTCCCTACAGTGGGAATGTGTCCCAGAGTTAGATGTAATAGACTTGCAGCTAACAGCTGGAAAAGGATTCTCACTGACTGACAAGATCCTCTTCGCCCGCCCTGAGGAGTTGTGGCCTTCAGCTGCAATGCAGGAGATCATTCATCCTAGAAACAGGGTTATCTTCTGCTAACCTCACTGATAGTCAGCTTTGATAGGCTGCATACCTGGCTGCGCAAAGGCTTATTTTACAGTATGAGAAGTGATCAGTGCCTGACGGGCTTCCATGCTCAGGGTCACAGCATTCACAAGGACCAGCTGCTCCCTCCTTTCTCCCAGCATGGGACATTTATTCCTCAGGTGATCAGTGGAATTACAATGATAGCACCTTCTGGACTCTTTATAGGAGAATTGGCATGGGGATTGTAGAAGTGAGGTAAACTAGAATCCTACCTCCCACCAAGATTAGACTCCTCTGCCTGTGCTTTATTCACAAGAGATGCTTGTTTCTGCTCAAAATCATCAACTAGAGAAGCCATTTCACCCACAGTGTTCATCCTTTTTTACCATAGAAATGATTTTACCCAATCTTTTATATATGTTTAACAGAAAATAAGAAGAGGAATTCTTTGTATCACCTTAGAGACTAACCAGTGTATTTTAGCATAAGCTTTCGTGGGCTATAGCCCACTTCATCGGATTCATAGAATGGAACAGTTGTGAGGTGTAGTTATACACACAGAAAGCAAGACAAAGAAACAAACAAGTTGTACATTAAAGTCGGCCAATGGACCCCTTCCCAGCGAAGGGGAAGGAGAAAAAGGGGGAGCCCTGGGGGGCGCCCAAGAGAACTGCCTGGCTCACCTGCTGGCAATGTGGGAAACAGGGGCATATGAAGCGAGACTGCCCGGCCATGGAGTGTGGGTGGGCGGATTTATGCGGGTGGACTGAGTTGTGGGGGCAGAGGCGGAGGAAGGGGATACCCACTCTACCAGTGAAGGTGGGGAGGAAATCTCACCAGGGGATCCTGGATTCAGCCTCCCCCTACACGCTGGTACGGAGGGCGTTGGTCCACCCTGAATGGCTGGTTCCGGGGGCCAGGATGGGACTGGGGTGTATCCATGGGGACAGGAGGTCCTGTCGGGTGGCCCAGATACCCCTGGAAATCAGCGGCCGCTTCCGGTGGAAGCGGGTAGGCGTGCCGGAGAGGTTACCCTGCCCAGTACTCATTGGTAGGGACTTGGGCCCGGTGGAAGGTCCGAGGCCCTGGGGTGCCCCAAGGCCGGGGGTGAGAGCCCGTAAGAGGGGTTCCCCCGAGCAGAGGGGTGGGCCTAGGCCCGGCGAGAGAACAAACAGAACTCCAAGACAAAAAAGCCTGGAAAGGGTGGAGCCAAGGGAAGTGGGACTGATGAGCCTGAGGCCCCCAGGACCCGAGAAGGGGGCCGGTGACCTACCGGGGATCCAACCCTTGGAGGAGGAACTGACCCAGTCTGAGGGTGGGTTGGAAGCCTACCCTCAGCAGGAGGGACAGGAAACTGATACATGGAAAACTGAGGCACCGGGAAACCCATCAGGGGGAGTGGTCGAGGCCAAACCCTGGCCCGAGGTCAGGGCAGCCCCAGACCCCCTAGGGGGTGAAAGGGTGCTGCAGGCACCAGTGGGCAGTCGAGGGGAGAAGGCAAGCCCCGAGGCCCAAGCAGGGGTGCTGGGGGAGGCAGGGACCACGCCCCCTGTAATTGGTGCGACGACTTGCGGGCAGAGGCAGCGTTAGGAGGCCCACCTCTCCCTGCAGAGTGCTATTTCTGTGGGAGAGGGACGGCAGGGCCCTCCGCAGGGAAAAGTGGGGGGTCGCTACCCGAAAACACACTCCTAGGAGGGCGACCAAAGTGTAGGGGGAAAAGGCCCCCAAGCCAGCCCGATGGGGCTGGGCTTAAGGGGGGAAGCGTGTAGCAAGGTTCTGGCCAGGAGCTACTGAGCCAGCCTCTGCTCCCCCTTTAAACTGCAGGAAAAGCTTCTGCTGGCAGCTTCCCTAGGGTTGGGAAGGTAATTGCCTAGTAGAGTGGGGCCCTGGGCTAATTAGGGCCGAATGAGGCCCACTGGCTGCCTCCCAGACAGGATACAAAGCCTGGAAGGGAGGAAGTCAGGGGGGGGAAAGGAAGTAGAGCTGAGGAAGGTAGCTGTGGCTAGTTGCCTGCTAGAGCTAACTGTTCCCTCAGGCCAGCCAAGTAGAGGGCTAGGCCTAAGCTAGAAACTGTGTATAGATCTGTAAATAGGTGGTGGGCTTGCACTGTGTGAGGAGAATAAAGGACACTGGTTAAGCCAAACAGAGTCTCCTGCATGATTTCGGAAGAGGGCGGTGAGAGGCCCGCCTACACAGGCATAAAGGGCAAGAGCGGGATGCAAAAATTGGGCACATACTAATGACACATAACAGATGTGATTATTTTTGTTTTGCTCACAAGGCCCACATCGAATTTTCGACGGACATGCAAGGGTCGCACCGCGCTGCCTGAGATCAAAAAAGGGTTGTGGTCTCAAGAAGTTTGAGAACCGCTGCCTTATGGGGTACACCGTCACAGAGACCACAGGAGGTATCTAGTTGAAGCCCCTCCTCAAAGCAGAACCAACCCCAACTAAATCATCCCAGCCAGGGATTTTTCAAACCTGACCTTAAAATCCTCTAAGAAAGGAGCTTCCACAACTGTCTATCAGGTAATCCATTCCAGTGCCCTTAGGGAAATTGTGTTTCCTAATATCCAACCTAAACTTTCCCCACTGCAACTTGAGACCATTGCTGAGAGGAAAGAAATAAGCCACACAATGGTCTCTGCCCTCAGAACTTTAAAGATGAGCTTTAGGGCCAACAAGCCGTGTGATGAACAGTCTCAATTGACAGCATCACCGCCGTGATTTCATTTGGTTTCCTGGCATTCATCTCTGCTCTGGGCTGGCCGTCTGGCCCCAGCGCTTCGTCCTCACTGCAGGTTCCTTCTCAGGTTGAGGTAGATCCAGCCCAGCCCCGGAGCAGAGGGAGCCCAGGCTGTGGTGACATGGGTGGAGATGATACTGTAAGGGGACGGTGTTGAAGAGTTGGAGAGCGAGTTACAGGGGTGGGGATTGGGGGTAGAGATGGAGAATGGAGAGGGGCCTTGGGGGAATAGGTGGGACAGAGAAAGAGGGTTTGTGGAAAGACATTGGGCAGAGGTCAGGACCTTGGGAAATAGGTTGGGCAGTGTGTGGGGCCATTGGGAGAATGAGTTGTACACACAAACATTCCTTAGTTTCTCATTTTGACACAGCACACTAAGGCCAGGAAAGGATTTAATGTCACTTTGTCATGATATACACTCGGGGGAGGGGGTCAACCCATGATAAGCAACTTCAGCTACATGAAGAGCAAAGCTGAATTTGGCGTAGCTTAGGGTGACTTTCCTGGCCATCCACCCGGCTGTGAATTGACTGCTGTCATTCCTTGTCGACTCTGCTTCCACTTCTAGCCAAGGTGGAGTACTGGAGTCAATGGGGAGCATGTTTGGGGATTTATTTATTGTATCAATATGAGAAGCGATAAATCAATCTCTGATACATCAACCACTGCCTGGCAAACCAGTGGGTATGTAGACATATCATTTAACTGTTCAGTCAGTTATTTAGAGAAAGGGAATTTTAGAGCTCAATCTGAGAGAAAACTTAAGGCCCCTTTATGAGTAAGGAGCTGAAGCAATCTGTCCCGGAACTGTTTTGTCCTCACCCCATAGATGAAGGGGTGTAGTACAGGGGGAATCAAGAAAAACAGGTGGAATATGAGATCATGGAAAGATACGGGGACATTTTCAGCAAAGCTGTACATGAGGAAGTTAATGAAATCTGGGATGTAAAAGGTTAAAATGACAACAAGGTGGGATCCGCAAGTCCCCAAAGTCTTGAGATGGGCGTCTTTTGTGGGGAGCCTGAAGATGGCCCTGAGGATCTCGGAATAAGACACAGCAATAAAAATCCCATCCAGACCCTTCACACAGACTACAACAAACAGACCATAGTAATTACTAACTCGGGTGTCGGCGCAGGCCAGGTTCACCAGATATATTTGGCCGCAGTACGGCTGGGGGATGATGTTTGTTTTACAATAAGGCCACTGCCTTGCCAGGAAAGGCAAGGGCAGACAAAGTATTATACCCCGCAGTACCACGGCCAGGCAAAACTTGACCACCAGGCCGTTTGTCAGGATGGCAGCATGTCTCAGGGGATGGCAGATGGCCACGTAACGATCAAAAGCCATGGCTACGAGAATCCCAGACTCAATGGGAGAGGAGATGTCAATGAAGTACACCTGGATGAGACAGGCAGTGAAATCGATCTCCCTGGAATTGAACCAGAAGATGCTCAGCATTTTGGGCATGGTTGACATATGGATGATCAGATCAGTGACGGCCAGTATGCAGAGGAAATAGTACATGGGCTCATGGAGGCTCTGCTCCACCTTCACGATGAACAGGATGGTGAAGTTCCCCAACACGGCTATGATGTACATGATGCAGAAGGGGATGGAGATCCAGACATGAGCTTCCTCCAGGCCAGGAATTCCCAGCAGGATGAAGGTGGAGGGGTTGGTGAAGTTGGTTTTGTTATATTCTGACATGGACTGGGGGAGATGTCCAACTCTGAGGTGGAACGGTGGCTCTTGCATGTACCGTACGTTCCCCTGACTCCCTATATATCACAAGGGTCTAGCGTGATCCTCACAGTGCAAATACCTGCAGGGAAAGACAATGTGAATATGAGACAGCACATGCACTACTGGATGCTGTTGTCATGGGGGAAGCATGTTGGTCACTCTTCCCACACTGAAAAAAATGATGTTTTCATTGTTCAGATAAATGAATTCTGAATAAGTGACCCTACTAATGCCAATTCCATTTTTTTGGTGCTTCCTGCTCAATAATTCCTACACAACATGGTGTGGGGAACCTTAGTAGGCACCAGCAGGAAACACAATTGTGGATACTGCTCAGCCATCATTCTTCCTTAGACTTTTTTTACACTGCCATGTTTTTTTACATATTTTATTATGATTATTTTTTGCAACTAAGCCCAGTTGCCAAAGAAACAGTGGTGGTGCAGACACTGCAAAGCCACTTTCAATGATGGAACTCCACAGTTTCAAGGAAGGAACTCCTCAGTTTCAGTGACATCATGTACCACCTAAAGAAGGGTTTTGCACACAACATTTTTTCTTCAAAGTGCCACTGTAGATACTTGTGTTTGATTTTATTGCTGTAATTGGCCTCAGGAAGGCATCCCACACTGCCCATCCTGACTGCTCTAGTGAAAAGTTTCAATTCCTCTCCCTGCATGGAGGTAAACAGTTTCTGACCCTCCCCCTTGAAAGTCTCAGGAATTTTGAATCTCCTCTTGCTGCGTGCTCAGTGTGGAATGCTCACATCACACCTTCCCAGGTGCCCATGGCAACTCCACACTTGGGCCACTGCGGAGCTGCTGGATCCGCTCAGTATTTGCGGCGGGGAGGCTGTGAGGTTGCATCTGCGCTCCAGCCATAGGAACATGAACATCTGTGGACAGTTTTAATGAAGGTTTTGGGAAAGGAGCTAAGATCAGGACATACTGCACTGCACAGCCAAGGAGAATGACTGGAAGCAAATACACCAGAAGGCCAGGGAGGCAATCCATATCTCTGGTGCTGTGCCCCAGACCTGCCGTTTTTAACAGTGACCGCATTTCCACCCCCAAGAGCCCTGACGGTTCTTTGATGGGGATTCTTCTGTCAGAGTAAATGATCCCCGTCTCTGATAAATGGTTGCTAGTTTCATAAAGAATTCTTCAATAGACCTTATGCTGTATATACCAGGGTCAGGCTGATATCTCTACATCTATGAGGGGTGTGATTTTTTTTTCCTTGCAAAAAAGTGCAAATGTAATTTTCACTTGAGTTAGCAGTGCAATAGCAAGAATGTCACGGGACTGCACAGTAGCAATTTTTTTGGTGCTGGTTCAGCCTCAGATGGACTACAGTGTTCAGTTTCAGTCTCCAATATATAGGGAAGATGTAGAGAAAGTGGAAAGGATATAGAGGCGAGTGACAAAAATGACCCACAGGAGGGAATGCCAGCCATACGAGCAGCGGCTGAAGGAAAGGGGTATGTTTAGTATTGAAAGGAAGGATTAATGGGGGATTCAACCGGGCTCTTCAGATACTTGAAAAGCTGCCTTAAAAAAGGTGGATGAAAGTTCTTCACTCTTGTCACCTAGGGCAGGAGAAGAGGGCAGGAGAAGAGAAAATGGAACGGATGTGCAGGCAGGTTGTGGAAAGTCCTTCACTAGAGATTTTCAACAGAAGGCTGGATAGTCATCTGTCTGGGGTGCCTTATGCATAGCAAATCCTGCATCTTAGCATGGGGTTAGACTAGCTGATCCCTGCCGCCCCCTTCCCACCCTGTCGCTACTGGATACCGTGACACAAAATCCTAGTGTAGACCAGGTCTTACTCGAACACAAATTAAGGAGCTCAATACTGGGGTAATCGGGTGATATATAAGGGTTTGTATTTCACAGGAGATCCAACTGGATCATCTGGCTTTAAACTCTTTGAATCTATCGATATAGAACGTAGTTCAGGTATTTATAGGTATTTTTTCTCATAACACATAACACCGGGAATATTAAATTACATTGTCACCCTTAACATATAACATTGATCAAAGAAAACTCTTTAGGTAATCCATATTTGACCTGTGCAACAACTTGCCACAGACATTATTGGTGCAACAAGATTAACTGAATGGGATTCATAAATGGATTGGCAATATTTGTGGTGTTGGCCATACCACCCAGAGTTCAGTCTGTCTGACACTTTAAATTAGAATACTTAATTTCAGTTGGATATACATTTACCAAACGTTAACCTGAAATTTCCCTTGCTTCGTGTGGCTACTTCCATTTGAATTCCATCTTGAAATTTTCAGGCATAACTGTTAATCCGATTTATCAAGTGAAGCTAGGGGAGACGATGCCTTAGCCATGTAGAAAAATTGATATATTTATGCTAGTGAGGAGCCCTAGCACTGCCATGCTTTTCAGTAGCGAAAACCTGGTAACAGCCGCACCCTCTTCCCCACCCCGTTAACAGCCATGGCCTTAAATGACAAGAGGATGAGGCGGCAGTGTCTGGGCATTATCACAAAGCTGGCTCCTGAGGTTGTCCTCAGTTCTTTCTCCAGACTGGATGTTTACTGGAAGATCTGCTTTAGGGCCTGTCTACACTTAAAACACGACAGCAGGGCTACCATAGGACTTCACAGGGGCCCGAGCCAACTACAGCCCATGGCCTCCAAATCTGGCTTTGTAGATGACAATTCCTAGCAACTTTCATCTGGATGGTTCCACTATGCCACTGAAATGAACCCCTTTGGGAGCCCATCATCGTGGTGTGCAGCGAAGAGGGACATTTTGGCCCATAATATTAGAGTAAATTCAGCACTTGTGACAAAGGCCTTGGATGCTCGGTGGCTCTTTAAGGCTCCTTCAGCCTTTAGTGGCCCCACAGAGCAGATATGACCACAGACCTATTCCCCATCCCATCATGCTTACATTGCACTTGGTTTGTTGAACAGAAAGAGATGGGTACCTGTGATTTCAGAGACGGAATTGTCTTCACTAGGAATATCCCTCAGTTTGCCATGACCACACACCTGTCTCAGCCCAGTTTCTGCAGCAGCATCTGATGCTGAGAGCTGACACAGGGATGTGTAACATTTATAATAGAGCTCTGTGCAGTCCCTGTGGAATTCCCTCAAACTCTAGGGGAGAAGCAGCATATGGTTGCAAACAGACTGGAGACCAGACAATCTCTAGCCAGTGTCTCTCTTTCCATTTCTGCACTTCTGTGTTTGTTAACCGGCTTTATCAGTAAACAGTAATTAAGGGACCTTTCCAAAGGGAGATGAGAACTCTTGGGCTCTGTGTTGTGTCAGAGTGGAATTGGCTGTTCTGTGTATTTGTGTATACTTAAAGTGATAGTTGATTACTAAGAAAGCTAGGGATAGTGCCTTGGTTTCATATGGTCTGAAGTTGTCTTAAGTACCCAGGACGGATAGCTAGAAAGTGGAGAGATAGATCTTGAATAAGATGACTGAGGGGAGACTCAAATATTTTCTGGAGGCAGGTGGGATTTTCCCTAAGGGATCAGAGATCAGTAATTCTCATCAGTAAGTATGATTATATCACAGAGAACCTTTCATTGAAGGATATTCAAAAGACTTAGCAAAGAAAGTCATTATGAACAGATCCCCAATGTATCCATAGATAATCTGAGGTACAGGTAGACAGACATGTCTTGGCCAGAGTCACAGAGAGAGTGGCAGACAGCACCCAGGAGTCCTCACTTCCCTACCATAAGAACGGTCTCTCCATGAGTAACTGAGCGCATGATAAGCGGGAAATGGACTCATGCTGTCATAGGTCCTGTTAATTGGGTGGGCATCATGGACTTCTTCAGGGTGCCACCTGGAATGCGGGTAACCATGAGCCCTCCTACTTACTCACCTTGGCTCCTTCTTACCATGTGAAGCTACGAAAAGCTTCAAGCCCCTCCAGGTCTTCCACTTACACCAACATTGTCTCCCCCACCTGCAGGTATGTGAATGTTTTCACTAGCCACTCATGAACCAACACTAGAGAGGCTCCAGACAGTTCCCCCAGCTCCCCAGCCTGGGGTCCTCAGAGCTGTACTGCCTTGGCCTTGTCAGAAGACTGACCAGTGTAGATTTATCATTCTGCCCCCTTTCCTCAATGTGGAGAGGACAATGCATCAGCCCCTGTTCCTGAGCAGATTTCCCTTTATACTTCCAATAACACACTGCTCTAGGAAAATAAATGGAAAGCAGATACAGTAATTATAGAAGATGGATTTTAAGCTGTTATAATTTATAGAAAAAAGATAAAAGTTGGTTACTTAAGAAATAAAATCACAATCTGAGTTCTATATGCTAGACCAGGGTTCTCCAAACTATGGCCTGTGTGCCAGATCCGGTCCATGAGCTTGATTTCTCCGTCCCGCCAGCTGAGTAGGCATGTGGAGAAGACTCCGGTGCCTACTAGCTGCTGTAGGAGCAAACGGACTCTGTCATAGCAATGAGGGAGCAGCAATTGGGTTGGGTCACACCCAGCAGGCATGTGGGGAAGCCCTGCTATGGCATGCCAGTTGCTTCTGGCAGAGGAGTAAAGAGGTGAGTGTCTCTGCGGTAGGCAGGGGATGGCATCAGGAGTGAGTGGGGGTAGGGGGATGCTGTGAGGGGAGTGGAGGCTGGAGTTGGTGGGGGGAGAACTGAGGATGGTGCAATGGGAGGGGAATCACGTGCGGGAGGAAGGTGGGGCTGGGGGATAGCACAGTGGTGGTTGTCGGGGAGCAGTGGGGCCGGCGGATGGCACAGCGGTGTTCAGCAGGTGGGAGAGGAGGAGAGATGGCGTGACAGTGTTCGGAGGGGGGTACGGGGCAGGAACATGGTGTCAGAGGTCGGCCGGGGGGAGGGGGCCAGGGGATGCTATGGCAGGGGGCATGTGGGGGGCAGGGGTGGCACAGCAGTTATCAGCGGGGGAAGAAGGAACGGGGGATGGTTCCACAGTTGGTGGGGGTGGGTGGGTGGGGTGCAGCAGGTGGCTGGGCTGGGGATGGAAAGGCTTCTTACCATTCTGCCAGATATGTCTGGTTATTGGTCCATGTTAAAAATATAATTCTGTCTGGGATTTCTTTCCTCCAGACTGGGGGAAGGGTGGGGTGTCTTGGCTTTGGGGGAGGGGGGTGTCCACCTTTCTTTCTCTTACCCCTGCCTCCCTCCATTTTGGTTTCTGTGTGTTGTGAAGGGACGGGTGCCCTCTCCATTTTCTAGGGTTACCATTCATCCAGATTTCCCATGGTAGTGTGCCTCAGTTTCCCTTTTTATACTGCACATCAGGTGTGGACTGTCCTTTCCCCTTTGGAAAGTATCATCACTCTTTACAGGCCTTAACTTTGACACATCAGTAGAACAAGGCCTTTTAACATAAAGTGTGTTCCCATGTAGTCCTCTTAACAAGTTCAAAGGATTTTTCAAAAGATTAGGCGCATTGTACAATTTTACAGTCCCTGGTAATAACACAGTAGTTACACAAATTGCCATTAGCACCAACAATAATATCATTGGAAGTGTCCATTTACCATCAGGTTTGTCAAGCCATGCCTTTGGGTCAATACCATCAGAATTTCGTCCTTCTAGGGTCACTTTGTGGCTCTCCTTTGCAAAACTAAATTCTCTTTTCCCTCCTTGCCCTGAAGGGTCAAATCCTGCTTTGTCTTGCTTAACAGAATTTCCTGGCTGATCTGGAGGGTCCCCTGAGCTAACAGCCATTAGCCAATTAGGGGGAGGGATAGCTCAGTGGTTTGAGCATTGGCCTGCTAAACCCAGGGTTGTGAGTTCAATCCTTGAGGGGGGCATTTAGGGATCTGGGGCAAAAAATCTGTCAGGGGACAGTACTCGATCCTGCTAGTGTAGGCAGGGGACTGGACTCGATGACCTTCAAGGTCTTTCCAGTTCTAGGAGATTGGTATATCTCCATTTATTTATAAGTCCCTCTTCCCCCATTCAGTCAAGAAATCTCCATTTCCACAGACAGAAGCAAGCTTTGAGGCTATGTCATGTCTTAAAGGGAAACCATCCATTTTCACTAATGAGCTAGCCTCAAACTTCTGTTGTTCATTCTTTACCCACTTCTGTTTTCCCGTGGAATTAGAGGTTGGGTCTACCAAGAGACTACAAGTTACATCCAAGTGTCTAGAGATGAGAGTATACCAACTAAGATATTAACTGCACATCTACCCAGTCATTTCTCTGAGCCTGAGACACAGACTGTTCACTTGCAGAATGAGAATGGAGACTTCTCCCTCTGAACAACCTTGTCTCCCCAACAAGCTGGTCAAACACAGCCACTTGGTCATAGGGCTGTCCCAGTTCCTCCTCCCAGCTATCGCCAGTGAACTATTCCACAGGAAAATCTGTAGATCCATTCACTGCAGAAAAGAGTGTCCTTAAATTGTTAAGCCAGCAGGGAAAGAAATGCAAAAGGAGGGGCTACAGGAGAAATGGTTAATGCTAGGAAACTGAGTATCTATGAAGTCTGTGTAAGTTGTATGCTTTTCTCTTTCTTCTATTATATAATAAATATATAAGCATTGTCTGTTAATTCCATTGGACTGATCCTGGTTTTTAGGTCAGGCTAGACTCACAGCTAGTGAGAGTTTGTGTTCGCAAATGTCTCCCAAGTATAGAAGGGAAGGGTGAGTCAGTACCAGGCTCTAATGTGCCCCACCCCATAATTTGGGGGATTTATATTAGTGGTGGCAGCAATTTCCAAACCCCAACTGAAGAAGTTTGGGTTTGGGGGGAACAGATTTAACCTAAGATGGGAAAATAAGCTGGGGTTAATTTCTCTTTCATGCAGGGCCCCCACCCTAGAGTTTAGAGTGGGGGAAGTAAACACCCTGACAGGTTTCATCACAGATTTTAGAGATTATTGTTCTGAATTTACCATTTTTGCATTTACCCGCCCCCGCGCTTTGGGGTGATGAGCACAATGGAAGTGTTGGGTGATGTGTAGAGCTTTGCAAATCTGTTGCACAACTTGGTCAGTGAAATGGGTACCTTGCTTGCTCTTAATAGAGACAGGTAAACCAAACATGGGGATAAAATCTCTTAACAGTTGTATAGCTACTGTGATGGACTCGGCCTTGGTGCAGGGATAGGCCGCTATGAATCCAGAGTCCATAAAAACACAGACAAGGACATATTCATACGAACATCTGGGCATGTTGATAAAATTGATCTGGATATTCAGGAAGGGACCCCACGGAGGGGGGTGAGCAGCAGGTTTTGTCCTTACTGGCCTGCCACTGTTGTGGGCAAGGCAGATAGAACAGGAATTGCAGTACTGCTCTGCCATAATAGATAATTTTGGGTATACAGTGTCTCAGCACCAGTGTAATCATCCCCCCTTTGCTAACGTGTGCCATGCCATAGGACATGCAGGCAAGGTAAGGGAGCAAAGCCTTGGGCACCACCAGGTGGCCATGTGTGGAACGCAACAAAGCATCTGAAATAGCAGAGGTAACAAAGAGTCCTGTGGCACCTTAAAGACTAACTAAAGTATTGAAGCATAAGCTTTCGTGGGCTAATACCCACTTCATCAGATCCAACCAAGTAGGTATTAGCCCATGAAAACTTATGCTTCAATAATTTAGTTAGACTTCAAGGTGCCACGGGACTCTGTTACCCAGGATGTAAAGACCATCCCTCCTGCCTCATCTATCTTTCTCCTGTTCTGGGGCCAAATCCTGCATAAGAGCCAAACCTCAGAGAGAGTCAGCAATGGAAGGGGATTCTGAATCATAGGAAACAAAATTCAATGTAGCTGGTGACCTGGAAAGGGATGGAGTTGTCCTTGTTGAAGGGATAGCCGGATACCCGGAAAGGGGCGCCTGTTTGGCAGTATCATCTGCCAAAGCATTTCCTCTTGGTGTCTGGTGAGCAATACATTTTACTATAGCAGTTGCGAAAGGAAGTTGGAGGGCGGAAAGAAGAGCATTAACATAAGGTCCATTACTTATTTTTGCCCCCCCCTCCTTTTTCCTGGCTGTCAGCCAAGTCTTAGCTGTGAGCAGTGTCCTTCACTGGGGGCCAGCAGCTTGTCTTTGGACCGAGCTTGTTAGTTGCAGCAAAGGAAACTTCCAGTTTTTACTCACACATTTCTTTTCCAAGAATAAACACATGTACATTACCCACTATACAACAGATTAATCTCATTATTTCATGTGTACTACATACAACCTTTGAGTGAAATGACTATATTACAGAGCTTTGATGCAACAAGACAGGACAAGCACACCACTTTTCAGACGTCCACTTGATACAAATTCTGGTGGCCAATCACTTCTTCTTCTCCCGGCCCTCTGGCTGGAGATCTGGGGTAGCCAGAAGGATTCCATGTGCAATATTTGTAGTGGACTAAGTTTTTATGGTGTTGATTCAAAAGTTTGTTTGTACTTTATTTTAACAACATTTTTTCCAATTCAAAGGTCTGGCCAGTGAATTTCCATTTCTTACTTTAGCAAGTGTATCAGACTTTACTATATTAGATTTTCTAATATTATTTAAAACATATTGTGCTTTAAATTGCATAAAACAAATATTTAGCTTTTAATTTGACACTTCTATTTGATTTTGAACGAGGCTATCCTATAAAACAATTAAACACAACAGTTTCACCGCAAGACAACTACCACCAGACAGGGCATAGAACACAACACAATTTTTTTACCTACTGCAATTGTGGGTAATGCCTGGTATACCAACTTATTTTTTCCCCAGAAACTTGCAAATGAAAGGACATAATGTGTGTACATTTAATAACGTGGAGTGCCTTTCAGCAAGACAGGGGTCAATATGGACTTACCACTCCTCATTTTCACCTGGATCATTCAGACAGGAGAACTCACAGGAAAAGTTTCTTCGAGGATGTCCACTACACTCCTACAACCCCTTCAGCAAAGACCATCGACTAGTCTCAGAGAGAGCAGCTCTGCTTACTCTGATTGCTTCGGGCGATATGGTCGGACAAGACAGTGGCTCACAGACTGCCCTTAGGCAGGAAGGACAGAGGGAGGGATGAGGTTTAGGGAAAAGTTATGGGACGTCTGTAGATGGGGGGAAATGAAAGGGTTACACACTCCTACAACAAGGTAGGTCTTTCACGGACAATGTCATGCACAGTCTACCTTGCCTTAGGTCAGGCACTCACACACACATATACAGTCCTACCTAGCCACACCCTGTGGTTCTTCCCGGGAAACCAGAACAGAAAAGGCATCAGGCATATATGGAAGCAAAATTCTGGATCCAGTACACAACTGACGCAAGCTCAGATCCCATGGGCAGTCCTCCACTGAGAACCCAAAGCAGAGATTTAAAAGGCCTCCTTCCTTTCAGATGCTGGGTCGGTTCTGTGGGGAGCAGTCCATGGTGTGACACGTTGAGATGACGGAAACCCCTTAAGAGTTGCCACCTGATGTGCCAAGGCTACTCCTGCCTCAGTTTCCCTGCCCCAACAGCTTAGGACTTCAGTAGCCTGCCAGGTCTGAGCCACGTCTCCTAACAGCTGTGGGCTTTCCTGGAAACAGGTAGGAGGTATTCTTACCTTTGGTACTCGGATTCTCAACTCCCAGTGGGGTCAAACCCTGAATAAATTTTGTTTTGCCCTGTATAAAGCTTATAGAGGGCAAACTCATAGATTGTTCGCCCTCTATAACAATGATAGAGAGATATGCACAGCTGGTTGCCCCCCCAGGTACCAACACATACTCCAGATTAATTCATAAGTAAAAAGTGATTTTAATAAGGACAGGAAATAGGATTGAAGTGGTTCAAAGTAGTAACAGACAGAATAAAGTGAATTACCAAACACAATAAACAGAACTCGCAAATCTAACACTATTACAGTAAAAAGCCTCACCCTCTGTGAATTCCCTCTTTCAGGCTAAACTCTGTTAGCCTGGGTCCAGCTATTAATTGCACCCCCCCCTGCAGCCACAGTCCTCTGTTCCAGTTTCTTGCAGGTCTCCTTGGGGGGGTGGAGGGCTGTTCTTTGAGCCAGCTGAGAACAAAATGGAGAGGTCTCTCCCAGGTTTATATAGACTTCCTCCTGTGGGTGGAGAGCCCCTCCTCCTTCCTATGCAGAGTCCACATGGCCTCTCAGAGCACATGGTCTAGTCTCAGGTTTAAACCAGACTCTGCTCTTTACCAGACAGACCGCATTCCTGGGGAAGCTCTGGTGTGGACGGGCGTCTACAAAGTTCATTGTTTGCTTGATTGGTTCTCAATTGGGCTTAACTGAGAATAGTTTTTTCTCCGAGAGCTGCTCAGCTACTTTCCAAAGTACACATACAACCAACCAAGCACATAGTGAATATTCATAACACTGAATACAACACAGACACATACATACCAATAGGATGAACAGATCCAGTGGATCATTACCTTCCCAGAGATATAATTTTTTAGCAAAAGCATATTCCAGTAACATCACACATATATTTACAGGCACCCCCCCTATAAAGCCTTATGGGGTACACCATCACACATGGTTCCTCTAGACCACAGGTACGTCATGGATCCGAGTCACGGCACCAAACTTGTCTTGGAAATGAACCACAAGTATTATGTTTTGATTCAGAGAGCCTGATGCCTTTTATTAAGTACACTTATAAGATACAGTGCAATGCATTGGGCTGGCATCATCAGCAGACAATGCTTGGGCTTCCCCCCTGAACAGAAATCACACTGACCTATTTAAACATTTAAACTGCAATAACACGTATACATCCTCTTAAGCAAATTTCTTTAAGAAAGCCCTGGAAGGAATATGATCAGCTTTAGACAATAAACTTAGCATTGTTTGAATGTCAGAACTCAGAAAGTCTCTTCCTCCCCCTCACGTCCCTCATGTCATGTACACAGAAGGCCTAGTTATGTCAACTAGCCTGGCTAAAGTTTAGGCCTCTAAGTTTTCCTCTGTCACAGCCCAGGGAATTTCCTCCTCCCCTCTGTCTGATGGGTCATTAGCATTTTCACACACAACCACTTTTTTAGTGGGATCGGCATCCTGTACAAAAGAGACAGAGTGAGTTTCTACAAGAACATCAGAAACTAAATGCTGAAAAATCAGGACCTCCAATGGGCCACCCACCCCCAACCACAAGAGTCACCTCGCTGTGCTCCCTAGAGTGGAATGTGTCCCAGTGTTAGATGTAATAGACTTGCAGCTAAGAGCTGGAAAAGGATTCTCACTGACTGACAAGACCCTCTTTGCCCACCCTGAGGAGTTGTGGCTTTCAGCTGCAATGCAGGAGATCATTCATCCTAGAAACAGGGTTATCATCTGCTAACCTCACTGATAGTCAGCTTTGATAGGCTGCATACAGGGTCTCAGCATTCAAAAGGACCAGCTGCTCAGTCCTTTCTCCCAGCATGGGACATTTATTCTTCAGGTGATCAGTGGAATTACAATGATAGCACCTTCTGGACTCTTTATAGGAGAATTGGCTTGGGTATTGTAGAAGTGAGGTAAACTAGAATCCTGCCTCCCACCAAGTTTAGACCCCTCTGCCTGTTCTTATTCACAAGAGATGCTTTTGTCTGCTCAAAGTCATCAACTAGAGAAGCCATTACATCAACAATGTTCATCCTTTTCTACCATAGAAATGATTTTACCCACTCTTTTATATATGTTTAACAGAAAATAAGAAGAGGAATTCTTTGTATCACCTTAGAGACTAACCAGTGTATTTTAGCATAAGCTTTCGTAGGCTATAGCCCACTTCATTGGATTCATAGAATGGAACAGAAGTGAGGTGTAGTTATACACACAGAAAGCAAGACAAAGAAACAAACAAGTTGTACATTTGCATACCAAACCTAAGAGTCTGTTATCTCCTCCCCAACACAGAAATCCATTTCAAAATGTCTTTTTTTTCTCCTGCCCATAATGGCCCATCCAAATTAAACAAAATGGCGACTCCCCCCGGCCACACAAAATCGTGATTCGACCCACGCCCACGGCCACACACAAAATGGTGTCTCACAGAGACTTCTGAAGAGGTAGGGTTACCATATTTCAGCTATCCAAAAAAGGACATGGGGGCTACCCTAGCCCTACCCCCACCCCATCCACTCCCTCCCACTTCCAAAACCCTTCAGAACTCCCAACCCCCTCTTGCCCCCTGACTGCATGGCCGAGGCCCCACCCCTAACTCTCCCCCAGAACCCCATCCCATCTCAGCCTCCCTGATCTTTGTCCCCAGGAGCCCACACTCATCTAAGCCTCCATGTGGCACCTTGTCCCCTGACTGCCCCCTCCTGTGGGACCCCCTACCCAAGCTGCCCCCCTAGGAGCCTATCCCCTAACAGTCCTCTGCCTGCCCCACCCTTATCCTCCCTAACCCTGGGTCATATTACTGAAATAATTTGGGATCCTGTAGATCAGTGGTGCAATTAGGTTCCTATAGTGGCACCAAATCTTATGTAATGGGGGTCATATAAGGTGTCTACTGCCAGGTTATGGATTGCCGATTATGACTATGCCATTGATATGTGTGTATCAATTTTGTAGTTGGAGTGATGAATATTGGCTCTGGCCTGTCTGTCTTTCCAAATATTGTGCTCTGCTGGGGGAGGAGCGGGGGGGATATTCCAGAACACTGGGCGTCAGCTTTGCTTGAGCTGCCTGATGGCCCATTAAGAACCATGAGCTACACAATGAATTTTGTCCACACCCGAGCTTCACCAGGAATGTGACCTGCCTGCTCAGAGACTGAATCTTGGAGAGTCTGGTAATTGGACCATGTGGCTATAAACCTCCATTTTGCAACTGAGCTCTGCGTGGGAAGGAGGAGGGGGGTCTTGGCCCACAGGAGGAAGTCTACAAAATCTGGGAGAAACTTCTTCCAATTAGTCTTCAATCTCCAGCCTTCAGCTAGCATCTACCTCTGGAAGGGATTTTGGTACATGTGGAAGCTCTGGCCAATGGATTGATGACCCATCCCTGGAGGGGATGCATTCCAGAGACTTTCATTTGAAACTGCAGTGTATTTTACCACTGCAAGCCTGAACCAAGAGATTTGCCATTACTGCATGTAATCGATTTCTTTGAACCATTCCTAACCCTCACCTATAGCTTTTCCCTTGTATAATAAACCTTTAGATTTTAGATTCTAAAGGATTGGCTACAGCGTGATTTGTGGGAAGATCTGATTTGTATATCGACCTGGGTCTGGGGCCTGATTCTTTGGAATTGGGGAGAACTGTTTTCTTTATTTGGGGTATTGGTTTTCATAACCATTGGTCCCTGGGACAGGTGGCTCCTGTTGGTGATACTGGGAAGCTGGATTGTCTAAGGGAATTGCTTGTGTGACTTGTGGTTAGCCAGTGGGGCGAAACCAAAGTCTTTTCTGTTCAGCTGGTTTGGTTCGCATTAGAGTGGAAACCCCCCCAGCTTTGGGCTTTAGTTGCTCTTTGGAAGAAATTTGTCCTGACTTGACACTCACAGTTGGATTCCACGAAGAACAGCACCGTGACACCCTGATAGAACTGCCGATCCATTCAACCACCCACCACTCCCTGTCCCTTCACTGCCCCCTCCAGAAACCCCTTCAACCCACCTCCCTATGCCCTGCTGCGCAGCTGGTCCCATAGGGGAGAAATATTTGTGAACAGCCCCAGCAGCCAATGATTTGAGAATGGGGGGGGGGGAGGAGGAGCTGTCCAGGGATCAGACGCTGCGAGGGAGGGGTGGGCTGTGGCTGGGAGCTCCATGCCCTGAGTCCAGCCAGCAGCACTGTCAGCTGCCCCACTCGGCAGGGGGAAAATCCCAGACATTTACAGCTATTTATAAATTCTCCCTCATGCTATTTGTACCCAAAAAAAGCCGGACGTGTCTGGGGAATCTGGATGAATTGTAACCCCAGGGAGGGAGAGGGAACCCCTCCCTTCCCAACACACAGAGACCACAATGGAGGGGGACAGGGGTAAGAGAATGAAAGGGGGACACCCCCCCAAAGCCAAGACACCCCACCCTCCCCCCAGTCCGGAGGAGAGAAATCCCAGACAGAATTATATTTTTAACACAGACCAATAACCGGACATGTCCGGCAGAATGGTAAGAATCCTTTCCAACTGCAGCCCAGCCACCTGCTGCACCCCACCCACCCTCCACCCCCCAGCTGCGTTGCCATCCCCCAGCCTCCCCTTCCACCGCCGACCACTGCCGTGCCATCCCCCACCTCCACTTCGCCCCCCCTGCTGTGCCATCCTCCTGCACCCTACCTCCTGGAAGACCACTGACACCATCCCCCTGAACCCTCCCCCTCCAACCACCACCGCACCATTTCCCCTCCTCCCCCCTGTGACCACTGCTGCACTATCCCCAACCCCACTCCCCCTCGCCAACCACCGCTGCGTCATCACTCGGCCCCTCCTTTATCCCCCATTCCATCCTCCTCCCCTTGCACCATCCTCTGCTTTCCCCACCAGCAACTCCGGCCCCCACTCCTCCCTTGCCATCCCCCAACCCCACTCCCTCCCACTGCCATCCCCTGCCAACTGCAGGGACACTCACCTCTTTACTCCTCTGCCAGAAACAACTGGCATGCCACAGCAGGGCTTCCCCACATGCCTGCTGGGTGTCACCCAACCCCTTTGCTGCTCCCCCCATTTCTAGGACAGAGTCCCTTTGCTCCTCCAGCAGCTACTAGGCACGGGAGTATTCTCCACAGGCCTGCTCAGCTGGCGGGAAGGAGAAATCAAGCTCGTGGGCTGGATCTGGCCCACGGGACGTAGTTTGGAGAGCCCTGGTCTAGCACATAGAACTTAAACTGTGATTTTATTTCTTAACTAACCAACTTTGATCTCTCTTCTAGAAATTATAACAGCTTAAAATCCATCTTTTAATACATAATGTATCTGCTTTCCATTTTATTTCTAAAGCAGTGAGTGACTTGAGAAAACATTAACATATCTGCAGGTGGGTTTGCCAGTGTTGGTATAAGTGGAAGACCTGGAGGGGCCGGAAGCTTTTCATAGGTTCACATGGTAAAAAGCAGCCAAGGTTATTAAGTAGGAGGGCTCATGGGTACCCGTGTTCCAGGTGGCACCCTGTATGAGTCCATCATGTCCACCCAATGAACAGTCCATTTCTCGCTTATCATGCGCTCAGTTACTCATGGAGAGACCGGTCTTATGGTAGGGAAGTGAGGACTCCTGGGTGCTGTCTGCCATTCTCTCTGTGACTCTGGCCAAGTCATGTCTACCTGTACCTCAGTTTATCAATGGATAGATTGGGGAATGTTCATAAAGACTTTCTTTGCTAGGTCCTTTGAAGATCCTTCAATGAAAGGTGCTCTGTGATATGATCATACTTACTGATGAGAATTACTGATCTCTGATCCCTTAGTGAAAATCCCAACTGCCTCCAGAACATATTTGTGTCTCCCCTCAGTCTTCTTATTCCAGATCTTTCTCTCCATTTTCTAGCTATCCAAACTGGGTTCTTAAGACAACTTTAGACCCTACTAGACCTAGGCACTATCCGTAGATTTCTTAGTAATCAACTATAATTTTAAGTATAAATAAATACACAGAACAGCCAATTCCTCTCTGACACAACACAGAGCCAAGAGTTCTCATCTCCCTTTTGGGAGGTCCCTTAGTTACTGTTTACTGCTAACGTTTGATAACAAATACAGAAGTGCAGAAATGGAAAGAGAGACAATGGCTAGAGATCATCTGGTCTCCAGTCTGTTTGCAAGGAGATGCTGCTTCTCCCCTAGAGGTTGAGCGAATTCCACTGGGACTGCACAGAGCTCTATTATAAATGTTACACATCCCTGTGTCAGCTCTCAGCATCGTATGCTGCTGCAGAAGCTGGGCTGAGAGAGGTGTGTGGAGATGGCTACCTGAGGGATATTCTCAGGGAAGACAATTCCGTCCTGAAATCACAGGTACCCATCTCTTTCTGTTCAACAAACCAAGTGCAATGTATGCATGATGGGATGGGGAATAGGTCTGAGTTCATTTCTGCTCTGTGGAGCCACTGAAGGCTGAAGGAGCCACCGAGCAAACAGGGCCTTAGTCACAAGTGCTGAATTTACTCTAATATTATGGGCCAAAATGTCCATCTTTGCTGTGCCCCTCAGTGATGGGCTCCCAAAGTGGCTTCATTTCAGTGGCACAATGGATCCATCCAGATGAAAGTTGCTAGGAATTGTCAACAAGAAAGCCAGATTTGGAGGCCATGGGCTGTAGTTGGCTCTGGCCCCTGTGAAGTCCTATGGTAGCCCTGCTGTCGTGTTTTTAGTGTAGACAGGCCCTCAAGCAGATCTTCCAGTAAACATCCAGTCTGGAGAAAGAACTGAGGACAACCTCAGGAGCCAGCTTTGTGTTAATGCCCAGACACTGCCGCCTCATCCTCTTGTCATTTAAGGCCTTGGCTGTTAACGGGGTGGGGAAGATGGTGGGGCTGTTACCAGGTTTTTACTGCTGAAAAGCATGGCAGTGCTAGGGCTCCTCACCAGGGCCGGTGACAGAAATTTTGGGGCCCCCTACACTGATCGTTTGGGGGCCCCGCCAGCCCATCCAACACTTCCCCTCCCAGCTGACAGCGGTTGCCCCCCCCCAGCCCAGCCACCCCCGAGCCCAGCCAGCGCTTCCCCCCCACCTGACAGTGGCTGGTGGGGAGGCCAGCCGGGCCCCCCACCAGCCCAGCCGGCTTTCCCCCCCAGCTGACAGTGGCTGGCGGAGTGCGGGGTCCTGCACGTGCACGAGCCCGGAAGCAGCATGAGCTGCCCTTGCTGCTCCCCCTCACGTGCCCTTTCTCCCCCCGGACCTGTGCGAGACGGTGCAGGGGCTGCATGATGCGATGTCTGGTGGGGGAAACTCTACCTTGCTGCGGAGCCTCCCCGCCCTCACCCTCTTTTCATGCGGTGGTGCGCCGCTGCCACCGGCCGGGCTCACTGTTCCTTCCGGGGACACGCGCACTCGTCCACTCCGAAGGAGAGCCATGCCACCTCCCCACCCCTTCCCCGCTCTCCAGGCCCGGTGACAAGGGGGGACGACTACAGGTACAACTGTGTACCGGGCCCCGGACTTAATGGGGTCCCCCTTAAGTCCGGGGCCCGATACAGCTGTACCCGTAGTACCCCCCTGTCGCCGGCCCTGCTCCTCACTAGCATAAATATGACAATTTTTCAACCTGGGTAAGGCATCTTCTCCCCTAGCTTTATTCAAGAAATTGGATGAACTGTTGTGCCTGAAAATTACAAAATGCAATTCAAATGGAAGTACACACCAAGGAAGGGAAATTTCACATTAATGTTTGACAAATGTATATCCAATTGAAATTATGTCTTGAAATTTAAGGTGTCAGACAGACTTAACTCTGAGTGGTGCAGCCAACCCCACAGAATAGGACCAATTCATTTATGAATCCCATTCAGTTAAACTCTTTGCTCCAATAATGTCTGTGGCAAGTTGTTCCACAGGTCAAATATGGATTATCTAAAGAGTTTTCTTTTATCAATGTTATATGTTCAGGGTCACAATGTAATTTAAGAATCAGGGAGGTAGCCGTGTTAGTCTGGAATAGCAGAGGTAACAAAGTCCTGTGGCACCTTAAAGACTAACTATAAAGTTTTGAAGCATGAGCTTTCGTGGGCTAATACCCACTTCGTCGGATCCTTTGTTTGTGTGTTATGAGACAGAATAACTATAAATACCTGAACTATGTTCTATATCGATAGATTCATAGTGTTTAAACCAGATGATCCAGTCTGACCTACTGTGAAATACAAGCCCTTACATTTCACCCAAACACCCCAGTACTTATATCCTTAATTTGTGTTGGAGTAAGACCTGGTCTACACTAGGATTTTATGTCATGATATCCAATAGCAACAGGGTAAGAAGGGGGTGGCAGGGATCAACTAGTCTAACCTCCTGCCAATATGCAGGATTTGCTATGCATAAGGCACCCCAGACACATGACTATCCAGCCTCCTGTATAAAATCTCTGATGAAGGACTTTCCACAACCTGCCTGGGCATCAGTTCCATTGTCCTCCTGTTCTTATAGTTTGAGAGTTTAAATAAGATTAAATCTAAATCTGCTAGGCTGTAACTGGAACCCATTCCCTCTTCTCCTGCCCTAGGTGACAAGAGCGAAGAACTTTCATCCACCTTTTTTAAGGCAGCTTTTCAAGTATCTCAAGAGCCTGGTTGCGTCCTAGCCCCCCCCCCCCCAATCCTCCATTTTCAAAACTAAACATACAGCTGTTGCAAGTATGGCTTGTATTCCCTCCTGTGGGTCGTTTTTGTCACTCACCTCTATATCCTTTCCAGTTTGTCTACATCTTCCCTATATACTGTAAACCGAAACTGAACACTGTACTCCAGCTGAGGCTGAACCAGCACCAAGAAAATTGCTACTGTGCCCTCCCATGACTTTCTTGCTATGCCACTGCTAAATCAAATGAAAATAGCATTTGCTGTTTTTTGGAAGGAAAAAAAAATCACACCCCTCATAAATGTAGCGATATCAACCTGACCCTGGTATATACAGCATAAGGTCTATTGAAGAATTCTTAACCAAACTGTCTACCATTTCTCAGAGAGAGGGATAATTTATTCTGACAGGAGAACCCCCTTCAAAGAACCTGCAGTGCTCTTAGGGGGTGGAAATGGGTCACTGTAGTGGATATAAAAATGGTAGGTCTGGGGCACAGCACCAGAAATACTGTTTGCCTCCTGGCTTTCTGGTGTATGTGCCTCCCATGATTATCCTTTGCTGTGCAGTGCAGTGTGTCCTGAACTTAAACCTTCATTAAAACTGTCCATACATGTTAATGTTCCTCTGACCGGAGCACAGGTGTGACCTCACATCCTCCCCTCCAGAAATACTGAGCGGATCCAGCAGCTCTGCAGTGTCCCAAGTGTGGAGTCGCCATGGGCACCTGGGAAGGTGTGATGTGAGCATTCCACACTGAGCACACAGCAAGAGGCATTTCAAAATTCCTGAGACCTTCAAGGAGGAGAGTCAGAAATTGTTTACCTCCATGCAGGGAGAGGAATTGACACTGTTCACCAGAGCAGTCAGGATGGGCAGTGTGGGATGTCTTCCAGAGGCCAATTACAGAGATAAAATCAAGCACAAGTATCTACACTGGTACTTTGAAGAAAAAATGTTTTGTGCAAAACCCTTGTTCAGGTGGTTAAATGATGTCACTGAAACTGAGGAGTTCCATCATTGAAAGTGTCTTTGCAGTGTGTGCACCAACACTGTTTCTCTGGCAAAAGGGCTTATTTACAAATAATAATAATAATAATAATTAATAATTAATAATAATTAATAATAAATTATAAAAATAACATGGCAGTGTAAAAAAAGTCGAAGGAACAATGTTGTCTGAGCAGTATCCACAATTGTGTTTCCTGCTGGTGCCTACTAAGGTTCCCCACACCATGTTGTTTAGGAATTATTGAGCAGAAAGCACCTAAAAATATGGAATTGTCATTAGTAGGTCACTAATTTATAATTAATTTATCTGAACAATGAAAATGTCATTTTTTTCAGTGTGCAAAAAGTGACAAGTCTGCTTCCCCATGGGAACAGCATCCAGTACTGCATGTGATGTCTCATATTCACATTGTCTTTCCATACAGGTATTTGCACTGCGACAATCACACTAGACCCTAGTGATATACAGGGAGTCAGGGGAATGTACGGTGCATGCAACAGACACTGTTCTACCTGAGAATTGGACACCTCCCCTAGTCCATGTCAGAATACAACAAAACCAACTTCACCAACCCCACCACCTTCATCTTGCTGGGCATTCTTGGCCTGGAGGAGGCTCATGTCTGGATCTCCATCCCCTTCTGCATGATGTACATCATAGCCATCGTGGGGAACTTCTCCATCCTGTTCATTGTGAAGGTGGAGCAGAGCCTCCATGAGCCCATGTACTATTTCCTCTGCATGCTGGCCGTCACTGATCTGATCATCCATATGTCAACCATGCCCAAAATGCTGAGCATCTTCTGGTTCAATTCCAGGGAGATCGATTTCACTGCCTGTCTCACCCAGGTGTTCTTCATTGACATCTCCACTCCCGTTGAGTCTGGGATCCTTGTAGCCATGGCTTTTGATCGTTACGTGGCCATCTGCCATCCCTTGAGACATGCCTCCATCCTGACAAATGGCCTGGTAGTCAAGATTTGCCTGGCTGTGGTACTGCGGGGTACAATGCTTGCACTGCCCTTGCCTTTCCTGGCAAGGCAGTGGCCTTATTGCAAAACAAATGTCATCCCCCAGCCGTACTGTGGCCAATTATATCTGGAGAACCTGGCCTGCGCTGACACCCTAGTTAGTAATTACTATGGCCTCTTTTTTATAGTCTGTGTGATGGGTCTGGATGGGATTTTTATTGCTGTGTCCTATACCGAGATCCTCAGGGCCATCTTCAGGCTCCCCACAAAAGACGCGCGTCTCAAGACTTTGGGGACTTGCAGTTCCCACCTTCTTGTCATTTTAACCTTTTACATCCCAAATATGATCAACTCCCTCATGAACAGCTTTGCCCAGAATGTGCCCGTATCTTTCCATGATCTCATATTCCACCTGTTTTTCTTGATGCCCCCAACACTACACCCCTTCATCTATGGGGTGAGGACAAAACAGATCCAGGACAGATTGCTTCAGCTCCTTACTCGTAAAGGGGCCTCAAGTTTTCTCTCAGATTGAGCTCTAAAATTCCCTTTCTCGAAATCACTGAGTGAACAGTCAAATGGTCGGTCTACATACCCACTGGTTTGCCAGGCAGTGATCGATGTATCAGAGATTGATTTATCACTTCTCATGTTGATACAATAAATCAATCCCCAAACATGCTCCCCGTTGACTCCTATACTCTGCGTTGGCTAGAAGTGGAAGCAGAGTCGACAACAAATGACAGCAGTCAATACGCAGCCGGGTGGATGGCCAGGTCAGTCACCCTAAGCTACACCAAAATCAGCTTTGCTATTGATGTAGCTGAAGTTGCTTATCATGGGTTGAACCCCTCCCTCAAGTGTATATCATGGCAAAGTGACATTAAATTATTTCCTGGCCTTTCTGTGCTGTGCCATCATGAGAAACTATGGAATCTTTTTGTGTACAACTTATTCTCCCAATGGTCCCACATCCTGCCTTACCTATATTTCATGGTCCTGACCTCTGCCCCACGACTTTCCACAAACCCTCTTCCTCTGTCCCAACTATTCCCCCAAGGCCCCACTCCATTCTCGATCTCTACCCCAGTCCCCACCCCTGTAACTCGCTCTCCAACTCTCCAACCCCATCCCCTTACAGCAGGGGTGGGGAACCTCCGGCCCACTGGCCTTATACGGCCCACCAAATGATTTTGTCTGGCCCACGGCGGGGCCGGGGACATGCCACAGCTGCCAGCCAGGGATGGGCGTGGACCGCCAGGTGGGGGCGGCTTGTGCCTGGGGGAGCCGCCGGCGCTGGGACACATGTGGGCCACCAGGCTTTGGCAGCTCGTGCCTGTGGGATCTGCCGGCACCATGCCGCCATCAGGGGGGGGTGGCTCACACCTGGGGGATCCGCCAATGACGTGCGGGCTGCCAGGCGGGGGCGGCTCGTGCCTGGGGGAGCCGCCGGCACCGCGCGGCCATCAGGGGGGCGGCGGCTAGGCAGGAGTCTCTCAACTTTCAGCTGCCCCTGGTGCGGCGAGCCCGCCCCCTCACTCGCGGCTCCGCTCGGCTGGGCATGGCTGAGCCCGGCACTGGGGAAGGGGCGGCCTGGGATTTGGGTGCAGAGCCATGGCGGCTGAGGCTCCCCGCAGGATGAAGCCGGATGGGAAGGTCATGCTGCTGGGGGACATGAACATGGGCAAGACCTCCCTGCTGCACCGCTACATGGAGAGGCACTTCTAGGACACGGACGGGAGCAATTTCATGGCCTTGGTTCTATGTACTGTATAGGAGCAGCTGCTGTGATCCTTACATATAATGTAAGCCTGATAGAATTGGATGACAGATTCTTGGCGCTGACCGACACGGCTATAACTGACTGTATCTTTGCTATCGTTGTAAACAAAGTTGACCTCAGAAATGAATATGCCTTATTACTAGAAACAGAAGATGAAAATAGACCTGAAAAGCCTGTCAACAGTTGCATTCCTACCAAGGTCCAAAAACAAGTCCACCCGGATGATGCAGTTGCACTCTACAAAAAGATACTGAAATACAAAATGTTGGATGAGAAGGATGTTCCAGCAACTGAGATAATGTGCTTTGAGACCAGTGCAAAAACAGGCTATAAGGTGGACTGCCTCTTTGAAACCATATTTGATAGGGTAGTACCTTTCATTTTACGGCAGCAAGCTGAGGGGTCACTACAAACTGTAGACATTACCAATTACAAGTCAGCAAAAAGGACAAAATCTGGTTGTTGTGCCTAAAACACCGGATGATGTGGGGAGTGAGGGGATTGTGTCTGTATGTTGTGCTAGTGATTATGAAGTTAGAGATGCTTATAGTTTGAGTAGCAAGGAACAATGGTCAAGAATGAAGTATGCAGAACAACAAATCTTTTGAAGATTAAAGGCTTTTGGAAAGTCCAATATAATCTATATATATAAAAGTCAAGTGGTGTATGTATGTATGTA
This sequence comes from Sternotherus odoratus, assembly GCA_032164245.1. NCBI lineage: Eukaryota > Metazoa > Chordata > Testudines > Kinosternidae > Sternotherus > Sternotherus odoratus. The sequence continues at coordinate 303,027,294 of JAVMKO010000001.1, forward strand.
TGTATGACAGCGAACTCCTCCCGCACCGTTTGAACCAGAGACTTGAAATTTGGACCAGTGAGGGGTCTTGGGGTCTAGATGCTGGTAAGGGTCGAAAAAATTTTGGATCTCACCTCTGACGCCCCCCAGGGGTGAAAGTCTTTCAGGGCCAATCACGTCAGCTGGGCGGTTAGGTGGTGATGATGTCATAATACCCCCTCCAACAGACACCGCACTCGCTCAGCTCGCCCCTCCCTCCTCCAATGGAACCCCGGAGATCCCTCAGTTCTCTGCCCCTCCCAACGGAACCCCGGAATCCCTCGGCTCTGCCCCCCCCCCGCGACGGATCCGAGTTGGGTTTGGTGGGACGGTAAATGAGATGGGGGTGTCAGGTTCAGACGGGGGGTGAGGTGGGGGTGTCGGGTTTGGTCGGGGGGGGTCAGCTGGGGGTGTCAGGTTTGGTCAGGGGGTAAGTGAGCCGAGGGGTGTCAGGGTTGGTCTGGGGGGGTGGGAAGGTGTCGGGGTGGGTGAGGGGTGAGGTGTGGGTGTTGGGTTTGGTCTGGGGGGGGAAGGTATTGGGGTGGGTGCCCAGACCAAACCCGACACCCCCCCCCGGGTCACTTACCCCCCGACCAAACCCGACACCCCCACCTCACCCCCCCACCAACTGCAACACCCCCTGACCAACCCGAACACCCACACCTCACCCCTCACCCCTCACCCACCCCGACACCTTCCCACCCCCCCAGACCAAACCCGACACCCCCTGGCTCACTTACCCCCAACCGAACCCAACACCCTCACCTCACCCCCCCCACCAATCGCAACACCCCCAGACCAAACCCGACACCCCCCGGCTCACTTACCCCCGACCAAACCCGACACCCCCACCTCACCCCCCAAGCAAACCTGACACCCCCTGACCATCCCCAACACCCACACCTCACCCACCCTGACAACTTCCCACCCCCCCAGACCAAACCCGACACCCCCCCGGCTCACTTACCCCCTGACCGAACCCGACACCCCCACCTCACCCCCCCACCAATCACAACACCCCCAGACCGAACCCAACACCCCCCGGCTCACTTACCCCCCGACCAAACCCGACACCCCACCTCACCCCCCCAAGCAAACCCGACACCCCCACCTCACCCCCCCACCAACCGCAACACCCCCTGACCAACCCCAACACCCACACCTCACCCCTCACCCACCCCGACACCTTCCCACCCCCCCAGACCAAACCCGACACCCCCCGGCTCACTTACCCTGACGGAACCCGACACCCCTACCTCATCCCCCCAAGCAAACCGACACCCCCACCTCACCCCCCCCACCAACTGCAACACCCCCTGACCAACCGCAACACCCACACCTCACCCCTCACCCACCCCGACACCTTCCCACCCCCCCAGACCAAACCCCACACCCCCTGGCTCACTTACCCCCCGACCGAACCCGACACCCCCACCTCACCCCCCCACCAACCGCAAAACCCCCTGACCAACCCCAACACCCACACCTCACCCCTCACCCACCCCAACAACTTCACACCCCCCCAGACCAAACCCGACACTCCCCCCCCCGGCTCACGGTGCACGGTGTAGTACACAGATTATTAAATACACTGTTCGGTCGGCGGGTGAGGTGGGGGTGTCGGGTTTGGTCAGGGGGTGAGGTGGGGGTGTCGGGTTTGTTGGGGGGGGGGGTCAGGTGGGGGTGTCGGATTTGGTTGGGGGGGTAAGTGAGCCGGGGGGTGTCGGGTTTGGTCTGGGGGGGTGGGAAGGTGTCGGGGTGAGTGAGGGGTGAGGTGTGGGTGTTGGGGTTGGTCAGGGGGTGTCAGCTGTCTGCCCCCTCCCCACCTCCGACTGACCCGAGCAACGCCGGGCACTTTTGCTAGTGTATTTATAAAAAACAAAATCTGAATGAAATCATGGGGGAAGTCTTGTAAATTTCATACGGCCCTTGGGGTGGAGAAGAGATCATAATGAATGTACAGAAGTGGGAATCTGTGCTGTGGTACTGTTTCCATACAAATTGGTACTGACAATCAGTTAAGCATTCTCAAAGGCATCCCGCTTTATTTTTTAGAATGCATTTTATTTTCTCCACATTTAGTATGTTACAGCTAAACTATCACTGAATGTAACTTTCACTTTTGTACTGTATATGACTTTCACTTTAAAAAAATCATTCATTTTCTTCTGGGGAATATTTAGATGCTGGGTACTTTTGTACTATTTTTTCCCCCAGAATATAAATTGTATAGAAAAGTCACTAATCAAGCAATTCAGTTATCCTTTTGTACCAGATACCGCAATATAAGATAAAAAAAATTGGGCGGGGGCAGCTCACTGCTGGGGGAGCTGATGATGATGTGAGGGGCGCCAGGCGGGGGCAGCTTGCGCCTGGGGGAGCCACCGGCGCCGCATGGCCACCATTAGCTGGGTGGTGAAAGGAGGAGCCGCGGGGAACCGACAGTCAAGAGGGTGTGGGGGGGAGGTTGGGTGGGGCAGGAAACTGGGTGGGGGGGAGGCCAGGTGGGGTGGGCGAGGCATGGGTGCAGAGGGAAGGAGGTTTGGTGTGGGGGAGGCTGGGCTGGGCAGGTCAGGCATGGGGGAGCAGGAGGCTGGGCTGGGAGGGGGAGTGGGAGTGGGAGGAGGTTAGGTTTGGTGGGATGGGCCATGGGAGGGAAGGTGGTTAGATGGGGGAGGCTGGGCAGGGGTAAAGGAAAATCACCCCCTACAACCAGGCTGATAGCGGGAGCTGACTGGGGCAGGCGGCAGGACCACGGCTGGCAAGGGGCCAGTGGGGGGAACCCCAAAGCAGTGCAGGGCTAAGCACTCTGCCTGCCACCGCTTTGGGGTTTCCCCTGCTGGCCCCTCGACAGCTCGGATCTGAGCTCCCATTGCCAGCCTGGGCTTCGGGGGGGGGGGGGGGGAGCAGCCCGTGAATGACATTATAAATGTCCAAATGGCCCTTGACAGAAAAAAAGTTTCCCCACCCCTGCCTTACAGGATCATCTCCACCCATCCCACCACAGCCTGGATTCCCTCTGCACCAAGGCTTGGCTGGATCTACTGCAGCCTGACAAGGAACCTGCAGTGAGGATGCAGCGCTGGGACCAGCCGGCCAGCCCAGAGCAGAGATGGATGCCAGGAAACCATATCAAATCACAACGGTGATGCAGTCAGTAGAGACTGTTCATCACACAGCTTGTGGGCCCTAAAGCTCATCTGCAAAGTCCTGAGGGCAGAGACCATTGTGTGCCTTATTTCCTTTGCTCTCAGCAATGGTATCAAGTTGCAGTGGGGGAGGCTTAGGTTGGATATTAGGAAACACAATTTCCCTAAGGGCACTGGAATGGGTTACCTGATGGGCTGTTGTGGAAGCTCCTTCCTTAGAGGATTTTAAGGTCAGGTTTGAAAATGCCCTGGCTGGGATAATTTAGTTGGGGTTGGTTCTGCTTTGAGGAGGGGCTTCGACTAGATACCTCCTGAGGTCTCTTGAAGGTGTACTCCATAAGGCAGCGGTTCTCAAACTTCTTGAGACCACAAGCCTTTTTTGATCTCAGGCAGCGCGGTGCAACCCTTGCATGTTCGCAGAAAATTCGATGTGGCCCTTGTGAGCAAAACAAAAATAATCTCATCTGCTATGTGTCATTAGTGTGTGCCCAATTTTTGCATCTTAGTGCAACATGTTTGCCACTCTTGCCCTGTGTGCCTAGCTCATAATATTGACAGACCAGTAAAAACTCAGCCTGCTACACACCCTCCTCCTTAAAGTCCCTTTATCAACATCCAGATTAATTTTATTAATGTGCCCAAGTGCTGTTCCTATAAATATGTCCTTGTTTGTGTGTGTATGTACTCTAAATAAATCGAAGCCTATCTTGTGTAAAGGCTAATTCTATTACAGTAGCTAAAAAGGTGCTAAAAATGGTATCCCCAAAATTGGCTTGCCTGTTTCTACCAATAATAACAAAAAAGAATTTCACAAAACAAATTGTGCTACAGATTTATAAAACCCTAAAATTATGCAACCCTTACACTGTGCCCATCACCCCCGAAGTACTAAAGCAGTTAAGCATAAAAATTAAAAATTAAAAAAATAAAATCTCCAAGTTCTATGCAAAAAGCCAATCTAAAATGGCCTAATGCTCTTCTGTTTGCTCTCATGCAAATGAAAACCACCCCTTCTCAAAAAAACATGGTCTGTCCCTTCATGAAATTCTTATAGCCAGACCTATAAAAATATTAACTCCTCCTCTTCCTCCAGCCCCCCCCATATTGCAACTAACTAAGATTGCAGTAATAGCCTACTTTAAAAAACTAATCCATTGTGTCAAGTCTGTCCATTCAAAAGTGCAAAATGCCTTGCCAAAACCACAAACACCCCATGTCACTTGCTCCAGCCTAAAAATGAAGTCTATATCAAAGTGCACCAAAGGAAGACCTCCCTAAAACCTCGTTAAAAAACCCTATCAGTTCCCTTAACCACTCACTCAGCAATGAAGTGTAAAAGGTTAACCAGCTGAGCCCACACCTCTCACTGCAAGCGGGCCTCTTCATCCAAATCATCCAAAAGCTCAAACTCTGCTCCAAACCTGCAAACACCAAATCCTGTGCCTCAAGTCCAAAATCAAAGCTGAGGTACGATCTCCAAAAACAAAAGCAAGTTTAACAGCACTAATGCAAACCGAAAGTAAATCCTGCACTGCCTCACTCCAAACAAACAAACAAACAAAAGTGCAAAAAGCATAGTCCGCTTTCTATCGCGAGCCAAGCCCAAGCTGGCCTAAAAAACAATAAAAATCACAAGGCCATAATAAAGTCTTTACACAGCCCAGTGGTAAGCCTAGCGCCCGCTGGCAAACAATCACTGCCATAACTAAACCAACCACCAGAATCAAAAAATCAGCCATAGTGCCCAAATAGCTTATGCCATCTATTTAATTCATGTGTATAACCCTGCTGTTGCTGCTATTGCTTAATTTGCAAAATACTATTTTTTTTCTTGGCACAAAAAGTTCCCAACCCTCATCCATTTGTTAACCATTTCTCAGTTCCTCCAATTAAAAATAAAAGTTGCCCTTCATGCCAAAAATAAAATAAAATAAAATAAAAAATTCCTACCCTCTGTATTCTCTGCCTATAAAAAAATACAATAATAAATTACCTGGGATGTAAAACAAAACATTTTTCTCAACCTTACCCAGTAAGATTTGCAACTAACTAATTTTCAGGAGCAGCCTACTGTAAAAAAGTGATCCATTGTGTCAAGTCTGTCCATTCACAAGTGCAAAATGCCTTGCCAAAACCAGCAAACACCCTAAGTCACTTGATCCAGCCTAAAAATTAAGTCTATATCAAAGTGCAAATTACAGCTAAGGCCGCTAATTTGTCTAATTGTTAAATTTGTTCCCACCTACCAAAAATATCGCAAGAAAAATATTCCAATAGGAGGTCTGCCAATAAATATAACCCAAAAGGCAACTTTAAACCAAACAAAATATATGCTAGCATTAAATATATCTGCCCCAAAACCACCAAAATGTCATCTTAACCTCATCCTTAGCCAAAATATAAAGCTTTCCCCCGTCTTTATGCCCCTCTCTGTTATCACTCCATCCATACAAACAGAGGCTACATTGGAACCTAATCCCTTTGCCCGCTCACTATGTCTTATTACAAAAAGTCTTATTGGGGATTACTGCTTAAAGCCAATATTTCCCAAATTACCCCAAATAGCAATTGGTCAAATGGCAAATCCCAAAAATACAAAATAAATTACCTTATGCCTAGCAACTCAACTATATCTAATATAAAAATCTGTTTTCTCCCAAATACCCAACCCTGTAGCAGTAACAACCTTATGCTAATCTCTTTCCCCTCACACCTTCTTCAAACTTCAGTCTTTTGCAAATAAAACAGGTCAAATTTAATCATTAAGCTTCCCTCATGCCACACCAAACCAAAAATAAAAATAACAAAAGAGGTATAACCAACCTTTACTGCCGCAGGCTTGTTTTCGCAGGCTTGTTACTGCGGCACGTAGGCCTACAAAATATTACCCTAACATTGGACAGGGGGTTGTACTCTAACATACTTGAACCCAGGGTTTAACGTTAAAAAACATATCTATCATACACACCCTCGTAACCTCAATCTCCATCGCATGAGGCGCAGCCCCAATAATCATTTAGTTCAGAGTTCATCTAAGTCCCATCAGATTTTAAAGTCTGCAAACCCTTAGTTAAAAATCTCAACACTATAAAAGGCTATTAAAAACATTTCTGCTGCAGTAAAGTTAATAAGTAAAGCCAGGACCAATGCCATCTCAAACTTGCAAAATACAATTCACAGTATATCTCAAATTTCCTTGCAAAACCACCTAGCCCTAAATCTTCTATTGGCCAGCCAAGGTGGTGTCTGCGCATTAATAAACTCAACCTGCTGTGCCTATGTAAATCAAAGCCAAAAATAATCACTAATGTCCATACCATCCAACAACAAGTAAAACTGTTTCACAAACTTGCTAAAAAATTCCCAGTTTACCAATCCCCTCAGCTGGTTTAAATGTCAAATTCTAAAAAGCACATTAATAGTCCTTGCCGTACTTGTCACCATTTATAAAATTGTGCTCTATGAGAAGTATGTTTGCTCCTGCTTTGTTTTGAACCTCTCACAACCCCTAATCCCCCCAAAATGTGCAACCTTCCCCAAGGCTAGCCGACAAAAACAATTGTTTTTTCAGAATATGTATACTAAAGTATATAAAAACTGTAATAACAATTAAAAAGTCCTCAAACTTATAAATATTCAGCCATAAGGTTCCTCCCCTAGCAAAAGGCTGAACGCAGGGGCACCATTCACTCAAACATAAATTCCAATTAATAAAACACCATAAGTCATGGAGGCAAAAAAATAAGATTGCATTAAAACCAAGTCCAACTAAAAATCCAACCTGGGTGACCGGCAAGGCCTTAAACTCCCAGCAAAATCCAAAAAATTAGCTCAGTGTCCTCCGAAGTCCCCTTAATTCATATTGAAATCCTATGACCTTTAATATGCCCACCATGTTGTAGGCACGACCCTGTAATAACCTCTCTTTAAGGTTGTGCCAAAAAGGCACCGAAGGGGGGACTGTAAAAGCAAAATTTAAAATGGCTTCACTTCAGGCCTAAAATACAGTCAAGTTAGCTTAAGGCCTGCTATAAAAAAGCAAAGGGTTATGGTTTAAGCCATCAGCAGTTATGCACGCAGCACAGACCAGAAATATCTGGATATGCTAACCCTCCCCCTGCTAACCGCAAAAATATCTACATTCAGCCTTAAAGAATAATAAACTGACCTCAACTACCAGGTTCTTACTGAAAAACATGTTTTTATTGTTACCAATGTTGTAGGGCCTGTTCGTTGGGTAGGCGTGATGGACTTCTGCAGGGTGCCACCTGGAACAGGGGTACCCGTGATCCCTCTCACTTACAAACCTTGGCCCCCTCACACTGTGAGTCTGTGAAAAGCTGCAAAGTGACATGAAAAGCGTGAGGCTATTTAACGTTGGTTTCATCACAGATTTTAGAGATCTTTGTTCTGAATTTACCATTATTGCATTGACCCGCCCCCGCGCTTTGGGGGTGAGGAGCACAATGGAAGTGTTGGGTGATGTGTAGAGCTTTGCAAATCTGTTTCATAACTTGGTCAGTGAAATGGGTACCTTGATTGCTATTAATAGAGACAGGTAAACCAAACCTGGGGATAAAATCTCTTAACAGTTGTATAGCTACTGTGATGGAGTCAGCCTTGGTGCAGGGATAGGCTGCTATCCATCCAGAGTCCATACAAACACACACAAGGACATACTGATAAGAACATCTGGGCATGTGGATAAAATTGATCTGAATATTAAGGAAGGGACCCCACAGACGGGGGTGATCAGTGGATTTTGTCCTTTCTGGTCTGCCACTGATGTGGGCAAGGCAGATAGAACAGGAATTGCAGTACTGCTCTGCCATAATAGAAATTTTTGGGGCATACCAATGTCGCAGCACTGATGTAATCATCCCCCCTTTGCTAACGTGTGTCATGCCATAGGAAATGCAGGCAAGGTAAGGGAGCAAAGCTTTGGGCACCACCAAGTGGCCATGTGTGGAACGCCACAAAGCATCAGGATGTAAAGAACATCCGTCCCACCTCCATCTGTCTTTCTCCTGTTCTGGGGCCAAATCCTGCATAAGAGCTGTCAAGGTTCTATTTCCCCACTCTGAACTCTAGTGTAAAGATGTGGGGAACCCGAATGAAAGACAAATCACCCCCCAAGATTATTTTATCAGCTTAGGTTAAATCTTTTTCCCCAAAACCCAAACTTCTCCAGCTGGGGCTTGGAAATTGCTGCCACCACCAATAGGAGTCCACAAAACTATGGGGTGGGGCACATTGGAACCCTGATAGTAACACCCCCTCCCCCCTTTTACCCTAGAGATATTCAAGAACACAAACCCTCAGTAGCTGTGAGATGAGCCTCATCCAAACTAGGATCACTCCAATGGAAATAAACAGACGTTTCTTACCAAAAGAATTTAATAAAAGAAAAAGAGAAAAGCATAAACTACTTTAAAGAAATCCATAGATACTAAACTTCCTAGCATTACCCAGCCCTCATGGAGCCCCTCTCTTGTAATTTCTCTGCCTGCTAACTTAACAGTCTAAGTACACTGTGGATCGATAAAAAGTGATACAATTCAAGAATAGGCTTACTGCCAGACTTTTGTTTTTCTTAGCAAGTTATTGAAATGATGAATAGAAACATAGATGTGATTCCTCCCCATAGCCAGGGAATGCAGACAGGCTCCGAGTAGCCCAAGAGAAATAAGACAGAGAGAAAAACCAAGGAACAAAAGTGAAACTAAACCCTTTGTCTGCCAGGTATTATCAGCTCCAATGGGTCTTCCCATCTCCTGTTTCATGTTTAATACTTCACAGGTAAAAGAGTTATTCGAAGGCACTTCATACTTATGACATGCCCCCCAAATCACAAATGGTGTTGGAAAGTCACTGGGTGCGATTTCTTCCTGGATCTCTAGGAAAAACAGAATTAATCAAGCACATGCATCTCTAAACATACTACTCGTTACAGTGAAGCTAACAATAGGTCCCACATTCCAAGGACAGTTTAAACCAGGGGTCTCAAACATGCGACCCGGGGGCCACATGTGGCCCGCAAAGCCCTTCCCTGTGGCCTGCCAAGCTTCCTGGCACCCCCCCTCCCCCCCGGTCCCCCCATAGCAGTTTGCAGGACGGAGGGGCCAGAAGTGAAGGCTTCTCTGCTGCCTGGCTGGGCCGCGCGTGTTTCTAGCTCTGGACTTCCTAGATTGCTCTTGCTTTGTTTGCCAAACAGCTGTTGGTGGTGCCTAGCACTTTCCAGGAGGGAATGGGGAGCTGCGTGCTCAGAGGAGGAGGTGGGGCAGGGGTGGGACCTCTTGGAAGGGGTGGAGTGGGGGCGGAGCCAGGGCAGCGAGGGCAGGGTGTGTGTCAGTGGTGCGGCCCTCAGGCCAGTGCACTAGTCCTCATGGAAGGGGTGGAGTGGGGGCACAGCCGGGGCAGCAAGGGTATGTGTGTGTGTCAGTGGTGCGGCCCTCGGGCCAGTGCACTAGTCCTCATGTGGCCCTCATGGTCATTTGAGTTTGAGACCCCTGGTTTAAAGTAATTTATGCTGGGAAACTTTCATGGGACAGTGCATCAGTCACTTTATTAGAAGTTCCTCGAATGTGTTGAATGTCAAAATTAAAATCTTGGAGCACTAAACTCCAACGAAGAATCTTTTTATTCTTGTTGGTGACACCATGAGGCCACTTCAGTGCAGCATGGTCAGTCTGTAGCTGGAACCTTAGTCCCCAAACGTAGGGGCGTAGTTTCTCCAGAGCGTAAAAAATGGCGTAACATTCCTTTTTGGGACTGGACCAATGATTCTCCCTCTCAGACAGCTTTTTGCTGAGAAACATGACTGGGTGCAACTGTTGTTTGGGTCCTTTCTTCATTAACACTGCTCCAACACCACAGTCAGAGGCATCTGTGGTTACTAGGAATGGTTGGTCAAAGTCTGGGGCTCTGAGCACAGGATCAGACAGGAGTGTTGTACTAAGCTGGTTAAAGGCCTTTTGACACTCCTCAGTCCACGGGACCGGATTTGGCTGGTTCTTTCGAGTTAGGTCTGCTAGTGGGATGTCGATTTGGCTGTAGTGTGGTACAAATCGCCTGTAATATCCAGCCAAACCTAAGAAGGATTGGACCTGTTTCCTGGACATGGGAACAGGCCTCTAGAATCCATCTGGTCCTCTAGGGGATTGATAGTTCCTTGACCCACCTGGTGTCCAAGGTAAGTCACTCTGTTGAGGCCTAATTGACACTATTTAGCCTTAACAGTTAATCCTGCCTTCTGTATATGCTCAAAGAATTACTGGAGATGTTCTAAGTGCTTTACCCAGGAGTTAGAAAATATGGCCACATCATCAAGGTAGGCAACTGCAGATTCTCCCAATCCCACTAGGAGACTATCTACAAGTCTTTGGAATGTCGCGGGTGCATTTTGAACCCCCAAAGGGAGTACATTAAACTCATAGAGCCCTGCATGCGTAATGAAGGCTGACCTTCTTTTGACAGAGGTAACAAAGTCCTGTGGCACCTTAAAGACTAACTCTAAAATTTTGAAGCATAAGCTTTCGTGGGCTAATACCCACTTCGTCGGATGCAAGCAGTGGAAGTGTCCAGAGGCAGGTATAGAAAAGTAGGCAAGAACCAGGTGGGAGGTAAAAAGGTTAGTCCAATTAGGCTGAACCAGCTTGTTATCTCCAATCAGGGAGGGTGGGTTATTCTTCTAGCAGTTGAATGGGGGGTGTGAACATGGAGAGAGGAGAAGCTATTTTTGTAATTCGCAAGCCATTGAAGGTCTTTGTTCAGTCCCATATTGATTGTGTTAAATTTGCAAATGAATTGCAGCTCAGCAGTTTCCCTTTGCAGTCTGGACTTGAAGTTTTTTTGCTGTAGTATGGTGACTTTTAAATCTGTAATTGTGTGTCCAGGCAGGTTGAAGTGTTCTCCTACAGGTTTTTGTATATTGCCATTCCTAATGTCTGATTTGTGTGCATTTATCCTTTTTCGTAGGGACTGTCCAGTTTGGCCGATGTACATAGCAGAGGGACACTGGTGGCATATAATGGCATATATGACATTAGTAGATGTGCAGGTGAATGAACCAGTGATGGTATGGTTGATCTGGTTAGGTCCTGTGATGGTGTTGCTGGTGTAGATATGTGGGCAGAGTTGGCATCGAGGTTTGTTGCATGAATTGGTTCCTGAGTTGGAGTTATTGTGGTGCAGTGTGCTGTTGCTGGTGAGAATCTGCTTGCTAATTACAAAAATAGCTTCTCCTCTCTCCATGTTCACACCCCCCATTCATTCATTTTATTTTTAATGGGGGGAACTGAGGAAGGGTTAAGAAAAGGAAGAGGATTGGGAACATTTGTGCCAAGAAAAACAAAATAGTATTGTGCAAATTAAGCAAGAGCAGCAACATCATGGTTATACACATGAATTAAAGTTTCAAGAATAGCAGCCATGTTAGTCTGTATCCATAAAGAAAGCGAGGAATACTTGTAGCACCTTGGAGACTAAGTAGTTTATTTCAACCTAAGTTACATGAGCTATAGCTCCCTTCATCAGATGCATAGAATTGATCAGAAGTAAAATGCATTTATACACACAGAAAGAAAAAAAATAAAATGTGTACATTAGCATACCAATTCTAAGAGGGCGGTTCAATGTAGATGGTCCACTATCACTAGGAGAAAAATACTCTTTTTGAAATGGAGATCTGTTGTCAGTAACTCAGGAAATGCATTTAATTACTGTAATGTGACTAGCAATTTGAACTTCTTTTAAGCCCCTGGTTAATAGTTCCTCAATTTCTCATTGGAGTCTGCACATTAATAAAATTAATTTGGATGTTCATAAAGGGACTTTAAGGAGGAGGGTGTGTACCAGGCTGAATTTTTACTAGGCTGCCAATATTATGAGGTAGGCAGACAGGACAAGAGTGGCAAAAATGTTGTGCTAATATGCAAAAATGGGGTGCATACTAATTACACATAATATCTGCGATTATTTTAATTTTGCTCACATGGGCCACACTGAATTTTTGGCAGACATGCAAGGGTTGCGCCACGCTGCCTGAGATCAAAAAATGGTTGCGGTCTCCAGAAGTTTGAGAACCGCTGGCTTATGGGGTACACCGTCACAGAGACCTCAGGAGATATCTAGTCGAAGCCCCTCCTCAAAGCAGAACAAACCCCAACTAAATTATCCCAGCCAGGGCTTTTTCAAACCTGACCTTAGAATCCTTTGAGGAAGGATATTCCACCACCCCTGCCTTGTAACCCATTCAAGTGCCCTTAGGGAAATTGTGTTTCCTAATATCCAACGTAAGCCTCCCCACTGCAACTTGAGACCATTGCTGAGAGCAAAGGAAGTAAACCACACAATGGTCTCTGCCTCCCGGACTTTGCAGATGAGCTTTAGGGCCCACAGGCTGTGTGATGAACAGTCTCAATTGACTGCATCAATGCCATGATTTGAAATGGTTTCCTGGCATCCATCTCTGCTCTGGGCTGGCCGGTTGGCCCCAGCGCTGTATCCTCCCTGCAGGTTACTTGTCAGGCTGCAGTAGAGCCAACCCAGCCCCAGAGCAGAGGGAGTCCAGGCTGTGGTGAGACAGGTGGAGGAGATCCCTTAAGGGAATGCGGTTGGAGATTTGGAGAACGAGTTACAGGGGTGGGGATTGGGGGTAGAGAGGGAGAATGGAGTGGGGCCTTGGGGGAATAGGAGGGACAGAGGAAGAGGGTTTCTGGAGAGACATGGGGCAGGACCTTGGAAAATAGGTAGCACAAGGTGTGGGGGCCTATTGGAGAATGAGTTGTAGACACAAACATTCCTCAGTGTCTCATGCTGACACAGCACAGTAAGACGAGGAAAGGATTTAATGTCACTTTGCAGTGATATAGACTCAGGGGAGGTTGTTGACCCAAGATCAGCAACTTCAGCTACATGAATAGAAAAGCTGAATTTGGTGTAGCATAGGGTGACTTACCTGGTCATCCACCTGGCTGTGAATAGGCTGCTGCCATTCCTTGTTGACTCTGCATCCACTTCTCACCAAGGTGGAGTACAAAAGTCAATGGGGAGCATGTTTGGGGATTGATTTATTGTATCAATACGAGAAGTGAAAAATCTATCCCTAATACATTAATCACTGCCCAGCAAACCAGGGGTTAGAGTGGACGTACCCTTTGACTGTTCAATCAGTGATTTAGAGAAAGGGGATTTAGGAGCTCAATCTGAGAGAAAACTTTAGGCCCCTTTATGAGTAAGGAGCTGAAACAGTCTGTCCCGGATCTGTTTTGTCCTAGCTCTATAAATTATGGGGTGTAGTACAGGGGGCATGAAGATGAACAGGTGGACTATGAGATCCTGAAAAGATATAGGCACATTTTGGGAAAAGCTGTTCATGAGGTAGATGATCATATCTGGTATGTAAAAGGTTAAAATCACGAGAAGGTGGGAGCAACAAGTCCCCAAAGTCTTGAAACAGGCATCTTTTGTGGGGAGCCTGAAGATGGCCCTGAGGATCTCGATATAGGACACGGCAATAAAAATCCCATCCAGACCCATCACACAGAATAGGATAAAGAGGACATAGTAATTACTAACTCGGGTGTCAGTGCAGGCCAGGTTCTCCAGATACATTTCGACACAGTACGGCTGGGGGATGACGTTTGTTTTACAATAAGACCACTGCCTTGCTAGAAAAGGCAATGGCAGATAAACCATTATACCCCGCAGTACCACGGCCAGGCAAATCTTGACCACCAGACTGTTTGTCAGGATGGTGGCATGTCTCAGGGGATGACAGATGGCCACGTAACGATCAAAAGCCATGGCTACAAGGATCCCAGATTCAACGGGAGAGACGATGGCCTGGAAGTACACCTGGGTGAGACAGGCACTGAAATCGATCTCCCGGGAATTGAACCAGAAGATGCTCAGCATTTTGGGGATGGCTGATGTGTGCAGGACCAGGTCGGTGACGGCCAGCATGCAGAGGAAATAGTACATGGGCTCATGGAGGCTCGGCTCCACCTTCACTATGAACAGGATGGTGAAGTTCCCCAAGATGGCTGTGATGTACATGAAGCAGAAGGGGATGGAGATCCAGACATGGGCTTCCTCCAGGCCAGGAATGCCCAGCAAGATGATGGTGGAGGGGTTGGTGAAGTCGGTTTTGTTATATTCTGACATGGACTAGGGGAGGTGTCCAACTCTGAGGTAGACCGGTGTCTCCTGCATTTACCGTATGTTCCCCTCACTCCCTGTATATCACCAGGGTCTAGGGTGATTCTTTCAGTAAAAATACCTGTATGGAAAGACAATGTGAATATGAGACAGCACATGCACTACTGGATGCTGTTCTCATGGGGGAAGCATGTTGGTCACTCTTCCCACACTAAAACAAATGACATTTTCATTGTTCAGATAAATTAATTATGAATTAGTGACCTACTAATGACAGTTCCATATTTTTAGGTGCTTCCTGCTCAATAATACCTACACAACATGGTGTGGGGAACCTTAGTAGGCACCAGCAGGAAACACAATTGTGGATACTGCTCAGCCAGCATTGTTCCTTAGACTTTTTCCATACTGTCATGTTGTATTATGATTATTTATTATTATTATTAATTATTATTATTATTATTTATTATTTATTTTAGTTGCAAATAATCCCTTATGACAAAGAAACAGCCCTTTTGCACACCCTGCAAAGCCACTTTCAATAACGGAATTCCTCAGTTTCAGTGACATCATGTAACCACCTAAACAAGGGTTTTTGCTCAAAACATTTTTTCTTCAAAGTGCCAGTATAGATATTTGTGCTTCATTTTATCTCTGTAATTGGCCTCAGGAAGGCATCCCACACTGCCCATCCTGACTGCTCTGGTGAACAGTTTCAATTCCTCTTACTGCTTGGAGGTAAACAGTTTCTGACCATCCCCCTTGAAAGTCTCAGGAATTTTGAATCTCCTCTTGCTCTGTGCTCAGTGTGGAATGCTCACAACACACCTTCCCAGGTGCCCAGGACAACTCCGCACTTGGGACACTGTGGAGATGCTGGATCCGCTCAGTATTTTCAGTGGGGAGGCTGTGAGGTTGCAGCTGCACTCCAGCCTTAGGAATATGAACATTTATGGGCAGGTTAAGGTAGGTTTTGGGAAAAGAGCTAAGCTGAGGACACACTGCACTGCACAGCAAAGGAAAATGACGGGAGGCACATAGACCAGAAGGCCAGGGAGGCAAAACGTATCTCTGGTGCTGTGCCCCACACCTGCTATTTTTATATCCTCAACAGTGACCACATTTTCAACCCCAAGAGCCCTGAGGGTTCTTTGATGGGGGTTCTCCTGTCAGAGTAAATGATCCCCATCTCTGAGAAATGGTAGCTAGTTTGATTAAGAATTCTTCCATAGACCTTATGCTGTATATACCAGGGTCAGGTTGATATCACTACAACTGTGAGGGGTGTGATTTTTTTTTCCTTGCAAAAAAAAGAGCAAATTTAATTTTCATTTGATTTAGCAGTGGCAGAGCAAGAAAGTCAGGGGAGGGCACAGAAGCAATTTTCTTGGTGCTGGTTCAGCCTCAGCTGGAGTACAGTGTTCAGTTTCAGCCTTCAGTATATAGGGAAGAGTAGAGAAATGGGAAAGGATATAGAGGTGAGTGACAAAACGACCCACAAGAGTGAACACAAGCCATATAAGCAAAGGCTGAAGGAAAGGGGTATGTTTAGTATTGAAAAGGGAGGACTGAGGGGGGGACAGAAACAGGCTCTTGAGATACTTGAAAAGCTGAATTTAAAAAGGTGGATGAAAGTTCTTCTCTCTTGTCACCCAGGGCAGGAGGAGAGGGAATGGGTTCCAGTTACAACCTAGAAGATTTAGATTTAATGTTATATAAACTCTCAAACTGTAAGAACTGGAGGATAATGGAATGGATGCTGAGGCAGGTTGAGGAAAGTCCTTCACCAGAGATTTTCGACAGGAGGCTAGATAGTCATCTGTCTGGGGATCCTTATTCATAGCAAATCCTACAAATTGGCCTGGGCTTAGACTAGCTGATCCTGCCGCCCCCTACCCACCATGTCACTACTGGATACCGTGACACAAAATCCTAGTGTAGACCACTAGGATTACTCTTACTCTAACACAAATTAAGGAGCTCAATACTGGGGTAATCTGGTGATATATAAGGGTTTGTATTTCACAGGAGATCCAACTGGATCATCTGACTTTAAACTCTTTGAATCTATCGATATAGAATGTAGTTCAGGTATTTATAGGTATTTTTTCTCATAACACATATTCACCATGTCACTACTGGATACCGTGACACAAAATCCTAGTGTAGACCACTAGGATTAGTTCAGGTATTTATACCACTAGGATTAGTTCAGGTATTTATAGGTTTATTTATTAGTTCAGGTATTTATACCACTAGGATTAGTTCAGGTATTTATAGGTATTTTTTCTCATAACACATATTCACCATGTCACTACTGGATACCGTGACACAAAATCCTAGTGTAGACCACTAGGATTACTCTTACTCTAACACAAATTAAGGAGCTCAATACTGGGGTAATCTGGTGATATATAAGGGTTTGTATTTCACAGGAGATCCAACTGGATCATCTGACTTTAAACTCTTTGAATCTATCGATATAGAATGTAGTTCAGGTATTTATAGGTATTTTTTCTCATAACACATACTCAATTACATTGTCACCCTTAACATATAACATTGATCAAAGAAAACTCTTTAGGTAATCCATATTTGACCTGTGCAACAACTTGCCACAGACATTATTGGTGCAACGAGATTAACTGAATGGGATTCATAAATGGATTGGCCATATTTGTGGTGTTGGCCATACCACCCAGAGTTCAGTCTGTCTGACACTTTAAATTAGAAGACTTAATTTCAATTGGATATACATTTACAAACATTAACCTGAAATTTCCCTTGCTTCGTGTGGCTACTTCCATTTGAATTGCATCTTGAAATTTTCAGGCATAACACTTAATCTGATTTATCAAGTGAAGCTAGGGGAGACGATGCCTTAGCCATGTAGAAAAATTGTTATATTCATGCTAGTGAGGAGCCCTAGCACTGCCATGCTTTTCAGTAGCGAAAACCTGGTAACAGCCGCACCCTCTTCCCCACCCCGTTAACAGCCAAGGCCTTAAATGACGAGAGGATGAGGCGGCAGTGTCTGGGCATTAACACAATGCTGGCTCCTGAGGTTGTCCTCAGTTCTTTCTCCAGACTGGATGTTTACTGGAAGATCTGCTTGAGGGCCTGTGTACACTTAAAACACGACAGCAGGGCTACCATAGGACTTCACAGGGGCCCGAGCCAACTACAGCCCATGGCCTCCAAATCTGGCTTTGTAGATGACAATTACTAGCAACTTTCATCTGGATGGTTCCACTGTGCCACTGAAATGAAGCCCCTTTGGGAGCCCATCACCGAGGTGCGCAGCAAAGAGGGACATTTTGGCCCATAATATTAGAGTAAATTCAGCACTTGTGACAAAGGCCTCGGATGCTCGGTGGCTCCTTCAGGCTCCTTCAGCCTTCAGTGGCCCCACAGAGCAGAAATGACCACAGACCTATTCCCCATCCCATCATGCAGACATTGCACTTGGTTTGTTGAACAGAAAGAGATGGGTACCTGTGATTTCAGAGACGGAATTGTCTTCACTAGGAATATCCCTCAGGTAGCCATCTCCACACACCTCTCTCAGCCCAGCTTCTGCAGCAGCATCCCACACGAGAGCTGACACAGGGATGTGTAACATTTATAATAGAGCTCTGTGCAGTCCCTCTGGAATTCCCTCACTCTCTAGGGGAGAAGCAGCATCTGGCTGCGAACAGACTGGAAACCAGACAATCTCTAGCCAGTGTCTCTCTTTCCATTTCTGCACTTCTGTGTTTGTTAACCAGCTTTATCAGTAAACAGTAATTAAGGGACCTTCCCAAAGGGAGATGAGAACTCTTGGGCTCTGTGTTGTGTCAGACTGGAATTGGCTGTTCTGTGTATCTGTGTATACTTAAAATGATAGTTGATTACTAAGAAAGCTAGGGATCGTGCCTTGGTTTCATATGGTCTGAAGCTGTCTTAAGTACCCAGGACGGATAGCTAAAAAGTGGAGAGACAGATCTTGAATAAGATGACTGAGGGGAGACTCAAATATTTTCTGGAGGCAGGTGGGATTTTCCCTAAGGGATCAGAGATCAGTAATTCTCATCAGTAAGTATGATTATATCACAGAGAACCTTTCATTGAAGGATATTCAAAAGACCTAGGAAAGAAAGTCATTATGAACAGATCCCCAATGTATCCATAGATAATCTGAGGTACAGGTAGACAGACATGTCTTGGCCAGAGTCACAGAGAGAATGGCAGACAGCACCCAGGATTTCTCACTTCCCTACCATAAGAACGGTCTCTCCATGAGTAACTGAGCGCATGATAAGCGGGAAATGGACTCATGCTGTCATAGGTCCTGTTAATTGGGTGGGCATCATGGACTTCTGCAGGGTGCCACCTGGAATGTGGGGACCCATGAGCCCTCCTACTTTCTAACCTTGGCTCCTTCTTAACATGTGAACCTACGAAAAGCTTCAAGCCCCTCCAGGTCTTCCACTTACAGCAACATTGGAACACCCACCTGCAGTTATGTGAACGTTTTCACTAGCCACTCATGTATCAACAATAGAGAGGCTCCAGACAGTTCCCCCAGATCTCCAGCCTGGGAGCTCAGAGCTGTACTGCCTTGGCCTTGTCAGAAGACTGACCAGTGTAAGATTATCATCCTGCCCCCTTCCCTCAATGGGGAGAGGACAATGCACCAGCCCCTGTTCCTGAGCAGATTTCCCTTTATACTTCCAATAACACACTGCTTTAGGAAAATAAATGGAAAGCAGATACAGTAATTATAGAAGATGGATTTTAGGCTGTTATAATTTATAGAAAAAAGATAAAAGTTTGTTACTTAAATAAAATCACAATCTAAATTCTATATGCTAGACCAGGGCTCTCCAAACTACGGCCCGTGTGCCAGATCTGGCCATGAGCTTGATTTCTCCGTCCCGCTAGCTGAGCAGGTATGTGGAGAAGACTCCGGTGCCTAGTAGCTGCTGTAGGAGCAAAGGGACTCTGTCATAGCAATGAGGGAGCAGCAATGTGGTTGGGTCATGCCAGTTGCTTCTGGCAGAGGAGTAAAGAGGTGAGTGTCCCTGCGGTAGGCAGGGGATGGCAGTAGGAGTGAGCGGGGGTAGGGGAATGCGGTGAGGGGAGTGGAGGCTGGAGTTGGTGGGGGGAGAACAGAGGATGGTACAAGGGGAGGGGAATCACGTGGGGGAGGAAGGTGGGGCTGGGGGATAGCGCAGTGGTGGTTGCCGGGGAGCAGTGGGGCCGGGGGATGGCGCAGCGGTGTTCAGCAGGTGGGAGAGGAGGAGAGATGGCGTGACAGTGTTCGGAGGGGGGTACGGGGCAGGAGCCTGGTGTCAGTGGTCGGCCGGGGGGAGGGGGCCAGGGGATGCTATGGCAGGGGGCAAGTGGGGGGCAGGGGTGGCATGGCAGTTGTCAGTGGAGGAAGGAGGAATGGGGGATGGTTCCACAGTTGGCAGAGGTGGGTGGGTGGTTTGGGTGCAGCAGGTGGCTGGGCTGGAGATGGAAAGGCTTCTTACCATTCTGCCAATTATGTCCGGTTATTGGTCTCTGTTAAAAATATAATTCTGGCTGGGATTTCTCTCCACAGGACTGTGGGGAGGGTGGGGTGTCTTGGCTTTGGGAGGAGTGTCCCCCTTTCATTCTCTTACCCCGCCCCTCTCCATTGTGGTCTCTGTGTTTCGGGAAGGGAGGGGTGCCTTCCCTAGGGTTACCATTCCAAGGTAGTGTGCCTCAGTTTCCCTTTTAATACTGCACATCCGGTGTGCACTGTATTTTCCCCTTTGGAAAGCCTCACCACTGTTTACAGGCCTTAACTTTGACACATCAGTAGAACAAGGCCTTTTAACATAAAGTGTTTTTACATGTATTCTTCTTAATATGTTCAAAGGATTTTTCAAAAGATTAGACCCATTGTACAATTGTACAGTCCCTGGTAATAACACAGTAGTTACACAAATTACCATTAGCACCAACAATAATTTCATTGCAAGTGTACATTTATCATCGGGTTTGTCAAGCCATGCCTTTGGGTCAATACCATTTGAATTTCGGCTTTCTAGGGTCACTTTTTGCTTTTCCTTTGCAAAACCGAATTCCTTTTTTTGATAGCTGAAATATGGTAACCCTACCTCTTCAGAAGTCTCTGTGAGCCACCATTTTGTGTGAGGCCGGGGGTAGGGGTCGATTCACCATTTCGTGTGTGGCCGGGTGGAGTCGCCATTTTGTTTAATTTGGATGGGCCATTATGGGCAGGAGAAAAAAAGACCTTTTGAAATGGATTTCTGTGTCGGGGAGGAGATAACAGACTCTTAGGTTTGGTATGCTAAGGTAAAACTTTTTTATTTGTTTGTTTTGCTTTCTGTGTGTATAACTACACCTTATTTCTGTTCCATTCTATGCATCCGATGAAGTGGGCTATAGCCCATGAAAGCTTATGCTGAAATAAACTGGTTAATCTCTAAGGTGATACAAAGAATTCCTCGTCTTATTTTCTGTTAAACATATGTAAAAGATTGGGTAAAATGGTTTCTATGGGCGAAAAGGATGAAAACTGTGGGTGAAATGGCTTCTCTAGCTCATGATTTTGAGCAGAAACAAGCATCTCTTGTGAATAAAGCACAGGCAGAGGGGTCTAAACTTGGTGGGAGGCAGGATTCTAGTTTACCTCACTTCTACAATCCCCAAGCCAAATCTCCTATAAAGAGTCCAGAAGGTGCTATCATTGTAATTCCACTGATCACCTGAGGAATAAATGTCGCATGATGGGAGAAAGGAGGGAGCAGCTGGTCCTTGTGAATGCTGTGACCATGAGCATGGAAGCCCGTCAGCCACCGGTTACTTCTCATATTGTAAAATTATCCTCTTCACAGCCAGTTATGCAGCCTATCAAAGCTGACTATCAGTGAGGTTAGCAGATGTTAATCCTGTTTCTAGGATGAATGATCTCCTGCATTGCAGCTG
Source organism: Sternotherus odoratus (assembly GCA_032164245.1). Classification (NCBI taxonomy): domain Eukaryota; kingdom Metazoa; phylum Chordata; order Testudines; family Kinosternidae; genus Sternotherus; species Sternotherus odoratus. The sequence goes on from JAVMKO010000001.1 coordinate 303,048,581, forward strand.
AAGGCCACAACTCCTCAGGGCAGGTGAAGAGGGTCTTGTCAGTCAGTGAGAATCCTTTTCCAGCTGTTAGCTGCAAGCCTATTACATCTCACTCTGGGAGCATAGTGAGGTGACTCTTGTAATCGAAGGGTGAAGGCCCATTGGAGGTCCTGATTTTTAAGCTCTTTGTTCCTGATGTTCTTGTAGAAACTCACTCTGCCTCTTTGAAACAGGATGCTGATCCTACTAAAGAAGTGGCTGTCTGTGAAAATGCTAATGACCGCATCACACAGAGGGGAGGAGAAAATTCTGTGGGCTGTGACAGAGCAAAACTGAGAGACCTAAACTTTATCCAGGCTAGTTGACATAACTAGGCCTTCTGTGTATGTGACATGGAGGATGGGAGTGGGAGCAAGGGACTTTCTCAGTTCTGACCTTTAAACAATGCTAATTGCAAAATGTACTGGTGTGCTTCACCTAAGATTTAGCCACAAGATTGAGACAAGTGACCGTTGCTTCAGAATCCCCAAGAATTTTTGAGTAACTATGTTTTGCTAAAAGCTTATTTTCTAAAGCTGATTCTTTTCCTTGTAGGACTTCATTGAAGAATCTTGCTTAAGAGGATGTGTGTGATTTCTGTTCAGGGGGACACTACAAGCATTGCACTGTATCTTATAAGCAGAAGATTGCTTGTAAGGTTTAATTTTTTAAGAGTTTGGTATTCTTGTTAAATCCTATGAAAAGGTGTAATGTGCATGATTTTGGGGAAACGTTTTGGACATGATAGGAGTTGGAAACAAAAAAACCCTATGAAGATAAATCTCAGTTAACACCTGTAAAAAGGCTCAATGCTCATCAGAGTAGGAAAACCATAATTATCCTGATGTCCTGACAGGAAGGAGGAACTGAGGAACACTTCCCCATAGCATAGATGAATATCTCTATCTAGTTATCACCAGTTGGGAAAGCACACTAGTTAACAACGCTGAAGAGATACAAAGAGACCAAGGGAAGGCTGTGTTTTGAGATCACAAGGCTGATCTACAGAGTAATGAAAGGTACACAGAACTTTTCAAAAACATTGGTGAGTAACACAACAATGTTTGCAACACTTGGGAGTTGTATGGTCAAAATCTAAAATCCAAAATCTTGGGCACACTGTCACTGTATCAGTCAGTGACTAACACATCTGTTAGGGGGTAATGTACAACATTCTGTGCACCAAGGCAACATCCTCACACTCCCATTTTTACTATGGTAATATCATTATGATATATTTTTTTTAAAGTGTGTCATATAAAGTGTTAATGGAAAAGGGAGGGTTTGCTGAATGTGATTACTCTATTTGTGTGCATACATCATTTTGTACCAAAAGTTATAATTATTGACTATGTACTAGTATATATTATGACTTTGGGAAAATGAAATTCCCTCCAGGTGGCAGAAACTATAAAAGGTGAAAGTGACATCATCACTTGGCCTCCCTCTCCCACAACTCAACACGTGAAAACATAAGAACATGGACTGACCTGGGGCTGTGGTCCCAGGCTGAAGGGGATTACTAGCCTGTGTATGGAAGATTGATAGACTGTTTCTATCATCCGGAGAAGACACTGCTTGATTTAAATCCTGTCTAGTGTAGAGAACTTAAATGGTGATTCTGCTTGTTTATGTGACCAACTTTGACCTGTACAATATTACTTATAATCACTTCAATTCTATCTTTCTGTAGTTAATACATTTCTTTTATATTTTTTTACGTGAAACTGTGTGTTATTTGAAATGTAATATGGAAATCTGCTCAGGAACATGGTTGATTGTCATCTACACACAGAGGCGGGGCAAACAGTGGTTAGTGGAAGCCTTCGTGTAATTGCAGCCATGTGTATCCCTGCATGTGTATGGCATTGGAATTGCAGTACTTGGAGAAGATTTCATCTTATCACAGCCTCAGTGTATAAGAGGGAGCCCATATTGGCATGCCAGAGGTCTCAGGGGGTCCCCAGTTCTGGGCTGAATCAAGGGGAAGTCTGTCATACCAACCCGATGAACAGGTTGGTATGACATGGATTTTATGGGGGTGTTGGATCACATTGGGAACTGGGTGTCTTGGTGCAGGAGACAGGTAAGTTGCTGTCCATGGTTCAGACCCCGGGTCTGTGTTGCAGTCATGTAATGTGTCTGTCTCAGCAAGTCAGGGTTCTGGAAATCCCAAGCTGGCAGGGCAAATTGGCTCAGAGGTAATTTCAGCACATTAGGTAACAGTCCCAAGGGAATATCTGTGACCTAACCCAACACTCTGATCTCCGATCACCTAGCAACAGTCCCATGTGTCTGCAGATAGTGCTCATTTCTCCCCTCAGGCATCTTTCTACTGATCAGTCTGTGTGCTGTCTGCCCAGACATCCCGGACATTTACAGATTGTCAGACCCTGTAGAGGCCAAGGCATTATCTCTATTTTTCTTAATAATCAACTAAAATATTAAATAAACACAAATACACAATTCCCGTAATTAATGTTTACTCCTAAAGTTGGAATGTAGAACTCCGAATTGCAAACAGCCTTATCTCCAGCCTATTCACATAGAGAAGGTTGATTCACCACAATAGGCGGAACAAACCCCACTGGGGTTGCACAGACCTGTATTACAAATGGTGCACCCCCTGTGTCAGTGTTTGGGGTTGGATGTTGCTGCAGAAGCTGATGTGAGAGCGGTGTGGGACACGGCTACCTCACGGTGATTCGAAGGCAGTTGCTTTGATTCCTCATGGTGATTTCTTCACGGTGATACCAAGGCAGTTGCTTTGATTTCTGCACCCTCAGAAGCTCACAGTCGTGGGCCTAAAGCGAGGTATACACAGCCATGCCAACTCACCCATAGTGTGCCGCTCCGTCCCAGACCGCCAGCTGGCTTGCAACCGGTGCAGCCCCGCTATAAGCTGCTCTGGGATAACCCCAACGACCTGGTGGGACTCAGGCCAATCAGGCGGGGCTGCCCGACCGGTTCCCACATACGCAACCGGACATCCCCATCCCTCCGCTGGGGGCCATACTGGTATGTGCTGCAGAGCCAGCAACAACTGCCCTACTTCCCCCACCTTCGCTCCACCGGTGGGCATCATTTCACGGGACCCTGCTCGCTGCGCCATTTTGTTGCAGGGTACCTTAAGAATCCCGTAGAAATGAGGCTCACACACAGTGGCTAGATGAAACAAGTGGTGAGCTTATTGAAGGTCACGGGCATCTGGTGCTGGGGGCCTCAGTCAGCGTGGCTGCAATATGGAGGACCTGGCCCATCGGAGCAATGCCCAGGGAAGAAGCCCGACACACAAAGGCACACGGACACAGAAATACACATGCACGTTTGCATATCATACATAATCCATGAATAGCTAATCACATGTTTTGCAATCCTGCCTCAATTTACCAGATTGGTTTCACATAAGCTGAGATTCACACAGACCAAGTAAACAGCTCACACAGCTGAGAAGCTCTTCTCAGAAACATACACACAAGATAACAGGAACACAAGGCCATTCCCAGGCTGATAACCTTAATTATGGGTTACCCTGGAGATGACGTAGAAGCATAACTGCGCCCCCTAACGATTGCCATCACATTAATCTTCTGCTTCCTTCAGGCGTGGACTCAGCTTGTTAGCCTTTTACACTTGATTGCTGAGTGAGTGGTTAAGGGACCTGACAGGGTTTTTTTAATGAGGTTTTAGGGAGGTCTTCCTTTGGTGCACTTTGATATAGACTTCATTTTTAGGCTGGAGCATGTGACATGGGGTGTTTGCTGGGTTTCGCAAGGCGTTTTGCACTTGTGAATGGACAGACTTCACACAATGGATTAGTTTTTTACAGTAGGCTACTTCTGAATTATTAGTTAGTTGTAAATTTATTTGGGCTGGAGGAAGAGGAGGAGTTTTAGGCATTTTTAAAGGTCTGGCCATACGAATTTCATGAGGGGACAGACCATGTTTTTGCGAAGGGGTGCTTTTCATTTGCATGAGAGCAAGCAGAAGGGCATTAGGCCATTTTAGATTGGTTTTTGCATAGGATTTGAAGATTTTATTTTCTATTTTTTTATTTTTATGCTTAACTGCTTTAGTGCTTTGGGGGTGATGGGCACAGTGTAAGTGTTGCATAATTTTAGGAGTTTATAAACCTGTTGCACAATTTGTTTTGTGAAATGATTTTTTTGTTATTATAGATAGAAACAGACAAGCCAATTTTGGGGATACAAATTTTTAGCAGCTTTTTAGCTACTGCAATAGAATTAGCCTTCACAGAGGGATAGGATTTTATTTATTTAGAGTACATATACACAAAAATAAGGACATATTTACAGGAACAGCACTTGGGCACATTAATAAAATGAATTTGGATGTTGATAAAGGGACTTTCAGGAGGAGGGTGTGTAGCAGGCTGAGTTTTTACTAGCCTGACAATATTCTGAGCTAGGAAGACAGGACAAGAGTGGAAAAAATGTTGCACTAAGAAGCAAAAATTGGGTGCATACTAATGAAACATAACAGATGTGATTATTTTTGTTTTGCTCACATGGGCCACATAGAATTTTCGGCAGACATGCCAGGGTTGCACCCTGCCGCCTGAGATCAAAAAAGAGTTGCGGTCTCAAGACGTTTGAGAACCGCTGCCTCATGGGGTACACCATCACAGAGACCTCAGGAGGTATCTAGTCGAAGCCCCTCCTCAAAGCAGGACCAACCCCAACTAAGTCATTCCAGCAAGGACGTTGTCAAGCCTGACCTTAGAATCCTGTAAGGAAGGAGCTTCCGCCACCCCGTACCAGGTAACCCATTCCAGTGCTCTTAGGGAAATTGTGTTTCCTAATATCCAACCTAAGCCTCCCCTCTGCAACTTGAGACCATTGCAGAGAGCAAAGGAAATAAACCACACAATGTTCTCTGCGCTCAGGACTTTGCAGATGAGATTTAGGGCCCACAAGCTGTGTGATGAACAGTCTCAATTGACTGCATCACCGTCGTCATTTGATATGGTTTCCTGGCATCCATCTCTGCTCTGGGCTGGCCGGCTGGCCCCAGCACTGCATCCTCATTGCAGGATCCTTGTCAGGATGCAGTGATCCCAAGGCAGCCCCCGAGGAGAGGAAGTCCAGGCTGTGGTGAGATAGGTGGAGATGAACCTATAAGGGGATGGGGTTGAAGAGTTGGAGAGCAAGTTACAGGGGTTGGGATTGGGGTAGAGATGGAGAATGGAGTGGGGCATTGGGGAAATAGTTGGGACAGAAGAAGAGGGTTCGAGGAAAGATGAGGGGCAGAGGTCAGGACCTTGGGAAATAGGTAGGGCAGGGTGTGGGGCCACTGAGAGAATGAATTGTACACACAAAGATTCCTCAGTTTCTCATGCTGACACAGCACAGTCAGACTAGGAATGGATTTAATGTCACTTTGCAATGATATACACTCGGGGGAGGTTGTTGACCCAAGATATGCAACTTCAGCTACATGAATAGCAAAGCTGAATTTGGCGTAGCTTAGGGCAGCTTACTTGGGCATCCACCCACCTGTGAATAGACTGCTTCCCTTCCTTGTTGAATCTACTTCCACTTCTCGCCAAGGTGGAGTACAGGAATCAATGGGGAGCATGTTTAGGGATCTATTTATTGTATCAACACTAGAAGTGATACTTCAATCTCTGACACATTGATCACAGCCTGGCAAACCAGTGGGTGGTGTGGACGTACCCTTTGACTGTCCAGTCACTGATTTAGAGAAAGGGGACTTAGGAGCTCAATCTGAGGGAAAACATTAGGCCCCTTTACGAGTAAGGAGCTGAAGCAGTCTGCCCCAGATCTGTTTTGTCCTCACCCCATAGATGATGGGGTGTAGTACAGGGGGCATCAAGAGGAAAAGGTAGAATATGAGATTGTGGAAAGATACAGGCACATTTTGGGCAAAGCTGTACATGAGGGAGTTGATCAAATCTGGGATGTAAAAGGTTAAAATGACAAGAAGGTGGGAGCTGCAAGTCCCCAAAGTCTTGAGACGGGCATCTTTTGTGGGGAGCCTGAAGATGGCCCTGAGGATCTCGGTATAGGACACAGCAATAAAAATCCCATCCAGACCCATCACACAGACTGTGACAAAGAGGCCATAGTAATTACTAACTCGAGTGTCAGCGCAGGCCAGGCTCTCCAGATATATTTGGCCGCAGTACGGCTGGGGGATGACGTTTGTTTTACAATAAGGCCACTGCCTTGCCAGGAAAGGAAAGGGCAGACAAAGTATTGTAGCCCGCAGTACCACTGCCAGGCAAATCTTGACCACCAGGCCATTTGTCAGGATGGTGGCATGTCTCAGGGGATGACAAATGGCTACGTAACGATCAAAAGCCATGGCTACGAGGATCCCGGACTCAACAGGAGAGAAGATGGCAAGGAAGTATGCCTGGGTGAGACAGGCACTGAAATCGATCTCCCTGGAATTGAACCAGAAGATGCTCAGCATTTTGGGCATGGTTGACGTATGCATGATGAGGTCAGTGATGGCCAGCATGCAGAGGAAATAGTACATGGGCTCATGGAGGCTCTGCTCCACCTTCACAATGAACAGGATGGTGAAGTTCCCCAACACGGCTATGATGTACATGATGCAGAAGGGGATGGAGATCCAGACATGAGCCTCCTCCAGGCCAGGAAAGCCCAGCAGTATGAAGGTCGAGGGGTTGGTGAAGTCGGTTTTGTTATATTCTGACATGGACTAGGGGAGGTGTCCAACTCTGAGGTACAACGGTGTCTCTTGCATGTACCGTATGTTCCCCTGACTTCCTGTATATCACCAGGGTATAGGGTGATTATCGCAGTGCAAATACCTGTATGGAAAGACAATGTGAATATGAGACACCACATGCACTACGGGATGCTGTTCTCATGGGGGAAGCTTACTGGTCACTCTTCCCACACTGAAAAAAAATGACATTTTCATTGTTCAGAGAAATGAGTTATGAATAAGTGACCCTAATAATGCCAATTCCATATTTTAAGGTGCTTCCTGCTCAGTAATTCCTACACATCATGGTGTGGGGATCCTTACTAGGAACCAGCAGGAAACACAATTGTGGATACTACTCAGCCATCATTGTTTCTTAGCCTTTTCCAACACTTCCATGGGTTTTTTATTTATTTTTATTATTATTATTATTATTTTATTTTGCAAATAAGCCCTTTTGCCAAAGAAACAGTGGTGGTGCTCACACTGCAAAGCCACTTTCAATGACAGAGGTAACAAAGAGTCCTGTGGCACGTTAAAGAGTAACTGAAGTATTGAAGCATAAGCTTTCGTAGGCTAATACCCACTTCATCGGATGTAAGCTATTCCAGACTAACACGGCTACCTCTCTGAATCTTGACTTTCAAAGATGGTACTCCTCAGTTTAAGTGACATCATGTAACCACCTACAGAAGGGTTTTGCACAAAAAAAAATTTCATCGAAGTGCCGTTGTAGATACTTGTGTTTGATTTTATCTCTGTAGTTGGCCTCCGGAAGGCATCCCAAACTGGCCATCCTGACTGCTCTGGTGAACTGTTTCAATTCCTCTCCCTGCATGGAGGTAAACAGTTTCTGACCCTCCCCCTTGAAAGTCTCAGGAATTTTGAATCTCCTCTTGCTGTGCACTCAGTGTGGAATGCTCCCATCACACCTTCCCAGGTGCCCATGGCGACTCCACATTTGGGACACTGCAGAGCTGCTGGATCTGCTCCGTATTTCCAGAGGGGAGGCTTTGAGGTCACAGCTGCGCTCCAGCCATAGGAACATGAAAATTTATAGACAGTTTTAAGAAAGGTTTTGGGAAAGGAGCTAAGATCAGGACACACTGCACTGCACAGCAAAGGAGAATGACGGGAGGCACATACACCAGAAGGCCAGGAGGCAAACCGTATCTCTGGTGCTGTTCCCCACACCTGCCATTTTTATATCCTCAACAGTGACCCCATTTCCACCCCCAAGAGCCCTGAGGGTTCTTTGATGGGGGTTCTCCTGTCAGAGTAAATGATCCCCATCTCTGAGAAATGGTAGCTAGTTTGGTTAAGAATTCTTCAATAGACCTTATGCTGTATATACCAGGGTCAGGTTGATATCACTTCATGTATGAGGGGTGTGATTTTTTTTCATTGTAAAAAAGAGCAAATTTAATTTTCATTTGATTTAGCAGTGGCAGAGCAAGAAAGTCAGGGGAGGGCACAGTAGCAATTTTCTTGGTGCTGGTTCAGCCTCAGTTGGAGTACAGTGTTCAGTTTCGGCCTTCAGTATATAGGGAAGATGTAGAGAAACTGGAAAGGATATAGAGGTGAGTGACAAAACGACCCACAGGAGTGAACACAAGCCATACAAGCAAAGGCTGAAGGAAAGGGGTATGTTTAGTAATGAAAAGGGAGGACTGAGGGGCGGGACAGAAACAGGCTCTTGAAATACTTGAAAAGCTGAGTTTAAAAAGGTAGATGAAAGTTCTCTCTTGTCACCAGGGCAGGAGAAGAGGGAATGGGTTCCAGTTACAGCCTAGAAGATTTAGATTTAATGTTATATAAACTGTCAAACTGTAAGAACTGGAGGATAATGGAATGGATGCCCAGGCAGGCTGAGGAAAGTCCTTCACCGGAGATTTTCTACAGGAGGCTAGATAGTCATCTGAATTTGAATTGCATTTTGAAATTTTCAGGCATAACAGTTAATCCAATTTCTCGAATGAAGCTAGGGGAGAAGACGCCTTACCCATGTTGAAAAATTGTTATATTTCTGCAAGTGAGGAGCTGTAGCACCTTTATGCTTTTCAGCAGCTAAAACCTGGTAACAGCCCCACCCCTTTCCCAACCCCGTTAACAGCCAAAGCCTTAAATGACAAAAGGATGAGGCGGCAGTGTCTGGGCATTAACACAAAGCTGGCTCCTGAGGTTTTCCTCCTTTCTTACTCCAGACTGAATGTTTACTCGAAGATCTGCTTGAGAGCCTGTCTACACTTAAAACATGACAGCAGGGCTGCCTTAGGACTTCACAGGGTCCTGAGCCAACTACAGCCCATGGCCTCCAAATCTGCCTTTGTAGATGGAAATTGCTAGCAACTTTCGTCTGGATGGATCCACTGTTCATCTGAAATGAAGCCACTTTTGGAGCCCATCACTGAGGTGCACAGCAAAGAGGGACATTTTGGCCCATAATATTAGAGTAAATTCAGCACTTGTGACAAAGGCCCTGGATGCTCAGTGGCTCCTTCAGCCTTCAGTGGCTCCACACAGCAGAAATGACCACAGACCTATTCCCCATCCCATCATGCATACATTGCACTTGGTTTGTTGAACAGAAAGAGATGGGTACCTGTGATTTCAGGACGGAATTGTCTTCACTGGGAATATCCCTCAGGTTGCCGTGACCACACACCTCTCTCAACCCAGCTTCTGTAGCAGTATCCGATGCTGAGAGCTGACACAGGGATGTTTAACATTTATAATAGAGCTCGGTGCAGTCCCAGTGCAATTACCTTAGACTCTAGGGGAGAAGCAGCATCTGGTTGCAAACAGAAAGGAGACCAGATGATCTCTAGCCATTGCCTCTCTTTCCCTTTCTGCATTTCTGTATTTGTTATCAAGCTTTAGCAGTAAACAGTAATTAAGGGACCTCCCAAAAGGGAGATGAGAACTCTTGGGCTCTGTGTTGTGTCAGAGATGAATTGGCTGTTCTGTGTATTTGTTTATACTTAAAATTATAGTTGATTACAAAGAAAGCTACGGATAGTGCCTAGGTCTCGTAGGGTCTAAAGTTGTCTTAAGTACCCAGTTTGGATAGCTAGAAAATGGAGAGAAAGATCTGGAATAAGAAGACTGAGGGGAGACACAAATATGTTCTGGAGGCAGGTGGGATTTTCACTAAGGGATCAGAGATCAGTAATTCTCATCAGTAAGTATGATTATATCACAGAGAACCTTTCACTGAAGGATCTTCAAAGGACCTACCAAAGAAAGTCATTATGAACATTCCCCAATCTATCCATAGATAAACTGAGGTACAGGTAGACATGACTTGGCCAGAGTCACAAAGAGAATGGCAGACAGCACCCAGGAGTCCTCACTTCCCTACCATGAGAACGGTCTCTCCATGAGTAACTGAGCACATGAAAAGTGCGAAATGGACTCATGCTGTCATAGGTCCTGTTCATTGGGTGGGAATGATCTACTCATACACGGTGCCACCTGGAACACGGGTACCCATGAACCCTCCTACTTAATAACCTTGGCTGCTTTTTACCATGTGAACCTATGAAAAGCTTCAAGCCCCTCCAGGTCTTCCACTTACACCAACACTGGCAAACCCACCTGCAGATATGTTAATGTTTTCTCAAGTCACTCATGTATCAACAATAGAGAGGCTCCAGACAGTTCCCCCAGCTTCCCAGCCTGGGACCTCAGAGCTGTACTGCCTTGGCCTTGTCAGAAGACTGACCAGTGTAAGTTTATCATCCTGCCCCCTTCCCTCAATGTGGAGAGGACAATGCAGCAGCCCCTGTTCCTGAGCAGATTTCCCTTTATAGAAAAGATATCAAAGTTGGTTACTTAAGAAATAAAATCACAATCTATGTTCCATATGCTAGACCAGGGCTCTCCAAACTACGGCCTGTGGGCCAGATCCGGCCCGCGAACTTGATTTCTCCGGCCCACCAGATGAGCAGGCATGTGGAGAAGACTGCCGTGCCTAGTAGCTGCTGTAGGAGCAAAGGGACTCTGTTGTAGCAACGGTGGCAGCAGCAAAGGGGTTGGGTCACTCCCAGCAGGAATGTGGGGAAGCCCTGCTATGGCATGCTGTCACGGAGTGTGGGGAGTCCGGTCCCTGCACCCCCTCTTCCTGGGATTCACAGAGACTCTCAGGCAGCCAGTAGATTAGAAGGTTTATTGAGATGACAGGAACACAATCCAACTCAGAGCTTCTTAGTCTAGACAGTGCCCCTCAGTCAGGCCCTTCTGGGGGACCGGGAGATGAGGCCCAGGGTTTTGGGGCTCCCAGCCTTGTTCCCAGTCTTCTTTCTCCCTCCTAACCTCAACAAAAGCCCAGCCAAAAACTGTTTCCCTGACTCCTTCCTGCCCCCTCCCCCCAAGCCTTTGTTAGAAACACACAGACATCCAGCGTCCCATCACCTGGCTGGGGTCAGGTTACATCCCAGCATTACCTTTTGCCGTCACATCACCCCCCCCCTCCAGACTGAACTGAGCGGGGTCGCTCTGACCAGTGACCTGGGGAAGTTCAGGGCCCCCTCTCCGGGACAGCGCGTCCGCTATCATGTTGGCACTTCCCTTCACATGGACCACGTCCATGTCATAATCCTGCAGGAGCAGACTCCACCGCAGGAGCTTGGCGTTGGCCCCTTTCATCTGGTGCAGCCAGGTCAGGGGAGAGTGGTCGGTGTACACGGTGAAGCGTCGCCCAAACAGATACGGTTGTAGTTTCTTGAGGGCCCACACCATGGCCAGGCATTCCTTCTCGATGGCCACGTAGTTCTGCTCCCGGGGGAGCAACTTCTTACTTAGGTACACGATGGGGTGTCTCTCCCCCTTTCCATCCTCCTGCATTAACACCGCCCCCAGCCCCACGTCTGAGGCATCGGTGAATACCACGAACGGCTTGTCAAAGTCCGGGTTTGCTAGAACCGGGCCGCTGACCAGAGCCTCTTTCAGCGCACAGAGAGCCCTCTGGCACTGCTCGGTCCAGACCACCTTGTCTGGCTTCCCCTTCTTGCATAGCTCGGTGATGGGGGCGGCTGTGGCGCTGAAGTGGGGCACAAACCTTCGGTAGTACCCCGCCATCCCGATGAAGGCTTGGACCTGCTTTTTGGTTTGGGGCACAGGCCAGTCTCTGATCGCCTACACCTTGGCTGGTTCCGGCTTTAGGTGGCCGCTCTCCACCCGGTGGCCCAGGTAGGACACTTCAGCCATCCCCACCTTGCACTTCTCTGCCTTTATGGTCAGCCCAGCCTGCCGGAGTCGGTCCAGCACTTGTCCCACCTGGGACACATGGTCCTCCCAGGTCTGGCTAAAGACACAGATGTCATCAATATATGCTACAGCAAAACTCTCCATCCCCCTCAGGAGCTGATCCACCAGGCGCTGGAAGGTGGCCGGCGCCCCTTTGAGGCTGAAGGGCAGGGTCAGGAACTCATAGAGCCCCAGAGGGGTGATAAAGGCCGATTTCAGCCTGGCATCTGCATCCAGTGGCACCTGCCAGTAACCCTTTGTAAGATCCATAGTGGTGAGGTAACGAGCTCCCCCCAACTTGTCCAGGAGCTCATCAGGCCTTGGCATGGGGTAGGCATCAGAGACAGTGATGGCATTGAGCTTTCGATAGTCCACACAGAACCGGATCGACCCGTCCTTTTTGGGGATCAGCACCACCGGTGAGGCCCAAGGGCTGGACGATGGCTGGATCACCCCCAGAGCCAGCATCTCCCGGACCTCCCTCTCCAGGTCCTTGGCAGTGTTCCCTGTGACTCGGAAGGGGGAGCATCTTATAGGGGGGTGCAATCCTGTCTGCACCCGGTGGACAGTCAGATTAGTGCGTCCAGGCCGGTTGGAAAACAGTGGTCGGTACAGCTGCAGCACCCCTCTGATCTCAGCTTGCTGGGCAGGGGTTAGCTGATCTGAGAGGGGAATTGTTTCCAGGGGGGAGCCAGCTCCTGTCTCAGGGAATAGATCCACTAGAGGGTCAGCTCCCTGCTCCTCCCAATGTCCACACACAGCCAACACCACATTCCCCCTGTCATAATAGGGCTTCATCATGTTCACATGGTACACCCGGTGCTGGTGGGCTCGGTTAGACAGCTCCACCACATAGTTCACCTCATTTAGTTGCTTGACAACCTTAAAAGGGCCTTCCCAGGCGGCCTGAAGCTTGTTTTTTCTCACCGGTATGAGAACCATCACCTGATCCCCGGTGGCGTAGGCGCGGGCCCGCGCCGTGCGGTCATACCAGACCTTCTGCTTCCACTGGGCTCTGGCCAGATTCTCCTGGGCCAGGCCTATGAGCTCAGCAAGTCTCTCTCGGAAGGTCAGGACATACTCCACCACCGATTCTCCCTCGGGGGCAGCCTCCCCCTCCCATTCGTCCCTCATCAGGTCCAGGGGGCCCCTTACCCTCCGTCCATATAGCAGTTCGAAAGGCGAAAATCCGGTAGACTCCTGGGGCACCTCCCTGTACGCGAACAGCAGGTGGGGTAAGTACTTGTCCCAGTCCTGTGGGTGCTGGTTCATAAAGGTTTTCAGCATCATCTTCAATGTCCCATTGAACCTCTCCACCAGCCTGTTGGACTGGGGGTGATACGCTGAGGCCCAGCTGTGTCGGACCCCACTTTTCTCCCACAAGCTCTGGTGCAGGGCCGACATGAAGTTGGACCCTTGGTCGGTCAAGACTTCCTTGGGGAACCCCACTCGGCTGAAAATGGTCAGCAGCGCGTCTGCCACAGTGTCTGCTTCAATGGAGGATAAGGGCACTGCCTCGGGGTAGCGGGTGGCGAAATCCACCACCACCAGGATGTATTTCTTCCCCGAGCGGGTCATCTTGCTGAAAGGCCCCACTATGTCCATAGCCACCTTCTGAAAAGGCTCCTCTATGATGGGCAAAGGTCTCAAAGCTGCTCTCCCCTTGTCCCGGGCCTTCCCCACCCGCTGGCAGGGGTCACAAGATCGGCAGTACTGGTGAACAGCCCTAAAGGCCCCAGGCCAGTAAAAGTTCTGTAGCAGCCTTTGCCCGGTGCGCCGGATTCCCTGGTGCCCTGCGAGAGGGATGTCATGGGCTAGGTACAATAACTTGGGGCGATACTTCTGGGGGACCACCAGCTGCCTCCGGATCCCCCAGGACTCCATTTCCCCGGGGGGAGCCCATTCCCGGTACAGGAACCCCTTCTCCCACAGGAACCTCTCCTGGCAGCCTCTTCCCTTGGTTGGTTCCTCACGCAGGCCAACCAGGTCCCTGCACTTCCGCAAGGAAGGATCTCTCTGTAACTCAGTCTGGAATTCAGCGGCTGGGGAAGGGATGGGGGCCGGCTCCCTCATGCTGGCTGAGTCTGAGGCCAGAGCCCCTCGGAGCCCGGTCCCTTGACAGCCCCTCCCCACTGGGGTGGGATCCCGCACCCCCGGTACAGCACCCTCTCCATGGTCCAGGTACCGCGCCCCTCGCCGGCTCTGGCTACGGGTCACGACCAGGGCACCCCTGGGGTTGTTTGGCCAGTCCTCTAGGTCCCCTCCCATCAGCACCTCTGTAGGCAAATGGTGGTGCACCCCCACATCCTTAAGGCCCTCCTTGGTCCCCCATTTCAGGTGTACCCTTGCGACGGGCACCTTGAACGGGGTCCCGGCCACCCCTCTCAGGGTCAGGTAGGTGTTGGGCACCATCCGAGCTGGGGCCACCACCTCGGGCCGGGCCAGTGTCACCTCAGCCCCTGTATCCCAGTATCCATAGACCGTCCTCCCGTCCACCTCCAGGGGAACAAGGCACTCGCTCCACAGGGACAGCCCCGCGCCCACCCGGTAAACTGTGAATGGTGGGTCCTGAGCATCCCGTTCCCCGGAGGAGCTGGTCTGGGGCACTCCCCCCTCCTGAGCAGGTGGTAAGTTGCCAGCCTCCCTTGCCGGGGCTCTCCGTCTCTCGTCAGGCTGGGTCTCTACCCAGTTAACCCTGGGGGGGTTTGGTCCACTTGGTCTGTTCTGGAGCCTGGGGCACTGGGCCCATATGTGGCCCCTCCGGCCACATTGGAAGCAGCTGAGGTCCCGCTGGTCCCCCGGAGCGGGTCGGTTGGTCCTGACGCTAGAGGTTCCCCTTTGATGGGGGATCTCCGTGTTTCCCCGCTGGGAGGTTCCTGGGTGACTCTCTCTCGATCTTGTGGTGGGCCGACTCTGGTGGGACTCCTCTCTGCTCCCCCCTGACCGACTGTTCACAAACTCATCGGCCAACTGCCCTGCGTGCTGCGGGTTCTCTGGCTTTTTGTCCATCAACCACAGCCTCAGGTCAGAGGGGCACTGGTCGTACAGATGCTCCAGTATGAACAGGTTGAGCAGGTCCTCCATCGTTCCAGCTCCCGCAGTCCACTTGCGGGCATATCCCTGCATCTGGTTGACCAGTTGTAGGTAGGTGACCTCAGGGGTTTTCCGCTGTCTCCGGAACCTTTTCTGATACATCTCGGGAGTCAGCCCGAACTCGCGGAGCAGGGTCTTTTTGAACAGTTCATAGTCCCCTACCTCCGCCTTGGTCATTCGGCTGTACACCTCCACAGATTTGGGGTCCATTAAGGGGGTGAGGAACTGGAGCCAGTTTTCAGGGGCAATCTGATGCATCCCACAGGCATTCTCAAAGGCTGTCAGGAAGCTATCCATGTCCTCCCCCTCCTTACGCCGGGCCAGGATGCCCTTATCAAAGCTCCGCGCAGCCTTGGGGCCCCCCTCACTCACCGCAGCCGGGGCCCCGCTGCTCCTCAGCCTGGCCAGCTCTAGCTCATGCTCACGTTGTCTCTCTTTTTCCTCCCGGTCAAGCTGGATCTGCCTCTCCGCATGCTGGCGCTGTTGTTGACGCTCTGCTAATTCTTGCTCTTTCAACCTGATTTTTCTCAATTTTAGGTCCCATTCAAGGTGCCTTGGCTCCAGGGATGGGGACCCCTGCTGGGAGGGTCCCCTGCTGGCTGCCGGAGTCCGGGTGCCCTTGGTATTTGCTGGGCTTCCCCCAACCCCTCCCCTAGTCATAGGTGAGAGGGGCCTTGGGACGTCCTTGGCCACAGTCTGTCCCCTCCCAGCCCAGGCAGGCACTGGGGCTGGCGCTGTGTCTGCCGGGCGGCTCCCCTCAGAGGCCAGGCTCGGGGCATTCGCACGATCCCTCTCCTCCAGCTGGGCAATCAGCTGCTTCTTGGTGAGCTTTGAAATAGGCAGACCGTTCTGCCTGCACAGCTGCACGAGGTCACTCTTGAGGCGCTTGGCATACATCTTCCTGACGGCCACTCGCAGGCCTGTGCGTTCAGATTTCAATGGTTTTCAGGAGAAACCCCCTTGTGTGCCAGCCCTTCTCACCACCTCTCTCCCGGGGTCGAGCTGCAGCTCCTCTGCCACTGAGTCTGCTCTCTGCAGTGCCCCAGGGGACCCCGCTTACTGCAACAGTCCTCGCTGGTCACACACTCTCAGGGGTTAAGCGTAGCTCCTCCACCCCCCAAAAACACGTCTGACTTCAGCACACCTGGTCCCCCTTCGTTCTACTGCTCCCCAGTCACTTACTGCAGGAAGTGCCGTTCACGGGGTGGGATGCATCCCACTGCTCTGCCACCAGTTGTCACGGAGTGTGGGGAGTCCGGTCCCTGCACCCCCACTTCCTGGGATTCACAGTGACTCTCAGGCAGTCAGTAGATTAGAAGGTTTATTGAGATGACAGGAACACAATCCAACTCAGAGCTTCCTAGTCTAGACAGGACCCCTCAGTCAGGCCCTTCTGGGAGACCGGGAGATGAGGCCCAGGGTTTGGGGGCTCCCGGCCTTGTTCCCAGTCTTCTATCTCCCTCCTATCCTGAACAAAAGCCCAGCCAAAAACTGTTTCCCTGCCTCCTTCCTGTCCCCTCCCCCCAAGCCTTTGTTAGAAACACACAGACATCCAGCGTCCCATCACCTGGCTGGGGTCAGGTTACATCCCAGCATTACCTTTTACCATCACACTCTCCCAGGTTTATATAGACTTCCTCCTGTGGGTGGAGAGCCCCTCCTCCTTCCTATGCAGAGTCCACATAGGCTCTCAGAGCACATGGTCTAGTCTCAGGTTTAAACCAGACTCCACTCTTTACCAGACAGACCGCATTCCTGGAGAAGCTCTGGTGTGGACGGGCATCTATAATGTTCATTGTTAGCTTGATTGGTTCTCAATTGAGCTTAACTGAGAATAGTTTTTTTTTCTCAGAGAGCTGTTCAGCTGCTTTCCAAAGTACACATACAACCAACCAAGCACATAGTGAATATTCATAACTCTGAATACAACACAGACACATACATAGAAATAGGATGAACAGATCCAGTGGATCATTACCTTCACAGAGATATAACTTTTTAGTAAAACCATAGTCCAGTAACATCACACATATATTTACAGGCACCCCCCCCCATAAAGTCTTATGGGGTACACCGTCACACATGGTTCCTCTGGCCCACGGGTACATTGTGGATCCGAATCACGGCACCAAGCTTGTCTTGGAAATGAATCACAAGTATTATGTTTTGATTCGGAGAGCCTGATGTCTTTTATTAAGTACACTTATAAGATACAGTGCAATGCATTGGGCTGACAGGTTGGCATCAGCAGCAGACAATGCTTGGGCTTCCCCCCTGAACAGAAATCACACTGACCTATTTAAACATTCAAACTGCAATAACACATATACATCCTCTTAAGCAAGTTTCTTCACTAAAGCCCTAGAAGGAATATGATCAGCTTTAGACAATAAACTTAGCATTGTTTGAAGGTCAGAACTCAGAAAGTCTCTTCCTCCCCCTCCCGTCCCTCATGTCATGTACACAGAAGGCCTAGTTATGTCAACTAGCCTGGCTAAAGTTTAGGCTTCTCAGTTTTCCTCTGTCACAGCCCAGGGATTTTCCTCCTCCCCTCTGTCTGATGGGTCATTAGCATTTTCACACACAACCACTTCTTCAGGAGGATCGGCATCCTGTACAAAAGAGACAGAGATAGTTTCTACAAGAACATCAGAAACTAAATGCTGAAAAATCAGGACCCCAAATGTGCCTCCCACCCCCAACCACAACAGTCACCTCACTATGCTCCCTACAATGGAATGTGTCGCAGAGTTAGATGTAATAGACTTGCAGCTAATAGATGGAAAAGGATTCTCACTGACAAGACCCTCTTCACCTGCCCTGAGGAGTTGTGGCCTTCAGCTGCAATGAGGAGATCATTCATCCTATAAACAGGGTTATCATCTGCTAACCTCACTGATAGTCAGCTTTGATAGGCTGCATACCTGGCTGCGCAGAGGCTAATTTTACAATATGAGAAGTGACTAGTGCCTGACGGGCTTCCATGCTCAGGGTCTCAGCATTCAAAAGGACCAGCTGCTCCCTCCTTTCTCCCAGCATGGGACATTTATTCTTCAGGTGATGAGTGGAATTACAATGATAGCACCTTCTGGACTCTTTATAGGAGAATTGGCTTGGGGATTGTAGAATTGAGGTAAACTAGAATCCTACGTCCCACCAAGATTAGACTCCTCTGCCTGTGCTTATTCACAAGAGATGCTTTTGTCTGCTCAAAGTCATCAACTAGAGAAGGCATTACATCAGGGGTGGGGAACCTCCGGCCTCCGGGCCGTATATGTCCCGCCAAGTCATTTGGTCCGGCCCGCAGGCGGGTCTCCAAATCTCCGCCGTAGAGATGGCTGGACCAAAGTGATGGTGGGAGTAGGGCCGGCAACAGGCCATAGTCCCCCTTATTGCCGGGCCTGAAGACAGAGCGGCGTGGCGGAAGTGGTGAGGTGGCGGCAGCGGGCGCGGCTGAGGGGAAAGCGGCGGTGGCACCTTCCCCCTCGCAGAAGGCCGGGCTCGGCTGAGGGGAAGGCGGCGGCGCCTTCCCCCTCGCAGCAGGCCGGGTGCGGGGATCCAGCGGGCTGCGGGCGGAGGGAGGGCCGTGCCTGTGCGCCACAAGTGAGCGGGCGCGGGCAGAAGATGCGCCGCAGCCGCCGGCCAGGTACGTGCGCGGCTTCGCTATGAGCGAAGGGGCTGGGAAGCACCAGGGGGAGCCGCCGGTGAAGGGGGAGCCAGGCTGGGCGGGTGGGCAGGGGGGCAGGAGACTAGGCTGCATGGGGTGGGGGAGCGGCCGGTGAAGTGGGGGGAGGCCAGGCTGGACGGGGAGGGGTGGGGAGGAGGTAAGGTTTGGTGGCATGGGCTGGGCTGGGCTGGGCCAGGCAGGGGTGGGGGAGGGAACGCAGTTAGATTGGGGGGAGGCTGGGTGGGGGTAAAGTAAGATCACCCCCTACACCCAGGCTGACAGCGGGAGCTGACTGGGGCAGGTGGCAGGACCCCCCCCCCCGGTTGGCAAGGGATCAGTGGGGGAAACCCCAAAGCAGTGCAGAGCTAAGCACTCCGCTTGCCACTGCTTTGGGGTTCCCCCACTGGCCCCTTGCCAGCTGGGGTCTCAGCTCCCGTTGCCAGCCTTGGCTTCCTGGGGGGGGGGGGAGTGGCCCGCGAAGGACATTATAAATGTCCAAATGGCCCTTGGCACAAAAAAGGTTCCCCACCCCTGCATTACATCAACAGTGTTCATCCTTTTCTACCATAGAAATGATTTTACCCCATCTTTTATATATGTTTAACAGAAAATAAGAAGAGGAATTCTTTGTATCACCTTAGAGACTAACCAGTTTATTTCAGCTTAAGTTTTCATGGGCTATAGCCCAGTTCATCGTTTTCATAGAATGGAACAGAAGTGAGGTGTAGTTATACACAAAGAAAGCAAGACAAAGAAACAAATAAGTTGTACATTAGCATACCAAACCTAAGAGTCTGTTATCTCCTCCCCAACACAGAAATCCATTTCAAAAGGTCTTTTTTTTCTCCTACCCATAATGGCCCATCCAAATTAAACAAAATGGCGAATCCCACTGGCCACACAAAATGGTGACTCGACCCATGGCCACGGCCACACACAAAATGGTGTCTCACAGAGACTTCTGAAGAGGTAGGGTTACCATATTTCAGCTATCCAAAAAAGGACATGGGGGTACCCTAGCTCTACCCCCACCCCATCCACTCCCTCCCACTTCCAAAACCCTTCAGAACTCCCAACCCCCTCTTGCCCCCTGACTGCACGGCCGAGGCCCCACCGCTAACTCCCCCCCCAGAACCCCATTCCGTCTATGCCTCCCTGATCTTTGTCCGCTAACTGCTCCCCAGGAGCCTGCACTCATCTAAGCCTCCATGTAGCACCTTCTCCCCTGACTGCCCCCTCCCGTGGGACCCCCTACCCTAACTGCCCCCCTAGGAGCCTACCCCCTAACAGTCCTCTGCCTGCCCCACCCTTATCCTCCCTATCCCTGGGTCATATTACTGAAATAATTTGGGATCCTGTAGATCATTGGTGCAATTAGGTTCCTATAGTGGCACCAAATCTCATGTAAGTGGGGTCATATAAGGTGTCTACTGCCAGGTTATGGATTGCCGATTATGACTATGCCATTGGTATGTGTGTATCAGTTTTGTAGTTGGAGTGATGAATATTGTATATCACTTCAACTATTTGATTTGTATATTGACCTGGGTCTGGGGCCTGATTCTTTGGAATTGGGGAGAACCATTTTCTTGATTTGGGGGATTGGTTTTCATAACCATTGGTCCCTGGGACAGGTGGCTCCTGTTGGTGATACTGGGAACCTGGAGTGTCTAAGGGAATTGCTTGTGTGACTTGTGGTTAGCCAGTGGGGCAAAACCAAAGTCTTTTCTGTTCAGCTGCTTTGGTTCACATTAGAGTGGAAACCCCCCAGCTTTGGGCTTTAGTTGGTCTTTGGAAGAAATTTGTCCTGACTTGACACTCACAGTTGGATCCTACGAAGAACAGCACCGTGACACCCTGATAGAACCGCCGATCCATCCAACCACCGACCACTCCCTGTCCCTTCACTGCCCCCTCCAGAAACCCCTTCAACCCACCCCTCTATACCCTGCTGCGCAGCTGGTCCCACAACTGAGAAGTATCTGTGAACATCCCCAGCAGCCAAAGATTTGAGAATGGGGGGGAGGAGGAGGTGTCCAGGGATCAGATGCTGCGAGGGAGGGGTGGGCTGTGCCTGGGAGCTCCATGCCCTGAGTCCAGCCAGCAGCACTGTCAGCTGCCCCACTCTGCAGGGGGGAAATCCCAGACATTTACAACTATTTATAAATTCCCCCTGATGCTATTTGTACCCAAAGAAGCCAGACATGTCCGGGGAATCCGGACAAATGTTAATCCTAGTGAGGGGGAGGGCGCTCCTCCCTTCCCAACACACAGAGACCACAACATAGGGGGGCAGGGGTAAGAGAATGAAAGGGGGACACCCCCCCCAAAGCCAAGACACCCCACCCTCCCCCCAGTCCGCAGGAGAGAAATCCCAGACAGAAATATATTTTTAAGACAGACCAATAACCGGACATGTCCGGCAGAATGGTAAGAAGCCTTTCCAACTGCAGCCCAGCCGCCTGCTGCACCCCACCCACCCTCCACCCCCCGGCTGTGGTGCCATCCCCCGGCCCCCGCTTCCCCCGCTTCTCCCACTGACCACCACCACGCCATCCCCTGCCCCCACCTCCCCCCCACTGTGCCATCCCCTGGCACCCTACCCCCCGGCCGACCACTGACACCATCCCCCTGCCCCCTCCCCCTCCGACCACCACCACGCCATTGCCCCTCCTCCCCCCTGCGACCACCACTGCGTCATCCCTTGGCCCCGCCTTCCTCCCCCCATTCCATCCTCCTCCCCTTGCATCATCCTCTGCTTTCCCCACCACCAACTCCGGCCCCCACTCCTCCCGCACCATCCCCCGACCCACAATCCCTCCCACTGCCATCCCCTGCCAACTGCAGGAACACTCACCTCCGCCTCTGGGCATGACCCACCCACTTTGCTGCTCCCCCCTTTGCTCCTACAGCAGCTACTAGGCACCGGAGTCTTTTCCACGTGCCTGTTCAGTTGGCAGGCTGGAGAAATCAAGCTTTTGGGCTGGATCTGGCCCATGGGCCGCAGTTTGGGGGGCCCTGGTCTAGCATATAGAACTTAGGTTATGATTTTATTTCTTAAATCACCAACTTTGAACTCTTTTCTATAAATTATAACAGCTGAAAATCAATCTTTTTATACATATTGTATCTGCTTTCCATTTATTTTCCTAAAGCAGTGTGTTATTGGACGTATAAAGGGAAATCTGCTCAGGAACAGGGGCTGATGCATTGTCCTCTCCACATTGAGGGAAGGGGGCAGGATGATAAACTTACACTGGTCAGTCTTCTGACAAGGCCAAGGCACTACAGCTCTGAGGACCCAGGCTGGGGAGCTGGGGGAACTGTGTGGAGCCTCTCTAGTGTTGATACATGAGTGACTTGAGAAAACATTCACATAACTGTGGGTGGGGGTGCCAATGTCGATGTAAGTGGAAGACCTGGAGGGGCTTGAAGCTTTTTAAAGCTTCACATGGTAATAGGGTGCCGAGGTTAGTAAGTAGGAGGGCTCATGGGTACCCGTGTTGCAGGTGGCACCCTGTAGAAGTCCATGATGCCCACCCAATGAACAGGACCTATGACAGCATGAGTCCCTTTCCCACTTATCATGTGCTCAGTTACTGATGGAGAGACCGTTCTTATGGTAGGGAAGTGAGGACTCCTGGGTGCTGTCTGCCATTCTCTCTGTGATTCTGGCCAAGTCATGTCTACCTGTACCTCAGTTTTCTATGGATACATTGCAGATCTGTTCATAATGACTTTCTTTGCTACATCTTTTGAATATCCTTCAATGAAAGGTTCTCTGTGATATGATCATACTTACTGATGAGAATTACTGATCTCTGATCCCTAGTGAAAATCCCACCTGCCTCCAGAAAATATTTGAGTCTCCCCTCAGTCATCTTATTCCAGATCTGTCTCTACACTTTCAAGCTATCCATCCTGGGTACTTAAGACAGCTTCAGACTCTATGAGTTGTAGGCACTATCCCTGGCATTCTTAGTAATCAACTATAATTTTAAGTATACACAAATACCAAGAAAAGTAAATTCCTCTCTGACTCAACACAAAGCTCAAGAGTTCCCATTTCCCTCTGGGAAGATCCCTTAATTACTGCTCGATAACAAACACAGAAGTGCAGATATGGAGAGAGAGAGAATGGTTAGAGTGCATCTGGTCTCCAGTCTGTTTGCAACCAGATGCTGCTTCTCCCTTAGGGGCTGAGCGAATTCAACTGTAACTGCACAGAGCTCTATTATAAAATGTTCACATCCCTTTGTCACCTCTCAGTGTGGGATGCTGCTGCAGAAGCTGGGCCTAGAGAGGTGTGTGGACACGGAAATCTGAGGGATATTCCAAGTGAAGACAATTCCATCTCTGAAATCACAGGTACCCATCTCTTTCTGTTCAACAAACCAAGTGCAATGTATGCATGATGGGATGGGGAATAGGTCTGTGGTCATTTCTGCTCTGTGGAACCACTGAAGGCTGAAGGAGCCTGAGGGAGCCACTGAGCAGCCAGGGCCTTTGTTCAGTGATGGGTTCCCAAAGAGGCTTCATTTCAGTGGCACAGTGGATCCATCCAGATGAAAGTTGCCAGCAATTGTCATCTACAAAGCCAGATTTGGAGGCCATGGGTTGGCTGTAGTTGGCTCGGGCCCCTGTGAAGTCCTATGGCAGTCCTGCTGTCATGTTTTAAGTGTAGACAGGCCCTCAAGCTTTGTGTTAATGCCCAGACACTTCCGCCTCAACTTCTTGTAATTTAAGTCTTTGGCTTTTAACGGGGTGGGGAAGGTGGTGGGGCTGTTACCAGGTTTTCGCTGCTGAAAAGCATGGCAGTGCTAGGGCTCCTCACTAGAATAAATATAACAATTTTTCAACATGGGTAAGGCGTCTTCTCCCCTAGCTTTATTCAAGAAATCGGATGAACTGTTATGCCTGAAAATTTCAAAATGAAATTCAAATGGAAGTAGCCACCAAGGAAGGGAAATTTCATGTTAATGTTTGACAAATGTATATCTAATTGAAATTAATTCTTTTAATTTTAGGTGTCAGACAGACTTAAGTCTGAGTGGTGCGGCCCACCCCACAGAATATGACCAATCCATTTATGAATCTCATTCAGTTAAACTCTTTGCTCCAATAATGTCTGTGGCAAGTTGTTCCACAGGTCAAATATGGATTATCTAAAGAGTTTTCTTTTATCAATATTATATGTTCTGGGTGACAGTGTAATTTAATATTCCCTTGTTTGTGTGTTAAGAGACAGAATAACTATAAATATTTGAACTATGTTCTAAACTGATAAATTCATTGGGTTTAAAGCCAGATGATCCAGTCTGACCTCCGGTGAAATACCAGCCCTTACATTTCACCCAATTACCCCAGTATTGAGCTTCTTAATTTGTGTTGGAGAAAGACCTGGTCTACACTAGGATTTTATGTCATGATATCCAATAGCGACAGGGTAAGAAGGGGGGGGCAGGGATCTGCTAGTCTAACCTCCTGCCAATATGCAGGATTTGCTATGCATAAGGCACCACAGACAGATGACTATCCAGCCTCCTGTTGAAAATATCCATTGAAGGACTTTCCACAACCGGCCGGGGCATCCAGTCCATTGTCATCCTGTCCTTACAATTGGGAAGTTTATATAAGATTAAATCTAAATCCGCTAGGATGTAACTGGAACCCATTCCCTCGTCTCCTGCCCTAGGTGACAAGAGAGAAGAACTTTCATCCACCTTTTTAAATGCAGCTTTTCAAGTATCTCAAGAGCCTGTTTCTGTCCCCTGATAAAATACTCCGTTTTTAAAACTAAACATAGCCCTTTCCTTCAGCCTTTGCTTGTATGGCTTGTATTCCCTCCTGTGGGTCATTTTTGTCACTCGCCTCTATATCCTTTCCAGTTTCTACACATCTTCCCTATGTACTGGGGACTGAAACTGAACATTGTACTCCAGCTGAGGCTGACTAAAGTGAAAATTTCTTTGCACTTTTTTGCAAGGAAAAAAAATCACACCCCTCATACATTTAGCGACATCAACCTGACCCATGTGTGTAGAGCATAAGGTCTATTGAAGAATTCTTAATCAAACTAGCTACCATTTCTCAGAGGCGGGGATCACTTACTCTGACAGGAGAACCCCCATCAACTAACCCTCAGGTCTCTTGGGGGTGGAAATGGGGTCACTGTTGAGGATATAAAAATGGTAGGTCTGGGGCACAGCACCAGAAATACCGTTTGCCTCCAATCTTTCTGGTGTATGTGCCTCCCATCATTCTCCTTTGCTGTGCAGTGCAGTGTGTCCTCATCTTCGCTCCTTTCCCCAAACCTCCATTAAAACTGTACATAGATGTTCATGTTCCTATGGCTGGGGCGCAGCTGCGACCTCACATCCTCCCCTCCAGAAATACTGAGCGGATCCAGCAGCTCTGCAGTGTCCCAAGTGTGGAGTCACCATGGGTACCTGGGAAGGTGTGATGTGAGCATTCCACACTGAGCACACAGCAAGAGGAGTTTCAAAATTCCTGAGACTTTCAAGGGGGAGAGTCAGAAACTGTTTACCTCCATGCAGGGAGAGGAATTGAAATTGTTCACCAGAGCAGTCAGGATGGGCAGCGTGGGATGCTTTCTGGAGGCCAATTACAAAGATATAATCAAGCACAAGTATCTACACTGGCACTTTGAAGAAAAAATGTTTTGTGCAAAACCCTTGTTTAGGTGGTTACATGATGTCACTGAAACTGAGGAGTTCTGTCATTGAAAGTGGCCTTGCAGTGTGTGCACCACCACTCTTTCTTTGTCAAAAGGGCTTATTTGCAAAAAATAATAATAATAAAATATAAAAATAAATAAATAAAATAATAATAATAATAATAATTAATAATAAAATATAAAGAAACATGGCAGTGTAGAAAAAGGCTAAGGAACAATGATGGCTGAGCAGTATCCACAACTGTGTTTCCTGCTGGTGCCTATTAAGGTTCCCCACACCATGTTGTGTAGGAATTATTGAGCAGAAAGCACCAAAAAATATGGAATTGGCATTAGTAGGGACACATTCATAATTATTTTATCTGAACAATGAAAATATCATTTTTTTAAGAGTGGGAAGAGTGACCAATCTGCTTCAACCATGAGAACAGCATCCAGTAGTGCATGTGGTGTCTCATATTCACATTGTCTTTCCATACAGGTATTTGCACTGCGACAATCACCCTAGACCCTGGTGAACGTATGGTACATGTAAGAGACACCGTCTATCTCAGAGTTGGACACCTCCCCTAGACCATGTCAGAATATAACAAAACCAACTTCACCAACCCCTCCACCTTCATCCTGCTGGGCATTCCTGGCCTGGAGGAGGCTCATGTCTGGATCTCCATCCCCTTCTGCATCATGTACATCATAGCCATCATGGGGAACTTCTCCATCCTGTTCATCGTGAAGGTGGAGCAGAGCCTCCATGAGCCCATGTACTATTTCCTCTGCATGCTGGCCATCACTGATTTGATCATCCATATGTCAACCATGCCCAAAATTCTGAGCATCTTCTGGTTCAATTCCAGGGAGATCAATTTCAGTGCCTGTCTCACCCAGGTGTTCTTCCTTGACATCTCCACTCCCGTTGAGTCTGGGATCCTCGTAGCCATGGCTTTTGATCGTTACGTGGCCATCTGTCATCCCCTGAGACATGCCACCATCTTGACAAATGGCCTGGTGGTCAAGATTTGCCTGGCTGTGGTACTGCGGGGTGCAATGCTTGTACTGCCCTTGCCTTTCCTGGCAAGGCAGTGGCCTTATTGTAAAACAAACATCATCCCCCAGCCGTACTGCGGCCAAATATATCTGGAGAACCTGGCCTGCACCGACACCCGAGTTAGCAGTTACTATGGCCTCTTTGTCGTAGTCTGTGTGATGGGTCTGGATGGGATTTTTATTGCTGTGTCCTATTCCGAGATCCTCAGGGCCATCTTCCGGCTCCCCACAAAAGACGCCCGTCTCAAGACTTTGGGGACTTGCAGCTCCCACCTTCTTGTCATTTTTACCTTTTACATCACAGATATGATCAACTCCCTCATGTACAGCTTTGCCCAAAATGTTCCCGTATCTTTCCATGATCTCATATTCCACCTGTTTTTCTTGATGCCCCCTGTACTACACCCCTTCATCTATGGGGTGAGGACAAAACAGATCCGGGACAGACTGTTTCAGCTCCTTACTCATAAAGGGGCCCTAAGTTTTCTCTCAGCTTGAGTTCTAAAATCCCCTTTCTCTAAATCACTGACTGGACAGTCAAAGGGCACGTCTAAACTACCCACTGGTTTGCCAGGCAGTGAATTTCCCTAAGAGCACTGGAATGGGTTACCTGATGGACTGTTGTGGAAGCTCCTTCCTTAGAGGATTTTAAGGTCAGGTTTGAAAAATCCCTGGCTGGGATGATTTAGTTGGGGTTGGTTCTGCTTTGAGGAGGGGCTTTTCCTAGATACCTCCTGAGGTCTCTGTGATGGTGTACCCCATAAGGCAGCGGTTCTCAAACTTCTTGAGACCGCAACCCTTTCTTGATCTCAGGCAGCGAGGCGCGACCCTGGCATATCTGCCGAAAATTCGATGTGGCCCTTGTGAGCAAAACAAAAATAACTGCATCTGTTATGTCTCATTAGTATCTGTCCATTTGTTGCATCTTAGCGCTACATTTTTGCCGCTCTTGCCCTGCATGCCTATCTCATAATGTCTGACTGGGGCACCTCACCATCCCCTAGGGTGGGAGTTCTTTGTTCCACATGTAATTTCTTTAATGTGCAGTTACTGCCCCCCTCCTGCTCCGCACAGGAATGTGAATTACAGGGCGTTCTTTTAGCTGCCCAGCATGTTGCTGATGCCCACTCCACCAACAAGCAAGTTGTTTTAGGTATCGACTCTCAATTTTGTTTAGATATTTTAATTGAGCAAGACTCTCCCTCAGAATTTGTTAAAATGTGGGACCAAATTTTTACCCTAGTTCATAAATTCTCTCACCCTTGGTTCGTTACGCACTGTCCCTCTCATCGACCAGACTCTAACCCCCTGCATTCCAGTCTTGATCAAAGAATGAGAGAGGTCTCCCAAGTTCATGTGGCAAATCCCACCCCACAGGCCAACCCGCTGTTGAGCTGGCTCTATGAAGAATGGGGACACTTGCCACCCACAAAATTGTATGGACTGTTATCTGGCTTTTCTGACCAAAAGCCTGACGTTAGCCGCAGTCAGTGCGAGCACATCGTTCAGTCCTGCTTGCAGTGTGTGCAGGTAAAAACTATGAATCGTCTCCGATATGAGCGCTCTGCCTATGCTGCACAACACTTTGCCCCAGGTAGTATGTGGCAAATTGACTTAATAGGATCCCTGCCAGGTGCTCGTCATTTTCCAAAAGCCTTACTTACTGTCGATCTGGGGTCTCGGCAAACTTTTTGTGTCCCTCTTACTAAAACCACTGCTGCTTCTGTCGCTGTGGCTCTTAAGCAAACAGCAGCTGCCCTGGGCACTCGCACTGAAGTTCAAGCAGATGGTGGGCCACCCTTTACCAGCAAAAGAATTGAACAGCTCCTTTTTGGATGGGGGGGCTTCCCTTCACATCCATACCAAATATCATCCTCAAAGCAATGGTGTTGTGGAGCAAAAAATCACAGTTTTAAAGACCATGCTGCGAACAGCAAACCCCAACCCTGATTTCAGAAACTGGAACTCATTTTTACCCCAGGTACTTATCACACTCAACAAAAGTTACTCTCGCTGGCCTCACATTTCACCTACACCAAAGCCGCCTTGGTCCCCTGTATTTAACTCCGGCCAACTGGTAGGCTTACAGAACCCCAAATTTTCAGACATCAAGAGCCTATAAAAGCCACCATTCTCCGGGCTGGCAAGTACCATAACAACTACTTAGTGGCTGCAAGTACCACCGGTGAAAAGCTAGTTCATCATAACTGGCTCAGCAAAGGTAGTTCTTAACAAGCAAACTAATGCCCCTGAGTAGGGCTCCTATTATTCTGTTTTACAGGTTAAGCTGCTATAATTGCTTCAACCTGAAGCATTAAGAACTGGAAACACATAAGAATTAAATTGTGAAGAACAATTATTCCAAACACTAGAAGCAGTCCACTGCACATAGGGGAAGAACAATTCACACTAGAAATATTAAATGAAGAAAAATTATAAACTATTGGTACAAATTGAAAGAATAATGGATATTTAGGTGAGAAATGAGTGGAGCAAACAAGACAATCTTCTGGACTCAGCGGTGCCAGGGACTGGTTTCCACTGACCTCCTGCACCCAGTAGGCGGCGAACCAGGATTGTAGTCCACCTTCTCCTAAGGGCTCCATGGGCAAAGATGTTGTGAGGAAGAGCACGTCCCTCGATCTTCTGGCAATGCCCTTACTTATACAGCCCAAAATGTCATTTGCCTCCTTGGCAACAAGGGCACACTGTTGACTCATATCCACCTTCTCATCCACTGTAACCCCTAGGCCTTTTCTGCAGAACTGCTTCTTAGCCATTCGGTCCCTAGTAAGTAGCAGTGAATGGGATTCTTCCGTCCTAAGTGCAGGACTCTGCACTTCTCATTGTTGAAACTCATCAAATTTATTTTGGCCCAGTTCTCTAATTTATCTAGGTCCCTCAGTATCCTATCCGTACCCTCCAGCATATCTACCACTCTTCCCAGTTTAGTGTCCAGAACTTCCATGTGTTGCAAAGTTCCATCCAGAGGTAGGAGATACGCTGGGGGCTGGAGACCAGATGGAGAGGCTGTAGCAGCTCTATTTATAGTTTTTCCCCAGTGCAAGAGCCTCTCTTTTCCTGCTGTGAAAAGTACAGCCCCATTGAGTCTGGAGTCATATGGTCATATAACATGACCATGGATGACTCAGTATTCATTGGTGGTGAACATTATTCACCATCTATCTTGCATGTTCTCTGGTAGACTTCTCATGTGGATTGGAGCATTCCAAGCTCCCAGAGTCCATTGTGTCTCTGATGGTCCTTTATGGGCCATCAAGCAGCTTAAGAAAAGCTGACGCCCAGGGTTCTGGAATTTCCCCACCAGCATAGCACAATATTTGGAAAGACAGACAGTACAGAGCCAATATTCCTAACTTCAACTACGAAAATGATAAACACATACCAATGGCATAGTCATAATCAGCAATCCATGACCTGGTCGTAGACACCTTATATGACCCCCTTTACATAAGATTTGGTGACCCTACAGGAACTTGGCTGCACCAGTGATCTATATGATCCCAGATTATTTCAGTAACATGACAAAAGTCATTTAGCTACTCTGAGGGAGTTGGCCTTTGTGCAGGGATAGGCCGCTATCCACCCAGAGTACATACAGACACTGACAAGGACATATTCATAAGAACTTGTTGGCACATTGATAAAATTGATCTGGATATTCACAAACGGATCCCACGGAGGGGGGTGAGCAGTGGGTTTTCTCCTTACTGGCCTGCCACTGTTGTGGGTATGGCAGATAGGACAGGAATTACAGTACCGCTGTGCCATAATAGAAAAAAATGAGGTATACCAATGTCACAGCCAATGTACCATTGTAATCATACCCCCTTTGCTAACATGTGTCATGCCATAGGACATGCAGGCAAGGTAAGGGAGCAAAGCTTTGGGCACCACCAAGTGGCCATGTGCAGAACGGAAGGAAGCATCAGGATGTGAAGAACATCTGTCCCGCCTCCATCTGTCCTTCTGTTCTGGGGGCAAATCCAGCATAAGAGGCAAGTCTCAGAGCGAGTCGGGCATGAAAGGGGATCCTGAATCACAGGGAACACAATTAAATGTGGCCGGAGACCCGGATTTGATAGCTGCTTTCAACTACCTGAAAGGGCTTTCCAAATGTTGTACCATATAAGTACCAGCAGGATCTTATAAAGGGGAGAAGGCAAATATGCCACATTTATTGTAAGTTCAGACTGAATAGAAAAGGCAATCAAATACTATTTCTCCCTACTACACACGTCACAAGCACAAATTCATTTATTTCTATAAAGTTATGCAAAGTTGTTATACTTACCAAACTAAATGTTGCTTGTGACAAGCTACTGGCCAGGTAGCTCATTGAGAAGGATAGGACTGAGACATCTTCCACTTCAGATGGATACCCTTGGAGAATGGATGGTAGCAGTAACAGACTTGCTTGTCTGAGCTGGATTCTTATAGGAGTCTGTCTCCATTCAAGTCTATGGAAAGTGCTTTGTCATACAGTTGCAGCAATCAAAGTGATAACCACTTAGCAGATGGCACCTTAATGATGACTGTGGGGTACCTCCTTTAAATTTGTTTTTCTTTTTATTCTTCAACCTCATCATCTAGTGAGGGTTGCACAGATCCAGGCTTGTCCATCGGGGTCATTTGGTTTATTATGTGATTACTGCCCAGGATGTCTGGGTAGACAGCACACAGATTGATCAGCAGAAAATGTTGGGCATTTGCAAGTGCTCCTGAATGACCAAGTAAAACATTCCACCAAAGATTGTAAGATCTTTGCTCCTTACCCCGTTTCCCATCAAATCTTTTATTTTCTTTACATGTGACCAACTCTAGTGACACTGGACTCCATCTTGTCCCTGAACTTCCACTAACTTTCGCTTGAAAACGCCTGCTTACTTCCACTAAGTGGGGACTTTTGCTAAGCAAAAGGAAGTTCCCTCCACATGGCAGAAGCTATAATGGGAGAAGAAACAACATCACTTGGCCTCCCTCCCCACACAACTCAACACCTGGAATGACCTTAGGGACAAGAACTGGACTGGGGATGTTGTCCCAGCTGAAGGGGTTTCTAGCCTCTGTATGAAAGATGGGTGGACAGTTTGTCCATCAGGGTCAGAGAGTTCTTGATTCAAGTCCTGTCTAGTGTATAGAACTTATATTGCTATTTTATTTCTTAAGTAACCAACTTTGATCCCTTTTCTATAACTTATAACTGCTTAAAATCCTTCTTTCTATTCTTAGTGCTTCTTCTTTCCATTTATTTTCCTAAAGCAGTGTGTTATTTGAAGTATAAAGGAAAATCTGCTCAGGAAGAGGGTCTGATGCATTGTCCTCTCCACATTGAGGGAAGAGGGCAGGATGATGAACTCACACTAGCCAGTCTTCTGACAAGGGCAAGAAATACAGCTCTGAGGTCCCAGGCTGGGGAGCTGGGGGAATTGTCTGGAGCCTCTCGATTGTTGGTTCATGAGTGGCTAGTGAAAACATTCACATAACAGCATGTGGGCATGTCAATGTCAGTGTAAGTGGAAGACCTGGAGAGGACAGAATCTTTTCACAGCTTCACAGGAAGAGAGGGGGCCCAGGTTAGTAAGTAGGAGGGCTCATGTGTACCCGTGTTCTAGTTGACACCTTGCTGAAGTCCATCATTCCCACCCAGCAAAGAGGACCTATGACAGAATGAGTCTATTTCCTCCTTATCATGCTCTCAGTTATTGATGGAGAGACTGTTATTATGGTAGGGAAGTGAGGACTCCTGGGTGCTGTCTGCCATTCTCTGTGTGACTCTGGCCAAGTCATGTCTACCGGTACCTCATTTTACTGATGGATACATTGGAAATCTGTTCATAATTTTCTTTGCTAGGTCTTTTGAAGATCTTTTAATGAAAGGTTCTCTGTGATACGATCATAGTTACTGATGAGAATTACTGATCTCTGATCCCGTAGCGAAAATCCCACCTACCTCCAGAAAATGTTTGTTTGTCCCCTCAATCATCTTATTGCAGATCTCTCTCTCCACATTCTAGCTATCCATCCTGGGTACTTAATACATCTTCAGACCCAGTGTGACCAAGGCACTATCCCTAGCTTTCTTAGTAATCAAGTATAATTTTAAATATACACAAATGTACAGAGCAGCCAATTCCTCTCTGACTCAACAGAGAGCCCAAGAGTTTTCATCTCCCTTGGGAAGGTCCCTTAATTACTGTTTACTATACTAAAGCTTGACAACAAACACAGAAGTGCAGAAATGAACAGAGAGAAAATGGCTAGAGAGCATCTGGTCTCCAGTCTCTTTGCAACTAGATGCTGCCTCTCCCCTAGAGAAGCAAATTCTACTGGGACTGCACGATGATCTTTTATAAATGCTGCACATCCCTGTGTCAGCTCTCAGCATGGGATGCTGCTGGAGATGCTGGGCTGAAAGAGGTGTGTGAACACGGCTACCTGAGGGATATTCCCAGGGAAGATGATTCCATCTCAGAAATCACAGGTACCCATCACTTTCTGTTCGACAAACCAAGTGCAATGTATGCATGATGGGATAGGGAATCGGTCTGTGGTCATTTCTGCTCTGCAGAACAACTCAGCATCCCAGGGCCTTTCCCACAGGTGCTGAATTTACTCAAGTATCATGGGCCAAAATGCCCGTGTTTGCTGTGTTCCTCGGTGATGGGCTCCAGTCCCAAGGTGGCTTCATTTCGATGGTACAGTGGGTCCATCAGGATGAAAGTTGCTAGCAGTTTTCAACTAAAAAAACAGGTTTGAGGCCATGGGCTGTAGTTGGCTCGGACCCCTGTGAAGTCCTATGGCAGCCCTGCTGCCGTGTTTTAAGTGTAGACAGCTGCTCAAGCAGATCTTCCAGTAAACATTCAGTCTGGAGTAAGAACTGAGGACAAACTCAGAAGCCAGCTTTGTGTTAATGGCCGGACACTGCCGCCTCATCCTTTTGCAATTAAAGCCTTTGGCTGTTAATGGGGAAGGGTGATGCAGGGGGATGTTACCAGATTTTCCCTGCTGAGAAGCATGGAGGTGCTAGGGCTCCTCACTAGCATAAATATAACAATTTTTCAGCATTGGTAAGGCCTCTTCTTCCTAGCTTCATTCGAGAAGTTGGATGAACTGTTATGACTGAAAATTTCAAAATGCAATTGAACCAGAAGTAGACACCGAGGAAGGTAACCTTCAGTTTAATGTTTGACAATTATATATCCAACTGAAATTAAGTCTTGTAATTTAAGGTGTCAGACAGACTTAACTCTGAGTGGTGCGGCCAACACCACAAAATATGACGAAGACATTTATTGTTTCCATGCACTTAAACTCTTTCCTCCAATAATGTCTGTGGCAAGTCATTCCACAGGTCAAATAAGGATTACCTAAGGAGTTTTCTTTTATCAATTTTATATGTTCAGGGTTTAAATGAAATTTAATATGCCCTTGTTTGTGTGTAATGAGACAAAATAACTATAAATACCTGAACTACCTTCTATGTCGATAGATTCATAGGGTTTAAAGCCAGATGATCCATTTTGACCTCCGGTGAAATACCAGCCCTTACATTTCACCCAATTACCCCAGTATTGAGCTTCTTAATTTGTGTTGGAGAAAGACCTGGTCTACACTAGAATTTTATGTCATGATATCCAATAGCGACAGGGTAAGAAGGGGGGGGGGTGCAGGGATCTGCTAGTCTAACCTCCTGCCAATATGCAGGATTTGCTATGCATAAGGGACCCCAGACAGATGACTATCCAGCCTCCTGTTGAAAATCTCCACTGAAGGACTTTCCACAGCCGGCCGGGGCATCCAGTCCATTGTCATCCTGTCCTTACAATTGGGAAGTTTATATAAGATTAAATCTAAATCCGCTAGGATGTAACTGGAACCCATTCCCTCGTCTCCTGCCCTAGGTGACAAGAGAGAAGAACTTTCATCCACCTTTTTAAACTCAGCTTTTCAAGTATCTCAAGAGCCTGTTTCTGTCCCCCGATAAAATCCTCCGTTTTTAAAACTAAACATAGCCCTTTCCTTCAGCCTTTGCTTGTATGGCTTGTGTTCTCTCCTGTGGGTCATTTTTGTCACTCGCCTCTATATCCTTTCCAGTTTCTCTACATCTTCCCTATGTACTGGGGACTGAATCTGAACATTGTACTCCAGCTGAGGCTGACTAAAGTGAAAATTTTATTTGCACTTTTTTGCAAGGAAAAAAAATCACACCCCTCTTGCATTTAGCGACATCAACCTGACCCATGTGTGTAGAGCATAAGGTCTATTGAAGAATTCTTAATCAAACTAGCTACCATTTCTCAGAGGCGGGGATGACTTACTCTGACAGGAGAACCCCCATCAAATAACCCTCAGGTCTCCTGGGGGTGGAAATGGGGTCACTGTTGAGGATATAAAAATGGTATGTCTGGCACACAGCACCAGAGATACGGTTTGCCTCCTGGCCTTCTGGTGTATGTGCCTCCCATCATTCTCCTTTGCTGTGCAGTGCAGTGTGTCCTGATCTTCGCTCCTTTCCCAAAACCTCCATTAATACTGTCCATAGATGTTCATGTTCCTATGGCTGGAGTGCAGCACGACCTCACAGGCTCCCCTCTCGAAATACTGAACGGATCCAGCAGCTCTGCAGTGTCCCAAGTGTGGAGTTGCCATCGGCACCTGGGAAGGTGTGATGTGAGCATTCCACACTGTGCACAAAGCAAGAGGAGATTCAAAATTCCTGAGACTTTCAAGGGCGAGGAATTGAAACTGAAATTGAAACTGTTCACCATAGCAGTCAGGATGGGCAGTGTGGGATGCCTTTCAGAGCCCAATTACAGATATAAAATCAAACACAATTATCTACACTGGCACTTTGAAGAAAAAATGTTTTGTGCAAAACCCTTGTTTAGGTGGTTACATGATGTCACTGAAACTGAGGAGTTCTGTCATTGAAAGTGGCTTTGCGGTGTCTGCACCACCACTGTTAATTTGGCAAAAGGGCTTATTTGCAATAATAATAATAATAATAAAATATAAAAATAACCCATGGCAGTGTAGAAAAAGGCAAAGGAACAATGATGGCTGAGCAGTATCCACAACTGTGTTTCCTGCTGGTGCCTACTAACGTTCCCCACACCATGTTGTGTAGGAATTCTTGAGCAGAAAGCACCAAAAATATGGAGTTGGCATTAGTAGGGACACATTCATAATTCCTTTATCTGAACAATGAAAATATCATTTTTTTAAGAGTGGGAAGAGTGACCAATCTGCTTCAACCATGAGAACAGCATCCAGTAGTGCATGTGGTGTCTCATATTCACATTGTCTTTCCATACAGGTATTTGCACTGCGATAATCACCCTAGACCCTGGTGATATACAGGAAGTCAGGGGAACATACGGTACATGCAAGAGACACCGTTGTACCTCAGAGTTGGACACCTCCCCTAGTCCATGTCAGAATATAACAAAACCGACTTCACCAACCCCTCCACCTTCATCCTGCTGGGCATTCCTGGCCTGGAGGAAGCCCATGTCTGGATCTCCATCCCCTTCTGCATCATGTACATCATAGCCATCGTGGGGAACTTCACCATCCTGTTCATCGTGAAGGTGGAGCAGAGCCTCCATGAGCCCATGTACTATTTCCTCTGCATGCTGGCCATCACTGATCTGATCATCCATACGTCAACAATGCCCAAAATGCTGAGCATCTTCTGGTTCAATTCCAGGGAGATCGATTTCAGTGCCTGTCTCACGCAGGTGTATTTTATTGACATCTCCTGTCCCGTTGAGTCTGGGATCCTCGTAGCCATGGCGTTTGATCGGTACGTGGCCATCTGTCATCCTCTGAGACATGCTGCCATCCTGACAAACGGCCTGGTGGTCAAGATTTGCCTGGCCGTGGTACTGCGGGGTACAATACTTTGTCTGCCCTTGCCTTTCCTGGCAAGGCAGTGGCCTTATTGTAAAACAAACATCATCCCCCAGCCGTACTGCGGCCAAATATATCTGGAGAACCTGGCCTGCACTGACACAAGAGTTAGTAGTTTCTATGGCCTCTTTGTCATAGTCTGTGTGATGGGTCTGGATGGGATTTTTATTGCTGTGTCCTATACCAAGATCCTCAGGGCCATCTTCCGGCTCCCCACAAAAGACGCCCGTCTCAAGACTTTGGGGACTTGCAGCTCCCACCTTCTGGTCATTTTTACCTTTTACATCCCAGATTTCATCAACTCCCTCATGTACAGCTTTGCCCAAAATGTTCCCATATCTTTCCATGATCTCATATTCCACCTGTTTTTCTTGATGCCCCCTGTACTACACCCCTTCATCTATGGGGTGAGGACAAAACAGATCCGGGACAGACTGTTTCAGCTCCTTACTCATAAAGGGGCCCTAAGTTTTCTCTCAGCTTGAGCTCTAAAATCCCCTTTCTCTAAATCACTGACTGGACAGTCAAAGGGCACGTCTAAACTACCCACTGGTTTGCCAGGCAGTGAATTTCCCTAAGAGCACTGGAATGGGTTACCTGATGGACTGTTGTGGAAGCTCCTTCCTTAGAGGATTTTAAGGTCAGGTTTGAAAAATCCCTGGCTGGGATGATTTAGTTGGGGTTGGTTCTGCTTTGAGGAGGGGCTTTTCCTAGATACCTCCTGAGGTCTCTGTGACGGTGTACCCCATAAGGCAGCGGTTCTCAAACTTCTTGAGACCGCAACACTTTTTTGATCTCAGGGAGTGAGGCGCGACCCTGGCATATCTGCCGAAAATTCGATGTGGCCCTTGTGAGCAAAACAAAAATAACTGCATCTGTAATGTCTCATTAGTATCTGTCCATTTGTTGCATCTTAGCGCTACATTTTTGCCGCTCTTGCCCTTTATGCCTATCTTATAATATCTGACGGGGGCACCTCACCATCCCCTAGGGTGGGAGTTCTTTGTTCCACATGTAATTTCTTTAATGTGCAGTTATTGCCCCCCTCCTGCTCCGCACAGGAATGTGAATTACAGGGCGTTCTTTTAGCTGCCCAGCATGTTGCTGATGCCCACTCCACCAACAAACAAGTTGTTTTAGGTATCAACTCTCAATTTTATTTAGATATTTTAATTGAGCAAGCCTTCCCCCCAGCATTTTTTAAAATGTAGGACCAAATTTTTACCCTAGTCCATAAATTCTCTCACCCTTGGTTCATTACGCACTGTTCCTCTCACCGACCAGACTCTAACCCCCTGCATTCCAGTCTTGATCAAAGAATGAGAGAGGTCTCCCAAGTTCATGTGGCAAATCCCGCCCCACAGGCCGACCCGCTGTTGAGCTGGCTCTATGAAGAATGGGGAGACTTGCCACCCACAAAATTGTATGGACTGTTATCTGGCTATTCTGACCAAAAGCCTGATGTTAGCCGCAGTCAGTGTGAGCACATCGTTCAGTCCTGCTTGCAGTGTGTGCAGGTAAAAACTATGAATCGTCTCCGATATGAGCGCTCTGCCTATGCTGCACAACACTTTGCCCCAGGTAGTATGTGGCAAATTGACTTAATAGGACCCCTGCCAGGTGCTCGTCATTTTCCAAAAGCCTTACTTACTGTCGATCTGGGGTCTCGGCAAACTTTTTGTGTCCCTCTTACTAAAACCACTGCTGCTTCTGTCGCTGTGGCTCTTAAGCAAACAGCAGCTGCCCTGGGCACTCCCATTGAAGTTCAAGCAGATGGTGGTCCACCCTTTACCAGCAAAAGCATTGAACAGCTCATTTTTGGATGGGGGGCTTCCCTTCACATCCATACTAAATATCATCCTCAAAGCAATGGTGTTGTGGAGCAAAAAATCACAGTTTTAAAGACCATGCTGCGAACAGCAAACCCCAACCCTGATTTCAAAAACTGGAACTCATTTTTACCCCAGGTACTTATCGCACTCAACAAAAGTTACTCTCGCTGGCCTCACATTTCACCTACACCAAAGCCGCCTTGGTCCCCCGTATTTAACCCCGGCCAACTGGTTTGGCTTACAGAACCCCAAGCTTTCGGACATCAAGAGCCTATAAAAGCCACCATTCTCCGGGCTGGTAAGTACCATAACAACTACTTAGTGGCTGCAAGTACCACTGGTGAAAAGCTAGTTCATCATAACTGGCTCAGCAAAGGTAGTTCTTAACAAGCAACCTAATGCCCCTCAGTAGGTCTCCTATTATTCTGTTTTACAGGTTAAGCTGCTATAATTGCTTCAACCTGAAGCATTAAGAACTGGAAACACATAAGAATTAAATTGTGAAGAACAATTATTCCAAACACTAGAAGCAGTCCAGTGCACATAGGGGAAGAACAATTCACACTAGAAATATTAAATGAAGAAAAATTATAAACTATTGGTACAAATTGAAAGGGTGATGGATATTTAGGTGAGAAATGAGTGGAGCAAACAAGACAATCTTCTGGACTCAGCGGTGACAGGGACTGGTTTCCGCTGAACTCCTGCACCCAGTAGGTGGCGAACCAGGATTGTAGTCCACCTT
Organism: Sternotherus odoratus; assembly: GCA_032164245.1. Lineage (NCBI taxonomy): Eukaryota > Metazoa > Chordata > Testudines > Kinosternidae > Sternotherus > Sternotherus odoratus. The sequence goes on from JAVMKO010000001.1 coordinate 303,087,580, forward strand.
CTCCTAAGGGCTCCATGGGCAAAGATGTTGTGAGGAAGAGCATGTCCCTCGATCTTCTGGCAATGCCCTTACTTATACAGCCCAAAATGTCATTTGCCTCCTTGGCAACAAGGGCACACTGTTGACTCATATCCACCTTTTCATTCACTGTAACCCGTAGGCCTTTTCTGCAGAACTGCTTCTTAGCCATTCGGTCCCTAGTAAGTAGCAGTGAATGGGATTCTTCCGTCCTAAGTGCAGGACTCTGCACTTCTCCTTGTTGAACCTCATCAAATTTCTTTTGGCCCAGTTCTCTAATTTAGCTAGGTCCCTCAGTATCCTATCCCTACTCTCCAGCATATCTACCACTCTTCCCAGTTTAGTGTCCAGAACTTCCATGTGTTGCAAAGTTCCATCCAGAGGTAGGAGATACGCTGGAGACTGGAGACCAGATGGAGAGGCTGTAGCAGCTCTATTTAAAGTTTTTCCCCAGTGCAAGAGCCTCTCTTTTCCTGCTGTGAAAAGTACAGCCCCATTGAGTTCTGGAGTCATATGGGCATATAACATGACCATGGATGACTCAGTATTCATTGGTGGTGACCATTATTCACCATCTATCTTGCATGTTCTCTGGTAGACTTCTCATGTGGATTGGAGCATTCCAAGCTCCCAGAGTCCATTGTGTCTCTGATAGTCCTTTATGGGCCATCAAGCAGGTTAAGAAAAGCTGACGCCCAGGGTTCTGTAATGTCCCCACCAGCATAGCACAATATTTGGAAAGACAGACAGTCCAGAGCCAATATTCCTAACTTCAACTATGAAAATGATCAACACATACCAATGGCATAGTCATAATCAGCAATCCATGACCTGGTCGTAGACACCTTATATGACCCCCTTTACATAAGATTTGGGGACCATACAGGAACTTGGCTGCACCAGTGATCTATATGATCCCAGATTATTTCAGTAACATGACAAAAGTCATTTAGCTACTCTGAGGGAGTTGGCCTTGTGCAGGGATAGGCCGCTATCCACCCAGAGTACATACAGACACTGACAAGGAGATATTCATAAGAACATGTTGGCACATTGATAAAATTGATCTGGATATTCACGAATGGATCCCACGGAGGGGGGTGAGCAGTGGGTTTTCTCCTTACTGGCCTGCCACTGTTGTGGGTATGGCAGATAGGACTGGAATTACAGTACCGCTGTGCCATAATAGAAAAAAATTGGGGTATACCAATGTCACAGCCAATGTACCATTGTAATCATACCCCCTTTGCTAACATGTGTCATGCCATAGGACATGCAGGCAAGGTAAGGGAGCAAAGCTTTGGGCACCACCAAGTGGCCATGTGCAGAACGGAAGGAAGCATCAGGATGTGAAGAACATCTGTCCCGCCTCCATCTGTCCTTCTGTTCTGGGGGCAAATCCAGCATAAGAGGCAAGTCTCAGAGCGAGTCGGGCATGAAAGGGGATCCTGAATCACAGGGAACACAATTAAATGTGGCCGGAGACCCGGATTTGATAGCTGCTTTCAACTACTTGAAAGGGCTTTCCAAATGTTGTACCATATAAGTACCAGCAGGATCTTATAAAGGGGAGAAGGCAAATATGCCACATTTATTGTAAGTTCAGACTGAATAGAAAAGGCAATCAAATACTATTTCTCCCTACTACACACGTCACAAGCACAAATTCATTTATTTCTATAAAGTTATGCAAAGTTGTTATACTTACCAAACTAAATGTTGCTTGTGACAAGCTACTGGTCAGGTAGCTCATTCAAAAGGATAGGACTGAGACATCTTCCATTTCAGATGGATACCCTTGGAGAATGGATGGTAGCAGTAACAGACTTGCTTGTCTGAGCTGGATTCTTATAGGAGTCTGTCTCCATTCAAGTCTATGGAAAGTGCTTTGTCATACAGTTGCAGCAATCAAAGTGATAACCACTTAGCAGATGGCACCTTAATGATGACTGTGGGGTACCTCCTTTAAATTTGTTTTTCTTTTTGTTCTTCAACCTCATCATCTAGTGAGGGTTGCACAGATCCAGGCTTGTCCATCAGGGTCATTTGGTTAATTATGTGATTACTGCCCAGGATGTCTGGGTAGACAGCACACAGATTGAGCAGCAGAAAATGCTGGGCATTTACAAGTGCTCCTGAATGACCAAGTAAAACATTCCACCAAAGATTGTAATATCTTTTCTCCTTACCCCGTTTCCCATCAAATCTTTTATTTTCTTTACATGTGACCAACTCAAGTGACACTGGACTCCATCTTGTCCCTGAACTTCCACTAACTTTCGCTTGAAAACGCCTGCCTACTTCCACTAAGTGGGGACTTTTGCTAAGCAAAAGGAAGTTCCCTCCACATGGCAGAAGCTATAATGGGAGAAGAAACAACATCACTTGGCCTCCCTCCCCACACAACTCAACACCTGGAATGACCTTAGGGACAAGAACTGGACTGGGGATGTTGTCCCAGCTGAAGGGGTTTCTAGCCTCTGTATGAAAGATGGGTGGACAGTTTGTCCATCAGGGTCAGAGAGTGCTTGATTCAAGTCCTGTCTAGTGTATAGAACTTATATTGCTATTTTATTTCTTAAGTAACCAACTTTGATCCCTTTTCTATCTATATATATAAAAGTCAAGTGGTGTATGTATGTATGACAGCGAACTCCTCCCGCACCATTTGAGCCAGAGACTTGAAATTTGGTACAGTGAAAGGTCTTGGGGTCTAGATGATGGTAAGGGTTGAAAAATTTTCGGATCTCACCTCTGACGCCCCCCAGGGGTGAAAGTCTTTCAGGGCCAATCACATCGGCTGGGCGGTTAGGTGGTGATGATGTCATAATACCCCCTCCAACAGACACCGCACTCGCTCAGCTCACTGCCCCTCCCTCCTCCAACGGAACCCCGGAGATCCCTCAGTTCTCTGCCCCTCCCACCTCCCCAACGGAACCCCGGAGATCCCTCAGATCTCTGCCCCTCCCACCTGCGAAGGTCCTCGGAATCCCTCGGCTCTGCCCCCCCCCTGCGACGGATCCGAATTGGGTTTGGTGGGACGGTAAGTGAGGTGGGGGTGTCGGGTTCGGTCGGGGGGGTGAGGTGGGGGTGTCGGGTTTGCTTGGGGGGGGTCAGGTGGGGGTGTCGGGTTTGGTCGGGTGGTAAGTGAGCCGGGGGGTGTCGGGGTTGGTCTGGGGGGGTGGGAAGGTGTCGGGGGGTTGAGGGGTGAGGTGTGGGTGTTGGGTTTGGTCTGGGGGGGAAGGTGTCGGGGTGGGTGCCCAGACCAAACCCGACACCCCCCCGGTTCACTTACCCCCGACCAAACCCGACACCCCCACCTCACCCCCCAAGCAAACCCGACACCCCCACCTCACCCCCCACCAACCACAACACCCCCTGACCAACCCCAACACCCACACCTCACCCCTCACCCACCCCAACACCTTCCCACACCCCCAGACCAAACCCGACACCCCCTGGATCACTTACCCCCCGACCGAACCCGACACTCCCACCTCACCCCCCCAAGCAAACCCGACACCCTCTGACCAACCCCAACACCCACCCCTCACCCCTCACCCACCCCGACAACTTCCCACCCCCCCAGACCAAACCCGACACCCCCACCTCACCCCCCCAAGCAAACCCGACACCCCCACCTCACCCCCCCACCAACCGCAACACCTCCTGACCAACCCCAACCCCCCCACCTCACCCCTCACCCACCCCGACACCTTCCCACCCCCCAGACCAAACCCGACACCCCCCGGCTCACTTACCCCCCGACCGAACCCGACACCCCCACCTCACCCCCCCACCAACCGCAAAACCCCCTGACCAACCCCAACACCCACACCTCACCCCTCACCCATCCCGACAACTTCCCACCCCCCCCCAGACCAAACCCGACCCCCCACCCCCACCCCGGCTCATGGTGCACTGTGTAGTACACAGATTATTAAATACACTGTTCGGTCAGGGGGTGAGGTGGGGGTGTCGGGTTTGCTGCTCAGGGGGTGAGGTGGGGGTGTCGGGTTTGGTCGGGGGGTCAGGTGGGGGTGTCGGGTTCGGTCGGGGGTGAGGTGGGGGTGTTGGGTTTGCTTGGGGGGGTCAGGTGGGGTTGTCGGGTTTGGTCAGGGGGTAAGTGAGCCGGGGGGGTGTTGGGGTTGGTCAGGGGGGGTGGGAAGGTGTCGGAGTGGGTGAGGGGTGAGGGGTGGGTGTTGGGGTTGGTCAGGGGGTGTCAGCTGTCTCCCCCCTCCCCACCTCCGACTGACCCGAGCAACGCCGGGCACTTATGCTAGTAACTTATAACTGCTTAAAATCCTTCTTTCTATTCTTAGTGCTTCTTCTTTCCATTTATTTTCCTAAAGCAGTGCGTTATTTGAAATATAAAGGGAAATCTGCTCAGGAAGAGGGTCTGATGCATTGTCTTCTCCACATTGAGGGTGGAGCGCAGGATGATGAACTCACACTAGCCAGTCTTCTGACAAGGGCAAGAAATACAGCTCTGAGGTCCCAGGCTGGGGAGCTGGGGGAATTGTCTGGAGCCTCTCTAGTGTTGGTTCATGAGTGGCTAGTGAAAACTTTCACATAAAAGCATGTGGGCATGTCAATGTCAGTGTAAGTGGAAGACCTGGAGAAGACAGAATCTTTTCACAGCTTCACAGGATGAGAGGGGGGCCAGGTTAGTAAGTAGGAGGGCTCATGTGTACCCGTGTTCTAGTTGGCACCTTGCAGAAGTCCATCATTCCCACCCAGCAAAGAGGATCTATGACAGCATGAGTCCATTTCCCGCTTATCATGCGCTCAGTTACTCATGGAGAGACCGTTCTTATGGTAGGGAAGTGAGGACTCCTGGGTGTTGTCTGCCATTCTCTGTGTGACTCTGGCCAAGTCATGTCTACCGGTACCTCATTTTACTGATGGATACATTGGAAATCTGTTCATAATTTTCTTTGCTAGGTCTTTTGAAGATCCTTCAATAAAAGGTTCTCTGTGATACGATCATAGTTACTGATGAGAATTACTGATCTCTGATCCCATAGCGAAAATCCCACCTACCTCCAGAAAATGTTTGTTTGTCCCCTCAATCATCTTATTGCAGATCTCTCTCTCCACATTCTAGCTATCCATCCTGGGTACTTAATACATATTCAGACCCAGTGTGACCAAGGCACTATCCCTAGCTTTCTTAGTAATCAAGTATAATTTTAAATATACACAAATGTACAGAGCAGCCAATTCCTCTCTGACACAACAGAGAGCCCAAGAGTTTTCATCTCCCTTGGGAAGGTCCCTTAATTACTGTTTACTATATTAAAGCTTGATAACAAACACAGAAGTGCAGAAATGAACAGAGAGAAAATGGCTAGAGAGCATCTGGTCTCCAGTCTCTTTGCAGCCAGATGCTGCCTCTCCCCTAGAGAAGCAAATTCTACTGGGACTGCACGATGATCTATTATAAATGCTGCACATCCCTGTGTCAGCTCTCAGCATGGCATGCTGCTGGAGATGCTGGGCTGAAAGAGGTGTGTGAACACGGCTACCTGAGGGATATTCCCAGGGAAGATGATTTCATCTCAGAAATCACAGGTACCCATCTCTTTCTGTTCGACAAACCAAGTGCAATGTCTGCATGATGGGATAGGGAATCGGTCTGTAGTCATTTCTGCTCTGCAGAACAACTCAGCTTCCCAGGGCCTTTCCCACAGGTGCTGAATTTACTCAAGTATCATGGGCCAAAATGCCCGTGTTTGCTGTGTTCCTCGGTGATGGGCTCCAGTCCCAAGGTGGCTTCATTTCAATGGTACAGTGGGTCCATCAGGATGAAAGTTGCTAGCAGTTGTCAACTAAAAAAACAGGTTTGAGGCCATGGGCTGTAGTTGGCTCGGGCCCCTGTGAGGTCCTATGGCAGCCCTGCTGCCGTGTTTTAAGTGTAGACAGCTGCTCAAGCAGATCTTCCAGTAAACATTCAGTCTGGAGTAAGAACTGAGGAAAACCTCAGAAGCCAGCTTTGTGTTAATGGCCGGACACTGCCGCCTCATCCTTTTGCAATTAAAGCCTTTGGCTGTTAATGGGGAAGGGTGATGCAGGGGGATGCTACCAGATTTTCCCTGCTGAGAAGCATGGAGGTGCTAGGGCTCCTCACTAGCATAAATATAACAATTTTTCAGCATTGGTAAGGCCTCTTCTTCCTAGCTTCATTCGAGAAGTCGGATGAACTGTTATGACTGAAAATTTCAAAATGCATTTGAGCCAGAAGTAGACACCGAGGAAGGTAACCTTCAGTTTAATGTTTGACAATTATATATCCAACTGAAATTAAGTCTTGTAATTTAAGGTGTCAGACAGACTTAACTCTGAGTGGTGTGGCCAACACCACAAAATATGACATTTATTGTTCCCATGCAGTTAAACTCTTTCCTCCAATAATGTCTGTGGCAAGTCATTCCACAGGTCAAATAAGGATTACCTAAGGAGTTTTCTTTTATCAATTTTATATGTTCAGGGTTTAAATGCAATTTAATATGCCCTTGTTTGTTTGTAATGAGACAAAATAAGTATAAATACCTGAACTACCTTCTATATCGATGGATTAATAGGGTTTAAAACCAGATGATCCATTTTGACCTCCTGTGTAATACAGGCCCTTACATTTCACCCAGTTACCCCAGTATTGAGTTCCTTAATTTGTATTGGAGTAAGACCTGGTCTACACTAGGTTTTTCTGTCATGGTATCCAATAGCGACAGAGTAAGAAGGGGGCTGCAGAGATCAGCTAGTCTAACACCCTGCCAAGATGCAGGATTTGCTATGCATAAGCCACCCCAGACAGATGACTATCGAGCATGCTGTTGAAAATCTCCGGTGAAGGACTTTCCACAAACTGCCTGGGCATCCATTCCATTGTCCTCCTGTTCTTACAGTTGGGAAGTTTATATAAGATTAAATCTAAATGTGCTAGGCTTTAATTGGAACCCATTCCCTCTTCTCCTGCCCTAGGTGGCAAGAGAGTGCAACTTTCTTCCACCTTTTTTATGGAAGATTTTCAAATATCTCTACAGCCCGGCTCTGTCCCCCCTTAATCCTCCCTTTTCCAAACTAAACATAACCCTTCCCTTCAGCCTTTGCTCGTATGTCTTGTATTCCATCCTGTGGGTCATTTTTGTCACTCACCTCTATATCCGTTCCAGTTTCTCTACATCTTCTCTATATATCGGAGTCCAAATATGAACACTGTACCCCAGCAGAGGCTGAACTGGCACCAAGAAAACTGCTACTGTGCCCTCCCAGGATTTTCTTGCTATGCCACTGCTAAATCAAATGAAAATTGCATTTTCTTCTTTTTGCAAAGAAAAAAAATCACACCTCTCAGAGATGTAGCGATATCAACCTTAGCCTGGAATATACAGCATAAGGCCTACTGAAAAAAATCTTCATCAAACTAGGTACCATTTTTCATGTTATACCAAATAAAGACCAGCAGGATCTTATAAAGGGGAGAAGGCAAATGCCACATTTATTATAAGTACAGACAGAAAAGACAAGACAATCAATCACTATTTCTCTCTACTACACACACAGTCACAAATACACACACACACACTCATTTATTCATTCCTATGAAGTTCTGCAAAGTTGGTATAGTTACCACCTTAAACATTGCTTGTGACAAGCTACTGGCCAGGTAGATCATTCACAAGAGTGGAGGGGCGAAGTCCCATGCATCTTGCAGATGGACACCCCTGGAGCATAGATGGTTGCAGAACCAGACTCAGCTTCTCACTTGTCTGAGTTGGATTCTTATAGGAGTCTGTCCCCATTCAGGTTTATGGAAATCGCCTTGTCATGCTGTTGGAACACTCAAAGTGATAATCAATCAGCAGATGGTATTTTCATGACGACCATGGGGTACCTTCTCTATCTTCAGCCTCATCATCTGGCAATGGCTACACAGCTGTAGGCCCACCCTTCAGGTTCATTCGGTTATCTTCATACTGCACATACTTTGGCCTAGCAATGTTGAAACAGTAGCTTGGCTGGTTCTGGTAACTTCTTTGCATCTCAACCATCCATACAACCACATGCATTCTCCTAACTTATTAACTTAACATACATCTCGCTATCTCTACTCTTTCAGATATTCTTTCTTTAGCATATCTATTTTCAGGACATAGCAGATCACAATGATCTGTTTGGTCCATTTATCACACAAATTCAGAAACAAACAGCAAAGCCTAACAGGGATAGCAGTTTCCACATACAGTTATTTTACAAAGGTACTTACTTATCTCTTTCTCAGAACACACCTTCTGTTTTAGGTTGGCTGGTACAATTAATTTAGCTTGGCCTTGCAAGTTACAACACAGGCTTATTTTAGTTATCACTGACTTTAATGTTTTCATTCTGAGCTAGAGAAACAGTTATCACTGTTCATTTTTGTATTTCATCTAGCTTTTATACAACACTCAGAGACGAGAATGATTTACTCTGACAATAGAACCCCCATCAAAGAACCAATAGGTGTTTTGGGGTGGAAATGGGGTCACTGTTGAGGATAGCTTCTAACTCTTTCTAAAAACGGCAGGTCTGGGGCACAGCACCATAGATACGGTTTGCTTCCTTTGCTTTCTGGTACACATGCCTCAACTCCTCCTTTGCTGTGCACTGCAGCGTGTCCTGATCTTAGCTCTTTTCTCAAAAGCTTCATCAAATCTGTCCATAGATATTGATGTTCCCATGGCTGGAGCACAGCTGGGACAGCAAGGCCTCCCCTCCACAAATACTGAGCAGATTCAGCAGCTCCGCAGTGTCCCAGGTGTGGAGTCACCATGGGAACCTGGGAAGGTGTGATGTGAGCATTCCACACTGAGCACACAGCAAGAGGAGATTCAAAATTCCCAAGCCTTTCAAGAGGGAGGGGCAGAAACTGTTTACCTGGATGCAGGAAGAGGAATTGAAAATGTTCACCAGAGCAGTCAGGATGGGCAGTGTGGGATGCCTTCCAGAGACCAATTACAGAGATAAAATCAAACACAAGTATCTACACTGGCACTTTGAAGAAAAAACATTTTGCTAAAACTCTTGTCAAGGTAGTTACATGATGTCACTGAAACTGAGGAGTTCCGTCATTGAAAAAGGCTTTGCAATGTGTGTACAACCACTGTTTCTTTGGCAAAACAGCTTAATTGCAAATAATAATAATAATAATTAATAATTAATTAAAAACATAGATGTGTAAAAAGGCTAATAACAATGATGGCTCAGCAGTATCCACAATTGTGTTTCCTGCTAGTGCTTATTAAGGTTCCCCACACCATGATGTGTAGGAATTCTTGAGCAGAAAGCCCCTTAAAATACGGAATTGGCATTAGTAGGGTCACTAATTCATAATTCATTTATCTGAACAATGAAAATGTCATTTATTTCAGTGTGGGAAGAGTGACCAATCTGCTTCAACCATGAGAACAGCATCCAGTAGTGCATGTGGTGTCTCATATTCACATCGTCTTTCCGTACAGGTATTTGCACTGCGACCATCATCCTAGACCCTGGTGATATACAGGAAGTCAGGGGAACATACGGTACATGCAAGAGACACTGTCGTACCTCAGAGTTGGACACCACCCCTACTCCATGTCAGAATATAACAAAACCGACTTCACCAACCCCTCCACCTTCATCCTGCTGGGCATTCCTGGCCTGGAGGAAGCCCATGTCTGGATCTCCATCCCCTTCAGCATCATGTACATCATAGCCATCTTGGGGAGCTTCATCATCCTGTTCATCGTAAAGGTGGAGCCGAGCCTCCATGAGCCCATGTACTATTTCCTCTGCATGCTGGCCGTCACTGACCTGGTCCTGCATATGTCAACCATGCCCAAAATGCTGAGCATCTTCTGGTTCAAGTCCAGGGAGATCGATTTCAGTTCCTGTCTCACCCAGGTGTACTTCATTGGCATCTTCTCTCCCGTTGAGTCCGGGATCCTCGTAGCCATGGCTTTTGATCGGTATGTGGCCATCTGCCATCCCCTGAGACATGCCACCATCCTGACAAATGGCCTGGTGGTCAAGATTTGCCTGGTGGTGGTACTGCGGAGTACAATGCTTTGTCTGCCCTTTCCTCTCCTGGCAGGACAGTGGCCTTATTGTAAAACAAACGTCATCCCCCAGCCCTACTGCGGCCAAATATATCTGGTGAACCTGGCCTGCGCCGACACCCGAGTTAGTAGTTACTATGGTCTCTTTATCATAGTCGGTGTGATTGGTCTGGATGGGATTTTTATTGCTGTGTCCTATACCGAGATCCTCAGGGCCATTTTCAGGCTCCCCACAAAAGACGCCCGTCTCAAGACTTTGGGGACTTGCGGCTCCCACCTTCTTGTCATTTTAACCTTTTACATCCCAGATTTGATCAACTCCCTCATGTCCAGATTTGCCCAAAATGTGACCGTATCTTTCCAGAAGCTCATATTCCACCTGTTTTTCTTGATGCCCCCTGTACTACACCCCATCATCTATGGGGTGAGGACAAAACAGATCCGGGACAGACTGCTTCGGCTCCTTACTCATAAAGGGGCCTAAAGGTTTCTCTCAAATTGAGCTCCTAAACCTCTTTTCCCGAAATCACTGACTGGAGAGTCAAAGGGTTCGTCTACACTACCCACTGGTTTGCTGGGCAATGATCGATGTATCAGGGATCGATTTATCGCTTCTCATGTTGGTTCAATAAATCGATCCCTGAACGGTCTCCCCATTGGTTCCTGTACTCTACCTTGCAAGCAGTGGAAACGGAGTCGACAAGGAGTGGCAGCGGTCAATTCAGAACTGTGTGGATGGCCAGGTAAGTCACTCTAATCTAGGGTGAATTCAGCTACTCTTTTCATGTAGCTGAAGTTGCGTATCTTGCGTCGACCCCTCCCCCGAGTGTATAGCATGGCAAAGTGACATTAAATCCTTTCCTGGCCTTACCGTACTGTGTCATCATGAGAAAATGAGGAATCTTTGTGTGTATAACTCATTCTCCCATTGGATTGCCACCTTTCTAAATGCTGTTCTCCTTTCTAAAACCTGATCTCTGAGGCCCCACACCCTGCCCTTCCTATTTCCCAAGGTCCTGACCTCTGCCCCATTTCTTTCCACAAACCCTCTTCCTCTGTCCCACCTATTCCCCCAAGGCCTCAATCATTTTTCATCTCTACCCCCAGTCCCCAGCCCTGTAACTCGCTCTCCAACTCTATAACCCCATCCCCTTACAGGATCATCTCCACCCATCTCACCACAGCCTGGACTCTCTCTGCTCCGGGGCTGGTTTGGATATACTGCAGCTTGGCAAGGAACCTACAGTCAGTATGAAGCGCTGGGGCCAGCCGGACAGCCCAGAGCAGAGATGGATTCCAGGAAACCATATCAAATCTAGTCTGTGATGCAGTCAATTTAGACTGTTCATCGCACAGCTTGTAGGCCCTAAAGCTCATCTGCAAAGCCTTGAGGGCAGAGACCATTGTGTGGATCATTTCCTTTGCTCTCAGCAATGGTCTCAAGTTGGTGGGGGGGAGATTTAGGCTGGATATTAGGAAAAATATTTTCCCTAAGAGCACTGGAATGAGTTACCTGGGGAGTGGTGGAATCTCCTTCCTTAGAGGATTTTAAGGTCAGGTTTCACAAAGCCCTGGCTGGGATGATGTAATTAGGGTTGGTCATGCATTGAGTGGGAGGTTGGACTAGATATATCCTGAGGTCCCTTCTATCCCTTATCTTCTATGAATCTATGATTTGTTACTCCTGGCAGTGTCCCTGCAATAGGGTTTAGCTGGGAGCCCTTTGCCTTGAGCCAGGCTTTGGGGGCAGAGCAAGGGATTAGCTATGAGGATAACAGCTGAGGGAGGCAGAAGTATAAGATTCTGCATTAGCTGGGAAGGGAGGATGCTGGCATGAGGCCAGGGCTGCTGCGGTAGCTGATAGGCACAGCTTCCATTTCCCTTCTATTTACACAAATAAACGGCACCTTATCTGTAACTACTGGGCACCCATTGTCCAGTGGCTGAACATGAATAGGGAAGGTGAGCCTCCCATACACTCTGCAGGACACTTTTGATTCCTTCATTTAGAAGCTCTTTAGCTAGGTTGCTCAGCAGCATTTGGGACAGGTTCTTCCCAGGATTCATAAGATCATTAGAACATAAGAATGGCCATACTAGATCAGACCAAAAGTCCATCCAACCCAGTATCCCGTCTACCCACAGTGGATAATCCCAGTTGCCTGCAGTGAGTGAACCTAACAGGTAATCAAGTGATCCCTCTCCTGCCATCCCTCACCCCCCTCTGACAAACATAGACTAGGGGACACCATTCCTTACCCATCCTGGCTAATAGCCATTAATGGACTTAACCTCCATGAGTTTATCCAGTTCTATATGGAACTGGGGTACCAGCCAGCCCTGCTGACCCACCAGCCTGAGCTCCCTCTAACTCTGTGCTACTATGACAAGCTACAAAGACTTCCACCCTGGACTTTCACCAGCATAAAAGGAGACTCTCTAGCCAGCCACTGCATAGGAAATTTTCTCCCAGCTCCTCAGGCACTCCCACTGCTCAAGACAGATTGTGCTACACAGAGGTAAAGTGATTTCCCAAGGCTGCACAATTAATTGGTTGCAGATCTGAGAACACAAACTGTAAGTTCTGAGCCCCAATAACCATTGCTCTGTTCATGAACTGGCATTGCTCCTCTGGAAGGTAGTAGATGAAGTGAGGGTATTTATGTGTTGTGATCCTTTGGATATGCCGTTTGCTTAAAGAGGAGGATTTGATTAAAGAAACAGATGAAAATTACAGACACAAAAACAAGTTTCCAAACAGCTCAGTGTTCAGCCTTGTCTCGCTTGTTTACCACGTACCACACACTGCCTGGAGCTCTACAGTGTGCACAAAGCCAAGGATGTGCTGCAATGAACCACATCAGTACACTGTGTGACTGTGCAGCTCTGATTAGGGCCTTTTTGTAGCAGCCCACTAGAAATAATAAACAGTCATCTCCATTTCATGCACAGAGTGGTTGTGCCCATGATCCCTAAGCCAATTGTTGGCAGATCTGGGGCTTCAAACCAGCAAGAAACATAAACTTCTGTCTCTCCACACTGATTAAGTAGAAGCCATAAATGAAGAGAACAGCTTGTAGACCTCTTCACACGGGTTTGGGATCACCCAGGTCCACACCCTTCCACTCCCAGTCCCCTAGAATCCATGTAGCAGCTCCAGGTTTGTTGTCATGGCCCCACTCAAGCTCCCTTGGCTGGACACCCTCCAGAGGTGTGTGTTTCAGTCCCGCACACAGGACCTACGTGATTATGAGTCAGTGCAGCGTTCACGCCCTGCCTCTAGCTCTGGGTTTCTAGCTCAGAGTTTCTAGTCCCACTCTCAGGGTGGAGCTTTTGTTCTAGTGCCTCCCTCTGGGAGCGGAGAGCTGAATAACAAGCAGCAGGACACTGCAGCTAGTTTATTTTGTTCTGTACCTCGGCGTGCCTTTCTCCTACACTACAGAGTAGAGTGCAGGCTTTTCAGGACATGCATGCGTGTCTTATATAAAAATACCAATTTGGAACTCAGAGAGATCTCGCTCTGTAGATATATTGCTGGGACACTCTGTACCTCCAAAGCAAAACCATGATAGCCCATTTTCACCACTGTTATATACTTGCAACACCTTTTGTAAAAAATATGTCATGCGAAGTCTCTATGGAAAAGCTGTGGTTTGCTGAATGTGATTATCCTATTTGTGTGTCTATATCATTTTGCCTCTCAACTAACAAATATGGACTATCTACCTGTATTTAATATGTGTTTCCTCTGTGGTAACTGCCATAAAGTAGTTTACGGCTAGTCTAGCCAGCACATTGTCAAGGGATATTTAACGTGATAGCTCATCAATGAACACAATGGACTATGGAAGAAGCTTGTCCCCATCTGCAGCTGAAATATGGGTAATGATCCCTCCTTTAACTCATTAAAGCAGGCAACGGAATGTGACAAGCTCATGTGACACTGGACTCCATTTTGTTTCTGAACCTTTTGTACTAAGTGTGCTGGGGGCTATTGCTTGGAAAAATGAAGTTTCTTCTGTAAATGTCTGAGGTTTGATTTGAATTTTCGGTAGAAGTCACACAGAGACACTTATGGCAATCTAACAAATTGTTTCTTTATTAAGGGGTGGGTAATGGATGAATTCAAATACTAATGACAGTATTTAACTATTGAACAATTCTATTAAATAGTTGGCTATTAAACAATTATGTTAAAGAGGGGTTTTTTTAATTGATTTACTTAATATATAACATTTACAACAGAAGGAACCTCATTATTATTACAAAAAAGACACAACTATTTACATGAGAAAGCTTTACAGCATGAGAGACATGAGTGGCCTTTCAAATTTGGAGGTAAAAATCCACAGAGGAAAGACACACGAGTAACAATTCTTACTCTGAGGTAAACTCTGATAGAAATGAGGGACACGAGTAACAGTTCAATTTCTGAGGTAAAAATTTACAGTAAAGGGACACACGAGTAACACTTCAAACTCTGAGGTAAATACTCACATAAATGAGACACACAAATAACATTTCGAACTCGACCAGGAATCGTTACGTGCTCAGAAGGAGATAGGGGAGCGGAGAGGTGTTGTCCGGGTTGATCAGGCCTGGACTGGACACGGAACACCTCTAGAATTTTGGCACCAATTCTCAGAATATATAGGCCGAGGGAGAATGACACCCTTGGCATCTGATTGGACCTATTAGTCGCATGCCCTGCAGATGCGCTTTCCATATACGTTGGTGGCGCCCTGATGACTTTATTTCCACCAGGCAGAGTTTACAGCTCAGTTCTTGCAGACAGATTATTGCGGAAGATACTGACCTAAGCGGTTGGCACAACCATGCAGCCTGGCATGTACATGCAAGATACATTTAACACCCTCCACCTGGCAGATGCTATAATTGGTGGAAGCAACTTGGCCTCTTGACCTTACTCCCCCCACAACTCAACACCCAGAACCACCTAAGGAATAACAACTGAACTGGGTCTTGTGGTAAACCCAGGGCAGGCTACCGCCAGAGAGGGTTTGTGGTGAGAGAGGAAACTGCAGGTTTATTGGGTTCAGCTGAGTAAGGCTGGGACTGGCCAAAGCAGGATCAGCTGAACCCAATTAAAAAGCTGTCAGAGACCTTTTTAAACCCTCCTCCCCATCTAGGAAGGGAGAGAGAGATATAGGGAGTGAGGCTGCCTGCAGGCTAGGGGCAGCAGAACAGGGAGTCCCTCCCAGAAGGGAGATAGTTTTCCTAGCCAGAGAGAAGCATAACCATACCAGGAAGAAGTGCTTAGAGGAATGGAAAGCCTGCCTTTGGGCTTTCTAGGCAGGTTGCTGGCACGGCTCTTGCCTAACCAGAACCCAAAGGACCTGAGTCATGGGGGGTCCGAGAGGCCACTCTGCCACAGTATGTTGTCCAAAGATGAAGGGATTTCTAGTCAGTGTAGATGGGTGGACTGTTTGTCCTATCAGGATGAGACACTCCTTGGTTCAAACCAGGTCCAGTGTATAGAAGGTGGATATTGATTTATTTTATTTCTATAGTAACACCCTTTGAACTCTTCTTATAATTATGGAAATCCATATTTCTGTACTTAGTCCATCTGCTTTCTATTTATTTACCAAATTCAGTGAGTTATTAGAGTGTAAAGGGAAACCTGCTCAGGAAAAGGGGCTGGTGCATTGTCCTCTCCACATTGAGGGATGGGGCAGGGCATTAAACTTACACCGGTCAGGTTTCTGAGAAGGGCAAGACAGTACAGCTCTGAGGTCTTAGTCTGGGGATCTGGGGGAAGTGGCTGCAGCCTCTCTATTGTTGGTTCATGGGTGGCTAGAGAAAGCTTTCACATAACTGCAGGTGTCTGTATATCTGTCTGTGTTTGGCTCTAAAAGTGGAAGACCTGGAGGGGGGTGCAGCTTTTCTAACCCTCACAGTGTGTTAGGGGTCCCAGGTTGATAAGTGAGGGGGGTCACGATTACCCCTGTTCCAGGTGGCAACTCTCAGAAGTCCATCACGCCTACCCAGCGAACAGGCCCTACAACATTATGAGTCCATTTCCCGCTTAGCATGCGCTCAGTTACTGATGGAGATACCCTTGTTATGGCAGTGAAATCAGGAATCCTGGGTTCTGTCTGCCATTCTCTGTCTGTCTTTGGCCAAGTCATTTCACCCTGTACCTCAATTTACCTTTGGATATAATGGGGATATGTTGATAGTGACTTTCCTTTGCTAGGTCTTTTGAAGATCCTTCAATGAAATGTTCTATGTAGTATGATAATAGATGATAGTTACCCATGAGGATTACTGATCTCTGATCCCCATCATGTCTCCCCACTGTCATCCTCCTCCAGATCTATCTTTCTGCTTTCTACATATCAACTCTGGGCACTTAGACAGCTTCAGAACCTATGAGAACCTAGTCACTATCCCTAGCTTTCTTATTAATCAACTCTAATTTTGAAATCTACAGAAATACACAGAGCAGCCAGTTCCTCTCTGACTCTGCAGAGAGCACAAGAATTCTCCTTTTCCTTTGGGAAGGTCCCTTAATTACTGTTTCATGTTAATGTTGGATTACAAACAGTGAAGCACAAACATGGAACAAAAGACATTAGTGATAGTGTCTATGGTCTCCAGCCTGTTTGCATACAGATACCGCTTCTCCCCTAGAGGTTAAGTGAAACCCCTGGGATAATTTATATTATAAATGACGCACCCCCCTGTGTCTGATCTTGATGTGGGATGCTGCTGCAGGTATTGGGGTCAGAGTGGTGTGGACTGACACAGCTACCTGAGGGATTTTTCCCAGAAAATAGGCTTCGGTCTCAGAAATTACAGGTACTTTTTGTTTAACAAATCAAGTGCTATGTATATATGATGGGATAGAAAATAGGTCTCTAGCCTCTTTCATTCTGCACAGCCACTGGACATCTCAGGGCCCTTGCCAGAGGTGCTGAATTTTCTCTAGTATCATGGGCCAAAAAGTCCCTCTTTTTCCATCCCCATTGGTGATAGCTTCATTTCAGTCTCACAGTGGATCCTTCAGGAGGAAAGCTGTCAGCATATGTTCAGTATAAGGCCAGATTTGGAGGCTGTGGGCCGTACTTTGTGTAGGCACCAGCTCAGAACTAGGGCGGCCCCCGGTTGTGTTTTTAGTTTAGACAAGCCCTCAAGCGGAACTTGCAGTGTGGAGTAAGAACTGAGTAAAACCTCAGGAGCCAGCTGTGTGTTAATGCACAGACACTGACACATCCTTCTCTTGCAATTTACGGCTTTGGCTGTTAACGGGGCAGGGAAGGGAGTGGGATTGTTACCAGATTGTCCCTGCTGAAAAGCATGGAAGTGCTACGGCTCCTCACTAGAATAAATATATCAAGTTTTCAACATGGGCAGGACGTCTTCTCCCCTAACTTCATTCTAGAAGTTCACAGTTATATGGAACTGAAAATAAAGTCATCTCACTGAAGGTCTCAGACAGCCTTAGCTAGAGGTGGTGACACCAGCACCCCCAAAAATGGCCAATCCATATGTGAATCCACTTCAGCTAAACCCTTTGCTCCATTAATGGTCGTGGCAAGGAGTTCCACAGGACAAATATGGATTATGATTTTTTTAAAATCAATTTTATATTTTCAGCTTTTCAATGTAATTGAATGTTCCCTTCTTCATGTGTTATGAGACAGAATAAACATAAATGCCTGAAATACTTTCTATATCAAGACAGGTTCAAGAATAGCAGCTGTGTTAGTCTGTATCCGTAAAGAAAACGAGGAATTCTTGTAGCACCTTAGAGACTAACTAGTTTATTTCAGCATAAGCTTTCGTGAGCTATAGCTCACTTCCATTCTATGCATCTGATGAAGTGAGCTAAAGCTCACGAAAGCTTATGCTGAAATTAATTAATCTCTAAGGTGCTACAATAATCCTTGCTGTATTTTCTATAGAAATAGATTCATAGGGTTTAAAGTCAGAATGGACCATTAGATCATCCAGTCTGACCTCCTATATAAGTTAATTTTCACCCAGGTACCCCACTATTGAGCTCCATAAGTTGTGTTTGAGTAAGACCTTGTCTACACTATGATTTTATATCATGGAATCAAAGAGCAACAGGGCTGAAAGGAGCAGTAGTTTAAGTTCTGGAAGATGCAGGATTTGTCGTGTCTAAACCACCGTAGAGAGATGCCTATCCAGCCTCCTCTCCAAAACCTCCAATGAAGGACTTTCCAGAACCTTCCTGGCTTCTGTTTCATTGTCCTCCTCTTCTTACAGGTGGGGAGTTTATCTGAGGTTAAATATAAATTTGCTATGAAATAGTTTGATCACACTGCCTGTTATCCATCTGACAACCATCCTGCATATTTTTAATGGTACCATTTCAAGTATGTCAAGGCTGCTGTCATGTTCCCCATGAATTATCCATTTCCCACATTATATATACTCATTTTCTTCAGTGTTTCCTCGTATGGCTTGCATTCCGTCCTGTGGATTAACTGGTCACTCTCCTCTGTATCCTTTCCAGTTTTTCTACATCCTTCATAAATACCGGCGAATCAAAGTGGACTACCACAGCTGAGGTCTAACCAGCACCAAAAAAAGTGCTACCATCCCCTCCAGTGATTCTCTTGCTATACTTCTTCTAATGCAAATGGAAATTGTATTTGCTCTTTTTTGTAATGGAAAAGAAATTGCACCTCTGAGAGATTTCACTATATCAGCATGACCCTGGTACATAGAGTATGAGGTTTAATGAAGAATTCTTCATCAATCTAGCTACCATCTCTCGGAGCAGTTGATCACATATGCTGAGGGGGTCACCCCACCAAAGTATTTCAGGGATCTTGGTCGTGGAAATGGGGTCACCCTTCAGGATAGCATCCCACTCCTTATAAAAAGTGGGAGATCTGGAGCACAGCAGAAAAGATACTATTTGAATCCCTGGCCTACTGGTACACATGACTCATCTCCTTCACCTTTACTCTGCACTGCAGTGTGTCCTGATCATAGTTCTATTCCGTCAAGTTGAATGAAATCTGCACATAGATAAAGACGTTCCTCTGGCTGGAGTGCAGCTGGGACAGCACAGCCTCCCCTCCACAAATACTGAGTGGATCCAGCAGCTCTGCAGTGTCCCAAACATTGAGCCTCCATGGGTACCTGGGAAGGTGTGATGTGAGCATTCCACACTGAACACACAGCAAGAGGGGTTTAACAATTCCTGAGCCTTTAAAGCAGGAGGGGTAGAGTCGTTCACCTCCTTGCAGGGGGGAAAAGTTTAAACTGTTCACCAGAGCAGTCAGGGTCGGCAATGTGGTTCGTGTTCCAGAGGCCAATTTCAGCAATAAAATCAAATAAAAGTGTTTACACTGGCACTTTGATGACAAAAGTTTTGTATAAAGAGCCTTAAAATTCTTCTTAAAGTGGTTTTATTATGTCACTCAACTGAGGAGTTCCGTCATTGAAAGTGTCTTTGCAGTGTGAACACCACCACTGTTTCTTCGTCAAGAGCTGGTTTTTTGAGGAAAAAACTTGGCAGTGTAGACAAGGCCTAAGGAACAATGATGGATAACCAGTATTCACACATCTGTTTCCTGCTGATGCCCAGTAAGGTGGGAATTATTCAGGTAGGGAGCAGCATGAAATATGGAATTGAGATTACTAAAGTCATTTGTTCATAGTTCATTATTCTGAATAATGAAAATGTCATTTTTAACTGTGAATAATCAGAGAGGTAGCAAGGTTATTCTGGAATTACAGAAGTGACAAAGAGTCCTGTGGCACCTTAAAGTATAATAAAGTATTGAAGGATAAGCTTTCATGGGCTAATACCCACTTCATCAGATGCATACAACAAAGTGGGCATTAGCCCACAAAAGCTTATGCTTTAATACTTTAGTTAGTCTTTAAGGTGCCACAGGACCCTTTGTCACTTTTAAGTGTGTATGAAAACAGACCTCAGTACTGAATGCATTGTCTCATATTAATTTTTTCTCTCCATCCATGAAATTAAACTGCAACAATCATCCTGGGCATAGAGAAGAAGTCAGGGAAATACACGGCAGAAGCAGGGAACACGTTTTCCTCCACTCCATGTCAGATTCCATTATAACCAACTTCACCAACCCCTCCCCCTTCATCCTTCTGGGCATTCCTGGCCTGGAGGCAGCTCATGTCTGGATCTCCATCCCATTCTACACCATGTACATCATAGCTGTTTTGAGAAACTTCAGCATCCTGTTCATTGTGATGACAGAGCCAAGCTTCCATGAGCCCATGTACTATTTCCTCTGCATACTGGCCATCACTGACTTGGTCCTGTCCACATCAACCCTGCCCAAAATGCTGAGCATCTTCTGGTTCAATTCCAGGGAGATTTATTCCAGTGCCTGCCTCACTCAGATGTATTTCATTCATTGTTTAACAGTAATGGAGTCTGGGATCCTCGTGGCCATGGCCTTTGATCGCTATGTGGCCATCTGCCGTCCCCTGAGACATTCCACCATCCAGACAAACCCTGTGGTGGCCAAGATTGGCCTGGCCGTGGTGCTGCGCAGCAGCATGGTTGCATTGCCCTTTCCTTTCCATGCTAGCCAGTGGCCATATTGCAGAACTAACATCATCCCCCAGCCATTCTGCCTGCACATGACTGTGGTGAATTTGGCCTGTGCAGACACCCGGTTCAGTAATTACTATGGCCTCTTTGTGGTATTCTGTGTGATGATTCTGGATGGGATTTTTATTGCTGTGTCCTATATCCAGATCCCCAGGGCCATCTTCAGGCTCCCCACAAAGGACATTTGGCTCAAGACTTTTGAAACCAGCAGTTCCCACCTTTTTGTCATTTTAACATTTTACATCCCATGTCTCTTCAATGCCTTCCTAAACAGATTTCCCCCGAATGTGCCCCTGTATTTCCAAGTTCTAATTGCCACTGTGTACCTCTTGGTGCCCCCCATGCTAAACCCCATCATCTAATTGGTCTGTGTACTACTGTTAGGATTGCCAATTTTCTAATTGCTGTTAACTGGACCTCTGAGGCCCTGCACCCTGCCCTGTCTATTTCCCAAGACCCTGCCCATTGATCCACCTCTTTCCACAAGGCCACTTACGCTGTCCCACCTATTCCCACAAGGCCCCATCTCTTCTCCACCTCTTCCTCCAATGAGCTGCCTCAACTCTGTCCTTTCCCCAAATACCCACCCGCTTCCTTGCTCCCCTCCTCTCCAACCCCATCCTAGATCATCTCCACCTTCCTATCCTCCTCTCTCTCAATTCTTTCCTCCCCCCACAATTAGGGATTCCTCTGGTGCAGTGCTGGGATGGGATCTGTTGCTGTCTGGCAAGGAACCTGGAGTGAGTGCAGCGATGAGGCAGCACTGGGGTGGAAAGGCCAGTCCGGGGCAGAGTGGGAAGCCAGGAGTGGGAACCCAGCTGTATCAAATCAGCTGAGGGTTTGGAGCAGGGATGTGATTTAGTCAGCCAAGATTGTGTGCCATACAGCTTGTGGGCCATGGAGGCTCTGCTGTAGAGTTCTGAGGGAAGAGACCATTGTACGGCTTATTTCCTTAGCCGTCTGCAATAGTCTCAAGTTGCAGTTGGGGAGGTCTAGGTTGGATATTCAAAAACACTATTTCACTAGGAGGGTGGTAAAACACTGGAATGGATTCTCTAGGGAGGTGGTGGAAGCTCAATCCTTAGAGGTTTTAAGACCCAGCTTGACAAAGTCTTGGCTGGTGTGATTTAGTTGGGGTTGTTCCTGATTTGAGCAGGCGGTTGGACTAATAGTTCTCCTGAGGTCTCTTCCAATCTCCTATGATTCCATGATATTTAACTTTTGGAACTCTTTGCCACAATCATTATTGGAGCAAACTGATTGGAATTTACAAATGGATTGGCCATTATAGGTGGTGCTGGTGTCTCCACTGTTAATTAAGGTTATCTGACCACTTCAAGTACAAGACCTCTTTTTCAGTTTATATAAGTTCGACAACATTTTAAACATTTGGACTGGAATTTTCCATGCTAGGTGTCTGCCTTGGTAAGAATTGCTTTGTGAAAGTTTCAGGCAAAACAGTTGCGCCAATTTTTCAAATGAAGCAAGGACAGAAAAAGTCTTGCTCACATTGAATTTTTTTAAATAATATTTCCAGTTAAGAGTCCGAGCACCTCCATGCCTTACAGGAGCTAAAAGCCAGATATCAACCCTCCTGTTCACAGCCAGAGCCCTGAAATGCAAGAAGAGGAGGAGACTTTCTCTGTTTATTAACATAGAACTGGCTCCTGAGGCCCTTAAGATCTCTTGGTTAAATATGATCAGATCCTTGTGACTTTTAATTTTGTCTTTATCAAATTGTTCCAAAACCTCCCCATATCACTTGGGGAAAAGTACTTAGTACAAATGGGATTCAGAAATTGATTGCTCATTCTATGTCGATATGAGGATACCACCTTTTGTTGGGTTTTCTGACACTTTCAGTAAGGAGGCCTCATTTTCAGTTACTTATAAAGCAACTAAGAGTCTTGTAGCACCTTATGGACTAACACACCACGCCATAATAACTCTAAGTCAGGAACCAATCCATGCAACAAACCTCGATGCCAACTCTGCCCACATATCTACACCAGCAACACCATCACAGGACCTAACCAGATCAGCCACACCATCACTGGTTCATTCACCTGCACATCTACCAATATAATATATGCCATTATGTGCAAGCAATGCCCTCTGCTGTGTACATCGACAAATATGGACACTCCCTACATAAAAGGATAAATGGACACAAATCAGATATTAGGAATGGCAATATACAAAAACCAGTAGGAGAACACCTCAGCCTGCCTGGACATGCAATTGCAGACCTAAAGACAGCCATATTGCAGCAAAAATACTTCAAGACCAGACTTCAAAGAGAAACTGCTGAGCTCCAGTTCATCTGCAAATTTGACACCATTAGGTCTGGACTAAATATTGACTGTGAATGGCTCGCCAATTACAAAAGCAGTTTCTCCTCTCTAGGTGTTCACACCTCCAGATCACCTGCTGGAAGTGGGCTTCACCACCACCCCGATTGAATTTACCTTGCTTTCTTGTCGGCATATTTATACCTCTGGAGATTTCCACAACATTCATCTGATGAAGTGGGTCTTAGCCCAAAAAGCTCATGATCCCTAAGATCTGTTAGTCTATAAGGCGCTACAAGACTCTTTGTCACTTTTGCAGATACAGACTAACACAGCTACCCCTCTGAGACTAATTGCTTATAAGTTTGCCAAACTTTATCCATTTGGACTAACACTTTCCATGCTGGGTGTCTGCTTTTAGCTCAACTGCTATTTAAATGTTTCATACAGAACAGTTCAGCTGACTTCCCAAATGAAGCAAGGAGAGAAGATGTCTTGCCCATGTTGAAACACTCTTATAATTATTCCAGTTAGGAGACCTTACACCTCCATGCTTTCCAGCAGATAAAAGTCAGGTAAGTGTGCCACCATTATCAGCCAGATCCCTGAATTGTAAGATGAGGAGGTGAGAGTCTCTGCTCTTTCGTACACAGCTGGCTCCTGATGTCTTTATTCAGTTCTTACATCAAGGGGAGTTTTGCATTACTGTGTCCTGAGAAAACTGTGGGACACAGCCTCTGAATTTGGCCTTGTAATATTCATCTATGATCACATTTCATCCTGAAAGATCAAATGTACCCCTGAAATTCAGCCATCTAGGGCTGAGAGGTCATAAGCCAAGCTGACCAGGGATTCAGAGAAGAGAGAGATATTTGGGCCAGTGATACTGAAGCAAACCCATCAGCAGTGGCAAGGGCCTGGGATGTTTAATGGTCATAGAGTGAAAAGAACCTACCACACCATGCCCAGATTGCACTGAGTTTGTCGAGAACATGAGTTTCTTTACAAGAGATGTGAATTGTGAGATCAAAGCACCTTCTTTGTAATCACTGTCAGGTAGCCGTGTCACACACCACTCTCACATAAGTTTCTGCAGCAACGTCCAACCCCAAAAGCTGACACAGGTGGTGCACCATTTGTAATATAGCTCTGTGCAACCCCAGTGGGGTTTGTTCTGCCTCTTGTGGTGAATCAACCTTCTGAATATGAATAGGCTGGAGATAAGGCTGTCTGCACTTCTGTGTTCTACATCCACCTTTAGGAGTAAACATTAATTAAGGGAACTTCCTAAAGGGAGATGAAAACACTCAGGCTATGAGCTCTGTGTATTTTTGTATATTTAATATTATAGTTGATTATTAAGAAAAATAGAGATAATGCCTTGGCCTCCATAGGGTCTGGCAATCGGTAAATTCCCAAGATGTCTGGGCAGACAGCACACAGACTGATCAGTAGAAAGATGCCTGAGGGGAGAAATGAGCACTATCTGCAGACACATGGGGCTGTTGCTAGGTGATCAGAGATCAGTTTGATGGGTTAGGTCACAGAGATCCCCTTGGGACTGTTACCTAATGTGCTGAAATTACCTCTGAGCCAGATTTCCCTGCCAGCTTGGGATTTCCAGAACCCTGCCTTGTTGAGACAGACACGTCAGCCGACTGCAACACAGACCCACGGTCTGAACCATGCTCAGCAACTTACCTGTCTCCCGCACCAAGACACCAAGTTCCCAATGTGATCCAAACCCACATAAAATCAATTTTACTCTGTATGAAGCTTATACAGGGCAAACTCATGAACTGTCTATGTTCTTTTTATTGAAGGATCTTCAAAACACCGAGGAAAGGAAAGTGTCTATGAATATATCCCCATTATAATGATTGGTAAACTGAGGCACAGGAGAGAGATAATCTCAGCTAAGGAGTCACGAAGAATGACAGAGAGAACTGATGACTTCTGTCTTCCCTGATATTACCACGGTCTCTCCATGAGTAGCTGAGCACATGACAAGAAGGAAATGGACTCAGCTCTAGCAGGGCCCATTCATTGGGTGGGTATGACAGACTTCCCCTCTATGCAGCCTGGAAATGTGGTACCACTGATCCCTCTGGCATACCAATATGGTCTCTCCTCACACACTGAGGCTGTGATGAGATGCAATCTTCCCCGGGTTTTGCACTTCCAACGCTGTACACATGGTAGGGGCCTTTCCAGCTGCTTCCAAGGAAGATTTCATTTGGTGCACCTTGATGTGGACCCAATCTCCAGGTTGCAGAGGATGGCACGGGGTATCATTGGGCTCAGCGGGGCACTTTGCACCCGTGAGTGAATAGAACTAACACATTTGATCAGTTTTTTTTTACAGTATTCCAAAACAGCATCATCATTCAGTTGCAAATCCAGTTAGTGAGGGGAGAGGGAAGGTGTTATTGGCATTCTTATTGGTCTAGTTATAAGGATTTCATGTGGGGACAGGCCATGTTTGTATGCGGGTGTGCTTCCCATTTGCATGAGGGCGAGGGGCATCAGGATATTTCAGGTTGGTTTCATCACAGATTTTAGATTATTTTATTCTTTAATTTCCCATTTTTGCATTTACCCGCCCCCATGCTTTGGGGGTGAGGAGCACAATGGAAGTATTGGGTGATATTTAGAGCTTTGAAAATCTGTTGCACAATTAGGCCAGTGAAATGGGTAGCTGGGTCACTGCAACTCCTGTCCTATCTGCCATTCCCACAACAGTGGCAGGCCAGTAAGGAGAAAACCCACTGATCACCCCCCTCCGTGGGGTCCCTTTGTGAAAATTGGGCCATACCAATGTCGCAGCACTGATGTAATCATCCCCCCTTTTATAACCTGTGTCATGCTATAGGACATGCAGACAAGATAAGGGAGCAAAGCTTTGGGTGCCACCAGGTGGCCATGTGTAGAAAGCCAGAAAGCATCAAGATGTAAAAGAATCAGAGAGGTAGCCGTGTTAGTCTGGAATTGCAGAAGTGACAAAGCGTCCTGTGGCACTTTAAAGATTAACTAAATTATTGAGGCAAGCATAAAATACATCTGTCCCACCTCCATCTGTCTTTCTCTTGTTTTGGGGCCAAATCCTGCATAAGAGCCAAATCTCAGAGCGAGTCGGGCATGGAAGCGGATTCTGAATCACAGGGAACATAATTAAATGTAGCCAGAGACACAGAAAGATTTGATAGCTGCTTTCAACTACCCAAAAGGGGGTTCAAAACGTTGTACCAAATAAGGACCAGCAGGATCTTATAAAGGGGAGAAGGCAAATATGCCACATTTATTGTAAGTACAGACAGAAAAGAAAAGGCAATCAATCAATTACTATTTTTCCTTACTACACACATCACATGCACTCATTCATAAATTCCTATAAAGTTCTGCAAAGTTGTTATAGTTACCAGCCCAAACATTGCTTGTGTCAAGCTATTGGCCAGGTAGCTCATTCACAAGGGTAGGGCCGAGCCTTCTTCCACTACAGATAGATGTCCTTAGAGAATGGATGGTCACAGAACCAGACTCAGTTTCTCGCTTGTCTGAGTTGGATTCTTATAGGAGTCTGTCCCCATTCAAGTCTATGGAAAGTGCCTTGTCATGCGGTTGCAGCACTCAAAGTGATAATTAATCAGCAGATGGCACCTTCATGACAACTGTGGGGTACCTCCTTTATCTTTTTTTTTGTTCTTCAGCCTCATCATCTGGTGATGGTTGCACAGATCCAGGCCTGTCCATCTGGGTTATCTTCATACTGCTCATTCTTTGGCCCAGCAATGTTGAAACAGTAGTTGGGCTAGTTCTGGTAACCTCTTTGCTTTATTTATCTAAACCATACATACCTTCACATACATTCCTCTTACTAATTAACTTAACATACATCTCGCTATCTCTACTCTTTCGGATATTCTTTCTTTAACATATCTACTTTCAGGGCATGACAGATCACAATAATCTGTTTGGCTCATCAATTGCATAAAGTCAGAAGCACAGCAGAACAGGGGTAGCACAAAATGGAGTCCAGTGTCACATGGATTGGTCACATGTAAAGGAATGGAAAGATTTGATGGGAAAGTGGGTAAGGGGCAAAGGTCTCGCAAGCATGAAAGGATGCTTTATGAATGAAAGGAATGTTTTACTTGTTCTTTCAGGAGCATTTGTTAAACATATAAAAGATGGGGTAAAATTGTTTCTATGGGAGAAAAGGATGAAATCTGTGGATGAAATGGCTTCTCTAGCTCATGATTTTGAGCAGAGACAAGTATCTCTTGTGAATAAACCACAGGCTATTCTCTGTGTCACTCTTGCCAAGTCATATCTACCTGTACCTCATTTTACCTATGGATACACTGAAGATCTGTTCATAACAACATTCTTTGGTAGGTCTTTTAAAGATCCTTCAATTAAAGGTTCTCTGTGATATGATCATAGTTACTGATGAGAATTACTGATCTCAGATCCCTTAGGAAAATTAACACCTGCATCCAGAAAATGTTTGTGTCTCCCCTCAGTCATCTTATTCCAGATCTGTCTCTCCACTTTCTACCTATCCATCCTGGGTACTTAAGACATCTTCAGACTCTGTGAGACCTCGGCACTATCCCTAGCTTTCTTAGTAATCAACTATAATTTTAAATATACACAAATGCATAGAGCAGGCAATACCTCTCTGACTGAACACAGAGCTCAAGAGTTCTCATAACCCTTTGAGAAATTCCCTTAATTGCTGTTTACTGCTAAAGCTTGTTAACAAACACAGAAGTGCAGAAATGGAAAGAGAGACAATGGCTAGAGATCATATGGTCTCCAGTTTGTTTGCAACCAGGTGCTGCTTCTCCCCTAGAGTCTGAGGGAATTCCACTGGGACTGCACAGAGCTCTATTATAAATGTTACACATCCCTGTGTCAGCTTTCAGTGTGGGATGCCACTGCAGATGCTGGGCTGAGAGAGGTGTGGTGACACGACTACCTGAGGGATATATCCAAATAAGACACTTCTGTCTCTGAAATCACAGGTACCTGTCTCTTTCTGTTAAACAAACCAAGGGCATGATGGGATAGGGAATAGGTATGTGGTCATTTCTGATTTGCGCACCAACTCAGTATCCCAGGGCCTTTGCCACAGGTTCTGAATTTGCTCTAGTATCATGGGCCAAAATGTCCATCTTTGCTGTGAACCTCGGTGATGGGCTCAAGCCCCCAGGTGGCTTCATTTCAGTAGGACAGTGGATCCATCCAAATGAAAGTTGCTAGCAGTTGTCAACTAAAATACCAAATTTGAGGGCATGGGCCGTAGCTGGCTCATGCCCCTGAGAAGTCCAATGGGAGCCCTGCTCTCGTGTTTTAAGTGTACACAGGCTCTCAAGCAGATATTCCAGTAAACATCCAGTCTGGAGTAGGAACTGAGGAAAACCTCAGAAGGCACCTTTGTTTTAATGCCCAGACACTGCACCTCCTCCTCTTGCAATGTAAGGCTTTGGCTGTTAACGGGGAGGGAATCCGGGGTTGTTAGCAGATTTTCCCTGCTGAAAAGCATGGCAGTGTTAGGGCTCCTCACTAGCATAAATATAACAATTTTCCAACATGGGTAAGGAATCTTCTCCCCTAGCTTCATTCGAGAAGAACTGCTATGCCTGAAAATATCAAAATTCAGCCGGAAGTAGACACTGAATGGGAGAAACTTCAGGTTAATGTTTGGCAAATGTATATCCAATTGAAATTAAGTCTTGTAATTTAAGGTGTCAGACAGACTTAATTCTTTGTGGTGCTGCCAACACCACAAAATATGGCCAATCCATTTATGAATCCCATTCAGTTAAACTCTTTGCTCCAATAATGTCTGTGGCAAGTTTTTCCACAGGTCAAATAAGGATTATCTAAAGAGTTTTCTTTTATCACATTTATTTGTTCAGGGTTTCAACGCAAATTAATAGTCCCCTGTTCGTGTGTTATGAGACAGAATAACTAAAAATATATGAACTACGTTCTATATCGACAGATTCATAGGGTTTAAAGCCAGATGATCCATTTTGACCACCTATGTAATACAGGACCTTATATTTCACCCAGTTACCCCAGTATTGAGTTCCTTAATTTGTGTTGGAGTAAGACCTGGTCTACACTAGAATTTCATCTCATGGTATCCAATAGCGGCGGGGTAAGAAGGGGGCTGCAGGTATCAGATAGTCTAACACCCTGCCAAGATTCAAGATTTCCTCTGTATAAACCACGCCAGACAGATGACTATCCAGCCTCCTCTTCAAAATCTCTTTGTTAGGACTTTCTGCAATCTTCCTGGGCATCCATTCCATTGTCCTCCTGTTCTTACAGTTGGAAAATTTATATAAGATTAAATCTAAATCTGCTAGGTTGTAATTAGAACCCCTTGGGAATTCAAACCTATTCCCAAGGCTAAGAAATGATGGATGACCTGTATCCTTAACTCTGTTTCCTGCTGGTGCCTAGTTAGGATTTCCAAACCATGATGTGAAGGAATTATTGAGCAGAGAGCACCATGAAGTATGGAATTCACATTAGTAGGGTCACATTCATAATTTATTTATCTGAATAATGAAAATGTCATTTTTTTCAGTGTGGGACTAATCTGCTTCTCCCATGAGAAAAGCATCCAGTAGTGCATGTGGTGTCTAATATTCACATTGTCTTTCCATACAAGTATTTGCACTGCGACAATCACCCTAGACCCTGGTGACATACAGGAAGTCAGCGGAAGGTAGGGTACATGCAAGAGACGTTGTTCCGCCTCAGAGTTGGACACTTCCACTAGTCCATGTCAGAATACAGCAAAACCAACCTCACCAACCCCTCCACCTTCATCCTACTGGGCATTCCTGGCCTGGAGGAGGCCCATGTCTGGATCTCCATCCCCTTCTGCATCATGTACATCTTTGGCATTTTGGGGAACTTCACCATCCTGTTCATCGTGAAGGTGGAGCCGAGCCTCCATGAGCCCATGTACTATTTCCTCTGCATGCTGGCCATCACTGACCTGGTTCTGCATGCATCAACCATGCCCAAAATGCTGAGCATCTTCTGGTTCAATTCCAGGGAGATCAATTTTGGGGCCTGTCTCACCCAGATGTACTTCGTTGCCATCGCCTCTCCCATTGAGTCCGGGATCCTTGTAGCCATGGCTTTTGATCGTTACGTGGCCATCTGTCATCCCCTGAGACATGCCACCATCCTGACAAACTCCCTGGTGGTCAAGATTTGCCTGGCCGTGGTACTTCGGGGTACAATGCTTTGTCTGCCCTTTCCTTTCCTGGCTAGGCAGTGGCCTTATTGTAAAACAAACATCATCCCCCATCCGTACTGCGGCCAAATATATCTGGTGAACCTGGCCTGCGCCGACACTCGAGTTAGTAATTACTATGGTCTCTTTATCTTAGTCGGTGTGATTGGACTGGATGGGATTTTTATTGCTGTGTCCTATACCGAGATCCTCAGGGCCATCTTCAGGCTCCCCACAAAAGATGCCTGTCTCAAGACTTTGGGGACTTGCGGCTCCCACCTTCTTGTCATTTTAACCTTTTACATCCCAGATTTGATCAACTCCCTCATGTCCAGATTTGCCCAAAATGTGCCCATATCTTTCCGTGTTCTCATAGTCAAACTGTTTGTCTTGATGCTTCCTGTACTACACCCCATCATCTATGGGGTGAGGACAAAACAGATCCGGGACAGACTGCTTCGGCTCCTTACTCATAAAGGGGCCTAAAGTTTTCTCTCAGACTGAGCTCCTAAATCCACTTTCCCTAAATCTCTGACTGGCCAGTCAAAGGGTACATCCACACTACCCACTGGTTTGCTGGGCAGTGATCAATGTAGCAGGGATCGATTTATCTCTTCTCGTGTTGATGCAAAAATTGATCCCCAAATGCGCTCACTGTCGACTCTTGTACTCCACCTTGGGTAGAAGCAGAAGTTGTGTCAATGAGGAGCGACAGCAGTCGACTCACAGCCATGTGGATGACCAATAAGTCATACTAAGCTACGCCGAATTCAGCTATGCAATTCATGTAGCTGAAGTTGCGTATCTTAGGTCTACTCACCCCCCACCCAAGTGTATACCATGCCAAAGTGACATTAAATCCTTTCCTGCCCTTACTCTTCTGTGTCAACATGACAAACTGAGGAATCTTTGTGTGTACAACTCATTCACTCATAAGATTGCCACCTTTCTAATTACTGTTAACTGGATGTCCAAGAATACGTAACTTGCCCTACCTATTTTCCAGGGTCCTAACCTCTGCTCCATATCTTTCCACATGGCCCCTTCACCTGTCCCACCTATTACTCCAAGACCCCACTCCATTCTCCATCTCTTCCCCAAAGCTCCACTCCATGAATCGCTCCCCATCTCTCCCACCCCATCCACTTACAAGATGATCTCCCTATTCCTCCCCCCAGCCTGGGCCCCCTCTGCTCCGGGGCTGGGTTGGGATCTACTGCAGCTTGGTAAGGAAACTGATGTGACGATGCAGCGCTGGTGGCAGCAGAACAGCCCAGAGCAGAGACGGATGCCAGGAAAAAATATCAAATCAGCTGCAGGTTGGGGGTCAGTGCTATTATGCACACAAGTGAGACTGTTCATCATACAGCTTGTGGCCCTATAGCTCATCTTCAGAGCCCTGAGGGCAGAGACCATTGTGTGGCTTATTTCCTTTGCTCTCACCAATGGTCTCAAGTTGCAGTGAGGAAGGTTTAGGTTGGATATTGGGAAATACAATTTCCCTAGGAGGGTGTTGAAGCACAGGAATGGGTTATCTGTGGTGTGCATGTGTGGAATCTCCTTCCTTAGAGGATTTTAAGGTCAGTCTTGACAAAGCCCTGGCTGGGATGACTTAGTTGGAGTTGGTCGTGCTTTGAGCAGGGGGTTGGACTAGATACCTCCTGCGGTCTCTTCCATCTCTTATCTCCTATGAATCTATGATTTGTTCCTCCTGGCTGGGGCCTTGTAGCTGCAGGGTCCCTGCAATAGGGTTTAGCTGGGAGCCCTCTGCCCTGAGCCAGGCCTTGGGGGCAGGTCAAGGGATCAGCTAGGAGGATAACAGCTGAGAGAGGCAGAAGGATAAGATCCTGCATTAGATGTGAAGGGAGGATGCTGCCCTGAGGCCAGGGATTCTGCGGTAGCTGCTTCCATTAGCCAGCTATTTACACACCTAAATGACACCTTATCTGGAAGTACTGGGGACCTGTTGTCCAGTGGATGAAACTGAATGGGGAAGGTGAGTCTCCCATACACTCTGCTTGACACTTTCCTACATTTAGAGGTTCTTTACCTAGGTTCCTAGGCAGCATTAGTGAAAGGTACTTTGCGGGGTCCATAAGATCATTAGAACATAAGAATGGCCGTACTGCGTTAGACCAAATGTCCATGCAGCCCAGTATCCTGTCTACCCACAGTGGATAATCCCAGTTGCCTGGAGTGAGTGAACCTAACAGGTAATGATCAAGTGATCCCTGCCCTGCCATCCCTCACCCCCCTCTGATAAACATAGGCTAGGGGACACCATTCCTTACCCATCCTGGCTAATAGCCTGTCACGTGACTGAAATAATTTGGGACCCTATAAATCATTGCTGCAACCAGGTTCCTATAGTGGCACCAAATCTTATGTACAGGGGGTCATAATGGGTGCCTACAACCAGGTTATGAATGGCTGATTATGAATATGCCAGTGATATGTGTGTATCAATTTTGTAGTTAGAGCTATAATATTGGCTCTGGACTGTCTGTTTTTCCAAATATTGTGCTCTGCTGGGGAAAAAGATTCCTGAATACTGGGCATCAGCTTGGCTTGGGCTGCCTGATGGCCCATTAAGGGACTATCAGCAACACAATGGACTCTGGGAGCTTGGAATGCTCCAATCCAGACAAAAAGTCTACAAGAGAAAGCCTGGGCATAATGGCTTCTGCCTGCAAATGATGAGTCATGCATGGACATGTGATTTGCCCATGTGACTCCAGGACTCCATGGGGCTGGACTTTTCTCAGCAGGAAGAAAGAGGTGTTTGCACCTGGGAAAAAAAAATAACTATAAATGAAGCTGCTACAGCCACTCCATTTTGTCTTTTACCTCCAGTCTTCAGCCTGCCTTGTTTCCAGCTTTGGATGGAACTTTGCTTCTCAGGGAACTCTGGACAAAGGTACTGACCCATCTCTGCAGGAGATGCTCTCCAAAGACTTTGATTAAAACCTGCAGTTTATTCTACCACAGCTGCAAGACTGAACCAAGCGATGTACCATTACTGCATGTAATTGATTTCTTTTAACCATTCTTAACCCTCACCTATACCTTTTTCCTCGTATAATAAACCTTTAGATTTTAGATTCTAAAGGATTGGCAACAGCGTGATTTGTGGTAAGATCTGATTGGTATATTGACCTGGGTCTGGGGCCTGATTCTTTGGAATTGGGGAGAACCGTTTTCTTTATTTGGGGGATTGGTTTTCATAACCATTGGTCCCCAGGACAGGTGGCTGCTGGTGGTGATACTGGGAAGCTGGAGTGTCTTAAGGGGATTGCTTGTGTGACTTGTGGTTAGCCAGTGGGGTGAAACCAAAGTCTTTTCTGTGTGGCTGGTTTGGTTTGCCTTAGTGTGGAAAAACCCCAGCTTTGGGCTGTAGTTGCCCCTGTGGAAGCAATCTGTCCTGATCTGACACTCACAGTTGGATCCCACCAGGAACAGCACCGTCACATAGCCATTAATGGACTTAATCTCCATGAATTTACCCAGTTTCATCTGGAACTGGGGTACCAGCCCTCCCTGCTGACCCAGCAGCTTGGGATCCCTCTAATACTGTTCTACTGTGACAAGCTATAAAGACTCCCCCCTGGACTTTCACCAGCATAAAAGGAGAATCTCTAGCCAGCCCATGCATGGGAAAGTTTCTCCCAGCTCCTCAGGCACTCCCCCTGCTCTGGACAGACTGTGCTACACACAGGTAAATTGTTTTCCCAAGGCTACACAATGAATTGGTAACAGATCTGAGGACACAAACTGGAAGCCCTGAGCCCTCTGCACCATTGCTCTGGCCATGAACTGACATTGCTCCTCTGGAGTGTAGTAGATGCAGTGAGGCTCTTTTTTGGGTATGATCAGTTGGAGTTGCCATTTTCATTAAAGAGGGGGAATTGATTAAAGAAATAGGTAAATTTCATGCACAGAGACGCTGTGCCCAAGGTATCTAAGCCAACCTGTGGCAGAGCAGGGGCTCCAATCCAGCAAGAAACATAAAGTTATGTCTCTCCACACTGATTAAGTAGAATACAGAAGTTAAGAGAACAGCTTGTAGACCTCTACTCACAGGTGTGGGATCATCCAGCCCCACTGCTCTTCCACTCCCAGTCCCCTAGAATCCATGTAGCAGCTCCAGGTTTGCTGTCACAGGCCCACTCAAGCTCCCTTTGATGGACACCCTCCAGAGGGGTGTGTTTGGGTCACACACACTGGACCCAGGGGATTTTGAGTCAATGCAGTGTTCAGGCCCTGCCTCTAACTCTGGGTTTCTCGCTCAGGGTTTCTAGGCCACTCTTGGGGTGCAGCTTTTGTTCTAGTGCCTCCCTCTGGGATTGGTTAGCTACATAACAAGCACCAGGGCCCTTCAGCTAGTTTTCTTTGTTCTGTACCTTGGCGTGCCTTTCTCCTATGGTACAAAGTAGAATTCAGGCTTTTCAGGACATGGATGTGTGTCTGTTATAAAAATACTAAATCTGAACTCAGAGAGCTCTCGTTCTATAGATATATTGCTGTGACACTCTGTACCTCCAAAGCAAAACCCTGGCAGCCCATATTCACTGCTGTTATATACTTGCAACACGTTTTGTTCAAAATATGACATGAGGTCTCTATGGAAAAGCTGTGGTTTGCTGAATGTGATTATCCTATTTGTGTATCTGTATCATTTTGCCTCTCAAGTAATAAATATGAACTATCTACCTGTATTTCAAATGTGTTTCCTCCTGTGGTAACTGCCACAAAGTAGCTTACAGCTACCCTAGCAAGCACATTGTCAATGGATATTCAACGTGATAGCTCATCAATGAACATAATGGACTATGGAAGAAACTTGTCCCCATCTGCAGCCAAAACAAGGATAATGGTCCCTCTTCTGACTCATTGAAGCAGGCAACGGCATGTGACCAGGTCATGTGACATTGGACTCCATTTTGTGCCTGAACTTTTCCAATAACTGTGCTGGGGGCTTTTGCTTGGAAAAAATGAAGTTCCCTCTGAAAATGTCTGAGGTTTGATAAGGTTTTATTGAAGGAGTCACACAGGGACACTAATGACAACCTAACATATTGTTTCCTTATTAAGGTGTGGTGTAATGGATGAATTCCAAGATTAATTACAGTAATTAACTATTGAACAATTCTACTAAACAGCTGACTATTAAACAATTCTATTAAATAGGTTTTTATTGTTTTACTTAGTACTAGCGAAAATACCCAGCGTTGCTCGGGTCCGTTGGAGGTGGGGAAGGGGCAGAGAGCAAACCTGACACCCCCACCTCACCCCCACCCAAACCTGACACCCCCTCCTCACTTACCCCTCGACCAACCCCGATTCACATTTTCACCCCCCGACCAACCCCGACTCACATTTTCACCCCCCCACCCAAACCCAACACCCCCATGTCACCCCCCTACCAACACCCACACCTCACCCCCCATAGACCAAACCTGACACACCCACCTCACTTTCCCCCACAACCAAACCCAACACCCCTACCTACCACCACAAACAAACCCGACACCCACACCTCACTTACCCCTCGACCAACCCCGACCCCACTCCTCACCCTCCCAACCAAACCCAACACCCCCCACCTTACCCAACGACCAAAACCAACACCCCCTGACCATCCCCAACACCCACACCTCACCCCTCACTAACCCAGACACCTTCCCACCCCCCAGACCAAACCCAACACCCCCGGCTCACTTACCCCCGACCAAACCCAACACCGCCACCTCATCCCCGGACCAAACCCGACACCCCCACCTCACCCCCCCACCAAACCTGACACCCCTACCTCACTTACCCTCCAACCAAACCCAACTCAGGTCCGTCGGAGGTGGGGAGGGGGCAGAGAGCTGAGTGAGTGCGGGGTCTGTTGGAGGGGGTATTATGACATCATAATTATGTCACAGAGAACAGCAGCTGCCCAGCTGATGTGATTGGCCTTTAAGTAATTTCACCCCTGGGGGGTGTCAGAGGTGAGATTTGAAATTTTTTTGACTCTTACCCTGATTAGGACCCTAAGACCTCTAACTGTACCAAATTCCAAATCTCTAGCTCAAACGGTGTGGAAGGAGTAAGTGCACATACATACACGCATACACCATTTGACTTTTATATATATAGATAATATTTACAACAAAAGGAACGTGCCAAAAAGACACAACTATTTACATGAGAAAACTTAAAGCATGACAGACATGAGTGGCCTTTCAAATTCTGGGGTAAAAATCCACACGAGTAACAATTCTGACTCTGAGTTAAACACTGATGGAAATGAGACACATTAATAACTTTGAATACTCGGCTGGCAATCGTTACGTGCTCAGGAGGAGATACGGGAGCGGAGACGTGTTGACTGCATCAATCAGGCCCGGACTGGACATGGAACACCTCTAGAATTTTGGTGCCAATTCATAGAATATATAGGCTGAGGGAGAAAGATGTCCTTGGTATCTGATTGGACGTATGTAGATGGGGTCATGTTACTAGGCAGATTAGTTGCTTCCCTGGTAGATGCGCTTTCTTTATACGTAGGTGATGCCCTGATGACTTTATTTCCGCCCAGCAGAGTTCACAGGTCAGTTGTTGCAGTCAGATTAATGTGGAAGATACTGACCTAAGCGGCCCGGACAACCATGCACCCTGACACATACACGGAAGCTACATTTAACACCCTCCACCTGGCAGAAGCTATAATTGGGGGAAGCAACTTGGCCTGTTGGCCTTACTCCCCCCATAACTCAACACCCAGAACCACCTAAGGAATAAGAACTGAACTGTGGCTGTTGTCTGAAGCTGAAGGAATTATCAGTTTGTGTATGAAAGATGGGTGGACTGTTTGTCCTATCAGGGTGAGACACTCATTGGTTCAAACCAGGTCTAGCATATAGAAGGTAGTTTTTGATTTTGTTTATTTCTACAGTAACACCCTTTGATCTCTTCTTATAATAATTGGAAATCCATATTTCTGTACTTAGTCCATCTGCTTTCTATTTATTTACCAAATTCAGTGAGTTATTAGAGTGTAAAGGGAAACCTGCTCAGGAACAGGGGTGGGTGCATTGTCTTCTCCACATTGAGGGATGGGGCAGGGCACTAAACTTACACCGGTCAGGTTTCTGAGAAGGGCAAGAAAATACAGTTCGAGGTCTTACTCTAGGAAGCTGGGGGAAGTGGCTGCAGACTCTCTACTGTTGGTTCAGGGGTGGCTAGTGAAAGCTTGCACATAATGCAGATGGGTGTATATCTGTCTGTGTTTGGCTCTGTAAGTGGAAGACCTTGAGGGGATTGCAGCTTTTCACAGCCTCACAGTGTGAGAGGGGTCCCAGGTTGGTAAGTGTGTGGATTCACAGTTACCCCTGTTCCAGGTGGCACCCTGCAGAAGTCCATCATGCCCACCCAATGAACATGTCCTACAACATTATGAGTCCATTTCCTGCTTAGAATGCGCTCAGTTACTGATGAAGAGACCATTCTTATGACAGTCCTGTGAATTCAGGAATCCTGGGTTCTGTCTGTCTGTGGCCAAGTCATTGATAGTGACTTTCTTTTGCTAGGTCTTTTGAAGATCCTTCAATGAAATGTTCTATGTAGTACGATGGAGTTACCCATGAGGATTACTAGTCTCTGATCACCATCTTCCTCCAAAACGTGTTTCGTGTCTCCCTGATGTCATCTTCCTCCAGATCTATCTTTCTCCTTCCTACATATCAACTCTGGGCACTTAGCTTCAGACCCTATGAGACCTAAGCACTATACCTAGCTTTCTTATTAATCAACACTAATTTTGAAATCTACACAAATACACAGAGCAGCCAATTCCTCTCTGACTGAGCAGCAAGCCCAAGAATTCTCATTTCCCATTTTGAAGGTCCCTTAATTACTGTTTACTGTTAATGCTGGATAACAAACAGAAGCACATATATGGAACAAGAGACACTAGCGACAGTGTCTCTGGTCTCCAGCCTCTTTTCATCCAAATCCCGCTTCTCCTCTAGAGGCTGAGCAAATCCCCTGAGATTGCAGAGATCTATATTATAAATGATACACCCCCCTTTGTCAGATCTCGATGTGGGATGATGCTGCAGGTATTGGGTCAGAGTGGTGTGGGTGGACACAGCTACCTGAGGGATTTTCCCAGCAAATAGACTTTGGTCTTGGAAATCACAGGTACCATCTCTATTTTTTTGGTCAAATCAAATGTAACATATGTATGATGGGATACAGAATAAGTCTGCAGCCATTTCCACTCTGCACAGCCACAGAACATCCCAGAGCCCTTGCCAGTGGTGTTGAATTTACTCTAGTATTATGTAAATAAAAGGAGGGAGACTTTGTAGCACCTTAGAGACTAATGAGTTTAATTCAATATAAGCTTTCATGGGCTATAGCTCACTTCATCGGATGTGAAATAAACTGGTTAGTCTCTAAGATGCTACAAATTCTTCCTCCTTTTATTTACAGATACAGACTAACATGGCTGCTAATCTTAAACCTGTGTAGAATCATTGGCCAAAATGTCCCTCTTCTGCTGTACCCCTTGGTGATGGGCTCCAGCCCTAAGGTGGCTTCATTTCAGTCGCACAGTAGATCCTTCAGGATGAAAGTTGTTAGCATATGTCCAGTATCAGGCCAGATTTGGAGGCTGTGGGCTGTACTTTGTGCAGGCCCAGGTCAGAGCTAGGGTGGCCCCACTGTTGTGTTTCTAGTCTAGACAAGCCCTCTAGCAGAATTAGCAGAAAAAATATCCAGTCTTGAGTAAGAACTGAGGAAAACCTCAAGAGTCAGCTGTGTGTTAATGCACAGACACTGGAACCTCCTTCACTCGCAATTTAGGGATTTGGCTGTTAACGGGGTGGGGAAGGGCCTGGAGCTGTTACCAGATTGTCCCTGTTGAAAAGCATGGAAATGCTGGGGCTCCTCACTAGCATATGTATATCAAGTTTTCAACATGGGCAGGACGTCTTCTCCCCTAACTTCATTCTAGAAGTTTGCTGAACTGTTATGCCCGAAACTTTAAAAATGCAATTCAGCCAGAAGTAGATACCAAGCATGGGAAAGTTAAGGTTAATGTTTGGTAAAGATATATGTAACTGAAAATGAAGGTGTCAAACACCCTTAACTAGCGGTGGTGCCACCAGCACCCCAACAATGACCAATCCATATGTGAATCCACTTCAGCTAAACTCTTTGCTCCATTAATGTCTGTGGCAAGGATTTCAACAGGCTAAATATGGATTATGTAAAAAAATAATTCTTTGATCAATTTTATATGTTCAGATTTTCAATGTAATTAAATGTTCCCTTCGTCATATGTTATGAGACAGAATAAACATAAATGCCGGAACTACTTTCTATATCAATAGATTCATAGGGTTTAAAGTCAGAAGGGACCATTAGATCATCCAGTCTGACCTCCTCTATAGCACAAGCTGTTAAATTGCACCCAGGTACTGCACTATTGAGTTCCATACGTTGTGTTTGAGTAAGACCTGGTCTACACTAGGATTTTATATCATGGAATCAAAGAGCTCCAGGATTAGAAGGGTGGCTGCAAAGAACAGTATTTTAAGTTCTGCAAAGATGCAGGATTTGTCATGTCTAAACCACCCTGGAGAGATGACTATCCAGCCTCCTGTCCAAAACCTCCAGTGAAAGACTTTCCACAACCTTCCTGGGCGTCTGTTTCATTGTCCTCCTGTTCTTAGAGGTGTGGAGTTTATCTGAGGTTAAATCTAAATTTGCTACACTATAGTTTGATCCCACTGCCTGTTAATGCATCTGACAACAATCCTGCATATTTTAACAGTACCTGTTCAAGTATATCAAGGCTGCTGTCACGTCCCACATGAATTACCCATTTCCCACATTAAACATACACATTTTCTTCAGTATTTGCTCATAAGCCTTCATTCCATCCTGTGGATTATCTTGGTCACTCTCCTCTGGATCCTTTCCAGTTTCTGTACATCCTTCCTAAATATTGGAGACTCAAAGTGGAGTACTCCAGCTGAGGTCTAACCAGCACCAAAAAAAGTGCTACTGTCCCCTCCAATGATTTGCTTCCTATAGCTCTAGTAAAGCAAATGGAAATTGTATTTCCTCTTTTTGCAATGAAAAAAGAGGAAATACACCACAAAATACAAATTGCACCACTGAGAGATGTAGCGATATCAACATGACCCCAATATATACAGTATGAGGTCTAATGAAGAATTCTTCATCAATCTAGCTACCATCTCTCAGAGACATGGATCACATATGAGGAGAGGGGTCCCCCCACCAAAGTATCTCAGGGATCTTTGTGGTGGAAATGGGGTCACCCTTCAGGATAACATCTAACTCTTTATAAAAAGAGTTTTTTTATAAACTGGGGCACAGCAGCAGAGATACTATTTGAATCCCTGGCTTCTGCTTCACAACTCAGCTCCTTCACCTTTACTGTGCACTGCAGTCAGGGCTGGATTACCCAATAGGTAGACTAAGCACTTGCGTACATCACCAGCAAAGAACAGGTCAAGAAAAAAATGGATTTTTTCTTGAAAAAAACATGATATTTGATATTTCCAAAAAAGCATTGAAGTAGTCATCATGGGAAAAATCAGAACTTTGTTAGACTTCCTTATACTCCAGTGGGAGTAAGATTTTTCTCATAGTCCAGTTACGTTATACATTATTCTCTGCCTCAACACTCCGATGGACAGTTCTTAATAACCATATTGGGCAATGTGTTGAAATCTCTTTCTAATACTGCTGGGAGGAACTCCCATTGCACATGCAGTGGCAAAAATTGCAATTCTGGAGTCCTACTCAAAGATTGTGGATGCATTAAAATGTATAGCTGAAGACCAATCACAAAAGGAGAAACTATACAAGAGGCAGAAAACATTGCAAACAAGATGGAAGAACTAGAGTTTGTATTCATGGTGACCATGTGGAATATTTTTTTTAAATCTTTTTACCACACAAGTAAAGCTCTCTCTCAAAAAAAGAATTGGATTTGAAACATGTGCAGGCCTCTTTCAATCATTAACCGACCACTTGCACACTTGAAGGAATGATTTCAAAAGATTTGAAGACATATCAAAAGATATCTTAATGATACTAACTACAAAGAAGCCCAGTCCCGCAAGCAAATCAGGAAAAAACAAAGAATTGATAGCAGTGCAAGAGAAAGAGTATTGAATCCTAGAGACAAATTTTGCATATCTACTTACTAAGCTTTAATTGATACACTTGAAGCTCAGATGAAGAGGGGAGGTGAAGTGTCCAAACCAGTATCAAGTAGATTTTCTTTTCTAAATGATATGGACTTAATCTGACGAACAACATTCAAGCAGTTCTCAAAAGCTAGTTGACTCCTACCCTGTTGACTTGAACACGTGTCTGAGGTGTACTGATGTGGTTCATTACAGATTTTCTTTGTACACACTGTGGCGCTCCAGGCAGTGTGTGGTACATGGTGAACAAGCAAGACAAGGCTCAACTCTGAGCTGTGTGGAAACCTGTCTTTGTGTCTAATTTTTACCTGTGTCTTTAAGGAATTCCTCCTCTTTCAGAAGAATGGCAACTCCAGCTGATCACAACCCACAAAGAGCCTCACTCCGTCTACTACACTCCAGAAGAGCAATGTCAGATCATGGCCTGAACAATGGTACTTGGGGCTCAGGACTTCCAGTTTGTGTTCTCAGCTCTGCCACCCATTCATTGCGTAGCCTTGGGAAATCACTTTACCTCTGTGTAGCACAGTCTGTCCAGAGCAGGGGGAGTGCCTGAGGAGCTGGGAGAATCTTTCCCATTCAGAGGATGGCCATAGACTCTTCTTTTATGCTGGGGAAAGTCCAGGGTGGAAGTCTTTGTAGCTTATCACAGTAGCACAGTGTTAGAGGGAGCCCAGGCTGGTGGGTCAGTGGGGTGGGCTGGTACCCCAGTTCCAGATGGAA
Source organism: Sternotherus odoratus (assembly GCA_032164245.1). Taxonomy (NCBI): domain Eukaryota; kingdom Metazoa; phylum Chordata; order Testudines; family Kinosternidae; genus Sternotherus; species Sternotherus odoratus. The sequence continues at coordinate 303,129,795 of JAVMKO010000001.1, forward strand.
TTGGATAAATTCATGGAGATTAAGTCCATTAATGGCTATTAGCCAGGATGGGTAAGGAATGGTGTCCCCTAGCCTATGTTTGTCAGAGGGGGGTGAGGGATGGCAGGAGAGGGATCACTTAATCATTACCTGTTAGGTTCACTCACTCCAGGCAACTGGGATTATCCACCCTGGGGAGATGGGATACTGGGCTGGATGGACTTTTGGTCTGACACAGTGTGGACATTCTTATGTTCTAATGATCTTATGAACCCCGGGAAGAGCCTGTCATTGATGCTGCCTAGCAATCTAGCTAAGAGCTTCTAAATGTAGGAATCAAAAGTGTCATGGAAAGTCTATGGTAAACTCTGTTTCCCCATTCAGCTTCATCCACTGGAGAATGGGTGCCCATTAGTTCCAGTTAAGTTGCCCTTTATGTGTGTAAATACCCGGGTAATGGAAGCTGTGCCTATCAGCTACCGCAGCAACCCCGGCCTCTGGGCAGCATTCTCCCTTCACAGCTAATGCAGAATCTTATCCTTCTGCCTCTCTCAGCTGTTATCCTCCTATCTGATCCCTTGCCTTGCCCCCAAGGCCTGGCTCAGGGTAAAATGCTCCCAGTTCAACCCTATTTTAGGGACCCTGCCAGTTACACTCCCCCAGACAGAAGGAACAAATCATAGATTCAAATAAGATTAGGGATGGAAGAGACCTCAGGAGGTATCTAGTCCAGCCCCCTGCTCAAAGCAGGCCCAACCCCAAATAAATCATCCCAGCCAGGGCTTTGTCAAACCTGTCTTTAAAATCCTCTAACAAAGGAGATTCCACCTGGCCCCAGGTAAACAATTCCAGTGCTTCACCAGCCTACTAGGGAAATTGTGTTTCCTAATCTCAAACCTAAACCTCCCCCACCTGAAATTGAGACCATTGCTGAGGGCAAAGGAAATAAGCCACATAATAGTCTCTGCCCTCAGGGCTTTGCAGATGAGCTTTAGGGCCCACAAGCTGTGTGATGAACAGTCTCAATTGACTGCATCACAGCCCTGATTTGATAAAGTTTCCTGGCATCTATATCTCCTCTGGGCTGGGCGGCTGGCCCCAGCGATGCATCCTCACTGCAGGTTCCCTGTCAGGCTGCATTAGAACCCAATCCAGGCCCGGAGCAGAGGGAGCCCAGGCTGGGTGGGGACAGGTGAGATAATCCTGTAAGCGGATGGGGTTGGAGAGATGGGGAGCAAGTTATGGGGTGGGGCTTTGGGGGTAGAGATGGAGAATGGTGTGGGCCTGTGGGGGAATAGGTGGGAAGAGGGTTTGTGGAAAGACATGTAACAGAGATCAGGACCTTGGACAATAGGTAGGGCAGGGTGTGGGGTCTCAGAGGTCCAGTTAACAGCATTTAGAAAGGTTGCAATCCTATGGGAGAATGAATTGTACACACAAAGATTTCTCAGTTTCTAATGTTTACACAGCACAGTAAGGTCAGGAAAGGATTTATTGTCACTTTGGTGTGGTATAAACTCAGGGAGGAGGGAGAGGGTTGAACTAAGATACGCAACTTCAGCTACATGAATAGCATTGCTGAATTCAGTGCAGATTAGGGCCACTTATCTGGCCATCACATGGCTGTGAATCAACCGGTGCCACTCCTTGTGAACTCCACTTCCATTACTCACCAAGCTGGAGTACAAGAGTCGACGGGGAGCATGTTTGAGGACTGATTTATTGCATCAACACAAGAAGTGATAAATCAATCCCTGATACATCGATCACTGCCTGGAAAACCAGTGGGTAGTGTAGATATACCCTTTGACTGTACAGTCACTGATTTAGGGAAAGGGGATTCAGGAATTCGATCTGAGAGACAACTTTAGGCTCCTTTAGGAGTAAGGAGCCAAAGCAGTCTGTGCCGGATCTCTTTTGTCCTCACCCCATAGATGATGGGGTGTAGTACAGGGGGCATAAAGACGTTCAGATGGACTATGAGATCGTGGAAAGATATGTGCACAATTTGGGCAAATCTGTATATAAGAGAGTTGATTAAATTTGGGATGTAAAAGGTTAAAATGACAAGAAGGTGGGAGCCACATGTCCCCAACGTCTTGAGACGTGCGTCTTTCGTGGGGAGCCTGAAGACGGCCCTGAGGATCTCGATATAGGACACGGAAATAAAAATCCCATCCAGACCCATCACAAAGACTAGGACAAAGAGGCCATAGTAACTACTAACACGGGTGTCGGTGCAGGCCAAGTTGACAAGATATATGTGGCCACAGTTCGGCTGGGGGATGACGTTTGTTTTACAATAAGGCCACTGTCCTGCCAGGAAAGGAAAGGGCAGACAAAGCATTGTACCCCGCAGAACAACGGCCAGGCAAATCTTGACCACCAGGGGGTTTGTCAGGATGGTGGCATGTCTCAGGGGATGACAGATGGCCACGTACCGATCAAAAGCCATGGCCACGAGGATCCCAGACTCAATGAGAGAGAAGATGAGAAGGAAGTACATCTGAGTGAGACAGGCACTGAAATCGATCTCCCTGGAGTTGAACCAGAAGATGCTCAGCATTTTGGGCATGGTTGACGTATGCATGATGAGGTCAGTGATGGCCAGCATGCAGAGGAAATAGTACATCGGCTCATGGAGGCTCTGCTCCACCTTCACGATGAACAGGATGGTGAAGTTTCCCAAGATGGCTATGATGTACATGATGCAGAAGGGGATGGAGATCCAGATATGGGCTTCCTCCAGGCTAGGAAAGCCCAGCAGGATGAAGGTGGAGGGGTTGGTGAAGTTGGGTTTGTTGTATTCTGACATGGACTAGGGGAGGTGTCCAACTCTGAGGCAGAAAGGTGTCTCTTGCATGTACCTTACGTTCCTCTGACTTTCTATTTGTCGCCAGGGTTAATGGTGGTGATTGCAGTGCAAATACCTGTATGGAAAGACAATGTGAATATGAGACACCACATGCACTACTGGATGCTGTTCTCATGGGGGAAGCAGACTGGTTACTCTTCCCACACTGAAAAAAATTACATTTTCATTATTCAGATAAAAGAATTATGAATAAGTGACCCTAATAATGCCAAATCCATATTTCGTGGTGCTCTCTGCTCAATAATTCCTATATATCATGGTGTGAGGAACTTTACTAGGCACCAACTGGAAACATAATTGTGGATACTGGTCATCCATCATTGATTAGCCTGTTTCTACACTTACAGGTTGTTGGCCTTTTTTTGTTTTTGTTTTTGTTTTCAAATAAGCCCTTTTGCCAAAGAAAAAGTGGTGGTGTACACACTGCAAAACCACTTTCAAAGCCGAAACGCCTCAGTTTCAGAGACATCATATAACCACGTTGAAAAGTGGTTTTTCTTGAAAGTTTAATGTGGGAAATGGGTAATTCATGTGGGACATGACAGCAGCCTTGATATACTTGAATGGGTACCGTTAAAATATGCAGGATTGTTGTCAGATGCATCAACAGGCACTGGGATCAAACTATAGTGTAGCAAATTTTGATTTAACCTCAGATAAACTCCACACCTCTAAGAACAGGAGGACAATGAAAATTTCTCAAATGAAGCTGGGGGGACAAGATGCCTTAGACATACTTAAAAATTGTTATATTTATGCTAGTGAGGATCCCTAGCACCTCCATCCTTTTCAGCAGGGACAATCTGGTATCAGCCCCACTCCCTTCCCTCCGCAGTTAACAGCCAAATCCTTATATTGCAAGAGGAGGAGGTGACAGTGTCTGTTCATTCACACCCAGCTGGCTACTGAAGTTTTCCTCAGTTCTTACTCCAGACTGGATGTTTACTGGAAGATCTGCTTGAGGGCCTGTCTGCACTTAAAACACAGCAGTAGGGCTGCCATAGGACTTCACAGGGGCCTGAGCCAACTACAGCCCATGGCCTGCAAATCTGGCTTTGTAGTTTACAACTGCTAGCAACTGTCATCCGAACGGATCCACTGTGCCACTGAAATGAAGCCGCCTTGGGGCTGGAGCCCATCACTGAGGCGCACAGCAAAGAGGAAGATTTTGTAGCACATTGGAGACTAAGCAGTTTATTACAGCATAAACTTTCCTGGGCTATAGCCCATCCGATGAAGTGGGCTATAGCACACGAAATCTTACGCTGTAATAAACTGCTTTGTCTATAAGGTGCTACAAAGTCTTCCTCATCTTATTTATGGATACAGACTAACATGGCTGCTAATCTTAAACAGTAAAGAGGGACATTTTGGCCCATGATACTAGAGTAAATTCAGCACTTGTGACAAAGGCCCTGTGATGCTGAGTTGCTGTGCAAGGCACGAATGACCACAGACCCACTCGCTATCCCATCATGCAGACATTGCACTTGGTTTGTCGAACAGAAAGCAATGGGTACCTGTGATTTCTGAGACAGAATTGTCTTTGCTGGTACTATCCCTCAGGTAGCTGTGTACACACACCTCTCTCGGTCCAGCATTTCCAGCAGCTTCCCACGCTGAGAGTTCACACAGGGATGTGCACCATTTATAATAGAACTCTGTACAGTCCCACTGGAATTCTCTCAGCCTGTAGGGGAGAGGTAGCATCTAGATGTAAAAAGACTGGAGATCAGATGCTCTCTAGCCATTGTCTCTCTTTCCATTTCTGCACTTCTGTGTTTGTTATCAAGCTTTAGCAGTAAACAGTAATAAAGGAACCTTCCCAAAGGGAGATGAGAACCCTTGGGCTCTGTGTTGAGTCAGAGAGGAATTGGCGGCTTTGTGCATTTGTGTATATTTAAAATAATAATTTATTACTAAGAAAGCTAGGGATAGTGCCTAGGTCTCATACGGTCTGAAGATGTCTTAAGTATGCAGGATGGATACGTAGGAAGAGGAGGGACTGATCTGGAATAAGATAACTATTATCATATCACAGAGAACCTTTCATTGAAGGATCCTCAAAAGACCTAGCAAAGAAAGTCATTATGAACAGATCCCCAATGTATCCATAGGTAAACTGAGGTACAGATAGACATGACTTGGACAGAGTCACACTGAGAATGGCAGAGAGAACCCAGGAGTCCTCCCATTTCTACCATAATAACAGTCTCTGCATC